>HG995385.1:3855000-6355000 GCA_905333075.3 Atethmia centrago
TTTAAATAATTTGAATACTAAAATTTGAATGTTTTTTTTTTTACATTGTTCTCACATAAAGAAGCAACAAGAATAATGTTACCAGGATTATGTAATATCTGGATTAAAAAGTTGCCCTTGGAGTTTCTTTCCCGTTCTTCTCCATAGAGATCTACGTTTTGGGATGGGCTGCAACTTTCTGACTAACTGACCGAATCGTTGACAATTTAAAAGTGCCTGAAAATAGTTTAATTGAAATAAATGCTTGAGTTCAGTTGAGTTATAGTAATAACTAAAAAAGTGCGAGATATAATAGAATTGAAGACTTTATTATGTAAATTACAGATTTATAAGTAGACATTTTACATAGGGTACAATGGGTGATATTATCGCTAAAAGAAAGAAAAGATCCTATTCCTGTTACACAATACAATAATTAATGATTTTTCTATTTCCATAACTCCTCAGCCATAACAAAGTTGAAGAGCTCGACCATGCAGTCTTAGCAGTAGGCTACGGCATCCTCAAGGGTCAGAAGTACTGGCTGGTGAAGAACTCCTGGTCTAACATGTGGGGTAACGACGGTTATGTGCTCATGTCGACCAGAGACAACAATTGCGGGGTCCAGTCTGCCCCGACATATGTTTTAATATAGTAGGGAATCAGCGTTACCCTACTATATCAAGTAAGTAGGGTAAGTTAGGGTAAATATTGTTATTTGTCATTATAATTTTTAAATTATGTGATTACAGGCTTTTCAGTGTTGTCTTAAGGTGACTGGCACATTACGATGACCTAAGGGTATGCCTTTATAGCTAGCTACGTGGTCTAAAATGTTTTGCTATTGTAATGATTTGAAGTAGCTACTTAACTTGTAGGCTTTTCGCCAGTTTTGTTACTTATACATACGCCTACCCCCATGGGATGAAGGCGTGAGTTTATGTATGTATGTTACCTACTTATGTTGATAAAGAAACAATATGGAAGCTTGTATCATTAAATGCAATAACTGCAATCTAGTTAACCGTAAATGCATTTTCATGCACGCCTAATTACAAAAAGTGAGTTTTGTGCAAATTGCATGAAAGTTCTAATGACAAATAGACTAGGGTAAGGAAGATTATGTGGTGGTTGTTACACCCTTTAAAAAACATGAATTGTGACACCTGTTGAGAGTAGGGTAAAAGTGATTATTAAGTTTTAAACGTTCATTATCATTCCGTAAAAGTCCTTTGTTTGACATGGACAGCTTTATATTTTCAACATTTAGTATGTTTTTTTTAATCTATTTAGAAAGATACTGTTGTTTAGCAAACAATGTGTTTTAAAGTAATAAATATCTTTTATCCTTAGCTTATACAAATATGTATTTTTCTTGCTATTAGGTAGGCAAAGAAGACTAGATAAAACAAAGTGAGTTAGTTATGCTTTAAAAAACAGAAATTATATTTAAATTTGTAAATTATTAATAATATTGTTGCCTTATGTCGTCTCTTAAAAAGTTTATACTTACATAGCAAGCACTTGTCCTATGCCAACAATTAAAAACAAATATTTTTTATCATAGATTTTAAGATTTTAAAACAAGCTGTGTGTGTTGCTATGCTCTCTGAAGTTTTAAGAAATACACTTTTCCATAAAATTATCAGTCTTTTTATAACCTACCTACCAACAACAACCCCCTCCTGGTCTGCAACCCCCCCTGGGGTCTACTCCCTTATCACGAAGTCCGTAGTTTCGATCAAAGTTACGGGCATGTCATACTCCGTAGGTATCACTTACGGATATATGATTAGTTCGAGGCCCGAACTAAGAATGAATGACAACACGATTTGACAGTTGTCCCTATAACCGATATACATGTATTTGCCTGTCCGAAAAATTCTATTTAATACTTCTTTTGACGGATCAACTACTTTCGGTCGGGTCCGTATGTTCGTTAACGGACTTAGAGAGAGACGCCCTGATTCACACGGTTTTTACAGCTTGACAAAACATGGAGATCATGATTATGGAAATTTATAATAATAATAATTTCCTTTATTCCAGGCAACTAAGGCCCATAAAAACATAGTACATAAATAAGTATAAAAAAACAATAACTATAAACTAATACATATTTTCTACAAAAAAAAACTTAAAAACTACTACACACGAAGTGACGGCGTCGTGTTCCGCTGCGAGGTGTCGCGTAGCCGACCGCGGAAACGCCGACACAGCACATCTTTCGGCCAAAACTGTTCCTTGAGGAAGGTCACCAAATGATGAGTCGGAACACGCACTACAAACGACTTGAAATTGGTGTTATGGCGCGCCTCCAACTTCTCCACCCTCAAGGTCCAGTTGGTCTTCACCCGTATATACTCTACGATGTCTTCGGTCTTCGTAGAGTGGTGCAAACGGGACATATACAGCTGCGTCGTCGGTACTGCAGGACGTAGCAGCATGTTAGTACCTGCAGGCGCTGTCCCACGCTGGTTGCGATAAGAAGGCTTCCTCTTTTTTCTCCACCTTGATGAAGCCGTCCTCATCGCATGTGATTTTCGGTGGACCCTGCTGTTTGTGGTCTATCACAGCGGCTTTAGTCGGACTCGATGCTGAGCGACTCTGCTTTCCCCCTTTAGATTGCTCTGCTTGTCGTTTTGTTTGCGACACAGCAGGTTTTGTCTTGGCGACTATTGCAGAATAGGCACCTTTGGGGGTCGAAGTACCTATTACGCGCGTCCCTTCCCCGGCAGGCACGACGCGATCAGCGGAACACGATGCAACGCTTGCATTCTTGACAGCCGATGACGTTTATTATGTGTAAGTTAAATATAAGGCTTCCTGTACAAGACGAATGAATATCGCGCATGCGCACCGTCGGGCGCCGCACCGTCACCGCACCGGAACCGCGTGTACACCGCATTTATGCCGAGTTAAATACGAGGGCTGCACTAAAAGTATCGGGAATGGAATATTTCCACTGTTCCTGTCATATTAAAATCATTTTAATTGAAAACTCCTTGGTTTTAAAAATCGAATACCATTTATTTATTTATTTAAAAAAAGATTCTCGGTCTTGTCACAAGGTTTTGTCAAACTTGTTTAGTCGTTGAGAAAATGGAATTGACTCGAGAAAATTCAAGAGCGATGATTTATTATGACTTTCGAAGTGGTTTAACACAAAAACAGTGTGTTGACCGTATGATTTCTGCATTTGGTGATGAAGCCCCATCCAAAACCACAATTTATCGCTGGTTTGCTGAATTTCAACGTGGACGTGTCAAGCTCAGTGATGATCCTCGTCAAGGTCGTCCAAAAACTGCAGTCACCCAAGAAAACGTTGATGCTGTGCGTAAGCTGATTGAGGTAGATCGACATGTGACATACCGCGAAATTCAGGCAACTTTAGACATTGGCATGAGTCAAATACAAATAATGTTGCATGAACAATTAGGTGCAATAAAGTTGTTTTCCCGATGGATACCGCATTCGCTCTGTGAAGAGCAAAAAGCGGCTCGCGTTACTTGGTGCGTCAGAACTCTCGAAAGATTCCACGCAGGATCCTCAAATGCTGTATACAACATCGTACCAGGTGACGAATCCTGGATATATGCGTACGATTCCGAAACAAAAAACCAGTCACGAGTTTGGGTGTTCGAAAATGAGTTAAAGCCAACAAAAATTGTTCGTTCACGGAGTGTTGCAAAAAAAATGGTGGCCACGTTTATCTCCAAAACCGGCCATGTTACGACTATTCCACTTGAGGGACAAAGAACGGTTAATGCAGAATGGTATGCTAACATTTGTTTGCCACAGGTCGTTTCTGAACTCCGTAAGGATGGCCACGTTTATCTCCAAAACCGGCCATGTTACGACTATTCCTCTTGAGGGACAAAGAACGGTTAATGCAGAATGGTATGCTAGCATTTGTTTGCCACAGGTCGTTTCTGAACTCCGTAAGGAGAACTGTAACCACCGCATCATCCTCCATCACGACAATGCGAGTTCTGACACCGCGCACAGAACAAAAGAGTTTTTAGAGCAAGAAATCATAGAATTATTAGACCATCCGCCGTACAGCCCCGACCTAAGCCCTAATGATTTCTATACTTTCCCTCAAATAAAGAATAAATTGCGTGAACAGAGATTTTCATCACCTGAAGAAGCTGTGGACGCCTACAAATCGGCCATTTTGGAGACCCCAACTTCCGAATTGAATGGTTGCTTCAATGATTGGTTCCATCGTATGGAAAAATGTGTCAAATTTCGCGGAGAATACCTACTTCAAAAAGCAATAAATACATTTTTAAATAGTAATGTTGTGTCACTTCCTTGATTCCCGAAATTTTCAGTGCCGCCTTCGTAATAAAGCAACGATCACAGTTCAGTAAAGCATTGCCAACGAAACTCTAAAGACGTTTGCTTTTCATTTTAATATTGACATAATAAAATGTTATTTATGTGCTTTAAAAGCGCCGTGATACTGAGCATCGTGTAATGTACACAAAATGGCAGCGCGGTCCGGTGCTGGTGCGGCTCCGGCTTCATGTACAGGAAGCCTAAATGTACACACATCTTAAATGTATTTTCTGAAAACAAACTTCCTGGAATGAATTCTCTAAATGATAGGGAAAACTGTAACGAAGACACGGAAAGCGACTTTCGTTCTTAAGAACTATTCATAGATATGCAAAGCATACGGACCGGCGCATTCTGAACAGGCACAGCGTAGCGAAGTTACCACTGCCAAACAAATATCGGCCTTGCATGGTTCGAAATAAAGTTGACAATAAATAAATTTCCATTAGCCCGGGAGCGCATCAGACTACAGAGGCGTTACAGTCAAGTAATTTATTTTCGACTTTATTTTAATTCAATTCAATTGATTTATTAATTTTGTAAACACGGGGTAAAAATTATACAGATTTTTATAAAGAAATGTTAGTCCAGGGGGGTAACCATCACCTCTTATAGCAGTATTATTTCAATATTACTTCAGCGTGAGAAAGAGATGGAGCTATAAGTCCTGTATAGCTCCATCACTTTCCCACTGTGAAGTAATATTATAATAATACTGCTATAAGAGGTGATGGTTACCCCCCAGATTACGTCCAGAAAGAAGGCAAGCACAATTGTTAAAGTAATCAAATGTCACATTAAAAAAAAAAAATGTCCAAACACTAATAATAATAATCATATAATGTAATCAGAGCTGTGGTGTCCCGAAAGCAGTGGTGGCCCAGTGGTAACGACCGGCTAGTTGTAAGCTCGTAGGTTCGAACCCCGACAAGAGCTTTACTTTGCGTAAATTATGTCATCACCACTGCTCTCAAAACGGTGAAGGAAAACATCGTGAGGAAACCGGCATGTCCTAGAACCAAAAATTCACAGTGACATCTACCAACCCGCACTGGGCCCGCGTGGTGAATTACGGCCCACACCCTCTCACCGAGAGGAGGCCTGTCTCCCAGCAGTGGGAACATAGGCTGATTGCCACCCAGTGACATTTACCAACATTTCTATAAACGTCGTAAAAATAAATTGATTGAGTTGGTGGTGGCAACAAATGGTGCATGTTTTGATGCAATATGCATAAGCTGTCATAGAGGAAAGTGTTTTTTTTTCTTTGGAAATTTGTTGATTATTGACATCAGCACATGAATAGTATCTAACAATTAGTTATGGAACGCTTCGTTGATGTTTCTTTGGCAGTGATAACCACGTTGTCTTGCGTCACGGTCGTCCAGATGTGCGCTGGCTTTAGAAAATCTTTCCAGGATAAAAAAAAATGACTAAAGAAATAATAGGTAGGTACTTTTACCAATTATTATTACATTATTACTCCAATAAAAAAACTGTGTTCTAAAACTCAATTTTTATTCCCATAGCATATTATGTTACTTCTTGGCACCATATAGATGCTTTTTACGAGCCGATCGAATAGAATGACGTGTCTTGTGGTTTGACCTTGACCTCCTAGTTTTGGATGGGTATGCGCTTCTTCGATGTCCAATACTGCTGATGCACATGTTGCCAACTCTTATAAGGTTCCCTGGGCAGCGGTCTTGGTAGATATTTTTATCATACTGAAAAAAAGTTGCCACTTAAAAAAAATAAAATTTACTACATAAAAATCTTAAATTCATTCACTGACAGACGAAACGTATTGGCTAAACCAGCACCCTAATTGCGTAACACACTGTAATTCACAATCTGAATGTTTATGAAGTATACCCCGCCTCGCCGTCGAAGACAACGACGCAAAACCCAGCCCTTGAGTCGGTCCCGGTTGATGTTGTTTCAACGCCCGAGATTCAAAAATGGATGTCAGCCATCGAACAGCACTTAAATGAAGTTTGCTCTATTGCCGCGGATGGCAAACTCAACTCGGAGCAGAAAATGAAAATTTCTACGCTATGCCGTAAAGTAGGATCTGGAACCTCACAAATGGCAGTCCTATATCAGTCACTCAAGCAGAAAGCCATTCACGCGTATAACGCGGTTGATGCCCTTCAAGAAAAGCGCGTCCTGACGGAACATATTTTGGAGCTCAAGCAAACGATTAAGGACTCTGGTTGTGCGGGAAATGTTTCGTTTGCCGATATGGTGAAGAAGGGAACAAATGATTTCATTCGGCCGAACAATTTAAGCTCTGTAGCTATTTATCCCAACGATAAATTAAAGTCGAGTGAAGAAACAAAAGACCTCGTGCAAAAAATCATTCGCCCTGATCAAATGAAGCTGCACGTACGTGGTGTCCGCAAAACCAAAAATGGAGGCGTTATCATTAGTACAGAGACGAAACATGACGCTGATAAACTCAAACACGCAGTCCAGCTCTCTACATCTGGACTTACCGCCGATGAACCCAACAAGCGCAAACCTCGGATCGTGGTTGTAGGTGTGCCGACTGTATTGGCTGAAACTGAAGTCTTCAGGTGCATTTACGAACAGAACGTAGCCGACAAGTTTCCAGAAATGTCGATGGAGTCCTTTTTGACTTTGGTTAAATTAAGCCACAAATCTGGGAAGAAGGATGCGTCGACCTGTAACTACGTTATTGAAGTAACAGCTAATATACGTAAAGACCTATTATCCCAATCAAGGCTCTTTATAAATTGGACGTCCTGCCCTGTCAGGGATTTCACCCTGGTTACCCGATGCTACAAATGCCAACAATATGGTCATGCAGCAAAAACATGCAGAGAGTTGAAATCTACGTGTGGCCACTGCGGTGAAGAAGGACACTCGACGTCAGAGTGAGCAAAGAAAGTTGACACACCGAAATGTGCATCTTGCTCACGCTTTAAAAAGCCCAATAACCACAGAACGGGAGAAGCTGAGTGTCCTGCTAGGAAAATTGCGGAAAACAGGTACATCAACTCTATCGACTACGAGGGCGCCTAGAGCGTCATACTCAAGGCCAGACTTCCGTATTTAATCCCTGCTGCTGAATCAACAAAACACTGCACTGGCCTACAAACCCTCGATTTTGTTGATGTCTCAGTATGTTAGTCGCACGCAGCAAAAATCCAATATACACATAGCCTTGAACGTGATGTGTTGTGCAACATTGACTTACCAATTCTGCTGACGCAAAATTATATCATGTGTTTAACTAGATTTTAAGTACAAGAAACTATTTTACGCAAACTAAGAACTTACGTTTATAACCCTTTTTGTTGTTTTTATGTTTAAGGTAAATAGTAGTTTTTTAAGTAAAATAAGTATAAAATATTGAATTAATTACATTTTGTCACTATTTCAAGTCTTGTTATGTTAAATATTGTTAAGAATTGTATCGTCCTATACTTACCATAAAGTAAGAGCTCACGCCGCCTGTGATACAGGTTTATCCTAGTACAGGCATCTAACATCATAATACCTTTGTTAATTATTTCGAATATTTTGTGTTAATATTTTACCAATTGTAATACTGAATAAATATTTATTATTTATTTATTATTTATTATACAGGGGGGATTTTTGAGATGGGGCAGTAAGGGCAGCTACATTAACCGTTGTAGCTACAGGAAAAACGTCTTAGGAGGTCCTCCTTAACTTTTTGAGATATTTACATCTGCATTCACAGATTTTGAAAAAAATGTACAGTCAGCAAGAAAATGGGCAGTTTTCACAAAAACTTTTGTTGGTGCCAATGGATCCCATTTCTTATAAGGATCAAAAATCTCTACAGGACTAACTGAGGTTTGAGTACTAGAAAAGTCAGAAATTGCAAAAAAACTATTCCCATACATTTTGTAGGACTAGCCGAAAATTCACAAAAAAATATGAAATTCAAATTTCGAACGAATATGCGTTATAATTTAATTTGGTTTGAGAACAATATTTCAATAGTTTGTTGCTTTTGAAAAAACTTTTCTCATACAAAGGTTTTTTGTGAAGAAGAAATATGAAGAAGAAGACATGATGGAAGATGTAGTGACAAAAATTTATAAAATAAATTATTTAAAAAACAAAAAACCCAACTGCAAAAACACATAACTGAAAAGGGAAAAACAAGCATTATAATCTATATAATTGTGGGTCTTGCAGGCGGGGACAGTCGAATAACCCGAAATATGGTGTAACTTTTGATTGTCCTGCGATACCAAAATTCTATAGATTGTAATGCTTGTTTTTCCCTTTTCAGTTGTGTTTTTGCAGTCGGGTTTTTTGTTTTTTAAATAATTTATTTTATTTCAAGCTTTTTAGTTTTATTATTATATATATTTTAAAACTACTCATTAAGTACTAGCTTTTATTTGATACCAATATTGTTCCAATTAATTAAAAAAAAAAAAACTTCCCCTCCTTTTTTTTGTATTTGCAGATTTATAAATATTATACAAGGTGTTGTTTTGGACCTGCAAAACATTTTAGGAGGTAATTATGTTAGTGATTCTCGACCATAATCAACAAAAAAAAAGAAAAAAAAAAGAAAAAGAAAAGATAAAATTTAAAAATCTAAAATATAAAGTATTATTGATTATTGACTTGGTATCGTATTGTTATACGATTATTTACGAGTTTCATAACAACCTCCTGAAATGTTTTGCAGGTTGAAAACAACAGCTTGTATAGCCTATGTCACTTCCACAATTAAGACGAATCTAAGGACACCTCATACGTTAAAATCCATCAAGCCGTTTAGGCTACAGAGCGTGCCAAAGAAATAGACATACATACATACATACTTTCGAAAAACATTACCCTTCTGAGGCAGTCGGGTAAAAAGAGTATGCTTAGATGGTTTGTTTGGTTATGAAAGACATTATAGTGACCTCATTAATGATGTTCTTCAAAAAGGTCAGGTGCGTACTACTCGCAACCAGCGTGCGTGTGCCAGATGTATGAACGTAAACGGAGCAAAAGGAGTATGTAAGGAGCGTAGCGGTGGCGTTCTATAGTTTCTGCCTACCCCCATGGGAAGAAGGCGTGAGTTTATGTTTGTGTAGGTTTTTTGCGATATCTGACTTTTGTAGCGGTTTTGTTTTCCTTTAGCTACAACGGTTAAGGTAGCTGCCCTTACAGCCCCGACTCAAAAATCCATCCTGTATATACGTAGTTAATACATTGCTTCATATGTTCGAAAAATTTGTCTGCTCAACAACTTTAATAACACAATGTATGTTGTTGAACTGTCCAAATTAAACCCTTTGCTACTGATAGTGTGTAACGCGATTACCTCGCAGGTCTAGAAGCATGAACTTTTGCCGAGCCAAAGAGTTCCTTATAAAATATACAGCGAAAGTGAGGGAGGATTTTTGAATATACATCCCCTATATAACATCATCATCATTCATACCCCCGGGGTATGAAAGTTTGAATGGAAGTTCCTCATTTGAGCCGATGGGAAACCTATCGTCCACACGGAGGGATGATGACTTTTCAACAATTTTTCTTTTTGTCCGTCGCGTCGGGAAGATTAAGACTTACAAACAAGCGCGACACGCGACGCGACACAAAGGCACCGCTTGTAGTGCTACACGCGGTGCCTTTGTGTTCGCGCCTGTTTGAAGGAGCCTTTATTCAAAAATCATCATCTGTCGAGCCTTTTCCCAACTACGTTGGGGTCGGCTTCCAGAATAACCGGATGCAGCTGAATACCAGTATTTTACATGGAGCGACTGCCTATCTGACCTCCACAACCCAGTTACTGGGTAATACTATACCCCTTGGTAAGACTGGTTATCAGACTTTCGGGCTTCGACGACGACCCGTAACGACTATCAAAGATCCATGAATGACAGCTGGGACCAACGGCTTACCGTGCTTTCCGAGGCACGGATCTTGGTATGTAAAGATCTTCACCCATCTACGGCTCAACCGCAGTAAGCGCTCTTAAACTGATCGATTGACCCGTGCGGCTGTTATTACTTAGCCACAAGCCCCTCTTAAAAAAGATTATTCAAAAATATTGGGAACGTATTTTTTCTTTTTTTTACGTAATCAAAAGATTACGGCGATACATTGAGTTAAAAGTTGCCATGACTTGCCTTGCTAGATTTATACTGGATTGTGACGTAGCGAGCCCCCACTCTCCAACTTTAGTGTGTTATATCTAAGTATTTTTTTATTAATATGATAAAGCAAAAAATACGTGTCTAATATTTTTTTTATTATCTGACTGACGGACTAAATAGAATTTCTTTTCGGCCACGTTTTTATAAAATATCTGCCACGTTGGTCTACAGGTCGCAAGCGCTATTGCTCAGCATGGGATCCTGGGTTCGATTCCCGGGTCGGGCAAAGTGTTATTGGGTTTTTCCACCAGGAATTTCATAGTAGCCCGGAGTCTGGATTTGTGCCAGGTTGACAGCCGTAGGCTACTCTCATATTATAATATGGCGAAGTAATAAACATAACTGGCAAAAAGTGATATACCTTAACTATAGATACACCTCTGCCTAACCCCTCGCGGAATACCGGCGTCATGTTATATTTATTTATATCTGTGGCGGCCATCTACATCGCCACATGCGAACTACGCATCACACTGACGTCACGCAAAATCCTGCATCGCGCAAGCAGAGTTTACCGCGCAACTAGCAATATACAACATCCCGACATCAACCGTCGGGCAGTTGCCCACCAGACACGACACCCGTCTGGTCGGAGGATCCTCCCTTTTCTATGGAGGATGAGTGAACTTTACACCCTGTTCCTCATGCCTCTATACTGGTGACCCCGAGTATGAACGTCAGCGCAGCCTTCGTGCAACTACTTCAGCGTGACGTCATCAGCATCACTTCCTCAAGCTTTCGAGCGGCGAGTCACACAGCCAGCCAGCACCAACGGCTTCAACGGGTATCCTGACCACCAGCATGCAGCGACCACGCATACCTGGTTATCACTCTAAGCCTCACCAGCAACCTTGGCACAGCACACTGCACTTTCGACCGGTCAACAAGCAGAGCTCCTCAACCCTCTCCTGGTCGACGCCAGCAGTCAGCCTTCAACCCGGCGCTGTACCACGTCCGATTCACTGGAGCATAACGCAGCGCCACCCCGACTCACTGGGGCATCACCGCAGACAGTTCCGACCCACCGCGAACTATGCGACAACCGGTACCGACCCACTGGAACCACATCTGGCACTGGCAAGCATCGCAAGATACACGACTCAGCCCACTATCGACCTCCGGTCTCCGGAGGGGAGTAATGTGGCGGCCATCTACATCGCCACATGCGAACTACGCATCACACTGACGTCACGCAAAATCCTGCATCGCGCAAGCAGAGTTTACCGCGCAACTAGCATATATTCAACATCCCGACATCAACCGTCGGGCAGTTGCCCACCAGACACGACACCCGTCTGGTCGGAGGATCCTCCCTTTTCTATGGAGGATGAGTGAACTTTACACCCTGTTCCTCATGCCTCTATATATCCACTAATTGTATTTCTTACGTTCGCATCGTCGAGACCAATGATGGCCATTATATGTGTATAATTTACTTGTGTGTGTACAAGCTATGGGGGACGAGAAATTTTGTCTAAGATCTGTCTACAGAGGCCCTTCCATAGCATTCAAAATACTTGCCAACTACATGACAGGTCAACTTAGCAGGTTAACCTGGCAGTTTTTCTTTTTCCGTCTGACCCGCAAAGTATCATCTTCAGACCTGCTACATTATCGCTGGCCAGTACGCCATATTATAACCAAACGTTCGGAAATGTTTTTTCGCAATATTACCGGTTTTACGGTTTTATACATAGAAGTAGATAACATTAATGTAATAATAGTTTATATTGATCAAAAGTATTCGGGAAAAACTATGTTTCGTAGCAAAAAACCTTATTTAACACGATTTGGACGTTGGAGACCTTTTTAGATACTTAAGAAAGGTTACCTATTTGAAAAACTTACCATGATGTTGCTTTGTTTACTGTCAAACTCGAACTTAGGCCAGATAAGCCCAACAGTAAAATTTTACGTTACGAAAGAAAGAAATATTTAGCACATGTCATAAGTACAAACAATAATTATTATTGTTCTGCAATCCGCACCTGCCTCAAAGCGCATCGCTGGCCAACCTTGTGTATTTCCTAATTTATATTTTTTCCTAAGCCGTTCGACGTAATCACATGCTGTAAGGGGCACATTTTATCTTCATTGAATTCTAATCGGCGAACTGAAAATCGTAGCTATATCGTATCTAATCGTAGTTGCCCAGGCACATCCTGGGCAATCAGCTCTGCTGGGATGACTGATTGCCCAGGGTGCACCTGTGTCACTGCTTACCGTCCAATAGTTCCAAAACGGATATGCTGAGTAACTTAATTTTGAATCTGCTTCTTCTGGTGAGGCTGTTGGCTGTAACTCAGGCGGAAGCCTGCCTGGTGCGAACGGGTCGTGTTCCTCGCCAGATTTCTGCCTCAACATCAGCAATGCATTCTTACCGAGTTTATTAAATAGTCCTCGAAATCTTGGTTTAACCTTCTTCTTCTTAAGATTTTTATGCCTCGTGTTATGGTTTAAAAATTTCTGAATCTGGCTCAACAAGTTTTGCTGGGTCAACTCTTTTTGAACAAGTACGATTAGGTCTTTGTTGGAACGGCCTTTTTGTTTTTGCTCAGGCTCTAAATCTTTCAGAACTAATCTTTCATGTTCTTCAATAGGTTTTTTAACGTGATACCTGGCTAAAGGTTTGAAGACAGTGTTTAATTTGGAGTCGTATTCGTACTCTCCTGTTTTGTAACCATGGGGAATAATTCTCTTGACGAAGACTGATTCCCCTACAGCTAACTGCGGTTGTTCTCTTTTCACATGTTTTACGTCTATATTCTGATATTCCGGTTCGACATTTCTCTGATTCAGTAGGATTTGTCTTATTTTGGGAAGTAACTTACTTTCTTCCGCGGAATCTAGCTGGTATATTTTGTAGCTTACAACATTTTGAAAGTAGAGGAATAAAAATATACATATTTTTATATGTTCGTACATTTAAAGCGAGTAACTCTAGGATTGTGTTGATATGCAATCAAGGAAGGATCTCATGCGTGACATTAATCTTAAGTCTCATCAACTTAAGTGCCTTTGTGGAAATGAACTGACGTTTAAGACACGTGTTTCTTCAAATATAAATGGAAATAATAATAACTCAGCTGTTTTTTTGATTTTATTGAGCTTCCTCGACTTCGTTCGCGTAGAAGCCATAAGACACCACAAAGAAAGTTTGAATGAATGTTCCTCATTTTTGCCGATGGGAAACCTATCGGACACACGGCTTGTATGTTAGAAACCCAGTAATTATGTCAGACTGCCTAATATGCGGCAGAGATCTCTCGCGTCCGGCCCTGCTTCAGGCCATGGTACGGAGCGAGAGGGCATGGGCAGCCGTCACCTCCTTCTGCGAAGCAGTAATGCTCGCGAAGGAGGAGGCGGGACGGTTGAGGGAAAGGCAAATTTCGCCCATGGGCGTCGGGAATCTCGGGCGGATTTCCGGCCACCATAGGCGCGGGCTTGCGGACGGTGAGCAATGGGTAGCTCACCATCCGGTAAGGACCAGGCCCGGGTCGACGTCGCGTTGTATTCCACGCGCGCCTCAAAGAGATGTCGTCAGCACAATTAATGTAGGGATCCACTGGGGCCGATGACTGCCGGGGTCGCGGGAAGGTACTAAAGGGTCACCGAGGCTCCTGGCAACACAGGCAACGGAAGGAATACGGGTGGGTTTTAGTCAGTAAGAGTCTGACACACCCTCCTGCTCCGCCCAGAGCGGGAGAAGTTATTTGATGATTTCCCATCGAAAAAAAAAAAAAGACTGCCTAATATGTCTAGTGGTAGACACCACAATATACTAAAATAACTGCCACATTAAAAAAAAAAAAAACTGTCACTTTGGTATATATAGTGGTCGCAAGGGCTTCTGTTGAGCTTGGGTCCCTGGGTTCGACTCCTGGGTCAGGCAAAGTGTTATTGGGTTTCCATCTGGAATTTCTCAGTAACAGTCCTAAGTCTAGATTTGTGCGCGGTTTATGGCAATAGGCTCGCTCCCTATTACATGGAACCTAAACGTAACTGGCGTAATGTGGGTATACTCTATAGTTACACCTCTGTCTAACTCTTTTAGTCTCAGCAGCCAAAATATACAGACTCAGGACTGATGACGCGAAAGCAAGCGACGTACAGTTGTCCGTGTGAGAAGCAGTTAGTCCAGCAGGCTTAGCATGACACTCTCTATTTCTTCGAAGAATAGACACGGCTCTTTCTATACAAAGTGACATTTCGTTTCTCAGTTTTTGACATTTCACCGTAGAAATCCTTCTACAATCTGGCATTTTGTCTTTTGTTTCTAACGATCTTTGTCTAGGTCCTTTTTTATTTAGAAGGATTTCATATTTTTTTTTTCGATTTCTGACTGTTATAGCGGCCAGTCCACTCATCATAAAAAACCGGCCAAGTGCGTGTCAGACCACGCACAATGAAGGCTTTCGTAGTTGAGTTGAATTTATCCCAAGAACAAACTTAACATTGTAGTTGAAAAAAATGTTCTCCCATACATCAATGTCCTTACGTCAATTCTCCAACTGCAATAATATAAGTTGGTAACAGCAATTTTTTTATGTATAATATCTTTTCTCTCACTTTCTGTGGAAGTGATTCGGAATGTTATTGAGCTACAGTGAGTCGGATGTGGTACAGCGCCGGGTTGAGGCTGACTGCTGGCGTCAACCAGGAAAGGGTTGAAGAGCTCTGCTTGTTGACCGGCCGAAAGTGCAATGTGTGTGTGAGGTTGCTGATGAGGCTGAGGACCAGGTTTGCGCGGTCACTGCATGATGGTGGTCAAGGATACCCTTTGAGGCCGTGGGTGCTAGCTGGCTGTGTGACTCGCCGCTCGAGAGCTTGAGGAAGTGATGATGATGACGTCACGCTGAAGTAGTTGCACGAAGGCTGCGCTGAATGTCATGTTCGGGGTCACTAGTATGGAGGCATGAGGAACAGGGTGTAAAATTCACTCATCCTCCATAGAAAAGGGAGGATCCTCAGACCAGACGGGTGTCGTGTTTGGTTGGCAACTGCCCGACGCTTGATGTCGGGATGTTGTAAATATGCTAGTTGCGCGGTAAACTTTGCTTGCGCGATGCAGGATTTTGCGTGACGTCAGTGTGTTACGTAGTTTGCAGGTGGCGATGTAGTTGCCGCCACAAAGGTCTATATCCAGTATAGCAGTGTACTACAAAAGGTTAAGTTGATTGATACGAGGTTGTGTTGTTAACTTGAGTTTGAGAAAGAGGCGATCCTCTACAAAGGCGATTTTTTTGTAAGCTTGTTCGATGCCATATTTACAGCAGCGACAAGGTGACTACATGACTACTGACAGGAATGGTGATGGGACTTTGGGACATGATATGGGATGACCTGAGCTACAAAATATCGGCGTAATAAAAAAAAAACTCGGTCATAATTGTTGAAAATATAATCTATCAACAAGTTCAGTTAGCTGCTTCTTAGTAACTGTAGTCTTTTTCTTTATCGCTGCCACATATTTCGGTATGTCAAATAAGTTGAGAATGGCGGGCGCGGGAACGCCATCTTTAGTGTCACTGTCATCGAGTAGCACAGATTCTTTTTTAATTTCTGGTTTTGGGCAAAGGTTGCACCATGGACAGTTTAGTTTGTGCGAGGCAGTGGATTTTATATACCGAAGTGTCGGCTTACTGGTTTGCATGAGGTCTGAGTATTCTTCGCCTTTAGGGTACATATTTGATGATACTAGTATTATTATTAGTAAAGACATTTTCTAAAGAATCTGAAATTAAACACATCGGTGTAATGATGATTACAATTTCTTGGCGATTATTTTAATCGAGGTTATAATTGGAGGAGGTTCTTACAGGTCACAAAAATGAAGTAAAAAGTTTTTGAAAGCAAATTCTTCGTTCCTTAAGGCTCCTACATACTGGCGCGACTTGTCGCGCGACGCGACGCGACAAAAAGGCACCGCTTGTAGCGCTACACGCGGTGTCTTTTTGTCGCGACGCGTCGCGCGACATGTCGCGCTAGTATGTAGGAGCCTTTAAAGTAGTGCTTTAATAAAGTTCGTAATCTACAGGGTTATTTTATATTGGCTAGCTAAACTCCGCAGACGCGATGGGTAATATCTAAACATGATAAAATATATTAATTTGATGTTTTTTTGTAGGATGACCCTACAAAAAATCATTTTCGACCGCAGTTATTGTAGTCGCACAATTTAGTTTGAAAAAAAAAAACTGTTATATTTTGTAACGTTCACAGACGTAATGGGTATCGAATAGTATTGATATCTAAACTCGATAATATATAAAAAAAAAGTTTTTGTCAACTCGATAGCGGTCAACACACGAATAGCTGTCGTAGACCTCCGAAAAAAATTAGTTATTTTTATATTTTTGTCGTGTATATTTATAACGAAAACCTCCGCGTCTGCGGAGTTTAGCAACCCAATTTAAAATAACCCTGTATTTAAAATAGTTAAAGTTGACAGGATAACTTATTAGTGCGGCGTTTGTCGGCATTTTGCCAACACTGTCATAATTCATGCACAGTTACCATCCTTCAACTAAACACATTTAATTTTGGATACGTTATAAAGGCTCGTGCAGACTGGCGCGACAGTAGTACAAGAGCCTTTAGTAGTATAATTGGTGTTTCCGTGCTACCTACTTCTTCGTGCGTGTCTATGGCAATCTACAGTCAGCTCAGAATCTGGCTAAGTGTTTGGCTCATTCAGTAACGTTCATCAGTTCATGTACCTAATGTGCAAGCAACAGGACACGATATTAAGTCCCGAACCAATTACAGAACCTTTTTTTTCCGGTGTGGATAATCCTCATGGATCTCCTCCGCCCTGGGTAAGGGAAGAGCGGTCTGCCAGACTCTTATTGACTAAAAACCACCCCAGCAGTGTTCCCATCCCACACTTGCACTGCGGATCATGGGATCTTGTGCGACTTCGCGTTCCTCGGCTGGTGCCGGCCCACCTTTGCGGGCCACCTCAGGTATTACAGAACCTCGCTCAAGACTCAATTCCTTCATTACTTAAAATCAGTTTCGACCAATCAAATGGCTTTAAACTAGTTTAAAGTAATGATTGAGTCTTGAGTTAGGTTCTTCAATACGGGTCTAAGTGCTCCATTGTTTACAGGGCAGCACCACATTTAGACTCCAGGGCCGGGGTCACGTGGAAGTTCGAAAGGGTTACCGAGGCCCCTGGCAACGGAAGGAATACGGGTGGGGTTTAGTCAGTAAGAGTCTCCAGAGCGGGAGAAGTTATTTGATAATTTCCCACGCAAAAAAATAATAATGGTGGAGCCATCTATGAATCTCTATCTGAGCAGGTTGTTGCTTGCTTCGGCTTACCTGGGTCCGGAGTCTATTCAAAGATTTCCAGGTAAGCCAAGGCAATTTATGTCCAGGTGGAAGATTCTCTGCGGGTGGAACGAATGGATTGGTTAAGGAAGCATTGTATCGCCACAGTATAGATACTGAAGATTTTGGAAGCAAATAAGCGGTCATATCCATACATATGCTATTAAAAAACCGGCCAAGTGCATGTCATACCACGCACAATGAAGGGTTCCGTAGTTGGGATGAATTTATTCCAACAACAAACTTAATATTGTAGTTGAAAAACATGTTCTCCCATACATTCCAACTGCAAAATAATTTAAGTTTGTACTTACAATATTGATAGATTTAACATGTTATTTTAAGACCATAGACATCTAATAGGTTTTCTTGTAATCTACAGAACTATTTTCTTATGAGGCCGACAACACCTAAAGCGCGGTCACTGTCGGACTGCGTAGAAAAGAAAGAGAAGCGCGATGACACAACGCTGGTATTTTATTGCAAAATATGAAGCAATAATCTTTTTATAAAAAAGCTATAGATTGTATAAAAAAATAAAACACTATTATGCTAAAAATCTAAATTTTTAGAGGTATCTTCGTGATTTTTTTCTATCGTATCAAATAAGTTATATTATGTTTTCAACACACTATCTACCTAGCATATATTCTGAAGAATACCATATATTTCTGATTTTGTTTACTGCAGTGGATCATATACTTTTAGGCATTATAAAACGTTGTAAAACATTAAGTATGTAACTTTGAAACTATTTATTTTAAAATTATATAAAGAAATACATTTGTGTCCCTCACAGTAATCTTTCAATTAACGTGTGACACCCCATATTCAAAATGTATTTATTTACGTTACACGTCCGTGTATGGGTCACAGAAACTGATATGTATACAAAATTTCAACCTAATCGGTCCATTAGATCCGGAGCAAATTGTCAGTGACAGACGCGACAGACAGACGGACGTACGGAACCCTAAAGATGCAACTAGGAATGCAACATCTCTTTGTCGGTATGTCCGTATATGCATTTATAACTCAAGAATGACTCATTCCGGTTTACGTGTATGCCTGTAATGTTACCGACACACATTCACCATTTCACCATTATCAACTGCATAGATTGTTCCCAACTATGTTGGTGGTCAGCGTCCAGTCTAACAGGATGCAGCTGAATACCAGTAGCGACTGTCTATCTGACCTGCACAACCGAGTTACTGGGTAACACGATACCCCTTGGTAAGGCTGGACTTTAGACGATTTTCCTAAACATCTAATACTCACAAAGTTATTTTCTGTTTTCATAAGATTAAGAATGTTTATTTATTTTTTTACTAACCCATGTTGTTTAATATTCAATTAAAATACATGCGCACGGTTAGTTTTTAGAAGAACACACTTTCGGTTTTCGTGTCGCAGGCATAGACGAAAAGCGGGATTTTACGAAATGCCTGAAAAAGTAAGTTATAATATGGTTATTCCCGAGGGCAAGCTAAAACGTAGAATATCTATAATCATGCTACTACATATCAAAACGCGTTTGACACGCGTTTGATGTCAAAACGCGTAGTGACAGCGCATAGCGATTTGTCCCGAGCGCGTCTACGTGCGGGTCCGTAGAATTTGTAGTACATGGGCACGCCGCACTACGAGACGGAGCAGCAGAGATAGCCTTGATTTTCTTTTTTGCATTATACAATTTTCAAAAGAAAATGTGAGGAACCACACAAAAAAAATGTATTAAACTACAGAACGAGAACAGGCAAACATTTCTTTATGTATTCCATACTTCAAGCTTCAAGATTTGCAACAGCTTTTGGGTGATGCAGAGACTAACAATGGTACAATTACAAAAAATTGAGGAATAAATGTTTATTGAAATATAAAGATACAGATGTACAATCATCAGCACATCCAGTTACCACAAACTGACAGAATTTCTCATTCGATTTTGAACTTAACAATCAACATTTTAAAGGTTTAAAATCATTTGCAGAAAGACAGTCTGTGGTAACTTGATTTCCTGGCGAATGTACCTTCTACAAACTAAAAATATAATATATAGCAATATATAACAATGTTAACAATCCCTGCAGTGCGACACCAACAGACAAATTATTCAAAGAATTCCTAAAATTAAATCATCCGTCTTTATTCAACGAGCTTTGTAAATAAAACTCAACGAGAAACGCAGACATTTCACGAAACATCTGAATATTTAACATGACGGCGACTAAACTTCGGAGTTAATAAATTTTCAATGAGATTCAGAATTGTTTTCGTATTAAAACTCAATCTGATTATACTTTATTTTAATTGAATGGAGGATTCAAAAGTATAGATTGTTTATCTTACTCGAAAGAGAAATACATACATAAACTCACGCCTTCTTCCCATGGGGGTAGGCAGAAACTACAGAACGCCACCTGATACGCTCCTTACATACTCCTTTTGCTTCGTTTACGTTCATACATCTGGTCATACACGCACGCCGGTTGCGAGTACTACGCACCTGACCTTTCCGAAGAACATCACCGATAGGTCACTATTTATTATGGCCTTCTGTGGTGTCCCCTCCTGGCGTATCCACTTAGATCTTTCTTCCCTTGCCTCGTAATAGAAAGAACACTATGTTTCCTCACTTCGTCATAGTTGCGTAGGTATGTATTTATTATTTTAAATTATACTATATTTTTTAATATTATAGTGTTAATTATTTTAGAAGTATGTATGTATTTATGTATGTTTGTATATTCCCATATTATTTGTTTTGTGATTTTTTTCGATTTTGTGTATTCTATTTTCTCTTCTACTCTTACACACGGTGTCTACATCTCTTTGTCTATTTTCCTATCGCAGGTATGCTGGAAGAGATTTCTTTAGAAATAAGCATCACCTTTGTACGTATTTTTCTGTTCCTTTGTACGTATTTTTCTGTGCTTTTCTTCTTGTCTGTTTATATAATATGTGTGTACAGAAATGGTTAAATAAATAATTACTTTAAGCGATTTTGGACCTTACTCCTGAGACAATACGACGCGCACACAAACCCCCACCGCTTCGCTGAGAGCTCAAGTTAAATATGCAACTATACGCGAACGCGAATTACGACGCAATTTGTAACCGATTTTCAAAAAGAAGAGGTTATCAATTCGACATGTTTATTTGTTTTTTTTTTAATATAATATGTTCGCCGATTTCTCCGTCAATTGTAGACCGATTTAAAAAAACTTTTTTTTGTTTGAAGACTATGCTCCCGAGGACCCGAGGTGTCATAATCTGATGAGACGGTCCCATGGGAATCGAGACAATTCCTCAAATTTTAAAGGCATACCTATAGCGATTTAGGTATTTCTTATAGTAGCTTGTGCATTTGCTCTCGGAAAGCACCATTTGGTGGAGTGGAATTGATGATGAAGACCACAGATGGCCACCGGAAGTTTTTAATTTTCTAGTGGCGATTCTATTAGGTACTTTAATATGGTTGCTAAGCCATTTATGCTCTTCAGAATGCTTATGGTGAGTGACAGTTCTCCTGGTTCTTACTAGGAGAACTCCTCAACAATTAACGTCCCTGCATCGAGAAAATCAATATTTTGTAAAAGGTGATGAGCAGTTGACATTAGGCTATTGTAACCTAGATAAATTTAAACTGACCCACTAAAAAGTGAAAAATAAAAAGATTTTACAAAAAAAAAACCAACCGACTTCCAAAAAAACACTAGAAAGTGAAAAATAACTTTAATTTCGGAAGTCGGTGTCTTTGGATTTGTATTTCAGTTGTTTTGCCACCGACTTCCGAAATTCCATTAAGAACAATTTCCATTAAGGTTTCATAGAAATTGTTCTACTAGAGTCGTATCGCACCTGCGGGAGCCTTAACTTGGAATAAAGTTTCCAATTCATTCATCATTTATACTATTACCCAGTCGCATTTACGACACACCTCGACCCAGGAACAGATAGCATTTTATTGTTCCTTAAACCAGACCGTCTAAGGGCTCGCGCACATTTGGGCGGGCCGCGCCGCAACGCAACGCATTGCAAAACTCCTCCCGCATCACTTTAGTAAATTTTGTATGAACTATCTCATACTACAGGCGGGCAGTACCGCTCCCGCGCGACCCGCTCTAATGTGCGCGAGCCTCATTGCACTGGAGTGGAAACAGTTCAAATTCAAATACGAAATTTGAATCTGTCTGAAACAATTACTGCGTTGCGGTGCGACCCGCCGCGGCTCCTAATGAGCTTTGGCGCATTTTTACAACGCGGCGCGGTGCGGCCCGCCGCTGCGCCGCAGCTAAAATGTGCGGTTACCTTAAAATTCCATTTCAGACCAAACCTTAAAGCATTTTCATTACGTTTCATAATGCAATAACATCTAAAACTCTACTCCCAATTTGGTGGCATTTTTATAAAGGAACAGGTCGGTTGGCGGACCAAATTCAGTTTTGTGCCTTCTACAAAAGCTTTTAGCCTTAATTTAAGAAGAAATCTCGTAAAATGGCGGCCGTCTACCGATGATTATGTTATATCCTTTGGTCTTCTAAAAAAACCTTCAAAAGCTTTTAAGAAAAATAGACACCTATTTATCTTATAAATAATTGAAAGTTTTTTAATTTGAATCCTACTATTACATTAAGAATGCGAACATGAGTTTATTTGTTTGTTTGTTCACTCTTTCACGCTAAAACGGCTGAACGGAGTTGGATGAAATTTGGCACATGGGTAGACCATGAGCTGGGTTAGGACATAGGATCCTTTTTATCCCGGTAAACGCAGACGAAGTCGCGGGCAAAAGCTAGTGTTAAATAAAGCATAATGAAAATAAAGGAAATGGTACCTCTGCTTAACCCCTCGGGGAAAACAGGTGTGATGTTATTTGATGCGAGGTTTGTTTTATTCAAACTTACTGCTACTACAGCATATTGGCGCGGGCATGTCGGTGACGCGAACACAAGTTATTTCCGTACCAAAAATCTCTCAACGCGACTAATGAAGTGTTTAGTGACGCGGTTGGCATGTCGGTAACGCGAAACGCGCGAAATAAGTTTACCCCCTACCAAAATTCGCTCAACGCTCCTAAAGAATTTTACACTTCAAAAAACACATAAACCTATGGGGCACTTTTGAATCATCAAAAGCTAGGTTCCAATTGGTCGTTTCCTATGGAGAAGAGGAGCAAGAAGCTCCACGGTTACGCTTTTAAAATAATTGGCTTTTACAATGTTTTCTAATTGCACCGTTAATAGATGGATAGGGGAAGACAATGTAGGCCTGTCAACAGGTATTAGGTGCTTAACAAAACGGAAAGTAATGTTATTAAGTAATACGAAAGCAAGTTATGCTGTTATTGTATAAATCGAGTTATTAATATTCACTGGAGTAGGTAGGTAATCTGGCATGTGCTAGGCTGCTGTCTAATAAGTGTAAAAGTCTAGAATACAATAAATATGACCATTTTACTACACAAAGTGACAGCTAGCACATGTCAGATTACTCCAGTGATTCGACTTTAAAGTAACTGCTTATGTATTAGAGCGATCTGGGCCTCAAGTTTGCTATTACAATAGTGTCAGAATGGTCTATTATTGATTTCATAATTGTTGATTTTGACAAGTTTGGTAATCTACTAATATAATGGCGTCATTAATGAGGATCGGAACAGACCATTCTGACACTATTGTAAAAGCAGACTTGAGGCCCAGTGTGTCTCCTTGCACTATTGATATGAACCTAGTGCAATCATTCCCGGGGTCGCGGAAAGGTACTTATGGATCACCGAAGCCCCCGCAATACAGGCAACAGGAAGGAATACGGGTGGGTTTTAGTCAGTAAGAGTCTGACACACCCTGCCGCTCCGCCCAGAGCGGGACAAGTTATTTGATAGTTTCCCACCGAAAAAAAAAAAAAAAGTGCAATCATTCAGTGTTCCGTAGTAATTTGGCATAGGAATACATTTATTAATCACGCTGACAAAATGGTACACTAAAATCTTGAAAGATTTTTTTTTAGGGTACCTTCTTTGCACGTAATTTGTGATTTTTTTTTCTCGTTTATCCCATGGTGTAGGGTATCGTTGAATAGGCCGCTCAATTTATTGCGGGTCTGAGAACATCGTTTTTCGATTCAAGGATTCGTTTGTGTAATATTAAGCTTTATAGTGCTAATTTTTGTTAGAGTCAAGTGTGTGTGTGTCCCGCCAGCTAAATGGTTGTTTAAGGAAATATGAAAAAAGTCATGGCAGTAGTACATATAATGAAATTAAAAGGAAAACTATCACAGCTAAGTAGAATTTACAAGGTAACGAGTTATACTCGACCAACTTAAAGGACATCCATTTTTTTTGGTGGTTTTCTTTGGTTGGTATAATCCTCAAAAACACAAAACAAGATCAACATGTCCAAAATAGGTCAAGAACCAATATATCTTACTAAACGATGTTCAAAATAAAAATATGGTAGAACAAATCATTTGTTTTTGTTAGTTAAATTCACTGAAAATGTATGAAGATGTTGAATTTTTGAACTCCAATAAAACCAAGGACAATGACCCTACAGCTTTGGTGTCATAATAATAAATACTCAGGGGGACAAGTTCTAACGGAATACAGCATAATTTTTTATTGGCTTTTCATATTCACTTTCACACTTTTCACTTTCATATTTGGACCAAAAATGTATGAAATCCCGATGATGTCCTTTGCAGTTGAAGAATTGAATGTGCCATATATCGGTGTATGGGAGAACATGTTTTTCAACTACACTGTTAAGTTTGTTTTTGGATTAAATACATCCCAACTTCCCGAATACGGAGTGCGTGGACCGACACGGCCCGACCGGTTTTGAACAAATAATACGATACTTATGAAGCTGTTACTGTATCACAAAACAACCGGTTAAATTCCCCGCTTAGTAATAATTCTGATCCAGGCTGTCCCACCTTGCTGTCCTCCCCCCAGCGACGCCCAAGCCGAGGTCCGTACCCCACAGAGGGTGCCCTTAGCGTGCAGTCGCTTAGTAATGTAAGTTATTCGCCCTTGGCTGGAGGCTTTGAGTCCGCTTAAGGCAGCCACAGGAAAGTCCGGTTGAGTAGTCACGACCTCTCAAGGTCAACTACGAGATGCCACACAAAAAAAAAAGAAAACAAAACAACCGAACGGAACGGCCGCAGCATTAAGGCACCCACCACCGACGAGGAAGCGACTTGTTATAAACTATTTTCTCGCTCAAGAAACGAACAAAAGATTGTAGGTTCCGTGTCAGTAAAAGAGTATATCGTTGCCAGAACTTAGAATTGATCATTTTATGAAGTGTTCGACCATTACAGGAAATGGTTGTGTTCCATGAAATATGAAAATTATGAAATTACCGTTTGTAACATCATGATATGGTCTGGCCAGATCATTGCATACTCAACGTTTGTCGATACATGAAAAGTTAAAAGCACAACTACTTCATGATGTGCCCAAACATTAGTAATCATAAAACAAAAATAACATGACGCCTTGTTTCCCCGAAGTGTTGGGCAGAGGTGTACCTATAGTACACCCACGTTTCGCCAGTTATGTTTAAGTCCCATGTAATGGGGGGCGAGTCTATTGCCATCAACCGGCCACAAATCTAGACTCCGGGCTGCTACTGAGAAATTACAAATCAAATCAAATCAAAAGTCATTTATTCAAACTAGGCTGAAAATCAGCACTTTTCGAACGTCAAAGTTACATAAGACAGTCCCCCAAAAATGCCCGCCCGTCACCACTTCCTAGTGCTTTAGCTGGGAAGAAGTGGTGGAACAAACTCCCCAGCAGCACGTCTGTCTGTTTAGTTATATAAACTTGATTTTATACAAATTGTATGCAAAGTAATTAACATTACGAAACACAAAACATTGGATAAAATTACACACTTGCCATACGTTAGCTAGCACGCGCCAGTATACCAACAAAACAATGAACGAACTGTACTCAAGCAGATAAAAATTTCAACATAAAAAAAACGTAAATAGAACTTAATACCTAAATAAAAGTCTCCAGGCATAAAGGGCGTGCCCGCTTACATAAGGCAATTGCTGTAGCTCGAAGTGAGAAATGATAAACTAGCCCCATCGAAGTTACAGAAAGGAAACCCCAATAACACATTGCCCCATATAGTCATTACTACAATCGAGCCACTGACATACCCAATCGAATTATTGGCCGATCGAATTATTGTAAAATAGCTAGATTATCTAACGCCCCTACGTTGATGTCGCTTTGTTTTGGTTGTCCATCTTGGCGGCGGACAGTAATTGGGTATGTCAGTGGTCCGATTGTAGTAATGACTATATCGTGATCTTCCTGGCCATTTCTGCGACCATATTTGAAGTAGCACTAGCTGGCCGCGGCACCGCTCGCTTCGCTCGTTCGGCTCACGAGCGGTTGGTAACACTTTCTAATCTAAGCTATTTAGTCGAGGTGCCACTAGCGACGTGAAATGCAATTACTTTGCAATATGCTCACTATGCTCAGTGATGTGATGTAGACAGATCACGATATGTATAGTGTTGTTTTTGGAAGACGGTTGTTTTTTTTTGTAAAAAAGTATTTTTTTCTTTCTTCCTTCCTAGTTTTGTAACAAAAAAAGGTTCCCGTGTTTCTTAATGGAACTAAAAGAAGCTCCAAAGCTCCATCAGCCTCGCTGAAAAAATAACCCGATCCCTCCAATCATTCCATTTAAATGTTTAACTTTAAACAAACTGTTCCTGTAATTCAGGCACTTATAAACCCTGAAACTTCTCGACTGAACCAGTTGAAAACAAAAGTACTTAACAAGTGAAACGTAAGTACTTGCGAACTTGGTTTTATGACTGTTTTTTACTGAAAGGGGCGCGAATTCGATTCTTGAGTAAATTGACGGATAATTGGTAGGGTGGGTGAAATGATTTAGTGTTTTGTGGTGATTTGGTCTCCATCCATTCGTCCTTATAAGTCTATTATCATGTAAAAATACCCTTGATGAAACCGAGGATCCCTTGTTGTACACGTTTTTAAGTACTTTTTTTTACATAAACAGGTCCACCACTTCCATCTAAGCAACGAGAGCAAAATTATGGTTTACAAAGCAATTATTAAGCCAATCTGGACGTATGGCGTTCAACTATGGGGTACAGCAAGCAATAGTAACATCGAAATTTTGGAAAAGTTTCAGAGCACAGCTCTGAGAAACATGTTCAATATACCCCAAAGTATAATAAGCAACAAATAAGTACATGTACCTCAATATACGAACAGCAAAGCAAGAAATAACACAGCATAGAGTAAGATATCAGAAAAGACTTTCACAACACACAAATGAGCTAGCACTAGTACCGAGTGGAGTAGGAGGACCACAGCACGCGAGGCTAAAGAGATGTGACATCTCCAGTCTCAGCGACAGATTGGCATAGACAGATGAGAGCCACGCCCCACAAATGGAAGCTCTCCATAATGATAAATAAAATAAAACCAAATAGACTCCAAGTTGGTCAACACAGTGGCTTATTGTTCTGGAACAGATTGCCATGGCGCAGTAAAAAAATGTTTGTACTAGATCATGTCTGGGAACCTTCTGGTTACGGAGATATTGAAGGTCGAAGTTCCTACTTTTTTGTGGTCATAATATTGACCTGGAACTCTTATAAAGGTTATATCACCTACATAAATTTATGGGCATCAAAGTTGCGGTAAACCAGTGTATTGTGATGCAATTTAGAAGAAAACTATACAAGGTGTCGTTAAAATACTTACCTAACTGAAAACCTTTTAACGGGTCATTGCACTCATTCATTCTCCCGCCCTTATCCCAATTTATTTGTGGTCGACCCAACATGTCCCTTTCTTCCATACTTCTCTATTAGTTGTCATCTCGGTAGTCACCCCCTTTCTAGCTATATCAACTTTCACACAGTCCATTCCTCGTTTCTTTGGTCTTCCACTACTCGTATAGCCATCCACATTCATATTCAAAACTTTCCTGATGAAATTTTCCTCATTCCTCCGCATCACATGCCCATACCATAACAACCGATTTCCACACCGGTGCCACTTTCAGACTTCCTCTTAAGTACTCATTTCTTATTCTGTCCATTCGGATAACACCACACACCTTAATATATTTTTTTTCTTCATTCTCTCATGTCAGCTGCAAGCAATTGTTTTTTTTTATGTATCATAATTTTTTAGGCATCTCGTAGTTGACCTTGAGAGGTCGTCACTACTCAACCGGACTATCCTGTGGCTGCCTTAAGCGGACTCAAAGCCTCCAGCCAGGGGCGAATTACTTACATTACTAAGCGACTGCACGCTAAGGACACCCCCTGTGGGGTACGGACCTCGGCTTAAGGCGCCGTTGAGGGGAGGACAGCAAGGTGGGACAGGGTCGATCTGATCTGTATTATTATTAAACGGGGAATTTAAAACTACGGGCTCAGCTGCGGCGCGGGCTGGCACTTCGTCGAGCAAGTGGCAAGCACTTGCTTTCATTTCTTCCTTTTGTGCCCAAACTTTTAGCATGGGACCAAATCTGAAATCACAGCTGCTCCATACATTTAAGTAGAGAACAGCTGATTTTATTGTCGCGATTTCAGGTTTGGTAATAAGTCAAAAAAAATGTTTCTAATTATGAATATAACCCCATAAAAGAAGATTTGCAGTTGTTTCAATTAGATAGGTACACCTTGTATGTTAAGCGGTAGACTTCGAGTATTATATTACTTTAATTATTGTGAATATGAGGACTATGCTGGTATTTTTTTTTCAATTCGTTTTAGTGATGGTCACTCAAACTACCAAGTTTGAGTACTTCAAGGGGCTTTGGTGTTTTTCGTTGAGTCGTTGAGCTCCTTAAGTTCCGATTTGAGCTGCACGATTACTAACAAATGCGTGCACTGGCTGGACAGATCCACTCAAATCTGTGTGGTTCTTTCCTCAAAAGACCATTTCTGACACTAATCTAGATAGTCCTCACATGATCTCACCAATATTATGTCTAGATTTTAAAAGAGAATGAGTTTATTTCGGTCTTTCTCCGCAGAGTAGTGGGGTAGGAAATACAGAACTCGTCTAATTTTTAAAACATAATTTATTTTTGACATGTTAAAGTGTTTGTACAAACCTACAATTTTTTTAAATATATTTTTTTTGTTTTTTTTAGGGTGGGAAATCATCAAATAACTTCTCCCGCTCTGGGCGGAGCGGGAGGGTGTGTCAGACTCTTACTGACTAAAACCCACCCGTATTCCTTCCTGTTGCCTGTGTTGTGGGGGCCTCGGTGACCCATAAGTACCTTTCCCGCGACCCCGGCAGGCATCGGCCCTAGTGGACCCCTACCTTTGTGCTGACGACATTTCTTTGAGGCGCGCGTGGAATACAACGCGCCGTCGACCCGGGCCTGGTCCTTACCGGAGGGTGAGCTACCCATTGCTCACCGTCCGCAAGCCCGCGCTTACGGTGGCCGGAAATCCACCCGGGATTCCCGACGCCCAGGGCATCTCCTGCGGCGGCTAGGGGCGAGAGGGCGCGAAATTTGCCTTTCCCTCAACCACCCCGCCTCCTCCTTCGCGAGCATTACTGCTTCGCAGAAGGAGGTGACGGCTACCCATGCCCTCTCGCTCCGTACCATGGCCTGAACCAGGGCCGGACGCGAGAGATCTTTGCCGCCGATCGCCTCCACGAGGACACGGCGGTGTTCTGCCCAAGCCGGGCAGACCTCCACCGTATGCTCCACCGTGTCCTCCGGGCGATCCACACAGTGGTGACACCCGGGCGTTTCCTCCCGCCTTATCCGACACAGGAACCTCCCGAAGCTGCCATGTCCGGTGAGGACCTGCGTCAGGCGGAAGGTGAGGACGCCGTGGCGACTCCCTAGCCACTCCTCAAAGAGGGGACTTATCGCCGCAATTGTGGCGTGCCCAGCACTGGGTTGCGACAACCGTACTCTCCATGACGCCATGAGATCCCGCCGGAGCTCCGTCCGCTGTGCCGCGATTTCTGGCGGCAGCGGGCTTACGCCCCGGCGTTTCGCCTCCTCGCCCACTCCCATACGTGCGCGAGGACTTTTGCCTCCAGATCCCATGGCGGCAATCCGGCAAGGAGGCTCGCTGCCTCACAGGAGACCGTGTACAAACCTACTTACAGAAATAAAATCATTTATCATCTACGGCCTACGTTGGTTGATTTCAGTGCATGTCTATGTTTTATTTTACAGAAATCTAGTAGAATATTATAAAAAGAAAGTACGCAATTGATAAAACTGAAATATCAAGTACAGTCGCCAGCACAGTAAGTTACCACGAACTGTCAAATTTCTCCAAATTATTTTAAAACCTTAAAATGTTGACGGATAAGTACAAAATTAAATGAAACGTCTAGTTGATGTAACTGGTGACCGAAAAGCTGGCGGCTTTCTCGCGCAACTCATCAGCATTGCAATTCAGCGAGCAAATGCCGCCAGCATCCTCGGTACAATGCCCCGAGGGCCTTTTTTAGGCTTAACTTAGTTTTAATTTAATTTAGTTAATGTTAATGAGAAAATTGGACACTTTGTGGAAACTTTATGTGCTGGCCACTTGTGCAAGACTTGTTCAGTAGAAGAAGATAAAGTTTCTACAATTCCATCAACCGTAAAATGAAGTACCTATTGGTATAAAAATACCCACTTTATCGGTTACTGGAACTATAGTACCAAGAACAGTATTATTTTTTTTATTATTTCTGGCCACTTATACTTTATCTAGAACTTAACATAGCATAACATCACGCTGTTGTCCCGATGGGTTAGGCAGAGGTTTGCCTATAACACACCCACATTTCGCCAATTGTGTTTAAGTCCCATGTTACAGAGGGCCTGTTGCCATCAACCTGGCAAAAATCCAGACTCCAGGCTGCTACTGAGAAATTCCTGAAGGAAAAACACAATAACGCTTTGCCCGACCTAGGAATCGAACCCAGAACCTCATGGTCAGCAGAAGCGCTTGGACCATCAACCAACAGTCAAAAATTTTTAAAATGAAAATATTTTTGTAAATAAAAGGTGCGAATTTGCAAACAGCACCCTACTTGACTTTTCCCATTCATGAGATCTTCCAAAAATTCCTATACCGCGGTTTCAAGAATGTTAAAGACGCCCGGCCTCCGCAGTAACCCACACGTAAGCTACGCACTTGTATTTATAGCTTTTTATGACACTCTAGGCGAGATCATCTTCTGCGACTAGGGTTGCCAACTTTTTTATATCAAAAGTATTTTCGAAGCCACTGCCTGTAAAAATGTAGTAGATGGCCAAAAAATAAAAAAATAAATATAGTAGGTATCTTCAACTCAGCCTATACCAGTCCACTGCTGGACATAGGCCTCTCCCAGGCTGCGTCACAACACCCTGTCCTCCGCCTTCCGCATCCAGGACTCGTCTGCTCCACCGGCCATCGGTCCTTCGACAAATATGGCCAGCCCACTGCCACTTCAGCTTGCTTACTCTGCGGGCTATGTCGGTAACTCCGGTTCTCTTCCGGATAACTTCATTTCTGATCTTATCCTTCAAAGAAACTCCGAGCATAACCCGCTCCATGGCGCGCTGAGTGACCTTAAATTTGTGGACCAGCCCGACTGTCAGTGTCCAGTAGGTATCTTACAAAAAGATTTTTATTCTATATTTATTATTTACTAGCTTTTGCCCGCGGCTTCGCCTTCTCCTGACAATAACAAACACAACAAAAAAATAATTAGCGAAATAGGTCCAGCCGTTCACGCGTGATGCCGTGACCAAGAGAAATAGGGATTCATTTTTATATACATATATATATAGATACTAGATGCGCCCCGCGGTTTCACCCACATAAGTTTTGACCCCGTGAGTATATCGGGATAAAAAGTATCCTATGTGTTATTCCTGGTTATAAACTATCTGTGTGCCAAATTTCATCCAAATCTGTTCAGTACTTTTTGCGTGAAAGAGTAACAAACATCCATCCATCCATTCTTACAAACTTTCGCATTTATAATATTATACTAACTAAATCATTATTATTATAGACCATCGAGGCAGTCGGAGTCTAGGAGTTCTTTCAGGAATATCCGCCTGTAAGAATGCGGTGAGACAGCAAAATGATACCTGCCGAGTGGGCAAAGCGAGTCATTGCGGGGAAGCGGGGGTGGACACTTGGTCTAGTAAATATAAAATGATCCGAGTGAATGTCTCGCCCTTTAACTCGGCCGAGTACTTGGTGATGTGTTTACACGTACCTAGCACTCGGCCGAGAGCATTGTCTCGCCGCCTATCTACTCGGTACGTATAATCAAGGCATAAGCCAAGGGCAGAGACCTCATATTGTATAAGAGGGCACGGCAGAGACAGAGATACTATGTAAGTAGGTTCGGAAAACATGGTTTGAAGCAAGCGTTTAAAAATGTTAATGACTTGAAAAACAGACAAATAAATGTGTCTGTAGGAACACTTATTTTTCTGTTTTTTAAGTCATTAGCATTTTTTTTCAAGTTACCACAACTGACAAATTTCATACCTTAAAATGATTTTAAACCTTAAAATGTTGGTGTTAAGTTCAAAATCGAATGGGAAAAATTGATAGTTTGTGGTAACATGATATGCTGGCGACTGTACATTAACTCACGCCCATTTCCCATGCGGGTAAGCAAAAACTACCGAACGCCACTTGCTAAACGTTCATTTATATAAGTACTTTAATATATAATGCCTCGTTGGTCTAGTCATAGTATAAAGAGAGGCTATGGTCTAGTGATCGCAAGCGCTATTGCTGAGCACGAGGTTATGGGTTCGATTCCCCGGCCGGGCAAACTGTTATTGGTTTTTCCATTAGGAATTTCTCAGTAGTAGCCTGGAGACTGATTACAGGTGTGATGTTATTTTTTTTTTTGCAAATTTGTGTAACATGAGATGATGACAAAAAAATTAAGAGATCAGCCATATTTTACCACGTCATGCAAAAAATTTAAAACATTCAACTTATAACTAAATAATTAAATACAATTTTAAAATATTATACCTCAAACTAAGGGCAGAAAACAATATATTTATATAAACTAGCTTAACAATACTTTCTCAATCAGGATCTCCTTTTTTTTTTTTTGGACTGGAAATCATCAAATAACTTCTCCCGCTCTGGGCGGAGCGGCAGGGTGTCAGACTCTTACTGACTAAAACCCACCCGTCTTCCTGACTGTTGCCTGTGTTGCCAGGGGCCTCGGTGACCCTTTAGTACCTTCCAGCACCGGCAGGCGTTGGCCCTAGTGGACCCCTACATATGTGCTGACGACATCTCTTTGAGGCGCGCGTGGATTACAACGCGCCGTCGACCCGGGCCTGGTCCTTACCGGACGGTGAGTTACCCATTGCACACCGTATTAGGAACTCCTTAATATTATAATATGCCACTAAAAAGCTTCGGAGTCTCTTTTTAAATAATGACAGCGAAAGCTCTTTCCATGTCTTTGGCAATTTGTTATAAATGACTGGAGCCATGCAGTAGACACTTTTGCGCATAACTGCTGTCTTCGCTGACTTCAGACAGCACACTATTATCGCGTCTATTGCGGTGTACTACATCTAATCGTCATCGGGGGTTTAATCAAAATGGTTAACATTTGTAAATTTGTATGTGGGTAATCATCGGAACTACTGATCCGAAAATTCTTTAACTAATTCCAAGCTACAATATTGCCGAGTGTCAAAGGAGAGTTTCTATTAAAATAAGAAACTTCATGCTATCAAAGACGCGAAGGCAGAAACTAGTTACCTACAAAGATGTCATTAACAGACTCTTTAGATACTCGTAAGATAAGATAAGATATATTTTATTTGTCAAAAACATGTGTAGGTTTACAATCAGTTGAATGATTACAATAAAAATGAAGTTTCAGCATGTTTGGCCTAGAAAGGCTTACAAATATAATAATAATATAATTCTAAGCACAAAAATTATAGTTACGTTAAGTTGATAAAAATAATAACAAATGTCTAAAGTGCATCATTTAAATAGTCGTCAACATTATAGTAGCATTTATTTACTAAAAATTTCTTCATGCTTTTATTAAAACTTGGTACCTTGTTGTATAATTTTGGGGCCATGCAGAATACACTATTACTCATGAGAGCTGTTTTAGCACTATGTATACGAAGTCTCCGATTATCACGTTGACTTCTTTCGGAACCATCTGAAGACTTCGGAAACAGTTGGGGTTTTTTTTTTTTACAAATAATACCGCTTCTAATATATACAAGGAAGGAAGTGAGAGAATTTGATGTTTAATAAAATATGATTTGCAACTGTCTGTAATTTTAAGACCAAACATAGCTCTTATGCATCGTTTTTGCATTCTAAATATAAAGTCTTTATGATGCAGCAAGTCCGTGATAGGCAGTAAGCAATGTATCCGAATTTACGATTGGGGCGAGTTATAAGACTTTGTTATAAGACAGTACTTTAATCCCGGTCCTCTTAGGTAAGTCTTTGGAGCATCTTCCACAATACACTCTCTTAATTAACGAGTCAAAAATCAAATTATTCATATTAAACTTGTGTCTTGTGTCATAGGATATATTTTTATGTTAAAACGAAATTTGACGCGAACGAAGTTGTGGGCTAATGATTCAATATAACACGTGGGCAAGTAAGTAAAGCTCCTAAAGAACGACTATTTGACAATCAGCTTACAATTTTCACATTGTTAGATAAATAACCGTTTCGATCAAAATGCTTTCATCATTATAAATTATTCAAATTTTTTCTTAAGGATTTTCCACCTCACAACACGATAATTCATAAAAATATGTAAGAAAATTGAATCGAATTTCAAAAAAACTGCCATTATACTCATCGAACATTTGTTTTTGCAATATGATTAATATAAGGAAATAACCACAGAACACATATACCGCAATATGATTCGCCGCTCCGTCCGCCGTCGCCGCCATGACAGCACACTAGCGCCGTGCGTATTTTTCACGGAACTACCTCATTTCTCGCGCCCGGCGCCCGTTCAAAGTTCTTACAAAAATATTGTGTGTTGTGTGATTCTGTACTGCATACCGCACAAGAAAAGAAAAGTAGGTACGACAACTCGTGCCTGTGGAACATTCGTGTAGAAACATTTTGCTGTACTCAAATATCACTGAGGACCAAATATCAATAAGGAGTAATAATAGATCAAGACATTAATTGGAAAGCACAAGTAGGTGCTATATCTAAAAGAACTAGTTGTCGCCCACTGGTCGCAATTCGACCCCCACTACTTACAATCTATAGTACTTAGTAATTCCATGCTCAAACTGTCACATCTGTCACCTATCTAATCATAATCATAATCATGTATTAATTTGCGAATATGGGTACAAAATAAAAAAAGGTCTTAAACAAATAAACAATAGTGTCCATTAGCCATATCCTACCGTAAGGCATGCAAATTTACACACATTATATCATATGTTTATCCTGTAAATATTCAGTGACAGAGCGCGCTTTTTTTAGTAACAGTGTTTTGATATTGTTTTTAAATATACTTCTAACACTTATCTCCAGGAATGAGTTTGATATGCGTGGAGCCATACATAATATACTTTTATTTAACAACGCTGTTTGATTAAAATGTAAAAATATAGGTATTGAATTTGTGTGTCAAATGCATGGTAGTGTGTGTAATGTTTTTGTTTTCAATTTATTTCTAATGCATATTATATAAAAAATATAAGCTTTCTGCACTCCTCCATATAAACTTTAACTGTGCCAAATTTCATACTCCTCCGTCCGCGTAATTTTTGCGTAAAAAGGGGTACAAAGATTTCGCTTCACGTTTTAATACATATAATGATAAATAAATTCGTAAACGCACTCAGAAATGTTAAAAATATAAAAAAAGACATTAAAACTGCTATCACTGCAATCGTGACTTCAAGCTGATGAATATTGCAGGCTAATATTTAAAGAACTCGGTTTATTACCGCTACCCTCTCTAGATATTTATCAAGGATGCATGTTTGTTATGAAGTATAAAGACTTATTTAAAAAGGCAGAGGATGTATATCCTCGAACCCGGCGAGATCCTCACAGGCTTATATTAAATGACTTACCAAGACTGGCTAAAAATAATAAAAGCTGTTTTGCCATGTGTGTTCGAATATACGTATAATAAAATTCCAAGTGATTTAAAACCTTTAGATTGTTTAAAAAAAATATTGTGTAGCCCCCTATGGTCCTGGGCTATAAGGGTGGGATTTTCGCGGTATCACTTCGAATATTGTGTACATGGTAACTGTAATTTTAGACCAATTCCATTTTCAATGCATCTAAAAAAAAAAAAATATAGAATATTATTATAGAAATATAATTGCTGTAGTGTAGTCTATGATAGAGTGAAATACTTATATTGGTTTTGCTTACACCTATTCACACAGAGGTTAATTAAGAATAATTGTTTGTTTTTGTAGTTATGGGTAATGACAAAGAAATAATAATATTGTTTTTATGTGACTGCATGATGGTGGTCAGTTACAGGCCAATCATCAGGATTTTATGTTTATGGGCCTATATGGATGAGTGTAATCATTGTGATATTCACAATGATATTATAAGAGGTACTTTTGCTTGGCTGTTAATCTAAACTTACTCTCAAATTAATGTTTTAAATTATCTAGTCAAGTCGACAATTTATACATTAATTGATCAAGGACAGCTAATGAGAAGCGCGGGTCTTAACAGGTTAAATGGTTAAACACCAATATTATTTACAGCATAAAAGAATTTAGTGACGGGATTTGTAATGTAACCTATAATATTTGCATGCTATGATATGAGCAAATCATGTATGCTCTTTATTGTCTTCTTAAAACAACTTTATACACCATATCTTATGCACATTACAAATAAGTATTATTTCTATCAAGTTGCCACCCATTAGCCTAGCCCGTGCCTTCGGAGCGCGGGTATTTCTACGGAAGTTTCTGGTATGAATGAATGAATGATCTGTTTATTTTTTTTTTCCTATTCTTTGGCAACTGAGCCGATGTCGACTATTCTGCCAGCGACATGTGGTGACGACAGGTGAGCCGTCGAACTTGCACTAGTCTGTTTATTTGCTAGTATATAAAGTCGAATTACTAATCCACTGGAGTAATCTGACATGTGCTAGCTGTCACTTTGTGTAACAAAATGGTCATATTTATTGTAATGGTGTCATGATAAAATAAATGTATATTGTTAAGTGTAAAAGCCAAGAATACAATAATTATGACCGTTATATTACACAAAGTGACAGTTAACACATGTCAGATTACTTCAGTGAATTAATAATTTGACTTTAGATTATTATAATTATGGTAATGGAAAATTTATATAAAGACACAATTATATTCGACGTTTCTGTCGTGCAAGAGTTAAGGGTATTTAACTAAATTCGATTACAAACGCTAAACTAGCGCTGTGGCTCTGGCTCGCATAGGGTCACAGCATTATGCTGATTGATGACCGTTATGCCTGGATGTGACGCATAATTTTCCCCCAACTTTTTCTTTTTGCGTTGTGTTTTTTCTTTGCGTCATGTCTTACCGAAAACAAAAGTTTTTATTTACTTTATTTCTAAATGCAATAGATAAGAAGGATTATTATTTGTGTTGGAAAGAAGGTAAGTATTCCCATGTTTCTTACAAAAACTATAAAGGCCAGGCTGATAATATTTTATAACCATAAAAATATATTATTCACATAACCAGAGGGCTGGTTAGTTCTGTGGCCAAAGAATTAGCATTGCCATTCAACGTGGCAATGCTGCCAGTCTTCTGGGCACCGGATGACAGTGAAGTGGACGAGTACTTCGATGCCTAGAGCCGTGGCCATGGCCTGTCGAGGCCTGTCATCGCGGCCGATGCCGAGCATTCTCACCACAGGCCTCATCGGATTGACGCGCGACGGTTCCCACGGTCTGTCGGCCTGGCCTGGCGCGATCTGGCCTATGAGAAAGCGGGCGGGCGGGGCGGGGGGACCGTGAACCGTGACCGCAGCATAAGTATACCTTTGTTTTTGTATATTTAAGTATATTTAGTTAGTTAGTTATTTATTTATTTATTTATTTTATTATTAAATTAGTACCTAGAGTAAATAGTTAGTTGCGCCATAGGTATATTGTATGTAATTATTTTAATGTATTTGAACAAAAACCATCAATTGTACATAATCAGCCACATGTTCCCACTGCTGGGACACAGGCGGCCTCTCTTTTTTTTTTTTTTTTTTGAGGGTGGGAAATCATCAAATAACTTCTCCCGCTCTGGGCGGAGCGGGAGGGTGTGTCAGACTCTTACTGACTAAAACCCACCCGTATTCCTTCTTGTTGCCTGTGTTGCGGGGGCCTCGGTGACCCATAAGTACCTTCCCGCGACCCCGGCAGGCATCGGCCCTAGTGGACCCCTACTATGTGCTGACGACATCTCTTTGAGGCGCGCGTGGAATACAACGCGCCGTCTACCCGGGCCTGGTCCTTACCGGACGGTGAGCTACCCATTGCTCACCGTCCGCAAGCCCGCGCCTACGGTGGCTGGAAATCCGCCCGGGATTCCCGACGCCCTGGGCGTCTCCTGCGGCGGCTAGGGGCGAGAGGGCGCGAAACTTGCCTTTCCCTCAACCGTCCCGCCTCCTCCTTCGCGAGCATTACTGCTTCGCAGAAGGAGGTGACGGCTGCCCATGCCCTCTCGTTCCGTACCGTGGCCTGAACCAGGGCCGGACGCGAGAGGTCTCTGCCGCCGATCGCCTCCACGAGGACACGGCGGTGCTCTGCCCAAGCCGGGCAGACCTCCACCGTATGCTCCACCGTGTCCTCCGGGCGATCCACACAGTGGTGACACCCGGACGTTTCCTCCCGCCTTATCCGACACAGGATCCTCCCGAAGCTGCCGTGTCCGGTGAGGACCTGCGTCAGGCGGAAGGTGAGGACGCCGTGGCGCCTCTCCAGCCACTCCTTAAAGAGGGGACTTATCGCCGCAATCGTGGCGTGCCCAGCACTGGGTTGCGACAACCGTACTTTCCATGACGCCATGAGATCCCGCCGGAGCTCCATCCGCTGTGCCGCGATTTCTCGCGGCAGTGGACTTACGCCCCGGCGTTTCGCCTCCTCGCGCCACTCCCATACGTGCGCGAGGACTTTTGCCTCCAGATCCCATGGCAGCAATCTGGCAAGGAGGCTTGCTGCCTCACAGGAGACCGTGCGGTATCCTCGGACCATCCGGATGGCCATGACCCTTTGGGCCGCGCTCAACCGGCGGGCTGGTCGCAGCGCCAGAGAGCGCGCCCATACAGGAGCCCCGTAGAGGGCCATGGACCGCACGACCCCCGCGTAGAGCCTCCGGCAGGAGGCGCTTGGACCCCCTAGATTGGGCAGGAGCCGCTTCAATGCAGCGCCCGCCCGCTCCAGTTTAGGAGCCAAACGTCGGAAATGCTCCACGAAGTTCCACCGGCTGTCGAGAACGAGTCCCAGGTACTTCATCGTCGACTCGACGCCGATAGAAACCCCTCCTACCGTTATTTGGGACCCCAACGGTGGCGCGTTCCGAGGACCATGAAAACACATGGCCTCGGACTTGTGCAGGGCCACCTCGAGTCCCAATTGCCGGATCCTTTCGACGATTGTCGCAACCCCGCGTGCCGCTAATTCGGCCGCCGCCTGGTGCGACCTCCCCTGCGCCAGGATCAACGTGTCGTCAGCGTAGCACACTACGCTGACGCCGCTAGGGAGGTCGGCGCGCAGCACCCAGTCGTATCCATTGTCCCACAGATGCGGCCCCAGGACCGATCCCTGTGGGACACCGCACGACATCTCTTGCCGGTTCCACACTCCCTGGTGACCGGGGTAGATGACGGCCCTGTCCGTCAAATAGGCCTCGACCACACGACAGAGGTAGGTCGGCATCCGGTGATACCGGAGTGCCTCCCTGATACAACTCCAGGGCAGGGTATTGAAGGCATTGGCCCCACCCTGGGCAACAGCATTCCCCGTCGTCAGGGCTTGCACACGCATGATGGCGTCCACCGTAGAGCGCCCTCTGCGGAAACCAAACTGGCTCTCCGCCAAATCCGGCCCCACCCGCACCAGCTGGCCGACGAGGCGGTCTGCAATGACTCTTTCAAAGAGCTTGCCCACCTCGTCGAGCAGCACGATGGGCCGATAAGCGGACGGAGAGTCCGCAGGGCGCCCTGCCTTCTTTATGAGGACCAGTTTTCCCGTCTTCCAACGAAGCGGGAACTGGCCCCTCTCCAAACATGCGCTTAGGCGGCCTCACTGTGACAGAGAGCAGGCCGTAATCCACCACGCGGGCCCGGTCTTCGAATTTTTTGATTCTAGGACATGTCGATTTTCTCACGATGTTTTCCTTCACCATTTTGAGAGCAGTGGTGACGAAATAATTTACACAAAGTAAAGCGCCTGTCTGGGTTCGAACCTACGACCTACAACTCGTAGTCGCGCCCGTTACCACTGGGCCACCACTGCTCTAAAAACAATCATAAAATGACCTAAATATGCACCATTTCATCCCAAACCCATAACCTATAACATAACATAATATAACATCACGCTTTGTATCCCCGGAGGGTTGGGCAGAGGTTGTAACGTTACGATTGGCCGGAGGGCCGGTAGGGCCGGAGAGTCGGTATTTTAAACTCGAGTGACGTATTTTGAATTCCTTGCTGCGCTCTGGATTCTACTTTAGAATCCCTTCGTCCACTCTGGATTCAAAGAAGCACTCTCGCCTTTAAAATAGTTGTTTGCTTCTTGGGCAAACAATCCACCATTTAGCGTACGTAGAACGCTTTCGAAAATTTCACAGTGAGCCAACTCTATCCCACCAATCCCGAAGGAAACTGGTCATTTCTTTCTCGGCTTTGGCGCACTTTGTGGTTTTAAAAAACGTACTAAATTGGGTCTATTCTGCCTAAAAAAAAAAAATCTGCTATAAAAACGCGGAGTGTTAAAGTACAGTGCTTCCCTTTTTTGTCTACTACACTAAATTATAAAAAAATACGAGTATCATCAGGAAACTTGAGGTCTATGGTCTTTGTCGGATAGTAACCATAACCTGCGAAAAATGTTGATTCTTCTCCGATAGATGTGAGGTACCCTTGCTGGCCCGCTTTGAAAGATAAATGAACTACGCCTTGATGTATTTCGTACCTACACTTTTTCCTAAATGAAGTCACCATGATAAAAACAGTGTCGGAACGATTGTAGGTAATTAAGTCTTTTATCTCTCTGGTGTTCTTTCAAGGGTTAAGTATAAAATATTCCTTGACGGACTAAACGAATCGAATCTCAAAAAAAAAACAATTAAACCTTTTACAGGCACTTTTGAATGGTCAAAAGTCGGTTAGTCAGAAATATGAAGCTAGTTGCCCTTTCCAAAGGGTAGTAGGTACCTACGGAGAAGAACGGCCAAGAAAGTCTACGGACAATCTTTTAAATTATATTGTTACAAAGGTAAATCATTAATGTAGAATTTATAATTATATCAATTGACTACTTGCTGGTAAGACGGAACTGCCTTAAAGTTTCAAAGACTGTAAAGTGCTCACAGGTGAAGATTTAGTCCCACAACATAGACTCCTAATGGTGGAGGTAACAGTCAGTGTCTCGTCCAGTAGGAACAAGGAACGGCCACCACCCATGTGCCAGTATGTGTAAGCGTCAAGTGGTAGATAAAATGATTGAAATGAAGGATATGGAAAGAAAATCTGTGAATGATTGTTGGAAGGAGATGGCGGATTGTATAAGGAGAGTAGAAAAATATGTGTTTGGAGACTCGAAAGGGAAAGGTATGATAGAAAGGGATACATGGTGGTGGAATAATGACGTGCAAAAGATGCTTAGAGAAAAGAAAATTGCGTTTAAAGAATGGCAGGGTGTAGAAAACGGGAATGACAGTTTGAAAGATGACAAGAAAAAAGGTTTATAAAGAATGGAATAAAAAGGCAAAAAAGGCGGTAGCAGTTTCGAGGGCTAAGGCGCAGGAAAAGTTGTATGATTCATTGGACTGCCCTAGAGGCCAGAAGGAGCTCTATCGGATTACAAAAGCTAGAGAAAGGAGAATCAGATATTAATTCACATTAAATGTATGAAAGACGAGGCCAGTAAGGTTCTGTCCGAAGATGACGGAGTAAAAGAACGACGGAAGGTTTATTTTAAAAAGCTAATGAACGAAGAGAATAAATGGATTGGTGTGCTCAAAGAGGTACAGGTAAATATGGGTTTAGTGAGGGAAAATAGCATGGATGATGTAAGGAAGCCAGTTCGAAGTATGAAAAATGGAAAGGCCATAGGCCCAGATTATATACCAGTAGATGATAGTATGGAAGTGTTTAAAAGTGTTTTCTACAACTGGAAAGGATGTAAGTGTGACATATTAGACTTTGGACTATCGGATCACACAGCCCAATTGGTTACTTGCCCAGTTAAATTTAATCCCAGAGTTGAACATTGGTTTATAAAAAAGCGAGACTATTTTTTAAAAAATATGGAAAAATTTAAAAATTGTCTTGGTTTTCTTAAATTTGTAGAAATTTACCAAAATCATGATCCCGAAACAGCATTTCAAAATTTTCATGAACTTTTCTGTCTCTTGTATAATTTATGTTTTCCCATAATAAAAATGAAACAGTCATTTCAAAGGCGGCCAAAGTGGATTAGTAAAGGTTTAAAAAATTGTTCTAAGCGAAAACGAGTCCTACTGTGGAAATATCGGCAAACAAAGTCTGCCGAAGACAAAAATAAATTTAAAATATACTCGTCTAGGCTTAACGGAGTAGTTAAACAAACACAAAAGTCTCAAAATAACCACTACATAAACACTGCCAGTAATAAATCTAAAGCTAGCTGGAGTGTCATTAACAAGAGCAAGATGAACATTCCAAAGAATTACATCTCGCAAATAAATGTTGAGGGGAAAACAATTAAAAATCCTATTGACATAGCTCACAATTTTAATAAGTTTTTTATTGACCAAGTCCGACCAATGATATCGATTAATAACAGTGCTAGTACGAGTAGCAATACGCATAAACCGACTTGCTCACAAAATAATTCTATATTTATAAATCCTGTTACACCATTTTGACATCCACAAGATTATACAATCCCTCAAAAATACAAACAGTACCGGGTTTGATGGCATAGCTACTAAAATAGTTAAATACGTTAGCACTGTAATCAGTCCAGTACTTAGCCATATTTTTAATATCTGCATAGAGCATGGGCACTTCCCTACTATTTAATAAAAAAACTATCATCAAACCATTCTTTAAAAAAGATGATAAAGGTGATATGTCATATTACAGACCATTTGCCCTAATACCGGTATATTCTAAAGTTCTCGAAAAAATAATTTATAATAGCTTATACCAATTCCTAGAAAAATTTAATATTTTAGTTGACGAACAGGGTTTTAGGAAAAATAAAAATATAAATAAAGCAATTTACAAATTTCTTGAAGTAGTAACAAAAAGTGTTGATAAAAGGGTACCAGTTTGTGCATTATGCATGGATTTAACCAAAGCGTTCGACTATGTGAACCATAGAACACTAAGAAGCAAGCTTTATGCTTATGGCATTCGAGGCAATGCCTTAGATCTCATTGTGTCATATTTAAGTAATAGGAAACAAGCCACATTAATAACGAAATTCTGCTCTATTAAAAAGCAAGAAGCTTATCATGTTTCAGACTATGTAGAAGTGACATATGGCGTACCACAGGGCAGTGTACTAGGGCCCATATTATTCTTAATTTACATTAATGACTTCCCGAACACCGTGGACTTTCCAATGATTCTTTTTGCAGATGACAGTACAGTCATTTTTTGTAACAAAGATTATGCATCATTAGAAAATGACATTAACACCATTAGTACGCATTGTCGATTGGTTAAGAGCAAACAATCTTCTAATTAATTTATAGAAAACTAATTTCATGATTTTCAGAAATAGGACTAATCCACCAACAGACTTAAATATAAATTATGCTGGAACAAAAATTAATGAAGTAGATGTGACGAAATTCTTAGGTTTAAATGTAGATTGTAATTTAAATTGGAAATCACATGTGGAATCTATCTGCTTAAAATTAAATAGCTATTCCTATATGTTATATATGCTCTCAAGAATTGTAAATTTATCCACTGTCATGACAGCCTACCATGCATATGTGGTATCCACGCTGAGATATGGTGTAATTTTCTGGGGGAAATTGACGGAAGTCTGTTTTTAAAGCCCAAAAAAAGTGCATACGGGCTATGTGTAAACTTAAGACCACTGATAGCTGTGAACCACATTTCAAAAAACTTAAGATTACCTAGCCTCTACATTTATGAAATGTCAGTCTTTGTCAAAAGTAATATGCATATGTATGAAAAATTCCGAAGTGCTAGATATAGAAATAAAGTTCAGACTGTACCCTGCAGAACTTATTTAATGGATTCCAGTGTATATTGCATGACATCTAAGATTTATAATAAATTGCCAAGTTATATAGTTATATTACAGACTTTGGCAACTTACACATGTTTAAGCGGAAGCTAAAAGAATTTCTAACTGATGAAGTGTATTACAGTGTGAAGGAGTATCTAAAAGGGAATCCTTACCGCCAATAATATTGATCAGTTATTCAATAATAGAAATGACATGTGTAACTCACAATTATTATTTACGAGTATCTAGGACTTTTATTTATTTCACTATTTGACATTTAATTTTTTTTACATTTTCACATTTATTTAATTATTGACTACTAGATGCTTCTTGACCCTTAAAGATAAAATGATTTTCCAATTTAATAATTTAGTATTTTGATATTATATTGTAATTTACGTGTACATTTTGCATGCCCTAGTGACGGCAGAGCATGGAGAACACTATCAAAACTTGTATATCATCTGTACCCCTACCCATGTTGGCAAAAATAAATGATTTGATTTGAAAAAAAGATGGATGTATGTGGCTGACTTTATTCTTCAATAAATTGCTGCATGAAGGAGGGATCCCACAAGAGTGGTGAAATAGTTCGCTAGTGCCAATCTTCAAGAATAAAGGTGACTGGACATTACCTTTATTCTTGAAGACTGCAACAACTATAGAGGGATAAAGCTCATGTCACATAGTATGAAGCTATGGGAGAAAGTAATAGAGAAAAGACTGCAAGAGGAGAGTGAGATTACCCCGAACCAGTTTGGGTTTATGCCAGGTAGAGGAACAGTCGACACCACTTTTGCACTCCACCAATTGTGCGAGAAGTACAGAGGTGCACACAAGAACTTGCACATGGTGTTTATTGATCTGGAGAAAGCGTATGATAGGGTACCTCGGGATGTGTTGTGAAGGGCTTTGAAAGATAAGGGCTTGCCCGGGAAGTAGATGGTGTTAATTCATGCTATGTACAGCCAATCTTGTACCTACGTCCGGTCGGCTGCTGGCAATACCGACGGGTTCAGTGTGGCTGTAGGCTTACACCAAGGGTTGGCGTTAAGTCCTTACCTCTTCCTGTTGATTATGGACGCTCTGACGTCGGACATACAAGAAGTGGCACCCTGGTGCATGCTGTTCGCCGATGACATTGTTCTTGTCGGTGAAGATGGACCTGCGATCCAGAGCAGATTGGAGAAATGGCAACAGAAGCTGGAGAATGTGGGCTTGAAAATCAGCAGAACCAAAACTGAATATATATTCTGTGATTTCAGCGGTCTCTCCAGTTCTGGAACCATAGCGTTTGATGGCGTGCTTCTCCCAGTCTGTTCTGACTTTTGGTATCTCGGTTCACTCGTGCAAAGCGATGGAGAAGTAGATCGGACGGTCAAGCATATATTAAACACTGGATGGATGAAATGGCAGCAGGTCACGGGAACAATCTGTGAGTCCCGCATTCCCCTTAAACTTAAGAGGAAGATATATAAAACAATGATAAGACCTGCTGTCTTGTATGGATCAGAATGTTGGGCAACAAAAGGGACGCATAATAATAATAATAATAGTCAGGTAGTCCCGCGGAACCCAAGAATTATAGACCGATCACGTGTTTATCGACGGTCTATAAACTTCTTACATCCATTTTGAGAGCGAAAATTAACACACACATTGACAGTAATTCGATTATGTCAGCCTCTCAAAATGGATGTAGGAACGGGTCCCGTGGCACTAAGGAGCTACTTCTCATCGACATGGCCATTAGCCAACAGGTTCGTCGATTCCGCAAGGATCTGTCGACTTGCTGGATAGATTATAAGAAGGCCTACGACTCGGTGCTACATACATGGCTCATGAGGGTGCTGGAGTTGTACAAAATAGATACGACACTACGCACCTTCCTTGAATCGTGTATGGGGCAATGGAGGACAGTCCTTCGCTATTATCTCTGGTTGTTCTCGTTTGGCTGACGGCGAGTACTTGCACAGACATAACCAAGTGGCTAGGATTATTCACCAGCAACTTGCTTTGAAATATAAACTTGTGAACTCTGAGGTACCGTATTACAAGTATGGTCCCGACCCAGTTCTCGAAAATGACCATGTCACGTTGTACTGGGATCGGTCTATCATTACTGACAGGACTATTGTTGCCAATAAGCCTGATATAGTGGTGATAGACCGATTAGCGCGCCACGCAATGATAGTCGATGTTATTATGTATTTTTTGAAAGCCGTTGTGGGTATGCACCGTGATGTGGTCGCAGTGGACAATGGGCTCACCCGTCTTTCCATAGCTAAAGAGAACTGGTGCAAACCTGTAGTACTTACCACGGATGACCGCAAGGACATATGGCAAAGCAAGGAGCTACACGGGCGCTTTTATCGGGCTCTTCATGAGTCCGATGTTGATTTCTTAGCGTCCGTATCCTGGCTACTTTTTGGGGACCTTTTCGGGGAAACTGAAGGTTTTGTCTGTGCAATTATGGACGAAGTTATCTTGACGAATAACTACCGGAGACATATTATGAAGGACGGGATGGTTGACGTGTGTCGGGCATGCCACCGTCCGGGAGAATCAATCCGGCACATTATCTCCGGGTGTTCTCGTCTAGCTAACGAAGAGTATTTGCATAGACACAGCCTTGTAGCCAGGATTATCCATCAGCAACTTGCTCTTAAATACAGCCTTGTAGAATCTGAAGTGCCGTACTACAGGTATGTGCCCGACCCAGTTCTCGACAATGGAAATATCACTTTGTACTGGGATCGATTCATCATCACTGACAGGACTATTGTTTCCAATAAGCCTGACATAGTGGTGGTGGATCGAACAGAGCGGCGCGCAATGAATGTTGACATAACAGTCCCTCATGACGGGAATCTCGTGAAAGCCAAGTATCAGATAAACAGATCAAGTATCTTGACTTGGCTCGCGAGGTTGTCGACATGTGGGATGTGGATTCAGCAATCATTGTGCCGATAGTCGTATCAGCCAATGGCTTAATTGCCAAGAGCCTCGACCTACACCTAAGGAGGCTCACGTTGGACGGCTGGATTAAGGGCTTGATTCAGAAAGCGGTACTTCTGGACACGGCCCGCATAGTTAGGAGGTTCCTCTCTCTGGAGCCCTGACCGCCGGTAGCTTGGACCCTGTTCCCGATACCGGTGGGCTACCATTTTTTTGTATTTTTGAATGTTTTTATATATTTTTTGTATATTCAAATATTTAAAAATATAATTATAATGTGTATATAATGAAATAAAAGATAATAATAATAAAATGCATGCATGAAAGGCATGAATTGCATGCAGTTGAGATGAGAATGCTAAGAGAGATGTGTGGTGTGACACGAATAGATAGAATAAGAAATAAGTTGAAGAGGAAGTTTGAAAGTGGCACCGGTGACTGAAAAGTTGTGCGGAAATCGGTTGACATGGTATGGGCATGTGATGCGGAGGAATAAGGAAATGTCGTGAGGAAAGTCGTAAGTATGAATGTCAATGGCTATAAGAGTAGGGGAAGACCAAAGAAACGATGGATGGACAGTGTGAAAGATGATATAGCTAGAAAGGGGGGTGACTACCGGGATGACACCTAATAGAGAAATCAGTGGCGTGCCTAGGGTTTCAAAATAACGCAAGCCCAATAAAATTTTAACCGATTTCAAAAAAAGAAAGTTCAGTTTTCGACTGAGTATGTAGGTACCTACGTATGTATCATCGCAATTTTCTCATAAACTACTGGTTAGGTACAATAAATTAAAAGTGAATTCATCCATCCATCTTCTTCACAGATCAGAAAACAACTCAACAAGTTTACTTTTTTGTTCAAAAACCGTGTTTACAACTCGCGACATGTATGTCCAACGAGTTTCGGGAGCATTAGGCAATTTTTTGCTGCAATGAGTATCGTAAAAAGCAGCTCGTTTTTTACTATTACTAAAAAAAATACACAAAGCCTGAAGGGCTGAAAAAAATAAACTAACCTCCTGAATTCTATTGCATGATTTAGACAACACTAAGGCCAAAATATGCGCATTACACCAAAAGTAAATTGCTAGTGGACAAACATCTTTAACTTTTTGTTGCACTCCATTTCTTACACCGGACATTACACTAGCACCGTCATAGCTTTGCGCTACTAATTTTGCGATGCAATCATGTCTATTCAATAATTCTAAAATAATATTAGAGAGTGAGTCTGCTGTGCGACTTTCCGACACATTAAGAAAGCCCAAAAAACGGTCATGAATTTCATTTTTATAATAATATCTGAGAATCAAGCACAGTTGTTCTCTATGACTAACATCGGGGGTTTCGTCAATAATAATTGAAACAAATTTTGTTTGTCTAACTTCGTAATCGATGCAAGTTTGCATCACATCGGCTACGGAATGAATAATATCGTTTTGAATTTTGTTAGATAAATAACTCGGCCCCGGTTTGTCACTTTCCTGATGCTGCATATGTTTTTCTAAAACGACATCGTATTTTGAAATTAACGAGACCAGTTCTAAAAAAATGCCTTTATTTAATGAAGTTTTGGACTCATCATGTCCTCTTAAAGGAAGTTCCTGTTGTGCTAAATGACAAACAATATCGACTAATCTTTGAAAAACACTACGGTTGTTTTCAACGCGCGTGTTATATTTTGAAATTTCCTCAGATAACTGGCGTGGTATAGATGTCTCAATTCGTTGTTTACCAAAATTACCGAAAGAAACCATTGCACACAGGTGTTTATGGGAATTTGCGTGCCTTTTAATGGCGCCAGATATGTTATTTAAATCATTATAACCAGATGTATTCCAAACGGAATCTTCATTCGAAAAAAATATGCAGCACCAGCAATACAAATTATTAGTATGCGAACAGCCAACAATCCAACTAGTTTTATACACTGATCTATTATATTTTCCTTTATTATGCGATTTACTAGTCTGAGAAATACACAGATTAGGCGTCGGTTTTAATGAAGAAATTAACTGTTTTTTCTGAGCAAAGTTTAAAGATTTTACCTTATCTTCGCCAATCAAAACTTGAACGCATTTTAAATCCTCACAAGGTACAATGGAGGTACCATTGTTGTAGGTAAGTCACCAAAACAATTGCATCACTGAGGAAATCTAAGAAAACACACAAAAAACTTTAACAACAAAACCTTTTTCCACTCAAGCAAATGAAACTGAAGTTAGTTGCACTCTCGGATGTCGGGAACTACTTAGTGTTGTCATTTAGGCAAAAAAGTCGCCAGGTATATGAAAAATCTAGCTAGATGTCACAAATTTTTTATTTTTAAGATATTGCTTGTATATTTAATTTCGTTATTTTAAAAAGTCGCTAGTTTTTATTGTTGCTAAATGTTAAAAAAAATTTCCAAACTCGTTAAAAATCTCCAAGATCTGGCTAGCCAACGTGACTAAAACGGCAACACTGCAGAGTTGGCAAGCTGACAAGGTCACGCATACGCGTGCAACTTCATACCGAAATCCCGGCTTAAATCTGCCATAGTGATCGATTTGTTCTATGCACAAGGTCTAACTCGTTATACGGCACATCGCTATAAGTGCGAAAGTGACAGATATAGTATTTGAAAGCCCGGTAAAAGCCGGTGCGAGTAAGCGAGATAGCTATATGTAGATGCTACAAATGCGAAACTCTGCGCGCGAACAATCGCGATGTGTAGTAGTGTAGCATAGGTAGATAATTTGTGTTATTTTGATAAGAATTAAGCGCGCGAACTTTTAAATAGTTCGGGTTTGATATTGATTCTCTATCGAGCATTTTAGTAAGGCATGCCGGGCTTTTGGGCTTATATGAAGGTACCGCCACTGAGAGAAATATGGAAGATAGCGACATGTTGCGCCGACCTCAAATAAATTGGGATAGGGGCAGGAGATTGATGATATGTGAGAACGATATGCGAGGAGCTAGTGGCTAAGTAATAACAGTTGCATGGATTGATCCATAAGGTTAAACTAGGCCTGCCGAGGTTGATCCGTGGATGGGTGACCATCTTTACATACCGAGACTCCTTCGTGTCTCGGAAAGCACGTTAAGCCATTGGTCTTTGACAGTCGTTAGAGGTCATCAGAAACCCGAAAGTCACAATCAGTCTTACCATGGTATTACACAGTTACTGGTTTTTGGAGGTCAGATAGGCAGTCGCTCCATGTAAAATACTGGTATTCAGCTGCATCTGGTTAGACTGGAAGCCGACCCCAACATTGTTGGGAAAAGGCTAGGCAGGTTGATTGATATGTGAGAACGAGGTAAAATAGACGTCCACTTTAAAAGCGTCCAGAGTACAGCAAAATGAACCACAACTAATAAAAATAATAGGCCTTGGCAGCTAAGAGATGACCAGTCTCCACTGACCGCGCCCGGTCACGAACATGACGCATGTATCAGCACCAGATTTTATACGGTTAACGAGAATTTCAGAAAATTCAACTGAAACGCAAACTGTTAACTCTCTTCCGTATATAATCGACATGCGTCAGTAGCATAATTGTCATTGAGGCAGTAAAATTCGTCAGAGGCTGCGAAGATCACTGCCTGCCCAGATTTATCACCACATCGACGGAGATCGAAGGCGTTCTGTCACTTTTAAGACTTGCCATTAAATTTGACGTTACAGTAGTGAAGATTGAAATGGTCAGTGAGGTCATGGAATTAGTATGTACTATTTTTAATCGACTTTTTTAATATGTAATTTCATAAATTTTAGAAGGATTTAAAAAATATTTTTGGTAGAGGAAGCTCTCGCGGGTCTTGTGGTACTATATTTTTACAGGCAGTGGTTTCGAAAACTACTATTACTATATTGATATAAAAAGTTGGCAACCCTAATCGCAGTGGACGATCTCGCCTACAATTTCATAAAAAGCGAATCTAAATACAAGTGCGTAGCTTACCCGTGGGTTACTGTGGAGCGGCGTCTTTAACATTCTTGAAACCGAGGTATAGACATTTTTGGAAGTTCCCATGGACTTGGAAAAGTAAGGTCTGTCAAGTAGTGAGCTGTTTGCAAATTCTCACCTTTTATTCACAAAAATATTTTAATTCCTGACATTTTTGACTGCGTCGTTGGTCTAGTGGGCGCCAGCGCTAATGCTCCTGACTCCTGGGGTCGAGTCCCGGGTCGGGCAAAGTGTCATTAGGTTTTCCATCTGGAATTTCTCAGTAGTAGCCCGGAGTCTGGATTGGAGCCCGATTGATGGCAATAAGCTCGCTCCCTGTTACATGGGACTTAAACGTAGCATAATCAGCCTATAATATTCCCACGCCTGGGACACAGGCCTCCTCCCTGTGAGAGGGAGTGGGCCGTAACCCACCACCCGGGCTCAGTGCGGGTTGGTGGATATCACATGTCTTCGAATTAATGGTTCTAGGACATGTCGGTTTCATCACGATCTTTCCCTACACCGTTTTGACAGCAGTGGTGATGAAATAATTTACCTACGACCTATGCAAGACGCGGCCGTTATCACTGGTCCACCACTGCTCTGACTTAAGGCGCTGACAAGACCCAATTGACCAAAATAGGCTTCTCTTAAGAAAAAAATTGCCAAATCTGTATAGTTTGTGGTAGCGGAAAAATTATATGTTAATTTTGAACATATTTCCCAGAAATTGGTTGTTACCAAAACACGTTTTGAAAAAATATCTTGCTACAAACTAACGTTAAACTAACCTCTTACCTTGAGTTCTAATCCAAAATATCTGCATTAAATATCAAAATACGTTACGTATTTAATTAATAACAAGAATGTCTTATTTGAATGCAGAACTTGGTTGTTTTTTATTTTCGATTACTCAACTCAATTTTGAGTAAATCGATAATTAAAAAATAATAATAAAATAAAATAAAAACGATTTATTTCAGACCCACGAGAGTCCATAGAATGTTGTTAGTATTACAGCATGAAAAACTTAAAAATAGTGTTAGTAACAACTGATAAAAGAATAAACAATAAAACATACCTACTTAAAAACAACTATTTACTGATATGGGTTCTGACCCAGTGTTGGACGTAACACGAGTCCAACCTTTCCGCTATAACAGCCAGGATGCTGTTGGTGCTGACACGCAGCCTGCAGAGCGCCGCGGCGTATCGCTTGCGGAGCACGGCGTGGAAGCCGTCTACGTGAGCGTCCGCGAACATGCCCGCACTACACCAGCGCGGCAGCCCCAACAACGCCCTGAACGCGTTATTGTACTGAACTCGTAGTGCGCTGAACGAACGTTGCGTATAACGAGCCCACAGGCTGCAAGTGTAAAATGACGTACAGTGCGCTGTAAAGAGAGTTATTTTAACATTCGCAGCACAACGCTTGAACGTGTGAGCTATCATATTGCCTCTGATCGACAGCGCCCTACGCTCTCTATCCATGTCCTCGTCATCTCGTAGGTGTTCCGTGACCATGTGCCCAAGATATTTAAAGCGGGTGACCACCTTCATCGGTATTCCGTTTAGAGTAACGGGAGGGACCTGCTCCGGTGACTTGGTACCCGCCTTAAATATCATGAGCTCACTTTTTAAAACATTATATTTGAGGCCATGTCTAGCCGCGTAACTTTCACATACGTTAACCAGTTTCCTAAGACCCCCGATCGTTGGGCTCAGCAGCACCAGGTCGTCCGCGTAACTGAGATTATTCACACAAATGTTATCTATATGGCAGCCGACGTGCATGCTGCTGAGCTCAACGATCAGCGCATTAATATATAAATGAAACAAGTGGGGATGACAATCCACCCTGTCTCACTCCACATTGTAGCCCATATGGATCCGACAACATGCCTGCCCATTTAACGTAGTTAATTTGACTGTGGTACCAAAACTTTAGGATAGCAATAGTCTCATGAGGTAAGTTGGACTCTTTGAGCTTATCCCAGAGTTTGTCATAACTGACAAGATCAAACGCCTTAGACAAATCTGAAAAACAGGCGTAAATGGGCGTCTTTCTGCTGGTATAATACTCCACAGTATGCTTCAGGCTCAGTATCGCGCTCTCTGTAGAAAGTCCTGCGCGGAAACCAAACTGTGCATCATGTAGGTGGATACATTCCGCCAACTGAGCCTCAAGCACACTATCCAGTATCTTGGCCACGACTGTAGCAAGCGAAATCGGCCTGTAGTTCGATTTCAGCGAACTATCACCTGTCTTGTTCTTTAATATGGGAGTAACAATTGTTTTTGTTAGTTCACTGGGTAAGTAGGAGTGACCAATACATAAGTTAAAAAACATTGACAAAAGTCGAGCAATGTGTGGCTCCGCATTTTGCAAATGCTCGTCGCTGAGCCCATCATGCCCTGGTGATTTTCCACCTTTCATATTTTTAATAATTTTTCTTATATCTTGAGCAGTAATTTTAGACACTATGTTTTCACTAATGGGGTCAGCGTCCAACATTACATCACAAACTCTTAATGGGGATTCTACAGTAAAATGATCTTTGAAAATATTTGCGATCATCTTTGTGTCTGTAACACCCTCGATGCTCAAAGGAAGGCCAGGCCTCAAATTCAGTTTATTGGTATGTTTCCAAAAGTCACGAAATTTATTATTCGAATGCAGTGTCGCTAGCCGGTCCATTCTTATCTGTTCCTGATGTTGTTGGCACCATTTAAGATTTTTTTTGAAAACCTTTCTGCTATGACACATTGCTTCATGAATAAATCCTGTTTTAGGTTTACCCCACTGTAACCAATGCTGAAAATCAAGCCTGGCCACCCTATGAGCTTCTGCAACATATTTATTCCATCCCATAATTTGCTTCCTCTTACCACTCGTACCCACCCTATAGCTAGACTCAGAAGCCTCACTCAGTGATAAGACAATATCATTATAAAATGTATATAATATTTCCCTGTGTTCCAAAATATTACATCGTTTATCCCCGCATTCACGCAATTCTCCGGGAAAGTCAATTTGTCTTAATAAGTTATTGCAAAGATTTGTACACATACCAATTTGTTCTGGCTTCCTGTCACCCCAGGCCACTTTACTTTTAGGAACTGATTTACTAACATTTTTGGACTTAATTATCCCTAAATCACATTTGACGGACACAGGATAGTGGTCAGACCACCTCTAATCTACCCAGATATCTAAAATCGAGGGCCATGCTGCGCCAGTAACAATGACATGGTCCAACCAACGCCGACAACCATGCGCATCACTAACAAAAGTATGCGTATCAGACACCAACCCACACTTGACAATGTCAGCACATACCCAGTCCATATCCTCACAAAAACTAATAAGTTCATTATAAAAGTTCTCATTTGGATGCGCATTGAAGTCACCTAGAACATATATACAGTCGATACCGCTGTCTTCAATAATAGCGTTAATAGCACCCATACACTGTGTAAAGTCAGTCATATTTTCCGCACAGTCAGTAGGCAAGTACACCGATATACACATAATGGGCCGATCACTAATTACTGATTTGATTGCACAAATTCGAGGGTTGTTACACTCAACCACAGTAACAGACGGGAACACACTTTTACGCCACAATATTGCCGTCCCTCCATGTGGTCTACCACGCACGATTCCTGAAGATGTGTCCACTGCCGACGTTCCTGTATAGCCAAAGTCAGGGCTGATGCTACTTAGCCGAGGTAAGTCATATGGCAGTAGCCAAGTTTCTTGTAGGGCAACTATTTCAGACTTCAGCATTAGTTGCCTAATATCGTCAAGAGAACGCTTAACATTTTTACAATTAAACGTCGTAAAAATAAGACTGGAATTGCTCACATCCATTTATTTAAGTACTTAGTGGCAAAGCGTTTCCAGTACTGGTATCAGAGATCACCTTCCCAGCACTGTCACGGTGACTAAATTCTACAAAACGTCGATACCGAACACCGTCTGGCCAAAAATTCTCATCCATGAACATGCTGAGTTGGTGTCTTAGTACCGAAATCTTAAAAGCATTGTAATCTCTCTGTGACTTCATATTAATTTTAATTATGGGAACACGCAAACTTATCTTGCTAAAAATGTGTTCAGAAATGTCACTTTCAGCCGTACTCTTATCCACATTATATATAAACAAGTGTACCTTATTATCAGCTGCCTTGAATTTTGCTTCAGGTTAAAGATTGCCTTACCCTTTTGCCCAATAAACTTGTTTTTCAAACGGTTTCTCTGAACAAGTATCCATTCTTCTGTTGGTTTTTCTTTCTTCGACTTACTAGGCATATTCACAACCTCAGCAAAAAGCTTAGTTTTCGGAGAACAATCCATATTCAGCGTCATCGGTATTATTTCTTGAGAATCAATCGATTTACTCACGTTGTTTACGCTGAGACACTCCGTAATTTTCAACGGCGATGTTTTATTCGTGGTTTTGCGCGCACAAGATGACGCGCAAGACGTACTCGCTACCTGCGCGTGCGGAGGGGCACCGACATTCGCTATTTTAGACGCGCACTCGTTATCAACGAAATGCGGGTTGGACGCGACGGTTTCTTTACGCTCAGGCAAACTAACGTTTTTATGATTTGAATTGTTTACCGTCGCAATTCGACACCTTTGTTCTTGTGGAGATTGACCAGATATTGATTTCATGGAGACATAATCCAACCCCATTGGTCCACTATCGTAGGAATGGCTGTTAATTAGATGCGCACCTCTTTTCATGTTTACATTGCTTTCAAAGTAATTAATAATAGATGCCTGTTTTAAGTTATCCACTTCACTTTTTAGCGAGTTAAACATCTCTAAAGGCACATATCTTTCTTGCATGCTTATCAGATCACTACGCAATAGCACTCAATCTTTTAGAAGCCGCGTTACATCTATGTGATCAAAGGTAACGGAGGGCAGTCTATGTAGGTCACGGGCCACAAATATAATTGCTTGCTTGCAATAAATTACAAGCGTTGTGTCATCGCACTTCTCTTTCTTTTCTATGCAATCTGACAGTGACCGCGGTTTAGGTGTTGTCAGCGTCTTGAACGTAACTGGCGAAATTTAGGTTAACTATAAGTACACCTCTGCCTAGGCCTTCGGGGAATACAGGCGTGATTATCATGACGCTAAAGAGTGTGAAATTAAAAAATAAACATAAGTGTTATGTTTATTTTTTCATTTCACACTTTTTATCAATGGCAAGTCTAAAATAAACATTTCCGAGATTACGCTTATCTAGCCAAACGTTCCAGGTGTTTCCGTGCCTTTAGATAAGAGATCACCCCTCTGCAAATAATCTTATTCATTACCACCTTAATGCGTTAATGCCCCCCGCCCCTTTACCCCTGAACAATTAGTCTGCATTCGCGCAAATTACAGTTGGCGTTAATTCGCTCTTTTATATTTAAAATGTTGTATTAGTGCGTTTGTAAATGTAGTTTTTTTTTTTTTTTCCATGAGTGATTTGGCTTTAGAAAGAAAAGAAAGAAGAAACAAAGAAAAATATTTTATTTGGGACACGCACAAGAAATACAAAAAGTAAAAAAGGAGCATTTAAAACTAACAAAATTTACATACTTTTTCGATTAAAAACAAAAAAAAAAAAAAAAAGACTTGTGCGACGCACAGTGGATCGAAAATCGGCTGTAGAAGACATAGGATCTCGATTTCTTAAATGTTATTTTTTTTGCTGGAAATGACTTCTGCTGATCATTACTGTTCTATAAAATGTCATATGAAGTAATTGTGTGCACAAATGGAAGAGTTATAATTTTTATAAGAAAAAAATGTATGGAGCTGACATGAAAAATGAGGATATCTCTGGAATCGCAAGGTTGGCCGTTATATCCTTGCACACTGTTATAGTACTATTTATTTGTGAATTTTTGACATACTTAATATCGCGGCATCACTTGCGATTTTTTTTTTTAAATCTTCAAAATTTAAAAAAAAAAAAAGTTTATGATACATTTTAATGCTTAAATATGGCTATACCAAGTGTAATATGTAATCTTGTCTAATGCCTCAAGTCCACATTAGCTAATGATGAATAAAACTTAATACCTATATGAGTCATTTTCAAAAAAAAAAACGTACATTCTCTCATAATGTGTTGTCCTCGCTGAAAAATCACGTAATATTATGAACTTTTTGCCGATTTCATGAATTCGTTTTGTTCAAATCATTATTTATAACTTTAACTCATCAATTTAAACTCCAAATACCCACTACTTTTTATTTTAATAAAAAAATTGCAAAATAAAAACGAAGCATCTTATTCCTTTCCAATACAATTCTGTTTGTCTCACTTAAGCTTTTGACAGCAAAAACATTAAGTGACGCTTAGTTGAATGAAATATTATTAAATTTAGTACGGGGTATAATAATGAAGGTACTGATCTACCGAAAAAAAAAATGTATTTGAATAAAACAATAAACTAAAAAAATAGAATTGAATTTAAATACATGTCCACTTTTGTAGTAATTTGTGTAACACCTCTGTATAACGTCGAAATCATGCTACATTTGATTTACTTTGAACGCATCTCTAGTTCATTTAGCAGTGGCAACACAATACGCAGCTGCCAACATAACGAAATAACAACGCAGCCATCTTGTTTTTTCTGACATTTAGATTTCATTGTGATCCTCGATTTGTGTCGCAAAATATTTTCCTCTGACTAACGTAGATTTAATAGGTAAGTACCAATAAATAACTAAAAACATTTATATATACATGTGATTTTGTATACTAGTGAGAGAATCCAACTGAAATTAAATAATTCTAGTGAGATATTTGCCTGTAATTTGTTTGACATTATTTTGACGCTGCGTAATTTTGTTATTTTGTGTAACATTGTGTAACGTTACACAAAGTAAACGGTATAAAGCTGTATACATATTGCAAGAGTTCAGTGTTTTAACCGACTTTTAAAAAAGAGGTAAGTATTTCAATTATTACATAAAATGTAAGACCAACTTTTACTATATAAGACCAACCCTGAAATCGCGAAAAAAAATCTGCTGTTCCATACATTTTGTCGATTGTGAACCCAAATGTATGGAATAGCTGATAATTTTTTTGGAGATTACAGGGTTGATCCCATAATAAAAGTTCAAAATTATGACTACAATGATTCCTTTTCGGGTTTAGAATTAAAATTTAATAAAGGTATCTACAATACAACCTAAACCTAGTTTTTTTTAGTTTCCTCTCAATAATACCCATTACAAGACGGGTGGAAAACGGCAATATGAACTATTCTTTATAAAGTATTTTGTGTAACATTATGATCCTTTATGTAACGAAAAATTTGAATTCCCTTATGTTTCTTTTGTGTAACGTACAATTTTTTTGAAAATGGCTCATAATATACCTGTTAAAAGAATACGTACCATAATGAGGGTAATTAGATAAACGTGATCATTAGTCAATAACAATAAATGGTAAACTATTGTATGATTAAAAATAAAAGCAAATTATTATAAAAAAATATTAACTTAACCTAACCTAACATAAACAATAAAAGTTAACTTATTTTATACTTCGTCACCATCAGAATCCACTTCAGAATCAGGCTCTATAATAGATATAACTTCTAAGAACTCTGTCGGAGCTTCCTGATCCTGAAGTTTCAGTAGTTCTACTGTTTCCTTAAAGTATGTCTGCCTCTTGTGGGCATTTAATTTTGGTCTTGTGGAAGAAATTAGAGGATCAGAAGAGACGATAAGCATATTGAGGAAATCTTCGTTTGATGCTTGTCTACTCTTTTTCCTCGAATGGTGTTCTCTGAACCTCCTAAAGTCTTTGTTTCGGGCCTCTGAAGCTTCTTCCGAAAGACTTCCAATTGGTACAATAGCATTTTATGCAATTATGTCCCCTCCGTGAATCAACAATTTGTGGACGGTTGATGACATGTAGTACCAATCGTACAGTTCCACGTATTTTTCAGCGGTTGTTCTAGCGTATTCTTTAAATTTCGGCACATCTAAAATCTCTCCAGATGTGATAGCTTGCAGAATCACAGCAAATCTGCGTATTAGGTCTTCATCTAATCCAGTGATCGCTGCAGTTTTATCAGGAAATTCAAAAAACCGCTTTGCTGTGTTCCCGTCATTAGTTGTGCCTGATCCTTGCTTAACGATGTCAATCAAAAGGTTGAGATCATCTTTGAATCGATCTTGAATGAGTTTTTCGTGAATGCAATAACTCTTGATGACCACTTTTTGAAGTCGAGACGATATGCTATGTGTAGAAGACATTCCATCACATTAATGCGGGCATGAAGTGATGATAATCCGAACTCATACACACCAGAAGAAATGGTTTTTGACGCAATGACATCTAACTTATTCATTTCTGTAGGCTTAGCCAAACACAGGTAGCAGGCCGCATTTGACTTAGCTTCAGACAGATATGTACGAATTTTGCCGTCAATCATCGTCATCATTAATTTGTGACTGATTTCATGTCCTTGACATTTTGAGGGAACGAGAGCTTCAATTTCGTTATCCATTGCAGTTTTTTCATTTATGACAACGTCTTTGGTTTCTTTCACAAAACTATACTGGACTGGACGGCAATACCTAGGTGAGCAGGGTTTTGGATTCACCCATACGGTATCACCGTCAGCTGTCAACTTTAATGGAACCAAAGAGGTCATAAATATGCTGGATTCATCTTGACCACTCTCTATGTTTCGCTTATATCTACTTTGGTTAGATGCACCGTCAAATCCCCACTTTGATATTAATATCAATTGTTTATCTTGTATCGCATCAGGACTACGAATAGTTTCAAAAATTCTGTTCACTGTTAAATCTAGTAACGCTTGTAGTGCAATCTTAGCAGATGAATCCGTTACAGTCACAAATGTCTTCGGAGGGTAGCACTGTAGCTTAGCTTTTTTCACTTTATAGTAAGACGGATATATCTCCTTTGAACCTTCTCGAATAGTCGTTTCCCTTAATGTGATATATTGCCATTTCGATAGTTTTAATGAAAGTAGCAAACCCAGTGCTTTTTCTGGTGAAAATATTGTTGAAGGAGCTGGTTTGTTCAATATTTCCTTGATTTTTGCTGCTGCTTCTGGATTTTGGAGCATATGTTCAATAACAGATGCAATATCCTCACGACCATCACCTTTCGAAAGTGCTGCAGCTGAATAAGCTACTTCATTAGGGTCATCGCCTATATGTTCATCAGATCGTCTCTTCTTCTGCTTGTTACTTAGATCTTCAACCGGCTTTCGAGATCTTTTTGTCATCGTTGAAGTTGATTTCATTGTTGAAGTTGATGGTACAGGTTCAGGTACAGGTTCAGTAGAAATATTTTCACTTGTTGATTCTTGAATGAGCAAATTGGTTTGCACGCAGTTTGGCCAGTCAATATTTGCCTCAAGCCAATTACTGTAATCACGTCTAAAAACTTCACTTTTCCTGTGGGATCGTAACCATCTCTTATGAACTGCCCGTGTAAATCTTCGACAAAATTCTTTCACGGTAACACTGTCTTCATCTGAAAGGCTAGAGCCCAGTCGAATAACAAGTGTGTTGAACAATATTTCATGATCGAAAGACGAAGCATCCTGATTGCTCAGAATAACAAACAAATCCAAATTTGTAATAATGCTTTCCATTATTCACGATCACTGAGTAAAAAGACACGGTAGGATAGATGTTAGTATTAGAAATGCTCTAAATGAACTGAAGTTGTGAATCCAATGTTTGACTATTTATTGTTATTGACTAATGATGGTATCACATTTATCTAATTACTTTCATTAAGTTAATCCTGCACTAATTGCTAAATTAGCGAGTACCCCAAATTATTTTGGTACGTATCCTTTTAACTAGGTATATAGGTATTAAGTTTTATTAATCATTAGCTAATGTGGACTTGAGGCATTAGACAAGATTACGTATTACGTAATTCATAATTACCATGTCATTTCAAATAAGTAGGTAATACGACTTTGTGATTTCTTAGAATGTTTTGGTCTAAGCATAAAAAATATTGTAAATTACACTTGGTATAGCCATATTTAAGCATTAAAATGTATCATATACTTTTTTAATTTTTTTAATTTTGAAGATTTAAAAAAAAAATCGCAAGTGATGCCGCGATATTAAGTATGTCAAAAATTCACAAATAAATAGTACTATAACAGTGTGCAAGGATATAACGGCCAACCTTGCGATTCCAGAGATATCCTCATTTTTCATGTCAGCTCCATACATTTTTTTCTTATAAAAATTATAACTCTTCCATTTGTGCACACAATTACTTCATATGACATTTTATAGAACAGTAATGATCAGCAGAAGTAATTTCCAGCAAAAAAAAATAACATTTAAGAAATCGAGATCCTATGTCTTCTACAGCCGATTTTCGATCCACCGTGCGACGCCAAAAAGGCTCCTATCTCAGCATAATGCTTTATAATGTCCTTTGAGATTTTTTGACATACGTAAATCAATAATAATACTAATACCAGTTCTATTGTTGTCCCACCGCTGGGCAAAGCCCTTCTCTAATACACAGAAGGCACGAGCATTGATCACTACGCTTGCTCAAGACGAGTTGGTGATTTCAAACTTATATTAACTATAAGTCCTGGTTTCCTCACGATGTTATCCTTAACCGATGTCAGTAATATCCAAGATAAACTCCAGCACATACGAATTGAAAAAAACACATTGGTACTTGCCCGGATTTGAACCCACAACCTTGTGTATAGGAGGCGAGGCTTTAGCCACTGAGCCATCACGAAATAGGTACCTACATTGTTAAGAGTTTGGCCAGCGAGTCATGGTACAAGTAAATGGCGGCACGATTCAAAAATCTGACAAGATGCAAGTCGGGCAAGATGAAATATAGTCTGAAATGTTCTCATAATTTTACATCCCTACTTGTATCAACCAAGTAATTAACAGAATATAATAGAATAGAATCCTCTTTATTGTGTACACCATAAAAAATACAGATACAATTAATGTTGAAATTTTACATAGGGTGACACAATGGGCGGTCTTATCGCTAAAAGCTATCTGACAACCTTTAGATGGATTAACAAAAAAATACAAAAGCAACAAATCGTTTTTTTTTTTCAAACTATATTTCATCTTGCCAGCTGATATTTTTTTAAATTTGTCGCTATTTTCTTGTGCCCAAGACTTATTGGGCCAAATTCAATAATTTTCAAGAGGCGTAATAAGAAAAGTATTCTTTGTTGATCCACCTAACGGGTCAAAAGAAGTTAGTTTCCGAAAAAAAATGGCGAATAACTCAATTTATCTCATATTTTCAGGAAGAATGTCAGTAATCTTTGCTTCCACTACAGTCTCTGCTTTGTAGTACCTGCGCTGCAGACGGCTTATAAAATGAAAAATTTTGTTGATTGCTTCTACTTGAAAAATTGGTTTTAAGATTGCATCTTTTCACTACCAACTGCTTTTAGATAAAATTCAAGATAATTGTAAGAAAATATAAACGTTTTTAAGAAAATTAAAGCGTATTTTTCTAAGAAAGAAGAACGTTCTTCAGCTGTTTTTTTGACACCGATGTCTTAAAATTACAACATCATAGACATGGGTTGGTAATAACGAAACTATTTATTGGTATGATTACCAATACCAGGTTTTGAAACTATTTGTTTTAATAACTATGTGAGACCGAGCACAGATTGCGCTTTAGATAGGTATTCTAAAGGTTTTGAAACAACATATTATTATTTATTTTGATAACTATGTGTCGCTGATATCAAGCATCGAATTCGCTTTAGGTATTGGAATGATTTTGAAACTATTTATTTTATTATGTAACTATGTATTGGTGATACTGAGCTCGGGTTCAATATTTGAACGTTTGATGGTATTAAAAACAAGTTGATATAAACATTTTTGTTTACGTTTTTGAGTAAATGAACTACAAATTATTTTAGCTTTCAGTTCCAGTTCATATTATTTCGGTAGCGCTCGGGTCGGTCCGCCCGTGAACCGTATAAGGCATCAAGAATCGGGTGTTGTTCCTAGTACTCGATAATTCGTTATCGCGTATCAAGTCAATAAATAGTTTCACGCGATACATAGTTATTGAGGTAGCCAATACCATATTTAAGGTATTATGCCAATACATAGTTATTGAAACAATTTACGGTTTATATCACCCATCGCAACATCATAATTGGAAGTAAAGGGGGGAGGCCTATATACTCAGTAGTGGGTAGAACAAGGTTGCCATGATGATGATGATAATTCTCAAATAACTAAGTCTCTATCAATTTAGTCAAATGTATTCGCGATAAATCATTATTTTTAAGAATTCACAGGAAAATCACAGTACCTAATGGGATAACTGCTTAAAGTAAAGTAAAAGTTTCTTATTTGGAACAACAACAAATTGGCATAATTATAGTATTTTTATCTGACGCAGCGACGCGCGCTTAACTTGTGTTTACCAACACACACAGGTACAGACACGCCGTGCATGTGTGTGTAAGCGTAGGAGCTCTCGGTACCGTCCGAGACAATGGCGAAGTTGGAAGTATGTGTGTGTTATGTGCTGATGCTACTCGCCTTCACGCACACATTCACAGCGTGTTTGTACACTTGGTAACCACAAGTATAGCGCGCGTCGCTTCGAGAGATAAAAATACTGTACAATAGAAACGATGATAGCTACATAAATTAATAACTTTGTCGCAGCTATCAACCCCCGTCTAAACATTAAAAACACATTGCTCCAGACGTAACCATGAAATGGGTTCTGTTAGGTCATCATTGTGATGGATTTAAATAAAAATCGTAAACATGCAAACTGTGTATGATGAGGCGTGAGTGAGTGTGTGTGTGTGGGTGAGGGTATCTGTGACGGATAGTGTGACTGCTTGTACTAGTTAAGTTTTAAGTTCCACAATGTTTTCAGTTGCATCATATGATAGAGATTTCAACCAGTCGATCAACTTTACTCTCAGGACAGTACGAGGTAAGCGGTAAATGTCGATGCTCTTATTTACGTTATTGTAGATCTCCACTGCTGAGGAGCACAATTTTGCGGACTCTGTCGGAGAATCATTTCGTAGTACTGCAATTTGGTTCGAAGGGTTCGAGCATGTGTTTCTTGAGTACAGTCTGTAGTAAGAAGAGCTGCCTAGCTGTGAGAACTTTGCAAAGTGAGTAAAAAGGTCCAATGTCGGAGAGCGGATTGGTTTTTTAGAAAGGAATTTTTGTACGGCCCTCTGCGCCTTTTCTAGTTTGTGGAGTTATAAGCGCACTAAAGTACACATAGACGTTGCGTTCTTAGGCGCCATCTCCACGGACGAGAGAATCACGGCGATAGTCCCGCAGTGCCTTCAAATTATCGCCGCGACCGATATCGCCGTGTGAAGATTGATTCATAGTTTCTATTGAATTTGCTGGCATGGCGAGACTATTGTCGCGATTTTCTCGCTCGTGGAGGTGGCGCCTTACAGCAGGACCTAAGGCCGAGATCTATAAGCGTTACTGAGTACGTCCTATCACTATCGCACAACTGTCAAACTACAAGTGCAAGATAGAGACAAGAACATGTCTAAATAATTGCATGAACTAATTAACTTTTATAGATGTCGGTCGAAGGAAATGTAAGAATCTAAGCATAAGCATGTCTAAGAAAAAAAACGTCATTAAATTATACATAATAATATGTTATCAAGTATCACAAAAAACAATATATATTAATATACTAAACTATGACGCTATGACTATTATTTTTGATTTTGCCTTATTTTACCTTTATATTTCGTCAACGCAAGTGCCATCATCTGCCCTGCCTTTACCCGAGGGACACTCATCGCCTTTCAAAAATGTCCTGTTAGCCAGTTTTACATTGCCACAGGGTTTGCCATCAGTGCTAGTACAGTTTTTATCTGTATTGCCATCGATTTTGGAAGTATCTGTAGTATTTAGCATATTGCTAGCAGCATCCTTTGTTTCTGAATTAGGTTCTGTAGGCAGTGTTTTATTTTGATTTTCATCTATTTTTGGTGCAGTTACTTTCGCTTTTTCTGAAGAACTATTAGGAAAATCGGCTTTTGGATCAATTGGTTTACCTGCTTCATCTTCTTTTATAATTTCATTGTCCTTTGTGGTAGATTCTAGAGTACCTTTTGAATTGTTTTCTTCATTTTGTTTCGGAGGTATCCTGATAATATTACCTAATGCATCGATAACGATTTTAGTTCCATTTTCAAGGGTTTGCCGCACTTTTATCAATGGTCCTTGGTTTGATTCCTTTGCATTTTTAGGTTTTTCATCTTTAGAAATTACTAGGTCATCTAGAAGTCCGCATTCGGAACTCACAATTAATACAAATATAATTATAAATGATTTCATGGCTGGGTATAAACGTTTATAGGTCACAGAGAATAATATGGTAATAAATGAAAATAATTATAATAATCATTTATTAAACTTATCGTTGTCAGTTCAGAGATCATTTGAGTGCAGTTGGGAAATAATGACGGTGCTGCATTGATTTCTATGCCCTTATTACTAATAATGCAGTTTTTCTAAAATAAATCTTAATGTCAAACCAAGAATTATAAAGCTCTTGAGAATGCGTAATGTGGTGCAGAAAGAATCGGAATTATTGTAACAACTTTAGTTAACAAGGGTTATCACTGAAATAGAACAATGCCATGTATATGTACATGGGTATCTTTTATTAGGGTTCGTAATAAAACAAGGAACCCTTATAGTTTCACCATGTCCGTCTGTCTGTCTGTCTGACCCTACTGTAGCTCAGAGACGCTTAGTACTAGAAAGCCGTAATTTGGCATAGGTATACATATTAATCACGCCGTACTAAAATAAAATCTTGAAAATATTTTTTTTAGCGTACCTCTCTTACACGTAATGTGGGGATGTTTTTTTTTGTCGTCTACCCCATTGTGTGGGGTATCATTGGATATGCCGTTCAAAAATATTGCACTTCTGTGAACACCACTTTTCGATTCAAGGAAGGATCCACTTGCGTAATATTAAGCATTTAAGTGCAAATGGAGACGTGAAAAAATTCATGGCAGTAGTACATATAATGAAATTAAAAGAAAAACTATCATGCCTAAGTAGGGGCTTTACAAGTTAACGAGTTATAGTCGACCAACTTAAATTTGCAGTTCGAAAATTGACCGTGGCATATATCGATGTAAGCGAGAACAGGTTTTTCAACTACAATGTTAATTTTGTTTTTGGAATAAATTCGTCTTAAGTAATCCCAACTACGGAACCCTTCATTGTGCGTGGTATAACACGCACTTGGCCGTTTTTTTTGGTAGACATTGCCAGGTATTAAGCCCGCCTTTGTACCTTATTGTGTGCGAGAAGTTTATATAAATAAATAATTTATATAATTAAAATAAGAATTAAAATTGCTAATACAGGCTATTTGCTGTAATAAACACTTTAATTAGTTAGTTATAAAGTATCTAAATGCTAATAACTGTGGAAAGATTCTAAAACAGTGTAGATTAATGTAGCGTGTTGCATGGATCTTTTGGCGCCTGAATGACATTGACAGGGCGTTGTTGGTAAACATTTGTTTTTTTTAATTGACAAAGCCACTACAAGTTCCAAGATTTTCTTAATAATTAGTGCCTGCTACAATCTGTCACCAATATCACAATCTGTCACTAATTCTTTGTGTAAGAATTGCTTTATAAGTGATAACTAAATTTTTATACTACATGTTGACTTCATTTATTATTGCATGCCTACTAGGCAGGACATGATGGATCTGTAATTTACTTAACATCTGTATGTACATATAACCTATGCCCACAATAAAAAGATTTGATTTGATGAAAAAAAACAAGATGGCGTCGTGAGTTCAGATTTTGACCAGGCGCAAAAAAATCCTTGTACCGTTGCGTTGTTGATTTATGATACCGTATGATGGTGTTTGCTGTTTTCCTTCATGTTCTAATTTTCATATTTTCTTTTTTCACTTTAAAGTCTTCCCTCCAATTGTCTGGGATATAAGGACCTCTTTTTCGGGGCTCCTTGGAAACCTCAATATTCCCAGGTTATTTAAATTTCAGACATTTTGTCACGCCTCTGCTTCTGTTTCTCGTGTCGTTATTTCAATTATTTCGTTTGAATCAAACGCAATTTCTATAGACACACAAGTACCATCAGCAGCCCTTGCTTTGTCTGAACCGCATTCATTTAATGACAAAGATGACATTTGTACGGCAACTTTTGGAGCTCGACCGTTTTTGAAACGATTTTTATATTGTTTTTCTTCATTTCTGCCAATGTTTTTTGACTTCTTTCGTTGCAGCTTTTTGTTCGATAGTTTTTTCTTACTGTGTTCAGTATTTTCATTTTTATTTATTAGATGAGAATTGGATACATTATTTAATACATTTTTACTAACATTTCTTTCACTAGGTCCTTGATCTTGGTTTTTAGAGGCATTCTCTGTTATGATAGTTTTATTATTTATCACTTTAGAATCTTCTGCAATCCTTGGATTTATTACGTGTTGATTTATTATGACATTGTCAATTATTATTTCTTTTATTTTGTTTGACTCTGTGTATTTACTGTTTAAGGTTGTACAAACACAAATAATAAAGATAAACGTCTTCATGTTATTGTTCACGACACATTAATATTTCTTGAGATGTACGAGTATGTGGTAAGTACCAAATCCATAAAACAATACGTTTAATTATATTAATGTCAAACTCACTAATGACTGATCGTACAATGAGCTTATATTTTATAACAATGTGGATTATCATATCGCTAAGTTCACAGTTCATTAAAACAACAGTGTATGTATTTGGTATAAATGGACGCATGTAATTTTTTTTAATGAGGAGACTAGTTATCTTATCGGTAAAATAAAACATGGAATGTCTGTTTATAAAGCTGTTTCTATTAATAAAACTAAATCAAATCAAAGCAAAGTTTATTAAGAAAACAAAGACCCATAATGTTTGTAATAACTTATAGCTAGTGTTAGTAAGTAAGGTAAAGGCTCTTACAGACTGGGGAGGTATCGCGGGCGCGACAGGTATATTGCTGCCTGTCACGCCCGCGATATCGCCTCAGTATACAGGATTATTTGAGTTTGAAGCATTTTGTACAGAAAATGACCAAGTAAGATACAAGTGTCTCACTTGGCCATCCTCTGTACAAAAACCCAAATATCCAAAGCCATACAGTATTTTTCATGCCAAAACGAACATTATTTAACGACACATTTTTGTGTTAAAGTAGATATTATAAACTTATTCTTACTAAAAATACAGATAACAAATGCACACACACACGTCTGAAAACGCCGTTTTTGACCTCGGAATTGTCACTCAATTATCGGCACGCAAGTATTATCGTCAGCCCTGTCTGTCCCGGATGGACAACCTCCTAATAATGCTTCTGAAGTTGAAAAAAGACAGTAAACCTTATTATCTACGGTTACGGTCACTGTTACTGAGCAGGTGTTACCATTATCATCGACTATGTCTGTCGGGTTTGCAGCGGCTTTAACGATGTTAGGTTGTTCTTTAAATTCATCTTCATCTGTAGGAGGAATATTATTTTGTAATTCAATTTCTCGTTTATGTATTCTTGAAGAATCGTTAGGTATGTACACATGACAGATGACAACACCATCTGCAGTTGTGCAGTTTTTACCATCAGGTTTTCCGTTTTTGTTTTCAGCTGCTTCTACGAGTCTTAGTAGGCGTTTTATTTCTTCTATATCTGTAGGTTGTGCATTATTTTGAAATTCAATATCTCTTTTATGTTTTTTTGATAGAGGTTGGCTTGTTCCATGGACCTCTATCTTGAAAATACACATATTATTATTATCTCCACTTATACAGCTTTTCAGAGTAAGTCGCCCTGTTTTCTCTGCAGTGTTTTCTACAATGTTAATTATACGGTCAATTTCGACTGCAGATTGTAGGCTAGACAAAAATTTAATTTCCCATTTATGCATTCCTGGTCGTAAATTATATTTTTTTGCTACACTTTCAATTTTGTTAGGTCGTACCTCTTGATCCTTCGTTACATCTATTAGTATTTCTGTTACAAACGTTATATTCCCGTCTTCAAAAAAATCAGTTACTCTTGCAAGATTAACTTCAAATAGACGATGTTCTGTTTCTGTAGGTTGTGCATTATTTTGTAATTCAATATCTCTTTTATGTTTATTTGATGAAGGTTGGCTTGTTACATCGACATTTATGGTAAATTGCCAGGTAACTGTATTATCTCCAGTTGTGGAGTTTTTACCAATAAGTTGTCCTATTTTCTTTGCAGTGTTTTCTACAATGCTAACTATACGGTTCATTTCGTCTTCAGATTGTTCACTAGAGAGCTTTATCTCCCATTTATGCATTCCTGGTTGTAAATCATAGTTCTTTGTTACACTTTCAATATTGGTAGGTCGACTCTTTTGATCTTTTGTTACATCTACTAATATTTCAGTTAATAACGTTATGTTTCCGACTTCGAAAAAATCAGTTACTCTTATAAGTTGAATTTCAAATCGATTACAGTCTGCAGTATTCAAATCATCCTTTATAACTCCACACATAGAATTTGTTATACAGAACAATATAACAATAATGGTTTTCATGATTGTTGTGTTGATTATCTCTGGTTTATACAGTCACTAGAACACTTTTCTGCAGTAAGTATTGCTATCCTCTGCAACTTTATATTTTCCACCTATGCTCAGATTGTTACACTAATCTGCTTCTTACAGTTTTCGACTATTGATAATGTGAGCAGCACTCCCTTTCACTTTGTCAGATACAGCTCGAGATCTAACTGCACTATCCTCGTCAATTTGGAGACTAACTTACAATATTTCAATCTCGGCTGATGTCGCTTTAAGTACTCATTTAATATTATCATTCTGTAGTTCAAGGTTCACATAAACAAAAGTAGATTTGGCTTATTTGGAACAATGTTTATTTTACCAATAATTGCAATATATACGTCTGGTTACAAAATGAATAACTTGTGTTCTAGTGCCACTAAACTATTCATCATCATCATCATTTCAGCTTAAAGACATCCATTGCTAGTCATAGGCCTTCCCCTAGCACCGTCACTTCGACCAGTTCTGTGCTCTCTTGCATCCAGCTGATTCTTGCGGTCTTCACAAGGTCATCGGTCCACCTTGTAAGAGGCCTTCCAACGCTATGTCTTCCGGTAAGCGGTCGCCAATCCAGAATCTTTCTTCGGGCTATGTCGGTTACCTTGGTTCGTCTGTGGATCTCTTCATTTTTGATTCGACCACGTAGGGAAACTCCAAGCACAGTCCTCTCCATTGCCCTTTCGGGACTACCTTTGGCTTCTGACTACCCGTAACAAAACAAAATATTTTATTTCACATAAACCATATTACCACAAAGCTATTGTTCTTAAATTACCTTAAAGGCGTATATATAACAATAAATACCTGATGGTTTTTTGGCACTCTTCCAGGAGTGCTTTATGTGTAGGGTTACGTTGACAGTAGTAATTCTACTGCACATCGTTCAAAATCAGTTGTCACTTCACTTAAGGCGCAGATATATGATTTTAGTAACTTTTAAATCAGTTATTACGCCTTCATAAAACGCAAGTAAGTTGTGCAAAAAATTTATGTTAAACTTGAACGTATACACATGCATGACATGGCATTAAGTCCGCCTCTGTACATTTGTGTGCGTAAAGTATTAAATAAATAAATAAATACACATCAATTCTATATGTGAATATTTTAGTATTGTAGTAAAATACTATACGAAATAAATTCAGGAAGTAATATCTACCCAGAACATAAAAATAGATATTACTTTCAAACTTCTTAAGATATTTTCATGCTTTTTTATATGAACAGACTATTTTACCATCTATAATTCTATTTGTGATTTTTTTCAAATATTCATATTTTCGTTACTAAAAATAAATATTCCCTATGAAACCGAACGGCGGCGCGGCGTGAGTGTGATGCGCATTTGTATGGCCAAGGTCAACGGCGATTACGCGACCCTTAATGCCAAATATTGACTCCAGTGTTGGGGACTGGTCATCTCTTAGCTTTCTTGGCTTATTTGAAATTATTTTATTTTGAAATTGTTTTTGTTTATTATAATAATAATGATTTTTATACTAATCTTTATGTATCAATATAATTTAAAAGAGTGTCCATGGAGTTTCTTGCCCGTTCTTCTCCAAGGATACCCTAGTACGCTTTGGAATGGGCAACTAGTTTCATATTTCTAACTGACCGACTCCTTGACAATTCAAAAGTGCCTGTAAATGGTTGAACTGAAATAAATGCTTTGAGTTTAAGTTTAAACTTTTTCGCTCTTTGCTAAACTTTCTAAGACTTTCCGCCAATGGTGCCGATTCCCTTGTTCACAAACTATACTAAATTTAAGTTCAGTTCATCTTTTTCTTTCTATTTCATTAAGAAAAGGACAGAATATAAATTTTAGTTTAGTCCTGTCAAATTAATCAGCGCCTGTCACTACTCCATACAAGTTTAGACGTGATTAAAAACTTGCCTCCTAAAATTACGTCAATTTACGTCAAGCGCTGACAGGACTAAACTAAAAGTCTTCTGTCCTTTTCTTAATGAAATAGAAAGAAAAAGATGCACTGAACTTAAATTTAGTTTAGTTTGTGAACAAGGGAATCGGCACCAATATCTTGAGTCACTATCGCTTAATAGTTTGGTTAAAGACATGCCAATCTATTCTGCGAAAATCTCACCGTGAAACCTTAGGTGAAGTGAGCTTGAAGTGACCTGTCATTCCACCTGATGCTAGGGATTGACGCCTTTGAAAATTCACTTCACATAAGTTTAACAATGAAATTTTTACAGAATACCTACGCTGGATTCAGCACACATTGTGAAGGGGGTCCTTAATCTGAATCCCTTACCACTGCACTGTTAGAATTGTTCTACCACTACTGCGGCAGAACCAAAGAAACTATGGAGGGATTGTGTGAAAATATGGCTAGAAAGATACTGACATGATGGCAGATACAGATAAATGTATGAAGAAGACATGCTGGTGCGACGTCAATTCAATTAAACTAACGGATGATGAGTGTGTTATGTATGATTGATTGATGATGTGAGACTGACAATTGCAGTATAAATTAGATTGTATTCGTTATGCCCCGGTCTCCTCCGTATATCTTTACGACAGTTGGTTCTGATAACCTAAGATAAAAGTCAGGGCACTTAGCAATAACTATATTTGTTTTTCTGATTGTCCTTAATAATATAATCCAATTATACAATTCTTGGTAATTAAGTACCTATCGACATACAACTTGGATGCATTTCACAATAATTCTGGTATTACCTACTGAGACTCTCCACTCACAAACAAAAAACGACTGACTTTCAAAAAGAAAACACTATAAAGTGAATAATAAGTTTAATTTCGGTGTAAAGTCGGTGGCAAAAACTAAAATTCAGATCGAAAAACACTGTAATTATTTTTTTGATTTTTTATTTGCGTTTTGTGTTTCACGAACTGTGTCAAAATAAATGTTACCCTTTCTATGTTATTGGGTATTTCCATATGGAACTATACAATAGTAGCCCGTAGTCTGGATTTGTGCCTGGTTGATGGTATAGGCTCGTCCCCTTTTACATGGGACCTAAACACAACTGGCGAAATGTGGGTATACCTCTGCCTAACCCTTCGGGGAATACAAGCGAGATATAATGTTTATTAACAAGCTATAGTAGTTCTCAGATAACAATAGAGCTATCGAAAAGCATGCTTCTAAATTGAAAAGCATGCTTCTGAGATCGGTCCTCGGCCGCTCAAAACCATTTTATACCAGAATACCGATATAGACGCAGGGTGGGTGGGTCCCTTTCTGCCGGGGTCGCGGGAAAGTCCGAAAGGGTCACCGAGGCCCCTGACAACACAGGCAACGGAAGGAACACGGGTGGGTTTTAGTCATTAAGAGTCTGATACACCCTCTCGCTCCGCCCAGAGCAGGAGAAGATATTTGATAATTTCCCAATCAAAAAAAAAGGGCTAGCTCTGCGAAGATCGTCGCTCCACCTAGCTTGAGTATTCGTCTGTCCCAACAGTCATCGGTTAATATCTGCCCTAGCCTTTTCTCAACTATATTGGGGTCGGCTTCCAGTCTTACCGGATGAAATGAAATGAAATTGTTTTATTCTGTAAATAGGATATCGGAATCACGTTTACACGTCATATTAAAAAAAAATATTATTAAAAAATAAGCCTTAAAATAAGATGGAGTCAACATTTCCTATCCGACTACCCCTGTGAAGAAATGAAACAAACTCAAGGGCCAGCCTCTTTTAAAGTCCAGACATAATCTTGGTTAGATCATGTGAGGACCATGTAGATAATGTCTGAAATGGTCTTTTGAGGAAAGAACCACACAAATTTGAGTGGACCTGTCCAGTCAGTGCATGCATTTGTCAGTAATCGTGTAGCTCAACGACTTGACGAACAATACTAAGGAAAGGACATTTGGGTAGGCTGCATAAAGTAGGTACTCAAAACGCCAGACTATCGTTAAAACTAACTGAGCAAAAAAAAAAAAACAAAAACAAACTTAACATCGTAGTTGAAAAACATGTTCTCCCATACATCGGTATATGTCACAATCAATTCTCCAACAGCAAATTTAAGTTGGTCGACTATTACTCGTTAACTTATAAAGCCTACTCAGCTGCGATAGTTTTCCTTTTAATTTCATTATACTACTGCCATGATTTTTTTCACATCTCCATAAACAACCATTTAGCTGGCAGGGGGGGGGGGGGGGACGGACACAAACTTGACTCTAACAAAAATTAGTACTTTATTGCTTAATATTACGCAAGCAGATTCTTGAATCGAAAGTGGTGTTCACAGACTCGCAATATTTTGGAACGGCCTATCCAACGATACCCCACACTATGGGGTAGACGAGAAAAAAAACATCATCCCCACATTACGTGCAAGGGAGGTAGCCAAAAAAAAATTTTTTTTCAGATTTTATTTTAGCACTTTATCGGCGTGATTAATATGTACCTACATCTATGTCAAATTACAGCTGTCAAAGTACAAAGCGTCTCTGAGCTACAGTGGGGACAAACAGAGAGACAGACGGACATGGCGAAACGATAAAGGTTCCTTGTATACTGTGGAACCCTAAAAAATGACCCACAAAGTGCTCACATTCACAATAATTAATGTAATATAATACTTTTCAAGGTAAAGGGTTGCAGCTCAATAAGTTACTAGCACTTTACATGGAGCGATTGCCTATCTGACCTGCACAACTTAGTTACTGGATAACACAGACATTGCACAGGTGTGAGTACTATGTATGATGGAGCTACCATTTACCGGTTATGTAATTGACTTGAATGGGCCCTGGCGGCTGAGAGTATGTCATGTTCACTCAGATGTCTCGCTGATGGTGGCGCGTGTGTTGGATCATTTAGCTCCCTTCAAAATGGTTGAGCTGAATGGTGCTGATCCATGCGTCATGCTCGTGAACGGGCGCCGTTAGTTGGGACTGGTCACCTCTTAGCGTCCTCGGCTTATTTGTAATTATTTTATTTAGAAATTGTTTTTGTTTCTTTTGCTACTATGGATGCGATTTTTATTTTACATCGTCCTCACATTTAGTTATAATTTCAACATTATTTTTGTACTAATCTTTATGTATCAATTTAATTTAAAAGAGTGTCCATGGAGTTTCTTGCCCCTTCTTCTCCATAGGTACCTACTACGCTTTGGAATGGGCAACTAGCTTCATATTTCTAACTGACTGACTCCTTGACAATTCAAAAGTGCCTGTAAATGGTTTAATTGAAATAAATGCTTTGAGTTTGAGTTTGACACGATACCCCTTGTCAAGACAGGTTGCCAAAGTCCTAACTACCCTTAACAACTGTTAAAAATCTACGAATGACAGCCGGGACCAACGATTTAACGTGCCGTCCGAGGCATGGAGGGGTCTCGATTTGTAACAGATGGTCATCCCTACGGAGCGATTTTGATGAGCGTGGCTCTGTTTTTAGGGTTCTGAAGTCATCAAGGAACCTTTATAGTAGCCATGTCCGTCTGTCTGGCGACGGCTTAGCTCAGACTCTTAGTTCTAGAAATTTAGCAGGGTGTACTTAATAATCACGCCGACAAAGTTGTTTTTTTAGGGTAGCTCCATTGAACGTAAAGTGTATAAGTATAAAATATTTCCTCGTCTATTCCATGGTGGGGGTATCGTTGGCTAGGCCGTTCAAAAATATTGCGGGTTTGCAAAAACTAATAGCACAATGAAGCAATAGCAATGAAGCGTAACATTAAGCTTTAAAGTGCAAGTTTTTGTTAGAGTCAAGTATGTGTCCCCTGCCAAAATATTGTTATGGATATGTGAAAAATTATGGCAATAGTATATATAACGAAATTAAAAGGATAACTATAAACTAACACAGCTAAGTAGGCTCTACAAGTTAACGAGTAATAGTCGACCAACTTACATTTGCAGTTGAAGAATTGACCGTGACGTATATCGATATAAGGGAGAACATGTTTTTCAGCTACATAATCGGTCAAGGACAGCCAATGAGGCACAATTGATTTTCTTTTGTTTTACACCGAATCGGTGTCGCGCGGGGCTTAACAGGTTAGTTTTTGGGATAAATTCATTCCATCTACGGAACCCTTCATTGTGTGTGATCTGACATGCACTTGGTCCGTTTTTTTATATTTCTATGGCGTAGCTTAATCTTCGATCGACCCGTGCGGCTGTAATTATTTAGCCACTTGCGGGGGGCAAGTGGCTAAATAATTACAGCCTCGGGCAATATGACTATAATGATTATTTTTTGCTACACTTTAGTCTAACATATACGCAAACCGTTAACAGCAACTACTCTTCATATTAAAAATAAAAAAAGTTTAAAACAGTTGACGGGGTATATTTTTCTTTCCCCGGATAAAAGCGGTAAACTAATTTGTGAGAGACAGTTAGTTTAAACCGTGTGTATATTCCACTGCGAGGAGCAAGTTTTGTGGCAAACTGGGGCCACAAAATCTGCGGGATTTTTTATCGAATAGGATTTCTAAATACGACCAGGTGATGCTGGGGAAAACTCCCCACTATGCGTCACTATTTCATGGCAGCTAAAACACTAGGAAGTGTTGAAGGTCGGGCGTTTTGGTGGACTTTCAGCAATTTTGACGTTCAAAAGTGTTCATTCTTAGCCTCGTTTGAATAAATGTCTTTTGATTTTGATTTTTAGTATTTTAATGCACTACTGAGCGACATTTAGTGTTATTAACATTATTTTTAATAGTGACAGCAAATATTTGACAGCTGTTCGCAACGTTGCCAACTTTCTGGTTCGATCCTTGTCATCTAGCAAAAGGATATGCTAGACAAGACTTAAATCTACTTTATTTCGCCGTAGATACTGTTTTTTAATTACGCCAGGCAATGTGGCTTAGAACTTAGGTCTAGCAGTAGGCTAAAAAAAGCGTTTAAAATAACAATAGATGTGGACGACGATTCCTATCAGACCTAGGGACAAAATGTTTATTCTTTGATAATCTGATTAAAGTGGCAACTTGTTATATACTAGCTTGACAGCTGCCCTTGCTTTAACTGGCAATACCCTCTTATTGCCTCACTGTATGGCAAAGGTGTCTTCCTTGGTTCAAATAAGGCACGAGCACAACGTTTAGATACATGCATATTTGTGGTTTTTTGGCGTCTCCCATCAAAACGCCTGTTTTCGTTCGACTTTAAACCAACTTGCTAACCAAAAGTCTCATCAATCGCTGTTTATCTTCCACGCATTAATAACTATAACACTAAACCGCGTTCATTTATAAAAGCTTCTATTCGCCGGTACCACCTTGCTGACTGGCTGTATTTGCCATGACATGACTTATTATCCCATATCTCATACCGATACAGAACAATAGCCCGACACACTGCCTCCATGGCCCCACACCGAAGTAAGAACGTGAGTTGAAACTATTCAGACGTCGCGTGCATTAAACTTACCCGACAGCGTCGGTGACGCGGCGGTGTTATGTGTGTGCTCATGAGCCGTAACGGTTTGTATATTAACTATCTACTTTACAAGGCCGGTATGGTGTGCAGAATTAATTGTTTAGTTTATAATTTAGTTCGCACGGGTTTTGCGACTTGAGAAAACATCAAGATTTTTTTATTACAAGTAAGTATCGTTTTGAGGAGATCGTGACTAAGTAATAACAGCCGCACGGGTCGATCCATCAGGTTAAGCCACGCTTGCCGGGGTTGGTCCGTGGATGGGTGAGATCTTTACATACCGAGACTCGTACGTGCCTCGCGTTGGTCCTGGCTGTCATTGGTGAATCTTTGATAGTCGTTAGAGTTCGTCAGAAGTCCAAAAGTCTAACGACCAGTCTTACCAAGTGGTATCGTACCTATTACCCACTTACTGGGTTGTGGAGGTCAGACAGGCAGTTGCTCCATGTAAAATACGGGTGTTCAGCTATATCCGGTTAGACTGGAAGCTGACCCCAACATAGTTGGGAAAAGGCTAGGCAGATGATGTAAGTTTAATAAATGTATTGTAGACATAAACCTTCTGGAATAAATTCTCTAAATGATGGTTAAAATTACATAAATCGTTAAGCAGTTTAGAAGAACGGCGCGGTTATACAGACAGACACAAAAAGTGACTTCAATTTAAAATTTGTACAGACATATCTACAGCATGTGTGGTGTGACTATAAATGATAGGCTGAAAAATAGGGTGAAAAATGATGTGATAAGGTAACGGTGCGGTTTAAAGGAAGATGTAATGACAAAAATTTAAAAGACTGCTTAGATGGTTTGGTCATGTTGAGAGGATGAATGAAAGGCAGATGTGAGTGGAAATGTCGGGAGGGGACGCCCCAGAAAGATATATTGTGACCTCATTGGTGATGTTCTTCAAACATAGCAGGTGGCGTTCTATAGTTTCTGCCTACCCCCATGGAAAGGAGGCGTGAGTTTATGTATGTATGTGTATATCTACAGCGATTCCGTTCGAATTGTGGCGACATCTACATCGCCACATCCGTACCACACATCACAGCTGACGTCACGAAAATACTACATCGCGCATGCAGAATTTTTATTTATCCTTACATAATATCATAAAACAAAGTCCCCCACCGCATTTGTTTGTCTGTCTGAACGCGATAAACTCAAAAACGGAGAGAAAATAGAGCTACTACTTGCTTACTGTCAGTAGCAGCCCGGAGTGTGATTTGTGCCCGGTTGATGGCAATAAGCTCGCCCCCTATTACATGGGACTTAAACATGACTGGCGTAATGTGGGTGTACTACAGGTACACCTCTGCCCAACCCATTTGGGGAAACAAGGCGTAATATTATGTTATGTTTATGATACTTGCTAGGTTTCCAAGCTAAGTATATCCTAAGTAATGCTTGAAAATCGGACCCCTAAGTTTTGCTCTCCAATAAACTCCATAAATCAAATTCCACCATGTTTTTGCCGATCGTACCACCTCCGGCATGCTAACTTGGTTACACTTGTTGTGCATCGATGCTGCTAGCCGTACATTGTTGGTTTTAACTTAGACGTCACCTAAGCTAGGATATAGTAATTATGTCACGTTATCATTTGCACGACTCCGATAATCTTAACGAGGTATAAAGCTATAAAATAATAATATTTAAGGGGCCCTGGAATTGCATCAGGGAGGCATTCCAGTATCACCGGATGTCGACCTACCTCTGTCGTGTGGTCGAGGCCTATCTGACGGACAGGGCCGTCATCTACCCCGGTCACCAGGGAGTGTGGAACCGGCTAGAGATGTCGGGCGGTGTCCCACAGGTATCGGTCTTGGGGCCGCATCTGTGGGACATCGGATACGATTAGGTCCTGCGCGCCGACCTCCCTGATACGCTGACGACACGTAGTGGCGTGCAGTGGTTCTCTACGGAGGGTAGGCCACGCATACTAACAACAAAAACAAAAATAAACATATGACCCTCAAAGTAGTAATTATTGATGTATAATATTTGAAAAAAAAAACATCGAAAATAATCCTGTAAAAACAAAAGTTATAAATACAAGAACTCACCACATTATTCAAGGTTCAATAACGATTTTCTGACGATGCAAACACAAGAAAGATTCGGCCACCTCTAATACCAAGTGGGTGGGTGATAATTACAGAACACGTCACTTGCAAGATATCCGAAGTCATAAATTATCATATTATTGGATTAATTCTCGTAATTCGGGCACACATCTATCTTTAGACACAACTTGAATCTTATCATTAATCGATAATTGCGAAAACTTTCTGCTTTTAACTTCTAACAAACACACATTATCGTCGCAAACTTAACAACAGAACACTATTCTTAGCTAAATAAATAAATAATAAACACAACAAATTAGAGATCCTACATCAATTGCTAATAGTTTTAATGACTATTTTGTCGACCAAGTATCACAATCAGTAAATACAACCAATTCTAAAAATATTAAAGCACCCTCGAATCACAACATTAACTCTAACGAAAATTCATTTTTTTTTTACACCTACAACTCCAACGGAGATTGATAGAGAAATAAAGCAATTAAAAAATACCCAAAGCGTAGGTTATGACGGTATTTGCACCAAAGTTATAAAACATGTGTCACAATCTGTTGCTAGTCATTTAAGCCACATAATGAATCTATGCATTTCTACTGGATGTTTCCCAGGAAAACTTAAAACATCTGTTGTTATTCCACTCTCTCTCTCAAAAAGATGACAAGCAACAAATGGGAAATTATAGACCGATAGCTTTGATCCCCATCTTCTCAAAAAAATCTCTTGAAAAAAATATAAGTAGTCGACTTTATAAATTTTTAGAAAAATATAATATTTTGGTTGACGAACAAAAAGGATTTCGCAAGGGCAAATCTATTAACATTGCTATTTATGACCTAATCAAAACTGTTTTGACTGATATGGACAAAAAAAATCCAATATGTGCTATCTTCATGGACATGAGCAAAGCTTTTGACTGTGTTGACCACAAAGTATTGCTCCAAAAATTAAACATGTACGGCATAAGAGGTAAAGCGCTCGACCTCATTTCTTCATATATTTCTAACAGAAAACAAGTTACAGAAATTACACGAATATGCCAGAGACCACAAAATGAGATCAAATATAGATCCCACGCTAGAACTGTAGAATTTGGAGTTCCACAAGGTACTGTTTTGGGTCCCTTATTCTTCCTAGCATACATTAATGATCTCCCTAGACACGTCAAGCAACCAATAGTACTGTTTGCAGACGATAGCACAGTAATAATAAAATGTGATAAACGTAATGACTATGAAGATGAAATCCATGAAACATTAAGTACAATAATTAAATAGTTAATAAACAATAATCCTAAAATAAATATGGACAAAACAAAAATAATGCACTTTCGCCAAAGAACTCAACCTAAAAATATTAATGTTAATTACGGTGGACAGAGAGTACATTCTGTAACAAATACCAAATTTCTGGGAATTGATATAGATTACAATTTGTCATGGAAAACACATGTAGATAATCTCTGTAAAAAAAATTAATAAATCCTCATTCGCTCTCTACAAATTGTCAACAAAGAAGCCATCTTAACGGCATATCACGGAATTGTTGCACCTATATTAAGATATGGTATAATATTCTGGGGCAACTCGGTAGACAAGGAATTTGTATTCAAAGCCCAAAAGAAATGCATCAGTGCAATGTGCCATCTAGATAGTACTACAAGCTGTCAACAATACTTTACAAATTTAAAAATTCTAACATTACCTTCCTTGTACATATACGAATTAAATATGTTTGTAAAATCGAATCCAATCTATTATAACACTGCATCTAAAAGCTATTATAGACAATTACGTGACAAAAAAAGGTTAGACGTAGAAATATCGTATGGGAAAACGGCATTACTCAATAAAAGTGTTATTTGTATGGCATCACTGATGTATAATAAATTGCCCGATGACATTAAGAAGTTACCTACTCATGTATTTAAGAAGAAATTATTCACATTCCTAATTAAAAAGCGTCGTAGTTTAGGTTTAGAAAGAACGAGCGAACTGTCTTTTTGCGTTTAAAGTTTGTTAAGCCGAAAATATAATTTTTTGCGTTAAGTTTATTGTAAAATGATGGGCGAAGGTAGAGGGCAAACTTTTTTATAAAAGCTGTGCGTGTAGGTGGTATTGTACGGATTAGGCGATTGGAGATATTTTGAAAGGTGTTCGTCACATAGGTTATAAACTAAAGTGGAGTCATTTTAATAGGTAACATTTGACGTCTGTCAGTTTTATCTTCATAGTGAGGTGACCTGCTTAAAAACATCGATCAAAGTGAATAAATCGATACGGACTTGAAAAATATGTGAATTTTAAAAATCATCAGATGAATCCCTGTCCCATTATTATTTTTTCTTTCGTAAATTTAAGGAGCAAAACAAGACAAGTACATAATTTACCAAAAAAAAATGCGTTTATTCAGTTGACCTATCAGAACTGTTATTATTATTGTCATCTTCATCACTGCTGTCAGCGCTCAGAGATATTATTAGTTCATTTTCAATAATATTATCTATTCTCACATCTCGTTCAAAATCTTGTAAAATTATTTTCTTTGTTTTCTCTACGACTTTTCTCCAGTCTTTTGTAGTGACTTCTGCACACGCAGTTTGTAGCAGAGTCGTCATTTTAGCAGTACTGAAGGGTGTTTCAGTATTATTCCGCGCTACATGAACCTTTATTTGTGCCCAAATAAGCTCGATGGCGTTATACTGTCAATGGTAGGGACGCAATCGAATAACTTCGTGTCCATGCTCTAGGGCTAGTTCATCGATTCCATAGCGGAGCTTGGACGGCTTAGTTGCTTTTACCAGATTTAACAACTCAACTTTTAATAAAGTTGGACTTGCATCCACACCATTTCTTACCAGCCAAGAGACAATTTCTTGCTTTTTATTTGCTTGAATTGGTGGTTTATCAACTTGTACAGAATGATACGATGCATTGTCCATTATAATTTTCGATGGGTTTTCTAAGCTGACTAGCAGCTTCTCAAACCACTCTTTAAAAACCTCAAAGTTCATTTCCTCATGGAAATCACTTGTAGTTTTAGAGGCGAATGCGACGAGGCAGTCTGGAATAAAACCTTGAGAAGCTTATCCCGCGTGACATATAATAAGTCGGGCTCCTTTTCCCGATGGAACTTTTGAGGTGGAGGCCGCTGTATCATCGGTCCATGTCTGCGAAACCGTATGGTTCGCATTCAACCATGTTTCGTCAATAAACACGACATTGTCCCAATCTGTAATCTAGACAAGCGGTAGCGTGTCAAGCCAAGTTCAAGTAACAGAACTGGCGAGCAGCACCGTGTGTGTGTTACATGAACCATTTGGAGCCACTTTTGACCCCTTCATAACTCAAAAACTATTTCACATAAACGTGCCAAACGGCTCATTTATTGAGACTAGCGAGATACTCGTACATATGTGCTCTAAATTTTATAAACACATCTTAAACGGTTATTTAGATATTGACGTCCAAAAATCGTCATTTTTATCACTGACTGACCTATAGATCAAAACTTTAACCCAGTTCCAGATGACCTAGAAAGTTCAAATTTGGCATGCAGATAGGTAATTAAGTGAATACAAAGGAATAAATCAGAAACTGGTAATTTTTTATCATTTTATAATATTTTTTCACTAAATTGATTCTATTAAAAACACTTACTTATACTTAGTAACTTAAAACTTATACTCAGTTCCTGTAACTGTAATAATGTAAGAATCAGCAATCAAAACTTACGACAGCCGGTCTTTATGTGGATTTTAAGGTCTTCACGTGAATATATAATGAGTTGAATACCACCCTTAATTTTTTTTAATCCAAATATTTCCGTTTTTGTACTTATAACTAATAGTATAGTCGACTTTCGTATTTATTACGTTATTAACTAGGATTTAGTATTAATTATTGTTTCAATATTTAGCGCACATCAATAGTGTAAGATCACTACTTATAAATAATTATTAAATAATATAGGCATTTCGGTACACGGCGCGCGGTGCGATGCAGGAGCAGCGGGGCTCTCCAAACGTTGGACTCTCCAGAGTTAAAACCTTAGATGGAGTACATCTTATCAATTGAGATCCAAGTCAAATCAAGGCACAAGAGAGCTCTATTGTAGAGTACAACCGTCTGCGCACGTTATACCGCCCCAACTTGGTCAAATTAAGAATAAACAGAAAATGCGTAAAAAAATCCGTATACTGAATGGGCAATTCACTCGAACATTTCAAAGGTATAAGAAAATATAGAAAATAACACAAAAAAGACAATTATACCCCGTAAACGTAGGAAAATACAGTAGTTTAACAATAACCATTTGGTATTAATTTTGTTATAAATAAGTACCTACTAATAATTTATGTACAAAAAGTAATGATATCCCATCAAAAACATAAATCGCCACCCCCGGAGAATAAAATGGTAATAGCAAAATCACTACTTTTCAGGAAAAATAAAAAACTGATTTTCGACTATATCTTGCCAACTAATTTGTGTAGAGAAACGAGAAATAGGACAATGGTAGCTAATTTTTTATGCTTTATAATGCTTTTAAAGAAGTTTTACTAAGGTTATTTGAACTAAAGATATTTCGAATTTAAAAAGATACTAAAATTCTTGTACTGTTTTAGTTTATTAATATACACTTACAATTTTAATCGCGGCAATTACCAGAACCTATGAATATTGCAATATTACATTACAATAATATTCATTGAAAAATGGATGCCAGATTAATGGAAAACAAGATCATTTGCAATTTTATTCTAGTTAATTTTCAATTTGCATAATTAGGTAACAGAAACTTAAACTTTTATTCTAGGGTTTAAAATGAAACAACGTTATTCTAATAAACTATTATTTTAATTAATAAGTATAGAAAAAAACCATAAGAAAAAAATCAGTCTTCGTGAACTTCATCGGAATCCTCATGATTAAGTTCTTCAGAGCAATTAGCAAATGTGAGGGAGTTATAAAAGGCATGGTAGTAGCTAGGGATTGCTTCTGCCCTACAGAGACTCATAAGGTCGCCGTGTAAAGCCTTACTTATTGAAAGGGGTTTGTTGTAAGCTGGTTTCAATAATTGTATCTCTGTAAGAGAGGTTGAAGCATTATGTTCACCCCGCTTGTTTCTTGGCGCAATTCTTGGAAGCGGTTCGACATTCAACCGAGAATAATCTGCATCATAATCATACTTGAAACGTAGAACTGTAGGCTGTGAATGCAAGACACTTACTTCCATTATTTTAGACCATGCTACTTTATGTCCCTCTTCATCTTTGGCCCAGTTCTTATTCTTGATTAATTCTTTTATGTCTTTAAACTCATTTTGTGTCATTTCCTTCACAGTGTACTTCTCACCATTAACTTTTGCATTCAAAATAATTGCGTAAATCTGTTCAGGTGTATAAACAACTTGATGTTTTAGCTCTCGTTCTATATTAGAGTGCATTGAGTCACCTTCGCTTTGACCATGCCCCGTTTCGAAAAATCGGTGTGTGATATTGATTTTCAGTTTCTGAGCGGCAAAAATATAGAATGCAAAAATAAATCTATTTTTATTTTGACCTCCGCAACCGTCAGAGTAAAATGAGATGTTTTTGATACCTCTTCCTGCTTCACCCATGAGAAATTGCCATAAACAGCTACCAATTTCTATTGCTCCTCTTTTTGCGATTGCGTAGTGCCAAACATAGCAGTAACCTTTCAGTCGAGTACTGTCAAATATTGTGAAGTTATACACAGGGTATTTCCTCTTATAGTGAAATATTCCCACTTGAGATTGAGGAATATTCAACACCTTCTCTAAATCAAAGATTGCAACAGTTGTATCTGAAAGGTCAGCTGATTGTTTTTCTTCGTTTTTTATTTGACGCACGCGTTCTTTATTCTTCTGGTGCTGGTTAAATTTCTCTCGCAGAGTTTCTTCTGTACGAGGATCAGCTTGTCGGTAAAGTGCACATTGACCACATTGGTCTTTTTTGGGGCGATGAAAGGAGTAATTAAATCTGGTGTTAAAAATAGTTTCGTACTGTCTTTTAGATGCCATGCGGCAAGAATAGTGCCCTTCAGTATACCAAGCCTCGTACAACCGGTACATTTTAGATATATTAAGTAATTCGGACAGATATTGTCTGGCCGATTTCTTCCGAGTATAATGACTCTCCACAGTAGGAAATAATTGAATGTGCTCTTTAATATTGTCTTCGGTTTCAAGTGACATTTTGCGAGGTCTATTATCATGACAACCTCTATTGTCACTCAAACCTTTATCAGATTTTACCTTTTCTAAGGCTGTATAAACTGTTTGATGTGATATAGATAGAGTATTAATGAAGAATGTTTTACATACTTGCACTTTTTCTGTGTCTAAATAAAAATAGTATTTAATAGTCTGAGTGCGGTTGTTCTTTCGGTTTATTGTCACTTTTTTATGTCTTCAGCTATTATATGCTTAGCGATGAATTGCCATTGTAACTCATGATCAGCGAGTTGATAGTATTGCTGCATTATAGTTTCTCTTTGCTGTTGGTTGATCTTGTCTCCACATTTTTTTTGACACTTGCATTCAGCCTTTATCGTTTTTTTCTTAAACTCTTTCTTTGACCTGCAACCTACGTAAGCTTCTCCTGAATTCTTTAACCTTTTACTCTTATTGTCTTGTTTTTCTCTTTCATTTCGAACCCGTTTTCTTGTCAATTTTTTCGCGTTAGTAGCACACAATACCTGTTCTAAGCTTGCAGCAGCAGTTTCAGCTTGAGTTATCACTTCACCGGAACTGTCTATGTTATTTCTTTGGTAATCATCTTCATTAAAACTAATAATATTATAATTAATTGCTGAATGGTTAACCTCTACCTCTGACTGAGAAACATTTGTCAAATCGAAATCTTTTGAGCTTGATGGCACATTTTGGTAACTAACTAAGGTGCACTCAGTCAATTTACCGTTGGAAGAGTCACATGGTTGCAAAGTCTCTTCTAATTCAAAAGTAATAGAAATAAAATTTTCCTTATTTACAGTAAGTTCACTGCCCATAGAAATATTTAAGTCTTTCTGTTCAACTTCCCCTGGGTAGATAATGCTTGCAAAACTGGAAGATGCGTCGACCATATTATTGTCTTCCTCAGCGATAGCAGAAAAGTTTAAACTACGTCTTGATAAAGTTTTTCTATTAATATTTTCATTACCGAGCATTTTTTTTGTATCTGACAATGGTCTATTTTCATACACTATCAAAGGTGATGCTACAAAATCTACTTCATTAAAAATGGAAGATATGTTTGATATGCTCGATGGTGATTTTGTAATATTATTAGCAGCTGATGTTAAATAGTCCGAATCTCCTCCAAAACTTAATGAGCTTTGACTCCGCTGTCTTAGAATTTGGAGTCTCTCTGGACTTATTCGGCATCAGGCTTATCGGCAGATATTCACCGGATGAACTCGGAGAGAAGTCTTCATTCCCTTGTTTATCATTTGGATTGTAGTACGTTTTCTTTGTTAATTCTGCAGACCAGAACAAAAGAGTTTTTAATTCGAACCAGTAGTTTCTGAGATTAGCCCTTACATACAAACTTACAAACAAAAATATTACCTCTTTATAATATTATATAATATAGATATAGCCTTCCTCAATAAATGAACTAAGTAACTATCTAACACAAAAATATTTTTTCAACTCAAACCAGTGGTTCCTGAGATTACCACGTTCAACCAACCAAACTATTTTGCTTTATAATATTAATATAGAAATATAGATTAGTTTGGTGAACCTAGCTTCTTATATTTTTTGCTTTTTTATACTTACATTAAATAAAAAAGCAAAAAATATAAGAAGCTAGGTTAAGCTAGAAAAAAATGAGGTAGGTAGGTACCCATAATACGATAGCTTTTTGTTTATTTTAACATAACCATAACATGACATAACAACCACACCTGTATTCCCCGAAGGGTTAGGCAGAGGTGTGTAATACACCCACGTTTCGCCAGTTATGTTTTAAGTCCCATGTAATAGGGGGCGAGCCTATTGTCATCTACCGGGCACAAATCCAGACTCCGTGCTGCTACTGAGAAGTTCCAACTTAATGGAAAAACCCAATAACACTTTGCCCGACCCGGGAATCGAACCCAGGACCTCGAGGTTAGGACCCGCGCTTGCGGCCACTCGACCATCGAGGCAGGAGTTTATTTTTAGTATAATTATTTTAAATACAGGCAAAAATTACTACTTACCTACCTACCAAAAACATAAAATAATATTTAACACTTACCGCGTAAATTATATTCATGTTTCGTTATTTTGTCTTGATCTGTAGTACCATTTTGGGGTGGGTTGTGATCTAAAACATTTAAACGATACGATTTAATGACATTGAATTAATACCTAGATAATAACAAACAGTGATGACAAATTGACATGCATATAGATTAGTTAACGCAAAGAAACTTCATTGTAGGTAATGAGCATTAGGTAGGTTCCAAGGAAGATCAACTGTTTCACTCGAAGTAGGTACCTATTTAAAAATAAGCAAGTTGGTATCTAGGTAGGTAGGTGTGTCGAATTTGCAGCTATCAACATCGGGTCACAGATCGAGTACCTACTTACTTAAATAAGATTATATGGCCATTCTATCTACCTATCACTAATTAAAAGACAATGATACTGTGTAAAAGGCACAGTCGGTACTCACCATCATTAGTAAGATGTTGGGAATCGTCACTTATTTTAGACACCATACTCATAATAACGTCTAAACGAGGATTCCGTTTATTCATTTTATTATTGCAATTAGGTTTACCACTTTTCACTTTAAAAAAACACTGAATTTACACAAAAATAATAGAAACAACCGCAGCTAAAAAGAAATTACGCTCACGCAATGACGGTTACAAGTGCACTAGAGAAGGTCGAGTAGGTAAACAAACATTGCCACGTGCCGAGCGCCGCACGCAATGAATTATCGTGCTATCACTCTCTAATGCACCTATGCACCTATGACCGAAAAGAATGGCAAGATGTTTCCGTGTTTACTTTTCTCAGTACTTTTTACTAAGGACATGTTAGTCACCGAGCCTAAATGTATTATTACGAGAACAAAATGGTAATAGCGTTAACAATTTATTTTATCTATTTATTTTCCGAGAATCCTATTGTAAAAGTATTTGGCATATATTTTATGAAGAAACTTTTTTACCAATACTATGATACATTATTTTTCGGGTAGAAAATTGATGATGAATATTATTGCAATATTTTATAACTTTTTAAATACAGGCAGGACATTCACGAAAAAAATTGTGTAGATGTATTAGGCACCGTAGACCTCAAATATGACATAACACTAAAACTATGGTAATGACGGTTATCATTTTGTTCTCCGGGGGTGGCGAAATGTGAAATGAGAGCCAAGTTCAATATTATGATTATATTGGTTGATGACTTCAACTACAAAAGAAGTAAGATCTAAATGGGTGCCAAGTTCAATGGTCAGTCCTGAAATTTATTTATAACAACATAAAATATAATTTCTTCTTATAACTTAGGATAATATATTGTAGCCTAAGGTCTGACTTGGCTAGTTTTCATATACGAATTATATTATAGCCTTCGCAAGTTCTAAACCTGTTACTTGTCGGTTCTTATTTTATTATTCCGAAAATTTGGCTTACTGGTACAAACTAGCCATCAAATATGAGAACTAGCCAAATTAGAACTTGGCCACAATTTATCATCCTAAGTTATAAGAAGAAATTATATTTTATGTTGTTATAAATAAATTTCAGGACTGACCATTGAACTTGGCACCCATTTAGATCCCACTTCTTTTGTCGTTGAAGTCAACAACCAAGGCATATATCATAATATTGAACTTGGCTCTCATTTCACATGTATGTTTTTGATGGGATTTTATTTACTTGACATAAGAATGTTACTCTCTTCAAAATAATATCGTAGCGTTCTAGCAGGATTTTCCGCTTGTCAGATTTTTTAAATCTACAGCCAATCGATTTCAAAACCTTTGATAGAGACGATTTACCGCCAAAAAATAAGCCTGCATCTTTTAACGAACTCATTAGCTTTTCCCGTGTAGGATATTCTTTTCTCGAGTAATATCCATAAATGTGGTCGAGAATTGCAGCAGCATCAAAATGATCAACGCCAACAATTTTCTTGTCCTTCTTTCTTTTTTTCGGTGTACGAAAAGTATTATCTTCTGAGCCTGATGGTCCGTATTTCTCTTTCAGAATTTGAGTTACTGTCCTCTTCCCTATTCCCAATGCTTCGGCAACGCGTTCTCTCGGTTGTGTCGGTTGTCTCGGTTGTTCGATTAGGCAGAGGTGTGACATAAAATCCAAAAAAGCCATAGAAAAACTTATAAAATAGTTATTAACAAGATTCAGATTCTCGTCTGCTCGACGTCCGTATGTCACTGCAGGGATCCAGCAGAATATCAGCGTCAGGTATATTTGCCTGACACATGCTGAGCTGGACTCCCATTTGGTGCAACCTTGAGACACACACCGCACCTTGTTTGATAATTAATTGAAGTATGTCGTAATGTTACTCTATTTCTTTAAGCATGTTTTTCTTTTTTTGTTTTTCTATATTGGCACCTTGTTTTTATATATAGTCCTGTAATTTGTTATCCATGTATTGTGCTATTGTGTGTTGTGCTATGTCTTTTGTGTGCACTGAATAAATGTTTTATCTGTCTATCTATCTATCTATCTATCTCTTCAACTACAAACTTGAACGAGTTCATCCACAAAGTGTTAAACAATCCATTGACCTCAACCATAACTCACAAAGTTCTTTATCAAAAAAGGTCAAAGAACTCAACACACTAGACTTGATAAAACCTTCGCCGTCGTGTGTCTGATTAATCCGCTACTAGGCAGAGAATCGAATCAATCAAACTGAGTATATTTGATTGATTCGCAAATTCTGTGAAGTAAGCGATAAAATAGAATGCCTACTTATCTTCAAAGCCTTTTCTCTATATGTATGTGATTGGTCCGGATGAAAGGGATGAATATTTCGTATACGAAAATACGGCCCTCCGTTTCGGCACTTTTCCTATTCCCGTGATAATATACTTACCTAAATAAAAGTACATAGCATAAAAAGCCTATAATGTTCTTACTGTTGGGACACAGGCCCACACTCTTCGAGAGGGAGTGGGCTGTAGCCTACCAGGCGGGCCCAATGCAGGTTGATAGATGTCAGTCGCATATCTCCGATTTTTGGGTTATTCACGATATTTTCCTTCACCGTTTTTGAGAGCAGTGGTGATGAAATTATTGACACAGAGTAAAATGCCTGCTTGGGTTCGAACCTACAACTCATAAGTCGGAGCTGTTACCATTGGGCCACCACTTCTCTAATAAAAGTATCTACATAGATGCGTAAAAAATATAACCCGGTATTTACCGTAGCGCAGTTGGGTAAAAAGCTTGATCAATAAGAAGTTTTCTTGTAAGGAGCTAACTATACTGTCTAAAAATGACTTCAATTGAATAGTTGGCCAAACGTGACTGAATGTATGAATATCAAAAAAGTTACGAAACGCCACTATATTAACCTATCAATATATCTACACAAAATTTATTTTGGCAGGGTAGCGAATCGGGAAAGTGACGAGACGGGAAGTAGCCGAAAATAACTTGGGCAGATATTTCCTGTTTGTAAGTGTCAACCCTTTTTGTCTAGAACCATCCCTCATGTGCGAGTCGGACTCGCACATGAAGGATTCCGTACCACCGTACAATATTAGACACAATATTAGACAATAGCAGTGCTTAACATTTCTTGTATCAAATAATAAAAATAAAATAAAGTTACAAAATTCAAGGCCCCTTGAATTTTTTACTTTATTTTATTTTTATTAGGTAATTGTTGTTATAGCGGTCATAGTAGGTAATACACTCTCTGTGATAATTTCAAGTGTCTACATGCATTATGGTTCAAAAGATACAGCCCTGTGACAGATGGATGGACGGACAGCGGAGCCTTAGATTAGAATATGGTTAGGCTGATTTATTTATTTACATAACCAAATTACAAGATGATTATTAACATTAACTAAATTAAATTAAAACTTAGTTAAGCCTAAAAAAGGCCCTCGGGGCATTGTACCGAGGATGCTGGCGGCATTTCCTCGCTGAATTGCAATGATGATACGTTGCGCGAGAAAGCCGCCAGCTTTTCGGTCACCAGTTACATCAACTAGACGTTTCCCGATTTCCGCAAATAACTTATGCGCACTGGGACCCCACGGACCGAGGGTCTCGACGCCAAAGGGCACAAAGGATAGGCTTAGGTTTTTGATTGGAATACTGTTTTCTTTTAATTCTACTAACATATTTTTCTAAGTTTTAATACTAATACAATATGGGTTTTTTTCCCGAAATAAATAATTGAATTGAATTGAATTAGTAAGGCTCCGCTGTCCATCCGTCCGTCTGTCTCTTTGGCACCCTTTCGATGCGGACCCTAAAAATGAGCCGAATTTTCCAGATTATTTAGGAACTAGAGTTGCTCAGAATCATGGCAGCCAGCAGCCAGCAGAATTAGAAAATTGCTTGGATTTTTTCTTTGCGAAAATAATTAGAGAGAGTTTTTATAAGATACTAAAACGCGAGCAGGTCGGATTATCCCAGGGGAACGTACTGTCGGGCCAAAAGGTATCATATTTCCCAGCCATAACCCTGTGTATCAAATTTAATCAGCCATTAATTGGTCAAGGCTAATGAGACACAATTGATTTCTATTGTTTGACTCCAAATCGGTGACGCGCGGGGCTTAACAGGATATAAAAGTTAACGGACACACAGACAGTCAGAGTTACTTTCGCATTTATAATAATTAGTATGGACAGTGAGACGGGGTTGCGGCAGACCACGTAGGAGATGGCGGTAGTGATGAGTCTCTCACTCATGAGGTCCCTTGTTTGAGGTATTCATGATCGCAAATTGAAAGAGTTACTCGAATTTCCTCATTGAACCACCTCACCACACCTCACTCGTTCATGCGTCCTCAAAAATTGACATCGACAATATGAAATCGTGGCGAGGGGTGTGGCGAACGAGTTCGTGACTCCCGAGTACTCGCGAGTCGCGAGTGAGTAGAGACTCGTGAGTACTCGTGAGTCGTCGTCGCGCCCGCCCGCCTCACTCCCTCGTACGTTCGGCTGAACTCGGATCGGGCTCACGACCCGTGAGGTGAATACGCCATTGACGATTCCTCACGAGGTAAAGTGAGGTCCTCCCTCAACCTCAAATAAAATTGATGAGTTACCCATCACTACATGGCGGGACGAACTGGATAGGTTTCGTCAAAACTGGAACGAGGACGCTCTGGCTCGCGAAAGATAGAAGGAGTGGAGGGAGGCGTTTGCCCAGGAGTGGGACAGCGGAGGCTAGTAAAAAAAATGGATTGACTTCATTAAAAAGAGAAGGAAAGAGGAAATGGTAGATCAGTGATGATGGGGAGACGACTTAAAGGCTCTAAACCTTTAAATTAAACAAATTGTGAAACTATAGTTTTAAATTTGCTAATACGGGCTCGTGCAGACTGACGCAATATAATGGGCGCGACAGGCAGAGCGACGCGTAGCGCTACACTTTCCATTAATTTTTTATATAAATTTTGCTACTAGTGTCCCGTCGCGCCTATCTGCTGAAATTTGAAATCGAAATTGACGATATTAAATAATAGGTATCGCCTTTTTTATGTAGGTTAGTATGCTTTTAGAATATCATAAATCACAACTTCCGAAACAACTTCGCTTAAAAAGAAGCATAAATTGTTAGAAAATGTAAAGGAGAGGTCCGAAATTCAATTATTCACAACAAAGGTTCAGGTAAAATTTCCGATTATTTAGGTATTCAGCAGTGTTATTCTGTAAGATATCTCACCGTGATAGCTTTGGTGAAGTGAGTTTGAAGTGAGCTGTCAATAGTGGCAACTAAGGATTGCCACTATTAACAGCTCACTTCATCAGGTGGAATGACAGCTCACTTCACATGTTTTCACGGTGAGATTTTAATAGAATACACCGACAGGTGGGATGACAGTTCACTTCACATTTTTTCACGGTGAGATTTTAATAGAATACACCGACAATTGGGATGACAGTTCACTTCATCTAATGCCCAGGTTACACGAGGGTAGTTTTATAAGTTAGGATAGCAAGCAAGCAAGTAATATCCTTGCTATTAGCCTGGCTTGGAACATACTAGAGATGTTTATACGTTGCTAGTAAAATTTGAGATTGAATTTTTTTGAAATATGGTATTTTTTACAGAATATCACTTCTGGTATTCAAGTGTTTTGGTAATATAGCGGCAGGTGCTCCGGATTTCGTCTCATTAACGTCGACTGTTGCTCGAAGTATCTTTTAGGTTTACTTACTGAGATTTGGATAAACAGAGTTTACTGAATAATCGATACTTCGTAGTGAAATCAATCGGGGATTTGACCTTCTTCTTTTGTCTTGGCACGAATAATTATAAGGATAGCTGCTCATTATAGTACAATAATAAATTATTATTATAATTAATTAAAACACTAATTACATTAATTAACATATAAACAATTATTACGTTGACAATAATTATGTTGTTTTAAACATTACCAACAGAATATATTTATTTACATAACCAAATTACAAGATGATTATTAACATTAACTAAATTAAATTAAAACTAAGTTAAGCCTAAAAAAGCCCTCGGGGCATTGTACCGAGTATGCTGGCGGCATTTCCTCGCTGAATTGCAATGCTGATGCGTTGCGCGAGAAAGCCGCCAGCTTTTCGGTCACCAGTTACATCAACTAGACGTTTCGCGATTTACGCAAATAACTTATGCGCACTGGGACCCCACAGACCGAGGGTCTCGACGCCAAACGGCACAAAGTTGTACTCTCTGCCAAGGCATCCATATTTAATAACTTTGTTGTTATTAGATATGAATTAAAGCATAATATTTCGTGATAGCAGTATTTTATTGAATGACATATGTATATCCAGTCAATAACCGTAACCGCAAGCAACCCGTCCGTATTTAGTCTATGACACGCCTCATCAGAGGCACCGGGAGTAGTTGGTCTAGGTGGCGCATCCGTGTGCGTCCACTGTCGGTCTCTATCTCATAGTGGAGGTTTCCCAGTCAGCAGGTCACTGTACCAAACTCTCACTTCCCTCCTGATGCAGAGTAGTTGCGAGCTTGCACTCTGCTTCCGACTGCAAACTCTCTCACCCCTTCTCGTCTGTCCCTATGTAGTCTTTGGAGCTCTAATCTTGGCTGCCAACCTTGTTCTTACCTCTCTTCCGAAGATAAGCATATAGGGCTAGTCGTCTGAGAAGACTGGCGTAGTCCGGAGGAGACTTCTAACTGTACGGGCCTTGTGCAGTATCCCCCCACTCTCCAAACATGGAACAGTGGACTCCCTTGCATACTTTCTCTCATAGAACAACGGCAGGCTTAGCATGACGATTTCTATATCTTCGAAGAATAGACACGGCTCTTTCTATACAAAGTGACATTTCGTTTCTCCTTTTTACCCGACTGCTCCAGAAGGAGGGTAATGTTTTTCGAGAGTATGTATGTATGTATGTATGTATGTATGTATGTCTATTTCTTTGGCACGCTCTGTAGCCTAAACGGTCTTATGGATTTTAACACAAGAGGTGCCGTTAGATTCGTCTTAATTGTGGGAGTGACATAGGCTATATAATGTATATATATTGCATCTACAAATACAAAAAAAAAAGGAAGAAAACCGTATTTTTTAAATCAATTACAACAATATTTAAATAAATAAATTCTAAATAAAAGCTAGTAATGAGTCAATTCCATATTGTTTATTAATTAAACTAAAAAGCTTGAAATAAAACAAATTATTTAAAAAACAAAAAACCGACTGCAAAAACACATACCTAACTGAAAAGAGAAAAACAAGCAATAAAATCTATAGAATTTTCGTATCGCAGGCGGGGACAAACCAATAACCCGAAATATGGTGTAACTTTTGTTTGTCCCCCGCCTGCAATACGAAAATTCTATAGATTTTAATGCTTGTTTTTCTTTTTTCAGTTAGGTATGTGTTTTTGCAGTCGGGTTTTTTGTTTTTTAATTTGACATCGCACCGTAGAAATCCTTCTACATAAAAAAGGACCTAGACAAAGATCGTTAGAAACGAACGACAAAATGACAGATTGGAGAAGGATTTCTTCGGTGAGATGTCAAAAATGGAGAAACGAAATGTCACTTTGTATAGAAAGAGCCGTGTCTATTCTTAGAAGAATTAGAAAGCGTTCTAAGCCTGCAGAAATATACGCACAATTTTACTCAATTCAAGTATAACAGATTGGGGATTCGGCTCTGCCAAAATAATATAATAAATACCAGCCTATTATTGTCCCAGTGCTGGGCAAAGGCCTCTTCTCAAACAGAGAAGGCACGAGCACCGTTCACGACGCTTGAACAAAACGGGTTGGCATTTCCAGATTTATATTAACTATACAAGTTGTTGTTTTGCATCCTCGTCAAATTTCAGGAGGCTGCTATGAAACACATATAATCAAATAACATTGCGATACCTGCTCAATAATTAAAACATACTTGTTTTTGTAGTTATTTAAGTTTGACAGTATTTTAGAATACACCGTTTTCACAGAACAGAATGTTGCAAATGCGGTAGTGTGTGTGTAAAAGGGCAGTTAAAGTGCGGTATCACACGGGCCGCGTTTTAAAATGTGTGTCCCACACATGCCGATTTTCGCAAATTTGAAAAAAAAGAAAAGACTTACTTATTTTATTATAGATTCGTGTCGATAATCATTAGCAAAGTTACCTCCTTGAATTTGACGAGAATGCAAAACGACACCTTGTATAATTCTCGCACCCTAATTGCATATCACATTTTGCATCAACAATATTATTTGTCGAGCCCTTGTCATCGCCGGCGTACCAGCGGTATTAGAACCAAATGGATTGTTACGTGACGATGGGAAGAGACCAGATGGTATGACGTTGTTGCCTTGGAAGGTGGGTAGGCCTCTGGTGTGGGACGCAATCTGTGTCGACATCCTTGCGCCATCTCATGTTCCAAGCACGGCTGGCTGTGCTGGCGCCGCTGCTGCAGCTGCTGAGACCCTCAAGCGGCGCAAATACTGCAACCTTATAGGAAACTACAGTTTTGAGCTGTTTGGGGTCGAAACGCTCGGGTCATGGGGCCCGAGTGCGCGTCTCCTTTTTAAGGAAATTTCTCGCCGATTGATCGACAGTTCACGTGACCAGAGGGATGGCTCGTTATTTGGCCAAAGAATTAGCATTGCCATTCAACGTGGCAATGCTGCCAGTCTTCTGGGCACGTTTCCGGATGACAGCGATGACTTTGACGCCTAAGTGTCTTTTGGTTTTTTGTATTCATTTGTATATATAGTTAGTAATTTAATTTAGTGGTCTACCTAGCGTAAATAGTAAGTAGCATCAATATTGTGTATTGGTCTTTTAAATTTATGAAAATAAAATGTTTCAATCTGAATGATTTTGAAGTATATCGCTAATCCATTGCTTCATATCTTCGAAAAAATTGTCTGCTCAACAACGTCTGTCAAAATGAAACCTGTTGCTACTGATGTTGTTTTACGCAGGTTGATTACGACGTTTTCCTACAGCGATGTTGTAGTAACGGCACATTGATCAGTAAGTAAACATAATCAGCCTATAATGTTCCCACTGCTGGGACACAGGCCTCCTCTCCGTCAGAGAGAATGGGCCGTAATCCACCACGCGGGCCCAGTGCGGGTTGGGAGATGTCACATGTCTTCGATTTTTTGGTTCTCGGACATGTCGGTTTCCTCACGATGTTTTCCTTCACCGTTTTGAGAGCAGTGGTGATACACAAAGAGAGATGAGTGGTGGTTACACAAAGTAAAGCCCTGCCAGGGTTCAAAACTAAGACCTACAACTCGTAAGTCGCGGTCGTTACCACTGGGCCACCACTGCTCTTGGAAAACAATTAACAAGTAAATAATATTAATGTTAATTTGTTTTCAAACGGAACGAAGTCAATTTAAGAATAAAATAAAAATAAAAGGCTCACTAGTAACTTAGAGGCTAAGGCAAGGCTAATTTGTCGCTTGGTAACTAAAAAAAAAACACTATATTACTTTCAGCGACCAATCGACTAAAATTTTACCAATTCATGAATAACTTTCACTTGGTAGATATTTGTTTCTTAGCTTTTTACATTTAGTCATTTTTGCCATCGAGTCAATGCGATAATTTACATAGAAACTAACTTGAATCCATATACGAAACATTATTAATTAATGTAATAAATAGTTACTATTTTATATAAGTTTAACGTCCATCTATTGACTTAAAATTCGTGCGCTTTGCCCCACTTTTGTAACATGGACGCAGAGTTCAAGAAAATCGAATAGTGTTTTTTGAGGAATTATATTTTGGACTGCCGTGCTGTGTAGTACAGACATAGTGTAAACATGTTAATATTGTATCGTGTTATTAATTACAAGGATTTACCACAGTGTAATTTGAAAACACTTTAAAAGCCAATTATTTTTAAAACACTAACTATGGATTTTCTTGCCGGCTATTCTCCATAGGAAACGACCAATTTCGATCCGTGCACCTTGCTTCTGACGTTACATAAGTGCCCATGTAAGTTTATGTGAAATAAAATATTTTGATTTTTGACGAAATCCCTATAAAAATTGACTTACAGCTACAACAATTAACAATAACAGTCCCCAAATAATGACAACCTGTTTTTCTATCACTCAATTTAATTAAACCAACAAATAAATTTAAAAAGCCAATTATGGCTTTCTAATTTATGGCATTTCTGATCTGCTTAGCCCCTTTCAAAACCAGATCAGAAAAGCAACGAAACAGGCAAAGGAAACTATTTCAATAGCTATATACGAATACATTTTAAAGGGTTTAACTATATATTACACACAGGTGAAACGTATAAAAATAGGCCGCGTACCTTAATGTGGGGTGACAATGTTTATCCATTTAACTTTCAAGACAAAAAATATTTTTATTTATTGAAATGCTCTGAATTTCTCATCAGAAATTACATGCTTTATGTAAACACTGTCTTATTCACACAAGTAGTGAGGTAGCGGCTCAAATTCAAAGCATTTATTTCAATTAAACCATTTACAACCACTTTTGAATTGTCAAGGAATCGTTCAGTTCGAAATATGAAGCTAGTTGCCCATTACAAAGCGTAATAGGTACCTATGGAGAAGAACGGGCAAGAAACTCCATGGACACTCTTTTAAATTATGTGTATTGTTACATAAATAATGTTGAATTTATAACTAAATGTGAGGGCGATGTAAAAAAAAAACACGGCCATAGTACAGCAAAGGCTGTCACTAATATCATCTGTCAGTCACCACTAATGGCGGGAGGAGGTTAAAAGTGAGGTGGCCCTGCTCGGGTAGCTTGGTATGGTTGTGGCGGCATTTACATCGCCAATTGCGAACCACGCAACGCACCGATGACACCTAGCGCCTAGCGAATTTACTGCGCAATTAGCATTTAAAAATGGCTGATCTTTGCGTTATGCTCGTGAACGGGTGCTGCTTGTGGTGACTGGTCGTCTTGCTGATCATGGTTTTAATTGTTATTAGTAGTACTTATTTTACTTCGATGGGGCTAGTTTATCATTTCTCACTTCGAGCTACAGCAATTGCCTTATGTAAGCGGGCACGCCCTTTATGCCTGGAGGCTTTTATTTAGGTATTAAATTCTATTTACGTTTTTTTATGTTGTAATTTTTATCAGCTTGAGTACAGTTTGTTCATTGTTTTGTTGGTATACTGGCGCGTGCTAGCTAACGTATGGCAAGTGTGTAATTTAATCCAATGTTTTGTGTTTCGTAGTGTTAATTACTTTGCATACGATTTGTATAGAATCAATTTTATATAACTAAACAGACAGACGTGCTACTGGGGAGTTTGTTCCACCACTTCTTGTTCCCAGCTAAAGCACTAGGAAGTGGTGAAGGGTGGGCATTTTTGGGGGACTGTCTTATGTAACTTTGACGTTCGAAAAGTGCTGATTTTCAGCCTAGTTTGAATAAATGACTTTTGATTTGATTTGATTCAACATCCCGACATCAACCGTCGGGCAGTTGCCCACCAGACACGACATCCGTCTGGTCGGAGGATCCTCCCTTTTCTATGGAGGATGAGTGAACTTTACACTCTGTTCATCATGCCTCTATATGATAGTGAGCCAGTGTAGTGTATTAGTAGAAATCAACAGGATTCTACAGTACTCAATCGGCAACAACTGACTTCAATACCTACCAGGTCGACCAAAGTGTTGGTTGGTTGATTTTTCGATCAGGAAATTTTCAGTAACAGCCCGGAGTTTTGATTTGTACTTGGCTCTCCTCTTAAGGAACTTTTAAATAACTGGTGAAATGTGTATGTATTGTATTTAATTATCATTATTTTTTTTAATTGTTTCTAATAAGCGATTATTTGGAAACGAGCGATTGGAGGAAACAACTCTACAAGTACATATAGTGACCTTATTGGTAATGTTTTACAGAAAGGTCAGATACGTAGTACTCGCAACCGGCGCGGCGGCGGGCGTGTATGACCAGTTTTATGATCGTAAACGAAGCAAAAGGAGTATGTGAGGATCGTAGCAGGCGGCGTTCTGTAGTTTCTTCCTACCCCTAATAAAGATGGCGTGAGTTTATGTATTCAGTATTTGTTTAATACTTTAAGTACACAGACACAGAGGCGGACTTAATGCCATAGGCATTTTCTACCAGTCAACCTTTGGGTGATGCAGAGACAAACAGTGTAGGTGCAACATCGAAAAATATTGGAATAAATGCTAAATTAAATATAAAGATACACACGTAGGTATGCTTATTAAAACTATATATTATATACGACATAATTATTGTCAACGTAACAATTGTTTCTATGTTAATTAATGTAATTGGTGTTGTGCCGTTTTAATCCTTATCATCAAAAGTCAATTATTCAGATTAGGCTGAGAATCTTTTTTTCGAACGTCAAAATTACATAAGACAGTCCCCCACCTTTCACCACTTCCTAGTGCTTTAGCTGGGAAGAAGAAGTGGCGCAACATACTACCCAGCAGCACAGCTGTCTTTTCAGTTAGAAAAAAAGGATTCTATACAATAATAGTATGCAAAATAATTTACACTACGCGCATCACAAAACAGTAAATTATTAGCCATATGACAGCTAGCACACCACTATACCAACATAAAAAAGAAAACACTGAAAACTATACTCAAGCAGAAATAAAAACGTAAACAGAACGTAATACCTAAATAAAAGCCTCCAGGCATAAAGAGCGTGCCCGCTTACATGTAGCTATAGCTGTAACTCAGTCACAAATGATAAACTAGGACCATCGAATAAAAAAAAATAAATAGTTAATTACTAATAACAAAACAAAACCATGGTCAGCAAGACGACCAGTCACCACAAGCAGCACCCGTTCACGAGCATAACGCAAAAATCTGCCATTACCACCCTCGCCATATTTGAGGGAAGGAGGCAACCCGACCCCCGACGCTACCACAAGCAGTGACATCTAAGGGAGCATGACGAACTTGTGGCCGGTTGCTACAGTAAGAATAATATAATCAATTATCGAGGTCGCTAGCTAACCACATATTGCAATACAAAAGTGAGTTTGTTACGCTTTCACGCTAAAATTGCTGAACGGATTTGGATGAAATTTGGCACATGGGTAGACCATGACCTGGATTAGGAGATAGAGTACTTTTTATCTCGATATTTCCACGGGGTTGAGACTTACGCGGGTGAAACCGCAGGGAGCAGCAAAACAATATTTTTTTTCCTTGTTGATTTTGCAATCGGTTTTAAACCTTTAGCAGAATTTTTGTGCCTGTATTGATTGCTGAGGTACATTCTTTCAGCGAAGAATGTACCTCAAAATTGTTTACACTTTATTTAGTAAAGTCCCATGGTGGTGCTGTTTGAGCCTTTTCAGGGTTCCGTAGTAGACAAGGAAACCTTATAATAATAATAATAATAATAATAATGTTTATTTGCCAAAAACAGTGATTACATTTCCTTATAGTCTACATTAATAACTAGGTTTACAAAAACAAAATAAGACGCAAAGGAAGCATTTTGCTTATGAACTCCACACTAGGTCGAGCCTGTCTCGTGGAGTCAATGGGTGGTATTACCATATAGTGAAAATGCGCATTACATTGATACATATGAAAATCGTTAATTATTAGGGAAATTAAAACATTGTTTAGGTTTAAAAGTGCAATTAAAACAATAAAAATTAATCTTTCTTGATTAAAACAAAAAGTAGGTAAACATACTATTATGGGAATGTGCACTATGTGTAAGAATGTGAGTGAGTGTTTGTGAGTGAAAGAGAGTGTGAGTGTGTGTAGACACATGCCTACTACTAGTGTACTATGAAATTACCTTTAAAAGAGATTCAGATTCACCATATGATTGGGCTAGCAGCCATTTGCGAACAATCTTTTTTACTTGGCTTGTTCTAGAGTTACTGATACCACACATTCTTTCCGCTTTGTTGTATATGTGGCTGAGCAAGAATTCTTGCATGTGTTGTGCAAAATTTGTACGTGTCCTTATTGAAGGACACTTGAAAACTCGGCGTTTGAGAAGCTGCGAGCATTCCGGGGTCTGTGTTATAATTTTATGCTGTTTCAGTACCATTTTTAATATATATAATTGTCGGACATTGAGTAATTCGGCTTCTTTGTACAAAAGGGCTGTGGGGTATCTAAAAGGCTTCCTGAGCATGACTTTCAAAACCGATCGTTGTGCTCGTTCGCTTTGGATCATGGTGGTGATTCCAACTCCACCCCATACGGTTATACAGTAACACAGAATTGACTCACATAGTGCCACATATACCATGTTAAGAGTGTTTTTATTGGCAGAGTTACGCAAGAGTTTCATTATGTGAATTAATTTTCTAGTGCGTTTGGCCACCAGGTCAATATGGGGCTTGAAAGAGAGCCGCTGGTCTATTATAACCCCCAAATATTTGATCCATTCTGCCCTTTCAATTTTCTGGCAGTTGCACTGGAAAGAGTTACAGGTTGCAGAGTGGATAATGATGTCAAGTGGTAGTTTAGGCGCTGAGGCCTGGGTTTTATGGAAACACAAATAGTTCGTTTTGTCGATATTTAACGAAAGAAGGTTGTAATCGAGCCAACATTTGATACTAGCCAAACAATTTTGAGCCTCTATATGCACTGATTCCCACGATTTGCCATGAAGGAGAATAACCGTGTCATCAGCATAGCATATGATATCTGCATTTATTATAGTTTCGCCATGTCCGTCTGTCTGTCTGTCAGTCCCCGCTGTAGCTCAGAAACGCTTAGTACTAGAGAACTGTAATTTGGCATAGGTATACATATTAATCACGCCGACAAAATGGTAAAGTTTTTTTAGGGTGCACGTAATGTGGCGTTGATGCCAGTTAAATGATTGTATATGAAGATGGGAAAAAAGTCATGGCAGTAGTGCACATAATGAAATTAAAAGGAAAACTATCACAGTTAAGTGGGCTTTACAAGTTAACGAGTAATAGTCAACCAACTTAAATTTGCAGTTGGAGAATTGACCGTGACGTATATCGATGTATGGGAGAGCATGTTTTTCAACTAGAATGTTAAGTTTGTTTTTGGGATAAATTCACCCCAAGTATCCAAATTAAGGAACTCTTCATTGTGCGTGGTCCGACACGCACTTGACCGGTGTTTTTATGGTTATTGGTTCACTTAAGGCTATGGCTAATGTGTTGGTATGGGACGTTATTCGACATTTGTATGAATGTATTCTGTATTCTATTTCCTCTTTTACAGTTCTGATGCTCATGCAATTCCAAGGAATTCCATAAACCAAGAAGCATTTGATAATATTCTTAAAGCTTTATTTTGAAATGACTGGAGAATTTCCACATTTGAGTTCCTCGCAGAGAGCTCCACAGGTCGACTCCGTATACAGACAGGGTTTAATTGGTCAAGGACAGCTAATGAGACACAATTGATTTTCTATTGTTTGACTCCGAATCGGTGTCGCGCGGGGATTAACTGGTTAATACTGCTTTGTAGATGAGTACTTTGTTTTTTAGTGATACGTGTGATGTTCTTCCTAAGAGCCAGTTCAGTTTTCGGAGTAGGATATTAAGCTCTTCCAATTTTCCAATCCAACATACGAGTATCTTTTCAGCAGTAAGCAAAGGCAATAAAATAAGCTGCTAAAGGAACCTAGTCCGGTTTGGAATCTACGAATATGATTTCTAAAATATCTTCAAGAATTTAAAAGGTGAGAAATGTCTCTAGAGCGCAATAAACCGTTACATGTCCTCTCGTGAGTGCTGCAGTAAATAGTGTTGCTTGTCACGTTATTTGTGAAATATAAGTCAACCAGTATGCTGAGATTTTTATTATATTTGTTTTGGGGAGGTCAAGCTGACGTTTTTAGGAATATACTACCGTGACACTGCATCTGGTGACTCTCATAGCGACAATCCTGTTTGTTTGTTACGCTTTCACGCTAAAACGGCTGAACGAATTTGAATAAAATTTGGCACAGGGGTAGACCATGACTTGGAGAAGGACATAAATTACTTTACAACCTGGAGCAACAGCTTGTAATAATATATGTACCTAATTTGACTAGAAACTGGAATTTATGATGCTGTATTTAGTACATGATTTGACATGCAGCAGGCTTAGCATGACGCTTTCTATTTCTTCGAAGAATAGACATGGCTCTTTCTATACAAAGAGACATTTTGTTTATCCAGTTTTGAAATTTCAACGTAGAAATCCTTCTACAATCTGTCATTTTGTCTTTCGTTTCTAACGATCTTTGTCTAGGTCCTTTTTTATGTAGAAGTATTTCTACGGTGCGATGTCAGAAAAGGAGAAACGAAATGTCACTTTGTATAGAAAGAGCCGTGTCTATTCTTCGAAGAAATAGAAAGCGTCATGCTAAGCCTGCTGGTGCCCCACAGTGTTTCTTTACGACATTATTTAAGTGAAATGAAAACGCCTTGTCAGTACGAATATTAATGTATTTATATTCTTGCACACCTACAAACTTGGTATATAGCGATATTTAACAAACTATTTAATTAGGTACTCAATATGATATCAGTATAGACTTTAGAATTCTTGAAGACAACCTTTAAATTCCGAGGCTCGAAGAGGCCTAACTTAGCAACTACGCGGCACACCAAATATATCATGTTTTTCATTATGTTGTGTTAAAAAAAAAAACAGTATTGTTTCGGTAACTGTCAAATTAGATACTTTTAAACTTCATGACTGCCCTGATACAAAAAAACATTTGAAGCAAATCACATACTTTCAATTTTATATTTAGTATTTAAAATCATTACAAATCTTATTAAGATTTGGAAATCATGACATAAGAGTGGTCCAAGGATTTGAAGTAAGCATATTAAAGAATCAAATGAAATGAAGGCAAATTAGATTTGATGACAAGCCAGAATAAAATTAAAGTTAATCGACAGACTATAGATGTCTGTATCCATATTTCTATCTACTACTTGTTACTATATATATCTTCTATAACTCTGTCTGTCTGATTTCGATGCAGTACACTGATAGACCAAAATAGTCAAAGTGACTATTTTGACTGTTTTGGTCTATCAGTATACCGTATGTGTGTATGTGGTAACCCTGAGACACCTAGAAGGCGTTGCGGCAGACCCCGTAGAATATGGCGGGACGAGCTGGACAAAGCAAACGACCAATGGTCCACATTAGCACTGGATCGCAAACACTGGAATTCATGGGGAGAGGCGTTTGCCCAGCAGTGTGACGATACAGGCTAACAGTAACTGATAGACGACGATTTGGGTGGCATAAGATGCTTTGGTGCGATGGCATCTGGTGCGACTTCCACGATCACCGGCCGGAGCCGGCCGGCCATTGCGGGCCACCTCAGGCCCGTGGGGGGAATGAGGTGTGAAACTCCACCCGCGACGTCCAATAGGGGCGCGCGTGGAACACTACGCGCCGCCACCTCAGGTCCTGCTGTGTGGGGGGCAATGGTTGTCCCCGAGTCCGTCGCCCCTGGCCCTAACTAATACCTAAATCAATCAATCTTCCTAGCCTTTTCCTAACTATGTTGGGGTCGGCTTCTAGGCTAACCGGACGCAGCTGAATACCAGTATTTTACATGGAGCGACTGCCTATGTGACCCCCACAACCCCGTTACTGGGTAACACGATACCCAATGGTAAGACTGGTTGTCAAACTTTTGGGCTTCTGACTACCCGTAACCACTGTCAGAGATTCCGAATAACAGCCGGAACCGTGGTCTCGATATGTAATATGGAAACAAAATATATCCCTTTTATAAATCCAACTCATGGTCACAACGACCTGACACCGACATTTCTTGGGAAACTGTAATGTTTTATTTTATGATCAGCCTTTATGTCCAAATCGGGAGTATGGATTTATATGGGACGTGGCCACTGGGCTGGCCTAGTGGTACGGTAATACGTGCTTATTATTTGTGTTTGTTTTAATATAGTTTCTTGTGTTGGTAGTGATATCTGGGACAGGAAATGGATCGAAGTATAAAATAAAGGTGATCCTCTTTTATATAGTGGTATAAAGTGAATCGTAATATTTATTGCACATAGTTACGGGTTTTTTTTTAATATATAAATTGTTGTTTTATTTATTTTTTATTCCCCTAGTGGGATTTATTAGTGTCCGTAGGTGTGTCCGTGACATCACAGCTTGCCCTACCAGCGCTGTGGTATTTATTTTTTAGATATGGCAGCATTATATATAACAGTAATAAATATTTATTGCGAGTAACCATGTGACTCATACAGTGTTAGTGACAATAAAATAAAATTACAACTGTAACAAATATACAGCGCCATCTAGTATAACTTATCCTAAGCACTACGATGAGCGGCTTCATAAACTAGAAGACAGCTACTACGAACGATTTCCGTAGACAAGTGACGCCATCTACAATCTTTGTGTGCAACAATCTGCGCCAGCGCCACCCGGCTATCTGCACTACAACTACAGACGACTACGTGTAGCTATTGTGCACACATGTAAACTATCCGCCTTTATAAGCAGAGCTGTCTTCGAACAAGTGTGATTCACTAGCTAGAGGTTCTGAGGCCGGTAGCCACGCAGCCAGCTCTGATCCTTAGTACGACTAGTTCCTGCTTCGATAGCCTAGCAGTCTTCAGGAAACTTGTCAACTAGGGGAGGTCTGAAGGGCGATAGCCACGCAGTCCCTTTCATCCCTCCACTTAGGGTTGCCACATGATTTAATGTAACGAAATATAAGTTAAGTTGCCAATAAATCATCATCAAGTTCAACGGGGCTTTAATTCAACAACCAGCAACCCTACACAACTATGTTAGTAATACAAACACACACTACTAAATAATCATTGCTTCAGAATTCCAGCTGAGATACTGGAGCAACGACTCACAATACTGCAGTCCAGCCTGTCTGCAGTAATTCCCAGGATGCTGCTGGAACTGGCTGGCACCCTGCGCACCAAGGACGCACATCTTTTGCGCATTAATGTATAAAAGCAATCAATACGCAATTCCGCAAACATCCCTGATGCGCTACAGAAGCGAGGCAGCCCCATCAACACCCTGAAAGCATTATTGTATTGCACGCGAAGGGCACTGTACGATCTCTGCGTAAAATGTACCCACAGGCTACAGGTGTAAAATGAGGAACAGAAGGCTCTAACAAGTGTTTTTTTAACCTCCGTAGACGCACGCTTAAACCTGCGGGCAATTATATTCGCTCTGACCGACAGCGCCCTCCGCTCTCTCAATATCGTCATCGTCCCTAAGGCTAGCGGTCAAAACATGCTCAAGGTACTTGAATGAGTGCACTCTCGATAACGGTACACCATTCATCATTACTGGAGGTACCGTTTCTGGACACTTCCCACCAGCCCCAAACACCATCACGACACACTTTTTTACATTATTCAAGCCATGAGCACCGGCGTACCTCTCACACACACTCACCAGTTTCCTCAGGCCACAGACTGAGGCACTGAGCAGCACTACGTCATCTGTATAGCTAATATTGTTGACATATATGCCATCAACATAACATCCGACTCTGGTGCTACTCAGCTCCCCAATCAACTGGTCCATGTACAGGTTGAAGAGTGTAGGAGAACTCAGACCCCCTGCCTCACACCTGACACAAGACCATATGGACTCGAGTAAGCCCCGTCCCACCTTACACTGTTGACCTGGTTTCCGTACCAAAACTTAAAAATATTAATGATTTCAGGTGGTAGCTTCGCATCATTAAGTTTTTTCCAAAGAGTATCATACGAAACCAGATCAAAAGCACTCGACAGGTCGAGAAAACAAGCGTAAACTACAGTGCTACGGCGTGTGTAGTACTCCACAGCATGCTTATAGCCCAATATAGCACTGTCGGTAGACAACCCAGGTCGAAACCCAAACTGGTTGTCATGCAATAGAACATGTTGATTTAATTGCGCACTAAGCATCCTGTCCAATACCTTAGACACAACCGTAGCCAGTGAAATAGGTCTATAGTTATTCCTATCAGTCCAGTTTTATTTTTAGCTACGGGCACTACAACTGTTCTCTTCTGTATTATTCTGAGATAGGAGCTTTTTTGGCTTCGCATAAGTCTTGATTGTTTTTTTGTATTTTTTGTATAATCGAACATACATACATACATAATCAGCCTATAATGTTCCCACTGCTGGGACACAGGTCTCCTCTCTGTGAGAGGGAGTGGGCCGTAATCCACCACGCGGGCCCAGTGCGAGTTGGTAGATGTCACATGTCTTCGAATTTTTGGTTCTAGGACATGCCGGTTTCCTCACGATGTTTTCCTTAACCGTTTTGAGAGCAGTGGTGCTGAAATAATTTACACAAAGTAAAGCGCTTGTCTGGGTTCGAACCTACGACCTGCATTCGTAAGTCGCGGCCGTTACCATAGGGCCACCACTGCTCACTTATAATCAAACAATTATATAAATTTTGTTAGTTTTAAATGCTCCTTTTTTAATTTTTGTATTCATTGTGCGAGTACCAAATTAAAATATTTTTCTTTCTTTTATTTCGAATTTCACCAGTAAAACTGAACGCAATTGGCACATCTAGAGCGCGTTCGACAGCTGTCACTGTCATTCATGTTGTGAAATATTGACACGGACAGCTGTCGAATGCGGTTAAGTTATGCTAATCAATCACGTTCAGTTTCGTTGATGTTATTGATCGTTCCGGTGTTATGTGTACGTAGTAGATACATTCTACCCTACTACATACACTTTTTAAAGCTCTGGTCAAACTGAGACGAGTCCCGCGCGGGATGCGTGATGAAATTTGCTCGTGCCGATTGTGTCCACTAACTTTGAATTTAGTAGATAGTCCTAATTATTAATGATTTTGAAGTCACGCGACGCCTATACAAGTGAGTTAACACAATCGGCGTGAGCGAATTTCGTCCTGCTTTTCACGCGAGTTTCGCCTCATTTTGAACAGTTTTTTAATTGGCCTATTGCGTTTGCTTCCATTTTGAATGTTAACTTCAGAAGGAACTCGATTCATTCATTAGATATTAAATAATGATTTCTACAGCATCTGCTTTGTCTAGGTATCTAAACTAATATACAAAGAAAAGATTTGATTTTTGTATGTTTGTTTGTTACGGTTTCACGCTAAACCAGCTGAACGGATTTGTATGAACCCCGACCAAATCGATTAGGTTAGGTTAACTGGGTTAAAGACGGCGGATTCGGGGACGACGGAGTTGGCTGGCCCCTTTCATATAGGACCCGAGGTGGTGGTGCGTAATGTTCCACGCGCGCCCTCTTAGATGTTGCGGGGGAGTCAAACACCTCTCTTCCTCCGCTTGACCAGACGGAGCCCGCAGAGGCGGGCCGGTACCAATCTGGGGTGCGTGGGGCTGCGTTGAAGAGTGCTTAAGTGCTCCTGTAGCCCCCGCTGCAAGTGTGCGATAGGAACACAGGGTGGTTTTAGTCGGTAGAAATCTGACAAATCCCTCCGTCTGCCCCAGGGCGAAGGATATCCATGAGGATTTATTTCCAAACTGTTACTAAAAAAAAACCGGCCAAGTGCGTGTCGGACCACGCACAATTAAGGGTTCCGTAGTTGGGATGAATTTATCCCAAAAACAAACTTAACATAGTAGTTGAAAAACATGTTCACCCATACATCGATATATGCCAAAGTCTGCAACTGCAAATTTAAGTTGGTCGACTATTACTCGTTAACTTGTAAATCCCACGTATCTGTGAGTGTTTTCCTTTTAATTTCATTATATTTACTACTGCCATGATTTTTTTTCACATCTCCATAAACAACCATTTAGCAGGCAAGGGGGGGGGGGGGACACTTGACTCTAACAAAAATTAGCACTTTAATGCTTAATATTACACAAGCGCATCCTTGAATCGAAAAGTGGTGTTCACAGACCCGCAATATTTTTGAACGGCCTATCCAACGATACCCCACACCATGTGGTAGACAAGAAAAAAAATATCATCCCCACACGTGCAAGGGAGGTACCCCAAAAAAAAGATTTTATTTAAGGACTTTGTCGGCGTGATTAATATGTATACCTATGCTAAATTAGCGTCTCTGAGTTACAGCGGGGACAGACGAGACAGACAGACAGACGGACATGGCGAAACCATAAGGGTTCCTTATTTACTACGGAACCCTAAAAAGGTTATTTAGAAACTAGTTACGACTAGACATCACGCCTGAATTCCATAAAGGGTTAGGCAGAGGTCTACCTATATTACACCCACTTTTCGCCAGTAACAGGGGACGTGCCTATTGCCATCAACCGGGCACAAATACAGACTCCGGGCTGCTACTGAGAAATTCCAGATAGAAAAACCATATAATATTTTGCCCGACCTGGGAATCGAACCCAGGACCTCATGCTTAGCAGTAGCGCTTGCGACCACTAGACTAACGAGGCAGTAGTGACGACTAACTTCGGTCATACACCATTTTCGGCTTATTTTTCGCTAAAGTGTTACAGTAACGCGACAAGAATATAATTATGGTTGTCAGAAACTAATTTAATGTTAATATAAACCTTACATAACTCCGAAACATTCGTAGTTCTAAGTTCCGTACACATCAAATTACAAACCGCCAGTTCGTTACTTAAGGTGGGGTCTCTCAGTATAGGTTTCATACAAAAATAATTTTATTTCTTTATTTTTTTTTTACGTACTATAATTATTTATAGTAATTTAAAAGTATCATTTAAGGTGTGGTCAATAAAAAAAAATACCACCAAATAATGTTTTAAAAAATATAGAAATAAAATAATTTTTGTATGACACCAGCACTGAAAGACCAACATCGTAATCGCGAATAAATTATCAGCCGTCCCATACATTTGGTTGAGTAGGTATTGAAGTTTTATATGGGACAGCTGTATAAGCTTAATCTAATAAATTGACAAGACGTCTGTGTCTGAACCAGTCTGAACTAATATCTGTAACTCAGATAACATCGCTCTTCCATAAATGACATTACATTTGGAAGCTAACGAGTAATATAATATAATATCTATTTTATTTCGGACAGAACCCATAAATGTGTTATTAACAATTTTCATAAGATCTATGTTACAGGTACCATACACAAGAAAGTAACATTTTTAATTTATAATTTTACTTAAATGACTTTCATTGACTTGAATGTGCCCTGGCGGCTGGGAGTATGTCGTGCTCTCTGTCTCGCTCATGGTAGCGCGTGTGTTGGATCATTTAGCTCCCTTCAAAATAGATGAGCTGAATGGTGCTAATCCATGCGTCATGTTCGTGAACGGGCGCCGTCAGTAAGACTGGTCATCTTTTAGCTGCCACGGCTTATTTTAATTTTCGAATTGTTTTTTTTTTGTTATTTTTTTTAATACGGACGCTTTTACGTTTTGGATCGTTCTCACATGTACAATTTCAAAATGAATGATGTATACAATATTTTGTAACCGTAATAATATACATATGTTGATTTAAAAGAGTGTCCATGGAGTTTCTTGCCCGTTCTTCTCCATAGGTATCTACTACGCTTTGGAATGGGCAACTAGCTTCATCTTTCTGACTGACCGACCGACCCCTTGACAATTAAAAAGTGAAATCAAAAAAGTCAATTCAAAAGGCTTTGAGTTGAGTTGAGTTGAGTACCGTATCGCCTCAGTAGGAGCCTTAACTGTTCCCACCCATTGTGCCTGCATGTATGGGACAGTCATTACGGAATGCAAAAATTTGCAAAACGCCGTTGGTGCTACCGCGCCATCTTTGGAATAACGACGCCACTTTCATACGCACTATAGCGTGGAAACCAACAACGCGCGCATTTGCGAACCCTTGCGACGCACTTAAATGCCGCGGCAACCAACAGCATTCTGCTAATAAGTACTAACGTGGCTTCAACATTAGTATATTAACAAACTAAATAAAGCGTTAAAAAGAAGAAAACAATTCTATAGCATATTTCTTGAAAAAGAAGCAGATTCAATAAATTTGTTTGCGAAGCTAATGATCTGCCCTGTGTGGTTGTTATGCCAAGTTACTTAAGACGCTGACAACACCTAAACCGCGGTCACTGTCAGATTGCATAGAAAAGAAAGAGAAGCGCGATGACACAACGCTTTGAATTTATTGCAAAATATGAAGCAATTACCTATTTACTCAAAATTGAGTTGAGTAATCGAAAATAAAAAAACAACCAAGTTCTGCATTTAAATAAGACGTTCTTGTTATTCATTAAATACGTAACGTATGTTGATATTAAATACAGATATTTTGGATTAGAACTCAAGGTAGAGGTTAGTTTATATCAAGATTTTTTTCAAAACGTGTTTTGGTAACAACCAAGTTCTGAGAAATATGTTCAAAATTAACAAGTATTTTTTCTGCTACCACAAACTATACAGATTTGGCAATTTTTTTCTTAAGAGAAGCCTATTTTGGTCAATTGGGTCTTGTCAGCGCCTTAGGCTTTTATTGACCATTTCTTGAAGTGGTCGTTGGGAAGTTTTGCAGTTCTTATGCGTGATGATCTGGTTTTTTTTTATCGATAACCAAAAAATCTACCTCACAGTCTCCGTCTCCGTCACGTCTCCGTCATAAGATCGATTAATATGTCAAGATAGGAAGGAATTTTTTGTATTATAGCGGAGATGTCAGGTTTAAAGGTAAATGAAATTGAACGTATTCGTTTCAAATACGTACGGTACATTTATTTGTATTATTGTATTTAAGCATCACAGAGAGGAGGCCTGTGTCCCAGCACGGGGAAGTTATAAGCAGATAATGTTGTATTCACTAAATATCCTTTATAACTTGCTTCTTTATTAAATACTATTTCCATGTGTTGTACAAAAAATTACCACATCAATTTACCACAAACTCCAAATGATTTTAAAACTTAAAATGTTGAAGGTTAGTTTCAAAATTGAATGAGAAGACAGTTTGTGGTAACTTGCTGGCGACTGAACACATACAAAAAACACAGGGAAATAGTAATTGTTCAACCTATAAGCCCCACACATAGTTGATCTAGCACGTCGTCATGACACATATACAAGCAGCTTTTTTGTTTTTTTTTGAGGGTGGGACATCATCAAATAACTTCTCCCGCTCTGTACGGAGCGGGAGGGTGTCAGACTCTTACTGACTAAAACCCAACCGGACCCCGCAACACAGGCAACAGGAAGGTGCCTGTGTTGCGGGGGCCTCGGTGACCCATAAGTACCTTCCCACGACCCCGGCAGGCATCGGCCCTAGTGGACCCCTACCTATGTGCTGACGACATCTCTTTGAGGCGCGCGTGGAATACAACGCGCCGTCGACCCGGGCCTGGTCCTTACCGGACGGTGAGCTACCCATTGCTCACCGTCCGCAAGCCCGCACCTACGGTGGCCGGAAATCCGCCCGGGATATACAAGCAGCTTGTCATCTGAATTACACATTAAAGCTCCATAAGTGTTGAAAAACCACGCTTTATTTTCGAGCTATTATGAAAATTAATTTGTATGAAACCAGCATCGAATCTCCCCCTTAACTCATCTTACTTTTACTACTTACTCTAAGCTGTACTCATGTGGGTACGCTCTGTACTCATGTAGGTACGTATTGCACTCATCAGCGCAAATTACGACCAGGTCAGCGTAGCTAGGAGCTGAACTTATTACAACTTATGTAAGATTAGTACAGTTAGCCTCTAAAAGATGAATTAAATTGTCTACAATCTTTGTTTGGGACTTAAACATAACTGGCGAAATGTGGACTTCGGGGAAACAAGGCGTGATGTTATATATGCTTATGTATCTTTATTCCATAATATTGTATCAATATGTAATTTGAAAACATATTGGGTACTTAACGATAGCTACACATTGATATTATTACTAGATGCGCCCCGCGGTTTCACCCACATACGTTTTGACCCCGTGGGTATATCGGGATAAAAATCCTATGTGTTATTCCTGGTTATAAACTATCTGTGTGCCAAATTTCATCCAAATCCGTTCAGTTCTTTTTGCGTGAAAGAGTAACAAACAACCATCCATCTTTCACATTTCATCAACTTTCGCATTTATAATATTAGTAGGATTCTGGAACACAAATTGTAGACAACAAATTAATTCTTAAAAATAAAAATAAACACAATTGTTTATTCTGCACAAACAAACGCACATTACAAAAAAACAAAATACAAAATAAAATACACATATACAAAGTAGCCAAAAGCCTCGTATTCAAGCAATAAAAGTTTAACAATTGCTTGATATCAGGGACTAAAGATAATTTACTTTGCGTAATAATTACTCTGTGTTGCGACACTGGCAAAGGACAACAAAAAACAATCAAAACAAAAACAAAATGCCGATTACACAGTGAGAAAATAACTACTTTTGTAACAAAAGAACAACTACTCGTATAACGAGAACAATTAAACCGTGTGCGTCGCATCTGTGCAGAACAGGTCGTTGCTCAGCAAAATGCTGTGACTTCTTATCGTTCTCTACATCTTTTTGAGGCTGATTGTACCTAGTTGGAGTTAGAACTAACAGTTTAGTGCATCTTGTTTATATGAGGCGAGCAAGCTCTGCTTATGTCGGAACGAGCTGTGCGAGAACGGCTCATGTCGCGTCCCTGGTGAAAATATTAGCCAGCCTGTAATTGCAACGGTGAAGGAAAACATCGTGACGAAACCGGCATATCCTAGAACAGAAAATTCGAAAACATGTCACTTCCACCAACCCGCACTGGGCCCGCGTGATGGATTACGGCCCACTCCCTCTCACAGAGTAGAGCCTTGTGTCCCAGCAGTGGGAACATTATGGGCTGAGTATGCTGGGGTAATTGCGTAACAGGCTCAATTGCAGGCTAAATTGTAACATCCACGCGGGTCAATCAAAGTTTAAGCTACGCTTGCCGCGACGCTTGTCAAACTGAATACCAGACCAGGCGAATACCGAATACGTGCTTTCCGAGGCACGGAGAGGTCTTGATAGTTCAAAACCTCTCCGTGCCTGCGTTGGCCATGACCCTTTGGGCCGCGCTCAACCGGCTGGCCGCAGCGCCAGAGAGCGCGCCCATACAGGAGCCCCGTAGAGGGCCATGGACCGCACGACCCCCGCGTAGAGCCTCCGGCAGGAGGCGTTTGGACCCCCTAGATTGGGCAGGAGCCGCTTCAATGCAGCGCCCGCCCGCTCCAGTTTGGGAGCCAAACGTCGGAAATGCTCCACGAAGTTCCACCGGCTGTCGAGGACGAGTCCCAGGTACTTCATCGTCGACTCGACGCCGATAGAAACCCCTCCTACCGTTATTTGGGACCCCAACGGTGGCGCGTTCCGAGGACCATGAAAACACATGGCCTCGGACTTGTGCAGGGTCACCTCGAGTCCCAATTGCCGGATCCTTTCGACGATTGTCGCAACCCCGCATGCCGCTAATTCAGCCGCCGCCTGGTGCGACCTCCCCTGCGCCAGGACCAACGTGTCGTCAGCGTAGCACACTACGCTGACGCCGCTAGGGAGGTCGGCGCGCAACACCCAGTCGTATCCGATGTCCCACAGATGCGGCCCCAGGACCGATCCCTGTGGGACACCGCACGACATCTCTTGCCGGTTCCACACTCCCTGGTGACCGGGGTAGATGACGGCCCTGTCCGTCAAATAGGCCTCGACCACACGACAGAGGTAGGTCGGCATCCGGTGATACCGGAGTGCCTCCCTGATGCAACTCCAGGGCAGGGTATTGAAGGCATTGGCGATGTCTAGGGACACCGCCAAGACGACCCCACCCTGGGCAACAGCATTCCCCGTCGTCAGGGCTCGCACACGCATGATGGCGTCCACCGTAGAGCGCCCTCTGCGGAAACCAAACTGGCTCTCTGCCAAATCCGGCCCCACCCGCACCAGCTGGCCGACGAGGCGGTCTGCAATGACTCTTTCAAAGAGCTTGCCCACCTCGTCGAGCAGCACGATGGGCCGATAAGCGGACGGAGAGTCCGCAGGGCGCCCTGCCTTATTTATGAGGACCAGTTTTCCCGTCTTCCAACGAAGCGGGAACTGGCCCCTCTCCAAACATGCGCTTAGGAGCCCCCTAAGTCGAGGTCCGAGAGCCTCCAAGGCCAGGACCCAGGCCTTCCCAGGTAAGCCGTCGGGTCCTGGGGCGGTATTTTTGGCATTAAGCCTGCGTACCGCCGCTCTCATTTCTACCTCGAACTCTGTCTGTCTGTCTGTACGTTACCTTTTCACGCCTAAACCACTGAACAGATTTCGATATAATTTTTAAAGGAGATAGATGGCGTTCTGGGAAAGGACATACGCTACATTTTGTCTCAAAAAATCTCCTAATGGGGGTTATGTAGGGGATAATTGTATGGGGTATTAAGCATTTCTAAAGTTAGGGATGCAAAAATTTAAATTTATGCTTTTGGTAAGAATTTTCTTTCTGTGTAGCGTTTTTGTAAAATCATCCCCCAAGGGGGGGGGGGATATAAGGGATGATTGTAAAATTCACATGATTATTGAAATTTTTGTGAAGGTAATACCTCTTTTTGAGAGATTTAAGGAATTGGAAATATACTCAGCCCGTATCTTGAGGTTATTTTAGTATTGATTCCATTAAAATCGGTCCACCCGCTTCAAAGTTATTAAATTTGGTGATTGGTGACGTTCTTCAAAAAGGTACAGGTACGTAGTACTCGCAACCAGCGTGCGTGTATAACCAGATGTATGAACGTAAACGAAGCTAAAGGACATATATGTAAGGAGCGTAGCAGGTGGCTTTCTATAGTTTCTGCCTACCCACCCCCATGGGAAGAAGGCGTAAGTTTATGAGTATGTACAATTTAAAGTTATAGCTAATATGTAGATGGTAAACGTGGTCAGTGGCAGCGTATGTATTTCAAATTTACCTTTTCCCGCTTTAACGGCTTTATCGATTTGGATGATAAATGATTTTATTTCTGTAAGTAGGTTTTTACAAACACTTTTACACGTCAAACATAATTATGTTTTTAAACTAGATGAGGTCGGCGTTTCCTATCTGACTACTCTGAGAAGAAAGGCCGAAACAAACTCAGAGGTCACAGTCTCTTTTAAAGTCCAGACATAATCATGGTCAGATCATGTGAAGACCATGTCGATTGGTATCTGAAATGGTCTTTTGATCAAAGAACCACACAGATTGAGTGGACCTGTCCAGTCAATCTGTGTGGTATTCTAGATAGACATATATGTAGGAGCACTGTCGTGTCTGGGCAACTGCCCGTCGGTTGATGTCAGGATGTTGTATATATGCTAGTTGCGGGGTAAATTCTGCTTGCGCGATGCAGGATTTTGCGTGACGTCAGTGTGTTGCGTAGTTCGCATGTGGCGATGTAAATGCCACCACATCACTCCCCTCCAGAAACCGGAGGTCAATACTGGGCTGAGTCGTGCATCTTGCGATGCTTGCCAGGGCCAGATGTGGCACCAGTGAGTCGGAATCGGTTGTCGCATAGTTCACGGTGAGTCGAAATCGTCTACGGTGATTCCCCAGTAAGTCGGGGTGGCGCTGCGTTACGTTCCAGTGAGTCGGACGGTATAGCGATGGGTTGAAGACTGACTGCTAGCGTCGACCAGGAGAGGGTTGAAGAAGGGCTCTGCTTGTAGTTCGGCCAAAATTGCAGTGTGCTGTGCCATGCTGTTGAGGCTGAGGGTGATGACCAGGTATGCGTGGTCGCTACATGTCGGTGGTCAGAAAACCCATTGAAGTCGTGGGCGCTGGCTGGCTGTGTGACTCGCCGCTCGAGAGCTTGAGGAAGTGATGATGACGTCACGCTGAACTAGCTGCTCGAAGGCTGCGTCAATGTTCATGTTCGGGGTCACCAGCATAGAGGCATGAGGAACAGGGTGTAAAGTCCACTCATCCTCCATAGAAAAGGTAGGAACCTCCGTCCAGGCGGGTGTCGTGTTTGGTGGGCAACTGGCCGACGGTTGATGTTGGGATGTTTTATATATGCTAATTGCGCGGTAAATTCTGCTTGCGCGATGCAGGATTTTGCGTGACGTCAGTGTGTTGCGTAGTTCGCATGTGGCGATGTAGATGCATAAAATTAATGTTGTTACACCTTAAAAAGGACAACAAAAAAGTGCGCAGTAGCATATGTCTATGTTCTAAGTCACACACACACACAATACCTATTAAAGCACAAAATACATGTCAAGATCATAAAGATTGTTTGTAACATAGTGTAACTCTTGCGAATTCACCCCAGTGACACGTAAATATATCAATTTTGACCTGAATATAATTGATGTTGCAAATTGCTCGAGTCAGACGGGTTTTGGCCAGCAAGTTGGTCCTGGCTGATGGAACGACCAGCAGTGGCGAGGGCCGTCGCATCCACACATACAGGTCGGGTACATACAAGTGCAACCGCTGCAGCACTCTCGGGTTGTGCTCTATACCTCGAAGCATTTTCACCGTGTACGACACCAGTGCAAATTCCCGTCGCAGCTCGAGTTTATTTTACCCCATCGAATAGAGTGCGGTACGTACATCAAAGGGTAAAATTGGTATAACCCATAAAGTCTCTTGTACAGGTGGCGATTGAATTTGTTCTGGACTTGCTCCAAGGTCTCTGAGTACTTAATCGCATGCGGAGCCCATATGACAGCACTATGTTCCAGATGACTCCTAACTAATGCGTCATACAGGACTCTGATTGCTGTGATGCTAGTAAAATCTTGCTTGTAAGTAAATTTTATACGGTCGAGAAACAGTTCAGGACTGAGAACAACCCCTAAATCACTTACCTGCGTGCCTCGTTGCATCGGTACTGCATCCACTACGTACTCGTTGAGTAGAGGTGCACGTGCGCGGGTGAAACTTATTACAGAGCACTTCGATACGTCGAAGTAGAGCTTGTTCTCATGACTCCATTCCACTATCCTATCAATGTCATCCTGCAAACGTCTGCAATCGGACTCCGTCCTTACCACCAACAGTAACTTGAGGTCTTCTGCGAATAACAAACAAGATCCATTTTTGACGACTTCTGGTAAATTGTTTATCATTATTATAAATTCCAGAGGCCCCAAATTGCTGCCTTAACTTACCCCGAACCAGATGTAATACGGATCGGATTCGCAGCCGTTGTAGTCAACATACTGCCGTCTGCCTTGCTAGCTGACTAGGAACTGCAAAAAATGTGGTGGGCCACAGATTTCTGCTAACTTACGTAATAATATGTCATTATCGACGGTGTCGAATGCTTTTTTGAAGTCAAAATAAGCAGCGTCAACCTGCAAATCAGCATCCACCGCTGGCACCACTTGTGACATGAAGTTAAGGAGATTGTGGTAGTGCTGCGCTCTGGCCGGAACCCATGCTGCGCATCCTATAGCTGACCGCGGACCTGATCCTGCATACTGCGCTGCATACTCAAAAACCTTGGCTGGCGTCGATAACACGGCCACCGGTCTATATCCACTGATATCCGAACGGCGAAACCGAACGGCGCGCGGCGGCGCGGCACCGTGAGGGGGTCGCGCATTTGTATGGCCAAGGTCAACGGCGATTACCCGACCCTTAAAGTAAAAATCTTTTCACCCCCTCCATTGTTTATGTACCCTGCCTACCTATCAAGTTTCTTAGTTTCCAATTAGTTTCAGTTTGTTCAAGGTATCAACTTATATTCCTTAGAAATTTAGGTAAACAGGCTTCAAGTATATTTGAGAAATCAATCGTCTTGAACTCTTGACTAAGTCAGTTTAAGTTGGCTGGTAAGCGAGTTCTACAACTATCAACTCAAAAAGTTAATTTTTAAACCGACTTGCAAGACTGAGGTTCTCTATTTGGTTGGAAGGATTTACGAGTAATACAAGGTGTCGTTTTGCATCCTCGTCAAATTTCAGGAGGCTGCTATGAAAGATATAAATAATCAAATAAAATTACGATACATGCTCAATAATTAATACATACTTGTTTTTTTTGTCATTTAAGTTTGGAAGTATTTTAGAATACACCACATTCACAGAACAGAATCACCCCGTTGCGTATGCGGTAGTGTGTGTGTAAAAGGACAGATACAGTGCGGTATCACGCGGGCCACGTTTTAACAAGCGTGTGTCAACACATGCCGATTTCCCTACCTAGAATAAAAAAAAATATTGATTCGTGTCAAGAATCATTAGCATAGTTACCTCCTTGAATTTGACGAGGATACAAAACGACACCTTGTATACAAGCTGTGTGCCCGATTGGATTTCCCATCGGCAAAAATGAGCAAATTCCATAAAAACTCTCACCTTTATTTAACCCCTTTTTTTTTAGGTGGGTAATCATCAAATAACTTCTCCCGGTCTGGGCGGAGCGGAAGGGTGTGTCAGACTTACTGACTAAAACCCACCCGTATTCCTTCAGTTGCCTGTGTTGCCAGGGCCTCGGTAACCCTTTGGTACCTTCCCGCGACCCCGACAGGGCCTTATTTAACCCCTAAGGGAGTGAATTTTCAGAAATCGTTCCGTGCTTACCTTCGCAATATGTCCATATAAGGAACTCTTATGTAAAATGTAATACGAGGGCTGCACTAAAAGTATCGGGAATGGAATGTTTCCACTGTTCCTGTCATATTAAAATCTTTTTAATTGAAAACTCCTTGGTTTTAAAAGAATTTCAACGTGGACGTGTCAAGCTCAGTGATGATGCCCGTCAAGGTCGTCCAAAAACTGCAGTCACCCAAGAAAACGTTGATGCTGTGCGTAAGCTGATTGAGGAAAATCGACATGTGACATAACGCGAAATTCAGGCAACTTTAGACATTGGCAAGAGTCAAATACAAATAATCTTGCATGAACAATTAGGTGTAAAAAAGTTGTTTTCCCGATGGATACCGCATTCGCTCTGTGAAGAGCAAAAAGCGGCTCGCGTTACTTGGTGCGTCAGAACTCTCGAAAGATTCCACGCAGGATCCTCAAATGCTGTATACAACATCGTATCAGGTGACGAATCCTGGATATACGCGTACGAACCCGAAACAAAAAACCAGTCACGAGTTTGGGTGTTCGAAAATAAGTTAAAGCCAACAAAAATTGTTCGTTCACGAAGTGTTGCAAAAAAAATGGTAGCCACGTTTGTCTCCAAAACCGGCCATGTTACGATTATTCCTCTTGAGGGACAAAGAACGGTTAATGCAGAATGGTATGCTAGCATTTGTTTGCCACAGGTCGTTTCTGAACTCCGTAAAGAGAACTGCAACCGCCGCATCATCCTCCATCACGACAATGCGAGTTCTCACACCGCGCACAGAACAAAAGAGTTTTTAGAGCAAGAAAACATAGAATTATTAGACCATCCGCCGTACAGCTCCGACCTAAGCCCTAATGATTTCTACACTATCCCTAAAATAAAGAATAAATTGCATGGACAGAGATTTTCATCACCTGAAGAAGCTGTGGACGCCTACAAAACGGCCATTTTGGAGACCCCAACTTCCGAATGGAATGGTTGCTTCAATGATTGGTTCCATCGTATGGAAAAATGTGTCAAATTTCGCGGAGAATACTTCGAAAAGCAATAAATACATTTTTAAATAGTAATGTTGTGTCACTTCCTTGATTCCCGAAATTTTCAGTGCCGCCCTCGTACTTCTAGAGTCTAGAAGCATTGTGAATTAATTGTGTATATATAAAAATAGTTAAAAAATCAATATATATAATTAAAAAAATAATTAAAAAAAAATAAAAAATTGGAGGATTACATCGCTGATAAAAATGCTTGGCTCAATGCTAATCCTGCTCCACATCCACAACCAATTGAATAACATTTTAAAATATTGTTGGAGCTGCTGAACATTGTAAGACTATCATGCATTGTATACATTCAACCTCCTTTGTATTATATAATTGCATAGCACAGGTGTGACTATTGTGTATAATACCTACTTCTTACCTATTAATATGTCTTTCATTGACTTGAATGTGCCCTGGCAGCTGAGAGTCTGCCAAGATCACTCAGATGTCTCGCTGATGGTGGCCCTTCAAAATGGTTGAGCTGAATCGTGGTGATCCAAGCATCATATTCGTGAACAGGCGCCGTCAGTTGGGACTGGTCATCTCTTAGCTGCCTTGGCTTATTTTTAATCATTTTATTTTTAAATTGTTTTTATTTTCATTATTTTGCTGTACTCTAGACGAGTTTTTTTTTACATCACATTTAGTTATAAATTCAAGATTATTTATACTAATCTTTATGTAACAATATAATTTAAAAGAGTGTCATGAACTTTCTTGCCCGTTCTTCTCCATAGGTACCTACTACGCTTTGGAATGAGCAACTAGATTCATATTTCTAACTAACCGACTCCTTAACAATTAAAAAGTGCCTGTAAATGGTTTAATGTAAATAAATGCTTTGAGTTTGTATCTATTAATTATAGTACACCCAGATTTTGCCAGTTATATAAAAGGAACAAGCTAAAAAAATAGCCAATACAAGAGATTACAGAAGTCACAAAAAACATTCTAAATCCGAAAAAAAGCAGAAACATTCGCATCGACAGTAATAACTCCGGGAAAATACGGCGCCATGTTTTTTTGTGTGACAGCTGTCAAATTACTACATATCAGTGAAGCCAGCTATGTCACACGTGTCAGAGCGTCGCCATCGTGGTGATGTACTTGGAAAAAGTGTTTTAGATAGGTATACGTAATGATATTTTTGTGTGTAGAACGAAATTGTTGTTTTATTTCTTATTACCCGTACCATTGCGACGTAGTCCCAAAGGAGGGTAATCATTGAGTTTGTTATTGTTATTTAGAAAAGGCCATGGAATTATTTTAAGGTTTTTTCGGAGAGCTATATTTTTATCAGATACATGTAGATATAGTCCACATGCAAGCTAAACGTACAATCAGATTTTTTTTTGTTAATCAAAGTTGCCTTCAATTTGCCATGTTATAACCATGTCATACAACTGTCAAAGAATGACAGTTGTGAATTGAATATTTCCGCCGGACCATCTAAGTTGTTCGCCAATTTGCTTACCAAATTATTTCCCTGGCTTTATTATTTATTATTCAGAGTTCTGTAGTCTCCCATTTCTTTTAAGGAAAACGGATCTGAGTAATAAATCATAAAAATATTACAACAAAGTAAACATGATATACCAATTACAATTAAATGGAAATATAATCAATACACTCATCTTGAAAATTTTACACGGACCTAAAGACGCTTGCTCTGCAAACTTAAACTCTATCTCAAATGTATAAGGTTGGTATTCGGAATGCGTGTTAAATTTTCGATGTTACCTAGCAGATTTGGGGGTTTCACGATCCATTGGAGCTGCTAGAGGTTTATTAATTGACTACGTTTTGCACTCGGTTTTGTTCGGATTTATTGGAATATTGATTGTGTTCAGTGTGGGTAAAAATTGTATTGAAGGACAATTAAAGCTCGTGCAGACTAGCGTGATCGCGGCCGCGACAGGCAGCAATATGCCTGTCGCACCCGCGACATCGCCCCAGTCTGCGGGAGCCTTTATGCGTAGGTGTTGCTTTACAAAATAAATATATCTTTACCTCTTATCTTTAATATCTTGATGAAGTTTAGTGTATTTTGTGTCAGTATTTGTGAATCGGAGCTCCAGATCACAACTGAGATTTTGCACTACGCGTGCGTGACTATCTTTCGAGGGTTAACCAAAGTTAACTAAAGTTAAGTTAACCAAATGAAAACTGTTCATTTAGTTAAATTAACTTTAGTTAACTTTGACTATCATTCTAGGGTTAACCAAGGTTACGTAAAGTTAGTTTTGTGCGTTTTTTTTATTGTAAAACGCACAATGTACACTAAACTGCATTAAGTACAAAAATTATGGTTAATATAAGTTTATGGTTAATTAAAATTAAAGCTGAAACTAAACAAATTCAACCATTCCCATAAATAAATGTGCAATGCCCACAATTAAATTAAAGCATTTCGCCATTTATACAGAACTAGCTGTTGCCCGCGACTTCGACTGCGATCCAGGATGAAAAGTAGTCTATGTCATTGTCCAGGACATGGTTTACCCATGTGCCAATTTTCATCTAAATCTGTTCAGCCGTTATAGCGTGAAAGCGTAACAAACAAACAAACTCACTTTAGCATTTATAATATTCGTTATGTCGTGTAATCTTCTTCTTTTTAGCGTGTCGATCGCAAAAATAACACATTAAATACAAAATAATGTAATTATGCAATACCAAACCGACACAGATTAAATATTTCCCATATGTATGTATTTTTTAATATAAACCCAAAAAAAGTATTAAAGTTAAATTCAACTACTGCTTGCTGCTCAAAAAAATTATGAAACTCCAACAACTTTCTACTACAGTTCAAACGACCGTTTCTGTCCCGAGCATGATGTGACGTCATTTTCCACAAAACTTCTTTGTTTACATCTGTTTGTAGCCCCAAATCATATAAATTAAATTATTTGTAGTGCTTCATTCAAGCAGAAATCGCACTTACCTTAGTGAGATTTCAAGCACTTTGCTAAGAATAGATTTATTAACATAGTTTCTTTCGTCACTTCCGGCATTGTCGAAGACGATGCGTTTTGAGTTTGCGTTCTGTTCCACCCAAAATGAATGAATTATAAAATAAGTAGGTGATGACATAATCCGCCGTTCTCTTGCCAGCATCAATGTGCCTGCTCTTCTTGAGCCGACTGGCATTGTCAGAGATGATGGCAAAAGACCTGATGGTGTGTCTTTGGTTCCGTGGAGTTTGGGCCGGATGCTTGTGTGGGACGTTACCTGTGTAGACACACTGGCACCGTCCCACCTCCAACGGACTACTTCTAAAGCAGCGGCAGAAAATGCCGAAAATCTGAAAGTTATCTCGTAAATATGGAGGCCTTGGCAGAGAGTACAACTTTGTGCCCTTTGGCGTCGAGACCCTCGGTCCGTGGGGTCCCAGTGCGCATAAGTTATTTGCGGAAATCGCGAAACGTCTACTTGATGTAACTGGTGACCAAAAAGCTGGCAGCTTTCTCGCGCAACGCATTAGCATTGCAATTCAGCGAGGAAATGTCGCCAGCATCCTCGGCACAATGCCCCGAGGGCCTTTTTTAGGCTTAACTTAGTTTTAATTTAATTACGTTAATGTTAATAATCATCTTGTAATTTGGTAATGTAAATAAATACATATTATTCTAGTAGGTAATGCATTAAAAATGTAAAAATAATGGAAATTTGTTTCTTGACTCCTACACAATGTATATTTAAATAATGGATGAGTTTTGAATTCCTTCCATATTTCCCTATTGTGACGCATAGTTTTAAAAATACAATATAACATACATATTAATTCAATTTTTCGACATCGTCATCATCTGCCTAGCCTTTTCCAAACTATGTTGGGGTCGGCTTCCAGTCTATCTCCGGATGCAGCCAGATGCAGCCAGATGTCTTATGTAACTTTGACGTTCGAAAAGTTGCTGATTTTCAGCCTAGTTTGAATAAATGACTTTTGATTTTGATTTGATTTGATTTTGCAGCTGAATACCAGTATTTTACATGGAGCGACTGCCTCCACAACGAATTATTGGGTAATACGATACTCCTTGGTAAGACTGGTTGTCAGACTTTCGTGCTTCTGACGACCCGTAACGACTGTCAAAGATCTACAAATGACAGCCAGGATCAACGGCTTAACATGGTTTCCGAGGCACGGAGGGGTCTCGGTATGCCAATTCTTCGATATCATAGTACCTATACATGGCCAGCCAAAAAATGATCAAAAAGCTACTTTGGCTTCCACCACGCTTAGGTTGGTCTCGGGAGCGCCGTCTATCCTCAAAAACTTACTGGCGAAAAACTTAATGTGATTATAAAATTCAGTAGATAAAATACTGGTTCACAACTTTATTATTCGGTATTTTCTCAAATGGTCGTGATGGCCCAGTGACGTCGCCTCTCATGCACGAGCAAAATCAAAATCAAAAGTAATTTATTCAAACTAGGCTGAGGATCAGCACTTTTCGAACGGCAAAATTACATAAGACAGTCCCCCAAAACGCCCACCCTTTACCACTTCCTAGTGCTTTAGCTGGGAAGAAGTGGCCAACAAACTCCCCAGCAGCACAGCTGTCTGTTCAGTTAGAGAAAACAATTGGATTCTATGCAAAACAATTTACACCACGTGCAACACAAAACATTAAATTATTAGCCATATGTCAGCTAGCACACCACTATACCAACAAAAAAAAAAGAAAAGAAAAAGACCGCAAACTATTCTCAAGCAGAGATAAAAACGTAAACTGAACTTAAAACCTAAATAAAAGCTTCCAAGTATAAAGGGCGTGCCCGCTTACATAGCTATAGCTGTAACAGTCACAAATGATGAACTAGGACCATCAAAGTAAAATAAATAAACAGTTAATTACTAATAACATAACAAAACAAAACAATGGTCAGCAAGACGACCAGTCACCACAAGCAGCACCCGTTCACGAGCATAAAGGCTCCTACATACTGGCGCGACTTGTCGCGCTACGCGTCGCGACACAAAGGCACCGCTTGTAGCGCTACACGCGGTGTCTTTGTGTCGCGTCGCGTCGCGCGACAAGTCGCGCCAGTATGTAGAAGCCTTAACGCAAAAATCAGCCATTACCCCCCGAGCGTTGTGGGTCGAGATCCTACATAATCAGCCTATAATGTTCCCACTGCTGGGACACGGGCCGCCTCTCTGTGAGAGGGAGTGGGCCGTAATCCACCACGCGGGCCCAGTGCGGGTGGATAGATGTCACATGTCTTCGAATTTTTGGTTCTAGGACATGCCGGTTTCCTCACGATGTTTTCCTTCACCGTTTTGAGAGCAGTGGTGATGGAATAATTTACAGAAAGTAAAGCGCCTGTCTGGGTTCGAACCTACGACCTACAACTCGTAAGTCGCGGCCGTTACCACCGGGCCACTGGTCGAGATCCTAGCAAGTAATAATGTGAACTTATCAATTCATAATATGTAGTTTTTCTTGATCATTACTGGCATCGGTGAAGGAAAAACATCGTGAGGAAAACTGGACTTATAGTTAATATAAGTCTGAAATTACCAACCCATCTTGAGTAAGTGTGGTGATCATTGCTCGTGCCTTCTTTGTATGAGAAGAGGCGTTTGCCCTGCAGTGGGACGATAATAGGCTGGTATCAAGACGCTGACAACACCTAAACCGCGGTCACTGTCAGATTGCATAGAAAAGAAAGAGAAGCGCGATGACACAACGCTTGTAATTTATTGCTAAATATGAAGTAATTATCTATTTACTCAAAATTGAGTTGAGTAATCGAAAATAAAAAACAACCAAGTTCTGCATTCAAATAAGATGTTAATTAATTAAATAATTAAGTAATTAATTAAATACGTAGCGTATTATATATTGATATTTAATGCAGATATTTTGGATTAGAACTCAAGGTAAGGTAAGGTTAGTTTAACGTTAATTTGTATCGAGATTTTTTTTCAAAACGTGTTTTGGTAACAACCAAGTTCTGGGAAATATGTTCAATATTAACATATATTTTTTCCGCTACCACAAACTATACAGATTTGGCAATTTTTTTTCTTAAGAGAAGCCTATTTTGGTCAATTGGGTCTTGTCAGCGCCTTAATATTTATTTCTCAAATCGGTTGCCTTGTATTAACGTCTCTTGAAAGAACAGTTGAATACAATGTCAAGAAGATAAATGTAAAATGTCCACAGTAAATAGTAGTATCAATAAACTGATACGGAACCCATCCGTTCGGAAATGGAGGCACTCTCGCTTCCAGAAAGCAATTTATGTCCTTACAGCAAGCCCGCCCGCGCTCCCCTGCTTCGTACCGTTTTTATGACTTGACATCGAGATCTCTTAATGACGATAATATTTTATTTACATAACCAAATTACAAGATGATTATTAACTAAATTAAATTAAAACTAAGTTAAACCTAAAAAAACGGCCAAGTGCGTGTCGGAAGGGTTCCGTAGTTGGGATTACTTGGGACGAATTTATTCCAAAAACAAACTTAACTTTATAGTTGAAAACCCTGTTCTCTCATACATCGATAAATGCCACGGTCAATTCTCCAACTGCAAATTTTTAGTTGGTCGACTATCGGCCGAATACTGAAACGTCACTCAAATATTTAAGGGCTGCTTATATATGTTTGAGCAGCTCTTAAACTTTAATTTCGTATACCTACCCAAACGTTACTTTTTAGGGCTTCTTAAATCTAAGTGCTTCTTAAATTAAGTTGTGCTCAAACACCACTCAGTTTAAAAATCGTATACTGGAACGCTACTCAACGTTATTTATCTGTCAAATCAACTGTCAAACTATAACTCATCAACTTGTAAAGCCTACTTAGCCGTGATAGTTTTCCTTTTAATTTCATTATTTGTTAGTACATACACGTTAGTTGTTGTTTATGGAGATGCGAAAAAATTCATGGCAGTAGTATGCCATGAATTTTTTCGCATCTCCATAAACAACAATTTAGCTGGCAAGGGGGGGGGGGGGGCACTTGACTCTAACAAAAATTAGCACTTGAATACGCAAGTGGATCCTTGAATAGAAAAGTGGGTTCCATAGACCTGCAATATTTTTGGACGGCCTATCCAACAATACCCCACACCATGGTCTTATTTTCATAGTCTTATGTCATATGGGATTCTTCTCTGGGGAACCTGTGCGGACATTAATACCGTCTTTGTTTTACAAAAAAGGGCTGTTCGAGCCATTTACAACCTAGGTCCAAGAGATTCCCTTCGAGAAAAATTCAAAGAAATAGATATTCTGACTATAGCCTCTCAATATATATTTGATAATCTTATGTATGTACACAAAAATATATCAAATTTTAAGAAAATGTCCGATATCCACAGTTTAAATACCAGGAATAAACATAATCTTGCTGTACTTCACACTCGCCTCCACAGAGTAGGCAACTCGTTCATGGGTCAATGTATACGCTTTTACAACAAACTTCCTATTGCTATTCGAAATTTACCCATTAAACGATTTAAAAGCTGTATTAAAACCAAACTTTGTAAAAAAGAGTACTATAAAATTTCAGATTATTTAGAAGACAAAAAAGCTTGGGATTTGCTTTGATAAGCTTTGTGCTAAAACCATAAAATTTGATATTTAAATTATGCAAAATTATCATTATATACAACTATATGTACATATTGACATTGATGAATATTATAAGCAAAATTACGTGAATATTTATGTACCTTAAAAAGTATTATACGAGTATTACTTTAATTATTGTGAATGTGAGCACTATGTGGGTCATTTTTATTTATTTCTTGTTGTTTTTTTTTCTCTTAGTTTTAATGATGGTCTGGCATTTTGAGTTCTTTATGCGGCCAACCCAATTGTCCTTTCCTTGGTATTGTTCGTCGAGTCGTTGAGCTCCTTAAGTTTTGAGTTGAGCTACACGATTACTGACAAATGCTTGCACGGACTGGACAGGTCCACTCAAATTTGTGTGGTTCTTTCCTCAAAAGACCATTTCAGACATAGATCTACATGGTCCTCACATGATCTGACCAAGATTATGTCTGGACTTTAAAAGAGACTTTGACCCTTGAGTTTGTTTCGCCATTTCTTCTCAGGGGTAGTCAGATAGGAAATGTCGACACCATCGAGCTTATTTTTTAATATGACGTGTAAAAGTGATTGTCATATCCTATTTACAGAATAAACAATTTCATTTCATTTCATTTCATTTCATGAGGTAGACGAGAAAAAAATATCATCCCCACATTACATGCAAGATTCCAAGATTTTATTTTAGCACTTTGTCGGCGTAATTAATATGTATACCTATGCCAAATTACAGCTTTCTAGTACTAAGCGTCTCTGAGCTACAGTAAGGTCAGACAGACAGACAGACAGACGGACATGGTGAAACTATAAGGGTTCCTTGTTTACTACGGAACCCTAAAAAGGCCCTACAGGCTTTGTACAGAGGATGTTGGCGGAATTTCCTCGCTGAATTGCAATGCTGATGCGAATCATTTCTCTTAAGGGGACTACAGGACCTAAACACAACTTTTATAAGTTTTATAATGCCTTAAAGTATATGATCCACTGCAGTAAACAAAATCAGAAAAATATATGATATTCTTAAGGATATATGCTAGGTAGATAGTGTGTTGAAAACATAATATAACTAATTTGATACGATAGAAAAAAATCACGAAGATACCTCTAAAAATGTCTTTTAACGATTAAAAACCATACTTGCAATCATTCTGATTTTTTGTCAGATTATTCTACAAGCAACATATTAGCATAATAGTGTTTTATTTTTTTTTATACAATTTACAGCTTTTTTTTTAATCGATAATTGCTTCATATTTTGCAATAAATTACCAGCGTTGTGTCATCGCGCTTCTCTTTCTTTTCTATGCAGTCCGACAGTGACCACGCTTTAGGTGTTGTAGGCCTCTTATTTATGTAAGTTTAATATTAATGTATAAACACAAAACTTCTGGAATAAATTCTGTGTACGATGGTGAAACTCGCATCAAAATCCGTTGCGTAGTTTAGAAGAACAATGCGGTCACATAGACAGACACGAAAAGTGACATTTATTTATAATACACATACATAACATGACGCCTTGTTTCCCCGAAGGGTTGGGCAGAGGTGTACCTGTAGTACAACCACATTTCGCCAGTTATGTTTCAGTCCCATGTAATAGGGGGCGAGCCTCTTGCCATCAACCGTACACAAATCCAGACTCCCGGCAGCTACTGAGAAATTCCAGATAGAAAAACCCAATAACATTTTGCCCGACCCGGGAATCGGACCCAGGAACTCATGCTCAGCAGTAGCGCTTGCGACCACTGGACCAACGAGGCAGTCAATTTATAATATGTCTAGAGATATACATGTAGATATAGGTTCGTATACAAAGTTAAAACTAAACTTTTGAGTTGAATTTATAAAAGGGATATATTTTGTTTCCATATTACACATCAAGACCCCTCCATCCCTCGGAAAGCACATTAAGCAGTAAATTCCTGGTGAGCAATGGGTAGCTCACCGTCTGATAAGGACGAGGCCCGGGTCGACGGCGCGTTGTATTCCACGCGCGCCTCAAAGAGATGTCGTCAGCACAAGTGTAGGGGTCCACTAGAGCTGATGCCTGCCGGGGTCGCGGGAAGGTACTACAGGGTTACCGAAACCCCCTGGCAACGGAACGGAAGAAATACGGGTAGGTTTTAGTCAGTAAGAGTCTGACACACCCTCCCGCTCCGCCCAGAGCGGGAGAAGTTATTTGATGATTTCCCACCCAACAAAAAAAAAGCTGTTAATTCCGGCTGTCATTCGTAGATCTTTGACAGTAGTTACGGGTAGTCAGAACTCCAAAAGTCCGACAACCATTCTTACCAAGAGGTATCGTGTTACCCAGTAACTGGGTTGTGGAGGTCAGATTGGCAGTCGCTCCATGTAAAATACATACAATAAATAATTCAGCTACATCCTTTTGGACTGGAAACCGACCTCAATATAGTTGGGAAAAGGCTAGTCAGATGACGACAGCGGTTAAGATACCTACCCTTACTGCCAGGTCTCAAACATCCACCCTGTATAATAATTAAGAAATGGCACAACAAAGAAAAATATATAATAAATATTAAAGAAAGCAAATAAAGAAAAAAATATATTACAGTAATGTTACATTAAAGTTAAAGTAAGTTTCTGTGTAGTATATTACTTTGAGTTTACTTAATTAACTGCTAATTAATAAGAGGGAGATTGGCGCCGATTCCCTTGTTCACAAACTAAACTAAATTTAAGTTCAGTGCATCTTTTTCTTTCTATTTCATTAAGAAAAGGACAGAAGATAAATATAAGTTTAGTCCTGTCAAATTAATCAGCGCTTGACGTAAATTGACGTAATTTTAGTGGGCAAGTTTTTAATCTCGTCTAAACTTGTATAGAGTAGTGACAGGCGCTGATTAATTTGACAGGACTAAACTAAAATTTATATTCTGTCCTTTTCTTAATGAAATAGAAAGAAAAAGATGCACTGAACTTAAATTTAGTTTAGTTTGTGAACAAAGGAATCGGCACCTGTGTACCTTTAGAGTAATCAATTGAGTCTCTTACAAAAGGCTGGTGAGCACTTGGTATCTACTATAAAGCTACCATTTACTGGGAACGTCTTTAATTTACTTGAATGTGCCCTGGCGGCTGAGAGCATGTGACGCTTACTCAAATATCTCGCTGGTGGTGGCGCGTGTGTTGGATCATTAAGTTCCTATCAAAATAGTTGAGGCATGGTGCTGATCCATGCGTCATGTAGGTGAACGGGCGCCGTCAGTAGGGCTGTCACTACTGACTGTATTTTTTAGTTGTTACGGCTTATTTTAATTTTTCAATTGTTTTTATCTTTTTTATAACGGACACTTTTAACGTGCACGTCTCTAACGTAACGTGCACACTTTTATCGTGCACATTGTTCTCACATTACGTATAATTTCAACATGAATGATGTAACCAATATTTTTGTAACATTATTTTAATTTTAAAGAGTGTCCGTGGAGTTTCTTGCCCGTTCTTCTCCAAAGGAACCTACTACGCTTTGGAATGGGCTACTAGCTTCATTTTTTATGACTGACCGACTTCTTGACAATTGAAAAGTATTTGGTTTATTTGAAATAAATGCTTTGATTTGAGTGGAGGCTTATCTATCTATAATATAAACAAAATTAAATGGTGTTCGTTGGTAAGCGCATCACTTGAGAACGGCTGGACAGATTTGGGTATTTTATTGTTTCTAAAATGTTCGCAATAGTTCGAATTAGGTTAATATGGAAATAAAAATTAGAAAAACTTCCCGGAAAAAATTAAATTCGGGAAAAACTGATCGTCTTTTTTTCTGTGCGATTTTTGTATGAACTTTGACAGGACAATGTATGTCGGGTCAGCTAGTATTTAAAATAATATATATTGAAAAATCTATGTTCCTGCTACGAGTATTATGCATAGATATAAACACAGCAAGACGTAAAAATGTCTTAGTAGATCTACGCTGAATCTCGAAAACGAGATGGGGAATCTTCCGATCGGAAATCGAGGGCCACTTGCTTTGGAAAACGATTTATACCTTTATTCCTTCAGCCTTCACACTCCACCGACCAACTGGTTCATTCAGTCACTCTTCCGGTGATTTGTTCAGTCAGCTTCGGTTTCTGATTCGTTCATTCATTCGGTCACGTGGCTTATTTGTTCATTTCCTCGGTTAATTTGTTGTCGTTATTTATTTATGGTTAGATTGAACTTTGGAGTTAATCTTGGAGTTAAATTGCTTGTTATTAAAAGGGAGGATCGTTGATCACCGTAACAGCCCAATTAGGGTTTACCTACACTTAAATAAAATTGCAACAGATTTTCAACTTTTGGCGCTAAGCCGAGCGTTGAAAATTCAACAGCGCGCTTTTATTTATTTATGAACACCGGTCAACCTTATAGATAACTCTAAAAACAAAACTATGTACTAGTACATAGATACATACATATACGTATATAGAAAATTAAAAGTGGCAGGAGAAATGACGATAGGTAGAGGAGAAGACGAATCAGCGCTGGAATGATTCCGCCAACTTCTAACGAATATATTCCCGTGGCTTCTCTTTAAATAAATGATTGCCATCCCGATGTTCAGAGCGAGTGCAGACCAAAGAAAATCGGCCTGGAAAAAGAAAGAAGAGTGAATGACGAATGAGTTGCTTGTGAAAACGGGCATAAGTCCTTTGGTAGCGACTAAGCAACGCAAGTAAGGTGCAGCTTCGCGGGAAAGTCCGTAAGGGTTACCGAGGCCCCTGGCAACACAGGCAACGGAAGGAACATGGGTAGGTTTTAGTCAGTAAGAGTCTGGCACACCCTCCCGCTCCGCCCAGAGCGCGAGAAGTTATTTGATAATTTCCCACCCAAAAAAAAAAAAGTAAGGTGCAGCATTGTCTAAGTTGTTATTCTGCTTCACATAACTAAGTGTTTCCCAAACTGCTTATAACATTGAATAAACATGTTTTGAACTTGCAAATGGATCAAATCCATGGAAATAAGATATACTCGTATGATGTAGGATCGTTAGGTTCAGCTGTCCTGACGACGCCATGAGCTGTGTTTACAGTTTTTTTTAAATGTTTCTCAGTGGTTGCAAGCGCTACTGCTGAGCCTGAGGTCCTGGGTTCGATTCCCAAGCCGGGCAAAGGCTCGACTCCTATAACATGGGACTCAAACATAACTGGCGAAATGTGGGTGTACTATAGGTACACCTCCGCCCAACACTTTGGGGAAACAAGGCGTGATGTTATCTTAAATATGCAGCTTGTCAACCCGAAACCTGGAGCAGGTTTTAAACCTCTGAGCGACCACAAACTTTTACTTGAATTGAAATACGAAATCTTAAAACAAATTGTGACCGTAGAGACCGAGTTCATTTATAACAGTTAGCTTTCATTTCAGTGAAGCCGCATTAAGCTGTGAGTTGATACTTCAAGCTATTTGCTTGGCAGGGGCGTTGGCACGACTCACTGGGTTCAACTTATTTGTTGGTGACGACGGGAATATAGTTCTGTATATTTTATTATTTACTTACCTCTGCCCGCGACTACGTTTGTGTATAGTTGCTCGTTTAAACATAAAACACACTCTGAGATAATGTAGCTTCCTATTTGTGAAAGATTTTTTGGAATCAAATCAGTAGCTCCGAAGATTAGCCCCTACATACAAGCTCACAAATTTAACCTCTTCATAATCTTCTAATAATATAAAATACAAGATCTCGTTTTGCATCGTCGTCAAATTTCAGGAGGCTGCTATGAAAGACATGTATAATCAAATAAAATTACGATACCTGCTTAATAATTAATACATACTAGTTTTTTTAGTTATTTCAGTTTGACAGTATTATAGAATACACCACTTTCACAGAACAGAATCAGCCTGTTGCGTATGCGGTAGTGTGTGTAAAAGGGCAGTTACAGTGCTGCGTTTTAACATGCGTGTCCCACACATGCCAATTTCCAAAAATTAGAAAGATAAAAAAAGGCCCACTTATTTTATTATTGAATCATTAGCATAGTTACCTCCTTGAATTTGACGAGGATGCAAAACGACAACTTGTATATCAAATCTCGTGTCACGGTGTTTGTGGTCGCACTCCTCCGAAACGGCTCGACCGATTTTTATGTTTTTTTTTAATGTTTATTTGGTAGGTATGAGAATAGGTCGTAAAGTATATTTCATACAGCTTCGGGATCGAGACTGTATTTATACGAGTATATACACTTTCTGTATATGTATTCATTTTACTTCACATGTAATACAACTAGTGACCCGCCCATGCTTCACACGAGTGCAATAAACCTACTCAATAAACCTACTCATGATAAACCATCGAGATTTCAGTACTTTAACTATGTTAAATATATCGCGGTTGGTCCGTGGATGGGTGACCATTTTTACATACCAAGACCCTTCCGTATTTCGGGAAGCACGTTGAGTTGTTGGTCCCAGCTGTCATTTGTAGATCTTTGACAGTTGTTACGGGTCGTCAGAAGACCGAAAGTCTAATAACCAGCCTTATCAAGGGCTATAATGTTATCCAGTAAGTCCATTCCACAGGTGTGAGTACTATGTAGAATAGAGCTACCATTTACCGGTTATGTAATTGACTTGAATGGGCCCTGGCAGCTGAGAGTATGTCATGCTCACTCAGATGTCTCGCTGATGGTAGCGCGTGTGTTGGATCATTTAGCTCCCTTCAAAATAGTTGAGCTGAATGGTACTGATCCATTCGTCATGCTCGTGAACGGGCGCCGTTAGTTGGGACTGGTTACCTCTTAGCGTCCTCGGCTTATTTGTAATTATTTTATTTAGAAATTGTTTTTGTTTCTTTATCTACTATGGACGCGTTTTTTATTTTACATCGTCCTCACATTTAGTTATAATTTCAACATTATTTTTGTACTAATCTTTATGTATCAATTTAATTTAAAAGAGTGTCCATGGAGTTTCTTGCCCCTTCTTCTCCATAGGTACCTACTACGCTTTGGAATGGGCAACTAGCTTCATATTTCTAACTGACCGACTCCTTGACAATTCAAAAGTGCCTGTAAATGGTTTAATTGAAATAAATGCTTTGAGTTTGAGTTTGAATTTGAGTTTGGATTGTGGAGGTTAGATAGGCATCCGCTCCATGTAAAATACTGGTATTCAGCTGCATCCGGGCAGACTGGAAGCTGACTCCAACATAGTTGGGAAAAGGCTAGGCAGATAATAAACTAAGTTAAACATATATGTACTATATACATAAACCTTCCGGTATAAATTCTCGTAATATTGAATAAAATCACCTCAAAATACATTGTGTAGTTTAGAAGAACTAAGCGGTCCCACAGACTGACATGAAAAACGGTTTTGTTTTATATTATTTATAAAAATATATTTAGGACAGATTCACAAAAATAATGTAGGGAAAATAATTTAGGGAAAAATAATGTACGGAAAATAATATAGGGAAAAATAATGTACAGAAAATAATGTAGGGAAAAATAATATACGGAAAATAATGGAGGGAAAAATAATGTAGGGAAAAATAATGGAGGGAAAAATAATGTAAGGAAAAATAATGGAGGGAAAAACAAAAAGAATGTGCGAAGATAGTTCGTAGATTCTACCTGCCTCTAAGAGATAATTAACTTGATGTTTTTGCACTCAAAGCAAAAGGTAGGTTTTCATTAAATTTTCTTCATTTCTAACGTATCTACCTACCCGGTACATACAAAACATTAGACTCTGAATTTTATACAGGACGACTCAAAATATTAATGATAAGCTTTTGCCCGAGGCTTCGCACGCGTTGAGGTCGAAAATTATGCCACGTACTACCGGGTTTAAACGAACCATATGTCCTAACCCAGATCATTCTCTACCCATGTCCAAAATTTCATCCAAATCCGTTCAGCCCTTTCAGTGTGAAAGCGTAACAAACAAACAAACTCACTTTCGCATTTATAATAGTAGTTAGGATAATAACCAACTTTACCAATGTTTTGGCAACGAGAAAAATAACAATATTATGTGTAACGAAATGGACAATTTACATAAACCGCATTCATAAGCCAGTGTCCAATGTAAAATAAATTAAAGTGTTATTTCCATGCACGGCAAATAAATTGTATTGATATTCATCAACAAGTATTTTAACTAATTGAATTTCAGGCACGTAAATATAATATATTATGTAGGTTAAGTTTTCCGATTACTTTTATATATTTTTTTTTAATCCATTCATTCATGAGGAAAATGTCGTGCGAATAGTTTTGACCTATCGACCAATGAAAAACAACAAAAGTCGGTGTCTTTTTTCTTTTTTGGGTGGAAATTGAGGAAATAACTTCCCCCGCCCGTGTTCCTTCCATTGCTTGTGTTACCAGGGGCCTCGGTAACACTTTCGTACTTTCCCGCGACCCGGGCAGGCATCGGCCCTAGTAGACCCCTACACTTGTGCTGACTTGTCTTTGAGGCGCGCGTGGAACACAACGCGCTGTCGACTCGGGCCTGGTCCTTATCGGACGGCGAGCTACCCATTGCTCACCATCCGAAAGCCCGAACCTACGGTGGCCGGAAATCCGCCTGGGATTCCCGACGCCCAGGGCGTCTCCTTCTGCGGCTAGGGGCGAGAGGGCGTGAAATTTGCCTTTCCCTCAACCGTCCTGCCTCCTCCTTTGCGAGCATTACTGCTTCGCAGAAGGAGGTGACGGGTGCCCATGGCTTTTCACTCCGTACCATGGCCGGACGAGAGAGATCTCCATCGCCGATCGTCTCCACGAGGACACGGCGGCGCCGGTGGTGCTCAACCCATGATATACTTATTATTAAGTTGTTCCGTTGGCTTTTTGTGGACGATTCTCGATTTCCATGGATCCTCTCATCAAATTCTGACTTGGGCCCACTTCGAGAGCATAACCTTTCAAACGTAAATTCAGAATCGACCCACAATTGACGGAGTAATCGGTGAACATACAAAAACAATACACATACAAAAAAATACAGACAAACATATACATATAGGTAACCTCCTTCTTTTTGGAAGTCGGTTAAAAATTACATAAACTGATTCGAGTCGTTGAAACAAAGATCGACGCACGGTGCAGTCGTCAACTCGTCTCGTTCAGTTCTATTTATTTCTTATTAAATCTAATGTTTCCATTAAATTAATTAATTTGTTGTGCTGTTTGCATGCTTTTAGTTAGAACCTGAGGTCATTAGAATGGTTAGTTATTTTACCTCATTTACAAGTTAGAACCACAGTTTTTGGTTTAATTGAAACTTATGATTTAATTATTTCTTTTATAATAGAACTAGCGAGCCAGCCCTGTTTCGCACGGATGCAACGGCGACATGTCAAAAATAAATCACCTTATGGAAGGGGTGACTAGAATCAATTCTATTTTTTTGTAAATGTTGACGTTCAAAATGTACTTTATTTTGTTTTTTTAAATAAATAATTTGACTTTGACTTTATTGAGATTTCTGTGCTTTATCTAAGTTAATTATTATTCATCATCTGCCTGCCTTTTCCCAACCACGTTGAGGTCGGCTTCCAGTCTAACCGGATGCAGCTGAATACCAGTATTTTACATGGAGCGACTGCCTATCTGACCTCCACAACCCCGTTACTAGGTAATACGATACCCCTTGGTAAGACTGGTTGTCAGACTTTCGGGCTTCTGACGACCCGTAACGACTGGCAAAGATCCACGAATGACAGCTGGGACCAACGACTTAACGTGCTTTCCGAGACACGGAGGGGTCTTGGTATGTAAAGATGGTCACCCATCCACGGACCAACCGCGGCAACCGTAGCTTAACCTGATCGATTGACCCGTGCGGCTGTTATTACTTAGCCACAAGCCCCTCAAGTTAATTATTATTATACCTACTGTTGATAATTTGGGTGTACATAAGGTACAAAATAAGGGAAGCAGTAAAGCCAACAATAAACAATAATGGTTGCGTTCTCAAATCCCAACACTTACAAATTGGATTTTAATGCAGTTTTACCATGATTTAGAGAGTTTGTTCCGGTAGGTATAAACCTTCCGTAACAAATTCTCTAATTGTGGTCAAAAACAACACAGTCACAAAGAGAGACTCGAAAAGTCTCTCTTTGTGACTGTGTATTACATTATTTAAAGAGTTATAGAATACTAGCTCATACCAACGCGAGATTCATTGATCGCTTTACCAGTCGCGACTTCGCGAGGCTAAGCGGACGTGTGTTTCGTATTGATTATAATGAATTAAACTATTACGACAAATAAATATAATTATTTGCACCGTCAGTATAAAAGTTAAGTGTGTCGCGAGTGACTTGTAGGTTTGCATTGGCTTTCTTGTGCAAGATGAACTAAATAATTTTATAAACAATAAATAAAGTGTTACTGGTAGAATGTCTAACCCAGGATTGATCCCGTTTTTACTTAGCCAATTAGAAAGAAAGAAAGAAAATAAATTTATTTGCGGTAAACATGACGCAAGGAAGGAACACAAATACAAAAAAGAAACAATTTGGGGGAGAATATGCGTCACGTCCACGCAAAACAGCCAACGCTCAGCATAATGCTGCGACCCTATGCGAGACAGAGCCCCAGCGCTGGTTTTCAGCGATAGCCGGCGTTGACGTTAAGACGTCGACCGGTGCAGCATACAGTGAGATTGTAATTTGAATAACATAAATACAAATATTAAAAAAAAAAGAATTACATAAATACAAATATTTAAAATGGCAACATTTCGTACCGACGAGAACGACGTACGCGCCGCCGGCCTAAATTACTATTAATTAATTAATTACTTAATTACTACAGCAAAGTCCGCCACAGACGCCTACTTAACCGTTACCCCCGACCCCCGAGCAACCCAAATCCACCAGCACCCGCGGAGAATGAATTGCCGCCTGAAGCCATCAGTACGCCGGAGATCCAGAAATGGTTAGGATCTATAGATTCCATTCTGAATGAAGTTCGCACTATTGTCGGTGATGGGAAAATGAACTCGGACCAAAAGCTTCGTGTCTCCACTCTTTGCCGGAAGGTCTCCAGTGGGACTTTTCAGGTGGCCGTCTTATACCAATCGTTGAAGTCGAAAACGATCCAGGCCCATACCACAATCCAGCACCTACAGGAAACCAATATATTATCAACTCTCTCCAGCAATTCAAAGAGGTCGTAGAGACTAAATTGAATCCCTCGGACAATACTTCTTATGCTAGCATGGTGAAGAAAGGTTCCGATAAATTTGTCCGTCCTGCAAATTTGAGATCAGTAGCCATCTATCCCAGCGATAAGACCCAAACAAGTGACGATACCAAGACTCTTGTTCAAAAGATAATCTCTCCCAAACAACTTAAGCTTCATGTTCGTGGCCTGAAAAGTGAAAAATGTGAAAAATGTTCTGATTAGCACCGAAAATAACGGCAATATTGACAAACTTAAAAATTCGGAAAAAATAGTATCATCGGGTCTTACAATAGAAGAACCTTCTAAACGCCGCCCTAGGGTCGCTGTCATTGGTGTCACCGTTGCCCTTACTGAGAAGGAGGTGTTTGATTGTATTTACGAGCAAAACCTCTCAGACAAGTTGCCGAATATTACTCGGGAGTCTTTCCTTGACAGCATTAAATTAAGCCACAAATCAGGTAAGAAAGACCTTCCTACCTGTAACTACATTTTGGAACTACCCGCTAGCGTAAGGAAAATTATGATAAACCAAAGCCGGATTTTTATTACCTGGACATCACGCCCTGTGAGAGATTTCACGATAGTCACCAGATGCTTCAATTGCCAGCAGTTCGGACACGCAGCCAAGTTTTGCCGTGAAACTAGTTCCACTTGTAACCACTGTGGAGAGACTGGACATTCCTTCAAAGAATGCAGTAGCAAATCTTCTCCCGCTCAATGTGCGGCCTGCAAACGCTTCAAGAGGAAATGTGACCATTCTACTGGCGATGTAAGTTGCCCGGCGCGCAAATACGCAGAAATCAACTACATTAACTCAATAGATTATGAAGGCGCCTAAGAGCGCCACCGAATATTTTTATTAGTAAGCACTTAAACAGGTAGCTTATCCTCTATTTATATTTACACTTAGTTTATAACCATCATGACAAATTCAGCTAATTTGTGATCTAGATAGTTTTTCTGTGTCTGAATCTTAAATCTGTAATGTAAACACCTCCTTCCTTCTGGAGGCAAAACGTTATCTGTACTCACACAGAACATTCGAAGCATTAATCGAAACATGAACGGATTTGAAGTGTTATTACAAAATCTTGACATAAGCTGTGATATTATCGTCCTAACAGAATGTTGGTTGTCAAAACAGACAGAAACATTAACCAAAACGATGGATTAACAGTTTATATCAAAAATAATTTAAGAACAATTAAAGAAGAACCGGAATCCTAAGATAGTAATTGCTTGATAATTAAAATTATTCCCGATACAGTAGTCATGGCTATTTATAGGCCTCCTTCTCAAAATATGGACATATTTTTGGACTCACTTGACACTAACTTAAAAAACATAACATCGTTTAAAAACATAATACTTTTGGGCGATATTAACATTAACATTGCTTCCGGGAAAACCAATACCCATGTACATAATTATTTGAATATTTTCTCATTACATGGACTTTTACCAGCTCACTATCACCCCACGCATCAGAGCGGCTCATGCCTAAACCATATTATTCTAAAATCAAAAAATCCATTCAACACATTGGTTACTAATTCTTCACTTACCGATCATCAAGCTGTTTTACTAACATTACAAATAAATTCACCTAGAAAAAACTGCATGCGTAGCTACAAAAAACTCAATATGACAAACCTTGAAAATAAATTACGCGGTATTAATTTTGATCCTGTTTATAACTCAAACGATGCAAATATTTCTTTAAAGTATTTCATGGATTCGCTACAATGTGCAATAAGGAAAAACACTTTCACTAAGACAATCCCTAGAAAGTACAGTTGTATTAAACCCTGGATCACATCCGGTCTCGTACGTTGTATAAGACATAGAGACAAATACATTTAGATCGAAAAATCCCGAACCTCCACTAGATTTACTATCAACAGAGATAAAACCACAACTGTTTTGCTAACGTTGGTAAAAACTTGGCTGAAAATCTTTAAGTTCTAGTAATTTTCCCCTAAAAACCCGACTCCGACATCCCCTAAAATAAAATCTTTTGTTTTATTAGATACCGACGTTAACGAAGTAGTAAGAATAATAAACGGGTTAAAATATGTTTGTGCTACTGGGTGGGATGACATACCTAATAATATACTTATAATATACTTATACTTATAAGATTTAAATACCTACTTGCCCCTCCGCTAACACACATTTTTCAGCTATGTGTATCTAAAGGTATATTCTACAGACACATTTCACTTTTAACAGGACTCTCAAAAATTTTAGAAAAAATCATTAACAGTGGATTGATAAAATATCTACAAGATAACAGACTTGCAGACAGTCAATTTGGATTTAGGCCCAAAAGATCAACTAGCCAAGCAGTACACAAATAAACTAATTATGTTACTACTAATCTGGATAATGGTATGCACGCAATTGGGATTTTTCTAGACCTTGCCAAGGCCTTCGACACTATTTCTTGTACTTTACTTTTGCACAAGCTTGAAACACTTGGAATAAGAGGAACACAACTTCTACTATTTTCGAATTATCTCTGCGATCGTCATCAATGTGTAAAATAGGTCAGTAGGTATACAAGTTCTGAACTTAAAAATAATTGTTTTGGAATTCCACAAGGCAGCATTTTGGGCCCCACGTTATTTTTAATCTATATTTTAAATGAACTGTGCGGCCTGCCACTCCAAAATGGTATCATAATATCTTATGCGGATGACACTGCGTTGTTGAACTCAGCTAAATCAAGAGACTCATCTTTTGATTTAGCTGAGTACAACAAAGCCGTTCTGAGCATGTTCATAGACCTCAGTCTATGAACATGCTCAGAACGGCTTTAACATTGTGTCTGATTGGCTCCATAATAATCTCCTAACATTAAATCCAGATAAAACAAAACACATTTTATTTACAATGAGAAATACTAACATACCGCTTACTAATCTAAACATTTACGCAAATAATTGCAGCACGTGCGCTGACTCTGCATGTTCTTTCCCCACTTTAGCTAAAGCTGACCACTTGAAATATTTAGGTGTCACTATTGACCCCAATCTAAATTTCCGAAAACATATCGATTTACTATGTACTAGAGTGCGCAAATTAATATATGTTTTTAAGAATTTACGGAACATACTACTTCTTGGGGTGGTGCTGCTAAAACAATTTTACTCCCGCTAGAGCGCGCTCAAAGAGCAATTCTAAAGGTTGCTACCTTTCACCCCTTTAGATTTCCTACGCACCAGCTTTTCATAGCATGTAATGTGCCAACAGTGCGGCAATTATTTATTCTGAGCATAGTACTACACCAGCACATAGCTCTTCCTTTTGACCCAGTACCTGTCGACAAGAGAAGGAAAGACTTGGTTTGCATAAAGCCTCAAACTAAACATGCCTTTGCAAATCGATTTTATGTATTTTTAGGACCTTTTCTATATAATAGACTCAACAAGGTACTAAGCCTCTATAGTGTAAGCTATAAAAAATGTAATACGATATTATCAGAATATTTAGCGATACTCAATTACACAGACACAGAAAAACTTCTAGAAATTTTGTCATGATGATAATTTATTCCCTCGTAAGTACTCGTATATACTCGTACTTTTGTATATTTATATAGGCTAGATTTAGGTATTACTGAAAATTTCGGGAATCAAGGAAGTGACACAACATTACTATTTAAAAATGTATTTATTGCTTTTCGAAGTATTCTCCGCGAAATTTGACACATTTTTCCATACGATGGAACCAATCATTGAAGCAACCATTCCATTCGGAAGTTGGGGTCTCCAAAAGCGTCCACAGCTTCTTCAGGTAATGAAAATCTCTGTCCACGCAATTTATTCTTTATTTTAGGGAAAGTACAGAAATCATTAGGGCTTAGGTCGGGGCTGTACGGCGGATGGTCTAATAATTCTATGTTTTCTTGCTCTAAAAACTCTTTTGTTCTGTGCATGGTGTGAGAACTCGCATTGTCGTGATGTAGGATGATGCGGCGGTTGCAGTTCTCTTTACGGAGTTCAGAAACGACCTGTGGCAAACAAATGCTAGCACACCATTCTGCATTAACCGTACTTTGTCCCTCAAGAGGAATAGTCGTAACATGGCCGGTTTTGGAGACAAACGTGGCCACCATTTTTTTGCAACACTCCGTGAACGAACAATTTTTGTTGGCTTTAACTCATTTTCGAACACCCAAACTCGTGACTGGTTTTTTGTTTCGGGTTCGTTCGCATATATCCAGGATTCGTCACCTGATACGATGTTGTATACAGCATTTGAGGATCCTGCGTGGAATCTTTCGAGAGTTCTGACGCACCAAGTAACGCGAGCCGCTTTTTGCCCTTCACAGAGCGAATGCGGTATCCATCGGGAAAACAACTTTTTTACACCTAATTGTTCATGCAAGATTATTTGTATTTGACTCATGCCAATGTCTAAAGTTGCCTGAATTTCGCGGTATGTCACATGTCGATCTTCCTCAATAAGCTTAGGCACAGCATCAACATTTTCTTGGGTGACTGCAGTTTTTGGACGACCTTGACGGGGATCATCACTGAGCTTGACACGTCCACGTTGAAATTCAGCAAACCAACGATAAATTTGGATGGGGCTTCATCACCAAGTGCAGAAATCATCCGGTCAACATACTGTTTTTGTGTTAAACCACTTCGAAAGTCATAATAAATCATCGCTCTTGAATTTTCTCGAGTCAATTCCATTTTCTCAACGACTAAACAAGTTTGACAAAACCTTGTGACAAGACCACAGAGTACTTTTTTATATATGACAAGACCGAGAATCTTTTTTTAAATTATGTATTCGATTTTTAAAATAAATGGTATGATGATTTTTAAAACCAAGGAGTTTTCAATTAAAAAGATTTTAATATGACAGGAACAGTGGAAATATTCCATTCCCGATACTTTTAGTGCAACCCTCGTAATTTAACGATATGCTTTTTCTCATAGTTGTTAATAGATTATTTTTATATCAGTTGTACATAAAATCTTTATGTCCCAATATAAGTGAAATGTGAAGTGATGACCTGAAACACAGGTTTTAATAAACCTAGATCGGGCGGGTCGCTACCTAACATTCTAATTCCAAACCATCATTACTTGCACCTGTAATAAAAAATAGTTTAGTTTTAGTTTATTATTAGGCACTATTATTGTATAGAATATAAACTACTATATAGATAAATTGTCAAAAATGCTTAGCTCTGCAGCATACGCCGTTAGAAAAAATCGTGATTTAACGGATTTAGACACAGCCCGTTTAGTATACTTTAGTTATTTTCATAGCGTAATGTCGTACGGTATTCTGTTATGGGGAAATGCCGCCGATATTCAGACAATTTTTGTTTTACAAAAAAGGGGCAATCCGTTCAATTTATAAATTAAGTCCCAGATAGATCCTTCTGGGAAGCAGTAATGCTCCCGAAGGAGGAGGCGAGACGGTTGAGGGAAAGGCAAGTTTCGCGCCCTCTCACCCCTAGCCGCCGCAGGAGACGCCCAGGGCGTCGGGAATCCCGGGCAGATTTCCGGCCACCGTAGGCGCGTGCTTGCGGACGGTGAGCAATGGGTAGCTCACCGTCCGGTAAGGACCAGGCCCGGGTCGACGGCGCGTTGTATTCCACGCGCGCCACAAAGAGATGTCGTCAGCGCATAGGTAGGGGTCCACTAGGGCCGATGCCTGCCGGGGTCGCGGGAAGGTACTTATGGGTCACCGAGGCCCCTGCAACACAGGCAACAGGAACGAATACGGGTGGGTTTTAGTCAGTAAGAGTCTGACACACCCTCCCGCTCCGCCCAGAGCGGGAGAAGTTATTTGACGAATTCAAACCCTCAAAACAAAAAAAAAAAGTCCCAGATACCCCCTCAGAGACAAATTTAAAGAGATTAATAATATAATGACTGTAGCTTCTCAGTATATTTATGAAAATCTTTTGTACGCACATAAAAATATTAATTTGTTTAAAACATACATTGATATCCATAATGTAAATACTAGGAACAAACACAAATTTTTTGTTCCACACCAGGCTCAAAAAAATAGGCAGCTCGTTTAGATGCCAATGTATACGTTTTTATAATAAACTTCCTAGCCACATTCAAGAACTAAGCCTTAATAAATTCAAATGTTTTATAAAACAGAAACTGTGCCTGAAAGCCTTTTATACTGTTAAAGATTATATTGAGGACAAAAAGGCTTGGGATTGAGCTGCTCCAATAAACTTACAGTAAATGTACTATAGACTATTCCTCTTGAGGGACAAAGAACGGTTAATGCAGAATGGTATGCTAGCATTTGTTTGCCACAGATCGTTTCTGAACTCCGTAAAGAGAACTGCAACCGCCGCATCATCTTCCATCACGACAATGCGAGTTCTCACACCACGCACAGAACAAAAGAGTTTTTAGAGCAAGAAAACATAGAATTATTAGACCATCCGCCGTACAGCCCCGACCTAAGCCCTAATGATTTCTATACTTTCCCTAAAATAAAGAATAAATTGCGTGGACAGAGATTTTCATTACCTGAAGAAGCTGTGGACGCCTACAAAACGGCCATTTTGGAGACCCCAACTTCCGAATGGAATGGTTGCTTCAATGATTGGTTCCATCGTATGGAAAAATGTGTCAAATTTCGCGGAGAATACTTCGAAAAGCAATAAATACATTTTTAAATAGTAATGTTGTGTCACTTCCTTGATTCCCAAAATTTTCAGTAATACCTAAATCTAGCCTATATAAATATACAAAAGTATATATTTACGAGGGAATAAATTATCATCATGACAAAATTTCTAGAAGTTTTTCTGTGTCTGTGTAATTGAGTATCGCTAAATATTCTGATAATATCGTATTACATTTTTTATAGCTTACACTATAGAGGCTTAGTACCTTGTTGAGTCTTTTTACTGAGGCGCGCTCTAGCGGGAGTAAAATTGTTTTAGCAGCACCACCCCAGAAGTAGTATGTTCCGTAAATTCTTAAAAACATATATTAATTTGCGCACTCTAGTACATAGTAAATCGATATGTTTTCGGAAATTTAGATTGAGGTCAATAGTGACACCTAAATATTTCAAATGGTCAGCTTTAGCTAAAGTGGGGAAAGAACATGCAGAGTCAGCGCACGTGCTGCAATTATTTGCGTAAATGTTTAGATTAGTAAGCGGTATGTTAGTATTTCTCATTGTAAATAAAATGTGTTTTGTTTTATCTGGATTTAATGTTAGGAGATTATTATGGAGCCAATCAGACACAATGTTAAAGCCGTTCTGAGCATGTTCATAGACTGAGGTCTATGAACATGCTCAGAACGGCTTTGTTGTACTCAGCTAAATCAAGAGATGAGTCTCTTGATTTAGCTGAGTACAACAACGCAGTGTCATCCGCATAAGATATTATGATACCATTTTGGAATGGCAGGCCGCACAGTTCATTTAAAATATAGATTAAAAATAACGTGGGGCCCAAAATTCTGCCTTGTGGAATTCCAAAACAATTTTTTTTAAGTTCAGAACTTGTATACCTACTGACCTATTTTACACATTGATGACGATCGCAGAGATAATTCGAAAATAGTAGAAGTTGTGTTCCTCTTATTCCAAGTGTTTCAAGCTTGTGCAAAAGTAAAGTACAAGAAACAGTGTCGAAGGCCTTGGCAAGGTCTAGAAAAATCCCAATTGCGTGCATACCATTATCCAGATTAGTAGTAACATAATTAGTTTATTTGTGTACTGCTTGGCCAGTTGATCTTTTGGGCCTAAATCCAAATTGACTGTCTGCAAATCTGTTATCTTCTAGATATTTTATCAATCTACTGTTAATGATTTTTTCTAAAATTTTTGAGAGTCCTGTTAAAACTGAAATGTGTCTGTAGTTATTCACATAGTATTTGTCTCCAGACTTGAATACAGGTGTGACCACAGCTTTCTTAAGCAATTTAGGGAATATACCTTTAGATACACATAGCTGAAAAATGTGTGTTAGCGGAGGGGCAAGTAGGTATTTAAATCTTATAAGTATATTATTAGGTATGTCATCCCACCCAGTAGCACAAACATATTTTAACCCGTTTATTATTCTTACTACTTCGTTAACGTTGGTATCTAATAAAACAAAAGATTTTATTTTAGGGGATGTCGGAGTCGGGTTTTTAGGGGAAGAATTACTAGAATTTAAAGATTTTCAGCCAAGTTTTTACCAACGTTAGCAAAACAGTTGTGGGTTTATCTCTGTTGATAGTAAATCTAGTGGAGGTTCGGGATTTTTCGATCTAAATGTATTTGTCTCTATGTCTTATACAACGTACGAGACCGGATGTGATCCAGGGTTTAATACAACTGTTTTTTCTAGGGATTGTCTTAGTGAAAGTGTTTTTCCTTATTGCACATTGTAGCGAATGCACGAAATACTTTAAAGAAATATTTGCATCGTTTGAGTTATAAACAGGGTCAAAATTAATACCGCGTAAGTTATTTTCAAGGTTTGTCATATTGAGTTTTTTGTAGCTACGCATGCAGTTTTTTCTAGGTGAACTTATTTGTAATGTTAGTAAAACAGCTTGATGATCGGTAAGTGAAGAATTAGTAACCAATGTGTTGAATTGATTTTTTGATTTTAGAATAATATGGTCTAGGCATGAGCCGCTCTGATGCGTGGGGTGATAGTGAGCTGGTAAAAGTCCATGTAATGAGAACATATCGTACATGGGTATCGGTTTTCCCGGAAGCAATGTTAATGTTAATATCGCCCAAAAGTATTATGTTTTTAAAAGATGTTATGTTTTTTAAGTTAGTGTCAAGTGAGTCCAAAAATCTGTCCATATTTTGAGAAGGAGGCCTATAAATAGCCATGACTACTGTATCGGGAATAATTTTAATTATCAAGCAATTACCATCTTAGGATTCCGGTTCTTCTTTAATTGTTCTTAAATTATTTTTCATATAAACTGTTAATCCATCGTTTTGGTTAATGTTTCTGTCTGTTTTGACAACCAACATTCTGTTAGGACGATAATATCACAGCTTATGTCAAGATTTTGTAATAACACTTCAAATCCGTTCATGTTTCGATTAATGCTTCGAATGTTCTGTGTGAGTACAGATAACGTTTTGCCTCCAGAAGGAAGGAGGTGTTTACATTACAGATTTTAGATTCAGACACAGATAAACTATCTGGATCACAAATTAGCTGAATTTGTCATGATGGTTATAAACTAAGTGTAAATATAAATAGAGGATAAGCTACCTGTTTAAGTGCTTACTAATAAAAATATTCGGTGGCGCTCTTAGGCGCCTTCATAATCTATTGGGTTAATGTAGTTGATTTCTGCGTATTTGCGTGCCGGGCAACTTACATCGCCAGTAGAATGGTCACATTTCCTCTTGAAGCGTTTGCAGGCCGCACATTGAGCGGGAGAAGATTTGCTACTGCATTCTGTGAAGGAATGTCCAGTCTCTCCACAGTGGTTACAAGTGGAACTAGTTTCACGGCAAAACTTGGCTGCGTGTCTGAACTGCTGGCAATTGAAGCATCTGGTGACTATCGTGAAATCTCTCACAGGGCATGATGTCCAGTTAATAAAAATCCGGCTTTGGTTTATCATAATTTTCCTTACGCTAGCGGGTAGTTCCAAAATGTAGTTACAGGTAGGAAGGTCTTTCTTACCTGATTTGTGGCTTAATTTAATGCTGTCAAGGAAAGACTCCCGAGTAATATTCGGCAACTTGTCTGAGAGGTTTTGCTCGTAAATACAATCAAACACCTCCTTCTCAGTAAGGGCAACAGTGACACCAATGACAGCGACCCTAGGGCGGCGTTTAGAAGGTTCTTCTATTGTAAGACCCGATGATACTATTTTTTCCGAATTTTTAAGTTTGTCAATATTGCCGTTATTTTCGGTGCTAATCAGAACATTTTTCACATTTTTCACTTTTCAGGCCACGAACATGAAGCTTAAGTTGTTTGGGGGAGATTATCTTTTGAACAAGAGTCTTGGTATCGTCACTTGTTTGGGTCTTATCGCTGGGATAGATGGCTACTGATCTCAAATTTGCAGGATGGACAAATTTATCGGAACCTTTCTTCACCATGCTAGCATAAGAAGTATTGTCCGAGGGATTCAATTTAGTCTCTACGACCTCTTTGAATTGCTGGAGAGAGTTGATAATATATTGGTTTCCTGTAGGTGCTGGATTGTGGTATGGGCCTGGATCGTTTTCGACTTAAACGATTGGTATAAGACGGCCACCTGAAAAGTCCCACTGGAGACCTTCCAGCAAAGAGTGGAGACACGAAGCTTTTGGTCCGAGTTCATTTTCCCATCACCGACAATAGTGCGAACTTCATTCAGAATGGAATCTATAGATCCTAACCATTTCTGGATCTCCGGCGTACTGATGGCTTCAGGCGGCAATGCATTCTCCGCGGGTGCTGGTGGATTTGGGTTGCTCGGGGGTCGGGGGTAATGGTTCAGTAGGCGTCTGTGGCGGACTTTGCTGTTGTAATTGGCTAAGTAAAAACGGGCTCGATCCTGGGTTAGACATTCTACCAGTAACACTTTATTTATTGTTTATAAAATTATTTAGTTCATCTTGCACAAGAAAGCCAATGAAAACCTACAAATCACTCGCGACACACTTAACTTTTATACTGACGGTGCAAATAATTATATTTATTTGTCATAATAGTTTAATTCATTATAATCAATACGAAACACACGTCCGCTTAGCCTCGCGAAGTCGCGACTGGTAAAGCGATCAATGAATCGTTGGTATGAGCTAGTATTCTATAACTCTTTAAATAATGTAATACACAGTCACAAAGAGAGACTTTTCGAGTCTCTCTTTGTGACTGTGTTGTTTTTGACCACAATTAGAGAATTTGTTACGGAAGGTTTATACCTACCGGAACAAACTCTCTAAATCATGGTAAAACTGCATTAAAATCCAATTTGTAAGTGTTGGGATTTGAGAACGCAACCATTATTGTTTATTGTTGGCTTTACTGCTTCCCTTATTTTGTACCTTATGTACACCCAAATTATCAACAGTAGGTAGGTATAATAATAATTAACTTGAGGGGCTTGTGGCTAAGTAATAACAGCCGCACGGGTCAATCGATCAGGTTAAGCTACGGTTGCCACGGTTGGTCCGTGGATGGGTGACCATCTTTACATACCAAGACCCCTCCGTGTCTCGGAAAGCACGTTAAGTCGTTGGCCCCAGCTGTCATTCGTGGATCTTTGCCAGTCGTTACGGGTCGTCAGAAGCCCGAAAGTCTGACAACCAGTCTTACCAAGGGGTATCGTATTACCCAGTAACGGGATTGTGGAGGTCAGATAGGCAGTCGCTCCATGTAAAATACTGATATTCAGCTGCATCCGGTTAGACTGGAAGCCGACCTCAACGTGGTTGGGAAAAGGCAGGCAGATGATGAATAATAATTAACTTAGATAAAGCACAGAAATCTCAATAAAGTCAAAGTCAAATTCAAATTATTTATTTAAAAAAACAAAATAAAGTACACTTTGAACGTCAACATTTACAAAAAAATAGAATTGATTCTAGTCACCCTTTCCATAAGGTAATTTATTTTTGACACGTCGCCGTTGCATCCGTGCGAAACAGGGCTGGCTCGCTAGTTCTATTATAAAAGAAATAATTAAATCATAAGTTTCAATTAAACCAAAAACTGTGGTTCTAACTTGTAAATGAGGTAAAATAACTAACCATTCTAATGACCTCAGATTCTAACTAAAAGCATGCAAACAGCACAATAAATTAATTAATTTAATGGAAACATTAGATTTAATAAGAAATAAATAGAACTGAATGAGACGAGTTGACGACTGCACCGTGCGTCGATCTTTGTTTCAACGACTCGAATCAGTTTATGTAATTTTTAACCGACTTCCAAAAAGAAGGAGGTTACCTATATGTATATGTTTGTCTGTATTTTTTTGTATGTGTATTGTTTTTGTATGTTCACCGATTACTCCGTCAATTGTGGGTCGATTCTGAATTTACGTTTGAAAGGTTATGCTCTCGAAGTGGGCCCAAGTCAGAATTTGATGAGAGGATCCATGGAAATCGAGAATCGTCCACAAAAAGCCAACGGAACAACTTAATAATAAGTATATCATGGGTTGAGCACCACCGGCGCCGCCGTGTCCTCGTGGAGACGATCGGCGATGGAGATCTCTCTCGTCCGGCCATGGTACGGAGTGAAAAGCCATGGGCACCCGTCACCTCCTTCTGCGAAGCAGTAATGCTCGCAAAGGAGGAGGCAGGACGGTTGAGGGAAAGGCAAATTTCACGCCCTCTCGCCCCTAGCCGCAGAAGGAGACGCCCTGGGCGTCGGGAATCCCAGGCGGATTTCCGGCCACCGTAGGTTCGGGCTTTCGGATGGTGAGCAATGGGTAGCTCGCCGTCCGATAAGGACCAGGCCCGAGTCGACAGCGCGTTGTGTTCCACGCGCGCCTCAAAGACAAGTCAGCACAAGTGTAGGGGTCTACTAGGGCCGATGCCTGCCCGGGTCGCGGGAAAGTACGAAAGTGTTACCGAGGCCCCTGGTAACACAAGCAATGGAAGGAACACGGGCGGGGGAAGTTATTTCCTCAATTTCCACCCAAAAAAGAAAAAAGACACCGACTTTTGTTGTTTTTCATTGGTCGATAGGTCAAAACTATTCGCACGACATTTTCCTCATGAATGAATGGATTAAAAAAAAATATATAAAAGTAATCGGAAAACTTAACCTACATAATATATTATATTTACGTGCCTGAAATTCAATTAGTTAAAATACTTGTTGATGAATATCAATACAATTTATTTGCCGTGCATGGAAATAACACTTTAATTTATTTTACATTGGACACTGGCTTATGAATGCGGTTTATGTAAATTGTCCATTTCGTTACACATAATATTGTTATTTTTCTCGTTGCCAAAACATTGGTAAAGTTGGTTATTATCCTAACTACTATTATAAATGCGAAAGTGAGTTTGTTTGTTTGTTACGCTTTCACACTGAAAGGGCTGAACGGATTTGGATGAAATTTTGGACATGGGTAGAGAATGATCTGGGTTAGGACATATGGTTCGTTTAAACCCGGTAGTACGTGGCATAATTTTCGACCTCAACGCGTGCGAAGCCTCGGGCAAAAGCTTATCATTAATATTTTGAGTCGTCCTGTATAAAATTCAGAGTCTAATGTTTTGTATGTACCGGGTAGGTAGATACGTTAGAAATGAAGAAAATTTAATGAAAACCTACCTTTTGCTTTGAGTGCAAAAACATCAAGTTAATTATCTCTTAGAGGCAGGTAGAATCTACGAACTATCTTCGCACATTCTTTTTGTTTTTCCCTCCATTATTTTTCCTTACATTATTTTTCCCTCCATTATTTTTCCCTACATTATTTTTCCCTCCATTATTTTCCGTATATTATTTTTCCCTACATTATTTTCTGTACATTATTTTTCCCTATATTATTTTCCGTACATTATTTTTCCCTAAATTATTTTCCCTACATTATTTTTGTGAATCTGTCCTAAATATATTTTTATAAATAATATAAAACAAAACCGTTTTTCATGTCAGTCTGTGGGACCGCTTAGTTCTTCTAAACTTCACAATGTATTTTGAGGTGATTTTATTCAATATTACGAGAATTTATACCGGAAGGTTTATGTATATAGTACATATATGTTTAACTTAGTTTATTATCTGCCTAGCCTTTTCCCAACTATGTTGGAGTCAGCTTCCAGTCTGCCCGGATGCAGCTGAATACCAGTATTTTACATGGAGCGGATGCCTATCTAACCTCCACAATCCAAACTCAAATTCAAACTCAAACTCAAAGCATTTATTTCAATTAAACCATTTACAGGCACTTTTGAATTGTCAAGGAGTCGGTCAGTTAGAAATATGAAGCTAGTTGCCCATTCCAAAGCGTAGTAGGTACCTATGGAGAAGAAGGGGCAAGAAACTCCATGGACACTCTTTTAAATTAAATTGATACATAAAGATTAGTACAAAAATAATGTTGAAATTATAACTAAATGTGAGGACGATGTAAAATAAAAAACGCGTCCATAGTAGATAAAGAAACAAAAACAATTTCTAAATAAAATAATTACAAATAAGCCGAGGACGCTAAGAGGTAACCAGTCCCAACTAACGGCGCCCGTTCACGAGCATGACGAATGGATCAGTACCATTCAGCTCAACTATTTTGAAGGGAGCTAAATGATCCAACACACGCGCTACCATCAGCGAGACATCTGAGTGAGCATGACATACTCTCAGCTGCCAGGGCCCATTCAAGTCAATTACATAACCGGTAAATGGTAGCTCTATTCTACATAGTACTCACACCTGTGGAATGGACTTACTGGATAACATTATAGCCCTTGATAAGGCTGGTTATTAGACTTTCGGTCTTCTGACGACCCGTAACAACTGTCAAAGATCTACAAATGACAGCTGGGACCAACAACTCAACGTGCTTCCCGAAATACGGAAGGGTCTTGGTATGTAAAAATGGTCACCCATCCACGGACCAACCGCGATATATTTAACATAGTTAAAGTACTGAAATCTCGATGGTTTATCATGAGTAGGTTTATTGAGTAGGTTTATTGCACTCGTGTGAAGCATGGGCGGGTCACTAGTTGTATTACATGTGAAGTAAAATGAATACATATACAGAAAGTGTATATACTCGTATAAATACAGTCTCGATCCCGAAGCTGTATGAAATATACTTTACGACCATACCTACCAAATAAACATTAAAAAAAAAACATAAAAATCGGTCGAGCCGTTTCGGAGGAGTGCGACCACAAACACCGTGACACGAGATTTGATATACAAGTTGTCGTTTTGCATCCTCGTCAAATTCAAGGAGGTAACTATGCTAATGATTCAATAATAAAATAAGTGGGCCTTTTTTTATCTTTCTAATTTTTGGAAATTGGCATGTGTGGGACACGCATGTTAAAACGCAGCACTGTAACTGCCCTTTTACACACACTACCGCATACGCAACAGGCTGATTCTGTTCTGTGAAAGTGGTGTATTCTATAATACTGTCAAACTGAAATAACTAAAAAAACTAGTATGTATTAATTATTAAGCAGGTATCGTAATTTTATTTGATTATACATGTCTTTCATAGCAGCCTCCTGAAGTTTGACGACGATGCAAAACGAGATCTTGTATTTTATATTATTAGAAGATTATGAAGAGGTTAAATTTGTGAGCTTGTATGTAGGGGCTAATCTTCGGAGCTACTGATTTGATTCCAAAAATTCTTTCACAAATAGGAAGCTACATTATCTCAGAGTGTGTTTTATGTTTAAACGAGCAACTATACACAAACGTAGTCGCGGGCAGAGGTAAGTAAATAATAAAATATACAGAACTATATTCCCGTCGTCACTAACAAATAAGTTGAACCCAGTGAGTCGTGCCAACGCCCCTGCCAAGCAAATAGCTTGAAGTATCAACTCACAGCTTAATGCGGCTTCACTGAAATGAAAGCTAACTGTTATAAATGAACTCGGTCTCTACGGTCACAATTTGTTTTAAGATTTCGTATTTCAATTCAAGTAAAAGTTTGTGGTCGCTCAGAGGTTTAAAACCTGCTCCAGGTTTCGGGTTGACAAACTGCATATTTAAGATAACATCACGCCTTGTTTCCCCAAAGTGTTGGGCGGAGGTGTACCTATAGTACACCCACATTTCGCCAGTTATGTTTGAGTCCCATGTTATAGGAGTCGAGCCTTTGCCCGGCTTGGGAATCGAACCCAGGACCTCAGGCTCAGCAGTAGCGCTTGCAACCACTGAGAAACATTTAAAAAAAACTGTAAACACAGCTCATGGCGTCGTCAGGACAGCTGAACCTAACGATCCTACATCATACGAGTATATCTTATTTCCATGGATTTGATCCATTTGCAAGTTCAAAACATGTTTATTCAATGTTATAAGCAGTTTGGGAAACACTTAGTTATGTGAAGCAGAATAACAACTTAGACAATGCTGCACCTTACTTTTTTTTTTTTTGGGTGGGAAATTATCAAATAACTTCTCGCGCTCTGGGCGGAGCGGGAGGGTGTGCCAGACTCTTACTGACTAAAACCTACCCATGTTCCTTCCGTTGCCTGTGTTGCCAGGGGCCTCGGTAACCCTTACGGACTTTCCCGCGAAGCTGCACCTTACTTGCGTTGCTTAGTCGCTACCAAAGGACTTATGCCCGTTTTCACAAGCAACTCATTCGTCATTCACTCTTCTTTCTTTTTCCAGGCCGATTTTCTTTGGTCTGCACTCGCTCTGAACATCGGGATGGCAATCATTTATTTAAAGAGAAGCCACGGGAATATATTCGTTAGAAGTTGGCGGAATCATTCCAGCGCTGATTCGTCTTCTCCTCTACCTATCGTCATTTCTCCTGCCACTTTTAATTTTCTATATACGTATATGTATGTATCTATGTACTAGTACATAGTTTTGTTTTTAGAGTTATCTATAAGGTTGACTGGTGTTCATAAATAAATAAAAGCGCGCTGTTGAATTTTCAACGCTCGGCTTAGCGCCAAAAGTTGAAAATCTGTTGCAATTTTATTTAGGTGTAGGTAAACCCTAATTGGGCTGTTACGGTGATCAACGATCCTCCCTTTTAATAACAAGCAATTTAACTCCAAGATTAAATCCAAAGTTCAATCTAACCATAAATAAATAACGACAACAAATTAACCGAGGAAATGAACAAATAAGCCACGTGACCGAATGAATGAACGAATCAGAAACCGAAGCTGACTGAACAAATCACCGGAAGAGTGACTGAATGAACCAGTTGGTCGGTGGAGTGTGAAGGCTGAAGGAATAAAGGTATAAATCGTTTTCCAAAGCAAGTGGCCCTCGATTTCCGATCGGAAGATTCCCCATCTCGTTTTCGAGATTCAGCGTAGATCTACTAAGACATTTTTACGTCTTGCTGTGTTTATATCTATGCATAATACTCGTAGCAGGAACATAGATTTTTCAATATATATTATTTTAAATACTAGCTGACCCGACATACATTGTCCTGTCAAAGTTCATACAAAAATCGCACAGAAAAAAAGACGATCAGTTTTTCCCGAATTTAATTTTTTCCGGGAAGTTTTTCTAATTTTTATTTCCATATTAACCTAATTCGAACTATTGCGAACATTTTAGAAACAATAAAATACCCAAATCTGTCGAGCCGTTCTCAAGTGATGCGCTTACCAACGAACACCATTTAATTTTGTTTATATTATAGATAGATAAGCCTCCACTCAAATCAAAGCATTTATTTCAAATAAACCAAATACTTTTCAATTGTCAAGAAGTCGGTCAGTCATAAAAAATGAAGCTAGTAGCCCATTCCAAAGCGTAGTAGGTTCCTTTGGAGAAGAACGGGCAAGAAACTCCACGGACACTCTTTTAAATTAAAATAATGTTACAAAAATATTGGTTACATCATTCATGTTGAAATTATACGTAATGTGAGAACAATGTGCACGATAAAAGTGTGCACGTTACGTTAGAGACGTGCACGTTAAAAGTGTCCGTAATAAAAAAGATAAAAACAATTGAAAAATTAAAATAAGCCGTAACAACTAAAAAATACAGTCAGTAGTGACAGCCCTACTGACGGCGCCCGTTCACCTACATGACGCATGGATCAGCACCATGCCTCAACTATTTTGATAGGAACTTAATGATCCAACACACGCGCCACCACCAGCGAGATATTTGAGTAAGCGTCACATGCTCTCAGCCGCCAGGGCACATTCAAGTAAATTAAAGACGTTCCCAGTAAATGGTAGCTTTATAGTAGATACCAAGTGCTCACCAGCCTTTTGTAAGAGACTCAATTGATTACTCTAAAGGTACACAGGTGCCGATTCCTTTGTTCACAAACTAAACTAAATTTAAGTTCAGTGCATCTTTTTCTTTCTATTTCATTAAGAAAAGGACAGAATATAAATTTTAGTTTAGTCCTGTTAAATTAATCAGCGCCTGTCACTACTCTATACAAGTTTAGACGAGATTAAAAACTTGCCCACTAAAATTACGTCAAATTACGTCAAGCGCTGATTAATTTGACAGGACTAAACTTATATTTATCTTCTGTCCTTTTCTTAATGAAATAGAAAGAAAAAGATGCACTGAACTTAAATTTAGTTTAGTTTGTGAACAAGGGAATCGGCGCCAATCTCCCTCTTATTAATTAGCAGTTAATTAAGTAAACTCAAAGTAATATACTACACAGAAACTTACTTTAACTTTAATGTAACATTACTGTAATATATTTTTTTCTTTATTTGCTTTCTTTAATATTTATTATATATTTTTCTTTGTTGTGCCATTTCTTAATTATTATACAGTGTGGATGTTTGAGACCTGGCAGTAAGGGTAGGTATCTTAACCGCTGTCGTCATCTGACTAGCCTTTTCCCAACTATATTGAGGTCGGTTTCCAGTCCAAAAGGATGTAGCTGAATTATTTATTGTATGTATTTTACATGGAGCGACTGCCAATCTGACCTCCACAACCCAGTTACTGGGTAACACGATACCTCTTGGTAAGAATGGTTGTCGGACTTTTGGAGTTCTGACTACCCGTAACTACTGTCAAAGATCTACGAATGACAGCCGGAATTAACAGCTTTTTTTTTGTTGGGTGGGAAATCATCAAATAACTTCTCCCGCTCTGGGCGGAGCGGGAGGGTGTGTCAGACTCTTACTGACTAAAACCTACCCGTATTTCTTCCGTTCCGTTGCCAGGGGGTTTCGGTAACCCTGTAGTACCTTCCCGCGACCCCGGCAGGCATCGGCTCTAGTGGACCCCTACACTTGTGCTGACGACATCTCTTTGAGGCGCGCGTGGAATACAACGCGCCGTCGACCCGGGCCTCGTCCTTATCAGACGGTGAGCTACCCATTGCTCACCAGGAATTTACTGCTTAATGTGCTTTCCGAGGGATTTTTTTTTTTTTTTTGGGTGGGAAATCATCAAATAACTTCTCCCGCTCTGGGCGGAGCGGGAGGGTGTGTCAGACTCTTACTGACTAAAACCCACCCGTATTCCTTCTTGTTGCCTGTGTTGCGGGGGCCTCGGTGACCCATAAGTACCTTCCCGCGACCCCGGCAGGCATCGGCCCTAGTGGACCCCTACTATGTGCTGACGACATCTCTTTGAGGCGCGCGTGGAATACAACGCGCCGTCGACCCGGGCCTGGTCCTTACCGGACGGTGAGCTACCCATTGCTCACCGTCCGCAAGCCCGCGCCTACGGTGGCCGGAAATCCGCCCGGGATTCCCGACGCCCTGGGCGTCTCCTGCGGCGGCTAGGGGCGAGAGGGCGCGAAACTTGCCTTTCCCTCAACCGTCCCGCCTCCTCCTTTGCGAGCATTACTGCTTCGCAGAAGGAGGTGACGGCTGCCCATGCCCTCTCGCTCCGTACCATGGCCTGAACCAGGGCCGGACGCGAGAGGTCTCTGCCGCCGATCGCCTCCACGAGGACACGGCGGTGCTCTGCCCAAGCCGGGCAGACCTCCACCGTATGCTCCACCGTGTCCTCCAGGCGATCCACACAGTGGTGACACCCGGACGTTTCCTCCCGCCTTATCCGACACAGGAACCTCCCGAAGCTGCCGTGTCCGGTGAGGACCTGCGTCACGCGGAAGGTGAGGACGCCGTGGCGCCTCTCCAGCCACTCCTCAAAGAGGGGACTTATCGCCGCAATCGTGGCGTGCCCAGCACTGGGTTGCAACAACCGTACTTTCCATGACGCCATGAGATCCCGCCGGAGCTCCGTCCGCTGTGCCGCGATTTCTCGCGGCAGCGGGCTTACGCCCCGGCGTTTCGCCTCCTCGCGCCACTCCCATACGTGCGCGAGGACTTTTGCCTCCAGATCCCATGGCGGCAATCCGGCAAGGAGGCTCGCTGCCTCACAGGAGACCATGCGGTATCCTCGGACCATCCGGATGGCCATGACCCTTTGGGCTGCGCTCAACCGGCGGGCTGGCCGCAGCGCCAGAGAGCGCGCCCATACAGGAGCCCCGTAGAGGGCCATGGACCGCACGACCCCCGCGTAGAGCCTCCGGCAGGAGGCGTTTGGACCCCCTAGATTGGGCAGGAGCCGCTTCAATGCAGCGCCCGCCCGCTCCAGTTTGGGAGCCAAACGTCGGAAATGCTCCACGAAGTTCCACCGGCTGTCGAGGACGAGTCCCAGGTCCCGGGTCGGGCAAAATGTTATTGGGTTTTTCTATCTGGAATTTCTCAGTAGCTGCCGAGAGTCTGGATTTGTGTACGGTTGATGGCAATAGGCTCGCCCCTATTACATGGGACTGAAACATAACTGGCGAAATGTGGTTGTACTACAGGTACACCTCTGCCCAACCCTTCGGGGAAACAAGGCGTGATGTTATGTATGTGTATTATAAATTAATGTCACTTTTCGTGTCTGTCTATGTGACCGCATTGTTCTTCTAAACTACGCAACGGATTTTGATGCGAGTTTCACCATCGTTCACAGAATTTATTCCAGAAGTTTTGTGTTTATACATTAAGGCGCTGACAAGACCCAATTGACCAAAATAGGCTTCTCTTAAGAAAGAAAATTGGCAAATCTGTATAGTTTGTGGTAGCGGATAAAATATATGTTAATTTTGAACATATTTCCCAGAACTTGGTTGTCACCAAAACACAAAGTTTTGAATAAAAAATATCGATACAAACTAACGTTAAACTAACCTCTTACCTTGAGTTCTAATCCAAAATATCTGTATTAAATATCAACATAAATTACGTATTTAATTAATAACAAGTACGTCTTATTCTAATGCAGAACTTTGTTTTTTTTTTTATTTTCGATTACTTTACTCAATTCTGAGTAAATAGATAATTACTTCATATTTTGCAATAAATTACAAGCGTTTTGTCGTCGCGCTTCTCTTTCTTTTCTATGCAATCTGACAGTGACCGCGGTGTAGGTGTTGTGAGCGTCTTAATATTAAACTTACATATAATTAAGAGGCCTACAACACCTAAAGCGTGGTCACTGTCGGACTGCATAGAAAAGAAAGAGAAGCGCGATGACACAACGCTGGTAATTTATTGCAAAATATGAAGCAATTATCGATTTAAAAAAAAGCTGTAAATTGTATAAAAAAAAATAAAACACTATTATGCTAATATGTTGCTTGTAGAATAATCTGACAAAAAAACAGAATGATTGCATGTATATTAGTATGGTTTTTAATCGTTAAAATAAATTTTTAGAGGTATCTTCGTGTTTTTTTTCTATCGTATCAAATTAGTTATATTATGTTTTCAACACACTATCTACCTAGCATATATCCTTAAGAATATCATATATTTTTCTGATTTTGTTTACTGCAGTGGATCATATACTTTAAGGCATTATAAAACTTATAAAAGTTGTGTTTAGGTCCTGTAGTCCCCTTAAGAGAAATGATTCGCATCAGCATTGCAATTCAGCGAGGAAATTCCGCCAACATCCTCTGTACAAAGCCTGTAGGGCCTTTTTAGGGTTCCGTAGTAAACAAGGAACCCTTATAGTTTCACCATGTCCGTCTGTCTGTCTGTCTGACCTTACTGTAGCTCAGAGACGCTTAGTACTAGAAAGCTGTAATTTGGCATAGGTATACATATTAATCACGCCGACAAAGTGCTTAAATAAAATCTTGGAATCTTGCACGTAATGTGGGGATGATATTTTTTTCTCCTCTACCTCATGGTGTGGGGTATTGTTGGATAGGCCGTTCAAAAATATTGCAGGTCTATGGACACCTTGCGTATTCAAGTGCTAATTTTTGTTAGAGTCAAGTGTCCCCCTCCCCCCTGCCAGCTAAATTGTTGTTTCTGGAGATGCGAAAAAATTCATGGCATACTACTGCCATGAATTTTTTCGCATCTCCATAAACAACAACTAACGTGTATGTACTAACAAATAATGAAATTAAAAGGAAAACTATCACGGCTAAGTAGGCTTTTTAAGTTGATGAGTTATAGTTTGACAGTTGATTTGACAGATAAATAACGTTGAGTAGCGTTCCAGTATACGATTTTTAAACTGAGTGGTGTTTGAGCACAACTTAATTTAAGAAGCACTTAGATTTAAGAAGCCCTCAAAAGTAACGTTTGGGTATACGAAATTGAAGTTTAAGAGCTGCTCAAACATATAAGCAGCCCTTAAATATTTGAGTGACGTTTCAGTATTCGGCCGATAGTCGACCAACTAAAAATTTGCAGTCGGAGAATTGACCGTGGCATTTATTGATGTATGAGAGAACAGGGTTTTCAACTCCGCCATGGGATCTGGAGGCAAAAGCCCTCGCGCACGTATGGGAGTGGCGCGAGGAGGCGAAACGCCGGGGCGTAAGTCCGCTGCCGCGAGAAATCGCGGCACAGCGGACGGAGCTCCGGCGGGATCTCATGGCGTCATGGAAAGTACGGTTGTCGCAACCCAGTGCTGGGCACGCCACGATTGCGGCGATAAGTCCCCTCTTTGAGGAGTGGCTGGAGAGGCGCCACGGCGTCCTCACCTTACGCCTGACGCAGGTCCTCACCGGACACGGCAGCTTCGGGAGGTTCCTGTGTCGGATAAGGCGGGAGGAAACGTCCGGGTGTCACCACTGTGTGGATCGCTCGGAGGACACGGTGGAGCATACGGTGGAGGTCTGCCCGGCTTGGGCAGAGCACCGCCGTGTCCTCGTGGAGGCGATCGGCGGCAGAGACCTCTCGCGTCCGGCTCTGGTTCAGGCCATGGTACGGAGCGAGAGGGCATGGGCAGCCGTCACCTCCTTCTGCGAAGCAGTAATGCTCGCAAAGGAGGAGGCGGGACGGTTGAGGGAAAGGCAAGTTTCGCGCCCTCTCGCCCCTAGCCGCCGCAGGAGACGCCCAGGGCGTCGGGAATCCCGGGCGGATTTCCGGCCACCGTAGGCGCGGGCTTGCGGACGGTGAGCAATGGGTAGCTCACCGTCCGGTAAGGACCAGGCCCGGGTCGACGGCGCGTTGTATTCCACGCGCGCCTCAAAGAGATGTCGTCAGCACATAGTAGGGTTCCACTAGGGCCGATGCCTGCCGGGGTCGCGGGAAGGTACTTATGGGTCACCGAGGCCCCCGCAACACAGGCAACAAGAAGGAATACGGGTGGGTTTTAGTCAGTAAGAGTCTGACACACCCTCCCGCTCCGCCCAGAGCGGGAGAAGTTATTTGATGAATTCCCACCCAAAAAAAAAAAAAAAAGGGTTTTCAACTATAAAGTTAAGTTTGTTTTTGGAATAAATTCGTCCGACACGCACTTGGCTGTTTTTTTTAGGTTTAACTTAGTTTTAATTTAATTTAGTTAATATTCATCTTGTAATTTGGTTATATAAAATATTATCGTCATTAAGAGATCTCGATGTCAAGTCGTAAAAGCGGTACGAAGCAGGGGAGCGCGGGCGGGCTTGCTGTAAGGACATAAATTGCTTTCTGGAAGCGAGAGTGCCTCCATTTCCGAACGGATGGGTTCCGTATCAGTTTATTGATACTACTATTTACTGTGGACATTTTACATTTATCTTCTTGACATTGTATTCAACTGTTCTTTCAAGAGACGTTAATACAAGGCAACCGTTTTGTGAAATAAATATTAAGGCACTGACAAGACCCAATTGAACAAAATAGGCTTCTCTTAAGAAAAAAAATTGCCAGATCTGTATAGTTTGTGGTAGCGGAAAAAATATATGTTAATATTGAACATATTTCCCAGAACTTGGTTGTTACTAAAACACGTTTTGAAAAAAAATCTCGATACAAATTAACGTTAAACTAACCTTACCTTACCTTGAGTTCTAATCCAAAATATCTGCATTAAATATCAACATACACTTGAGAGCAATAAAATCGCACATCCCTTGTAATTTGGTTTATTACTGATTGTTTTCTAAAATCTAAAGATATTGAGTAAAAATCATTAGACAAAATTAAAGCATACAAGCTTAGCTTTACAAAAACATAAAATTAAAATCATTGACCTTCACGTACTTACAAAAACCGACCGTACACCGAATTCCCCAAATTCACGCGTTTGCGTTGTCACTACTTGCACCCTTAGCCGCAGGTATAAAAAGGTCGGTTTATTGGAATTTTTAATCAGTTGCATACCGAAGGTCAACGTGATAACATCTCTACTGGAAGCATACGGATTTACCGGAAAAATATGGATACCCCGCCCGCAGAAGCCGCTCAAGTTATTGCCTTGCTCGAAGCAGGCCATAACCAAAGTGAAGTTGCTCGACGGCTAAATTTGAGCCGCTACTCTGTTCGACGTGTATACCAGAGGTTCCAAGAGACCGGTGGCTACATTCGGCGACCAGGATCTGGCCGGCGACGCACAACATCAGAGCGTGATGACCGCTTTCTTGTGACAAGCTCTTTGAGAAATCGGCAACTGAACGCGGTTCAACTGGGACAACAGCTTCGAGAAGTTCGCAATGTCAGTATTAGTCGGTGGACAGTTCGAAGAAGACTAGGTGAAGCAGGAATGACTTCACATCGCCCAGCAAATGGTCCCAAATTGATCACACCTCACCGACAAGCCCGGCTACAATTTGCTAGGGAACATTTAAATTGGACGTATGACCAATGGCGGGCTGTTATGTTCTCTGATGAGTGATAAGCGAACGTGTGGCTTTTGGAGGTGGATCGTGTATGTTTTGGGGTGGCATAATGTTGGACACTAAAACTGACATTGTGTTCATCACTACGGCGAATACCAGCCCGAGATCGAGAAGTTTGACGGCTGCACGATAGGTCGAAGAAGTGCTCGAAGAACATGTGAGGCCGTTTGCGTGGCTTATGGGAGAAGATTTTCTCTTAATGCACGACAACGCCAGACCGCATGTCGCTAGAACAGTGTGCGACTACATGAAAGACGTTGGAATCACCGCGACGGAGTGGCCAGCTCGTAGTCCTGATCACAATCCGATTGAGCATGTCTGGGATGAGCTAAAAAGAAGAGTTCGAACAAGAAGCCCTGCTCCTACGCGCCTCCAAGAGCTTCAACTTGCCATTGAAGAGGAGTGGAACGCCATACCACAAGATTTCATGGTGAAATTAATACGGTCCATGAAAAACCGATTAAGAGCTGTAATCAAGGCTAGGGGAGAGAATACACCTTATTAAAAAGCAATTTGATCAAGCATTTTGAGTTTTATTTTTATTCTTTCTTAAGCGAAATTGGGTAATTTTATCCGTATGTTGGGTTTTGTGCCCTAAAACCTCCTATGGGTATTTTTTTTACACTGTATTTGATAACATTAGAAAGGTACTGAAGTAAACATTCAAATAGTGTAAGTTTTATTTTAATATGTACTCACATTCATGAAAAACTGCTTTAACAACAAAAAGTCATTTATATTATTTTCCGTACATTATTTTTCCCTAAATTATTTTCCCTACATTATTTTTGTGAATCTGTCCTAAATATATTTTTATAAATAATATAAAACAAAACCGTTTTTCATGTCAGTCTGTGGGACCGCTTAGTTCTTCTAAACTACACAATGTATTTTGAGGTGATTTTATTCAATATTACGAGAATTTATACCGGAAGGTTTATGTATATAGTACATATATGTTTAACTTAGTTTATTATCTGCCTAGCCTTTTCCCAACTATGTTGGAGTCAGCTTCCAGTCTGCCCGGATGCAGCTGAATACCAGTATTTTACATGGAGCGGATGCCTATCTAACCTCCACAATCCAAACTCAAATTCAAACTCAAACTCAAAGCATTTATTTCAATTAAACCATTTACAGGCACTTTTGAATTGTCAAGGAGTCGGTCAGTTAGAAATATGAAGCTAGTTGCCCATTCCAAAGCGTAGTAGGTACCTATGGAGAAGAAGGGGCAAGAAACTCCATGGACACTCTTTTAAATTAAATTGATACATAAAGATTAGTACAAAAATAATGTTGAAATTATAACTAAATGTGAGGACGATGTAAAATAAAAAACGCGTCCATAGTAGATAAAGAAACAAAAACAATTTCTAAATAAAATAATTACAAATAAGCCGAGGACGCTAAGAGGTAACCAGTCCCAACTAACGGCGCCCGTTCACGAGCATGACGAATGGATCAGTACCATTCAGCTCAACTATTTTGAAGGGAGCTAAATGATCCAACACACGCGCTACCATCAGCGAGACATCTGAGTGAGCATGACATACTCTCAGCTGCCAGGGCCCATTCAAGTCAATTACATAACCGGTAAATGGTAGCTCTATTCTACATAGTACTCACACCTGTGGAATGGACTTACTGGATAACATTATAGCCCTTGATAAGGCTGGTTATTAGACTTTCGGTCTTCTGACGACCCGTAACAACTGTCAAAGATCTACAAATGACAGCTGGGACCAACAACTCAACGTGCTTCCCGAAATACGGAAGGGTCTTGGTATGTAAAAATGGTCACCCATCCACGGACCAACCGCGATATATTTAACATAGTTAAAGTACTGAAATCTCGATGGTTTATCATGAGTAGGTTTATTGAGTAGGTTTATTGCACTCGTGTGAAGCATGGGCGGGTCACTAGTTGTATTACATGTGAAGTAAAATGAATACATATACAGAAAGTGTATATACTCGTATAAATACAGTCTTGATCCCGAAGCTGTATGAAATATACTTTACGACCATACCTACCAAATAAACATTAAAAAAAAAACATAAAAATCGGTCGAGCCGTTTCGGAGGAGTGCGACCACAAACACCGTGACACGAGATTTGATATACAAGTTGTCGTTTTGCATCCTCGTCAAATTCAAGGAGGTAACTATGCTAATGATTCAATAATAAAATAAGTGGGCCTTTTTTTATCTTTCTAATTTTTGGAAATTGGCATGTGTGGGACACGCATGTTAAAACGCAGCACTGTAACTGCCCTTTTACACACACTACCGCATACGCAACAGGCTGATTCTGTTCTGTGAAAGTGGTGTATTCTATAATACTGTCAAACTGAAATAACTAAAAAAACTAGTATGTATTAATTATTAAGCAGGTATCGTAATTTTATTTGATTATACATGTCTTTCATAGCAGCCTCCTGAAATTTGACGACGATGCAAAACGAGATCTTGTATTTTATATTATTAGAAGATTATGAAGAGGTTAAATTTGTGAGCTTGTATGTAGGGGCTAATCTTCGGAGCTACTGATTTGATTCCAAAAATTCTTTCACAAATAGGAAGCTACATTATCTCAGAGTGTGTTTTATGTTTAAACGAGCAACTATACACAAACGTAGTCGCGGGCAGAGGTAAGTAAATAATAAAATATACAGAACTATATTCCCGTCGTCACTAACAAATAAGTTGAACCCAGTGAGTCGTGCCAACGCCCCTGCCAAGCAAATAGCTTGAAGTATCAACTCACAGCTTAATGCGGCTTCACTGAAATGAAAGCTAACTGTTATAAATGAACTCGGTCTCTACGGTCACAATTTGTTTTAAGATTTCGTATTTCAATTCAAGTAAAAGTTTGTGGTCGCTCAGAGGTTTAAAACCTGCTCCAGGTTTCGGGTTGACAAACTGCATATTTAAGATAACATCACGCCTTGTTTCCCCAAAGTGTTGGGCGGAGGTGTACCTATAGTACACCCACATTTCGCCAGTTATGTTTGAGTCCCATGTTATAGGAGTCGAGCCTTTGCCCGGCTTGGGAATCGAACCCAGGACCTCAGGCTCAGCAGTAGCGCTTGCAACCACTGAGAAACATTTAAAAAAAACTGTAAACACAGCTCATGGCGTCGTCAGGACAGCTGAACCTAACGATCCTACATCATACGAGTATATCTTATTTCCATGGATTTGATCCATTTGCAAGTTCAAAACATGTTTATTCAATGTTATAAGCAGTTTGGGAAACACTTAGTTATGTGAAGCAGAATAACAACTTAGACAATGCTGCACCTTACTTTTTTTTTTTTTGGGTGGGAAATTATCAAATAACTTCTCGCGCTCTGGGCGGAGCGGGAGGGTGTGCCAGACTCTTACTGACTAAAACCTACCCATGTTCCTTCCGTTGCCTGTGTTGCCAGGGGCCTCGGTAACCCTTACGGACTTTCCCGCGAAGCTGCACCTTACTTGCGTTGCTTAGTCGCTACCAAAGGACTTATGCCCGTTTTCACAAGCAACTCATTCGTCATTCACTCTTCTTTCTTTTTCCAGGCCGATTTTCTTTGGTCTGCACTCGCTCTGAACATCGGGATGGCAATCATTTATTTAAAGAGAAGCCACGGGAATATATTCGTTAGAAGTTGGCGGAATCATTCCAGCGCTGATTCGTCTTCTCCTCTACCTATCGTCATTTCTCCTGCCACTTTTAATTTTCTATATACGTATATGTATGTATCTATGTACTAGTACATAGTTTTGTTTTTAGAGTTATCTATAAGGTTGACTGGTGTTCATAAATAAATAAAAGCGCGCTGTTGAATTTTCAACGCTCGGCTTAGCGCCAAAAGTTGAAAATCTGTTGCAATTTTATTTAGGTGTAGGTAAACCCTAATTGGGCTGTTACGGTGATCAACGATCCTCCCTTTTAATAACAAGCAATTTAACTCCAAGATTAAATCCAAAGTTCAATCTAACCATAAATAAATAACGACAACAAATTAACCGAGGAAATGAACAAATAAGCCACGTGACCGAATGAATGAACGAATCAGAAACCGAAGCTGACTGAACAAATCACCGGAAGAGTGACTGAATGAACCAGTTGGTCGGTGGAGTGTGAAGGCTGAAGGAATAAAGGTATAAATCGTTTTCCAAAGCAAGTGGCCCTCGATTTCCGATCGGAAGATTCCCCATCTCGTTTTCGAGATTCAGCGTAGATCTACTAAGACATTTTTACGTCTTGCTGTGTTTATATCTATGCATAATACTCGTAGCAGGAACATAGATTTTTCAATATATATTATTTTAAATACTAGCTGACCCGACATACATTGTCCTGTCAAAGTTCATACAAAAATCGCACAGAAAAAAAGACGATCAGTTTTTCCCGAATTTAATTTTTTCCGGGAAGTTTTTCTAATTTTTATTTCCATATTAACCTAATTCGAACTATTGCGAACATTTTAGAAACAATAAAATACCCAAATCTGTCGAGCCGTTCTCAAGTGATGCGCTTACCAACGAACACCATTTAATTTTGTTTATATTATAGATAGATAAGCCTCCACTCAAATCAAAGCATTTATTTCAAATAAACCAAATACTTTTCAATTGTCAAGAAGTCGGTCAGTCATAAAAAATGAAGCTAGTAGCCCATTCCAAAGCGTAGTAGGTTCCTTTGGAGAAGAACGGGCAAGAAACTCCACGGACACTCTTTTAAATTAAAATAATGTTACAAAAATATTGGTTACATCATTCATGTTGAAATTATACGTAATGTGAGAACAATGTGCACGATAAAAGTGTGCACGTTACGTTAGAGACGTGCACGTTAAAAGTGTCCGTAATAAAAAAGATAAAAACAATTGAAAAATTAAAATAAGCCGTAACAACTAAAAAATACAGTCAGTAGTGACAGCCCTACTGACGGCGCCCGTTCACCTACATGACGCATGGATCAGCACCATGCCTCAACTATTTTGATAGGAACTTAATGATCCAACACACGCGCCACCACCAGCGAGATATTTGAGTAAGCGTCACATGCTCTCAGCCGCCAGGGCACATTCAAGTAAATTAAAGACGTTCCCAGTAAATGGTAGCTTTATAGTAGATACCAAGTGCTCACCAGCCTTTTGTAAGAGACTCAATTGATTACTCTAAAGGTACACAGGTGCCGATTCCTTTGTTCACAAACTAAACTAAATTTAAGTTCAGTGCATCTTTTTCTTTCTATTTCATTAAGAAAAGGACAGAATATAAATTTTAGTTTAGTCCTGTTAAATTAATCAGCGCCTGTCACTACTCTATACAAGTTTAGACGAGATTAAAAACTTGCCCACTAAAATTACGTCAAATTACGTCAAGCGCTGATTAATTTGACAGGACTAAACTTATATTTATCTTCTGTCCTTTTCTTAATGAAATAGAAAGAAAAAGATGCACTGAACTTAAATTTAGTTTAGTTTGTGAACAAGGGAATCGGCGCCAATCTCCCTCTTATTAATTAGCAGTTAATTAAGTAAACTCAAAGTAATATACTACACAGAAACTTACTTTAACTTTAATGTAACATTACTGTAATATATTTTTTTCTTTATTTGCTTTCTTTAATATTTATTATATATTTTTCTTTGTTGTGCCATTTCTTAATTATTATACAGTGTGGATGTTTGAGACCTGGCAGTAAGGGTAGGTATCTTAACCGCTGTCGTCATCTGACTAGCCTTTTCCCAACTATATTGAGGTCGGTTTCCAGTCCAAAAGGATGTAGCTGAATTATTTATTGTATGTATTTTACATGGAGCGACTGCCAATCTGACCTCCACAACCCAGTTACTGGGTAACACGATACCTCTTGGTAAGAATGGTTGTCGGACTTTTGGAGTTCTGACTACCCGTAACTACTGTCAAAGATCTACGAATGACAGCCGGAATTAACAGCTTTTTTTTTGTTGGGTGGGAAATCATCAAATAACTTCTCCCGCTCTGGGCGGAGCGGGAGGGTGTGTCAGACTCTTACTGACTAAAACCTACCCGTATTTCTTCCGTTCCGTTGCCAGGGGGTTTCGGTAACCCTGTAGTACCTTCCCGCGACCCCGGCAGGCATCGGCTCTAGTGGACCCCTACACTTGTGCTGACGACATCTCTTTGAGGCGCGCGTGGAATACAACGCGCCGTCGACCCGGGCCTCGTCCTTATCAGACGGTGAGCTACCCATTGCTCACCAGGAATTTACTGCTTAATGTGCTTTCCGAGGGATTTTTTTTTTTTTTTTGGGTGGGAAATCATCAAATAACTTCTCCCGCTCTGGGCGGAGCGGGAGGGTGTGTCAGACTCTTACTGACTAAAACCCACCCGTATTCCTTCTTGTTGCCTGTGTTGCGGGGGCCTCGGTGACCCATAAGTACCTTCCCGCGACCCCGGCAGGCATCGGCCCTAGTGGACCCCTACTATGTGCTGACGACATCTCTTTGAGGCGCGCGTGGAATACAACGCGCCGTCGACCCGGGCCTGGTCCTTACCGGACGGTGAGCTACCCATTGCTCACCGTCCGCAAGCCCGCGCCTACGGTGGCCGGAAATCCGCCCGGGATTCCCGACGCCCTGGGCGTCTCCTGCGGCGGCTAGGGGCGAGAGGGCGCGAAACTTGCCTTTCCCTCAACCGTCCCGCCTCCTCCTTTGCGAGCATTACTGCTTCGCAGAAGGAGGTGACGGCTGCCCATGCCCTCTCGCTCCGTACCATGGCCTGAACCAGGGCCGGACGCGAGAGGTCTCTGCCGCCGATCGCCTCCACGAGGACACGGCGGTGCTCTGCCCAAGCCGGGCAGACCTCCACCGTATGCTCCACCGTGTCCTCCAGGCGATCCACACAGTGGTGACACCCGGACGTTTCCTCCCGCCTTATCCGACACAGGAACCTCCCGAAGCTGCCGTGTCCGGTGAGGACCTGCGTCACGCGGAAGGTGAGGACGCCGTGGCGCCTCTCCAGCCACTCCTCAAAGAGGGGACTTATCGCCGCAATCGTGGCGTGCCCAGCACTGGGTTGCAACAACCGTACTTTCCATGACGCCATGAGATCCCGCCGGAGCTCCGTCCGCTGTGCCGCGATTTCTCGCGGCAGCGGGCTTACGCCCCGGCGTTTCGCCTCCTCGCGCCACTCCCATACGTGCGCGAGGACTTTTGCCTCCAGATCCCATGGCGGCAATCCGGCAAGGAGGCTCGCTGCCTCACAGGAGACCATGCGGTATCCTCGGACCATCCGGATGGCCATGACCCTTTGGGCCGCGCTCAACCGGCGGGCTGGCCGCAGCGCCAGAGAGCGCGCCCATACAGGAGCCCCGTAGAGGGCCATGGACCGCACGACCCCCGCGTAGAGCCTCCGGCAGGAGGCGTTTGGACCCCCTAGATTGGGCAGGAGCCGCTTCAATGCAGCGCCCGCCCGCTCCAGTTTGGGAGCCAAACGTCGGAAATGCTCCACGAAGTTCCACCGGCTGTCGAGGACGAGTCCCAGGTCCCGGGTCGGGCAAAATGTTATTGGGTTTTTCTATCTGGAATTTCTCAGTAGCTGCCGAGAGTCTGGATTTGTGTACGGTTGATGGCAATAGGCTCGCCCCTATTACATGGGACTGAAACATAACTGGCGAAATGTGGTTGTACTACAGGTACACCTCTGCCCAACCCTTCGGGGAAACAAGGCGTGATGTTATGTATGTGTATTATAAATTAATGTCACTTTTCGTGTCTGTCTATGTGACCGCATTGTTCTTCTAAACTACGCAACGGATTTTGATGCGAGTTTCACCATCGTTCACAGAATTTATTCCAGAAGTTTTGTGTTTATACATTAAGGCGCTGACAAGACCCAATTGACCAAAATAGGCTTCTCTTAAGAAAGAAAATTGGCAAATCTGTATAGTTTGTGGTAGCGGATAAAATATATGTTAATTTTGAACATATTTCCCAGAACTTGGTTGTCACCAAAACACAAAGTTTTGAATAAAAAATATCGATACAAACTAACGTTAAACTAACCTCTTACCTTGAGTTCTAATCCAAAATATCTGTATTAAATATCAACATAAATTACGTATTTAATTAATAACAAGTACGTCTTATTCTAATGCAGAACTTTGTTTTTTTTTTTATTTTCGATTACTTTACTCAATTCTGAGTAAATAGATAATTACTTCATATTTTGCAATAAATTACAAGCGTTTTGTCGTCGCGCTTCTCTTTCTTTTCTATGCAATCTGACAGTGACCGCGGTGTAGGTGTTGTGAGCGTCTTAATATTAAACTTACATATAATTAAGAGGCCTACAACACCTAAAGCGTGGTCACTGTCGGACTGCATAGAAAAGAAAGAGAAGCGCGATGACACAACGCTGGTAATTTATTGCAAAATATGAAGCAATTATCGATTTAAAAAAAAGCTGTAAATTGTATAAAAAAAAATAAAACACTATTATGCTAATATGTTGCTTGTAGAATAATCTGACAAAAAAACAGAATGATTGCATGTATATTAGTATGGTTTTTAATCGTTAAAATAAATTTTTAGAGGTATCTTCGTGTTTTTTTTCTATCGTATCAAATTAGTTATATTATGTTTTCAACACACTATCTACCTAGCATATATCCTTAAGAATATCATATATTTTTCTGATTTTGTTTACTGCAGTGGATCATATACTTTAAGGCATTATAAAACTTATAAAAGTTGTGTTTAGGTCCTGTAGTCCCCTTAAGAGAAATGATTCGCATCAGCATTGCAATTCAGCGAGGAAATTCCGCCAACATCCTCTGTACAAAGCCTGTAGGGCCTTTTTAGGGTTCCGTAGTAAACAAGGAACCCTTATAGTTTCACCATGTCCGTCTGTCTGTCTGTCTGACCTTACTGTAGCTCAGAGACGCTTAGTACTAGAAAGCTGTAATTTGGCATAGGTATACATATTAATCACGCCGACAAAGTGCTTAAATAAAATCTTGGAATCTTGCACGTAATGTGGGGATGATATTTTTTTCTCCTCTACCTCATGGTGTGGGGTATTGTTGGATAGGCCGTTCAAAAATATTGCAGGTCTATGGACACCTTGCGTATTCAAGTGCTAATTTTTGTTAGAGTCAAGTGTCCCCCTCCCCCCTGCCAGCTAAATTGTTGTTTCTGGAGATGCGAAAAAATTCATGGCATACTACTGCCATGAATTTTTTCGCATCTCCATAAACAACAACTAACGTGTATGTACTAACAAATAATGAAATTAAAAGGAAAACTATCACGGCTAAGTAGGCTTTTTAAGTTGATGAGTTATAGTTTGACAGTTGATTTGACAGATAAATAACGTTGAGTAGCGTTCCAGTATACGATTTTTAAACTGAGTGGTGTTTGAGCACAACTTAATTTAAGAAGCACTTAGATTTAAGAAGCCCTCAAAAGTAACGTTTGGGTATACGAAATTGAAGTTTAAGAGCTGCTCAAACATATAAGCAGCCCTTAAATATTTGAGTGACGTTTCAGTATTCGGCCGATAGTCGACCAACTAAAAATTTGCAGTCGGAGAATTGACCGTGGCATTTATTGATGTATGAGAGAACAGGGTTTTCAACTCCGCCATGGGATCTGGAGGCAAAAGCCCTCGCGCACGTATGGGAGTGGCGCGAGGAGGCGAAACGCCGGGGCGTAAGTCCGCTGCCGCGAGAAATCGCGGCACAGCGGACGGAGCTCCGGCGGGATCTCATGGCGTCATGGAAAGTACGGTTGTCGCAACCCAGTGCTGGGCACGCCACGATTGCGGCGATAAGTCCCCTCTTTGAGGAGTGGCTGGAGAGGCGCCACGGCGTCCTCACCTTACGCCTGACGCAGGTCCTCACCGGACACGGCAGCTTCGGGAGGTTCCTGTGTCGGATAAGGCGGGAGGAAACGTCCGGGTGTCACCACTGTGTGGATCGCCCGGAGGACACGGTGGAGCATACGGTGGAGGTCTGCCCGGCTTGGGCAGAGCACCGCCGTGTCCTCGTGGAGGCGATCGGCGGCAGAGACCTCTCGCGTCCGGCTCTGGTTCAGGCCATGGTACGGAGCGAGAGGGCATGGGCAGCCGTCACCTCCTTCTGCGAAGCAGTAATGCTCGCAAAGGAGGAGGCGGGACGGTTGAGGGAAAGGCAAGTTTCGCGCCCTCTCGCCCCTAGCCGCCGCAGGAGACGCCCAGGGCGTCGGGAATCCCGGGCGGATTTCCGGCCACCGTAGGCGCGGGCTTGCGGACGGTGAGCAATGGGTAGCTCACCGTCCGGTAAGGACCAGGCCCGGGTCGACGGCGCGTTGTATTCCACGCGCGCCTCAAAGAGATGTCGTCAGCACATAGTAGGGTTCCACTAGGGCCGATGCCTGCCGGGGTCGCGGGAAGGTACTTATGGGTCACCGAGGCCCCCGCAACACAGGCAACAAGAAGGAATACGGGTGGGTTTTAGTCAGTAAGAGTCTGACACACCCTCCCGCTCCGCCCAGAGCGGGAGAAGTTATTTGATGAATTCCCACCCAAAAAAAAAAAAAAAAGGGTTTTCAACTATAAAGTTAAGTTTGTTTTTGGAATAAATTCGTCCGACACGCACTTGGCTGTTTTTTTTAGGTTTAACTTAGTTTTAATTTAATTTAGTTAATATTCATCTTGTAATTTGGTTATATAAAATATTATCGTCATTAAGAGATCTCGATGTCAAGTCGTAAAAGCGGTACGAAGCAGGGGAGCGCGGGCGGGCTTGCTGTAAGGACATAAATTGCTTTCTGGAAGCGAGAGTGCCTCCATTTCCGAACGGATGGGTTCCGTATCAGTTTATTGATACTACTATTTACTGTGGACATTTTACATTTATCTTCTTGACATTGTATTCAACTGTTCTTTCAAGAGACGTTAATACAAGGCAACCGTTTTGTGAAATAAATATTAAGGCACTGACAAGACCCAATTGAACAAAATAGGCTTCTCTTAAGAAAAAAAATTGCCAGATCTGTATAGTTTGTGGTAGCGGAAAAAATATATGTTAATATTGAACATATTTCCCAGAACTTGGTTGTTACTAAAACACGTTTTGAAAAAAAATCTCGATACAAATTAACGTTAAACTAACCTTACCTTACCTTGAGTTCTAATCCAAAATATCTGCATTAAATATCAACATACACTTGAGAGCAATAAAATCGCACATCCCTTGTAATTTGGTTTATTACTGATTGTTTTCTAAAATCTAAAGATATTGAGTAAAAATCATTAGACAAAATTAAAGCATACAAGCTTAGCTTTACAAAAACATAAAATTAAAATCATTGACCTTCACGTACTTACAAAAACCGACCGTACACCGAATTCCCCAAATTCACGCGTTTGCGTTGTCACTACTTGCACCCTTAGCCGCAGGTATAAAAAGGTCGGTTTATTGGAATTTTTAATCAGTTGCATACCGAAGGTCAACGTGATAACATCTCTACTGGAAGCATACGGATTTACCGGAAAAATATGGATACCCCGCCCGCAGAAGCCGCTCAAGTTATTGCCTTGCTCGAAGCAGGCCATAACCAAAGTGAAGTTGCTCGACGGCTAAATTTGAGCCGCTACTCTGTTCGACGTGTATACCAGAGGTTCCAAGAGACCGGTGGCTACATTCGGCGACCAGGATCTGGCCGGCGACGCACAACATCAGAGCGTGATGACCGCTTTCTTGTGACAAGCTCTTTGAGAAATCGGCAACTGAACGCGGTTCAACTGGGACAACAGCTTCGAGAAGTTCGCAATGTCAGTATTAGTCGGTGGACAGTTCGAAGAAGACTAGGTGAAGCAGGAATGACTTCACATCGCCCAGCAAATGGTCCCAAATTGATCACACCTCACCGACAAGCCCGGCTACAATTTGCTAGGGAACATTTAAATTGGACGTATGACCAATGGCGGGCTGTTATGTTCTCTGATGAGTGATAAGCGAACGTGTGGCTTTTGGAGGTGGATCGTGTATGTTTTGGGGTGGCATAATGTTGGACACTAAAACTGACATTGTGTTCATCACTACGGCGAATACCAGCCCGAGATCGAGAAGTTTGACGGCTGCACGATAGGTCGAAGAAGTGCTCGAAGAACATGTGAGGCCGTTTGCGTGGCTTATGGGAGAAGATTTTCTCTTAATGCACGACAACGCCAGACCGCATGTCGCTAGAACAGTGTGCGACTACATGAAAGACGTTGGAATCACCGCGACGGAGTGGCCAGCTCGTAGTCCTGATCACAATCCGATTGAGCATGTCTGGGATGAGCTAAAAAGAAGAGTTCGAACAAGAAGCCCTGCTCCTACGCGCCTCCAAGAGCTTCAACTTGCCATTGAAGAGGAGTGGAACGCCATACCACAAGATTTCATGGTGAAATTAATACGGTCCATGAAAAACCGATTAAGAGCTGTAATCAAGGCTAGGGGAGAGAATACACCTTATTAAAAAGCAATTTGATCAAGCATTTTGAGTTTTATTTTTATTCTTTCTTAAGCGAAATTGGGTAATTTTATCCGTATGTTGGGTTTTGTGCCCTAAAACCTCCTATGGGTATTTTTTTTACACTGTATTTGATAACATTAGAAAGGTACTGAAGTAAACATTCAAATAGTGTAAGTTTTATTTTAATATGTACTCACATTCATGAAAAACTGCTTTAACAACAAAAAGTCAACGTGTGTGATTTTATTGCTCTCAAGTGTATAATACGTTACGTATTTAATTAATTACAAGAACATCTTATTTGAATGCAGAACTTGGTTGTTTTTTATTTTCGATTACTCAACTCAATTCTGAGTAAATAGATAGTTGCTTCATATTTAGCAATAAATTAGGTACAAGCGTTGTGTCATCGCGCTTCTCTTTATTTTCTATGCAATCTGACAGTGACCGCGGTTTAGGTGTTGTCAGCGTCTTGATACCAGCCTATTATCGTCCCACTGCAGGGCAAACGCCTCTTCTCATACAAAGAAGCCACGAGCAATGATCACCACACTTACCCAAGATGGGTTGGTAATTTCAGACTTATATTAACTATAAGTCCAGTTTTCCTCACGATGTTTTTCCTTCACCGATGCCAGTAATGATCAAGAAAAACTACATATTATGAATTGATAAGTTCACATTATTACTTGCTAGGATCTCGACCAGTGGTCCGGTGGTAACAGCTGCGACTTACGAGTTGTAGGTCGTAGGTTCGAACCCAGACAGGCGCTTTACTTTCTGTAAATTATTCCATCACCACTGCTCTCAAAACGGTGAAGGAAAACATCGTGAGGAAACCGGCATGTCCTAGAACCAAAAATTCGAAGACATGTGACATCTACCAACCCGCACTGGGCCCGCGTGGTGGATTACGGCCCACTCCCTCTCACAGAGAGGAGGCCTGTGTCCCAGCAGTGGGAACATTATAGGCTGATTATGTAGGATCTCGACCCACAACGCTCGGGGGGTAATGGCTGATTTTTGCGTTATGCTCGTGAACGGGTGTTGCTTGTGGTGACTGGTCGTCTTGCTGACCATTGTTTTGTTGTGTTATGTTATCAGTAATTAACTGTTTATTTATTTTACTTTGATGGTCCTAGTTCATCATTTGTGACTGTTACAGCTATAGCTATGTAAGCGGGCACGCCCTTTATACTTGGAAGCTTTTATTTAGGTTTTAAGTTCAGTTTACCTTTTTTATCTCTGCTTGAGAATAGTTTGCGGTCTTTTTCTTTTCTTTTTTTTTTTGTTGGTATAGTGGTGTGCTAGCTGACATATGGCTAATAATTTAATGTTTCGTGTTGCACGTGGTGTAAATTGTTTTGCATACTATTGTATAGAATCCAGTTGTTTTATCTAACTGAACAGACAGCTGTGCTGCTGGGGAGTTTGTTGGCCACTTCTTCTTCCCAGCTAAAGCACTAGGAAGTGGTAAAGGGTGGGCGTTTTGGGGGACTGTCTTATGTAATTTTGCCGTTCGAAAAGTGCTGATCCTCAGCCTAGTTTGAATAAATTACTTTTGATTTTGCTCGTGCATGAGAGGCGACGTCACTGGGCCATCACGACCATTTGAGAAAATACCGAATAGTAAAGTTGTGAACCAGTATTTTATCTACTGAATTCATTCACAATCACATTAAGTTTTTCGCCAGTAAGTTTTTGAGGATAGATGGCGCTGCCGAAACCAGCCAAAAATCTAAGCGTGGTGGAAGTCAATATTCCTCAAACTAGCCTTTTTGGCCATTTTTGGCTGGCCATGTATAGGTACTATGATATCGAAGAATTGGCATACCGAGACCTCTCCGTGCCTCGGAAACCATGTTAAGCCGTTGGTCCCGGCTGTCATTTGTAGATCTTTGACAGTCGTTACGGGTCGTCAGAAGCACGAAAGTCTGACAACCAGTCTTACCAAGGGGTATCGTATTACCCAATAATTCGTTGTGTAGGTCAGATAGGCAGTCGCTCCATGTAAAATACTGGTATTCAGCTGCAAAATCAAATCAAATCAAAATTAAAAGTCATTTATTCAAACAAGGCTGAAAATCAGCAACTTTTCGAACGTCAAAGTTACATAAGACATCTGGCTGCATCCGGAGATAGACTGGAAGCCGACCCCAACATAGCTGGGTAAAAGCTAGGCAGATGATGACGATGTCGAAAAATTGAATTAATATGTAGGTTGTATTGTATTTTTAAAAGTGTGCGTCACAATAGGGAAATATGGAAGGAATTCAAAACTTATCCATTATTCAAATATACATTGTGTAGGAGTCAAGAAACAAATTCCCATTATTTTTACATTTTTAATGCATTACCTACTAGAATAATATGTATTTATTTACATTACCAAATTACAAAATGATTATTAACATTAACGTAATTAAATTAAAACTCAGTTAAGCCTAAAAAAGGGCCTCGAGGCATTGTACCGAGGATGCTGGCGGCATTTCCTCGCTGAATTGCAATGCTGATGCGTTGCGCGAGAAAGCGCCGCCAGCTTTTCGGTCACCAGTTACATCAACTAGACGTTTCGCGATTTCCGCAAATAACTTATACGCACTGGGACCCCATGGACCGAGGGTCTCGACGCCAAAGGGCACAAAGTTGTACTCTCTGCCAAGGCCTCCATATTTACGAGATAACTTTCAGATTTTCGGCATTTTCTGCCGCTGCTTTAGAAGTAGTCCGTTGGAGGTAGGACGGTGCCAGTGTGTCTACACAGGTAGCGTCCCACACAAGCATCTGTCCCAAACTCCACGGAACCAAAGACACACCATCAGGTCTTTTGCCATCATCTCTGACAATGCCAGTCGGCTCAAGAAGAGCAGACACATTGATGCTGGCAAGAGAACGGCGGATTATGTCATCACCTACTTATTTTATAATTCATTAATTTTGGGTGGAACAGAACGCAAACTCAAAACACGTCGTCTTCGACAATGCCGGAAGTGACGAAAGAAACTATGTTAATAAATCTATTCTTAGCAAAGTGCTTGAAATCTCACTAAGGTAAGTGCGATTTCTGCTTGAATAAAGCACTACAAATAATTTAATTTATATGATTTGGGGCTACAAACAGATGTCAACAAAGAAGTTTTGTGGAAAATGACGTCACATCATGCCCGCGACAGAAACGGTCGTTTGAACTGTAGTAGAAAATTGTTGGAGTTTCATAATTTTTTTGAGCAACAAGCAGTAGTTGAATTTAACTTTAATACTTTTCTTGGGTTTATATTAAAAAATACATACATATTCCCTATTAAATATTTAATCTGTGTCGGTTTGGTATTGCATAATTACATTATTTTGTATTTAATGTGCTATTTTTGCGATCGACACGCCAAAAAGAAGAAGATTACACGAAATAACGAATATTATAAATGCTAAAGTGAGTTTGTTTGTTTGTTACGCTTTCACGCTATAACGGCTGAACAGATTTAGATGAAAATTGGCACATGGGTAAACCATGTCCTGGACAAGGACATAGACTACTTTTCATCCTGGATCGCAGTCGAAGTCGCGGGCAACAGCTAGTTCTGTATAAATGGCGAAATGCTTTAATTTAATTGTGGGCATTGCACATTTATTTATGGGAATGGTTGAATTTGTTTAGTTTCAGCTTTTTTTTAATTAACCATAAACTTATATTAACCATAATTTTTGTACTTAATGCAGTTTAGTGTACATTGTGCGTTTTACAATAAAAAAAACGCACAAAACTAACTTTACGTAACTTTGGTTAACCCTAGAATGATAGTCAAAGTTAACTAAAGTTAATTTAACTAAATGAATAGTTTTCATTTAGTTAACATAACTTTAGTTAACTTTGGTTAACCCTCGAAAGATAGTCACGCAAGCGTAGTGCAAAATCTCAGTCGTGATCTGGAGCTCCGATTCACAAATACTGACACAAAATACACTAAACTTCATCAAGATATTAAAGATAAGAGGTAAAGATATATTTATTTTGTAAAGCAATACCTACGCATAAAGGCTCCCGCAGACTGGGGCGATGTCGCGGGTGCAACAGGCATATTGCTGCCTGTCGCGGCCGCGGTCACGCTAGTCTGCACGAGCTTTAATTGTCCTTCAATACAATTTTTACCCACACTGAACACAATCAATATTCCAATAAATCCGAACAAAACCGAGTGCAAAACGTAGTCAATTAATAAACCTCTAGCAGCTCCAATGGATCGTGAAACCCCCAAATCTGCTAGGTAACATCGAAAATTTAACACGCTTTCCGAAAAACAACCTTATACATTTGAGATAGAGTTAAAGTTTGCAGAGCAAGCGTCTTTAGGTCCGTGTAAAATTTTCAAGATTGAGTGTATTGATTATATTTCCATTTAATTGTAATTGGTATATCATGTTTACTTTGTTGTAATATTTTTATGATTTATTACTCAGATCCGTTTTCCTTAAAAGAAATGGGAGACTACAGAACTCTGAATAATAAATAATAAAGCCAAGGAAATAATTTGAAAAGCAAATTGACTAACAACTTAGATGGTCCGGCGGAAATATTCAAATCACAACTGTCATTCTTTGACAGTTGTATGACATGGTTATAACACGGCAAATTGAAGGCAACTTTGATTAACAAAAAAAAAATCTGATTGTACGTTTAGCTTGCATGTGGACTATATCTACATGTATCTGATAAAAATATAGCTCTCCGAAAAACTCACAAAACCTTAAAATAATTCCATGGCCTTTTCTAAATTACAATAAAAAACTCAATGATTACCCTCCTTTGGGACTACGTCGCAATGGTACGGGTAATAAGAAATAAAACAACAATTTCGTTCTACACACAAAAATATCATTACGTATACCTATCTAAAACACTTTTTCCAAGTACATCACCACGATGGCGACGCTCTGACACGTGTGACATAGCTGGCTTCACTGATATGTAGTAATTTGACAGCTGTCACACAAAAAAACATGGCGCCGTATTTTCCCGGAGTTATTACTGTCGATGCGAATGTTTCTGCTTTTTTTTTCGGATTTAGAATGTTTTTTGTGACTTCTGTAATCTCTTGTATTGGCTATTTTTTTAGCTTGTTCCTTTTATATAACTGGCAAAATCTGGATGTACTATAATAGGTACAAACTCAAAGCATTTATTTGCATTAAACCATTTACAGGCACTTTTTAATTGGCAAGGAGTCGGTCAGTTAGAAATATGAAGCTAGTTGCCCATTCCAAAGCGTAGTAGGTACCTATGGAGAAGAACGGGCAAGAAACTCCATGGACACTCTTTTAAATTATATTGTTAATAAAGATTAGTATAAATAATCTTGAATTTATAACTAAATGTGATGTAAAAAAAACTCGTCTAGAGTACAGCAAAATAATGAAAATAAAAACAATTTACAAACACACAACAAATGATTAAAAATAAGCCAAGGCAGCTAAAAGATGACCAGTCCCAACTGACGGCGCCCGTTCACGAATATGACGCATGGATCAGCACGATTCAGCTCAACCATTTTGAAGGGCCACCATCAGCGAACCACCTGAGTGATCTTGGCAGACTCTCAGCTGCCAGGGCACATTCAAGTCAATGCAAGACATATTAATAGGTAAGAAGTAGGTCTATTATACACAATACTCACACCTGTGCTATGCAATTATATAATACAAAGGAGGTTGAATGTATACAATGCATGATAGTCTTACAATGTTCAGCAGCTCCAACAATATTTTCAAATGTTATTCAATTGGTTGTGGATGTGGAGCAGGATTAGCATTGAGCCAAGCATTTTTATCAGCGATGTAATCCTCCAATTTTTTATTTTTTTTTAATTATTTTTTTAATTATATATATTGATTTTTTATTTAAATTTATATATACACAATTAATTCACAATGCTTCTAGACTCTAGAAGTACGAGGGCGGCACTGAAAATTTCGGGAGTCAAGGAAGTGACACAACATTACTATTTAAAAAGTATTTATTGCTTTTCGAAGTATTCTCCGCGAAATTTGACACATTTTTCCATACGATGGAACCAATTATTGAAGCAACCATTCCATTCGGAAGTTGGGGTCTCCAAAATGGCCGTTTTGTAGGCGTCCACAGCTTCTTCAGGTAATGAAAATCTCTGTCCACGCAATTTATTCTTTTTTTTAGGGAAAGTATAGAAATCATTAGGGCTTAGGTCGGGGCTGTACGGCGGATGGTCTAATAATTCTATGTTTTCTTGCTCTAAAAACTCTTTTGTTCTGTGCGTGGTGTGAGAACTCGCATTGTCGTGATGGAGGATGATGCGGCGGTTGAGTTCTCTTTACGGAGTTCAGAAACGACCTGTGGCAAACAAATGCTAGCATACCATTCTGCATTAACCGTTCTTTGTCCCTCAAGAGGAATAGTCGTGACATGGCCGGTTTTGGAGACAAACGTGGCCACCATTTTTTTTTGCAACACTCCGTGAACGAACAATTTTTGTTGGCTTTAACTCATTTTCGAACACCCAAACTCGTGACTGGTTTTTTGTTTCGGGTTCGTACGCGTATATCCAGGATTCGTCACCTGATACGATGTTGTATACAGCATTTGAGGATCCTGCGTGGAATCTTTCGAGAGTTCTGACGCACCAAGTAACGCGAGCCTCTTTTTGCTCTTCACAGAGCGAATGCGGTATCCATCGGGAAAACAAATTTTTTACACCTAATTGTTCATGCAAGATTATTTGTATTTGACTCATGCCAATGTCTAAAGTTGCCTGAATATCGCGGTATGTCACATGTCGAACTTCCTCAATCAGCTTACGCAGTTTTTGGACGACTTTGACGGGGATCATCACTGAGCTTGACACGTCCACGTTGAAATTCTTTTAAAACCAAGGAGTTTTCAATTAAAAAGATTTTAATATGTCAGGAACAGTGGAAATATTCCATTCCCGATACTTTTAGTGCAGCCCTCGTATTACATTTTACATAAGAGTTCCTTATATTGATTTCTGAAAATTCCCCCCTTAGGGGTTAAATAAGGCCCTGTCGGGGTCGCGGGAAGGTACCAAAGGGTTACCGAGGCCCCTGGCAACACAGGCAACTGAAGGAATACGGGTGAGTTTTTGTCAGTAAGAGTCTGACACACCCTTCCGCTCCGCCCAGAGCGGGATAAGTTATTTGATGATTACCCACCCAAAAAAAAGGGGTTAAATAAAGGTGAGAGTTTTTATGGAATTTGCTCATTTGTGCCGATGGGAAATCCAATCGGGCACACAGCTTGTATACAAGGTGTCGTTTTGTATCCTCGTCAAATTCAAGGAGGTAACTATGCTAATGATTCTTGACACGAATCAATATTTTTTTTTATTCTAGGTAGGGAAATCGGCATGTGTTGACACACGCTTGTTAAAACGTGGCCCGCGTGATACCGCACTGTATCTGTCCTTTTACACACACACTACCGCATACGCAACGGGGTGATTCTGTTCTGTGAATGTGGTGTATTCTAAAATACTTCCAAACTTAAATGACTAAAAAAACAAGTATGTATTAATTATTGAGCATGTATCGTAATTTTATTTGATTATTTATATCTTTCATAGCAGCCTCCTGAAATTTGACGAGGATGCAAAACGACACCTTGTATTATATAAATCCTTCCAACCAAATAGAGAACCTCAGTCTTGCAATCGGTTTAAAAATTAACTTTTTGAGTTGATAGTTGTAGAACTCGCTTACCAGCCAACTTAAACTGACTTAGTCAAGAGTTCAAGACGATTGATTTCTCAAATATACTTGAAGCCTGTTTACCTAAATTTCTAAGGAATATAAGTTGATACCTTGAACAAACTGAAACTAATTGGAAACTAAGAAACTTGATAGGTAGGCAGGGTACATAAACAATGGAGGGGGTGAAAAGATTTTTACTTTAAGGGTCGGGTAATCGCCGTTGACCTTGGCCATACAAATGCGCGACCCCCTCACGGCGCCGCGCCGCCGCGCGCCGTTCGGTTTCGCCGTTCGGATATCAGTGGATATAGACCGGTGGCCGTGTTATCGACGCCAGCCAAGGTTTTTGAGTATGCAGCGCAGTATGCAGGATCAGGTCCGCGGTCAGCTATAGGATGCGCAGCATGGGTTCCGGCCAGAGCGCAGCACTACCACAATCTCCTTAACTTCATGTCACAAGTGGTGCCAGCGGTGGATGCTGATTTGCAGGTTGACGCTGCTTATTTTGACTTCAAAAAAGCATTCGACACCGTCGATAATGACATATTATTACGTAAGTTAGCAGAAATCTGTGGCCCACCACATTTTTTGCAGTTCCTAGTCAGCTAGCAAGGCAGACGGCAGTATGTTGACTACAACGGCTGCGAATCCGATCCGTATTACATCTGGTTCGGGGTAAGTTAAGGCAGCAACATGGGGCCTCTGGAATTTATAATAATGATAAACAATTTACGAGAAGTCGTCAAAAATGGATCTTGTTTGTTATTCGCAGAAGACCTCAAGTTGCTGTTGGTGGTAAGGATGGAGTCCGATTGCAGACGTTTGCAGGATGACATTGATAGGATAGTGGAATGGAGTCATGAGAACAAGCTCTACTTCGACGTATCGAAGTGCTCGGTAATAAGTTTCACCCGCGCACGTGCACCTCTACTCAACGAGTACGTAGTGGATGCAGTACCTATGCAACGAGGCACGCAGGTAAGTGATTTAGGGGTTGTTCTCAGTCCTGAACTGTTTCTCGACCGTATAAAATTTACTTACAAGCAAGATTTTACTAGCATCACAGCAATCAGAGTCCTGTATGACGCATTAGTTAGGAGTCATCTGGAACATAGTGCTGTCATATGGGCTCCGCATGCGATTAAGTACTCAGAGACCTTGGAGCAAGTCCAGAACAAATTCAATCGCCACCTGTACAAGAGACTTTATGGGTTATACCAATTTTACCCTTTGATGTATGTACCGCACTCTATTCGGTGGGGTAAAATAAACTCGAGCTGCGACGGGAATTGGCACTGGTGTCGTACATGGTGAAAATGCTTCGAGGTATAGAGCACAACCCGAGAGTTCTGCAGCGGTTGCACTTTTATGTACCCGACCTGTATGTGTGGATGCGACGGTCCCCGCCACTGCTGGTCGTTCCATCAGCCAGGACCAACTTGCTGGCCAAAACCCGTCTGACCGTCTGACTCGAGCAATTTGCAACATCAATTATATTCAGGTCAAAATTGATATATTTACGTGTCACTGGGGTGAATTCGCAAGAGTTACACTATGTTACAAACAATGATCTTTATGATCTTGACATGTATTTTGTGCTTTAATATTGTGTGTGTGTGTGACTTAGAACATAGACATATGCTACTGCGCACTTTTTTGTTGTCCTTTTTAAGGTGTAACAACATTAATTTTATGCATCTATATCGCCACATGCGAACTACGCAACACACTGACGTCACGCAAAATCCTGCATCGCGCAAGCAGAATTTACCGCGCAACTAGCATATATACAACATCCCAACATCAACCGTCGGCCAGTTGCCCACCAGATACGACACCCGCCTGGACGGAGGTTCCTTTTCTATGGAGGATGAGTGGACTTTACACCCTGTTCCTCATGCCTCTATACTGGTGACCCCGAACATGAACATTGACGCAGCCTTCGAGCAGCTAGTTTAGCGTGACGTCATCATCTCTTTCTCAAGCTCTCGAGCGGCGAGTCACACAGCCAGCCAGCAACCACGACTTCAGTGGGTTTTTTGACCACCAGCATGTAGCGACCACGCATACCTGGTCATCACCCTCAGCCTCAACAGCATGGCACAGCACACTGCAATTTTGGCCGAACTACAAGCAGAGCCCTTCTTCAACCCTCTCCTGGTCGACGCCAGCAGTCAGTCTGCAACCCATCGCTATACCGTCCGACTCACTGGTACATAACGCAGCGCCACCACGACTTACTGGGCAATCACCGTAGACGATTTCGACTCACCGTGAACTATGCGACAACCGATTCCGACTCACTGAAATCAAACACATCTGGCCCTGGCAAGCATCTCAAGATGCACGACTCAGCCCAGTATCGACCTCCGCGTAAATGCCCAGTCATTTTTCCTTTATTTTTTACTAGCTGCGTCCCTCGGTTTCACCCGCATAAGCCTCGAGCCCGTAGGAATATCGAGATAAAAAGTATTCTGTATCCTAATCCAAGTCAGGATCTACCCATGTGGCGAATTTCATCCAAAACCGTTCAGCCGTTTAAGCGTGAAAGCTTAATAAACAAACTCACTTTCGCAATTATAATATTAGTTAGGATACCAACAGCTAGGTGTATGTGGTCTTACTATGAATGATGTGATAAGACAACGGTGCGGTTTAAAAGAAAATGTAACTTAACACGTTGACTGCCAACCTACGTGTATACTCGTAGTACAAGATCTGGGCCCCACTGCCAACTACGAGTATTCTCGTAGTTGATTGTATGCGATTTCTAACGAATTCTAGACAAGTGGCAGTGAAAGGAGGGCGTTGTTACATTTTTACAACTACGAGTATACTCGTACCTACCATTTTGTATGGTGGCAATGGGCATAAAAAAAAAAGTTACTACGAGTGTATACTCGTAGTAACTTTTACTACTCGTAGTAAAACATCTAAGCATATTCTTTTTATTTTTTGTTAACACGTTGGCTGCCATACGAGTATTCGTATGGCAGCCAACGTGTTAACAAAAATTAAAAAAAATATGCTTAGATGTTTTTTTTTTCTACTACCACGGACATGGTGGTCCGCGCCCTTTTTTACATGTTGTATTTATTTATTGGTTTTATTATTTAACATTACAGTTACAGTGCTCCTACATCGGACACATCTCCTAAGCTTACATGACTAAACTTAAAACTACGTGAGTCCATCATTTTTTTTATTTTTTTATTTAACAGTTACACATGTACATGCAGATAAGATATAATGATATATATATATATATACAATTTAAAACACAGTCATTACAAAGTTACTATGTCGTTAGTTTATTTTCTCTAGTGTTATTTTTATTTTGAATTATTACAATGATTTGCTTAGATGGTTTGGTCATGTTGAGAAGATAAGTAAAAAACAAAAGGTCTACAAGGCAGATCTGAGTAGAAACGTCGGGAGGAGACGCTGTACATAGTGAATATATTGGTGATGTTCTTCAGAAAGGTCAGGTGTGTAGTACTCGTAACCGGCGTGCGTGTATGACCAGATGTACGTTAAGGACACAGGAATTCCTACCTACCCCCAAGGAAAGAAGGCGCGAGGTTATGTATGTATTATTCTACATCACGATAAATATGTGGATATCGCTAAAAGCAGGCACATAATAAAGTTAACATTAATATAAATAACTGTTCGTATTATGTGCTTCTTGGCAAGGAGCCACCGTCTTGAATACACAACTTCATGTTGACCAGTTTAATGTTTATTAAATATTAGCTGTTGCTTGCGACTTCGTATGCAATCCAAGAATGAAACGTATTCTATGTCCTTCTCCTGGTTCCAGGCTACTTACCTGTCAAATTTAATCAAAATTCGTTCAGCAGTTTTAGCACGCGTAACAAACAAACAAACTCGCTTTCGCATTTTTTATTTTATTTAGGATACTTATCCATAGCATTTAATACATACATAAACTCACGCCTTTTTTTCTTGGGGGTAGGCAGAAACTATAAAACGCCACCTGCTACGCTCCTTACATACTCCTTTTGCTTCGTTTACGTTCATACATCTGGTCATACACGCACGCCGGTTGCGAGCACTACGCACCTGAACTTTTTGGTGGCAAATCATCAAATAACTTCTCCCGCTCTGGGCGGAGCGGGAGGGTGTGTCAGACTCTTACTAACTAAAACCCACCGGTATTCCTTCCGTGACCTGTGTTGCCAGGGGCCTCGGTAACCCTTTAGAGTACCTTCCCGACGCACCTGACATAGCATTTAATTTACTGTCAAATAAGTATAATATCAAGTCTATCTACTTAATAAAAAATGAATAAAGATAATGGCGGGGGCAGGTGGCGTTCTATAATTTCTGCCTACCCCATGGGAAGAAGGCGTAAGTTTATTTATGTGTATGTATGTAAATAAAAGATAATACTCTAAGTCACTGACAGCCTAAACAGCTGAGTCTGGACGCATGATATTTTGCAAATAAGTTCCATTCATAACTAAGGAAGGATTTTAAACAATTCATTCCCAATCAATCTGCCTAGTCTTTTCCCAACTATGTTGAGCTTGGCATCCAGTCTGACCGGATGCAGCTGAGCACCAGTATTTACATAGAGCGACTGCCTACCTGACCTCCACAACCTAGTTACTGGTTAATACGATACCCCCTGGTAAAACTGGTTGTCAGCGACTGTCAAAGATCCACGAATGACAGCTGGGACCAACGGCTTAACGTGCTTTCCGAGGCACGGAGGAATCTCGGTATGTGAAGATGGTCACCCAAGAACCAACCCCGGCAAGCTTAACCTGATGGATCGACCCGTTTAATTTAGTTCATTTATTTGGCACCCCAACAGCAGTACATAAAAAAATAAAACAACAATAACACAAATAAGGGTAGAAAAATTAGTTAAAAGTAATTAACAAAAAAAAAACTTATGAAAACATAAATATGACGGCGCGTCAAAAGATTTTGCGCGCCATCACCACCACCGGTGTTGGTGGTTGGTCTATTTCATCCAAATTCGTTCGTCCGTTTTAGCGTGAAAGCGTAAGAAACAAACAAACACACTCACTTTCGTATTTATAATATTAGTTAAGACTAGCTGCACCCCGCGGTTTCACCCGTCTAAGGCTCGATCCCGTGGAAATATCAGGATGAAAGTATCCTATGTCCTAACCCGGTCATGCGGGTCTACCCATGTGCCAAATTTCATCCAAATCCGTTCGTCCGTTTTAGCGTGAAAGCGTAAGAAACAAACAGACTCACTCGTTTTCGTATTTATAATATTAGTTAGGACTAGCTGCGCCCCACAGTTTCACCCGCCTAAGGCTCGATCCCGTGGAAATATCAGGACAAAAAGAAAAAAGAAAAGAAAGAAAGAAAAATATTTTATTTGGGACACGCACAAGAAATACAAAAGTAGAAAATAAGAGAGAGAAGCATTTAAAACTAAGCTTCGAATAAAAAAATAACAACAAAGAATATCCAATAAGAACGACTTGTGCGATGCATAATGCTGCGATATTTAAAAAATAAATACCGCAGCGCTGGTATTCTGATAGGGCCCGCTGTGATGCCACGGACACATCTACGGACACAATATATAATATATCCCACCAGGGGAACAAAAATTAAATAAAAAGACAATTTATAATTAATAAAATACAGAAGTAAATAAATATATATATATAATAGATGTACAGTAAATATAAAAGTATACTATCTTGATAAGTCAGCTGCAAAAAAACGATTCCATTTATCAATTTTAAAGACAACTAACTATATTAAAGTAATCCCTGTGAAGTGCTGTCGTGCCAGTCAATTCATCAACGCGTCGGGGCTAAAAGCAATAACTTAGCCTGTCGTTCAGTCTAGACACGGTTAAGCCTCCGTCAATCTGCTGGAAGGCGGAACCATCCATCAACGGTAGATTTAAATTATTGACTGCCATGTTTTGAATGAGTGACTACGTTCTATAAACATTCAGATATTGAAGAAGGTACTTCATACTTCATTTTACTTTAATTAATAGCTAGCATATGTTAGTAAGTAGGTATTCGTCAGATGTCATTATGCCATTAAGTCAGTATTTGTCAGTAACACAGTTATAGCATGCGGTAGAAGGTGAATGCTTACATGGCAACCCAGAGTGGTTACCCGGCCGCCCGTCTGAAGTCGGCCGCGCCATTAAGGGGACTACAGGACCTAAACGCAAATTTTATAAGTTTTATAATGCCTTAAAGTATATGATCCACTGCAGTAAACAAAATATATGATATTCTTAAGGATATATGCTAGGTAGATAGTGTGTTGAAAACATAATATAACTAATTTGATATGATAGAAAAAAATCACGAAGATACCACTAAAATTTTCTTTTAACGATTCAAAACCATACTAATATACATGCAATCATTCTGATTTTTTGTCAGATTATTCTATAAGCAACATATTAGCATAATAGTGTTTTTTTTTTTTATACAATCTATAGTTTTTTTTTATAAATCGATAATTGCTTCATATTTTGCAACAAATTACCAGCGTTGTGTCATCGCGCTTCTCTTTTCTATGCAGTCCGACAGTGACCGCGCTTTAGGTGTTGTCGGCTTTTTAAGTAAGCTGGGCCCACCAGCGAGCGAATGTGAAAAAGACAAGAAAGAAAAATTGTTTATTCTGCACAAACAAAACGCACATTACAAAAAATATATATTTAAAATACACATATACAAAGGGGCTTATGGCTAAGTAATAACAGCCGCACGGGTCGATCGATCAGATTAAGCTATGCTTGCCGCGGTTGGTCCGTGGATGGGTGACCATCTTTACATACCAAGACCCCTTCGAGCCTCGGAAAGCACGTTAAGCCGTTGGTCCCGGCTGTCATTTGTAGATCTTTGACAGTCGTTAGGGGGCGTCAGAAGCTCGCAAGTCTGACAACCAGTCTTACCAAGGGGTATCGTGTTGCCCAGTAACTGGGTTGTGGAGGTCAGATAGGCAGTCGCTCCATGTAAAATACTGGTATTCAGCTGCATCCGGCTAAACTGGAAGCCGATCCCAACATAGTTGGGAAAAGGCTAGGCAGATGATGACATATACAAAGTAGCAAAAAGCCTCGTATTCATGCAATAAAAAAATGGACAATCTTGTTTATTGTTTGATGTCAGGGCCAGGACAAAGACAATTTACATGAAAGCTCAGGACGGCCTTCATTAGAATCCATATTGCAACGTGGGTATGTGGGTAGTCCAATCAGGGTAATTGAAATTAAATGTACTGTCTTCGAAACTGAAACGCATTTACCTCTATAACATTAAAATAATTATACGATTGCGTAAATGATAATCACTAATATTCTGATCAACACTAATCACTTTAAAATACGCTATGATTAAGGCGATGGATAGCGATTCGAAGAAAACATGGTGGGCTGGCGACCGCTCTCAAAGAAGTGAATTCTAAGATGGCCGCCCCGCTACCATCGACTCGACGCCAGAGTGACGTTGACAACTCTTGACAATGACATTCTAATGTGCGCCGACCACCGACATACATTTCCTAATTACTCTGTGTTGCGACACTGGCAAATGACAACAATAAAATGAACAATCAAAACAAGATGCCGATTGCAAAGTGGAGATGGAGATGTGCGTGCGCCTTAACTCAAAAGCTCTGGTATATTGTAATTTGTGTGATCTGTTTGCGTTTCTCTTACACCCGTTCCCGGCTATACAGTTTATTTAAATAATGAACACTCATAATACATTTTTAAACATGGATTAATGATGATTTAAGATAATAATTTAACGAAAAACGATTTATAATGTTTAAATGACATAATTAATGCTTTTGAGATTATCTCTATTACATTATGCAATGATACTCGGATCTTTATGAACATTCGTTGCTGTGGTCTGTTCCAAAAGTATGTGATTCACAAGAGTAACACATTCATACAAATGAATGTGTTACTAATTCACATTCATACAGATGAATGTGTTACTAATTCCCTTTAGCGGGTGATTGCGGGACTTGTATCACATACTTTTGGAACAGACCACAGAAACGAATGTTCCTTGTGTACCTTCTAAATACAGATTTAGAAGGTTTTAACTAGGTATATATCTCATCACTTTTTCCCACCTAATTATTGTTTTAATTATTGTTGTAATTAAAAAATCATCGACGAAAATGGAGGTTATAAAATTAACCTTAATTGTCAAATGAAAAACATCAAACACACACATCAACAGATTATCTTTAATGTGATTTGAAATTAGAATTTCGGGTTAAATTATTCACATAATCAAATCAAAGCACTTAATTTGTAACTGGCACTTCAAATTGGCATCCACAGGTACGTTTTCTGGTTTAATTGCTTACATTTTGACCAGCTAGTTTTGGAATAGACTATACGTTCGTTTCTCTTCCGCAAATCGAGCCCATGTCACCTTTTCGAACCTTTGTGTTCATAATGCTTTCAGTAAGTCAATCTGCCTAGCCTTTTCCCAACTATGATGGGGTTGGCTTCCAGTCTAACTGGATGCAGCTGAATACCAGTTCCTATTTTACATAACCAAATAACAATAACACTGTCAAAGATCTACGAATGGCAAAATCAAAAGTCATTTATTCAAACTAGGTTGAGAATCAGCACTATTCGAGCGTCAAAATTACATAGGACAGTCCCCAAAACGCCTACCCTTCACCGCTTCCTAGTGCTTTAGCTGGGAAGAAGTGGCACAACAAACTCCCCAGCAGCACAGCTGTCTGATCAGTTAGAAAAAACTGGATTCTGTACAATATTAGGCAAAATTATTTACACTACGTGCAACACAAAACATTAAATTAAATTATTAGCCATAATATGTCAGCTATCACACGCCATTATAAAAAAAAACGAAAACTATATTCAAGCAGAAATAAAAAATAAAAACATATACTGAACTTAATACCAACTTAAAAGCCTCCAAGAATAAAGGGCATGTCCGCTTACATATAGGTATAGCTGTATAGGAGGCAACCCAACCCCCGACGCTTCCACAAGCAGTGACATCTTAATAAAAACTTTGACTTTGACTAAGGGACCATGACGTACTTGCTGCCGGTTGCTCCAGTAAGAATAAATTATAATGAAATGTTGAGATTGCTAGCTAACCACATATTGCAATACAACTCATAAAACATTCTAATGCGTAGATTATGTCAATAAAAAATGAAAATAAAATTAAAAATAAATTGATTTATACAGTCAAATAAAATAAAACATTATATGAACTCATATAACCTGTCAGTAGGTAAGCTACGTATAATTCTAGAGAAACAACATAAAAATTATCTTGAGTTAATCACAGCGACCAACTATTCTTATCGTTTAATAAGCCGTTGATAAGAATAGTGTGCCTTTGAGCAAAGGTTGGATTTTACTTTAACTCATTGAAAGACAAATCTACCAAAAAAGATATAAAATGTTATACCATGCCCAACAAACGAGTTATAAACCTTGTGAAGTCGGTGAAATGGAGAACGTAATTTGTCGTTATTTCTGGTGTTAAGATTGTGAATATCACAGTTTTAGTGTATAAGAGTAAATTTTGCCTACAAATAATTATATAAGATGATGGCGAAGATAATTGTGATGCCACCGTGAGAATACCAAAATCATCACCAATATAGAAAAATATCTTAAAGAAACGCTGGAACCTAGTTGGTTGGTTGATCGAACAGCTCGTTTTGGAAGACCACATATATTTTGTTAGCCCCACAGCAGAATACCGTAGCCAAATAGAGCTGTATCAACGCCAGGGTATTGTTTTACTTTTCTGACAGCGTAAGCGGCCGAATATAGCCTTCCCGCCAGGCTTGATATATGTGGGTCCCACTGAACTTTGGCATCCACTGTTAAATCCCAGAAAATCTGCCGAGTCTAGAGTTTCAAGAACTTCTTTATCCACGACGATGTTGGGTCCTAGATTTCTAACATTCGGTAAGGCGAACTTTATACATTTCGTTTTCTTGGCATTGAGAACTGAATTATTTGTCGTAAACCAATCCGTAACCATTGAGAGTGCACTGTTGATGTCGTCAAAACCTTGTCAATTCCTGTCTGCTTTATAAATATGAGAGGTATCATCTGCAAACAGTACAATGTCACAGATAACCTTTAAATAGAATGGTAAGTAATTAATATACACTAAGAATAAGAATGGACCCAGTATTGAGCCTTGAGGTACACCTAACTAAACTATTAATTCGGAAGATTTCACACCATTAACTTCTTTTTGCAACCTACCATGTAAATATAAACTTGTTGCTTTGAGAGCTTCGTACAGCAGGGACCTACGTATTTAACGTATTTTCCAAGACACGGGGGGTCTCGATATGTAATGGATGGTCACCCATCCACGAACTGACCGTGGCAAGCGTAGCTTAATCTTTAATCGACCCGTGCGGCTGTTATCATTTAACCACAAGCCCCTCTGATAATATTTCAGATCATTTGCATGAGGTTTATTAAGAATCATGCACGGTTCAAAAAGTGCTTGCCGTTACCTGCGCCCCCCTTTTTTTTTTTTGAGTGTGTGAAATCATCAAATAACTTCTCCCGCTCTGGGCGGAGCCGGAGGGTGTGTCAGACTCTTACTGACTTAAACCCACCCGTATTCCTTCCTGTTGCCTGTGTTGCGGGGGCCTCGGTGACCCATAAGTACCTTCCCGCGACCCCGGCAGGCATCGGCCCTAGTGGACCCCTACCTATGCGCTGACGACATCTCTTTGAGGCGCGCGTGGAATACAACGCGCTGTCGACCCGGGCCTGGTCCTTACCGGACGGTGAGCTACCCATTGCTCACCGTCCGCAAGTCCGCGCCTACGGTGGCCGGAAATCCGCCCGGGATTCCCGACACCCTGGGCATCTCCTGCGGCGGCTAGGGGCGAGAGGGCGCGAAACTTGCCTTTCCCTCAACCGTCCCGCCTCCTCCTTCGCGAGCATTACTGCTTCGCAGAAGGAGGTGACGGCTGCCCATGCCCTCTCGCTCCGTACCATGGCCTGAACCAGGGCCGGACGCGAGAGGTCTCTGCCGCCGATCGCCTCCACGAGGACACGGCGGTGCTCTGCCCAAGCCGGGCAGACCTCCACCGTATGCTCCACCGTGCCCTCGGGGCGATTCACACAGTGGTGACACCCGGACGTTTCCTCCCGCCTTATCGGACACAAGAACCTCCCGAAACTGCCGTGTCCGGTGAGGACCTGCGTCAGGCAGAAGGTGAGGACGCCGTGGTGCCTCTCTAGCCACTCCTCAAAGAGGGGACTTATCGCCGCAATCGTGGCGTGCCTAGCACTGGGTTGCGACAACCGTACTTTCCATGACGCCATGAGATCCCGCCGGAGCTCCGTCCGCTGTGCCGCGATTTCTCGCGGCAGCGGACTTACGCCCTGGCGTTTCGCCTCCTCGCGCCACTCCCATACGTGCGTGAGAACTTTTGCCTCCAGATCCCATGGCGGCAATCCGGCAAAGAGGCTCGCTGCCTCACAGGAGACCGTGCGGTATCCCCGGACCATCCGGATGGCCATGACTCTTTGGGCCGCGCTCAACCAGCGGGCTGGCCGCAGCGCCAGAGAGCGCGCCCATACAGGAGCCCCGTAGAGGGCCATGGACCGCACGACCCCCGCGTAAAACCTCCGGAAGGAGGCGTTTGGACCCCCTAGATTGGGCAGGAGCCGCTTCAATGCAGCGCCCGTCCGCTCCAGTTTGGGAGCCAAACGTCCGAAATGCTCCACGAAGTTCCACCGGCTGTCGAGGAGGAGTCCCAGGTACTTTATCGTCGACTCGACGCCGATGGAAACCCCTCCTACCGTTATTTGGGACCCCAACGGTGGCGCGTTCCAAGGACCATGAAAACACATGGCCTCGGACTTGTGCAAGGCCACCTCGAGTCCCAATTGCTGGATCCTTTCGACGATTGTCGCAACCCCGCGTGCTGCTACTTCGGCCGCCGCCTGGTGCGACCTCCCCTGCGCGAGCGTAGCACACTACGCTGACGCCGCTAGGGAGGTCGGCGCGCAGCACCCAGTCGTATCCGATGTCCCACAGATGCGGCCCCAGGTCCGATCCCTGTGGGACACCGCACGACATCTCACCTGCCCCCACTGCTGTTCTCAAGCTAATGATAAACATAATCAGCCTATAACGTCCTCACTGCTGGGACACAGGCCTCCTCTCGGTGAGAGGCAGTGGGCCGTTATCCACCACGCGAGCCCAGGTCGGGTTGGTAGATGTCACATGTCTTCGAATGTTGATTTTATTTCTGTAATTAGGTTTATAGAAACATTTTACACTTCAATCATATTTTAAAAACTAGATGAGGTTGGCGTTTCCTATCCGATTACTCTAAGAAAGGCCGAAACTAATCTTAGAGGTCACAGCCTGTTTTAATGTCCAGACATAATCTTGATGTGAAGACCATGTAGATTGGTGTCTGAAATGGTCTTTTGATGAAAGAACCACACTGATTGAGTGGACCTGTCCAATCAGTACACGCATTTGTCAGTAATCGTGCAGTTCAACTTAGAACTTAAGGATCTCAACGATTCAACGAACAATACCAAAGAAGTGACATTTGAGTAGGCCGCATAAATGACGCAAACTGCCGCGGCGACCGTGATATAAACTAACTGAGAAAATAAAAAAATAAAAAACAATGACCCACATAGTCTTCACATTCACAATCATTAAAATAATATTATACTTTACATCGTAAATATTCATGTAAATGTGCATATAAATATCCGGACATAATCTTGGCCAGGTCACTTGAGGACCATGTAGATTGGTGTCTGGGGCCTACTCTCTAAGTCCGTCAACGATGATACGGGCCCGCCCGAAAGTAGTTCGAAACTTTGGAGTGGAACCTACACCCGATTAATTAACTTTTTTGGACTGGTCAAAACACATCGAGAGTAAGGACAGCGGTCAAATCGTGGTGTCATTCATTCTTAGGTCAGTCCCCAAACTAATCATATGTCCGTAGGTGATACGGAGTAGGAATCGCCCGTAACTTCGTCTGAAACTACGGATTTTGTGCTTTGGGAGTAGACCTCTAGCTAGCTAGGTACTTTCGCAATGTATACATACCCTTACATCGTAGGACTAGGACAACAATCTCTTAGCTAAATTGTCAATCTATTAGAACAATGTCTTTGAAATTGAGTCTAGCCTAATCTAAGAAGCACTATAGAACTAGAACTCTATCCTTGATGAAGATTCAATCGATAGCAACATTGTTATTGTGTCCAATGAAATAAAATAAGGCTTGCCTTTCCTGTAAATTGATGCTGTTATCTTTGAAGGATTCAATCTTGATGGAGGTCTCTATACTTACATTATAAAGAGGTATTTTTTTAGGTATATGTTTGTGAGTGAAAGGCTCCTAACAAAAGGCAGATGTGACTGAACGATTTAGAAGGACACTAACCTTGTTGGTGATGTTCTTCAGAAAGATCAGGTGCGTAGTACTCGCAACCGGCGTGTGTGTATGACCAGATGTATGAACGTAAACGAAGCAAAAGGAGTATGTAAGGATCGTAGCAGGTTACCTTCTGTAGTTTCTGCCTACCCCCATGGGAAGACGGCGTGAGTTTATGTATGTCTATGTTTCTGAAAGAAACAAAGTATATGGAAGTACTGATAGAAAGCTACGCTACTTACACTATTGTAGAGTTTTTTTAGCCACGCAAATGCGCGTCCTACTCACACTACGCCGTCGTTCGGTTTCATATGGAATATAAATTTTTAGTAACGAAAATATGAATAATTGAAACAAACCACAGATAGAATTACAGATAATAAAGTAGTCTGTTCATAAAAAAAAAAACATCAAAATAACTAAAGTAGTTTGAAAGTAATATCGTTTTTTATGCTTAGGGTAGACATTGCTTAAGTCCTAAACCGAAAAGGAAAAATCCCCGAATCGAAAGGGATACCGAGGCCCTGCCAGTTGCGCGCCTCAAAGAGATGTCAGCACAAGTGTAGGGGTCCACTAGGGCCGATGCCTGCCGGGATCGGGAAAGTTCAAAAGCGTTACCGATGCCCCTGGCAACACAGGCAACGGAAGGAACAAGGGTAGGTTTTGGTCAGTAAGAGTCTACCCGCTCTGGGCGGAGCGGGAGGGTTATTTATTAATTTCCCACCCAAAAAAAAAAAGGGTAGACATTACTTCCTGAATTAATTTCATAAAGTATTTTACTACAATACTTTACTTTTCAAATATAGAACTGATATGTATGCGCTCTTGTTTAACATACATTTTTTGCATAGCTTACTTGCATTATAAATGAAGTCGTAATAACAGATTCAAAAGTCACTACAATCATATATCTGCGCCTAAGATCGTATTATAAACCAATATTTTTGCCCAACTAACGAAACACGAAAGCCGTAAGTAACCAGTACCGAAAGTTAAAACATAAATATCACCCAACAAGGTTCAGAAGCTCAAAAGGCGACAAATTCACAGACATTAAAAACTTCCTCATCCTTTTAGTTCTGTGGAACTAAGCGATCAACTTTAATTAGTTGGTAATAGCTTAAACAGTTAGCATTTGTTGCGAATGTTATCAGATAAGAACTTACTGAGTCGGTTGAAACTAACGTTCTTAATGGCCACAGAGTTAGTTCTGAGCGATGCTCGCTGATAATTTCTTTATTAGGATGGAGGTTATTCGGGAGAAAAAATATTGTATCTGCTGCCTTTAGCACTTGCTGCTTTTGTGCTTTATGTAACTTTCTAAGTCTTAAATCGAATTTTTTAAGGTTTATACGGCGAAAAAACTAAAAAAAAAAACAACCGACTAAAAAAAAAATATAAAAAATCACTACAAAGTTAAAAATAAATTTAATTTCGGAAGTCGGTGTTTTCGAATTTGTATTTTAGTTTTTGTCACCGACTTCCGAAATTAAAGTTATTTTTCACTTTGTAGTGTTTTTTGGAAGTAGGTTGTTTCTTTTTAAAGATTTTTCTTTTTCTTTTTAGTGGCTCGGTTTATAATTTATCTAAGTTACAATAGCAAAAGAAAATTTGCATTTTCCAATGCAGGGACGTTAATTGTTGAGGAGTTCTCCTGGTAAAAACCAGGAGAACTACCACTCATCATATGCATTGTGACGAGCATAAATTGCTTAGCAAGCATATCAAAGTAAGTACCTAATCGAATCGCAACCTGTTAAATACTTATTATTAAGTAGTACTCGTACTGGTGGCCATCTGTGGTCTTCATCATCAGTTCCACTTCAACAATTGGTGAGCAAATTTGAGAATATTTTTTTACACACACTGTCACACACACAAGTTAGGTAACATACAGATATAGAAAAAAATAAATTATTTAAAAAACAAAAAACCCGACTGCAAAAACACATAACTGAAAAAGGAAAAACAAGTATTATAATCTATAGAATTTTGGTATCGCAGGCGGGGACAATAAAAAATTACACCATATTTCAGGTTATTCGACTGTCCCCGCCTGCAAGACCAAAATTATATAGATTATAATGCTGGTTTTTCCCTCTTCAGTTATGTGTTTTTGCAGTCGGGTTTTTTGTTTTTTAAATAATTTATTTTATTTCAAGCTTTTTAGTTTTATTAATATATATATTTGAAAATTATTCATTACTAGCTTTTATTTGACACCAATGTAGTTGCAATTAATTAACAAAAAAACTTCCCCTCCTTTTTTTTATATTTGCAGATGCAATTTATAAATATTATATAGCCTATGTCACTCCCACAATTAAGACGAATCGAAAGACACCTCATATGTTAAAATCCATCAAGCCGTTTAGGCTACAGAGCGTGCCAAAGAAATAGACGTACATACATACATACATACTCTCGAAAAACATTACCCTCCTGAGGCAGTCGGGTAAATACAATAAAAATGATAACAATACAAAGTAGAAATAGACGTGGGCCCCAAACTAGGCGCAGCCTGTATATTGGTGGCCCAATGCACGAGATACTATAGAAAACCGGCCAAGTGTGAGTCGGACTCACGCACGAAGGGTTCCGTATCTTTATCTATAAAAACGACAAAAAAATCACGTCTGTTGTATGGTTGCCCCCTTAAATATTTATTTTATTCTGTTTTTAGTATTTGTTGTTATAGCGGCAACAAAAATAAATCGTCTGTGAAAATTTCAACTGTCTAACTATCACGGTTTATGAGATACAGCCTGGTGACAGACGGACAGCGGAGTCTTAGTAATAGGGTTTTACCCGGGTAAAACGGGACTAAAGAATTTGAGGATTTCCCTCGATTTCCACGGGATCCCCTCATCAGCATACTCTTTCAAACAAAAAAACTATTTTCAAAATCAGTCCATAATTGACGGAGAAATCGTTGAACATAGATAAAAAATAAAAATAAAAACCAAACATACAGATGAACATAATTATGACCTCTGCCTTTTTGGAAGTCGGTTAAAAATAGAAAACATGTGGAGTTTAAAACTGTATCCTTTAAATATTATCATCACGTCTGTTTTTGTCGAAAGGGTTAGGCAGTTATAGTACACCCACATATCCCCAGTTATATTTAAATTCCATGTAATAGGAGGCGAGCCTATTGCCATCAAACGGGCATTAATTGAGACTCCGGCCTACTACTGAGAAATTCCTTATGTCAATACCCAAAAACACACACAAATCTGGGAATAGAATCCAGAACCTCATACTCAATAGTAGCGCTTGCCAACAAGAGTAACAAGGCGATGTGGTCACCACTTTAGGAGTATTTGTGTTAAAGGGACATAAAATAATGGTCTTACGGGTACAAGATGACTAGACAACAAAAACTACAAGCTTTTTTTCTAATTCCTATCCACAAAATTACATATATAAACTCACGGCTTCTTTTCATGGGGTTAGACAGAAACTACACCATTCACCACCTGCTACGATCCTTACATACCTACGCCTTTTGATTCGTTTTACGTTCGTACATCAGCAGGCTTAGCATGACACTCTCTATTTCTTCGAAGAATAGACACGGCTCTTTCCATACAAAGTGACATTTCGTTTCTCCTTTTTTGACATCCCACCGTAGAAATCCTAGAAGGATTAGAAGGAAAAACAAGCATTATAATCTATATAATTTAGGTATCTCAGGCGGGGACAATAAAAAATTACACCATATTTCAGGGTTTTCGACTGTCCCGCCTGCAAGACCAAAATTATATAGATTATAATGCTTGTTTTTCCTTTTCAGTTATGTGTTTTTGCAGTCGGGTTTTTTGTTTTTTAAATAATTTATTTTATTTTAAGCTTTTTAGTTTTATAAATATATATTTTTGAAAATTACTCATTACTAGCTTTTATTTGATACCAATATTGTTGCAATTAATTAAAAAAAAAACTTCCCCTCCTTTTTTTTCTATTTGCAGATGCAGTTTATAAATATTATATAGCCTATGTCACTCCCACAATTGAGACGAATCTAAGAACTCGTCATACGTTAAAATCCATCAAGCCGTTTAGGCTACAGAGCGTGCCAAAGAAATAGACATACATACATACATACATACATATATACATACATACTCTCGAAAAACATTACCCTCCTGAGGCAGTCGGGTAAAAAAGGACCTAGACAAACGAAAGACAAGATGACAGATTGTAGAAGGATTTCTACGGTGAGATGTCAAAAACTGAGAAACGAAATGTCACTTTGTATAGAAAGAGCCGTGTCTATTCTTCGAAGAAATGGAGAGTGTCATGCTAAGCCTGCTGGTCCTACACGCACGCCGGATGCGAGTACTACACACCAGACCTTTCTGAAGCACATCACCAATAAGGTCACTATATGTCCTTCTAGGGCGTCCCCTTCTGTTCCTCACTCTGATTCCTTTCCACAAAATTAAGTTTCAAAAACACTCTCAAATAAATATTAAGAAACTGCCATATTAGATCATAAAAACAGCAAACAACTTCATGAACTAACATAATTCTTAATACCAGCTCTCCGAGGAAAACCTTCCGTAATTTGGAACAGCCTATATCCGTTAATCCAGAATGTTTTCATAACAAGCTCCCGTAAACTAGATTGGTAGCTTAAACTGGTTTATCTGAAGTACCCTAAATAAATTAGGTGGATGAAGGAACTAGTAATGTATCCTGGAAACTGATCTAGTAGGAGAAGCACGATTTGTTAGTGTTTTTATTTCGTATAGTAGTGAATACAGCAGTAATTGGAGTTCATGTTCAGTCAATCTATTCTTTACAAATCTCACCATGGACTTGGGTGAAGTGAGTTTGAAATCCTATCCTATCCTATCAGAATACCATCGCTGCGGTATTTATTTTTTTAAATATTGCATCATTATGCTGAGATAGGAGCCTTTTTGGCATCGCACAAGTCGTTCATTTTTATTATATTTTGTTTAATCAATCAAATATGTAAATTTTGTTGGTTTTAAATGCTCCTTTTTTACTTTTTGTATATCTTGTGCGAGTCCCAAATAAAACATTTTTAATTCTTTCTTTCATTCTTTCTTAAAAGAGCTGTCATTCCGCCTGATGTTTGAGATTGACAACTTACAAACTTAGGTTAAGTGATCTTGAAGTGAGCTGTCAATAGTGACAGCTCACTTCAAGATCACTTCACCTAAGTTTTCACCACGGTGAGGTTGTTACAAAATATTTCAGCAGCAGAGGACTTACTTTCGGGCTGAAATGATACATATGCACTGCGGAGGTGAAGATACATTAAAAAAAAATCGGTAAACCCAATCGATTTTTCGGTAATATTCACCGCTTTGCGGTGATTATAATTAAAAATAGAGCCTATTGTCCAAAGAAGTAAAACTAACTGAAAAAAAAAAACAGTTGTGTTATAACAGCAAATTTTACTGTGCATCTCTTAGGCTCTAAATAAGCAATACTTAAATAAGAAACTGTTTGTTTCAGTAATCTTTAATGTTCATCCAATTGAAATAACTGTTTAGCTCTTTACTGTTTTTGCCCATTTCAGTGCACTGTCAGTAATCCATTATTTTAACATAAAAATAAGTTTCCTGAACCGTTTTTTTTTTACTGTACAACAACAGTAAAAAGTATCGTTTCATTTTTTTCAGTTTATGCTGCTGAAGGTTTTTCAACACTCCCTTGTACTCACATAGTCTAGGCCAGGGATTCCCAAAGTGATCGATATCGACCCCCTGGGGTCGAAATCGGTTTCCCAGGGGTCGACATAAACGAAAACTGATTTTGGGGGTCGACGAGGTCTAAAAATCGACTTATATTAATTAACAAAAGTTCTTATTTTAAACTTAAAAACAAGATACTGTATAAGTTGTGTTACGTGTACGAACTTATTATAAGAATGACTAATATTTTAGTAGGAAATAATAATTGTTGTACTTTTAAAAAACTCATCAAGTCCATCAGCGTGCACAAGTGCTTACAAGATGAAAACATTTGGCTATGGGGGTCTGAGGTATCAGTTCGTTTTGGAAAAGGGGTCTCTTGCCCAAAATAGTTTGGGAATCCCTGGTCTAGGCTTGTCTGGCTTTCGTCGCTGTGGAGAAAATGAATCGCTATCTTCCTTTCCACCCCACAATAAAACAATCCTTAAAATATATAAATAGTTTTAAACCATTTATTTTCCTACACACACTTTTACGTTTTCGCCATCGTATAGTCAGAAGTCAGAAAGTCTGACACCCAATCTTACTAAGGGGTATCATGTTACGCGTCAACTAGGTTGTGGAGGTCAGATAGACACTCGCTCCATTTGAAATACTTTTATGCAACTGCATAGGATAAGACAGGAAGCCGACACCGAAAAAAAATAACGACTTTAAAAAAAAAATACAAATGGAAAAATTACTTTAATTTCGGAAGTCGGTGTCTTTGGTTCCGTATTTAGTTTATTGCCACCGACTTCCGAAATTAAAGTAATTTTTCCATTTGTATTTTTTTTTTAAGTCGTTATTTTTTTGCGTTGTCGGCTTCCTGTATTATACTTACTCTTATTAACTTTTGGGTCGATTTTGGCTTAGCTCTAATAATACGTATATTGATGATGTTATAATACTTCCTGTCATTGTGGTTTACATAGTAAAGGGGTATACGACTTGGTGTGGGTGTGTTTTATTTTTGATTTTTAGTTAAGATACCTACGTACCATAACTTAAAATTTAAAATAAAACACTTAACAACGGGGCAGGAATAGTCATAGGTACTCGCTTTTAACCCAACACTCTCCTCATCCCCTATTACGTGGGACTTTAGCAGACTTTGGACTGGTGAAAGTGGGTACATCTCTGCCTAACCCTTGCAGTAAAACAAGCGTGATGCTGAGTATGTGTACTGTCTACACAAAAATATAAGTCTAACTACTACTTCTATTCCACCGAAGAATTCCCCGTAAATGGTATTTAAGAAGCTGATACTAGAATACCTCCCCTGGCTTACAGCCAGACGACATGCAGCAGATTAAGCGACGGATAAAATATTATACGAGTATGAACTGTGAACTAGTCGACTGGGTCCCATTATTGAAAGAGAAACCTACTGTTCATGTGTTCACCCCTTTTCATATGAAGGTTAAAACAAGATTGTGATAAAAAATAGCTACGTTAGACATAATGCAAGTCTTCAATGCTAGGACTTGGTAACGTTTAACATCAAAATCAAAATATTTTTATTTCACATAAACCTACATGGGCACTTATGAAACGTCAGAAGCTAGGTGCACGGTTCCAATTGGTCGTTTTCTATGGCGAAGAGCCGGCAAGAAAGTATTGTAGTAAAATACTTTATTAAATACATTCAGGAAGTAAGGTCTATCCAAATATAAAAATCGAAATTACTTCCAAACTACTAAAGATATTTTCATGGTTTTTTTTTGTATGAATAGACTATTTTGTTATCTATAATTCTATCTGTGAATTTTTTCAAATATTCATACTTTTATTACTAAAAATAAATATTCCCTATAAAATCGAACGGAACGGCATGCGGCGCTCTGCGCGGGCGACGGGCGGCAGTGTACCATAGACTAATATATAATGCAGTGTACCGCTGACCACTGTCACGGGTAGACGCTGACACTTTGCGCGACCGCTGTACTTACGTATTTTTTCGACAATATGGGTAGAACAACTAAAGAGAAATGACGTATACATGAAAGAAACAGGATACTGAGGTAAGTTTCTCATATATTCTTATAATATAATGAGGTTAGCTAAATGTTATTTTGATAATAATTTGTGCACGAGTATATCCATTATTTACGAGTAAGTTCAAACATAACTTTAGATCCGTATCTTATTTTTTTTTAGTAGGATCAAAAAATAATACAGATTCCCGAAACGAAAATGCGGAGAGCAAGTAAGTACCTACCTAATAAATTGTAGACTACCACTTATTATGGTTTTTTGAGGACAATCCCGTTACAGCAGGTTTGAAACTTACCTAGCTTAAAAAAAAACAGGTATAGTACATAATAAGATTATGTTTTACTATTTTAGTTGTTGCGACCCGACGGAAGTAAATAATGATAAAAATTATGAAAGAACTGACAATGATTCCCAACATGAAAAAGCGGAGACAAAGTGAGTATTAAATTGTAGATTCTAGGCATACCATTTATTATGGTTTTATGGGGACAATCCAGTTATATTAGGTTAGAAACTTGTCTAGTTTAAATAAACAGGTGCAGCTCATTAATAAGATTATGTTTTAATATTTTGGTTTTTGCGACCCAACGGAAATAAATAATGACGAAAATAGTGAAAGAACTGACAATGGTTCGTTATTTATTATATTTATACAATGTAGATTCACAGGTTTTTTTTTATATTTCCAGGACCGTCAACTGGAATGGAATCAATGATTTTGGTTGAAGGCAAAATACAGACAAAGAAGAGACAGAGAAACAGGAAGATCAAGACACTCGACAAGAGGAATATTTCGAAAATGACTACATTTCTACGAAATGTAAAAAAATAATTAGCACAAACAAATTCACGCCTTCTTCCCAAGGGGAAGGCAAAAACTATAGAAGGCCAGCTGCATGCTTCTTTTAAACCGCACCGTTGCCTTATCACATAATTTTTCAGCCTATCATTTATAGTCACGCCACACATGCTTCGCAAGTAGGCATTTCCACAGCATTTAGGGCCGATTTTTCAATCATCAGTTAACTTCTATCTGAGGAATAAATATGGCGCTTTGACATATTTTCTATACAAAAGCTGTTAAAACGTCAAACATATTCGTCACAATAAATGTCACATAAAAGTTATCTGGCGATTGAAAAATCGGCCCTTATTCTACTTTTATGCTTCTTTTGCCACACCCAAAATTCATTCACTTCCATGCATAAGCTTAGACACCAGCACACCATTATGAACAGCCAGTCGAGTCTTTTAGGCATCGACTAGTTGGTTACAGTCGCATGTATAGTACCATTCACTTTATTCCCGCATTGACTCTCCTTTCCACATCTTCATCAATCTTTCCATCCCTTGTAAACTGACTCCCCAAATATACTAACTTACTCTGGGGGGCGATTCTACTAACAACATTGTTCTAAAATGGCAATTGAACCTCAACTCAATCAGGGCTTTCAAGCGTTTTCATATTTTACTTATGAACAACGTATGATTCAACGTATGATGGTAGGCATACAATAATAAATTATGACAATACGCAGTTATCACTTATAAAGCAAATCTTACAAAAGGAATTAGTGACAGATTGTAGTATTGGTGACAGATTGTAGCAGGTACTAATTAACAAGAAAATCATAATATTATATTGTTGACATCTGCGTGTTTTCTACTAGGGAACTATAAAGCTCCATTTATAAGGTGCATGTTTATTGCCTGTGCGTATACCATCAAATTGAGGGGCAATTAACTGGCACCGTCTAATCAACACGTTCAAAATTGTTGCACGATACGGGCAATTTAGTTAACGTTCAAAACTGGTTTACTCGTAGGTGTAAGCAGCACGTACAATAAAATTGCATTTGATATATATATATATATATATATATATATATATACGAGTATGTAATTACTATGTGTCTAATATTTAAAAATAAATACTTGATATACCTATAAATGTAATTATTATCTGTTGTGAATTTACTAAATGATTTTTATAACAAACTTATTTTTTACAAGTCAAACACTGATCTGACTCAACTGTCACTTTTGAATCATACTTGTTTGTTAACGGGTATATAAGAGTGGAGTCACAGAGGTGCAGTTCCTCGCCCCTGACTGGAGGCTTTGAGTCCGCTTAAGGCAGCCACAGGATAGTCCGTACTAATAAGTAACGAAGATTAAATATTTACATACACCTAGTTACATATCTACATATATACACAAACTCTAACACATTCAATTCTACAAGTACGAACGAATGTAACAAGTTAAAAAAAAAATCTTGAGAAGACGTTCAATAATTTTCATGAAATATTTGGCAGCGCAAATACGGACAGTACTTGAATCAATTGTACAAGGACGTACAACTCTGTGTTAAGATGAGGCAAAACTTGCATGCAATAATCGCCTTGCAATAAAATTGCCTTGTGGTAGTTCTCATGCAATTTTTTGAACGGCGAAACTTGCATTCAGTTATCGTATGCTATTTTGTGGAAATCGCACACGTGTAAACACTTGCATGCAATTCTTGAATGGCAGCAAAATTGAACGTGCTTTATGGCATGCGATTGTTGCTCTTGAACGTTCCAGAAACTTGCATCGCGTAAACGGGGCTTTAGATTCAGTGGGGCAATTGCATAACACACATTAAGACGCTGACAACACGGTCACTGTCAGATTGCATAGAAAAGAAAGAGAAGCGTGATGACACAACGCTTGTAGCTTATTGCAAAATATGAAGCAATTATCTATTTAATCAAAATTGAGTTGAGTGATCGAAAATAATAAACAACTTTGTTCTGCATTCAATTATGACGTTCTTGTTATTAATTAAATACGTAATGTATGTTGATATTTAATACAGATATTTTGGATTAGAACTCAAGGTAAGAGGGTATTAGTTTAACGTTAGTTTGTATCGAGATTTTTTTTCAAAACTTGTTTTGGTAACAACCAAGTTCTGGGAAATATGTTTAAAATTAACATATATTTTTTCCGCTACCACAAACTAAATAGATTTGCCAATTTTATTTCTTAAGATGAGCTTATTTTGGTCAATTGGGTCTTGCCAGCGCCTTAAATGACAATTGATTGTGTTATTTACGTTGTTGAGCGGACGAATTTTTCAAACCCATGAAGCAATGTATCAATATCCTTCAAAACTCTTGGATTGTAATTGGAACTGTGTTACGCGATTATAATTCCTTGATAATGAACAAAACGAGCGAGCCTTACAGTCATAGACATATAAATATATGGACTGAAAATACCTACAAAAAAAGGTGCATACTTACAATTCGATATTGTCGCATAAAATGGCTGATATGCCACTTACCTACAACTACAACTGTCACTACGTCACGAAAAAATGTTACCATAATGAGCAACAACTTAAATATTGTTGTCTCTTTTAGCAAATACGATTATTTTATTAGAAAGAATGAGACAAAACGATATTTCACAATCTGTATCGTATTTCACTCATATTTTTATAAGCAAATGTATCTATAGAATACCGCGGCGCCTCCATGTTTTTCCTAGCTCGATGCTTACAGTAGGCGCATTATGATGTGTAACGTCAAACAAATAGTTTTTTGACAGCTGCGCGCACAGATTACTTTAGGCCGCGGCCGGCGGAGCGTACGTCGTTTCCGTCGGTACGGAATGTTGCCATTTTAAATATTTGTATTTATTTTATTGTCTTTTTTCCTATTACAATCTCACTGTGTGCTGCACCAGTCGATGTCATCACGTCAACGCCAGCTATCGCTGAAAACCAGCGCTGGGGCTCTGTCTCGCATAGGGTCGCAGCAACGTGAGCGTTGGCCGTTTTGCGTGGATGTGACGCATGTTGTCCCATGAATGGTTTCTTTTTTGTATTTGTGTTCCTTCTTTGCGTCATGTTTACCGCAAATAAACGTAATTTGTTTCTTTTTTTTTCTAATATCTGACATCTCACCTTGGTTATAAGCAACTGAGCAGCGACGGAAATTAAACTCAGAATTTAAAAAGCTAAATAATGAATTATTTATTAATTACTAGTGGTTGCCCATTGGTCGAAATTCGACCCCCTCTACTTACTATATAATACTTACTAAATGCTTGTATAATAAATACTATAAAAGCAAATTATACTATTTTAATTTAATTATTATTAGTTTTTCTTAACAAAAAGCGCCTTCATCCTCTCTTCTATTAAAAATTAACTTTGCTGTGCCCGACAGGGTCCATAATTGATTCGATGTTTTAACATATTTATTTATTTATTTATTTATTTATTTATATATACTTTATTGTACACCACAAAAAATACATGACAAAAAAATAAATCAAACACTACAAAATATACAATGAGCGGCCTTATCGCTTTCTGCGATCTCTTCCAGGCAACCATAGGATGGACAGTGATTTGCCTGGACATAAAGTGGGGCTGTCGTTGGTGTAAAAAATAAATAAATACAATATACTAAAATTGATACACAGATATATATATATACATATATATATATATAACCTAAATAATATATACATAAATACATACATATTAAATGTATAAGCAACGAAAATAAATGAAGACTATAGATAATTACAGTTACGAGAACAAGCTCACAGCGACAAGTAATGTTCCTTTACGAGTCTTTTAAATGCGAGTAACGATTGCGCGCATTTTATTTGAACTGGCAAAGCATTCCACAAACGAGTGGCCTGGACAGTAAAGGATTTGTCGACGAACGTTGTGGAATGCATAGGCATTTTAAGCTTCAAGTTATCTGATGACCTTAAAAATTTCGTGTGGGAGTCGCCAAGAAACTGGAAACGTTCCTTGAGATAGAGAGGGGTGGAAGGGGAAAAGAGGACATTATACAAAAGGGAAAGAATATGAGCATTCCGGCGAAGGCGAATTGGTAACCACTTGAGCTTCACACGAAATTCGGAAACATGGTCAAATTTACGCAAACCGAATATGAACCTTATACAAAAATTTTGAAGCCGCTCAAGTTTATCAAGTTGGTCTTGGGTAAGGTCAAGATAGCTGGTATCAGCATAGTCAAGGATGGGTAGAAGAAGCGTTTGTGCAAGCGGAATCTTGGTGGCAGTCGGTAGAAACATACGCAATCTCTTCAAAGCTGCAGCGGATGCATATAGCTTGCGGCTAACTTCCTGTAGCTGGGCAGTCCAAGAGAAGTTCTTATCAATCAATATTCCTAAGTTTTTAACTTTCTCACTGAAGGGAACAACTGAGTTGTCAAAAGAAACTTGGGGAAGAGTCGTCCAGTCGATCCTTGAGATCATCCTAGAACTGCCCACCACCACAACCTGCGTCTTTATGGGGTTGACCATAAGTCCATATCTCTTGCTCCATTCGCATATACGGGCCAAGTCACGATTAATCGTAAAGATAGCCATACCAACTATTATATGTACACATTATGGAATTCAATAAAGAATTGAGTATTGAGTTATTCTATGAGTACACTTCCAGTTCCATGCATTAGAAAGCACTTACTAATTCCATGCTCAAGCTTTCACTTCCTGTCTACACACTTCCGTCCCTGTTCATGAAATCACTCCCGCATGAAGCCACATGAAAGATGTCACACATCAATAATGTATTTGTATATAGTCACATTGGAACCTATACCTATCTTGTGAAACGGGACTGAATACCTCCGGGCATCCCTCATGCGCCAGCAATTTAACTAGAATAGGAATAAACAGAAGTTGTTGCTAGTATGCCCTGAATCAAAAATAGAAAAACATCTTTCTATAATAAACAAGAAAAAAACCAACACAAGCTAATTTTAATCTCGCCTACGTCGCACGCCAGTCCACATTGCCAAGTAAAAGAATCTACATAAAGAAGCAACAAGAATATAATGTTTTTGGTAACAATCAGTTCATTAAAATGACACAGCATTACACTGGCGGGACATAAAAGAGTGTAAGCTTTTCTCTTTTATTCGCTCGTTCAACATTAATGTTTGTGTACACCTGGGGGTAAAAGAATGGACGTATCGTATTGCGATTCATTCTTTGTGTTTTCCGTTGGGCTTTTCTTTGTGCTATTGAATATTATGAATGTGTATTGCATTTGTAAGGTATGGAATGGAAGGAAACGATTAATAAGTAATAGTAATTTAAATATGTTCAATGGTGTCTTTTTTGCAACCATTTAATTATTGTTTATTTTTTTAATAAATCTGCGCCTTACTTTGATATTAATATTTGCCAAAATGCGGCGAAATGTCATCGCACAAGAATATTTATTTACCTCCTTGTGTATTACCACATTTAAAGCAAATAAATGACTGACTGAAATATCATCTGCGGAACATTTGCTTACCATATAATACTTTCATTAGTCAAATATATGAACAGAAATAATGTTTCCATTTAGATGGGTATTGTCGCAGTTCTCAAAGTAATGTAGATACGGCAAAACTACTGAAAGCCTTCCTAAAATAATAAAAAAGTTACAACACGTCGCTCGTCGTGCGAAATATGTACTTATATCTTTTTTCTTTTTCCAAATGCTCTGTGTCATTTTTCGTGCACAAAAGTGTATTTATCTCAGGAGGAAGCCTTTCGATTTGCTAAAAGGTTGACAGAACAAAATGGTTTTAATTTTGGAATGTTACGACAAAAATATGTTATATGAAGGTAATGTTAGATTTCGTTTTGTTTTGTTGTCATATTTTTATAATGTATTGGACCAATTGTGAGGGGAGAGAATATGCACTCGGTTAGAAAAAAGAAAATACCGTATTGTTAGGCACTTACTGACTCTGAATCCCTGACAAAAAGCCTGTTTCTTTTATAGGGACTTGAACGGGCTTGTCCGGGAAAGCATTACTGTGTTCCGGTTTGAAGGCTCTTAAGTGTCACCGGTCGACTGGCAAACATGTCATTACCAAACTCAAAGCATGTATTTTAATAAGGGTGTTCTGGCAGCATTGAGACGTCAGGTCAGGACCTGTTAAACTGTCAAAGCGCCTATATTTTTTTTAGTCGTGACTGAATGATGAACGAATGAATTAAACGAATGATGAACGTTACCTGTTATATTTATTGTCGAAATGGAAGACCTCTTGTCAAAGTAGCGCCAACTAGTGGCGTGAATTTTCACGAAAACCCTCATTCATAACAACGTTCTGGTCCTTTGACTGCCTCATTGGTCCAGTGGTTGCAAGCGCTAGTGCTGAGCTAAAAGTTCCTGGGGTCGATTCCCAGGTCGGGTAAAGTTTTACTCGGTTTTTCTATCTGGAATTTCTCAGCAGCAGCCTGGAGTCTGGATTTGTGCCCGGTTGATGGCAACAGGCTCGCCCCCTATTACATGGGACTTTAACATAACTGAGGAAATGTGGGTGTACTATAGGTATATCTCTGCCCAACCCTTTGGAGAATACAGGCGTAATGATAACAACACGCCCATGGTTTAAAAATTATAATTTACATAAGTATGTTCTAGTCCTTAAATCCTGATTCTTAAACTATTGTTGGACCTTTAAGGCTCCTACACACTGAGGCGATATCGCGGGCGCGACAGGCATATTGCTGTCTGTCGCACCCGTGATATCACCTCTGTTTGCAGGAGCCTTTAACCTCCATAGTATCCATTTAGGAACCATCTTCACGAACGAGAGAATCACGACGACAGTCTCGCTGTGCCTTCAAATTATCACCGCGACGATATCGCAGTCTGGAGATTGGTTCATAGAGGCGAGACTATCGGCACGATTATCTCGCCACATTGCAGTATTGTACAGTACGACATAACTTAGATGTAGCATCGGCAAAAAACGCCAAACAAAATCACCTTAAAAATCACCGATCTTCATTACTGATTTATGCGAAAATTATATTTACGCAAACGCAATAATTTTTAAAGTCATATAACCAAATACATTCGTAAAATTGATTCGTAGATTTGGTCGATGCTACATATAAGTTGTGTCGTACTGTACATTGGTGCACGCATACCTCCTAAATTCAGCACAGTCGGTTAAAGCGCAGATAGTAGCGGAATGCGTTATATATTGGGGGAACGGAATGCAACAGATTGTTGTGCATTTGGTTCTATTGTGTGTTAGTATACCTGGGATTATTCGCCCATTATACCTTAGGTGTCTTTGACTGTGAGACTACCTACTCGTTTCTTAAGATTTCTCTTTTCAAATAAATACTAGAATAATGCATAATTCTGAACTTAAGTCGAAATATAAATAGCTGTCACTTTGTGTAATAAAAATAATAGTTAAAAAAATAAACAACACGCTTTAATAGATAACTAAACTAAAAAGTAGAAAATTATTTTAAATAAGTTTGAAATAAGCATAGAGTGATAAACTAGAAATTTATTTTATCGTAAAAAAGCGTGGGGTTTTTAAGATATTTCCAAATTGATCCTACTTATACCTGTCAATTAAATATTTACAACAATTGACAGCAAGCACCCCACGCCACCCCTGCCAGGTTGTGTATGGAGATGTGAAATAATTCATGGCAGTATTACATATATACTATAAAATAAAAAAGGAAAACTATCACAGCTAAATAGGCTTTACAAGTTAACGAGTACCTAATAGTTTAAATTTGCAGTTGGATAATTGACCGTGCCGTATATCGATGTATGGGAAAATAACACATTTTTCAACTACAATTACGTTTGTTTTTGGGATATTTTTATCCAACTTCCCAACTACGGAACCCTTCATTGTGCGTGGTCCGACACGCACTTGGCCGGTTTTCTGAAATTAAGGGGGGGGGGGGGTGACATTGAACCCCAGACCATTATACTCCTCTACCGAACTTCATAACACAAAAGACTTATTATTTCTGGTATTATAAATTGAACCCCAGAACATTATACTCCTCTACCGACCTTCATAACACAAAAGACTTATTATTTCTGGTATTATAAATTGAACCCCAGAACATTATACTCCTCTACCGATCATCATAACACAAAAGACTTATTATTTCTGGTATTATAAATTAAGCTAGCTATGGGGGGGGGGGGGGGGGAGGTCCATGATAACAGTCAATTAACGTTAAGCCATTGGTCCCGACTTTTTTTTTTTTTTTGTTGGGAAATTATCAAATAACTTCTCCCGCTCTGGGCGGAGCGGGAGGGTGTGTCAGACTCTTACTGACTAAAACCCACCCGTGTCCTTTCCGTTGTGTGTATTTCCAGGGGCCTCGGTAACCCTTTTGTACCTTCCCGCGACCCCGGATTGGTCCCAGCTGACTTTTGAATATCTTTGACAGTCGTTAATGTCAACCATGTCATTTGGTTTAAACATATATTTATATTTTTATTAATATTTTACATAGATTCTTTTATATTTTGTGAACGTGAGAACGTTGTTGGCTTATTAGACTGTATTAATGGATTTGTAGACCATTTATTTTTTGTTAAGTACCTGATATTTCTTGACAGGCCTATACTGTCCTCCCATACCTATTAACACTGTTATCTAAACACATTTTAAAAGCCAATTATTATTAAAAGAGTGATCGTGGAGTTTTTTGCCGGCTGTTCTCCATAGGAAACGACTAATTGGAACTGTGCACCTAGCTTCTGACGTTTCATTAGTGCCCATGTAGGTTTATGTGAAATAAAAAAAGTCTTTCTTACGTAGTCAGAAGCCAAAGGTAAATGGAGAGGGCTATGCTTGGAGTTTCCCTACGTGTTCGAATCAGAAATGAAGAGATCCACAGGCGAACCAAGGTAACCGACATAACCCGAAGAATTGCCAAATTAAACTGACAATGGGCTGGGCACATTGCTCGCAAAACAGATGGCCGATGAAGCCGAAATATTCTGGAGTAGCAACCGCGTACCAGAATACATAGCGTTGGATGGCCTCCTACAAGGTGCACCTGAAGGCCGCAGGGATCTGCTAGATGCGGGAAGCACAGAACCGGTCGGAGTGGCGGCTTGGGGGAGGCCTATGTCCAACAGTGTACGTCGAAATGATGATGAGTCAGAAGCCCAAAAGTCTGACATATCGTGTTACCCAGTAACTGGATTGTGGAGGTCAGATAGGCAGCTTCATGTATAATACTGAAATACTGGTATTAAGCTGCATCCGGTAAGACTGGTCGCCGACCGAAACATAGTTGAGAAATGGATGGGCAGATGATGATTTCGAACAACATACATAAGTTCACGCTTTGTTTCCCGAAGGGTTGGGCAGAGGTACCTGTAGTACACCCACATTTCGCCAGTTATGTTTAAGTCCCATGTAATAGGGGGCGAGCCTATTGCCATCAACCGGGCACAAATCCAGACTCCGGGCTGCTACTGAGAAATTCCAGAGAGAAAAAGGCACTTTGGCCGACCCGGGAATCGAACCCAGGACCTCATGCTCAGCAGACAAAAACGAACACGCCCCCTCAAAAGTGAACAGTATGCTACACATAACTTTATAAGAACATAAAAGACGTATTAGTTCTGGTATTATAAATTAAGCTATCAAGTTAACCGCTCTTAGAAGGCAACAAAAGGACGAGAAGTCACCGCCATTTTCTATTTAATGACGTCATCCTGTCACATTGTGTTCAACAATGGAATGTAATGACTCGTCGTTTACCTGAATCTGTTTAGACGTTTTTGATGTAGACATACATAGATAGACGTACGGAGGCCATTACCCTTCCTTTTGTGGTCTGTAGAAGGGTATGTTTATCATCTTTTTTTGCCGTTTTCTTGACAAAAGGTTGTCAATCCCTTCGTTTAAAAAGTTGTAAGAATGACTGACTTCCGTGGAAGGAAAACATTTCGAGAAAAGCTAGACATTATTTCTTAAGATTTAATATCGTAACTTTTCTTGCTTGAATACTGGTTAAAATGTGTTTTATTTTTGCAGGATAAACTAGTTCAATCTGTCTAGCCCTTTCCAACTATGCTGAGGTCAGCTTCCAGTCTAATCGGATGCCAGTATAGAGGTACTGCCTATCTGACTTCCACAACCCAGTTACTGGGTAACACGACACCCTTTGGAAAGACTGGTTGACAGACTTTCTGGCTTCTGACTACCCGTAACGACTGCCAAAGAGTCAATTGACAGCCGGTATTAGCGGCTTTGCGTGCCTTCCAAGAAACGCCCCACCGTTTCTCGGCATTAAGACGCTGACAACACCTAAACCGCGGTCCCTGTCAGATTGCATAGAAAAGAAAGAGAAGCGCGATGACACAACGCTTGTAATTTATTGCAAAATATGAAGCAATTATCTATTTACTCAAAATTGAGTTGAGTAATCGAAAATAAAAAACAACCAAGTTCTGTATTCAAATAAGACATTCTTGTTATTAATTAAATACGTTACGTATGTTCATATTTGATACAGATATTTTGGATTAGAACTCAATGTAAGAGGTTAGTTTAACGTTAGTTTGTATCGAGATTTTGTTTTCAAAACGTGTTTTGGTAACAACCAAGTTCTGGAAAATATGTTCAAAATTAACATATATTTTTTCTGCTACCACAAACTATACAGATTTGGCAAATTTTTTTCTTAAGAGATGCCTATTTTTGTCAATTGGGTTTTGTCAGCCCCTTAAATAGATGTTAGCCCATCCACGGATCGGCCTTGGCAAGTGTACCTTAACCTGATCAATCGGCCCGTGTGGCTGTTATTACATAGCCATGAGCCCCTCTCACTTCTCCTCGCAAAAAAATATTGCTAATAAACTTGCAGAATAAAAGACTCATTCGACATTATAAAGAAGTTTTTAATTTTAACTCTCTTCATTACAAAAAGGTGTTTTAATCCCCCGATCCTCTTAAGGGTCGGGTAATCGCCGTTAACCTTGGCCATACAAATGCGCGTTTCACCGTCAACATCATCCACTCAGCTTATCGCAGGCCACCGCTGGACATAGGCCTCTCCCAGGCTGTGCCCAACACCCTATCCTCCCCCTTCCGCATCCAGTCTGTCCCAGCCACCTTTTTAAGGTCGTCGGTCCATCTAGCTGGGGGGCGTCCCACACTACGCTTGCCGATACGCGGTCTCCACTCCAAGACTCATCTGCTCCATCGGCCATTGATCCTTCGACACACATGGCCAGCCCACTGCCACTTCAGCTTGCTTACTCTGCAGGCTATGTCGGTAACTCCGGTTTTCTTTTGGGTAACTTCATTTCTGATCTTATCCGAATATTTATTTTTAATAACAAACATATGAATATTTAAAAAAATCACAAATAACATTATAGATTATAAAATAGTCTGTGCATACAAAAAACCATGAAAATATCTTAAAAAAAGATATTACTTACAAAGTGATATCGTTTTTTTTTTCTTTGGATAGATATCCTGAATTAATTTCATAAAGTATTTTACTACAATACTTAAATATTTACCTAAAGAATTTTAATGTTAACATATTGCATACAATACAATCGGGTCGATCGATCAGGTTAAGCTACGCTTGCCGCGGTTGGTCCGTGGATGGGTGACCATCTTTACATATGTACCAAGACCCCTCCGTGCCTCGGAAAGTACGTCAAGCCGTTGGTCCCGGCTGTCATTTGTAGATCTTTACAGTCGTTACGGGTCGTCAGAAGCTCGAAAGTCTGACAACCAGTCTTATCAAGGGGTATCGTGTTACCCAGTAACTGCGTTGTGGTCAGGTAGGCAGTCGCTGTATCCGGTAAGACTGGAAGCCGACCCCAACATAGTTGGGAAAAGGCTAGGCAGAAGAAGATATTGCATACAATTAACATACTTTATAATATTGATTTGTACAAAAAAAAAAAACAAATATACCTAATTCATTAAAAAAATAACCAAAACTATACACAAACTAAAATAGGGCGTCGAAAAATTCATCCACATCGCTGTCGACTGGTAATGTACCCAAGAGACTGGCGGCATTGCCACGTTGTATGGCAATGCTTAACCTCTGGCCAAGGTAAAAACCAGCACTTGGGTCACGGGAATGTCAACCAGCCGTCTGATGATTTCCTTAAAAAGGCCATGAGCACTTGGACCCCACGGCCCAAACGGCTCGAAAATATAATGACCAACTAGGTCATTATACTTACGCCGCTTGAGGTTATCTGCAGCCGCAGCAGCAGCGCCAGCATAGCACGCCGTGCCAGGAAGATGGAATGGCGCAAGAGTATCGACACACTTTGCATCCCACACTAAAGGCCTACCCACCTTCCATGGAAATAAAGACATGCCGTCTGGTCTCTTGCCATCGTCGCGTGCCAGGCTATTGGGTTCTAATACAGCTGGAACGCCGATGACGGTGACAAGAGCTTATCGGATGACGCCATTAATGTTCACGTGTCGCGCTAAGCGACCCGCACTTCGGCTGCAAGACAGAATTCATGTGTATGCGTCTAGTTTAACATATATTTTTTGCATACCTTACTTGCATTATATAAAGGAGTAATAACAGTAAATTCACTAGAATCAGATATCTGCGCCTTAGTTACCTAAGTCTTCGAAGCATCTTCCACAATACACTGGCGTGCAGTGTGCCGGTAACAGATTGGCTCACATTTAGCTCAATACGGCACGCCGCAGAGACGCAACTTTAATAATAAGCGCGCATTTGTCAAGTGAGCAGCGAACCTTAGTCGCGGGATGTAGTAAGATATGCGTGGACGGGAAGGAGATATGAGCTTCGCAAAATGTTACTGGTTATGTAGCATGCCACCAGTCCTGCCTCCAGTCCAGTTAAACCTGGTAAAGGCAATTAACACAAGGCACCGCGCACCGCCGCGGAGGGCGGTAGCGGTATAGCGGATTTCGTAGCGGTGCCCCGTACGGTAAGGCGGTTTACGCGCCTGTCCGCGCGGATGGATTTAACGTGGTTTTGACCAGTTTGATCACAGACAATAAACTTTTCAACATCGAATTCCATTTTTAAATTGCAACGAGTCCTGCACCCACGATGATCCGCGTGGTTATGCGGTGCCCGCGGACGGCAGCGCGGAGGGGCAGTGGCGGTGAGAGCACCGCTCGACCGCGCGGACGGGCGGTGAACGTGTGTTAGGCTTCTACGGATTTATTAGAGGCCAATGCGACATGAGATCCGCTTCATCACCTACCGCGGCGGTGCGCGGTGCCGTGTGTTAATCACCTAACTGATAATAACATTGGGATGTCGCTGCGTCCCCGTAAGGGGGCGCGGCTAGCGGATCCGGGGCATAGCCCCCCGGCCGCGGAAGCCATACGTTGGCCCGTAAATACGGGCCCCTCGTGGTGTTGGTCATTTCAAGACTCCTAGATGATTGGGCGCGTTTAATAATAACGCGCCCATGTGAGTGATTGCTATTGTGATTACTGTAGGCGCATCACGACGCTAATACTGTTAGCGCCGCTTTCTTCACGACACCACGGCGGTCAACCCCCGCCAGGTGAGACCCCCGGTTACCCGGGGGAGGCCCAGTGAAGGCGACCAGCGACGTAGGTGCCGACTCGACGCTCCTACAGTATAGGTGTATAGTCCCCGCCCGTCCCGCTTTCAGATCGAGCCGATTACGGTCCGGGCTAAGGAACTGTCGTGTGTGTGTGAGCGGCATTGTATTGCGTAACGCCGCCCAGTGTCTACACATACCGCACAGCCCGCGCTATGCGTATGTGTGTGAGTTAAATGCCTGTTGAGTAGTGAATGTCTGTGTTAATTACGTGACGTGCCTATATTAACTTAGCACACGCCACGCAATAGATGTATTTTATCTGTAGAGTACTATTGAGTCGAGTAAGCCGCGTGTAACCTGGATGCAGCTTACTCGAGGCGTCCAGTCCGGTGCGATGGGGTCAGTCGTCCGCTACCAGGTCGCGGGGTAGGGGTCTCGCGTCAGGGGGGCGCGCGTGCAATGGCGCTATCTGCTTGACGTGGGGCCAAGCAGATGCGTCGGCACGCGCGAACATTCCCTTCGCGAGGCGCCTCACAAACTCGTCCAGGCTCTCAATCCCGAGGTCCCTTTGGATTATGTCGTTCCTCACGAAACGAGGGGCGTCCACAATGGTCCGCAACGCCAGGTTTTGTTGCGTGCGGAGCAGCTTTCGGTTCGTCTCGCTCGTGAGGGCGAACCATGCAGGGGCGGCGTACGTCAAAATGGGGCGTACGTACAGCTTGTACACACCCATTTTGACGCGCACCGGGATTCGGGACGAGAGCACCGGTCTAAGGAGGTTGCGGGCGACCCTACCTCGTGCGGCGACCTCGCGGACGTGCGTCCCCATCGTGAGCCGACGGTCGATAGTGACACCCAGGTACTTGACCCGGGGCGACCATACGACGTCGGCTCCTTGTAGTTTCAAGGGTGGTGGGAGGGGCGCGGAACCGGTGACCAGCGCCTGCGTCTTACCCACGTTAACCGAGAGCCGCCACTTCGACAGCCACTCAGGGAGCATGTCGAGGGCGCGCTGCATCTTGACCGCCGCGTACTTTGCATTTAGCGAGGTGGTAATGTACGCGGCGTCGTCAGCATACAGCGCGAGCGTCGCATCTGGAGTGGTGGGGATGTCGTCGGTGTAACGTGAGTAACACGCCGGCGATACGCAGCTGCCCTGCGGCACACCGGCCAGCACCGGTCGGGCGCTGGATAGCGCTCCGTCGACCACCACCCTGAAAGTCCTGTGGGATAGAAAAGTAGAGACCACCCGCACGATGCGACGGGGCGCATCTGAGGTGGCCAGCTTATATATTAGGCCGTCGTGCCACACACGGTCGAAGGCCTTCTCCATGTCGAGGAATACTGCCACCGAGTATTCCTTCCTGTTCATCGTGGCTGCGAGGTGGTGCAGTACCCTCGACAGCTGGAGCGTCGTACTGTGCTCCGCCCGGAACCCGAACTGTTCGGGACGCGGCGCGATGTGGGGTTGGAGATGTCGCAGCAGGAGTGCTTCAAACACCTTGGAGACTGTCGGCAGCAGAGTGATCGGCCGATAGCTCTCCGGCTTCAGGATGTTCTTCCCCGCCTTGGGCAGCATTATGACGCGCCCTTCCTTCCACGAAGCGGGAAAGGCCCCCGTGCGCAGTATCGCCGTGTACAGGCGCGCCAGCGCCGCTACCATACGGTGCGGCAGGTGGCGCAGCGCTGTGTTGGTGATACCGTCGGCACCGGGGGCCTTCCTAGGCCTCGTTCTAAGGATGGCGCGTCTGACTGCGCCCGGCGGGAAGAAGATCGGGTCCTCATCGGGAGCTATCGGCGTAGCGAAGTAGTCTCCCAGGTGTCTCTCGACCGCTGCGACATGCTCGGTGTCGTCGGTCGGGTTGGGGCGGAACTGACGCTCCAGGTGTTCGGCGAAGACCTCCGCCCGGTCCTCCGCTACATATCTGAGCGCCCCGTCGCTATTTATCAGCGGACGCACCGGGGCTGGGGCATTCGTCAGCTGGCGGCATAACTTATGGACCGACGGCCAACTGTCTGTTGTGGCGTCGATCCGTTCCTCCCAGCCCGCGGCGGTGTGTGCCTGTAACTCGGCCTTCACCTTTTCCGCGAGACGGTTTAGCTGCGTTTTTAGCTGCGGGCATCGTAGTTGTTGCCACTGCTTGCGTAGGCGCCTCTTCGCGGCGATCATTGCGCTAATACGAGCCGGCAGGGGCGGCAGTAGCCCTCTCCCCTGCGGCTGCGTTGTTGTCGCCGCTTCCATGGCGCTTTGTATGCAAGCAGTGACATCATCCGCCATTTGGTCTACGTCCGCGGAGGTGACGATAGGCCGAGTTGGCGTGGTGGTCTCTACTTTGTCCTGGAACACGTCCCAGTCCGTGCATCGACGTGGCGCAATTGGCTTCAGTCGGGTCGGCATACCCGATAGGACGACGAGTACAGGTTGGTGGTCCGACTGTAACTCGTCGTCTATAACTTGCTGCGTGGTCTGGCAATGTAGCCCTCGGTGGACTACGATGTCCAGTACGTCCGGCATGTGCGTTACGGCACCTGGGTAGTGGGTCGGCGTCTCTGGTCCGGACACCGTATAGCCGAAGGCTTCCGCGTCCGCGAAGAGTCGTCTCCCCTCGGTATTCGTTAAGTAAGAGTTCCACGCTGGGTGTTTACAATTTAAATCACCGGCGAGGAGGGTGGCGTGCGATGACTGGGTTAACAAGGCCCGCAGCTCTGTATGGTCCAAGCGGGCCGCGGGCGGCTTGTAACACGCATAGATGTTGATGTCCTCGCCGGCTACATGTAGCTGGACACCCAGCGCGTAGAAGCTACTGAGTGACGGCAAGGGGATTTCCTGATGGACGACCCTTCGCTTCACTAGTACCGCCAGACCACGGTACCTCGAGTGATGTGCCGACCGTTCATCCTTTCTATAAGCGAGGTATCCCGGGAACCTAATCCTATCTTCGGGTCCCAGTAGCGTCTCGCTTATGAGCGCCACGTCGATGTTTTGTTCCCTGAGGAGGTGGCGGAGGGGGGCGACCTTATCCCGGAGGCCGCGGGCATTCCAGTGTAATATCCTCAGTGACTCAGCCATGGTACAGCGTTAATAAGGTGGCTAAGCCATCGAGGATTACTGTCTCCACATCCTGACCCTGCCTGATGGCCTTAATTAGGTCCATCAACAGTTTGATAGCACAGGCTGTGAATCCTTTCTTGGTGGTAGTAGTGTGTGCGCCGGTAGCGCCGCCACTCGTTTCTTTGGGGAACCTTTTAGTTTGTTCGCCCGTTTGCCGCTGCGTCGTGCCGGCGCTAGTGTCAGTAGCGCTAGCGGCGTTCGGCTTTCCGCGGTACCTCTGTGGTTCCCCAACTTCCCGCGGCGCTATGCCGGCGCCAGTGGTACGTTGCTTCTCCACAGCCTGCGCCTCATTTGAGGCAGGGTCGGCCCTCGGAATTTTATCCTGGGTCGCAGCGGGTTGAGGCTTCTTTCCTCTTCCTTTACCCCCGCGTCTGTTTTTCCTCCGCCCTGAGGAGGTGGCTTGGCCTCTGCTTGTAGGCTCGTTGGCCGCCGCCATCAACGTCGTGCCTTGAGCCTCAATTGGCCGCTCTTGCGTTCTCTCTGTGGCCGCATGCGGCCGGCGTCTGGCCGTAATGGCGGCGGTCCCCGCTCGCCTGTTCTTTATTTCCTCCTGGAATACGGGGCACTTAATGTTGCACGCGGGGTGCGGGCCACCACAGTTGACACATGTGGCCGGCTCCTCCCGCGGGCGTGGGCACTCTCTGGCCGCGTGCTCGCCTCCGCATCTCACACAAGCGAGCGGGCGGTGACACTGGTGCGAGCTGTGTCTAAACCGCTGGCACCGGTGGCACTGGGCGGGCCCACGTTTGCCACGCCAAGCCTCTATCTTGACACCACGCATGTACATAAACACGGTGGTGTCATAGATAGCCCGGACGTCGGGTGTCTTTTTTAGTACTGCGTGGAATACGCAGCCGGGTCGTCCTTGTGCGCCCTTTATGTGGCGCACATACTCCGGCTGGTACCCCAACGCCCGGAGTTCCTCCTCTATCTCCTGGGGGGGCGTGTCCGCCGGTAACCCCCGTATGGCTACTTTTAGGCTCTTGTCCGCCGGTAGGGAGTAGGCGAACCAGGACACGCCGCTGTCCTTTTCCAGGCCAGTCAGGTAGCGCTGTACCAGCCTGTACTCGTCCTCTGTGTCGGGAGTGAATCTCACTCCACTCCCGTAGGGACGAGCGTTTGGGGGCCGGCCCAGCTTCGCGCTGATGGCCCGGAAATGCGTGGCCCAGTTCGGCAGCTTTTCTACTACCAACGGGGGGTACCGCAGTTTCTTGTCCTTTTTTCCCTGCTGTGGTTTGGGCTGCGTTGTCGTCGCGGCGCCTGAGACGGTAGCAGGGAGGGTGGTTGCATCTGGGGGGGCAGGGGGGGGGCACGTAGTACTTACCCCTGCGGTTGATGTTGTCGGTGTTGGTGGCGTCGGTGTTCGGCGCACCGCATCGGAGAAGGTAGGCGACGACGCTTGCACACCCCGACCCCGCGGCGCGCTATCGCGCTGTGGTCGCGGCGGGTCGAGGCAGTAGCGCTTCGCCTCCTCCGACGCGGCTTCACCGGAGCTCCTCCTTCGTCGCTGGGGTCTGACCTCGAGCTGGAATTCGTAGTCGAACCCCAGCGACGGTGTTGGTGACGTCAGCAGCCCTCTGGTCGCGACGTCGACGGCGCCCGCAGCTCCTCCCACGGTGGGCCGCTGTCCGGATCGCGGGGTCGTGTCCGGGGACACGTCCCCGCGACCAGATGCGGCCGAATCCATGGAGGCCAGCGACATGCTCGATCCCACACGTGACGAGCATGTCGACAGCACTGCGGGCGAGTCGCAGGCCGCGCTGCGTGGGGGCGCCGGTGAGTAAGGCACCCTTGTGGTCGGTGGTGCTGGCCTGGAGTATTGGCCGGCACTCGCTGGCTGCTCGCGCTCGGTCGCCGCCGGTCCCGCCAGCATGCGGCGGGAGCCGGCTGCGGCCGCGCGCTGAGCTGGCACAGCTTGGGTTGGCGGCGTCTGCTGCGTTGCGCCGGATGGCGCGGGCGGCGACGCGAATCGCGGCGGTGGTGCCGCGGTACGGGCGGGTGGTGCGCGCGAGCGTGCGGATGGCACAGGGGCGCGCGCGGGAGGCGCGGGATGCGCGTGCGGCGCGGATGCGGCGGGTGTAGCGCGAGTTACCGCGGGCGCCCGCGCGGGTGACGCGGTGGCGCGCGCTTGCGGCGCGCGGCTTGGGTGGTGCGCGGCAGGCCCCGGAGCCTGTATGGGCACCGGGCGGAATGCAGCGGGGCGGATAGGTACCTCGTGCTGTCGGCTCGACGACGGCGTTGGCGCAACGCGCGCAGGCGCCGATGACGTCGGTGGGCCGGCAGCTGCCGAGGCACTGGTTCCCCCCCCTCTTCTTTCTTCTCCCCCTCTTGGTTTGGTTGTCCTAGGTCCGGCTGGCGGCGCACCGGACGACGCGTCGCCGATGTTCGGCAGCGACGTCGCCCGGTCCAGCGCCGGACGGTCCTCCGGGGACCCGGCATCGCGGCCCAGAGAGCCGCGCTTGCCGGGTTTCGGCATAGTACGGGGCGTGGCCTCCGCGACCGCTACGGTGGGGCTAACTGATAATAAAGTCAGGGAAATATATATATATATACACTTGAGAGCAATAAAATCGCACACCCCTTGTAATTTGGTTTATTAGTGATTGTTTTCTAAAATCTAAAGATATTGAGTAAAAATTATTAGACAGAATTAAAGAATACAAGCTTAGCTTTACAAAAACATAAAATTAAAATCATTGACCTTCACGTAACTTACAAAAACCGACCGTACACCGAATTCCCCAAATTCACGCGTTTGCGTTGTCACTACTTGCACCCTTAGCCGCAGGTTTAAAAAGGTCGGTTTATTGGAATTTTTAATCAGTTGCATACCGAAGGTCAACGTGATAACATCTCTACTGGAAGCATACGGATTTACTGAAAAAATATGGATACCACGCCCGCAGAAACCGCTCAGGTTATTGCCTTGCTCGAAGCAGGCCATAACCAAAGTGAAGTTGCTCGACGGCTAAATTTGAGCCGCTACTCTGTTCGTCGTGTATACCAGAGGTTCCAAGAGACCGGTGGCTACATTCGGAGACCAGGATCTGGCCGGCGACGCACAACATCAGAGCGTGATGACCGCTTTCTTGTGACAAGCTCTTTGAGAAATCGGCAACTGAACGCGGTTCAACTGGGACAACAGCTTCGAGAAGTTCGCAATGTCAGTATAAGTCGGTGGACAGTTCGAAGAAGACTAGGTGAAGCAAGAATGACTTCACATCGCCCAGCAAATGGTCCCAAATTGACCACAGCTCACCGACAAGCCCGGCTACAATTTGCTAGGGAACATTTAAATTGGACGTATGACCAATGGCAGGCTGTTATGTTCTCTGATGAGTGCAGAATGACTTTACATGGTCATGATGGACGCTCTAGGGTCTACAGAAGGTCATCAGAGCGATTTTCACAAAGCTGCATCAGCGAACGTGGGGCTTTTGGAGGTGGATCGTGTATGTTTTGGGGTGGCATAATGTTGGACACTAAAACTGACATTGTATTCATCACTACGGCGAATACCGGCCCGAGATCGAGAAGTTTGACGGCTGCACGATACGTCGAAAAAGTGCTCGAAGAACATGTGAGGTCGCTTGCGTGGCTTATGGGAGAAGATTTTCTCTTAATGCACGACAACGCCAGACCGCATGTCGCTAGAACAGTTTGCGACTACATGGAAGACGTTGGAATCACCGCGATGGAGTGGCCAGCTCGTAGTCCTGATCTCAATCCGATTGAGCATGTCTGGGATGAGCTAAAAAGAAGAGTTCGAACAAGAAGCCCTGCTCCTACGCGCCTCCAAGAGCTTCAACTTGCCATTGAAGAGGAGTGGAACGCCATACCACAAGATTTCATGGTGAAATTAATACGGTCCATGAAAAACCGATTAAGAGCTGTAATCAAGGCTAGGGGAGGGAATACACCTTATTAAAAAACAATTTGATCAAGCATTTTGAGTTTTATTTTTATTCTTTCTTAAGCGAAATTGGGTAATTTTATCCGTATGTTGGGTTTTGTGCCCTAAAATCCCCTATGGGTATTTTTTATACAGTCTTTGATATCATTAGAAAGGTACTGAAGTAAACATTCAAATAGTGTAAGTTTTATTTTCACATTCATGAAAAAAACTGCTTTAACAACAAAAAGTCAACGTGTGCGATTTTATTGCTCTCAAGTGTAGGTAATTGTCGACTGCCAACTTAAATTTCTCGCATATAGTGTTTAAGGAATATTTTCGGAAGCGCACTCAATGAAACATCAAGTCAACGAACCAACTGATTATTTGCGGCCTACCCGCAACTTATAATTCTTACACAGATACCACAAACCACACCAAAAGAATCACAAAATGTCATTCTTTGACAGTTGCATGAATTAGCTGTAACACGGCAAATTGACGTAATGTGTCAATTTGATAAACAATTAATTTTATTTCCCTGACTGTAAATCTTGTTTTTCCTGTTTATTTTATATTCCGAGCTTCAGTTCGGAATATAAAATAGCGTGATGTTTTTTAGTCCTTATATCTATACCTACTCTTGTATGGATAATCATTCTCATACAGAGGAGGCCTGTGTCCCAGCAGTACACATGATCGGCTGATTATGAGGAGTAACTTAGGCGACTTTTATTTTAGAAAATGCCATGTTTCGCTCGCATGGCCTAAGTTACTCCTCACAACATCAGCTATCTGCCAGTGAAAATCCCGTCAAAATCGGTCCAGTCGTTTAGGAGATTAGCCGCAAGACAAATATTTAAAAAAATGTTATTTTTGTTATAAGTACCGTATACACTTTCATAAGCACTTAGTAAAAGCTGTTATTTTGACATTACAAACAGACACTTCAATTTTATTTATTTGTATGTCTATATGGTATCTGTGAGAGGCGGCTGTTATCATTGTATAGGAATTAAAAGCAATAAAGCACTTTGAAAGAAAAGAAAGAAAGAAAATACGTTTATTTGCGGTAAACATGACGCAAAGAAGGAACACAAAATTTGAGGTAGAATATGCGTCACATCTACGCAAAACGGCTAACGCTCAGCATAATGCTGCGACCGTATGCGAGACAGAGCCCCAGCGCTGGTTTTCAGCGATAGCCGGCGTTGAAGTGATGACGTCGACCGGTGGACACACAGAGAGATTGTAATATGAAAAAAGAATAACATAAATACATTTATTTAAAATGGCAACATTCCGTACCGACGGGAATTATTTACACAGATTACTTTAGGCCGGCGGCGCGTACGTCGACGCGCCGCCGCACAGTGGGCTGAAACGGGCCGGTAAAGGACTTAGCATTTAAAAAAAAAAAGTTTCTTTTTCTGAAATTTTAAATATTGTGTTGGATTTATCTATCGATTATAAGTAATTATTTCTATGAGGGTCGTTCAGATAACTTAGTATTTTCGGAGTTATAAATATCCAAAGTAATTTTTGTATGAAGCAAAAGAAAAAAATGTGAAAATCTCGAAATTCTCAAATTTTCTCAAAGAATTGACTCTACGTATGCATAGTACGTATATTTGTCCTATTTTAGCGCCTATTCTCGGGTTGCGATTTTCTGCGATTTGGTCGCAAATTCAAATTTTGTTCTCTATTCCATACCACCATAGAGGTTAAGAACTAGGCGCGTTTTTTTTTTATGTAGTGGTCTCCCCTTTAGGCCTAATCCACTAAGGACTAATAAAATAAATAAATAAATAAGTATAAATCACAATCACTACTGGCCACTGCACTGTTTTAATTTAATCACTGTCAAGGGTATCCACATTAACGAATGCAAAATTTTCGTATTCGTCATCATCAAATGTTTCCGCTTGTTCAATTACTAATAAACTTTGTGCTTCTACTGACAATGTTTTATGTTTTCTGCAAAGTTTGTGACATTTCGCTGAGATGAGTGGATCAGAGCTGGTCAATAAATTATTTAAAATGTCTTCATTTGTAGTTTTTCTACTGCATTTCCTGGAATGGTGTTGGCGGTACCTACGAAAGTCTTTATTTCTAGCTTCAGCAGCTTCTTCAGATAGCTGTCCAATTGGTATTAGACCAAAACTTTCAATAATAGCTGCACCATGCATAAGAACTTTATGAACACTTGAAGGCATATAATACCAGCTATATAATTCCAAATACAGTTGCATGGTCACTTGAGCATATTCGTGAAATTTCGCTGTGTCAATGTGGTAACCTGATGAAATTGCCTCTAAAATGATTGCAAATCGCCTTATTAATTCTTCACTAATACCAGTTATCTCAGCAGTCATGTTTGGATTTGCAAAAAATCTTCTAGCAGTATTTCCGTCATTCGTGGAGCCATGCCCTTGTTTAACAACATCAATCAGAAGTCCCATTCTATTTTTAAAAGCGTCTTGTAGGTATGTCTTTCTTTCTTCTTTCCATGATGCACTTGTTGTCTCCCTTTACTGTCCATGTCTGTATCGTTAATCTGTAGGCTATATGCAGAATGCATTCCATCATTCGTATCCAGGTATGCAATGATGACAATCCGTATTTACAAATTCAAATTCAAATTCATTTATTGTTTGTCACAGGTGAAATATCAGTTCTTATGGTTATTATAATAAAGGCTCGCTGCAACATACCTATAAGGTGTACAATATTTCATGCTTGTTCAATAATTGTTATTAACATTAAAATCATTATTCGTCCTAAGTCAACGTACATCATTCATCATGCATTAATATAAGTTGTTTATTCACATAGTCAGATTTAAATTATTCAGTCATGTCATACAAATTAAATTACTCGTTACCTAATGATGCAGTCACCAGTATTTTTGTCATTAAAAAAGTCATTGATTGAATAGTAGGCTTTACTTATCAAGAATTCCTTTAGTTTCTTTTTGAAACTATCAAAGGTTACATTGTTTTTTAAATAATTTGGAAGTTTGTTATAAATTTTTACACCTATACCAAAAATACTCGTTTTAAACTTAACTGTCCTACATCTAATTCCGCTTAATTCATTTTTATACCGTGCACTTCGCAATGTGTCATAATTATTAATGTCGCGTTTTATCATTACTGCTGCTTCATAAATGTATAATGAAGGTATAGTCAATCTTTTAAACTCTGTTCTACATGAATCAGTCTGTTTAAGCCCACATATACTTCTAACACACTTTTTTGGGCCTTAAAAGCATACTCTCTGTTAGTTGAGTTACCCCAGAAAAGAATACCATATTTTATTGTAGAACCCACGTATGCATGGTAAGCGCTTAGTAATGCTCTTTCGTTAACAACTTTTCTTAGCATGTAAAGGGCATATGAAAACTGATTTAACTTTTTGCAAACATGATCAATCTGCATTTTCCAATTTAGTCCTGAGTCAATATGAATACCAAGAAACTTAGTGTTGTTCACTTCTTTTAATTGTTCGCCTTTATAATGTATATGTACTTTTATTTTTTTTGAATTTTTATTTGTGAAAACCATATAATTAGTTTTTTCAAGGTTTATTTTTAAGTTGTTTACATTTAACCATTGTATAATATCTTTAAGTGATTCGTTAATGTTAGTTTCATAGTTCTCTTTATCTTGGTGCGTAAAAATAGCTGTACTATCATCTGCAAATAGTACCATTTCCTGTTTTATAATTTTCGGTAGATCGTTTATGTAGATGATAAACAAAAGAGGTCCAAGAATACTTCCTTGGGGCACTCCATAGAGAATAGTTCTAGGGTCTGATATATATGATTGTTCCAATTTTGTATCATTTGTTATTTGTGTTACTTGAAATCTGTTTGATAAATACGATTTTATAAGATTTAGAGCATTTCCTCGTACTCCATACTTTTCTAATTTTCCCAAGAGTATTCGATGATCCACGTGATCAAAAGCCTTTGACATGTCCATAAAAAATGCAGTTATATGTTGCTTGTTATCCAATCCTGTCATTACATTCCTTAAAAAGTTAAAAAGAGCGCTGCCGGTAGACCTGCCTTTACGAAACCCGAATTGTTCATCTGCAAATATGTCATTAACTTCAAAGTAGTTATATAAGTTATTATATACTACCCTTTCAAATATTTTTGCAAAGACTGGTATTAACGCGATTGGTCTGTAAAATTTAATCTCTTCTTTGTCTTCTTTTTTAAATAATAACTCCACTAATAAAATTAACTCAACTCACTTAGGCATTGAAGGACCTGGTGGCCCTATCTACATTGCTGAACAGCTTACAACTCTATCCAAAAAGCTTTTCTACGCAGCTAGAAACTTCGCAAAGCAGAATGGGTATGCTTATTGCTGGACGTCAAATGGACGTGTAATGTTGAAAAAAAACGCGGATAGTCAATACATTCTGGTAAAAAATGAACAACAACTGCTGCAAATGTCTCAGCCGAGTAACGAGCAACAACCACTTCAAACGTCTCAGCCTAATGATGCATGACTAATAACAATCAATCTGAAATGTTTTAAATTTAACTTACTTTTCTCATTTTATATAATTTTCTTAGAATATCATATTGTTAGTTATGCTTGCTTGTATACGTTTTTAATGTTAAATACTACAAACTCACACTCACACTATCATATTCAAACACTCACATTCATCACCTTCTACACATATGAAACCATATCACACACAACACGATCACATTCCATCCAACATATCTCATACGTACTTTCAGACTTGCTTTCCAGGCCTTACATACAAAATTCGGACATTACCTTAGTCAACCAATTGACCCTTACTCAAAAACTAATACAATGACAGATAGCGTTTTAACATTACTGAACAATGTCGATGAAACTCAGTTTCTGAAGTTCATACGTGCACACCAGAACAAGCAAACCAACTTTTGGGCAACTCAAACAACTACCTAAAAACATTTTGTCAAAACATTAGGTCTATTAACTGTAACTTTTTAAGCTTGCAAGCATTTCTAAATCTCCTTCCTTTTGACAGTGAAGTTTTAGCTTTAACAGAATGCTGGTTACCTTGCTTGAGAAATCAGCAAATCCCTGAAATAGACAGTTATACCAGTCATAAAACCACGAAACATATTAACCAGAGTGACGGTGTGGTAGTTTATACAAAATCATTCCTTAATCCCACGGTAGAAGAACCAGACTTTTATAACTCAGCATCTGGGTTAATAATCAAGACCAAATTGGAAACAGCAGTTCTATGCGTCTACCGCTCACCGTCTACTAATAATATAGATAGCTTTTTACGTGCGCTAAATGATATACTTCCAACACTACACGACTTTAAATCTGTTATTTTCACCGGTGACATTAATATCGACATAGGGTCACCCCTAGATACTCGCTCCCAAAACTATTTAAATTGTCTTGCATTTCATGGTTTTCTTCCTGCTCACTACCTACCGACAAGAGGCAACAACTGCCTCGACCATACTTTTATACGTACAAACCGTCCTGCAACCACTTTAATTTTTGAATCTACCATAACTGACCACTACTCCACCTTAATATGCATCAAAACTAAAAAAGCGCGTACAAAAAATAACTACACTATAACTAAAATCAATTTTGAAAGCCTAGATAAAACTTACGAGCAGCTAGATTTCAACCCTATTCTTCTTACAAAGGACGCAAATGCTGCCATGGATAGCCTGGTTAACCTCCTGTCAAAAGCTATAATGGAGAACTCAACCACATCGATACAGTCAGCGAGAAAAAGGATACTCAAACCTTGGATAACTCCCAGTTTGTTGAGATGCATCCGCAACAGAGATTCACTTCACAAAAAACTTAAATTATCACCGGACAATGAAATCCTCCTTATGACGTATAAACGCTACAGAAACTTCTGTACAAAACTCCTCAAAAAAGTCAAAAGGCAATACGACAGCGAACAACTAAAGAATGCAGGACAAAATACAAAGGCTCTCTGGACTGTTATAAAAAACATAACTTACTCTTCCAAAACAAAGCACACATCAACTCAACTATTACTTAATTCACATTCCCCAAGTGATTCCTGTAATAAAGTAAACAATTTTTTCGTAAACATCGGCAAAGAGCTCGCTGATAAAATTGTCGGCAGTACTGTGCAACCATTCCAAACGACCCCATCACAATCTCCTATCAGCATGTCTTCGTTTGTCCTCGAAGAAACTGACGACGCTGAAGTTCTGGAAACTATACATTCTCTGAAATCTAGTGCAGCAACTGGCTGGGACGGGATCTCAGCCACCATTCTGAAAAGGTACTCCGCTACTCTGGCACCTATCGTTAGCCACATTTTTAATCTCTCTTTTCAAACCACTGTTTTTCCCACTTCGTTTAAAAGGGCACTTATTCACCCCATCTTCAAGGGTGGCAATGGGAACTCAGCCAATAACTATCGACCAATTGCAGTATTAAGTGCTCTGTCCAAAGTAATGGAACGCCTCATTAATAAAAGGCTGAGAGATTACTTAGAGCACTTTAATCTTATTTCACCACAGCAGTTTGGGTTTCGCGTAAAGAAGTCCACCTCTGACGCAGTACATGACTTAACGACTTTTATTGTTTCAAACCTTAATAACAATAAAAAAGTACTTACAGTGTTTCTAGACCTCGCGAAAGCGTTTGATACCGTTCCCATTAAAACCCTTTTACAAAAACTAGAAAATATAGGTGTCAGAGGACCACAACTCCAGTTATTCCATAGTTACCTCACAGATCGAACGCAAGTCGTTAAAATAGGAAACCACGTAAGTGACGAGCTGCCTATTAAATATGGTGTCCCACAGGGGAGTATTCTTGGGCCTACATTGTTTCTTGTTTTTATTAATGACCTTTGCAATCTCTCCATTCCAAATTCTAAGATTGTAACCTACGCTGATGATACCGCAATAACTTTTTTCGCAGACTCTTGGTCAGAACTTCAAGTTCAAGCTCAAACGGGTCTTGACTCCACCCTTGACTGGCTTCTGGCTCACACCCTCACACTCAACACAAGCAAAACCAAATTCATCACATTTTCTATTAGCGCAACATCCCAGCCAAAAAATCATTTATCCCTCACTGCTCACACATGTCTCACACATATTACACAGAATTGTAACTGCAGTCAAATAGAGCCTGTTAACAAAATTAAATACTTGGGTGTAATTTTAGATAATACCTTAAACTTTAAAGCCCACGTGGAGGCACTGACGAGTAGGGTGCGAAAATTGATATTTATTTTTAAAACTCTTAGACTTGTAGCTAACCATTTTATTATCCGTAATGTTTACTACGCTCTTTGTCAGTCAATATTATCTTACTGCATTTCCTGCTGGGGTGGTACTTCAAAAACCACGCTACTTCCTTTGGAGATTGCACACAGGGCAATACTAAAGATTGCAACATTTCGGCCTATTTTATTTTCCACCACTCAATTATATAAAAGTTGCAACGTTCTTAACGTTCGACAGTTGTTTATTTATCATGCAATCTTGTTACAACATCACTCTACTCCCTTTGTTAAACTTAAAAAACGTCGTAAAGATTTAATATGTACCCTTCCACAGACCCGCTACTCTTTTACGAAAAAATTTTTCTTCTATCTTGGCCCTTTCTTGTATAACAAAATTAATGCAAATATCTCAATTTATCCCTTATCTGTTCAAGAATGTAAATCAGCAGTCCGCTCCTACCTACTAGACAATACGTATGAGGAAACCGAATCCTTGTTTACTACACTATCATAAGTACGTCTACTCGCAACATATATATTCTCAAAACACACACACACACACACTTACGTCTCACACACATACAGACACTCGCAAACACACATTCCCCACCACACCCCTACTCACATACCACACATAAAATATATACTTATACTTTCAAGCATTTTCATTAATTATTATCTTTTTGTTTTCTTTTGTTTTGCGTTACTATACTTAATAATTAAAATATTGATTTGTACAAAAACACTAAGTAACTGATTTTCCACTCCTAGAGGGATACGGCACTGATTCTCTTTACTACAGGCTATTGTATAGCCTATCTAAGAGGACAGTACCCCCACCATTGTTGTAGCATACAAGTGTTCATTTGTAAAGTGTAACTTTTTTTTTTCTTTTTTTTTTACTGTATTCACTGCAAAACCTATTGTGCAATAAAGTATTTTTCATTTTCATTTTCATTTTTTAAATAAGGGATTTATAACCGTTACCTTCAGTTTCGAAGGAAACAGTCCATGTTCAAGGCACAGATTTATAATGTAGCTCAGTACTGGAGCAATGAGATGCGATACACTTTTAACTATTTTCGTGTTAATATTATCGTACCCTGTACTATTAGTATTTTTAAGCATTTTTATTATTAGGTCTACATCAAGCGGGTGAGTTGGTTTCATAAAAATTGAATTGGAGTTATTGTATGTCAGTGTTTTTAGAGCTAAACCATTGTCCTTAGTTGTCGGTTTTATATCGTCAATAAAAAAGTTGTTGAATGACTGAGCTATTTCTGTCGGTTTTGTAACCATTCTATTATTTACTTTTATTTGGTATATTTCCTCATTAGGTGTTACTGTCTTGTTATTGTTGATAATTTTCCACATTGCTTTACTTTTATTTGTCGCTGAATTAATATAGTAATTGTTTTGTGATTTTTGCGTCTTTTTTATTATAGTTCGTAGTCTTTTTGTATATTCCTTATAGTGTATTTTGTCTTTCGGATTTGACGTTAGCCTATACTTCCATAGCAATTGACGTTTTCTTTTTGAGCATAACCTTATTCCCTTGCTTAGCCATTTTGGCCTCTTAGAAATTGGTATTTTTACTCGTATTTTTGGAAAACATAAATCGTAAAACAATTTAAATAAATCGTGAAAAGTGTTGTAAGCTATTTCAGGGTCATTACTTGAGTAACAGCCTGTAAAACTAAGACTCTTAATGCACTTGATAAATGTTTCAGTATTTTCTTCATAATAATCTCGTTTATATTTATACCAGTATTCAATGTTGTAACTTTTCTTCACGGGGCATCTCAACAATTGCGCTGTATGATCTGACAACGAAAGTTCAAGAACAGTAGATTTAGCTCCTCTAATGTTATGTGCTATGTTGTCAATGCAAGTCATGCTACTTAATCTACAGAGATCTGGATCAGTCGCTAGTCGGTTTTGATGCAATTAAGGGCAAATTATTCATCTCTGTTGGAGTGGCTTTACAAATGTCACATCTCTGAGATGAAGTATCACATAAAATTGATGTTGCTTTTCCGTCTATCATAGTCATTAATAAATAGTGTGAAATTTTTATTTCTCCAACTTCTGTTTTCACTAAATTTACAATCTCTTCCTCCTCTCCACTTTTTTCCCGCAATATCGTTATTTTATTTTCTTTCACAAATTCAAAAAAGATTGGACGACACCAGTAAGATGAATTTGGTGAATTTTTTTGCCAGATAACTTGTTCGCCGCACACTAATTTTATTGGCACTAAACTACCCATAAATATGCTTGAATCGTCAAGTTGACTTTCTTGTTCATCGTCTGTTTGCATTTTTTGTTTGTAATTGGCTTGATTAGAAGCACCGTCAAATCCCCACTTACTGATTAGTGTAAATTCTTTACAACCACTATCTATGACGAGTGACGTCATTATTCTTGTTGTCGTTATATCCAATAGAGCTTGTAACTTTGTTTTAGCTGAGGTTTCTGTCACTGTAATAGCATCTTTTGGTGGATAGCATTTCTGTTTCGCATGTTTCACTTGATAATAAGATGGAAATATATTACTGTCTTTTTCGTTAACACTTTTTCTTAAAGTATTGTATTGCCACTTGGTCAGCTTAAGTGATAAAAATAACCCTAAAGCCTCATCCGGAGAAAACACAGGTTTTGTTTCTTTAACAGATATGCACTTTTTAACTTTTTTTACATCTTTAGGATTCTTTAGTAAATGTTCTAGTATTTTAACAACCTCCTCATTCCCATCCGCTTTCAACTGCTCAAAATATGCATATTTTATTTCGTCCGAAGATAAATGAAAGATTTCTGCACGTCTTTTTTTCTGTTTAGGCGCTAATTCACAAAAAGGTTTTCTTGGGCTTTGTTCGGTGGAGACACCGACAGAAACTTTTGATACATACTGAGTTGATGTACTCGGTGCTGGTTGATCTTCATTACTGCCTATTAAACACTTAATAAAGTCTGGCCATATTATGTTTTCTTGTAACCATTCACTATTTTTAGTTCTGAATATATTTTTTTTACGATAAGCGTTTTCCCATCTTCTATTTAAATTATAACAAAATTTTGCACAAAACAACTTTAAGGTCTTTTCGTGATCATCACTTAATTCGAATAAAAATTTAGACCTTATCTCACTACACAATTTGTCATTATTTTTAATACTGCCACTGTTTTTTAAAATAACGAAAAGATCAAGGTTTGTCACTAAATTTTCAAACATTTTCACAAATACAAAATAACAAATAAGTAAGTAATGAATGTGTGGGGGTAGTGCGTCTATTATGGTGGGTAATAGAACACTGAACTACGTTTGAATGCAACCGAACATTCCGTAGATACCCTATCGTTGCACCAATCATGTTACGACACTTCATAACTTGTTGTTGCGCTCGCGCACTCTTATCCCTTGATTCCCGGAAATAAGTCTCAAAACAAATTAAGTCATACCTACCTATGGTGGTGGAAAATGTCGAACATTGTTTTTTTTTTAAAGAACTAAGTAGGTATTGAGGTTTTCAGGCCGTTTAGTTTACATTATTTTCAATTTCAATTTAATTGGAATAAATTGCTTAACTAAAATAACATGACTCTTCATACAAATTTGATATGGCTATATCTCCGAAAGTACTCGTTAAATTAAAAAAAGTCAAAGAACAAAACCGTTTTAAATTTATGCCTAGATACCAAAAAAAACATTTGATCTCTTAAGACCCAACCTTGTAATCCCAGCCCACTGTGCGCCGGCCTAAAGTAATCTGTGCGCGCAGCTGTCAGAAAACTAATTGTTTGACGTTTTGACATGCAGGTGTTACATAATTGCTACATAATTCTAATTATCTAACATGGATGGCGCATTATGTAAAACTGATATGATGGAAAAACAAAAGATGTATTGGGTGATTGTGTAGGTATTGTTTCTTGCTTCTTTGCTAACAATCACTAATGCGGAATGCCACATTTAGCTGTAGCCATCTCGATAAGAATCGCTTATGTCGTTGTGAAACATTTTCAATAACTTCTATGATAATATCTAGAAAAAAAAAATGTTTAAAAAATATTTAACTCCTTTTCTCAGTCCTAAGATACCGTATCCACTTCACCTACATCGACGAATGATATATTCGGTCTGTGTGCCTCACTGAAGGCATTCCCCTACCGGCTCCATATAAGGCCATATAAGACGATCGTTCAAAATGCCAGCGGTTGGACTTTGCTGGTGACTGGCACTAGGACTAAATAGGAGCATCGATCTTGTTTTGTGATACGTACAGTGTAGCCTTTTTGTAGGTGTTTTATATTGTAAGAACTAAAAGGATAGATCGAGAATAGTTGTCGTGGCAGTTTTGCGAATCTGGGTTGTGGGTGAAAGTCTGATTTCAACCAGTCGGTTTGAATCTTCTTGAATAGGGATGATGCCTAGGTATAAAAAAAAGAAATCCTATTTAGTCCGTCAGTCAGATAATAAAAAATATTAGACACGTATTTTTTGCTTTATCATATTAACAAAAAAATACTTAGATAAAACGAATTAAAGTTGGGGAGTGGGGGCTCGCTACGTCACAATTCAGTATTAAATCTAGAAAGGCGTGACGTCATGTCACATTTTAATTCAATGTATCGCCATAATCTTTTGATTTCCTACGTAAAAAAAGAAAAAACGCGTGTCCAATATTTTTTAATAATCTTGGTACCTGACAGGCAAAAATAAATGTCATCATCCTTATTCATTAATTCACTTAAAAGCAACGCTCAGCCTAAACCGTTAGGTCTAGAAACATGAAATTTTGCACAATACTTCCTTATACAGGGTCAAATATAAATTAGCTAGTGAATGATGACGTGATTAACATTAATATGACATGTACTCGTAACTTAATCTATTTGACATTTATTGAAATTGATTGTATTTTAAATTTGTATTGATGTGCATGTATCTATTAATACTGACTTTTCTAGCGATGTGAAAGATACGTAATTCTAACATTTTATGATATTTTAAAAGTAAAATGTGTGTTAAAAAGTAAAAATTTGACAATGTTAATTAAATATATTTGTACGCCTCTGGGCAAAACATAGAAGATCTACCTATCTGTAACATCTCACACTCTGTTGTAATTTGACCTATGTTTACAAATAAAGCATTCTGATTCTGATCTGATTCTGATGGATACCAATATCAAAACATGGTAAAACAAAAAATAAATTAATTTTATGAGTTTTTTATTTATTTATTTATTTATTTATTTTGGGAAAACCAACAGTTACACACATTTCTTAATTTAGTATAATAAAACTTAAAAAGTATGTTTATATGTGTAGCTCACGACGTTATCCACATCTTAAATAATACAATTTTTATATGAACTATTTGCATGCGAGTGAAACTTGAAAGAGAAAAGGAAAGAAAAAATAAGTAAATATAGGAGTTTAAATTAAACTAAAGCTAATTTACATATTCTACATATCGGAGACATTAATTAATTTTTTTAAAGAGCTTCTAAAGCTATTGGCAGACAGTAAGAATAGATCCAAATCACCAAATAATGCATTGAAATTTTTTGCTATACGGCGAAGAGGTGCGCGAACACCAGCGTTAGTGCGGCAGGTAGAGACTGCGAAAAGCGGACGAGCGCACACCTCTCGCCGATTGACAGTCCTCGGAACAACATAGCTTAACTTATTATTAAGATGCATACAGTCATATCTGTTATTACACAAGTCATAGAGAAACTTAGTTTCGAGAAATAGGCGTCTAGTTTTTAAGTTTAATAACTCAATTTTCTTATGACGTGAACTAGGGGAACTAATATTAACTCGACAACGATAGTGCATGGCTTTCAAAAATCTAAATTGTACCTTTTCTAAGCTGTCTACGTACTTTTGATATAGGGGGTTCCAAATTATTACAGCGTATTCGAGTTGTGACCTAACTAGTGATTTATATAAATGAACATAGGTCTCAATACGCTTAAAGTCTATGGTGGTTCTCATAATAAAGCCGTACGCGTTAGTAGGCGTTACTAAGAATTCTTTGTATGTGCTGATCTAAGTGTAACTTATTGTATAGAAGTATTCCTAGATCCTTCACCGATGTGACTTTATGCAGAGCAGCGTTGCCTAATACATATGTATTTTTAATAATGTTTTTATTTTTTGTAAAAGTTATAGATACGCATTTCGATGTACTTACTTGAATTTTATTTTCTACGCAGTAACTGGAGAATCTATGAAGATCCTCTTGAAGTAACATACAATCATGATGGTTCCGTATAGTTCTGTAAATTTTAAGGTCATCCGCATAGAGAAGGAATTTTGATTGCGTAAAACAACACCCAATATCATTAATAAAAATAATAAAAAGAAGGGGTCCTAAAATAGAGCCCTGGGGTACACCAGAAGTAACGTTTTCGGAACTGGATTGATAACCCTTAATCACAACTCTTTGTGATCTGTTTGACACATATGATGCAAACCAACGGAGCAGATCTCCACGAATGCCATTATATGCCAGTTTTTTAAGAAGCAGGTCATGATCCACCTTATCAAAAGCTTTCCGAAAGTCTGTATATACAGCATCTATTTGTACCTGTTGATCCATATTATTAAACAAATAATCTGTAAAAGTTAACAAATTAGTTACGGTTGATCTTTTTTGAACAAATCCATGTTGTTGAGTGAGAATAATATTATGTAATGCTGGATATATTGCTTTGTGTACAAGTCTTTCGAAAATCTTAGACAAGGTAGACAGAATCGAGATAGGGCGGTAGTTCTCAACATCATGTTTAGAACCTGTTTTGTGTACTGGCGTTATATTGGCTCGTTTCCAAATTTCCGGAAATGTACCTTCACCAATACATTTATTGTAAATAATATGTAGTGGAGCACATATCGTATAGGCTGTTTTTTTAATAAAGTATGCTGGTATCCCATCCGGACCTGGGCCTTTTGTAATATCTAATGATTTTAAAACTTGTAAAATTTGGTCAGGGCTAACAGTGATATGGTTGAGTATGACACAATTTTCTGCATACGTATTAGGAGGCAACCATTCACTGCTATCAAAAGTGGTAGTTTCGTAGACCGACTGAAAGAATTTTGAGAACAGATTACAAATAGCATTAGGGTCACTGGAACTTTCAGTTTTATAGAACATAGTGGCCGGTATACCAGCATTAACTTTTTTGTTGGCAACATAAGTCAATAAATTTTTTACGTTTTTTTTTATGCTATTTTCTACATCATTTATATACTTAGTATATTTGTTTTTTACATTCTATCTGAAATCTTCGTCTTAAAAAAGAGAATTGTTCATAACTCGAAAGGTTATCATATGTTTTCCATTTAATCCAGGCTTTATTTTTGTTATTGAATATACGTATGAGTGATTTAGAGAACCAAACTGGGAATTTGGATGATTTGGTACGACTAATGGGAGCGTGATTTTTAATTAAACCTAAAATAATATTATAAAATGTATCTACACACTGCTCTACTGGGAGACAATTCAGGACCTCACTCCAGTCAATTTTGCTAAGTTTTAAATTAATTTGTTCATAATCTGCTTTATAATAAATGTATTTTGATGTTTTCGCTTGCAAGAGACTTTTATGTTTTGAAATGTAAGTTATAGTGGTATAAAAAGGAGGATGATGATCATCAACAGGTAGTAATGTACATGACGGTCGGGATGTGATGCAGTCTGTGTTGCTAATTAATAAGTCTAGGGTACGATTATTATAGTTTATGATATTGTTAAACTGGGCGGCGTTCAGTAGCGACATAAAGTTAATCATATGTTCGCACAGTGATGAACTACCATCGCAATATAGAGCTACAGTATTGTGAGTACTTGGATGCCAGCTAATATCTGGCAAATTGTAATCGCCAAACAGATAAAACGTGTTGATGTTTTGTTTATCTAATGTTCTATGTAGAAGGTTATAATGAGATAGGTAGACTTCCTCGGGTGTTTTCGGGGGTATATAAGCTCCACTAATTACACAATTATCATTCTTATTCGCACCTGGAAGTTGTATAAGAACGTGTTCAATGTGAGGAGTGGCTGGCATATCAAAGGGTAGAAGGGTGGAGCGTAAGATTTTTAGTACCGCGACTAGTACTCCACCACCTTCTTTTTTGTTAGTGAGGTCACGGTTACGATCACATCTATAAACTACGTAGCGATCGTCTATAAACTCGCTATCGACAATTTGCGGAGTGAGCCATCTTTCTGTCAAAATTATTATGTCATAGCAATTAGATAATATATTCATATACAAGATATTGAGTTTGGTCCGCATTCCCCTACAATTCTGATAATAAATAGTCAGTTCATCCATTGGTATATCTATAAGACCTAATAGTATAAGATTTAAGAAAATTGAGAAGCCCATAATATTATAATCTTGACTTGTAAGTTAAGTTTAGACCGTAGTTCTTTAAAAATAAAATAATATTGTGTTTCAACCGCATATATATGACCGCATAGTTGTATGAGCATAATTATATTGAGATAAAACAAACGATTGTGTTTTCAGACACCTTTTCAAATGTAACAGAGAATTCAAACCGTAAAAAACATTAAAATACATGCAGAAAAAATATAACAAAATAGAGACAATATACTCGTAGCAATTCATGCCCTTTACAATAATAAGGATATAAGAAAATTTAAAAGATAATGATTTGTAGTTGTTTAAATAATAATTAATCACGCTTTGTAGCACTCGGGGTAATTTTAAGGATATCCTGAGGGGATCGTATGGCAATAGCCGGTTCACCACCAATCTCTCGCACAAGGATAGTAGCATGCTTGACCCACACGAATTTAAATTTATTTTTGCTGGCAGCTTCTCGGCAGGCTCGAAACAACTGCTTATTCTTTAATGTCAGGTGTTCATTCATGTAGATTGATTGAGGGGTACCGGATAATCCGAGCTGATCCGTTTTTATTCCCTTTGCCAGTCGGAATGCACTCAGGAGGTTATCCCTTAGTATACGGGAACTAAGCTTGACGATTATATTTTTCGGTTTGTTGTTCTGTTTGTGTGCATGCGGGACACGGTGAATAGCAATAATATTTTTTTTTTTGGAGTCATCCATTATAGAAGTATTACAGTTATTTGAAACTAGCTTTCTGCACGTGACTTCGTTCACGTGGAAGTCGTAAGACACCACAACAATATATACTAAAACAACAGCCACATTTCATTAAAAAAAACTGTTTCGTTGGTCTAGCGGTCGCAAGCACTGAGGTCCTGGCTTCGATACACGATTCAGCAACCGTTCTCCTAAGACCGATTCGCCATTGGACTGTTCGTCGACAGGATGATTCATTTATTTCCATTTCCCCAGCAGGGTCTTTCACCTATGGACATTTCGCCGACAGAACCTTTCATATGCGTCACTTTCGATGACAGCCCTTGGTAGCAAATACGGTTAGCAGCTACAGCGAAGGATAATTTTAATTTAAAAGTGCCAGCTTTATAATCAGTTGTTAGCTTTGTTTTAATTTAAACTGGTTTTGTGTGCACACGACTTTGAGGTTGTGTGTACGTAGAGAAATGAAATGCTGCGAAAACTCTGTGATACTTTACTTAATAAACTTGTTACGAAATATTACAAAGGAGTAGCTTATCAGTTTAAGAGCGCGTCTATAGTTTACGGCGGTTACGGGCGAACTGGTGTCGCTGGGCTCTGCACGAATCTAGAATACAAAACGATGTGTCAGCGCTCCTACACTGGCATCGAGTTTTTGTTTTGGTAACTGAGAATCACCAACAATAGAGGGGATCTGGCTAATAGTCACTGTTCTAACCTAACCTAACCCAAATGATTCAATAATCTTTCGCTGTAGCTGCCAACCTACTATATTTGCTACCGCATTTAATTATTTTTAATCCCAAATACAGATTAATTTGTCGCCGCGTTAAATACATGCCTAGTAATATTTAATCGCTGCCAAGTTATTTTTTTAATAGGAAATAGTTTGTCGCCCTTTAAGTTGTTAGTCACCTGGAAAATAATTAGCCTAATTCTATTTGTGGTTTTTTTCTTATAAACATTTTTTTGTAGCTGGAAAGGTTCTGTTAGCGAAATATCCATAGGTGAAAGACCCTGCTGGGGAAACGGAAATAAATGAATCATCCTGTTGACGAACAGTTCAATGGTGAATCGTCTTAGGAGAACTGTTGCCGAGCCTCGATACACGGATCAGGCAGTCTTATTGGGTTCTCCATCTGGAATTTCTTAGTAACAGTCCGAAGTCTGGATTTCTGCCCGGATAGTGGCTACAAGGACCTGCGTCAGGCGGAAGGTGAGGGCGCCGTGGCGCCTCTTTAGCCACTCTTCAAAGAGGGGACTTATCGCCGCAATTGTGGCGTGTCCAGCACTAGGTTGCGACAATCGCAAAATGGAACCTCTAAAGGATCATTTCGTTGTCCATCCATCCGTCCGTCTGTCTGTCAATACCCTTTTTTTCAGGAAGGCGTAGAGATATTAAGTTGAAATGAATATGAAATACGTAGTTCTAGGGTTCCTTGGAATCCCCTCAAAATCGTTTATTTGCATAAAATGTGGTGGGTACAAAATATGTTACATATAAAGTTTAGTGCAAAGACACATTCCGCAATGCACTGATGGCATGCAAGTATTTAATTGATGTTAGTCAGTTAAACAGTACAATTATAGACAAATTAATTTTGAAGAATTAGGTAACTTAATTCGACCTTTAACGTTAAGAGTTCTATGAACGAAGAAAAATTTGGTAATTTTCGGCCAGTCACTAAATATTAGGTGACTGTTAATGATACTCGTAACTGGTGACTGTGATAGCCATTCTTCAGGAATAATCTTTAAGTACGCATCAGTCAGTATATCAGTGTTGTGGCATCAGGTAGTATATACAAGAACGCAGGCATTCATTATTTCACTAAAACCGAATAACTTTGCAAGCAATCGGAAATTGCTACTGAAGACTGTGGAGTCGACCTCAGGAGTAACTGCTTCTCATACGGACAGCTGTACGTCGCTTGCTCCCGCGTCACTAGTCCTGAGTCTCTGTATATTGTGGATGCTGAGACCAAAACTACACGGAAAAAAAGGATCTCTTCAGCGAAGAATATCAATATTCTCAGAAAAATTGTTTCAATCCAAGTAAATATTTTCTTAACGTAAGTAAATGTACTCAGTCCAAGAAAACCTGTTAACTCAAATTAAGAATAATAAATACATGGTTTTTATTCTTGACTTAAGCAAATATTTTTGATTCAAGACCATAATAATCTTAATTGAAGAAAATATCATTAATATTCTTAAAATTAAACTTAATAATTCTTCATTTAAGTATAATGTCTTCGAAGAAGACAATAAAACTAAGTCAACATTTTACTTCATTCAAGAATATATTGTTTTCCCCATATATGAATCAATATTTGTCTTGACCAAAAGGATATTGTCTTAATTTAAGACATCCTTTTTTTCCGTGCACGGGACACGGCAGCTTCGGGAGGTTCCTGTGTCGGATAAGGTGGGAGGAAACGCCCGGGTGTCACCACTGCGTGGATCGCCCGGAGGACACGGTGGGGCATACGGTGGAGGTCTGCCCGGCTTGGGCAGAGCACCGCCGCCGTGTCCTCGTGGAGGCGATCGGTGGCAGAGATCTCTCGCGTCCGGCCCTGGTTCAGGCCATGGTACGGAGCGAGAGGGCATGGGCAGCCGTCACCTCCTTCTGCGAAGCAGTAATGATCGCGAAGGAGGAGGCGGGACGGTTGAGGGAAAAGGAAATGCCCCTAGCCGCCGCAGGAGACGCCCTGGGCGTCAGGAATCCCGGGCGGATTTCCGGCCACCGTAGGCGCGGGCTTAGGGTGACCAATGGTTAGCTCACCGTCCGGGTAGGATCAGGCTCGGGTCGACGGCGCGTTGTGTTCCACGCGCGCCTCGAAGAGATGACGTCAGCACAAGTGTAGGGGTCCACTAGGTCCGATACCGGCCGGGGTCGCGGGAAAGTTCGAAAGAGTTACCGAGGCCCCTAGCAAAACGGGTGAGTTTTAGTCAGTAAGAGTCTGACACACTCTCCCTCCGAAGTTATTTGATAATTTCCCACCCAAAAAAAAGAGGGGTTACATTTATTCTTTTTTAGGTACGGACCCCTAAAAAGTAAGTTGGTGTCTCTGAAATGTACTGGAATTGCTTTATTGCAATTTCTGACTCTCCTTTAAGTGATCATCGCTTAGCTTCCTTTTAATTCCGGTAGTACGTTCCCGTGGTACATTATCCGACATAGCTAGTAATTATTAAAACAAAGCCAAATAATTCTATCATTTAAAAAAATATTTTGACATACTAATGCTTACAGTGCAGTACAAAGAAGATCTTTTGGCACTTGAATGACATTGACAGGATGGCGTTGTTTGTAAACAATCAATCGCAATCTGCCTGCCTTTATCAAAATATGTTGAGGTTGGCCAGTATTTTACATGGAGTGACTCCACAACCCAGTAACTGGGTAATACGATACAGACTCAGTCAGACTTTCGGACTTCTGACGATCTCTACCGACTGTCAAACATCCACGAATGACAGCCGGGATTAACGGCTTAACGTGCTTTCCGAGGCACGGACGAGTCTCGGTATGTAAAGATGGTCACCCATCCACGGAGCAACCCCGGCAAGCGTAGCTTAACCTGATGGATCGACCCGTGCGGCTGTTATTACTTAGCCACAAGCTCCTTGTAGTTGGTAAACATTTAAAACCGGCGTCAGTTCCGATTAAGGTCACGCGCCAAAAATCCTTGTAAAACTACATAATTAGATGTCCATCTTGTCCATGCAGTTAGGCATGGCAAAACTAAATTAATGTAGAAACTTGATTTGTTTTTGTGTACGGTCTTAGAACTCGTCACAGAATACATGAAACTTTTGGATACTTTCCACCAGCAACTATATACGAGTAGATGCTCGGTGTTCGAGGAGCGTCAAAATAGCCCTATTTAGGGCATATTGTACGTCCTTCTACACCGGCAGTCTGTGGATGGATTACACTCAGAAACAGTACAGCGCTCTACGTGTCCAATACAATAAAGCGTTCAGGGTACTTTTGGGGCTGCCTCGCTTCTGTACCGCATCGGGGATGTTTGCCGAGGCGCGTGTGGATTGTTTCTACACAGTCATGTGCAAGCGGTGCACGTCGCTGGTGCGCAGGGTGCTGGCCAGCCGCAACAGTGTCCTGAAGGCTTTTGCTGAACGCTTCGACAGAACGTGAACCGCTGTTGCATGGTTCACGTACTGACTAATGTTAAGATATTGTTTTGATTGTATTGTTGATTTTATTCTAATTTGATTTAACTTTATAATAAGTTTAATTTGTGTTTTAATTTGATTCTAATTTGAGTTAATTTTATAACAATTTAAATTTTTGGGTTTTAATTTGAATTCTAATTTGTTTTCATTTTATTATAATTTAAATTTTTGATCTTAATTTTAATTGTAATGTTGATTTTAATTGTGTTGTTGATTTTAATTGTACACTATGATCCTAAGTTGGTTGAAATACATAAATAATAATAATAATAATAGAAACAAGGAGACCCTGGATCATAAAACTCGTAAAAGCCAAAAAAAATCAAAGCAAGAAGACGGACCTTCAATATAGCAACATGGACAAGGCTACAAAGAAACGCTTCCACCAAAGCTATAGATATAACATAATATAATATCACGCTCGTATTCCACGTAGGGTTAGGCAGAGGTGTACCATTTAGTACACCCAGATTTCAACAGTTCTGTTTAAGGCGCTGGGGCAAATGACCAAAATAGGCTTGCCTTTAAAAAAAAATTGCCAAATCTGTAGTTTGTGGTAGCGGAAAAAATATATGTTAATTTTGAATATATTTCTCAGACAGTAAAACGGGGTGAATAGAAATGCAGGGGTGAATCGGGACGAAACTTTAAAATGGATTTTAACGTTGAAATAATATAATTTGTTGCCAAAAAGGGCTCTAATGTGTTTATTGAATAATAATTAACGACTAACTTTCCTAGTTGGCAGCAAACTGTATTATTTCAACGTTAAAATCCATTTTAAAGTTTCGTCCCGATTCACCCCTGCATTTCAATTCACCCCGTTTTACGGGAATTTGGTTGTTACCAAAACACGTTTTGAAAAAAAATCTCGACACAAACTAACGTTAAACTAACTTCTTACCTTGAGTTCCAAACCAAGACATATGTTTTAAATATCAACGTACGTGACGTATTTAATTAATAACAAGAACGTCTTATTTGAATGCAGAACTTGGTTGTTTTTTATGTTCGATTACTCAACTCAATTTTGAGTAAATAGATAGTTTGCTTCATATTTTGCAATAAATCTTGCCTCGGTTGGTCCGTGGATGGGTGACCATCTTTACACACCAAGACCCTATTGTGCCTCGGAAAGCACGTTAAGCCGTTGGTCCCGGCTGTCATTTGTAGATCTTTGACAGTTATTACGGATCGTCAGAAGCCCGAAAGACTGACAACCAGTCTTACCAAGGGGTATCGTGTTACCCAGTAACTGGGTTGTGGAGGTCAGATAGGCAGTCGCTCCATGTAAAATACTGGTATTCAGCTGCATCCGGTTAGACTGGAAGCCGACCCCAACATAGTTGGGAAAAGGCTAGGCAGATGATGATGATGATGATTTTGCAATAAATTACAAGCGTTGTGTCATCTCTCTTCTCTTTCTTTTCTATGCAGTCTGACAGTGACCGCGGTTTAGCTGTTGTCAGCGTCTTAAGTCCCCTGTAATAGGCAGCGACACTTGCCATCAACCGGGCACAAATCCAGACTCAAAGCTGATAGTGACACCGAAAAATCAAAAGTCATTTATTCAAACTAGGCTGAGAATCAGAACTTTTCGAACATCATAATTACATAAGACAGTCCCCCAAAACGCACACCCTTCACCACTTCCTATCGCTTTAGCTGGGAAGAAGAAGTTGCGCAACAAACTCCCCAGCAGCACAGCTGTCTGTTCAGTTAGAGAAAAATGGAACTTTAACAAAATAATTTACACTACGCGCAACACCATATAGATAAAACCTAATAACACTTTGCCCGACCTGGCAATTGAACCCAGGACCTCATGCTCAGTTGTAGCGCTTACGATCACTATAATTCTGAAGATATCATTTGCGTTAAATATTAAACGCAGTATTTAATATCAGAGCCTGTAAAATGTTTAACTCAAGTTGACTAATATGATTTTCCAGCTAATTGGAACAAGGCTGTGTACTGCATCTGCTCGCTGATCACGATGAACGATTGAAGAACGATGTTTTAAATGTTGTAATTTGTTTGTCTAAATTGTGTTTGCAGAACTCGTTAGTGAAAGAGCCTACCTTTAATTCTGTTAATTAGTAACGTTCAAGGGAAACGAGCAAGTACTTAGTACCTGTAGTTTCTTGTTATAAACTTTGTCTCAGGGATTCCAAACAACATGCGTTTGAAGAATACTGGGAACTGATTTGAATTTTGCTCTCTAGGGCTAGCCTATGACTTGGCATTTCAGCTTTTCTCGTCATCTTTACAAACTAGTGTTTTTGGAGTGAAACTTCTCAGGTGGCGATTCGATAATTATAATTGGACAAGAATTTAGTGTAAAATTTTAAAGGACGCGTCATGTTTGGGCACATTTCGTTACATGAGAGGGAAATAATATAACTCTCTTTCTCTCTCCGTCTCTTACATTTTTCTTTATTTCTTTAGAAATTTGACTTCTGTCACGGGAGCAGTGCCACACGAGCAGTTTATTATTTTGAAGAAGCTTATGGCTGCCCAGTGATTAAAGTTAAACTTTCAGTACAGCAATTTGACTCGAGACGTCATAATAATATAAGTGATGAATGATAAATGATTTTGTTTCTGTAAGTGGGTTTGTACAAACACAATGTACACTTTGTACACGTCAATCATATTTTAACAACTAGATGAGGTCGGCGTTTCCTATCTGACTACTCTGAGAAGAAAGGCCGAAATAAACTCCGAGGTCCGATTCTCTTTTAAAGTCCAGACAGAATCTTCGTCAGATCATGTGAAAACCATGTAGATTGGTCTTTGAAATGGTCTTTTGAGGAAAGAAACACACAGATGGAGTGGACCTGTCCAGTCAGTGCACGTATTTGTCAGTAATCGTGCAGCTCAACTCAGAAATTAAGGAGCTCAACGATTCGATGATATCAAGAAAGGATATTTGGGTAGGCCACATAAATTACCCAAACTGCCAGACAATGATTAAAACTAACTGAAAAAAAAATAGGACTGCACGTCCGTCACGAAGTGAACACTTCTTAGATTCACAAACTTGTAAACATCTGTATATGCATCTGGGCGTGACGGTCACGCTAGTTCAGTGCTTTTTCCCCATCCCAAAAGTGCCCAACGTGCCTATAGAAGTTTTCACTTCAACAATAACGACCCACATAGTCTTCACATTGACAATAATTAAAATAGTATATTACTTTACAAAGTAAATATTTCATTTCATTGCATTTATTCGTGAACAATTTACATTTTGTTGAATATACATGCAATTTACATAAAAATTATTCATTTCTTATGGATCCGATTAAGGTTCAACGCAAACCCTGGTTACTAGGGAGTATGGAACCGGCCAGAGATGTCGTGCGGTATCCCACTGGGATCGGTCCTGGGCCCACATCTGTGGGACATCAGATACGACTGGGTGCTGCGCGCCGACCTCCCTAGCGGCGGCAGCATAGTGTGCTACGCTGTCAACAAATTGGTCCTGGCGCAAGAGTGGTCGCACCAGGCGGCGGCCAAAGTAATGGGACGCCGGGTTGCGACAATCGTCGAAAGGATCCGGCAATTGGGACTCGAGGTGGCCCTGCACAAGTCCTCGGAACGCACCACCGTCGGGGTCCCAAATAACGGTAGAAGGGGTTCACTTCTGCGTCGAGTCGACGATGAAGTACCTGGGACTCGTCCTCGACAGCCGATGGAACTTCGTGGAGCATTTCCGACGTTTGGCTCCCAAACTGGAGTGGGCCGGGGCTGCCTTGAAGCGGCTCCTGCCCGATCTAGGGGTCTAAACGCCTCCTGCCGGAGGTGCTGCGCGAGGGTCGTGCGGCCCATGGCCCTTTACGGGGCTCCTGTGTGGGCGTGTTCCCTAGCGCTGCTGCCAGCCCGTCGGTTGAGCGCGGCCCAAAGGGTCAAGGCCATCCAGCTGGTCCGGGGATTCCGCTAAGGTATCCGGTGAGGTAGCGACCCTCCTTACCGGATTGCTGCCTTGGGATCTGGAGGCAAAAGTCCTCGGGCCCGTTTGGGAGTGGCGCGAGAAGGCGAAACGCCGGGGCGTAACTCCACTGCCGCAAGAAATCGCGGCACAGCGGACAGAGCTCCGGCGGGATCTCATGGCGACATGGAGAGTGCGATTGTCGCAGCCCAGTGCTGGGCACGTCCCAATTGCAGTGATAAGTCCCCTCTTTAAGGAGTGGCTAGAGAGGCGCCACAGCGTCCGTACCTTCCGCCTGACGCAGGTCTCCAGCGGACATGGCAGCTTCGGGAGGTTCCTGTGTCGGATAAGGCGGGAGGAAACGCCCGGGTGTCACCACTGTGTTTATCGCCCGGAGGACACGGTGGACCATACGGTGGAGGTCTGCCCGGCTTGGGCAGAGCACCACCGTGTCCTCGTGGAGGCGATCAGGCGGCGGAGATCTCTCGCGTCCGGCCCTGGTCCAGACCATGGTACGGAGTGAGAGGGCGTTGGCAGCCGTCACCTCTTTCTGCGAAGCAGTAATGCTCGCGAAGGAGGAGGCGGGACGGTTGAGGGAAAGGCAAATTTCGTGCCCTTTCGCCCCTAGCCGCCGCAGGAGACGCCCTGGGCGTCGGGAATCCCGGGCGGATTTCCGGCCACCGTAGGCGTGGGCTTGCGGACGGTGAGCAATGGGTAGCTCACCATCCTATAAGGACCAAGCCCGGTTCGACGGCGCTACGTGTTCCACGCGCGCCTCAAAGAGATGTCAGCACAAGTGTAGGGGTCCACAAGGACTCGCCGTCGTCGGTGAAAGTCCAAAAGGGTTACCGAGGCCCCTGGCAACACAGGCAATGGAAGGAATACGGGTTGGTTTAAGTCAGTAACACACCCTCTCGCTTCGCCCAGAGCGGGAGAAGTTATTTGATATTTTCCCAAACAAAAAAAGGGTCAACGCAAATAATTCGGAAACTAGTCTGGCAAGACCAATAAACACAACTTAGTAAATATTGTAATATTCTCGTCCAAACACATCAGTGCATTGTAATTGAATGAAGGAGGGGTCGATGTCTGAAGGAGAGGATAAGGTAATATACAACGCCTGAGGCTAAATGACGACATATACGGAGTTTTGTTAATACGGATTTTGTTAATAAGGGAGGTAAACACACGTATGGTGTAATGCGATCCGAGCTTGTAATGGGGTAACAGTATTACGGACACTTGTTTTGAAAATCTGTTATTTCTTAGATGTGAGAGATTTCGTATTTATTCCACAAAAGTTAATTGACGATTGAAAATCGGCCTATTAAGGTCAAAAATTATATACTTATCTGATGAAAATGTATATACGAGTATATACTCGTAGTTCGTACTCGTCGTTCTTAGTTTTTTTGTTTTAAAATGATGTGGCGCTACAAATTGGCATCGACATGTAGGTACGTTTTCTGATATCAGAAAACGTATATGTCGATGCCAATTTGTAGCGCCACATCATTTTAAAGATGTTTTTATTTGGACAATTGACGTTCGTTTTGATAACTACACTAACGTCGATATTTTTTCAATTACATTTTAATATTATTCAGCATTGTAACGCTATGATTGGCCGGAGGGCAAGTCGTAAGTGACGTTAAAAAAAATAGAGTACTAGTATTTATTAAAAATATTAGATTAGGTATTAAAATAGAGAGTTCCAGGCTTCCAGTTCGAGTGTACAGGACGCTTGGACGGCAGGATGCAGGATCGGCTAGCAGCAGCTGGAAAGGGTCGGCAGGTAGGAGCACGAAGATGAGGCTGTTGTTTCACACGCCGTAGTTGATTTCACCGCCGCAGTCAGTCGGCAACTCTGTCTCAAGGAGTAAAACGTCCCTTGTTACACAAGAGGTTTTGTTTTATGGTACCTAATTTAGTGGTATTATTGTGTGTAGTTGGTGCGATTTGTTTCACACTAGCAAGAGAAATGGAGTTAGTGTCTAAGGCCACGTTGGTAGAATGCCCTAGTAATGAAAGGGCTCTCCGTCCTGGAGTGGATTATAAGAGGGTGGCGTTGTCTGAATCTCGCTGATACGGCTGACAGCGGAGGCACACACCACCCCAGCACCTACAGCACCTCAAGCTCCACGGGACGAGTGTCTGGACCTACCATGACACACAGGAGTGGTCGGCTATGGCGTCCCAAGCCTCGCGACTATAACGCAGCCTTAGAAATCTCCCAATGGCGTAAGTGAGAGGGCCGGAGGTTATGGAGAGTGAATCACAAATCACACACTATGAGTTTCTTTAAATGTTTATATTTTCACACTTTACAGTAATTAGTATATAGTTTTAGACTGCACAAGACTGAGAAAAGCTGACCAAGACTGAATTAAATAGAACTGAACCAGAATGAGACTTAACAGAACTAAACAGAACTGAACCGAAAAAGAAGTGAACAGACTAGACTAGACTGAACCGTAGAAGAAGTGCACAGACTGAACCATACTAGACTGACCATACTCGACTGAACTGAACCCTTGTCAGGTCCGATGACCGCTTTTATAGATTCTGGCCAAAGTTCTAGATGTTTCTGTGAAGCATTATTCAAATTATTAGTTTGAATGCCTGCCAGGATCAATAAAAACGGTTTACATGAGTACATAGCTTTATCAAGGCCGCTATGCATAGAGAAAGAAAATCTTGACAGATAAGAATTCACGATGAAAGAGGTCAATGTATAAAAAAAATCTAAGATTTTACAACAAAAGAAAATTAATATAAAATACAGTTTTCAGTGTTAGAAACAGTTCGTTGTGGTGTTGCCTTCCAGCTGTGGTGTTCAAACATATGTAAGAAAGTTAGAGACATAATATGATTTCATGTTTGAAGCAAGGAAAACAGTATAGAGATTATAACAAAGGTAAATTTATAATTATAACATAAAAATGTGGCTTTGTGTAGCAAAATACCACAGCATCAATATTAAATCTTCTTAATATGGATGAATGTCTTACTAATTCCTTTATGAGTGATTGCGTAAAACATTAATCTGAACAGGGCTTGTTTACATTTTCATCAGACACTTTTGAAATAGACCATACAATCGGCACACTCTTCACGACTTCCTAAGCAGAATTCAAATAGAGAAGAAAAGGAAACGAAGTACAAATACATTTTTAATGAATTTTTCGACGCCATATTTTAGTTTGTGAATTGTTTTAGAAAGTTATATAAATGAATAATCTTATTATAATTATAGTTACTTGTGTATAAGTAATAACAGCTGCACGGGTCGACCGATCGGTTAAGATACGCTTGCCGAGGTTGTTTCGTGGATGGGTGACCATCTTCTTGAGACATACCAACAAAAAAGCACGCACGTTAAGGCGTTGGTTAGATAGTGTTCACAGACTATCTTCTCCATGCCGGGGTCGCGGGAAGGTACTTATGGGTCACCGAGGCCCCCGCAACACAGGCAACAGGAAGGAATACGGGTGGGTTTTAGTCAGTAAGAGTCTGACACACCCTCCCGCTCCGCCCAGAGCGGGAGAAGTTATTTGATGATTTCCCACGCTCAAAAAAAAAAAGGCGTTGGTCCCGGTTGTTATTTGTAGATCTTTACAGTCATTACGGTTAGTCAGAAGCCTGAAATTCTGACAACCAGTCTTACCTAGGGGTGGCGTGTTACCCAGTAACTGGGATGTGGAGGTCAGATAGCCAGTCGCTCCATTTAAAATACTGGTATTCAGCTGCATCCGGTTAGACTGGAAGCCGACCCCAACATAGTTGGGAAAAGGCTAGGCAGATGATATGAAATAACTTCTCCCGCTCTGGGCGGAGCGGGAGAAGTTATTTGATGATTTCCCACCCTCAAAAAAAAAAAAGGCGTTGGTCCTGGTTGTTATTTGTAGATCTTTACAGTCACTACGGGTAGTCAGAAGCCTGAAAGTCTAGTCTTACCTAGGGGTGGCGTGTTACCCAGTAACTGGGATGTGGAGGTCAGATAGCCAGTCGCTCCATTTAAAATACTGGTATTCAGCTGCATCCGGTTAGACTGGAAGCCGACCCCAACATAGTTAGGAAAAGGCTAGGCAGATGATGATGAGATGTGAATAATATAAACGATTTAAAAGATAAGTATAAATATTGGATAATTATCGTTAATAACACGCAGTAGTATGTCCTCCTGACCTAGTCCCAGTCTGAGAAGCAGGCAAGCAAATAGGGTCTTACACCCATTTTTGAAAAGTGTCTTAATTAAATTCTATAGTGCTAATATGCCCCAAAATTTTTATTCAATCGATAAGTGCCATAAAAATCCGGGACCCGACGACTTACCTGGGAAGGCCTGGGTCCTGGCCTTGGAGGCTCTCGGACCTCGACTTAGGGGGCTCCTAAGCGCATGTTTGGAGAGGGGCCAGTTCCCGCTTCGTTGGAAGACGGGAAAACTCATAAAGAAGGCAGGGCGCCCTGCGGACTCTCCGTCCGCTTATCGGCCCATCGTGCTGCTCGACGAGGTGGGCAAGCTCTTTGAAAGAGTCATTGCAGACCGCCTCGTCGGCCAGCTGGTGCGGGTGGGGCCGGATTTGGCGGAGAGCCAGTTTGGTTTCCGTAGAGGGCGCTCTACGGTGGACGCCATCATGCGTGTGCGAGCCCTGACGACGGGGAATGCTGTTGCCCAGGGTGGGGTCGTCTTGGCGGTGTCCCTAGACATCGCCAATGCCTTCAACACCCTGCCCTGGAGTTGCATCAGGGAGGCACTCCGGTATCACCGGATGCCGACCTACCTCTGTCGTGTGGTCGAGGCCTATTTGACGGACAGGGCCGTCATCTACCCCGGTCACCAGGGAGTGTGGAACCGGCAAGAGATGTCGTGCGGTGTCCCACAGGGATCGGTCCTGGGGCCGCATCTGTGGGACATCGGATACGACTGGGTGCTGCGCACCGACCTCCCTAGCGGCGTCAGCGTAGTGTGCTACGCTGACGACACGTTGGTCCTGGCGCAGGGGAGGTCGCACCAGGCGGCGGCCGAATTAGCGGCACACGGGGTTGCGACAATCGTAGAAAGGATCCGGCAATTGGGACTCGAGGTGGCCCTGCACAAGTCCGAGGCCATGTGTTTTCATGGTCCTCGGATTGCGCCACCGTTGGGGTCCCAAATAACGGTAGGAGGGGTTTCTATCGGCGTCGAGTCGACGATGAAGTACCTGGGACTCGTCCTCGACAGCCGGTGGAACTTCGTGGAGCATTTCCAACGTTTGGCTCCCAAACTGGAGCGGGCGGGCGCTGCATTGAAGCGGCTCCTGCCCAATCTAGGGGGTCCAAACGCCTCCTGCCGGAGGCTCTACGCGGGGGTCGTGCGGTCCATGGCCTTCTACGGGGCTCCTGTATGGGCGCGCTCTCTGGCGCTGCGGCCAGCCCGCCGGTTGAGCGCGGCCCAAAGGGTCATGGCCATCCGGATGGTCCGAGAATACCGCACGGTCTCCTGTGAGGCAGCGAGCCTCCTTGCCGGATTGCCGCCATGGGATCTGGAGGCAAAAGCCCTCGCGCACGTATGGGAGTGGCGCGAGGAGGCGGGATCTCATGGCGTCATGGAAAGTACGGTTGTCGCAACCCAGTGCTGGGCACGCCACGATTGCGGCGATAAGTCCCCTCTTTGAGGAGTGGCTGGAGAGGCGCCACGGCGTCCTCACCTTCCGCGTGACGCAGGTCCTCACCGGACATGGCAGCTTCGGGAGGTTCCTGTGTCGGATAAGGCGGGAGGAAACGTGCGGGTGTCACCACTGTGTGGATCGCCCGGAGGACACGGTGGAGCATACGGTGGAGGTCTGCCCGGCTTGGGCAGAGTACCGCCGTGTCCTCGTGGAGGCGATCGGCGGCAGAGACCTCTCGCGTCCAGCCCTGGTTCAGGCCATGGTACGGAGCGAGAGGGCATGGGCAGCCATCACCTCCTTCTGCGAAGCAGTAATGCTCGCGAAGGAGGAGGCGGGACGGTTGAGGGAAAGGCAAGTTTCGCGCCCTCTCGCCCCTAGCCGCCGCAGGAGACGCCCAGGGCGTCGGGAATCCCGGGCGGATTTCCGGCCACCGTAGGCGCGGGCTTGCGGACGGTGAGCAATGGGTAGCTCACCGTCCGGTAAGGACCAGGCCCGGGTCGACGGCGCGTTTGTATTCCACGCGCGCCTCAAAGAGATGTCGTCAGCACATAGTAGGGGTCCACTAGGGCCGATGCCTGCCGGGGTCGCGGGAAGGTACTTATGGGTCACCGAGGCCCCCGCAACACAGGCAACAAGAAGGAATACGGGTGGGTTTTAGTCAGTAAGAGTCTGACACACCCTCCCGCTCCGCCCAGAGCGGGAGAAGTTATTTGATGATTTCCCACCCTCAAAAAAAAAAAAAAAGTGCCATAAAAATGCATTTAAAATTTTACATTTTCTAATTTCGCGCGTAGGTTGACGAAAACGCTGGACGCAGTGGACGCCATGTTGCTCTGTGGTCATGACGTCACTGGCCTATGAAAACAAATGCGCTGATCTTTGTATGATAATTGGCACGTTTTTGTTAACATAGCCGTATGACGTAATAACATGGCGGCTACTATTTCATGGTGTTTTTTAACAGATTAGAAAAACTGAAAACGTTGAATTGAATTTTAAAATTTATTTTGTTATTTTATGAACTAAAACTAACATTTCCCGACTCCTTTTTGCCTAAACTATCTCAATAATATATTTTTGGATTTTTTCTCGTATATAGTAAAATACCCTGTTACGAAACACACCTTCAATTACAATCTGAAGGATTTTGATGGAAATTGCTAATCTATTGATTTATATGTTTGAAAAAATCGTCTGCTCCACGTAGATAACGAAATGAATGTTGTTGAACTGTCAAAATGAATGTCATTTCCATAATATTGTGTTTTTGTTGATCATGCGTTACGATTTCGTTGCGTTGGTTGCCTACAAGTTGATGATGATGAAAAAGAAAGCTTGAATGTTCAGGTCGTTACGTGGTAACTGCAAGACAGAAAAAGAAGATGCGATGAAATCGGGAGAAGATCAGAATAATTACCTAATTACGAACAATACACACAAAATAATATTGACTCGACGAAAATACATTAAAAAGTGACCCATTATTATTAATGGTCTGATCAAAATTGTCCATTGTTCACCGTGACCCAATCAGCAAATGCGAGCAGGGTCGTCAGCAGGTCTCAAAACTGCTGAACTTGAACAAACAAAAAATAACTTTTGCGCAAAACCAGCTCAAACTAGTCAGATCCAGTTAATTCCAGTTTGAAGCGGTTCGGACTGGCCTCGTTGCAGTTATATCTAGTTGAGTGCAGTTTTGTTAGTTCCAACACAAGTTGTAACATGCAGAAGCTCAATTCTGTATCTAAAGAAGAAATACTGAAATTGGTTATGGCGTAATTGATTGGAGCAAACTCTACGAATTTCTAAAAACTTTCTTCAATAGTGATCATAAACAATCTGGAAGATATCATCAAACAGTTAATCGGGAGTGCTTCTCCTATTCGGAGACAACGGGGACTTACCGGTTAATAAGAGGTATTTTTTCTTTTATTACGAGAGTAGCGTTGGCATTCCAATTTTTTATTGATAGCAGATAGTCCCATTTCTTTTTCTTCTTCATCTAGGAATATGGGTAGCATCATTTACTAATACCGTGATCATCATGTGACAAAATAATCAAGTCTAGTGGATCAGTACGGAGTGGAATCTTTGTAATTTTCCTATGCTGTGTTTAGAACATATTTCAACTGCGTTGTGTGACTTTGGCAGGTGGCAGGTCAGAGGGATTATATTTATTTTATATTGTGTTTATTGTTCTGCGAATGATTTTAATTCTGTGTTTCGGAGCCTCATTGGAATATAAAATCAGTGAAAGAGAAAAGCGTATATTTCCTGAAGTGGTTCTCATATTATTAATACTTAGTCTAAATCAGCATCTTGCTGAGATAAGAGCCTTTTTGGCCTCGCACAGGTCTTCTATTTTGTTTTTGTTTTAACTATTATGTTATTTTTTTAATGTTGTCATCATTTTCTTATTTTTTTTTGTCCTTTTTTATTGTTGTATTTCCTGTGCATGTTCCAAATAAATATTTTTTCTTTCTTTCTTTAAATAGTTTATTTATTTATTTTATTTGTTCGGGAAAATAAACAGTTATACATTAAAATATTATACTAAGTTATGCATTCACAATAATTATAAATGTATAACCTACGACATTTTCCACAACATATTAAAACTTACATCTAACAGTGCGCTATGCTAAGCTGCTACAACAGAAAACTAGTAGTGAACTTGAACATACACAGGTATGCAAAAAACAGAGAAAGAGAGTGGGAGAGAGAATGAGAACTAACTATTCTGTTCTAAAATCACTGTGTGGATAAGACTTCTAAATTTTTGAGCAGAGACAGAAAAGATGTCGAACATCTTTACTGCCGTGTAATCCTTCGGAGAATACCCTAGAATACAGGTTTCCCCGGCATGTTATACATACAGATGTTTACTGTTATTGAATACACACATTATCCTGTAATTGAAGTTAGTTTTCTCAGTTGTTTGTGAAACGTGACTGTCCAGAGATTATTTTTTATTCAGATACCTTAGTAAAAGGAGGGGCTTGTGGCTAAGTAATAATAGCCGCACGGGTCGATCGATCAGGTTAAGCTACGCTTGCCTTGGTTGGTCCGTGGATGGGTGACCATCTTTACATACCAAGACCCCTCCGTGCCTCGGAAAGCACGTTAAGCCGTTGGTCCCGGCTGTCATTTGTAGATCTTTGACTGTCGTTACGGGTCGTCAGAAGCTCGAAAGTCTGACAACCAGTCTTACCAAGGGGTACCGTGTTACCCAGTAACTGGGTTGTGGAGGTCAGATAGGCAGTCGCTCCATGTAAAATACTGGTATTCAGATGTATCCGGTAAGACTGGAAGCCGACCACAACATACTCGTAGTTGGGAAAAGGCTAGGCAGATGATGATACCTAAATAAAAGTTCCCAAAAATGCACCCGTTCTGACATCCTTCCAAGCCCCCATTTCCTTGATCATGTTGGCTAAGTGAATATTTTCCCCATCTTACCACCGCGTGGTTATATAATATCAGCCTGGGAGCCAAACTCCAAACCACACAGTACCACCATAACTCTACCCGAACGCATACAGGATTCTTTTGTTAAAATCCAATACAATAGTACTCCTACCATCCAATCGTAACCCTTTAACCGGGTAGTAGGTACATACTACCCGGAACTCGTAACTAAGTCGTCACATTGTGTGCTAGTCGATTGATCTTACGTAACGAGACGCGCGAGACACGAGAGTTCGATCTACTACGGGTAGTTTCGGTTAGATTCGATGGCAGGGTATGAAGGATATAGAGCGCGATTTTGTGTAGGTATTTGGGAGCGGGAAGTAATTTCAAAGATTGATTGTTTTATAGGTTTGCTATCATCTTAATCATCATTATACAACTGAAAAACGACCAGTGCTGTGGCTCCCATAACCAGCCGATTCCCGCGAACTTCATCAGGCCGTCGTTGTACCGATTGAGGGGCATAATGACAAGTGGGTTTTAGTTAAGCGGTATTTCAGTCTGAGTCTTTTAACGGACATAGCAAAAACTAATAGCGTTCCCTGACTCTATAGACCTTTGGACTCCTCATTTGAGGTTCCTTGTGAGAATTGTGGAATTTTATACCAACTGATGCTTTAATATTAAAGAATTCGCGGGACTGTTTTCCAATTGGCATAGTTGCACAGCACATTGTTATGTGTACTATGTACTATAAAGCTGCCATTTACTGGATACGTCTTTCATTGACTTGAATGTGCCCTGGCGGCTGGGAGTATGTCGTACTCACTCTAATATCTCGCTGATGGTGGCGCGTGTGTTGGATCATTTAGCTCCCTTCAAAATTGTTGAGCTGAATGGTGCTATTCCACGCATCATGTTCGTGAACGGGCGCCGTCAGTAGAGACTGGTCATCTCTTAGCTGCCACGGCTTATTTTAATTTTTGAATTGCTTTTTTTTTTCGTTTTTGTTAATCTTTTTATTACGGACGCTTTTACGTTTTGCATCGTTCTCACATGTATAATTTCAAAATGAATGATGTAAACAATATTTTGTAACCATAATACGTTGATTTAAAAGAGTGTCCGTGGAGTTTCTTGCCCGTTCTTCTCCATAGGTACCTACTACGCTTTGGAATGGGCAACTAGCTTCATCTTTTTGTCTGACAGACAGAACCCTTGACAATTTAAAAGTGCCTGTAATTGGTTTATTTGAAATAAATGCTTTAAGTTTGAGTTTTTTTTTGTATTATTCTGTCCTCAGTTTCTCCCAGTAACTTTAAACAACAATCCCATATACCTTGCTTTATCAATACTCTCTGGCCCATTCTACAGTGCTGGGCTCCCATATAATGTGATTTGTGATTGTGGCGGCTAGTCTGGATCGAAGGGACGAACAGTGAAGACGTAGGTATAAAAGATATAGTCATTGTTGAACACACGAGTAAGCGGCTTAGATTAAGCCATTACGATGTTCTGGTCCATCTTTCGGCTCGTTTTATTCTAGTTTAGTTCTATTTAGCAGCGTTTTCAAACGTTTGCCGGTTTCCTAAGTATATAATTTTAGGATATGGTTGTGTAAGTTGTAATTTTTGCGTCCTTTTTGAGGTTTTCGGGCTGTGCTTTTCCGGAGCCTTAAAGGAGGGATTTTTTTTTGTTTTAGGTGTAAATTTTTATTAATTTTTTTATGATAATAAATATTTATACTCCACTGAATGTTGGTTTCGCTTGAAATAGTCAATGACGGTAGAGTCATTTAAGGGTCGAGTAATCGCCGTTGACCTTGGCCATACAAACGCTCGTCGTACTCACGCCGCGCTGGCGTTTATTTTCATAGGGAATATTTATATTTAGTTACGAAAATATAAATATTTGAAAAAAACTACAGATAAAATTATGCATAATAAAATAGTCGGTTCATACAAAAAAAAATCATGAAAATATCTTAAGTAGTTTGAAAGTAATATTTTTTTTATGCATTAGTAGACATTACTTCCTGAATTTTTTTCATAAAGTATCTTACTACAATACTTAAATATTCACAATTAGAATTGATGAGTGTGCGTTCAGATTTTCTTTGTATAACTTACTTGCATATATGAAGGCGTAATAACATATTTAAAGTCACTAAAATCTGCAGTTTTTCGGAGAGGTTACTAACACAGCGGCAACTCGCTATGTTTAACTCAATCTATCTACGTCTATTCCAAGATTGTAACTATCTTTGCTAGATCCTTGATTTCTCCCATATACCTAAAAATTTTTCGAAACATATTTTCCATTACTAGTAATAATATGAAATGCATGAATACATTCTCGATTGCAAATCCTGGAACCATATTTGCTATTCGTCTAATAGTCGAACTGTGTTATCAAAGCTTCTTTGAAGTCGTACGTCGGCGTCGTTCCGATCCGGTTTAGTTATCCGTAGGTTCCCAGGTCCGTAGATTCATAGCTCGGGTTCGCACGGACGATTTTTCCCGCGGCGATTTTTTTTAGGGCACATACAGGGTGTCATTTTGCATTCTCGTCAAATTGAAGGAGGTAACTATGCTAATGATTCTCGACATGAATCAATAATAAAATAAGTAGGTGTTTTTTTATTTTTTTGTATTTTTTGACACGCATGTTAATACGCAACACGTGTGATACCACACTGTAACTGCCTTTTTACACACACACTAACGCATACGCAACGGGGTGATTCTGTTCTGTGAAAGTGGTGTATACTAAAATACTGTCAAACTTAAATAACTAAAAAAACAAGTATGTATTAATTATTGAGCAGGTATCGTAATTTTATTTGATTATATAAGTCTTTCATAGCAGCCTCCTAAAATTTGACAAGGATGCAAAACGACACCTTGTATAAGAATTGTTAAATGTAGTATCTTCTTTTTTATGTCCTTTAAATACATATGTATTAACTGCATCCTTATTTTACCTTATATTAATATTTTAACTTTGTTAGATTAGTTGTTAACTCTATTGTGCATGCTGTGGTCTCCTATAAGTGAAGGAGTACACCTACTTAATACCTGAAGTTGCTCATTATTTATGTGTCATGTATTCTGCACATCTTTTGTTGGAGATCCTAAATCAATAAATAAATATAAGGGCCGTAACCGGTCCGCTATTGCTTTCAGACTGCTGTTTGAGCTTGCTCGGATACGGTGCAATGTGGAGGCATGAAAGCCATCAATCTGAGCCTTCATAAACATGCCAGATGCACTACAGCGTCTCGGCAGCCCCAACAACATTCTAAAAGTGTCATTATATTGTACCTACACGAAGGGCATTGAGTGTTCACTGAGTCCAGCTGGCCCACAGAGTGCACAAATAAAACGATTGGCAGTATGCCCTGAACATTGTGCACTTTACCTCATTCGGCCACCACCAGATGTATACAGCATAATTACTTAATCTAGTAACAAAACCGTAGTTATTTAAAATATCAAATAAAAATAAGTATGTTAGTGAGAGTGACCTGTGCGTAGTGTGTTTACATGTATGTGAGAGTGTAAGTGAGTGTATGTGAGAGTGAATGTGAGTGTGTATGTGAGAGTGTATGTTAGAGTGTAAGTGAGTGAATGTGAGTGTGTATGTGAGAGTGTATGTGTGAGTGTAAGTGTGAGTAAATTTGAGAGTGTATGTGAGAGTGTAAGCGAGAGTGAATATGAGAGTGAATGTGTGAGTGTATGTAAGAGTGAATGTGTGTATGTGAGAGTGTATGTGTGAGTGTAAGTGTGAGTGAATTTGAGAGTGTATGTGAGAGTGTGAGAGTGAATGTGAGAGTGAATGTGTGAGTGTATGTGAGAGTGAATGTGTGTATGTGAGAGTGAATGTGTGAGTGTAAGTGTGAGTGAATTTGAGAGTGTATGTGAGAGTGTAAGTGAGAGTGAATGTGAGAGTGAATGTGTGAGTGTATGTGAGAGTTTACGTGAGAGCGTATGTGAGAGTGTATGTGGAATTGTAACTGCTACTTTATGTGCTCCAATTTTTGTAAATTTTGTTTAATTGAGCAGACCATTTATCAAATTGCCTACAAGCAAACATGGTTTTAGTCTGTGGAATTAATTTGTGCAACAATGTTAGTCCTCCTTTTCCGTAATAATTCTGTTGGAATCTCAATGCTCGGCTCAACACCAAGAGTTGAAAATCTAGAGCGCGATAAAATCCCGCCGCTATATTTTTACGTCCGTGCGAACATGGGCTTATGTGAAAGTGAGTCACAGTAAAGTACCAGTATATTTAATACCCGGACGGCGACCGGAGACGTGTGAACGGTGAAGTAGCAGCGGATTTCCGGCGTCGGATATCCGGCATGTGAAAAGAGAACCGTCATAGTTGTTCTAGATGTTACCATTTTGGGTGATTGAATGTTTCTCGTGTTGGCACGAGATATGGGGAACGATTATGCCTTAATGAATACTCGTAGATAGCCAGTCGGCGAGGTGAATGGTGAAGCTGGATTATTATCGACACTCGTGTGTTTTTTAAATGGGGCACGTTATAATACTACGCCAAAGAGACAATTTCCAACTTTATTTAATTAACCCAGGCAGGCGCTTTACTTTGTGTAAATAATTTCATCATCACTGCTCTCAAAACGGTGAAGGAAAACATCGTGAGGAAACCGGCATTGTCCTAGAACCAAAAATTTGAAGACTGGTGGCTTACGACTCACTCCCTCTCACAGAGAGGAGTCCTTTGTCCCAGCAGTGGGAACAATATCCAATATTAAAACTGGTACTAGTTTTAATGCGGCCACTTATATTTTTTGTGATCGAATGTTTTAACTAATTTAATATTTTAGTAAGTAAGTAAGTAAGTAAAATACTTACCCTATCCTAGAAAAAAGGGTTAGATCTCTTCCTATAGGTTGATTACAGCATATTATGCAACATGATTGATGCAGAATATGCTGTAATCATGTCATCATTTATTTTATCGATCACGTTAAGGCGCAGATATATGTTTTTAGTGACTTTTAAATTTGTTATTACACCTTCATACAGGGTGTCCGGTGGCAGAATCAGGAATTAAAAGTTAAATTAAAAAAGAACTTCTAATGATATACGTTTATTTCAAAAACTATTACAAAGAAGACAAGTGCGGATTTTATTGTTTAAAAATTATTTCGTCTAAATGTTGACCGTCACGTCGGACGCACTCTTGGAATCTGGCCTCCGTATTTCGTGCCACTCGCTGGAGAAGTGATGTCGGGATATCATTAACCTCGCGAACGATATTTTCCTTTAGTGCCGAGATGGTCGCTGGGTTTGTTTCATAGACTTTACATTTGAGGTATCCCCACAGAAAAAAGTCCATAGGGGTAAGATCCGGTGACCTGGGTGGCCAGAATATGTCCCCAAAACGGCTTATCAGTTTGTTAGGGAAGAAATCACGCAGTACCGCCATAGTCTCTCTGGCCGTGTGCGGCGTGGCGCCATCTTGCTGAAACCATGAGTGTGTACTGAAGGAAGGATGTTCTCTCATTATTGGCAGAAAATAATCGTTCAGCATACGCCGATAAGAGACACCGTCCACAGAAATTGCTTGCCCATGATGATTTTCAAAAAAATATGGCCCAATTATTCCATTGCTTGATAATGCACACCAAACCGTCACTTTGGGACTGTGAAGTGGCTTTTGATGTTTTAAACGGGGGTTCTGTCCTTTATGTGACCAATAACGGCAATTTTGCTTATTTACGCTTCCATTTAGATGAAAATGGGCTTCATCACTCCAAAAAATAGTGTTTACCGTACGAAAGCGCTCCAACATTGTTTCACAGAAATTTTTACGTAAATTGTAATCGTTAGGTTTAAGCGCTTGCACAATTTGAATTTTAAAGGGGTGAAATCTAAGATCCTTCTTCAATATTTCATGCACAATAGTTTTCGGAAGTCTCAGGGCAGCCGCTCTCTTACGTACGGACTGACGCGGGTTATCGTGCAAACTGGTCGCGACGAGTTCAATATTTTCATTTGTTCTCGATGTCCGGCTGGGCCCCGGCCGTGGGCTGTTTGCTGCTGAACTTGTTGTCCGAAACCTTCGCACCCATGATCGAATCAAATCTTCACTTGGGGCATCACGTAAACGTCGAATATTGTAACGTGAACAAAATCTACGACGAGCAATTGCACACGAATCATTGGCCTTGAAATACGCTTCGATTGCGAACGCACGTTGTTCACCCGTCCACTGCGACATCGTGACTAAAAAACCCGCACGAATGACGAAGCTAATGCGGTCCCCTCCCCGCTCCTACGCTTAGCGGTTTGGGAGAAGCTTCAAATTCAAAACCTAATTCTGCCACCGGACACCCTGTATAACCCAAGTAAGTTATGTAAAAATATATCTTTAACTAAAGCACATACACATCAATTCTATATGTGAATATTTAAGTATTGTAGTAAAATACTTTGTGAAATAAATTCAGGAAATAATGTCTACCCGAAGCAACGACATTACTTTCAAATTACTTTAGATATTTTCATGTTTTTCTTTGTATGAACAAAATATTTTACTATCTATAATTTATCTTGATGATTTTTTTCTAATATTCATGTTTTCGTTACTAAAAATAAACATTCCCTCTGGAACCGAACGGCGGCGCGGCGTGAGTGCGACGCGTATTTGTATGGTCAAGGTCAACGGCGATTACCCGACCCTTAATTTGAGATATACCCGTAGAGTCAAGAAGACAGATTTTAATAATTTTAATATAACCAGCCTTTACTTACTTCGCGCGAGCGCAGTTTACTAATGCGGCGACACGTCAAAACATCGAGATTTCTCAGTGGAGAATCCGCAGCTGTAGCCCGCGAAATTAAAATTTTATTACGTCTTTTGCAATTTGCAGGTCATTTTCAGGTTGTATCTTAATCAAAATATGATGAACTTGAGTAAAGGCATATAGGAGCAAAAGAAAAGGTTGCCGGGAGAGATCGCAGAAAGCGATAAGGCCGCCCATTGTATATTTTGTAGTGTTTGTTTTTTTTTTAATGTAATTTTGTGGCGTACAAACTTTGATAATTTATTTATTTATATACACTTTATGTATATAAATAAATAATTAAAAGTTTAGAAGACGTAAGCTAGAAAATAAATTAGCTAGTGAAACTCAGACATGATGGGTATCGATATCTCATCATTTCAGCCGAAAGACGTCCACTGCTGGATATAGGCCTCCCCCAAGCACCGCCACTTCGACCAGTTTTGTGCTTCCCGCATCCAGCGGATTCCTGCGGCCTTCACAAGGTCATCGGTCCACCTGGTCGGCCATCTGTTCTGCGAGCAATTTAGGCAATTATTCGGGCTAAGCCGGTAACATTGGTTCGCCTGCGGATCTCTTCATTTCTGATTCGATCACGTAGGAAAACTTCAGGCCCATTGTGAGCGACCACCTTTTAGTGCCATAGGTAATCAGTGGCAACACGCCAGTATCCACATCGATGTATAGACATTATAATACAAAAAAAGAAATTAATTCGATGATGACAAAAAAAAACTAATATTTTAAGTAGTCACTTAAAATATATATAAACGTGAACTTCACAAACGTGATGGGTCAATACAATACAAAAGATTTTATCAACTCACCCCTTTTTTTTTTTTTGTTGATGTGAAATCATCAAATAACTTCTCCCGCTCTGGGTGGAGCGGGAGGGTGTGTCAGACTCTTACTGACTAAAATCCACCCGTATTCCTTCCGTTGCCTGTGTTGCAGGGGCCTCGGTGACCCATTAGTACCTTCCCGCGACCCCGGCAGGCATCGGCCCTAGCGGACCCCTACATTTTGCTGACGACATCTCTTTGAGGCGCTCGTGGAATACGACGCACCATCGACCCGGGCCTGATCCTTACCGGACGGTGAGCTACCCATTGCTCACCGTCCGCAAGCCCGCGTCTACGGTGGCCGGAAATCCGCCCGGGATTCCCGACGCCCAGGGCGCCTCCTGCGGCGGCTAGGGGCGAGAGGGCGCGAAACTTGCCTTTCCCTCAACCGTCCCGCCTCCTCCTTCGCGAGCATTACTGCTTCACAGAAGGTGGTGACGGCTGCCCATGCCCTCTCGCTCCGTACCATGGCCTGAACCAGGGCCGGACGCGAGAGATCTCTGCCGCCGATCGCCTCCACGAGGACACGGCGGTGCTCTTCCCAGACCTCCACCGTATGCTCCACCGTGTCCTCCGGGCGATATCAACTCACCCTACAAGTAACAACACCCAGCGGTCATTAACCAAAAAAAAAAAAACATCAAATCTTTTTAATTTTAATTTGGACGTGTTTTAGATACCGATACCCATCACTTCTGCAGAGTTTCGCTAGCTAATTTTAATTTGATTCCATACGATGTTCTTTTACATCCTCGTCAAATTTTAGGAGGCTGCTATGAAACACATATAAATAATCAAATAAAATTACGATACCTGCACAATAATTAATACATATGTACTTGTTTTTTTAGTTATATAAATATATATATACGAGTATATATTAGAATACACCATTTTCAGAGAACAGAATCACCCCGTTGCGTATGCGGTAGTGTGTGTGTGTAAAAGGGCAGTTACAGTGCGGTATCACACGGGCCGCGTTTTAAGACGCTACAACACCTAAACCGCGGTCACTGTCAGATTGAATAGAAAAGAAAGAGAAGCGCGATGACACAACGCTTGTAATTTATTGCAAAATATAAAGCAATTATCTATTTACTCAAAATTGAGTTGAGTAATCGAAAATGAAAAACAACCAAGTTCTGCATTCAAATAAGACGTTCTTGTTATTAATTAAATACGTAACATAAGTTGATATTTAATACAGATATTTTGGATTAGAACTCAAGGTAAGAGGTTAGTTTAACGTTAGTTTGTATCGAGATTTTTTTTCAAAACGTGTTTTGGTAACAACCAAGTTTTGGGAAATATGTTTAAATTGAACATATATTTTTTCCACTACCACATACTATACAATATATAGATTTGGCAATTTGTTTCCTTAAGAGAAGCCTATTTTGGCCAATTGGGTCTTGCCAGCGCCTTAACATGCGTGTCCCACACATGCCGATTTCTGAAAATTAGAAAAAAAGAGGCCTCCTTATCTTATTATTATTATTGATTCGGGTCGAGAATCATTAGCATAGTTACCTCCTTGAATTTGATAAAGATGCAAAACGACACCTTGTATACTAAATCTATGACGTAAGCGGACGCACAGACATATACATATACAAAGCGACTTTGTTTTGTACTATGTTATTTATGATAAATTTAACCATTAGTGATAAAGTACCTATATACATATAATGTGTACCTAGGAATGAACTGTGGGAAAAGGTGGATAAAGAAAACCATAAGAAATCTACCTTATTGAGCTAGGTAAGTAGTTTATCGAAAGTACCAGGCTAACAGGATTTCGAAAGAGCTTCGTTCTTGTAATTCACTTCGGGTTTCTTGTTCGATGTCTTGTACCACAGTCAGGAAGAAAAATACGTTTTTATAAATGGACAAGTGTGAGTAGTGCTTGCGTGTTTTGGGTTCCGTTATACATGATATATATTTATCCTATAGACCGACCAAAAAAGGTACCAACAACGTTTACTTTTTTGGTTTTTCGGTAGGTTTTCGATTGGTGAGTAGAATCATCATCATCATCATTCGCCTGCCCTTATCCCAATTTATTTGAGGTCGGCGCAACATGTCGCTTTCTTCCATACTTCTCTATTAGATGTCATCTCGGTAGTCACCCCCTTTCTAGCCATATCATCTTTCACACAGTCCATCCATCGTTTCTTTGGTCTTCCTCTACTCTTATAGCCGTCGACATTCATACTCAAGACTTTCCTCACGACATTTTCCTCATTCCTCCGCATCACATGCCCATACCATGACAACCGATTTCCTCACAACTTTTCAGTCACCGGTGCCACTTTCAGACTTCCTCTTATGTACCTACTCAATTCTTATTCTATTCATTCGTGCCACACCACACACCGCTCTTAGCATTCTCATATCAGCTGCATGCAATTGCCTTTCATTCATCCCTTTTGTGGCCCAACATTCTGATCCATACAAGACAGCAGGTCTTACCATTGTTTTATATATCTTCCCCTTAAGTTTAAGGGGAATGTGGGAGTCGCAGATTGTTCCCGTGACCTGCTGCCATTTCATCCATCCAGTGTTAACTCTATGCTTAACCGTCCGATCTACTTCGCCATCGCTAGAATAAAAGTAACAAAAATACAGTGTCAGTCTATTAACTATTTAACTATGGATTTTGTCTGGGATTTGGGAACGGGAAATTATTATTTTTCGGCCGGTAAAGAAAACTGCCGAGACGCAGGTAGTTCGTTCATACAAACATACTAAACTGGCGTGAGTTTAGTATCTTTGTATGAACGAACTACCCGCGCCTCGGCAGTTTTCGTTTTTCATTCATTCCATGGTGTAGGCAGAAACTACAGATCGCCACCAGCTACGATCCTTACATACTTCTTTTGCTTTACGTTCATACATGCGACTCCTGAGCTTTCTGAAGAACAATACTTAGTTCGTGCAATTTAAGTTTAAAAAGTTGTTAATGGTTAAAATAATGATAAACTATTTATTTGCAGACAGACACGACGCGACAGCCCGATGCGACACTAGTTGCACAATTTCTATGAAGACCTCATGAAAAGTGTCGCGCTGTCTGTGTGCCAGTCTGCTCGAACCTTAACTAGAACCTATCGACAAACAAAAATTAGTTTTCCTTTTCGGTCGGACTCCAACCATATTGTTTTTTGGTATCAGTGTAGGTTGTGATGTAGACGAATATTATGTAAGGTTACTTTGAATAGGCTAATTATTTTTCAGGCCACTAACAACTTAAACGGCGACTAAATATTTTCTACAAAAAAAATAAAATGGTTTACAAAAATAATAGGTTAGTAGCATTTTAAGTATAAAATCATTTGGGTTAGGTTAGGTTAGATTAGTGACCACTAACAGACCCCTCGGTTGTTGGTGACTCTCAGTTACCAAAACAAAAACTCGATGCTAGTTTAAATTAAAACAAAGCTTACAATTGATTATTAAGCTGCTACTTTATACTTAAAATGATACTTCACTGTACCTGCCAAACTATGATTTTTGCAAACCATTTTAATTATTTTTAAAACCCTAAATCAGATAAGTTTGTCGCCGCGTTAAATACATGCCATTTGAATATTATTATCTTGGTGAAACTTCACAGACACGATAATTAACGTTTAATGAGTCGAGACATGGATACATACACAGGATGGTAAGGAAAACCTGTTCAGGTGGAGGTTCATAGACGACTGCGCCTTGGATTGCAAAAGTGGTGCTGTTCCATAAACGATGGGTTTAATATCATGTCCTGCGTGTCCTTTTAGCTGTACGTTATAGGAACTTATGGACGCTAGTGATGGCGCCAAACACGTAGCCGAATTCTGGGCTGAATCCTTTAGCCGTGTGGTATCGAGCGTAAAGTAAAGAGAATTTGGATAAGTTAGAATATCTTTTTAAAAATAAGTTCGATTATGTGAAACGTTTTAAAAATACCTACTTTTAAAAAGTTGAATTTAAGTGTTAGATGCTGATAAATTAAATTTATTTCTGTAAATTGATAAGAAAAAACAAAACTTTTACTCGACAAAAATAACATATCGATGGAGGAAGATTTTCTGCTTCGTATATGTTTTAAAACTCGATGAGTTCGGTAGAAACAAACTCAGAAATCGCAGTTTCTCTTAAAGTCCTAATCTTCGTCAGATCTTATGAGGACCATGTAGATTAATGTCCGAGATGGTCTTTTGGGGAAAGAACCATACAGATTAGGAAATTTTAAAAATAATTTTGCTTGTTTTAAAGCTGATTTTTCAATTCTGTGATTACTACGTACTGAATGTTTATTTCGAATTGATACCATTGGGGAAAAGATGGTTTAAGTTGGCTAATTGACAAGCAGACAGGAAATCCGTTCTATTTTATAACACAAAAAAAAATAAAAGGTTTTAATAAAATTAAAATAAAAAACGGCCAAGTGCATGTCAGACCACGCACAATGAAGGGTTCCATAGTTGAGAAGTTGGGAAGAATTTATCCCAAAAACAAACTTAACATTGTAGTTGAAAAACATGTTCTCCCATACATCGATATATGTCACGGTCAGTTCTCAAACTGCAAATTTAAGTTGGTCACCTATATTACTCGTTAACTTATAAAGCCTACTCAGCTGTGATAGTTTTCCTTTTAATTTCATTATACTACTGCCATGATTTTTTTCACATCTCTATAAACAACCATTTAGCTGGCAGGGGGGAGGACACTTGACTCTAACAAAAATTAGCACATTAATGCTTAAGATTACGCAAGCGGATCCTTAAATCGAAAAGTGGCGTTCACAAACCCGCAATATATCCCACCAGGAGGTAGACGACAAAAAAAATATCATCCCCACATTTTGTTCAAGGAAGGAGCCCTAAAAAATTTTTTTTTTGATTTTATTTTAGCACTTTGTCGGCGTGATTAATATGTATACCTATGCTACAGCTTTCTAGTACTAAGCGTCTTTGAGCTACAGCGGGGACAGACAGACAGACAGACAGACGGACATGGCGAAACTATAAGGGTTCCTTGTTTACTAAAAATCGAATGTGAAAAAGGCCTTCTGTTGATTTAGGTTCTAAATCGGGTTTTGAGCTTTTAGTAAAAACCTTGCAATTAAATCAATACATTGAGGAAATCAAATGATCTGATCAGAGTGCCGTTGACGTACTCCGAGTCCGTGCCTCAAAAGTCACGTTAAGCCGTTTGCCGGACGGACGGACGGAGCTCCGGCGGGATCTCATGGCGACATGGAGAGTATGATTGTCGCAACCGAGTGCTGGGCACGCCACAATTGCGGCGATAAGTCCCCTCTTTGAGGAGTGGCTAGAGAGGCGCCACGGCGTCCTCACCTTCCGCCTGACGCAGGTCCTCACCGGACACGGCAGCTCCGGGAGGTTCCTGTGTCGGATAAGGCGGGAGGAAACGCCCGGGTGTCACCACTGTGTGGATCGCCCGGAGGACACGGTGGAGCATACGAGGCGATCGGTGGCAGAGATCTCTCGCGTCCGGCCCTGGTTCAGGCCATGGTATGGAGCGAGAGGGCATGGGCAGCTGTCACCTCCTTCTGCGGAAGGACGACGGAAGCGGGACGGTTGAGGCAAAGGCAAATTTCGCGCCCTCTCGCCCCTAGCCGCCGCAGGAGACGCCCTGGGCGTCGGGAATCCCGGGCGGATTTCCGGCTACCGTAGGCGCGGGCTTGCGGACGGTGAGCAATGGGTAGCTCACTGTCCGGTAAGGACCAGACCCAGAACGACGGCGCGTTGTATTCCACGCGCGCCTCAAAGAGATGTCGTCAGCACAAGTGTAGGGTTCCACGAGGGCCGATGCCTGCTGGGGTCGCGGGCAGGTACTAATGGGTCACCGAGGTCCCCGCAACACAGGCAACAGGAAGGAATACGGGTGGGTTTTAGTCAGTAAGAGTCTGACACACCCTCCCACTTCGCCCAGAGCGGGAGAAGTTATTTGATGATTTCTCACCCAAAAAAAAAAAAGCCGTTGGCCCCGGCTGCCATTCGTAGATCAACAATCTGACAACCAGTCTTACCAAGGTGTATGTAGCATATTACCCAGCAACTGGGTTCAAAAGTCGAATTATTAATTCACTGGAGTAATCTGATATGTGCTAGCTGTCACTTTGTGTCCATTGTGTTCTAGATTTTTACACTTATTATTTTTTATTTTTTTTATTTTACACCTATATAAATCGATTAAACTAAACGATCACCATTACAATAACCATTTTATTACACAAAGTGACATCTAGCACATGTCAGATTACTCCAATAAATGAATAATTCGACGAGATCAGATAGGCAGTCGCTCCATGTAAAATACTGGTATTCAGCTGCATTCACTAAGACTGAAATCCCCAACATAGTAGGCAAAAGACTAGGCAGATTGATTAGTGCCGTTGAGTTACTTCGTATGCACAATATTTAAAAACATAGAAACAAAAAACGGTCCAGTGCGTGGGTGACCACGCATAGTGAATGCTCTTCACTATGCGTGGTCACCCGTACGGTTGTTGAGATGAATATTTATGCATGCACAGTATTGATTATAACGACCGCAAAAATACTATTGTATTTCATCGAAAAATCTATCAAAAACAAAATGATTTCTACGGATTTTTTCTATTTGTATAATATCTGGATGGACAGGCACACTGACATACAGGCTTGATGAAATTAAAAAGCTTAAATTTTTGCCATTTGGCTACGAAACACTAAAAAAGATATCTGTGAAACTGTTTCTGAGGTCATACTATTTCATCTCAGATAAACTTTCTCGTAAGTAAATTGCAACGGATAAGTAACATTAGATAAATCGCTCAGAGACTTGATAAGCCTTTCAATCTGTAAGCCACACTTGAATCGTTTAGTCTGACGATTGATTTGACACACTTCCGTGCCTAGGAAAGTAGGCTTCGGTGCTCACATAAAATTGACAACACGTTCCCAGCAAGAGGGGTGATTAAATGATAAGAAACCTTTGCCTTTTGCCTTTGACTTGTAATAAAGTAAAAAAAAAAAACAATAAACCCGACTGCAAAAATACATAACTGAAACGGGAAAAACAAGCATTATAATCTATAGAATTTTGGTATTGCAGTTACACCATATTTTAGGGTATTCGTTGGGAGCCTGCAAGAGCAAAATTCTATAGATTATAATGCTTGTTTTTACCTATTCAGTTGCTTTTGCAGTCAGGTTTTTTGTTTTATAAATAATTTATTTAATATCAAGCTTTTTAGTTATATTAATATACCTACATATTTGAAAATTACTCATTGCTAGTTTTTTTTTTATACCAATATTGTTGAGATTTATTTAGAAAAACCTTCCCCTCCTTTTTTTTTGTATTTGCAGATGCAATTTATAAATATTATATAGCCTATGTCACTCCCAAAATCAAGAAAAATCTAAGGATACCTCATAATGTTAAAATCCATCAAGCTGTTTAGGCTACGGAGCGTGCCAAAGAAATAGACATACAATAATAATATACTCTCGAAAAAGATTACCTCCTGGGGCAGTCGGGTAAAAACATTAACACATTGTCATTTAAAATACCTATACATATAAATTGATAGCGGGGTTGTCGGTAAACTTTTTCAAATTGTTTTGTAGAATTGTATCGAAAAAACAAGATGACGGTGTCAGTTCGATTTTCTCCACGAGCCAACAGAAAATGAAAACAGGTGTGTTGTTGTGATAATTTGTTTGTTTTTGAAAAGTTGTGAGGAAATCGCTTGACAGGTATGAGCATGTGATGCGGAGGACTGAGGAAAATTTCGTCAGGAAGGTTTTCAGTCCGAATGTGGAAGGCTATAAGAGTAGGGGAAGACCAAAGAAACGATGGAAGGACTGTGTGAAAGATGATATGGTGAGGGGGTGAGTACCAAGATGACAACTAATAGAGAAGTTTGGAAGAAAAAACTTGTTGCGCCGACCTCAAATATATTGGGATAACGACAATAGAATTATGATGTTTATTTTACTAAACATGAAAATATAAAACCTGCCATTTCTAGTCAACATGCGCACGTTGTACATCTAAAAGCGTTACTCTCAAACTATTCTCCAAGGAACTCTAAAAGGGACGCGAATCTTGACAAGTATAATATGGAACTCCTTGACATTTGGGTGAAAAAATATTTCCTGACAAGAAAATATTTTATGTCTGTTAGTTTTATTGCTAAAGCTACACTTATCGGAAACAGTGTTTGACGAGCTAAAAGGCATTTTTAATGTAATTTATTAAGATAAGGGAAGAAAAATAACTTAGCAGGAATTCTGAATTATTATTTATGAGTTCATGTTTATCATCATTGTTTATTTTATTTGACTATATCTTTATGTCAATTTATTTTGTTTAATTTTAATTAATTAGTGACATGATCAGATTAGAGCATTGGTGGCCCAGTGGTAACGGCCGCGACTTACGAGTTGTAGGTCGTAGGTTCGAACCCAGACAGGCGCTTTACTTTGTGTAAATTATTTCATCACCACTGCTCTCAAAACGATGAAGGAAAACATCGTGAGGAAACCGGCATATCCCAGAACCAAAAATTCGAAGACATGTGACATCTACCAACCCGCACTGGGCCCGCGTGGTGGATTACGGCCCATTCCCTCTCACAGAGAGGAGGCCTGTGTCCCAGCAGTGAGAACATAGGCTGATTATGTAGTGACATGATCTACCCATTACAATGTTTTTTTTCGTAAGTTGTATTGCAATAAGTGGTTAGCTAGTGACCCAGCTTAGCTTATTTCTGCTTGAGTATAGTTTTCGATATAGTGGCGTGAGCTAACTGAAATATGGCAAATAACTTAATTGCATGTTTTGAGTTGCGTAATGTAAATTATTTTGCATACTGTTGTATAGAATCAAGTTTTTTCTAACTAAACAGACAGCTGTGCTGCTGGGGAGTTTGTTGCGCCACTTGTTTTTCCCAGCTAAAGCACTAGGAAGTAGTGAAGGGCGGGCGTTTTTTGGTGTAATTCTCAGCCTAGTTTGAATAAATGACTTTTGATTTTGATTAATCTTCAGTGGCGAGAAAAGAAGAGAAAAAAATGGCCAGTTACTAATGTTCAATCACTCTGCCTAGCCTTTTCCCAACTAACCGCATCTGAACACCAGTATTTTACATGGAGCGACTGCCCATCTTACCACAACTCAGTTAAGTAGTGGGGAACACGATACCCCTAGGGTAAGACTGTTTGTCAGCCTTTTGGGCTTCTGTCTACTCGTAACGACTGTCAAAGATAAACGAATGACAGCCGGGACCAACGGTTTAACGTCTTTTCCGAGGCACGGAGAGGTCTCGATAAGTAATAGACGGTCACCCATTCACGAACCGACCGCGTCAAGCGTAACTTAACCTTCCTTTAATCAATAGATATCCGTGGTTCAACCCGTGCGGCTGTTAATACTTAGCCCCGAGCAAATTACTGATGTTGATATTGATTAATTTTATTAAATATGAATGATTATTTAGAAATAAAAGCCGCAAAAAAATACCTACCGCCACTGGTCTTTATACAAAACCTTTACACAAAAAAGGCTCGTGCAGACTAGCGCGAAATCGCGGGTGTCGCAGGCAGCAATATGCCTGTCGCACCCGCGATATAGCCCCAGTCTGCACAAGCTTAAACAATTTCTCAAAAACTTAACTTAATTTATTTATTTAATTTTTAGGAAAACTTACAGCTTAACAGTATACAGTACGTAACAGTTTATACAAAATTACAAGTTTCCACATAAACTATATATAAATCATATGAACAAAACTGACAATTGATAATAGACTAAGTATAAATAACACAAAACAGAAAAATTACTATATTACGCTCGAAGAAGCCATTGGATAAAATTTTCTTCAATATAGCAACACTTAATAAATCAATAAACTGACAATTTCTCCTCAATAACACCATTCAAACTACCCTCATTTTGTTCTCTCTCCCACACATTTCTCTTTGTCCCACTAACAACAAAATGATTGATACACAATTATTATTCAAAATAGATATGGCCTCCTCACATCATCCCTATGGTTGGCCAAGTACTCTGAACTATTCTGAAGTTTTGGGCTCAAGTTTATGACTTGTCCTTTATATTTTGGCATTAAAGTATGAATTAGACAAGGGTTGATCGTTTTACAGATAAGAAAAAGTAAATCAAAGTAAATAAATAAAAATTCTACAAATTTTCACTGACACTATGAGTCTTAGTGTTAGTGAAAAAATCATTTATTGTTATTATTTTTTCAGCTATCCGTTATTAAGACTATTAGTTATTTTTAAAAAAATAATAAAATAAAAAGATATTTGTTGGAGTATTGTTGTTACAAAGGTGTTACACGTACCTAATAATATGATGTCCATAATATTCTGCTGTTTCCAGCGTACAAATATTTAAAATATTTAAAATTAAGAGTATTCATTACAACAATCTGTCAAAATTAAACCATACGATGTCAAGGATAAGGAAAACGATAAATCCTATCAAACACAATGTCAAGGGTTATTAATTATAATGTCAAGAATGATTAAATACAATGTAAAAAATAATCAAAACAATGTCATAGAAATGAAATTCCATTCAATTATTAGGAGCACAAAGGCGCGTCGTCGTCTAATTTAAATTTTGAATGGAATTTTTCATTTAAAAACTCATTTCTTGAGTAGTAACCCTTATGCAATAGGAATTAAAATAATTTATTTTTAAATGTCATGAAGTTAAGACTTTTAAAAACATTAGGTAATTTATCAGAAATACAAATTGCCATAAGGTAAACATTATTAGAAAATAGTTTTATTCTTTGTTGGGCTACACATAATTTGTGGATATTTCAACTTTTTCTTATTACAACATCATTTTTTTTTTTTTTTTTTAATAATATCATTTATTTACATAACCAAATTACAAGATGATTATTAACATTAACTAAATTAAATTAAAACTAAGTTAGGCTTAAAAAAGGCCCTCGGGGCATTGTACCGAGGATGCTGGCGGCATTTCCTCGCTGAATTGCAATGCTGATGCGTTGCGCGAGAAAGCCGCCAGCTTTTCGGTCACCAGTTACATCAACTAGACGTTTCGCGATTTCCGCAAATAACTTATGCGCACTGGGACCCCACGGACCGAGGGTCTCGACGCCAAAGGGCACAAAGTTGTACTCTCTGCCAAGGCCTCCATATTTAATAACTTTCAGATTTTCGGCATTTTCTGCCGCTGCACCCGCTTTAGAAGTAGTCCGTTGGAGGTGGGACGGTGCCAGTGTGTCTACACAGGTAGCGTCCCACACAAGCATCCGTCCCAAACTCCACGGGACCAAAGACACACCATCAGGTCTTTTGCCATCATCTCTGACAATGCCAGTCGGCTCAAGAAGAGCAGGCACATTGATGCTGGCAAGAGACCGGCGGATTATGTCATTAAGTGTTGCATGTCTTGAAAAGCGGCCTGCACTTTTTTGACAACAAAGTCCGTGGTGACCCATGGCCCTCTACGGGGCTCCTGTATGGGCGCGCTCTCTGGCGCTGCGGCCAGCCCGCCGGTTGAGCGCGGCCCAAAGGGTCATGGCCATCCGGATGGTCCGAGGATACCGCACGGTCTCCTGTGAGGCAGCGAGCCTCCTTGCCGGATTGCCGCCATGGGATCTGGAGGCAAAAGTCCTCGCGCACGTATGGGAGTGGCGCGAGGAGGCGAAACGCCGGGGCGTAAGTCCGTTGCCGCGAGAAATCGCGGCTCAGCGGACGGAGCTCCGGCGGGATCTCATGGCGTCATGGAAAGTACGGTTGTCGCAACCCAGTGCTGGGCACGCCACGATTTCGGCGATAAGTCCCCTCTTTGAGGAGTGGCTGGAGAGGCGCCACGGCGTCCTCACCTTCCGCCTGACGCAGGTCCTCACCGGACACGGCAGCTTCGGGAGGTTCCTGTGTCGGATAAGGCGGGAGGAAACGTCCGGGTGTCACCACTGTGTGGATCGCCCGGAGGACACGGTGGAGCATACGGTGGAGGTCTGCCCGGCTTGGGCAGAGCACCGCCGTGTCCTCGTGGAGGCGATCGGCGGCAGAGACCTCTCGCGTCCGGCCCTGGTTCAGGCCATGGTACGGAGCGAGAGAGCATGGGCAGCCGTCACCTCCTTCTGCGAAGCAGTAATGCTCGCTAAGGAGGAGGCGGGACGGTTGAGGGAAAGGCAAGTTTCGCGCCCTCACGCCCCTAGCCGCCGCAGGAGACGCCCAGGGCGTCGGGAATCCCGGGCGGATTTCCGGCCACCGTAGGCGCGGGCTTGCGGACGGTGAGCAATGGGTAGCTCACCGTCCGGTTAGGACCAGGCCCGGGTCGACGGCGCGTCGTATTCCACGCGCGCCTCAAAGAGATGTCATCAGCACAAAGTAGGGGTCCACTAGGGCCGATGCCTGCCGGGGTCGCGGGAAGGTACTTATGGGTCACCGAGGCCCCCGCAACACAGGCAACAGGAAGGAATACGGGTGGGTTTTAGTCAGTAAGAGTCTGACACACCCTCCCGCTCCGCCCAGAGCGGGAGAAGTTATTTGATGATTTCCCACCCTCAAAAAAAAAAAAAAAAAAAAGGGTTATTAATTATAATGTCAAGAATGATTAAATACAATGTAAAAAATAATCAAAACAATGTCATAGAAATGAAATTCCATTCAATTATTAGGAGCACAAAGGCGCGTCGTCGTCTAATTTAAATTTTGAATGGAATTTTTCATTTAAAAACTCATTTCTTGAGTAGTAACCCTTATGCAATAGGAATTAAAATAATTTATTTTTAAATGTCATGAAGTTAAGACTTTTAAAAACATTAGGTAATTTATCAGAAATACAAATTGCCATAAGGTAAACATTATTAGAAAATAGTTTTATTCTTTGTTGGGCTACACATAATTTGTGGATATTTCAACTTTTTCTTATTACAACATCATTATGTACTTGAAATAAACTAGCTACGCGAGTTATTCTGTAAAAAAACAAATACAAATCTTTGCAGTTTAGTGCACAGTTTGTCAATATGTACTTTCTAGTTGCAATATTTATCTAATATTATCCTCAAAAAAGTTGCACTTTCATCCTCTTCTAGAGCGTTATTTGCATATGTTATTTCTAATTGGTGACGTTTGTTATTGTAAGCTTGGAACTGTATAAGTTTGTTTTTACTTATATTGACATGCAAATTGTTGTCTTTTAGCCATTCTATTATATTGCTAATGATTTGGTAAAAAAAAAATATGTTTTCACCATAAAAATATAATTCGCCTTTTGTATAACGGGTGACGAACATACTTATAAACTGCTGCATAACGTACATTAGGAATGTAAATTATGTCCTAATCACAAAACTTGACTTGAAAGTAGTCAAGTCAAGTTTTCTCTTCGTCTCCTGCGGCGGCTATGGGCGATATGGCGCGAAATTTTGCCTAAATGTTACGACTTATGACTGATATAAAAGCACGAGTTCTTTAGCATACATGATGCATTCATCCATTTTAATTATTTTAATATCATTGTCAGTGTGCAGTCTGTGGATCAACTTTGCGCGGCGGGCTTACAACTCCCTGCGTGTTCAATACAACGACGCTCTGGGGGCAGTGTTGAAAAAAGCCTGGTACTGCAGCGGTACTTCCGCAATGTTTGCGGATGCTTGTTTCGATGATTTCTTCGCCATCATAAGGAAAAGAACAGCATCGATGATGAGTAAGGTCCGTGGCAGCACCAACACTGTCCTCAGAACGTTAGCGTGCAAAATTGATAGTCCCTTTACTGTATACTGGTCAAGTGTACACCTGCACAGAAATAGAAAAAAGACTAATAATTATTGTGTAATTTGTTTTATTATCTAACAAATTACTAACACCAACTTTTTTGTGTGTAATACTAAAAACCTTACTAACGCCCTCTTTGTACCAACTTATGGACACACAGTCCAAAATAAAGATAAATTAATACATGCAATGGTACATTATTATTAATAAGTTTATTTAGAGGTCCTGGGTTCAATTCCCAGATCGGGCAAAGTGTTATTGGGTTTTCTATCTGGAATTTTTAGCAGCAGCCTGGAGTCTGGATTTTTGCTCGGTTGATGGCAATAGGCTCGCCACCTATTACATGGGACTTAATCATAACTGGCGAAATGTGGGTGTACTACAGATACACCTCTGCCCAACCCTTCGGGGAAACAAGGCGTGATGGCATGTATTATTTAATAGAATTCAGCAAATTAAAAATTATTATTATAAAAAAAATCAAAGCACTCTATACCTTATTTATACTGTGAAGCCATGCCCTTAAACCCTCAACTTTGGGAGTCAGATGGCAACGCTGAAGGACTTAAAGTTAGGGTAATCGAATGTCCTGTGGCATATTGGACCTGAGCCACATATTATGGCCTTGTTAGCTGATTGGACTTACTAGGCCTCGTTCACGGCCTCGGGCGATGCGACTTGCGTCAAGCGACATGCGCGTGTCCGATTTATCTTCGATTTAATTCTTATTCTAAACTGACGCAGTATTTATAGATGAATAATCAATTCCGAACGAAACCTATGATCTGTGAGTCAGTCTAAATAAATAAAAAAACTTCATCTAAAATTTAACGATAGCATCATTATAAATTGTATTTAAAGTATTTCCTTGATTTTATGTGGTATTTCTATGTATAAGTGGTCCTATTTCAATGAATTTTATCGTAGCTTAAAAGCCTACTGTCAAAAACAACGATTCTAGACGAAAAGTTGGTATATCCAAACATAAATTATGATTGGAGGTTTTAGAATAACCAAAACAATTTTTTATTATTTTGAATTACAAAAGATGATTAAGGTATAAAATGATACTTTAATGTTTATTACGATTTTATAGTGCAATTTTCAAGTAACAACTAAGTCCAAACGATTTCCAGAACTTTTAAGTTGATGTTAATAACTTATCAGATTTTACTTTTAGGTTATAAATAAATACATAGTAAATTGCTAAATTATATTATAAAATTTTAAAAAGGTTCCACTACCTACGATTTATTTGTTATTACGTAAATTAGAGATGATTAAACAATAATTTATGACCATCTGCGATTGGTCTAAAATTGCGGCCATGTTGAATGTACCTACTTGAGTAATGAAATGAAATGATTTTTTTTCTGTAAGTAGGTTTGTAAAAACACTTTTACACGTCAATCATATTCAGAAAAAAAACTAGATGAGCTCGGCGTTATTGGGAGACTATAAAAATAGGTGTATATACCCACCCGCCAGTTCAAGGACTTTTTGATACAACTGTTGTGAAAGATGGACTACCTATAATGTTCACGTATTAATTGATCCAATTTCTTAATTATTGTTCGATATAAATCGAATTAAGGAATATTCATGTTCTGTTTCTTTCCGTTGATAAATTTCTATAGCTTTGAGAAATGGTCCAAGAGATTAATGTATATAAAAGTAATATAAACTAATGTAAAAATGTATCAATAAAATATTTAAAACCAGCTGCCACGGAGTTTCTTGTCCTTCTTGCCCATGATGACCTAGTTTTGGAACGAACAACTGGTTTTCTCTTTAACGTATTTAACTGACAAGCCTAATTGAATTAAATACCTAGTATCTTGTCTTTCTGTGCTTTTTTTCATGGAATCCTTTCCCTACATACCATATACATAGGTACATATAGGTATACACAGTAAATAACTAATAACCATTCTGACACTCAAAAGTTGCTAATTATGAGGATATCTTTACCTATACAAATAGTGGATGAATAGATCCACTTATCTGACACGTGCGTAACACCTGAAGCGAATATTAGCGGAATAACATTTTTGTATTTAATCATAATCTCATCGCATTTCGGCCATCATTTTTTCACATTGCACGTTATTATAGTAGAATCATCATAATCATCCTATAATGTTCCCACTGCTGGGAAACAGGGCAGGAGCCCTGTGTCCCAGCAGTAGGGGACTCCTTCTCACAGAGTGGACTATGTGAGAGGGAGTGGGCTGTAATCTACTACGCGGGCCCTGTGCGGGTTGGTAGATGTCTCATGTGTACCTATGAATTTTTGGTTCTAGGACATTCATCCTCGTTGCCGCGCGACGTTTACCTTCAACGTTTTGAGAGCAGTGGTGATGAAATAATTTACACAAAGTAAAGCGCCAGTCTGGGTTTGAACCCACGACTTTCAATTCGTAAGTTAGGGCTGTTACAACTGGGCCACCACTCGTTTCCCCGAAGGGTTGGACAGAGATGTACCTTAGTACACCTAGATTTGGCCAGTTACTGAGAAATTCCAGATAGAAAAACCCAACAACACTTTGCCCGACCCGGGCTTGGGTTTTTCTATCTGGAATTTCTCAGTAGCAGCCCGGAGTCTGGATTTGTGCCCTGTTATTGGCAATAGGCTCGCCCCCTATTACATGGAACTTAAACATAACTGGTGAAATATGGGTGTACTACAGGTACATTTCTACCTAACCCTTCAGGGCTTACAGGCGAGTTGTTGTTAAAATTTTAAACAGATGTCTAGACAAAGCCGTTGATGAGAGTTGTTTACTTAGGAGTTTTCCAATAAGCGTTGTTTACGGCCTATTGTTATGTAGAACGACGATGTTTAAAGTTTCTCGAAGTGGAGCTTTTGTGAAAGGTCACATAGGTACATACAAAACACGAGTATTGCCTTTAAAGCCAAAACACGTGTATTCAATAAAGCGACGTTTGTGTTTAGGGTTCCGTCGTCAACAAGGAACCTTTTTAGTTTCGCCATGTCCATCTGTCTGTCTGTCCCCGGCTTAGCTCAGAGACTCTTAGTACTAGAAAGCTGTAATTAGGCATGGGTATACATATACAACATGTCCCAAAATTCAACGATAAGCCAGCACCGGAGAATAGACCTGCCCATGACAACTCGGAGAAAAAAAGAAAAAAAATATATATCTCAATATTTTTTAAGTTATAAAAAAAGTATGAAATTCTTCAAAAATTGAGACCGTTAATGATATTTTTCACTACCATGACCACAATTTTTTTTAATATTTCTGTTTTTTTGTTTTTATAGGCAACCTGAATAGCACTGCTATCTACCACAATTCTTAAAAAAACCAAAATACCTTTAGTTTTATCACAAAAATTAATGAAACTTATTTTATTCCCTACATTTTTTGAAGATTTTTACTTTTAACCAACTTTCACATATCGTGGTGTAAAAAAAAGTATGAACACTAGTATGGCAAGTTTTTTTAAAAATTGACGCAAGTAACCAACATTCCAAAATGGTATAATACTCTAGCAAAACAAGATATAAAAAATATGTGTCTATTATTTCTAAACAGGGGCCAAATTTCTCAAATTTTAGTTGTCAGTAATCACTTTTATTACATGCCCAAAATGGGTTCTTGTTACAATTTCTAGGAATTTGAATGGGGCATACATACCTTAGAAGTTAGAGAGAGATAGATAGCTAGAGATATTTACGTTAAAAAGAGACAACAACAGGGCAGGTAGAGAAGCTCTCAGCAAGCAGCAAGTCAGTTCAGTACGCTCTGCTCCTTTGTTTACTGCGCACCGTTCCGTATTCAACTCACGTGGCTCTCGTACGTACTAACGACTTTTGGCTTGGCTTTTTGGACTGGAATTAACCTGCAAACTTAACTGACCTAGCATTATCTTGGACTACGATTCCACTGCCAGATAAATGGTTGTTTTTACATAGCGAAATTAAAAAAAAAACTATCATAGCTAAGTAGGCTTTAAAAGTTAAAGAGTAATAGCCGACCAACTAAACTTTGTAGTTGGAGAACCCGTGACGTATATCGATGTATGGAAATGGATGTAGGGTGGAATCGGAATCCTTTATTGTGCGTGGTCCGACTCTCCCTTGGCCGGTCTTTTATGTATACAGAATGTATGACAAAAGTATGGTCATATTTAAGTACAGACCATCAAACTCGGATTTCCGGCCACAGTAGGCGCGGGCTTGCGGACGGTGAGCAAAGGGTAGCTCGCCGTCCGATAAGGACCAGACCCGGGTCGACGTCACGTTGAGTTCCACGCGCGCCTCAAAGAGATTTCAGCACAAGTGAAGGGGTCCACTAGGGCCGATGCCTGCCGGGGTCGCGGGAAAGTACGAAAGAGTCGCCAAGGCCCCTGGCAACACAGGCAATGGAAGGAACACGGGTGGGTTTTAGTCAGTAAGAGTCTGATACATCCTCCCGCTCCGCCCAGAGCGAGAGAAGTTATTTGATAATTTCCCACACAAAAAAAAGGCCATCAAACTGAACAACTTTCTTAATGGGATCTACATCGTAATCGCGGTAAAATTATCACTCCGTTTTAGATATGACCACACCCTTCTGATACAACTTGTGGTAGTATAGATAGATGTGTACCTACAATACACATGATATTAATAACATGTATTAAAAATAGGTGAAGAGTGTGTACGCCGTACGGCATTTTATACAAATTTTCAAGTCCTTATTTTTTCAAAATGACTGTACCGATTTTAATTAAACTTCACACACATAATTAGAATTCATAGGTCTAAAATGGTAGTGGAAAACATTTTCAAAATTTCATATTTAAAAAAAAAAGATAATTGGAACAATTTTCGAAAATTTAAAATCGCTCTTATTTAACTGTACCACTATTTTTCGAAAATGTTTTCTACTAACTTTTTAGACCTATGTATCTTGCTTAAGTGTGTTTCATTAAAATTGGTGCAGTCATTAAAAAAAATAAGGACTTGAAAATTTGTATGTAATGCCGTATGGCGTAAACGCTTTTAAGGAAACACTAAACAAACATTTTGATCCCTCGATTTTGTTGATATCTGTACATTAGTCGCCCGCAGCAAAAATTGAATATACTCGTACCTACACATAGCCTCGAACGTGATATGATTCGCAACTGTCAACCCTTAACACGTATAGTTATTAGTTGAACAAACAGAGGTAGGCAAAGTCATGTATTACATGAAGCTTGATGAAACTGTCTTTTTTTTTTGGTGGGATATGAGCAAATAACTTTTTCCGCTCTGGGCGGAGCCGGAGGGTGTGTCAGACTCTTACTGACTAAAACCCACCCGTGTTCCTTCTGTTGCCTGTGTTGCTAGGGGCCTCGGTAACCCTTTTGGACTTTCCCGCGACCTCGGCAGGCATCGGCCCTAGTAGACCCCTACGCTTATGTTGACATCTCTTTGAGGCGCGCGTAAATAATCAATAACTCTGTCGATTTAGGTACAGCATGCGGGGACAAACCGCAGGCGGACAGCTAATGAGTCAAATGATCGGTTTGTAAAAATCGGGCGGAGCGACTGCCTATCTGACCTCCACAACCCAGTTACTGGGTAATACGAAATAAACAATTGGTCAATTTCACTAGGTGTGTATCACCCAATGAAATTGACCAATTGTCGTTAAGTCAGATGCCCGAAAATCTAACAACTAGTTTTACCAAGGGGTGTCATATTACCCAGTAACAGGTTGGTGGAGGTCAGATAAGCAGTCGCATCATTTAAAACACTGGTGTTCAGCTACATCCGGTTAGATTGCGGTTAGAAACTGACCCCAACATAGCTACGAAAGGGCAAGGCAGGTGGTGATGACGATGATAAAATTGACAAATGAAGATTTCAGGTTCTCCGTAAACCGCAGTCGTTTTTATTAGCCGATAGGGATATCGGCTAATGAAACCGGTTCCCCGAATACGGGCCCTATGCTTTACTGAAATCTCCAGCACCCCGCATACGAGCCCTATCGACCAATGTCAATGAGCCTTTAGTGAGAGACACGACGCTCTATAAAACCCTATCATAATCAGCCTATAATGTTCCCACTGCTGGGACACAGGCCTCCTCTCAGTGAGAGGGAAAGGGCCGTAATCCACCACGCGGGCCCAGTGCGGGTTGGTAGATGTCACAGGTTTTCGAATTGTTTGGTTCTAAGACATGCCGGTTTCTTAACGATGTTTTCCTTCACCGTTTCGAGAGCAGTGGTGATGAAATAATTTACACAAAGTAAAGCGCCTGTCTGGGTTCGAACTTACGACCTACAACACGTAAGTCGCAGCCGTTACCACTGGGCCACCACTGCTCTCTTTCTAATGCTCTCTCTCTCTATAAAACCCGATCTGCCATAATTAAAGATGACGTTCTGTACAGTACTTTCCTGAACAAATTATTTACACACGGAGCGGTATAACTATTAACGATATACCTACAATGAATGGAAGAACTTCCAAAGAATAATTATTTCCGTTTCTCCTGTAAGAATAGTGAATATAATGGTCTTGTAATACGATTCAGTGATTCGAGCTTTTTTAAAGTACCCTTTAGGCTTGTGCACATCTGAGCGGGCCGCACCGCATTGCAAACCCTCCTAGATCTTTTTCGTACATTTTGAATGAACCATCGAATTCTACAGGCGGGCCGCAACGACAAAACAGCAAAACAGGTGCGGCTGGATAAATACGCCCGTCAAGCGATCCGGCAATGCTTGCGCTGCGGCCTGTGCAGGGAATGTCTGTAATGTGCGATAGTTCATACAATATACACGAAAGTGATGAAGGAGAATTTTTGCAATGCGTTGCGTTGCGGTGCGGCCCGCCCTGATTTGCGCTAGCCTTTATGCTTTTTTATTTTATTTTTTGGGTTAGAAATTATCAAATAACTTCTCCCGCTCTGGGGGGAGCGGGAGGGTGTCAGATTCTTACTGACTAAAACGCACCTTATCCCTTCCGTTGCCTGTATTGCCAGGGGCCTCTCTAACCCTTTTGAACTTCCATGCGCCCCGGCAGGTAGCCTTTAGGCTTTCTTTATTTTATTTTTTGGGTTAGAAATCATCAAATAACTTCTCCCGCTCTGGCCAGAGCGGGAGGGTGTCAGATTCTTCCTGACTACAACGCACCTTATCCCTTCCGTTGCCTGTATTGCCAGGGGCCTCTCTAACCCTTTTGAACTTCCATGCGCCCCGGTAGCCTTTATGCTGGCGCACATTTAAACGGGCCATGTTTCCATGACAATCAAGTCCAGTGCTGGTCGGCTTATGAGTTACAAGTCGTGAATTCAACCCCAGGCAGGCGCATTACTTGGTGTAAATAATTTCATCACCACTGCTCACAAAACGGTGAAGGAACACATCGTGAAGATGTCCTAGAACCAAAAATTCGAAGACATGTAACATCTACCAACCCACACTGGGCCCGCGTGGTTACAGCCCGCTCCCTCTCGAAGAGAAGAGGCCGGTGTCCTAGCAGTGGGAACATTATAGGCTGATTATTTATGTATGTAAGTGAAGTTTCTCCGACTGTGTGTGTCACGGGTGTCGGCGGCGGAGATCTTTCGCGGCATGGGCAGCCGTCACCTTCTTCTGGGAAGCAGTAATGCTCGCGAAGGAAGAGGTGGGACGGTTGAAAGAAAGGCAAATTCCCCCCCCCCCCCCCCTCGCCCTAGACGCCCTGGGCGTCGGGAATCTCGGGCGGATTTCCGGCCACCGTAGGCGTGGGCTTGTGGACGGTGAGCAATGTGTTTCTCGCCAACCGATAAGGACCAGGCCCGGGTCGACGGCGCGTTGTGTTCCACGTGCGCTTCAGCACAAGAGTAGGGGTCCACTAGTGCCGATGCCTGCCGGGTTCGTGGGAAAACCCGTAAGGAATGCCGAGGCCCCTGGCAACACAGGCAACGGAAGGAATACGGGTGGGTTTTAGTCAGTAAGAGCGGGACACAAGAGCGGGAGAAGTGATTTGATGATTTCCCACCCACAAAAAAGGGTGTCAAAACTAAACAGAGACGCGAATCTATGATTTAAATATGTGTTTGAAATACGCTGCGCCGATGCGGCTGTATGCGCTTGCCTTTATACTCTTTTAGAGGACTAGATTGATCGATTGGTCCTACATAAACAATTGGTTTAAACCCGCCAACTGGTGATGTATAGTCACCTATGCTTTTAAGATTATTTAAAAAAGGTTTTCGGAAATCAATCGAGTTACTTTACACTTTTCCTCAAACCTAGAAAAAGGAAATAATTGATTACTGTATTTTTTTAGGGTTCCGTAACTCAAAAGGAAAAACTGGACCCTTATAGGATCACTCGTGTGCCTGTCTGTCTGTCTGTCCGTCTTTCACAGCCGATTCGCTCTGAATCTACGGGACGGATTAAGTTGACATTTGGTATACATATGAATTTCTGTGACCCAAACACGTAATAACTTAATATATGAATTTTGAATATGAAAAATTTAAAAATAATATAAAAAGTTTTGCAATCTGTACCGTGTGACATATCAAATGACAGGACTTGTTATTTATGAGGATTTCAAATATATTTGTTTTATCATTTTAAAATAATTAGTTTTAAATTTATTAAATAAAATAGATGAAAATTGATCATTCCTCCCCTTATATCCGAAACTGCTAAGCCTAAAAAAAATACAGAGAATAGTTCTATACTTATAGATTACCGGAAAACCCATAATAAGTCTATGGTCTTAAAATAACATGGTAAATCACTCAATATTGTGCGTACAAACTAAGATTTGCAGTTGGAATGTATGGAGGGAACCTGTTTTATCTTGTGTTGCTAAATATGTGTCAAGAAATATTATTGTCCTATTATTGATCCAAGGTTTATTGTTATGGATTAACTGCTAAGGGGTCGTAGCTGGCGTAGCAGTTATTACGCCATGCGTAGCTACTCGTACTTCGTAGTTAATACTACGCCGCGCACTTAAAATCTTATATCGTGAAATTGTAGGTTGAGACTTAGAAAATCAATTCCAATACTGCAATGTACTGGATTTGATTTTCAACAATATTTACGAATAGTGAACAAAATGCAATGTAAAATGCAAATCCAACGTAAATAAAGCCGTTCAGGAAAAACAAGCGCCAGATAAACTTTTTTTAAAACAATAAACACACACAAATTGCCGCCAAATATCAACAGCTGTCAAAATATCATAGACAACGAGCAGAAAAAAGTACAGCACAGCTTTTTCCAGCCAGAGAGTTCCACATAAAATTATCCGCGCGCAAAATATTGTATCCTGTGAACGAAAATAAAAATACAAAAATAAACACGATTGTTCGATGATTGATGGACTATTCACCGTGATAGCGTTTTATCATTTTTCCCACCAGAACCCGTGATTTTTGGCGTAACAATCGCCTATTGTTTGGATCTTTCTGCACAATTTACGCGCGATCGTAATTTCGGGTTGAAAAGATCAATTTTGATGACGATAATCGCATTTTCTCTTAACTTACACAATTTCTTTGGTAAATTATTTCGTTTATTCTAAGTCGGAAGACATTGTCAATAGATATTTGAACTTTGGTAATATTTCGGAGCCTTTAAGCGTCTTTTATAGAAGTTTAGAGTTTGGAATAACTAAAATGCCTGAATAAAACTTTGTTTAAAGTCTGGGTCGTTGTTAGACAAGTTATTTAATAGTATTGTATTTTCTGAGTGATTTATTGCCGGACAATGTAAAGAATATTCTCTTTCAATTATTTTAGCGTTGACGTAACGGGAAGTTTTAGACCAAGAATGCCGCTAGTCTAATTAGTTTTAAGATTTCTAAGTCAAGCTTTTATTTCACCCTATAGTTTCACGTCCTATTGCAGGGTTCCGTACCGAAAGGGTGCCAACGAGACGCTATTATTAGAGCTCCTCTGTCCGCCCGTCTGTCACATGGCTCTATCTTTGGAACCGTGCTATAGGTAAATTCTTGAAATTTTCAGTGAGTACTACAATGGCCGCTATAATAACAAATAATAAAAATAAAATAAAGTTAAAAAATTCTGATATTGTAATCGCGAACACAATAAAAAAATGGGCAATATTTTCTACAGGTGCACCGCAAACCATCTAGAAAGCGGCATTCGAATATGCTAAAGCTTCCGGTGCGGTTTCCGTCCACTTCTTGCGGTCTTTAGGTTCCTGCAGATTGCACTGGATGGAACTCAGCCCGCAATTATGTATGCGATATGTGATGACTATCATTGTCCACACGCTGATCACCATTGCCAACCGATGTTGGCAATGGTGATCAAACATGTTTTTTTTTTAAATTAATGATAGTTCCTTAAATAGTAAGCCAAAGTGATTAAAGATGATCTCAATTGATAGTTAGATAACCAAAGTTTGATAAACGACTAAAGCAATAAATAGCTGATTTAAACATTTGCTTTTATTTCAATTCTCGCTTAAGTGACTCCCATTACCTACATCTCCCCTAAAAGCGCGAACGGGGGACCCAAAAATAAGAGTTGCTCCTAATAACACCCACTTTGCCAGTATACTATAGTAGTCTTTTCGCCCACTTATCCTCTCGGCCACCGGCCGATGAATTTTTGGTCTCTACTACCTATAGGTACTCTCGCCATATAGCGGGAGTTACGACAGTATTTTTAAATAACGCAGCATCATGCTGAGATAGGCCTCCAACAGTACTTTCTCATTAATCGAGTTGGCGCGTCGTGAATGCTGGTGTTCCACAAGGCGGTATCCCTTCTCCACTGTTATTATCCATGTTCATTAATTTTATTACTCACTGTCTTCGATGTTCGTATCATCTTTAAGCTGATGATTTTCAGTTCTATACAGCTGAGCGGGTAGAAGGTTTATCGGACGCTATAGCAGATGTAAACCGAGACTTAGACGCTATCAAAAAGTAAACAATAAAGTAATCAAACGGTAAAAAAGTAAAAAGTACTAAATTAAATGATGAAATATCGCTCTACAAAAGTAGTTATTTTCCTACTCTGCAATTGACAGTTTTGTTTTTGTTTTGATTGTTTGTTTGTGTGTTGTCATCTGCCAGTGTCACAACATAGAGCAAATATTACGCAATGTAAATTGTCCCTGACATCAACCAATGGACAAGATTGTGAAACTTTTATGGCGTGAATACGAGGCTTTTGGCTAGTTTGTATGTGTATATTTTGTTTTTTTTTTGTAATGTGCGTTTTGTTTGTGCAGAATAAACAATTTTTCTTTATTTCTTTTTTTCTATGTTGTAACTAAAATATGTGTTATGAATTACAATAAAAACATTGACTGTAGTGCTTACCTACTCCTGGTACAGCACTAACTTCTGGGTTGGTTGATTTGATATTATAACAGAATGGTTATGGTTCGCAAATTGGTTCACGATCACTGGTTAGCATAATCAGCCTATAATGTTCCCACTGCTGGGACACAAGCCTCCTCTCTGTGAGAAGGAGTGGGCCGTAATCCACAACGCGGGCCTAGTGCGGGTTGGTAGATGTCACATGTCTTCGAATTTTTGGACATGCCGGTTTCCTCACTATGTTTTCCTTCACCGTTTTGAGAGCAGTGGTGGTAAAATAATTTGCACCAAGTAAGCCTGTCTGGGTTCGAACCTACGACCTACAACTCGTAAGTCGATCACTGGTTGAATGATACGAAATAATATGGTTTAAAAGAGCTATAATGAATATCGCTGGCGAATTCGCCCGCGTGGATTTCGTATCTTCGCCTACAAAGTTCAACACTCTCTCCGTCCCGTTTAAAGATAGTTTCTGAAAACTAACGATTAGGTACAATCTTTTTATTTATTATATTAAGACAAACTTTATTAATTAGTACAAACAATAATTAGTAATTCAATTGCTTTCTGTTTACAAAAAAATAAATGTGTAATTAACTATTGAAGTGTAGGGCTGTCACTGCGGCATTTTTCTTACTTTTAGCATTATTATATTATACCACTCGTAACTCCTAAACGAAAGGTCCGATTCGAATAATTTAATGAACAATTTACATGTAGATAATCAATCTTGATTATGAAACTATTTAGTTGAATAAGGATTAATATCATGGTACGAATGTCATCATCTTTCGATTCTATCCGTTTTTTGATTGACTAATTTGAATAAAAAACGGTTATTGTGACTTAACTATAATAGGTAAACATATAGCTTCGGAGACTTTTTTGTGAGTTATGATGAGTACTATTAACATGTAGTATGTATATTATTATAATTACCTATGTGTCATCAATAGTTTTCGCAGTGCACGCTAAATAATGACTTTTATGGGCAATTTTTTGATACCCTGGGTTACATTATTGTCTATACAATCTCTAATTTAAAAAATGACAGCCCATGTTACTCGTTGATAATGTAGCTTTCTGTAGGTGAAATCATTATTAAACCAGTTAAGAAGTTTTGTGTTTATCCATTACAAACAAACAAACAAACAAAAAAACAATTATTTTCTCTTTATAATATTATTATAAATATAGACTACAATTCTATCAAATGGTAAATCTAACTAAATTAGCATTAAACGATGAATTGATTTGGTTTATCGTACACGTACTAACTGATAATAATGTATTTATAAATAATAAATACACGCAGGCAAAGTGCTCTTTGGTTGCAAATATTGTACTTACTGAAAAAAGCAACAGAAAAATCTCGCACCGAAACGAAAATAGAAGCAGCCCAACAAAAATAGAAAAAAAGCCGTAACAATACAAGATACTATACTAACAGCACGCTATGTCACGACTGAGTTCACTCAATTTGTCACTAACTCGACGCCATTGTGATGACGTCACACCGTTGACACTTCCCGCGTTTTTGTAATGGCCGCCATTGTTTTATTCTGTTTTTTTTGTCGTGAATTTATTTTTCTCTCATGCCGACTGACGAATGACGGGGCTTATACTTTTTCGACGCCAAAATGATGATGATGGTACTTTTTTTTTTGGTGTATTTTCTTTTCCCACTCGACAAAACCTACACTGTTTAGTCACGAAATTTTTCGAACTATAGGTAGAACCTTCAAACCTACATAAATGTAAATGTGTGTGTAAATGTAAATATCTAAATGTCATTGTTTATTTTTCTCACTTAGCTTTTATCATGGTCTGCCAGTTTGACTAGTTTTTTCGGCCTACCCAAATGTCCTTTCTTTGGTATTATTCGTTTAATCGTTGAGCTCCTTAAGGAGCTTAAGTTCTGAGTTGATCTGCACGACTACTGACAAATGCATGCACTGACTTTACAAGTTCACACAATCTGTGTGGTTCTTTCATGAAAATACAATTTCATTCACCAATCTACATGGTCTTCACATGTCATGATCTAACCAAAATTATTTGTGACGTTTAAAAGAGACTGTGACCTTTGAGTTTTTTTCGGCCTTTCTTCTTCTGAGAAGCCAGATAGGAAATGTCGACCTCATCTAGATTAAATATGATAAAAAAATATGATTGACATGTAAAAGTATTTGTACAAAACTACTTACAGAAATAAAATCATTTATCATTTAATTATACAAAATTGAAAGACCGAGCCGGTTGGTTATCGATGTAGGCAGGTATCAACAAAGAAAGGGTTTTTTTTAATATAGTACGCTTGCACACAGACACGATAAAATAGGTGGGTAGTAAAAACAGAACAAAACTACATCACGCTTGCAACCTGCTTGGTGCTTTTATAAGCACATTTTGCCAGTTATAAGTACCTACCACGTAATAGGGAACGAGCTTAGCGTAATGAACCGGGAATAAATCCAGCTTACGAGCGGCAGCTGAGAAGGTCTCATTGAAAACCCAATCACACAAGTCGGGTATCCAAACCCGGTCCGCTAAGCAGTGCAAGTTTGTGACCACTATACTCTATTCAAAAATTGTCCATTTATTTTGTATACTTGGTTGGATCATGACACAGAGCTCGCAGATGCCTCACCGTCCCCTGTCAATGACGTCTCGAAACTAACGGCTTTAAAGGCTGTCGGTGACAGAGGGTCTTCGCTCAAGACACTTTCGCCGCCCGAATTTTAATAGTATTGTCGTATCTAGACGTTGCCGGCCCGTCTATTTCGCACTCTGTGGATCATGAAAACGAAGCGTCTAAGTTTGTTTACTGATGTCGTTGCCAAAAGCTTCTGGACATCGCCATCATATTTTACTTTTCTCCAAAACAACTATAACAACTTAAACTCAAGTGCTGCTGAACTTTGAACCTCTTCAATACACGTAACCCAGCAATTTTTCGCTTGGCGCCTTTCCAAACTGTAACACGCTATAAATAAGATGATTCTAGTCGGATTGGCAATAATTGGGAGTTAAAGTTAAAGCAATCTGGTTTGTACCCTGTGGTTCAGGCAAAGAATAGGTGGTTAGATATACTTTGTTTATTTATAGGTGCTGTAACAGGCCTATTTTACGGTAGCTTGATTGATGTGACGGATCTAAAAATCTTAATTCTTTCATTCATTCACTGCAAGTGCATGTCGGACCACGCACAATGAACCCTTCATTGTGCGTGGTCCGACATGCACTTGGCCGGTTTTTTAATTTGTTGGCGGGCCGCACGCGTACCGATAGCGGGCCGCAGTCTGTGCATCGCTGTTCTAGACCCACCGCTTTGAGATCCTGCGGGCCAGGGGTTTGGCCCGCGAGGAGTCGCTGGGGACTCTAGACAGGGACCCGTGGGGACGCCCGTACAAGGTGGTGCGGGATAAACTCCGCCCATGGGCTCCCCCGCTAACGCAGAGTCTCCGGCCCCAGCTTATGGAGGACGTGGTGAGCGCTCTGTTCCCTTCGCGAGGGGAACACTCCTCCCCGCCTATGGGTCCGCCTACTGCGGTGCCTGATGCGGACCACACCGCCGACGACGACGACGATGCTCCGGAGGTGACCGAGGGAGAAATGAGAGCGGCGGTACGCAGGCTTAATGCCAAAAATACCGCCCCAGGACCCGACGGCTTACCTGGGAAGGCCTGGGTCCTGGCCTTGGAGGCTCTCGGACCTCGACTTAGGGGGCTCCTAAGCGCATGTTTGGAGAGGGGCCAGTTCCCGCTTCGTTGGAAGACGGGAAAACTGGTCCTCATAAAGAAGGCAGGGCGCCCTGCGGACTCTCCGACCGCTTATCGGCCCATCGTGCTGCTCGACGAGGTGGGCAAGCTCTTTGAAAGAGTCATTGCAGACCACCTCGTCGGCCAGCTGGTGCGGGTGGGGCCGGATTTGGCGGAGAGCCAGTTTGGTTTCCGCAGAGGGCGCTCTACGGTGGACGCCATCATGCGTGTGCGAGCCCTGACGACGGGGAATGCTGTTGCCCAGGGTGAGGTCGTCTTGGCGGTGTCCCTAGACATCGCCAATGCCTTCAATACCCTGCCCTGGAGTTGCATCAGGGAGGCACTCCGGTATCACCGGATGCCGACCTACCTCTGTCGTGTGGTCGAGGCCTATTTGACGGACAGGGCCGTCATCTACCCCGGTCACCAGGGAGTGTGGAACCGGCAAGAGATGTCGTGCGGTGTCCCACAGGGCATCGGATACGACTGGGTGCTGCGCGCCGACCTCCCTAGCGGCGTCAGCGTAGTGTGCTACGCTGACGACACGTTGGTCCTGGCGAAGGGGAGGTCGCACCAGGCGGCGGCCGAATTAGCGGCACGCGGGGTTGCGACAATCGTCGAAAGGATCCGGCAATTGGGACTCGAGGTGGCCCTGCACAAGTCCGAGGCCATGTGTTTTCATGGTCCTCGGAACGCGCCACCGTTGGGGTCCCAAATAACGGTAGGAGGGGTTTCTATCGGCGTCGAGTCGACGATGAAGTACCTGGGACTCGTCCTCGACAGCCGGTGGAACTTCGTGGAGAATTTCCGACGTTTGGCTCCCAAACTAGAGCGGGCGGGCGCTGCATTGAAGCGGCTCCTGCCCAATCTAGGGGGTCCAAACGCCTCCTGCCGGAGGCTCTACGCGGGGGTCGTGCGGTCCATGGCCCTCTACGGGGCACCTGTATGGGCGCGCTCTCTGGCGCTGCGGCCAGCCCGCCGGTTAAGCGCGGCCCAAAGGGTCATGGCCATCCGGATGGTCCGAGGATACCGCACGGTCTCCTGTGAGGCAGCGAGCCTCCTTGCCGGATTGCCGCCATGGGATCTGGAGGCAAAAGTCCTCGCGCACGTATGGGAGTGGCGCGAGGAGGCGAAATGCCGGGGCGTAAGCCCGCTGCCGCGAGAAATCGCGGCACAGCGGACGGAGCTCCGGCGGGATCTCATGGCGTCATGGAAAGTACGGTTGTTGCAACCCAGTGCTGGGCACGCCACGATTGCGGCGATAAGTCCCCTCTTTGAGGAGTGGCTGGAGAGGCGCCACGGCGTCCTCACCTTCCGCGTGACGCAGGTCCTCACTGGACACGGCAGCTTCGGGAGGTTCCTGTGTCGGATAAGGCGGGAGGAAACGTCCGGGTGTCACCACTGTGTGGATCGCCTGGAGGACACGGTGGAGCATACGGTGGAGGTCTGCCCGGCTTGGGCAGAGCACCGCCGTGTCCTCGTGGAGGCGATCGGCGGCAGAGACCTCTCGCGTCCGGCTCTGGTTCAGGCCATGGTACGGAGCGAGAGGGCATGGGCAGCCGTCACCTCCTTCTGCGAAGCAGTAATGCTCGCAAAGGAGGAGGCGGGACGGTTGAGGGAAAGGCAAGTTTCGCGCCCTCTCGCCCCTAGCCGCCGCAGGAGACGCCCAGGGCGTCGGGAATCCCGGGCGGATTTCCGGCCACCGCAGGCGCGGGCTTGCGGACGGTGAGCAATGGGTAGCTCACCGTCCGGTAAGGACCAGGCCCGGGTCGACGGCGCGTCGTATTCCACGCGCGCCTCAAAGAGATGTCGTCAGCACAAAAGTAGGGGTCCACTAGGGCCGATGCCTGCCGGGGTCGCGGGAAGGTACTTATGGGTCACCGAGGCCCCCGCAACACAGGCAACAGGAAGGAATACGGGTGGGTTTTAGTCAGTAAGAGTCTGACACACCCTCCCGCTCCGCCCAGAGCGGGAGAAGTTATTTGATGATTTCCCACCATAAAAAAAAAAAAGACCCACCGCTTTAGGCTGAGCATCGGCTGAACAGCGCCTGTCAGTGAATGAATGAATGAAAGAATTTAAGATTTTTAGATCCGTCACATCAATCAAGCTACCGTAAAATAGGCCTGTTGTTGTCCGTAGAACAGTTGGGAAGTTAGTATGAATTTATCATACATCGATATATGCCACAATCAATTCTCCACTGCCATGATTTTTTTGATATCTCCATAAAGAACCATTTAGGTGGCGGGGGGACACTTGACTCTAACAAAAGTTAGCACTTTAATGCTTAATATTACGCAAGCGGATCCTTGAATCGAAAAGTGGTGTTCACAGATCCGCAATGTTTCTGAACGGCCTATCCAACGATACCACACACCATGGGATAGACGAGAAAAAAATATCATTCCCACATTACGTGCAAGCCAGGTACCCTTATTTTTTTTTTCATTCAAAATTTTGTATTAGCACTTTGTCGGCGTGATTAATATGTATACTCGTACCTATGCCAAATTCCAGCTTTCTAGTACTAAGCGTCTCTGAGCTACAGCGGGGGCAGACAGACAGACAGACGGACATGGCGAAACTATAAGGGTTCCTTGTTTAATACGGAACCCTAAAAATGAGGAATATAAAAGAAAATGATAAAATAAATGCTATGTTGTATACCCAATTACCTACATTATGCGTGCATGTGATGCGAGCTTGCGATTGAAACTATTCAGCTCGGGTAGAGATGCAAGTGCCAAAAAGTATCGATAAATATTGTATTGAAGTATGAAAAAAATATTGATATCCATTTCGACATATCGAAAAAAAAACATCCATATACCGATATAATCGGTGAAATTTTCTAAAAATACTTGTACTTTATGCAATTTTACTGTGTTTGTGTTTTATTCATATACATACCAAACAAAGAACATCATTTCTGATGTATTACTCATAAACTACTTGTACGGCTCTGTCGGGCGAATTCCAGCGGTCTTAGTCCGTGGCGACGAGTGTTGCTATTGGAAATATATAGTATTTGATACATTTTCGATAGGTACTTGATATTTTATATCTATATATCAATTTAAAAGACAATTATACAATATTGGTGCTACTAACTATTTACACAAGGTAGACACTAAATTAAATTACTAACTATGTGTACAAATTAATACAAAAAACAAAAGGACACTTAGGCGTCAAAGTATTCGTCCGCATCGCTGTCATCCGGAAACGTGCCCGGAAGACTGGCAGCATTGCCACGTTGAATGGCAAAGCTAATTCTTTGGCCAAAGAACGAGCCAGCCCTCTGGTCACGTGAAGTGTCGATCAATCGGCGAGAAATTTCCTTAAAAAGGAGACGCACACTCGGGCCCCATGACCCGAGCGTTTCAACCCCAAACGGCTCAAAACTGTAGTTTCCTATAAGGTTGCAGTATTTGCGCCGCTTGAGGGTCTCAGCAGCTGCAGCAGCGGTGCCAGCACAGCCAGTCATGCTTGGAACATTAAGTGTCGATCAATCGGCGAAAAATTTCCTTAAATCGTAAACCTAGTTATTTTTCTTTGGACGTAATGTGCCCGAGTGGTATTCGTAATATCGCAGCATCATGCTGAGATAGGTGGGGGCTTGTGTCTAAGTAATATCGCAGCATCATGCTGAGATAGGTGGCGGCTTGTGTCTAAGTAATATCGCAGCATCATGATGGTATAGGAGGTGGCTTGTGGCTAAGTAATATCGCAGCATCATGCTGGTATAGGAGGTGGCTTGTGGCTAAGTAATATCGCAGCATCAAGCTGAGATAGGAGGGGGCTTGTGTCTAAGTAATATCGCAGCATCATGATGGTATAGGAGGTGGCTTGTGGCTAAGTAATATCGCAGCATCATGCTGGTATAGGAGGTGGCTTGTGGCTAAGTAATATCGCAGCATCATGCTGGTATAGGAGGGGGCTTGTGGCTAAGTAATATCGCAGCATCATGCTGAGATAGGAGGGGGCTTGTGTCTAAGTAATATCGCAGCATCATGCTGAGATAGGTGGCGGCTTGTGTCTAAGTAATATCGCAGCATCATGATGGTATAGGAGGTGGCTTGTGGCTAAGTAATATCGCAGCATCATGCTGGTATAGGAGGTGGCTTGTGGCTAAGTAATATCGCAGCATCAAGCTGAGATAGGAGGGGGCTTGTGTCTAAGTAATATCGCAGCATCATGATGGTATAGGAGGTGGCTTGTGGCTAAGTAATATCGCAGCATCAATCTGAGATAGGAGGGGGCTTGTGTCTAAGTAATATCGCAGCATCATGATGGTATAGGAGGTGGCTTGTGGCTAAGTAATATCGCAGCATCATGCTGGTATAGGAGGTGGCTTGTGGCTAAGTAATATCGCAGCATCAAGCTGAGATAGGAGGGGGCTTGTGTCTAAGTAATATCGCAGCATCATGCTGAGATAGGTGGGGGCTTGTGTCTAAGTAATATCGCAGCATCATGCTGGTATAGGAGGTGGCTTGTGGCTAAGTAATATCGCAGCATCATGCTGGTATAGGAGGGGGCTTGTGGCTAAGTAATATCGCAGCATCATGCTGAGATAGGAGGGGGCTTGTGTCTAAGTAATATCGCAGCATCATGATGGTATAGGAGGTGGCTTGTGGCTAAGTAATATCGCAGCATCATGCTGGTATAGGAGGTGGCTTGTGGCTAAGTAATATCGCAGCATCATGCTGGTATAGGAGGGGGCTTGTGGCTAAGTAATATCGCAGCATCATGCTGAGATAGGAGGGGGCTTGTGTCTAAGTAATATCGCAGCATCATGCTGAGATAAGAGGGGTCTTGTGGCTAAGTTATATCACAGCATCATGCCAAGATAGGAGGAGGCTTGTAGCTGAATAATATCGCAGCATCATGCTGAGATAAGAGGTGGCTTGTGGCTAAGTAATATCGCAACATCATGCCGAGATAGGAGGGGGCTTGTAGCTGAATAATATCGCAGCATCATGCTGAGATAGGAGGGGCTTGTGGCTAAGTAATAACAGCCGCACGGGGCGCTCCATCAGGTTAAGCTATGCTTGCCGCGGTTGGTCCATGGATGGGTAACCATCTTTACATACCAAGACTCTCCGTGCCAGTCTTCTTACCAAGGGGTATCGTATTACCTAGGAACTAGGTTGTGGAGGGCAGATATGCAGTCGCTAGCATCCGGTTAGACTAGTAGCCGACCTCAACATCGTTGGGAAAAGGCTAAGCAGATGATAATGATGCTGAGATAGGAACCTTCTTGGCCTAGAGCACAGGTCTTCTTTTTTTCACTATTATGTTAGGTCCTTTTTCTTTGTTAGGTGTAGTAATCTTTTTTGTTTAATGAAATGTTTTTCTTTCTTGAATAACGAAAGTGAGGAAGGATTTTTGTAAATTAATCCCCTAAACCAAACAAGAAATAAAAAACCCTCCTCCCTCCCCTCCTTCCTTCCTTTTCCCTACTGACCGTTCGTTGCTGCAGCTATTCGGAAGCTCATATTGTGCATCAGTTTACTTTTCAGGATGATTAAATATAGTAAAGTTACATTGTTAGCCTAAACACAAAACCTCTAAAAACACCCACATCCCCTACAACCAGCTACGCAGATGGCTACAGGAGTTAACCCACATACAGTTCGATGGCTGGTGGATTTAGAGACTTGACTGCAGCCTGCTATCCTCGGATAGCAGGCTGACCAGGCACTTATTACGCTTTGACAGGAACAGCCTGCGCCTGGTGACGGGGACCATCATCATCTGCGCGCATTGAGTCTGACTGGGGGCCTAATCTAGGTTAAGGAAGAAGGTACATATTTACAATCTACTTCTGGAGGGAGGTGGGTTGGTTGGAATGACTTGCGACAGCTGCCATAGTCCACGTCCATTTGTAGGACTAAGTCATCATCATCAGCCTATAATGTTCCCACTGCTGGGACACAGGCCTCCTCTCAGTGAGAGGCACTAAGTGCGGTAAGTAATCCCAATAACTTAGAATATAGAACACTGAACCTCTAAAAGCCACATATTTTCTGGCGATCATCCAAAATTAAATGAAGTAAATATATAAGTTAAGCAGTAAATAAACCATTCCTAGCCTGATCATTCCAAGTTATAGGCCATTCGTCTTAAGTAATATTCCTTTTATTTTTCTTTTTATTCTGATGTGATGATCATTCTTCTTTATAAGTGGTACTTAACCATTTATTTGGGAGTTAGGTGTCGCCTTTGACGTTGGTATTCACTTTGGTAAATATATTTTGTTTACGGTTCCTTATGTACTCTCAAGATTAATTGTGTAAGTTGACATCTGCAACTGACATGCACACTAATGAAATTTTCTGAAAATTTCGTAAAATAAGAGTTTCCTACAACATACTTACATACATAAACTCGGCGTGAGTTTATTCTTCCCATGGGGGTAGGTAGAAACTATAGAATGCCACCTGCTACGCTCCTTACATACTCCTTTTGCTTCATTAACTTTCATACATCTGGTTATACATGCACGCCGGTTGTAAATACGCAGTACGCACCCGATCCTTCTGAAGAACATAACCAATTAGGTCACTATATGTCTTCCTAAGGCATCCCCTCCCGGCGTTACCACTCACACCTACCTTGTGTTAGTCGCCTTTCAATATCTTCTCAACACAACCAAACCAACTAAGCATACTTTTAAATTTTATTTTTGTCACTACATCTTATTTTAAACCACACCGTTGCCTTATCACATCATTCTTCAGCCAGCAGCATATTTCAGCCTATAATTTACAGTCACACCACCCTTCAAGTTCTAACTGCCTCGTCACTCCGTTGCTGCGCTCGGGAGTTATCCCTAGAATCATTCGTTACGCTCTGGATTCAATAAAGCGCCCGTGACTTAAGACACTGCTTTATCTCCTTGGTGAATAATTTTCTATTCTATAGGTACTTGTTCATAGATCAACATAACATTATTACCCGATCCTGGATCAGAATATAAACTGCAAAACCATAAACAAAATTAGGCGGAAAAAAACATATTGAGCTCAATATTTTATACAACCATTTTGTAAGACTGTCACCAGCAAAAAGGTTGCCTATAAAGATAACAGCTTTATTAGAGAGCTGCGCCATCCTTGAATTTATTATACACTTGCGATCACTAGACTTGATAGGGTAAATCGATGGCTATTTGTGCGTTTACCCTTGGTGTAAGAATTGGGGAAAATGGTAAGATTGAGTGCTGACCGGGTGGTGAATGGAAAATGTCCCTACAATAGGTCCGATCGAGCTATGAAAAAAATTATGAAATATTATTTATATAATTTTAATAATTTTATGTATGTATTTATTCAAAGTCGGTCCAGCCGTTTCGGAGATTAGGCGGAAATCTCCGAAACGACTGGACCGACTTTGACGAGACTTTCATTGACAGATAGCTGATGTTATAAGGATTAACGTAACTATTATTATTAGAAAAAGCCAAGCGGGCGAAGCCGCGGGCAAGAGCTAGTAAACAATATAACAAGAATACCTAACTGACGTTATCATGAAGCTAGCATTTGGTAAGTACACTGTTATTATTATAAAAGGTTACCGTCAGACTGCCAAGTCATAGGCCTGGGTTCGAACCCAAGGCACGCACCTCTGTGTTTTCGGATTATGTGCTTTTTTTTGGTTTGGGAAATTATCAAATAACTTCTCCCGCTCTGGGCGGAGCGGGAGGGTGTGTCAGATTCTTACTGACTAAAACCCACCCGTTTCCCTTCCGTTGCCTGTGTTGCCAGGCGCCTCGGTAACCCTTTTATACCTTCCCGCGACCTCGGCAGGGTTTAATTATCACTTGCTTAAAAAACGGTGAAGGCAAACATCGTGAGGAAACTGGCATGCTCGAGAGATATTTCTCGACGGCATGTGAAGCCAAGTCAGAGGCCCATGGACGGCATAAAAATTCTGACACCAGGAGGCTTACTCCCTAAGCACTAACTCTGTAGTTTCAGCCGAAGCTACGGGCGTTTTCTACTCCGTATCACTTACGGACATAAAATTACTTCGGAGCCCGAACTGAGAATGAAAGACGATTCCGAACGATTTCACTTGTTTTGACGGATCAACTACTTTCGGACGGACCCGTATCTTCGTTGACGGATTTAGAGAGTAGACCCCCAGGATAGTCACTAACCACACGAAGGAAGAAGAAGAAATGTTTATTTTAATTTTATAAAAACACTAGCAATTTCCTGGCGACTTTATTTGCGCGTATAATTTTTGTACTAGCTTCTGCCCGCGTGAAATTCCGGCCCCCGACCCACCGCGTCGCATCGCATCGCCCGCCTACGCCATTACTTCGTTTTCGCATAGCGTTCTTTCTGAGTTTTCTTTTGTTTTCGCTCGGCTCCTTTTTTTTTTTTGAGGGTGGTAAATCATCAAATGACTTCTCCCGCTCTGGGCGGAGCGGGAGGGTGTGTCAGACTCTTACTGACTAAAACCCACCCGTATTCCTTCCTGTTGCCTGTGTTGCCAGGGGCCTCGGTGACCCATAAGTACCTTCCCGCGACCCCGGCAGGCATCGGCCCTAGTGGACCCCTACCTTTGTGCTGACGACATCTCTTTGAGGCGCGCGTGGAATACAACGCGCCGTCGACCCGGGCCTGGTCTTTACCGGACGCATCGCATCGCCCGCCTACGCCATTACTTCGTTTTCGCATAGCGTTCTTTCTGAGTTTTCTTTTGTTTTCGCTTGGCTCCTAATGGTCGTAACGTGATTTTAAATAATCTTCCACAAGAACTGGGCTATCAAACGCAAAATTAATTTTTCAAATCTGACTGGTAGTTCCAGAGATTAGCGCGTTCAAACAACAAAACAAAGTCTCCACCTTTATTAAGGATTAAAATACCTTGTCCTCCACTACTTCCAAGGCTACCTATTCGCCTCATTTTATGATGATAGCTTTTGGTTTAGTCGTGATGATAGACAGACAAACAAAGTTACTTTCGCATTTATAAGTTACTTGCTTTTACCCGCGGTTTCAACCGCATGGGTGTCGGAAAGTATCCCCGGGAATGAACAACCGGGATTAAAAGTAATCATGTGTTTATCCAGGTAAACGATGTATTAATTCCGTATTACATTGTTTTCGTATACGCGGCGTTTCTATTGGTTTACGTGGCGCACGCTAGTAAAGCTCCCAGGCATGATTTTTTCCGACATCTTTAACATGTGTGAGGTGAGATGGGGTGGTACATTGTCTGATGAATATAGATTATAATGCGGTGTAAGGCAGGGCGGCCTCACATCTACCGGCCTCTTTAGCCTTTATGTGAACCAGTTGATTGAGGAGCTCAGCAGGACACATGTCGGATGCTACATTGACGGAATATGTGTCAACAACATAAGTTATGCTGATGATATGGTTCTGCTGGCCCCCTCGGTCAACGCCCTGAGGACACTGCTTAAGATTTGTGAACGCTATGCATCCGAGCATGGTCTCAGGTACAACTCACAGAAAAGTCAGGTACTGATTTTTAGGGCCGGAAAACAGAGACCTAGTACAGTGCCCCCGATCATGGTCGATGGAACAAAATTGAAAATTGTGCAGAACTTTAAATATCTGGGTCATCTGGTCACGGAGGACTTAAAAGATGACCCTGATATAGAAAGAGAACGCAGGGCGTTAGCGGTACGGAGCAATATGCTGGCCCGTAGGTTCGCTCGATGTACCAAAGAAGTTAAGGTAACACTTTTTAGGGCCTATTGCCAATCTTTTTACTCGAGCGGCCTGTGGGTTCGGTATACGCAACGTGCCTACAACGCCCTGCGTATTCAGTATAATAATGCTTTCAGAGTGCTGTTGGGGTTGCCGCGGCATTGTAGTGCGTCGCAAATGTTCGCAAATGCGCGCGTTGACGGTTTCCACGCTATAGTGAGTAAAAAAGTGGCGTCATTTTTTCAAAGACTGCGCGGTAGCCCCAACACCATTTTGCAAATGATTGCATCCCGACACGACTGTCCCATACAGGCACACTGGGTGGGAATAGTTACTGGGAAATTGTAAAATAGAAATACTTTTTTTTTTTTTGATTATGTACCTACTAACATATATATTTAGAAAATTTTTACTAACACATATATGGACTCTGTCCGAAATAAATGAATAATAATAATAAATAAAAATAAATTAACAATCATCGTCATGTTTCAGCTAATATACACAACACCTTAATGAGTTATGCACCTAAACCTTCCTCATGAATCACTCGGTCCATTGGTGAATATCGTATGAAAATCAGTTTGGTAGTTTTTAGTTTATCGCGGCCAGACAGTCAGACGCGCTACGCTGACGACACTTTGGTCCTGGCGCAGGGGAGGTCGCACCAGGCGGCGGCCGAATTAGCGGTACACGGGGTTGCGACAATCGTAGAAAGGATCCGGCAATTGGGACTCGAGGTGGCCCTGCACAAGTCCGAGGCCATGTGTTTTCATGGTCCTCGGAATGCGCCACCGTTGGGGTCCCAAATAACGGTAGGAGGGGTTACTATCGGCGTCGAGTCGACGATGAAGTACCTGGGACTCGTCCTCGACAGCCGGTGGAACTTCGTGGAGCATTTCCGACGTTTGGCTCCCAAACTGGAGCGGGCGGGCGCTGCATTGAAGCGGCTCCTGCCCAATCTAGGAGGTCCAAACGCCTCCTGCCGGAGGCTCTACGCGGGGGTCGTGCGGTCCATGGCCCTCTACGGGGCTCCTGTATGGGCGCGCTCTCTGGCGCTGCGGCCAGCCCGCCGGTTAAGCGCGGCCCAAAGGGTCATGGCCATCCGGATGGTCCGAGGATACCGCACGGTCTCCTGTGAGGCAGCGAGCCTCCTTGCCGGATTGCCGCCATGGGATCTGGAGGCAAAAGTCCTCGCGCACGTATGAGAGTGACGCGAGGAGGCGAAACGCCGGGGCGTTAGTCCGCTGCCGCGAGAAATCGCGGCACAGCGGACGGAGCTCCAGCGGGATCTCATGGCGTCATGGAAAGTACGGTTGTCGCAACCCAGTGCTGGGCACGCCACGATTGCGGCGATAAGTCCCCTCTTTGAGGAGTGGCTGGAGAGGCGCCACGGCGTCCTCACCTTCCGCGTGACGCAGGTCCTCACCGGACACGGCAGCTTCGGGAGGTTCCTGTGTCGGATAAGGCGGGAGGAAACGTCCGGGTGTCACCACTGTGCGGATCGCCCGGAGGACACGGTGGAGCATACGGTGGAGGTCTACCCGGCTTGGGCAGAGCACCGCCGTGTCCTCGTGGAGGCGATCGGCAGCAGAGACCTCTCGCGTCCGGCCCTGGTTCAGGTCATGGTACGGAGCGAGAGGGCATGTGCAGCCGTCACCTCCTTCTGCGAAGCAGTAATGCTCGCGAAGGAGGAGGCGGGACGGTTGAGGGAAAGGCAAGTTTCGCGCCCTCTCGCCCCTAGCCGCCGCAGGAGACGCCCAGGGCGTCGGGAATCCCAGGCGGATTTCCGGCCACCGTAGGCGCGGGCTTGCGGACGGTGAGCAATGGGTAGCTCACCGTCCGGTAAGGACCAGGCCCGGGTCGACGGCGCGTTGTATTCCACGCGCGCCTCAAAGAGATGTCGTCAGCACATACAGTAGGGGTCCACTAGGGCCGATGCCTGCCGGGGTCGCGGGAAGGTACTTATGGGTCACCGAGGCCCCCGCAACACAGGCAACAGGAAGGAATACGGGTGGGTTTTAGTCAGTAAGAGTCTGACACACCCTCCCGCTCCGCCCAGAGCGGGAGAAGTTATTTGATGATTTCCCACCCTCAAAAAAAAAAAAAGACAGTCAGACGAGGGGGGGGGGGATTTTGTTTTATGATATGTAATGATGTGTAGTGATATCTAGTGATAGATAATAATAATTATTTTTTATTTACATCGAACACAAATGATTTATATTATTGTTGTTAGTAACACTTATAAAAATATGTTAGTAACATTTATCATTAAAATAAAACAAAACTAAAATAAAACTAATTCAGGAACCCATAACTATGTCTGATTCCCGCTACACCAGACCTGCAGCTATGCATACGGGTCTAGTACCCCAGGAACGGGCAAACAGGCAACTCGCTATCACCTTTAAGATGCTGATAATGATATGTAATGATATTTAGTGATATGTAATGATATGTAGTGATATGTAATGATATGTAGTGATATTAATAGAAAGAAAGAAAGATAAATAGATTTATTTGTTACAGAAACACGTGCACATAAAAGATATGGGTAATTCTTATAAATAATAAAACTAAACAGATACACAGAGAGACACAGAACATATACATATAGTTGGCATCTGCACGCCGTGACTGTGACAAGTAGGCTTCCACTCAGCATGATGCTGTGCTATGGAGGACCCACAGTAAAGCGCTGATTTTCAGTGGTCACCCGAAAACGACGTACGAAAACCAAGTCAGGTTACGAGATTTTAGCATATTAGAAAAAACAGGTAATAAAGTAAAATAAAATAAACAGTACTTAGAAATATATATAACCATTATGATCAATAAATACTATAAAATAACAACACAAACAATAAAATAACTTAGTGTTTGAGAAAAAATATATTAAATAATTATTATATTATTATACAAGGTGTCGTTTTGCATCCTCGTCAAATTTCAGGAGGCTTCTATAAAAGACATATATAATCAAATAAAATGACGATATCTGCTCAATAATTAATACATACTTGTTTTTTTAGTTATTTAAGGGTGACAGTATTTTAGAATACACCACTTTCACATAACATAATCATCCCGTTGCGTATGCCGTAGTGTGTGTAAAAGGGCAGTTACAGTACGTTATCACATGGGCCGCGTTTTATCATGTATGTCCCGTCCCACACATGCCAATTTCCCAAAATTAGAAAAAAAAAGAAAAAAAAAAAGATATACTTACTTATTTTATTATTGATTCGTGTCGAGAATCATTAGCATAGTTACCTCCTTGAATTTGATGAGGATGCAAAACGACACCTTGTGTATTAAAATATATTTAATATTATATTAAATAATTAATTAATATATTAAATTTAAAGAAGTAAGTTAAGGTTAGCAAACTGGTATCTATCTATTAATAAATCAAGGATTCCAGCATCACTATTGTATACTCTTTCTCCCTTATCCCAATTTATTCGGCGCAGCATCCAGCATCTTCTCTTTCCATAATTCTCTATCAGCCACCATCCCGTAGCCATATCTTTTTTCACACAATACATCTATCGTTGCTTTGGTTTAATACTAAGTACTTGTTCCAAATCCCCAAAGTCAGTAGAGTAAATGTGTAAATGTCTGGTTCATTGGTAAGACTGATGATTAATTACTGCTGCACTCAATATGTCAATTCAAAGTAAATGATTGATTAATATTATGTGACATGTGGAGGGGTGTTCCAGTGGTAATGGCTGCGACTTACGAGTTGTAGTTCGTAGGTTCGAACCCAGAGAGGCGCTTTACTTTGTGTAAATTATTTCATCACTACTGCTCTCAAAACGGCAGAGGAAAACATCGTGAGGAAACCGAAATGTCCTAGAACCAAAAATTCGAAGATATGTGACATCTATACCAACCCGCACTGGGCCCGCGTGGTGGATTACGGCCCACTCCCTCTCACAGAGAGGAGGCTTGTGTCCCAACAGTGAGAACATAGGCTGATTATGAAGTGACATCTCAGACAGCGGCTGTTAGAGAATTAGCATTGCCTAACCTACACAAACAAACACAATATACCTGATTATTGTATGTTTGTCCTCAGCTTGACCGAAAGCGTAAAGTTGGCTCAAACAGGCCGATGCAAAATTGCTAGTTCCCGGCAATAAATAGTACAGTGGCAATGCCGTGAAGAAAGATACTGGAAATGTCTTATTTTTATCCGACTGCCCCAGAAGGAGGGTAATGTTTTTCGGGAGTATGTATGTATGTATAGAGGCATGAGGAACAGGGTGTAAAGTTCACTCATCCTCCATAGAAAAGAGAGGATCCTCCGACCAGACGGGTGTCGTGTCTGGTGGGCAACTGCCCGACGGTTGATGTCGGGATGTTGTATATATGCTAGTTGCGCGGTAAACTCTGCTTGCGCGATGCAGGATTTTGCGTGACGTCTGTGTGATGCGTAGTTCCTATGTGGCGCTGTAGATGCCGCCACATCACTCCCCTCCGGAGACCGGAGGTCGATAGTGGGCTGAGTCGTGTATCTTGCGATGCTTGCCAGTGCCAGGTGGGGTTCCAGTGGGTCGGAACCGGTTGTCGCATAGTTCGCGGTGGGTCGGAACTATCTGCGGTGATGCCTCAGTGAGTCGGGGTGGCGCTGCGTTATGCTTCAGTGAGTCGGATGTGGTACAGCGCCGGGTTGAGGGCTGACTGCTGGCGTCGACCAGGAGAGGGTTCAAGGGCTCAGCTTGTGGACCGGCAGAAATTGCAGTGTGCTGTGCCACGGTTGCTGATGAGGCTGAGGGTGATGACCAGGTACGCGCGGTCGCTGCATGCTGGTTGTCAGGAAACCCGTTGAAGCCGTGGGTGCTGGCTGGCTGTGTGACTCGCCGCTCAAAAGCTTGAAGAAGTGATGATGATGACGTCACGCTGAAGTAGTTGCACGAAGGTAGCGCTGACGTTCATATTCAGGGTCACCAGTATAGAGGCATGAGGAACAGGGTGTAAAGTTCACTCATCCTCCATAGAAAAGGGAGGATCCTCCGACCAGACGGGTGTCGTGTCTGGTGGGCAACTGCCCGACGGTTGATGTCGGGATGTTGTATATATGCTAGTTGCGCGGTAAACTCTGCTTGCGGGATGCAGGATTTTGCGTGACGTCTGTGTGATGCGTAGTTCGTATGTGGCGCTGTAGATGCCGCCACATATGTACGTATGTATGTATGTATGTATATATGTCTATTTCTTTGGTACGCTCTGTAGCCTAAGCGGCTTGATGGATTTTAACGTATGAGGTGTCGTTAGATTCGTCTTAATTGTGGGAGTGACATAGGTTATTATAATATTTATATATTGCATCTGCAAATACAAAAAAGGGAGGGAAGGTTTAAAATAAATAATAATTCAATAATACTGGTACCTCATAAAAGCTATATAGAGTAATTTTCAAATATAATACCGCCTGCAATACCAAAATTCTGTAGATTATAATGCTTGTTTTTCCCTTTTCAGATAAGTATTTTTGCAGTCGGGATTTTTGTATTTTTAAATAATTTATTTTATTTCAAGCTTTTTAATTTTATTAATATATATACATATATATATATATATATATATATATATATGTATATATATTAATTTTATATATATATATATATATATATATATATATAAAATTAAAAAGCTTGAAATAAAATAAATTATTTAAAAATACAAAAATCCCGACTGCAAAAATACTTATCTGAAAAGGGAAGAAAAATAATTTATTTTATTTCAAGCTTTTTAATTTTATTAATATATATACATATATATATTAATAAAATTAAAAAGCTTGAAATAAAATAAATTATTTAAAAATACAAAAATCCCGACTGCAAAAATACTTATCTGAAAAGGGAAAAACAAGCATTATAATCTACAGAATTTTGGTATTGCAGGCGGGGGACAAACCAATAACCTGAAATATGGTGTAACTCTTGTTTGTACCCGCCTGCGATACCAAAATTTTTAAAATAAATTATTATGCTTGTTTTTCCATTTTCAGATAAATATTTTTGCAGTCGGATTTTTTGTTGTTTTTAATAATTTATTTGATTTGTTTTTGTTTTGTTAATTTCTCCCTAAATAAATATTATAAACACAATCCTATCAGGCTGTTATCCTTAATGTAGAAAAAAATATCGAGCAGCATTATTATTTTGGGGCTGCCTCGGGTTTGCAGTGCATTGGGCATGTTTGTGGAAGTGAGAATAGATGATTTTCATGCTATCATGCGCAAATGGTGTGCATCGATCTTGCGGCTATTCTGGGGTAGCCCTGACAGTATGTTAGATACACTGGCGGAAAAGGTTGATGGACCATTTATCAGGCTCTGGGTTGACAGACATATGCGTGCATATGTTCATGTAGCCATTTAATGTATAATTAGAATAGAATAGAATATAATAGAATACTCTTTATTATGTACACCATAAAAATTACAGATACAAATGTTGAAATTTTACAAGGCGTGACACAATGGGCGGTCTTATCGCTGAAAGCGATCTTTTACAGACAACCTTTTGTTTTTCAACAAATTATTGCTTTTTTTTTAAGTTATTGAGTTTACTAACATATGGATCTACTATTCTGATTTTTTATTTATTTAATTAAGTTCGGTTGTGGCTTTTATGCTTGCCTCAATCTGGCAAGCTTCCATCGTTTTCGGGACCATTCAGGCTGGCTGTGGTCGGGGTCCGTCGGCCTCCTCTCTTCCCTTTTTAGCTGATTCTCGCTGTTTTTGACGCATGTTCATGACGTATGTCCAGGAGGCACTATTGCCGAAGTATTCTGATCTTTTCAATAAAAATAATATTTAATCAACTATAATTAATTACAACTAATTATATTTACATTAGACGTATTTACAGAGCTACGAAATCTAACTAACGTAATGACTTTCATCTTAACCGCTCAGGCCCGTGGCTCAATAACGTCATCTCTCAATCTCAAAAAAAACATTTTTATTCGATAACTACTTTCAAATCGCGCGCCGCGAGGGCTCCTATTCGGAGCCATTGGGGCTTTATCGGTTAATTAGTAACGTTTACTTATTACGTAAAGTAGACAAGCTGTGAATGTGTGCGTGGAGATGACTAGCGTCAGCACACAACTCACGCAAACGCACACTTCCGACTTCGTAATTGTCACGCGACAGCTGTGCTTACACACAAATTCACAGCGTGTTTGTACACTTGGTAACCACAACTAAAGCACGCGTCGCTTCGTGAGATAAAAACACGTAATAAGTAAACGAAAGCCTTGTGAACTTGCAAATTTTTAGCTCAAACTGCGACCGACGTGGGTCACGCAGCACTGGCGCCATCTAGCTGCATGAGTGAGAGGCCCTGAGTAATGTCTACTTTGCTCTACCTAACGATGTAAACATAAATCGCGCATGGCACCCAGTAACATTAATTCAGCCTGGCCCATTCTGTCCTCCCCCAGCGATGCCCTAAACCTAGGTCCGTACCCCAAAGGGGGTACCCTCAGCGTGCAGTCGCCTAGTAATTTAAGTAATTCGTCCCTGGCTGGAGGCTTTGATTTAGCAGCTTAAGGCAGCCCCAGGATTGTCCGTATAAGTAGTGACGACCTCTCAAGGTCAACTACGAGATGCCCTATATAAAAGAAAAGCCCGCAGTAACATTAATCCGATCTAACCTGTCTCTTACTGTCCCCGACGAGCGACGCCCTAAGCTGAGGTCCGTATACCACAGGGGGTGCCCCTAGCGTGCAGTCGCTTAGTTTATAAGTTTATGCCCTGGCCGGAGGCCTTAATTTATTGAGGCACCCACAGGAAAGTCCGGTTAAGCAGACGACACCCTCCTAGGGAGACCTGCGAGATGCCATAAATAAAAAACACGTACTAACAGAGCTACAGTCATCACCGAAGCGACATTTTTTCGTTGGATGCGGTTTTAACAAGTGACCTTCTACTCAAAGAACTGAAAGACGTCACGTTCACGTCAAAAAATATTAGTCTTTCCCTAATTCCATAAAAGAACAATAGATAGAATACGCTTTATTAAGTACACCATAAAAATCGCCATACTTCTTAAATGCTTGACTAAGAAAATCTTGCAAAACTAAATAATAATAAGTGAAGATGCTTGCTTACTATTCATCACTGCCCGTTGGTCTCGTGGTCGCAAGTGCGACTGTTGAGTGTGAGGTCCTGGGTTCGATTACCAGATTGAGCAAAGTGTTATTGGCTTTTTCTAATAGCAATTTCTTAGCCCGAAGTTTGGAAGTTGGCGGTGTGATACCACTGAAAACACGATAAACCGGTGGACCTGCGCCTGATCTCTCCGGTCGTATAGGATTGCCGTCCCTTCGGAATATGAGAGTGAGTTCACCTGTGTCTGCACACACACTTGTGCACTATAATATCTCCCGCTGATGGCTGGTCTCCGCTGAAATTGGTCACCATGGTCAAATTTCGGTCTGGAGGAATAATGTTATTATTACTATCCATCTTCATCGTCATTCTCCTGCCCTTATCCCAATTTACATGTCTAATATATTTAATCGTAAAAAGTCTTGTAAAAAATGAACAATTCAATCATTTAATATCCATCTTTATCGTCATTCTCCTGCCCTTATCCCAATTTACATGTCTAATATATTTAATCGTAAAAAGTCTTGTAAAAAATTAGCAATTCAATCATTTAATATCCATCTTTATCGTCATTCTCCTGCCCTTATCCCAATTTACATGTCTAATATATTTAATCGTAAAAAGTCTTGTAAAAAATTAACAATTCAATCATTTAAAAAACTACAGGAATGTTCTTTAAAAGTAAGCACTCAGATTCATAAAAATCATTTCTAACGTCGCATAAATTATGTAATTATTACATATTGTCTATTCCATATATGCTGGCCAGAGAAGTGATGTCGTAAGATAAAATTTAGATGTCTTTTATTGCGGGGCATGTATACCCCATGTATATTCCGCGATTATTAGTAGTTTAGGAAATAGATTATTTTAATGATTATTTTTATAATCTCACCTGACCTCAGTTCCTAAAAAAGTTACTCATTTTTACTTAGAAGGCAAGTTACAGAAAATAAATCCCGTTAGAGGTTTCGTTTTTGATTGATTTCTGTTATTGAAGATGCATAGCTACTTTTAGAAACACTTAGAAGCCAATGCCATGTTTTTTTTTATTGTTTTATCATGTGTCGAACTTTTGTGGCTAAGCTGAGGAGTAATTTTGGCTCAATTTAAGTCATATTCCATAAGGCCCAGGTAAATCACAATTTTTGAGGTGGTATTTGACATTATGGTCATGAAGTATAACAAAAAAGAACATCTACGTGTGTTCAATAGAAAGAGAAAAATATTCTAAACCGATGTCAGGTGAAGATGATCACAAAAATCATTTAAAAAAATCTATCTCCTGAACTACTAATAATCGCGGAACATACATTGTGATTCGGATGCCCCGCAATAATAATATTAATAATTCATTTATTTCAGACTCATCCCAAGATTACATCCATATTTGTTAGAAGAATTGAGAGCTTACAAACTAGTGTTAGTAATATAATAGAATAAATGGTAAACACTAAGGCAGGTCCGGGTGGACTTCCCGATGATGGTGGCAAATCACTATACGACCGCCTGCAGCCGTATCCAGCGAGCCAGCATCGGAGAGTCCCATCGTTTCACCCGCACGCAGGATGGTGTTGGGACTGTCGTGCGTGCGGCGCATGATAGATGCGCACCGCTTGCGCATGATGGCCGCAAAGCCGTCTGTACCAGCCGCCGTGAACATCGCGGAGGCGCTGCAGTGGCGCGGCACCCCATCAGCACCCGGAACGCGTTATTGTACTGAACGCGCCGATCGCTGTATGTCCGCTGTGTATAGTTAACCCACAGGCTGCAGGTGTAAAAGGACTGAAAGTACGCTTTAAATAGCGCAACTTTGACAGTCCCTGAACACCGTGAAAACCTGCGGGCCAACATATTGCATTGGACAGACAGCGCTCTGCGGTCCCTTTCGATATGCACACTGTCCTTAAGGTCATCGGCGACCCAGTGGCCCAAATACTTAAATAAAAAGCAAAAAAGCATCTAAATTTTACCTTTAGACGTCACTTTACCGGCCAGCCTGTATAATAAAAACCGGCTAAATGTCGGACCACGTACAATGAACGATTCCGTCGTTGGGATAAATTTATCCCAAGAACAAACTTAACATCGTATAATTAGTTCATATAGTTAGTTTTAAAGAGTTACAATCATGTTCTTCCATAGATTCCAACTGCAAATGTAAGTTTGTACCTACACACAATAGAAACGTACCATATTATTTTCAGATTTCTTAGAGGTTTTACTGTAATCTACTCGTATAAGTATTGAGCTATTATCAGTATTTTTAAAAAAAATGTAGACTCAGTAGTTTTGGAGATAAGAGGGATTGGTAAATTTCCATCAATTTTCTTAATAAAGTTTAAAACCATTTATTTTAAAATTAGATAGATAGATAGATAGATAGAATACTCTTTATTATGTACACCATAAAAATTACAGATACAAACGTTGAAATTTTACAAGGGGTGACACAATGGGCGGTCTTATCGCTAAAAGCGATCTTTTACAGACAACCTTTGGATGGATTAAAGGGGGAGGAGAGACAATACTGCAGGTAGTCAGTGGTGTACCAGTTACATATACAATAAATACATAAAGCATATACTATACATAACATATATCATACATACATACATATATATATATATATATATATATATATATATATATGCCATAAACATGAAACAAAATCAAGAACTATATAACTATAAGTAATGATGATATTTAGGGAGAGAGAAAGTGTTTTTTTACCTGAATTTTAAAAGTGGACAAAGTTTGTGCACGCCTTATCGACACGGGTAAGGCATTCCATAATTAGCTTAATAAAAAAAAAATGAGACCATCACAGTTAGCCCTTTCATTTAATGTGCCACACGGTATAGTTTGTTATTTTTTTAATTTTATTTTTCTCATTTTTCCTTCAAAACTGACTCCCATACTCAAAACCAAAATTGATTTATTTACGTTGCCGGTACGCGTTTTGGGTTACAGAAAATCATAGTTATACCAAATTTCAACTTAATCGGCCCGTTAGATTCATTAGGTTAGGCATTCTGTTTTTGTTTTGATTGTATGTTATGTTGTCATTGGTTGGCATCTGCCAGTGGCGCAACACAGAGTAAATATTACGTAATCGACAGGATTGTCAAATTTATATGGGTTGATTACGAGGCTTTTAGCTACTTTGTATATGTGTGTATTTTACGTAAGTTTTTATAATGTGCGTTTTGTTTGTGCAGAATAAACAATATTTTTTTCTTTCTTTCTGAATCTAACAGAGCAAATTGTCTGTGACAGATAGACAGAAACACGAGTTATCCTATAAGGGTTCCGTATTTTCATTCGAACGTACGGCACCCTAGAAATGAAATCCTGGTTGTTGGTAAGCGCATCACTTGAGCACGCGTCGCTCTTGTATGAATAATTGAAATTTGGACAGGACAACATCTGTTGAATTTAAATACAATATCGACAAAAACAAAATCAACACATGTATCGGAAATCAGTCTTCACCTCGTAAAGTTAGTTAACAAAGGCATAAATGAGTTAACGGTCGAGCACGCCATTTTATTGGCTATAAGAGAGTGGGATGGTGTTTTTATGTGGCGCCATAATATTGTATGGCTAGCCACCGCCTGCGGGACTGGTCATGAAACTTCTGGTCGATCAACTTTCTATGTGATAAAAATCTAGCTACGAGGATTATATTGCTCCTGAGACTTTATCTGCGAGGATTTTCGAAACACACGGAATTTGAGTTCGTATCATATCATGATCATTTTCAGGACAGTTTAAGTGAAGTGTGAATGATGGTGACAGGTAATAGTTGCACCGGCCTTTGATTTTATTTGTCTAGATAGAGTGTCGCGCTGCAAAAGAACTAAAATAAACAGGCCAACTTTGTTATGCTGGTGTGCCTGACAGCTACGTCTTACACTCGCACCACGTCATTGTGTTATCCTAGTGTGTATTTTGTGGCCAACAGTTGGACGCAATTTTTTTTGCCGAGTTCACTGCTTTGATCTAGAAATAACTATATCTTTGACGCCGGCATAGTTAATGGTAGCAGGGTCGGATAAGGCGGGAGGAAACACGGTGGAGCATACGGTGGAGGTCTGCCTGGCTTGGGCAGAGCACCACCGTGTCCTCGTGGAGGCGATCGGCGGCAGAGATCTCTTGCGTCCGGCCCTGGTTCAGGCCATGGAATGGAGTGAGAGGGCATGGGCAGCCGTCACCTCCCTCTGCGAAGCAGTAATGCTCGCGAAGGAGGAGGCGGGACGGTTGAGGAAAAGGCATGTCTCGCGCCCTCTCGCCCCTAGCCGCCGCAGGACACGCCCTGGGCGTCGGGAATCCCGAACGGATTTCCGGCCACCGTAGGCGCGGGCTTGCGGACGGTGAGCAATGGGTAGCTCTTCGTCCGGCAAGGACCAGGCCCGAGTCGACGGCGCGTCGTATTCCACGCGCGCCTCAAAGAGATGTCAGCACAAATGTAAGGGTCCACTAGGGCCGATGCCTGCCGGGGTCGCGGGAAGGTACTTATGGGTCACCGAGGCCCCCGAAACACAGGCAACAGGAAGGAATACGGGTGGGTTTTAGTCAGTAAGAGTCTGACACACCCTCCCGCTCCGCCCAGAGCGGGAGAAGTTATTTGATGATTTCCCACCATCAAAAAAAAAAAAAAGCAGGGTGTGAATGTGGAGCAGTGTCGTAAATTCTGCTCCACTTCCTATGCTGCCCTGTGTCCCAAAACATCCAGTCAATGTGACCTCTGCGCTGCTGTACTGACGACGACGCCATGCGTTTGACGAAGTGGAGAAGTTTTGGGGCAGCAAGATTTTAAATTAAATCGTGCCAGGGACTAAAGAAGAAGTACAGTAAATAATAAAATTGTTATAGTAAATTTAATTACATAACATCACCGCCTTGTTTCCCTGAGGGGTTGGGGGGAGGTGTACCTGTAGTACACCCACATTTCGCCAGTTATGTTTAAGTCCCATGTAATAGGGGGCGAGCCTATTGACATCGACCGGACACAAATCCAGACTCCGGGCTGCTACGGAGAAATTCCAGATAGAAAAACCCAATAACAGTTTGCCCGACCCGGGAATCAAACCCAGGACCTCATGCTCAGCAGTAGCGCTTGCGAACACTAGACCAATGGGGCGTAGTGAATTTATTTCAATTATATTATTTATATAAATTCTACTATTTTGATAATTTTACATGCCGTAACGTAAAATGTCGGTTAGTCACATCGGTACTGTCCGCTTTTTTTGAGAATCTTACTGGCTAAAACCCACCCGTATTCCTTCCGTGTTGCCAGGGGCCTCGGGAACCCTTTGGTACCTTCCCGCGACCCCGGCAGGACTGTCAGCGCTGGAGGTGCGTTGACGGTACCAGGATAAATACAACGCCTGTTTGTAGTACAACAAATATAAGAATGTCAAAATATTTGAATATTTTGACATTCTTATATTTTTTATCTTATGACATGGACCTATCAGCTCGGTGAGCCGACCCTCTCATTTTTTTTTCTGTTCATCATCATATGCCTAACCTTTTCCCAACTATCTTGAAGTCAGCTTCCAGTATAATCGGATGCAGCTGAATACCAGTATTTTACATGGAGCGACTGCCTATCTGACCTCCACAACCCAGTAACTGGGTAATACGATACCCCTTGTAGGGGTCTTGGTATTTCAAGATCACCTATCCACGGAACAACCGCGGTAAGCGTAGCTTAACCTGATCGATCGACCCGTGCGGCTGTGATACTAAGCCACAAGCCCTTTTTTTCCTGTTCTAAATACAAATTAAATGTTTCTCTCATATTCATGCCATCAACTTAAACTCGCGGAGGTTGCATGCCAATAGCATGTCAGGTTACAGCTTCTACATTTTACTATCATTATAAAAATTCATCTGTGTACCTAAACTATAAGCAACACCCACAGGTTGCACAGAACATGGTACGAAATCGCTTGACACTTCACTTTTGATCAAATATTGACCTGCCATGAAAGCCAGTGTAAGTAGTGGTGGCCCAGTGGTAACGGCCGCGACTTACGAGTTGTAGGTTCGAACCCTGACAGGAGCTGTATGTTGTGTAAATGATCTCATCCCCACTGCTTTAAAACGGTGAAGGAAAACATCGTGAGAAACCGGCGTGTCCTAGAAACAAAAATTCAAAGACATGTGACCTCTACCACCTCTGGATGATACAACTAATGGATTACGACCCACTGCTACTCACAGAGAGGAGGCCTGTGTCCCAGCAGTGGGAACATTATAGGCTGATTATGTACGAAAGACAGCGGGATAATTAAGTAACACACTTACAATGGCAATGCCTTTTAAATTGACAATTCGACAACATTTATTGCGTTAGTTACGTTGTCGAGCAAACGCTTTTCTGAAACACATGAAGCAGTGGATTAGCAATTTTCTTCAAAATCTTTGGGGTTGTGATAGAAAGTATTTTACGTTACTGCAGGGTTAGCATGACGCTTTCTATTTCTTCGAAGAATAGACACGGCTCTTTCTATACAAAGTGACCTTTCGTTTCTCCTTTTTTGACATTCCACCGTAGAAATCCTTCTACATAAAAAAGGACATAAACAAAGATCGTTAGAAACAAAAGAGAATATGACAGATTGTTGAAGGATTTCTACGGTGAGATGTCAAAAATGGAGAAACGAAATGTCACTTTGTATAGAAAGAGCCATGTCTATTCTTCGAAGAAATACAAAGCGTCATGCTAAGCCTGCTGGAGTGCTGATCTTATTGCATACAAACTGACTTTAATACAAACATTACACTTGATGTTCTTTATTTTAGCTAATATTATAAATGCAAAAGTGAGTTTGTTTGTTACGCTTTAATGATTAAACAGAATTGGATGAAATTTGGCAGATGGGTAGACCATGACCTGGGTTAGGACATACGCTACTTATCATCCTGGATCGCGGATGAAGTCGCGGTCAACAGCTAGTTTCACGTAAAGTAGCTTAGTACACAGTAATTGTTACATGGATAATAGGTACTAAATATCTAGGAAAGCTCGACTCCTGACTCGACCCTTGATTTAATACCATTTTTTTTTCGAGAACTGGGAAATGAGGGTTTATTCGTAAATAGGATACCTGGGAGTATAGTTACCTATGGCGGCATCTACATCGCCACATGCGAACTACGCACACACTGACGTCACGCAAAATCCTGCATCGCGCAAGGAGAGTTTACCGCGCAACTAGCATATATACGACATCGACGTAGACCGTAGGGCAGTTGCCCACAAGACACGACACCCGTCTGGTCGGAGGAACCTCCCTTTTGTATGGAGGACGAGTGAACTTTACACCCTGTTCCTCATGCCTCTATACTGGTGACCCCGAATATGAACGTCAGCGCAACCTTCGTGCAACTACTTCAGCGTGACGTCATCATCATCATTTCTTCAAGCTTTTGAGCGGCGAGTCGCACAGCCAGCCAGCACCCACGGCTTCAACGGGTTTCCTGACAACCAGCATGCAGCGACCGCGCGTACCTGGTCATCACCCTCAGCCTCATCAGCAACCGTGGCACAGCACACTGCAATTTCTGCCGGTCCACAAGCTGAGCCCTTGAACCCTCTCCTGGTCGACGCCAGCAGCCAGCCCTCAACCCGGCGCTGTACCACGTCCGACTCACTGGAGCATAACGCAGCGCCATCCCAACTCACTGGGGCATCACCGCAGACAGTTCCAACCCACCGCGAACTATGCGACAACCGGTTCCGACTCACTGGAAGCACATCTGGCATTAGCAAGCATCGCAAGATACACGACCCTCCGTTCTCCGGAGGGGAGTGATGTGGCGGCATCTACATCGCCACATGCGAACTACGCACACACTGACGTTACGCAAAATCCTGCATCGCGCAAGGAGAGTTTACCGTGCAACTAGCGAATATATACAACATCCCGACATCAATCGTCGGGCAGTTGCCCACTAGACACGACACCCATCTGGTCGGAGGATCCTCCCTTGTCTATGGAGGATGAGTTAACTTTGCATCCTGTTCCTCATGCCTCTATATACCTATAGATTTTTCTTCCAAGATCGAATAGAAAAACTATTCCTTATTGACCTATTTAATAATAAAAAATCTAGCTTATTGAGGCAGAACTGTGAAAATTGCAATTTCCTTGGATTTATTTCATAACGTTCTTTTGCGAGTAAAAAAACATTCTATAAATGTTGAATTCATATTTTGTACCTACTATGTTTCTTTTATTTTTGCCTAAAGAACCGGCGGGGTAATTGTGTCACACTTTAATTGTGACATTCATTGCGGTATTTACGTTGTTGAGCAGACGAATTTTTCAAACTTACGAAGAATTGGATAAGGAATTTCCTTCTTAATCAATCGGATCATCATCATCATCTGCCTGCTTTTTCTCAACTATGTTGGGGTCAGCTTCCAGTCTAACCGGCTGCAGCTGAAGCGGAGCGCAGTGGCGGATATACACATTTTCCAAATATAGGCTGTCAAATATTTGCCGCCCTTTTCTCTACAATTGTCAGTTTCAGATTTCTTAGAATCCAACAATTTGATTGAAATGGCACAAGAAATAGTTATTGGGTATATTTCTGAGCTAATCAAAGCTCAATCATGTACAACTAAAATGTAAGGTAAGGCGGCAAAACAAAATGAGGCCGCCTCAAGGTCTTTTGAGTCTTTTGATTTCTAGTAACATTTTGCAGAAATTAAATAATTTCAATTAAAAAGAAAATGCTATTCACTGACATTTTCATCTAAAAGCAAGTTAGTGGGATGGAAGACCTGTGGGTCGAGCTCGATTTTTTTTTAGGTTTCTTTTGAACATTCATACGGACTTTATCGACTTATAAAGAATAAAACTTAAAAGACATATAAAACAGTTAAATCTGCCACTGATGGAGCGACTGCTAATCTGACCTCCACAACCCAGTAACTGGGTAATACGATTCCCCTTGGTAAGACTGATTGTCAGACTTTCGGGCTTCTAACGACCCGTAACGACTGTCAAAGATCTACAAATGACAGCCGGGACCAACGGCTTAACGTGCTTTCCGAGGCACGGAGGGGTCTTGGTATGTAAAGATGGTCACCCATTACGGACCAACCGTGGCAAGCAAAACCTTAACCTGATCGGTCGATTCGTGCGGCTGTTATTACTTAGCCACAAGCCCCATAAGTTCTTTATCAACGATATAAACGCATAAATATAATGTAAAGTCGACACAGACATCTTTCAGCTGTCGGATAAGGCGGGAGGAAACGCCCGGGTGTCACCACTGTGTGGATCGCCCGGAGGACACGGTGGAGCATACGGTGGAGGTCTGCCCGGCCTGGGCAGAGCACCGCCGTGTCCTCGTGGAGGCGATCGGCGGCAGAGACCTCTCGCGTCCGGCCCTGGTTCAGGCCATGGTACGGAACGAGAGGGCATGGGCAGCCGTCACCTCCTTCTGCGAAGCAGTAATGCTCGCGAAGGAGGAGGCGGGACCGTTGAGGGAAAGGCAAGTTTCGCGCCCTCTCGCCCCTAGCCGCCGCAGGAGACGCCCAGGGCGTCGGGAATCCCGGGCGGATTTCCGGCCACCGTAGGCGCGGGCTTGCGGACGGTGAGCAATGGGTAGCTCACCGTCCGGTAAGGACCAGGCCCGGGTCGACGGCGCGTTGTATTCCACGCGCGCCTCAAAGAGATGTCATCAGCACATATAGTAGGGGTCCACTAGGGCCGATGCCTGCCGGGGTCGCGGGAAGGTACTTATGGGTCACCGAGGCCCCCGCAACACAGGCAACAGGAAGGAATACGAGTGGGTTTTAGTCAGTAAAAGTCTGACACACCCTCCCGCTCCGCCCAGAGCGAGAGAAGTTATTTGATGATTTCCCAAACTCAAAAAAAAAAATAGACATCTTGCAGGTTCCAATTCCCATAGTTTCATTTTCTGCCAAAAAAATCGTATCAAAAACATACCCTTGATAGAAACAGTTTCTCCACTTTGCCTTCATACCGTAAAGCCTTATAATAGTGCTATTATAAAGGACGATTGGACTATTATAGGAGCGTTACAGGACAGTTATATGACTGTTATGAGCTGTGTAATGTCTTTTATGACTGGCAGTCCCCGTTAACATAGACCATGTTAACGGGGACTGTTCAAATACTGATACCTTTAATTGTTACTGTTTTAAATTCAGAATGTTTTAAGACTTATATTAGATGGTTTTATTGTAAAAGTGGTGTAAATACTTAAGCACAATAATATTAGTGTGCTTAAGTATTTACACCACTTTCACATCGGCCTGTAACAGATAAGCATGTACCTACTTTTTTTCCACTAAATCAATAAAAGACATTAATAAAATACCAAGAAAAGAAAAGTATTAAAAGTTAAATTCAACTACTGCTTGTTGCTCAAAAAAATTATGAAACTCCAACAATTTTGTACGTTCAAACGTTCGTTCTGTCGCGGTCATGGTGTGACGTCATTTACCACGATACTGCTTTGTTGACATTTGTTTTTTAGCCCCAAATCATATAAATTACATTATTTTTTGTGCTTTATTGAATCAGAAATCGCCTTAGTATGAGATTTCAAGTATTTTGCAAATAACAGATTTTTATTCACATAGTTTTTTACGTCACTGCCGGCCGGCATTGTCGAAAGCAACGCATTTTGAGTTTGCGTTCCCTTCCACCAAAAAATCGCAACATAAAATAATTAATGGTAAAATAAGTAATGCATTAAAGCTCGTGCAGACTAGCGCGATATCGCGGGCGCGACAGGCAGCAATATGCCTGTCGCCCCCGCAATATCGCCCCAGTCTGCACGAGCCTTCAAAAAATATAAAAGAAATAGAAATTTGTTTCTTGACTATACAATCAAAACCTAGACCTACAATGTACAAAATCAGCCTATAATGTTCCCACTGCTGGGACACAGGCCTCCTCTCTGTGAGAGGGAGTGGGCCGTAATCCACCACGCGGGCCCAGTGCGAGTTGGTAGATGTCACATGTCTTCGAATTTTTGGTTCTAGGACATGCAGGTTTCCTCACGATGTTTTCCACTTCACCGTTTTGAGAGCAGTGGTGATGTAATAATTTACAGTAGTAAGTAAAGCGCTTGTTTGGGTTCGAACCTACGACATACAACTCGTAAGTCGCGGCCGTTACCACTGGGCCACCACTGCTCCATGTCTACATGTCTTTAAATATATATTTAAATAATTAAAACTTTTTACAAAAATAAACAACCGTCTTCCAAAAAAACATAGTATAGTATATTTTTTGGAAGACCGTTGTTTATTTTTACCAAAAATTCGAAGACACACGAAACACTACAAAGTGAAAAATAACTTTAATTTTGGAAGTCGGTGGCAAACAACTAAATTACAGATCATTTTAGTTGTTTGCCAACGACTTCCGAAATTAAAGTTATTTTTCACTTTGTAGTATTTTTTGGAAGTCGGTTTTTTTTTTGTAATTTGTTTTTTTATTTTTCACTTTGTAATTTATCTAAGTTACAATAGCCTAATATCAACTGCTCACCGCCTTTTACAAAATATTGCTTTTGTTGATGCAGGGACGTTAATTGTTGTAGAGTTCTACTGGTAAGAACCAGGAGAACTGCCACTCACCATATGCATTGTGAAAAGCATAAATGGCTTAGCAACCATATTAAAGTACTTAATCGAATCGCAATTCGTTAAAAACATCTTATTAAGTAGTTCCGGAGGCCATCTGTGGTCTTCATCATCAATTCCACTCCACCAAATGGTGCTTTCCGAGAGCAAATGCACAAGTTACCATAAAAAATATCTAAATCGCTATAGGTGTGCCTTTAAAATTTGAGGATTTTCCTCGATTTCCATGGGATCCCCTTATCAGATTATGACTTGGTGACAATGGGACGACCTCGGGAGTATACCCTTTCAAAGAAAAAATGAATTTTAAAATCGGTCTACAGTTAACGGATAAATTGGTGAACACACATAAAAAAAATTGAGAAACCTCCTCCTTTTTTGAAGTCGGTTAAAAAAGATAATATTTTTTTTTAACTGCCTCGTGGTCTAGTTGTCGCAAGCGCTACTGCTGAGCACGAGGTTCTGGGTTCGATTCCCGGGTCGGGCAAAGTGTTATTGGGTTTTTCTATCTGGAATTTCTCAGTAGCAGCCTGGAGTCTGGATTTGTGCCCGGTTGATGGCAATAGGCTCGCCCCCTATTACATGGGACTTAATAAACATAACTGGCAAAATGTGGGTGTACGTACTACAGGTACACCTCTGCCTAACCCTTCGGGGAAACAAGGCGTGATGTTATGTATATATGTGGATGTAATTTATTTTTCTGGTTTTCTTATAAATATTATTATTATAGTTTATTTTCAAAACTCCCTCCGCTCGGTTTATGCAAATATCAATACACAAATGCAATATCATTGAAAAAGTATTTTTCACACACTTTAAACTTCAAGCATCAGGCTAGCATTCTGTGGGTAGTAAAAAATTCACTCGTTGGCGTCCCGCCAATATGCACTTGTTTTGTAGTGGCTCTGTTTGTCTCGTGTTGTAGGTGGTTAGGGAAATTGTTGGTTTTGGGAAATGTCTGGATTTAATTTGGAATGTTTTTTTTTTTAACCTAAGTTTTGTCTCTCATCTTCGTGCCCGTGACTACAGATGTGAAACCGGTTGAGTACGTTGTCAACCGAGCGGTAGATAACGAAATTTTTCAATAACATCCGTTATCTACCATTTTAGACGGCATGAAATGGATAAAAACCAGTTTTTTTAATGGAATCAGTTTTCTCTTAGGTAAGAAATACATAGAATAAATTTGGGGCTATTAACGGTAATCGATTGTTTGAAAAGAAAAAAATAGATTCTTTTTTTTAATGTACGTGAAGTAATTTAATGTGAATGAGTAAGTTTATGAGAGATTTTGCGGTAGCAAAGTGGCATCAGAAGTAAGGTGCACGACACTGCAACGTCGCTCACGGTCACGTGACGACCCGCGCGCAAGAGTTTGTACCTACCATTCTACGTTAATAATACGAAACTCGTAAAAAAAAATAACAAGTTTCGTGTTATTATTGTAGGAAGGTACCTATTGGGTAAAACTGGGTAAATAGAGACCCACGGGTATGTGGCGGCATCTACATCGCCACATGCGAACTACGCAACACACTGACGGCACGCAAAATCCTGCATCGCGCAAGCAGAGTTTACCGCGCAACTAGCATATATACGACATCCCGAAATCAACCGTCGGGCAGTTGCCCACCAGACACGACGCCCATCTGATCGGAGGATCCTCCCTTTTCTATGGAGGATGAGTGAATTTTACACCGTTTCTCATGCCTCCATAGGTGAATAGATACAAAACTTTTAACGGAGTTTCAGGGTTGAATTAATAATTAATGTAGTTTATTACTAACAAGGTAAGGTAACTTCTTAATTTTAATTCAGTAAAAAAAGTCGAGACCAACAAACAACATCTTCACTATAGTGAAAAACCATTTTAAAGTTACAAATAAAATTACTTAGGCTCAAAACATAACCAACCTTTTTAGCTTGCAGTCGGATAAACGACCGGTAGTCACCCATTGTTTATAAGTTGTTATCGCCTACTTTGGATAAGTATCCGTTGCTTACCACTGTTTTACAACTTTACCCGTGACCCATGTTGTTTGTGGTAGGCGCAACACGTTTTCGTCATCTATGCTCCCCTGTCAACCGTCACGCTATCGTTCACTCCCTTCTCTTTCATATCATCCCTCACACAAACCATCGATCTTTTGTTTGTTTTTTTTGGGTTTTAATCTCTATGAAATATCAATATATAAGATAACTACCTAGATATACAAATAAATACAAAAAAAAAACAGAAAAAGAGAGAATGGGTGTCTGTAAAGTCGGTTTACAGACGATAATTTTACGTGATAACGAGAGAGAGATGCGTCACAAGCCGAACGCTTAGGCCAATCGTGCCTCTCTATCGCTAGTTCCACGCTCTCGCTTGCACGCTCGGCTCAGGCCGAACGTGACACTTTTTCGTGCGTGCAGTCGGCTTTCATCGATTTATAAGACATTATGACCTCAACAAAAGAACACTTAGGCGTCCAAGTACTCGTCCACATCATCCGGAAAAGTGCCTAGAAGACTGGCAGCGTGGCAATCCACGTTGAATGGCAATGCTAATTCTTGGAGTACTTCGACACCTAAGCGTCCGTTTGTTTTTTTTATTTATTTGGGGATATATTTAGTTAGTAATTTAATTTAGTACCTAGTGTAAGTAGTTAGTAGCGTCATATATTGTATAATCTAAGTCATGTTAGTCTTAAACAATTGTGTTAGTAAAAACTAAATCGTTTAGGAAAAAAAAATGAGATTTATTCTCTGAAGTTATGATAATAATTAAATGTTCTGGAGATGATATTTATATTTTGCGAAAAAAAAAAACCAAATAAATAAAAGTCTAGTTACAAAGTACGTATTACCATAATTTTAACTGAAGCAGAAAAAATTGTCTTCAAAATAAGTACAGAAAGGAATCTTTTTCTTTGATCTAGATTATAATATATTTGGTGGAAAATGCTTGACCGAATACTGGAAAGTTATAAAGAGTTCTAAGTCCCTTTGTTTCGATATTCTTTGTAGAAAACATGAATCGTGTAGTTTTATTGCCAGACAATATCATTTCTACAATGTTAACATTTTAAGTTAATCTTCTATAAATATTTTAAAGTTGCAATTCGTGTCTGCCTGTGTTGTTCTTCTAAACTACGCAACGGATTTTGCCGCTCTAACAACAAATATTAAAAATAAAATATCGTTAAACATTAAAAGGGGTCCCGCTACAAGAAACGTGTTTTTGTCGTCGATTTTTTAATTTCATTTGGTGTATGTGAGAACGTTGTAGGATTAACGTCTATTACCAGATCATTGTAGATCATTTATTTTTGTTTTGTAACTGGTACTTATTGTTAGGCCTACACTGTCCTCCCATACATTTAACACTGTAATTTTAAAACATTGTAAAAGCCAATTATTATTAAAAGAGTAACCGTGGAGTTTCTTGCCGGCTCTTCTCCTTAGGAAATACCAATTGGATTCTGACGTTTCATAAATGCCCATGTAGGTTTATGTGAAATAAAACATTTTGATTTTGATTTCGATGTTAGGATTTATTTGATTGCTTCAAAATACATGCATTATTATTGTCTTTGTTTTATTTATAATCGCAATACCTTCTCCACGTTATAATATTTCTCCATATTTCTGCTCGTTCCTTCAAGGAGTAGGTAAAAAATACTTTTTTTTTGTTCTAAAAGGCACAAATATACAATTTCATGTTCAGCAGACCAATTTTGTACGTCCTATTCTATGTTAATACGCACAATGGTTTAATCATATCCTTTTATGAGGTGTCAAATACGCATTTAATTACTGCCATAATAATAACTGTTATAACTAATTGATAGTTTAATTTTATTGGCAGTTAACTCCTTTACGAGGAGATATTAAGTAGTACTTTGGGATATGTTCGGGGTTGAATGTTAATTTATTTTCTTGAATGTCTCTTTTTATCCGACTTCAAAAATTAAAGAGGTTGTATGTTCGTCTGTATGTATTTTCATCGATGTTTTCGTCAATGGTGGACCGATATTGTTTTTTTTTTCATTTGGTAGAGGAAGCTTGCGCGGTGGTCCGATTTAAATTTTATTAACTTTGCTTGAGCAGTTTTTAGTTAGCTTCAATAATACGTATTTTCCCCAGTAAGTCTATGTATGCCTGCCGGGGTCGCGGGAAAGTCTAAAAAGGGTTACTGAGGCCCCTAGCAACACAGGCAACGGAAGGAACACGGGTGAGTTTTAGTCAGTAAGAGTCTGACTCACCCTCCCGCTCCACCCAGAGCGGGAGAAGTTATTTAATAATTTCCCAACCAAAAAAAAAGTCTACTACTTACAGCAACCGACTTCTAAGAAAAAACTACAAGGTGAAAAATAAGTTTAATTTTGGAAGTCCGGGGCAAAAACGAAAATAGAACGTCAAAGACACGGACTTCCGTTATTTTTCACTTTGTAGTATTTTTTTTAGATGTCGGTTGTTTGTTTTTGTACAAAGTTTTTATTTTCGGTGTTATATTGGCCATATTGGAATATTGATTTTTTAGTACAGGAAGTACACGTAATAGGTATAATTAGCTGCTATTTTTTTAGCTGCAGACGAGCACTCTGCGAAATGTCATTTGCATGAAAACATTGTCGCAAAAGTGTTTCACGCGTAGGTAAGTTTTTTTCGCGCAAATGTGTTCATCGTAATTTCATGTCTTTTTTTTGGTGGTAAATTATCAAATAACTTCTCCCGGTCTGGGCGGTGTGTCAGACTCTTACTGACTATAACCCACCCGTGTCCTTTCCGTTGCCTGTTTTGTCAGGGGCCTCGGTAACCCTTTTGAACCTTCCCGCGACCCCGGCAGGCATCGGCCCTAGTGGACCCCTACACTTGTGCTGACGACATCTCTTTGAGGCGCGCGTGGAACACAACGCGCCGTCGACCCGGGTCTGGTCTTTACCGGACGCTGAGCTACCCATTGCTCACCGTCCGCAAGCCCGCGCCTACGGTGGCCAGAAATCCGCCCGGGATTCCCGACGCCCAGGGCATCTCCTGCTGCGGCTAGGGGTGAGAGGGTGCGAAATTTGCCTTTCCCTCAACCGTCCCGCCTCCTCCTTCGCGAGCATTACTGCTTCTGCCCTATTGCTTCGCAGGAGGAGGTGACGGCTGCCCATGCCCTCTCGCTCCATACCATGGTCTGAACCAGGGCCGGACGCGAGAGATCTCTGCCGCCGATCGCCTCCACGAGGACACAGCGGTGCTCTGCCCAACCTGGGCAGACTTCTACCGTATGCTCCACCGTGTCCTCCGGGCGTTCTACACAGTGGTGACACCCGGGCGTTTCCTCCCGCCTTATCCAACACAGGAACCTCCCAAAGCTGCCGTGTCCCGTGAGGACCTGCGTCAGGCGGAAAGTGAGGACGCCGTGGCGCCTCTCTAGCCACCCCTCAAAGAGGGAACTTATCGCCGCAATTTTGGCGTGCCCAGCACTGGGTTGCAACAATAGCACTCTCCATGTCGCCATGAGATCCCGCTGGAGCTCCGTCCGCTGTGCCGCGATTTCTCGCGGCAGCGGAGTTACGCCCCGGCGTTTCACCTCCTCGCGCCACTCCCATACGTGCGCGAGGACTTTTGCCTCCAGATCCCATGGCGTAATTTCATGTCTAAAGGTGCAATATCTAGTCTAAAAGGACGTTTTTTAAAATGTCCTAAATTTTTACTTTGACTACAACATGAACTGCAGAAATAATTGTATTTAAGTTTTGTTTTCATTTTGCACCATTTTATTGCAATGGAGAGCATTCTCCAGAGTCTAAGGTATTAATATTCTACATGGTAGAATCCAGCTCTTGAAGAACCTACAATGACATAGTTTCAAACAAGTCTACTTATCTGCCTAGCCTTTACCAAATATGTTGGATGCAGCTGAATACCAGTATATTACACGGAGTGACTGCTTATCTGCCCTCCATTACCCAGCTAATTTAAAAGAGTGTCCGAGGAGTTTCTTGCCCGTTCTTCTCCATAGGTACCTACTACGCTTTGGAATGGGCAACTAGCTTCATATTTCTAACTGACAGACTTCTTGAAAACTCAAAAGTGCCCGTAAATGGTTTTAGTTTGACTGTATATACTAAATCTGTGGTAATCATTAATAGAATGTCACTTTATCTAAGTTTGAATATATAATATATAACTGTGCATTATTATTCGTGTGTGTACACTTACCGCCTGCAAGTTTGTTTCCATACAAACTTCAAACCCCTAAAGACCTGCTCAGACATTTCAAAGTTTCCTTTCTAAGTGCATGCATTCTCTAAGGAACATGATAATTATGTTCCTATATATCTTAAGTGGCTTTGGCAGTGCTTACCTAACTGGTAACTGGTTTACCTCTGTTTAAGATAGCGAGCATTATTGGCCTATTGGTAATGGCGAGTTGTAACTTCTGAGGTGGAACCTAGGCAGACCAATTTTATTTTGTAATTTGTTTCGTCATCCCTCCTCTCAATCTTAAAACGGTGAAGGAAAACATCGTAAGGAAACTTAAAATGTCTTAGAACCAAAAATTCGAAGACATGTGACATCTACCAATCTGCAATGGGCCCGCGTGGTAGATTACAGCCCACTCCCTCTCGATGAGAGGAGGCCTGTGTCCCAGCAGTGGGAACATTATAGGCTGATTATGCATACTATAATAATTAGGAAATAGTAAAGACACGTAGACCGCGTCTTAAGTGGACGTGACCTACAAAATGTGGTAAAAAAACGAGCGAGCCTTACAAAAGTCGCATATGATGTGTAACATCTGACATCTCACCTTGGTAATAAGCAACTGAGCAGCGACAGAAATAAACCTCAGAATTAAAAAAAAGTTAAACACTGAAATATTTACTGGTCGAAATTCAATTCGACCCCCTCTACTTACAATCTATGAGTGAGTGAATTATTGTACTCACGGAATTAGTTACTAATTCCATGAGTACTATAATTCCATGCTATTATAAAGTATTTACTTATTCCTTCCTCAAGCTGTCACTTCCTGTCTACACGCTTCCGTCCCTTTCACGAATTCACTCCTACAGAAAGCTGAAGGAAAGATATTACATCAAAAAAAGAACGAAGGTTTGGGCTGCCTGTCAATTACGGCTTCAATATACCACCATAAGTATATATAAATTAAGGGACTTGTGGCTAAGTAATAGCTAATAACAGCTGCACGGGTCCATCGATCAGGTTAAGCTACACTTGCCGCGGTTGGTCCGTGGATGGGTGACCATCTTTACATACCACGACCCCTCCGTGCCTCGGAAAGCACGTTAAGCCGTTGGTCCCGGCTGTCATTTGTAGATCTTTGGCAGTCGTTACGGGTCGTCAAAAGCTCGAAAGTCTGACAACCAGTCTTACCAAGGGGTACCTATCGTGTTACCCAGTAACTGGGTTGTGGAGGTCAGATAGGCAGTTGCTCCATGTAAAATACTGGTATTCAGCTCTATCCGGTAAGACTGCAAGCCGACCCCAACATAGTTGGGAAAAGGCTAGGCAGATGATGAATATATAAATTAATAACAAATAAAAAAACACCAGATTGGGTCGTTGGTCTCACAAACGCTACTGCTTAGCTTGAGGTTCTGGGTTCGATTTATGGGTTGGGCAAAATCTTATTGGGTTTTCCAATCAGGATTATATCATTCTAAATAGCAGCCCGGAGTCTGGATTCGTGCCCGCTTGATGGCAAGACAACTGATGAAATGTAGGTGAAAGGTACTATAGTACTCCGCCTAGGTGCTATTCCCCTCCCCACCCCTCGGTGGAAAACAGGTGTGATGAACGACCAGTAATCCTGCCGAAGGTTGTTTGGCTTTGTAAAGAATATGTACAAGTTTACATAAAATAATAGGGGTTTAAATATGTAATTACCGCTTTAACGTATTGACCACTTTGAATTAAAATTAAACTTCCATGATGTGAGATTCCAGGGCCCAAATTCACTATGACCACTTAATGATTTTTTACTTCAAAATGGCGTCAATTCCGTATCTAATCACGTCATTGCTAAATATCGTATTCTCTATGACACAATTAATAAAACCGCGCGAAATGAACGCGAAGTTGTTTGAACTGTTATAATACTACGCTTGAAAACTGTACGGAATTGTTGTTGTATCGATTAGAGGAAGATTGTGTTCGGATAAAATTCAGCAAAACTTATATTGAAGAAGGTTACGATTGTTTTTCGTATATACAGGGTGAAATTGAATTCATGGGCATCCTCTTAAGGGGTCAATGTAGGTACTCGTCGTTATGAACAACTTTTCCGATGGAACTGAACCTGGAATTGCGAAAAAAAAATGTGCTGTTCCCTAAATTTTGACGAATTTAGGCAAACATAAATTAACAGTCGATTTTTTTGCTCGACTTCAGGTTTAAGGTTAAGAGGATGCCCATGAATTCAATTTCACCCTGTATACATAAACAAGGGACATTTTAAGGTCATGTTTATTAAACAATTGTTGAAAATTCTTTCTGATATATTTTTTTGTTGATGACGCCAATGCCTGTTAGGCGTTGGCGCCCGAGATCCGATGACAACATACATTTTTCATACTGAAATAAATGTAAACACAAATAAATCAATATAGGTTATGAAGGTCCAGCTAGTACTTTTTTAATAAAAATTGTGTAGGTGGCAAATGAATTACGATTAAGGCTGGGGCGATGTCGCGCGCGCGATATCGCGCTAGTCTGTAAGAGCCTTTATTCCCTTCAATCACGAAATGGTTCAATCAATTATTGTTGGTAATATATTATTTCAAAATCAACAAGAACCCTCAAAACAAATAAAATATGTACATGTAAACTCACTCGGACAGCTTTTGAAACAGACGTAAATTCAAAAGCATTAATCTCAATAAATTTTAATACTGCGGTTAAAATAATATTGTCATTGTATTTTTTTGTTTTATAAAGAAATAAAAGGTTTTCAATGCCCTAAATATTAATAAAGTAAAATAAAAAACGATACTTTAGGAATTATTGATGTTAAAAATGGAGTATTTGCAATTACTAGGTTTAAGATCAAATACTATCGAACAAAACTTCAAAACGCACGCGTGATTTCATAATGTGCCATAGACAATTTATCTTGCAGCATACAGAATCTATTCCTTGCCGTTACATGGGCTTCTACAAGACACGATATTGACGTGGTTTGCGCGTGGCAAGATATAAGCGGAGAATAATAATTACCATACGTAATTGGGGCCCAGAGTGAACCGTTTTTTCACATGATAACTATAACATTCTACATTTGAAAAATGTACAACATTAGATTTTTTGACTTTCAATTGTTTTTTACTTCTTACTAGTTTTTAAAGTAAAGATTGAAAATTAGAGTTTTTTTTAAAATACGAGTTCCGCTGTGGAACTAACGCAACAGAAACAGCTCGCATTATCAATGCTGTGTTTGGAGAGGATATGGTTAATGAACGCACTGTACGATTTTGGCTAAATCGCATTCGTAGTGGAAACTTTGTCTTGAAGAATGAACCCCGAAAAAGACCAGCTACTAAGGTGATAAGGTAAGGTAATGATGAATTGAATGCGATGGTGGAAGCCGATCTGTATCAAACTACCAAGGAATTAGCGGCATGGTTTGATGTTAGCTTACCCACAAAATTGACCCATTTGCATCAAATCGGTAAGATAAATAAGCTTGAGAAATGGGTGCCCCATGATTTCATTGATCTGCAAAGGGAAGTGCGCGTTGAAACTTGCCTTAAAATAACTTGAAAAATGGGTGTCCCATGATTTGATTGATCTGTAGAGAGCAACACGCGTTCCCTTACCTTGTTGAACTGGTACAGAAATGAAGGAATTTTGAGGAGAATTCTGATGTGTGATGAAAAGTGGATTCTTCAACAGAATGGCTGACTCCAGGTCAAACGCCGCAACAATGCCCTAAAGCGAGGCTTACCCATAGAAAAGTAATGGTAACTGTTTGGTGGTCATTTCATGGTGTAATTCACTACAGCTTCCTCAGATCCAGTTAAGCAATAACATCAGATGTCTACTGTACAGGACTTCGAACAATAATGGCGAAACTCGCAGCGAGACAGACCCAACTCCTCAACTGATCTTCACCACTATTGTTCCATGATAATGCCAGACCTCACACTCCACCACCTTAGAAACCATCCCTCATCCTCCGTACTCAACGCATCTGGCCCCAAACGACTACCATTTTTTCCGCGATTTAAATGATAAATGATTTATTTTCTGTAAGTAGGTTTGTACAAACACTTTTACACGTCAATCATATTTTTTAAATAAAGCTAGATGAGGTCGGCGTTTCCTATCTGACTACACTGAGAAGAAAGGCCGAAACAAACTCAGAGGTCACAGTCTCTTTTAAAGTCCAGACATAATCTTGGTCAGAACATGTGAAGGCCATGTAGATTGGTGTCTGAAATGATCCTTTTGAGGAAATAACCACACAGATTGAGTGGGCCTGTCCAGTCAGTGCACGCATTTGTCAGTAATCGTGCAACTCAACTCAGAACTTAAGGAGCTCAACGATTCGACGAACAATACCAAAGAAAGAACATTTGGGTAGGCCGCATAAATTACTCAAACTGCCAGACCATGATTAATACTAAATGAGAAAAAAAAAAAACAATAATGACCCACATAGGCTTCACATTCACTATAATTGAAAACAATATAATACTTTACAGGTAAATATTAAGTTCCAAACAGTATATTAAACTCCACAAAGTAAATATGTCAAAATGGTATATAAATAAAATAAAAGTTTCAGTATGCAATAATTGGAGCAGCTTAATCCCAAGCCTTTTTGTCCTCAATATAATCTTTAATAGTATAAAAGGCTTTCTGGCACAACTTACTTTTAATAAATGATTTGAATTTATTAAGGCTTAGATCTTGAACGTGGCTTGGAAGTTTATTATAAATTTGGACAATCTTATACAAAAAATGTTCTTCCCAGGAAGCAATCCAAAACGCCTTCACACAGATTGTTGAGTCCAGGTCCCCAGAGTTCTACCGCAAAGGTATAAATTACCTTCCCATGATATGGCAGAAATGTAAAGACACTAAGGGTAAATAGTTTAATTAAAAATATATATTAGACCTTAAAAAAAATTGTTTGAATGTTTCAGTACAAAACGGCAATTCATATTTAAATCCATACTTGTTTTGACAAAACTTACTCGGATAGAAATATACGCTTAAACAAGACGAGAGTCACTTGTTTTTCCCGTCAGTGAGTTGAGTTCAGGTCCCCAGAGTTCGACCGCGAAGGTATAAATGACCTTCCCATCACATGGCAGAAATGTATAGACAACGTGGGTACCTAATTACTTTGATAAAATAAATATATTTTTATTCTAAGGAGAATTTGTTTGAATCAGTCAGTACAAAACGGCAATTTCATATTTAAACCCATACTTGTTTACACAAAACTTACTCGGATGTAAATATACGCATAAACAAAACGAGAGTCACTTGTTTTTCCCGTCAGTGATTTTTTTTTTTTGGTTGGGAAATCGTCAAATAACTTCTCCCGCTCTAGGCATAGCGGCAGGGTGTGTCAGACTCTTACTGACTAAAACCCACCCGTATTCCTTTAGTTGCCTGTGTTACCAGGGGCCTCGGTAACCCTTTGGTACCTACCCGCGACCCCGGCAGGTTCCCGTCAGTGTGATGTTTTTTTTTGTACTGGACCATACCTGGGATGTTCCTGGTTACGGAGATATTGAAGATCCTACTTTATTGACGAAAACAAGTTTTAAATATTATAACTTAACTTTAAATACCTCCCATGACCCTTGAACCGTTGCATGCGCCCAATAGCACAATGTATTCCATGCGTTGCATTGCTCGCGACCGTAAACAGTGAATTTTCACACCAGCAATAAAAGTCGTTTCCCAGCAATTCTTTTTGTACATTATGTAACATTGTACAAAAATAATTTCTGGGAACCGACTTTAATTTTAGTTTGATGTACAGAATATCTTTTTACACTCTGTATTAATTTAGTTTTGTCTGCCTCGGGTGGTCTAATGGTTGCAATCGCTTTCGCTGAGCATGGGGTCCTAGGTTCAACTTCCAGGTAGTCCCCTTTCCTTGGTAATCCTTTTTTTATCCTTGCGTTTCTACATATAAGTTTGTGGAGAAGGTAGATTTTGTAAGCGATACTTATGTGTATTATGTGTACTTTGAATACTTAATATTATGCTTATGAAGGGCACTGCCTCAATGATCTAGTGGTCGCAAGCGCTCCTGCTAAGCATGAGGTCCAGGGTTCCACTCCCAGGTCGGGTTTTGTTATTGGGTTTTTCCATCAGGGATTTCTCAGTAGCAGCCTGGAGTCTGGATTAGTTCCCGGTTGATAACAATAGGCTCGTCCCCTATTACATGGGACTTAAATATAACTGGCGACTATAGGTACACCTCTGCCTAACCCACCTGTCCATTTATCAAATTATGGCAAAAAAACCACTATCTCTCTCCTTAAACATATTTTTTTTGTTTTTTTTTGCACTTGTTTCATTATTATTATTATTGAATACATATATTTATTTATATAAGTTTAATATTATATTTTATGTGTGTATGTATTTACGTAATTTTATATTCTGTAAATGGTACACCACTACCTACCGACTACCTGTAGTATTGTCTCTCCTTTCTCCCTTAATCCACCCACAGGTTGTCTTCAAAAGATCGCTTTTAGCGATCACACACGTCAATCATATTTAGAAAAAAAGAACTAAAACACAGAATGAAAACACAGAATGAGTGGACATATCCAGGCAGTGCACGCATTTGTCAGTAATCGTGCAGCTCAACTCAGAACTTAAGGAGCTCAACGATTTGACGAACAACAAAGAAAGAAACAAAGAAAGGACATTTGGGTAGGCCGCTTAAATTACTCAAACAGCCAGACCAAGATTAAAATTAAATGAGAAAAAAAAAAAGACCTAAATAGTCTTCACATTCACAATAATTGAAAAAACAATATAATACTTTACAAGTAAATATTAAATTCAACACAATATATTAAGCTCCACAAAGTAAATATGTCATTGTGTTTTGAATAATCATTATATGTCAAAAGTGTATATAAATAAAATAAAAGTTTTAGTATGCAATAATTGGAGCAGCTCAATCCCAAGCCTTTTGATTGTGTCACCCCTTGTACATTTTTCTACATTTATATCTGTAATTTTTATGGCGTACATAATAAAGAGCATTCTATCAATCTATCTAACCCCTCGGGGATTACGGGCGCGATGTTATGTCATGTAATTAAACTCTTTCATACTGCAGCAGTCAGTCTTTATCTCATCTCCGCAACAAAAGACTTAAACTTAACTCTCCAAAAATCTACCCTTCTATTAACTTCACAAAAACCCTCAAACAGTACCATATAAAGTACGGACACAAACTCCACAGAGATTGGATCGCGCCACGCCAGCCTTACGACCTATAATTTATTATAACCGGCTCCTGGGGTCAATTAAAGGCCTTGATTAGGGGAGTTTTACCCCTAACGCCTCGGAAATGTGGAGATGCTTAATCAGTACAATGTTGATATCATCGGGATAATTTACACCTGAGCATTGAGATTCGGTACTTTTAAAAGGATTTTTGTTTACGATCAAGGAAATTATTTTTTAACAGACTGACACACTAAGTATATTTTTCGTGATAATTTAACTATTTCATAGGACTGACAAGGACTGACGAAGAATATAGAAAACGAGTATCACAATTTGTATAGGGGTGTAAAGGGTGATGAAGCCAACAACAGCAACAGCCAGAGATATCTCTGGCTGTTGCTGTTGTTGGCTGTTTTGTTTGTGTAATTAGTGATTTGGATTGTTGATAATGGAATTTACGGACAACTAGAGATTATAAAACAATCGTTTTCCATTGCTTTGGATAACTATGATAATTTATAAATAGAAAGAAATTTTATTAATAGCAATTCATTTTTCATCATCGTCGGGGGCTTGTAGCTAAGTAATAACAGCCACACGGGTCGATCGATCAGGTTAAGCTACGCTTGCCGCGGTTGGCTCGTGGATGGGTGACCGTCTTTACGTACCAAGACCCCTCCGTGCTTCGTTAAGCCGCTAGTCCCGGCTGCCATTCGTGGATCTTTGACTGTCGTTACGGGTCGTCAGAAGCCCGAAAGTCTGATAGCCAGTCTTACCAAGGGGTATCGTGTTACCCACTAACTGGGTTGTGAAGGTCAGATCGGCAGTCGTTTCATTTAAAATACTGGTATACCGCTGCAACCGATTAGATTAGAAGCCGACTCGAAGATAGTTGGGAAAAGGTTAGGCGGCTGATGATCTTGCATCTATTTGGTGTTGACGCAGAATGTATTCTTCTTCCACACATCTCTATCAGCGGTCACCTTAGTAACCAATTCCTTTCTATCCTTATCATCTTACACAAAACCCATCCCATCTATCGTGTTGTCCGTCTTCCTCTCACAGAAAGGAGGCCTGTGTCCCAGAAGTGGGTACGTTATAGGCTGATCATGGTATCTTGTTTTTGGTCTTCCTCTACTCTTAGTGTCTTAACAGATAGATTGCAATTTAAACGGCAATTTTGCAGTTAGGATGCAGTTCTATTGCAGTTGGCATTACTGCCTCGAAAGTGTCGCAGCTGTGCAGTTCAAATACAGTCCGTCTATCCAAACACTTATTCTTAAGGCGCTGACAAGACCCAATTGACCAAAATAGGCTTCGCTTAAGAAATAAAATTGCCAAATCTGTATAGTTTGTGGTAGCGGAAAAAATATATGTTAATTTTGTACATATTTCCCAGAACTTGGTTGTTACCAAAACACGTTTTGAAAACAAAATCCCGATACAAACTAACGTTAAACTAACCTCTTACTTTGAGTTCTAATCCAAAATATCTGTATCAAATATCAACATACGTTACGTATTTAATTAATAACAAGAACGTCTTATTTGAATGCAGAACTTGGTTGTTTTTTATTTTCGATTACTCAACTCAGTTTTAAGTAAATAGATAATAACTTCATATTTTGCAATAAATTACAGGCGTTGTGTCATCGCGCTTCTCTTTCTTTTCTATGGAATTTGACAGTGACCGCGGTTTAGGTGTTGTCAGCGTCTTAACCTGTTACGCCCGCGCGACACCGATTCAGAGTCAAAGAATAGAAAATCAATTGTGTCTCATTAGCTGTCCTTGACCAATTAAAATGCTGCTGCAAATGGCTGGATGGAATGGAAGCCAATGAAACTCAAAACGTCCTTCATTAATCCCCATCCCTTGCCCATATCATTACCAGTTTTCAAGCTTCTCGGCTAATGATAAAAGTTAGTTTAGTTAGTTTTCAATTAAATACGCCTAATGCAGCATTGATTGCCAGCCCGTGTTCAGTAATTTTAACTGGCTGGTAATTTTACCACGACTATTCTTATTGTAGGTCGACCCGACACCTGACCCGACCGATTGTTTTGGATTAGTGAGGCCGCACACCGGAGCCACACGGAATACGGACCCTACATTTACTGCGCCGGTAACTCCCCATTGACTCCGAATAGGAGTCGCACTCCCGAACCCTTCAGTCCCCACTGACACTGAATAGGAGTCTTGGGCCACGCGGTTTGCAATTCTATTATAATGCAATAAGATGCTCATCCGTTATAATAGAGTTGCAAACCGCGCGCCAGAGGTGGCTCACATGCGCGCCGGCGGGGCTTGACGGTTTGGGCTAACTGGCATACCGCGCGCCGTTCGGGGGTTTAGCGGTTTACTTGGAGCAAATTTAAATGTGTCAGACGCAAAGTTGTGGTGCAGTTTCCACCTTCCAGTTTCCAGCTTCCATCATCGTTCGACGATACAGATTTCTTGATGTGGCAATTAATGAGAAAAAACCGGCCAAGTGCGTTTCGGACCACGCACAATGAAGTTTCGTAGCTGGGAAGTTGGTATGAATTTATCCCAAAAACAAACTTAATATTGTAGTTGAAAAACATGTTCTTCCATACATCGATATATGCCACAATCAACTCACCAACTGCAAATTTAAGTTGGTAGACGAGAAAAAAAAAATTCATCCCCACATTACGTGCGAAGGAGGTATCGTAAAAAAAATATTTTTTTCAAGATTTTAAGCACTTTGTCCCTATGCCAAATTAACGCTTTCTAGTACAAAGCGTCTCTGAGCTACAGCGGGGACAGACAGACAGACGGACAGACGGACATGGCGAAACTATAAGGGTTCCTTGTTTACTACGGAACCTTAAAAATACATTATTGGGTTCACCAGGTCAATCAAGATACGAGTACTACAAACATTTCGCAAGAGTAGAAGTAGTTCGAAGAAGAAAGTATCATTAATATCATCGAATGTCTCAAACCACATACATGGTTGTATAATATAGGATTTTTTCGAATTCTACAATAAACTCAACGTAAAATTCAATGTTGTTTGTCATTTTTGCAAATTCCCGCGCCACAAAATACGAACGTGTTCGATCTTGAGTTTGTGTAGCGCGGCAAACGTGTCGCCACAAACTCCGACCGCCACAATTGAGTCCGTGGTATGCGTGCTTGCACGCAGATATACGGAGGCGTTAAATGTAGCGTGATTCAAATGTGGCGCCACAATTGTCGTAATACAAGTGTATGTCTGCTGTGCGGCCTGCCTTAATGTCAATGGTAATGTAAATTAAGATTTAAGTTTATTTTATTTTATTTGGGAAACAAACAATCGTACATTGTATATTATATCTAGATAAACAGCATGCTATAGGTTAATGTACAATCCATTACGTTTCTACATGTTACTAGCTTAAATTAGATACAGTTTTGGTAAAATTAAATAAAATCAATATAACAACAATACATTTTTTTCGTTATCTCAAATCGAATAGTTAATACATACTTAAATAATACATAATATGCAAACATTAGGAGCAAGGCACTTAATAATTTGTTTGATAAGGTTTAGATAGAGCAAATATTAATTGTCTTTTCGTTTAATTTCTTGGTAATTGTGAGGTCTGACTACGAATTCTTATACATATAGCCGGAACTAAAGTAATGTATTGCTTTATTTTTCATGTTATTTACAAATACAAATATTTTATTTTCTTTAACAAGCTTCGTACTACATAGCTATAGATAGAAAAGGTGTTTTAAGCAAATAAAAGCTTGCATTAGGACACTCCACTTTACCGCAACTTAGATTTCCTTAGTGTACATTCACATATAAAAATATGCCAGTATTTACTATTTACATAATTACACTGAAAAAAAAAATATCCATTTTTTTGGTAATGTCCAAAGAAGTAAAACTAACTGAAAAAAAAACAGTTGAGTTATAACAGTAGATTTTACTGTGCATCTCTTAAGCTCTAAATAAACAATACTTCAAAGAAACTGTTTGTTTCAGTAAACTTTAATGTTCATCCAATTGAAATAATTGTTTAGCTCTTTACTGTTTTTGCCCATTTCAGTGCACTGTCAGTAATCAATTATTTTAACACAAAAATAAGTTTCCTGAACCATTTTTTTTACTGTACAACAACAGTAAAAAGTATCGTTTCATTTGTTTCAGTGTAAGTAAAAAAGAAGTAAGAAAGTTAATACAAAAGAGAAAGATAATTATACAAGACCAATACTTTACAGCAGTGGTGGCCCAGTGGTAACGTCCGTGACTTACAAGTTGTAGGTCGTAGGTTCGAGCCCGGACAGGCACTTTACTTTGTGTAAATAATTTCATCACTACTGCTCTCAAAAAACGGTAAAGGAAAACATCATGAATAAACCGGTATGTCCTAGAACCAAAAATTCGAAGACATGTGACATCTACCAACCCGCACTGGGCCCGCGTGGTGGATTACGGCCCGCTCATTCTCGCAGAGAGGAGGCCTGTATCTCAGCAGCGAGAACATTATAGGCTTATTATGGAATACTTTACATCAGCCTAATCAAATGAGCAGAGGTGGCCCAGTGGTAACGTCCGCGACTTACAAGTTGTATGTCGTGGGTTCAAACCCAGGCAGGCACTTTGTCCTCATGCATGTATGGGAATGGCGCGAGGAGGCGAAACGCCGAGGCGTAACTCCGCTACGGGATCTCATGGCGACATGGAGAGTACGCAACCCAGTGTTGGGCACGCCACAATTGCGGCTATAAGTCCTCTCTTTGAGGAGTGGCTAGAGAGGCGCCACGGTGGCCTCACCTTCCGCCTGACGCAGGTCCTCACCCGACATGGCAGCTTCGGGAGATTCCTGTGTCGGATAAGGCGGGAAGAAACGCCCGGGTGTCACCACTGTGTGATTCGGCCACCGTAGGCGGGGGCTTGCGGATGGTGAGCAATAATGGGTAGCTCACCGTCCGGTAATGACCAGGCTCGGGACGAGGACGCGTTGTATTCCACGTGCGCCTCAAAGAGATGTCGTCAGGACAAGCGTAGGGGTCCACTAGGGCCGATGCCTGCCAGTCGCGGGAAGGTACCAAAGGGTTACCGAGGCCCCTGGCAACACAGGCAACGGAAGGAATACGGGTGGGTTTTAGTTAGTATGATTCTGACACACCCTCCCGCTTCGCCCAGAGCGGGAGAAGTTATTTGATGATTTCCCACCCTAAAAAAGGCAGGCACTTTACTTTGTGTAAATTATTTCATAACCACTGCTCTCAAAATGGTGAAGGAAACCGGTATGTTGTAGCACCAAAAATTGGAAGACATGTGACATCCGCCTACCGCACTGGGCCCTCGTGGTGGATTAAGACCGACTCCCTCTCATAGAGACCTGTGTCCCAGCAGTGAGAATATCATAGGTTGATTGTGAATCAAATGAGTGTGTGTTTTGTGTATGTTATATGGAGTAGGATATGTGTGATATTTACCAAGTCCTGGCTAAGAATACTTACACAGTTAGACCGTACTCTAGTGTGCAGGACGCCCGCTCGTAGAACAATAAGAAACCTATATTTAATGTATAAATGTTTGTAATAAGTACGTAGCCTTAAGTTCATTTTAGTATAAGCATTCCATTGATTATTAGGAACTTTGTCATGATCGCGAGCGACTCTAGGTCAGGTTCAGAGCAGGTCTGAACTTGTCAAAACCTGTCCGAAACTTGAGCCACCACTGCCAGCCTCTGATTGGTGGACCTAGAGTCGATCGTAAACGTAATTTACATAATGAACATTTGTTGGTAAATTAAAATCATCAAGACAGCGCTACCGCCGCTACTTGTACCTATGTAAATTCATATAAGTATGGGGCAGTTTGAGCCTTCGAATCATTCCGCGCTCGACACCCGCCGTGAACGGACGTGCTGCCGCTCCCGCTCGCTGCACTCGATCACTGCGCTCTCGAATTCCGGATCTCGTTACGCTGCCGTAACTCTCAGTAGTCGCCGACTACTACCGATCCACGGTCGATTAATTTTATTAATCGGCCGTATTGATCTCAAAAAGTGCCTTTTTCAAGGCAAGTATTTCTTTAACAGAAAAAGTGTCAGAGTAGCTCATAGGCCCCCTCTGGGCTAAATCCACTGTTTCGTGGTCCTCGGTGGATACCTGACGGTGCCAACGAAACCGAGTGGGGTGTTGTTGTCCCAATACACCCGCCGAACCCCTTCAGGGCTAGGCAGTTAATTGGAAGGGTCCCAGAGTTAACCGGCCTTGGGGGATCTCCTAGTCGGCTCTGATGCACTGATTTCCTTTTCAGCTACTCACCTAGCGTCTTTAGGGTGTGTCTACACCCTTCGCGCTAGACTGGTTCAGGGCCCCTTTGCACATTAAGACTGGCAAAGGGTTACAAGCTTAGGGCTCACAATTAGGTACTCACCTCCCTGTCTGCACCCGACAGGGAGGGCGACTCATCCCCGGGCCTATCCACCCGGGGAGTTAGGTTTAGGGCCGTTAGGTCTATGTTAGGAGGAATTTAGATTCCAAGATTTCGCCCCCGTAATCCCCCCCCCCTCCCCCATCATGGAGGACGCCTTAATTCTGGCGTTCTTCAAAGAGGTCCTCTTCAAGGACCCAGACTTCCTCGCCAAATATGGCGCTAGGTTTGCGGCTTTTAGCCAGCCGCTTTCAACCGACTCCATCGCTGACTTCAGCGATGCTCTGACCCCCGCATCGACCACGACCGTGATCCCTCCTAGCCCCTCAGTGTCCATGGACATAGAGGAGCCCTTGTCGCAAGACAAGAGGTGCCCGACCCCTTTTTCCTACTCTGACGTAGAGTCAGTCGACTCTTCCTCTGCCCACTCCGCTCCCTCTTCCGAGGACGACGGCTTCGTGGCCGTCACCGGAAAGGGGAAAAAGAGGAAACAGAGGAAGGCGACGTCCTCGCAGGCGACTAAAATAGCCGCCACGGAGGTTCTCTCTGCCCCCACTCCCCCTGTATCTGTGGCGCCCTCCGCTACTATCCCCACCCCGACCGCTTCGTCCGCTAAGGACACTCCGGCCACTCCGGCCCCTAAAAAGATCCCCCCTCCCCCTCCTGTAATCTTGCAGGACAAAACAAGATGGTTGGACGTATCCAAGTGGTGCGTCGAACAAAAAATCGGCTTCTCTAAAGCCACCGCGACCCAACAGGGCATTAAAATTACCGTCCCTACGTCCCGCGACTATAGGGACCTAACCAGAGTCCTCCGGGCGAGAGGTGTGTCATACCACACCTACTCGCTCCCCGAGGAACGCCAGATCCGCGTGGTGATCCGTAGGATCCCGAAAGAAATCCCCACAGCCGACATCAAGGCCGACCTTGAGTCTCAAGGCGTCCCCGTGGACGAGGTGCATCGCATGCACCGCGCCAGGGGGGGCTCGGCATACGATATGATCCTTGTCGTATGCCCCCCGTTCGAAGGGCATCACCCTATATTTAAAGTCACTTCTATATGCCATCTCACGGGCCTCGTCATCGAGAAGCCCCGCAAGAGCGGCGTCGTCGGGCAATGTCACCGTTGCCAGTTATACGGGCATGCGCAGAAGAACTGCCATGCGACTCCCAGGTGCGTCAAGTGCCTGGGGGAGCATGGCACTTCGGACTGCCCCCGCCCTAAAGACCGGTCTTTGTGCACCGAGCCGCCCAGCTGCGTACTGTGCGGTGAGGCTGGGCACCCGGCAAACTACCGGGGCTGTCGTATGGCCCCCAAGACGTCCTCATCAAAACTGGTGAAACGTGCAGACGCCCGCCAGCAGAGAGAGTGCCCATCATATGGGTTCTTCCCCCCCCCATCACAGACATTCCCCCAACTCCCCCTGAGGCTAAGCCCGCAAAGGCCTAGCCCTTGGAATGCGATGAATCATCAGCAGGCGTTCCCTGCTATGGTTCAGCCCAGACCCACCCCGCCTCCCATCAGACCGCTGATGGACCCCCGCATCCGCGTCTCCGCGCCTGTCCAACCCGCGAGGCCCGCGCCCGCTCCCGTGGCCGCTGCCGCAACCGCTGCGCCACGGCCCGTCGCCGCTTCAACCACCCCGGTGGTCGGCCCGTCCATCCCGTCCATCCCAGTAGATCCGTTCAGCGTGATCTCTGGGACCTTCGCTCTATTTTTTACGCCCCGCGCGCGCAAAATGGCCAACGAGCTCGTTGCCGCCCGTAATTCCTGCGATCTCGCCCAGATACAGCGTATCTTCCACGCGTATCCAGAGATAACGCAAGCCCTGGAAAACTTCGCGAAACCCAAATAATGGATTTACAACCGAAGGCACGTACCAAACCCCGATCCCTAAAGTTAGGCTTCTTTAATGCCAATGGCATGATAAATCAACGCGATGAAATCGCTGCTTTCCTCCGCGACCACCAAATTGATATTCTCCTATTACAGGAAACATTCTTAAAGCCCAGCCGTCGAAACCCGTCAATTGCCAACTATCGTATAGTTCGCAATGACAGGACTAGATGTCACAGGGGCGGCACCCTAATTTATTTCAGATCAACCCTCCACTGCATCCCAATGGACCCGCCCCCTCTCTCGCGTTTAGAAGTGTCCATATGCAAGCTAGGCATGACTGGCCATCAACCGATCACCATAGTATCGGCCTATGTTCCCCCCGGTTCCTCATCGGAGTTAGCCCTTCCCCCCCTCTCTGACGACCTTTCCATTCTACTTGGCCTGAGTGACTCCGTTATCATAGCGGGCGATCTCAACGCCAAACATCATGCTTGGAACAGCACCAGGACCTCCACCAGAGGCAGACACCTGTTTGACCTATGTCCCATCCTCAACTTCGACATCATCGCCCCGATGACTCCCACTCACTTTCCCCACGACCCTAACCAAACCCCCGACGTACTTGACATAGCGCTTCTGAAGAGTATCAACCTACGGTTGGACTCTATAGAGGCGCTTGACGAACTCTCCTCTGACCACCGTCCAGTTGTTGTAAAGCTGGCACCACGCCTAGGTCTCCATGACCCTGATAGACCCCCTCTCACCAAGTTAGTTACAGACTGGAGGAAAGTAAGCGACTGCCTGAAATCCACCACGTTAGGTCCCCGACTAGACTCCATTCCCGACCACTTCGACTCTATCGCTGACACGACAGCCGCGATCGACTCATTCACAGTGCACGTACAATCAGTCCTGAACGACTGTTCAAGGGAGGTTCCGGCGATGGACGACCATCGCTGGAAGCTCCCGGACGATGTACGCGAACTGTTGAATGAGAAGAACGCGGCTGTCCGTGCGTACAGTAACTTTCCCAACCACGCGAACAAAGCCCATATGCGCTATTTACAGAGATCTGTAAAGACACGCCTATCGGAGCTGCGTGACGCTGGATGGGACAAGATGCTGAGCGAGCTAGAGCCCACTCACCGAGCGTTCTGGGACCTTCAGAGGAAACTCAAATCCGACGAAGTCGTCTCAATGCCCCCCCTGGTGCGCCCCGACAAGACCATCGCTTTCGATGACGTCGACAAGGCAGAATGCCTAGCCGATAGTCTTGAGGCTCAATGCTCACCTAGCTCTCAACCAGTAGACCAAGCTCACCTGTCCCAGGTCGACGCGGAAGTCGAACGTAGAGCCTCCTGACACACGTGCCAGATGGCGCTGGCACGTAAACATTACTTACTTAAGTGCTCCTGTTAAAATATTGTTTTTAATTAGTAAACTTAAACTAAAGACTGTGTAATATATATCAAAGTGAACCTGAACTAGTAAAATTGTTGTGACAGTGTTATCGTCGGTTATTGTGAAAGTATAACTAAATTAACAGTGACTTTACTTTACCCGAACAGTGACTTGCATTACTTGAAGCTGGACGCTAGACGCTATTTGTGAATATACTGTGACATTCTGACTCAATATTACAAACTTACACTTAAACCAAGTTCATCAAATACTGTGCCATAGTGATTTAGTTTTGTATTTGACAAAATTCCCCACGATAAATTTCGTTTTTTATTTGAAACAGTGAGACTACGTCATTGAGCCAATTCAAAATACCACCAATCATTATGCAGCATACATTGTTGCCATCCTCAAGACAGTGTTGACAGGAGGGAAATTACTGTTATAATTGTAAAATTGAGTTCAGAGCCATCTATCGACCTTACACGACATCATAACCACGTCATACAGTCCGTTACATTACGGGTGCCAATTTGAACATATTAAGTAGATACTGCTTGACCTAGCGGTGTAACAAACCGCCTTTGTTCGGACGCTCGGGAAGAGTCGGGTTCGAATCTCACTAGACGCAATTATTTTTGAAAGTTTAATAGTATTCTCGGAATGAATTTCTTGGAGAACATAACATTCCGACGAACACGTACGCGTTCGGAACCAAGTGTCGATGATAGCGAGATTATATCACAGACTATGAACTGTACGACGAGTAGTCTACCCGACATTTCAGAAGACGAAGACATTAATCAAATAAAAATTCTAAAAGATGAGATCAATAATTTAACTACCCAATTAAAAAGCGCACATGAGGAAATTGAAATATTATCAATAGAAAATAGTAACTTAAAAAGAAGTAATGAAGAATTTAAAAAGAAAAATGATATTTACAAAAATTTTGTTAATAGTCCTAAGAAACAAGAAGCAAAAACGCCATTAAAAAAGTCTTACAAAAATAAAAAATCACAACAAACCCAGACAACTGAGATTATTGAAAAAGACTATTCGAAAACCAATAGTAACGAGGATGGTGTAATTAACGCAGTTCAAATCGTACAAGACAAAACAAAAGAAAAAGTGGACCACAAACTATGCATCCTAAGTACAAACAGGAAAAACAATATACTAGCTATTGCAGAAAATACGTTTCTAGATTACAAAATTTGTCACTACCTTACACCGGACTGTGGTATAGAGAAACTTATTCATAACATTGATCTTAAGTTGAAAAATTACACAATTGAAGACTACTGCTTGATCTTCATCGGTGAAGAAGACTTTCGCCAAACCAACAACTATGTTGATCTAGTAATTACTTTACGTGAAACACTTTCAAAAATCAATCATACTAATAATATAATATGTGGACCAACATTTAAATTGAATGACTATTCTATGATGTACAACGGAAGAATAGAAACATTTAACAGTCTTTTGTACCTTGATGCTTGTACACATCACTATGCATATTTGTTCGATTCCAATTATTATTTATCGTATGATTTTACAATGTTTTGGCAAAGAAGTGGGTCTGCTAATAACAATGGTATGGTAAACATATTTAAAAACATTAATGTAATGCTTGGTGAGTTCAGGAGCTCAAATAATTTTTCTTTAATTAATAAAGAAGATGATAAGTCTTCTCATGCTATAGAAAAAAATATGGAAAATATGAATATTAACATAGATTGCTATAATAATTTGACACCCCCCACTTATTGTAATGTAAATAAGGAATGTACTGAATTTTTTCGCTGATTGTAAATTAATTAACTCGAATATTGCTCATTTGCATACTAAAAGTCATGAATTACTATCAAATAAATTTGTTAAAATAATGCATCAAAATATTGCTGGGTTAATAAATAAATCAAATAATCTTACTGTATGTTTGAATGAGCTACTTGAGAAACAAATTAATGTAGATGTATTGTGTATCACAGAGCATTTTATAATGGAAAGTTTCCAAAACCAAATATATATACCGAATTACCATCTAGTTTCTTGTTATTGTAGAAAGCAGCAAAGAAGAGGAGGGGCATGTATCCTAGTTAAAAATGGTATACAATCTAAGGATATATCTAAAATATCTAATGTATCAACTCCTGGAGTATTCGAATGTTGTGCCATAGAGCTTACTATGTATAAGATAATTATAGTCTGTATCTATAGGGTGCCAAACATAAACAATTTTGACTACTGTATGAATAAATTAGAAACAATTTTGCGAGAAATATCACGCTTGCAATACAAGAATATCATATTGTGTGGTGATTTTAACATAGATGTGCTCAAACAAAATAGTCACACTAATGAATTTGAATGTATATTGAATAGTTATAACCTAAAGTTAGCATTAAAACAACCCACTCGTATGGCAAGACTGACATGTATAGATAATTTTGCCCATAATTTCAATAAAACATGTAAGACTGATGTTATAGAATTGGCCCTGTCCGACCATACAGCACAGCTACTTTACTGTCCCGTACTAACATTATACGCCATAAACTACTGGTACACGATAAGAAGAGACTGCAAAACTGACAATTTAGATAAATTTAAAAAGTTTATTAGCAGTCTTTCATTTTCAGAAATTTATGAAACAAGTGATCCTAATATAGCTTATGACAAATTTATTGACTTATTTCAATTAATATACAATCTATGCTTTCCAAAAAAACTAATTAAAATAGATATAATAAAAAAACCAAAATGGTTGTCTAATGGAATAAAATTGTGTAGTCGAAAAAAAAGAAAACTTTTATGGCAGCTTAGATTAAACCCTAATAACCAGAATAAAACTTATTTCAAAAGCTACTCCAAATTGTTTAAAAAGATAATACACCTAACACAAAAGGCACAAAACAACTATTTTATAAAAACATCAAAAAACAAATCTAAAAGTAGCTGGCAAATAATTAATCGTGCTAAACATAATTTACCTAAACATAGTATACATAAAATCAAATTAGATAACCATTTAGAAACATGTCCCCAGAAAATTTCGGAAGCATTTAATGACTATTTCATCAATAAAATCCAACCACAAATACACGTTGCCGATAAACCTGAAAGTCTAAAATCCGATTGGAACACCAAATCCATGTTCATGGCACCCAGCGTACCACCAGATATTCATAACATTATAATGTCATTAAACAACACAGGCAGCGTAGGCTATGATGATATATCCAGTAAAGCAATAAAACATGTTTCAGTGGAAATATGTGGACATCTAAGCCACATCATAAATTTAAGTATAAGCGCGGGTGTCTATCCCTCTGCACTAAAAACATCTATCATAAAACCTCTCTTTAAGAAAGAAAACAGAGATCTAATGGAAAACTACCGGCCTATTGCTCTTATTCCAGTCATGTCAAAAATATTTGAGAAATATATGTATAAAGAACTGTTAGAATTCGTTCAAAAAAATAAGATTTTATGTGATGAACAGAAGGGCTTCCGACAACATAGGACTACCAACATGGCAATATATGACTTTTTATATAATGTTATTTGCAATATCGACAAACGAAACCCAGTGTGTGGCATATTCTGTGATATGACCCAGGCATTTGACCACGTACACTATCCTACACTATTAAAAAAGTTAGAAACATATGGCATAAGAGGCAATGTCCTTAATTTAATTGAATCATATTTAAGACATAGAAATCAAATTACTGAAATTAGACATATCAATACCCTAAAGAAGATAGAAGAGATTTATCGATCATCAGGGCGTGAAGTAGTATATGGGGTACCGCAGGGAAGCGTATTAGGACCATTTATCTTTATATTATACATTAATGACTTACCTAGATGCATTGAAGTACCGGTGACCCTATTCGCGGATGACAGTACTTTGACAATACCTTGTAAAAGCGTAGAGACGTATGAGAATGATATTAATAATTCCTTAAAATCAGCTATACAATGGATGCAGGAAAACAATTTGAAAATAAACTTAAAGAAAACGAAGGCTATACATTTTACGCAACGGTTACCAAGCATGAACCTTAACATACAATATTGCAATGAAAACATAGAAGAAGTTAACACTACAAAATTTCTTGGCCTCCAGATTGATAAAAATCTTAACTGGAAAACACATATTGAGATTTTATGTAAAAAACTTAGTATATCCGCATACGCTTTGCACACACTTTCATTCACATTATATACGGATGCTCTACTTACAGCGTATTATGGTTTAGTAGAATCCCATCTACGCTATGGGCTTATATTTTGGGGTAACTCGACGGAAAAAGAATCAGCATTCAAGTCTCAAAAAAGATGTTTACGGGCGATATTTAAACTTGACAAGACCGATAGCTGCATGCCTTATTTCAAAAATTACAAGATATTAACCCTACCGTGCTTGTACATATTAGAAGTAGCTGTGTTTGTTAAGTCGAATCCACATTACTATAAGCGTCTAGCCGACATATTCCCACGCAATAGACGTGACAATGATCAACTTTGTCTCCAATCCGCTAAGACGACCCTAATGCGAAAAAGTATATACTGTATGGCTCCAGTCATTTTCAACAAAGTACCTAAAAGTTGGAAAGAACTACCTTACTCTATGTTTAAAAATAGACTTCGTACTTTTTTGACCACCAGGGCATATTATAGCGTTACTGAGTTCCTTAATGAAAAAGAATTTGTCTTAACATAGTAGATTCATTTGGAGGTACTTACACAATAATGCTAATTTTACTCTTTAATTTTATATAATTAGAATAACCCATTAGTAATTAAGTATGACAACTTTAAATATTTTGTTATTTTGATTTATATTTTTTTTTTTTCTTTTTTCTTTTTGTTTGATATAAAATTTAATAAGTTAATAACTTTATAACATTAATAATAATTGTTCGAATTTTGCACGTCACGTAGTGACAAACATGTCTGCACTTAATTCACTTTTATTTTCATCTTGTATGCATTTTTTATGTATGTACACACACATGTTTAAGCAAATAAATAATCTTATCTTATCTTATCTTATCTTATCTTATCTCCCTCCCGCCCGTTGAAGACCCTGACTATCCTCTGCCTCCCGTCACTCCAGACGAAGTGCATGATATCATCAAGGGTCTAAAACCTCGCAAAGCCCCCGGCTCAGACGGAATCACCAATAGGGTGCTCCAACTGTTCCCCGCTCACCTCATAATGCTCATGGCCACCATCTTCAATGGAGCCCTGAGCAATAACATCTTCCCACAAGAGTGGAAGAAGGCCACCGTCATCGGCATACCGAAGCCCGGTAAGCCGAAAACGGAGCCCACCAGCTACCGGCCCATCCGGGCCCGTCTGCTCAATGTCTTCGGCAAAATCTATGAGAGGCTTATCTTAAAGCGCCTCAGAGATTTTGCGGAAACAAAGGGCCTCATCCCCGACCAGCAGTTCGGCTTTAGAGCCCAACATTCTTGCGTCCAACAGGTCCACCGCATCGTTGAACACATAAGCCACGGCTTTCAACGTGGTCTTACGACCGGTGCTGTATTCTTCGATATAGCGAAAGCGTTCGACAAGGTCTGGCACAACGGCTTATTATATAAGCTCTACAAACTCGGTGTGCCCGATCGTCTCGTGCTCATCTTACGAGACTTCTTGTCGAACCGCACCTTCCGCTATCGCATCGAAGGAGCGCTATCCTCCCCTCACCCTATCCGTGCAGGCGTCCCTCAGGGCTCTGTACTATCCCCTCTCATTTTCACTCTCTTCACCAGCGACATCCCGAAAAGTAGAAAGGCGCAGTTGGCTCTGTTCGCAGACGACACGGCCATCTACTACACCGGGTTAGTCCACGACCACATATCTCGCACTCTCCAGACCGAGGTCAACAAGCTTGGCGCTTGGTCTAGAAAGTGGAGAATCGAGGTCAATCCCGAAAAAAGTCAGGCTGTTCTCTTCACCAAACAGCGTAAAAACCTCATCGCCCCCCGACCGCTCACCATGTTCGGCAAGCCTATCCCTTGGGAGAAGCGAGCCAAATACCTAGGCGTGACCCTTGACCACCATCTCTCGTTCTCAGAGCACATCAAGCAGGTGCGTTCGCGTGCCGCTTTCGCTCTCGGTAGACTTCACTCCGTCCTAAATGCGCGCAGCAAATTGTCCCTTAAGGGCAAATTGCGTATTTACACAGCGTGCATCCGTCCCATCATGACTTATGCCTGTGCAGTCTTCGCACACGCTAAACCCCACCACATCCACAGGATGCAGTCCCTCCAAAACCGTTTCCTCCGAAAGGCAACGGGAGCCCCCTGGTTCGTCCGAAACGAGATCCTCCATCTCGATCTTAGAATCCCCACCATCAAGCAGTTCATGAAGCGCATCACGAAGCGCTTCTTCGACTCCGCCACCACCCACCGCAACCCTCTGGTTGTGCAGGCCGCCAGTTATAGGCCCTCCACCATTAGCTCTATTCGCCGTCCAAGGCATACCCTCTCCGACCCCGATGACCCCATTACCCTCCTCCAGGAAAGCAATAGGGCAACGAGTACAGTGCACAAAACACACCGACCTACGTTCCGACCTCGCCGCCGAGGTCCCTCGCGTAAACCCCGACGTAATTGTCCCCCCCGACCCTTGCTCGAAGAAGTGCCAGCCCGCGCCGCAGCTGAGCCTGTAGCTTTAAATTCCCCGATTAATAATAATAATATTAACCAGATCCAGCCTGTCCCATCTTGCTGTCCTCCCCCCAGCGACGCCCTAAGCCGAGGTCCGTACCCCACAGGGGGTGCCCTTAGCGTGCAGCCGCTTAGTACTATAAGAAATTCGCCCCTGGCTGGAGGCTTTGAGTTTGCTTAAGGCAGCCACAGGAAAGTCCGGTTAAGTAGTCACGACCTCTCAAGGTCAACTACGAGATGCCATACCTAAAAAAAAAAAAAGCCTTCGAATCACTGTGCTTTGTGAATCCAAATACTACGATCAACAAGAACAATAAATAGTCTTCAAGTTTTTATTAAAGTGAACTACCATAGCATCCTCCAATCCAGCGCACTAGTGTGAGACCTACAAAACTCACATTTTCTGGTCCTTCGAGAGCCGGATCCGAGGAAAACGCTACTGAGAAGACTCCTCTGAACTTCTTGAAGAATATTTAGAAGAACTTATCAAGAACAATGCCGGTTACGAGGTATACGGGTAAGAAAGGCAGACAAACGTCGACTACGGCTACAGAGCGGACTGAAACCGCTACTGAAACCGCTACTGAAACCGCTACTGAAACCACTACTGAAACTACGGCTGAGACAGTCACTACAGAGACTACCAGAACGACAGCTGATGCATCTGAAACACCCGCCGCGACCGCATCTACAGTCAGACGCGCCGCCACGCAACAAGACGAAAAAGAACCTGAAAACAAAGAAAGTAGTCGCCACAGCAAACCTACATCACAAAAGGTTGAAAAAGTATCAAAAGCGCGTCGCATAGCCAAGGCCAAGGCGGAGCTAGCACAAAGGTTAGTAGAGTTAGCAACCGCACACCTCGCCGAGGTCGAAGCTGAATCTACTGATGAAGACGCATCCTCAGTCCCGTCGGAAGTTGGAAATAATCAACGAGTAACTACCTGGTTACAATCAAGTCAGCTACTCGCCATCGCTGACAGACCACATCAATCCGGAATAAAGTCTACCAACGAACCCGTACCCCCAGTGACCACCGCCGTGTCCTGGTGCATCCCAGCGACCTTACCGGCAGGGTTTAGCACAGTGAACCCACCGCCTGAAAACCCGAACACCGAACCTGAGAACACGCTGCCGGTGAGCACCGCCGCCTCCTGGCAGCCGAACTCGGCGACTGAACAGCCGCACCTGAACCCGCCGCCAGTAATAACCAGCTGGCTACAGAACTCCGCGACCACGCAGCCACACCCGAACCTACAGCCAACGACAACGAACACGTCTTGGCAACCGAACTACGTGCCTGCGCAGTCGCGACCAACGCCAGTACCGACAGAACCCGTCGCATCCTGGCCACAGAACTCGACGTATGCAACAACGAACACGTCATGGCAACCGATCTACACTACGGCACCGCATCATAACTACACTCCGGGTTATGCTACCGAGACTAGGGTGCCGCAGCCTACGCCATCAGCACACGTCTACCAGCCTACAACGCTGGCCGTCCAAGAACCAAGGACGGACATGAAGGAACTTGCTGCTGCGATCACACACGCTGTACAATCCACACAGTATCAGCAGCCAATGAGACACACTGAACTACCCTGCTTCAACGGAGCTCATCAAGATTGGCTCACGTTTCGCGCCGCCTATAGTGAGACGGCACATCGACTAACAGCAGTGGAAAACATGTCTAGACTTAGACGAAGCCTTCGAGGTATAGCCAAGGAAGCTGTACAAGGTCTTCTAATAGTAAACGCAGACCCAAGTGAAGTTGTCAGATCACTCGAGCTACGCTTCGGACGTCCGGACTCAATCGCAATGGCCGAGATAGAACGTCTACGAACTCTGCCGCGCCTCACTGAATCTCCGCGTGAAGTTTGTACATTCGCCACCAAAGTGGAAAGCATAGTTGGGACTTTGCAAGCACTCAACTGTGGACATTATCTCTTCAATCCAGAAGTAACAAAAGCTATTGTTGAGAAACTCACGCCAACTTTGAAGAGACAGTGGTATCAGTTTTCAGCAATGCATCCCAGGACAGAACCAGATCTTCTGAAATTTACCCGATTCATCAAGATTGAAGCAGAAATATGCAGCCCATATGCACTACCTGAAAATATCGCTGCAACAACACAAACCTCTCAGAACACGCAGCGACGCCAGCAACGAGTACACGCCACGCAAGAAACAACTAAACCAAAGTGTGGTTTATGTGAACGTCATGGACACAGCATCATGGAGTGTGAACAATTCAAAAAGGCAACTACCGATGCTAGATGGGATATAGCTAAGACACATCGCTTGTGTTTCCGTTGCCTCAAATACAGAACAAAGCAACACAGCTGTAAACCAAAGAAATGCGAAATAAACGACTGTGTACATTTACATCACAAAATGTTACACGCTTACAGTAAAGCGAACAAGAAGAAAGAAGAAACAAGCGAGTGCTCCAAAGAAGAACAAGAGAAGGTTCATTAAGCATGGACTCCTAAGGTAGCATTCCTGAAAATAATACCAGTTCACCTTTCTGGACCGGCGGGAGCTGTAGATACCTACGCACTCTTAGACGACGGTTCTACAGTAACACTAATCGACGATAGCCAATCAAATAGGAGCAGAAGGATCTTGTGATCCACTACACATATCATCCTTCGACGGCGAGCCTACGATCGACGTAACATCACGACGAGTAAACTTCTTCATCAAAGGTCTTCACACATCTGAACGCAAGTTGCATGCAAGAACAGTCAAACAATTAGAGTTGGCTGCACAGAAAATACCTCGAGAAGCAGTCAAGGACTGTGAACATCTTCGAGACATAGTCAAAGATATAGTAACTGAAGATGCAAGACCCAGACTCCTGATCGGTCAAGACAACTGGGATCTCCTCATTACAAAAGAAATTAAAACAGGAAAGAAGAACCAACCAGTGGCCTCATTAACACCACTCGGTTGGGTCCTGCACGGCAGCCATACACGAGCCCTCGGTCACAGAGATAACTTCATCAGACATGCTAACACAGACGACGACCTTCATGAACTGGTGAAGGAATATATCACAATGGACAACATACAAGTCAATGCAAAGAAACCCATCAATGATCCGGATGAAAAGGCACTTCGTATCCTGCAGCAGCATACGAAGAGAACTAAAGATGGACGATATCAAACCACTCTATTATGGCGAGATGATAACATTAAAATGCCAGACAACTACGACAGCGTCTTGAACAGACTCATCAGTGTGGAAAAGAAAATTGATAAAGATCCAGAACTAAAGAAGAAGTACTCTGAACAAATGGAAGCACTAGTATCAAAAGGATACGCCGAACCAGCTCCACCGATCACTCCAGAACATCGAACCTGGTACCTACCTCACTTTGCGGTTTTCAACCCAATGAAACCGGACAAATTGAGGATCGTATGTGACGCCGCAGCCAAGACTAGAAGAGTCTCTTTGAACGACCAATTACTCACTGGTCCAGATCTTCTGCAGTCGTTACCAGGAGTGATCATGCGCTTCCGTCAACACTCAATCGCTGTGACCGCCGACATTACTGAAATGTTCTTACAAATAGAACTTCGACCCGAAGACCGGGACGCTTTGCGCTACTTGTGGCGAGGAGACCGAAGAGACAACCAACCGCCTGAACAATACCGTATGAAGTCATTAATCTTCGGGGCTTCTTGTTCACCAGCTACAGCGATATACAGGGTGACATTGAAAACATGCGACAAATCGAAATGGGAGATTGTACTCATCATTATGAACAACTTTTACTAAGGGACCAAAGCTACAATCCCAAAAAAAAAAACTGCTGTCCCCTACATTTATGTTCGCAATACCTCATCAAAATGTAGGAAAAGCAGATTTTTTTTTTGGGATTACAGCTTTGGTCCCTTAGTAAAAGTTGTTAATAATGATGTATACAATGTCCCATTTCAGTTTGTCGCAAGTTTTCAATTTCAACCTGTATATAAAGAACACGAACGCCGAGAGATTCCAACATGAACACCTAGAGGCAGTCGAAGCCATAAAAAGAAAGCATTACATGGATGACTATTTGAACAGCTTTAACACTTTAGAAGAAGCAGTAAGAGTCTTACAAGCAGTGCGTGGTATTCATAGCGAGGCGCATTTCGAACTCAAGAAATGGTCATCAAACTCTACCGCCCTACTTGAAGCACTAGGGGAAGTAACCAAGACCGAAGATCCGATCAAGCTGGAGGACAACACCCAGACAGAACGAGTACTTGGTCTGATATGGAGGCCAACAGAAGACTCGCTTGCCTTCAATCTGAATCTGACACGTATACCTCAGAACGTCCTACAGAACGACACGCCTACCAAAAGAGAAGCTCTCCGAATAGTCATGTCCCTATTCGACCCATTGGGACTTGTATCGCCTGTAACCATCAGAGCCAAGCAAATATTACAGGAAGTTTGGCGTCGTGGAACAGCATGGGACGAAGCCCTAGATAGTGACCTAGCTGCAAGCTGGAGGAAATGGCTTGTTCATCTCAAAACATTAGAACACATCTCCATTCCACGAACCTACCCAGGCTTTAGTACTACGGAATCCTTACAGTTGCACGTATTTACTGACGCAAGCGAATCCGCATACTCAGCAACATTATACTGGCGAACAGTCGCCAGGGACGGAACAGCCTACGTCTGCCTAATTACAGCCAAAGCCAAAGTTGCACCGTTGAAACTAATGTCAATTCCACGATTGGAGCTGCAAGCAGCAGTACTCGGCGCACGTATGGCGACAGCGGTTAAAGGAGAACACGAAAGAACACCAGAGTCAACTACGTTTTGGACCGACAGCAGAACTACACTGTCATGGATCAGAACTGGGTCCAGATCGTATAAACCATATGTCGCTCACCGCATCGCAGCAATCGAAGAACACAGCTCCACCAATGAATGGCGCTGGATCCCGACGAAATTGAACCCAGCAGACGACGCTACTAGAGACGTACCAGAACACTATGATCAAGATCATCGCTGGTTCAACGGTCCGGAATTCCTTCATGGACCCCCGGAAACGTGGCCAGCTGATGAGAAGCACCCTGTCATAGTCACAGCATCAGAGACACGAACATACAGATCAGCGAAGCTATACCAAACGTGAATAGATTCTCACGTTGGGAAAGATACCTACGAGCCACAGCACGAGTTCTACAGTTCCTGCATCTCTGCCGCCAGTTAAGACAGAACATTAACTATAAAAGAACCAAAAAGAACAGCAGCATCGACCCTGATTGGAGAAAGAGTAAACAGACAGTACCAATCAAACCTAGGGAAAGGCGAGAGATCACAAGCAGTCACCTGCCTCTCACCGCTGAACTCCTACGCCAAGCCGAAAGTCTCATCCTGCGAGCCTCACAAGAACAATCCTTCCAAGAAGAAATAGAAGCTCTAAAAAACAAGAAGCCCATACAATGAAACAGTCGCCTACACGCACTGTGCATAGAACTAACAGAGGGAGGGATTCATCTTAAGAGTAGAATAACTGCCATGACAGACATCACAGAACGCCTGAGGAAACCAATGATACTAGATGGAAACCATACTACGACACGATTATGGATCGAACACGTCCATCGCAAATTACATCACGCGGGCACCGAGACCCTAGTCAACGAGTGTCGCCAGCAACATTGGGTGCTCCGTCTAAGACCGACTGTCAAAAACATCATAAGCAAATGCCTGCGATGTCGTATAAGGGCAGCCTCGCCACCCCAGCCGATGACAGGGAATCTCCCTTCCTGTCGCCTAGCACACCATCAGAGACCATTCACCTACGTCGGTTTGGACTGCTTCGGGCCATTGACCATTACAGCGGGACGGAGTCATCAAAAAGATACGTCGCTTTATTCACGTGCCTAACGACACGAGCTATACACCTCGAACTTGCAGGATCGCTCAACACAGATTCGGCGATCATGGCATTACGGCGTATGATAGCACGCCGAGGGTGTCCAGCACAGCTATGGTCCGACAATGGAACGAACTTTCACGGCGCTGAAAAGGAACTACGAGCAGCCATCTTCACAACCACCGCAGAAGAAGCCTCAAAGAAAATGATCGACTGGCGATTCATTCCACCTGGGGCGCCATTCATGGGAGGCGCCTGGGAACGCATGGTGAGATCCGTAAAGACAGCACTAGCCACCACGCTGAACGAACGATTCCCAAGCGAAGAAGTACTTCACACACTACTCATCGAAGCCGAACACACTGTAAACAGCCGACCACTTACGCATGTATCCGTGAACCACGAAGATCCTGAGGCATTAACACCCAATCATTTCATTTTGGGTGGGCCAGGTCGCAACGCGGCACCAGGAGAATTCGACGACAGCGACTTACGTCTACGAGCCAATTGGCGTGCAGCTCAGAGGCTTGCCGATATATTCTGGGCCAGATGGCTGAAAGAATATCTCCCAGAACTACAGAACCGCAGAGAACCACACACTAAAGGCACGATTCCCAAGGTCGACGACCTAGTGTTCATCGTAGATGGAAATCTTCCGAGAAACATGTGGATCAGAGGACGCGTTTGCGCTACATTTCCCGGCCCAGATGGAGTGGTGCGTACAGTGGACGTGTCTACAAAAGGAGGTATCCTGCGACGTCCAGTGAAAAAGATAGCGGTGCTATCAATCGACCACGGCGACCCTGCACCAGCTTCTACAATTGCGACGTCAGCAGTGGACGACGCACGGCGGGAGGAATGTGCAGGACGCCCGCTCGTAGAACAATAAGAAACCTATATTTAATGTATAAATGTTTGTAATAAGTACGTAGCCTTAAGTTCATTTTAGTATAAGCATTCCATTGATTATTAGGAACTTTGTCATGATCGCGAGCGACTCTAGGTCAGGTTCAGAGCAGGTCTGAACTTGTCAAAACCTGTCCGAAACTTGAGCCACCACTGCCAGCCTCTGATTGGTGGACCTAGAGTCGATCGTAAACGTAATTTACATAATGAACATTTGTTGGTAAATTAAAATCATCAAGACAGCGCTACCGCCGCTACTTCTACCTATGTAAATTCATATAAGTATGTGGCAGTTTGAGCCTTCGAATCACTGTGCTTTGTGAATCCAAATACTACGATCAACAAGAACAATAAATAGTCTTCAAGTTTTAAAGAGTTTTTATTAAAGTGAACAACCATAGCATCCTCCAATCCAGCGCACTAGTGTGAGACCTACAAAACTCACATCTAGGATGCTGACGACGTCGACTCTCTGAACTAAAAAGGATACAAAAAGTAACAATTCGTTACCGCTCCGTGCCGTCTCGCGGCAGTGAGATAATTTTCTCTCAGTTACTTCCTTCTATAGTTTGTTAATCTATGGAAAAGTAAGAACATAGCTGGCGTTTTATTGAAAAACGGTGCACAAAATTACTAACGAAAACAATATAGCCGAACTTCTCTTTTAAACCTCTTTTGCTGCGAGTTTTTGATCCTCACAACATATAAAACTCCCATGATACTCTCATGGGAGCAGCAACTACAGAACGACACCTGCTGCGAGATGAAATGAAATTATTCCGTAAATAGGATATCGGAATCACTTTCACATGTCACAGAGAAACAATAAATAGATGCAAACGACATTTTCTATCTGACTACCTCTAAGAAGAAATGATGCACCAAACTCAGGAGTCAATCTCTTTTAAAGTCCAGACATAAACTTGGTCAGATCATGTGATGGCCATGAGATTAGTGTCTGAAATGTTCTTTTGAGGAAAGAACCACATAGATTTGAGTGGACCTGTCCAGTCAGTGCACGCATTTATCAGTAATTAATCGATCCTCACATACTTCTTTTGCTTCCTCTACGTCCTTGCATCTGGCCATACAAGCTCGCCGGTTGCGAGTACTACGCACCTGATTTTTTTGAAGAACGACACCAATGATTCATTTATTTATTTATTTAAATAATGGGAGACTTACAGCTAAAACGAACCGATCAAAGACAGTACAAAAAAAATCTGAAATCCAATTACAGGCCTACTTATAAAATACAGAGAAAAAAAGTGAATTCTGAGGACATTCACACGAAGTTATTCTATACTACAGCATAATTACTGTTTCTCGCACTGCATGATCACCACAACAAAATGAATTATATGAAAAAGTTACGGCTTAAGCACTTCCTGGCTGACGACACACTAGTTAGGAACAGATCTATATCGTACTGTTTACAAAGCTTGTTTAAATTTCTGCTTGCACGCACAATGTACGGATTCTGCCTATAATTGGTTGAAGCAAATGGCACGCGTAAAGGTATCGCCTAGACTTCATGGGAATTTTGAAATAATTTTTTGTCAAAATATCAGAACAAAATTCATTCAAAAAGGTCATCCTTTTTAGTTTGAAAATCTTAGGCGTGCTACAGACTTGTTTGTGACAGGATTATAAGGCAAGATGTGGCACAATCGGGTGGTAAAATATATATTCAATGAGCCCTTTGGCCTGTGCCAAATAATGCCGACCCGAACATGTGTCTAATAACCCTTACAAATTTCTAAAAAATAATTAATCAGAGATTAGCTCTCCACAGTCCAACTCTCGGTACAACAGGCAAATCCCGCCCCATACATCCCTGAACGTATGCAGAGCGAATCTCAACCACCGGCAATAATACCTTCTCCAAGGCTCTCGAGGGAAATATCGCCAGCCTGCCAACCTATACACCGGTGTTCAGTATTCACGGGCAGACGTGTAAGCTATGAGATTTACAACGTTTGGAAAGTACGGGACTTCGGCATGTTTTGGTATGGCAAATTGTGTAGAGATGAAAAGAAAATAAATAAACATAACAATAGAGGCAATAGAACAAGGCTCAATAACTAGGAAAAAAATATTTTAGTTATATTCTTTATAAAACTTTGTAATCACCGCAAAAAATCCATAGCGTTATCGAAAAAGTAATAATTTTTTTTGTGGCAGTTATACACACTTGTTATCGGAACGGAAAAATAACATAAATGACATCATGCATGGTTTTTTGCAGGCAGCGAGGTACCTATTAGGGATGGCGATCTGAGATCGATTAATCGGAGAATCCATTTATGGACAAAAAATTGATTTATTAAATCGATATCTAGTACGAAATCGATCCACCAAAACGATATTTCAGCCTAGAAAATCGAGATTAGATTTTTCTGTTTTGATAAGAACCTGAACCGTAAATTATTTACAATTAGTTGAATGTGTTGTTCACTTAATTACTTAAAAACTCGCCAGATGGCTGTGTACTTAGTTTCCTTCGTCGCACGTAAATAGGTAAAAGAAATAATTAACAAAGAAAATACAAACTCGAAAAGCAAATCAAAATAAGATTGATTTCTGGAAAATCGATTTCTTAAACCCTCGATTTTATTGTGTATCTTTTTTTTCTGATTTCGATTCGAATCGATTTAAGAATCGATATTTTTCGGAAAGAATTGACATCCCTAGTACCTATGTAAAAGGGGGCGCGCATATTGTCATCATCCAACTGGGCACAAATCCAGACTCCTATTTGCTACTGTGAAATTCCTGATGGAAAAACCCAATCACACTTTGTCTGACCTGGGAATTAAACCAAGGACCTGATGCTCAGCAGTATCTCTTGCGACCACTAAACCAACGAGAACAAATTAACACATTTTCTTAACAAAAGTGAACGGAGTAATATTCTTATTACGTTGGGGACAAAAAATTAACTAATAGCATTATCCATTTCGGTTTATAACTTTTTGAACTACGATAAAAACATTCAGCAGCCAGTATTATTTCATAAAATTATTATATTTAAAATTATTAAGTTTAAAATTATTTCGGTCACGGGTATTTAACTTTAAAATTCAGCAATAACACATTCAAGCGTGCTGCTGATGATGTAAAATCGTGCTTTATCGAATGTTATCTGTTTTTATTGCACATTAACAACGTTTTTAATGCTCAATTTATTTACGAGCAATTTAGTTAAACATTGATAAAAAATTGTATGAGCAGCTTGATTAAATTACTCTTTTTTATAAACGTTACTCAATTTATTTGTAAGTAATTTTATTTTTTGGGTAAACTAAAAATCATGCCGAATTGATACTAAAAATTTTGCTACGGAGTACAGCTACGCATTGGCTACGCCGTAGCGAGACCGCTACGCATGCTATACTTTCGTAGCAAAATTAATCTTTCTGAACTAGTTTGCATAATAATAGTCGATTTAGTTTGTTTTTGAGGAGTTGATTTAAAATACTGAAAGTAATTTAACATGAATTTAAGAGGTAAAAGACAAGCAGAATCTAAAGATTTAAATTAAAATTGAATGAAATAAAAAGGGATAGAGAAAAGCTTGTATAAATAGTTGTATAAATAAAGTATAAATGCAAATACGGACATACTGACAAAGAGATGTCACATTTTTAGGGTTCCGTACGTCCCAATGAAAAAACGGAATCCATATAGGATCATTGGTGTGTTTGTCTGTCTGCCCATCTGTCACAGCCAATTTTCTCCGATTCTACTGAACCGATTAAGTTGAAGATTGGGGGACATATGATTTTCTGAAGCCCAAACACGGACGTAAAGAAAAGAATTTTGAATATGGGGTCACTTTTGGGGGGCAAATTATAAAATTAAAAATAAAAATATTTGCTAACTGTACCGTGTGTCATATTAAATGAAAGGGCTTGTTAGAAGGATTTCAGACATATATTTTTTAGTATTTTTAAAATAAATGCGTTTAAAATAATTTAAGATAAAAGATGAAAATTGACCACCATCATTATCTCCGAAACGACTGAGCCAAATATTTAAAAAATACAGAAAATAGTTCTTTATTTATAGATTACAGGAAACTTACAACAAGTCTATGGTTTTAAAATAACATGTTAAATCTCTCAATACTCTGTGTACAAACTTACATTTGCAGTTGGAATGTATGAGGGAACATTATTTTTAACTATAATGTTGCATTTCTTTGTACATTAACCTGGGAAGAAGAAGTGGCGCAACAAACTCCCCAGCAGCACATCTGTCTGTTTAGTTATATAAACTTGATTCTATACAAATCGTATGCAAAGTAATTAACACTACGAAACACAAAACATTAAATTAAATTACTTGCCTTATGATAGCTAGCACACGCCAATATACCAACAATCGTTCAGCTACTCATTTACATAACATAACACAACATACCTAACAAGTTTACATACCAAGTACATAATATTATCACTGTTGGGCATGATACCCCAATATTTGGTCGTTCGAGCAATTTAGTGCTGAGTGATTTATATCTTTTACGTTCGCGAATCGCTTGGACTGGTCTCTCACAAGCGAGTCGCCCCAGTAACCAATTGAGGTGCATATCGTAGAATTGAAATGTTGCACGATATAAAAAAACCAGAAGTGTGGAGCAACAGCCTATTTCACCAAAACAAAGTTCATCAATTCGTTGGAAAGTTTAGCGACATGACGTCATCAACAAATACTTACGAGAATCAGCGCAAACTTTACGAAAACATCGAGAAGGATGGCTGGGACAGGAAGAACTTGGACTACTGCAAACGGCGTATGCAAATGCTGGAGAACTTACGGAGTGAATACCAGTTCAACCGTGATCGTCTGTCTACAGAAATAAGTGTAGGTCATTCTTAATTTATAAGCTACTTATATAACAAAGCATTAAAGTGTTATAAAGAAGTCAAAGAGTTAATTCTCCAACAAAATCAGCAACTGTCGACGCACAAAAAGTTCATAGGAGGAATCGGCGGTGGGCAGCCATCACCTCCTTCTGCGAAGCAGTAATGCTCACGAAGGAGGAGGTGGGACGGGTGAGGGAGAGGCAAATTTCGCACCCTCACGCCCCTAGCCGCCGCAGGAGACGCCCTGAGCGTCGGGAATCCCAGGCGGATTTCCGGCCACCGTAGGCGCGGACTTGCGGACGGTGAGCAATGGGTTGCTCGCCGTCCGATAAGGACCAGGGCCGGATCGACGACGCGTTGTGTTCCACGCGCGCCTCAAATAGATCGTCAGCACAAGTGTAGGGGTCAACTAGGGCCGATGCCTGCCAGGGTCGCGAGAAAGTCCGAAAGGGATACCGAGGCCCCTGGCAACACAGGCAACGGAAGGAAAACGGGTGGGATTTAGACAGTAAGAGTCTGACACACTCCCACTACGCCCAGAGCGGGAGAAGTTCTTTGATAATTTCACACCACAAAAAAACGACTACTTAGAGCGTCGCTCGTCGCAGCGTAAACATATCAACTATCAGAAGTCAAGTTGTGCAACAAATCAGAATCAAGAAATATCCCATAACAAGAAACACAGCTATCATAACAACAAGAATCTAGCGACTAGTAACAACAAGGTTACGATGTCGTACCATGCGTTCAAAAGTTTACTTGTCAACTCTGCAACGACACGCATGGCTCTTCCCCTCTGCTTTGTGCAATTTGTTTAGAAATTTCGAAGTCGAATAAGTTTGTTATTAGCATAAATTCATCCCAACTACGAAATCCTTCAGGCGTGGTCCGCCACGCATTTAGTCAGTATTTTTCTTTATTTTCTTACTTACATAAAAAAGTGTCTTGTATTCAGAGATAAATAATGACACGTTACGATTATTTCGTTGACATGTCTGGGCACTAATATTGTGAATATAAACTTATTATCTTTCCTTTCCGTATTTCTGATAGTTTTAATTAAAAAAAAATGTATAGTTAAAAAATATAGACGTCTACTAACCTTATTAAGTAGCTATTTTATTTACCACGCACCTATTTTCGTATACGTAACAGGACAAATTCATTCACCAATATACGTTCACACATTTCCAAAATCTAACTTGTCCGTCGTCAAACGGCTTTATTTAGTTCTGACTAGTTAAATGTTGATAGCTTCAGCACTTCTGCCCACGCTCTAGAGGCAAGCGGAGTGAGGATTGACATCCCTAAACAGATGGCTTGTGGGAGGCAGAAGATGGAACGAGGAGTTTTAATAACTAGATGTGGTATTGTTTAAAAGCGATTAGAATGTTTGGAGGACAAAAAATAGAACAATTAGTGTCAATCACACCAGAACTTAACCTCCTACTGCTACGTATTCGGTAAGTCAAACACACTTGCACCATTCCACTGCACTGCACTTGCACCACACCAGTGCACTGCATTTGTACCACACTGGACTTGCACCACTGCACTGCACTTGCACCATCCCGCTGAACCGGGACCGCTAAAAGAATCATTAGGAGAAAGGACAGAATTGAAATGCAAATGAATAATTAATTATAATAGGCTTATTTCGGCAGCAAAAATCAGGGGTTTTTCTGTTAAACCCGTTACTTCTAACGACACTTAATTTTAAAAACTCATGGCAGCGATGTTTCAAGAAAAGTTGTAAGTCATTAAACAAGGCAACAACATTCAAGATTTCGCAATAAAGAAGCTTTGAGTAATTTATGTTGTTCAAGTGTTAAAGATTACAATGACATGTTCCGCATTTATCGATGGTTTCGTTAAAGCTACATTTTTGCTCCAAAAACCTTCTACAAACCCGAAAATACCAAAAACTCCGGTTAAAAATATTACTAAAATACCCATAAATGAGAAAAAGATTAACGACATACAAAAATAATCCCATATATTCCTGACGAATTCAAAGATTTTACGATATTCTGATCTGGCCAACTACAAGATCCGAAAGTGAAGAAATAGATGAATAATAGAGCGTCTTTAAGTTTTTTCTAATAAATAAATCGTTTTTGTCTATATTGTCTATAACTTCAAATTATTTTGTATATAGTATATGATAAATTGGAAGAAAGGAATAAATCCAACACGTTTACATATACATGTATAAATGAATATTATACATATATTTCAGCCAGGTCTATTAGTAAACAAATCAAAATGTATATTTTCTTCATTATCATTGATATCACATGAGCCTATATGTTGCAAGTAAAAAGTTATAAAACTTTTTTAATTATCTCCATTCTTATTTTTGGATTTATACCCTTCTTCCAATTGTTGCCTCAGTTGCTCAAGTCACATTTCACTAATCGTCTGCGGTGGAACAAGTGCCCAAAGGACATCATCATTAATTTAGTCGCCATGAATCGTTTATCTATCACATTTCTCATTCTCATGAGGAATTATCAAGATGCAATGAAAATCGAATGGATCGAATAAATGACACTCACAAACATTTGTCAATGTGTGAGTCATATTATTTTACTTATTCGCCCTCGTGGATTTCGGAAAATACCACGGGAATGTACTACCGGGATTAAAAGTAGTAAATAATGTGTTTATCCAGGTTATTAAACTATAAATAAGTAATTTTGACTAATTTGAGCACAAAAGCGGTTATTGTGACTACTATGATAGTTAGACATATATCCTCGCTGATATTCTAGGTTATTATTTATTGTAGATTTTTTTAAATCAGTTAATTAGTTTTTGAGTTTATTCATTACAAACAATCAAATAAACAAACAAAAATCTTAATATTTACTCTTTATGATAAGATAATATATATGTCTATGTTGTTCTCTATTCTCAACAAACCCACTTCTCCTTCTTACCTGAATTCCCATATTCAATACCTGTGCTCTGCCCATAGTAAAAATCTTCGTTCCACCAACAATCATCTTCTTCGATGTCCTTCTCACCGCTCTGGTTTCATTCGCTCATCTTTCTTTGTCCAGGCTGTCTTTCTTTGGAATGCACTCCCTCTGAACATCAGGACGGTGACCAGTCGGTTGTCTTTTAAACTGAAGGCACGTGAACATATAGGTACGTAAGAAGTTGGCAGAAACATCCCAGCGCTGATATTTTGCTGGATTCGTTTTCTCCTCTACTGATCGTTATTTCCCCACTACCGATCGTTATTTCTCCTGACAAAGTTTATTCTATTTATATGTATGTATCTACGTATCTATTCTTGTATTATGTAGTTATATTCGTGTTATCTATCCCTTAAGTTGCACCTGCCATGTGTCTTCTCTGCATCACCCTAAGGTTGACTGGTAGAAAATGCCTCAGGCATTAAGTCCGCCTTTGTTCGGTATTATTTTTTTTTTTACTTGTGCGTAAAGTTTTAATAAATAAATAAATTAATAAATATAATTATTTTTATAAGTATTATAAATATAACATCCTACCCTAACTAAAACTAAAAACAAACTAAAAATATGGCGTCGAGAATTCCTCGGCATCGCTGTCGACTGGTACTACAACCAAGAGATTGGCGGCAATCACGTCGTATGGCAATGCTTAGCCTTTGGCCAGCGCCTGTGTCACGGTAAGTGTCAACCAGCCGTTTGGAGATTTAATTAATTACGTAAAGACATATAGATAAATAAGCCACGTGCTCGATGGGATTTAGCATCGGAAAAATGACGAACTTCCTTCCTATCAAACTCAAACTCAAACTCAAAGCATTTATTTCAAATAAACCACAATAAACAGGCACTTTTAAATTGTCAAGGGTTCGGTCGGTCAGTCAGAAAGATGAAGCTAGTTGCCCATTCCAAAGCGTAGTAGGTACCTATGGAGAAGAACGGGCAAGAAACTCCACGGACACTCTTTTAAATCAACGTATTATGGTTACAAAATATTGTTTACATCATTCATTTTGAAATTATATCATCCCCTATTTAAGCAATTAAGGGGATGAATTTAATAAAAATCCTTGCTTAGTGCTCACCTTCCTTATTGCAGGAATTCTTGTGCTAAGTTTCATGCAGACCCACTGGTTCAGGCTGAGTGTTTTCTGTCAGCGAATGGATTTAAGATTTTTATTAAAATTACAAGTCATATGTGAAGCAATACATTCATACATTCGTTGAGCTCCTTAAGTTTTGAGTTGAGCTACACGATTTCTGACAAATGCTTGCACTGACTGGACAGGTCCACTCAAATTTGTTTGGTTCTTTCCTCAAAAGACCATTTCAGACATGGATCTACATGGTCCTCACATGATCTGACCAAGATTACGTCTGGACTTTAAAAGAGACTTTGACCCTTGAGTTTGTTTCACCATTTCTTATCAGGGGTAGTCAGATTGGAAATGTCGACTCCATCTAGCTTATTTTTTAATATGACGTGTAAAAGTGATTCTCATATCCTATTTACAGAATAAACAATTTCATTTCATCTCATTTCATATAAAAAAAGTCTGTGTTTCCTGTAGGGGAACTCAGCATATGATACATTTTGCAGCCCGGAGTCAGAAACAAAACTTTTTTTTTAAAGAGTAACCGTGGAGTATTTTCCGGTTCTTCTCCATGGGAAACGATCAATTGGAACCGTGTACCTAACTTCTTTCTTATAAGTGGCCATGTAGTTTTATGTGAAATAAAATATTTTGATTTTGAAAATGAATAAAAAAATTAAATTCAGTAAACTTTGCCTCATCTAGCCCCTTCACATGTTAGCAAATCTTTGCATTTGTCGGAACCGTGTAGTGTATTCAGTCGTTATTGTTTTCACGCGGCGCGGCTCAGCTTTGTGAGCGATGCCATGCGGGCCCCACGTATGTGAAACTTAAGTTGATAACTTGAAACTGAGAACAATACAGTCTAGTTTATTTAATACGTTGATTTTGGAGGTGAAGAGAAGGTGTATTATTGAATCAATTTTAGCGCTACAAAGTTTTTGTGGGCGCTCCCAACCTACAGTGCCAAAAGATCTCTGAGAAGTGTATTTATTACTTTAGGTTAGATATTTCAATATCGTCAATTGTATTTCTAACCCAATTCAAAATGGATGACAAGTGAGAGGTGAGAATCTCCAAAATACCTACATCTTGTTTTAGGCTTATATTGAATTTCTCTGTTAAAGAATGTATATTTTCAGAAGAAAATTAAATAAACGACAATTACTGATAGACTTTGGAGAATGGTCACTATTCTGAAGATCTGACAAAGCATGTCGGAGATAAAACTTACTGCAAATATTGACCTAAGAGTTGACTTTGGAGAGCAGTGGTGGCCCACTGGTAACTGCCCCGACATATGAGTTGTAGGTCGTTGGTTCGAACCCAGGCAGGCGCTTTACTTTGTGTAAATTATTTAACCACCACTTCTCTCAAAACATCGTGAGGAAACCGGCATGTCGTCGAACCAAGCAAACCGCACTGGGCCAGCATGGTAGATTTACAGCCCCCTCTCTCTCGAAGAGAGGAGGCCTGTGTCCCAGCAGTGGGAACATTATAGGCTGATCATGCTATTATGCTAAGAGTAGTAGGCCTAAATCAAAATTGCCTAACGAAAATTTTATTTTTCTTGAACTTGATAATATAATATAAACATATATAAAGGTATGTATAATATAAAAATTACATGATATTTACAAAGTTTTTGTGAAACAGAAATATGAAATAATTATTTTTTCTCTGTAGAAAAACATCACTAAGTTATTTCTAATTTTCACTCTTTGCTATTCTGTTTTCAGACTCTTTCACATATTTGCCTAATATGATACTTTGCAAATTATTTATTTATTTATCAACTTACATTTAACATTACAGGATAACCCAATGAGATAAATGCACCTATTCGATACTAAAATCTAAAACAAATTATAAACAATGCATTCCATGTGAATTCACTCAGAGAACAACAGTTTTTTTTTTTTATCTTTTTTAATATTTATTTCCATAACCAAATTACAAGATGATTATTAACATTAACTAAATTAAATTAAAACTAAGTTAAGCTTAAAAAAGGCCCTCGGGGCATTGTACCGAGGATGCTGGCGGCATTTCCTCGCTGAATTGCAATGCTGATGCGTTGCGCGAGAAAGCCGCCAGCTTATGTATTAATACAAGACGAAATAATTTGTGCAGGCATTTTACAAAGTTCCTTTTATTTTTTATTTAATAGGGTAAAACTCTTTTATTCAGTTTTTTTTCGGTCTTAATACGCACCCTGAAACACAAGATACCAAAATACCACATTTTCTTGTTAAAAAAAAGCATCAACATGGTAACGGTTTTTTGAAGTCGGCATAAAACTGAATTGAGTATTTTCTCTTTGAACTGAACGTTGATCGGAAGTCCGATTGGAAGCTAAAAACAAAAGCAGTCTAGACACAAGCATGTCTAAAACCTCAGCCTGTCTAGTTTTTACGTTTATTTCATATTCGGTAACATTTAAGGATGTTGTTACATTCGCGAGGTTTGCAAAACACTCGTTATTTTTGGTAAACAATAGCTGGAGGGATTGTGTTGATCTTTTATGAGGATAATGTTACATTGTACGTCTATAGATAGCTATGTCTGTAGTTTACACTCACAAATTTTACTTTTCTATAATATTAGTTTATCTGTATTATATACTATATAGATTAAAGAGACTTTTCGTGTCTTTCTGTGACCGCGTTGTTCTTCTAAACTACGCAACGGATTTTGATGCAGTTTTCGCCATTTAGAGAATTTATTCCAGAAGGTTTATTTATTTATTTATTTATTTATTTATTTATTTATCTATTTATTTATTTATTTATGTATTTATTTATTTATGTTTATTTATTTTGTCGTTATTTATTTTTTTACATCTACCATTACAGGAAAAACCCAATGCGATAAATGCGCCTATCCTAACCTAATCAATACTAACATCAGTCTAAATATAACAAATTACGAACAATGCATTCCTTGTGAATTCACTCAGAGAACAACAGAATAAATCCATCTCAATCGCTATGAGGTTGAGCGTGCTGAGTGCACGCACGCGCCAGTGGCGCCACCCTTAAAAGGTTGGTCCGAGCGCGCGGTTCCACTAGCAGTGGCGGCTGCTCTTGTCGCCACACGTACCTGTCCGGAAGACAGACTCACCTGCCCTAAAATAACTGCATTATGTGTACGATATATTTATATTAGAGTCGCTAGTAGGTAATTATTATTAACACCCGTATTCAAGAACGATACATACATAAGCATGACAGCGACATGCTAAGTAAGGCATTTCTCAAGGCAATCGCCACGGCATGCAGGCCATTTAATTCACAAACAATACTCAAGTAACACTTTACTATGCGAACGCACTGCGTCGATTATATGTAGATCTGTGATTGGTCCGTTTCTGTTTCTAAGTTCGCTTTATTGTTTGGCAGATTTGTAGATGACATAAATATAACCTACAGTAAATAATAAAAATATCGGAGAGGGGCTTGTGGCTAAGTAATAACAGCCGCACGGGTCGATCGATCAGGTTAAGCTACGTTTGCCGCGGTTGGTCTGTGGATAGGGGTGACCCTCTTTACATACTAAGACCCCTTCGTGCCTCAGAAAGTACGTTAAGCCATTGGTCCCGGCTGTCATTTGTAGATCTTTGACAGTCGTTACGAGTACTCGTCAGAAGCTCGAAAGTCTGACAACTAGTCTTACCAAGGGGTATCGTGTTACCCAGTAACTGGGTTGTGGAGGTCAGATAGGCAGTCGTTCCATGTAAAATACTGGTATTCAGCTGTATCCGGTAAGACTGGAAGCCGACCCCGACATAGTTGGGAAAAGGCTAGGCAGATGATGAGTAAATAATAAAAATAAAAATATTTTATTGTAAGGTATCAAGGCCCATAGGGTGTTAGTATTACATCTTCCTTAAAAACGACTATGTTAGTTAAATGCAGGAACACTAAAAAGAAAAAGACAATTACAATCACAGGAAGGTTTAACAAGCTTTGTGGCCAACATATGTGGTATTTTGCCACACAAAGCCACATCTTTATATTATATTTATAAATTTACCTTTTAAAAGGCTGTTATGTCTTCTTGTTATTATCTATCAACGTGGCGTTTGACACTAACGCAATTCTCTTGCTAGTGTGAAACAACTCACACCAATTACACACCAATATTCCACCAAACCACCACCTCTTGCTTAACAAGAGACGTTTTACTTCTTGCGACAGAGTTGCCAACCGACTGCGGTTGCGAGATCCACTACGGCGTGTGAAATATTAGCCTCATCTTCGTGCTCCGCCTCATCTGCCAGCCCTGTCCCACTGCTAGCTGCCGATCTTGTCCAGCTGCTGCTAGCCGATCCTGTATCCTGCCGTCCAAGCGTCTCGTACTACTACACTCGAACTGGAAGCCTGGAACTCTCTAACCTTTTTTTATCTAGTATAACTCAATTTTTTTATAACGTGACTTACGACTGGCCCTCCGGCCAATCGTAATGTTAGCTTGGTAAACCTCCCCATTGTAGGCCCATCCAGCCTCTCTGCAAACACCTTCAGAATGCTGTTGCTGCTTCCCCTCACTCGGGATATTACCGAGGCAACCTATAAACATGTTGTCAGTTGTGAAATTGTGGTGATTTAAGTAGTAATAAAAAGTACTCTGTTTTCAAGGATCGAGAAACAAAAATAATATTCTAGTTTAGTTTTCTTTAATGTATTAGTCAACAATGGATATGCATACGAATTCTCCAAAATCAAACGAAGCTGTCTAATGGTGTGTTTATTATATATTTTTTAACCCTTTGACCACCACGTCAAAAAAGCAAAAACGTGCCCTCGGCGCCAAGCTACGAATTTTTCCTTAATATCTGCCATGTATTCGTGACTGTGGCGTGCTGGGCACATTTTGGTTTGTCATCTATACATGACTGTGGCGGTCAAAAGGTTAATATTAATGATTATAGTGTTATTACTAAATAATAATTAACTGCCTCGTTGGTGTAGTGGTTGCAAGCGCTACTGCCGAGCATAAGGTCCTGGGTTCGATTCCCTGGTCGGTCAAAATGTTATTGGATTTTTCTATTTGGAATTTCTCAGTAGCAGCGCGGAGTATGGATTTGTGCCCGGTTGATGGCAATAGGCACACTCCCTATTACATGGGACTTAAAACATAACTAGCGAAATGTGGGTGTACTACTAGGTAAACCTCTGCCCAACCCTTCCGGGAAACAAGGCGTGATGTTATGTTATGTTATGTAATAATTAATTTACTTATAATCGATTAGTTGTAAGATGTGTGGGTATACACACTTTACAACTAATTTATTATCTAAAATAATAATACTATTATTTTAATAATAATTATACTATTCAATAACAATTTAATATAATTTTATGTTGCTTCAATTTCAAGAAGCTATCGTTTTCTGCTTCGGAACGATAGCTCATTGTAGTATTAGTGCGGAAGCGGCCTATCATCTATCTAAAATATTGGATTTAAAAAGTTAAAATGGATAATAAAATAAAATATCAGAAATGGATAAAGAAACAACCACATCTGTGGACCACATTAACATTAGACGCAGATATTTTTTTTGACAATAAGCTACACCAGGGATTCCTAAACTATTTAGGGCAAGCGACCCCTTTTCCAAAATTAACTGATGCCTCAGACCTCCATTGCCAATTTTTTTCATCTTGTACGAACTTGTGCACGCTTATCAACTTGTTGAGTTTTATTTAAATTACAAGTTGGTACACGTAACACAACTTATACAGTATCTTGAAAGTTTCAAATAAGAACCTGTGTTAATTAATAGGGGTAGATTGTTAGACCTCTGCGACCCCCAAAATCAGTTTTCGTTTATGTCGACCCCTTTTTTTATTTTTTTTTGGATGGGTAATCATCACATAACGTCTCCCGCTCTGGGTGGAGCGGGAGGGTGAGTCAGACTCTTACTGACTAAAACCCACCCGTATTCCTTCCGTTGCCTGTGTTGCGGGGGCCTCGGTGACCCATTAGTACCCTCCCGCGACTATGTCGACCCCTGGGAAACTGATTTCGACGCCAAGGGGTCGATATCCGGGGGTCCGGGGATACCGCACGGTCTCCTGTGAGGCAGCGAGCCTCAGAGAGGCCCGGGTCGACGGCGCGTTGTATTCCACGCGCGCCTTAAAGAGATGTCGTCAGCACAAATGTAGGGGTCCACTAGGGCTGATGCCTGCCGGGGTCGCGGGAATGTACTAAAGGGTCACCGAGGCCCCTGGCAACACAGGCAGGCAACAGGAAGAAATACGGGTGGGTTTTAGTCAGTAAGAGTCTGACACACCCTCCCTCTCCGCCCAGAGCGGGAGAAGTTATTTGATGATTTCCCATCCAAAAAAAAAAGGGGTCGGTATCGACCACTTTGGGAATTCCTGAGCTACACTATGCGTTGATTAAAGCCTAAGTGAACGCGCAGCGTGGCACATCACTCAAATATAGTTTATGAATCAGATTTACCGGCCCTATGCGTTGGTATGCACTGTGAGACCTCATCGTATCGTTCTTGAATACGGGCGTAAATGGTGTAAGGATGACAGATACAAAGAGGGATGATGCCTGGCTAAAAAAAAGAAATCCTATGACTTAGATAAAACGCATTAAAATTGGGGAGTGGGGGCTCGCTGCGTCACAATTCAGTATAAAATTTAGAAAGCTGTACGTCATGTCACATTTTCAACTCAATGTATTGCCGTAATCTTTTGATTACGTAAAAAAGAAAAAACACGTGTCCAATATTTTTTAATAATCTTGGTACCCGACGAGCAATAAAAATATTGTCATCATCCCTATTCAAATGTTTGACTGGTTTTTGAACGATTTAAAAAAAAAGAGGAGGTATCTATGTTCGCCTGTTGGTATATTTTTTATTTTTTGTGTATGTTTAGCGATACTTTAGTTAATTGTGGAGCGATTCTGAAAACCCTTTTCGTATTTGGTAGAGGAAGCTTGCGCGATGGTCCTTTATACATTTTATTAACTTTGCTTGTGTAATTTTTTAGTTAGCTTTGATAATACGTATTTAATCTACTTTGTACTGTTTTTTTTTTTTGGAAGTTGCTTGTTTTGTTTTTGGAAAAACGTTTTTTATTGGAATGTTAATTCATTTATGTGTCTTCATTAAAACTATGCCTATAAATCGATTTTAGGATCCCATATTCGTATATTAAATAGTTAAGTTGGTAATAAGGATCACTTTTCTAAAATTTATTTCGTTTAAAAAATAACACAATATTAATATCAAACACTACTTTAGCAGGAAAAAACCAATATCGAGCAGAAAAAACTCCATTAAAAAGTGTAACAGACACAAAACTTACCAAGAGTATCCATTTTTTATATAAAGCGATAGTTTTTACAAAGTGTCGTCTCGTGAAAACTTTTCATTGATATTCTGTTTGCGAACATAAATCTCTGTCAGAATACACAATTTCAAAGTGAATTCGATGTTTTACTGCGAAACCATATTTGTGAAATTACGGTTTTTATTCTGATCTGAAATAATATTGGAGCTATGTATAATGCAAACATTATACATAGTTATATTATTTAATATTAGCAATAATCGAGCTAATATTAAATAATAATTCATAATAATAATTATTATTATTAAATTTTATTTTAATTGCATCTCTTTTTGTGAATCTCAAAAAGTTCCTATTTTGGGGTACTAAAACTACTAAACAGCCAAGTAACTGCGACCAACTTGGATGACGTGGTTGGTAACAGTTCAGACCATGTTTTGCTATCGGGGTGGAAATCCTTAAGGATGTCCTCCGCCCTGGGGCGGAAGGAGGCGTCTGTCAGACTTGTACTGACTAAAACCACCCTCACACACTTGCACCCCGGGCTACGGGAGCGCTTAAGCACTCTTCAACGCAGCCCCCGACTGGTGGCCCCCAACTGGTTCACCTGTGCTGGCTCCGTCTGGTCAAGCGGGGGAGTGAGGTGTTTGACTCCCCCCGCGACGTCTAAGTTCAGACCAAACCTAACCCGTTTACTCGGGCTACCCTTTTTTTTTTTTTTGAGGTTGCGAAATCATCAAATAACTTCTCCCGCTCTGGGCGGAGCGGGAGGGTGTGTCAGACTCTTACTGACTAAAACCCACCCGTATTCCTTCCTGTTGCCTGTGTTACGGGGGCCTCAGTGACCCATAAGTACCTTCCCGCGACCCCGGCAGGACTCGGGCTACCCTAGCATAGGTACTAAGACCAACTGCGAGAAAAGGTCAGAAAATTAAAAAGAGGCTTATTTATTCAAAAAAGTGTGCATCAAAATCAAAATATTTTATTTCACATATTTAATTATATTATACATGGGCACTTATAAAACGTCAGAAGCTAGGTGCACGGTTCCCATTGGTCGTTTCCTATGGAGAAGAGCCGGCAAGAATCTGCACGGTTACTATTTAAAAAATAATTGGTTTGGACTGGATTGGCTTGGACAGGCCTACACTGTTCAGTGTAAGCCTGGCGACAAGTAGTACCTTACTCAGGTACTACTTAACAAAAAATACAAGGTCTACAAATCAACAGTCTAAGCCTATAACGTTCTCACGTTTACAAAATATAAAATAATCTATGTAAAATATTAACGGGGTGGAACAGGCATGTTAGTGACGCTCACCGGAGGGCCAGGTTTTGTTTTCAGACATGGGTATCTTATGGACGTCCTAGATCTGGCCATGATTATAATAATATGTGTGAGTCTAGGAAACTATTTAAAGAAAAATTAAAGTACTGCCAAAATAATGAATGTCAGATAAAGATGGACATATTTGCGGAACATCATGCTAATAAAAGCTTTGGTGATTTTTGGAAAAATACCCATAAACTGAATCCAAGGTCGGTGGTGCGCATGAGCCGCGGGACATAGCCTGCGCCTTTCAGCGGCATTTTAGTGTGGTATCACCGCTCCGGTCCGCGTCGCAGGTGCTCGCAGGTGAGAATCGCCCTGGGCATGCTTACGTTAGGTTCTCCGCCAAGGATGTGGCCCAAATTATAAAGAAGATGGTGAGAGGCAAGTCCCCAGGTCACGATAGTCTTAGCATCGAGCATTTGAAGTACGCGGGCGTACACCTGCCAAGAGTCCTTGCACTATTATTTCACTTGTGTGTTAGTCATGGTTATTTACCTGATGATTTAATGTACACAGTCGTAGTGCCAATTGTTAAGGATAGGACGGGTGACTCATCGGATCTGTCTAATTACAGACCGATCTCACTTGCGACTGTCATAGCTAAGATGCTGGATAGTTTGCTTGACCGACAGTTGGAGAACCACCTCCACTTGCATGACGCTCAGTTTGGGTTCAGATCCGGTTTGTTAACTGAGAGTGCTATCCTCTGTCTCAAGCAAACTGTTCAGTACTATACGGACAGAAACACACCAGTATATGCCTGCTTTTTAGATATTTCAAGAGCTTTTGATCTGGTGTGTTATGACAAGCTGTGGCAGAAGCTAGAATGTGAAACAGATGTGTCACATGAGATTGTGTCTTTGCTCCGGTACAGGTATAGTAAGCAGCAGAATACCGTTAGATGGGCAGATGCGCGGTCGGACGTGTATGGGTTGGAATGCGGAGTAAGACTAGAGGGTTTATCCTCGCCTCGCCTCTTTAACCTGTACATGAACCGGCTGATCGGTGAGCTCAGCAGCACTAATATTGGATGTGCCATAGACGGAGTGTTTATAAACAACATGATATGGTGTTGCTGAGCCCATCAATCGGTGCATTACGCAAATTTTTCCCCTAAGTGAGTCATATGCGGAGGCCCATGGGCTCACTTACAATACCAAAAAGAGTGAATTCATAATCTTCAAAGCAGGTACCAAATGTTACTCATTTGTAACTCCTGTCACTCTTTGCGGCATTTCTTTAAAAAGGGTGCAGCATTTCAAGTACATGGACCACTGGGTCTCTGACGACTTATGTGACAATCTGGACATTGAGAGGGAGCGCAGGGCACTGTCTTTCCGGTGTAATATGTTGGCTCGCAGGTTTGCACGATGTACTAGACCTGTGGAGGTGACTTTATTTAAGGCATATTGTCAGTCGTTTTACACGTGCAGCTTGTGGGCCAACTTTACGCAGCGGGCGTACAGCGCACTGCGGGTGTAGTACAACAATGCTTTCAGGGTACTGTTAGGGCTCCCGCGGTTTTGTAGTGCTTCGACTATGTTTGCTGAGGCGCGGACAGATGATTTTTTCGCGATCATAAGGAAGCGGAGCGCTTCACTTTTAAGTCGCCTACGAAGCAGTTCGAACAGTCTCCTGAGGGTGTTGTCCGAGCGGTAGGACCTGTCCCTGATACAGAGGTGGATGCAGCTGCATGTTAGCGCCTCTCCTCGTATTATTTGACACACCTAAGTTTATGATTATATTGTGTTTTTGTAATTTTGAAATTTAATTGAATTATTGTTGTTGGTTATTTTAATGTAGGTAATGTGTTTTTATGATTTTATTTTTGTATAATGTATGGACTATGTCTGAAATAAATGAATTATTATTATTAATAATAAAATAATAAAAATGAAAACCTATTTAAACAAAATGGCATGATTGCCATTACTAGCCAATAAAGTTTAGTTTAAAAATACTTTATAAATTACTATTAATAAATTACTTTGGAATAATATACAGGGTGACATTGAAAACATGCGACAAATCGAAATGGGAGATTGTACTCATCATTATGAACAACTTTTACTAAGGGACCAAAGCTACAATCCCAAAAAAAAAACTGCTGTCCCCTACATTTATGTTCGCAATACCTCATCAAAATGTAGGAAAAGCAGATTTTTTTTTTTGGGATTACAGCTTTGGTCCCTTAGTAAAAGTTGTTAATAATGATGTATACAATGTCCCATTTCAGTTTGTCGCAAGTTTTCAATTTCAACCTGTATATAACTTTCACAAATAAACTTAACAATTGCAAAACAGAGTTACTTATTATAAAATCGACTCCTTTAGAATCAGTTAACTATAATAGCGAATATTTCGCGAACATTGGTAAGAGCCTTGCTCAAAAAACCCAGCCAACTTTAAACTATGATCAAAATTACCTCTGTTTACAACAAACTCAACCCAACTCCTTCGTAATGTTAGACACTGACGATGATGAAGTTAATCATATCCTAATGAGTCTCAAATCTGACAGTGCGTCTGGTTGGAATAACGTTTCTACTGCATTTCTAAAACATATAAGAAAGGAGGTTATTCCCATAATTACACATCTTGCTAATCTTTGCTTTGGTGAAGGCATCTTCCCGATTTCCTTAAAGCTGGCTATTATTACACCAGGATACAAGGGTGGGGACAGAGACTATGCCTCCAATTTCAGGCTCATACCTGTATTACCTTCAATATCAAAAATAATAGAAAAACTTATCAATATAAGGCTTTTAACATACCTAAAAGATTTCAACGTACTATATAAGTCACAGTTTGGCTTTCGTCGAGGGATTTCCATAGAAGATGCAGTTACTGCACTAAGTACTCCATAACCGAATAGCTTGACAAAGGTAAAAAAATGTATGCTTGTATTCTTAGATCTAAAACAAACATTTGACACCGTCTCTTTCCCAATCCTTGTAAGAAAGCTGGTATGTATCAGAGTTCGCGGAATGCCTCTTAGCCTTTTCAAGGATTATCTCGCAAACAGGAAGCTGAGGGTTAGTGTGGGTCAGTACACTAGTGAAGACGCAATCACGTTATACGGCGTTCCTCAAGGAAGCGTATTAGGACCTACATTGTTCCTTATTTACGTCAATGAACTCTGTAACATAAATGTTGCAAACTTACAAGTCTTCTCCTACGCGGATGATAATGCTGTAGTCTACACGGGTGATACTTGGAATAATGTTATACTTAGCCAATCGCCAAGTGGTGAGCAACTAATTTCCTTATATTAAACATCACAAAAACAAATTACATTTGCTTCAGTGTCTGCCAATGCACACAACCAGAGGAAGATTTTAATGTTAAAATTCATACTTGCAATAACGATCATCACAATAGTTGGGGCTGCTCACCAATCAACAGAGTACCTAGGTAGGTTTCATTACTACAAGAACTATTAGCATTACAGAAAAGTAATGGACAGTGAATAAATGTTTCTCCTTACGCCCATGTGAATGTAGCGAAGTGGCCAAGCTACATTTATTTTGACTGAGGTGCAGAGTTTGTGAAGTTAGGGCTTGTAGAGTTAGGGCGTGTAGAATTAGAAGCTTGGCTCTACATGAGATTTGATAACTTTTTGCCAGTGCGAGCCATGTGGTCTGGTATTTTACATGAAAATGTTTTTGGTGGGATCCTATTTACAGAATCAAGACTCATGACAAAACTGGCGAAATGTGGATGTACTTAACACTTTTGCTTACCACTTTGGGGATACAGTCGTGATGTTACATGGTTGTGTGTGGTATTTTTATATAAGGTACACACATCGTCTGCCTAGCCTTTTCCCAACTATGTTGGGGTCGGCTTCTAGTCTGACTGGATGCAGCTGAATATCAGTATTTTACATGGAGCGACTGCCTATCTGACCTCCACAACCCAGTTACTGGGTTGTGGAGCCCCAAGGGTCAATTCTTGGCCCTTTCCTATTTCAAGTTTATATTAATGATCTCCCTTACATGATGGCAAACTTATCCGATATAATCCTATTCGCTGACGATACTTCTCTTATTTTTAAAATAGATAGAAAAGATCCGGATGTCTTACACGTCAACGATAGTCTGGCTGTTCTTTCGAAATGGTTCGCAGCTAATAATCTATTACTTAATGCGACCAAAACAAAATGTCTTAAGTTCTCACCACCAAATGTACCCCAAGTGGCTCTACATTTAAATTTACTCTAGATTCGAAGTTGCAATGGGGAGCCCATATTAGAGCTCTTTCAGGTAGATTAAGTTCAGCTGCATATGCAGTAAGAAAAATTAGACAGTTGACTGATATAGCCACAGCTAGGTTAGTATATTTTGCTTATTTCCACAGTATTATGTCTTATGGCGTTCTGCTGTGGGGATCGGCAGCTGATGTAGATTCAATTTTTATTTTACAAAAGAGGGCAATCCGCGCTGTCTATAGAATGGGTCCTCGTGAGTCCCTTAGAAACAAATTCAAAGAAATTAATGTACTAACTCTGCCGTCTCTTTATATCTTAGAAAGTATTTTGTATGTTCGCAAAAACTTATGTCTTTTCAAAACAAGAAGTGATTTCCATAATATAAATACACGTAGTAAACATGAAATTGTGATACCCAAATTTAGATTAACAAAAACAAGCAAATCATTTGTTATCAACAGTATCCGCTTTTATAACAAGTTGCCAAAGTCAGTTACAGAACTTAGCGATGGAAAGTTCAAAACCCACATCAAACGTGTCCTTACCAAAAACCCATATTATAAGATTAAAGACTACGTTGAAGACAAGGAAGTTTGGCAATAATTCCTTCTGCACATGTGGCTTCCCTGGTACCTCATAAACGGCATAACTATGTAAATGTCTATTAACTGCTCCCAAATTACGATGTTTATTATTATTATTTTTTTTTACAAATTTTCTTTTTGACATATTATTTTCACTGTTTGACATTATATACCTAAAATTTTGATTTCAGACTTGTAATGGCAAATATCATAGGCAATGGTTTAAATGGGTTTTTATTTTTATTATTTTATTAATATTTTACACAGATTTGTGTGTACCTTGTGAATGTGAGAACGTTGTAGGCTTAATAGAAAAAAAAAAGGTCTACAAAATATCTATTTTGTAGACCTATTTCTTTTTTTTTTTTTTTGTTAAGTACCTGGTACGTCTCGACAGGCCTACACTGTCCTCCCATACCTATTAACACTGTAATTTGAAAACATTGTAAAAGCCAATTATTTTTAAAAGCGTAACCGTGGAGTTTCTTGCCGGCTCTTCTCCATAGGAAACGACCCATTGGAACCGGCACCTGACCAGCTTCTGACGTTTCATAAGTGCCCATGTAGGTTTATGTGAAATAAAAATATTTTGATTTTGATTCTTGGGTAACACGATACTCCTTGGTTCTTACCAAGTCTGGTTGTCAGACTTTCGGGTTTCTGACTACCCGTAACGACTGTAAAGAGCTACAAATGACAGCCGGGACCAACGGCTTGACGTGCTTTCCGAGGCACGGAAGGTTATGATATGTAAAGATGGTCACCCATCCACGGACCAGCCGCGGCAAGCGTAGCTTAACCTGATCGATCGACCCGTGCGGCTGTTATTACTTAGCCACAAGCCCCTCAAGCCAAGATATAAGGTACACACATCTAGTCGTGATTTAATTTCGGACGGCACCTACAGTTCTGCACTGAGAGAAAATTTGATATTTTAACGTATTCTTAATTTTTCACAATTCACTAAGATAATTAAAACGATTTGTGATGATAACTCACGATACGGACATTAGTGAACGCGCTGCTACTGCTCGTAATGGATTTAAATCGATGTCAGTCCAGCCTTTTGGAATTCTCATGCAAATAAAAGGACATTTAAAAATGCTTTGTCCAAAACTCGAAAACAAATGAAAATGCTCCGAAGGCAGTCACGCAGTAGTTGTCGCTTGCGAGTTAAAATAACGTTAGAGCTAGCCTACCGATTTAAAAAGCGGCTTTTGGGCCAGATTAAAGCCAAGCGGTCGCTTGAAATGTATTTGCCGCGGTAAGTACAGTCAGTCACCAGCACGTGAAGTTACCACAAGCTCTCAAAGTTCTCCAAATTATTTAAAACCTTAAAATGTTGATGGTTAAGTTCGAAATAGAATGAGACAATTTGACAGTTTATGGTAACTTGATATGCTGGTGACTGTATATGGATGATTGTCTGTTCTTGAACACATGGTCAGTTTTACTTTGAAATCGCTTTGATCATGATAAATGATAAATGATAAATTATTTATTTTCTGTAAGTAGGTTTGTACAAACACTTTTACACGTCAATCATATTTTTAAAATAAAGCTAGATAAAGTCGGCGTTTCCTATCTGACTACTCTGAGAAGATATGCCGAAACAAACTCAGAGGTCACAGTCTCCTTTAAAGTCCAGAAATAATCTTGATCAGATCATGTGAAGGCCATGTAGATTGGTGTCTGAAATGGTCCTTTTGAGGAAAAAACCACACAGATTGAGTGGACCTGTCCAGTCAGTGCACGCATTGGTCAGTAATCGTGCAGCTCAACTCAGAACTTAAGGAACTCAACGATGCGACGAACAATACCAAAGAAAGAACATTTGGGTAGGCCGCATAAATTACTCAAACTGCCAGATCACTACGTAAATGAGAAAAAAAAAACAACAATGACCCACATAGTCTTCACATTCACACACAGGTCCCGAATGTGCTTATTTAGCTAGGTTTTCCTAAGACTGTGGTGGCCACAAACCGCGCTGCCATCATTTTCTTGACGGCCGGCACTGCCGTCAAGCTCGTAAAGCTTTACGGCCTCAAGATTGCCACAACGATTACTAGGAGGAGCAAATCGTTGAGATTCTTATATATTACACCAAAAATCGAAATCTTGAATAACTGTATCCGGAATGAACGCAATTCCGAATCACTTTATCGCATACTAGTTTCTGCCCACGACTTCGTCCGTGTGAAATTTCTTGTTACATAATGACACTCTGCAATACAGCTTCCCATTTGTGAAAGAATTTTCGGAATTGGATCAGTAGTTCACCAGGGTCCACCAGGGCCGATGCCTGCCGGGGTCGCGGGATAGTACTTATGGGTCACCGAGGCCCCCGCAACACAGGCAACGGAAGGAATACGGGTGGGTTTTAGTCAGTAAGAGTCTGACACACCCTTCCGCTCCGCCCAGAGCGGAGAAGGCGAGAAGTTATTTGATGATATCTCATCCACAAAAAAAGGCCCATTTGCTCGTTCATGGTTTGTTTTTCATTAGCTTGGGAAATTATCAAGCAACTTCTTTCGGTCTGGGCGGAGCGGGATAACAGACTATCTATCTATCTGTCAAACTATCTGTCTTACTGACTAAAACCCACCCGATGCCTGTGTTGCCAGGGGCCTTGGTTACCCTTTTGTACCTTCCCACGACACCGGCTCATGGGTTATCCTAAATAACTCGGAGTTAATTTCATCGCTTATTTAGTGTTATTCAAATAATTCATCTTGCGCTACCTAGAGTTAAAGGCAAACCTAGAGTTAAACTTCTAAATATTTAACCCACCTATGTGAGGGTTGAGTCGTTAAACTCTGGGTCAGTGTTAGTTACGTCAAAATTGAGGTTATGAGGTACTGCTGGAAACTTATTTTGTGTTTTATATTCTTTGACGTTATAGTTAGTGAAAAATTGGTGTTATATCAGCAATATCTTCATGACCTCATATAGAAATAAATACAAATTATAAAAAAAAAAAACTTAAAATATATTTTTCCTTATCTGAGGTTTTTCTCAATCAATAAACTAAATCTCCATGGACACTACTATTGTAATGAAACAGAAATATAAAAAGTACTAGTTTAATAAAACGTTTACAATGGTATAATTAAAAAGTATGAAAGAATTGGCAAAAAGGATTTACCGCTGACAGCAGTGTTCGTTGAAAAACACACTCATCTATGGGCGCGCGAATCGTTTAGAAACAACAAGGTTATAAATTAGGTGTATGTTCATATTTCAATAACCACAAATACAATACGATTAAAATGAAATGTTTTGTTATAAAATTCGCTATGTAGTGTAAAATTGTAGTGTAAAGGAGATGGGTATACAAGGTCCGTTCATTCATTTTTGGTTGGATTACATATCGGGGCACAAATATTGTAATTGTATTTTATGTTTCGTCGATTGCACTGCAATGTTCCCAACTCAAAGGTCTTACTTTTTAGTGGCACAACGCGTAATAAGAGTTAAAATGTTAATTACTTAACTCTGAGTTTACAAACTCTACATTTATTTAATTAAACCCGACTAAACGTGCAAGTGGGCCTTAATAATATTGTTATAGATGAAGGCTAACCCGAATAACGTTTGCCGTATATAAAATTAAGAGTCAATAATTGAAACCTTATCAGCCTGATTGTTTCATGTACCTAACGCTACGCGTATGTAGGTATATTGGGACCACGCCGCACTTCGGATTGCACGTTAAACCGTAGTCTTCAGCTGTCATACAAATATATCTACATATTTCTAAACCACTAAATTTAAGTTTGAACTTCAGTGTTGTCTGTCTGTGGTGCTTCAGACTCTGAAGCACTACAGACAGACAACCCTGCTAGGATGCTACCAATTTTGCTGTCCGTCTAATGTTTTTACCAAAGCTTGTTTCATATAATTTGCACCGTAATGAAAGCATTAGTATTACTACTTAATCTTATCTCCTTTTCACATTTCGCGACCCACAAGATCTTTAGACAAATTGCAATTTCCGATTCAAATGCACACACCGAATTCAAAAGCTTACATTTCCTTCTCACGAAACACGGTGCCAAAACCCATCAGTTCTATATTTCCCAATTTCAGTATTTCCGGTGAAATAACCTTATGCACCTTAGGATGAAACAGACTAGCTACTTCTAGCATCGGCGATGGGCGTTTTTGCGACTACATAGACGCCGCATTGCGTTTTGGCGACTCATACTTACATACATCCATAATCCATAATCAGCCTATAATGTTCCCATTGCTGGGACACAGGCTTCCTCTCTGTGAGAGGTAGTGGGCTGTAACCACGCGGGCCCAGTGCGCGTTAGTAGATGTCACATGTCTTTGAATTTTTGGTTCTAAGACATGCCGGTTTCCTCACGATGTTTTCCTTCACCGTTTTGAGAGACATCATACATACATAATCAGCCTATAATGTTTCCACTGCTGGGACGCAGGCCTCCTCTCTGTGTGAGAGAGAGATTTGGTGACTTGATGCGTTCAAATCTAAATTCAATCTAAATCGCGAGTTTTACAAATTGCTTCAATGCCGCATCGCGTTTTGGTGACGTTTGATTGTTGTATATAAATCGCGTGTGTAGCGTCCAATCACTAGATCGAGCTTCGAAAAACGGATTTGATCGACGCGACTGGCGTTTGTTTGTGCGCGTTCGGACGTTGCAACAAGCTAACTATAAGCAACTAATGCCTGTCTGCACTAATGATTGAAAACGCCTAATTTCATGCTTAATTCTCTTGGACGCGTTTAGCTATAAAAATTCGTTGCACCAAACTTAAACGGCAGCCTAAATGCTGCCAGATGTATTTTGATATTCAGGATTGAGTAAGTATAAGAGTATCTTAGTTCATCTCTGACTAAGCCAAAACCGATCGCCGAGGTTAAAAGTAGCTAGTTTGTTTAAGCCCTTATTCTGGATCCGTTTACGGTGCAAATTCAAAGGCACCTCTTTAACGGGATTCTCATTTGAACCGCACGAAGTCGGCGCGACTTTGTCCATAAGTGTCATGGCTGCCATATTGAGTTTGTGCTACTTTGAGAATGGAGACGCTGTGCGGGAAGTCTTCGAGACGATGGCGGGGCCAGGTTGAGACTGGATTGTTAAAGTATCTTCTGTGCTATTAGGGTTCCGTACGTCCGAATGAAAATACGGATCCCTTATAGGATCGCTCGTGTGTCTGTCTGTCCGCCTGTCACAACTATTTTGCTCAGAATCGAATGGACCGATAAAGTTGAAATTTGGTACACATATGAATTTCTGTGACCCAAAAATGGACGTGTCACGGAAATAAATGAATCTTGAATGGGGGTCACGTTTGGGAGGCGAATAAGAAAAAAGTTTTGCAAACTGGACCGTGTGAATGAAAGTGCTTACTGTGAGGGTCTCAAATATATTTTTTTATATAATTTTAAAATAAATATTTTTAAAGTTATTTAAGAAAATAGACGAAAATTTACCATTACCCTTATCTCCAAAACTGCTGAGCATAAAACTTTCAGAAAAAACAGAAATGGTTCTTTAAAATCTATGGGATCTTATTTATTTATTTTATTTTATTGTGTTTGGGTGCAATACAGAAGTAATGGTGAGGTTATACATGACAAGCCATTTACAAGCCTCCACAGTTAGCAATAAAGTGTTGTTGTACAAGTTTTCAAAATTAAAAAACTATTGATTAAGCAGAACTCTAAGTATAGCAACAAAAAAACATTGTGATCACCTTAAATTTCTCAATATTGTGCGTACAAACTAACATTTGCAGTACGAATGTATGGGAGAACATGCTTTTCAACTACAATGTTAAGTTTGTTCTTATAATAAATTTGTACGAACTACGGAACTCTTCATTTTGCGTGGTTGATAGTTGGGTAACTTCTGATATATTAACTTGTGGGATCAGAATCAGGATTTATTTATTTGTAAGAATGTAATTTTACATAGTATGGTGTTAATATTATTAAAGTTCTATACATTCTGCCACAACATATGGTGTACAAGTATTCAAATGTCATTCTTAATTCGGAAAGGATATCCCGTAAGTCACGATATTAGACCACCATAGGAAAAAATATATCGATTTCTGGCACCAAGCAATATTAAGCGTTTATCGTTGGACTGGTTAAAATTTTCACGTTAGTTAAAAAACTTTAAAATAAGTTACGTTTTAGTAGAAGCGAGTTATAGTTTAATTAGTCTGACGTAAAGAGTAAAATAACCATTTTAAACCAACCTATTATTTTGTTCTGTTTAAATTTAAATGAAACCCTCAAGGGTCTCATTAGTGCCATCCTTCGTGCTTTGACTCCACGTTTTATGTGCTCTGTTAAATAAACTCACTTCTGCAAGAACAGGTTCACATTAAATTAGCTAGCGAAACTTCATGCGTTTTGGATATCGATATCTAAACATTATAAAACAAAAAATAAATTAAATTAAAGATTTTTTTTTGTGGGATCATGGATTGCAGTTTGTGTAGTCATTTGAAATATAAGTTTTTTTTTTATAAACTTCACAGACGTGATGGGTATCGATATCTAAACACCATAAAAAAAGAAAACAAATTTTCTGAACTCACACTTCAAGTAACAACACTAACAGTGGTCGTTGACCCCCAAAAAATCCATTAAATCTTTTTATTTTAATTTTCACGTCTGCAGAGTTTAGCTAGCTAATTGAATTTGACCTTGTGTAATAAAAAACGATTTCATTAACTACCTTACCAGTCTCTTTTTACCACAGAGGCAAAACATGAAGCAAGTTGCCCCGCTGTAATAACGCTCACAATGTCCACGCGAGAGATTTACTTTCAGTTCCACGTCGGCGTTGTGACGAAACATCTGATACTCACCACTCACGGATGCACATAATGTATACAATTTACTTATGTGTAGGTAAGCGATACACTTTAATATTAAGCATTGTTTGCAATGGTGACGTACACATGTGAATTAATACATCTGCTTTTATCTATGGTGTGGCCATTAGTGCTGTGCACTCCCTGAGGTATGCGCGGCGAGGTGGGAGGCGAAGAAAAAAGTGCATGAGTTCACATGAAGTCGATACATGTCGGACAGATCTTACGATATCAGTTTTCATTTCTAAGGCAAGACTTGTGGCGGGACAATGGTCGGAGGCTATCTATCTTTAATATATTATACTTACTTAGTTGATTAAAATGTAACCCAAATATACTCATAATTTATTAAAAATATGCAGGTGATAAATAAGAACTAAACTTATAATTCAAAGCAGGACTTGTTTTATTGAACATTTTTTATATTTACAAACAATTATATATTCTAACGAAAGTTATTCTAACATAGATTCTGTTTCAACTTCATCTAAAAATGACAGTCTTCATATCACGAGATAACGCACGACCTTACTTTGAATATTTATCTCATGTGCGTCTGACATAGACAGTCCGATACAGATAATACCACGACAGTATGCAACGATTCCTCTACAGGGAAAAAATACCTCTCGTCTTGACAAGATTTTTGGGTCTCCTCTACTAAATCTCAGTCCCGCGCGACCGCTATGAGCGCAAGCAGCTAATGGCAGCTCCGTATTAAATAATTCTATAGATTCAAAAAGTTAACTATTGTGCATTTAATTTATATCAATCAATACGTGATAGTACAAGTGTTGAAACCTACACAACAAAATTATCAATATTAGGCAGTGTGTGAACAAAGAACAAAAAAACGTGGCGTATAAAACCGAACAAAGAACTGTGTCGTGAACGAAAATCAGTGACTCATCCTCCTGTGCGCACGGACCGGCGCGGCGGCGGATTACCTTATATGGTCACAAAACACACATTACTCACTTACAGCTAATTAGGAAACAACTAACAAGAGCAATAATTCACCATAACACGCAGATGACTGTGTGGCGCAGAGGTTAAAACACGTATCTGTCAAGTGGCATAGCGCATGTTCCGATCCAGCGAAAAATTCATTTTTGCTGCTTTTTGCTTTTCTTTGTTATTGTTTTCTTTTTTCCTGTCAGATATAAGATTACTGGCCATTTTTCCATTTGCTTTGCTTTTGCTACAGCCATTTAATACTTTTTATTGGCCTTTTTGCTGCTTTTCTTGGTGGTAGCACAACGAGTACACCTGATAATAATATGGAGTCTGAAAACATAACTTTTAGAAAACCACAGAAGTCTAGTTCACTTGACAATCTCTACTACAATAATTCAGCATTTCTTGATACCACAACAATGAGCATGCCTAATACTTCATTAAATGATAGTGACACGATTATGAACCTCAATGATACCATCAAAAGGCTATCAGCAGAATTACATAGTGCACACTTAGATTGAGAACTTAAATAGCGAAAATTTTAGATTGAAGACGGATCTAGGGAACTGCCAAACAACTATTGATGCATATAAAAAAGTAACCTTATCAGACAGAAAGTGCACGACTCCGAGACGTTTCCGAAATGGCTTACAAAAAGACTTACAAAGTAACACTTTCTCTACACCAACAAGATCAAAAGGTTGTCCTGTCATAACACCAATCAATAATTCCCATGTAACACTGATGGTAAAAGAAAAATCTGACCCTTCAATATTAACAGAAGAATCTACATTACTTGATAAAGGGTCCGGTAAGGATTTAATAATATCACCCAACGCCTGTACTACCCCACTGAGCAAAGATACTCATAGCGATGATTTTCTCACATTAACTACGAGCCCTAGAAGGAACTGGATACAATGCTAACTTCTCGAAGGATGGGGCCTTTAATGAGCCGTCTAAACACACAACCCAGCAGCGAGTTTCTTCAAATAGTGATGTTAAGAAGTTACAAGAAGACATTGCGAACAACAGCAAAGCGAAGAATAGAGTCATGATTTTTGCTGACCAAACAGGATATGGTGTAAGAAAAATACTTCAGTATTACTTAGGAGACTCCTTTTCCGTTACTTCAATTATAAAACCATATGCTACTGTAGATGAAGTACTGAAGTCTTGTGTATCTACGTGCGTTGATTTCACCAAATCTGATTTTGTACTGATACTGGCAGGCTCTAATGACAGAAATCCGATGTTAGTTCAGACGTACTTACACTACACCCTGTGCCAATTAAAGTCCACTAATGTACTAGTCGGTAAGATTTATAATAATGACTACGTAAACACGAATTCGTTAAACAACTCAGTAAAACTTGTGTGTAATAACGGTGAAAATTCAATGTTCATTTCTTTGGATATCAATCATTATGTCAGACAACCGAAAAATGTAAACAAATTGCAAGCATGTCGACTAATTCATAGAGAAATTTTGCATAAAAATTAAAAATTAATTACCAAAATTATATGGCAAAAATGGCAGAATATGAAAAACAAAGTAGAGTAAAATATTTTACAAATGCTTCTACCCAAACCGATTCTAATGACTCATCGATTGATAGCAGTATCCTCATACAAACTAAATCTGTAAGTTCCGCGGCACAAACTGATGAAGTCACACAACAGACACAACAGTCAGATTTTTTTCGTGAGTGATACATATACTGCTAGGGCATCACGTAAAAGTAAAAGTAAAAATAAACATTCAGTCTCATCACATCTTCCATCTAAATTGTGTATATGTCATCAGAATGTGTGTGGAATCAGCAATAAGATAAATGAATTATCCATTTATCTTGAAACGCTTGAAAGAAGGGTAGACTATGTATGCTTAAGTGAACATTTCTTGAACGACAAAAATGTAAATTTATTAAATATAGAAAATTACAATCTTGTATCTTATAATACTAGAAATAAAAATAAAAGGGGAGGAACCTTAATCTTAGCATACATGGACAGAAAAGTTGAAGTTGTAGATGTAATAAATAAAATGTATAGAGTAGAGAGCTTTGAAATTTGCTGTATAAAGGATATTAATTCCGGTCTCTACCTTTGTTGCTGTTATCGTAATCCTAATGTTAAAAATTTTGATAATTTTATGAATAGCTTGGAAAAACTGCTGGAGAATTTATTTAATAGGAAGTGTGTAATTTGTGGAGATTTTAATATTGACATGCTCACAGAGAGCAAAAGACGAAATGAGTTCATGAGCCTGTTGACATGCTATAACTTTAGGTATCTCATTAATACTCATACTTTTATGCGCAATAAGTCTTGTTCATGCATTGATAACATCTTAACTAACTTGCCTGATGACTGTATAGAGGGATGTGTAGTAGACCACAATGACTTTGCAGATGGACACGGGGCTCTACTGGGTAATTTCGCTTTGGAAAATGTTATTGATAACTTTGACAATAACAATCATATTACTATAAATAGGAGAGTTTTTAATTATAAGAATGGTGTAAATTTTGGACAACGAATACTTGAACATAACTGGAGTGCTATGGGAATCAACACATTTTTGAAGACTTTTGGCAAGATATTTCAGTACAGTTTTGGAAAACGTGAACAAAAAATTAAATTAAGACGTCATTTTCAATTAAAGTGGGTCACAAGAGGTGTGAAAACATCGAGTAAAATGAAACGTATATTATGCTCTTGTGGAAATAAACTTGACGCTAGTGTCCTTAACTACAAAAATAATTATGTTAGAATTTTTAGAAGGGTAACTTCCAATGCTAAAAAACTTACAGTCAGTGAAAAAATTAATCAATCAAAAAATTCAAGTAGGGAAATTTGGAAAATTATAAATAAGAGTACAAATAGGGTTAAAGCAATACGGGCGGAAGTTCGACTTAAAACAAATAACCGAATAATAGATAACCCAGAGGAAGTAGCTGACATTCTAGTAAAGCAATTCGCTCATAAGTACATAATGCCTGGTAATGATAGTCAGGATGCTGTCCTTTTTCTTCAACAAAGCTCGGAAAGAGTGGAAAACGATATGGATATCTCGCTTACTACTCCGAATGAAATTTCAAAAATCGTGAATAGTAAGCAAAGTAAGAAATCTTGTGGCTATGATGAAATTCCGATATCAGTAATAAAAGACAATTTAGCAATTTTATCTGAGCCACTCTCGAATTTTTATAATAAGTGCATTGGAGAAGGCATTTTCCCGGAACAACTAAAAATTGCTAAGATAACCCCAATTCATAAAAAGGGCACAAAAACTGATCCGACAAACTATAGGCCTATTTCTTTGTTGCCCACTTTGGCAAAAAATTTCGAAAAAGTTTTAAAAGACCGCTTAAGTAGACATCTTAATTTGAATAAAGTAATTAATTTAAGACAATTTGGATATCAGAAGAATGTTGGTAGGGGAGATGCTATTTATATGTTACTAAATCGTGTGGTTAATCAGATAAATTGTAAAATGAGGGTAGCTGGTATTTACTTGGATTTAAGTGCGGCTTTTGACACTATTGACCATAAACTTCTCATCACAAAAATGGACCACTATGGCTTATGAGGTAGAGCCTTACAACTCTTCACTTCTTACCTTAAAAATAGAAAAATGTTTGTCGAACTTGATTCTACAAAACCAAACGGATATAAAAGCAACTACAGGGTCATCTATGTTAAGCATTACTGCCGGTGTGCCTCAAGGGTCAATTTTGGGCCCTCTATTATACATATTGTTCACTAATGACCTAATCAATTTCGCACATAAACTTTTACCGGACATACAACTTGTAGTTTTTGCGGATGACACAAACGCTATAGTTGCTGCTAATGATATCCAAGACCTTACTGTTAAGATGAACGCAGCTCTAGAAGCCTTTCATTCTTGGTTCAATGCGAATATGCTTATAATAAACACAACTAAAACCAAAATTATGTTATTTAAAACTACTGCTCGTAACAAAGACAGTATGGACATTGAACTAGACAAAATTAAAATTGAGCTTGTCAAGGAGGTCAAGTTTTTAGGAATTTATATTGACGAATTGTTGAATTGGAAGAAAGAATTAGCAGTACTGGATTCATCTATATCATCTGCTTGCTATGCCTTAAGAACTCTTAGAGATGAAGTTAGCATAAAACACTTAAAAATGGTATACTATGCGCTGATCGAGTCCAAACTGAGGTATAGCATACAGTTTTGGGGAAACAGCTACCATTATAACTGGCATAGGGCATTCATTCTCCAAAAAAGAGCGATCCGAACCATTGTCCGCATTTCTCAACGAGACACCTTTTTTTTTTTTTTGAGGGTGGGAAATCATCAAATAACTTCTCCCGCTCTGGGCGGAGCGGGAGGGTGTGTCAGACTCTTACTGACTAAAACCCACCCGTATACCTTCTTGTTGCCTGTGTTGCGGGGGCCTCGGTGACCCATAAGTACCTTCCCGCGACCCCGGCAGGTCAACGAGACACCTGTCGGCCATATTTTAAAGAACTTGGTATTCTCACAGTACCTAGCCTTTATGTAGTAGTATTGTTAAACACTTTTAAAAAATATGTATACGACTACGAAACAGACGAGAACAGGCTGGTAAGGGAAAAATCACGTAGAAAAGACTTTGGAAACAAAATCGTACCGACTTTTGGAATAGTTAAGCATAGTCCGCAGTATCAGGCAGTTCAAATATTTAATAAATTACCGCTGGAGTTAAAATGCATTCTGTATACAGGCTCATTTAAGGCAAGGCTCAAGGCTTTCCTGTTGGAAAGATGTCTCTACTCATTAGATGAGTTGTAATAGTCGTATAGTTCTTGAAACTGACATGTAATATTTTTTTATGGTGATTTTGTGTACCGTGTTCATATGACTTTTATTTTTTTTTGATTATTCTTTTTCGATTATATTGCAATTCATTTATTGACATAATGGTTTAATAATTTATGTTTGCATGGTATTTTACATTTTATTTATATAATTCCTCAGTAATTTTCTAATTTTAATTTAATTGCATGTTTTCGTATGTATTTGTATATCTAATTGTATTAATGTTTCATTTTGGATTATATTCGAACGCAATGTAAATTGTTACTGAATAAATAAATTGAATTGAATTGAATTAAATCGAGGTTTCTCACAATGTCTTTTTTTTTTTGTAACGCATGTCAGCGGACACTGAAGAGCGTCTTACAATATTTAAGTTAAGTCAGGGAAATTAAGTGCAGGGGATCGCGGAAGTCGCTCTAGATCCCATGATCCCCGGTGCAAGTGTGGGAGGGGAACACCGGGGTGGTTTTTAGTCCGTAAGAGTCTGACAGACCCCTCGACCCGCTCCAAGGCAGAGGACATCCATGAGATCATCCATCCACCCCGGCCAAAAAGGGAAATTACGTGCTAAGCAAATTGTATACCAACTTAAATTGTTTGTATAATAATTTAACCTAAAAAGCCCCGCGTGACAACGAACCTGAGTCAAATAATATAAAATCAATTGTGTCTCATTAGCTGTCCTTGACCAATTAAATCACAACTAATATTCTTCGACAGTTGTATGACATGGCTATAGTACGGTAAATTGACCTAGGGTGTAAATTAGCTTAATAATTAGTTTCCCTGGCCTTGGTGAAACTTTTAGTAAGGACCTAAAAGTTTCACTAAGGCTCTTCTTTTAGAATTGATGGTACCTACTTTATTTGAAGTTAATCGCGGCGTAAGTGTTGCATTTTGTTCCCCAATTTGAACCCGCAAGGCATATTAAGGCTTCATAAAGGATCCGCAGACAGGCGCCACGCGCCAGTGCGACACTGGTAGCTGTGGACTGTGCGTTGCCATATCACGGCAGTCTGCACGAGCCTCAATACCAGGATCCTGTAAATACTCTCAACACACAGTACAATATAAAAGTTGGAATCCATACTAAACCATGCGAAAGTAACTCTGTCTATCTGTTTTCTCGCCTTAACGGCTTAACAGATTTCGATGAAATTTGGCACACAAGTCTACCTAGGTAGACTTGACACACAGCCTAGGCTGTGTGTCAAATAGGATGATTTTTTATAGGGCTAGTATGTTCCCATGGGATAGTTTCTGATGTTCACACGGACGAAGCTGTGGGCAAAAGTTATATTTTGTAGTGTAAACTACTAGAGATACAAGCAAACCCATCAATTGTAGTACACATTGTGACGTGGCGTACAGTGTGCCGCACAAGTCCTGCTGTTGGCACAAATGAAATGTTCTTAGCGACGGCTTAAGCTGTTTTGATCGCTCGTTTGCGTCTAGTGTAGGGTGGCTACAGTTTTCAATAGTTAAGGGACATTCTTATTTAAGATTTTGGGTTGAAATTTTTGAAAATTCAATAAGTCCTCAAAGATTCTCATCTTCCCGTTAGATGAGAAGATGGGAATCTTTGAGGAATTATAGGTGGTTCACTGCTGCATGGATCTTTTGGTCCTCTAATGATGTTGACGTGGACCCTGCTGTTGGTAAAAATTTGTGCAATTGTTTTGAAAAACCGGTCGAGTGCTTGTCGGAACAATTCAGGGTTCCGTCGTTGGGATGAATTTATCCCAAGAACATACTTAACATTGTTGTTGAAAAAATGTTATCCCATACGATATCGATATACGTCACGGTCAATTCTCCAACTGCAAATGTACGAGGTGCATTCAATAAGTACCTAGCCTCATCGCCAGAGGGCGCTGTAGTTTCAAAAGAGTTTTACCACAGTGTAGCACATTCTTTTTTAATTCTTTTTTCAAATTTTCATTCCAATCCCTTCATTTGTTTTAATTTGACAACTTATGGAAGCGAACGTGTCGATCGGTTTTACAAAAATGGAAAAAGAGCAATATCGTTCGGTGATTCGATTCCTATTTTTGGAAGGGAAAACGCGCATCGAAATCAAAGAGCGTTTGGATGCTGTGTACGGTGACTCTTCTCCATCGATGGCCACCGTCAAGAATTGGTTCAACGAGTTTGCACGTGGCCGTACGTCGGTTTTTGATGAACCACGTCCAGGTGCACCGAAAACAGCTGCTACGGAGGAAAACATTAAAAAAATCCATGATTTCGTATTGGCAGATCGCCGATTGAAGGTTCGGGAGCTAGCTGAGACTGTAGGTATTTCAGAAGGAACAGTGCATCATATTCTTCACGAGGAACTCGGCATGAGAAAGCTGTCGGCGCGATGGGTGCCGCGTTTACTCACACCAGAAAACAAGCGCAACCGTGAGACCACATCGGAGACGTGTTTGGCGCTGTTTAAGCGGAATCCAGCGGAGTTTTTGCGTCGTTTTGTGACCGTCGATGAAACCTGGATCCACTGGTACACACCAGAGACCAAGGAGCAATCAAAACAATGGATCCAGACCGGGGAACGTGCTCCAAAGAAGGCGAAAACTGTAAAATCGGCCGGAAAAGTTATGGCCACCGTTTTCTGGGATTCACAAGGTGTGATCTACATCGATTACCTCGAGAAGGGTAAAACAATTACAGGGCTTTACTATGCCGATTTATTGGGCCGATTCGACGCCGAATTAAAGAAAAAACGACCCCATCTGGCGAAGAAAAAAGTGCTGTTTCACCACGACAACGCACCGGTTCACACGTCTGTCGTTGCCATGGCCAAATTGGTCGAATTACGCTACGAATTGTTGCCCCATCCACCGTATTCTCCAGATTTGGCCCCTTGTGACTTCTTTCTGTTTCCTAATCTGAAAAAATCACTCGCCGGGAATAGATATGGATCGAATGAGGAGGTCATCGCCGCCACGGAGGCCTATTTTGCAGAGTTTTTTTCGGACGGGTTAAAAAAGTTGGAGCATCGCTGGGCTAAGTGTATCGAACTAAAAGGAGACTTTGTTGAAAAATAAATTGCCACTTTTCCAAAATTTTCGTTTACTTTTTGTAGGCTAAGTATTTATTGAATGACCCTCGTAAGTAACGATTTGTGTAAATTAACGATTTTCAGACTTTTTCCTTTTATTGGGGTGTCTGACCTTCCATTTTGCCAAATTTCATTATTCTAGGTCAACGGGAACTACCCTAAAGGTTTTAATTTATTAGCGAGTATAAAATATGTCGCATAAATGACTTTATTTTTTTATTGCGTTGGCTTAATAGCTTATTTTTGTTAGAGCTGTAAGGGATCGTAGCCTTACGTATTTGATATTAATTTCAAGTTGATACCTCCAAGCGTTCCTGAGAAAATGGCTCTTGCCAGGCTGACAGACAAACAGACAGACAGACGGAAAACAAAGTGATTCTATAAGGGTTCCGCTTTTCCTTATGATGTATGGAATCCTAAAATCAAGATGGCGGTGTTAGTTCCAATTTCGGTCACGAGATAAAATATCCCTATACAGCATAGGTATCAAGTAAATGTTCAAAAGTCGGATTTATTGACAGATTAAACATGAAGTTAAAAACTGGCCAAGTGCGTGTCGGATCACGCACAATGAAGGGTTCCGTATTTGGGGAGTTGGGATGAATTTATCCCAAAATATATATGCCACGGTTAATTCTCCATCTGCAAATTTACGTTGGTCGACTATTACTCATTAACTTGTAAAGCCCACTTAGCTGGCAGGAGGGGACACTTGACTCTAACAAAAATGTGCACTTTAATGCTTAATATTACGCAAGCGGATCCTTATTATAATAATATGTAGCTTACAATTAATAATAATAATATGTACAATTATATAAAAAGGGAGGGCAAAATATCACAGGGCGTCAAAAAATTCGTCCGCATCGTTGTCAACAGGAAAAGTGCCCAAAAGGCTGGCAGCATTACCACGTTGTATGGCAATGCTGATTCTTTGGCCAAAAAATAGACCAGCCCTCTGGTCACGTGAAGAGTCGACCAACAGCTTTGCGATGTCTCTAAAAACTAAGTGGGCACTCGGACCCCATGGCCCTAGTGTTCAAACCCCAAACGGCTCGAACATATAAGTCCCAATAAGATTTGAGTACTTGCGCCGTTTGAGGTTTTCCGCACCTGCCGCAGCCGCCCCAACACAGCCCGCCGTGCTAGGAAGATGGGATGGCGCAAGGGTGTCGACACACGTTGCATCCCACACCAAAGGCCTACCTACCTTCCAAGGCATTATGGTCATTCCGTCTGGTCTCTTCCCATCGTCGCGTGCCAAGCCATTAGGTTCTAAAACAGCGGGCACCCCGACGGTGCTAAGAGCGCAATCGGATCACCGATCACAAATCATCATCGATCATCCGATCACCAGCGGATCCTTGAATCGAATCCCACACTATGAGATAGACGAGAAAAAAATCACATCTCCACATTACGTGCAATCCCTAATAAAAATTGTTTTCAAGATTTTATTTTAGCACTTTGTTGGCACGATTAATATGTATATCTTTGCCAAATGACAGCTTTCTAGTACTAAGCGTCTTTGAGCTGCAGCGGAGACAGACAGACAGACAGACATATAGACAGACGGACATGGCGAAACTATAAGGGTTCCTCGTTTACTACGAAACCCTTAAAATGATTTTCAAACTCACAAAACACGCAGTTAAGTGATATTTACCAATATACAGTCAGTAATGCCAATATACTTAGGTAAGATTTATATCTTATCTAAGTATATTGGTATCGTTTTACTTTTTTTAGGAGTAAGTCGATTAATTACGTCTTTATTTGGAGTCAGATTTTAATATTCTTAATAGAATATTAAAATCTGAAATTTTTCAGTACTAATGTACTGAAAAAACTCTGTAACGTCTATTGACTGTACACTTTTCTAATATAAGTAAGTTAGTACTAAGTACATAATATAAAGTTCGAAAACCTTTTAGTTCGAGACCAAAGGTATTTAAAAAGTTCTTTTAAAGTGTTACAAGATTTATTTACCTTTATTTGAGGCAAAAAATGTGAGTTCTCTCCTTGATTGAAACGCATTAAAGGTATATTGGTTTTATTCCATCTCATACCAATATTATCATAACTTCATCCACAAGTTTCGCTGCATTTCTAATTAGTTTTCAGCCTCTCAAAGCACGTATCTCTCAGTATTTGCAACTCTCTCGACACTTCATACTGAGAGTTAAGGTGACCTACAGCAGCCCACGGCTAATCTACGAACGTGTTCTTCACTTCTCTTTGTTTATATTAATAATATTATATAGAAAAACCGGCCAAGTTGGGAAGTTGGAATGAATTTATCCCAAAAACAAACTTAACATTGTAATTAAAAGACATATTCTCCCATACATTCTCGATATATGCCATGATGCCACGACAAAAATGGTCAATTCTCCAACTGCAAATTTAAGTTGGTCGACTATTACTCGTAAACTTGTAAAGCCCACTTAGCTGTGATAGTTATTCTTTTAATTTCATTAAATGTACTACTGCCATGAATTTTTTCACATCTCCTTAAACAACCATTTAGGTGGCAGGGGGGCGGGGGACACTTGACTCTAACAAAAATTAGCACTTTAATGCTTAAGATTACGCAAACGGGTCCTTCTATCGGACAGTGGTGTTTACAGACCCGCAATAATTTTGAACGGCCTATCCAACGATACCCCACACTATAGGATAGACGAGAAAAAAAAAATCATCCCCACATTACGTGCAAGTGAAGCAGTGGCGGTACCTTCATATAAGCCCAAAAGCCTGCCTTACTAAAATGCTCGATAGAGAATTTATTGTACCTAACCAGTAGTTTATGAGAAAATTGCGATGATACGTAGATACGTAGGTACCTACATACTCAGTCGAAAACTTAACTTTCTTTTTTTGAAATCGGTTAAAATTTTATTGGGCTTGCGTTATTTTGAAACCCTAGGCACGCCGCTGAAGTGAAGGTACCCTTAAATATTTTTTTTCATGTTTGTATTTTAGCACTTTGTCGGCGTCATTAATATGTATACCTATGCTAAATTACAGCTGTCTAGTACTAAGCGTCTCTGAGCTAAGGCGACAGACAGACAGACGGACGGACATGGCAAAACTATAACGGAGGAACCCTTATGGTTTCGCCATGTCCGTCTGTCGATTCGCCATATCCGTTTACTGCGGAACCCTAAAAAAAAGATTAGGTATTTTGTTTGTTTGTAATGGATAAACTCAAAAAAATCTTAATTAACTGATTTTTTAAATTATTTCACCTATAGAAAGCTACATTATCAGTGAGTAACATGGGCTGTATTTTATTGTTTTTTAAATAGAGATCTCTACGAAAATTGAAATAATGTAACTCAAGGTATCAAAACATAGCCTAGAAAAGGTATTATTTGACGTGCGCTGCGAAAACTATTGATGATACATAAAAATAATGATGAGTACCTACTATCCTACAAAAAAATCCGCGAGACTATAATAATATGTCTAACTATTCAATCAAAACACGAGTAGAATCGAAAGACGATGACATTCGTATCATGATATTAATCCTTAACCAACTCACGTTTCTTGGTTGTTCCCTCAATTCTGAGGATCACAGCCAGTTACAACGCTCCTCCAATCTATGCGGTCTTCTACTAGTGCGTATAAGAATTGTAACTAATAACGCTAAAAAGAATACAAATTATTACGTGGGCAAGTCGACGGTACTACAATAAATTACAATCTGCCACTGGTATCTTTCTGCCAATTGACTTATGCAGACAAATAAATTAATATACATTATTTTGCTATACTGAGACGCCACGTACAAACAAAAGAAGATGTAAAATATTTAAAATTAAGAATAATAAAAATGAAATATAAAAAGAGGTTTTATACCTTCTTGTTGGCTTTAACTGCCAAGCAAAGTGATTGTGGATGTCAGTTATTTTTCTCTTTTAGCAATAATATTATTGAAAAGCTTTTATGATCAGCAATGGGTATTTACGAGTTAATGTTAGTATCATTATCATCTGTATATCCCACTGCTGATCCTCCAATCTTGCCTCAGTTGCATCATCGCATGCCATTCATCCAAGTTTGACCTAAGATTTTTGCAACAATATTGACACAAAGATCGCTGAGCCTTCGGAATATCATCCCAATCCTTGGCCACTACATAGGCAATGGGCTAATTTATATTAAAACTGGCGAACTATCCGTGCTTTCGCGGTTTTTATGACTTGAAAAAACATCTAAATTTCTTTATTATAGGTATTTTAAATGGTAATGTATTATACAATATAATATATATAAGTAAAGAAAATCACGACACTCGTTGACTTGTATAATACTTGTGTCGCCCTTCTTAAAAGTTAGAATTTGACGCGTCATCGGCAGAGATTACCTGCCACGCCTCTGCCACAGACGAGGTGAGATGACTGACAGTTGTGACACTGACAGTTGGCATTGTCACATTCCGTAGAATGATGAGTGTGCTAATATGGTGGCGAAAGCAAAAGTAAGCTTTTCGTAAGGAATAACAAGACATAAATAAAAGGCTTTAAATGTTGTTTCTTCCGTTTTTACAGGTAATTAAATTAGTTTTCTATAGATATTGGTGCCGATTCCCATGTTCACAAACTAAACTACATTTAAGTTCAGTGCATCTTTTTCTTTCTATTTCATTAAGAAAAGGACAGAAGATACATTTTAGTTTAGTCCTGTCAAATTAATCAGCGCGTGTCACTAGTCCACACAAGTTTAGACGAGATTAAATACTTGCCTACTAAAATTACGTCAATTTAAGTCAAGCGCTGAACTGCACTTAAATTTAGTTTAGTTTGTGAACAAAGGAATCGGCACCAATGAAAGTTATACTACTATGTTACAGTAACACACTCTAAATTAAAACTTTAGTTTTTACAGAGAAACGCAATTAAGTCTTTGTTTCATTTTTGAAGTGGAAGTAACAAACCCCATTATATATATTTTAACCTTTAACCTAGTATTATTTAACGGACTTAAAAAAGGAGGTTATCAATTCGACACGTATAATATATGTATCTAATATTATAATCTAAATATTAGAGCTTCCAAACAAATTTATATTTTTTTATGGGTGCGTTTCAGAGCTGCCACAGACCTGAAAAAAAAAATTAGGCCCTAATTTATTTCATACCTACTTTTGATTTCGTTTTGTGGGTTAATTGCGTGTATTAAAAAATATATTATTTCATAATTGTGAGTAAATTTATTTTGCAGGTTGGTTTAAAAAAAAAAAAAAAATTATACAATTACCTCGTAAAATTCAGTAAAAATTCAAATCTATCCCAAAAAAACACCAATCACAGTCACTCTAAGCTAGAGCGGTCTCGCTTCTCTAATTAGACAAGTGTCGCCTCTCACGATGCGACAAGTGTCAGTGGAGTGTCTGGGCTGCTCTCGCGACACTAATTGCTGCAAGGCAGGTGTATCACGTCGTTTGTTTGTCTTTGCGGTAATTTTGGGGGATCAGCAGTATGCCTCTGCAGTGGGGAAAGAGGTTAATTGTTTTAACATTAAAATTTAAAAGCTTATTGTAATAGCAGTTGCAATAGGCTTTTAATCAACATGATGTCATGTTAATTTGTTGCCTTACAAGAAGTCAAATTCTTCGTGGCTTACTAGTTCGTTTATTTCTGAGATTAACCTGTTCTAGTCATGGCTTTAGCGCAGATAGGTTACTATACTTCAATCAACAATCAATCAACTCAGCCTATAACAGTCCACTGCTGGACATAGGCCTCTCCCAGGCTGCGACACAACACCCAGTCCTCAGCTTTCCAGATCCAGTCTGTCCCAGCCACCTTTTTAAGGTCGTCGGTCCATCTAGATGGGGGGCGTCCCACACTACGCTTGTGTCTACCGAGCTGGATAACTTGTCCTAGGTAGACGTACTCCTTCACAACTTCGAGAAGCGACCTCAATGCGGATGGACTCGGCAAGACGTGCGATTTATACATGACTTTCGTCTTGTCTAAATTCATGCCGAGGCCAACCCGCCGAGAGGCTCCACTTAGGCTGTGCAGCATCTGGTCTAACTGTTCCAATGTCTCTGTCATTATGACGATGTCATCGGCAAAACGAAGGTGAGACATGTACTCGCCATTTACGTTGATACCCTGTCCAGTCCAGTCCAGCGTCTTAAAAACGTCCTCAAACGCATTGGTGAAAAGTTTCGGGGATATGAAAGAAAAGAAAGAAAGAAAATATGTTTATTTGCGGCAAACATGACGCAAGGAAGGAACACAAATACAAAAAAGAAACAATTTGGGGGAGAATATGCGTCACGTCCACGCAAAACGGATATCACATCCCCTTGTCTCACCCCCCTGAGCAGTTGGATAGGGCTGGTTTTTTTATCCTGGATCTGGACAATCATCGTTGCAGCGACATACAAACACCTCAACACTTCGATATAACGCCAGTAAATTTGAAATCGTTGCATAGAGGCCAGAACTGCCCATATCTCGATGGAGTCGAAGGCTTTCTCGTAGTCCACAAATGCCATACACAGCGGCTGGTTATACTCTTCGGTCTTCTATACAATTTGCCGAACAGTATCGATGTGGTCCACGGTACTGAAGCCTTTTCGAAAACCGGCTTGTTCTGGTGGCAGGAACTCGTCAAGTCTCCTGCTGAGACGGTTCGTGACGACCCTCGAGAATAGATTGTAAACGTGCTCAGAAGTGAAATGGCATAGACTTGTGGTTCTTCAGCAAGGTTTTGTCGCCTTTTTTGAAGAACAGAACCTCCGGCATTGTACCCTCTTAGATGACGGAGTAGAAGAGCCTCGCTAGCTCTCTCAGGACTGGAGCCCCGCCCGCTTTAACAAGCTATGTCCTTACTATACTTACAACATCGAGATCCATACCTCAGAGAATACGTATAACCGTTATTCCTGGTTCATCATCATCTCTGGTGCTGATCCATGCGTCATGTTTGTGAACGAGCGCCGTCAATTGGGACTGGTCACCTCTTAGCTGCCTCGGCTTATTTGTAATTATGTTATTTTGAAATTGTTTCTTACTTTTTGTTTAAAAAGTGCCTGTAAATGGTTTAATTGAAATAAATGCTTTGAGTTTCTCCAAGTCCTATGATCTAGATACAGGCCTCTAATATTTTTATGGCAATCGGCACGAGTAGTCAGAAGCTTGAAAATCTCAAAACAAGTCTGACTGTAGAATATCGATATTGGCGCCGATTCCTTTGTTCACAAACTAAACTAAATTTAAGTTCAGTGCATCTTTTTCTTTCTATTTCACTAAGAAGAGGACGGAAGATAAATTTTAGTTAAGTCCTGTCAAATTAATCAGCGCCTGTCACTACTCCATACAAGTTTAGACGTGATTAAAAACTTGCCTACTAAAATTACGTCAATTTACGTCAAGCGCTGATTAATTTGACAGGACTAAACTAAAATTTATCTTTTGTCCTTTTCTTAATGAAATAGAAAGAAAAAGATGCACTGAACTTAAATTTAGTTTAGTTTGTGAACAAGGGAATCGGCACCATTGTCTATTAATTAGAGGATCTTCAACCCAAATTGTTCAGTTCAGACGGTAGTCGCTCCATATATAACACTGATAAAATATTATCTCTTTAAAAAGTGACTAAACTGATGTTATTTTTTTACATTATTTGGTCTAACGCGCGACAAGTGAGCCATCTCATTATGATGTGGCTCTGGGGAACTAGACAGTACTAAAAATATGATTTAAGGTTTTAGTATGTTGCTGCTAAAATTTTATCAAGGGAACTAACATATTTCTAGGATTTGTTTTGTGGCATAGAATAAGATTCCACCATTTCATTCCATGGTTTTTTTTTTTGGGTGGGATATCATCAAATAACTTCTCCCACTCTGAGTGGAGCGGGAGGGTGTGTCAGACTCTTACTGACTAAAACCCACCCTTATTCCTTCCGTTTGCCTGTGTTGCCAGGGGCCTCGGTAATACCATGGGTGCCGTATATGGTGTCAATAGGATAAAAAGCTATTTATTTTTCTTTTTTGCTACACGTTTATTTGCGGTAAAGATGACGCAAAGAAGGAACACAAATACAAAAAAGAAACAATTTGTGGGAAAATATGCGTCATATCCACGCAAAACGGGCATCGTTCAGCAAAATGCTGCGACCCTATGCGAGACAGAGTCCCAGCGCTGGACTGCAGTCATCATCAAGACCCTTTCCTCATTGGTCGGTAAGCTGCAGTGCGGTATAGTATGCTCTGTATACCGAAACGTTACCGTACTGCTTCCATTTACAGACCAGACCTTTACAGTTTTTCGTGCAGTACTGCTTAAATCATCGCGAGAAAATTTCGTCACTGAATGTCTTTACCGAGACGCGATAAACTGAAACGATTCCGCCCCGCCCCGTTCATACCGAGCCAATCAGGAAACGCTTATTGACATATAGCTTTTGGTACCGGGTGTACAGAGCATGCTGATCCCGCACCGCTGACCCACCGACCAATGATGAAAGGGCCTTAGTCTGCCAAGCGCGGCAATTATAGTATTTTTTTTAGCATAATTTTTTGAAGACTGTCAATAAAGGCTAGCGTAGATTAGAGCAGGCCCTGCAACGTAAAGCATTAATTATAAAATAAAAGCAAAAATCCTCCTTTAATCACTTTTGTACATTTTGCATGAACCATTGCATTGCGGCCTACCCAAATGTGCGCGAGCCTTCACAGGGTCGCTGATAAGGAATTGTCCTGAGGTGACAGTCAATTCTGACACAAACCTTCCTGAGGCTCTTTGTAAACACACGTCGTGTGTAGGCCGTGCCTACACACGACAAATAATCCGCCAGTGCTGTATGAATCACTACGAAAGCTTGTTGACAGACACGATTTTTCTACAGTGTGGTTTATACGCCGTACCGTAAATAAATCGTGCCGTGTGCCTTAACTATAACCTTTATATCGCGGCGTGACCTATTCTCATATAGATTTTTCACCAAAAGAAGATGATGGATTGCGTCGTTCTAATGTCGGCTCCACACTATCGTCCAACAGTCCAACTGTTCGTCCGACCTTCCACGTGTAGAGAGGTAGTTCGTGCATGTTTGACAATGTTGGAGTGTCTGTTTTGATCGATCGTGAGTTGGGACAAACTGGGGTCATGTTGGAATGTTGGACTGTTGGACGATAGTGTGGAGCCGGCATAAAACTGTCTTTGTATCTGTCAACGTACATAAGATTGTGAGAACCGTTATTTTAAAATCTATCGGTATTAATCCCGTTAGATTATATACTGTTGAAAAATTGTGAACTGAGTGGTAAGGTTAGGTTAGAACTGTGATCACCGCGCGCGAGCTGAGCGAGCGAAACGAGCAGTGCCGTCGCAGCGGTCGGTGAGCGCAACTTCCAAGTTGCTCGCAGCTAGGCAGGCTATTGAGTATTAGCGCAAGGTGCGTTACGTCACAAGCAAGTTGGATAGGTACCAGTTCACAATTTGTCGGTTTCCCATGGCTAGATTTTGAACTATCGAAAAATAATGCGTTTTATTGTAAATGAAAAGAAAAAGAAAAGAAAAGAAAAAGTATTTTATTTGGGACACGCATAAGAAATACAAAAAGTAAAAAAGGAGCATTTAAAACTAACAAAATTTACATATTTGTTCGATAAAAAACAACAAAGAAAATAAATATAAACGACTTGTGCGACGCCAAAAAGGCTCCTATCTCAGCATAATGCTGCGATTGTTAAAAAATAAATACAGCATCGCTGCAGCTGGTATTCTGATGGTTTATTGCAGTTTACAATTTTTCGACATTTTATAATCTAACCGAAATAATACCGATAGATGATAAACTAACGAAGTTCATAATTATACCGAGATATACCCGGACTGTAAAACGCATAAACCAGACACACAAAATCCTATAAAAAACTTGCTTTTTAAAAAGAATTCCTTAATAAAAAATATGTTCCCCCTGGGCGTAGTAAAATGCTCATCGCTTCACTGCAGTTTTAAAATGTATTATTATTCACGTTAGGGGCACTACGTGTTCCTCTTTCCTTGGTAGTCCATGTTTTATCCTCACATTTCTATAAGTTGTGGAGAAGATAGATTTGCAAGCGATACTTCTGTATATTGTGTGTACTTTGAATACATACTTAATATCATACTTGAGAAGGATACTGACTTCCTCGTTGTTTAAGTGCTTGCAAGGGCTAAAGCTAAGCATGAGGTCCAGGGTTCCACTGCCAGGTTGGGCAAATTTGTTATTGAGTATTCAGGGTTCTGTAGTAAACAAGGAACCCTTATAGTTTCGCCATGTCCGTCTGTCTGTCTGTCCCCGCTGTAGCTCAGAGGCGCTTAGTACTAGAAAGCTGTAATTTAGAATAGGTCTACATATTAATCACGCTGACATAGTGGTAAAAAAAACCTAGAAAAATACATTTTTTAGGGTACTTGGCTTGCACGTAATGTGGGGAAGGTATTTTTTTTCTCATCGATCCCATTCTGGGGCCTATCGTTCTTGAATCTTGCATGAACAATTAGGTGTAAAAAAGTTGTTTTCCCGATGGATACCGTATTCGCTCTGTGAAGAGCAAAAAGCGGCTTGCGTTACTTGGTGCGTCAGAACTCTCGAAAGAGGAATCATGCAAGATTAGACTCATGCCAATGTCTAAAGTTGCCTGAATTTCGCGGTATGTCACATGTGGATCTTCCTCAATCTGCTTACGCACAGCATCAACGTCCTGCGTGGAAACGCAGGATCCTCAAATGCTGTATACAACATCGTATCAGGTGACGAATCCTGGATATACGCGTACGAACCCGAAACAAAAAACCAGTCACGAGTTTGGGTGTTCGAAAATGAGTTAAAGCCAACAAAAATTGTTCGTTCACGGAGTGTTGCAAAAAAAAATGGTGGCCACGTTTGTCTCCAAAACCGGCCATGTTACGACTATTCCTCTTGAGGGACAAAGAACGGTTAATGCAGAATGGTATGCCAGCATTTGTTTGCCACAGGACGTTCCTGAACTCCGTAAAGAGAACTGCAACCGCCGCATCATCCTCCGTCACGACAATGCGAGTTCTCACACCGCGCACAGAACAAAAGAGTTTTTAGAGCAAGAAAACATAGAATTATTAGACCATCCGCCGTACAGCCCCGACCTAAGCCCTAATGATTTCTATACTTTCACTAAAATAAAGAATAAATTGCGTGGACAGAGATTTTCATCACCTGAAGAAGCTGTGGACGCCTACAAAACGGCCATTTTGGAGACTCCAACTTCCGAATGGAATGGTTGCTTCAATGATTGGTTCCATCGTATGGAAAATGTGTCAAATTTCGCGGAGAATACTTCGAAAAGCAATAAATACATTTTTAAATAGTAATGTTGTGTCACTTCCTTGATTCCCGAAATTTTCAGTGCCGCCCTCGTACATTTCAGTTCTTATTTCCGATGTCGAGTTTAGTTTTTCATTATTCTTCACGTTACACCTCACATATTCTTCACAATTTATTTTATCTACAATATATTTCGCTCTTCCTGTTTACCCCTTCTTTTAACGTGAAAAGTAGCGTTATATACCATTTAAAGTCTTTCCCGTTACCCCATAAAACTTAGTTACGTGTTTAAAGGTTCGGTTATACGGCCAACTTAAATTGCTTATTCTTGGGCAATGGGGAAGGCCGGTCAAAGCTGTTTGTGTGTTTGTAGATGGCGTGACCATAGCTAGGTCCCTCCGGCCTATACTAAATTTGACATTTCATTCATTCAATGCCTTTCAATCCATTTCGTGTTCATTCAATGTGAATGTCAAATTATTTCACAATTTCTTTAGTTTTAGTTATGTTAATAGTTTAAATCAATATATATTCGATATGGAAAATGTATGTAGGCTCGCCCCCTATTACATGGGACTTAAACATGGCTGGCGAAATGTGGGTGTACTACAGGTACACCTCTGCCCAACCCTTCGGGGAAACAAGCCGTGATGTTATGTTGTGAAAAAATGATCAGAATTAAAAACCTTAATTATTGTTTAATACCTCGTAATGACTTTCTAAAAAATGTGTAGGAAATAATCTCAAACTTTGTTTAATTAAAACTTCTTCTCTACGAATAGCTTAAAGCCACAATCTTCTAATTTTAAAGTCTTTCGGAAAACTTAAAAATTATGTGATTAAAATAAAATAAAACCACCTCTTTATTATTATTTTTTTGGGTGGGAAATTATCAAATAACTTCTCCCGTTCTAGGCGGAGCTAGAGGGTGTGACAGACTCTTACTGACTAAAACCCACCCGTGTTCCTTCCGATGCCTGTGTTGCCAGGGGCCTCGGTAACCCTTTTGTACCTTCCCGCGACCTCGGCAGGCATCGGCCCTAGTGGACCCCTACACTTGTGCTGACGACATTTCTGTGAGGCGCGCGTGGAACACAACGCGCCGTCGATCCGGGCCTGGTCCTTACCGGACGGTAGGCTACCCATTGCTCACCGTCCGCAAGCCCGCGCCTACGGTGGCCAGAAATCCGCCCGGGATTCCCGACGCCCAGGGCTTCTCCTGTGGCGGCTAGGGGCGAGAGGGCGCGAAATTTGCCTTTCCCTCAACCATCCCGCCTCCTCCTTCGCGAGCATTACTGCTTCGCAGAAGGAGGTGACGGCTGCCCATGCCCTCTCGCTCCGTACCATGGCCTGAACCAAGACCAGACGCGAGAGATCTCTGCCGCCGATTGCCTCGACGAGTACACGGCGGTGCTCTGCCTAAGCTGGGCAGACCTCCACCGTATGCTCCACCGTGTCCTCCGGGCGATCCACACAGTGGTGACACCGCGTTTCCTTCCGCCTTATCCGACACAGGAACCTCCCGAAGATGCCATGTCCCGTGAGAAACTGCGTCAGGCAAAAGGTGAGGACACCGTGGTGCCTCTCTAGCCACTTCTCAAAGAAGGGACTTATCGCCGCAATTGTGACCTCGCACAACTCCCATACGTGCGCGAGGACTTTTGCTTCCAGATCCCATGGCGGCAATCCGGCAAGGAGGCTCGCCGCCTCACCTGAGACTGTGCGGTGTCCCCGGACCAGCCGGAGGGCCATGATCCTTTGGGCCGCGCTCAACCGGCGGGCTGGCCGCAGCGCCAAGGAAATACTGGCCGCAGCGCCATGGAAAAACCACCTCTTGCAGTGTAATATTAGCTTGTTTTGGGAACTAGCTACGACAGCATCATTTTGACAGTTGTCTTCCCAATATAGTGGTCAAATATGACATTACAGAAACATCAATACCTAAATTTAGTTAACATGTTTACATATGCCATACTGATTGATATGGAGTAACTGCATAAATAGGCAAAAGACAATGAGCAAAAGGGGATCCCTTCTTTTCGCATAATGTTTTTTTGTCCTAATATACCTACTTCGGCATAACGATTTTGGCACAATTTGTTTTGGCATAATAATACTTTGGCATAATTTTTTTAGGCATAAATTTGATTCGCATAACGTTAGTAGGCCTAATGACTATTAGCATAACGTTAGTAGGCCTAAAGACTTTTAGCATAACGTTAGTAGGCCTAATGGCTATTAGCATAATAATATTTAGGCATACAATTAATATAAATAACAAAAACAATGTTCATGCAAATGATTTATTATAAATATACATGACATTTTCAATCGCGAGAAACGTTTATTTCACACAGCAGTGAATTAGTTAACTTCAATCAGTTAACTTCTATTATGAGAAATAAATATGGCGGTTATTCCTCAGATAGAAGTTAACTGATTGAAATAGTAGTCCTTAATTATTTATTTTAGGTGTATATTTTTAGCAATTGCTTGTAAATATTCTAGTTTAGCAGGATACTCATCTTTTTTACCAATGATTTTTTTAATTTTTTTGGTTTTGTCCGTGTATTTTTTCTTTTTTTTTTGGTATAAGTGATGTTACGATATCCAGTTTATCTATTTCAATGGTTTGATGTCTTATTTCTTGAACTATCTTTTTTGCCAAAAAATAAAATCCAGTATGGTGTTTTCCCACAAAATGAGCTAATCTATTGTGCCATGCCTCTGCATGATTTTGTGTCCTGGGTATATTTTCCTTTACTAGTAAATACGTACTCCAGACTTTGGGTGGAAATGGTGGTGGTGAACTTGTAGTGCCCCATACATAATTCTGAGCAAACCAATTAGCTATAGTAAACCTGTAACAATCAAATAATATTGTTGGTTAAAAAATTAATATGCTGTGCAACAAAAGTTAGTCACAGAACCGAATTGCTGCAAAACCGACTTCACGTAGTCTTGTTTGTCCTACCCCTAGAGTGTTATTTAAAATCGCGTAGGCGCGTGGGGCCGCCGGAGGGCCGCAGCGCCGGAGCCGTCACAGAAACCCTGCCTGCTGCTTGCTTGCTTGCTTGCATGCTTGCTTGCATGTTGCATGCTTGCTTGCATGCTGCATGCTTGCTTATTTATGCTTAACTTTTATGCTTTAGGATATTATGCTTAAAAAAGTTATGCTTTAGAACTTTATGCTTAAAAAAGTTATGCTGTAGAACTTTATGCTTAATAAGTTTATGCTTTAAAATATTATGCCTAATCATTATTATGGTTACAGACATAATGCTTAAAAAAATTATGCATGAGCTGTTATGCGTAATTATATTATGCGAAAAAATAATTATGCCAAACAACATTATGCTAAGTTATATTAGGTCTTAAAATTTTATGCTAATGGATAGGGAACCGAGCAAAAGTGATCCAAGTGACCAATTGAATACCCTTTTAGCTAATTAAATCAAAATTAAAGCCGCCAAAAATTTGAACGCAATCAATGGTGGCTAAAACCCGTATTTTTTTCTTTTTAACTTCTTATAGCTATTGTCATGTGTTCAAAACAAATTTGGTTATACCTCATTAATTGATCAAGGACGGCTAATGAGACACAATTGATTTTCTATTGTTTGTCTCCGAATCGGTGTCGCACGGGGCTTAACAGGTTAAGCCTCGTGCAGACTAGTGGGGCGATATCGCGGGCGCGACAGGCCTGTCACACACACGATATCGCCCCAGTCTGTAGGGTCTTTCGTCGAAATCAATCAATCCGATTAGGCTGAAATAGTTGAAACAAATAAAACTTTTCATTTATCTATCTATTACTTTTCACTGACTTTTTTGTGTGTGACTGTATTAAAAATTTCTCCTTGTTTAAGGGTATTCAGTTGGTCATTTGGATCAATTTTGCACAGTTCATTGTAGTTAAAGTTACTCCATAAATATTAGACTATGCAGTGCCATAGGGATCATTTATGGTGGACATTTAGACCAAACCCCATAAGTTTTTGCCAAATGTCAATTTTTCTTGACAATTGTGGTTGAATGTGTGGTCTCGACATCACCAAACAATTTACGGCAATACCAAGATTGCATAAAAATTGATAAGAATGGCGCAATTTTATTTGCTCACATACAGGTTGAAATTGAAAACTTGCGACAAACTGAAATGGGACATTGTATACATCATTATTAACAACTTTTACTAAGGGACCAAAGCTGTAATCCCAAAAAAAAAAATCTGCTTTTCCTACATTTTGATGAGGTATTGCGAACATAAATGTAGGGGACAGCAGTTTTTTTTTTGGGATTGTAGCTTTGGTCCCTTAATAAAAGTTGTTCATAATGATGAGTACAATCTCCCATTTCGATTTGTCGCATGTTTTCAATGTCACCCTGTAAATGAAGACATGAACTAGCTTGCTTCAATGATTACTCCATAACCTCCGGGGAAAGTTACATACATACATAATCAGCCTATAATGTTCCCACTGCTGGGACATAGGCCTCCTCTCTGTGAGAGGGAATGGGTCGTAATCCACCACGCGGGCCCAGTGCGGGTTGGCAGATGTCACATGTCTTCGAGTTTTTAGGTTCTAGGATATGCCGGTTTCCTCACGAGGTTTTCCTTCACTGTTTTGAGAGCAGTGGTGATGAAAAAATTTACACACAGTAAAGCGCCTGCCTGGGTTCGAACCTACGACCTCTCGTAAGTCGCGGACGTTACCACTGGGCCACCACTGCTCTCACCCGGGGAAAGTTGCCGGGCAATAATTGCTGAAAAGTTGCCCGTGTAGCGCCGCTCCAGGTATAAGGATATAGTGTGGTAATGAAAATTTATAAATGTATCAGTTGCAGCGTGCCAAGGTGGAAGTTACTTCGGAACTTGTTGGTGTTACGTTATTGAAACCCCAAAGAAGGTTTATAGGGGCGAAGTTTGGGTATAAAAGTAATTATTGGGGATATAATTACGGTTATGTATATGTGCACCTATAGTACACCCACATTTCGCCAGTTATGTTTAAGTCCCATGTTATAGGGGGCGAGTCTATTGCCATCAACCGGGCACGAATCCAGACTCCGGGCTGCTACTGAGAAATTCCAGATGGAAAAACCCAATAATAGTTTGCCCGACCCGGGAATCGAACCCAAAACCTCATGCTCAGCAGTAGCGCTTGCGACCACTAAACCAACAGGGCAGACCAACGAGGGATATATCTACTCCGTTGGATATACATTTTGTAATGAACGGTTACGTACGGTACGGTTCTTTGCAGAGAAGGTTCCTAAAAAGCGAAAAATCTTTGGTCTTTGAACGTAAAAGTTTAGTAAATCACAGCAATAACAAGAACATTAGATACAACGATAACATTAGATTTGGCAGCAGAATCTGATGATATCTGTTGTGATTGGCTGACCGATATTTAACTGGCGGCCTATCAAATCACGTAACAGGAAATTTAAAAACAGATTAAGGGATGATTTGTGTTTTCCGAATATTGAGATGGATGCGTGGAGTGACGAAAATTGATAAAGTAAGAAATGAGTCAAGTAAGAAAATGGATAAAGAAAAAAATTAGTGACAGAGTAGTTGAAAGGAAATCGTTTGGCTTGGTATGGGCATGTGATGAGGAGGGAGGAAACGTATTTGAGTAAAAGTGTTATCATCGTCATCTGCCTAGCCTTTTTCCAACTAGTCATACAACTTCCAATACCACTATCTGCCATGTAAATAATAGTGACAGGAAGTTATTATAACATCTTCCTCATAGACTAAGTGGAAAACATACGAATTATTGAAGTTAACTCAAAAACTGCATAAGCAAAGTGAATAAAATTAACGCCATGCAAAATTTTCAAATATGTATGATTGGAAACTGATCTACTAAGACTAATGAAGAAGACTGCTCTAAGTTATGTTTTGAAATTAAAGCAACAAAGTATTATACAGAAAAATTAAACACGTTTATTTCGTACTTAATATAATTTACGAAGCTAGAGTTAATTTTAGTGGCTAGACATCTGGCTGTGTTGAAATTTAATAGTACTTAAAATTTGTAGACCGCTCTACAGGTAACCAAGAAATTAATTTGTTTGAGTTCTGTTAATTTAACTAGATACAAGTGTTAAGTTTTGTTTGTAGGAATCCACAGTGGATGTCCAGAAGAGTTAGACATTTCGAACAAGCAAAGTTAAATTGTGTATCTTTGCGAAGTGTGAGGTGTGAGATTTCATGAAGGCTTGGAAACTTACAGGACATCTGCATATTGTACATTTATATATTTAAAAACCCAAAAAAGGTACAAAGGCGGAATTAATGCCTTAAGCATTCTATACCAGTCAACCAAGGGTGGTGAAGAGATTTGATGGCAGGTGCTCTGTTTAAGAGGAACAATGAGAATTATTCATTAAAATGATATCATAATAAGTTATACATAAAATAGGTACACAAGTACAAAATAGGTTATAAACTTATACACACATTTACTATAACATATAACTATATTATAAATATATATAAACAAATTCAAGGGAGAGAGGTGTTGAGATGACTCTACTCTATTTATTAAAAAAAAAAACTGCAATTTCCGCTTCAGACGCTGACAACACGTAAACCGCAGTCACTGTCAGATTGCATAGAAAAGAAACGCAACACACAACGCTTGTAATTTATTGCAAAATATGAAGCAATTATCTATTTACTCAAAATTGAGTTGAGTAATCGAAAATAAAAAACAACCAAGATCTGCATTCATTCTAAATTAACATGTATTTTTTCCGCTACTACAAACTATACAGATTTAGCATTTTTTTTTCCTCAGCGAATCTAATTTTGGTCAATTGGGTTTTGTCAGCGCCTTAAATGCATACCGACTGGTGGCCATCCTGATATAAAGAGGAAGCGCATTCCAAAGAAGAATGGACTTAATATGAAAGGAAGAATGAACAAAGTCAGAAGTATGAGAAGGACAGAAAAGGAGAAGATTTTCAGAAGAAAGCAGATTCTTAGTGTGTGAAGAACATAGACATTGGAAGTTAGACTAGAGAGATAAGAATGAGGAGTTAGTTGAGAAGGGAGAAAAGCGTGGTCAAAGCACGCAAACTTCTTCTTTGGCGAATGGACATTTATTTGAGCTCATTTGACATTAAGGCCACTTTTAGATTCGGCAAGCGTTCTCCGACAGTAATTTCTCCTTTGGACTGATCACCGACAGGGCGTTTCGTTTGCGTCAACCCAACATTATCCTTCGCTGTAGCTGCCAACCTACTATATATGCTACCAAGAGCTGTCATCGAAAGTAACGCATATGAAAGGTTCTGTCGGCGAAATGTCTATGGGTGAAACGTTCTATCGACGAATCTCTCAAAAACGAAACTTCCTGTCGGTGATCAGTCCAAACGAGAAATTACTGTCGGAGAACGCTTGCAGAGTATGACTAAACCCTTCTTTTTTTTTGGGTGGGGAAATATCAAATAACTTCTCCCGCTCTGGGTGGAGCAGGAGGGTGTGTCAGACTCTTACTGCTCTTACTTCGCATCGGCCCTAGTGGACCCCTACACTTTTGCTGACATCTCTTTGAGGCGCGCGTGGAACACAACGCGCCATCGACCCGGGCTTGGTCATTATCGGATGGCATGCTATCCATAGCTCACCGTCCGCAAGCCCGCGCTTACGGTGGCCGAAAATCCGCCTGGGATTCCCGACGCCCAGGGCGTCTCCTGCGGTGGCTAGGAGCGAGAGGGCGCGAAATTTGCCTTTCCCTACTACACCTTGAGGTTGCAGTTTTTTTTACACAATACGAAAGCTACTGTTTGGGGTTGCTGCTGCATACCAAAGTCAAAACGCCAATATTCAGGACGCAAATATTAATGACATCATCCGACGAGCCCTTATCACCGTCGACGTTCCAGCTGTATTAGAACCCAATAGTTTGGCACGTGAAGATGTCAAGAGACCGGATGGCATGTCTTTGTTTCCATGGATGGTGGTTAGGTCTTTAGTGTGCCACGCAACGTGTGTCGATACTCTTGCGCCATCCCATCTTCCTGGCTGGCGTGCTGTGCTGGCACTACTGCTGCGGCTACGGAAAACCTCAAGCGGAGAAAGTACAATACCCTTCTCGGTAATTATAGTTTCGAGCCGTTTATGGCTCCAACTCTCGGGCTGTGGGGTCCGAGTATTCATGGTTTGTTCAAAAAAATCTCCAAACGGTTGGTTGACACTACCCGTGACCCAATGGCTGGCTTTTACTTTGGCCAGAGACTGGCGTCATTGCCACACAACGTGGCAATGACGCCAGTCTCTTGGGTACATTACAGCGACAGCGAGGTGGAGGAATTTTTCGACGACATATTTTAGTATGTTAATAGTTTTAGTTACGTTAGGATATTATATTTTATTTTATTTTAATGTTAGTATTAATAATAATTAGGTTAAGCTTTTAAATAAATTTTATCCACTTCTATACGCCACATTTCCCTGCAATTGCAAAAAACCTCCCACATCACATTCGTAGATTTTTTATGATCCTTCGGCCATTTCATAATACAGGCCGCACCGCGCTCTTCCGTATTGCAATGCGATGTGCTGCGACCCGATGATACCTACTATGCGCTTAGCATAACTGAGTTGTGGAGGTCAGTTAGGCAGTCGCTCCATTTAAAATACTGGTATTAAGTCACATCTGGTTAGGCTGGAAGCTGACAGACGGTACGGAAGGCTTGGCAGACGGTAAAATGAAAAAAAAAAAAATAATTCTTACCCTTTGTTCTTTCAAACTTTTCCATTTATGCGTTCTCAGGTTCATATTATTAAAAAAATGTGTCTATAAGTTCTATGTACCAATCTAAACCGCATCAATCTTTCAATAAATAGGCCACAAATAGCAATAAATTGAATCCAGTGATCGGCGAACTACATGTATTTGTTGAAAGCAATCTCAGCCTTAGAAATTATATTTACCCGACTGTGAAAGATGATGTATGAGCTTGACTATCTATCTGTTCTGTTCAGTTACACCAACAATTAATTGATAAGGTGGTAATAGATATTTTTATTTGTTTCAGGTATCAGAATCCAGGTGGCTACGTAGTGAATGAAGCCACACAACGCGCTGCCGGTGCATTGCGACGCCTGAGCGGTGACGCTGCGTCATCCACACGTGATATGCCACGAGTTGCATTGTGACCAACGACGCAACGGAAAAGGAGACCAGAGAAACGAAGAAGGGAAGGATGTTGCGGTGCGATGCAGAGTGTCGGAGCGGCATCGTAGCGCAGCGCAGTGTTGCTTGTGCTAAAGAAGACTGACAAACCCAACACCGAGACGCTGCGGCGTCGTAGTAAGCGGCATGTAGCACTAGGTGCGTTGAAATCATAGAGGCACCGAAGACCACAGGAGCGAAGGCACCACACAAAAAATTGCATCGTCACGCCCGTGTGGCCTCACTCTAAGTACTCATTTAATTTTTATTATTGCGGTAAAGGCCTGCTCTTGATCTCGATCTCGCCTGATGGAAAGCGACGGGTCAGGTCTGTTTTTTTTTTGGTTGGGAATTTATCAAATAACTTCTTTCGCTCTGGGCGCAGCGGGAGGGCGTGTCAGACTCTTACTGACTAAAATCCACCCGTGTTCCTACCGTTGCCAGAGGCCACGGTATCCCTTTCGGACTTTCCCGCGACCCCGGCTGATGGGTGAAGTCTACGACGGAACGGGCGTGCCCAGAAGATCCCTGTTCACTCTTACTTTGAATGCTGACGAGTTATTCCTGGATACAGACGCTGGCAGAGCGTGACATTCTTAGACCACGCGCATAATAAATGTGGAGGAGACCCGCTGAGTACGACTAGTCGGCGTATCAAGTAACCAGTTACAAGCCGGTTTTTTTTAAAGAGTAATAAAAAATCTGGCCAAGTGTGCGTCTGACCACGCACAATGAAGGGTTCCGTATTTAGGATGAATTTATCTTCAGAACAAATTTAACATTGTATTTGAAAAACATGTTCTCCTTTACATCCCAACTGCAAATGTAAGTTTGTTCGCGTAATGTTGACAGATTTATCAAATTTCGACTTAATCGGTCTATTAGATACTGATCATTTTGGCTATGACAGACAGAAAGACACACGAGTGATCCAATAAGGGTTCTGTTTTTTCATTCGGACATTCGAAACGCAAAAAAAAAAATTGGTCAAACAAGTCGTCGAACCTTGTCCATCCAGACTTTAACTATTATTCATACACCACTAGAACCACACTAAAGGGAATAATATTAAAATTCGCGTATGAATCAAGCTTTAAAGGAGTAAAATAAAAGGTAAAACATATTGAAAGTATGTATTTTATGGTAACGTAATTTTGCGACAGAGAAAATTCATAAAGTATTTATTAGAAAAAAAAAAGGAAGAACATTCATTTATTTAGCACAGACTAAAAGACATCTAATATTATACTTACAGAAGATAAAAAAAAAATATAAAAATCAAACAAAAAGTGTAAAGTACAATGTAAGAAATTAGCAGGAAAGTGTGCCTCATATACAATGTGTCTGTATACGGTGTGCCGAAAATTAAGGGTGTGGTGCAGACCATCAAACTGAGCAACTTTTTCCCGAGGACTAAGATCGTGAAAAAAAAAAAACAGTCCTCCCATACAAAACTTCAATACTTACTCGACAAAATGCATGGGACGACTGATAATTTGTACGCGATTCCAATGTTGGTCCCCGGGAGAAAGTGGTTCAGATTGACGGTTTGTAAAATTTAAGGGTGTGGCCCTTAAATTTTGGCACACCGTGTACAGATTGTATATCGCACCTCAAGGTTTACCTTCCGCCTTATCCGACACAGGAACCTCCCGAAGATGCCATGTCCCGTGAGAAACTGCGTCAGGCAGAAGGTGAGGACACCGTGGTGCCTCTCTAGCCACTTCTCAAAGAAGGGACTTATCGCCGCAATTGTGACCTCGCACAACTCCCATACGTGCGCGAGGACTTTTGCCTCCAGATCCCATGGCGGCAATCCGGCAAGGAGGCTCGCCGCCTCACCTGAGACTGTACGGTGTCCCCGGACCAGCCGGAGGGCCATGATCCTTTGGGCCGCGCTCAACCGGCGGGCTGGCCGCAGCGCCACGGAAATACTGGCCGCAGCGCCATGGAAAAACCACCTCTTGCAGTGTAATATTAGCTTGTTTTGGGAACTAGCTACGACAGCATCATTTTGACAGTTGCCTTCCCAATAGTGGTCAAATATGACATTACAGAAACATCAATAAATTTAGTTAACATGTTTACATATGCCATACTGATTGATATGGAGTAACTGCATAAATAGGCAAAAGACAATGAGCAAAAGGGGATCCCTTCTTTTCGCATAATGTTTTTTGTCCTAATATAGGTACTTCGGCATAACGATTTTGGCACAATTTGTTTTGGCATAATAATACTTTGGTTTAATTTTTTTAGGCATACATTTTATGTTGGCATAATCATGTTAAAGACTAATTTGTTTTGGCATAAATTTGATACGCATAACGTTAGTAGGCCTAATGACTATTAGCATAACGTTAGTAGGCCTAAAGACTTTTAGCATAACGTTAGTAGGCCTAATGGCTATTAGCATAATAATATTTAGGCATACAATTAATATAAATAACAAAAACAATGTTCATGCAAATGATTTATTATAAATATACATGACATTTTCAATCGCGAGATTCGTTTATTTCACACAGCAGTGAATTAGTTAACTTCAATCAGTTAACTTCTATTATGAGAAATAAATATGGCGGTTATTCCTCAGATAGAAGTTAACTGATTGAAATAGTAGTCCTTAATTATTTATTTTAGGTGTATATTTTTAGCAATTGCTTGTAAATATTCTAGTTTAGCAGGATACTCATCTTTTTTACCAATGATTTTTTTAATTTTTTTGGTTTTGTCCGTGTATTTTTTCTTTTTTTTTGGTATAAGTGATGTTACGATATCCAGTTTATCTATTTCAATGGTTTGATGTCTTATTTCTTGAACTATCTTTTTTGCCAAAAAATAAAATCCAGTATGGTGTTTTCCCACAAAATGAGCAAATCTATTGTGCCATGCCTCTGCATGATTTTGTGTCCTGGGTATATTTTCCTTTACTAGTAAATACGTACTCCAGACTTTGGGTGGAAATGGTGGTGGTGAACTTGTAGTGCCCCATACATAATTCTGAGCAAACCAATTAGCTATAGTAAAACTGTAACAATCAAATAATATTGTTGGTTAAAAAATTAATATGCTGTGCAACAAAAGTTAGTCACAGAACCAAATTGCTGCAAAACCGACTTCACGTAGTCTTGTTTGTCCTACCCCTAGAGTGTTATTTAAAATCGCGTAGGCGCGTGGGGCCGCCGGAGGGCCGCAGCGCCGGAGCCGTCACAGAAACCCTGCCTGCTGCTTGCTTGCTTGCTTGCATGCTTGCTTGCATGTTGCATGCTTAACTTTTATGCTTTAGGATATTATGCTTAAAAAAGTTATGCTTTAGAACTTTATGCTTAAAAAAGTTATGCTTTAGAACTTTATGCTTAATAAGTTTATGCTTTAAAATATTATGCCTAATCATTATTATGGTTACAGACATAATGCTTAAAAAAATTATGCATGAGCTGTTATGCGTAATTATATTATGCGAAAAAATAATTATGCCAAACAACATTATGCTAAGTTATATTAGGTCTTAAAATTTTATGCTAATGGATAGGGAACCGAGCAAAAGTGATCCAAGTGACCAATTGAATACCCTTTTAGCTAATTAAATCAAAATTAAAGCCGCCAAAAATTTGAACGCAATCAATGGTGGCTAAAACCCGTATTTTTTTCTTTTTAACTTCTTATAGCTATTGTCATGTGTTCAAAACAAATTTGGTTATACCTCATTAATTGATCAAGGACGGCTAATGAGACACAATTGATTTTCTATTGTTTGACTCCGAATCGGTTTCGCACGGGGCTTAACAGGTTAAGCCTCGTGCAGACTAGTGGGGCGATATCGCGGGCGCGACAGGCCTGTCACACACACGATATCGCCCCAGTCTGTAGGGTCTTTCGTCGAAATCAATCAATCCGATTAGGCTGAAATTGTTGAAACAAATAGAACTTTTTGTTTATCTATCTATAACTTTTCACTGACAGTTTTTTTTGTGTTTGACTGTATTACAAATGTCTCCTTGTTTTAAAGGATATTCAGTAGGTCATTTGGATCAATTTTGCTCAGTTCATTGTAGTTAAAGTTACTCCATAAATATTAGACTATGCAGTGCCATAGGGATCATTTATGGTGGACATTTAGACCAAACCCCATAAGTTTTTGCCGAATGTCAATTTTTCTTGACAATTGTGGTTGAATGTGTGGTCTCGACATCACCAAACAATTTACGGCAATACCAAGATTGCATAAAAATTGATAAGAATGGCGCAATTTTAGTTGCTCACATATATAAAGAAATAAACTAGCTTGCTTCAATGATTACTCCATAACCTCCGGGGAAAGTTACATACATACATACGTAATCAGCCTATAATGTTGGGAACATTATGTTAGCTGCTGGGATACAGGCCTCCTCTCTGTGAGAGGGAATGGGTCGTAATCCACCACGCGGGCCCAGTGCGGGTTGGCAGATGTCACATGTCTTCGAATTTTTGGTTCTAGGATATGCCGGTTTCCTCACGAGGTTGTCCTTCACTGTTTTGAGAGCAGTGGTGATGAAAAAATTTACACACAGTAAAGCGCCTGCCTGGGTTCGAACCTACGACCTCTCGTAAGTCGCGGACGTTACCACTGGGCCACCACTGCTCTCACCCGGGGAAAGTTGCCGGGCAATAATTGCTGAAAAGTTGCCCGTGTAGCGCCGCTCCAGGTATAAGGATATAGTGTGGTAATGAAAATTTATAAATGTATCAGTTGCAGCGTGCCAAGGTGGAAGTTACTTCGGAACTTGTTGGTGTTACGTTATTGAAACCCCAAAGAAGGTTTATAGGGGCGAAGTTTGGGTATAAGGGTAATTATTGGGGATATAATTACTGTTATCTATATGTGCACCTATAGTACACCCACATTTCGCCAGTTATGTTTAAGTCCTATGTTATAGGGGGCGAGTCTATTGCCATCAACCGGGCACGAATCCAGACTCCGGGCTGCTAATGAGAAATTCCAGATGGAAAAACCCAATAATAGTTTGCCTGACCCGGGAATCGAACCCAAAACCTCATGCTCAGCAGTAGCGCTTGCGACCACTAGACCACGAGGGCTGACCAACGAGGGATATATCTACTCCGTTGGATATACATTTTGTAATGAACGGTTACGTACGGTACGGTTCTTTGCAGAAAAGGTTCCTAAAAAGCGAAAAATCTTTGGTCTTTGAACGTAAAAGTTTAGTAAATCACAGCAATAACAAGAACATTAGATACAACGATAACATTAGATTTGGCAGCAGAATCTGATGATATCTGTTGTGATTGGCTGACCGATATTTAACTGGCGGCCTATCAAATCACGTAACAGGAAATTTAAAAACAGATTAAGGGATGATTTGTGTTTTCCGAATATTGAGATGGATGCGTGGAGTGACGAAAATTGATAAAGTAAGAAATGAGTCAAGTAAGAAAATGGATAAAGAAAGAAATTAGTGACAGAGTAGTTGAAAGGAAATCGTTTGGCTTGGTATGGGCATGTGATGAGGAGGGAGGAAACGTATTTGAGTAAAAGTGTTATCATCGTCATCTGCCTAGCCTTTTTCCAACTAGTCATACAACTTCCAATACCACTATCTGCCATGTAAATAATAGTGACAGGAAGTTATTATAACATCTTCCTCATAGACTAAGTGGAAAACATACGAATTATTGAAGTTAACTCAAAAACTGCATAAGCAAAGTGAATAAAATTAACGCCATGCAAAATTTTCAAATATGTATGATTGGAAACTGATCTACTAAGACTAATGAAGAAGACTGCTCTAAGTTATGTTTTGAAATTAAAGCAACAAAGTATTATACAGAAAAATTAAACACGTTTATTTCGTACTTAATATAATTTACGAAGCTAGAGTTAATTTTAGTGGCTAGACATCTGGCTGTGTTGAAATTTAATAGTACTTAAAATTTGTAGACCGCTCTACAGGTAACCAAGAAATTAATTTGTTTGAGTTCTGTTAATTTAACTAGATACAAGTGTTAAGTTTTGTTTGTAGGAATCCACAGTGGATGTCCAGAAGAGTTAGACATTTCGAACAAGCAAAGTTAAATTGTGTATCTTTGCGAAGTGTGAGGTGTGAGATTTCATGAAGGCTTGGAAACTTACAGGACATCTGCATATTGTACATTTATTTATTTAAAAACCCAAAAAAGGTACAAAGGCGGAATTAATGCCTTAAGCATTCTATACCAGTCAACCAAGGGTGGTGAAGAGATTTGATGGCAGGAGCTGTTTAAGAGGAACAATGAGAATTATTCATTAAAATGATATCATAATAAGTTATACATAAAATAGGTACACAAGTACAAAATAGGTTATAAACTTATACACACATTTACTATAACATATAACTATATTATAAATATATATAAACAAATTCAAGGGAGAGAGGTGTTGAGATGACTCTACTCTATTTATTAAAAAAAAAAACTGCAATTTCCGCTTCAGACGCTGACAACACGTAAACCGCAGTCACTGTCAGATTGCATAGAAAAGAAACGCAACACACAACGCTTGTAATTTATTGCAAAATATGAAGCAATTATCTATTTACTCAAAATTGAGTTGAGTAATCGAAAATAAAAAACAACCAAGATCTGCATTCATTCTAAATTAACATGTATTTTTTCCGCTACTACAAACTATACAGATTTAGCATTTTTTTTTCCTCAGCGAATCTAATTTTGGTCAATTGGGTTTTGTCAGCGCCTTAAATGCATACCGACTGGTGGCCATCCTGATATAAAGAGGAAGCGTATTCCAAAGAAGAATGGACTTAATATGAAAGGAAGAATGAACAAAGTCAGAAGTATGAGAAGGACAGAAAAGGAGAAGATTTTCAGAAGAAAGCAGATTCTTAGTGTGTGAAGAACATAGACATTGGAAGTTAGACTAGAGAGATAAGAATGAGGAGTTAGTTGAGAAGGGAGAAAAGCGTGGTCAAAGCACGCAAACTTCTTCTTTGGCGAATGGACATTTATTTGAGCTCATTTGACATTAAGGCCACTTTTAGATTCGGCAAGCGTTCTCCGACAGTAATTTCTCCTTTGGACTGATCACCGACAGGGCGTTTCGTTTGCGTCAACCCAACATTATCCTTCGCTGTAGCTGCCAACCTACTATATATGCTACCAAGAGCTGTCATCGAAAGTAACGCATATGAAAGGTTCTGTCGGCGAAATGTCTATGGGTGAAACGTTCTATCGACGAATCTCTCAAAAACGAAACTTCCTGTCGATGATCAGTCCAAACGAGAAATTACTGTCGGAGAACGCTTGCAGAGTATGACTAAACCCTTCTTTTTTTTTGGGTGGGGAAATATCAAATAACTTCTCCCGCTCTGGGTGGAGCAGGAGGGTGTGTCAGACTCTTACTGCTCTTACTTCGCATCGGCCCTAGTGGACCCCTACACTTGTGCTGACATCTCTTTGAGGCGCGCGTGGAACACAACGCGCCATCGACCCGGGCTTGGTCATTATCGGATGGCATGCTATCCATAGCTCACCGTCCGCAAGCCCGCGCTTACGGTGGCCGAAAATCCGCCTGGGATTCCCGACGCCCAGGGCGTCTCCTGCGGTGGCTAGGAGCGAGAGGGCGCGAAATTTGCCTTTCCCTACTACACCTTGAGGTTGCAGTTTTTTTTACACAATACGAAAGCTACTGTTTGGGGTTGCTGCTGCATACCAAAGTCAAAACGCCAATATTCAGGACGCAAATATTAATGACATCATCCGACGAGCCCTTATCACCGTCGACGTTCCAGCTGTATTAGAACCCAATAGTTTGGCACGTGAAGATGTCAAGAGACCGGATGGCATGTCTTTGTTTCCATGGATGGTGGTTAGGTCTTTAGTGTGCCACGCAACGTGTGTCGATACTCTTGCGCCATCCCATCTTCCTGGCTGGCGTGCTGTGCTGGCACTACTGCTGCGGCTACGGAAAACCTCAAGCGGAGAAAGTACAATACCCTTCTCGGTAATTATAGTTTCGAGCCGTTTATGGCTCCAACTCTCGGGCTGTGGGGTCCGAGTATTCATGGTTTGTTCAAAAAAATCTCCAAACGGTTGGTTGACACTACCCGTGACCCAATGGCTGGCTTTTACTTTGGCCAGAGACTGGCGTCATTGCCACACAACGTGGCAATGACGCCAGTCTCTTGGGTACATTACAGCGACAGCGAGGTGGAGGAATTTTTCGACGACATATTTTAGTATGTTAATAGTTTTAGTTACGTTAGGATATTATATTTTATTTTATTTTAATGTTAGTATTAATAATAATTAGGTTTAGCTTTTAAATAAATTTTATCCACTTCTATACGCCACATTTCCCTGCAATTGCAAAAAACCTCCCACATCACATTCGTAGATTTTTTATGATCCTTCGGCCATTTCATAATACAGGCCGCACCGCGCTCTTCCGTATTGCAATGCGATGTGCTGCGACCCGATGATACCTACTATGCGCTTAGCATAACTGAGTTGTGGAGGTCAGTTAGGCAGTCGCTCCATTTAAAATACTGGTATTAAGTCACATCTGGTTAGGCTGGAAGCTGACAGACGGTACGGAAGGCTTGGCAGACGGTAAAGTGAAAAAAAAAAAAAATAATTCTTACCCTTTGTTCTTTCAAACTTTTCCATTTATGCGTTCTCAGGTTCATATTATTAAAAAAATGTGTCTATAAGTTCTATGTACCAATCTAAACCGCATCAATCTTTCAATAAATAGGCCACAAATAGCAATAAATTGAATCCAGTGACCGGCGAACTACATGTATTTGTTGAAAGCAATCTCAGCCTTAGAAATTATATTTACCCGACTGTGAAAGATGATGTATGAGCTTGACTATCTATCTGTTCTGTTCAGTTACACCAACAATTAATTGATAAGGTGGTAATAGATATTTTTATTTGTTTCAGGTATCAGAATCCAGGTGGCTACGTAGTGAATGAAGCCACACAACGTGCTGCCGGTGCATTGCGACGCCTGAGCGGTGACGCTGCGTCATCCACACGTGATATGCCACGCGTTGCATTGTGACCAACGACGCAACGGAAAAGGAGACCAGAGAAACGAAGAAGGGAAGGATGTTGCGGTGCGATGCAGAGTGTCGGAGCGGCATCGTAGCGCAGCGCAGTGTTGCTTGTGCTAAAGAAGACTGACAAACCCAACACCGAGACGCTGCGGCGTCGTAGTAAGCGGCATGTAGCACTAGGTGCGTTGAAATCATAGAGGCACCGAAGACCACAGGAGCGAAGGCACCACACAAAAAATTGCATCGTCACGCCCGTGTGGCCTCACTCTAAGTACTCATTTAATTTTTATTATTGCGGTAAAGGCCTGCTCTTGATCTCGATCTCGCCTGATGGAAAGCGACGGGTCAGGTCTGTTTTTTTTTTGGTTGGGAATTTATCAAATAACTTCTTTCGCTCTGGGCGCAGCGGGAGGGCGTGTCAGACTCTTACTGACTAAAATCCACCCGTGTTCCTACCGTTGCCAGAGGCCACGGTATCCCTTTCGGACTTTCCCGCGACCCCGGCTGATGGGTGAAGTCTACGACGGAACGGGCGTGCCCAGAAGATCCCTGTTCACTCTTACTTTGAATGCTGACGAGTTATTCCTGGATACAGACGCTGGCAGAGCGTGACATTCTTAGACCACGCGCATAATAAATGTGGAGGAGACCCGCTGAGTACGACTAGTCGGCGTATCAAGTAACCAGTTACAAGCCGGTTTTTTTTAAAGAGTAATAAAAAAACTGGCCAAGTGTGCGTCTGACCACGCACAATGAAGGGTTCCGTATTTAGGATGAATTTATCTTCAGAACAAATTTAACATTGTATTTGAAAAACATGTTCTCCTTTACATCCCAACTGCAAATGTAAGTTTGTTCGCGTAATGTTGACAGATTTATCAAATTTCGACTTAATCGGTCTATTAGATACTGATCATTTTGGCTATGACAGACAGAAAGACACACGAGTGATCCAATAAGGGTTCTGTTTTTTCATTCGGACATTCGAAACGCAAAAAAAAAAATTGGTCAAACAAGTCGTCGAACCTTGTCCATCCAGACTTTAACTATTATTCATACACCACTAGAACCACACTAAAGGGAATAATATTAAAATTCGCGTATGAATCAAGCTTTAAAGGAGTAAAATAAAAGGTAAAACATATTGAAAGTATGTATTTTATGGTAACGTAATTTTGCGACAGAGAAAATTCATAAAGTATTTATTAGAAAAAAAAAAGGAAGAACATTCATTTATTTAGCACAGACTAAAAGACATCTAATATTATACTTACAGAAGATAAAAAAAAAATATAAAAATCAAACAAAAAGTGTAAAGTACAATGTAAGAAATTAGCAGGAAAGTGTGCCTCATATACAATGTGTCTGTATACGGTGTGCCGAAAATTAAGGGTGTGGTGCAGACCATCAAACTGAGCAACTTTTTCCCGAGGACTAAGATCGTGAAAAAAAAAAAACAGTCCTCCCATACAAAACTTCAATACTTACTCGACAAAATGCATGGGACGACTGATAATTTGTACGCGATTCCAATGTTGGTCCCCGGGAGAAAGTGGTTCAGATTGACGGTTTGTAAAATTTAAGGGTGTGGCCCTTAAATTTTGGCACACCGTGTACAGATTGTATATCGCACCTCAAGGTTTACCTTCCGCCTTATCCGACACAGGAACCTCCCGAAGATGCCATGTCCCGTGAGAAACTGCGTCAGGCAGAAGGTGAGGACACCGTGGTGCCTCTCTAGCCACTTCTCAAAGAAGGGACTTATCGCCGCAATTGTGACCTCGCACAACTCCCATACGTGCGCGAGGACTTTTGCCTCCAGATCCCATGGCGGCAATCCGGCAAGGAGGCTCGCCGCCTCACCTGAGACTGTACGGTGTCCCCGGACCAGCCGGAGGGCCATGATCCTTTGGGCCGCGCTCAACCGGCGGGCTGGCCGCAGCGCCACGGAAATACTGGCCGCAGCGCCATGGAAAAACCACCTCTTGCAGTGTAATATTAGCTTGTTTTGGGAACTAGCTACGACAGCATCATTTTGACAGTTGCCTTCCCAATAGTGGTCAAATATGACATTACAGAAACATCAATAAATTTAGTTAACATGTTTACATATGCCATACTGATTGATATGGAGTAACTGCATAAATAGGCAAAAGACAATGAGCAAAAGGGGATCCCTTCTTTTCGCATAATGTTTTTTGTCCTAATATAGGTACTTCGGCATAACGATTTTGGCACAATTTGTTTTGGCATAATAATACTTTGGTTTAATTTTTTTAGGCATACATTTTATGTTGGCATAATCATGTTAAAGACTAATTGTTTTGGCATAAATTTGATACGCATAACGTTAGTAGGCCTAATGACTATTAGCATAACGTTAGTAGGCCTAAAGACTTTTAGCATAACGTTAGTAGGCCTAATGGCTATTAGCATAATAATATTTAGGCATACAATTAATATAAATAACAAAAACAATGTTCATGCAAATGATTTATTATAAATATACATGACATTTTCAATCGCGAGATTCGTTTATTTCACACAGCAGTGAATTAGTTAACTTCAATCAGTTAACTTCTATTATGAGAAATAAATATGGCGGTTATTCCTCAGATAGAAGTTAACTGATTGAAATAGTAGTCCTTAATTATTTATTTTAGGTGTATATTTTTAGCAATTGCTTGTAAATATTCTAGTTTAGCAGGATACTCATCTTTTTTACCAATGATTTTTTTATTTTTTTTGGTTTTGTCCGTGTATTTTTTCTTTTTTTTTGGTATAAGTGATGTTACGATATCCAGTTTATCTATTTCAATGGTTTGATGTCTTATTTCTTGAACTATCTTTTTTGCCAAAAAATAAAATCCAGTATGGTGTTTTCCCACAAAATGAGCAAATCTATTGTGCCATGCCTCTGCATGATTTTGTGTCCTGGGTATATTTTCCTTTACTAGTAAATACGTACTCCAGACTTTGGGTGGAAATGGTGGTGGTGAACTTGTAGTGCCCCATACATAATTCTGAGCAAACCAATTAGCTATAGTAAACCTGTAACAATCAAATAATATTGTTGGTTAAAAAATTAATATGCTGTGCAACAAAAGTTAGTCACAGAACCGAATTGCTGCAAAACCGACTTCACGTAGTCTTGTTTGTCCTACCCCTAGAGTGTTATTTAAAATCGCGTAGGCGCGTGGGGCCGCCGGAGGGCCGCAGCGCCGGAGCCGTCACAGAAACCCTGCCTGCTGCTTGCTTGCTTGCTTGCATGCTTGCTTGCATGTTGCATGCTTGCTTGCATGCTGCATGCTTGCTTGCATGCTGCATGCTTGCTTATTTATGCTTAACTTTTATGCTTTAGGATATTATGCTTAAAAAAGTTATGCTTTAGAACTTTATGCTTAAAAAAGTTATGCTTTAGAACTTTATGCTTAATAAGTTTATGCTTTAAAATATTATGCCTAATCATTATTATGGTTACAGACATAATGCTTAAAAAAATTATGCATGAGCTGTTATGCGTAATTATATTATTCGAAAAAATAATTATGCCAAACAACATTATGCTAAGTTATATTAGGTCTTAAAATTTTATGCTAATGGATAGGGAACCGAGCAAAAGTGATCCAAGTGACCAATTGAATACCCTTTTAGCTAATTAAATCAAAATTAAAGCCGCCAAAAATTTGAACGCAATCAATGGTGGCTAAAACCCGTATTTTTTTCTTTTTAACTTCTTATAGCTATTGTCATGTGTTCAAAACAAATTTGGTTATACCTCATTAATTGATCAAGGACGGCTAATGAGACACAATTGATTTTCTATTGTTTGACTCCGAATCGGTGTCGCACGGGGCTTAACAGGTTAAGCCTCGTGCAGACTAGTGGGGCGATATCGCGGGCGCGACAGGCCTGTCACACACACGATATCGCCCCAGTCTGTAGGGTCTTTCGTCGAAATCAATCAATCCGATTAGGCTGAAATTGTTGAAACAAATAGAACTTTTTGTTTATCTATCTATAACTTTTCACTGACAGTTTTTTTTGTGTTTGACTGTATTACAAATGTCTCCTTGTTTTAAAGGATATTCATTTGGATCAATTTTGCTCAGTTCATTGTAGTTAAAGTTACTCCATAAATATTAGACTATGCAGTGCCATAGGGATCATTTATGGTGGACATTTAGACCAAACCCCATAAGTTTTTGCCGAATGTCAATTTTTCTTGACAATTGTGGTTGAATGTGTGGTCTCGACATCACCAAACAATTTACGGCAATACCAAGATTGCATAAAAATTGATAAGAATGGCGCAATTTTAGTTGCTCACATATATAAAGAAATAAACTAGCTTGCTTCAATGATTACTCCATAACCTCCGGGGAAAGTTACATACATACATACGTAATCAGCCTATAATGTTGGGAACATTATGTTAGCTGCTGGGATACAGGCCTCCTCTCTGTGAGAGGGAATGGGTCGTAATCCACCACGCGGGCCCAGTGCGGGTTGGCAGATGTCACATGTCTTCGAATTTTTGGTTCTAGGATATGCCGGTTTCCTCACGAGGTTGTCCTTCACTGTTTTGAGAGCAGTGGTGATGAAAAAAATTACACACAGTAAAGCGCCTGCCTGGGTTCGAACCTACGACCTCTCGTAAGTCGCGGACGTTACCACTGGGCCACCACTGCTCTCACCCGGGGAAAGTTGCCGGGCAATAATTGCTGAAAAGTTGCCCGTGTAGCGCCGCTCCAGGTATAAGGATATAGTGTGGTAATGAAAATTTATAAATGTATCAGTTGCAGCGTGCCAAGGTGGAAGTTACTTCGGAACTTGTTGGTGTTACGTTATTGAAACCCCAAAGAAGGTTTATAGGGGCGAAGTTTGGGTATAAGGGTAATTATTGGGGATATAATTACTGTTATCTATATGTGCACCTATAGTACACCCACATTTCGCCAGTTATGTTTAAGTCCTATGTTATAGGGGGCGAGTCTATTGCCATCAACCGGGCACGAATCCAGACTCCGGGCTGCTACTGAGAAATTCCAGATGGAAAAACCCAATAATAGTTTGCCTGACCCGGGAATCGAACCCAAAACCTCATGCTCAGCAGTAGCGCTTGCGACCACTAGACCACGAGGGCTGACCAACGAGGTATATATCTACTCCGTGAGATATACATTTTATAGTGAAAGGTTACGTACGGTACGGTTCTTTGCAGAGAATGTTCCTAAAAAGCGAATAATCTTTGGTCTTTGAACGTAAAAGTTTATTTTCAAGAAATCACAGGAATAACATCAACAACGACAACATTAGATACAACGATAACATTAGATTTGGCAGCAGAATCTGATGATATCTGTTGTGATTCGCTGACCGATATTTAATTGGTGGCCAATCAAATCACGTAACAGGAAATTTGAAAATAGATTAAGGGATGATTTGCGTTTTACGAATGTTGAGATGAATGTGTGGAGTGACGAAAATGGACAAAGTAAGAAATGAGTCAAGTAAGAAAATGGATAAAAAAAGAAATGAGTGACAGAGTAGTTGAAAGGAAATCGTTTGACTTGGTATGGGCATGTGATGAGGAGGGAGGAAACGTATTTGAGTAAAAGAGTTATCATCGTCATCTGCCTAGCCTTTTTCCAACTAGTCATACAACTTCCAATACCACTATCTGCCATGTAAATAATAATGACAGGAAGTCATTATAACATCTTCCTCATAGACTAAGTGGAAAACATACGAATTATTGAAGTTAACTCAAAAACTGCATAAGCAAAGTGAATAAAATTAACGCCATGCAAAATTTTCAAATATGTATGATTGGAAACTGATCTACTAAGACTAATGAAGAAGACTGCTCTAAGTTATGTTTTGAAATTAAAGCAACAAAGTATTATACAGAAAAATTAAACACGTTTATTTCGTACTTAATATAATTTACGAAGCTAGAGTTAATTTTAGTGGCTAGACATCTGGCTGTGTTGAATTTTAATAGTACTTAAAATTTGTAGACCGCTCTACAGGTAACCAAGAAATTAATTTGTTTGAGTTCTGTTAATTTAACTAGATACAAGTGTTAAGTTTTGTTTGTAGGAATCCACAGTGGATGTCCAGAAGAGTTAGACATTTCGAACAAGCAAAGTTAAATTGTGTATCTTTGCGAAGTGTGAGGTGTGAGATTTCATGAAGGCTTGGAAACTTACAGGACATCTGCATATTGTACATTTATTTATTTAAACACCGAAAAAAGGTACAAAGGCGGAATTAATGCCTTAAGCATTCTATACCAGTCAACCAAGGGTGGTGAAGAGATTTGATGGCAGGTGCTCTGTTTAAGAGGAACAATGAGAATTATTTATTAAAATGATATCATAATAAGTTATAAATAAAATAGGTACACAAGTACAAAATAGGTTATAAACTTACACACACATTTACTATATTATATATATATATACAAATTAAACGGAGAGAGGTGTTGAGATGACTCTACTCTATTTATTAAAAAAAAAAAAAATCTGCAATTTCCGCTTAAGACGCTGACAACACGTAAACCACGGTCACTGTCAGATTGCGTAGAAAAGAAAGAGAAGCGCGATGACACAACGCTTGTAATTTATTGCAAAATATGAAGCAATTGTCTATTTACTGTAACGTTACGATTGGCCGGAGGGCCAGTCGTATGCCACGTTAAAAAAAAGAAAACTAAAGTAAGAGTACTTACTAATAAATATTTAAAAGATAAGACTAAATATTAAAATTATTCTATGGTTCCGGTCCGAGTGCACGGGACGCTTGGACGGCAGGATGTAGCATCGGCTAGCAGCAGCTGGACAGGGTCGGCAGGTAGTTGGTCTGGATCGGCAGGCAGCAGTGGGACAGGGCTGACAGATGAGGCGGAGCACGAAGACGAGGATCTCGCCTTCACAGTCAGTCGGCAACTCTGTCCCAAGGAGTAAAATGTCTTTTGTAAGACAAGAGGTTCTGTTCTATAGTACTTAAATTAGTGGTATTGTTAGTGAGGTTGGTGGTATGATGTGTAGTCGGAGTTAGTGTCCAACGCCACGTTGATAGAATGCCCCAATAATGATAGAGCTCTCAGTCCCGGAGCGGGCTAGTAAGACGGTGGCGTAGTCCGAATCTCGCCGATACGGCTGACTGCGGAGGCACTCTACAGCACTTCACGCTCCACGAGACGAGTGTCTGGACCTCCTAAGACACACGGGAGTGGTCTGCTATGGCGCCCTAAGCCACGCGACTATAACGCCTTCGGCCTTAGAAATCTCCCAAAGGCGGAAGTGAGAGGGCCGGCGGCTATGTAAGGTGAATCACAAATCACACACACTATGAGATTCTTTAGATATTATATTTTTTACACGTTACAATTATTAGTACAAGAAATAAAGTAAGCTATAGAACTGAACTGACTGAGTCGAACTGATCTGAACTGAACTGAACCGAGTGGACCGAGTGGACCCTTGTCAGGTCCGATCATCGCTTTTATAGATCCTGGCAAAGGTTCTAGAAGTTTCTGTGAAGCATAATTCAAATGATTAATTTGAATGCCTGCCAGGATCAATAAAAACGGTTTACATAGCGAAGTAAGTCTGAAACTAGCTTTATCAAGGCCGGTACGATTCATAGAGAAAGAAAATATTAGACAGATGACAATTTATGATTGAAGATGTCAATGGGTAAAAATATGTTATTTTACAACAAGAGAAAATTAATAATATAAAATACAGTATTCGGTGTTAAAAACTGTTAGGAATTGTCTAAATTACTGATAACATTAGTTAAATATTTTATAATTCACAAGACAGTTGTTTTTTACACACCGACATTTTATTGACACACACGAAGATGACAAAAGCTTTTTTATCAACATGTACTTCTCGTTGGTTATAAATAAGGTCGCACGTTGCAAGCATATACAACCTTATTATCTTCTTACTAGGCCCTGGAGTTACGTCATCAACCTTTTTAACATATTTCTTCCAAGTTTTCACCGCAAGGGCATCACAACTAGACTCACAGTCTTTCCCGTTGTTGCAAAGTGCCTTTTCATGTGCACACAACTGACTTGTAATATTCTCAACGGTCCGATCCTTTTTAGACATTAGCAACCAACTTGATTTAAATGAAAAATAGTTTTCTGGTAATGTGTCCAGGATTTTGCAAATTAACAAAATATCTGGAAGTTCCTTACAGTCTTCTTCTTTAATAAGTTCTTGCTTTAACCTGTACCAGACATTTTTCAACTTAGAGATATGCGTTGCAATATCATCAACAGTATCTTTCTTGTAACTGAAGAACTGCAAACATAAATCATACAAACGATCTTCGCTCACGCCTTCATATAATCTATGCAGTTCATCCCATACTTCTCTGGACGTTGAGAATCTTATAACCTTGTCTAATGAGTCATCAGAAATATTGTTTGTTATAAGTAACAATGCCGTACTATCCAGCCTGATGTATGTTTTTAAGCTGTCATTATAAAGAGCCAAATCTGTTGCAGCTGTAGCGCCAGCCCCACATTCAGGTTTAACCGGTCTCTTTATCTTGCCCTCTACAATGTCTATTAGACCATCTATGCCTCTTAACAATGCAGACATCCGATACTTCCATTGTATCCAATTTGTACCCTCAAGTTTAGCAATCTGAATCTTTGACAACTCCATTCTGGGCCCATAACCTGTTAGGAATTGTCTAAATTACTGATAACATTAGTTAAATATTTTATAATTCACAAGACAGTTGTTTTTTACACACCGACATTTTATTGACACACACGAAGATGACAAAAGCTTTTTTATCAACATGTACTTCTCGTTGGTTATAAATAAGGTCGCACATTGCAAGCATATACAACCTTATTAAAAACAGTTCACTGTGATGTTGCTTTTCAGCTGTGGTGTTCAAACATAATATTATGTAAGAAAGTTAGAGAAATAATATGATTTCATATGTTTGAAGCAAGGAAGATAGTACAGGAATTATAACAAAGGTAATTTATAATTATTATAACATAAAGATGTGGCTTTGAGTAGCAAAATACCACATTACTTAAAATTGAGTTGAGTAATCAAAAATAAAAAACAACCAAATTCTGCATTCAAATAAGACATTCTTGTTATTTATTAAATATGTAACGTTTGTTGATATTTAATACAGATATTTTGGATTAGAACTCAAGGTACAGCGTTAAATATATTCTAAATTATCATGTATTTTTTCCGCTACCACAAACTATACAGATTTAGCATTTTTTTTTTCCTCAGCGGAGCTAATTTTGGTCAATTGGGTCTTGTCAGCGCCTTAAATGCATACCGACTGGTGGCCGTCCTGATATAAAGAGGAAGCGCATTCCAAAGAAGAATGGACTTAATATGAAAGGAAGAATGAACAAAGTCAGAAGTATGAGAAGAACAGAAAAGGAGAAGATTATCAGAAGAAAGCAGATTCTTAGTGTGTGAAGAACATAGATATTGGAAGTTAGACTAGAGAGATAAGAATGAGGTGTTAGTTGAGAAGGGAGAAAATCGTGGTCAAAGCACGCAAACTTCTTCTTTGGCGAATGGACATTTATTTGAGCTCATTTGACATTAAGGTCACTTTAAGAGCCATACCTCACTGGGAAGCCATAGCGGCGTAGCCAGGTTGCGTCGCCAAGAAAATGTATGGTTGGCTACGTAACTAAACGGCCCCAGGTGGGCCACCCACCGGTAGTTTTATACATTTAGTTGGCAGCGCGACCTGGCGACGTCGCCATGGCGTCCCGGTGAGGTACGGCCCTTAGATTCGGCAAGCGTTCTCCGACAGTCATTTCTCCTTTGGACTGATCACCGACAGGGCGTTTCGTTTGCGTCAACCCAACAGTATCCTTCGCTGTAGCTGCCAACCTACTACTGCTACCAAGAGCTGTCATCGAAAGTAACGCATATGAAAGGTTCTGTCGGCGAAATGTCCATGGGTGAAACGTTCTATCGACGAATCTCTCAAAAACGAAACTTCCTGTCGGTGATCAGTCCAAACGAGAAATTACTGTCGGAGAACGCTTGCAGAGTATGACTAAACACTTCTTTTTTTTGTGGGTGGGGTAATATCAAATACCTTCTCTCGCTCTGGGTGGAGCGGGAGGGTGTCTCAGACTCTTACTGACTAAAACCCACCCGTGCTCCTTCCACTGCCTGTGTTGCCAGGGGCTTCGGTAACCCTTTCGTAACTTCGCATCGGCCCTAGTGGACCCCTACACTTGCGCTGACATCTTTGAGGCGCGCGTGAAACACAACGCGCCGTCGATCCGGGCCTGGTCCTTACCGGACGGTAGGCTACCCATTGCTCACCGTCCGCAAGCCCGCGCCTACGGTGGCCGGAAATCCGCCTGGGATTCCCGACGCCTAGGGCGTCACCTGCGGCGGCTAGGGGCGAGAGGGCGCAAAATTTTCCTTTCCCTACTACACCTTGAGGTTGCAGTTTTTTTACACAATACGAAAGCTACTGTTTGGGGTCGCTGCTGCATACCAAAGTCAAAACGCCAATATTCAGGACGCAAATATTAATGACATCATCCGACGAGCCCTTATCACCGTCGACGTTCCAGCTGTATTAGAACCCAATAGTTTGGCACGTGACGATGTCAAAAGACCGGATGGCATGTCTTTGTTTCCATGGATGGTGGGTAGTAGTGTTGCCCAAATTCAGTCTTGGTCTTGCAGTCTTGGTCTTGTTCTTGCGTTTTTGCAAGACCAAGACCAAGAACAAGACCGCGTATTTTTAGCAAGACCAAGACCAAGACTGACCGTGCAAGACTTGAGCAAGAACAAGACATAGCCTGCAAGACTCTTGCGTCTTGCAGCTAGGACTTAGCGCTATTTCACTGAGTAGTTAGGTGTAACAGTTCGGTGTATAGGTAGGTACGCTTAGGAATTCTATGAGACGCAAAAAACTGTATCAAAGAATATGAAAAACTGGACCTATGCGCATTACGACTAATACCATAAACATAGCGAATAAAAAAATATCTATTAAAATCAAACTGAGTGCATGCATAGTTATGTTTTAACCATAGGCACTTTGATAATGCGGCATCAAAGGTTTTGTACTTACTTCTCAAATAAATTTGCCGCTTTTCGGAAGTACATGGTTATGATACACGCGCCGGCGGCTTCTTTTGAAATCTAAAACAATCGTTGCCGCCACGCCGAAATCATAACATTTGTGACACTATTTGATTGCCGCCATAGGGCGTAGGTATACTCATGCAAAATAATTTCGATTTTTTTTAAGAGTACCTACAGGTGTTCCAAAGAATAAATAAGTTTCAGAGTGCTTAGAATGAAAATGAATACATTATACTGATCACGCAAGTAGTATTATGATTAGGATAAAATGGTAAGGATAGGTAGTAGATGTCATATTAATTCATTCTAGTAAGTATATATTATAATATTGATTACTTATATGGTTTTAAACTAATTACTTAGGTACTATTATTGTACATTTAGTCATTATATTTCTTAAGTTTTTACAAGAAAAAATAGCAAAAAAGTGTTCAAATATCACCCGTTTAATAAATATTGTAGCCACTTTTAAATATACTTGAAACGTCTAAAAAAATTCTACAAAACTAATAAAATAATATAAAAAGCGTAGGTACTTACCTACTAATAAAATAAAAAGCCTGCGATAAGAGTTTTGTATGACTTACCAGCCCGAATATCTCTGAGAGAGATGATGAGAGTAAGTATTTACTAGCTGTGCCCGCGACTTCGTCCACGAGGAATAGTAACTTTGGAGGTATAGTGACGTTCAGGACTTATTTATTTATTTTAAAACTTCTGTCATCAAACATACAAACGAACTCTTCAGCTTTATAATATTAGTATAGATGTACGCCAAAACATTCACTTATATGTAAAGAATAGTGATTGGCACTAATTCTATTTTATTCACGCGTCGCGTCTGTACAAGTAGGTAATATTTAGTGTGTGTTTGTACGCCGCACGCGGCATTGTTTGATTTGCGGCGGCATCCTTTTCATAGAGCCGGCACGTGGCGAGGCGGCGCGGTAGAAAGCAAGGAAACGTACTATAAATAAAGGAATTATTTTAATTCCAGTCATTTCCAATTGAGCTGTGCTTCGAGTCTAACTTAATAATTGTTTTTACTAATTCTCGTTGTTTTCTAAAAACGTATCACGTGTACAATTTAATATGAGTGACGAAGATTCAAATTATTCTAGTCCGAGTAACGAGAGTTTGAGTCACAGATCTAAAAGACCCAAAAGCAAATTTGAGGAGTTTTTCGAAATAATTCATGCATCCCAAACTGCCTTCTGTAAATTGTGCCAACATAAAAAGATTGAAATAAAAATGAAAAACAGAAACACTTCAGGCTTAAGGAAACATCTAATATCTTTCCACAAAAAGGAATCAGAAATATTTCTTCCTGTTAAACCAAAATTAAGTGGAGATATCACAAGCTTTTTAGTAACAGCTGGAAGAAGTGGACAGGTAAGAATATTTTTTTAACAGTTAAAAGAATTTTAACTCCGCGTAGCTATTCATGCGATACTTTCAAAAACGCCATTAACTTACGTAAGTATTTTTGAGTTAGTGGTGTTTTCATCTAGGGGTGCGACATATTAAGTATGTAATTATCGTCTTAAATATTTTTTATAAACACCCATATTTTCATTTAATCGGCCAGTAACAACTAAGTACTTTATTTTGGTAAATTACAGTACAGTGCAACCTTAATATAACAAATATCAATTTAACGATTTTCTCGATTTAACAACAACAAACCTCCTCCTCTTATACGCTCAAACCTAGTATGTTTTAAATAATAACACAAGATTTATTGTTTTGTTTCAGTCGGAAAACAGCAGTGACAACATCACGACAGCTACAGTTGATTGGGTGGTGAAAAAATATCTTCCCTTCTCATTTTTCGATGACGAAGCTACACAAGTATATTTTCGACGTATTTGCCCTAATATGGTGTTTCCTAAAAGGTCTACACTTAGAAGGAAAGTCAAAGAGCGATTTGAAGAGCTCCAATTGAATCTCAAGGAACGACTTCAACAATTATCATCTAAAATGTCTTTTACCATTGATGGGTGGACGTCAATTGCTGGTAGGAGTTACTACGGGGTTACTATTCATTATATAGACAACGAATGGAAGTATCAATCTGTAGTTCTTGATTTTATACCATCACGCGGTCGACATACTGGGGAAGATATTGCAACGATTTTCCATGAATGTTTATTGGAATATGGCATAATTGATAAAATACAAGGTATCACGGTCGACAACGCAACTGCAAATACCAAATTTATGTATGAACTGGGCAAACAGCTGCCGCCACACTTTGATTCAGACAATCAACATTTCCGGTGCTTTGCTCACATTTTAAACCTTGGTGTACAAGATTTATTAAAGACCTTAATATTACACTGTGAGTCTGACACTAACGCGCAAGATCAGCAGTACGAAGACTATGCAGACGAAACTGAGGATGAGGAAGATGAAGAATCTGCACCAAATATTGCTGACTCGCGTACATCTGTAACAAAGTTACGCAGTATTTCCAGTAAAATAAAAAGAAGTGAGATAGTGAAGAAGAAGTTTCAGTCTGCTTGTGAAGCAGCTGGCGTGCCATCAAATCTAAATGCCATTCTTGACTGTCCAACGAGATGGAATTCCACACATGATATGATTGGATTTGGTTTAAAAGTGAGAGCGGGCATTGACATATTGTGCAGTTCTGTCACCGAATTAAATGATTTTCAAATCACAGCTAATGAATGGCAGGTACTCGAAAAATTACATAAATTTCTAATAAACTTTAAACTTTTAAGTACAAAACTTGGTGGAGACAAATATGTTACATTACCGCTAGTCATTGTATCATTCAATCTCTTGCTAGATAAAATTGAATCCATGGTAAAACAGTTAGATGAGAAACCTAATCGATCTGAAGTGGATGAAAGGCTCATTCTAGCTTTCCAAGCAGCTCGAGACAAAATGCTTAAACATTACAAGAAGAGCAACTGGATTTATTGTACTTCTTTAATTTTAGACCCAAGGCATAAGGCTCAGACTTTTGACCTGACAATGTGGGGGAAGCAACTTAAAACAGAAAGTCTGCGCAAGTTCAATGAACTTTATGAAGAATATAAAAGTCTACACTCACTGAACAAATCTCTGGAATTACCAGAAAAAGAAAATAAAGTATGTGATGAAGATGAAGACGTAATAGACTTTGATAAACTCTATGAATGTCCCTCGACGTCATCTGGATCTTGTCTTCAAGGCTTAGTGATAGACGAGTTGGAGGAGTACCTGAGAAAACCAAGAACTGCCAGCTCGGAAGACATTTTAGATTGGTGGAGGACGCATGAGACAGAGTATCCGATTTTATCGAAAATGGCCCGTGATTTTCTCTCAATACCTGCAACTTCAGTACCTGCTGAGAGGTTATTTTCTAAAGCATCATTAGTAATTAGAAAACATAGAAATAGGTTAAGTGATGAGTCAGCCAGATGGTTACTTTGTATTAATTCTTGGTCAAAAAATTGATATAAAGTATCATAACCTAATGATAAAGCTGTTGATTTGTGTTGTATTTTATTTTTTATTCAAATAAATGATAAATCGTAAAACTCTTTTATTAAATTTCTTATAAGTTGAGGGTTCAATCTCTTTCTAGACAGATAAGTATTGTCCTTTAAAATACAGTCAAGTTATTGTAATTAATTTGTTTTTTTACATGTTTTAGCAAATGTAAGCTTATAAATCATAAATGTTTATTAAGAAACAGTTACTTCCATGGAAAACGACATATAGGTCAGTTGATTTTTCGAATTTCTTATCAAATCTTCAGTTATTTATTAATCTGCTTGATCTTTACTATGGCTATGTTAATTCAAGCTCACAATGTTCCAATTCTAATACGTTTTTCTAAGATTTAAAGTAAACTTTAATAAATAGTAATAGACTAATAGGTAATTGCAAGACTTGCAAGACTCTTGCTGCAAGACCAAGACCAAGACCAAGACTGGGAGCGCAAGACCAAGACCAAGACCAAGACCAGGTGTATTGGCGCAAGACCAAGACCAAGACTGGCTAAGTCTCGTCTTGTTCTTGCATTTGGGCAACACTAGTGGGTAGGCCTTTAGTGTGCCACGCAACGTGTGTCGATACTCTTGCGCCATCCCATCTTCCTGGCTGGCGTGCTGTGCTGGCACTGCTGCTGCGGTTACGGAAAACCTCAACCGGAGAAAGTATAATACCCTTCTCGGTAATTATAGTTTCAAGCCGTTTATGGCTCCAACCCTCGGGCTGTGGGGTCCGAGTGTTCATGTGTTGTTCAAAGAAATCTCCAAATGGTTGGTTGACACTACCCGTGACTGGCGTCATTGCCACACAACGTGGCAATGACGCCAGTCTCTTGGGTACATTACCAGTCGACAGCAAGGCGGAGGAATATTTCGACGACATATTTTAGTATGTTAATAGTTTTAGTTACGTTAGGATATTATATTTTATTTTATTTTAATGTAAGTATTAATAATAATTAGGTTTAGCTTTTAAATAAATTTTATCCACTTCTATACGCCACATTTCCCTACAATTGCAAAAAACCTCCCATATCACCTTCGTACATTTTTTATGATCCTTCGGCCATTTCATAATACAGGCCTCACCGCGCTCTTCTGTATTGCAATACGATGTGCTGCGACTCGATGATACCTACTATGCGCTTAGCATAACTGAGTTGTGGAGGTCAGTTAGGCAGTCGCTCCATGTAAAATACTGGTATTAAGTCGCATCTGGTTAGGCTGGAAGCTGACCCAAACATAGTTCAGAAAAGGCAGGCAGACGGTGATATGAAAAAATAAAAGTTAATACTTACCCTTTGTTCTTTCAAACTTTTCCATTTATGCGTTCTCAGGTTCATATTATTCGCGGGCTTGCGGACGGTGAGCAATGGGTAGCTCACCGTCCGGTAAGGACCAGGCCCGGGTTGACGGCGCGTTGTATTCCACGCGCGCCTCAATTGATGTCGTCAGCACAAGTATAGGGGTCCACTAGGGCCGATGCCTGCCGGGGTCGCGGGAAGGTAGGTACTAATGGGTCACCGAGGCCCCTGGCAACACAGGAAACAGGAAGGAATACGGGTGGGTTTTAGTCAGTAAGAGTCTGACACACCCGCCCGCTCCGAAGTTATTTGATGATTTCCTATCCAAAAAAAAAAACGTTCATATTATTAAAAAAATGTGTCTATAAGTTCTATGTACCAATCTAAACCGCACCCATCTTTCAATAAATAGGCCACAAATAGCAATAAATTGAATCCAGTGATCGGCGAACTACAGGTATTTGTTGGAAGCAAACTCAGCCTTAGAAATTATATTTAACCGACTGTAAAAGATGATGTATGAGCTTGACTATCTATCTGTTCTGTGCAGTTACACCAACAATTAATTGATAAGGTGGTAATAGATATTTTAATTTGTTTCAGGTATCAGAATCCAGGTGGCTACGTAGTGAATGAAGCCACACAACGTGCTGCCGGTGCATTGCGACGCCTGAGCGGTGACGCTGCGTCATCCACACGTGACATGTCACGCGGTGCGTTGCTCATCGGAAAAGGAGACCAGAGAATCGAGGAGGGAAGGATGTTGCGGTGCGATGCAGAGTGTCGGAGCGGCATCGTATCGCAGCGCAATGTTGCTTGTGTTTAAGAAGACTGACAGACCCAACACCGAGACGCTGTGGCATCGTAGTAAGCGGCTTGTAACACTCGGTGCATTGTTATCATAGCGGAGCGAAGGCACCGCACAAAAAATTGCATCGTCACGCCCGTGTGGCCTCACTCTAAGTACTCATTTAATTTTTATTATTGCGGTAAAGGCTTGCTCTTGATCTCGATCTCGCCTGATGGAAAACGACGGGTCAGGTCTGTTTTTTTTTTGGTTGGGAATTTATCAAATAACTTCTTTCGCTCTGGGCGGAGCGGGAGAGCGGGCGTATCAGACTCTTACTGACTAAAATCCACCCGTGTTCTTCCGTTACCAGAGGCCACGGTATCCCTTTCGGACTTTCCCGCGACCCCGGCTGATGGGTGAAGTCTATGATGGAACGAACGTGCCCAGAAGATAACTGTTCACTCTTGCTTTGAATGCTGACGAGTTATTCGTGGATACAGACGCTGGCAGAGCGTGACATTCTTAGACCACGCGCATAATAAATGTGGAGGAGACCCGCTGAGTACGACTAGTCGGCGTATCAAGTAACCAGTTACAAGCCGGTTTTTTTTTAAAGAGTAAAAAAAAAACTGGCCAAGTGTGCGTCTGACCACGCACAATGAAGGGTTCCGTATTTAGGATGAATTTATTTTCAGAACAAATTTAACATTGTATTTGAAAAACATGTTCTCCTTTACATCCCAACTGCAAATGAAAGTTTGTTCGCGTAATATTGACAGATTTATCAAATTTCGACTTAATCGGTCTATTAGATACTGATCATTTTGGCTATGACAGACAGAAAGACACACGAGTGATCCAATAAGGGTTCTGTTTTTTCATTCGGACATTCGAAACACAAAAAAAAAAAATTGGCCAAACAAGTCGTCGAACCTTGTCCATCCAGACTTTAACTATTATTCATACCACCACTAGAACCACACTAAAGGGAATAATATTTAAAATTCGTGTATGAATCAAGCTTTAAAGGAGTAAAATAAAAGGTAAAACATATTGAAAGTATGTATTTTATGGTAACGTAATTTTGCGACAGAGAAAATTCATAAAGTATTTATTAGAAAAAAAAAGGAAGAACATTCATTTATTTGGCACAGACTAAAAGACATCTAATATTATACTTACAGAAGATAAAAAAAAAATATAAAAATCAAACAAAAAGTGTAAAGTACAATGTAAGAAATTAGCGGGAAAGTGTGCCTCATATACAATGTGTCTGTATACGGTGTGCCGAAAATTAAGGGTGCAGACCATCAAACTGAGCAACTTTTTCCCGAGGACTAAGATCGTTAACGTGAAAAAAAAAATCAGTCATCCCATACAAAACTTCAATACTTACTCGACCAAATGCATGGGACGACTGATAATTTGTACGCGATTCCAATGTTGGTCCCCGGGAAAAGGTGGTTCAGATTGACGGTCTGTAAAATTTAAGGGGGTGGCCCTTAAATTTTGGCACACCGTGTACAGATTGTATATCGCACCTCAAGGTTTAAGGATATAGTGTAGTAATAAAAATGTATAAATGCATCATTTGCAGCGTACCAAGGTGGAAGTTACTTCGGAACTTGTTGGTGTAGTTTCCAAAGTGTGTCCAAGTTTTTGTTATAACATGTTTTAGGTCATTTTACATTCGACAATATGGAGTCTCGTTCGGCAAAATTAGTAAAACTAGCCAAACAAAAGTATGAAATTAACAACTCTGAGAGTGATAATCACTGTCCAGAGGATAAGAACAATCAAAACAACGATCATTGTTTGGTAAATCAGACAGTGTTACCGGATAGATCTGAGCCTGCAAGTCCAAGTCAGAATGTTACACCATTTGTTGAGACAGGAGATTTTTCGCCGGCTGAGAGCTCTGACGAACTTAAACGGTCGTCTTCTAGTAGTAGCAGTAGCTCTAGTAGCAGTTCTTCTTCCTCAAGTTTGGTGGATGAAAATGAGAATGAAACTAGTTTTTGCTTCCCAAGCTTTAGTTGCGGCACACTGTTTATCAGAAGAATCTTTAAGTAGTATCGATATACAACCTGACCGGAAGAAATCTATAAAGCGCACTAGAAACCCAAATAATTGGAAAAAAAAAAATCTGGACAAGAATACGTATCAAGGAGAGGAAAAACTGTAAGTAGAAATTTTATGGGGTCTACGTGTACTGAAAAATGTAGGCTTTCATGTTCGAAAAAAATACTGAAGAGGAGACAGACTATTTTTAAACACTATTGGGAATTGGTCATTTACAACGACAAAAGGATTTTTTGAGTGCATGTGTTAAGCCATTGAAAATTATGTATCGACCAAGCAAAGTTGATGGTGAAAGAAAAGAACCTAGAAACCCTAACACCGCATACTACATTACACACCAAGGCACAGAAAAGAGGGTATGCATACTTCTTCTGTTGAATACGAACACTTCGCACGGTTATAAAAGCCAAAAATGACAACGTGGGTGCTGTCCCCTTAGGTAAAAGAGGTCTTCATGATAATCATTCTACTCTTCCTGAAGAAGTTCGGCAATCTGTAATTGATCGTATCAATTCAATACCCAAAATAGAAAGCCATTATTTGAGGGCCAGTACCAACCTAGAACGAACCTTTTATTAGAAATTAGAACCTTTGTTGATGGTTGATTGTCGGTAGCCGAAATGCACAGCAAATTACGAGAGTTTAAGGAGAGAAAGTTACTTGCCTGCTGCCAGTTACATATCTGTATATTTTTAACACCAAGTTCAATATTGGCTTCTTTGTGCCGAAGAAGGACCAATGCGTCCAATGTGTTGGTTACAAAAATGCACCTGATGACGTTAAATCAAGTCTAGCCACTGAATATAAATTACATTTAGAAGAACAACAAGACATGGACAGAAGTCAGAATGATGACAATTTGATTATTGCTACTTACGATCTCCAAGCAGTTTTGCAATGTCCCGTTCAGACTCTGCAGACACTTCAACTTATTATATATCTAGAGAATTTTATTTTGTTAAACATTTCTGTTATTGCCTTATAATTATGCTAAGGTGTAATTAATTTGTAAAAGAGGAATAAAACTGTGATTGTTTAAAAAAAAGTAATTAATATTTCTGTCAGTAAGTTCCTTTGATTAAGTATATTTTAAGAAAACATACCTTTAGTTCAGCATTCTTTTAAACTTAATAATTTCACCGAAAAAATAAGATTTTATAAACATTTTTGATTGTTTTTTTTATGTTTAGTACCTATTATAAACATTACACTGCACTGCATCATGAGTTTTAATTAATTAAGATAGTTAGGCGAGAGTAGGTACCTACTTAATAAATTAAATTAAGAGAACTCTTAAAATATGACTTACTGCTGGTATCAGAAACTAAAATATGACTAGGAGGACATTGAAGAGTTGATGTAAGTAATTATTTAGCACCAAACTAAAAATTAATTTTTGCATTGCAATCTAATGTTCTGCATTTACGTCATTGTTCTTTGAGGATCCTTGAAGTTAATAAACATTTTATTTGGAACAACGACGCAACTGTAGGCACCCCCCGAAATTAATATTAATAGCAACTAAAATATCAGAGTTAGAATAATCAAAAATATTTAAAAAATAAGCCTATATCCTTATTTATGTTTTTTTGTAAAAAACACAATAATAAATCTCATTCCAAAAAAAATATTTCTGTAAAAGTAAAAAAAAAAATCAAAAGCGTTTTTCTCTGAAATTATGTTTTCGCACTTAAGTCATTGTCATTTTAAAGGTGCGTTTAAGTTGCTTATGGGTATACTTACACAATTTCACTCCACGCATAACACTTTGTCACAACACCAATTCATCTCGTCTGCTCGACGTCCGTATGTCACTGCAGGGATCCAGCAGAATATCAGCGTCAGGTATATTTGCCTGACACATGCTGAGCTGGACTCCCATTTGGTGCAACCTTGAGACGCACACCGCACCTTGTTCGATAATTAATTGAATTGGTATGTCATAATGTCACTATTTCTTTAAGCATGTTTTTCTTTTTTTTTTGTATATTGGCACCTTATTTTTATATATATTCCTGTAATTTGTTATCGATGTATTGTGCTATTGTGTGTTGTGCTATGTCTTTTGTGTGCACTAAATAAATGTTTTATCTATATATCTATCTAACGAAACTGTAAAGACGTCTGCTTTTCATTATATTGATATACCATATTAACTTTAACCAAAAAAAAAAAACAAATTGTTACATAAGGTATACTTAATATACACAGAATGGCGGTGCGGCGGCGGCGGTTCGGCGCCTACGGCGGTTCCGGTACGGCACATGCGTGATTTCGCAATTGTATGCACTAACATGCAGCCCAGTACCGCTGCCGGTGCGGCTTCGACGTACTCATGTACCTACGAACATACTTTAATCAAGAAACAAATGAACGCCTCTAGTTTCGAACGCCCCTTTTTCTTGCAAAATACTTTTTCAACACACTTGCTCATAAAGTGGCTCTATGGTCACCGCAATTAGGCACAGAATGACACCCATAATCAAACTATGACTTTTTCATTGCTATAACTCACTAGTGAGTTATAGATTATTTTTTTTAATTTTATTGGTTGAGTTGCTTTGTTCTTATAAAAGTTTTTATTCAATAACTGAAAAGGGAAAAACAAGCATTATAATCTATAGAATTTTGGTATGGCAGGCGGGGACAATCAAACTCAAAACTCAAAACTCAAACTCAAACTCAAAGCATTTATTTCAAATAAACCAATTACAGGCACTTTTGAATTGTCAAGGGTTCGGTCAGTCAGTCAGAAAGATGAAGCTAGTTGCCCATTCCAAAGCGTAGTAGGTACCTATGGAGAAGAACGGGCAAGAAACTCCACGGACACTCTTTTAAATAAACGTATTATGGTTACAAAATGTTGTTTACACCATTCATTTTGAAATTATACACGTGAGAACGATGCAAAAGCGTCCGTAATAAAAAAAAATACAACAAAAGAAAAAGCAATTCAAAAATTAAAATTAAAATAAGCCGGAGCAGCTAAGAGATGAACAGTCTCTACTGACGGCGCCCGTTCACGAACATGACGCGTGGATCAGCACCATTCAGCTCAACCATTTTGAAGGGAGCTAAATGATCCAAAACACGCGCCACCATCAGCGAGACATTAGAGTGAGCACGACATACTCCCAGCCGCCAGGGCACATTCAAGTCAATGAAAGCAGTATCCAGTAAATGGCAGCTTTATAGTACATAGTACTCACATAACAATGTGCAGCTATACAATACTAAGAGATTGAATTTATACAATGCAAAGAGAGTTTTTAAAATCTTCAGCAGCTCCAACACTATTTTCAATACCTGATCAATTAGTTTTTGCGCCCTTGTGGAGCAGGACCAGCGTTGAGCCAAGCATTTTTATCAGCGATGTAATCCCCCAACTTATAATATGCTTGGCTGCATAGTGTGCGTTTTATACTAGATTTAAATTTTGTTTCATTCAGTTGAAGTGTGTGGTGGGGAGGTATTTTATTGTAACATTTTAAACAGTACCCCATGAAAGATGAGTCTACTTTAGCCAGCCTGACACCTGGTTGAACTAATTGGTCCCTATTTATAGTGATATAATTGTGTCTTTCACCTCTTTTACTAAAAAGATATAGATTTTTCCTTACGTACATGATGTTTTCTTATATATATTGACAAGGTACCATCATGATGTTAATTTCTTTAAACAGTTCCCTTAGAGAGTCGCACCTGCGAGGCCATATATAGATCTGATGGCTCTTTTCTGCAGAATAAAAATAGACTCGATGTCTGCAGCCCGTCCCCATAGTAAAATACCGTACGACATAATACTATGAAAGTAACTAAAATATACTAGCCGTGCGGTATCTACATCAGTAAATTGACGGATTTTTCTCACAGCATATGCTGCTGAAATGAGGCCCCCATTGAAGCCTTGAGTCGAGCGTTATCCCCAGGAAAACAGTTTTATCGACGAATTCTAATTTCTCTTGATTCAATACTATCTCACAGATACTACTTTTGACATTTGGTAAAGAAAATCTTATGCACTTAGTTTTTTTCCCATTTAATACTAAATTATTAGCAGTGAACCAATTTTGGACCTGCAATAGGGCGTTATTTACGTCGTCAAAATTTGATGCACATCTACTAATTTTAAAAATTAAGGAAGTATCGTCAGCAAATAACACCATTTGTGGTTGGGCTTTTAAACTTACACCATATTTCAGGTTATTCGACTGTGGCCTGCAAGACCAAAAGTATATAGATTATAATGCTTGTTTTTCAGTTATGTGTTTTTGCAGTCGGGTTTTTTGTTTTTTAAATAATTTATTTTATTTCAAGCTTTTTAGTTTTATTAACATATATATTTGAAAATTACTCATTACTAGCTTTTATTTGATACCAATATTGTTGCAATTAATAAAAAAAAAAACTCTGCCCCTCCTTTATTTTGTATATGCAAATGCAATTTATAAATATTATATAGCCTATGTCACTCCCATAATTAAAACGAATCTAAGAATACCTCATATGTTAAAATTCATCAAGCCGTTTAGGCTACAGAGCGTGTCAAAGAAATAGACATACATACATACATACATACATACATACATACATAAATACTCTCGAAAAACATTACCCTCCTGAGGCAGTCGGGTAAAAAGAAGATCGTGTTCAATAGAACAAATAAACTAGGAACCGGTACCGGCAGCAGAGGCACAGCCAATAAATTAATGTTCCTATTGCTTGCTCATTTCATGCAACTTCTTATTTAAATAAATAATTTTAACTCGTACGTGTTTAATAAATAAAACATTCACTCAAATATAACTTTTGTTTTCTCTGTAATAAAAGGAAACTTTAAATTCCCCGTTTTGTACGTGGCAAAATAGTCGCAAACCCTAAGCGCGGAAAATAAAAAAAAACTCGTCTCTTTAGTCTGTGGTCGATCGCAATGCGCACGCATAGGAAAACTGATTAATTTTTCCCGCCATAGCGAAACATTTTCACAACTCGTTTTCACTGTTGAAATTATAGTTATTTATTAATTAAAATGTCTACAAGTACTAGTTACGAAGAAAATGATTTATGTTGTACACCGCCCGATATAAGATGTGAAGCCCTTAACGTTATGGAAAGTTTACTACCTGAAAACTCCAAGGAAAAATATCTATTAGCGTACCAAAATTTCATAAAATGGCAAAACAGCAAGAATACGCAGTCTTTTTCAGAAAATGTGTTCATGGCGTACTTTAAAGAATTATCTTCTAAGTACAAACCTAGCTCTTTGTGGTGTTTATACTCAATGTTAAAAAGTACAGTCCGAACAAAGAATGGAGTGGACTTGAAAACATAGGTACTCTAATTTGTCAGCTTATCTAAACAGACTATCCGATGGATTTAGAAGCAAGAAATCAAAGGTTTTTTCGTCTGACGATATTGAAAAAAATATAAAAGATGCTCCAGATAACCAATATCTGGCTACTAAGGTTAGTTAAATTAATTTTAAATATCTACGCGACTTTAGCCTGTGTTGTGTGTTGAACTTAAATATTGTTTCTTTTTTTTTCAGGTTGCTTTAATATTTGGTGTAACTGGTGCCTGTGGGATCAAGAATTAACAAATATAACCGTAAAAAACATAGAGAACCATGGCCAGATGCTTTTAGTGAAGATACCTATCACGAAAAATAAAATACCGAGGTCATTCACCATACACGGTCCATTCTATGAAATTGTTAAGAAGCACACAGCTACACTGGACATAGTTTCAGAAGAACATCTGCTACATTTCTAGCTAATTCAGAAGCTGATTTAATGACTTTGAAGCGTCATGGTAGGTGGAGATCTAGCAATGTAGCAGAATCATACGTAGAAGATTCCATACAAAACAAGAAGGAAATTTGTGCAAAAATAACACAAAGAATTAAACTTGATTCTGAGGCGCTTCCTACTGACGAAACACCAAGTACATCCAATAATTGGATTTCACCTAACTACACGAATAATGAGCCTTCTCAAATTACAATAGAACATGCAAATATTTCAATAAATAATCTATCTGATGAGACCGCTATGCCATCAAAAACAGTTAATTATAATATTACTAATTGCACATTTACTAATTGTTTCTCTAAATAAACTTTTTACCTACTAAATACAATGAGTTTTTTTTTGTTATTTTATTCACAAGTGTGTTAAAAAACGTCGTACCTATGATACACGTGTGTATTTATGATTACCGTCCTCCGTCCGTAATCACCAATGTTACACACTAGTACCATAATGTACTATTATAATCTTCAGAAAATAAATCCCCGTTTACACGATGCAAGTTTATTGCCGATGGCATTCCATAAAATTGAAGCAACGATTGCCTGGCACTGGCTAAACAGTTGCACGATACGGGCGAGTTAGTTGCCGTTCAAAACAGGTATAGGTGTAAATAGCACATACAATAAAATCGCAGGTACAATAACATCGCATTCAATTCTGATATGAAAAATTTCTATCATTCAAACATGAGCGAACGGTACAAGTTAAAAAAGTCTTGAGAAGACGTTCAACAACATTGAATGAAATATTTTAATACTTGCAATTGACTCATCAATTGGACGTGCAACTCTGTTTAGACGAGGCAAAACTTGCATGCAATAGTTGCCTTGGTTTAAGTAGAAGCCGCATGCAATTATTGATTGGCAAAAATGCTTTCAATTATTGTATGCCATTTTATGAAATTCGCACGCGTGTTTACACTGCCATGCAATTCTTGTGTGGCAATAATAGAACGTGCCTTACGGCATGTGATTATTGCTCTTGAACGTTCTAGAAACTTGCACCGTGTAAATGGGGCTTAAGTTTCTTCTGACTATTGCATTCTTCCACTAAGCCAGTTTATCATATGTGCATTAAAATGCACCGTAGAACTTGCGGAAAATTGCAACTATAAATAATTTGAACTGTTTCAGTAGTAGACAGCCACATTTCATGTGCCTTCGTGTTGTGAATTTAAAATGTTGACTTAGAAAGTTTTGTGTTGCTCTAATCTGGGTGTAAGAGGAAAATTGTGGAAAGATTTTGTTCTCAGTTCAGAATCAGAATCAGAATTTATTTATTTGTAAGAATGTAGTTTTACTTAATATGAATTGTAATAATTTTATCAGTTCTAAACATTCTAACACAACATACGGTGTACAAATATTATTCAAATGTCATGCTTAAGATTCTTAATTGGTCAAGGACAGCTAATGAGACACCATTGATTTTCTATTGTTACTCCGAATCGGTGTCGCGCGGGGCTAAGTACAATCAATTTTAAGATTCTGTATTATCATAAGGATACGATAAGAACGATAAGTAATATGTTGTTATTATGTTTTTACGATCGCTTAATTACATATATATTTATATATTGTTATTGTGAGAAAAACACCTTATTCATCAGGTTGTAGTCTTCTCTGGAAAAGGTACCATAAAAAAAAAATACACTCTTGACCTATTTTACAGTCACCACCGGTAATTAGGTTCGAACCCAGGCAGGAACTTTACTTTGTGTAAATTCATCACGACTGTTCTCGAAACTGTAACTTAACTAAAACTGTAACTGTAACTGCCTGCGTCTGTGTTTCCGAACGCATATAACCCTAATCTCTTCAAAGTGAGAGTGAACAGGCTTCTTCTGGGTAAGCTCGCTCCATCGTCGACTTTGTTTCTGTCGCCTCTGGCATAGACTAAAGTCAAGAGCAAACCCATCACAAATAAAAAAAAAAAAAAAAAAAAAAAAAACATCGCGAGGAAACCGGCATGTCCTAGAACTAAAAATTCGAAGACATGATTGTAACATCCACCAACCTGCACTGGGCCCGAGTGGTGGACTACGGCTCACACTTTTTCACAGAGGAGGCCTGTATTCCAGCAGTAGGAAAATTATAGGCTGATTATGCACCGGTAATAATTGCAATTTTCTTTCTGCAAAGTTATGTGGTTCTACCTTTTGCCTTTTGGTAATAACGCACCCCGATCTCTCTGGTGCCTAATGCAGATATTCATAGACGGCGGTGACTACTAAGGTACAGTCGAGGAAATTATTGTTTATTGACACATGATTTGATAAACAATTTAAACTCACTATATGACGTCGTCTTATAGTTATATTCCATAGTACAACTGTCGAAGAATTACAGTTGTGATGGCATTTTAACCCTTTACCAGGCCCCAGAGAACTGCTGTAGCAACAATGTTTTTTTTATGGATTCGTATACTTCTATAGGCTCTGTTGAATATGAATATTGCACCAATAAACCTGAAAAAAAATGCTGAAATATAATCCCATTGCCCGCCTAGAGATTGACAGTGACTATACTCATTATATAAATGAAAATAAGTTTGTGAATTCATTTTTTTAACTCAAAAACTACAACATATAAAAAAAAATGTACGACTTACCTTTCGTTGTGTTGTCATGATTAAAAAAAAACCAGCCAAGTGCGAGTCGGACTCGCGCACGAAGGGTACCGTACCATTATCTATAAAAACGGCAAAAAATCATGTCTGTTGTATGGGAGCCTCCTTAAACATTTATTTTATTCTGTTTTTTATTTATTGATATAGCGGCAACAGAAATACATCATCTGTAAAAATTTCAACTGTCTAACTATGACGGTTCATGAGATACAGCCTGGTGACAGACGGACAGACAGACGGAAAGCGGAGTCTTAGTGTCCCGTTTTACCCTTTGGGTACGGAACCCTAAAAATGGCACTTGTTCAAAAAACGCTCAACCAACGGACAATCACAGATTGACTGGCTATAAAAGTGACATTTGCGTTCCGATTCACTTTTTTTTTGGTATGACCATAGGTAATATAATGCTACAGAGTTTTTGACAGTTTGTGGGTGGTATATCGCCTAAACCTGTTAAGAGCATCGAAAATCTTTACACATGTTCCCTTAACTGGGTTAAGGGTTAAGTTGGTAAACAATTACAATGGTATCTACAAAGATAGTTTGGCACGTGGCCAAGTCGGAACTAAATCCGCCATCTTGAATTTTTTTCAATGGTGATGTTTTCACTAATGTTTTCCAACAACCCTTTTTTTCTCCTCTCCCGCTCTGGGCGGAGCGGGGGGGTGTGTCAGACTCTTACTGACTAAAACCCACCCGTGTTCCTTCCGTTGCCTGTGTTGCCAGGGGTCACGGTATCCCTTTCGGACTTTCCCGCGACTCCTGAAATACTTATTATTAAGTAGTTCCAACAACCCTGACACTGTCATTCAAGAGCCAAAAGATTGCTCCCTAATTGCGTAACAAACAATCAATGAATAAATTATTTTGAAGTATTTTGCTAATCCATTGCTTCATATGTTCGAAAAAATTGCCAGCTCAACAACGTAAATACCGCAATGAACTATCAAAATGAAACACTAATTTCCCTGATTATTTTCATTTACTATCACATAAGCCGCCTCCTTGCACTCGATAACATAAACATATTGAAATAGTATTCGAGCAGTGGTGGCCCAGTGGTAACGCCGCGACTTACGGGTCGTAGGTTCGAACCTAGACAGGCGCTTTACGTTGTGTAAATTATTTCATCACCACTGCTCTCAAAACGGTGAAGAAAACATCGTGAGGAAACCGGCATGTCGTAGAACAAAAAATCAGTGGGAACATTATAGGCTATATGCTATCCGATAATTGGCTTTATTGGCTTTATCTCGTAATACGTGACTTAAGAATAAATAATTAAGTCGTATATTCAATTCGTATTCTACTTATCAAATAAAGGAGTCATAATCCTTCTATAACACTGCTTACCATAATGTAAACTCATTTTTTTAAATTTATTTATTTAAATGCCTCGTTGGACTAGTGGTCGCAAGCGCTACTGCTGAGCATGAGGCCCTGGGTTCAATTCCCGGGTCAGGCAAAGTGTTATACAGGGTTATTCTATCTGGGATTTCTTAGTAGCAGCCCGGAGTCTGGAATTGTACCCGGTTGATGGCAATAGGCTCGTCCCCTTTTACATGGTTTTTTAACATAACTGGCGAAATGTGGGTGTACTACAGGTACCTCTGCACAACCCTTCGGCAAAACATGGCGTGAATGTATGTATTTAAATGCCTTAAAACTATCATAAAAAGTCTCAACCTAATGCGATAGCCAAGTCACACACAAAATTAACATTAAAGCACAAAATATGGCGACAAGCATACGACTGGGGTAGATATCATTATGAAATATTTCCTTTAGAATTTATGAGCGTGATGTGATGTCCCACTTTCTTAAACCTCAAATATCGACCTATTTGAGGTTTAAGAAAGTGGGATATCACTCACGGTTCATTGAAGATGCGGTGGGTTGTTATTTGATAGGGTAAATAATTTGAGAATTTATAGCTTACATAACTGTAGAATGTGTTAAATTCCGCAGTAGGGATTAACTCACAGGCTCATTATCACAACCAGCTTCACTCTCGAATTCCCACCATTTGCGTCGACTGACAGTTGACATAAGTGACAGCTTCCTGACAACTTGTGTGCATGAGACAGTTTAATTATCTATGGAAGAGATATATCGCAGGCAAATTGTATGATTCGTCATTATACATACGGCGCCGTCCGTTTAAAAACGCTCGCAGGTATGAAATATGCCGAAGGCTAATTGGCAACTCGTTTAATTGTTATAATTTGGATTTCTCGTTTAATTTTTATGTTTTTGATGTGAGCAATGGGTAGCTCGCCGTCCGATAAGGACCAGGCCCGAGTTGACGGCGTGTTGTGTTCCATGCGCGCCTCAAAGAGATGTCAGCACATGTGTAGGGGTCCGCTAGGACCAATGCTTGCCGTGGTCGCGGGAATGTCCGAAAGGGATACCGTGGCCCCTGGCAACACAGGCAACGGAAGGAACACGGGTGGGTTTTAGTCAGTAAGAGTCAGACACACCCTCCCGCTCCAGAGCGGGAGAATTTATTTGATAATTTCCCTCACAAAAAAAGGGCACCACGACTTAATCGGTTAGGTTAGCTTAGAACGGTGACCAACCACGCGCGAGCCGAGCGAGCGCCCTATGAAGTAGATTTACATTTTGCCTTCGGCATATTTCATGACTGCGAGCGGTTTTAAAAAGCGGGATCATACAAATTACACTTTAATGCTTAATTTTACGCAAGCGGATCCAGGAATCGAAAAGTAGTGTTCACAGACCCGCTCAATTTTTAAACGGCCTATCTAACGATACCCCACACTTTGGGATAGACGAGAAAAAACATATAATCCCCATATTACGTTCAAGGGAGGTACCCTAAAAAAATTTTAGGGTACCTCCCTTTAATCTACTTCATAGGGCAAGTAGATTAACATTTTGCCTTCGGCATATTTCATGACTGCGAGCGGTTTTAAAAAGCGGGATCATACAAATTGCCTGCGACAAATACAGAACAGTGACTTGCCCAACAGTTTCTATGGACGAGTGCAATGGATTTTAGATCACGTATTATTTCAGTTTTGCTATTGTAATAGGCTGAAGTTCATAGGTTTAAATGTTAGGTATCTCTAACAGGCTACCATCAGGAGGGCAATATACCTACTAGTGACAGCTCGCTCAGCCAGTGATGTACTCGTACGATTCTGCTTGTAGGGTTGGGATTCAATACGCGATCTTCGGAATTCCGGTACGATACGTAACACTTCCTTCATGAATAAATACAAAAAGTATGTGGTCAACAAAACCTTTAGTTGAGGGTAGTGATTACAGATATTAAAAAACCGGCCAAGTGCGTGTCGGACCACGCACAATGAAGGGTCACGTAGTTGGGAAGTTGGGATGAATTTATCCTAAAAAAACTTAAAATTGTAGTTGAAAAACAAGTTCTCCCATACATCGACATGTGCCACGGTCAATTCTCTAACTGCAAATTTAAGTTGGTCGACTATTACTCGTTAACTTGTAAAGCCCACTCAGATTTGATAGTTTTCCTTTTATTTTCATTATATGTACTACTGCCATGATTATTTTCACATCTCAATAAATGACTATTTAGCTGGCAGGGGGGGGGGGGGGGGGGGACGACACGACTCTACCAAAAATGAGCACTTTAATGCTTAATTTTACGCAAGCGGATCCAGGAATCGAAAAGTAGTGTTCACAGACCCGCTCAATTTTTAAACGGCCTATCTAACGATACCCCACACTTTGGGATAGACGAGAAAAAACATATAATCCCCATATTACGTTCAAGGGAGGTACCCTAAAAAAATTGTTTTCATGTTTTTATTTTAGCACATTTTCGGCGTGATTAATATGTATACCTTTGCCAAATTACAGCTTTCTAGTACCGCTTTCTCTGAGCTACAGCGGGGACAGACAGACAGACAGTCGGCAAAACTATAAGGGTTCCTTGTTTACTATGGAACTCTAACAATCAACCTTTGATACCCAATGTTTATAGAGGAAGATTTACTACATGGCTAGATCAACTCGAAATCTCAAGTGCAAATCTTAAAAAGTTAAAGATTTTATTTAACTTTTTACACCAGGGCAGCTATTAGGGTGTAAAATAAAACGAGGTGTTAAGAAAAACGCTTATAATTTATTTACTTACAAATTTAACAATATATAAATCTATTTACATGTTATTTACACTACATTCCTATAAGAATTTCAAGCCGATTTGTACGAAAAACAACAAAATCATTCATCTGTATTAAAACGACTGAAAAATAGACAAACAAAAATGTTGTTTGTTTTTTACGCGGAAAACAAAACGCTATCGGTTATCCAGTTTTGAAAATCGAATTCGGTAAATTTGTGTTTCTATTTTTGAACATTTATTTTATGATGGATGATAATTTCAACATTTTTGTTTCTTTAACACAAACTAAAATGGAACAATGTTCTGGTTTAATGAAATGTAAAGAAACTTTAGATATTTTTTGTGTTGTACTCAATGGTCACTCACCCTCAATGTTTTTATACAAAAAAGTCTTCAATATTTTATTCAAATAATAATATATTTTATCGGTTGAATTAGCGTTATAATTTAAATACTTTAGCCAGAATAACAGTATTTAATAATAGCATTTAAATGCCCCATATCACTACACTAAAACAAAACCGTTGAATCCTAACCTGAAAAACAAAAGGCATTAGACAATTTGTACCTACGTCAAAACGAGAGTAAAGACAAACCGAACTTCCTGAATAACTTTCTGTTATTCATACAATTTAACAAAGAAATAGCTGCCGAATTGCCCACAATTTTTTGTACCAAAACGTTCTTTCATTTTCAGACAAAGTTTTTAATTTTACTTGTAAAGTTGAAAGGAGTCAAAACTTGGTACAAATCTCATTGGAGGCCATTGGAGCGTGACCTTATGAGGCTTTTCGAGTCTGTTAGACGAATTAAATTCGAATGGTTTTATTTCTTTCGAGAGTTTCTTGGCTAGGTTATAAGAGTGTGGTATAGACCATCAAACTGAACATCTATCTCCATGGGACGAACACCTTAATGTGGACAGGATTCAGATTTTTTTTTTGTTGTTTTTTATTTGTTGTTTTTTTTTCAGAGCCTGTATTTGTGCCCGGTTGATGGCAATAGGCTCGCCCCCTATTAAATGGGACTTAAACATAACTGGCGAAATGTGGGTGTACTACAGGTACACCTCTGCCCAAACCTTCGGGGAAACAAGGCGTGTTGTTATGTTATGGCTTAAATAGACTGTAGATTTGTAGACCTTTTTCTATTTTGTTAAGTACCGTACCATGGTACTTGTTGACAGGCTTACAATCATCCCATAACTATTAACACTAATTTGAAAACATTGTAAAAGCCAATTATTTCTAAAAGAGTAGCCATGGAGTTGCCGGCTCTTCTCCGTAGGAAACGACCAATTGGAACCGTGCACCTAGCTTCTGACGTTTCATAGGTGCCCATGTAGGTTTATGTGAAATAAAATATTTTGATTTTGAATCGTGAAAAATTAATCAGCTGTATCATACATTTGGTTCGAGTAAGTGTTGTAGTTTTTGTATGGGACTTTTGATTTTTTTCCCAATTACGATGTTTGTCCCCACACCCTAAATATGACCACACATTTTTGATACACGCTGTATACTTATAAGGTTTTATTGAAGCGAAACAATGCGTTAATTGAACGAAAGAGCAAAATGAAACTCAGCGTCAATTTCACGTCTGCAGGCTTAGCATGACGCTTTCTATTTCTTCGAAGAATAGACACTTCTTCTATTTCTTCGAAGAATAGGATTTCTACGGTGCGATGTCAAAAAAAGAGAAACGAAATGTCACTTTGTGTAGAAAGAGCCGTGTCCATTCTTCGAAGAAATAGAAAGCGTCATGCTAAGCCTGCTGAAGTAAAATAAATTAAGTCGAAAAGTACACGATGTGACGATCTTATGCAAGATATTATGTGGTAATGAGAAGGAATGGGGGATTCAATTCGCGTTTATTACAGTAGATTATCCTATATTGATGTTAAATATCCATAAAGACCGATGACGTATTTGAGAGTTTAATAAAAGGCAACAAAATAAAGTATTTCTAAATGACAAATAAAAGCTTCATACAAAAACCCAATAGGTATCTACAACATGTAATTAAGTCTTACTTATATTTCTTTTTATTGAATTTCAAATTATTAGAAATTTAATGTGAAAAATATTGGCAAGCGCGCGTAAACTGCTGCGATTGGCTGTTGATAAATCATTCAACCAATCGCACCAGTTTACGCGCGCTTGACAATTTGTCACATTAGGTAATTATGCGATAATTTTCCTTCGAGAAACTGGCCGTTAGATTAAATACCTTAATTAGGTGTTATGTGGTTTAATCTTACCTGTAGGTTGGATAATAAAGCCAGGGAAATTATTTGTTTATTGTTTGTTTATTGTTGGTATTCACTACCAACCTAAACAATTGTCCGTACCTATATTCTAATCACAACTGTCATTTTTTGACAGTTATATGAAATGGCAGACAGACGTAGGTAGGGTGTCAATTTGTTTAACAATTACTTTCCCCGATTGTATTTCCACCGAAATTATTTCTCCGAAATATAATTTCTGTAGGCATTGTAATTCGAACACATGGGTCGCCCTTCAACCCAACAAACCAACTGATGCTTTCTTACCAATATGCGTAATATGAATGAGCACTGTGTGTAATATTAACATAACATCACGTCTTGTTTCTTGGAAGGGGTGGGCAGAGGTGTACCTATAGTAATATCCACATTTCATAGGGGGTTTCACACAAAATAGGGGGCGAGCCTATTACCATCAACCGGGCACAAATCCAGTCTCCGGGCTGTTACTGAGAAATTCCTGATGTATAATCCCAATTATATCACTTTGCCCGATCTGATCTTTGCTGAACTGTGAGTAAATTACTTTATAAAGTCTCCTTAAAAAAAATTGCTACTTTCTGCACGACTGTGAAGTTACAATTTACTGTAGACCTGTTTCCTTCAATCTCATCTCAGTAAACACTCAAATCTTATATAAACTTCTGACTCAAAAAATAAACTTCCTGTGTCGCTTTAGACAAACCTAATTACATACAATGTACAGTTATGAACATAAATAACAGTTACGCAACATTCAAAAGCCTTTTTCTCGTAAAAATAAAAATTGTAATTTTGATCAAAGACCTACCCATTTCATAAAGATATACATAATCAGCCTATAATGTTGCTGAGAGGGCACTCACAGAGAGGAGGCCTGTGTCCCAGCAGTGGGAACATTATACCACACGGTGGTAGATGTCACGTGACTTCGAATTTTTGGTTCCCGGACATGCCGGTTTCCTCACAATGTTTTCTTTCACCTTTTTGAGAGTAGTGGTGATGAAATCATTTACACAAAGATAAGCGCCTGTCCGAGTTCGAACCTACGACCTACAACGCGGCTGTTATCACCACTGCTCTCATAAAGTATAGTTTTGAGAATACCAAGTTCGTAACACCTTACAATATCTTTAGGAAAGAAAACGCGTTTTAATCTTGCGTAAATGTAAGGCATTTATGCTCTTGACTGTACCAAAAATAACAAAATACCCGGCTTCAACAGTATTATCCTTGATTAAAACGCATTCGCGAACCCAAAATTAAATTCAAAACTTAGACCGCTCTGATTGGGTAGTAATAATTTTACGCGCAGACTCGCCCAATACCTCTGACAATGTACCCTTTTGAAGTCTTGTTATTAAATTAATTTAAATTTAAATTTCGAAGTTGTAGAAATCGAATTGTAAGAAGGTTTGGCATTCCTTTTGCCCGATTGGCTGTTAAAGAATTTCTTGTAACTGTTTTTGAATTATAAAGTTGTCTCTGGTATAAATTGGGGTGAGATAAGTCGGGAATAATACGTGACTATGATCGGAGATTTGGTGAAGGAATTGTTTTAATTCTATAGGGTGTAAGTTCAGGTCGGCACATTCAGTTCGGCAGTATTTGTTGAACAACAGAGTCGACTCAAAGTAACTACTACACATATATTCGGCTTTCATTCGGCTCGTGCCGAACGGCAAACTCCTTTTGGCATCTATCCTGGTTGAATTATGTTCGGGTCGACTAATTTTTCCGAACACATTTCTACTTCATTTATATTCGATTTTGCCGACCGGCTGTGGTGAATCAAGCCAACCCGAATAAGCGAGTAGCACGCCAAGTCATGTTTATTTACGACAACCTTGAGAATTACGACACGAGGCAACGGCATGGTTTAATTATTATGAAGTGACTACGACAGTTATGCCTTATGTTACAACATTATTCATCATGTTCAAATATCTAATTAGAAAATCACATGAGAGCTTTCAGAAATGAAGGGATCCGTAGGAGAACCGTAGGTTACCTTAACCGACATAGCCAGAAGAATAGCTAAACTTCTTGCCCACTGCCACTTAGGCAGTGGGGCCTACATTGATCGGAGATAACCGAAAGGCCGAAAGGTACGAGTGACGACCGTGTACCGGAAGACGTAGCGTTGGAAGGCCTCCCGAAAAGTGGACCGATCATCTTGTGAAGACCGCAGGAATCCACTCGCTGGATGCGAGAACCACAGAACCGGTTGAAGTGGCGATGCTTTGGGGAAGCTTTTGTCCACAGTGGATGTCTTTCAGCTGAATTGAATGAGCATCAAAATTTAACACAATAATATGGTTATAACACGTCAAATTAACTTAGGGTGAAAATTTTATTAACAATTAATTTGACTGATTGTACGTAGATACACATTCTTATGCTAGGAGTTAGCATATGATGACGAAATGAAATGATGAAATGATTTTATTTTCTGTAAGTAGGTTTGTACAAACACTTTTACACGTCGATCATTTAGAAAAATAAAACTAGATGAGCTCGGCGTTTCTTATCTGACTACTCTGAAAAGAAAGGCCGAAACAAACTCAGAGGTCACAGTCTCTTTTAAAGTCCAGACATAATCTTGGTCAGATCATGTGAAGACCATGTAGATTGGTGTCTGAAATGGTCTTTTGAGGAAAGAACCACACAGATTGAGTGGACCTATCCAGTCAGTGCACGCATTTGTCGGTAATCGTGCAGCTCAACTCAGAACTTAAGGAGCTCAACGATTCGATGAATAATATCAAAGAAAGGACATTTGGGTAGGCCGCTTAAATGACTAAAACTGCTAGACCAAGATTAAAACTAACTGATAGAAAAAATAAAAACAATAACCCACATAGTCTTCACATACACAATAATTAAAAAAAAATATAATACTTCAAAAAGCTTCATAGTTAGTTAATTTGACGTGTTATAACCATTTCATACAATTGTCTAAGAATGACAGTTGTGATTTGAATATACAGACAATTTCCACGGCTCCATTCACAACTGTTTGGTTCTTTCCTCAAAAGACCATTTCACTACATAAATACCATTTCAGACATTAATCTACATGGTCCTCACATGATCTGTCCAAGAGTATGCCTGGACTTTAAAAAAGAGTTTGACCCTAGAATTTGTTTCGCCATTTCTTCAAATTTCTCCACCTATTTATCTTCTATTGTTTTAAATATAACGTGTGAAAGAGATTCCGGTATCCTGTTAACAGAATAATCAATTTCATTTCATTTAAGTTGGCAGCCACTTTGCTTAGCTTAGCGATTAATTTCCCTGACTTTACTTAACTCCCATAAGTATGCTTTATATTACTAACATAAGCATTTGTTTTACTTAATTCACGACCCGTGCCAACATCGAGAAACAAATTGCTACAGATGTGACCCACACAAATATGCTGAGATTGCTTTTTCGTTTTTGTTGCTTTTATTTACTTAGCTTTGTAGTCTGAAGTATTATTTTATGTTTTTAGTCGAAATAGAAACACATTTTATCCGAATTATTATTGAGAAAGTCGAGACGAGTCGTGGGACACCCGGTTGGAACAAATTTCCATTTGCTGTTTATAACACGTTTGAGAGTAACTAAATGAAAAAAAAGTGTCGTGATGACGATGGTCAAAATATTACTCGTTTTTCGATCCAAAAGCATGTAGTTTGAGTAGCCTACCTAAATATTACATGAACATAAAGATAGGTACAAAGTTAATACTGAAAAAAATATAACTTGATCCTTTATGGTTATTAGTATTTGCAATTTATTTAATTTAAATTTCATACAATTCTGTAACAATTCACAAAATTTTACTTAAAATTTTCGCATTTTATTTAGACTACTATTTCATATAAATTACACCAAAAATCATTAATCAACATATTGTCAAATTGTAACTATTTATAACATTAACTAAAATAAATTATTTAATATTTATCTTAACACTTTTTATTATTATTTCAAAATTATCTACAAGTTATTATTTACATTTAATATTCACTTATTTGTTATTGATTCTTATAAAATATGATTTATTCGAATTGGTCTATTTATTTATTTGTCTAAGTAGCTAGTATTTAAACGACATTTAATTTAGATTTGATTTTAAGAAATAGATAAGGTGTGCCCACAGTTGCTTCAGTTATAATTATTGCAAAAAGGTTTTTTGTTTGGTATTTTTTTATCGTCTTGTAGTTTACGATTTTTTTTACCAAAATAGTATGACCAACTATCCAATTAATTATTGTTTTTTATCAATCAGTCGTACAAACAAAAAGTCGTAAAAAAGACATTAAAAATTATAAGCCATACAATAAAAAAAATGCTATCTATAATTATTTGTTACATATCGTTCTTTTTTTTTCTGTTGCTTCCTGTAATTTCTGTAATGTATACAAACATTGGTAAATCGAAATAAATAAATAAAAACCTACTCGTAGAAAATCAGTAAAGTGGACACACTTTTAAAATTAAAATTGGCAAAAAAGGTGTGAATATTATCGAAAGTAAATATTTTTTTAAATATAATTGTTTTTTGGAAGACTTGTGTTATGTGGATATTTTGCATATCGATAAAAACTTTATTCCATTTTAATTTCAAATAAATCTATGTTATTAATTTAACAAAATAATAATCTTTAGAATTTTAAATATTCAATTTTCAAATCTAACACAATTTAAATATTCGAATAATGTAATTCAAACATTTGAATAACTCTTATTCAATTTCAAACTCTTTCAAAGAAATACTTTCTTAAAATTAGGAGCTATTATATTTATCTTAAGTATAGAGATGATTTTCAAACAATTCGTCCAAATATTGTAACTTACAAAACTATAGTACTTAATAAAAATGTTATTGCTTTGGATTTTATGTAGAAATACTTCGAAAGTAATTGCAGAATAAATAAGTTATACAGCGTGAAACAGAAAGGTGTACTGACCATCAAATTGAATAACTTGTTCTATGGGACCGACATCGTAATCACGAAATAATAATCAGCCGTCCCATTTTTTTTTTTTTTCTAAAACACTTAACCTATTACAATTTGGTTTTAGCCTCACAACGAAAACCCCTGCCTCAATGGGTTTATCCGTGTGCGGCGAGCCGTTCAAATAAATTTTACAATAAAGTTACTTACATACTACAATGATACAATCATTTTAAAATGATAATAAAAATTAGTGGGTACATTAATATATACATACATATATTATGAGAAATTTTGTGTGAAGAATCGTTTTGATTTGTAATTATAACTTTTCGAATTCGCTTTGTATAACGTTTGTAAATCTTCTGGCAGTTTATTAAGGAAAAGAGGCACTATGTATTCTGCAACCCTCATCCCGAACACATTATTGAAATTTGGAAGGATGTATTTATTTTTAAGTGGTATCGTTCTCAGAAAATCAGGTCTTGATTTTTCGGTTAGCAGCTCAGGTCTATTGACTTCCGCAAGAGTACAAAATTCAACTTTATTGAAAACATTCATAACATTACAGTATTTTAAGAGATCGTCGTCACTATTTTTGAATGTCTTGTTCAAATGTTTTGGCGTAATTACTTTTAATATTCTTAGTTGTAACTTGTAAGTATCTTTCTGTCTGTGTGTATATACATATACTCGGGTCGAATAGGTATTGAAGTGTTGTATGGGACAGCTCATAATTTTTTCGTGATTATGATGTTGGTCCCATGGATAAAGTTGTTTAGTTTGATGAACCCTTAAATTTGAACATACATGCTGTATAAATGAAATGTTTTTAATACCCGCGTGAAAATAATGGTTTTCGTTTCATACTTTTGGAAACATGATTTGATTTCTCAGTATCGTCGTTAAGGTTTTATTTAATTTTTTTAAATTTATTTATATTTGAATACGTTATCAGAAAAATGCGAGCACAAGTTAGCTAGCAAAGGCAAATTTCGCGCCCTCTCGCCCCTAGCCACCGCAGTAGACGCCCTGGGCGACAAGAATCACAGGCGGATTTCCGGCCACCGTAGGCGCGGGCTTGCGGACGGCTCGCCGTCCGATAAGGACCAGGCCCGTGTCGACGGCGTGTTGTGTACCACGCGCGCCTCAAAGAGATGTCAGCACAAGGTCGCGGGAAAGTCCAAAAGGTTACCGAGGCCCCTGGAAACACAGGCAACGGAAGGAACACGGGTGAGTTTTAGTCAGTAAGTCTGGCTCACCCGCCCGCTCCACCCAGAGTGGGAGAAGTTATTTGATAATTTCCAACACAAAAAAAATATATATCTAAGTTAGCTAGCAATTTCCTAGCAGTGCGGTGGCTGTCACATAGCGTCCGAATTTACCGGCGAATGACGTCTCTGAAACTTTATCTTTCATAAACGTTATTTGGTGTGTTTTCCTTGAGAGCGTTCTTTGACACCGTACATTCAAGCGCCGCTGCCCTCATCTTCATGACAGCCCTCACTTTAGCCGTTATGTGGCAGCCACCAGTCTTTTAGGAACCCGTAGCTTTACGGACAATTCAATTCGGTATAAATATTATGCTGTAAAAGGCTACGTACGTATTCAGACATATTCTGCCAAAAGAAAAGTATTTTCGTTTGAAACAAAAGATATTATTTTTAGCAGGAAAAATAAATTTCATATTCTCGCTTTCGTAGTATTTCTACAATAAATAATTATCAGCTAACTTCAAATTATGGCAGTATTACGGTTACGGTATAATAATATGTACAAATCCTCATGCTTCACCCATTTTGGGTTTAGTAGAGGCAAAAATTACAATAAAATCTATGTGCGTTTATTTCCATCAGTATAGGTAACTTTTAGTAAAAAAAATAACATAACATTACGCCTTGTTTCTCTGAAGACTTGGGTAGCGGTGTACCTGTAGTACACCCACATTTCGCCAATTATGTATAAGTCCCATGTAATAGGGGGTGAGCCTATTGCCATCAACCGGGCACAAATCCAGACTCAAAACAAAAAAACATTACAGAATAATTTTAGAAGGTCAATTCCCGTAATTAAAAACGTTCAAAATCTAGTCGTAATCTCATTTCAGCGACGATCAATGTCGAAAACTTTTCTGAAAGTTGTGTTTTTGACATTAGAGACTGACAATAGAATGCAAACGTTTTTAAATTACGGGAATTGCTGCTTAAGATTTTTTTTTGTTCGATTTCAATTTGTTATGAAAATTATTAAACAGAAAACAAAACAAAACAATTTTAGTATTACTGTATGACTAAAACGTCTGCAACAAAAATGATCAATTTTAATAGCCAATTTTCCCATAACACAGTTTATGGTAAGCTAGTATTTGGCAACATCTTTGACCCCATAGTCCCTAGAGAAACATTTAGGAGATCGCCCTATATGTTGCAAAGTTCGACCCCGTTTTCGGACCAACAAAGCTTCCATGTACACTATGGGCCATCATTTCCACAGATAAATATTAAATAATTAAAAAAAAAAACATGAAGTGAAACTTTTTTTCGGATCGTAGGCATTTAACTCAAAAAAATCGGAAAATTATTCGACTTCGTGTATTAAAATCACGTTTTTAATCTTTACTTAATAATTGGAAAATGAGAATGGTAATATGAAATCAATAGTAGACAATATATCCAACTACAAATTAATACTCTGATCAAACACACAAATACCGTGGAGCACCTGCACGAATGAGTGAGAATATAAATGGCTGGTTGGTGCGAGCCATGGGCGCCGCCATATTGGCCTTGGCTGCTCTGCCGAGCGCCTTTCATCTACCCCTACTCCGCGGCCGGCTGTAATGCGACATGCGATAGATGAACGAAAAAAAATGAGGCGATGGAAAAAAAGTTTCAATTTGAAAACATTATCCTGATTATATTAATAGTAACAATTTCACAAACCAGAAAAAAAAAATAGAACAAACTAATTTATTATCTATTAAAAAAATGCTACAAAAGCTCTCACTAATGTTATCTATGGGGTTCAACGTCAGCTGTCACCACAAAAGTCTTTCTCGGTCTTCGACGAGGCTCTTCTTCATCTTCCAGACCATAGAAACACACACTACGTTGAGGGTACACTTTCGGCTTGTAGTCCACTGAAGAACCCAAATTCCTTGGCAGTGTCCGAGATTTTTTATATTCTAAATCACTTTTCAAGCAATAGTCATAAATTATTTTCGGTTTTTCTTCAAAGTACTTGCTGTAGTACCCCTCACAGTTGTCGAAAGACATGCTTTTTGAAAACGTGTCTAGGTGGCAAGTGTGGGGGTGGTAGCAGCCCTCCGGCCTCATTCTGGGTTCTAGCGGGTACCAGGAGTCGGGGGGTGTTGGGGCCCACGGCGGGGGCCCCAGAGGTCAGCCTCAGCGAATCGGTTTGGAGACGATGATGACGTCGGGAGCTGATCGGGTGGTCTCGGTGCTAATCGGGCGGCGGTCGGAGATTTTCTTTTCTGTAACAAACATTTGTTTTAGAAAGAAATTGACAAACTGGAAGTTTTAGAAGACTAATTAGCTTTTCACAAAGTATTAAAACGAATGTTTTGGGTAGTCATTAATTAATAGAGAAAATTGTTCATTGCTTGAAGTAAGGAGCTTTGTTTGTAGACTTTTTCACAAAAGGAGATCTTATGTTTTCCGTATATGAAGTCAGGGAAATAATTGTCAAGCAAATTGACTGCCAACTTAAACTGTCCATAGATTAAAATCACAACTTTTTGGCAGTTGCATTAAATGGCTATAATACAGCAAAATTGACATAGGGTGTTAATTTGCTTAAAAAATCATTTCCCTGACTGTACATGAAATGTGAATATTTTTCTCAGATATTTGTCCCTAACTGTTATAATACGCTAGCTGTTAATTTATGTTGACTTAAAAATATCAACAACTAATTCATCGTAGTCTCTATCCTCTTTTACACAGTCCATCCATCGTTCTATTAAACGTGACTTTAAGACTCCGAAAGAGTTCATTCGATTTTTTGTTTAGGGCTTATTAAAACTTGAATTAATTCATGCTTAAATACAGATGTTTGGAGTTCCTGCCGGGGTCGCGGAAAGGTACAAAAAGGTTACCGAGGCCCCTGGCAACACAGGCAACGGAAGGAACATGGGTAGGTTTTAGTCAGTAAGAGTCTGACACACCCTTCCGCTCCGTCAGAGCGGGAGAAGTTATTTGATAATTTCCAAACCAAAAAAAAAACAGTTTCTCTTCGTTTAGAGCCAGTTCCTCGAACGAAAATTATAGACAATTAATTTACAAATTGCTGCGATTGACTGTTGATAAATCATTCAACCAATCACAGCAGAATACGCGCGCTTGACACGGTCACATCATTATTGCGATATTTTTGCTCGAGAAACTGTCCCTTAGCCATGGCTTCAGAGATGTGTTAGGTTATTAGATGAAGATTTAAGCCACCACAAATCACTAAGTACGTTTTTAAACCTCGTTCTGTCACTCTCAATTGTTTGAAGATGACAGCGACAGAATAATGTTTTAAATATTATACGCATTTACATAATTGTGGTGTAAGCGCGCCTTAGTGTTTGAATGAAAATGTTTTAAGCGGCAGATAGTCAATAGACCGATTTTATCAAAAACACCATGAAGAATCATAACGTTTGGCATAATTGATGACGATATCGGCGGGCAGTGGGATGCTACTGATAGCCAGTCAAGATAGTTCTTCATTGGAAACTACACTGAGATCAGTCAAATTGAAACGGTAAAAAGTGGTCAAGTCGAACGGTTGAAGTGTAGACTGACCCTGAACGGCTTCAATGAGTTGGTCGTGAGTTTGAACCCAAGCAAGCATACAATTTACTTTGTAAGTACAATTTATTTCATCACCACTGCTCTCAAAATGGTGCAAGAAATATCGTGAGGAAATCGACTTGGGAGGAGAGCCAAAAGTTCGAAGATATGTGAGATTCACAACCCGCATTGGGCCCGCGTAATGGATTCCCTCTCACAGAGAGGAGGCCTGTGTCGTAGCAGTGGGAATATTATAGGCTGAGGCTTGCCCAGTGAAAGCAAATAGCTAGCTAGCTTAGCAGGAGGCGTTAGTAGGAAAATTAGTCACAGCCAACATTTGGAATTAGGATACCTACTCTTACTGTATAATCCAATCCACAGAAAACTTACGCGGTTTCGACTCCTGATGTGAAGGTATTTGCTTTAACAGTTCAATGGTGATCTCGGAAGTGTTGGTGGTGGCAGGGGGCGAAGGCCTAACGATTGTGGCGCCCGAGTAGCCGAAGGTGGAGAACCCTCGGCTATTGCTGCCTGAACCTGCAGGTCAAATATAAAGGTTTAGGTATAATTATGTACCTTTTTGAACATGCCTGGAAATGAGAACCTCGAAGAGGTGGAATAGAATAGATGCCACGAGTGGCGATGCTTAAATGCGTTGGACGTAAGCGCATCCTGGATAAATCAGATTCAGCCTGTCCCTGGCTGCTCTCCCCCCAACAGCGTCGTCATAAGCCGAGACCCGTACCCCACAGGGGGTAGCCATAGCATGTAGTCGCTTAGTTTATAAGTTTTATGCCCTGGCAGGAGGCCTTTATTTATGAAGGTACTACAGGATATCCCGGTTCCGACAACCTGCTAGGTTATCCCACTCGATATTCTTCAACTAAATCAGAAGAAATTTAAAACATGCATTAAACGCACACTATGTGGACAAGCATATTATAAGTTGGATGATTATATCGTAGATGTAAATGCTTGGCTTAATGCTGGTCCTGCTCCACCACCACGTGGGCTCATTTGTTAAAATTTTATTATTTGGAAGAGTTGCTTCGTTTTTTTTTGTTCTGACATTACGATCTTATCGTTTACTTTTATTTAATCAAGTTTTAGTTGTTGAATACTTCATTCAATAGGTAATAATGATGTTCTTTCCTTTTGCTAGTAAATTTTATTAATATTTTAATATATTGCAAACTATAGTTTTGAATAATTTAGAAGCATTTTTTCAATTTTGTAAATGTGAGTACCATGGAGTCGTTTATGATGTACTCGTATGTTGACTTGAAAAATCTTGGCAGTTGAGAGTATGTCATGCTCACTGAAATGTCTCGCTGATGGTGGCGTGGTTGGATCATTCGGTTCCCTACAAAATGGTTGAGCTGGTTGGTGCTGATCCACGCGTCATGTACGGTCGCCGTCATTTGAGACTGGTCATCTCTTAACTGCCAGAGCTTATTTTTAATATTTTAATCTTATATTGTGAATTGTTTTTAAATGTATTTATTTTTAAATGGTTCTCACTTAAAAAAAACAACAAGAATAATGTACGCAGGATTTGTAATATCTTGATTTAAAAGAGTGTCCTTGGAGTTTATTGCCCGTTCTTCTCCATAGATATCTACGGTTTGGAATGGGCAACTAGCTTCAACTTTCTGACTAACTGACAGACTCTTTGACAATTCAAAAGTGCCTGTAATTGGTTTAGTTGAAATACATGCTTTGAGTTTGAGTTGACCTGCAAAATGCTATTCAAAAACAAAGGCGCATCCTGGATTGCTTTCCCGCTACCACCTCGCTGAGTGTCAATTTTTTTGACCTGATACATCCGTTATTCTCGTTTAGTTATCAATAAGAATACATTTTTTTTTAATATACGGGCTCTTAAATAATAATTAATATTATTATTATTTATTATTAATTATATGTATGTATAATTAGGTACCTATGTATATTTAAAGTTTTTAATAGGTATATGTATGTATATCCTTATATTTAAATAAATATTTATTACACAGTTTTCGCTATTGCACCTACCACTGTATGTCTTAGTCTTACTTAGTTTGACCTCTGTATACATTTATAACACATTCAATCTGCACAAATATATAATAAAATAATATTAAAATAAAAGGAAGTGTCAAAAATGTTGGAGAACAATGTTAAATTAGTTGTATAGTGATGGCCTCCGGTGAGTAGAGTGTAAATGAGTGGATGTGTGTAGGAGGGCGAGTATTATAAGCTACACACGTCTTCGGTCTCATTTAGTAGCTTGCGAATGTAGTCTACTTCTTTATGATTACATTTGTTCCTATTTAAGGCTCGGGTAATCGCTGTTGATCTTGGCCATGCAAATGTACGTCGCGCTTACGCCACGCCGCCATTCGGTTTCATAGAGAATATTTATTTTTAGTAAAGAAAATATGAATATTTGAAAAAATCACAGATAGATTTATAGATAATCTATAATAGTCTGTTCAAACAATAACAAAAAAATTAAATATCTGAAGTAGTTTGAAAGTAATATCGTTTTTTATGCCTTGGTAGACGTTACTTCCAGAATTTATTTCAAAAAGTTTTACTATATACCCAATATACCTAAATATTCACATAAAGTTGACGTGTATGCGTTCAAGTTTAACATATTTTTTTTGTATAGCTTATTTGCCTTAAATGAAGGCATAATAACAGATTTAAAAGTCACTAAAATCATATATCTGCGCCTTATGGAGTATATATAATTATATCTACAAGCTTATTTAATCTTTCATACAAAAAACAGCCTAGGAAACAATAGTTTGAAGGTCGATAGATCATTGTATGTAATAAAAAGCCGTTCGTCTGTGCTTAGATAAATAAGAGTAGGTACTTGCAGAAAATAAGAAAAAAGTTGAGAAACGCTTCAATATTTATAGATTTGCAAGAGCCGTGTGGCCCTAGGTCAGGAAGATTCTGAATAGATAATAAGATTTTATAAATAAGGATTAATTTAGCTCCAGATTATCTGCGAACGTAAACGAATTCATGACTCGCCAGAAAACCAAAGCACAGTAATATTTATTCTAATATTGTAAGAACCCAATCTCTCTTTAAATCGAATAATAAATCCCATTATTTTATTTCCAATTATCTACACACACAAAAAGAAACAAATACTCCCGAAATAATTCAATACGGCGATTGGCGGGTAATGTGCCGCCATCTTGTCTTGCTGACGTCCCAGAAAGATAGGGGTTATATTAAAAGTACTAGGAATTCTCGCTGTTTCTCCGTCAATAATGAAGGGGTACTTTTGAAAGCGTACGATTTTATTCAATTTATTTGCAACGAAATTAATTTTGAGTAGAACGTTAACTTTAAAAGTGAGACGGTTGTTGTAAGTTAGAAAGGGTTTTCTGAATGAAGACTTGCTATTGAACTTTATTTCGGATTCTCTAAAACCTATTTCACAAAGGTTTGTAGTAGTAGTATTTATTTAAAGAATCAAATGAATAACGTTACCTCTAGTAAATCAATTTTGGAGGTTGTATGCTTGGTTTTGTAACTTTTTAAATTGTTGTTTAACTTATAAGTAGCCATTCTACCGGTGCAAATTACAGCATCGAACAAATTCTTCAACTTAAACGGCTTTCATAATCGAGAAAATAATCATGTCAATTGATTAAGAAATGACGAATTGATACGACAACAGAAAGCACATATCGTCGCTCGCATGACTAACGGTCCTACCACATTTTTTAGCTGATTTGAGTTAGGCCAACTACAGTTTTCAATTCGTGACTATTTACATTTTTCACTAACCGTCGTTTCTCTATGATATTTGGATCTCAAAATATAACCATTTTGAAAGTCAACGTATCTCATAATACCTCAAAAAAAAATATTTCTAAAAAGTGGAACTCATTTAGGACTTTTAGTAAAATTAAAATTACCTAACTTATTTGATTTAAAAAAATATCCTATCTCAAATAGGACCATGCAGCTATATCTGAGAATCTCACAAATGTCAACAATGAATCTTCTTCTGACGAATCAAACGGTGGCAATTCTTTTCAAAATTCAGATGCCTCTAATGACAATGACACTGACTATAATCCTGAACCAAAGAAAAAACGTCAATTATTATCAGTACTGAATACTTTGGTGAACTGTTTCGAAAGTAGTTCAAGAGAAAATGATGACAATTCCAAGGTGAATGAACAACATACTCGTTTAAATATTTTCGATTCAACAGAAGCTTTACCGACATTCCAAGAAAATTTACCCTAAAGACGCTGATAACACCTAAACCACGGTCACTGTCAGATTGCATAGAAAAGAAAGAGAAGCGCGATGACACAACGCTTTTAATTTATTACAAAATATGAAGCAATTATTTATTTACTCAAAATTGAGTTGAGTAATCGAAAATAAAAAACAATCAAGTTCTGCATTCAAATAAGACGTTCTTGTTATTAATTAAATGCGTAACGTATGTTGGAATTTAATACAGATATTTTGGATTAGAACTCAAGGTAAGAGGTTAGTTTGTCGTTAGTTTGTATCAAGATCTTTTTTCAAAACATCTTTTGGTAACAACCAAGTTCTGGGAAATATGTTCAAAATTAACATATATTTTTTCCGCTACCACAAACTATACCGATATGGCATTTTTTTTCTTAAGAGTAGCCTATTTTGGTCAATTGGGTCTTATCAGCGCCTTAAATCCTACCACAGCTTCTGTTTCAAGTAATGAAACCGTTTGTTTGGAAGATAACATTGCCGAAATTGCTTGTGATGCGACTAAAACCCTTCAAGAAAACATACTTTCTAATGTTAGGAGATATTCTAATTCAAGCGATGCAATGATTTGTTCTGTTAGTATATTACAAGGTAATATGGAAGATTCAGTAACGTCTAATAATGCGGCACAAATCTTCGCTGTTGAAGATGAATACATAGTTCAGTGGTGTGAAGTTAACGAAAGTGTAAATTTTTTTTCAGTTCATGATTCCGATGTTCCATTTTGTTATGTTGGAATCACTTCGATAATAATAATAATTTATTTCAGAACAAAATCCATATAAAGTTATTAGTAAGGCTTAAAAACTATGTTAGTACCTTATAACTACTTATTAATTAATTCACCTAACATTAAATAAAGCACCAGAACTATGCACCTTATTCAAGTGCCGCACAATAGGACACTCCACCTTTTCTGTTATGGTGTTTAGAAGGCCATTGGGGCTGCCCTGCACATGACACATCAGGGAAGCCACTCTCTTACGCACAATAGCCCTACAGCAGTCGGTGTTGGCCTCCGCAAACATCCCCGACGCACTACAGTATCGCGGCAACCCCATCAGCATCCTAAACCCATTATTGTAGAGGACCCGCTTAGCATTGAAAGCCTTCTGCGTATAACGGACCCACAGGCTGCAGGTGTACATTGTCTGGCAGTACGCCTTAAACAGAGTAATTTTAAAATCTTTTGTGCACCTCGCAATCCTGCGCGCCAGCATATTACACCTCACTGCCAATGCCCTGCATTCCCTCTCAATATCCAAGTCATCCGAGAGGTCCTCAGTGACCCAATGCCCCAAGTATTTGAATTTGGTGACTCTACTTACCGGGATTCCTCCAAGCGTAACCGGTGGAACGGTCGTGGGTGTTTTATTACCCGCCTTAAACACAAGTAGTTCACTTTTGCTAGTGTTGTACCTGAGGCCGTGTGACACTGCATACCTCTCGCATATAATATAACTTGTAATGATCATCAACAATCACGTCCCATTTCACCACTATGTGATTTAGGTTCTAATTTCCTTAACAATAGATTGATGACAGAAGATTTTACAGTTGAAGGTTCACCAAGAGAAATTGTCATTCAGAAGAAAGAAAATATATCCAAAAAGGAGTTGAAAAAAAGAAATAAAAATTTGGGAAAGGAACATACTACGCAAGTAACAAATAAAATTATACCTGAACGACAACTTGGACGAGTATGTAATGTAGAAAACTGCAAGAGAATCAATCGTGATGTTATCGATGAAAATTCTCGTAAAACATTGTTTGATGCTTTCTGGGCTTTAGAAAGTCAACAATCTCAAAGAGAATTAATTTCACGAAACATTAAAAAGATGAACACAAAACAAAAAACAGGTGGACCTGAAGATAAAAGAAAGAATACTATAGTGTACTATTTACATAATGACGGCGAAAGGAAGAAAGTTTGTACAACTTTTTTTTGAATACTTTGGCAGTTGGAGAGAGGAGAGTTAAAACAGTTATAGACAAGTTGTTGCCCTCTGGGATACAGGAGAAAGACAGACGTGGTGGACGTAAAATAGCGAATATTCAAAAAGATGATCGTGCCAAAGCTCTAGTTGAAGAACACTTAAAGCGCTTCCCAAGAGTAGAGTCTCATTACTGTCAAGCCAATTCCACTCGTGAATATTTTGACTCAGATTTAACCATTAGAAAAATGCATCAAATGCTTGTCGAAAACTTGCAGGAAGCACCAAAACTCAGCCTTTTTCTTTACAGAAAACTATTTAAATGTAAAAATCTATCTTTTCATTGTCCTAAGAAAGACCAGTGCAATATATGCTCAACAAAATATCACTCACGATATTTTGAGCATGACGACATTAAAGCCAATTCGTACGAAACTTATACCTACTACAAAAGCAATCATTCCGTGCAAAACGATCAGAACGAAAAAAAAAAGCTCAAAAAGATGCATTAACAATAGCTTTTTTTTTTTTTTTTGGGTGGGAAATCATCAAATAACTTCTCCCGCTCTGGGCGGAGCGGGAGGGTGTGTCAGACTCTTACTGACTAAAACCCACCCGTATTCCTTCTTGTTGCCTGTGTTGCGGGGGCCTCGGTGACCCATAAGTACCTTCCCGCGACCCCGGCAGGCATCGGCCCTAGTGGACCCCTACTTTGTGCTGACGACATCTCTTTGAGGCGCGCGTGGAATACGACGCGCCGTCGACCCGGGCCTGGTCCTTACCGGACGGTGAGCTACCCATTGCTCACCGTCCGCAAGTCCGCGCCTACGGTGGCCGGAAATCCGCCCGGGATTCCCGACGCCCTGGGCGTCTCCTGCGGCGGCTAGGGGCGAGAGGGCGCGAAACGTGCCTTTCCCTCAACCGTCCCGCCTCCTCCTTCGCGAGCATTACTGCTTCGCAGAAGGAGGTGACGGCTGCCCATGCCCTCTCGCTCCGTACCATGGCCTGAACCAGGGCCGGACGCGAGAGGTCTCTGCCGCCGATCGCCTCCACGAGGACACGACGGTGCTCTGCCCATGCCGGGCAGACCTCCACCGTATGCTCCACCGTGTCCTCTGGGCGATCCACACAGTGGTGACACCCGGACGTTTCCTCCCGCCTTATCCGACACAGGAACCTCCCGAAGCTGCCGTGTCCGGTGAGGACCTGCGTCAGGCGGAAGGTGAGGACGCCGTGGCGCCTCTCCAGCCACTCCTCAAAGAGGGGACTTATCGCCGCAATCGTGGCGTGCCCAGCACTGGGTTGCGACAACCGTACTTTCCATGACGCCATGAGATCCCGCCGGAGCTCCGTCCGCTGTGCCGCGATTTCTCGCGGCAGCGGACTAACGCCCCGGCGTTTCGCCTCCTCGCGCCACTCCCATACGTGCGCGAGGGCTTTTGCCTCCAGATCCCATGGCGGCAATCCGGCAAGGAGGCTCGCTGCCTCACAGGAGACCGTGCGGTATCCCCGGACCATCCGGATGGCCATGACCCTTTGGGCCGCGCTCAACCGGCGGGCTGGCCGCAGCGCCAGAGAGCGCGAGTTAAGTGTGGTAACCCTACTACAATTAGCTTTGTCAGCAGTATAGCTTCCGCCAAACCTTGAGAGTAAGTAATTGTAATGTAGAACATGGTCGTCACGTAGCGATTGTCATAACTTAGCTATAAGTACCTTGTACCTTTAGGATTAAGACATTATTATCTTCACTGTCATTCTGTCAGTAAAATAAAGTTATTTTTATAAAACTCTCCGACTGTCGTTTACTTAATTGGCGCAGCCGGTAGGATCTCTGTAGTCACTCAGTATAGTATAAAATTCTACAAAGCTGCTGTGACGTCTGTTCCAACAGTTTAACAGAGATCACCGAACAAATAAATTTATTGAGCAACTTCATCGAGAGGCTGACGCTGAGTGTGGTGATAATAGTCCAAGGAGGAGATGGGAGTAACTTCGGGACTGTGAGTAGAACTTTTTCACTATCCTTTCTGTTTTCCTTTACGTGTACCTCTTTGATTAGATATATGTGTTTGTGTTATTAGGGGTCAGACAATACCTGGGTAACATACATATTTTATTGCGATAAAACTTTTGTGATAGAATAAATACGTAGATATAGTTAGTTTAGTACATTTTTATTACGATACAAGTCTCGTGATAAAGCAATTAGGTAGGCATAATTGTTTAGTACCTACAGTCTATTACGATACAATTTTCGTATTAAACTGTGTCACTAAGTAGGTATTTTCCTGGTGTGTAGCGTTTCGGGTTTCAATAACAATGGATCAGATCGTACCAATTCCGTCAGCAATGACTAGCATTATTCCGGAATTTAGTGGCGATGCTAGACAGCTCCCACTATTCATAAAAAAATGCGAATATATATTAACTAAGTTTCGAGGAGGAGATGCTCAGAACGAATACTTATATCACGTCGTAACAAGTAAGCTTTCGGATAAAGCCGCGAACCTAGTAGGAGAGCGGGATCAAATAAATAATTGGGACGAACTAAAAGATTTGTTAGTGCAACATTTTGGGGATCCTAGGACCGAAGAATGTTTAGTGTTGGAATTGGAATCCTTAAAAATGAACCAAAATGAAAGTTATTTAGATTTTTGCCATAGGATACAAAACATACGTAGTATTCTTATTGCAAAAACCAATGAAACGATAAGCAATGTCGACGTACGTCAAGCCAAACAGCATATTTATACTAATTCGTCGCTGAATGTTTTCTTATATAATTTACCAGCGTATTTAGTTAGGCTAGTACGATTGAGAGATGTAACGACTTTGGAGGATGCCTTAAGGGTTGTTCTAGAACAACCCTTAAGCCATCCTCCTTCTAGAAGAGCAAAACTTCCAAACAGTTTATGATCTGAAAAATAGCAGAAATAAGCCGTCAAGGAAATTTACGGAAAACCATAATAACAACTTCCAAAGACTACATAACTCACAAACAAGAGAGGCAAATCCGAATGCATCTAGTAGTTCACAAAATGCCGTAAACCAGTCAGGTTCACAAAACGCATCGTTTCAATTAAGGAATTCGCATTTTGCACAAAATCGAATTCCGTTACAGACTAGGTCAACTGCAAGGACGCCGAGTCAGCATGATCGGCGATGGACGTCGGCACATAATGCACCGTTTGCAAATACAGGTGCAAACACCGATGTCACTATGCGGACTGCGAGTTCTAGACGTGTTAATTACACAAACAATGATTCATACGATAATAATCAGTTTGCGTTTGAAAGGGAACTACAACCAAGTACTTCAGACGAGCCTGTATGTGCGGAAAATTTTCATCTAAAGGCCTCGAACAGAGAGAACATATAGTTTTAAAGTGTACTAGTTTTCGTTCTTTGCCATATATTATAATTCCTGAGTTAGGTAATGCAGTTTTTATGTTAGACTCTGGCAGCACTAGATCTTTTATCGGATCGAGTATAGCGAAGCAATACTTTAGAAATAATATATATAATGAGCGTTTTAATGTTGTTAGCACACATGGTATTAGCGAACATACACACGTTATTTGTACACAATTGCCTAAAATTTTTAAATGTTCGGAGGATCATAAGTTTTATCTTTACGATGTGGATAGTAACTACGATGGTTTGATAGGAAGTAATCTAATGAAACAATTAGGCGCGAAGATTGACTACGAAACGTCAATGTTGTGCACAAAAACAACGAACATACCTTTTGTCTATTCGTCAACATTTACGTATGTTCTGCCAGCACGTTGTGAAATAAAAGTTAACCTTCCAGTTGATTTAACTTATGGCGCGGCCATTTTGGATTATAAAGAATTAACCGATGGAATAAGGATGCCTTGTGCTTTAGTAAACTGCGTTAATGGGTTTGCATATACGGTTATTCAAAATTGTAAAAACAAAGAAATGATCCTTAAGGTCACTAGTCCATTTAAGGTAGAACAATGTAATGATAGCGACTTAGTAGTAAATAACCTAAGCGAAAGGGATGGACTGGATGAATTGTTATTAAAATATCTTAACAAATTACGACTAAACCACATGAATGAGGAAGAAAGGAACATGGTATGGAATATTTGTGAGGAATATAAGGATATTTTTTATTGTGAGGATATACCGTTGTCTTTTACGAATGATGTCAAGCATAAGATTAGAACTACGAACGAAGATCCAATTAATGTCAAAGCATATAGGTTACCGCCAGCCCAAACAGAGGAAATTAGGCGTCAAGTTGATAAGATGTTAAGTGACGATGTAACCCGAGAATCAAACTCTCCTTGGAATGCACCTGTTCATTTAGTTCCAAAAAAGTTAGACGCGTCGGGCCAACAGAAATGGAGAATGGTAGTGGATTATAGACGATTAAACGATATAACCATAGACGATAAATACCCTTTGCCAAATATCAATGACCTTTTTGATAAGTTGGGAAAGAGTATGTATTTTTCAACTTTGGACCTCGCCTCTGGTTATCATCAATTACAAATTCAAGAAGAGGATAGGCAGAAAACTGCATTTACAACACCATTTGGGCTGTATGAATTTAACAGAATGCCGTTTGGTTTAAAAACAGCGCCTGCTACTTTCCAACGAGCAATGGACAGTGTACTTAGAGGGTTGCAAGGGTTACATTGCCTTGTATATTTAGATGACGTAATCATATTTTCGACAAGCCTACAGGAACACGTCGTTAAGCTCAAAGCAATTTTCGAACGATTTAGAAAAACAAATCTAAAAGTTCAACTAGATAAGTCCGAGTTTCTAAGAAAAGAAGTTATATACCTAGGACATACAATTACAAAAGATGGCCGTAAGCCTAATAATGATAAGATAGAAGCTATCCTAAAATATCCAATACCTAAAACAGTCACGGAGATAAAAAGTTTCTTGGGTCTGATAGGATATTATAGAAAATTTATCAAGGATTTCTCTAAAATAACGGGACCTCTTACAGCATGTCTAAAGAAAGGAAAAAGTATAGTAATAGATGACGTATATAGAAAAAGTTTCGAAACATGTAAAGAATTACTAACAAATGCACCTTTACTGCAATTTCCCGACTTCAACAAGCCTTTTATTCTTACAACAGACGCATCGAATTTCGCTGTTGGCGCTGTTTTGTCTCAAGGCAACATAGGCTCAGATAAACCAATTGCGTTTGCTAGCAGGAAACTAAGTGATACAGAGTCTAGATATAGCACAATCGAGAAAGAGTTATTGGCCATAATATGGGCGGTCAAATACTTCAGACCCTATTTATATGGTAGAAAGTTTATTATTTATACCGACCATAGACCATTAGCCTGGCTGAATTCGTTAAAGGAACCAAATAGCAAGTTAACTAGGTGGAGATTACGGTTAGAGGACTACAATTTTGATATCCATTATAAAAAGGGTCAACAAAATACAAATGCGGATGCCTTATCACGCATCAAAATTAATGTCACAAATGATTGTGAGTTGATGATTGTAAATGTCGATGAAAACGAAAGAAACTTGCAGGAGCATTTAGACGAGGTGACTAACGAGATTATAAAACTTGGTAAAAAGGAACCAGAATTAGAGACTATCGAAATATCAGATTCTGAAAGTGACGCTGCTACAGCTAATTCTATATCCAATAGAGAGCATGAAGGTATACCTATCCTCAAAGAAGCGATAGACACTAAGCCTAGGCAAATTCACATTTTTACTTGGTTTAAAGACAGCTTGGCTGTAAAAGACATTTCTAATGACAAACAAAAAATTTTGGAAGTTCATTTACCTACGAATAACCAGGATTTAGTAAAGGATTTCCTTAAGGAATATATAGACTACAAGCATAAATATTTCATATATTTTGAGGATCCCGCCCATAGGAAAATTTTTGTCAACGTTATTATTTCACTCTATAAAAAGGGAACCCAACAATTTGTTGAATGTACTGAAAGAGTGGTGAACGTTACAGATGAGGATGAGCATAAGAATTTAGTTTTAAAATATCACCAGGGTAAAACCTGTCATAGGGGTATTAGGGAGACAGTAATTAAATTAAAAAGATCGTACTGGTGGAGTAAGATGCAGGAAACAGTTACTGCCATCATTAATGCCTGTGAGGAATGTAAAAAAATGAAATATGACAGGAAACCCCTGAAACCATTTATACAGTTAACACAGACTCCAGATGGCCCATTACAAGAAGTCTTTATTGATCTGTTATACATCGAAAAGAACCAATATCTGACAGTGGTGGACGCATTTAGTAAGTTAGGACAAGCTATTTACATACCTAACAAAAGTACACCAGAGGTAGTAAGAGCCTTAATTAAATACTTTAGTATGTATGGAACACCCAAGAAGATAAGTAGTGATTCAGGCACAGAATTTAATAACGAACTGCTCAAAGAAATGTTGAACCTTCACAAAATAGATCAGCATATTGGAACACCCAATAATCCCAATTCAATGGCGATGGTAGAGCGTTTTCATTCAACAATAATAGAAATATATAGGTTAGCAAAATACGAGCAAAGTAACTTAGATGCTACATCCGTAATGACATACGCGATCATGGGATATAATAACACAATTCATAGTGCCACAAATTTCACACCTTTTGAGGTAGTTTTTGGACAAACAGAGTCAGGGAATATTTTTGATATCGATAGGAATAAAAACTTAATGCAGAAAATTTTACAAGACCATCGTAAAAGACTGAAAATTCTTTACGAACACTTGAGTAGCCAGATGATTGGACATAAAAGTTTAGTTAGGGAAAAGAAAGGAGGAGAAGAGAATATACCAAGTGTAGTAGATGGGGACACAATTTTTATGAAAAATACTAGGACTAGAAAAGCTAAAGAGTTGCCTCGTTTTGAAAAAGCAATCGTCATGGGAAATGTCGACAGGAACATAGTCCCAGTTAAGCTTAAAAATAGACGTACGAGAGTAGCATTAAAAAACGTAAAACGTCCTTCACAGATGGTGGTCGAAACTTCTCGCCCTAGTGGATCAAGGGACAACTTTGAACATCCAGAAAATCGATCAGAATCCCGGGATAGTTCCGATCAGGATTGGGACGGCTCTGATGAAGAATAACCACTGGGACATCATAAAAACAATAGATTTAAATTCTCTAGCCCTACAATTAGAGAATAATATACAAGAATATAATAAGTTAAAAATTATTTGTAATAGTAATAGCGAGATATATAGGGAACTTATAGGATTAACCGTACAGATAGATTCTCTGTTAGAATTAACTAAGGACAGGTTACAGCAGATTTTACCGTCAAGAAGAACAAAAAGAGGTATTTTGAATCCATTGGGTTCTCTTGTTAAAGTAATAACAGGTAATTTAGATAACGAGGACGCTAGGAAGTATGATTTAGAGATAAGTAATCTAGGAAAAAGGGAACATTCCGTTGAACGAAGGGTATCATTAATGCAAAGGGCTTTTGATAAATTGCTTAATGTTTCAGACGATATCAATTTCAATACTAGACATCTAAATCTAAAAATTAAACAATTTCAGTCTCTTGTTCAAAATCAAACTAAGTACTCCAATTTGATTTCAATCATGAATAGTATGCACCAAATATTAAATAATTTTCGTACTATTTATACTATCATCTATGAACTAGAAACAGCCATTGCCTTTAGCAAAATACATATATTACATCAATCTATAATTAACTCTACGGAACTATTTAATATTTTGAAGGTAATCAAAACGCACCATACCTTAGTTTATCCGTTAGATATTCATAACCTAGTTAAGTTAGAGGGAAGTATAAAAATTAAGGGGTTTATAGATAGTAGTAAAATAGTTTTTATTTTGGAAGTTCCACTAGTAGACAGTAACACATATATCTATTATAAAGTTATCCCTGTTCCAATTTTTAACCCTACCACAAAAAAACCCTATGTCATTATTCCGAAATATCCTTACCTACTGGTGAAAAAGTCGAAATACAGGCCCGTAGTCGACAGCTGCGAAGAAATAGATGACCTCACATACCTTTGCTCCGAGGACAACGTTCTTCAGTACACAGAGGAAACATGCGTCGAGCAACTTATGTTACTAAAACATAATTCCACGGATTGTCAGCAACACCAGGTAAAAATAGAAGAAACCAAGATACAACCCATATCCGAAAGTCACTGGTTGGTGTATGCAGAAAAAAGTATCCAGACAACGGAACATTGTGACGATGAAACCAGGAAATACACCTTGCAAGGTACATACATCTTAGTACCAAGTCAGCACTGCACACTGCAGATCGCTGACATCTCCATTACAACGCCAACGAATAGTAGCACAGTCTCCTTCAGCCTGCCAACAGCACAGATGCCCGAACTTCGACGTGACGTCAGCCCACCGGCGAAGCAAATGGATCTTAGAGGGGTGGACTTAGGTGACATCAAGGACCTAGTGAACCGAGCAAAGTACAGTGAAAGTGTTAGTGATTTCGAGTCATATTATGTAGGTGTAACAAGTGACAATATCAGTGTATGGACCCTAAGTATTTACGTCATAATCCTAGTTTCTGTTATAGGTTTCATTATATATAGATGGGACTTATGTAAAATTTGTAAAAGAAATTCCCTAAAGACCACACAGTTGCCTTTAGATAATTTCTCTCTTGGGGAGGGAGGAGTTAAGTGTGGTAACCCTACTACAATTAGCTTTGTCAGCAGTATAGCTTCCGCCAAACCTTGAGAGTAAGTAATTGTAATGTAGAACATGGTCGTCACGTAGCGATTGTCATAACTTAGCTATAAGTACCTTGTACCTTTAGGATTAAGACATTATTATCTTCACTGTCATTCTGTCAGTAAAATAAAGTTATTTTTATAAAACTCTCCGACTGTCGTTTACTTAATTCGCGCCCATACAGGAGCCCCGTAGAGGGCCATGGACCGCACGACCCCCGCGTAGAGCCTCCGGCAGGAGGCGTTTGGACCCCCTAGATTGGGCAGGAGCCGCTTCAATGCAGCGCCCGCCCGCTCCAGTTTGGGAGCCAAACGTCGGAAATGCTCCACGAAGTTCCACCGGCTGTCGAGGACGAGTCCCAGGTACTTCATCGTCGACTCGACACCGATAGAAACCCCTCCTACCGTTATTTGGGACCCCAACGGTGGCGCGTTCCGAGGACCATGAAAACATGACCTCGGACTTGTGCAGGGCCACCTCGAGTCCCAATTGCCGGATCCTTTCGACGATTGTCGCAACCCCGCGTGCCGCTAATTCGGCCGCCGCCTGGTGCGACCTCCCCTGCACCAGGACCAACGTGTCGTCAGCGTAGCACACTACGCTGACGCCGCTAGGGAGGTCGGCGCGCAGCACCCAGTCGTATCCGATGTCCCACAGATGCGGCCCCAGAACCGATCCCTGTGGGACACCGCACGACATCTCTTGCCGGTTCCACACTCCCTGGTGACCAGGGTAGATGACGGCCCTGTCCGTCAAATAGGCCTCGACCACACGACAGAGGTAGGTCGGCATCCGGTGATACCGGAGTGCCTCCCTGATGCAACTCCAGGGCAGGGTATTGAAGGCATTGGCGATGTCTAGAGACACCGCCAAGACGACCCCACCCTGGGCAACAGCATTCCCCGTCGTCAGGGCTCGCACACGCATGATGGCGTCCACCGTAGTTCTGCTACACCTGGCATGAAGCACAAACTAAGAGAGGGAATTCAGAAATTTCTACTGCTTGATACCTTTTCCTTAAAAGTTTGGGCGAAAAAGGAATTCAGAAAGTCTATTTATTTGCCGATGGCTGCAGCGGCCAAAACAAAAATTCAATTGTAGCAGCTGCCCTTCTCTACGTTATAAACAATTCCCTTTCAATTAAATAAATTGTTTTAAGCATCTCTGTCCCATGTCATGGCCAAAATCTCTGCTCATAGTGCCATTGACTATGCCATTAAAAAAAGTGGTGACATTTTCCTCCCTTCTCAGTTAATTCCCAATATAAAAATGGTACGAAGACGACAACCGTACATAGTAACAGCTCGAAGCTATTCGGAGTTTTTAGATTTTAAGGCACTCTCACAAAATTTGCGGATACTTTCTGTTCGAAAAGATGATACCGGTAAAATGGTAGATTGGAGACAAATGATGGAATTATTTTTTATGAAGACTGATCCCTACAATTTTTTTTCGAAACTGATCACGCTGCTGTTACTTCTCGTTCATTGACATTAAGGAAGTTTCTGGAGAATTGCACTCACAAATTTTACCACTCAATGTAACACAACCAAAGATTTCTCAAGAAAAGTACAACGATCATTAGATCATGAGCCATTAGGCTTTGACTGCGGGTGACGCACCAGTCACAAGGTTACCCGAATTCGTTTCATTATATCGTTCACTGCATCTTTAAGATAGTACCTATAATTCAAACTGTAAACCACCTGTTTTCTAAAAATAAATACAATTTAGTATTAAGATTTGATAAAAAGACTGATTTTATGATAGATACTCAATTACTTGCTCATATGATCTCACAATATGACAGAATGAAAATTGTTATTTAGGTAATTGTTTTTTTTTTGTTTGCTAATAATTTGATTTTCTAAACATTTTTCTGTCTTTTTAAATTGTGATTCTGAAAAATAATATTAAGATTTTTTAAAACGTGTTATGTTCCTCTTATGTTGAACATAAACTTGGCCATTTATTAGTTGATCAATGAAATAGTTACAAATATGAACCAAAAAATACCTGTAACAGCCTTATTTATGGATATGACTAAGGCTTTCGATTTTGTTGACCATGGAATCCTTCTAAATAAGCTATATAAATATGGTATTAGGGGCAAAGTTTTAGACTTAATAAAGTCATACCTTACTGGCAGAAAACAGGTAACTAGTATTTCAGCAGTCGATGTTCAAACTAAAACTGAAATTAATGACCAATCGAGAGAGAGACAAATTTACTATGGTGTGCCTCAGGGAAGTGTGCTTGGCCCTTTATTATTTTTATGCTATATAAATGACCTTCCGAAAACTATACCACATCCTATGACCCTATTTGCTGATGACTGTACTATAGTATTTTCTGGTAAAAATAGGGTCTCGTATGAAAATGACATAAACAGTAGCTTAAGTCTAATAATTCAATGGCTAAATAATAACAACAAATAATGACATTTAAACAAAGAACTAATCCTGAAATTCTTGACATTAATTATGACTAAAATGAGATTATTAAAACCGAGCGAACCAAATTTCTAGGTATTTGGCTAGACGAAAACATGACATGGAAAACACACATGGAAACTATGATTAAAAAAATTCATCAATTTTGCTATGCACTTACACAAGTTAAATAAAGTTGCAAATCGTAATACTGTCCTTACTGCATATCATGCATATGTCTCCACAACTCTTCGTTACGGCATAATATTTTGGGGCAACTCTACCAATAGAGAAATGGCATTTAAAGCCCAAAAACAATTTATTCAAGCCATATGTTTGTTAAAAACCACCGAAAGTTGCAAACCATTTTTCGTTAGTTTAAAAATACTTACGCTTCCATCTCTCTATATTTATGAAATGTCAATATTTGTTAAGGAGAATCTGTCTAAATTTGAAAAACTTAATACTAGACGTCACCAAAGCACAATAAAGTCAAAAAAACACAATACTGCACTTTTCCCAAAGAGTTGTCTCGGCATGGGTCCTAAGATTTTTAATAAACTGCCAAAAACTTTAAAAAGCATGACCAACATAAACCAATTTAAATCGCAACTTAAAAAAATCTTGATTGAAAAGGCTTACTACTTACTACTCTATCAATGAGTTTTTAGATGATAGAAGCATTAAATAAAAGTGTTCGATCCACTTGTTATTCTGTCCTGTTTACGACGTTGCTTGTTTGAAACAGTTTTATTTGGTTTGTAGTTTTTTTTTATGCCTAATTTGTACACCTTGCAAGGCAAAACATAGTGATACAATGCAATTTTTTATACCATGTACCATAATTTACCTATGTTCTACAAATAAAATACTTTGACTTTGACTTGAAAACTTTTCTTAATAAAAATTTAAAAAGGTAAATGTTTTGCGTGTTTTATTTCCAAACTTAATCCAAACCGTAAAGTCGTACATAGAAAAAAACTGTTCAGATTGATAAATGAAGTTTTCACAAAGTGCCCTATGTCCTACTAATATTGAAAATAAATAAGTAGCTATATCGTAAAAATAAAGTACTATAAATACTCTTTACGAATAAATATAATTAAATATTCAGAATTGCCGATAGATTATAATTTTATCTTAGTTAGAAATGTCGTAACCGCAAAACGCTTTTCCTGAACAATTGACAATACGGAGATAGGACTGTTAGTCATGCGAGCGACGATATCAGACGCTTCACTTTTTGTTCCTTTTTGGGCTTCCGTACGTCAAAAGGAAAAAACGGAATCCATATAGGATCACTCGTGTATCTGTCTGGCTGTCTGTCCGTCCGTCACAGGCAATTTGATCCGAATCTACTAGACCGATTAAGTTGAAATTTGTTATAGGTACATATGAATTTCTCGAGTGACCCAAACGTGTAACGTAAATAAATGAACTTTGAATATGGGGGTCAATTTTGAGGTGCTACTTAGACAAAAAAAAGTTCTGCATACTGTACTGTGTGACTTATCAAATAAAAGGTTGTCAGATATATTTTTTTTTGTAATTTTTTAATTAAAACTTTTAAAGTTATTTAAGAAAATAGATGAAAATTGACCATTCCGCCCCCTTATCTCCGAAACTATTGAGTCTAACATTTTGAAAAAATATAGAAAATACTTATAGATTACAGGAAAACCTATAAGAAGTCTATGGTCATAAAATAACACGGTAAATCTCATAATATTCTGCGTACAAACTTATATTTGCAGTTGAAATGTATCGGAGAATTCTTTTTTTCAACTACAATGTTAAGTTTGTTCTTGGGATAAGTTCATCCTACGGAACCCTTCATTGTGCGTGAGCACACACTTGGCCAAATTTTGCTTTTAATTCTTCAAATTCAATTGTTCTTTTACTCAAAGTGAAACATCTGTATATAAAATTAATACAAAGTTAAAAATGCATTAATTAGTATACCGATCCAACGCTGTTGCTTTTCGGCAAACGGCCACTTTCACTCGCCTAATGATTGAAAAACGGAATGAAAGAAGCAGATGAACGTAATTCATTCTTGTGTAATTTTTAACCGTCTTCAAAAAAGGAGGAGGTTTCTCAATTCGAACGTATACATATATGCATTTTTATGTTTGTTCGCGGATAACTTCGTCGTTTATGAACCGATTTTGATGATTCTTTTTTTGTTTCAAAGTGTATGCTCCCGAGGTGGTCCCATTTGTTGACAACCAAGTCATAATCTGATAAGGGAAATCGAGGGAAATCCTCAAATTTAAAAGGCGCACCTATTGCGATTTAGGTATTTTTTATAGTAACTTGTGCATTCGCCCACGGAAAGCACCATTTGGTGGAGTGGAATTGATGATGTAGACCACAGATGGGCACTGAAACTACAATTAGAAGGTTTAAATAACGAGTTGCGATTTGATTAGTTACTTTAATATGGTTGCTAAGCCATTTACACAAAGCATTATGGTGGATTTACCAGGAGAACTCCTCAACAATTAACGTCCCTGCATCAAGAAAAGCAATATTTTGTAAAAAGTGATCAGCAGTTGACATAAGGCTATTGTAATTTAGATACATTACAAAATGACCCACTAAAAAGTGAAAAATAAAAAAAAAATTAAAACAACTGACTTCCAAAAAAGCACTACAAAGTGAAAAATAACTTTAATTTCGGAAGTCGGTGGCAAAAAACTAAAATACAAATCCAAAGACACCGCCTTCCGAAATTAAAGTTATTTTTCACTTTGTAGTGCTTTTTTGGAAGTCAGTTGTTTTCTTTTTTTTTTTTAGTTTTTTTTTCACTTTTTAGTGGAAGTCTGTTGTTAGTTCTTTTTTTTTTGGAAGTCTGTTGTTTTTTTTTTTAAGTTTTTTATGTCTGTGTTGTGTGAACTTGAAATGAAACAACAGTCACACGAGTGTACCGCTCACTCGAGTGAAACGCCTGATATCAGCTTAAGTGAAGAAAGAACCCTTCTCTTTCAACCCGGCTAAAACTTATACCCCTGAAACTTTCTCTGCGCACTCAAAATCACGTTGTAAATCCATAGTCAAATAAATACGCGTTATACAACGTAGCGTAGCAATATAACAAGAAAAGTACTATCATTCCCGTATGAGTTTGGGTCCTATACAAACACTTCCATGCTAATAGTACCTTCTCTAAATACTCGTAGTTTGATATTTGATCTGCAATTCAATGTGTCTGAACATTGTTTGTGGATTCCAGTTTCGTAATGGTCTCAAATTCAAATTCATTTATCAAAAAAAGCAAGGTTTTGCAGACTTGTGGCACGTGGCACGGATTTTTATAGCAAAGATTGAAATCGTTACAATTGCGATATCGCGTTATAGTGGATTCGCAGTTTTAGCCCACTAAATTTCGAAAATCATATTTAAACCAAGATACAAACTGAAACTGAACTGCAAATTGCAAAAAAAGTAAGAAAATTTGAATTTTGCGGGCGGATCCGCCATACAAGATTTCATAAGCATTTCTGTTTTGTTTTGACACCTCTGACCCACACAACGTCGCATGCTGCCATTGAAACACCATGTACGGGATGTATGAGCTCACTCTTTTTTAGTATCGACACTTTTCCCACCACATAAGTACGGTGGAGTACGGAGTATGGATTTGTGCCCGATTGATGGCAATAGGCTCGCCCCCTATTACATGGGACTTAAACATAACTGGCGAAATTTGGGTGTACTATAGGTACACCTCTGCTCAACCCTTCGGGAAAACAAGGCGCGATGTGTATGTGTATAAGTACGGTGGAGTGGTTGATCGTAGGTTCGAACCCTGACAGGCGCTTGTGTAATTTATTTCATTACCCTGCTCTCAAAACAGAAAACATAACATCGTAAGAAAACCGAAGACAAAAGATTCGAAGACATGTGACATGTACCATCCCGCACTGGGCCCACGTGGTGGATTATGGCCCACTCCGTCTCACTGAGAGGAGGCCTGTACGGGCTATTACGCACTGTCGACTAGTCGCCGGCGACACGGTCTCTGGCGACTGTGACTTACTACAGTTTAATTAGGTGGTTACGCACTTGGTCGTCAGTCGCCCAGGCGACTCGGCGACTCGCCGCGTAGTGGCGACGCACAAGCGACTGCCGGTCGCCGGCGACAAGTCGACAGTGCGTAATGAGCCGTAACGTAGCAGTGGGAGCATTATAGGCTGATCGATGCTCAGTACGGTGAGGGTAAATCTATGGATTTAAATCTTTGGATGGTTATCCTAGTTCTTATGCTGTATTTCTTATTATTCGTATGGTCTTAATATCTCAATCAATCTGCCTACCCTTTTCCGTTGGCCCGGCTTCCAGATTAATCGGATGCAGCTGAATACCAGTACTTTACATGGAGCAACTGCCTCTCTAACCTCCTCAACCCAGTTACTTGGTAATGCGATACCCCTCGGTAAGACTGGTTGGCAGACTTTCGGCTTCTGACGAACCGTAAAGACTGTCAAAGAAATTGAAAAATAGTGTCTTAATATCTGTCTTATTATTTCTTTTCTTAAGAGTCTACAATACCTCAAATTGCTTTGCATAATAACTGAACGAAATACAAAGCACGTAAAGTATTTACACCGTAAAAAGAAATTACCTAATCTATTGGCGCCTTAGAACCTTCTCCGCCCTGTCTCGCTTGCTCGCGTGACCGCAAGCAGTAGTGTGCGAGCGAAATAGTGATGTGGCGTTGAGGTCATTATGGACTCTTAGGCTCACTTGGTTTCTTGTTTTAGAGTCGATGGTATTTTTTAAATTACTTGGAAACTACGTAAATTGTACGGTTCATCACAATAACAGCTACAGAGCCAGAGGTTCCAGATGGGTACCTCCTAATTATTAGATAAATAAATATATGGAATAGAGTTTGTTTGGCCTATTTTGGTGTAGTAATTTAGTTCTAGGTACATCCCGTAAACTGTATTTTTTTTCATTTGATTTTGAACTTAACCATCAACATTTCAAGGTTTAATATTATTTGGAGAAATTTGACAGTTTGTGGGAAATTGATGTGCTGCCCTTCCGTGCCTCGGAAAGCACGTTAAGCCGTTGGTCCTGGCTGTCATATGTAGATCTTTGACGTTGTTTTTCGTTACGGGACGTCAGAAGCTCGAAAGTCTGACAACCAGTCTTACCAAGGGGTATCGTGTTACCCAGTAACTGGGTTGTGGAGGTCAGATAGGCAGTCGCTCCATTTAAAATACTGATATTCAGCTGTATCCGGTAAGACTGGAAGCTGACCCCAAAATAGTTGGGAAAAGGCTAGGCAGATGATGATGTGGTAAACTGATGTGCTAGCGACTGTACATCGTTTTCACATAATTATACTTATATAATTAATCTATACAAAAAATTGTAAAACATTTTAAAAGAGTAACTGGATTTTCTTGCCCATTCTCCATACAAAACTACCTTATGGAATTTCGGAAGGGGCGACTAGAATGAATTCGAATTTCTTGTAAATTTTGACGTTCATAAGTGTCTTGTATGTGCCTATTTGAAATCCTAACCTAATTATATATAAAAATATATAAATAAAATATTACAAATGCAAAAGTGAGTTTGTTTGTTTGTTACGCTTTCACGTTAAAACGGCTGAACGGATTTGGATGAAATTTTACACATGGGTAGACCATGACCTGGATTAGGACATAGAATACTTTTTATTGCGATATTCCCACGGAATCGAAACTTATGCGGATGAAACCACGGGGCGCAGCTAATTTGAAATAAATCATTTGACTTTGCGAGTCTGGCAGATATTTCAAGTTTTAGGAATTTATTCAAATTTGTTGAAACAGTTCCTAAGGCCGAGATCTATAAACGTTACTTAGGCTTAGCCATGTTATAACGCTTAGCCTAAGTGACGTTTAACGTTTATAGGTCTCGGCTTAAGACCTTTGGTATTTTCTGTACAGCAAAACAGTAATAAACATACAAAGAATCTAACTTTAGAAGTTAAGACCGTCCAATAATTGGCCTCCAGTCGTGTAGTTAGGAGGCTTTCGGTAACTCGTAATAGTTGTCACCCATGTTATCTAGCAGAAGTCGTCGCGTGTTATGGGTCGTTTCGGGTACCCTAAAATTAACATAGTAAACGCAATTACCGTGGTTACAGGATTCAGGTTTAAGCGGTTATTTAGATGGAGTAATTCTCGTTATAACCTACTGGCAGATAAGTAGTAGGAGGGGCTCGTAGCTAAGTAATAACAGATGTACGGATCGATTGAACAGGATAAGCCACGCTCTCTGCGGTCGGTCCATGATTGACTATCTTTACATACCGAGACTCGGAAGAACGGTAAGCCGTTGGTCCCGGCTGGCATTCGTAAGTTTTTCATTGTCATTACGGGACATCAGAAGCCCGAAAGTCTGACAGCCAGTCTTACCAAGGGGTCTCGTATTAACCATAAACGGGTGTCTCCACACCCGTTTTTTCACATGGAGCGACTGCCTATCTGATCTCCATCAGATAGGCAAAAACAAGATCAAAATTAAAAGTCATTTTTTCAAACTAGGCTGAGAATCAGCACTTTTCGAACGTCAAACGTCTTTTCAGCAGTCGCTCCATGTAAAATACTGGTATTCAGCTGCATCCAATTAGGCTGGAAGCCGAGCCCAACATAGTTGGGATAAGGCTAGGCAGAATGATTTTTGTGCTTTAGTAGATAGCTGTCTAGGAAATAGCTATAAATATATTTAGATGAGTGCAGCTGTAATAAGATTTGGAATGTCTTCGTTAGACAGAAGCGTACACTATCAACTTTGCCATACACTCTTCTTCTTTATTGTTTTAAGACACGACTACCAAATTATTCCAAGTTCACCAGTTTCAGCTTTTATAAGCAGTGAAGGAAATGAATAGTGCTTAGAGCTTTTGATTTTCAAATCGAAGTCTATCTCGTTGGATAATGGTCCTCCAGTGACTTTAAGTGGAAAGTAACTACAGAGAGACACCGTTTAAATATCTAGGGCATGTAGTCACAGAGGACTTATCTGACGATGCTGATATAGAGAGGGAGCGGTTCGATCTAATATGATAGCTGGTTTGCGCGTTGTAGTAACGATGTTAAAGTCTTGCTTTTCAAGGCAAATAAAAACAAACCTACACATGCAGCTTGTGGGTGAAATACAAGGTGTCGTTTTGCATACTCGTCAAATTTCAGGAAGCTGCTATGAAAGACAAGTTTAATCAAATAAAATTACGATACCTGCTCAATAATTCATACATACGTTTTTTTTGTTATATAAGTTTGACAGTATTTTAGAATACACCACTTTCACAGAACAGAATCACCCCATTACGTATGCGGTAGTGTGTGTGTAAAAGGGCAGTTACAGTGCGGTATCACACGAGCCGCGTTTTAACATGCGTGTCCCACACATGCCGATTTCCGAAAATTTGAAAAAAAAACCAAAGGAAGTCCTACTTATTTTAATATTGATTCGTGTCGAGAATCATTAGCCTAATTATCTCCTTGAATTTAAAGAGGATGCAAAACGACACCTTGTATACGCATAGAGCCTACAACGTCCTGCGCGTGCAGTATAATGGATTTAGGATGTTGATGGGGCTTCCACGCTTCTGCAGCGCTTCGCAGATGTTTGTGGAAGCCTATGTTGACGACTTTCATGCTAGTATGAGGAAGAGAACAGCCTCAATAACGGGTTATTGTTCCAACAGCATCCTAAAGACATTATTAGACAAAGTAGACAGCACCTTTACAAGGCACTGGGTACAGAGGCACGTGTCAACGTGTATTGGTCCACGCCATTTTTACTTTGTAAAAGTTTACTAAACATAGTTTTTAAGTCATTGTTGATCGTACTATATGGATTGTGTACTTGTACGTGTTGTCCGAAATAAAGAATACATTGTTATTATAGTCTTTCAAACCGAATTTCAACTATGGCGATTAATCTCAGCGGAGACCAGCTTTCGGCTCGAGACATATTATAGTGCACGAGTGTGTGAGCAGACACAGGTGCATTCTCTATTCCCTCACTCTCATAGTCCAATGGGACGGTAATCCGACACGACCGGAGATAGATCAGGCCCAGGACCAACGGCTTAATATGCTTTCCGACGTACTGGGGTAACACATCGCCAGCTTCCAAACTCCGAGTTGTTACTAAGAAATTTCTCTTGAAAAAACCTAATAACAATGCCCTGGGAATCGAACCCAGGACACCATGCTCAGCAGTCACACTTGTGACCACGAGAGTAACGGGGTGATGAGAATTAGGAAGTTAGCAACAGTATTATTACTCCAAGAGCTTATATAAAAGCGAAATGAGTTAAAACAAAGATAGCTCGAATGAAACGTATACAAGTTTTATCGTCTTGTTTAGTGTTCGCCATATAGAATTTATTATGACATCAAAAGTATATTTTCAGCTTTTCAATAACAAATTAAGTATCTAGACAAATGTAACGGCATGTGGCACCTCGGTTGTTGAAATCGATTAGGTTTGAACTGTACCTACGAGGCGACAATGTAACATTATTATTCTTGGGTTTGCCTTTACCGTTAAAACAGAGTAGCAGTATATTTTTACCCGACTGCCTCAGGAGGGTAATGTTTTTCGAGAGTATGTATGTATGTATGTATGTATGTATGTCTATTTCTTTGGCACGCTCTGTAGCCTAAACGGCTTGATGGATTTTAACATATGAGGTGTCCTTAGATTCGTCTTAATTGTAGGAGTTACATAGGCTATATAATATTTATAAATTGCATCTACAAGTACAAAAAAAAAGGAGGGGAATGTTTTTTTTTTAATTAATTACAACAATATTGGTATGAAATAAAAGCTAGTAATAAGTAATTTTCCAATATATATATACATATAAATAACACTAAAAAGCTTGAAATAAAATAAATTATTTAAAAAACAAAAAACCCGACTGCTAAAACTCATAACTGAAAAGGGAAAAACAAGCGTTATAATCTATATAATTTTGGTCTTGCAGGCGGGGACAGTCGAATAACCTGAAATATGGTGTAACTTTTGATTGTCCCTGCCTGCGGTACCAAAAATATATAAATTATAACGCTTGTTTTTCCCTTTTCAGTTATGTGTTTTTGCAGTAGGGTTATTTGTTTTTTAAATAATTTATTTTTATACAATATATTTTAGCAAAGTCTGAGAACGCTAATGTCTTACTCATTAACATACAGTTTAAATTTCTATTATCTCTTTGCTAAAGGGGAACAATTCGATTCTAAAGAAATCTCTAGGAAAAAGAAGCAAACGGTTGATTCTCTAAGTCAGCTCTCGAATTCTAAATACCTATTGAGATGAGCAAACATTGTGATTCTGGTTTTTATGAAGAAAGTCTTTATTTCCTCAGAGTTCCAATCACTGGGAATTGGGGACTAGGTGTGTTCCGGAAATGTTCACCGAACGGTTTTTTATTGGCTTCTTGTATTTACCTACCGTCAACCAGTAGATCGAATATTGTTTTCATTTTTCATTATTGTGGGTACTGTTCACCTTACTGTTAGAATCTTAGTTATGTTTATGACTAGAAACATTAAATGATAAATTATTTTTATTTCTGTAAATACCTTTGTACAAACACTTTTCCTCGCTAATCAACCCTAGATAGATAGCCTACGTCGAATCGCCGTAATCGATTTTGAAAAATCGATATAACTCGCGTCACTAAACTGACCGTTCCTACCAACTCAGTTGGCCCTCGGAGCTTGCAGGACACGCCTTTATCGCTCCGATAAGTGCAATATTTTCGTCAATATTTACCTACTGTCGAAGTGACGTATCATATCTTTAGTGCCAGTTTTTCGACTTTTAGTAAAAATGTTTTTGCCACTTATTTCAGAATAATGTACATATCTCTATTAGTTTTATTTTATTTGTTATAGGTTATGATAAAAAAAAAACATTATGACTCCTAAATGTTTAAGTTTTTAAGAGTAAGATGCACCGTGTTTTGTTTTATTTTTCTATAAAAAATATAAATAACCCTAAAGTTTTTTATGTACTCACAACACAATAACATACATTGCGACATTTTACCACATTCATGAACCTAGTAGATATATAAACAATCTTAACTATGCCCACGCCTCATGTTCGTGAATGGGCGCCGTCAGTAGAGACTGGTCATCTCTTAGCTGCCACGGCTTATTTAAATTTAAATTTTTGAATTGCTTTTTTATTGTAATCTTTTTATTACAGACGCTTTTACGTTTTGCATCGTTCTCACATGTATAATTTCAAAATGAATGATGTAAACAATATTTTGTAACCATAATACGTTGATTTAAAAGAGTGTCCGTGGAGTTTCTTGCCCGTTCTTCTCCATAGGTACCTACTACGCTTTGACTACTGACCGAACCCTTGACAATTCAAAAGTGCATTGGTTTATTTGAAATAAATGCTTTGAGTTTGAGTTTGGCCACTCAAACATGCGTCGAATGTATAGTTATCTTTTGTGTACAGTAATAAAATAATAATTAAAATGTTTATTTTTCTTCCACAAATAGCACCTATTAACTAAAACTTACAAATGGAAAAAATATTATTTAGATGTAGGACAATGTACATTTGTGGGAGACTGGTGCCTAAACTAAGCCGTGACTTGTATTTCAGGACACCAGGGATTCCCCCCTTCAGGCAAAAATGAAGTAAACAAACAGTGTAATATGGTTATCTATACAGGGTTAAAAGTAGATGAGGTCGGAGTTTCCTATGTAACTACTCTGAGAAGAAAGGCCGAAACAAACTTAGAGGTCATGGACAGTTTCTTTTAAAGTCCAGACATAATCTTGGTGAGATCATGTGACCATGTGACATTTGGACCTTACCTACTTTTAGTAAGCTAATGAGAAGTAGACACATACCATACCTAGGTCGAAATGGATAAACGTTAAACTAAGTCCTCTAACTTAGTTTCTGTCTCTATCTTGCACTTGTAGTTTGGCAGTTGTGCGACAGCGACAGGAGTAATGCTCTGCTATAGCATTCGGCCTGAGTGTCTACTTGTCTGTAGCTGTATATCACAAATGCACAAAAATACCAACCGACCCGAATAAAAAAACCATTAAGTCATTACTAAAATTATGAGGTCCTTAAGTAGTGTTTTTGATTTCGTTTCTAATCTCATCGACTTTAAACTGTATGTTTAAATAAAGGTTAAAAACTTACCATCAGAACTCGGTGGAGGATCCGTTTGGAACAGACTCTCTCTCGTCTGACACCCAGATTCCTTCGTATCAGGAGCTCCAACCGACACATCTCTAATCTCCCTCTTATGCTCCCTATGTTCCTTCTTCTCCCTAATATGGTCATTCTCCTTCGTTCTACTTCTCATTGATTGTTCTTTTTTACTCAAGTCACTTTTTCTTGTTCTGCCGTTCCGTTCGATGCTGACGTCTTCTTCTATTGGCATAATGTCTACTTCTCGTCTCCATATTTCCTCATCGAGGTCTAAGTGGGTTTCTTGGTAGTCGGATTCAATGCTTGATTGCTGAAAACATGGGGCTTTATTAAAATCTTTCCTTTAAAAGATCTATCTAATGAATATCATCATAATATCATCACATCATATCTAATGTTCACCAAGAAGCCTAGATCATCAAATGTTGTTATCCATAGATGTTTTAATAATATCGATGTGGTATCTAATTCGTGTAATTGTATAATTGTAACAAAATAGAACTCAGTACTTTAGTATATTGTCGACGACGAAGTGATAAGAACCTTTATCTACCAAAACATAATTTTACAGGAAACGAAAAACGAACGAACGAAAAACGTTTTATTTTACAATATACAGTTGCTTATTAGTTATTGTCAGTTATCAGTCACTCGTTAAAACATAAGATTTAAAGTTAGCTGCTTTTGCCAGCTCACGCATACGATTATTTGAAGTCAATCTACGTAAAGAAATAAAATCGCCAAAATGTCAGTTCGGAGCTCTTGCCACTTCATCGTCGATATGATATCCGTAAAAGTTAACCAAGGATGTTGGCGATTGATTGAAAAAAGGATTTGTAAGTTTGAAAATATAGTCGAGAAATTGTTTATCAGTTGTATAAACACGGCAAAACATTGTGTCAATCTGCAATGTTTCCCTTACTTTCTAAATTTGACATAATTCCTGAATGTCACCTACCTTATGTTTAGAAGAGAAACTTCTCTGCTTCTTCACCATTTCATTGTTGTGGTTCTCTCTCTCCAGACTGGCTCGAGGCTCGCTGTCCCTCTGCAACCTCTTCGGGTCCAACGTCAGACGACTTCCCACCAGGTTGTCTAGCCGGTCCTCACATGACTGTCTTATGTGTTCCTGGATTAAGAATATTGGTTATTAGGTTATTGTCAACACGAAAATATTTATACAGGGTAATAATTAAACTAACTAGCGGAACTTCACAGACATGACGAGTATGGATATAGATATCATCTTAGTCTGAAGCTTTACAGCCGTGGGTGAGTTTTAGCCTGGTCAAGTATATTTCTCAAACGTAACTTATTAACAGGCTTTTTCTCTCCAATTTCTCATTCCAACAGTTCTTAAATCTTGGTCTACGTCATCTTACTATCTGAGTTTGGGCCAGCCTCGGCTTCTCCGACCATATGGGTTTATGGACCCCCATCACATAACCGTCGTCTACGCATTCCATTCATCAAAGTAAGAAGCATTGTACAAAAATAATTGCTGGAACTTGATTACGGTTTTATATCCCCCAAGGATCTTATCTTGGCATATAGGTAATTGTGTTTCTTTCATTAAACCTGTGTGTGCTCTTCTATCGTTGTGTATTTTCTCTGGTCTATTTGTGTGTTCATAAATACGAAGACTTAAATCGTTAGATAGACACTTATGTCGCGTGAAAAGTATCAATACGCTCACACGTCCCGTATATAACGTTTCCATGGCAGCATGCAACATTGTGTGTCAAAGGTGTCATAACAAAACAGAAACGCAACCATCTTTCGATGTGGTGGAGTGAAATTAACGATTTAAATATTGAGACAATACCTAATAAAGATAACATAATATAATATCTATCCTGTATTCCCCGAATAGTTAGACAGAGGTGTACCTATATAGTACCTACACCCAAATTTCGCCAGTTATGTTTAAGTCCCATGGAATAGAAGGAGACTATTGCCATCAACCGGGCACAAATCTAGACTCCCGGCCGCTATTGAGAAATTCCAGATAGAAAAACCCAATAACACTTTGCTCGAACCGGGAATCGAACCCAGGACCTCATGCTCAGCAGTAGCACTTGCAACCACTGTCTAGACCAACGAGGCCCTTAAAGCCCACGCTAAAGAAAAGTTTGACCCACCTTGATAATTTTATGATCCTGGTACAGCTTCCGTATGCATTTGAAGATGAACACAAAGCTCATTCCTGAGAGGATCAGTGAGAAGATGATCAGGATCACCATAATATGAGGCTGGTTTATCGTTGAATCTGTCTTAACCTATAACAATGTAAGGTCATAGAGCTTAGAGGTCATTTGAATGAGAACAATGGCTGTGGCACTAAATTTAAAAAAAAAACAATATTCTTTCTATAAAATACATTAATTTCACATAAACCTACATTCCGTTCTAATAAAACATCACAGTTTCAATTCAAAACTTATCCATTATTTAAACATATTCTGTATAAGTTAAGAAACAAATTGCTATTATTTTTACATTTTTTAATGCATTTCTTATTTTACAATTCATTCATTTATGTTGCGTTTTTTTGGTGGAACGGAACGCAAACTCAAAATGCGTCGTCTTCGACAATGCTGGAAGTGACGAAAGAAACTATGTTAATAAAAATTTATTCTTAAAAAAAAAGTGCTTGAAATCTCACTAAGGTAAATATCGTCGGTGATATTCTGAAACCGCAGAACTGTGAACAGTGAACAGTGTTTAAAACCGCGTAAGGTAGGTGCAGCGAATTTTACAGGAACGAGGAAAAACGTAATATTTACTAAACCACTTGACTTTCTATTGTTTAAACTTTTAAATTGTCAAATTCCTCTGAATATTGTAGGCATTAGTTAAACACTGTTAGATCCGCGGTTTCAGAATATCACCGATGATATGTAAGTGCAATTTCTGCTTGAATAAAACACAACAAATGATTTAATTTATATGATTTGGGGCTACAAACAGATCTAGGTAAACTAAGAAGTTTTGTGGCAAATGAAGTCACATCAGGCCCGCGACAGAAACGGTCGTTTGAACTGTAGTAGAAAATAGTTGGAGTTTCATAATTTTTTTGAGCAACAAGCTGTCGTTGAATTTTACTTTTAATACTTTTCTTGGGTTCATATTCCTGTCTGTTATTGATATAGTGAAAAAAATACATACATATTCCGTATTTCCTAAGGAGAAGAGCATGAGAGATGAGCAGATGCATATATGGTCGAAAGGTTATGGAGAGCTCTCGCGTACCGAAAGGGCTAGACGAGCAGATAGGGGTAGGACCCTTATATATTAAGCCGACAACCTGATGATAGTCGCGGGAATCCGTTGGATAAGAGAAGCACAGGACTGTTCGATGTCGCACTTAGGAGAAGCCAAAGTTCAGACGTACAATTTCTGTTAAATAATTATTATAAAACCATGCATGTCGAGCCCGAGGATATACTTACGTCACATTTGGTCTTATCCTCATCAGCTTTCAACCGGCAGTGAGCGTCCACGTCGCACACCAGATGCTCATCAATGCAGGTATTGTCCTCACAATCAAATTCACCTTCGGCACACTTATCTGCAAAAAAACAATGTAGGTCAGGAACAAAAAAGGGAAGAAACAAACTAAGGGTTGATTTATGCAAAGTCAGACATCGTGGAACGTAATTAAAAACGGGCAAATTTTTCTTATTACTATTGGTTATTTCTTGTTCTGTGTAGCTGTTATTTCTTGTAGCTTTTTTCGGGTGGGATATCATCAAATAATTTCTCCCGCTCTGGGCGGAGCGTGAGGGTGTGTCAGACTCTTACTGACTAAAACCCACCCGTATTCCTTCTTGTTGCCTGTGTTGCCAAGGGCCTCGGTTACCCTTTAATACCTTCCCGCGACCCCGGCAGGCATCGGCCCTAGTGGACCCCTACACTTGTGCTGACGACATCTCTCTGAGGCGCTCGTGGAATACAACGCGCCGTTGACCCGGGCCTCGTCTTTACCGGACGGTGAGCTACCCATTGGTCACCATCCGCAAGCCCGCGCCTACGGTGGGCGGAAATCCGCCCGGGATTCTCGACGCCCAGGGCGTCTCCTGCGGCGGCTAGGGGCGACAGGGCGCAAAATTTGCCTTTCCCTTAACCGTCCCGCCTCCTTCTTCGCGAGTATTACTGCTTCGCAGAAGGAGGTGAGTGCTGCCCATGCCCTATCGCTCCGTACCATGGCCTGAACCAGAGCCGGACGCGAGAAATCTCTGCCGCCGATCGCCTCCAGTATTTCTTGTAGCTGCAAGACAAATATTGGCTCGGAGCGCTTTCATAATCATAAATATGTATACAGGGTGGCCAGAGAATTGACGTCAAAACATAAAATTTAGATGCCTTTAATTGCGGGGCATCCGAATCACCTCCATGCATGTTCCGCAATTATTAGTAGTTTAGGAGATCGACTTAAATTATTTTTGTGATAATTTTCACCTGATCGGTTTTTATTTTTTGACGTGACAACGTCTTATAAATTGATGAACGCCGGCTGCCTGCACGAAAAAGTGTCACGTTCCGCCTGAGCCGAGCGTGCAAGCGAGAGCACGGAACTATCGATAGAGAGGCACGATCGGTCTTAGTGTTCGGCTTGTGACGCATCTCTTTCTCGTTATCACGTAAAATTATAGTCCGTAAACCGACTTTACAGACAACCATTTATTTATTAATATATTTTTTCTATTTTCCTTAAAAAGTTCCTTGTTTTTACTTTGAAGGCAAGTTATACAAAATAAATCCCGTTAGAGGACTGGTTTTATTTAATGTTTTTTGTTATTGAAGATTATTTAATTATTGGAAGCCGACCCCAACATAGTTGGGAAAAGGCTAGGCAGATGATGAAGGTCCATAGCAGTTTTTAGAAGCACTTAGAAACCATTTCCACCAATTTTTTTTATCATAAGTCAAACTTTTGTGGCTATTATGATTGAGCTGTCATTTTAAACTCTCTACTCAATTTCAGCCCAGGTAAATCACATTTTTAATTGGTACTTTTGGCATTATGGTGATAAATTATCAAAAAAAAAACCATCCACAAACGTCCAATAGAAAAAGAGAAAAAATCAAAACTGATGTCAAGTGAAAATTATACTAACTACTATTAATCGTGGAAAATACCTGGTGATTCGAATGCCCCGCAATAAAAAACATTTAAATTTTACCTTTTGACGTCACTTCTCCGGCCATCTTGTATGTTCCGGTGTGATACACCCAAGTAGCTGCGAAACCATAAAACCTTGAAAGGGGTAGCAATACTTGCGTTTGTAGCGCGTTTTGTGGCACTACCCATAGACGGCGCATAAAAATAGTCGTGTGCATCGACCCTTAGTTTGCGAGTCCAACTCGCACTTGGTCGGCATTTTTTGTCATACCTCGACATATCAGACAGAAAACAAAATGTCAATATTTTTTTTATTTTTGTTATACCTAGACTTCTTTCTTTCTACCTGCGCTAAGGTTGTATTAATGATTTGAATTAATATAATTCTGTAAATACGGTCGTTGTTACGGTCGCGAACCATGTTGATCAACATGCAACCGGCAAACAAAAATGTGAGAAAATTTGAACCTAGCGACCGCTTTTGCCAATTTTTTTTTTTATTTGAATCCCGGTCGCTTTTGCCAATGTTTATTTCACGATTCTACTTACCGTCACCTTCAAGTGTCCTGTACGCGTTGAATGTTGCTCTAAAATTAGTTTCTTTTCGAGCATCCTTTGCGAGGTAGAGCCTTATGTACATCACATTGCCATTGTGGTCTTTTGTGTTCACCGAATTGGCTACGGACCCACAGTATTCCGCTAAACTGTTGAATATAAAAAGATTAGTAGAGGCATATACAGGGTGACTGGAAAATAGTGGCGGAGCCGTTAAGGGGAGATAGTCTAGGGTTATTCCGACAGATATCACTATGAGACCTACCGTTCTTACTTAACCCTTTCCAAGATATTCCTACTTAAAGAGTGTAACCCAAAAATTCGTACAAAAAATTTTCAAATAGTAATAAATCCTAAAAAAAAAGTGATTTTGGCCTACTTTTTTTTGTTTTGCAACAAAGATATTCTAAATAAGTAATATTAATTGTTGAATTTCCGCAACTGTCATTATTTTATGCAAAAACTGCTAAACAAAAACGGAAAATGTAAATAAAATACTTTGATGGCTGATAAAACATCAATTTTCTTTAAAAAGTCACCCTTTATTATTACGTACAAAATAATTAAAAAACTTCTACGTTTCGTTCCCTTTCAAATGAGATATTAAAATCCAAAATCGGTTAAGGAACCATCAAGATAAGACTAATAATAAAAATGAAAGAAAAAACCAAACTACTGAAGAATAAATATTTATTGAATAAAAAACTGTCTACAGTTCATTTTCGAAGTGCCCACCATTATTTCTAATACAAGCTCGTGCTCTTCTTACGACACCCGTTTTTACAACCCTTGAGTCTGTAAGCTCCCTTTGTATTTCCTGCGCGGCGTTGATTATTTTGTTGCGCAAGTCTTCAACGTTTGGTACAGGGACGTCAGTGGCATAAACCAAAGTTTTCATTCGACCCCACACGAAGAAGTCCATGGGTGTGAGGTCGGGACTACGTGCCGGCCATGGTATTGGACCACCTCTACCTATCCATCGGTCGGGGAAGTGTTGGTCTAGCCAACTTCTCACAGCTAGCCTAAAATGCGCCGGACAGCCATCATGCATGAATATCATGTTTTGCCTCGTTTCTAGCGGCACATCTCCCATTAATTCAAAAAATACATTCCTCAGAAAATTTTCATATTCAACCCCATCGAGGTTTTGCGGTAGGAAATGTGGTCCAATCAAATGGTTGTTAATTATACCCATCCACACATTTAGATTAAATCTTCTCTGTGAACCTTTTTGTCTTTTTAGGTGTGGATTACCCATGGCTCGTTCACTCCAGTAATGAGCATTATGATAATTCGTAATGCCGTCCTTATCAAACTTGGACTCGTCAGTCCATAAAATTCTTCTGAGATAATTTCTATCTTCAACGTCCGCATTTATTAAAAATCTGCAAAACTGCATTCTTCTTAAAGGGTCCCCTTCTTCTATGGCCTGAACAGGTGTGTAATGGTAAGGATGGAGGTCATTTTCGTGAAGAGTGTACCACACCTTCCATTGAGAGCGTCCCATACGGCGAGCTATCATTCGTGTAGACAGCGTAGGGTCTCTTTGGAAATAATTTAAAATTTCCTCTTCGTCGTCCCCGACATCCAGTCTAGGTCTACCTGCGTCACCTAAAAACAAAAAAGTTTTTTTAATTAAGTGTTACTACCATGGCTATTGTTTAGGTTGGTGTGGCTCCGCGCAAAGACTCACGTCGGGTGGACCATAACATAAATCACTTCTCTTGTAGGAATGCGTCTGTCGACATAGTGCAATGAGCGTCAACAATGACCGCACAATAAAAATTCTTACAAAAGCTCTACCAAAATCCATCGACTTCGACAAAAAATAGTAAACAATAATAGCGCACTTCACTGCAACTTGGTGACGTCACCCATAAGACGCGTAAGTGCGAGAGAGGAAGTGATATCCGTTATCTTACTTGTATGATTTATGGGAGTCTTTGCACTGACTAATGTGGACAGCGACATTTGTTTTGCAATCTTACAATTTAAAGGGCACGTTAATAAGAGTGATAGGAAAGGTTTATTTTTATAGCTGGACAATTATTGAAAGCGCTAGAACAAAACATTTTTATAGCGCATGTATGGAAACTAGCGGCGGCGCAGTAATGTAGAGCGGCCTGTACAGGAAGGAACTACATTTTGTATGGAGAAATCTCTGGTTTGAACATGCTTTAATAATAATAACTTTCTCTTACCTTGGTATCTTACGACGGTTCCGCGCTCTCGCACCCGCCGGAAGGTTCGGGAGAATACGCGGGCATCAGGCAGTCGACGATTAGGGAATACTTCGCCATATTCACGACGAGCTTGTTCAGCGTTTCCTCTGGCAGCTCCGTAATAAAAAAGAATATCTGCGTATTCTTCGTTACTAAACGATGTTCTTCCTGCCATTATTGGTCCGATAAACCACACAGCCAAATCGTAACGAGTCACAGAAAACAGGGCACAGTCCAAGTTGTCGGGAAGAGAATCGAATACAAAAGTCCAGGAAAAAGCCAAGTCGTTAGAAAAATCAAAACTGAGAGAAAGTAAGCACATCCGAACACAGTAAACCGTAAGAGCGGACTGAGCATGAGCAAGAGGGAGGGGCAAGCTCGACTCATGCGCGTCGACCGAGTCCTTTATTCTCGGAACAAAGGACTCTACGGGTTTTTTCCATTGACCATATCTTCATTGTTCCTTAACCGATTTTGGATTTTAATATCTCATTTGAAAGGGAACGAAACGTAGAAGTTTTTTAATTATTTTGTACGTAATAATAAAGGGTGACTTTTTAAAGAAAATTGATGTTTTATCAGCCATCAAAGTATTTTTTTTACATTTTCCGTTTTTGTTTAGCAGTTTTTGCATAAAATAATGACAGTTGCGGAAATTTAACAATTAATATTACTTATTTAGAATATCTTTGTTGCAAAACAAAAAAAAGTAGGCCAAAATCACATTTTTTTTAGGATTTATTACTATTTGAAATTTTTTTGTACGAATTTTTGGGTTACACTCTTTAAGTAGGAATATCTTGGAAAGGGTTAAGTAAGAACGGTAGGTCTCATAGTGATATCTGTCGTAATAACCCTAGACTATCTCCCCTTAACGGCTCCGCCACTAATTTCCAGTCATCCTGTATATACAAGGTGTTGTTTGGACCTGCAAAACATTTTAGGAGGTAATTATGTTAGAGATTCTCGAACCGAATGAAAAAAAAAAGAAAAGACAAAATAATTTAAAAATCTAAAATAAAAAATATTATTGATTATTGACTTGGTATCGTATTCTTATATGATTATTTACGAGTTTCATAACAACCTCCTGAAATGTTTTGCAGGTCCAAAACAACACCTTGTATATACATATATATATATATTTTGTAGATTTAATAATTACGTTTTATTGTACACCATTGTATAACAGTTATCAGATACATAGATACACAACATTGTTAATTTAAGAGTGTTATAACGGTCTTATCGTTGAACCCTTATCAACAAAGCATATTATAAAATTAAAGATTACGTTGAAGACTGGAAATTTGGCAATAAATCCTTCTGCAGAATGTGGCTTCCCCGGTACCTCATTAACGGCATAACCATGTAAATGTCTATGAACTGCTCCCAAATTACGATGATTTTTTTTTACATACTTCCTTGACATAATCTTTGCATTATTTGACATTATATACCTACAATTTGAATTTCAACTATTTATTAGTGGCTTTTGTGGACAGGATATTAATTCAGATTTGTTACAGTTGTAATCGCAATCATGTCATTTGGTTTAAATAGGTTTTTATTTTTATTATTTTAATCATATTTTATATATTTTTTTTATTCCTATAGATTCTTTTGTATTTTGTGAATGTGAGAATTTTGTAGGCTTAATAGACCATAGATTTGTAGACCATTTATTCTGTGTTAAGTACCTGGTACTTGTTGACAGGCCTACACTGTCCTCCCATACCTATTAACTTTGTAATTCGAAAACATTGTAAAAGACAATTATTTTTAAAAGAATAACCATGGAGTTTCTTGTGGCTCTTTTCCATAGGAAACGACCAATTGGAACCGTGCACCTAGTTTCAACATTTCATAAGACATGACATGTGTTCTGTGCTTTAATTTTAATTTTGTGTGTGTGGCTTGGCTATCGCATTAGGTAATGATAGTTTTAAGGCATTTAAATAATAAAATCCCATGTAGGTTTATGTGAAATAAAATATTTTGATTTGATTTGATTTGAATGGGTGAAATACAACAACTTAATAGTGTAGACCTTGGTATACTAATATTAACTATTGTCTTTTGAGGTTGTTCCTGGGTAGATAGACCACAATAATGGGGAACAGACAGCTGTGCTGCTGGGCAGTTTTGTTGCACCACTTCTTCCAGCTAAAGCACTAGGAAGTGGTGAGGGGCAGGCGTTTTCCCCAAAACGCCTGCCCCTCACCAATAATTATCACTTTTTGAATAAATGACTTTTGATTTTGATTTTGAATAGTCTAGAAATTACTTACTTGGTGTCCAGCTCCTGGTGCACTGACTCAAATACTTGAATAATATTCTCGTTGCACTCATTTGGTTTGGCTAGAACATATTGAGTAAAGTTAAGGTATATCTGAAACAACAAAAATCCATTAATTTTATTTTCCTCATTTTTATTATCATCGTCCTCCAGCCGCAAGACGTCCATTGCTGGATATAGGCCTCTCCTGCTTCAACGGAGTACCGGATTCGTTTGTTACTGTCATCCACCTTACGCTTGATGATTTGTAGTCGCCACTCAAGAACACCAAAATCTTAAACCAGTGCGTCCTGCCCGTTATGACATACGGTGCCGAAACGTGGACACTGACAGTCGGGCTGGTCCACAAATTCGAGGTCACTCAGCGCGCTATGGAGCGGGCTATGCTCGGAGTTTCATTGAAGGATAAGGATAAGAAATGAAGTTATCCGGAAGAGAACCGGAGTTACCGACATAGCCCGCAGATAAGCAAGCTGAAGTGGCAGTGGGTTGGCCAGTTTGTTGAGGTACCGATGGACAGTGGAGCAGACGAGTCCTGGAGTGGAGACCGGGGATCGGCAAGCGTAGTTTGGGACGACCCCCAGCCACATAGATGGACCGACGACCTTAAAAAGATGGCTGGGATAGACTGGATGTGGAAGGCGAAGGACAGGGTGCTGTGACGCAGCCTGGGAGATGCCTATGTCCAGCAGTGAACTGTTATAGGCTGGGTTGACTCAAGAACACGTCTACCCCAACTGTCATCGTTTCTACGGCTAACATGGCCAGCCTATTGTCACTTTAGTTGGTTTATTTTGTAGGTATCATTTGGTATAAGAAGAATTCATTGGCTTATAATTAAGATTGACTCTTATCAGAGCTAACTCACCTTCATACCATCAGGAACTTTAATGGTCCATAAAACGTCTAACGCTTGGTTAGAGTTGTCTTTGCAATCCTTGTCAATGTCCTTTGTATCTATGAAGCCCCACTTCTTGTCCTCAAACGTTTTGTAACACGATTCTGGTATATGGTCTGCAAAGAATAAATATTAGTAAATTTAAAATAACTCAAAAACTCAAACTCAAAGCATTTATTTCAATTAAACCATTTACAGGCACTTTTGAACTGTCAAGGAGTTGGTCAGTTAGAAATATGAAGCTAGTTGCCCATTCCAAAGCGTAGTAGGTAGCTATAGAGCAGAATGGGCGAGAAACTCCATGTGCACTCTTTTAAATTATGTTGTTACATAAAGATTAGTATAAATAATGTGCAATTTATAACTAAATGAGCGGACGATATACAAAAAATCGCGTCCATAGTAGCAAAATAAACAAAAAAAAATAAAAAACAATAAAATAATTAAAATTAAGCCGAGGCAGCTAAGAGGTGACCAACATAATCAAGTCTGGAAGAAAACAAATAGAACAAAGTAGGAGTAGAAAAATAAATGAGCTGGAAGGTTAGAGAGATGTAAAAGAAAGAAGAATTGGATTAAAAAAAGAATCGAACGTCCTACTCAAGGTTGAATTCGTCAAAGGGTGACATCAGAGCGAATGATGCAACGGAGATTTTGTGTTAACTTGTTATAGCTAAATGAGTAACCGTGGAGTTTCTTCCCCATTTTTCACCAATTTTAAAGTTTCTTCAAATTCAAAATTCATTTGGAATACCATTCAAAATGATTCAAATACAGAACCCGGGATAAAGACAAATCAAGCTTTAGAAAGAGATTGTCATACAGGGATGAGTGGCAGGGGTCCTACTCTCAAAGTCTGTCAACGAAGATATGGGCCCGTCCGATAGTAGTTCGAAACTTTGGAGTGGCCCCTACACAGGGTAAAAACACATCGGGAGTAAGGACTACGGTCAAAATCGTGGTGTCATTCATTCCTAGGTCAGGCCCTAAACTAATCATATGTCCGTAGGTGATACGGAGTCGGAGAGGAATCGCCCGTAGCTCCGGCAACTTCGAAACTACGGATTTCGTGCCTGGGAAGTAGACCTCTAGAGACTGCTCTACAAAGGCGATTTTTTCAAAAACTTGATGTACCATAACTTACGGCCGGGTACTACATATTATTAGTCTCATACTCACGGCTCGGTCCATCCTTAAACTCGATGTTAATCCTGAACCCCTCATATTCTATCGTGTCATCAGAATGGAACTTCAGCCAGACGTTAGGCCCTTTAGTCTTCAAAGTTCTTGGGAACGCCTGGCCGCAAAACCTACCCATCAGGTCGGCGTATCCGTAGTAACCGTCGCGAATCTGGTGAGAAAGATATTAAATATATAAGGTGCTATAAAAATATCTGCCATGGCTGCAATGGGAGACAGTATTGTGTTTATAGATTACAATAGTAAAGATAAATTATTGATCATTTGTCATATTTTTTTTCATACAATAAATTGTACGTATAAATTTGAATTGTTTTGAAATTTGAATTTATTCGCATAAAACCATCACGTAGAATAAACTAAACTTAATAAGCTGTTGCCGCACCGTACCGAATACAATGCAATCGTTTCGCAAAACGGCGGCGCCGTTCATACACTGTTGCCATTCTTATCAAACAATGCCGCTGCGCGCCGGCCTCTCGTCGGTCGTCAAAGCGCAACCCCGCGCGCCCCTCCCTCACCCGCACTACCCCGTTCGTCGCACGCGCCAGCCGACCGCCCGCTCGCCAGTCACCCCCCACCCGCTCGGATGTTAGTTTTAGCGGTTAGCGACGAGAAAATCGCTAGCGATTCCTTAAAAATGCCTCCCAGACGACGGTATCCCAATCAAGAATATCTTGAAATGGTATTGTGCTACCGCGAGTGTAACTCCATAACTGCTCATGCAGTAAACTTATACCAGCAGAGGTTTGGTGTGCGAGTGAATCATCAGACCATTCTGGATGCCGTGTACAGATTTAGTGAACACGGCCGCTTTTCCCGCCACCGGTTGACGCAAGCAGGCCTCCATATTCTGCCGAACTCGAAGAGAAAGTGTTGGACTTCTTCCGGCGTCATCCTCTTGCGAGCACCAGGGATGCTGCTCGAGTCTTCGACGTGAGCGACAACTACGTGTGGCGACTTTTAAATCGGGAAGGGCTCCATCCTTACCACTTCACAAGGGTACAGGAATTGCATCCATATGACTACGCGGCTCGCCTCGCGTTTTGTAATTGGATGCGAGAAGAACGCCGCATCATTCTGTGTACTGACGAGTCCACATTCACACGGGTTGGTATGTTCAAAATACACAATGCGCATTATTGGACTGAGGCGAATCCTCGTGTTGTGCGGCCTGACCACTTTCAGACTCGGTTTAGTGTTAATGTGTGGGCCGGGATACTCGGCAACAGAATTCTAGGAATAAAATACTCTTTAAACCAAGCGCACATTACAGCCGCAGCGGGCCGCAGCGCAACGCATTTTCATAGAATAAAGTGCAGTGCGGCCGCCCGAAGTTTGCATTGGTTCAAAGAAAATCTACAAAAATGATGAAGGAGAATTTTTGCAACGGGTTGCGTTGCGGTGCGACCCGCCCCAATCTGATACTGAAAGTCAAAAACTGAACAAACTAGCAAGTTATTAGTTTTAGTGTATCTTTTCAAAATAGTGTCCATTTACATCAATACATCGCTTCATCCGATGGAACCACTGAGAAAAGCACTTTACCCACTCGTCCTTCCGGGGTCTCTTCGACGGCATTTTGAAATGCAGCCACTGCTTCCTCGGCGTCCATAAAACGTTTTCATTGAAGTTTTTCTTTAATTTTCGGAAATCAATAAAATTCGCAAGGTGCGAGGTCGGGGCTATAGGGCGGGTGACCCAATATTTCCACGTCTGACGTCGCCAAGTAGTCGATTGTTTGCTTGGCGGTGTGCGACGAGGCGTTGTCGTAGTGAAGGAGGATCCTACTGCGAGGTCGTTTCTCCCCAACTTTTTCCAAGACAAGTGGCAAACAATTTTTAGTAACTGTTTTTCGATCCTCTAAAACAATTTTTGCGTAATGACATATCCTTCCGAAGAACTAGGCCACCATCTTTTTCCCACGCTTCGACCTCTCTTCACTTTAGTTGGCTACTCCTCGGAAGGAAACACCCAGACAGCAGACTATCTCTTAGTTTCAGGATCATAATAATAAATCCAGCTTTCGTCACCCGTAAGTATGTCGAACACAGCATTTGAGTTACCTCCGTTAAATCTTTGAACCACCACCACCACACGACACTAATCAACACTACGGAGTTTTTGGGCCTCTGTCAAATTATGAGGTATCCACAGGACACAAAGCTTCCTGACCGCTAAATGTTCATGGAGGATTTTGTGCACTTGACTCATACCGATGCCTAAGCTTGTTCGAATTTGCTGATAAGTCACTCAGACAGTCACATGATAGAGACCGACAAAATCGGTCTCTATCATACGCCGCACAACACTGATTTTATCTTCAGTCATCGCCGTAGACGGCCGTTCCTCACGCAGATCATCGGTGAGATTAGTGCGACTACGATTAAACTCGTTAAACCAGTTGTAAACAGTGGCACGAGAGGGGTATTTATCGTGAAAGGCCAATCGAAGTCTATCCTAACTTTCTTGTTGATTTAAATGACATCGAAAGTCATAAAAAATCATTGTGCGAAAATTTTCTCGCGTTAAATTCATGCTGACGTGACACAGACAATTTTTAATTTGCCGGCAAATCGTAAACAAATGACAAATGAATAAAACACATAAACAATAATATTAGCAGAGTTCCATTTAAAAAATTTGAACTGTTTTTTTTATTATATCGTTTACAAGTGGCCAGTTCTAAAAACTTTCAGTGTCACCCTCGTACAAACAAATGAATAACAAGGTTGATATAAATGTTGTTTTGGCCAGGCAACAAAAGGATGCACAGAAAATACTGGAAAATTTTGAATATTTTCCAAATACCCCGGGTTTAGTCCAGAGCCAGCTCTGTGAGAACGAGTGGGCCGTAGTCAACCACGCGGGCCCAGTGCGAGTCGGTAGATGTCACAAGTCTTCGAATTTTTGGTTCTAGGACATGCCGGTTTCCTCACGATGTTTTCTTTCATCGTATTGAGAGCAGTGGTGATGAAATAATTTACACAAAGTAAAGCGCCGAGAGCAGTGGTGGCCCAGTGGTAACGGCCGCGACTTACGATTTGCAGGTCGTAGGTTCGAACCCGGATAGGCGCTTTACTTTGTGTAAATTATTTCATCACCACTGCTCTCAATACGGTGAAAGAAAACATCGTGAGGAAACCGGCATGTCCTAGAACCAAAAATTCGAAGACTTGTGACATCTACCAACCCGCACTGGGCCCGCGTGGTGGATTACGGCCCACTCCCTCTCACAGAGAGGAGGCCTGTGTCCCAGCAGTGAGAACATTATAGGCTGATTATGTATATTATGTAAAGATTGATAAGCAAATGATTAATTGATTGATTGATTGATTGGGTGTGTTTTTATTGATTTTCTTTGTTGTTTTTGTTTATTCGAAGTTTAGTTTTAAATGCTTCTTTTTTTTACTTTTGTATTTCTTGTGCGTGTACCAAATAAAATATTTTTCTTTCTTTTCTTTAAAACGCCTGTCAATGATCTACGGCCTGCAACTCGTAAGTCGCGCTCGTTACCACTGGTCACCATTGCTCTGCCACTGGTCTTTATAAGATCATCCTAATTAATCAATATGTTCCCACTGCTGGAACTTTATTACTCTCTGTGAGAGGCAGTGGGCCTTAATCCACCACTCGGGCCCAGTGCAGATTGGCCACCAATGACTTTGAATATCTCGTTCTAGGTAATGCCGGTTCCCTCAAAATAAATTCCTGTGTCTGCGTTTTCGTACTGCATCCGATTCGAATTCCGAAAAATGATAGTCCCAAGTGCTAGTAGTATCACTTGAATCAAGGGTTGCTCACTAGATCTGAATTCCGTTCGTCCGAATGTAGAACTTTCTCAATTCGGATGGAACTCGGATCTCGAATTCAGGGGTCTACTCTCTAAGTCCGTCAACAAAGATACAGACCCGTCCGAAAGTAGGTGATCCGTCAAAACAAGAGAAAAATTTAATTTTCGAACGGGCACGAAAACATGGCGAGTAAGGACAACTGTCAAATCGTTTTGTCATTTATTCTCAGTTCGGGATCCGAAGTAATTTTTTGTCCGTAGGTGATACGGAGTAGGAAACGCCTGTAATTTCGACCGAAACTACGGATTTAGTGATTAGGGAGTAGGGCCCCAGGTTAGTCACTACCACACGAAAACGTCACCCACTACTCCTTCTTACCTCACTTCCCATGTTCACAAATCTTCAATCGTCTTCTACGATGTCCTTCTCACCGCTCTCGTTTCATTCACTCTTATTTCTTTGTACAGGCGGTTTTTCTTTGGAATGCGCTCCCTCAGAACACCAGGATGGCAACCAGTCGGTTATCATTTAAAGTGACGGCGCGGGAATATTCCGAATTCCGAATATTCCTATTCGTAAGAAGTTGGCAGAATCATCCCAGCGCTGATCCGTTTTCTCCTCTACCAATCGTTATTTCTCCTGACACATTTATTTTGTTTATATGTATGTATGTATTTAGGTATTAGTATATATTTTTTATGTCCCCAGATTCAGATCGGATGCAGTGCGCAAAAGTCCTTACAGTGAGAAGTATACCAAGTTGCATTGCTTACCTCTAAATAGTCGTAAGTGCATTCTGGATGATATTCTATGCGGAACACATCGACGAACGTAAGCTGTATCACTTGGTCGGTCGATGTAGCTGAAACAAACAATTGAAGAAAGCGTTTGACTATTTTTGAAAACAAAAAGTGAAACATATGTGCAAAAACATAACTCTGACTTTGCTGTCGCGCGAGAATGAGAATGAAATAGACGGAAAAATGGAGGAGCAACTTTTTGTGAGATATCTTTTATCTTTGTAGAAAAAATCATCTGTGCCTTTTGCTGGGTGGGAAATTATCAAATAACTTCTCCTGTTCTGGGCGGAGCGGGAGGGTGTGTCAGACTCTTACTGACTAAAGCCCACCCGTGTTCCTTCCGTTGCCTGTGTTGCCAGGGGCCTCGGTAACCCTCTCGTACATTCCCCTGACCCCGGCAGACATCGGCCCTAGTGGACCCCTATAGTTGTGCTGACATCTCTTTGAGGCGCGCGTGGAACACAACGCTTCGTTGACCCGGGCCTGGACCTTATCGGACGGCGAGCTACCAATTGCTTACCATCCGCAAGCTGGCGCATAATGATTGATAGTTGACATTCTATGGCTGGTATCCTGGGTTGATTCCCAGGTCCTGCAACGCATTATTGGGGTTTTGTCATCTAAACATCTAAAAATAGTAACGAAGTCAAAATCTACATTGAACATTTTTGAAAAAAGTTATTGCTACGAGATTGAACTACGAACGAGTCTGATGCCGAAAATAACGTTTTTAAGATTTTTATCAGTTTGTCTGTTGGATGTACATATGTTCCGGATTGGCGCCAAATCGGCTGAACGGATTTAGATGAAAGGCTCACAGATAGTTTATATCCTGGATTAACACATAGGGTACGTTTAATACCGTTACGTTCCCGCGGGTTATTTTACGACATTCACGCGGGCAAAGCCGCTAAACCTAGTTAGGTATAAATCAGTAGCAGCCCGGACTTTGGATTTCTACCTATTTTTGACTGGATAGAAATCTCATGTCTGGATTGCCCACAGGACCTTAACAAGTAGACAACCTACAATCATAATTCCACAACAACTTTCAACATGCAATCATGTCAGACTGTCGGGCTTCTGACGACCCGTAACGACTATCAAAGATCTACAAATGACAGCCGGGACCAACGGCTTAACGTGCTTTCCGAGGCACGGGTCTTGGTATGTAAAAATGATAACCCATCCACGGACCAACTGCGGCAAGCGTAACTAAACCAAATCGATCGATCCGCGATGCGGCTGTTACGAGTATTAACTTAGCCACAAACACAAGGAGTATAGTACAAGCATAATCAGCCTATAATGTTCCCACTGCTGGGACACAGGCCTCCTCTCTGTGAGACCGTACGCTGTAATCGACCACGTGGGCCCAGTGCGGGTTAGTAGATGTCACTTGCCTTCGAATTTTTGGTTGGACATGCCGGCTTCCTCACGTTTTTTTCCTTCACCGTATTGAGAGCAGTGGTGATGAAATAATTTACACAAAGTAAAGCGCCTATCCGGGTTCGAACCTACGACCTGCAAATCGTAAGTCGCGGCCGTTACCACTGGGCCACCACTGCTCTCGGCGCTTTACTTTGTGTAAATTATTTCATCACCACTGCTCTCAATACGATGAAAGAAAACATCGTGAGGAGACCGGCATGTCCTAGAACCAAAAATTCGAAGACTTGTGACATCTACCGACTCGCACTGGGCCCGCGTGGTTGACTACGGCCCACTCGTTCTCACAGAGCTGGCTCTGGACTAAACCCGGGGTATTTGGAAAATATTCAAAAGTTTCCAGTATTTTCTGTGCATAGCAGTAGTGTTGAAATGGTTCACGCAAAGAAATGTGCCTGCTTGGGTTTGAACCCACGACATACAATTCGTAAGTCGGGGTCTTTACCACTGGGCCACCACTGCTCTACAGACAAACGTGGTGTTATAAATGGGATTACAGTACGGACGCCATTGTTTTTACTTGTACTGAATGTTACATCAAATCGCTATGCACTGAGTTGATCGATATCTGGTTTTAACTGCCATTAGTTAAAATCTAGAATAGAAATCACCTTTTTCGAATTTTATACATATAAAGTCAATTAAAGCAGTCTTACCAAGCGGTATCGTGTTATCCAGAAACTTGAGGGTTGAGGATAACGCTTTGTAATGATGTTTGTGTAAGCCATAGTAATTATTTTGGCCATTATGATAGTAATCAAAATAATTTAATGTTATTGAACTAATATCGTTGTTCTTAGAAATGCTATATTGGTATTTATAAGAGAAATAATCGTAGTTTTTATATAAAAGATATTTTATTTGAATGACGATTAGAGAATACAGTCGGCAGGGATCCCGGGATCACGAATATCGGGAACCCGGGATCTCGGCCATTTTCTAGTCCCCCAAATTCTTGGGATTGAACTTGGCTAACCCCGGGATTCTCGATATTGCCAGAAATAGATTTCGTTTGCATTCCATTAGGCCTTGACTAGATTTCACTAAGGGCACTTTATTTCGACAAAAAACATACAAATCAACATTAGTACAATGCAAGTAAACCAAAATTGACACAGGAAAAGTTACAGCTAGGAATTGATATAAATATGGAATCTCCAGATCTTCTGGAGTCAAAATGAGTCCGATTTGGTCAAAAGCCTATTTGAAAAATGGAGAACTTCGTGGATATAACTTAATTTTAATTAATTATCCCACCAAAAACGTTTTCATGTGAAATGTTGCCAAGACGAGACCATATGGCTCGCACTGTCAAAAATTTATCAAATCTCATGTAGAGCCAAGCTTCTAACTCTACACGCACTAACTCTACAAGCCCAGTGCGTGCGAGCCACGTGGTCTCGTCTTCGCAACATGTTACATGGAAATGTTAAGTTGCTTGCTTAAGACAATTTTTTTTTACTCTTATTTAATAAAGAGTCCCTATATCAATTTTCAGACCTCTATCATCAAAATTTGTGGAAGTCTCATATAAACTTCCATCCCCTAGTTTAAGGGGTTGGGGGTAAAAGTTTCAAGTTTTTGATTTTTTTTTTGTTGTTTTGTACTAATACTAGCATACATACCAAATTTCAGCTTTTTAGGACTTCAGGAAGTACCCTAAGAATTTTAATGATCGTCAGTGAGTGCGTCAGTGACAAAGATTTCACTCAAATCTAAAGTATATGAGCTATGCAATTGAAACTTTATATGTTTAATAAGTCTATTATTGACATCATATCCCGAAAATTTTGTTTATCTGGTATTATTCAAACCCAAGTTATGAGGGTTCAAAAAAACGACGAAGCTTTTCGAGAAACTTCTTGACGGGAGCACTACCGTGCCCCCTGATGAATCTCTATTGTCTGTTCCTCCAACCGGTTTAGAACCTGAGCGAGCGTTTTCAGATGCTGCTTTTTTGGCACTAAACTAAGAAGCAGGCTTGGAAATGGATCATTAGATAGGTACTTTAATGTTTCTGCGCATGCATTTTCGGAATTCCAAATAGTTTGAATTCGGTAAAAATTTGGTAGCCAACAAAATGGTTGAGCTGGATGGTGCATGTTCGTGAAAGGGCGTCGTCGGATGAGACTGGTCGTCTCTTTTTAAAACTTATACTTTTAATTTTATTTTTATATTGTTCTTACATATATAAGCAACAAGAATAACATGCACCTAGGATTTAGTAATATCTTAATTTAAATGGAGAACGAGCAAGAAACTCCAAAGACACTCTCCTTGGAGCTTTTTGCCCGTTCTCCTCCAAATAGATCTTCGTTTTGGAATGGGCAACAAGCTTCAACTTTCTGACTAGCTGTCCGACTCTTTGACAGTTCAAAAGTGCCTGTAAATGTTTTTTTAGTTTTGTGTTACACTTAAATACAATTATGTATTTTTTATTGTATTTGCAATAAACGACTTTAATGTTTATTAGTAGAGCAACCAAACATACTAATAGCTTCATAAAAAAATAAACGATTAGAAAAAAACATAAGTTCATCTTTATTTCAGTCCATTATGAACTTCATGGTCGAATCTCGGGATAATCCCAGGATCCCGAGAACACATATCAAAAATCCCGAAATCCCGGGATTGACGAAGATGCTCGGCATTATATTCTCTAATGACAATAGATATTTTATGCGCAATAGATTGTTGGTTTCGTGAGATCAATAGGTATGTAACGTTTGTTATTTTGTATTGAAGACTGCGAGGTTCTTCTTTAGATATTTCAATAGTCTTCTTCATACGTGTTAAAAACCGTGATTTGTAACATCTAAATCTCGTGTCTTCATACTAATTTTATGGAAACAGGATAAACTATGATTTGATTCATTTAGTAGAGGTCAGAATCAAAAAGATTATGACCTCTATGTTTTAGTTCCTTATTGCCTCTACTATTTCAAACTCAAACTCAAACTCAAAGCATTTATTTCAATTAAAAAAAAATTACAGGCGCTTTTGAATTGTCAAGGGGTCGGTTGGTCAGTCAGGAAGATGAAGCGAGTTGCCCATTCCAAAGCGTAGTAGGTACCTATGGAGAAGACCGGGCAAGAAACTCCATGGACACTCTTTTAAATCAACGTATTATGGTTACAAAATATTATATACATCATACATTTTGAAATTATATTTGTGAGAACGATGCAAAACGTAAAAGCGTCCGTAATAAAAAGATTAACATAAAAATTACGTTCTTCACGTCGTCTGTTAAGCTACAGATGGTCTTATGCCACTCCCAATACTCAATATTCAATAATTTACTCCCTATAGATGTTTTACCTTAAAGCCATATTTAACGTTACCTTTCAGGGATCCAAAAACGGAGGCAGAACGTAATAAAATAATGAAAAAAAAAAATATAATTCGTGGTTTTTTAATTACTGAGCCTTACTTAAATCCATGAAATCTCTCTTAAAAAAATAACATTAACTACTGTCCCGTAAAAAAACCATCCTCATTTCAAATGCCAGTTAATTTACTATCCTACATGTAAATTCCGTAGCTCATTCCCTACTCGTTTTCAAAACAGACCACCGTAGATCTAAGGCTTAGGAGAGTCACAGTGATGGGAATATGGTCCACATTGAGTGACGGCTTAAGTCCCATAAACACGGATACATTTTGTGTTCCTTGTGAAAGGACATGGACATGTGTAGCCACGGTTAAATGAGAGTAGAATATTTTCGGGATGGGAAAATGAGTGTGTACAGTTAGAATGATAAGTAGGGACGATTGTTTGTATTTGTGATTTTTTGAATAATTAATAATTAGGGCGAATTTCACCAATAAAACTGTACGCGATCAGCATAAATATCTTAAGGGTAAAGTAATCGCCACTGATCTTGGCCATATAAACGCACTCATGCCGCGCCCACATTCGGTTTCATAGGGAATATTTATTGTTAGTTACGAAAATTTGAATATTTGTAAAAAATCACAGATAGAATTATAGATAGTAATTTAGTTCGCTCATACAAATAAAAACATGAAATATCTTAAGTAATTTGAAAGTAATATCGTTTTTTATGCTTTGGGAAGACATTACTTTGTGAATTTATTTCATAAAGTATTTTACTACAATACTTAAATATTCACAGATAGAATTAATGTGGACGCGTTCTAGTTTAACATACATTTTTGTATACCTGCATTTTTGCGTATTATAATATGAAGGCGTAATAACAGATTCAAAAGTCACTAAAATCATATAAATATCTGCGCCTTAACGCGTTCAAGAGCTGTTAGGGTCAATATTGCACAACAATGATGATACTGGCAGCTACTAAACGTGATGTGATGATCGCGTTCCGTTTCATTGAAGGAATTCGACCTTCAGGATCTTTATTTTGCAGTCTGTACCTACGGCTGGGGATAAAATCTAGTTTACAAAAAACCAGCCAAGTGCGTGTCGGACCACACACAATGAAGGGTTCCTTAGTTGGGAAGTTGGGATGAATTTATCCGAAAAACAAACTTAACATTGTAGCTGAAAAATATGTTCTCCCATACATCGATATATGCCACAGTCAATTCTCCAACTGCAAATTTAAGTTGGTCGACTGTAACTCGTTAACTTGTAAAGCCCACATAGCTGTGATAGTTTTCCCTTTAATTTTATTATAATTATCTACTACTGCCATGATTTTTTTCACATCTCCATAAACAACCATTTAGCTGGCAGATTAGCACTTTAATGCTAAATATTACCCAAGCGGATCCTTGAATCGGAAAGTGGCGTTCACAGACCCGCAATATTTTTGAACGGCCTATCCAGCGATACACCACACTATGGGCTAGACGAGAAAAAATAATATCATCCCCATATTAAGTGCAAGGGAAAAAAACATTTTCATGATTTTGTTTTAGCACTTTGTCGGCGTGATTAATATGTAATACCTATACCAAATTACAGCTGTCTCTCTGAGATACAGCGGGGACAGACAGAGAGACAGACGGAGATGGCGAAACTATAAGGGTTCCTTGTTTACTACGGAACCCTAAAATGAATACTTTAAAGGCTTATTTATGGATTAAAATGAAACCTTTTAAGCCATGATACCAAAATACAGAAAAAATCATCCATTCTGTTGACGGTACGCTTTTAAGGGGTAACAGAATGAATGGAAAATAAATTGAGATGGGGAAAATTGATATTTTATAGAGTACTGAAGGGATTACTCAAAGGATTAAGGAGCTTAATGCTTTTGTTTTATAAGAGCTGACGAATTGCATTTTTAGGGTACTCTATAAGGGTTCTGTTTTTTCCTCAAAAGGAAAAAACCGAACCCTTATAGGATCACTTGTGTGTCTGTCTGCCTGTCTGTCTGTCTGCTTGTCCGTCTGTCACAGCCGATTTGCTCCGAATCTACTGGACCCACTAACCCTTTGACCGCCACGTCAAAAATGTAAAAACGTGCTTTCGGCGCCAAGCTACGAATTATTCCATATAAACCTGTCATGTAGTCGTGACCGTGGCGTGCTGGGCACATTTTGGTCTGTTATCTATACATGACTGTGGCGGTCAAAAGGTTAAGTTGAAATTTCGTACACATGTGAATTTCTGTGACCCAAACACGGACGTGTAACGTAAATAAATTCATTGTGAATATATCACTTTTTGGGGCAAACGAAAAAAAACTTTGCAAACTGTACCGTGTGACATATCAAATGAAAGGGCTTGTTAAGAGGGTCTCGTATATTTTTATAATTTTTAAAATAAACGTATTGACGTAAAAAACGTATTAAGAGTGAGTTGGGCTCATACAAAAGTTTCCGAACCAAACTACACTGAGCAGTCTATAGAACGGTCGCTGGTCTGCTGTAATTACTATATTGTGCGTAATTAATAAACCTGCACGGTTTAAATAGCGTGTAAACACATGGTTTTAGTCGCAGCGAACTGTGATTACCTATCTGATTGCGTAGCGCTGCAATTATGGCGACTCCCCAATGACTGTTTATTGGCCATTGACAGGTTTGTGTTCCGCTGTGCGCAATAATAGGCTGAATTAAGTACATACTAATGATTAACTTCATCTTCCTTTCGCGGGGTAGATGGAGAATATGTCAAAGCGGTATCTATAAAAAAGAGAAACAATCTTCGCAGGGTTGATAAATCTAAGAGTCATAAGGGTCAGGGTTGATAAATCTAAGAGTCATAAGGGTCAGGGTTGATAAATCTAAGGGTTATAAGGGTCAGGGTTGATATTAAGACTGTAATTTGAAAACATTGTAAAAGCCAATTATTTTTAAGAGTAACCGTGGAGTTTTTTGCTGGCTCTTCTCCATAGGAAACGACCAATTGGAACCGTGCACTTAGCTTCTGACGTTTCATAAGTGCCCATGTAGGTTTATATGATATTTTGATTTTGATTTTTGATTTTAAGCCTTTTCATCGCAAAAGGAGTATTAAAGGATCGAATCACGATGCATATTGTAGTTTCTGCCTGCCCCCATGGGAAAAGAGTGTGATTTCATGGTATTTTTTTCAACTTGCTTAGGCTAGGTGGAGCTACGATTGGATCCAGAAACGGCGGACTCGGGGATGTCCGCCGCCCCCTATCATATAAGACCCGAGGTAGTGCCGCGTAATGTTCCACGCACGCCCCTCTTAGACGTCGCGCTGGAATCAAACACCTCACTCCCCTCGCTTGACCAGACAGAGCCCGCACAGGTGGGCCTGGCACCAGTCGGAGGTTGCGTTGAACAGTGCTTAAGTGCCCACGTATCCCCCGGTGCAAGTGGGCGATCAACACAGGGTGTGGCTTTAGTCAGTAAAAGTCTGACAGACCCCTCCGTCCGCCCCAGGGTGAAGGGCATCCATGGGGATTTCCACCATGCTACCAAAAAAAAAGGTGGAGTTACGATCTTCACAGGATGGCTGGTAGCAGCTGCTACCAGTCGATTCTCAGCTACGTTCATGCAGCTGCATGAACGTAGCTGAGAATCGACTTTAATCGACGTGAATGCAGAGGCACATTTCAAACAGTGCACTTATACAGGCTGGGTACGATGTTGAGGTCCATCTTGACCTATCTGTCAATGGCAATGGTTCATATATACATGCATACATATACTAACAACCATGGGGATAGGCAGAAACTATAGAACGCCATCTGCTACGCTCAATACATATCCCTTTTGCTTCGTTTACGTTCATACATCTAGTCATACACGTACGCTGGTTGCAACGCACCTAACGTTTCTAAAGGACATCATCAATTAGGTCACTATATGTCCTCCTAGGGCTGTATGTCCTCCTTTCATTTATCCTCTCAACATGACCAAACCATCCAAGCATAGTCTTAACATTTTTGGTGATGAAAATCACAGTAAAACATACGATTTACCAAGAATGCCTTATACACAGTGCAATTGGTCGATAAAAGCCCTAATACACACAGTTCCTGAAAGGTCTGTCAAGAAAAAAATTGCTCACAAATGATCAAATTACACTCGTACCTGCGATTGCCTGATTGAAAGCACGACAACCATTGAAATTAATTGGGTTTGACGACCTGTTACTTAATTTTTGTACCGGTTATAAGCCTTTCCGGGAGCCGGTGGAGCAGACGAGTCCTGGAGTGGAGATCGTGTATTGGCAAGCGTAGTGTGGGACGTCCCCCAGCTAGATGGACCGACGACCTTAAAAAGGTGGCTAGGACTTCTGTCCTATGTCCTTCTGTGGATGCGGAAGGCGGAGGACAGGGTGTTGTGGCGCAGCCTGGGAGAAGCCTATGTCCAGCAGTGGACTGAGTTTATTGATAAGGCTTTCGGAAACAGCTGTTGTTAGTAAAGTATGCAGAGCACGGAATGGGCACGCAGGCAGTGTTTAGAGACAGCGGTGTTAATAACATTCGTTTCGCGCTGAAAGTGCATTGAGCACGCAACTTTAGTCACGTCATTCAAAGCCGTCAGTTTCTATTCGTCATTTGTAAAGTGCGAGTCAACGGTGACTCGCTTGGTGTGTATGTGTGACTGTCTGTCATGTCTCCTAATTAATAACAAAATATTTTATTCTAAATTCTTATTTTAACATTGTCTCACGATATTAGGCTCTTACAAATACATTAAATCTCTATTTTATGGGCTGACAGCTCGACGTGTTACCGTAATTCATAACAAAACATCCTATTTCTTTGGAAATGTGAAACCTTTTAGAAATGCATTCCATTTATATTTTATGGGAAACAAACTTTAGACAATTAACAACGGACGGGTCGAAAGCAATAATTTAACAAATTCTAAAGATACTACTAAAGTATTCGATTTCTTATCGCAGAGCACAATAGTAGTGCACATCTGTTTAGGATGATTTGGGCCGCGGGCAAAACCCAAACAGGCCCTTAAAACAATCGAGAAAGGGTACAAAAAAGGCAATAAACCTATTCTGAGTAATTCGGTTGGCATGGGAAAAACACCACGCTCCGGTCGTTTTGGAGATGGAACAGAGGACGAAAAGGGTAGGGCTGAGGGGAGTCGGTGATGAGCCGCGACAGGGTTCGGACGTGATATCTAGCGGGTTAAGTTAGGGAGTTCGTGAAAATACCACGAGAAAGAGCGGTTGAATTAGGCCGAACTAGGAGAGATAGAACTAGGTCGATAATAATGACACAATATTACTTTGGAGAGATCGCGATAGTGAAAGTGTTATCAGTTTAATTAATACGTTAAATTGTAATAATAAGTGTAGATTTAGACTAGGTTATATTAGTCAAGTATAATGTAAGTTGTGTGTAAGGCGCGCGAATCTCAGTGAGTGTATCTGTGAACGATTGGGTGAGTGTTTACTATTCTATTCCTCCTTATTCCTTTCTATGACGATCGAGGTATCCTACACCAGCGTTTGGTTCTAGGGACTCGGAGAACGCCTTCCATTGGGTGTGACATTTAACAAGAGACGGTAGACTACTCTACCAACAGACTATAGACAACCACAACCAAGACATGACACTTACGGCAGTCACACCGCATATGGAAGGCTGAACCGAACTAATACTCGCAACTCGTTAGGGCCAATTTGAGCTATAATGCTACTTTGTAATTGTTTACGAACACAAACAAACCAAATGCTAGTGATGGCTATCTTATCCCTATGGACTGACTAACTGCAGGATATTTTACATTGCCCTTGATGTATGCAGACTCTTGGTAGAGGGGGTAGGCTTCACCAAGTTTCCTAAACTGGATTGATAGTTCGTTCTAAGGAACGCTAGGGATTGTGTCTCGTTAAACCACATCTGGCTATCGGCCTCTCACAAATTATCATTAGCGAGACACAACATTTGGATGCCCAGATAGAAACGCTCCGATGCTTGACTTAGTCGCACGGCTGCCGATTACATTGAAAGCATCTTCTAATGGGGGAGATTAAGAGAGTGAGAAGTGACGATTTGGAATAACCACTTCGGCGTATAGCAGGAGCAATTGTAAAGAATTCTACTACCGACTGACGATGCGGTACGCTTGTGCAAGTTTTGTATTGTCTTTGTAACGGGTGATTATGCCGTTATAAGGGGTTCATTACATTAGTTCGCGCCCAGTGATTGCTGGAACGTGTCTCGCTCAATGACAGTTGAACTTCGCAGTACTCTGCCTTAGGATTGAGTAAGACATGACTAGAGCTTAGGGAGCGTGGCTTGTTAGAATCGTAGCAGTGTCCTTAGTGGTCCTATGCGTTCAGGTCTAACAATACACGCGCGACGCTGTCAACTGTTGTAATGCAGTCCCACGTCACTTGGGGTGGGTCTGTAATTATTGTAAAGAAATCCATTAACGTAACTTAGAGTAATATACTCGTACAGCGCAAGCGTTACGTGTCACATACCTACCCTTTTATATTACTGACATGTCCTCTAACTTTCATAATCAAAAGAAAAGTAGATAAATTAGATTCCTTTCCATAACCTGTGAATTCCCAACCTTATTTTATATTGACATTGTTTACTTGTAATCCCTCCTTGTCCTAACTATCCAAGACGAATGCAACAAGATGATTTAAGACTACGGAAAGATACAGACGTTGGAGTCTAGGCGAGTTAAGTTAGGAAGCTTGGTGAATACCAAGGGCCATGTCCGAGTGGGCTGTCGCTAGATAGCGAGTATGAGTTATAGTTGGGTTAAAGCCCCGATTAGACTAATTTAGTACCTAATACAGTGTGCGTGTGTGAGTTTGTTGCGACGACTGGGAGAGTCTTTTATTATAATATTTATCCTAGTCTGATAGTATAATTAAAGTTCTTGTAACTAAACAGACAGAGACGTGTTGCTGGGGAGTTTGTTGCGTCACTTCTTCTCCCCAGCTCAAACACTAGGAAGTGATGACGGGTGGGCGCTTTGGGGCTGTCTATAAATCTTTAAGAGAGTTGATCCACAGCTCTATTAATTAATAATTCTTGAGTTTCGATTCTCAACTCTTATTATCTAGGAATTCTTGAATGTTGTATTCTTTATCACAAACCAATAATTCGGTTAGACTGGTATGAACACGTGTCTTGCAGATATGCTTGTTGTGCAAAGGGCGAACTTCCAGGGGTTCGGGAAACCACATCTATCTCATATCCAGTCCAAGGACTGATAGGGACCATGTCTCCTTAAGAGCATGATGCCGACGCAATGCCGCTGAAACTAGCCGCCCCGTTGTTAGACAAGGACGGTCCACACGGTTGCCGCAGGGAAAGCCGCTTCGTCACGCTTATCAGTTTGAAAGAACTGCTAGGGACCATGTCTCCAAAGAGCATGATGCCGACGTAGTGCCGCTGAAAAGCCGCTTGCGTCATTTTATGGAAGTGTTGCTCTGAGTACTCCAAGTACAGATGTAAAGTATCGTGTGAGTAATGCCTGACCAAATACCTCTTACGCTAGCGTAAGAGTTACTCACAAATCTATATAATAATATACTTAGCATTATTCTATTATTTATTGTCTTTCTAAACCACATCCAACTTCATAACTATGAATTCCTAAATCTTATTTACTATTTATTTCAATCCTTTCCTTGCTCTATTAAAACAACAAGGCAAGAGACAAGGCTTTAGACTTCTTCATATTTGGAATTCTTATCTCTGTCGGTGGGATAGTGACCAGTCTGGAGACGAGCTCTACAGAGTCGTACGGCGGCGGGGTACGACTTTTCCTCAATATGAGGAACTGACCCAAACATTCATATTAACAGAATTAGGAAAAACGAAAATTTTATCAGCCTAGGGTCATTTAGGAACAGTCACATATGGTAGGTGTTGATGGTGCCGAGGCGACTCCGTGGTCTGTGATAAATTATAAGTAGAACTTACCGTTAATTTTTGTCACACAATCAGAACTATTATAGTAATAATTATTTCCATTATTCTTAGGATGTGGGTGTGTTAGGAAGTTCTCCTTTTCATCATATTTAAAAGATTCACATCTGTTGTCTTTTTCATCTCTCTTTACCCGACTTTTGACCTCCATGCCACTAGGATCGAAATTCCTTATCCTAGTATTCCTCAATTGTATATTACTTTTATGGTAATCTAGATTTCTTGTTTGTATATCAACGCCTTTATTTGTGTTCTTAGGCTTTACTTCGTCTAGATTTTCGTTGTAATTAATGAATTTACTATTTATCTTCTTGCTCCAATGACTCTCCATGTTTAAGTCATAGTCTGGTATACTCATTTTGGTTTTCGGTCTTTTGTTATAATCAGCTGCTTGTTCCGAAGTGAGCCCGATGGTTGAGCAAACTGGAACAAAGAAAAAACAATTGTTAAAACATAAATAAAATAAGTTTTTGTTGGCAAACAATGAGGTATTCCACTCAGAGCAGTGATTTCAACGGGACTTGCGAGCGGCATCTGACCTTTTCTACAAACCGCACTTGTTTCAGTGCGGTTAGTGGAACAGCTTAGGTGCCTTTAAAATTAGAGCTCTGAGTGGTATACCTCCACATAATTAGGAAGTCCACCCGTAGGATACTAAGTGGTCACCGCCACCTACCGACAGGTATAATCAAAGAATAAGTAATAATGAAATGTCTCATGGTCGTCTAGTTACACCGGTATCTAAGTACATTGAAACCGAGCAACGCTGCTTGCCGGCTGAAACAAGTTTCGAGGCAGAGAGATATACTATTTCTACTTTATAGAATCGGAAAGGTCCAGTACCAAGTTTATTGCTTAGTAGACTGGTATTTGCTGATCAATCAATCTGCCTAGCTTTTTCCAATTATGTTGCTTTTAGTCCAACCGAATGCGGCTGGAGCCGCACTTACATGGAGCGATTGTCTACCTCGACAACCCAGTTACTGAGTAACACGATTCCCCTTGACTCATTGTCTGACTTTCGGGCTTCTGACTGCCTGTAACGACTGTCAAAGATCTACGAATGACACCCGGGATCAAATGCTGAACGTGCTGCCCGAAGCACGGAGAGGTCTCAGTGTGTAATATATTGTCACCCATCCACGGATCGACCTCGGAAAGCGTTGCTGCCGAGCGGCTGTTAATATATAGCCACGAGCTTTTAGACTGGCATTTGCTGATATTAATCTACAAACGCCTTGTCGTCTATCAATATTTTCACAAAAGCATTGTTGTCATAATCCAGCATAGAATTATAATAAATATTTGAATCCTTAATAATCCTACCATATCATTGACTTGCAAAAGCTTGCTCATCCCCTTGAGATTATTCTAAGCTTTTTGTGCGTTCACATAAGGGTGGATCATTTTATCCCTTGAAGAATATAATTCTAAAAATAAATTACCATGAAAGATGTATGAGTATGTGGATAATATTTGTGAAGATAAAACGTAATAAATAAACGAATAAACGTAAAAATATACGACGTAAGTATAAAAATTATATTGAGTAGACGTAATTATTAAACATTCCTTTTATAGGTGTGAAACTCTGTTGATCATCTGTCTAGCCTTTTCCTATTTTGGGATCGGCTACCAGTCTAACCGGATTTTATATGGAGCGACTGCATATCTGACCCAGTTACTGGGTAACACGATACCCCTTGGTAAGACTTGTCAGACTTTTGGGCTTCTGACTACCCGTAACTACTGTCAAAGATCTACGAATGACAGCCGGGATCAACGGCTTAACGTACTTTCCGAGGCATCCTGTTGATCCCTTAAGCTTACAACACTACATTAGTACACTGGCTCATCATCACAGCGAGCCTCCTATTAAATATTACAAGTTAAAATTGATGAATTACTCTAGTTGTTTTACAATAAATTGTGCATATTGCATACCGTCAGAACAAAAACAATGAAAAAATAAGAGATTTTTTGATGCAGTAATTGACTCACTAAACTTAGAGAGTCAAGGATTTAATATGTTAGTATTTGTGCATGCAAGTGCGTGTATGTGTATGTATTTAGAGATAGGGGTGTGTTTGTATGTGTGATGTATGTTTAGTCGTGCGTGTATGGAGTTAGCAGTGTGTGTGTGGTTTGGATTTCGGCAAGTAGAAATTAACAACATCAGGCGCTGCTACATTACCCCATTGAGTTAAGTAATTCTTTAGTATCTTCATAATTTAGGTTTTGGAGGAAAACAGTTACTTTTTTGCACAAGATTCAAGGCTGGTTAACTATAGGTATTACCCTGTTTATTTTATTGTATAAAAAGGCATCTATGTGACAAAAGAACCGCTTCGAAAATTGTTTAGAGTGGTGGATGGGACTGTTGTCTACTGGAATGCACTGTCTTTTACCAAGCAAAGCTGAGGGATTAACGAGTGTTGCGTTAATATGATGCTTCCGATAAAGAGTTGATGCACTGTCAAAACTTTAGCCTCCCTGTAAAGTCGCTCTGTGGGGTAGGATTAATATGTATACCTATGCCAAATTAAAGCCTTCTAGTACTAAGCGTCTCTGAGATACAGTGGAGGCGGATTTCCGGCCACCGTAGGCGCGGGCTTGCGGACGGTGAGCAATGGGTAGCTCAGCGTCCGGTAAGGACCAGGCCCGGGTCGACGGCGCGTTGTATTCCACGCGCGCCTCAAAGAGATGTCGTCAGCACATAGGTAGGGGTCCACTAGGGCCGATGCCTGCCGGGGTCTCGGGAAGGTACTTATGGGTCACCGAGGCCCCCGCAACACAGGCAACAGGAAGGAATACGGGTGGGTTTTAGTCAGTAAGAGTCTGACACACCCTCCCGCTCCTCCCAGAGCGGGAGAAGTTATTTGATGATTTCCCACCCTCAAAAAAAAAAAGGACAGTGAGACGGACATGGCGAAACTAAAAGGGTACCTTGTTCACTACAAATAATAAATCAAGGTTGAATTGAAATTCTGTGATTACTTTAACTCAAACACTGACCTATTACTTTATTTATTATTTTTTTTAGGAAAACGTAACCTTTTACAATGTTTGTAAATATGTGAGCATCATGTGTCTATTACATAATTAATTTATCTGTCATTGCTTCATTTTTAATTCTTTTTTTTACCTATTTTGGCATAGTAATTTTATTCTAGGTGCATTGTCTTCACATATAATTATATAATGTACCTATACAAAATTTTGAAAAATATTTTGAAAGAGTAAAGGCTCCTACATAATGGCGCGACTTGTCGCGCCAGTATGTAGGAGCCTTAACGCTGGAGTTTCTTGCCCATTCTTCTCCATATGAAACTACCTTTTGGAAGGGGCGACTAGAATCAATTCTCCTTTTTTTTTGTAAATTTTGACGTTCAAAAGTGCCTTTTATGTGCCTATTTGAAATAAATAATTTGACTTTGACTTTGACTTTACGGAACCCTAAAAAAACGGAAGTAACTCTGTTTGTTGCCTTAACAGCTAAACAGATTTGGCACACGGATAGACCATGATCTTTATTAGGAGATAAGATACTTTTTATCCCCGACTTATAATGAGTTATAGGTCGTGGGTTAAAACCCAAGGCGTTTTAGTTTGTGTAATTGGTTCATCACCCTGTTCTTTAAAACGGTGAAGGAAAACATCGTGAGGAAACCGGCATGTCCTAGAAACGAAAATTCAAAGACATGTGACATGTGATGTGTGTTCGCGGGCTCAGGTCGTGTTGGTGTATGCACCAACCCGACCTGGGCCCGCATGGTGAGAGACGAAGGGGAGGCCTGTGTCCCAGCAGTGGGAACATTATAGGCTGATTATGCTATACTTTTTATCCTGGTAGTACGTTCCCGTGGGACAATTTTCAACCTCGTGACACGGGTGGAGACGCAGTCAAAACCTATTAGTTATAAGTTTTTTTTTTAAACCAGCATTTCTTATGCAAAAACGAAATCTCAACTAATTTAAAACGAAAATACAGTAAATGAAAAATTCATATCTACGTTGCGCAAATCTTTTCATTAAGACTACGCCAGCCGAAACGAGGAGGTATTCAAAACTGTGTAAAATGCAGAAATAATTGTCCGTATTTTATTATTTTAGCATTCATCCGCCTGCAAAATCCTAAATTAACTTTTCAACGTCGTACTCGTAAAACGTGGCCGACATTTTGGATTTAAAATTGCTGTATGATTTTTAAATCATGCACGGTAGGTATTAGGGCCCGATCACACGTACCACAAACACACCGCATGGCAGCGACTAAATGTGGGCAAGCAGTTAGCAGTTACATGCGAATAGTTTCTTGCAGTTTCTTGCAGTTGCGTTGTGTTAACAACAAAATTTCGATGGGGTTGCGTTCTGTTAACAACAAAATTTCGATGGGGTTGCGTTGTGTTAACAACAAAATTTCGATGGGGTTGCGTTGTGTTAACAAGAAAATTTCGATGTGGTTGCGTTCTGTTAACAACAAAATTTCGATGGGGTTGCGTTGTGTTAACAACAAAATTTCGATGGGGTTGCGTTGTGTTAACAAGAAAATTTCGATGTGGTTGCGTTCTGTTAACAACAAAATTTCGATGGGGTTGCGTTCTGTTAACAACAAAATTTCGATGGGGTTGCGTTGTGTTAACAACAAAATTTCGATGGGATTGCGTTGTGTTAACAAGAAAATTTCGATGTGGTTGCGTTGCCAGTATTTGATGACAGACAGATAGACTCCAGCTTTTGTAGAGGAAGATGTCGACGCAACATTGTGTTTGCGATATGGCCGACTGTTAGTACACAGTCTCGCTGGTGGCTGGGACGTGGTCTCGATGTGGTCGGTATCGCCCACTCGTTGATTTTGACGGCCAAAGGTGGCCCGTGTAGATGAACTATTCATTTTTATACAAATTAGTGCCCGTCCACGTAATGTTGTTGGTTCGTGTGATCGGGCCCTTATTTGATATCTTTATACATCTCTTTACAAAATAATTAACTAATGAAGTTTTATTTAATGTTCGTACTTTTTTATATTTGATAATAATATTGTAAGTGAAATATGTATTTACTTGCTATCCATACTATTATATTTTCAAAGATAAAGTGTATGCTTGTTACGATTTACCGGAAAATCGATTTTGATATTTGGCGTAGAGATGGCTGGAACCCTGAAGAAAACATGATTGTTTTTATAAATGATTGATGGCAAAAAGCTCACCCCCTATTAATTGGGTCTTAAACATAACTGGCGAAATGTGGGTGTACTATTATGTTATGTACACCTCAGCCCAACCCTTTCGGGAAACAAGGCGTGATATTATGTTATTTGTCCTGTAAAAAGCTCTTCTCATACAGGGAGAGAACGAGCATAAATCAATTATTAATGTTGCTTTCACTAAGACCCATTGCGCACTGGTGACTCGTCTCTCGCCGACTAATGCTAAAACTTAGCTGGGAAACCAAGCCCAACGACTGAATTAAAGAAGTGTTTCTAGTAAATTCGTGCAGTATGGACGTCGAAGAAATTGGTCGCCTCAAAAGTTGCTCGTCGCGGGAACGCTCTCATATACATCCGTGGTGCTAAATAGGTCGCGGCGACCGGCCAGTCGTTTGTGCGTCCCCACTGCGGACGACCAGCGACCACGTGCGTATTCTCGTACACACCGCATAACTCATATAAACTACAGATAGTCGCGATCGCTGTAAACCGTGTCACCGGCGCGGGCGACCAGTCGACAGTGCGTAATTGGTCTTATTGTTTTTTTTTTATTGTTAGCTGCTGTAATTTAAAGTTTTGTGTGTGCAAATAAATGGTCTTTCTTTCTTTTGTAGTGGCATCTACATCGCCACATGCGAACTACGCAACACACGCAAAATCCTGCATCGCGCAAGCAGAGTTTACCGCGCAACTAGCATATATACAACATCTTGACATCAACCGTCGGGCAGTTGCCCACCAGACACGACACCTGTCTGGTCGGAGGATCCTCCCTTTTCTATGGAGGATGAGTGAACTTTACGTTCCTCATGCCTCTGTACTTTAAGTACCACGATTGCTTAGTGGATATTTCAGACTATTTAGGTTTAAGTTTCCTCACGATGTTTTCCTTAAATAATATTTTCCTTAATTTTAGTGATGTTCAATTCAGACTTTTAAACCAAAACGGTTTCACAATATATAACTCTTGCTTCTAAAATAGCTAGGATCTCGTTAAAATTGTTTTAATTTTTTTTTCTCATTTAATTATTTTCTCTTTTCATTCTCATCTCTTTTAGATGTATGTATGTATGTTAGTATATTCCCATATTATTTGTTATGTAAATTGTTTCGATTTTATGTGCTCTATTTTCTCTTTTACTCTTAAACACGGTGTCTACATCTCTTTATCTACTTTCCTATAGCAGTTATGCTGGAAGAGATTTCTTTAGAAATAAGCATCAGCTTTATACGTATTTTTCTGTTCTGTTCTTCTTTTCTGTTTTTATATGTGTGTACATAAATGGTTAAATAAATAAATAAAAATAAAGGAATAAATATAGTGTGAATGTCTTCTGGTATAGTTCAGGATCATAAAACTGGAGATATTTCTAAGATGCTGTGGCCACGGCAGTAGTAAGGTTTTATTAGTTCCCTAGTTGTTTTATTATCTGGCGAGATGGTCCTAGGTAATACGAAATGGATTATTGGATAAAAGCCCGTAGTCTCCGTTTCACGAAAGATGTTGTGATAATTTTGGAGTTTATAATATGAGGTATTAGGTGTTCTTATTTTTCGTCTTTGTTTTTGTTAAATGGCATCTCGCAGGTCAACGTAGGAGGTTGTCGGCTGCTTAACCTGTGCCTCAGTTTTTCCTGTGCCTCAATAAATTAAGGCCTCCAGCCAGCGCATTACAAACTAAGCGATTACACGCTAAGAGCACCCCCAGCGACGCTAGATCGGATTAATATTATTTGGGGACGAAATTAAAGCTACAGGCTCAGCGGCGAGGGCTCGGTCGAGCAAGAGTCGGGGCGGGGATGGACGGGAACGTCGCAGTGGGCCTCAGAGGCGAGGATGGAAACAGCCGCAGTCGTTTTTAATTTTAAATGTTTGACTCGGTAGATACAGATTACAAAGCTGTATCTGCGTCGAATACAATTTGCTGGAAGTTTAGCCAGAGACATAGTTAATCGATTTTTAATGTAGGTTGGTATTCTAATAATATTAGCATAGAAATTTCACACATTTTTAATACCAAATGACGTAGTACATTGGAGCACAGTTGTTCTACACTTTCACTTCTCTAGAAATAAATTAGGTTCTTAGCAGCGAATTAAAAGGGTTAACATTTTACCGTGTCTTTCTGAAAATCGTTTCTCTTCTGAATTAAATTTAGGTATCCAGCAGTAAAACTACATATTAATTAAATAAACAAAAGTAACGCAAGTACTTAACAATTATTAGCGTTGAATTTAATCAAAAGCTATTCAATTATTATAACAAGAACTTGAATAACACGGAGATGGAGTTACAAGTTGGAACGTCATTATTCCGTCCGTCGTAAAGTTTTGTAATTAAGCCGGGTAACGTTTTGTATTGAACATCTCAAATGACACGACCATGCAACTTTCAGGCTGTTTGTTATTAATCCCGTCGACCCGGGCATGGTCCGTATCGGACGGCGAGCTACCCATTGCTCACCGTCCACAACCCCAGCCCACGGTGGCCGAAAATCCGCCTGGGATTCCCGACGTCCAGGACGTCTTCTGCGGCGGCTAGGGGCGTGAGGGCGCGAAATTTGCTCATCCCTCACCAAACCGCCTCCTCCTTCGTGAGCATAACTGCTTCGCACAAAGAGTAGCATGGCTTGGACTAGATCTCCGCCGCCGATCCTCGTCCGTATGCTGCACCGTGTCCACCGGGCGATCCACACAGTGGTGACACCCGGGCGTTTCCTCCCGCCTTATCCGACACAGGAACCTCCCGAAGCTGCCGTGTCCGGTGAGGTCCTGCGTCAGGCGGATGGTGAGGACGCCGTGGCGCCTCTCTAGCCACACCTCAAAAAGGGGACTTATCGCCGCAATCGTGGCGTGCCCACCACTGGGTTGCGACAGCCGTACTCTCCATGTCGCCATTAGATTCTGCCGGAGCTCCGTCCGCCGTGCCACGATTTCTCGCGGCAGCGGAGTTACGCCCCGGCGTTTCGCCTCCTCGCGCCACTCCCATACGTGCGCGAGGACTTTTGCCTCCAGATCCCATGGCGGCAATCCGGCAAGGAGGTTCGCTGCCTCACAGGAGACCGTGCGATGTCCCCAGACCATCCGGATGGCCATGACCCTTTGGGCCGCGCTCAACCGGCGGGCTGGCCGCAGCGCCAGAGAGCGCGCCCATACAGGAGCCCCGTAGAGGGCCATGGACCGCACGACCCCCGCGTAGAGCCTCCGGTAGGAGGCGTTTGGACACTAAGTTTTTATTTAAATAGGAGTGAATGTACGGAACTTTTGGACTTTAAAAGAGTCTTCGACCCCTTTTTTTTTTTTTTTGAGGGTGGGTAATCATCAAATAACTTCTCCCGCTCTGGGCGGAGCGGGAGGGTGTGTCAGACTCTTACTGACTAAAACCCACCCGTATTCCTTCCTGTTGCCTGTGTTGCCAGGGGACTCGGTGACCCATAAGTACCTTCCCGCGACCCCGGCAGGCTTCGGCCCTAGTGGACCCCTACATTTGTGCTGACATCTCTTTGAGGCGCGCGTGGAATACACCGCGCCGTCGACCCGGGCCTGGTCCTTACCGGACGGTGAGCTGCCCATTGCTCACCGTCCAGTCTTCGACCCCTGAGTTTGTTTCGCCATTTCTTCTCAGGGGAAGTCAGATGGGATATGTCAACTCCAAGTAACTTATTTTTTTATTTTTTATTTAACAATTAAACATGATTCAAATCAAATCAAAATCAAATCAAATCTTTTTATTATGGGCATAGGTTATACATACAGATGTTAGGTAAATTACAGATCCATTATGTCCGCCTAGTAATACAATAACTTATTTACAGAATAAACGATTTCATTTAATTTCGAACACAGCAAGTCTTTTGTAGTAAAGTTCTTTAAACCGGATTACTGAAAAATATCTAAAGTTCACAGAAATGATTAAATTCTATAAATAAATAATTCATTAAATACACGTTCCGTTTCATGACAAAAAATCTAAACGAATTCTGTCTACAATTCAAAAAATCCTCTAGGAATGCCTTAAGATACTGTGTAACGAATTTTTCAGCGCGCAGCAGTGACAGTTACTTCAAAATGAGCAATGAATAAATTAGTGTTGACCTCAGGGCGGGCCCCCCGGGATATGTTTCAGTGACGATAGGGAGGGGACAGCGCCCGAATTAACCGCGGTAATTATGAGATTTTATTCTTTAATGTCGTTTTATTTTAGGTTTGTTTTTTTTTTGTTGCAGTGGTTTGCTGAATATATAGGCGGAGCTTGTATTTGAAGTGTGAGTAATTACGAAGAAATTGCATCTGAAAAAAAATTTTTTTTTTTTTGGGTTAACATTTCCAAGAAAACCTTTCAACTCTTGAGAAACATAATCTTGAATATCAAACTTGGTTTACGCTCTTAAGATAAGTTAACTACTGCACTATTAAAACTCTGTCTCAGATGTGTGATTTTAACGAAACGCATCACATCACGTCGTTACATATTACACACAGACACACTCACACATTGTATGTGTTTGTATTGTATGACAGGTGCGATTTTAATACATTGACACCTCACATTAATTAAAACTATATAAAAAGCGTTATTTATTTAAACTATCATCATCAGATAGATAACTGTAAATCTTCCTCGGCCACAGAGACGCTGTTCATTGTCAATAATATGTTTAAAAAAATAAAAAGCGTGTATTCTTTCAAGAACATGAAAAAATAATCCGTACTAAGCGAAACAATAATCCATTATTTCAATGAAATATTGTTTCTTTGAAGTACTTACGCGTATTGTAATCGAATATTCATAAATTGTGTTTTGTTTTATTGTATATTCAGATTATTTCTGATATATTAATGATACCATTATTTCTTAAGATACCTTCGTTTTGAGAGGAATCCTATTAATTTGAATAAAGCGAATAATGTCCAAAATAAACTTCAATGACTTGATTTCGTTTACAATGTACCAATGTTAACACAATACTTTAATACCAAGCCGGAAATAAAACTAAAAAATAATTGATACTGCGAAAGCTTAGACATTGGGAGATGCAATTTAAAACGACTACGCTTCATTAACCGACTTCAACAGGGAGGCGATTTTGAATTAAACGTCTATTTTTATAATTATGTAAACTTCAAAAAATTTAAAATAGAAAAAAAGCGCCTGCCGAATTTCATCGCAAGTTTCATAATATTTTTTAAATGTTTTTCTATTTATCTCTAACACATTACACAACTTTAGTGATGAATTTTCAAAAGGAAAATACGAACTTAAAGTTAAATACAAAAAGTAAAATTATTTTTATCGCATTTTACCGCTAGGTTTTCCCATCACTAGCCCGCACAACATCAAACGTCTCGCCGCTTTTCACAGAGCACATCACTACACGAGCGTTCCCACTTTCTGCTTATATCATTACTTAAAATGTGGACCATAATACGCCTCATATCCCCTACGTTGAAGCTAATATTGGGAGAGAATATAAATTGTTATATATTTCAGACAAGTTTAAACGTTATTTTGCTGTAGACACGAAATTGTTTTACTAAAAATGTTTTTAAACCAGCAAGCGTACACTGTTCAACGTATTTCTTCTTCAAGGTAATATTCATAATTAAAGTGCACTTGGAATAACAGAATCTTAAGGAGTCATTGTACTCATCATTAAAAAAACTTTTTAAACATGGGACCAACACTGAAATCGCGATAAAAAAAAACAGCTTTTCCTTACATTTTGTTGAGCTAAGCTAACATAATGTATGGAGGAGCTGAAACCTTATATTTTCGCCATGTTCGTCTGTCTGTCTGTCTGACCCCACTGTAGCTCAGAGACGCTTCGTACTAGAAAGCTGTAATTTGGCATAGGTATACTTAATAATGACGCCGACGAAGTGCTAAAATAAAATCTTGAAAAAAATTTTTTTTAGCGTACCGTCCTTGCACGTAATGTGGGGATGATATTTTTTTTTTTTCGTCTACCCTATGGTGTGGGGTATCGTTAGATAGGCCGTTCAAAAATATTGCAGGTCTGTGAACACACTTTTCGATTATCATAAATCATAGCAGTGGTACATATAATGAAATTAAAAGGAAAACTATCACGGCTACGTAGGCTTTACAAGTAAACGAGTTACAGGTAGTCGACCAACTTAAATTTGCATTTGGAGAATTGACCGTGGCATGTATGGGAAAACAGGTTTTTCCTGACAAACCCAGGCGCTGACAAGACCCAATTGACCAAAATAGGCTTCTCTTAGAAAGAAAATTGCCAAATCTGTATAGTTTGTGGTAGCGGAAAAAATATATGTTAATTTTGAACATATTTCCCAGAACTTGGTTGTCACCAAACCACGTTTTGAAAAAAAAATATCGATACAAACTAACGTTAAACTAACCTCTTACCTTGAGTTCTAATCCAAAATATCTGTATTAAATATCAACATACGTTACGTATTTATTTAATAACAAGTACGTCTTATTCTAATGCAGAACTTGGTTGTTTTTTATTTTCGATTACTTAACTCAATTCTGAGTAAATAGATAATTACTTCATATTTTGCAATAAATTACAAGCGTTTTGTCGTCGCGCTTCTCTTTCTTTTCTTTGCAATCTGACAGTGACCGCGGTTTAGGTGTTGTCAGCGTCTTAAGTTTGTTTTTGGAATAAATTCGTCCCAAGTAATCCCAACTACGAAACCCTTCATTGTGAGGTTTTTTTGTTATTTCAATTACATCTTGTAGATATATGTATGTAGATTTATTACTTTGCGATATATGAACGTTGACGAAGCAAAAAGTATATGTAGTAAAGCTCCATTTACACGGTGTAAGTTTATTGCCTGTGGCTTACCATAAAATTGAAGCAACAATTAACTGGCATCGTCTAAACGACACGTATTATAGTCATTTATTCATAAAAAGTAACTTGTATCTGAATTTACACACATAATTACATATAATTTAAATAATATGGCCAACACCTTATAATACAAAATAATAACAATAAAACAATAGATTGATAGAATTAATTAGAAATATTAAATTTGTAGTTAGATCAATAAGTCAAATAATAACAATAAAACAATAGATTGATAGAATTAATTAGAAATATTAAATTTGTAGTTAGATCAATACGTCAGAATGAATAAAAACCAATATAATTTAACAAACCATGCTTATCTCAAAAAAAAAATACAATTCAATAAAATTACAGTTCTTCTACAGCATATAGACACTTATTCAATAGGAATTGTTTTAGTTTTATCTTGAAAGCGCTACTGTAGACAGCACTATTTATGTCTAAAGGCAACCTGTTGAATAACTTTACAGACTGGTATCGTGGACTATGTTTAACAATTCTTAGATTATGATTAGTAAAATTATTTAAATTTAGTTTAATTATTGTTGCAAGATACAGGCAAGTTAGTTGCCGTTTAAAACTGGTATAGGTGAAAACTACACGTACAATAAAATTGCAAGTGCAATAAATCGCATTCAATTCACAAGTACGAACGAAACAAACGAGTTAAAAAAGTCTTGAAAAGACGTTTAATAAAATGTTAATGAAATATTTACTAATACTTGAGGGGCTTGTGGCCAAGTAATAACAGCCGCACGGAGCGATCGATCAGGTTAAGCTACGCTTGCCGCGGTTAGTCCGTGGATGGGTGACCATCTTTACATACCAAGATCCCTCCGTGCTTCGGAAAGCACGTCAAGCCGTTGGTCCCGGCTGTCATTTGTAGATCTTTGACAGTCGTTACGGGTCGTCAGAAGCCCGAAAGTCTGACAACCAGTCTTACCAAGGGGTATCGTGTTTCTCAGTAAATAGGTTGTGAAGGTCATATAGGCAGTCGCTCCATGTAAAATACTGGTATTCAGCTGCATCCGGTTAGACTGGAAGCCGACCCCAACATAGTTGGAAAAAGGCTAGGAGGTATCGCCCTTGGTAAGACTGGTGTCTGAATTTCGAGCTTCTGACGACCCGTAACGACTGTCAAAGATCCACAAATGACAGCCGGGACCAACGGCTTAACGTGCTTTCCGAGACACGGAGGGGGTCTTGGTATGTAAAGATCCACGGGCCAACCGCGGCAAGCGTAGCTTAACCTGATCGATTGACGGCTGTTAATACTTAGCCACAAGCCCCTCTTGTTGTGTACACTTCGTGTGCTGAAAATACTATACTCGTATAACTATCTAGGTATACCAAGTGGGGACGAAAATAAATGAAAATAACGAATAGTGAGTATTTTGAAACCATTAAAACCTAAATATAAAAAAAACAACTGTCTAAATAGCAGTGATGGGCCGACTATGGGTTTAGCCAATCAAGCGTCTAGCTATTACTAATTGGATGGATTGGTTAGCGGTTACTAATTGGATATTATGCATTTGATTAAATTATTTAGCAAAATCAAACTCAAAGCATTTCTTTCAATTAAACCCTTTACAGGCACTTTTTAACCGTCAAGGAGTCGGTCAGTTAGAAATATGAAGCTAGTTGCCCATTCCAAAGCGTAGTAGGTACCAATGGAGAATAACAGGCAAGAAACTCCACGGACACTCTTTTAAATTATATTGTTACATAAATATTAGTATAAATAATGTTTAATTTATAACTAAACGTGAGGACGATGTAAAAAAACGCGTCCATAGTAGGAGAATAAACAAAAAAAAAAACAATTTATAAACAAAATAATTTCAAATAAGCCGGGGCAGCTAAGAGGTGACCAGTCCCAACTGACGGTAGACATTTGTAGACTGGAAACGTCATTAGTTAGACATAAGACGTTCCTGTCTCATAATCATCATCATAGTCATTTCAGCTGAAATACGTCCACAGCTGGACATAGGCCTCCCCCAAGCACCGCCACATCGACCGGTGATGTGCTTCTCGCATCCAGCGGATTCCTGCGGCCTTCACAAGGTCATCGGTTTCTCCGAAGTTCCTATAACGATCCCTCTGCTGGGACATAAGCCTCCTCTCGGTGCGAGCGAGTGGGGCGTTATCCACCACGCAGGCCCAGTGCGGGTTGGTAGATGTCACATGTCTTTGAATTTATGGTTCTAGAACAAGCCGGTATCCCCACGATGTTTTCCTTCACCGTTTTGAGGGCAGTGGTGATGAAATCACTTACACAAAGTAAAGTGCCTGTCATTGTTCGAACCTATGACTTACAACTTGTATGTCGCGGCCGTTACCACTGGGCCACCAGTTCCTATATAATTCCAATAAAATATTCCTGTAATTATACTAAATGTTTCATTCGACTGTATCAATACAGGCACGTAGCCTTAATAGCCTATTGGGTAATCTCAACCAGAACTAGTCGTAAACAAACATAAGATATGCATGTGCCTTTATTGGCACGTATCTCCGAAATTGCTGGAGAGATTCTGAGGTGATATCAATAGAATTAATTAATTAAGTCTATGACTGCCCTGGGCGGATTTCCGGCCACCGTAGGCGCGGGCGGTAAGGATCAGGCACAGGTCGACGGCGCGTTGTATTCCACGTGCGCCTCAAAGAGATGTCGTCAGCACAAGTGTAGGGGTCCACTAGGGCCGATGCCTGCCGGGGTCGCGTGGCAGTCCAAAAGGGTTACCGAGGCCCCTGGCAACACAGGCAACACGGAAGGAATACGGGTGGGTTTTAGTCAGTAAGACTCTGACACACCCTCCCCGCTCCGCCCAGAGCGGGAGAAGTTATTTTATGATTTCCCATCCAAAAAAAAAAGGCTATGACTGCCTCGTTGATCTATTGGCCGCAGACGCTACTGCCAATCATGAGCACCCAGGTTGGGCAAGGTGTTATTGAGTTTTTCCATCAGAAATTTCGCAGTAGCAGCCCGGAGTCTGGGTTTGTGCCCGGTTGATGGCAATAGGGTCGCCCCCAATTACATGGGACTTAAACATAACTGGAGAAATGTGGGAGTACCTCTGCCTAACTGTTCGAGGAATACAGGCCTAATGTCATGTACACTGGACTGCAAAACTAAGTACTACACTTTTTTTTTCTTTTTTTTTTCTATACTGTAGAAGTAAGAGATTTAAAATAAGAAATGTTTTATAGCAATTTTTATCAGCTTTCTTTGAAACTATAGTAAATTATACATTAGTAACATTTTAAAATCTAAAACAAGATAAAACAATAAAAATGGCAATTTTTAGCTTCGTGACATAAAACTCAATATTTACAATGTATGTCTTACATGTTATTTATTTTTTAATAACTGGTATTGCCTCCTCGGGCTCTGTTTACAGCTTCGAGTCGATTTGGCATACTGAACTCGAGGTTTGGAGCCGATGTTGGGGAATATTCTCCCATTCTTCTATCAGGGTCTGTTTTAGTGCCCTGAGGGTGGTTGGTGGTGGTCTGCGGCTTCTGACTAGCCTCCCTAGCTCATCCCAGGCGTGCTCAATCGGATTGAGATCAGGACTTCTTGATGGCCAAGCTATCACGCCAATACCAACCTGAATATACTCTTGCACGACCCGAGCCGTGTGTGGCCGGGCATTATCATGCATCAGCATCGATCCATCACCCATATTTACTAAATTTGGCCCTGCATACTCATTGAAAATCTCCTGGGCATATCTTTCCCCAGTCAAAGTGACATTTTCTATGGCCACTAAATCTGTGCGACCTTCTGAAGATAGGACAGCCCATACATGTACACTGCCTCCACCGTACTGGACTCTTTCTGAGAAGCAGGCTTGAAGGTATCGCTCACCAAGTTGCCTGTAGACACTTCGCCTTCTATCAGAAGTGTAAACTGAGAATCGAGACTCATCTGTAAACAAAATTCTTGACCATTCTTCTTGATCCCACTGTATGTGTTCACGAGCGTATTGCAGTCTCACTACGCGGTGCTCTCTCTCGAGTTTGGGGTCACTCGCTGGTCTTCGGGGTTTCAGGTTTGCTTCAGCCAGTCTTCTTCTCACTGTACTGTCACTAATGTAGTCCCTTCGGGTCTGAAGAAGCTGTTGCTGGACTTCAACTGCATTTAGGTGGTGATTTCCTAACACGGTGGAAACAATATAACGGTCTTCTCGGGCACTAGTGCACCTGGGTCTGCCATTACCAGGTCTCCTCAAATGGTTTCCAGTCTCTTCGTACCTTCGCTTCACCTTCTGGACCGTTCGTAACGTCACACCCACCATTCTTGCAGTGCGACTCATACTGATGCCTAGTTCCAGAAAAGTCATGATCCTAGCACATTCTTCAGGTGAAAGAGGCATGATAAATAAGTGTATGTGCTATGTAGCTTTTGTAACAAGACTCGTCGATCAAGAAATTTGAAAACAAAAAATGAATGGTAAAATTGTAATTCGAAAAGGATTATTTTTGATTTTAAAGTTTTTTTCAGCCATTTCTTAAAAGAAGGTTACCGACTATGAAGTTTTTATGTATAAAATTAAACTATTTTTCGAATAGTTTTTGTTTCGAAAGTATATCTTGTGTACTTAGTTTTGCAGGCTAGTGCCTGCAAAACTAAGTATCACACTTTTAGAATTGCAATAACTTTTAGTAAGTAAACAAGAAGTATAGTAGAAGAGGTATATTATGTATAAATCTCTAAACGGCTGTTTGATACTTCCCGTGACCCAAGAGCTGGCATTTACCTTGGCCAGAGGCTAAGCATTGCCGTACAACGTGGCAATGCCGCCAGTATCTTGGTTACATTACCAGTCGACAGCGATGTGAAATAAGCCGAGGACGCCAAGAGGTGACCAGTCCCAACTAACGGCGCCCGTTCACGAGCATGACGCATGGATTAGCACCATTCAGCTCAACCATTTTGAAGGGAGCTAAATGATCCAACACACGCGCCACCATCAGCGAGACATCTGAGTGAGCATGACATACTCTCAGCCGCCAGGACCCATTCAAGTCAATTACATAACCGGCAAATGGTAGCTCTATTATACATAGTACTCACACCTGTGCAATGCAATTATACAATACGTATTTTTTAAGTAATTTTGTTATACTAACCCTATGGACTCCTGTCTGAAATAAATGATTTGAATTTGAATTTGAAAAAAAAAAAATTCAACGTAGGTTGAATTTATACAATGCAAAGATAGTCTTACAATGTTCAGCTGCTCCAACAGTATTTTCAAATGTTAATTATTCAACTGGTTGTGGTTGTGGAGCGGGACCAGCAGCTATTAAAATTATAGACACTGAACCCGAGCAAAGCCTCGGGCAATAGCAAGTATTTTATAAAAATGTTTGTTTACAAAGTCCATCCCTATTGAATTTCCATTTCAAAAAATATACTGTAGGCAATATAAGTAAGAATGTTACCAAATACATCTGCGTTTTTTAGACTGGCTACGATATTGGCAAAGATAGAAAACCGTTACTTACAACAGCCGGTTAGGAATCGAGAATACCAATAACATATAAATATATTAATAAATGTAATATTATTAATAGACTTACTTATTTTAGAGATGTCGATGTTTTTTTAAGTCGTACAACCGTGCAAATTAGAACTCACTAGTAAAATTTAAAAATAGCTCTACTGTTTTTTAAATATTTTTATACTTATTTTAAATATATTATACAACATGTCCCGGAATTAACGAACACCATCAAACACCCCAATTAGAATATTTTGTTATAATCATAATACATACACCGAATTTTTAATATTATGTATAAAACATTGTTTATTTATTAAATTAGTTGTACTGATCGAGGGAGAAAATTGTGGTCACATTAAAAATATAGACACGCACACAGTCACACACGTATAAGGGTCTAGCGTAGTAGGTCCTTCATCCATTTTGGTTTGTTTTGTCTGTACAGCGGTAGTGTGACTGTAATTTAGGAGGTTTCAATATTACTGTTGGGATAAAAATACTTTTATTAAAAATTAGTTTCGACGCGACTTCATTCGTGTGAAATTTCGGCCTCCAACCCACCGCGTCGCATCGCATCGCCCGCCCGCGCTATAACTTCGTTTACGCTCAGCATTCTTTCTGACTTGTTTTGCTCGACTCCCAAGGGTCGTAGCGTCATGTTAAATAGCCTTTAACCTTTCTCAAGAATTGGGCTATAAAATACAAAAAGAATCATTCAAATCCGATTGGCAGTTCCAGAGATCATCGCGCATCATCTTTCTATTTTACCCGTGATTGTATCGTATTTGATTGACTAATTTGAATAAAAACTGTTACGTAACTAAATATTAAGTAAGTAGCTGGATACATTGGTTATAACCTACAAATAAACCAATATCAGATCACATAGATACCTACCTATCCAATCGTCACAAGATATTCAATACAGATTTACGACTCACATTAGCCTATAAGCCTCTATTCTCAAAACACATAACCTCAACAGGCGCTAACACCGCACAAGAAAAAGGATATTTTTCCAGACATCACCAGTTCCTTACAAGCCAGTAACAATGTCTCAACCTCATAACCTTTATTTTAATCGCTCGTCCCATAAATGCTTACAGCTCCGGTTCACTACATATTTTGTGGAATTTAAGGGTTATATAGCCTATTACTTATGGGCTGAAGAAAGTGGCGCGTTTTGGAGGAAATTGGACGTGTCACCTTTTGTTTTTTGGTTGAGAATGGTTTGTTGTGGGGCTTATGGCTAAATAATAAGAGCCGCACGGGCTTATCGATCAAGTTAAGCTACGTTTGCCGCGGTTCAAACGTAGATGGGTGATGTTCATCACCCATCATCTTTATCTACCAAGACTTCTCCATAATCAGCCTATAATGTTCCCACTGCTGGGACAGAGGCCTCCTCTCTGTGAGTCTCTCTCTGGGCCATAATCCACCACGCGGGCCCAGTGCGGGTTGGTAGATGTCACATGTCTTCGAATTTTTTGGTTCTAGGACATGCCGGTTTCCTCACGATATTTTCCTTTACCGTTTTGAGAGCTTCTCCGTGCCTCGGAAAGTACGTTAAGGTGCAGATATATGATTTTAGTGACTTTTAAATCTGTTATTACGCCTTCAATTAATGCAAGTAAGTTACGCAAAAAATGTATGTTAAACTAGACCGCATACACATTAATTATATCTGTGAATATTTTAGTATTGTAGTAAAATACTTTATGAAATAAATTCAGGAAGTAAGGTCTACCCAAATATAAAAATCGAAATTACTTCCAAACTACTAAAGATATTTTCATGGTTTTTTTGTGTATGAATAGACTATTTTATTATCTATAATTCTATCTGTGAATTTTTTCAATATTCATACTTTTATTACTAAAAGTAAATATTCCCTATAAAATCGAACGGAACGGCATGCGGCGCTCTGCGCGGGCGACGGGCGGCAGTGTACCGCTGACCACTGTCACGGGTAGACGCTGACACTTTGCGCGACCGCTGTACTTACGTATTTTTTCGACAATATGGGTAGAACAACTAAAGTTCTGAAAGAGAAATGACGTATACATGAAAGAAACAGGATACTGAGGTAAGTTTCTCATATATTATTATAATATAATGAGGTTAGCTAAATGTTATTTTGATAATAATTTGTGCGCGAGTATATCCATTATTTACGAGTAAGTTCAAACATAACTTTAGATCCGCATCTAATTTTTTTTTTTTTTAGGAGGATAAAAATATAATACAGATTCCCGAAACGAAAATGCGGAGAGCAAGTAAGTACCTACCTAATAAATTGTAGACTACCATTTATTATGGTTTTTTGAGGATAATCCCGTTACAGCAGGTTTGAAACTTACCTAGCTTAAAAAAAAACAGGTGTAGTACATTATAAGATTATGTTTTACTATTTTAGTTGTTGCGACCCGACGGAAGTAAATAATGATAAAATAATGAAAGAACTGACAATGATTCCCAATATGAAAAAGCGGAGACAAAGTGAGTATTAAATTGTAGATTCTAGGCATACCATTTATTATGGGTTTATGGGGACAATCCCGTTATAGTAGGTTAGAAACTTGTCTAGTTTAAATAAACAGGTGCAGCTCATTAATAAGATTATGTTTTAATATTTTAGTTGTTGCGACCCGACGGAAATAAATAATGATAAAAATAATGAAACAACTGACAATGATTCCCAACATGAAAATGCGGAGACAAAGTGAGTATTAAATAAATTGTAGATTCTAGGCATACCAGTTATTATGGTTTTATGGAGACAATCCCGTTATATTAGGTTACAAACTTGTCTAGTTTAAATAAACAGGTGCAGCTCATTAATAAGATTATGTTTTAATATTTTGGTTTTTGCGACCCGACGGAAATAAATAATGACGAAAATAGTGAAAGAACTGACAATGGTTCGTTATTTATCATATACAATGTAGATTCACAGGTTTTTTTTTTATATTTCCAGGACCATCAACTGGAATGGAATCGATGATTTTGGTTGAAGGCAAAATACAGACAAAGAAGAGACAGAGAAACAGGAATATTTCGAAAAATGACTACATTTCTACGAAATGTAAAAAAAATAATTAGTACAAACAAATTCACGCCTTCTTCCCAAGGGGAAGGCAAAAACTATAGAAGGCCAGCTGCACGCTTCTTTTAAACCACACCGTTGCCTTATCACATAATTTTTCAGCCTATCATTTATAGTCACGTCACACGCAAGGAGGCATTTCCACAGCATCTAGGGCCGATTTTTCAATCATCAGTTAACTTCTATCTGAGGAATAAATATGGCGCTTTGACATGTTTTCTATCCAAAAGCTGTCAAAACGTCAAACATATTCTTCACATAAAAGTTATCTGGCCATTGAAAAATCGACCCTTATTCTACTTTTATGCTTCTTTTGCCACACCCAAAATTCATTCACTTCCATGCATAAGATTAGACACCAGCACACCATTATGAACAGCCAGTCGAGCCTTTTTAGGCATCGACTAGTTGGTTACAATCGCATGTATAGTACCATTCACTTTATTTCCCGCATTTACTCTCCTTTCCACATCTTCATCAATCTTTCCATCCTTTGTATACTGACTCCCCAAATATACTAATTTACTCTGGGGGGCGATTCTACTAACAACCAGTGGCGTGCCTAGGGTTTCAAAATAACGCAAGCCCAATAAAAATTTTAACCGATTTCAAAAAAAGAAAGTTCAGTTTTCGACTGAGTATGTAGGTACCTACGTATCTACGTATTTATGATCGCAATTTTCTCATAAACTACTGGTTAGGTACAATAAATTCTCTATCGAGCATTTTAGTAAGGCATTTTAGTAAGGCTTTTGGGCTTATATGAAGGTACCGCCACTGCTAACAACATTGTTCTAAAATGGCAATTGAACCTCAACTCAATCAGGGTTTTCAAGCGTTTTCATATTTTACTTATGAACAACGTATGATTCTTTTTGCTATTGTAGGCATACGTAGGTACCTACCTAGTTACGCACCGGAATATTAATATATTTGATGTTAGAACTAATATTATACGAAAATCATTGAATACTTATCACATCACACATCATACCGTGATACCTACTGATCCTAAAATTATAACTTTGTTTCAATGACATGCAACAGTGATCAGCGACTATTGGCATGGCCACCATGCCATGTAGTATAGTAGTTAGTATAGTATTCCATTCCCGCTGTTTATTTTAAAGTAAAGTAACTCTATCCGACATTCAAAATCCGTTTCGTTTTAGGCGATTCGAACCGCCCAGACTGTTTCCTTTAAGAAAATCTGCTAATTTACAATTATTAAAATATATGGAAAAAATCATTTACTTTTGTGGTAAATATAACGGAAAATAAGTTTTAATGGGTTTATTATTCGTATAAACTTTATTTGTTATTTAACCATTTTTGTTATAGTAATATTATAAACTTACTAATTGAACTATAGGTAACACTCATTCATTGCCATTAATTCCCGTAGTGATTGAGTTGGGTTTCGACTTGGTTACAGTCAGTTACAGTTTCAGTTATTGTCATAAAAATTGTAGAATAGATTTATGGGGCCGAACGAAACCGAGCCATTGATGAGACGGTACAGAGCGTATAACTTTGCAAATTAGTAGAATCGGCCCCCTGATCCATACAGCCCATTCCCTCTCTAAATCTTGCCTGCACATCTCATATTTTCTCATCTGTCACTAAAGAAATTAATTGTTTTATTTTGGAATTAAATTTATTTATTTGGATTTTTGGCGTTCATTTCACTTTATATTGTTTCCATAGCTAAAGAGCTCGTTAGTCGCATCACAGCCGCACGGGCCGATCAATTAGGTTAAGCTATTCTTGCCGCGGTTGTTCCGTGGATGGGTGAGCATCTTTACGTACCGAGACTCATCCGTGCCTCGAAAGTCAAGAAAAAAAAATCTGCTGTTCCCTACATTTATGTTCGCTTAATTCGTCAAAATGTAGGGAACAGCTGATTTTTTTTTCGCGATTTCATATTTAGTCCAAGTTATTTCATGTTGTGTCCAATATAGTAAAAGTTGTTTATAATGATGAGTACAATGACGAGAGAGGTTGATGGTGTTTAAAATTACACCCTGTTTAAACCAACTTATTCAATGCAAACTATTAAAATAATATAATATATTACAATCTTATTTTATTATCAGAATATTACCTTATTTATGAACACTACATAAAAAAAAATTGGATTGTGATAAAAAAATCAGGCAGGACAGTCTACACAATCTGAAACGTATGGTTACCCTACGTTACGTGCGAACGGTTGCGGGGTCGCGGGGGGTGACGCAAGCTCCTCCCACTCGCTCAAGGTCGCTGGCATTTATCGTCCTCTTAAGCCGTTGGTCCCGGCTGTCATTCGTGGAGATCTGACAGTCGTTACAGGTCCTCAAAAGCCCGAAAGTCTGACAACCAGTCTTATCAAGGGGTATCGTACTACCCAGTAACTGGATTGTGGAGTTTGGTGATGCCAGTCGCTCCATTTAAAATGAACACCAAAAATACTGGTGTTCAGCTGCAACCGGAATGGATTGATCCAGGGTAGTTTCCTGCCGGGGTCGCGGGAAGGTACTAAAGGGTCACCGATGCCCCTGGCAACACAGGCAACGGAAGGAATACGGGTAGGTTTTAGTCAGTAAGAGTCTGACACACCCTCCTGCTCCGCCCAGAGCGGGAGAAGTTATTTGATGATTGCCCACCCAAAAATAAAAAGGGTAGTTTGTGGTGCTGATAATTCATTATTTTATTTTTGACAATGAATGTTGAATAGGCCGCTCCAGAACCACTCCTGACGGCCTAGACATAGTGATATTCTATCGCCGATAACGATGATAGAAAGTCAATCATGTCTTGGACTGACGTAAGCTACCGAAAAGCTTATGTCAATCCTGTTGAAACTCGTTGTAGAAATACGAAACGCTTTGAATTTGATTTCCACTTGTCTAGGCCCCCTGGGTGGCCAAAAAGGTGACTGAACGCTTATAATACTTGAAAAGAATGAGCAATATGAGCAGCTATGTTCTTTCTCTCGTCTGTTTATAACAAATGACTGTTTTGAAAGTCTAGTGATCACCAGCGCAACTGCTGTGGACATCGTCCCGGTTTTCCGTTAAGAATTTCTCAGTTGCAGAGGGTCTGGACCTTGGATATGTGCCCGGTTGTTGGCAATGGGCACGTCTTCTGCTACATGGAACATAAACATTATCAACCAGTGAGCTTTCACCTCTAATCAACCGGTCTATGAATATAAGCGTGATGTAATGTTACAAATCTGTCAAAACAAACCAAGCGTAGCGGTTATGATGATACTGGTTGGTGCTGATCCTACGTGTCATGTTCGTGATCAGGCGCCGTCAGTTGCGACTGGTCATCTCCTTACGGACTGGTCATCATTTATCTGCTAGGGCTTATTTTTAATCTTGTGTATTGAATTGAATTATTTTTTTTATTTACATTGTTCTCACATAAAGAAGCAACAACAATAACGTACCCAGGATTTTGTAATATCTTGATTTAAGGCGCTGACAAGACCCAATTGACCAAAATAGGCTTCTCTTAAGAAAAAAATTGCCAAATCTGTATAGTTTGTGGTAGAGGAAAAAATATATGTTAATTTTGAACATATTTCCCAGAACTTGGTTGTTACTTAAACACGTTTTGAAAAAAAAATCTCGATACAAACTAACGTTAAACTAACCTCTTACCTTGAGTTCTAATCCAAAATATCTGCATTAAATATCAACATACTTTACGTATTTAATTAATAACAGGAACATCTAATTTGAACTTGGTTGTTTTTTATTTTCGATTACTCAACTCAATTTTGAGTAAATAGAGAATTGCTTCATATTTTGCAATAAATTACAAGCGTTGTGTCATCGCGCGTCTCTTTCTTTTCTATGCAATCTGAGAGTGATCGCGGTTTAGGTGTTGTCAGCGTCTTAAAAGTGTGCCCTTGGAGTTTCTTGCCCGTTCTTGTTCATTGAGATCTACGTTTTGGAATGGACAACAAGCTTCACTTTCTGACTAACTGACCGACTCCTTGACAGTTCAAAAGTGCATGTTAATGGTTTGATAATTTAAATAAATGCTTTAAGTTTGAGTTTGTGTTTAATTATTTATAGATATCACCGATGACAAATGGGCTAAGAAAACTACCGATTGGGTCCCACTAAACGCACGACGTGATCGCGGCAGGCCGAGACGAAGATGGCGGGACGAGCTTGACTCCTACCGAAAGGACTGGCAAAAGCAAATGAGCTGGCAATGAAAGCTGGCACTAACAAAAGACAGAATTGTGTTGTGTGTATGACAGAGAGGGAGGTCTTTGCCCTGCAGTAAGACAATACAAGCTAGTTAGTTAGTTAGATATCCCCGTAACATACGCGACATACAGGATGAATTTAAATGAAGGTCTACTTTTTCGATATTTCTACTATCACCATCTTTGGCAACCTTGTTCCACCCTTTGCTGATTATAGGCTTCCTCCCTTCCTACTACTATATGAGCAGCATTTAAGCGGTCTTATCGGTACATCCACTAAATAAAGAAGGATAACAGAACCATGACGATATAAGCCCCCAAAATGACGGTGGTTCCCCATTCCCACGTTATAATACACCCATAATCACATTTAACGATAATTGGATCGTTAAACTATCGGAAATATCCTTTTTACTGTCAATATTCTCTTCCGAATCTGCGCGAATGAAACCATTAAAGTTCCGATTCTATCAGAGAATTTCTTGCATGTACAGCTAGAATTGAATGGCATACTACGGTAGATAAAAGTTGATGTTACCTAATAGAAAATGACCAGAATTATCTATGAAGAAGGTATGATATTTTAAATTTTTCATCATATTTTTTTTTTCAGTAGAATAAAGCGCCGCCATTCCACAGCAGCCCACGGTCAAGCTCTAATAGCTTAGCTTCGCTTTGTATGAGAATGTAGGCGGGATCGTCCACTGCGACCCACGGCCACGCCAGGTACGTGTCCTTAGCTTCGTTTTGTATGAAATTGTTGGCGGAATCGTCCACTACGACCCACAGCCACGCTAAGCACGTGTATTTAGCTTCGCATTGTATGAAAATGTAGGCGGGATCGTCCACAGTGACCCACGGCCACGCTACGCACGTGTGTTTAGCTTCGCTTTGTATGAAAATGTAAGCGGGATCGTTCACAGCAGCCCACAGCCACGCTTCACATGTGTCTTTAGCTTCGCTTTGTATGAAAATGTAGACGGGATCGTCCACTGCGACCTCCGGCCACGCTACGCATGTGTATTTAGCTTCGCTTTGTATGAAAATGTAGGCGGGATCGTCCACTGCGACCCACGGCCACGCTAGGCACGTGTGTTTAGCCTCGCTTTGTAAGGAAATGTAGACAGGATCGTCCACTGCTACCCACAGCCACGCTACGCACGTGTATTTAGCTTCGCTTTGTATGAAAATGTAGGCGGGATCGTCCACTGCGACCCACGGCCACGCTAGGCACGTGTGTTTAGCTTCGCTTTGTAAGGAAATGTAGACAGGATCGTCCACTGCGACCCACAGCCACGCTACGCACGTGTATTTAGCTTCGCTTTGTATGAAAATGTAGGCGGGATCGTCCACTGCGACCCACGGCCTATTACAGTGATCATTTGGTACTCAAAAAGGGGGTTACTTGGACAGTTTTCCGGGAGTTTTTAAAATTTGTGGTTTTATTCATTTTGACCTGCTCTACTTGAATTTTCAATTTGCCACCTCGTGCGTCGCCATGTCAAATGAGTCTAAAAGGAGATACTGTCAAAAAACTTTTCGTTTTGGGCGATTTTTTTCCAATATGGTGGCGCAAGCAGCAAAGATACGAGGTGGCAAATCAAAAATTCAGAGAAAGCACGTCGAAATCAATGAAATCACCAATTTTCAAAAGTCCCGGAACACTTTCCAGGTTACCCCTTGGTGGATGACGTGGAAGAAATTTCTATTCGTGTCATTTCGCATGGTGTTGGAGACGATGTAGTCCCAAAACCTGGCACTAAAACACAAAAAAACACAAATAAATGCTCTTATCTTATCAAGGACAGCAAAACGAAGGAGAATGCGTAAAATTTTGTAATATTGAATTACATGTGGATTAGGCTTACTGGAGAATGGGGATACCATAAAAAACCAATGCGCCACTTATTCTACGCCATTTATGGTGTTGTGAAAATGAGTTATGTGGCCAAAATACTTTTTTTACTATAAAAAAATAAGGGTTCTCATATTTTAGGAAATTTTCTCTAAATTTATGATTAAAAATTGTTTTAAGTTAAATTTCATGACTATTCTCATTTTAAAATGAGTCGGAAACGCGATATTATCAAAAACGCGCTTTTGTGCGACATTTTACCAATATGGCGGTGGAGATCCGGAATAGCAAATTAAAAATTCGATAAGAGCACGTCGATATCAATCAAATGATCAATTTTAAAACTCCTGGAAAACTTTCCAAGTAACACTACTTCCTGCCGGGGTCGCGGGAAGGTACTTATGGGTCACCGAGGCCCCCGCAACACAGGCAACAGGAAGGAATACGGGTGGGTTTTAGTCAGTAAGAGTCTGACACACCCTCCCGTTATTTGATGATTTCCCACTCTCAAAAAAAAAAAAGTAACACTACTTACCAAATGACTGGACTAGTGACATGCTACGCACAACAAGGGCGTGGCTGTCCGCGCACAATTAAGGGTTCCGTTAGTTAGGAATATTGGGATGAATTTATCCCAAAAAAACTTAACAATGTAGTTGAAAAACATGTTCTCCCATACATCTAGGTATATACGTCACGGTGAATTCTCCAACTGCAAATTTAAGTTGGTCGATTACATAATCAGCCTATAATGTTCCCACTACATTATAGGCTGGGACACAGGCCTCCTCTCAGTGAGAGGGAGTGGGCCGTAATCCACCACGCAGGCCCAGTGCGTGTTGGTAGATGTCACAAATCTTCGAATTTTTGGTTCTAGAACATGCCGGTTTCCTCACGATGTTTTGAGAGCAGCGGTGATGCAATAAATTACACAAAGTAAAGTGCCTGTCTGGGGTCGAACCTACGACCTACAACTCGTAAGTCGTGGCCGTTACCACTGGGCCACCACTGCTCTCATTGTCATCATCAGTTGGTCGACTATTACTCGTTAACTTGTAAAGCCAGCCTACTTAGCTGTGATAGTTTTCCTTTTAATTTCATTATACGAGTATGTACAGCCATGAATATTTTCACATCTCCATAAACAACCATTTAGCTGGCAAGGGACACACACTTGACTCTAACAAAAATTAGGATTATAAAATCTTAATGTTACGCAAACAGATCCTTGAATCAAAAAATGGTGTTGACAAACCAGCAATATTTTTGAACGATCTATCCAACGATATCCCACACCATGGGATAGACGAGAAAATAATTATCATCCCCACATTATGTGCTAGGGAGGAAACCCTAAAAAATTTTTTTTCAACATTTTACTTTAGGACTTTGTCGGCGTAATTAATACGTAAACCTATGCCGAATAACAGATTTCTAGTACGAAGCGTCTATGAGCTAGAGCGGGGATAGACAGACAGACGGACATGGCGAAACTATAACGGTTCCTTAGGCGAAACTATGAATAAATTGACTTGAAATTAATTATTAATAATCTTAAGCATTCATATTTGCAAGCCATATTATGTGGCAAACATGACGTCTGAACTTATTTATTCTTTTTAATCCTGCATGCATATTTTTATTATTGTATGTGTAGTATGTGTACAAATGTTTTGCAAATAAATATCTTATCTTATCTTACCATATCCTTGTTTACTACGGAACCCTAATGAACCGCGCAGTCGACGACGTGGGTAACCTAAAATAAACATGACGGCATGTAAACGGGTTAAGGTCGGTGTGCCTTCCATAAAAGATGTCAGTCCTATCTAAGAATAGCTACTATAGACGATATTTTCTGCCTGAACAAACTAAACTATTACAAGGGACTTAAAAATAACTGGCGAAATATGGGAGAGCAGCTATACCTATACGTCTGCCCAATTCTTCGGGCAAAACAGGCATGATTATGTTTCGGAAAACTAAACTAGGTATGCTATGAGCCAGGTCTTCTTGTGTAATTATTTACATGCTATAATAATAAACTAAAATTTATTTTAAGGTTACAAATACCCATAGATAAATACCTTAACCTAAGTGTACATATAATAACAATTGTGCTAATAAATAAAACTTAAAACTATGTCAGTATTACTCAGTTGTCGCGAGAAGGTAACAAAGGGTCACTGAGGCCCCTGGCAACACAGGCAACGGAAAGAATTCGGGTGGGTTTTAGTTAGTAAGAGTCTGACACACCCTCCCGCTCCGCCCAGAGCGGGAGAAGTTATTTGATGAATTCCCATGCAAAAAAAAAAAATATTACTGAGTTGCACTAATTCTTTGTGCGTTCCGGTGGCACTTATTCGCATTTTTAAATCTCTTGGTATGGTTTGCTTAAATAATAGGAAAAAATAGATTACTGACTGGCTTTATAAAATAAAAAAAGTATAATAATGTTGATAATATTTTTTAATGTTCAAAACCATTTTTTTTTTATACAGATGATAAACGTCAGTTTCGCGTCATTTGTCAAAAAACTTGTTGTGAATATTAGAGATTTTCCATGAATACTTAATTTATTTGACTGATATTATAAATCCATTGTAGCCACATTGAAAACAAAGAACTTGACTTCTCAAATCACAAATAATTTTGTTTAAATTCTTTTTCCCTATCTCAAAACCAATGAACAAAATTGATCAAAATCAGCCGATTTCGTGGACGACCCCTTAACTTTATCCCTCAACTAAACGTCCATCGTTTAAAAACTCCCCATAGACAGATATGTATCGAACTAAAACTTTTGATCAAACTGAATCTAACTGCATAGTCCAAGTTCTGTTTGGGCCCCAGAGGTAACAATTTGGAATAGTTCACTGCAGTCACAATCGTTGCTATTCCAGCCTAGATTAAGTTTTGGTCTGTATTTAATTCTGTTTGTCTGTAGGTGGATTTTGGACCTAGTTCGGGACCCGTACGTAGTAAATGCACGTGAATGAGTCAACACATTTACTATGCATTATGCTTGTGAATATCCCGAAGGGGTTGGCAGAGGTGTACCTATAAGTACAACCACAATCCGCCAAGCATGTTTAAGTTTATTTGCATACCTACATGTTTGTCTACAAGTTTCATGATTGGGGGCGAGCCTATTGCCATCAAATGTGGGCAAAAATCCAGATTACGGTTTTTTTTTTGGTTGGTGAATTATGAAATAACTTCTCCTTGGTGAATTAAAAAATTGTTTATTCTCCACTAACAAAAAAAATACATCAAATACACACCTAAAAAGTAGCCAAAAGCCTCGTATTCAAGAAATAAAAGTTTGACAATCTTGTAAATAGTTTTTCTTTATTTCTTTCTATTTACAATAAATTTTACATTTTCATTTTTTGTCCATTTTAATTCATGGAAATATTCTGGAAAGGCATACTTCTTTTTTTTTTGGGTGGGAAATTATCAAATAATTTCTCCCGCTCTGGGCGGAGCGGGAGGGTGTGTCAGACTCTTACTGACTAAAACCACCCGTGTTCCTTCCGTTGCCTGTGTTACCAGGGGCCTCGGTATCCCTTTCGGACATTCCCGCGTCCCCGGCAGGCACTGGCCCTAGTGGACCCCTACACTTGTGCTGACATCTCTTTGAGACGCGCGTGGGACACAACACACCGTCGACCCGGGCCAGGTCCTTATCGGACGGCGAGCTACCCATTGCTCACCGTCCGCAAGCCCGCGCCTACGATGGCCGGAAATCCGCCTGTGATTCCCCAAACCCAGGGCGTCTCCTGCGGCGGCTAGGGGTGAGAGGGTGCAAACTTTGACTTTGCCCGACCTGGGAATCGAACCCAGAACCTCATGCTAAGCAGTAGCACTTGCTACCATTAGACCAATGAAGCAATAATATAAGATAATAATATTCTGATTTTATCTGACATACAGACATAAACTCACGCCTTCTTCCCATGGAGGTAGGCAGATACTATAGAACTATAAACTATATCTGACATGACTCCACCAAAGTCAATTTCACACCAAAAATGTCAGAGTAGGATACAAAGTGCATCCCATTCTCATTGAAATCTTCCAATACACACTCTAAATTAAGGGTCGGTTAATCGCCGTTGACCTTGATCATACAAATGCGCGTCGCACTCACGCCGCGGCAACGTTCGGTTGCATAGGGAATATCAATTTTTAGTAACGAATATATAAGTAATAAAGTAGTCTGTTTATACAAAAAAACAACATGAAATATCTAAAGTAGTTTGAAAGTATTGTCGTTTTTTTATGCTTGGGTAGACTTCCCGAATTTATTTCATAAAGTATTTTACTACAATACTTAAATATTCTCGTATGCCGTTATACTATTGTAAACATTGTGTGATGAAAACAATGTTCGATTAAGGCGCTGGCAAGAGGTAAATGACCAAAATAGGCTTATCTTAAGGAAGAAAATTGCCAAATCTGTATAGTTTGTGGTAGCGGAAAAAAATATATGTTCATTTTGAACATATTTCTAAGAACTTGGTTGTTACCAAAACACGATTTCAAAAAAAATCTCGTTACAAACGAACGTTAAACTAACCTCTTAGCTTTAGTTTCAAACCAAAATATCAGTATTAAATATCAACATACGTTACGTATTTAATTAATAACAAGAACGTCTTATTTGAATGCAGAACTTGGTTGTTTTTATTTTCGATTACTCAACTCAATTTTGAGTACTTAAATATATAATTGCTTCATATTTTGCAATAAATTACAAGCGTTGTTCTCTTTCTTTTCTATGCAGTCTGACAGTGACCGCGGTTTAGATGTTGTTAGCGTCTTAAAAATACACCTCGTGTTTTTTTATAGGATTTATGTGTAAGCATCACAGGCCGTGGTACGCATTCTAGTTTATTTTTTTTTTTGCATAACTTACTTGCATTATATGAAGGCATAATAACAAATTTTAAAGTCACTGAAATCATACATTTTTGCGCCTTAAGATCCATAACTATCTTAACAGACATCCTTAAAAAAACATGCTTAAGTCCAGATAAATGTCTTCGAAAATAGGGGTCCATTTCCTAAGAACCTCCAAAGAAAAGGGCCTCCTAGTATAATAAAGAATCCTCCTAAATGGACTTGAGAGACTTACCCCAGTTATGTCAACTGAATATTTTCTCGTCGGGGTCATCTTTTGACAAGCATTCCGACCCATTAGCGAACTTAAGTAGGGTTTAACTGTATGTTGAATAATTATGTTTACATTTGTTGAATAATTATGTTTACACTAGTCCACGTGAAATTTCGGCCCCCGACCCTCCAGGTCGCATCGCATCGCCCGCCCGCGCTATTACTTCGTTTTAGCTTAGCGTTCTTAATGACTTTTTTTTTATTTTTGCTGGACTCCTAAGGGTCGTAGCGTGATGTTAAATAGTTTATAGCCTTCTTCAAGAATTGGGCAAACATTTTTTTTCAAATATGGCCGGTTCCAGAGATTAGGTACGTTCAAACAAAAAAATAATCACTTTTCAGCTTATTAGGATCTATACATATACCTATTAAAAATATAAATATAATATATACACTAATTAAGTTATGGTTGGACACGAATGGATAGAATAAGAAATGAGTAGGTACATAAGAGGAAGTCTGAAAGTGGCACCCGTGACTGAAAAGTTGTGCGGAAATCGATTGTCATGTGATGCGGAGAAATGAGGAAAATGTCGTGAGGAAAGTCTTGAGTATGAATGTCGATGGCTATAAGAGTAGGGTAAGACCAAAGAAACGATGGGATGAGCTGCGTGAAAGACGTTATGGCTAGAAAGGGGGTGACTACCGAGATGACAACTAATAGAGAAGTATGGAAGAAAGGGACATGTTGCGCCGACCTCAAATAATTTGGGATCGGGGCAGTAGAATGATATACCAAATAAGAACAAATAAATATACACGAATATACTTAAACAAATAAGACAATCAATGGGCAAATAATACCATTGTGATGAAACTGCCAGCTTCTTACGTATCTTAATATTAAGTCTAGATTATCCTAAACGGTTATTTTAGAGTTGTGGCGATGTAAGTTCTGTATAAGTCGAAACTAAGGAATCACCTATCCTTAAAATCCATATCATCTTACGTTGTACAGGTTACCTCACAGCAGTGGTAATACTTGCACTAGAAAAGTCAGCTTTACTTCAAAGGCGCTGTCAATATCAAATTATTACCACTGATGTGCGATTAGCTGTATCAAAACGGTTGTTTTTTACATGTTCAATCAATCAGCAAATATGACTGTGACGTGGATGCGATATTGTATTTTTATCTCAAGTGACGACGCGCGCTTTATTTGTGGTTACGAAGTGTACAAACACGCTATGAATGTGTGCGCGCACTCGAATAGCATTATTATATCACACACTTCCAACTTCGCCATTGTCTCGGAAAGTACCGAGAGCTCCTGCGCCACACACATTCACAGCGTGTTTGTACACTTGGTAACCACAAGTAAAGCGCGCGTCGCTTCGTGAGATGAAAATACTGTACTGTAGAACCAATATTTGAATGGCCTACGGATATAATTGTTCCGGGTATACGATCACTTAGTTATGTGTTTGTATCTGTGAGCCAGGCTCAAAAAGATGTAAACATCGACAAGAATTCATTTAATTGTCTACAATTGTTGTTCTATAATATTGTATATTGATACAATACACACACATTACACATACATTGGGTACATGATTGTAGCTCTACACATTGATACAGTGTGTGAGGTTTATAGGTCTCACATTAGTGCACTGGATTGGAGGATGCTACTACTTTGTTCACTTATTAAAACTCTTTAAAACTTGAAGACTATTTATTGTTCTTGCTGATCGTAATATCTGGATTCACAAAACACAGTGATTCGAAGGCTTTTTTTTTTTTTTTTGTGTATGGCATCTCGTAGTTGACCTTGAGAGGTCGTGACTACTTAACCGGACTTTCCTGTGGCTGCCTTAAGCGAACTCAAAGCCTCCAGCCAGTGGCGGATTCGAAGGCTCAAACTGCCCTATACTTATATGAATTTACATAGGGACAAGTAGCGGCGGTAGCGCCGTCTTGATGATTTTAAATTACATTAAGTAAATTACGTTTACGATCGACTCTAGGTCCACCAATCAGAGGCTGGTAGGGGTGGCTCAAGTTTCGGACAGGTTCCGACAAGTTCAGACCTGCTCAGGGGGGTAACCATGACCTCTTATAGCAGTATTACTTCAATATTACTTCAGCGTGAGAAAGAGATGGAGCTATAAGTCCTGTATAGCTCCATCACTTTCCCACTGGAAGTAATATTATAATAATACTGTTATAAGAGGTGATGGTTACCCCCCTGAACCTGACCTAGAGTCGCTCGCGATCATGACAAAGTTCCTAATAATCAATAGAATGTTTATACTAAAATGAACTTAAGGCTACGTGCTTATTACAGACATTTATACTCGTACATTAAATATAGGTTTCTTATTGTTCTACGAGCGGGCGTCCTGCACACAGTGCTTATTATGGAACACAAATTGTAGACATTCAAATGAATGGGAAAGGCCGGTCAAACCTATTTTGTAGGTGGCGTGACCATTGCTACGTCCCTCTGGCTTATACTGAATTCGACATTTCGTCCATTCAATGCACTTCATTCCATTTCATTTTGATTCAATTGTTCATTCATGAGTATGGTTTTATATATAACTGTTTAGTCATTCTCAGTGATTTTAATCAATATAATTATTCGACTCGGAAAGTTTTAGAATTTAAAACCTTAATTATTGTTGATTTCCTTGTAGTTCGTTTCTTCAAAATGTTTACGTCATAACATCAAAGTCTGTTTAATAACATTTTTTTTCTACGAATAGCTGTAAGCTACAAATCTTCTGATTTTAAAGTTTTTCGGAAAATTATGGAATCCAATTTCGGAGCATTTATGAACATAACAATGAATCATTTTCGCAAAAATAAAATAAAACCGACTCTCGCCTTATTAGTTTGTTTTGGGAACTAGCTACGACAGCGCCACTTTGACAGTTGCCTTCCCCATTCTGGTCGAAACACGCAAACATCTTTGTGACAGTACATTACGTACCTTTTAAAAACTGAAAACACGGATAAATTTATTCAGGCAAAGTTTGTAAAACTAAATTGTGTAAAACAACAAAGTAGTTATGTTTATCTTGATGTAACTTTCACTGGCAGATAGCTGATATTATAAGGAGTAACTTATGATACTTTTATTTTAGAAAAAGGTACGTAGGCGAAGCCGCTGGCAGCAGCAAGTTTTTAATAAAAATTGTGGAGGTTTATGTGCATGATAAAGAATAATGCCCACTTCCCATACATTTAAAAACCTGATAATGAAAGTTAATGTAGGTATAGTTATGAGGTATAGTGGAAATACTACCTATAAGTTTAGACAATAATGTCTTATAGAAATTTTTACGATTTAAACGCTACGAAGACCAAAAAATATTAATGTTACTTTTTACTCTTTTTAGGTCAGGATTTGCCGTTACCAAATAGATAATACAGAAATAAATGTACTAGAACTAATTATTAAAGCTCGAAGTTTAGTCTAAAATAAGAACACTTATCTAGCTATGGTAAAACGTCTTTTTTACTTTGTGAATTCCTTGAAACCAATACATAACCGTTACTAACTACATTTTTAGTAAAAAACGATAGTTGAGATAGTTTATATACTTAAAGAAAGTCTAACTTAGTTCTTGTATTGTCAAAAGTGATCACTTATCTACCCAACACATTTCATTGGCCGCGGTACATACTTACATACATAGGTACCTACCTGATGAACAAAACGGGAAAAACAAATAAAACACTATGTTAAAGTGAAATGGTTTATTAATTATCATCATTTTCATCTAAATCTCTTATAACTACGTCATCCAGAAATTCTGCTGAAGCAGAGATATTTTCTTGATACCTAGCCCATCCAAGGTACCACACTAATGTCATGACGTGAGCGCAACATCGTAAGGTCCGTCGATCGACCAAACAATCGCAGAACTGTCAAATGTCAAAAAAAATCCGTTTCACTCGTGCGAACACAAATACATACTGCACGATTAATTTATTTAATTATTTTGTTGTTCTTAATTAATCTTTATTATACACAGACGAATAAAAAATTACTTACTGATTAAATAATGTATAAAACTCAGAAATAGAGTTGAAAAAAGTCAAGTAGCAGTGTGTAAAATGGAACGTCGTAAAAAATGGGTAGTTGAGATGCGTTCAGGGTAATTGAGATGCGTTCAAAACATGGTAAAAGGGTTACCCTTGACGTAGAGTAAGCATTAAGAAAAATCTTTCCTGCGTTTATTTTAACATTGTGATAAGCGTAATTAATATAAAATTAAATTAGCTGAATTTTAAGATCTATTTCATTTCTATACACAGTCAGGTGAAAAATGGTCATTCTTCTTTACATTTCATGACGGGATATTAGAGAGATATCGTTGTAAAATTGTACTTTTGTTCGAAGTTGGATCGGATCCCCAGTTTTAAATTAAAAACGGCCAAGTGAGTATCGCGTTCGCATACAAAGGATGCCGTACCACCATACAATATTTAAGGGGACTACAGGACCTAAACGCAACTTTTATTAATTTTACAATGCCTTAAAGCGTATGATCCACTGCAGAAAACAAAATCAGAAAAATATATGATATTCTTAAGGATATATGTTAGGTAGATAGTGTGTTGAAAATGTAATATAACTAATTTGATACGATAGAAAAAAAATCACGAAGATACCTCTAATAATTTCATTTAACGATTAAAAACCATACTAATATACTCGTACATGCAATCATTTTGTCAGATTATTCTACAAGCAACATATTAGCATAATAGTGTTTTTTTTTTTTTCAATGCTTTAGCTTTTTTGTAAATCGATAATTGTTTCATATTTTGCAATAAATTACCAGCGTTGTGTCATCGCGCTTCTCTTTCTTTTCTATGCAGTCCGACAGTGACCGCGCTTTAGGTGTTGTCGGCCTCTTAAAACTCAATATCTTTTGAATTAAAAAAAAAAAAAAAAAAATTGAAATTTATTTTATTACTTTTTTGCTTATTTGCTACCATGACAACAATATTGAAGTACTTACAAAACAAAAAACGTCATATCTGTGCATTTACTTACTCAAACGTATGTATCCAGTTCGTCCTATCTGCCATTTAGCATCATGTTACAAAGTCATATCTAACAATTTTCTATTAAAAGGGATTACACTAATTATGAGCAAAACTAAAACAGTTTTGTATCTAAACAATCTTAAACTTTCAAAAAAACATAAATAGTCGGCATTTAACATAACACGTTTTTGCTTTTCCTGTAAAAAATACATTTGGCAGATAGAACTTTTACGCTTAGCAGGGCAGTATAGTGCGGGCTTGCGGACGGTGAGCAATGGGTAGCTCACCGTCCGGTAAGGAGCAGGCCCGGGTCGACGGCGCGTCTTAAAGAGATGTCGTCAGCGCAAGTGTAAGGGTCCACTAGGGCCGATGCCTGCCGGGGTCGCGGGAAGGTACTAAAGGGTCACCGAGGCCCCTGGCAACACAGGCAACAGGAAGGAATACGGGTGGGTTTTAGTCAGTAAGAGTCGGAGACACCCTCCCGCTCCGCCCAGAGCGGGAGAAGTTATTTGATGATACCCAAAAAAAAAGGGCAGTATAGTAGTACAAACTATGTGAAAATGTCAAGTGTCTACCTATTACGGTTCAAAAGACACAGCCTTGTGACAGACGGACGGACAGCGGAGCCTTAGTAAGAGGGTCGCACCTTTCTGTATGGAATCCTAAAAAGAAAGTTAAGACTTAAAACGATTATCCTAACAATCAAAACCCATAGACCTGACAAAATTTGTTGTCGCTTCAAACATTTCAATTACAAGCGCCACTAGAGCTGTGCCTCGTCGCCACTCTAAAAATAGAGCTACTATTACACGCATGTCCGCATACCCATTCCATTCCTTTAATTCCGTTAATATGTTTCATGCGTGTGAATCGTTCACTCACGGTAATCGTTCGTTTACGAGTGTATTCTCTCCTTTACCTAGATATACCAGGACGTGCAGATATTTTTTTTTTGCCATTTCTTTTGTAAAATGTATTGAAAAAACAAAATGGCGGCATTCAAATTTTGGCCATGATCACAAATAAAAATTATATTAAATGATATTATTAATAAAAAATATTATTTTGGCCATAATCACAGATAAAAATGATATAGAATTATGTTATTAATAAAAAATATGATTGCAAATGAAAAATAATTAAAAAACCATAATAAATGTGGGTGTACTACAGGTACATCTCTGCCCAACCCTTCGAGGAAACAAGGCGTGATATTATGTTATGTATATTATGTCACAAATAAAAATTATATTAAATTATATTATTAATAAAAAATATAAGACATTAAAAATTATATTACTTGTGACAGCAGCAAAAAAACAACAACCTTATTGTTACCACAATAAAGGTCACTGTTGGTTTGACAGACTTCTCAGTGGGAGCAACCCAACAGCAACCTTGTCGTAATGAGAATAAAGATCATTGTGGTTTTAAAATCAGATATGAAATAACTGTGATATGGAGTTATGCGTACCTACAATGGATATGAAAGATGCATGGAAATATGTTACGGACATTCAATAGAATATTGTGTCATCTTGGATTTTGGATTTGAATTGTATTTATTTACCTACAGTTATCCTGAAAGGGTGATATTGCGGGGTGTCCGAATTCTGAGCAAAAGCCTCGCCTTTCTCGTTTCAATCGCTTACATTATTGATGCTGTGATAAAACGCTTGAAAGGGCTTGAAATATTCTTTCGAACAAGCCATACGAAAGAAAATTATTATACTAGGTGCATCGTCTTCACATATAATTTTAAAATGTACCTATACAAAATTTTGTAAAACATTTAAAAGAGTAACGGTGGAATTTCTTGCTCATTCTTCTCCATACGAAACTATCTTTTGGAAGGGGCAACTAGAATCAATTCTATTTTTTTTTTGTTTATTTTGACGTTCAAAAGTGCCTTTTATGTACCTATTTGAAATAAATAATTTGACTTTGACTTTGAACAATAAATACAAAAAAAAATTATAAAATAAATATTTAATCTCCCATACAACATATGTCATTTTTTTGTCATTTTTATAGATAATGGTACGGAACTCTTCGTACGCGAGTCCGACTCGCACTTGGCTGTTTTTTTTTATTCGTCTAAACCAACTCAAACTATGTGAATCGTTTCAGTTAAATTAGCTACATCGAAACTAGGAACCGTCATCTGTCTGAATATTCGCCTCCCTTTCTAGCCAATCCACAAGTAGCTATACATGCCCAGCCTAGCTACCATTTTGATGACCGGCTAGTATTTTAAACAAGGCAAGCACCAATGTGACGGACGTAGTTTAGCAGAAACGACCTAACCCACAAAATGTTCTTTTTTGTTTAGCTATTAATTTCTGCAACGATGTTGTAATTGGAATACTTAGAAATACTGCCACATACAGGCAAATACTAGTAATATTTTTATGAGTCGAGTTGTATATAGACTGACGTATTTTTCACATTATTGGGTTTAAGTCTGTTTGCTAAATTGGTTTTAACATTATGGTGTGTTTCTTTTAATTTCACAAAAAGGATAAAAAAAATGTGAACAAACTGATATTTGAAATGTGACAGCTTGAGCATGGAATAAGTAAGTACTTTTTAATAACATGGAACTAGTAAGTAGGTATTATATAGATTGTAAGTAGAGGGGGTCGAATTTCGACTAGTGGGCAACCACTAGTTAGTTTAGTTGTCCAGCTTTCACGACAATCGGCAATATAAAATATAAATTATGTCTTTTCCATGTAAGTACGAGTACCTTAATATGTATTGTTTAACACGTAACCTGAAGAGAGCCCAAAGTAATAAATAAAAATCGGTCAAGTGCAAGTTGGAATGACATACTAAAGGTTCCGTACCACCCTGCAATAATTAACACTATAATACATAAATAAAAAAGGGGTCGGCTTACCGGATACAGCTGAATAGCAGTATTTTACGTGGGGCGAATGCCTATCTGACCTCCACAACCCAGTAACTGGTTAACACGATACCCCTTGGTAAGACTGGCTGTCAGACTTTCGAGCTTCTGACGACCCGTAACGACTGTCAAAGATCTATAAATGACAGCCGGGACCAACGGTTTAACGTGCTTTCCGAGGCACGAAGGGGTCTTGGTATGTAAAGATGGTCACCCATCCACGGACTAACTGCGGCAAGCGTAGCTTAACCTGATCGATTGACCCGTGCGGCTGTTATCACTTAGCCACAAGCCCCACATAATATCTCAGCATAACACTGGATTATTTAAAAAAAATGATACCGCAGTACTGGTATTCTGATAGGATCCGCTGTGATGCCACGGACACACCTACGTCTACCTGTTACGGTTCAAAAGATACAGACCTGTGACAAAAGGACATACAGCGCATCCTTAGTAAAAGGGTCCCGTTGGAACCCTTTGGGTACGGTACCCTAAAAATTGTCGATCATTAAAAGACCAATAAGTTTTTAGAAGATAAAATAAACTGTCAGACCTCAAGATCCTGCCGGGGTCGCGCGGAAGTCCAACAGGGTTACCAAGGCCACGAAGGACGAAGGAACATGGGTGGGTTCTAGTCAGTAAGAGTCTGACACATCCTCCCGCTCCGCCCAGAGCGGGAGAAGTTATTTGATAATTTCCCACCCAAAAAAAAAAAGACCTCGAGATGCGAAAACTTGCGTTAAATTTTTAAACCGCAGAAAAAACTTGGCTAAAGACGAAAGAAATACAATTTGAACAGTTCTTACAAAGTTTAAACTTATTTTATACAGAATGCACAAAAAATTGTGAAACAAAAATCCTTTTCGAACCCGCGGCAAAGATGTCACAAGATATCATTTATCTTTCTAAAAGATAAAGTGTAGCTCTTCCTTATTTATCTTTTTAACTGGATAATGGCTTGAAGAACATTATTTATCGAGATTTCTGTGACTTAAGTAAGGAAGCGTACTTCATTGTCTTGTTACAGATGAGAAATTAGTTTATAGAAAACATGCTAGAAATCCCAGGTCGGGGAATGTGTTTTTGGGTTTTTTCATTAGGATATTCACAGTAGCAGTATAGAGTAATCATTCAAAGAAAAACAATTTATACCAAAAAATAGACAGGCTTATAATACATATGTACAGGTATATAAAAGTAGTTTAAAATATGTAAGTACTTTTTCAGATAAAATAATACATAAATAGTAGATAGGCGAATTGTTAGTATCTTAATTACCGATCTCCTGACTTTGAGTAGGTATATGAAAGTTAAATCTCCTAAAACGCGGGTTCCTCTCTCCTACCCTCTTGCTGTGCCCTACAGGGTCCATAATGATCTCAATTATATATTTACCACCTAAGTACACATTATGGTAAAGCAATAAAGATATTGAGTATTGAGTATTGAGTCTGGATTCGTGCCCGGTTGATGGCAATAGGCTCGCCCCTATTATATGATAAACTACCTGATGCGTTAAAGGATGAAACTTGCAATAAAACATTTACTAACAAACTAAAGGAAATATTAATTAAAAAGGCTTATTACACCATTGACGAATACATACATGACAAAGCAATTATTTAACTCAGAAGAACTGACACTAGAATATTTAAATTTTGAACAACTTTGGGTATGTACGGGACATACCCAAAGTTGTTCAAAATTTAAATTTGATTATTGTATTTATAAAAGGATACCTACCTATGTTTTTGAAACCCTTCATTAAGTAAATTTGTTCTTAAATATGTTTAATTCAAGAAAATAATTATTATGAATAAGATTTTCAACATTCTTTATTAGTTCACACTTATGTTAAATATAATTTAATTTTTTATACTTTTTGCTGTGCCCTACAGGGTCCATAATTGTACCTAGCTTTAAGCCTAATATAAGATCTGTAAAATTAACATTATGGAATGCAAATAAAGATATGAATATGAATATGAATATGAATATGAATATGGGACTTAAACATATCTGTGGAAATGTGAGTGCACTACAGGTACACTTCGCCTAACCCTTCGGGAATTACAGGCGTAGTGTTATGTTGTGTTAAGACGCTGACAAGGGGCAAATGAACAAAATAGGCTTGTCTTAAGAAAAAATATTGCAAAATCTGTATAGTTTGTGGTAGCGGAAAAAATATATGTTAATTTTGAACATATTTCTCAGAACTTCTTGTGTACGTTGTGATTGTGAGAACGTTTTAGGCTTAATATACTAGATCTTTTGTAGACCTTTTTCTTTTCTTATTTTTTTTTTGTTAAGTACTTATCGACAGGCCTACACTGTCCTCCCATACCTATTAACACTGTAATTTGAGAACATTGTAAAAGCCAATTATTTTTAAAAGAGTAACCGTGGAGTTTCTTGCCGGCTCTTCTCCATAGGAAACGACCAATTGGAACCGTGCACCTAGCTTCTGACATTTCATGAGTGCCGATGTAGGTTTATGTGAAATAAAAATATTTTGATTTGGTTGATTGACTTGGTTGTTACCAAAACATGTTTAGAAAAAAAATCTCGATACAAACTACGTTAAACTAACCTTGAGTTTCAATCCAAACTATCCGTATTAAATATCAACATACTTTACGTATTTAATTAATAACAGGAGCGTCTTATTTGAATGCAGAACTTGGTTGTTTTTTATTTTCGATTACTCAACTCAATTTTGAGTAATATAAAGATAATTGCTTCATATTTTGCAGTAAATTGCAAGCGTTGCGTCATCGCGCTTCTCTTTCTTTTCTATGCAAACTGACAGTGACCGCGGTTTAGGTGTTGTCAGCGTCTTAAAGGTCGCGCGTCTTGTCAGCGTCGGCCGCTGCCGGCTTCTGCCGTTCCGGTGTGAATCGGCCCTTAGGATTCGGTTCCATGTTTGGTTGGGGTTAATATAATATTATGTTATCTCTTCCAGATTTTTTACAATCATACATAAAGAACAAAAAATATTTCTAGCTTTTTTAAATTTCACCCAAAGGATCAAATAAAATAAAAAAATATCGGTACTAATCGCTCCGCTACTCTCTGTCATCTGCCTTAACAATAGCGTGAGCGCCGTCAACTATACAGGGTGACATTGAAAACATGCGACAAATCGAAATGGGAGATTGTACTCATCATTATGAACAACTTTTACTAAGGGACCAAAGCTACAATCCCAAAAAAAAAACTGCTGTCCCCTACATTTATGTTCGCAATACCTCATCAAAATGTAGGAAAAGCAGATTTTTTTTTTTGGGATTACAGCTTTGGTCCCTTAGTAAAAGTTGTTAATAATGATGTATACAATGTCCCATTTCAGTTTGTCGCAAGTTTTCAATTTCAACCTGTATACTAGCGTCATCTAACGCAACTATAATTGTCGACTTTACTTTGTTTTATTTCCGATTTGAGTTTAGTTTTTTCTTTTTGTTTTTACGATGCATACGTTTATGTAGTAATTTTTCATCGTGAAAATTATATGCGGCAGTTGATGGCTTAAGCCGCTGACAACAGCTAAACCGCGGTAACTGTCAGACTGCATACAAAAGAAAGAGAAGCGCGATCACACAACGCTTGTAATGCATTGCAAAATATGAAGGAATTATCTATTTACTCAAAATTAAGTTGAGTAATCGAAAATAAAAAACAACCAAGTTCTGCATTCAAATAACACGCTCCTGTTATTAATTAAATACGTAACCTATGTTGGTATTAAATTTAATACAGATATTTTGGATTAGAACTCAAGGTAAGAGGTTAGTTTAACGTTAGTTTGTATCGAGATTTTTCTTTAAAAACGTGTTTTGGTAACAACCAAGTTCTGGGAAATATGTCCAAAATTAACATATATTTTTTCCGCTACCACAAACTATACAGATTTGCCAATTTTTTTTCTTAAGAGAGGCCTATTTTGGTCAATTGGGTCTTGTCAGCGCCTTAAGAGCTTTCCAAGCGATACTAGTCTTTTAACTATGTAGATAAAGTTTAAAATTATTTCACACTGAAAGTTCTCGCCGGCCGCTGCGTTCCCGGGGTGAATCGGCCCGAAGCAGAAGAAAAAGCATGTTCTAAAATTTTTACAAGTTTACAAGGTCCTGAAAAATGCTACAACCATCCAATTCAAGCCGACAAGCAGCTTTGTTTTATTCCGGTTTCAATTGAATGTCTACCGGTTTAATGCAGACACATTATGACACTTTAACTCAGTAACACAATGCAATGACACGTAGTCATGTACGTGATCGTGATCCGAGGCCCCAGCACGAACGCACGGAGCTAACGTATGTAATGTTGTAACGATTGTTGAATCGGAAATAGAATTTCGGTTAAAATTTTTGCGACAAGCACAATATTAAGTATCATCATAGATAAGAATAACATTTAAAATTAAATAAATATTATGTGCGAAATGAGTATATTCCATTTTCAAAATTGTTGAATTTACTTGCATAACGTTCACGTAGCGCATTCGTGCTAGGGTCTCGTAGCTCAATGCAAGCTGTAATCATATTGACGGTAGTTGCGTTAAAAACGATTCAACTAACATTACTACAAATTTTATCCACCTTGTGCTATCACATATGTATTCATTAACCGACTTCAAAATAAGGAGGAGAGTATGCATTCGGCGTGTTTTTTTTTCATGTATGGACACTGATTTCTCAAATCAAATCTAATCAAATCAAATCAAATCCTTTTATTGTAGGCATAGGTTATACATGCAGATGTTAGGTAAATTACAGATCCATTATGTCCTGCCTAGTAGGCATGCAATAAAAAAAATATGTCAACATGCAGTACATATAAAAAATGTAGTTATCACTTATAAAGCAAATCTTACAAAAATAATTAGTGACAGATTGTAGTATTGGTGACAGATTGTAGCTGGTACTAATTATTAAAAAATCTTGGATCGTGTAGCTGGCTTTGTCAATAAAAAAAAATATATTTGAATAGTGGGAGTTCCTTGGTTCTCCGCGATTACTGGGCCGATTTACGTGATTCTTTTAGTGATTTTTTTATTTGGCAAAGGAAACACGCGCTGTAGTTATTATCTATAAATTGAATGTTTTTTGAGTTAGCTTCAATAATACGTTTTTGATCCACTACATTAAATTGATATTATAACTTCCAGCCACTATTATTTACATAGCAAGTAGGAGTAGCTATACGAATTTGGGTAGGATAGGTATCACAAATAAAAAACTTATTACAAACAAAAACAAAGGTCTTCCAAAAAAAAAAAAATACAAACTGAAAATAACTTGAATTTCGAAATTCGGTGCTAAAAAAACATCCGAAATTAATGCAACGCTGCCATGGCAAAAATAAGTTAGAAAAAGCATTTGCTTCTACGAACTTAAAACTCCCAGTCTACCCAGAAATTCTTAATAATAAAATAATATTTTTGTAGACATTTAGAACTAAGTATTGTATTTATTTGATTTAATATTTTGTTGTTTATATCTCATTGTATGCTACACCGGTTGACGTCATCGCGTCAACACCAGCTGTCGCTGAAAACCAGCACTGGGGCTCTGTCTCGCATAGACTCGCAGCATTATGCTGAGCGATGGCCGTTTTGCGTAGATATGATGAAAATTTTCTCTCAACTTGTTCTTTTCGTGTTTGTGTTCTTTCTTTGTGCCATGTTTCCCACAAATAAACGTATTTTCTTTCTTTTTTTCTTGTAGTTTCCCGAACCAATCTACATAAAATCTCGCTACATTTCACAAACTGCAGTGAACGACATCTCAAGGTTATTCCAACCCTTTTGGTACGTTCGTTCAACTCAACAAGATTCCGTGGGAGGCAAACAGCTGTTACCTCTGAATTACAATTTGGTATATGCATAATGTATAGCTATGTATGTATGAAGATGGAAGTGGTTTGTTGAAGATTTTACTAGCAGCACCATTTTAAGGAAATAGGAAATTGATTCGAATTTTATGCTACTAGATTCGTCAGAACTCTGAGTGATTTGAGGTTTCCGGATTTACTTTTTAAAGCACCATGCTCTGATATTCATCATCATCATCATTCATAATTTCACCCGGAAGACGTCCACTGCTGGACAAGCAGCCTCCACTTCGACCGGTTTGTGCTTCCCGCATCCAGTGGATTCCTGCGGCCTTCACAAGATCATCGGTCTACCTTGTAGGAGACCTTCCAATAATACGTCTTACGGGACGCGGTCGCCACTCCAGAACCTTTCGGCCCCATCGGCCACCTGTTCTGCGAGCAATGTGCCCTACCCACTGCCACTTAAGTTTGGCAATTCTTCGGGCTACGTCGGTAACCTTGGTTCGGCTGCGAATCTCTTCATTTCTGATTCGATCACGTAGGGAAACTCCAAGCATAGCCCTCTCCATTACTCTTTGAGTGACTTTAAGCCTTTTAATAAGGCCTATTGTAAGCGACTACGTTTCAGTGCCATAGGTCATCACTGGCAACACGCACTGGTCAAAGATTTTCGTCTTGAGACACTTCGGTAGGTACTCTGATATTGCAGTCTTTAACAATTTCTAACATAGATAAAAGGAAAACATCGCGTTAAAACCTAGATTTTATGATCTGAATGAAACCTAGACTTCACCAAGACAATGAAAGAAAGAAAAACAGATGTATTTGTCACAGCAACACGTGTACAAAAAAGATAATTAACCCGAATTATCTGCCTAGCCTTTTTCCAACTATGTGGGGGTGCAGCTGAATACCAGTATTTTACATGGAGCAACTGCCTATCTCACCTCCACATTCACAACCCAGTTACTGGGTAATACGATACCTCTTGGTAAGACTGGTTGTCAGACTTTCGGGCTTCTGACGACCCTTAACAACGGTCAAACATCCACGAATGACAGCCGGGACCAAGCGTAGCTTAACCTGATGGCGATCCATCAGGTTAAGCTACGGGTATTATTACTTCGCCCTTCACCTTCAGCCTCGAGCTTCTCATTCCAGTCATCAAATTCATTCAACAAAATCACAAACTCACAAACATTTATAAACAAAAACAAATGAAAAAGTATCTAGCAATTTAATTTTTAGTTTTTTTTCTTTTTAATTAATTAAGTAATAAAATATTATCCTGTACAGCGTGTATCAGCTGTTCATTCAGCGTGTACCATGGAAAAAGTTGGCCAGTTTAATGGTCTGTACCACACCCTTACATATGACCATACAATGTATGATACACGCTGTCTTCCACAAAAAAAAAAACAGTCTAGAACGATCGGATTCATAAATATGTGATATGCTAAACCTCTTACAGCAAAAATTCACAAAACAGTCGCTGATTTGAGGTCGATTAATCAAAATTTAATATTAAAAATAAAAAGTTGCCATGTATCATATATCATAATTGAAATGATCTTTCATGTTATGCATTAAAACTTATAGAAATACTGTATTTCTTCTGTAAAATCACGTAAATCAGTGAAATCAGGCAACATTTCGGAAATGGCCTCTTACTTTGTTCCATAAAATACCTCTATCTTAAATAATAACATATTGTATCAGTTATTTAATAACCCAAAATCTCCGACTCGGTATTATCCCCCACATCCAAATTGTTGGTTGAGCATAATTTACAATTTTGCTGATATGTAGAAGATAGTTTTATCGTAGTTTTAGGACGAAGTTACAGTGTAGTTTTATATACTCTGTGTCTCGGGACGAAAAGTTAAATAAAGGTAGGTAGGTACTAAAGAAGTTAGCACCTACAGATTGACGTATGTCGAGCGTCACATTGAATATACAAGGTGTCGTTTTGCATCCTCGTTAAATTCAAGGATGTAACTATGCTAATGATTCTCGACACGAATCTATAATAAAATAAGTAGATTTTTTTTCTTTTTTTCTAATTTTCGGAAATCTGCATGTGTGGGACCATACATGATAAAACGCTGCCCGTGTGATACCGCACTGTAACTGCCCTTTTACACACACACTACCGTATACACAACGGGGTGATTATGTTATGTGAAAGTATTCTAAAATACTGTCAAACTTAAATAACTAAAAAAACGTATGTATTAATTATTGAGCAGGTATCGTAATTTTATTTGATTATATATGTCTTTCCCAGCAGCCTCCTAAAATTTGACGAGGATGCAAAACGACAACTTGTAGAATACTAAAAATAAAAAAAGACATGCACTATATATACCTACACCTACACACGAAACTTCTTATTTTTAAGGTTTTTTTGAAGGAAAAACGGAACCTTTAAAGATCACTTTTTTATCCGTCGTTCACAGAGTTTGTTCTCGAGATCTATGCAATGTAGGAATTTGAATTTTAGCATAATATTAGGTCTTGATGACGCGAAAGCAGATCGCGAGTCGAAGACCAAAAAAATATGTTTTATTTTTGTTTTATTTCCTTTATAACTATTTAGAGTAGCTAGATAATTTATGTTACAGCTTGGGTACTGACAGGCTTTCTTGGCACCTACATTAAAAAAAACATCTACTTATACCTAAAGATTTACCATTCCCAACTACATATGCTGGGGTCAGATTCCAGTCTAATCGGATGCAGCTGAATACCAGTATTTTACATGGAGCGACTGCCCATCTATTCTGACCTCCACAACCCAGTAAGTGTGTAATACGATACCCCTTGGTTAGACTGGTTGTCAGACTTTCAGGCTTCTGAATACCCGTAACAACTGTCAAAGATCTACAAATAACAGCAGGGACCAACGGCTTAACGTGCTTTCCGAGGCACGGAGGGGTCTTGGTATGTAAATATGGTCACCCACCTATGGACCAACCGCAGCAAGCGTAGCTTAACCTGATGGATCGACGCGTGCAGCTGTTATTATTTAGCCAAGGAGGACGTATTGCATTAAAATTAGACCCAGTCTTCTGGTTAGCAAAAATAATCATCAATACACGGTCCCAATACAATAAAGGTTCTGGAATGGCGACCGCGTACCAGAAGACGTAGCGTTGGAAAGCCTCCTACAAGGTGGACCGATGACTTTGTGAAGGCCGCAGGAATCCGCTGGATGCGAGAAGCACAAAACCGGTCGAAGTGGCGGTGAAAGACGTCCACTGCTGGACATAGGCCTCCCTGGCCTATGTCCAGCAGTGGACGTCTTTCGGCTGAAATGATGATGATGATGACACGGTCCCCAAGTTTATTTATACAGTGTACTGTTATGATATTCTTCGTAAAAAAATCACGTAAGTAGGTCCAGTAAACACAGAGAAATCCATGTATGGAAAAAAAACCTCGCCTAATGCATAACCTCCTTCTATTTTAAAGTCGGTTAAAATGGGCAAATGTCCTAAGTGTACCAACGGTTCCAAATGGGGGTCCATTCATCCATCAGACCAAAATTCAAAAATGAAACTACACTCAGAATGTATCCAAACCTCTTTAGAATTTCAAAAACACTTCGGTTCCCATAAAATATCGTCTAAACATTTTAAGACGAGCTCCATCCTTCTTGGCTTATACCAAAATATATTAGTAAGCTGAATTTAATAAAACCAAGTTGTGTGTGTTGGAACATCGCCAGGGACAGATGGTGGGACATTAGACAAACATGATACCGGTGTATGTACTAAGTTAAAGGTTCTTTGGAAAACATGCTGATGCAGGGAAGTTGGTGAAAGGTGGGTTGCCAGTATATTATTGATGTAACGGAGCGAACCATCTTAGCGAAGGTGGAGGTGGAAAAAAATAATTACCTAAGGAAAATAATCGACGATTTGGTAATAAGAATTGACTAAAAAATGCTTGTAATGTGGTAATTATTTTGACAACCTTTGAGCAAATTCAACCTTTCCATGCTACTTGAATAAAGTTGTATGAAATTTCATTGCTGGTGAGTTTTAGTCACCAGCATATTACTCGTACTTTGAAGATCCATGATTGTTTCAAAAATGGTCAGGTGCAAAAAGATTTTATTCAGAATTTGGCTGTATGGTGCGAGCAGTACAATTATCATTGCCTGATAAAAAAAAGCAAAAGAAACAAAAGCGCGTCATGGCGAAATTTTTTGCAACTCTCCATATTGTTTTCCATAAATTTTCGTGATATTCAAAATAAAATTGTAAAAATGAACTCTTCAAGCGACGAATCCTCAAACCCTGGAAAGGCGGTCCTGAATTTTAGTAACTGTACTTTCAGCAATTGTTACTTTAAGTAAATTGAAAGCTGAAAGCTGGTTTTATTTAAATTACTCGCATTGTTTGAGTAATTAAAAAAAATGAAAATTCAAAATTGTTTATTTCTTCAACAAGATTACAACAATTAGTTTATGATTGGAGCCTTATTTTAAGCAAACAATGCCTGTATTAGAAGACACCGCTCTTCTATAACAAAAGTAAGAAAAATATTAATAACATATTTAACATAGGTGTAGACAAGATTGGCAGTAGTATAGTTTGTGTGTGTGACTGAATGTGTGTCAGTGTGAGGGTGCAAGTGTACGAGTATCCGTATTCCGTTTCCTTATAAGTAAGTGGTTTGATCCATTCCAGTATATTTTTTTTGCATTCATAATATTGGTTTAAATGTAAAGCATTATACAAGCCCTGGTCCGCAATGACTGCGTTGCTGGCTACGGTGTGATGGTCTCAAGCTTAGCTTAGCTACGATCTCGGACTTCAAGCTTAGTCATCATTGCAGCCATTGCTGCAAACGCTCACGGGCTGTCCGCGCTATAAACGCTCACGGCCTTTATTCCAGCTAGTCCATCAAGAGCTGCAATGCTGACCACGCTGTGTTGGCTTTGAGTTGCGTTTTCGGCCATCATCTGCGCTGCCAGCAAAGAAATCATTACAGGCCGCGGCAGTAATGTACTATTAGTAGGGGTAAACTATATTCCACAGAAAACAGTTTTGCGGCTTTTTGATCACTTAATAACTGCTTCGTTAGTCTAGTCGTCGCAAGCGCTACTGCTGAGCATTAGGGCCTGGGTTTAATTCCCGGGTCGGGCAAAAGTGTTATTGGAATTTCTATCTGGAATTTCTCAGTAGCAGCCCGGAGTCTGGATTTGTGTCTGGTTGATGGCAATAGACTCGCCCCCTATTACATGGGACTTAAACATAACTGGCGAAATGTGGGTGTACTGTTAGTACACTTCTGCCTAACCGTTCGGGGAATACAGTTCACTTAGTTGATACTGTGATAGAGACAGGATAGATAGATACAGGGTCAAATTTAAATACCTAGCGAAACTCCTCAGACGTGATGTGTATCGATCGGTAACTAAACACAATAAAACAAAAACAGAAAAAAAAATGTCTTTTTGGAAGTCAACGACCGCTTGTGGTATTGTCAGCTGAAGCAGGAGTTGAGAAAATCTGTTTTATTTTGTTTTATATTCAGATATTGATAAATATCCATTACTTCTGTGAAGTGTACCTAGTCAAATATGAACGAGCAAGACTTGTTAAAAATATATTTATTTAATTAAGGACACGTGTGCTCAGCATGAGCTTTATAATACGAGAACCCTTAAATCTAAGTTACAAGGACATATACATATACAAACAGACGGTTTACATGTGTGTGTATGGAAGGTTTACATGTGTTGTCTGTGGCGGTTCTTAACAATGGGAATGCAGCTCGTATAACGGATCATACTTCTAATATTTTTGACAGTCATTACTTTAGGATTTATTGCATTTATGTATTATTACCAGGAACTACTGAGTGGCACGTTATGAACGAGCCTTATAATATAGTTCATAGAAATGGTTAGCTAGGCATAACTCATTACGGTTGGTGACAATGGTTTGCTATGTTAGATTCCACAAAAAAAAAGTGTGGTTTTATGAAACTACGATGTAAGTGAAACTTTTAACGCTACACGGTTAGCTGATGCGAGCCATGGGCGCCACCATATTGGCCTTGGCTGCTCTGCCGAGCGCCTTTCACTTTCCCCCTACTCTACGGCCGGCTGTAACGCGACATGCGATAGATGGACGAAAACATTTGAGGCGATGGAAAAAAAAAACATTTTAAAACGTCATCAAATTAATATTTTTTTTGTTTTATCATGCTTAGATATTGAGACCTATCACGTTTGTGGCAGAGTTTCCCCTAGCTAATTTAATTTAATCCTGTAGAAACATGAAACATAATATACCGAGTTCACACAAAAGACGTAGCACAACACACAAAAGAACAGTTAACTGATAACAAATTACATGAATATAATATATTAAAAAAGCCCCAATATACCAAAAATAAAAAAAAACATACATATAAATAGAGTGACACAGCGTAGCGACTAAAGACGAAGAACTTTGAAATAGATATTCCTTAGACAGTGCAAAATACACTAAGAAAGGACTTCTCGAATTTCTACTCCTTCGAAAGGCTGACGGGGTTGAAGTACGTATCTATTAAGAAGTCGGTTTCAACAGATAGATAAAACATTTATTTGGTGCACACAAAAGCCATAGCACGACACACAGTAGCACAATTAATAGATAATACGAGTATATTACATGAATTGGTGCGAATATACAAAAAAGAAAAACATACTTAAAGAAATAGAGTGACACTATGACATACTTTAAATCAATTATCGAATATAGGTGCGGTGTGCGTCTCAAGGCTGCAACAAATGGGCGTCCAGCTCAGCATGTGTCAGGCTAATATACCTGACGCTGATATTCTGCTGGATCCCTGCAGTGACACACGGACGTCGAGCAGACGAGATAAATTGGTGTTGTGACAAAGTGTTATGCGCGGAGTGAAATTATGTAAGTATGCAGGCGAGCGTTGAGCTACATAAGTTCTGAGTTGAGCTGCACGATTACTGACAAATGCGTGCACTGACTGGACCGGTCCACTCAATTTGCGAGGTATCAAAATACCCTTTCAGACACCGATCTACACGGTCTTCGCATGATCTGAACAAGATTATGGTCTGGACTACGGCCTTTCTTCTCAGAGTAGTCAGACAGGAAACGCCGACCTCATCTAGTTTTTAAAATATGATTGACGTGTAAAGATGTTTGTACAAACCTACTTACAGAAATAAAATATTAAAGGGTAATTAAGGCTTTATTTACTTCGAAGACGATTTTCTTAATTAGACCTCCGTTACAATTCCGCACAGTGTATTATAGAGATTTTAATAAAAATTTCAGTATTATAATCTTCCTAAAACAGCGGTATACTTGAGAAAAAAAAAATAAAAACTAAAAATAAATATATCTGATTTCTCTGGCTCTAAGCAATTTACGCGATTTTTTAAAGCTCTTATAATGAAGCCTAAAAGACACTTTTGAACTACCTTAATTACTTTTTATTGCAATTAGTTTTTGGTATAGACTCTTTTTTTATTTGGATGAAGACTTTAAGAGATTAAAAAAAAAAAACTACTTGATTAAGCATATTTATCACTCGGAAGATCTACTCCCACGTTTTAAATGACTGATTATATCTGTATTTTTAGAAATACAGATATAATCAGTCATTTAAAACGTGCAAAACGACTCCTTGTAGAGACCATTTTTCGGACGTCAGCGTTTTATTAGTAAAACGCTGATTAAATCAAATTCAAGGAGGTAACTATGCTAATGATTCTTGACACGAATCAATAATAAAATAAGTAGGTCTTTATTTTTTTCGTATTTTCGGAAATCGGCTTATGTGGGACACGCATGTTATAACGCGGCGCATGTGATACCGCACTGTAACTGCCCTTTTACACACACACTACCGCATACGCAACGGGGTAATTCTGTACTGTGAAAGTGGTGTATTCTAAAATACTGTCAAACTTAAATAACCAAAAAAACAAATAAGTATTAATTATTGAGCAGGTATCGCAATTTTATTTGATTATATATGTCTTTCATAGCAGTCTCCTGAATTTTGACGAGGACGCAAAACGACACCTTGTATAATACTTTACTCCGTCAAAAACGGAGGCAGATGCGGATACAGAGGTACGATTTCTTGCGGAAGTTCCGCACTTGCGGAGGCGGAGGCGATGTTGTGTTACAACCCTAACTGATAGGGTTAGGGACCTCGTAGTAGACGAGAAGCCACGCAAGCGGTTTGCCAATCTTCAATCATGCATGTTGGAAGATGTTTATGCTTTCCGAGACACGGAGAGGTTTCGATATGTAATTGATGATCACCCATCCACGAACCGACCACGGCAAACGTAGCTTAGCCATCGGTCGACCCGTGTGGCTGTTATTATTTAGCCACTCGCCCCTTTCACATTAACATTAAGGCGCTGACAAGACCCAATTGACCAAAATAGGCTTCCCTTAAGAAAAAAATTGCCCAAATCTGTATACTTTGTGGTAGCGCAAAAAATATATGTTAATTTTGAACATATTTCGCAGAAGTTGGTTGCTACCAAAACACGTTTTGAAAAAGTCTCGCCACAAACTAGATTAGATTAGATTAGATTTATTTATTTGCCAACAATGTAGGTACAAGTATAAGATGGTACAAAAAAAAGTGTTTCCGCTACATTCTACCTTACGGCATGCAAAAGTCTTACAATATTAATACAAAATCATAACTAACATGTCAAAAAAATTAATGAAAAAATGTAAATAATTCAACCTAGGTATTAATTAGCATTATTCTGTTATAAAGTTATTTATATATTATTATCATTTAAAAAGTCTTTTATACAATAATAACATTTTTCTAATAATAATGGCGTCAATCTTGATTTAAATATTCGTAAGGTGTTTTCTTTAATACGGCTCGGAATTTTATCTAACGTTAAACTTACCTCTTACCTTGAGTTCTAATCCAAAATATCTGTATTAAATATCAACAAACGTTACGTATTTAATTAGAACAAAAACGTCTTATTGAATGCAGAACGTGGTTGTTTTTTATTTTCGATTACTCAACTCAATTTTGAGTAAATAGATAATTACTTTATATTTTGCAATAAATTACAAGCGTTGTGTCATCGCGCTTCTCTTTATTTTCTATGCAATCTGAGAGGGACCGCGGTTTAGGTGTTGTCAGCGTCTTAACTCTAAAAACACCAATAACACCAATCACCAAATAATTTTCCTCCCCTCCTTGTTTCTCTCAGTAATATTTCTCCCAGTCCTCATCAAACGTAAATAAAAGTTCTCCAAGTGAGTTCTATTTACTGTAAGAACTTCGGAAGTAACTTAGGGAAATAATAAGTAGTTATGAGGGATAACTTTGTCATTCTCGTCCTTCTCACATGAGTTGAGCAATAAATTTTGTTAGCGTTGTAAAGCGTGATGTGAATTTTTGTGTGTAGTTTCTTTGTGGAGGGAGTGAGGGGCTTGTGGCTTAGTATTAACAGCCGCACGGGTCGATCGAGCAGGTTAAGATACGCTTGCCGCGGTTGGTCAGTGGATGGGTGAACATCTTTACATACCAAGTGCCTCTCCGTGCCTCGGAAAGCACGTTAAGCCTTGGTCCCGACTGTCATTTGTAGATCTTTGACAGTCGTTACGGGTCGTCAGAAGCTCAAAAGTCTGACAACCAGTCTTACCAAGGGGTATCGTGTTACCCAGTAACTGGGTTGTGGAGGTCAGATAGGCAGTCGCTCCATGTAAAATAGTGGTATTCACCTGTATCCGGTAGGACTGGAAGCTGACCCCAACATAGTTGGGAAATGGCTAGGCAGATGAGTTTCTTTGTGGAGGTGAATTTCAGTAGGCTTACCATGACGCTTTCTATTTCTACTCTACTAGTAGAATAGAAATCGCTAGCCTACATTTCTCGGCAGAAAACGAAGTCTACTCTTCCGTCGACAAAACGCTTCTCTACGGTTTTCGTGCGAAGCCTTCAGGTGTTAAGATGGGTTTTAAATGTGAAGATGGTGGAGTAGAAAGTTCTGTCTGTTTTGGTTAGGTGTAAGGTTAGTTTTACTTTAGTTCGTTCAGATCTTTTTCGAGTCTTGTAGGGTATTTTTAAGACTTGATTTTTTTTTTAGACTTGCTTTCGGAAGGCTAGGTGTAGATACGCTAGAAATACCACACTAAATAAGGCAGGCTTAATATCAGCTATCATTCCCTGACATGCGTCTAGTAATCGTTCAATCGCGTGCGAGAGCTTAGTTAGCCCAATAAACTTTTTGTCACAAGCCACTTTGATCCCGCTTTATATATTATCTTATTTTGACATTATTCACCTAATGACTGCCACCCGAGACCAGTGAAGTTGGAGATGCCTTAAAGGAGAGAACTTGTACTTAATAGTATCTAAGGCACAAGTACTCTAAAGCATCTTGATAGTTTGGAAACCGGATACTTGAACTAAACTTCTCAATTGTTGGTTGTTTAATCGCTTTATAACGGGTTTGTTGCGCACAGACGAGAGAAGAGAGAGAAGAGAAGAGAGAGAAGTTTGATGAAAGGCATAGGTAAAAGCTATGACCTGAGTTCAGACATAGGCTATTTTTTATTCCGGTAGTATGTTCCCCTGGTATAATTTAAGCCGCGGGAAACACCTAGTAATATTATAAACGCGAAAGTGAGATTGTTTGTTTGTTACGCTTTTACACTAAAAAGGCTGAACGGATTTGGATGAAATTTGGCACATGGTTAGACCATGACCTGGAGAAGGACATAGGCTGCTTTTTCTTTCTGGATCGCAGACAAGCAATCGGGCAAAAGCAAGTAAAAAAAAAAAGTTTGTTTCTCGTCATTAAAAAATAAAAAATACAATATGGTTATATATTATCTTATTTTGACATTATTCACCTAATGACTGCCACCCGAGACCAGTGAAGTTGGAGATGCCTTAAAGGAGAGAACTTGTACTTAATAGTATCTAAGGCACAAGTACTCTAAAGCATCTTGATAGTTTGGAAACCGGATACTTGAACTAAACTTCTCAATTGTTGGTTGTTTAATCGCTTTATAACGGGTTTGTTGCGCACAGACCTCAACGCGCGAAGTAAACTGACGACACGGTTGGCGTAATGGCTGAGCGATCGACTGCTACGCAGCGTGTCGCGGGTTCGATCCCCGCACGGAACAAGTATTTGTATGATCTGCAAGTAATTGTTCTGGGTCTGGGTGTTTGTGTTTGTGTTTGTGAGTTTCTATGTTTGTAAACGCACCCACAATACAGGAAGAAATTCCTAGTGTGGGGCAACGTTTAAAAAAAAAAAAAAAAAACTTCGCGTTTTTTTTAATCGAAAATAAAGCTTCCTATAGCATTTGGTTTCAATGTATGCGACAAGCACAATTAATATCACCCATAATATGAATAAACTCTTAAAACTGAATCCTAACTTATCCATGCTAATATTATAAATTCGAAAGTACGTAACTCTGTCTGTGTCTGAAGGTAACCCTTTTCACGCGTAAACCACTGAGCAGATTTCGATAAAATTTGGCGAGGAGCTATATGACATCTTAGGAAAGGATATAGGCTACTTATTATTTTAATAATAATCCTGTAAGGGGTAATATAGGGGATGCAAGTTTGTATGGGAAACCCAGCATTTCTTTAGTTAGGTATACGAAAATTCAAATTTAAGCTTTTGGTAAGACATAAACAAATACGTGTTCAGCGTTTTTGTAAAATTATCCTCCAAAGGGGTATATAGGGATTGATTTTAAAATTCATACTAATATTGATAGCTTTGTGTACTTATTTATAAAATATTTAAAAGATTGGAAATATGGTCATAGTCCGTCGCTCGGGCAAAAGTTATTTAATTTAAAGTCATTAAAATAACTTGGCTAACACGCACACACTTATGTAATTAATGGCGGTGCCAGGGTATTTCAAATTTTATTAATGGTGATCATTTTAAAATTAATAATAATAATATTTTTAAGTTTTACGAAATTTAGGCCCACTAGCACAACCAATCATTAAATACGTTTAACGATAAACCAATATAAATGTAATTTATTTCTGTCAACTGTTTGAAGTTGTCAGGTATGATGAATGACGTTTTAAATACATATTTTCAGCGCTAAATGTCGATATGTATGGTATTTGGTGCAACGGGCCTTGGAATCATAAAAACCTATTTTATATATAAAAAATATGATTTGTCTATCTGTCTATTTGTTACCTCTTCACGCCTTATCAGCTGAATGAAGTTTGATGAAAGGCATAGGTAAAAGCTATGACCTGAGTTCAGACATAGGCTATTTTTTATTCCGGTAGTATGTTCCCCTGGTATAATTTAAGCCGCGGGAAACACCTAGTAATATTATAAACGCGAAAGTGAGATTGTTTGTTTGTTACGCTTTTACACTAAAAAGGCTGAACGGATTTGGATGAAATTTGGCATAGGCTGCTTTTCATTCTGGATCGCAGACAAACAATCGGGCAAAAGCAAGTAAAAAAAAAAAGTTTGTTTCTCGCCATTAAAAAATAAAAAATACAATTTGGTACATGAAAATTATAACAATTCTTAAAAAAATATAGTAATAAAGTAATATTAGTAAATATTATAATTATTATATATTATATTATGAAAAGAATATGTATTTTAAAACAATCGTTCAAAACGTTCAGTTTACTTCGTGCGTTCGTGCTACAAGCTCATATTTGTGTTTGTAAACGTTTTGGATCACACATAAAAAGAGCAAACTCACAAGAAATCTGCTAACTCCCAAAAATAAAGCCCTGCGAACCTAAGTACCTACCTTGCCTACAATAAATACCTTAAATGGTGGCGGGGCGTTGCCCTACAAATCAGCAGTTTGTACAAAGCTGTGTTCAGATGTTCGGGACTTATCGCTAACTATCGCCGTCTATCGTTGTGGGCGGGTCCATCAGCCATCCATTCTGATAATGGGGATCTTTGATATAATGTGATCTCGTTAAAATGGTTTGAAAGTAAAATATGTTCTGTAGGAACTTTGTATATTTGCTGTTTCAGAATATTTCTTGATTATAATATCGTTTATTCACTTATGTAAATAAACGATATTATAATCAAGAAATATTAATTTAATATAGTTAATGTCAATAATCATCTTCTAACTCGGTTATCCAAATTACAAGATGGTTATTACCATTAACTAAATTAAATTAAAACTGAGTTAAACCTAAAAGAGGCCCTTGAGGCATTGTACCGAGGATGCTGACGGCATTTCCTCGCTGAATTGCAATGCTGATGCGTTGCGCGAGAAAGCCGCCAGCTTTTCGGTCACCAGTTGCATCAACTAGACGTTTCCCGATTTCCGCAAATAACTTATGCGCACTGGGACCCCACGGACCGAGGGTCTCGACGCCAAAGGGCACAAAGTTGTACTCTCTGTCAAGGCCTCTATATTTCTTGATTAATAGTAAGTCTATCATCTATGAGCTAATTGTAATCCGTTATTCTATAAACAGCTGATCAGTGATTTCCAATGACCTCTGAACTGACCAAAATCAACACGGTACGCCGAGGGAACCGAGGGTTGGTACTTCCGAAAAAGATTGTGGCACCACTATATGGAACAAGTTGGTCAAATTCAGTTTTATTTATAAAACCCATAAATGTCTTAGCCAATGGGTCTACACGTAAAACGCGTTAATTTCATTTCCATTACAGAAGTAGTTAGCTTAAGTGTAGTTACTTTAGGCGGGAGGAAACACCCGGGTGTCACGCTGTGTGGATTGCCCGGAGGACACGGTGGAGCATACGGTGGAGGTCTGCCCGGCTTAGGCAGAGCACCGCCATGTCCTCGTGGAGGCGACCGGTGGCAGAGATGTCTTGCATCCGTTCCTGGTTCAGGCCGTGGTACGGAGCGAGAAGGCATGGGCAGCCGTTACCTCCTTCTGCGAAGCAGTAATACTCGCGAAGGAGGAGGCGGGACGGTTGTGGGAAAGGCAAATTTCACGCCTTCTCGCCCCTTGCCACCGCAGGAGACGCCGTGGGCGTCGGGAATCACTGCCGGATTTCCGGCCACGTAGGTGCGGGCTTGCGGACGGTGAGCAATGGGTAGCTCGCCGTCCGGTAAGGACCAGGCCCGGGTCGACGGCGCGTTGTGTCACACGCGCGCCTCAAAGCGACGTCAGCACAAGTGTAGGGGTCCACTAGAGCCGATGCCTGCCGGGGTCGCGTGGAAGTCCAAAAGGGTTACCGAGGCCCCTGGCTACACAGGCAACGGAAGGAATACGGGTGGGTTTTAGTCAGTAAGAGTCTGACACACCCTACCGCTCCGCCCAGAGCAGGAGAACGGTTTGATAATTTCCCACCCAAAAAAAAAAGTGTAGGTACTTTTCCAGAATATTTTCATGAAGTAAAATGAAAAAAAATGAAAATGTAAAATGTATTGTAGATAGAAAGAAAGAAAGAAAGAAAAACTATTTACAAGATTTACTTTTATTTCTTGAATACGAGGCTTTTGGCTTACTTTGTAGGCGGGTATTCGATGTATTTTTTTGCAAGTGCGTTTTGTTTGTGGAGAATAAACAATGTTTCTTTCTTTTTATTTATTGGGACTTGCACCGAAGGATCACAAATTAAACTAAACACCCTCACAAAACATAAAAAAAAATTGTAAAATAAAAATCAAAACAGAAACGAGGCCAAACAAGCCCAAACGACGCCTGTACGAGTCCAAAAGTCTCCTATCTCAGCGTAATATTGCGAAATTTAAAAATAAATGTCGCGGCGCTGGTATTCTGATAGGGCCTACAGACAGATACAGAAATAAATAATAAATAAAAAAATAGATGTGTAAAATCCTAACTAACATAAATGTGAAATGACTTTATTTGTTTGTTACGCTTTGACGCTAAAACGGATGAACAGATTTAGATGAAATTTGGCACATGGGTACACCATGACCTGGGCTATGACGTAACAACGTATTTTTATCTCGATATTCCCACGGAATCGATACTTGTGCGGCTGAAACCGCAGGGCGCAGCTAGTAACATATAAAATGTGTACCACGTGTCAGCGCCCGACGTAAATTTTATTTACACAAATATGTAGTTGCATCTTCCTGATAAATGGATAAACGAGTTAATTTGTCATTTTGTTAATCTCGTTATCACTCTCCAAAACTTCTACTTATCCTGTCCTTGTTCCAGTCTTCTTTTCTTATCTCACTTACCCTATCTAAGGCACTCCGTCTCTAACGTGAATTACCCTGTCCAACCCTCACACTTTCCCCTTTCCGTAACATCAGCAAAAATCAGCATAAGTTAATAATACACGAAGTTCAAAAACAAATAAATATAAATGTTACGCCATTGTCTCACCTGCCCCTATTTTTGGATAAGATAACTTTGGAGGTGGCCCCAAGTTCGCACTCTTATTAGTACTTTTTATTAGTTTGGTCTTTCAAAAGTTTTGGATACGATGAAACTTTGGAATATGCATCGTAATGTATGGTTTTTATGTAGATGCCTTTGTAACATTCCTACGTTTGATGATAAAACGATAGTTCTGGTTTACTAAGTTCTATCATCTTCTATATCTATATTATACAAGGTGTATTTTTTTTGATATCCCATAACTCTAGGGTATGAATGAGACCATATCAAAGAATTATCTGGCTTATGAATTATTTATCTTTTTTTTTTTCAAAATATTTTGACAAAGTCACGATTATTAATCATATTATATAACATAATCAGCCTATAATGTTCCCACTGCTGGGACACAGGCCTCCTCTCTGTGAGAGGGAGTGGGCCGTAATCCACCACGCGGGCCCAGTGCGGTTTGGTAGATGTCACATGTCTTCGAATTGTTGGTTCTAGGACATGCCGGTTTCCTCACGATGTTTTCCTTCACCGTTTTGAGAGAAGTGGTGATGTAATAATTTACACAAAGTAAAGCGCCAGTCTGGGTTCGAACCTACGACATACAACTCGTAAGTGGCGGTCGTTACCACTGGGCCACCACTGCTCTTAATAATAATATATAAATAATAATAATTAATTGGTCAAGGACAGCTAATGATTTTCTATTGTTTGACACCGAATCGGAGTCGCGCGGGGCTTAACAGGTTAATATTAATAAACAAATTTATTTTATTTTATTATTAATTTTAGTAATGTAAAACACTCGCGTTCTTACGTGAAATATGACAACGTCACAATTTCTTAGCTGTACATATAAATTATTGCTTTGAATGAAAATTAATTGCTCGTATTTTATCAATGAAACTTAGATACCGACACACATCGAGAGTCTAGTGTTAGTAATATGATATCTTCGAAACTATGCATTTTTGGACCACATATTCCAGGACCTTTTGTATTATTTTTACTTATAGAATATAACCCCAGAGTTATGGGATATCAAAAAAAAAAAGTTGTATATATACTGGTATATTTAAATAAAATGCTTTATTTCCTTACACACTAATAAGTGTGTAAGGAAGCCTTATCTTTCTAATGATCTTATGTGATTTTATTGCCTAAAAATAATTATACGTATTAACTAAGTTTTTTTACTCTTCTAAAATTGTGTACGTACAAAACTGTATTTATTGCTATGGTGTACAAGGACCGCCATGGATAGCGGTACAAGCCTCCTCCAGCCGTTTCCAAGGTGTTCTGTTTCTAGCGATTCTGTTAAATACCTAACATAACACATAAGAAAACATCACGCCTTGTTTCCCCGAAGGGTTGGACAGAGGTGTACCTGTAGTACACCCACATTTCAACAGTTAAGTTTTAAGTCACATGTAATAGGGGGCGAGCCTATTGCCATCAACTGGTCACGAATCCAAACACCGGGCTGCTACTAAGAAATTCCAGACAGAAAAACCACATAATACTTTGCCCGTCTCGGGAATAGAACCCAGGACCTCATAGCCACCCTGTTTAAACATATTATGATAAATGACAATCTATACATATTATAAATTAAAGTTGCCTTTCATGTCTGTCTGAGTGTCTACGTCTTTCTTCTAAACTACGCAACGGATTTTGATACGGTTTTCATCATCATTTCGAGAAATTATTTCGGAAGGTTAATGTGTAATACCTACGTTAATATTAAACCGACATATACAGGGTGAAATTAAATTACGTAGCGGACCTCCGTAGACGTGATGTGTACCGATACCTAAACATGATAACATAAATAAGAAATTAATTTGATGAGTTTTTTTGGGTCTTCAACCGCAATGTACTGTAGTCATTTGAAACATCAGTTTTAATAAATCTTTTGTTTTTTTTTGTGTAAACTTCACAGATGTGATGGGTTTTGATATCTAAACACGGTAAATTAAAAAAAAAAACTGATTTTCTCAACTCATACATCAAGTAACATAACGACAAGAGGCCAATGACTTATAAAAAATAAAAAAATGTATTTAGATATCGATACCCATCAAGGCTTTGAAGTTTCGCTAGCTCATTTAATTTGAACCTGTATAATAAAGAAATCTGGATGTTTTGTCAAGGCGAAAAACCATGCGAAGCAGGGGTGAGTCGCTAGTTTATTGATAAAAGCCTCATCGTCTATTAAGGCGTTGACAAGACCTAATTGACCAAAATAGGCTTCTCTTAAGTAAAAAAATTGCCAAATCTATATAGTTTATGGTAGCGGAAAAAATATATGTTAATTTTGAACATATTTCCCAGAACTTGGTCCAAAACTCGTTTTGAAAAAAATAACTCGATACAAACTAACGTTAAACTAACCTCTTACCTTGAGTACTAATCCAAGATATCTGTATTAAATATCAACATACGTTACGTATTTAATTAATCACAAGAACGTCATAATTGAATGCAGAACTTGGTTGTTTTTTATTTTCAATTACTCAACTCAATTTTGAGTATATAGATAATTGCTTCATATTATGCAATAAATTACAAGCGTTGTGTCATCGCGCTTCTCTTTCTTTTCTAGGAAATCTGACAGTGACCGTAGTTTAGGTGTTTTCAGCGTCTTAACTAAAATGTCAATTAAGGTCCAATCACTAAATTGATATTTAATATTAGGTTCTAAGCTTTAAATATATATATACTTTTTTTGGTTAAATAAATACATATATATAGGTATTTATTTACAAACATTTTTTTTTAAATATATTGTAGATACTTATTAAGGATGATTTACAAATGATATCATAATATTCTAGTTTATCGTTGTTTAGAGGCATAATTTACTTACTACTGTCGAATATGGGGCTTTGGGTTCGATTCCCAGGCCGGGCAAAGTGTTATTGGGTTTTTATATATGGAATTTCAAAGTAGAGGATAGTGATGGCAATAGACTCGCCCCCTATTACATGGTAGTTAAACTGAACTGGCAAAATGTGTGTGTACTATAGACACACGTCTCTTTTTTTTTTTTGGGAAGGAAATCATCAAATAACTTCTCTCCCTCTGGGCGGAGCGGGAGGGTGTGTCAGACTCTTACTGACTAAAACCCACCCGTATATTTTCCGTTGCCTGTGTTGCCAGGGGCCTCGGTAACCCTTGAGTACCTTCCCGCGACCCCGGTAGGCATCGGCCCTAGTAGATCCCTACACTTGTGCTGACGACATCTCTTTGAGGCGCGCGTGGAACACGCCGTCGCACTATGGAAAATCGTAGAACAACTGCTGATTAAAAATGGTTTTTGTCAATGTCGCTACTGGCATGCTTTTTTTATTTTACTCAATAGTTTAAGGACCAAACTAGACTATAATATCAAAAAATTATAAATATTAAATGAAATGATTTTTTTACAACACCACAAACTTTATAGTTTTGACGGACGTCCATGTCAGGCCCGTTCACTTCATCACTTTTAAATTGATTTTATTGTTATACGTTACAGGAAATGTATTATATATTTCTGGAAACCTCGTCTTTTGAAGAATATGAAACAGCTAATATGTATTTAATGTTATGTTAAGGTTCACCTTAAAATAATTGCAAAATAAAATATGGTGAAAAAAAAGTTTTTTTAAAGTTCAACGAGACTTTTGACAGTTACCCACGTTTACCCCTGCTTTAGATTTAATGTTGATTTGTAGCCTAACTATCCATAAACATAATCAAATAATAACAGCTGCGGATATTTGCGGGTTTCGGAGTAATTCATAAAAATGTGATAAGAGTCAGAAAACTGAAAACCGCTCGCTATCTATTGCGGTTTGAAATGTTGCTGTTTACATCAATAGTTTGCGGTAAGTTTTGTAATTTATCATTGATATTAGGGCATTTATCTTTTTTGCACTCATGTTGCGTGTGAAAATATTAATCAACAAAATGCACACTACCCTCATATTTCAAATAGTATATAAACAGTGGTTTCATTCCATTGTAAATAACAAAATAGTGGTGAATTAACAGAAGTGTAATTACATTTGTTGACTCTTCAAAATGTCTACTTTCAAGTGTTCTAAACGTGAAATAATAGTTTCGTATATCGAAGGAGGAAAATCGTTGGAAGCATTATCAACAGTTTTGCAAGAAAAATATCATGTGTCTGAAGACAACTTATGTTTCATCCTCAGTGATTTTCAAAGACATATTATTCCCGCTTTTAATAAACGCTGGAACGAAGCTTCACGGAACAAGGATACATTTTTAATGAAGAACAGTAATTGGTTGGAATCAGAATATTCAATAACTCTACCGGACTCTGAAGACGTTACAACCATCTCCACACCATCTACTTCTTCTGGGAAACGTGGAAGACCGTGCGTATCTTATCCAGACTTGTCAGAATCCAGTAAAAGAAGAAAAAATACAATGTTACTTAATGAATATGGATTTGAACACGTCTATAATGCATATCTTCAAGGGTTACGTTCGATAGGAGAAGGAACAGAAGCTAAACTTGTGGAAACATTAAGGTTTGCTGACAGTGAAAATAAGACCTTATTTTCGAGTCTCATAGAAGACGCAAGGCAGACCAAAATGTTAACGGATGAAGAAGCATTGAGCGTATTTATTGACTTGGATTTAACGAAAGCACAATATTTGTACTTGAGAAATTTAACGAACGAACGAAAATGTTTTGTGCTTCCGCCATATTACAAAGTGCAAGAAGTTAAAACTACTTGCTATCCACCGTCTTCAGCCATAGAAATTACAGACACAAGTGCAAAAATAGTAAGACTTCAAGATTTATTAGATCACACTGCAGCTAGAATATTGACAATAGATTCAGTCTATAGGAATGGATTGAATAACTTACTTCTGTATAGTAAATGGGGCTGTGATGGCTCATCCGGTCAAAGCCAGTTCAAACAGAAACTGCCAGAAGAGTCTGAACTTATTTCTGATTCGAATTTATTTATCACTTCTTTGGTGCCTATTAAGTTAATTAACGAGCTAACAGGTGATGTTGTCTGGCAAAATCCGGTACCTTCATGTGTTCGTTTTTGCCGGCCTATATTAATAGAATTTTGTGAAGAAACTCCCGAGAAAACTAAAGCCGTTGTGGATGAAATAAAGGGTCAAATAAATTCCTTGAGTCCATCATTAATTAACAAAGAAGGTAAGGGGAGGGGAGGGTGAGTGCAGGTGAAGCATGATCTCTTCCTTACAGTGATAGATGGTAAAGTAGCTCAGGTATTAACAGATACGCCTTCGGGTTCCTCATGTACAATATGTGGAGCTACACCACGCCAAATGAACGATTTGACAAAAGTGACAGCTAGGCCTGAAAATGAAGATTCTTATCAATACGGACTGTCTACTTTGCACGCCTGGATTCGTTGTATGGAAATGATTTCACATATTTCCTATAATCTGTCTTTCCAAACATGGTCAGCCACAAGTGAAGAAAAGAAACGACTAAAGCAAGAGAAGAAAACCCTGGTACAAAGGCGTTTCCGTGAAGAGCTAGGATTGATCATCGACAAACCAAGACAAGTAAGTGGTAATTCTAATGACGGTAATACTGCCAGAAGATTTTTTCACAATGCAAGCTGCTCTGCTGAAATTACAGGAGTGGATATAAATTTGATTAAACGACTTTACATAATTCTGCAAGCTCTTTCATCGGGTGTAATGATAAATGCTGAAAAATTTGGCAGTTATGCTATGGAGACTGCTAGGATCTATGTGAGCAATTATGAATGGTATCACATGCCATCTTCAGTTCACAAAATTTTGATTCATGGAGAAAGTGTCATAAAGCATTTTGCAGTACTTCCTATTGGTCAACTTTCGGAAGATGCACAAGAATCTCGCAATAAGGATTATAAAAAATTTCGTCTTCATCATGCTAGAAAATGCTCAAGATCCGCTACAAACGAAGATGTATTTCATACCCTTCTTTATACTTCAGATCCTTACATTACCAGCATTAGAAAACCGTGTACTAAAAACGTGAAGGAACTTGATGAAGACACCTTAGATCTTTTGAAAGTGAACGAATTAATTTTAGATCCCGAAGTTCATCAAGTATAAATAACATAACATTTAGTAAACAGTAAAATTAATTAATTAATCTGTGTTCGATTTTAATCTTTAAAAAAATGCTTTTTTTATTTTATTTGATTTTTATTTTGATGTAGTATATGATATTTGGTTTTTGTAAACATTAAAATAATAGTATTCATTGATAAGAAATAAACATTGGAGATTTTTTATAATTTTGAATTTGTTGTATTTTTTAATTTATTATTTTAAATTTAATCATAATAAATTACATTATATTTGAAGCCATATACGCTATTCTATATTTGTGCAAAATTTTAGAACATAATATTCAGAAATAAAGAAGTTATTGATTTTTAATCAGAAACAGACCATTATTTTCCACAGTGCGTCGACCCAGGCCTGGTTCTTACCGGACGGTGAGCTACCCATTGCTCACCGGTCGCAAGCCCGCACCTACGGTGGCCGGAGATCCGCCCGGAATTCCCGACGCCCCGGGTGTCTCCTGCGGCGGCTAGGGGCGAGAGGGCGCGAAATTTGCCTTTCCCTCAACCGTCCCGCCTCCTCCTTCGCGAGCATTACTGCTTCGCAGAAGGAGGTGATGGCTGCCCATGCCCTCTCGCTCCGTACCATGGCCTGAACCAGGGCCAGACGCGAGAGAAGATACACGGCTGCCCAACCCTTCGGGGAAATAATGCGTAATGTTATGTTATGTAATTATGCGATGTCAATGGTATGACCTTAGGGATTTTAAAAAGGCTCCTGTTTCTTGTTACCATCAGAATTCACGCCTTTAAAATCATAACTCAACAACATCAGGAATAGAAGAAAAACTTACCCAAATGTGCTTGCTTTGGTATTGTTTATCGAATGGTTTAGCTCCTTAACTTGAGTTGAGCTGCACGATTACTGACAAATGCGTGCACTGACTGGATTACTGGATAGGTCCACTCAATCTGAGGGTGCTTTCCTCAAAAGACCATTTTAACCACCAGTCAGTTAAAATGGTCTTTAAAGTCCAGACATAATCTTGGTCAGATCATATGAAGACCATGTGGTCTTCATATGATCTGACCAAGATTATGTCTGGACTTTAAAAGAGACGGTGACGTCTGAGTTTATTTCGGCCATTCTTCTCAGAGTACGCAGATAGGAAATGCCGACCTCATTGAGTTTTTAAAATATGATTAACGTGTAAAAGTGTTTGTACAAATCTACTTGCAGAAATAAAATAATGTATCATTTATTTATCACTTTGTTCATTTACAAAGTACTTTACCACTGCAGTACTTTGTCATATTTTTAGGTTACCAACAAAATAGTCAGAATGCTTAAAAACCCACTGTGCGTAACACAGTGCCCATTCTATACCAGTGTGTACACACAAAATAACCAACCACACTTGGTGCATTGAATATATTTCATAAGAAATAGGGACGGGAAAAAATCACAGTGAAAAATAACAGTTACAGAAAGCGTTACTGTAGTAATAAAATCCGTGTCGTACTTATGTAGCGTTACCCTTGCGATGTATTAGGTGATATATTATCATTAGTCGAGCTGCGGAGCGTAATATAAGAATGGACGCTATAATGCCGACTGAGATTTTTATTGTAGGCGTATTTTTCGGAACGTTTCGCGTGTCACTGTTATTTTTAACACTCTATCTTTTGGACCGGTCATTTATTCAGTTATTTTTTCACACGAATTTCAAATTAGCTGACAAACTTTTTTGAGTTTTCAATTCTTGAGAGAATAAGTTATCATACCATCACATATCGATCACACAACAACGCTTAGCCCAAGAGTGGAAAAAAAAACGATGTACAAGTTGTAATTTAAATAACGCACAAGAGGTTGTGCATTATTTAAATTACACCTTGCCCTTTACAAGGGGTCATTGAATTCATCATTATGAACAACAGCAGAAAAAAATCTGCTGTTGCCTATATTTTGATGAGTTATGAGAACATAATTGTTGGATGAATGAATACAATAGATAGTTAATATATGTTTTTCGCGATTTTAGGTTTAAAAGTTTTTCATAATGTAGACTACAATGAAGCCTTAAGAGGTTATGCGTTATTTATATTATACATATTGTATACAAATTATTATCCACCAGCTTTTTGACAACTCTGCCGGATTGCGATGGAATTTGAAACACAGGACCCTAAGGCTGAGGCTACATTAGATCGCGACGCGACCTGCGACACATGAGCGATTAAAACAAATAAATGAATGCTCACGTATATGGCTACACCATACATCAAATATAACTAGCGATCTTTGATTTCTTTAAGCGATCGGAACAACATTACTGTAATCACGGCATCGGCTACATCAACACATCAGCGAAATTAGCCGCATGAATAGCTCATGATAATTCATTGTCGAGCATGTGTACTGTAGTAGCCACGTCATCGCCGAATATACGCCGGATTTTCGCTTATAATGTAGCCATACCATGTTTATCTCGTTTCTCTCTTTTATTCGCATCGCAAATCGCTGCCTACTGTAGCCTCAGCCTAAGTTCGACGATGAAGTACCTGGACTTCATCGTCAAACTTAGGGTCCTGTGTTTTAAATTCCATCGCAATCCGTTCAGCCGTTAGACAAATAGAGAGAGAGACGGAGTTGTATGAAGTATGGATAAACGGTTTCCTTTCAATTTACTTGCAAACTTTACAGGTAATATCAGTACTAAATTAACAATGCATATGCAAATTCCGCTTACAGCCCTATCCGTACCGTGAGTAATAGAAATTGAATCTCAAGCCCTCTTATTGTCCTCCTCTATAGAGTACAGTGTACCAGAGGAGTGCCATTGAACAGCGGTTTCGTTAGATCATAGCTTAGAAATGTTCTTGGAAATGGGTTGTAGTTCAAATAGAATAAGTTCTGTGGTTTTATGCAAGCTGTCTTAGGTCTTCTAGAGTTATTCTGATGGCTTGAAAAGTGTACTACAAAACCTTTTACTAACGTATTACTAAACATCATGCTTGTAATTTCCTAAAGCAGTAGGCAGGAGTACACCCATATTTTGCAAGTTAAATTATATATCCTTCTAATCTTAACATGGGGTTAAGATTAGAAGGATTATTGTAACCAGGCTCAAATCCAGAATCCAGGTTGTAACCAATAATTTCAATAACTTTTTTTTTCATGGTCTGAAATGATCAAATAACCTCTTCCGCTTTGGGCGGAGCGGAAGAATTTTTCAGACTCTCACTGTCTAAAACCCGACCGTGTTCCTTCCGTTGCCTGTGTTGCCGGGGGCCACGGTATCCCTTTCGGACTTTCCCGCGACCCCGGCAGGCATCGGCCCTAGTGGACCCCTACACTTGTGCTGACATCTCTTTGAGGCGCGCGTGGAACACAACGCGCCGTCGACCTGCGCCTGGTCCTTATCGGGCGGCGAGCTACCCATTGCTCATCGTCCGCAAGCCCGCGCCTACGGTGGCAAGATCCTGATAACACTTTCCTCTATCTGGTTATCCGATCCACTTGCGACTATTAAACCAATTAGGCAATCATCTTCGTAGTAATATATGATAAACTTAATCCAGTGCAAGTCTCTGCATGTTTGTGTAACACGTTATGGTCACCGCCAGTCGTCTTGTGGGATTTGTTGAAGATTAACTACCTGAAATGTGGTTAACTGAAAGCTTTAGTGCAGTTAAGTGTTTCATCTTGGTTAATTTGTTTACTTGTGAATTATGTAGTGGTGCAATTTGGTAAGATTAATGTATCACGAAGACATTATCGAAGAAAATATTGACTATCTTTCATTTGCAGTGAATTGGTCTACTTATCAATATGCCTGCCTTTTCTCAAAAATGTTAGTGTCGGCTTCCAGCTTAACTGGATACAGCTAAATGTAAATATTTTACATGGAGCTACTGACTATCTGTCCTCCACAACCCAGTTACACGATACCCCTTGGTAAGATTGGTTATCATACTTCTGGGTTTCTGCCTACCCGTAACGACTGTTAAACTATGAATGACAACCAAGACTTGGCCGAGGCTTGAATTGAAAAAATTGGTGTACCTATACTAGGTCAAATCAAATCAAATGTCATTTACTCAATTTAGGCTGAGAAACAGCACTTTTCGAACATCAAAAGGGTATTGGTAGACCAATTAGGGTATGGGTAGACCAATTCTTGCAATTTAGGCCTTCCAATTCACATGTCGAGACCCCTCCGTGCCTCAGAAAGCACACGAAGTTCGTGTCTCGGTTGTCATTCGTCGATCTTTAACAATCGTTACGGGTAGTCAGAAGCCCAAACGTATGATACAACAGGGAGGTAAAATGACTCATGAATATAAATAACTTTTGGTAAACTATGTACTCCATAAGAAAGTAAATAAGCAATTTTAAACTAACTTGCTAACATTAAAGTAAAGGAGACACACACAGTAACACGTTTGTACCTACCCTTTAAATATTTTTCTCTTTCCATTCGGCTTAAAATAAAATAAAGGTTTTTCTAGTTATATCTTTAGAACAAGCCAAGAAATAAAAAAATCCAATAGTAAACCATTCTGAATTTATCTCGTCCAAGTGACGCATATGAAAGGTTGGCGAATCGTTCGCCGTTGAAACGTTCTATCGGTGAAAAAATGAAAAGTGAATCGTTCTGTCGGTGAACCGTTCAACGGCGAAACGAATGTCGGAGAAATGTTTCAGAATCCAGTAAACAACATTACTATAGACTTCAATCCCTCTCTTATAAACGAGGAGTAGTAAAAAAGTGATTCCTAACACAAAATCTCTAAAAATATGCAAATCTGATAATTATCGTTCAAATGCTGAATTAACAATTAAACCTCTGAAAGTTGGGTCAGTAGAAAGTTTCCTGTCAGCCAAAAAACAACTGTGAGGAACGAAAAATAAAGTATTATTTCCGTTACACGGTTCATTGTGTACTGTTCAGATTATTTAGATTTATTCAGCTTTATTTCGAAGCAAGATCTTGTTAATAATGTTTTGTGAGTAGCAAAGTATCGTCATGTTTAAATTTGTGAACAAAACGTACTACTGTTACATGTTGGTTTTGACTTTTAATAAAAGTCTTGTGCTTTTATGAGAAGTTGGTACGTTCTAAGGTAAAGATTTAACCTGTAGCTGTCCAGTGCTTGAAAAACGCTTTAAGACGCTGACAACACCTAAACCGCGGTAACTGTCAGATTGCATATAAAAGAAAGAGAAGCGCAATGTCGCAACGTTTGTAATTTATTGCAAAATATGAAGCAATTCTCTATTTACTCAAAATTGAGTTGAGTAATCGAAAATAAAAATCAACCAAGTTCTGCATTCAAAAAAGACGTTCTTGTTATTAATTAAATACGTAACATATGTTGATATTTAATGAAGATATTTTGGATTACTCGTAGAACTCAAGGTAAGAAGTTAGTTTAACGTTAGTTTGTATCGAGATTTTATTTTCAAAACGTGTTTCGGTAACAACCAAGTTCTGGGAAATATGTTCAAAATTAACATATATTTTTTCCGCTACCTCAAGCTACACAGATTTGGCAATTTTTTTCTTAAGAGAAGCCTATTTTGGTCAATTGGGTCTTGTCAGTGCCTTAACGTCATCACGTCAACGCTGGGTGTCGATGAAAACCAGCGCTAGAGCTCTGTCTCGCATTGATTTTATTATGCTGAGCGTTGGCCGTTTTCCGTGATTGTAACGCATATTTTTCCACAACTTGTCCTTTGCGTGTTTGTGTTCTTTCTTTGCGTTATGTTTACCGCAAATAAACCTAGGTATTTGTCTTTCTTGCCTTTTTTTAACGTGCACGTCTTTCCACATCGTTCTCAGATCTATAATTTAAACTTGTTACCAATATTTTGTAACAATATTTTGATATAAAAGAGTGTCCGTGGAGTTTCGTACCCGCTCTTCTTTATAGGAACCAATTACGTTTTGGAATGGGTAACTAGCTTCATCTTTATGACTGACCGACCCCTTGACAATTCAACAGTGCCTGTAATTGGTTTATTTTAAATATAAGCTTCGAGTTTATGGATGCTCTTTTTCTGAAATAATGAAAAAAAATCGTAGTATTAATTAAAGTATTCCCCGGTTATTTAACAATTGCACAAGCTACCACGCAGTAGGTGCGAAAAGTAGAGAATTCTCTTTGGGGATAATGGACTTCGTCTTGGGAGAGCTTGAATCTCTCGCTGCGCGCGGAAACCCAAGAATCCTTCGTTACTTTCACGATTCAATAAAGCGCCCGTGACTTAAGATACTGCTTTATCCCCTTAGTGAATAATCTACTATTAAACGCCAGTTTATAACCTCCATGGTTATAAAACGAATATCGTGAAATATTCGTTGAAAACACGGACGTGCGACATTTATAGGTAATAATTTGTATCTAATCTGTCAATGCTTGCTAGATTTTGTTCTAGACGGATTTTATTTATTAGTCGTTTAATTTTCTGCCAGTTAGGTAATAATTATCTATTAATATTATTAAACATTTATTTCAGATCAGGTCCATATTCTTTTTAGTAACAAAATACTTAAAAACGAACATATGTTTTGACGTGTAAAAATGTTTGTATAAACCTACTTACAGAAATAAAATCATTTATCATTTATCATTAAATGTTAGTATGCAAACACAACAGAAATTAAATTAAACTGCGACATGAAGTCGCACCCATCTTCGCAGCATGGGAGACTCCGTACTGCAAATAGCCCCAGTATAGAGTTGGAACTACTAATACTCATATAGGAGCAGTTAGCCTCAAAAAGATGTATACATCGACAAGAATTAATTTAATTGTCACAATATTATATCAATGTGGGTACACGTATTAATAAAACACATTGTGTACTTTATTGAAGCTACACATTGATACATTATTAATGGACAAAAAATGTAGATAATCAAATGGATCCTTGTCGATCTTTACAATGTTATGAGGCTGATAGCAGTTACTTATCGTCATCTAAAAAGGACATCATCAACGTATAAACGTTGAGACAAAATTCTGTGTAAAATACACAACAAAATTATGACAGTTCTGTCTTTGTCAGAACAGCTATGCTCCCAATTGTACATAATATAATAATAATCTTAATTAAGTATTGAATAAAGGCAGGACTTACCAAGGGCCAAGGAAAGCACAAGAAGTGCCGGCGATGTCATTGACCTGCCGGCCGGAGGGGCCGCCCGCCCGCATTCGTGATGACGGTGGCAAAATCATCAATATCACCACACTAGCAAAGCATTGCTATCGTTTCTTTAGTCACTGATACGTTATTTATTATAAGTACTTTTAAGTTTTCACTGTCACTTTAATTATTTTTCACTTTTTTATTTTGGAACACTTTTTTGGAACTGTTATTTTTTCACTAGTATTTTTTTTTTACTTTTTGGAACACTGTTACTATTCACTGTTATTTTAGTACACTTTTTTGGAACACTGTTATTTTTCGCTGTTCTTTTTTTGAAATCACTATTTTGATGCGCTTCTGTATTTTACTCTTAACTTCAAGTAACCTTTTAAACACTTCGACCTAACTTTTAAGATATGGTTTTTAATAAATTATTTCATTAGATTCTTCCAAGAGTTAATTAATTAACGCCACTTTACAAAATCTTAATTAGAGGCACTCCTCGGCTAGGTGACCTGTGAACAAAGAGAAAATGGATAAATGACTAGTCTCGCGATGTCTCGTAATTAAGCTTTTTTTATACTTATTTTCTATTGCAGAGAATGTACCCAAAGTGGTGTTAATTAAGTCGACGATGGTAAATTCTGTTGGACTCAAAAAATGTTGGTTTCTGTGTTTTTATTCATCTAGGAATCTACAACAAAAGATACACTAATTTATACTACTACTAATATTTTTATAAAGAGTATTTATAAAAATATTAGTAGGTATATATTATTAGCAAATGAATACATCACAACGCATTGTTCACCTATGCACCTAATGGCGTGAAAGCATAAAGGCTCCTACAGATAGGAGCGACGCGACTCAAGTAGAACAATTTCTACGAAAACTACATGGAAATTATTCCACTAGAATCGCGTCGCACGTCGCGTCACGCCTGCCTACAGGAGCCTTTAGTCTTGACATGTTCGCCTGGTGAGAGAGCCATTGTTGATCTAGAGGTAGGTAACACTTTTTTTTTTTTTTTTGAGGGTGGGAAATCTTCAAATAACTTCTCCCGCTCTGGGCGGAGCGGGAGGGTGTGTCAGACTCTTACTGACTAAAACCCACCCGTATTCCTTCCTGTTGCCTGTGTTGCGGGGGCCTCGGTGACCCATAAGTACCTTCCCGCGACCCCGGCAGGCAGAGTAGGTAACACTTGACACTTAAATAATGTTGTAATAATGTTTTATTACTAAAAAGAAAATCAATCTGCCAAACCTTCCCCCCGTACACGTAACACCAGTATTTGACATGAAGCGACTGTCTATCTGACCTCCACAACCCAGTTACTGGGTAATACGATACCCCTTGGTAAGACTGGTTGTCAGACTTTCGGGCTTCTGACGACCCGTAACGACTGTCAAAGATCTACAAATGACAGCCGGGACTAACGGTTTAACGTGCTTTCCGAGGCACGGAGTGTTGGTATGGACTACATACTAAGACCCCTCCGGTTAGTCAGTGGATGGATGATCATTTTTGCATAAAGATCCACGGACCAACCGTGGCAAGCGTAGCTTAACCTAATCGATGGACCCGTGCGGCTATTATTACTTAGTCCAATTACAAAAAAAGACAACTGAAAAAATAAAAACTGGCAAAAAAAAAAAGAAAAAATAAATATATTTCACATAAACCTACACGGGCCCTTATGATACGTCAGAAGCTAGGTGCACGGTTCCAATTGGTGCTTTTCTATGGAGAAGAGCCGGCAAGAAACTCCACCGCTACTCTTTTAAAAATAATTGGCTTTTACAATGTTTTCATATCACAGTGTTAATAGGTATGGGAGGACAGTGTAGGCCTGTCAACAAGTACCAGGTACTTAACAAAAAATAAATGGTCTACATTGTTTGCTAGATTGCCTACAACGTACGGCCGTAAAGGCATAATGGTTTTATCATTATTGTCAGCCTCACTTTCGTCATTAACCGGAAAGGTGTCCAAGGCTGGACACGCCCTGGCTACGCCCTCCCCCAAGCACCGCCATCAGGTTATTTATGACAGTTAAAATAGCAGCCTCACCAAAGTCCAAAAATTTACCAAATTAACGATTCGTGGCCAGTGTGGTTATTGTGATCAACATGACAACACTAAGCAATTTACGGCAATTCCTAGATTGTTGAGAAATTGCCAAGAATTGCACAATTTTAGTTGCCGATGTGTGAGCGCACTGTCATCTTCATTCTCCCGCCCTTATTCCAATTTATTTGGGGTCGCCGCAACATGTATTTTTGTTCTATACCTTGAAAGAAAAAAAGAAAGAAAGAAAATACGTTTATTTGCGGTAATCACGACACAAATAAGGAACACAAATACAAATAAAACAAATTATTTAAAAAACAAAAAACCCAGTTTTCAGTTATGTGTCAGTGCAGTCGGGTTTTTTTGTTTTTTAAATAATTTGTTATATTTCAAGCTTTTTAGTTTTATTAATATTCATTGACTCATTACTAGCTATTATTTGATATCAATATTGTTGTAATTTAATTTAAAAAAAACGTTCCCCTCCCTTTTTTTTGTATTTTCAGATGCAATATATAAATATTATATAGCCTATGTCACTCCCACAATTAGGACGAATCTAACGACACCTCTTAAGTTAAAATCCGTCAAGCCGTTTAGGCTACAGAGCGTGCCAAACAAATAGACATACATATATACATACATACTCTCGAAAAACATTACCCTCCTTCTGGGTCAGTCGGGTAAAAAGAAATAATTTGGAGGAGAATATGCGTCACATCCACGCAAAACGGCCATTGCTCAGCATAATGCTGCGACCCTATGCGAGACAAAGCCCCAGCGCTGGTTTTCAGCGATAGCCGGCGTAGCTGACCGTCGTGCGGTGTCCCACAGGGATCGGTCCTGGGGCCGCATCTGTGGGACATCGGATACGACTGGGTGCTGCGCGCCGACCTCCCTAGCGGCGTCAGCGTAGTGTGCTACGCTGACGACACGTTGGTCCTGGCGCAGGGGAGGTCGCACCAGGCGGCGGCCGAATTAGCGGCAAGCGGGGTTGCAACAATCGTCGAAAGGATCCGGCAATTGGGACTCGAGGTGGCCCTGCACAAGTCCGAGGCCATGTGTTTTCATGGTCCTCGGAACGCGCCACCGTTGGGGTCCCAAATAACGGTAGGAGGGGTTTCTATCGGCGTCGAGTCGACGATGAAGTACCTGGGACTCGTCCTCGACAGCCGGTGGAACTTCGTGGAGCATTTCCGACGTTTGGCTCCCAAACTGGAGCGGGCGGGCGCTGCATTGAAGCGGCTCCTGCCCAATCTAGGGGGTCCAAACGCCTCCTGCCGGAGGCTCTACGCGGGGGTCGTGCGGTCCATGGCCCTCTACGGGGCTCCTGTATGGGCGCGCTCTCTGGCGCTGCGGCCAGCCCGCCGGTTGAGCGCGGCCCAAAGGGTCATGGCCATCCGGATGGTCCGGGGATACCGCACGGTCTCCTGTGAGGCAGCGAGCCTCCTTGCCGGATTGCCGCCATGGGATCTGGAGGCAAAAGCCCTCGCGCACGTATGGGAGTGGCGCGAGGAGGCGAAACGCCGGGGCGTAAGTCCGCTGCCGCGAGAAATCGCGGCACAGCGGACGGAGCTCCGGCGGGATCTCATGGCGTCATGGAAAGTACGGTTGTCGCAACCCAGTGCTGGGCACGCCACGATTGCGGCGATAAGTCCCCTCTTTGAGGAGTGGCTGGAGAGGCGCCACGGCGTCCTCACCTTCCGCGTGACGCAGGTCCTCACCGGACATGGCAGCTTCGGGAGGTTCCTGTGTCGGATAAGGCGGGAGGAAACGTCCGGGTGTCACCACTGTGTGGATCGCCCGGAGGACACGGTGGAGCATACGGTGGAGGTCTGCCCGGCTTGGGCAGAGCACCGCCGTGTCCTCGTGGAGGCGATCGGCGGCAGAGACCTCTCGCGTCCAGCCCTGGTTCAGGCCATGGTACGGAGTGAGAGGGCATGGGCAGCCGTCACCTCCTTCTGCGAAGCAGTAATGCTCGCGAAGGAGGAGGCGGGACGGTTGAGGGAAAGGCAAGTTTCGCGCCCTCTCGCCCCTAGCCGCCGCAGGAGACGCCCAGGGCGTCGGGAATCCCGGGCGGATTTCCGGCCACCGTAGGCGCGGGCTTGCGGACGGTGAGCAATGGGTAGCTCACCGTCCGGTAAGGACCAGGCCCGGGTCGACGGCGCGTTGTATTCCACGCGCGCCTCAAAGAGATGTCGTCAGCACATAGTAGGGGTCCACTAGGGCCGATGCCTGCCGGGGTCGCCCCCGCAACACAGGCAACAAGAAGGAATACGGGTGGGTTTTAGTCAGTAAGAGTCTGACACACCCTCCCGCTCCGCCCAGAGCGGGAGAAGTTATTTGATGATTTCCCACCCAAAAAAAAAAAAAAAAAAGATGACCTTCTCTATTAGTTGTCATCCCGGTAGTCACCCCCTTCCTATCCATATCATCTTTCACACAGTCCTTCCATTCTTTCATTTGGTCTTCCCCTACTCATATAGCCATCCACATTCATACTCAAAACTTTCCTCGCGACATTTTCCACACACAACGTCACGCTTTGTTTCCCCGAAGGGTTGGGCGGAGGTGTACCTGTAGTACACCAACATTTCACCAGTTATATTTGTAAGTCCCATGTAATAGGAGGCGAGCCTATTGCCATCAACCGGGCACAAATCCAGACTCCGGGCTACTACTGAGAAATTCCAGATAGAAAAACCCAATAACAAGCAAAGGCTCAGCAAAGGTCGAGCAAAGGCTCGACCCGGTAATTGACCCCTCCTCGTGTTCAGCAGTAGCGTCTGCAACCACAAGACCAACGAGGCAGTTCCTCGCATACTTATAAATGTACGACATCGCCAACACGCAGCGAGAATACCCATTTATAATTGGGCTTTCCTTTCCTGTGCGAGACGAAGCTCAACTACTTCTTCATCATTTCAGCCGAAGAACGTCCACTGCTGGACATAGGCAAAAACTAGCTATTTTAAAATCATTAAAAAAAAAAACAAAAAATTAAATCCTCATAACAAGTCCTTTCATTTGATATGTCATACGGTACTGCAGTATATTTTTATATCTTTTCTCATAAAAGTGAACCCCATATCCAAAATTCATTTATTTACGTTATACGTTCGTGTTTGGGTCACACAAATTCATAGGAGTACCTTTTAACTTATTCGAGTCGATCGAGTACACTCGGAGCAAATCGGCTGTAGCAGAAGGACAGACAGACACACGAGTGATCCTATATGGGTACCGTTTTTCCTTTTCTCCCCAAGCACCGCCACTTCGACTGGTTTTGTGCTTCCCGCATCCAGCGGATTTCTGCGGCCTTCACAAGGTCATCAGTCCACCTTGTAGGAGGCCTTCCAACGCTACATCTTCCAAACTCCTTCTTAACTTAACTTAAATTCAACCATATACGAAATACTGTAACAAACAGTCTCACCCAAAATAATAGCAAGTCGACAACAAAGGAATAAACCGGGTGAGTCAATTAGGCAGTACTTTAGTAATCAGATTACCTCATAACTCTTGTAAGTCAGCCTTCTCCGAAATATGAGTAAGTTTAGTCATTTATTTACGAGTTGCTGGCCTCGAATTATTGGGAAAAGAGGGAACTGGATAACTTTGTTTTTGTTACAAGGGTCGCATGAGGCTGTTTATATTTCTATTCACATAATATACAAATCAATATGTTGGCATAGACGCTGATGATGTGATATTTGTCAAGTACCTACTTGAGATGTGTGTTGGAAAAAGTATCCACAATACTGGATAATTTCCGTTTTGTTTTAACTGTATATCGCAAGTCCACCTAGGAGGTTGTCTGCTTAAACGGACTTTCTTGTGGGTGTCCCAATAAATTAAGGCCTCCAGGCAAAGCATAAACTTATAAACTAAGTGACTTCACGCTAAGGGCAAATAAATTAAGGCTTTCAGCCAGGGCATAAACTTAAAAACTAAGTGACTAAACGCCAAGGGTAAATAAATTAAGGCCTCCAGCCAGGGCATAAACTTATAAACTAAGTGACTACATGCTAAGGGCAAATAAATTAAGGCCTACAGCTAGGGCATAAACATATAAACTAAGTGACTACATGCTAAGAGCACCCCTGTGGGGTACGGACCTCGGCTTAGGGCGTTGCTGAGGGAGGTCAGTAAGTTGGATCGGATTAAGAATAATTAGGGATGTTCAGCAAGGTTTAAAAACAAAAGAAAATTGAACGACCCTAGAACGCAATATAGAACTTATATAGTCTACTCCAAAACTATCTGTTGAAAGTGTAAACAAACCCTGTTCAGGTTAAATTCTTACGCAATCATTAACTGCAGGGCGTTTGTAACACATTCATCTGTATATCGAAGGTTTCAAATTTATCATCTCACCACTTTTTCCAACAATTGTTTGAATAACAATATTAAATTGTACGTAATTGAGAAATCACGCAAATAAAGTTATAAAAATAACCTCAATTCAAATAATCAAATTAAAGCACTCAATTTGTAAGTGGCCCTACAAATTGGCTTCCATAAGTAAGTTTTCTAATCCATTTATTTACGGTTCCATCACATACTTTTTGAACAGACATTAGTAAGTATAATTTATTTAACGTCGTGCCACCAGTTCGGGGCCAGGATGACTTACAGACAAAGCGTAGTGACTAAAGACGAAGAACTTTGGAATAGATATTCCTTAGACAGTGTTAAGTGCACTAAGAAAGGACTTCTCGAATTTCTACTCCTTCGAAAGGCTGACGGGGTTGAAGTACGTATCTATTAAGAAGTCGGTTTCAATAGATAGATTGTGACATTACAAATAGATAAAATATTTATTCAGTGCACACAAAAAAGACATAGCACAATTAATAGATAACAAGTTGCAGGGATATATGTTTGATAATGTTACAAAAACGAAGACATACTTAAAGAAATAGAGTGACACTATGACATACTTCAAATCAATTATCGAATATACAAGGTGCGGTGTGCGTCTCCAGGTTGCACCAAATGGGAGTCCAGCTCAGCATGTGTCAGGCAAATATATCTGACGCTGATATTCTGCTGGATCCCTGCAGTGACATACGGACGTCGAGCAGACGAGATAAATTGGTGTTGTGACGAAGTGTTATGCGCGGACTGAAATATGTAAGTATAAACGCGACTTAAATTATGTATTCTACTGAATACTTAGCGGTGGAACCTCATGATAAGGCTTTTCGAGGAAAGGCTAAGTATTTATGTCGCACTATATTCTTAAGCCTGTATCAGTATTGCTATTCGGTAAAAATCTCAACGTGAACACTAAGGTGAAGGGAGCTATCTGTCATATTATCAGTAACACCAGGTGAATTCGCCTAAGTATTCGGTGAGATTTTGGCAGAAGAGGCAGAATTCAGAGTATTATTGTGCTGGTGATCGTGAAATTAGAAAAAAACCCAAAACAATAACTTTTGAAACAAATAACCGTTTCAAACATAAACAAATCCCATTTTCTTTGTGTTTAGCGACACTAAAAATCCCGTTAAAAAAAACACGACACTCAATTCATCTTTTTCCATAAATATTCCCTCGCTGGGTCTAAAACAAAGAAGCAATATGTCATAGTAGCGAGCGTAATGGCCACTTCACACACACAAGTACCGTGCGAGTGTTAGTTAGAAGTACCGTCGAGTACCACCCGAGGGCGAGAGCGACTGCGATTTTAAAAGGGACGGGGCGTTTGCATGTGTGGGGGTATCTTTATACGGTGATGTGGATTTGACAGACTTAGTTCTTTTTTGAAATTTTTAGGTTTCATGAAATGAATGATAATACCCATAAAACGTAATTATGAATCATATTCTAAGCGTGTGAAATGAAATGAAATTGTTTATTCTGTAAATAGGATACCAGAATCACTTTTACACGTCATATAAAAAAAAAATATAAAAAATAAGCAAGATGGAGTCGACATTTCCTATCTGACTACCCCTGAGAGGAAATGGCGAAACAAACTCAAGGGTCAAAGTCTCTTTTAAAGTCCAGACATAATCTTGGTCAGATCATGTGAGGACCATGTAGATCCATGTCTGAAATGGTCTTTTGAGGAAAGAACTACACAAATTTGAATGGACCTGTCCAGTCAGTGCAAGCATTTGTCAGTAATCGTGTAGCTCAACTCGGAACTTAAGGAGCTCATCGACAGTGGTGTGGTGTGTGGTCTCGATGACAAATCTAAATTGAGCCGGCCCAAAATTTGGCTATGATTTTGGCACCTTCAGTAACGTTACGTACTGACAACAGGACGCGCTGGGCACATATTACTTAGTGACCCATCGTTTGTGGAACAATGGTGCCGATTCCCTTGTTCACAAACTAAACTAAATTTAAGTTCAGTGCATCTTTTTCTTTCTATTTCATTAAGAAGAGGACAGAAGATAAATTTTAGTTTAGTCCTGTCAAATTAATCAGCGTCTGTCACTACTCCATACAAGTTTAGACGTGATTAAAAACTTGCCTACTAAAATTACGCCAATTTACGTCAAGCGGTGAATAATTTGACAGGACTAAACTAAAATTGATCTTCTGTCCTTTTCTTAATGAAATGGAAAGAAAAGGATGTACTGAACTTAAATTTAGTTTAGTTTGTGAACAAGGGAATCGGCACCAATAATTATGAATCATAAACTAAAAAAAAAAAACTTTTTACATGTATTTATATTCTACTTTTAACTTAGATAAATTACAAACTGACCCCAGTTTGTAATTTATCTAAGTCACAATAGCCTTGTGTCAACTGCTCATCACCGTTTAAAAAATATTGCTTTTCCCGATGCAAGGACGATAATTGTTGAGGAGCTACTCGTACATTCTTATTTAATTTTGACACAATTTGTTACGTTTAGGGATTATAAAGAATAACAATTATTTAAACAAAATACTATGCATCAAATGAAATTTTCCGATTCAAATACTCGTATCTAAACTTCGAGTATATCAAATATAAATTATTGGTCTTAAATCGATTTCGAAATTGCCCGTGACTTCGCCCATGGGGTAGTAAACTAAAAACATACCATGGATCTCGGCAGTAGTGTAGCTCTCTGCCAGTGAAAAAAATTTCAAAACCGGATCAGGGGGGTAACCATGACCTCTTAAAGCAGTATTATTATAATATTACTTTACAGTGGGAAAGTGATGGAGCTATACAGGGCTTATAGGTCCATCTCTTTCTCACGCTGAAGTAATATTGAAATAATACTGCTATAAGAGGTGATGGTTACCCCCCTGTACTTCCAGAGATTACCACTTACATCCAAACATACAAACTTTACCTCTTTCATCATCTGCCTGCCTTTTCCCAACTACGTTGGGGTCGGCTTCCAGTCTAACCGGATGCAGCTGAATACCAGTATTTTACATGGAGCGACTGCATATCTGACCTCCACAACCCAGTTACTGGGTAACACGATACCCCTTGGTAAGACCCGTAACGACTGTCAAAGATCCACGAATGGCAAACTTTACCTCTTTATAATTTTTATTTATTCACCCCAAACATCGCAAAGGAGGACCTTCCCGCCGAAGGTTGAGGGAAAGGCAAATTTCGCACCCTCTAGCTGGAGACGCCCTGGGCGACGGGAATCACAGGCGGATTTCCGGCCACCGTAGGCGTGGGCTTGTGGACGGTGAGCAATGGGTAGCTTGCCGTCCGGTAAGGACCAGGCCCGGGTCGACGGCGCGTTGTATTCTACGCGCGCCTCAAAGAGATGTCGTCAGCTCAAGTGTAGGGGTCCACTTGGGCCGATGCCTGCAGGGGTCGTGGGAAAGTCCGAAAGGGATACCGATGCCCCTGGCAACACAGGCAACGGAAGGAACACGGGTGGGTTTTAGTCAGTAAGAGTCTGACACTCTCTCTCACTCCGCCCAGAGCGGGAGAAGTTATTTGATAATTTACCAACCAAAAAAATAAAGTATACATCCTTACAGGCTAGACCCAAAGCGATATTGTAGTACACTTAAAAATTACATAGTTCCACTGCTTGTACCATACCAAATTCTATAGGTAGCTATTCTTTCAAATTCACCCAAAGCGCAACAGAATATGTCGACGCCATCAGCAATGAGGTTGAGATCCCGGAGCGCGCTCGGCAGCGGCGCCTCACGCAGCAAGTTAGTTTGCACGAATTAAGTAAACGACAGTCGGAGAGTTTTATAAAAATAACTTTATTTTACTGACAGAATGACAGTGAAGATAATAATGTCTTAATCCTAAAGGTACAAGGTACTTATAGCTAAGTTATGACAATCGCTGCGTGACGACCATGTTCTACATTACAATTACTTACTCTCAAGGTTTGGCGGAAGCTATACTGCTGACAAAGCTAATTGTAGTAGGGTTACCACACTTAACTCCTCCCTCCCCAAGAGAGAAATTATCTAAAGGCAACTGTGTGGTCTTTAGGGAATTTCTTTTACAAATTTTACATAAGTCCCATCTATATATAATGAAACCTATAACAGAAACTAGGATTATGACGTAAATACTTAGGGTCCATACACTGATATTGTCACTTGTTACACGTACATAATATGACTCGAAATCACTAACACTTTCACTGTACTTTGCTCGGTTCACTAGGTCCTTGATGTCACCTAAGTCCACCCCTCTAAGATCCATTTGCTTCGCCGGTGGGCTGACGTCACGTCGAAGTTCGGGCATCTGTGCTGTTGGCAGGCTGAAGGAGACTGTGCTACTATTCGTTGGCGTTGTAATGGAGATGTCAGCGATCTGCAGTGTGCAGTGCTGACTTGGTACTAAGATGTATGTACCTTGCAAGGTGTATTTCCTGGTTTCATCGTCACAATGTTCCGTTGTCTGGATACTTTTTTCTGCATATACCAACCAGTGACTTTCGGATATGGGTTGTATCTTGGTTTCTTCTATTTTTACCTGGTGTTGCTGACAATCCGTGAAATTATGTTTTAGTAACATAAGTTGCTCGACGCATGTTTCCTCTGTGTACTGAAGAACGTTGTCCTCGGAGCAAAGGTATGTGAGGTCATCTATTTCTTCGCAGCTGTCGACTACGGGCCTGTATTTCGACTTTTTCACCAGTAGGTAAGGATATTTCGGAATAATGACATAGGGTTTTTTTGTGGTAGGGTTAAAAATTGGAACAGGGATAACTTTATAATAGATATATGTGTTACTGTCTACTAGTGGAACTTCCAAAATAAAAACTATTTTACTACTATCTATAAACCCCTTAATTTTTATACTTCCCTCTAACTTAACTAGGTTATGAATATCTAACGGATAAACTAAGGTATGGTGCGTTTTGATTACCTTCAAAATATTAAATAGTTCCGTAGAGTTAATTATAGATTGATGTAATATATGTATTTTGCTAAAGGCAATGGCTGTTTCTAGTTCATAGATGATAGTATAAATAGTACGAAAATTATTTAATATTTGGTGCATACTATTCATGATTGAAATCAAATTGGAGTACTTAGTTTGATTTTGAACAAGAGACTGAAATTGTTTAATTTTTAGATTTAGATGTCTAGTATTGAAATTGATATCGTCTGAAACATTAAGCAATTTATCAAAAGCCCTTTGCATTAATGATACCCTTCGTTCAACGGAATGTTCCCTTTTTCCTAGATTACTTATCTCTAAATCATACTTCCTAGCGTCCTCGTTATCTAAATTACCTGTTATTACTTTAACAAGAGAACCCAATGGATTCAAAATACCTCTTTTTGTTCTTCTTGACGGTAAAATCTGCTGTAACCTGTCCTTAGTTAATTCTAACAGAGAATCTATCTGTACGGTTAATCCTATAAGTTCCCTATATATCTCGCTATTACTATTACAAATAATTTTTAACTTATTATATTCTTGTATATTATTCTCTAATTGTAGGGCTAGAGAATTTAAATCTATTGTTTTTATGATGTCCCAGTGGTTATTCTTCAACAGAGCCGTCCCAATCCTGATCGGAACTATCCCGGGATTCTGATCGATTTTCTGGATGTTCAAAGTTGTCCCTTGATCCACTAGGGCGAGAAGTATCGACCACCATCTGTGAAGGACGTTTTACGTTTTTTAATGCTACTCTCGTACGTCTATTTTTAAGCTTAACTGGGACTATGTTCCTGTCGACATTTCCCATGACGATTGCTTTTTCAAAACGAGGCAACTCTTTAGCTTTTCTAGTCCTAGTATTTTTCATAAAAATTGTGTCCCCATCTACTACACTTGGTATATTCTCTTCTCCTCCTTTCTTTTCCCTAACTAAACTTTTATGTCCAATCATCTGGCTACTCAAGTGTTCGTAAAGAATTTTCAGTCTTTTACGATGGTCTTGTAAAATTTTCTGCATTAAGTTTTTATTCCTATCGATATCAAAAATATTCCCTGACTCTGTTTGTCCAAAAACTACCTCAAAAGGTGTGAAATTTGTGGCACTATGAATTGTGTTATTATATCCCATGATCGCGTATGTCATTACGGATGTAGCATCTAAGTTACTTTGCTCGTATTTTGCTAACCTATATATTTCTATTATTGTTGAATGAAAACGCTCTACCATCGCCATTGAATTGGGATTATTGGGTGTTCCAATATGCTGATCTATTTTGTGAAGGTTCAACATTTCTTTGAGCAGTTCGTTATTAAATTCTGTGCCTGAATCACTACTTATCTTCTTGGGTGTTCCATACATACTAAAGTATTTAATTAAGGCTCTTACTACCTCTGGTGTACTTTTGTTAGGTATGTAAATAGCTTGTCCTAACTTACTAAATGCGTCCACCACTGTCAGATATTGGTTCTTTTCGATGTATAACAGATCAATAAAGACTTCTTGTAATGGGCCATCTGGAGTCTGTGTTAACTGTATAAATGGTTTCAGGGGTTTCCTGTCATATTTCATTTTTTTACATTCCTCACAGGCATTAATGATGGCAGTAACTGTTTCCTGCATCTTACTCCACCAGTACGATCTTTTTAATTTAATTACTGTCTCCCTAATACCCCTATGACAGGTTTTACCCTGGTGATATTTTAAAACTAAATTCTTTTGCTCATCCTCATCTGTAACGTTCACCACTCTTTCAGTACATTCAACAAATTGTTGGGTTCCCTTTTTATAGAGTGAAATAATAACGTTGACAAAAATTTTCCTATGGGCGGGATCCTCAAAATATATGAAATATTTATGCTTGTAGTCTATATATTCCTTAAGGAAATCCTTTACTAAATCCTGGTTATTCGTAGGTAAATGAACTTCCAAAATTTTTTGTTTGTCATTAGAAATGTCTTTTACAGCCAAGCTGTCTTTAAACCAAGTAAAAATGTGAATTTGCCTAGGCTTAGTGTCTATCGCTTCTTTGAGGATAGGTATACCTTCATGCTCTCTATTGGATATAGAATTAGCTGTAGCAGCGTCACTTTCAGAATCTGATATTTCGATGGTCTCTAATTCTGGTTCCTTTTTACCAAGTTTTATAATCTCGTTAGTCACCTCGTCTAAATGCTCCTGCAAGTTTCTTTCGTTTTCATCGACATTTACAATCATCGACTCACAATCATTTGTGACATTAATTTTGATGCGTGATAAGGCATCCGCATTTGTATTTTGTTGACCCTTTTTATAATGGATATCAAAATTGTAGTCCTCTAACCGTAATCTCCACCTAGTTAACTTGCTATTTGGTTCCTTTAACGAATTCAGCCAGGCTAATGGTCTATGGTCGGTATAAATAATAAACTTTCTACCATATAAATAGGGTCTGAAGTATTTGACCGCCCATATTATGGCCAATAACTCTTTCTCGATTGTGCTATATCTAGACTCTGTATCACTTAGTTTCCTGCTAGCAAACGCAATTGGTTTATCTGAGCCTATGTTGCCTTGAGACAAAACAGCGCCAACAGCGAAATTCGATGCGTCAGTTGTAAGAATAAAAGGCTTGTTGAAGTCGGGAAATTGCAGTAAAGGTGCATTTGTTAGTAATTCTTTACATGTTTCGAAACTTTTTCTATATACGTCATCTATTACTATACTTTTTCCTTTCTTTAGACATGCTGTAAGAGGTCCCGTTATTTTAGAGAAATCCTTGATAAATTTTCTATAATATCCTATCAGACCCAAGAAACTTTTTATCTCCGTGACTGTTTTAGGTATTGGATATTTTAGGATAGCTTCTATCTTATCATTATTAGGCTTAAGGCCATCTTTTGTAATTGTATGTCCTAGGTATATAACTTCTTTTCTTAGAAACTCGGACTTATCTAGTTGAACTTTTAGATTTGTTTTTCTAAAGCGTTCAAAAATTGCTTTGAGCTTAACGACGTGTTCCTGTAGGCTTGTCGAAAATATGATTACGTCATCTAAATATACAAGGCAATGTAACCCTTGCAACCCTCTAAGTACACTGTCCATTGCTCGTTGGAAAGTAGCAGGCGCTGTTTTTAAACCAAACGGCATTCTGTTAAATTCATACAGCCCAAATGGTGTTGTAAATGCAGTTTTCTGCCTATCCTCTTCTTGAATTTGTAATTGATGATAACCAGAGGCGAGGTCCAAAGTTGAAAAATACATACTCTTTCCCAACTTATCAAAAAGGTCATTGATATTTGGCAAAGGGTATTTATCGTCTATGGTTATATCGTTTAATCGTCTATAATCCACTACCATTCTCCATTTCTGTTGGCCCGACGCGTCTAACTTTTTTGGAACTAAATGAACAGGTGCATTCCAAGGAGAGTTTGATTCTCGGATTACATCGTCACTTAACATCTTATCAACTTGACGCCTAATTTCCTCTGTTTGGGCTGGCGGTAACCTATATGCTTTGACATTAATTGGATCTTCGTTCGTAGTTCTAATCTTATGCTTGACATCATTCGTAAAAGACAACGGTATATCCTCACAATAAAAAATATCCTTATATTCCTCACAAATATTCCATACCATGTTCCTTTCTTCCTCATTCATGTGGTTTAGTCGTAATTTGTTAAGATTTTTTAATAACAATTCATCCAGTCCATCCCTTTCGCTTAGGTTATTTACTACTAATTCGCTATCATTACATTGTTCTACCTTAAATGGACTAGTGACCTTAAGGATCATTTCTTTGTTTTTACAATTTTGAATAACCGTATATGCAAACCCATTAACGCAGTTTACTAAAGCACAAGGCATCCTTATTACATCGGTTAATTCTTTATAATCCAAAATGGCCGCGCCATAAGTTAAATCAACTGGAAGGTTAACTTTTACTTCACAACGTGCTGGCAGAACATACGTAAATGTTGACGAATAGACAAAAGGTATGTTCGTTGTTTTTGTGCACAACATTGACGTTTCGTAGTCAATCTTCGCGCCTAATTGTTTCATTAGATTACTTCCTATCAAACCATCGTAGTTACTATCCACATCGTAAAGATAAAACTTATGATCCTCCGAACATTTAAAAATTTTAGGCAATTGTGTACAAATAACGTGTGTATGTTCGCTAATACCATGTGTGCTAACAACATTAAAACGCTCATTATATATATTATTTCTAAAGTATTGCTTCGCTATACTCGATCCGATAAAAGATCTAGTGCTGCCAGAGTCTAACATAAAAACTGCATTACCTAACTCAGGAATTATAATATATGGCAAAGAACGAAAACTAGTACACTTTAAAACTATATGTTCTCTCTGTTCGAGGCCCTTAGATGAAAATTTTCCGCACATACAGGCTCGTCTGAAGTACTTGGTTGTAGTTCCCTTTCAAACGCAAACTGATTATTATCGTATGAATCATTGTTTGTGTAATTAACACGTCTAGAACTCGCAGTCCGCATAGTAACATCGGTGTTTGCACCTGTATTTGCAAACGGTGCATTATGTGCCGACGTCCATCGCCGATCATGCTGACTCGGCGTCCTTGCAGTTGACCTAGTCTGTAACGGAATTCGATTTTGTGCAAAATGCGAATTCCTTAATTGAAACGATGCGTTTTGTGAACCTGACTGGTTTACGGCATTTTGTGAACTACTAGATGCATTCGGATTTGCCTCTCTTGTTTGTGAGTTATGTAGTCTTTGGAAGTTGTTATTATGGTTTTCCGTAAATTTCCTTGACGGCTTATTTCTGCTATTTTTCAGATCATAAACTGTTTGGAAGTTTTGCTCTTCTAGAACAACCCTTAGGGCATCCTCCAAAGTCGTTACATCTCTCAATCGTACTAGCCTAACTAAATACGCTGGTAAATTATATAAGAAAACATTCAGCGACGAATTAGTATAAATATGCTGTTTGGCTTGACGTACGTCGACATTGCTTATCGTTTCATTGGTTTTTGCAATAAGAATACTACGTATGTTTTGTATCCTATGGCAAAAATCTAAATAACTTTCATTTTGGTTCATTTTTAAGGATTCCAATTCCAACACTAAACATTCTTCGGTCCTAGGATCCCCAAAATGTTGCACTAACAAATCTTTTAGTTCGTCCCAATTATTTATTTGATCCCGCTCTCCTACTAGGTTCGCGGCTTTATCCGAAAGCTTACTTGTTACGACGTGATATAAGTATTCGTTCTGAGCATCTCCTCCTCGAAACTTAGTTAATATATATTCGCATTTTTTTATGAATAGTGGGAGCTGTCTAGCATCGCCACTAAATTCCGGAATAATGCTAGTCATTGCTGACGGAATTGGTACGATCTGATCCATTGTTATTGAAACCCGAAGCGCTACACACCAGGAAAATACCTACTTAGTGACACAGTTTAATACGAAAATTGTATCGTAATAGACTGTAGGTACTAAACAATTATGCCTACCTAATTGCTTTATCACGAGACTTGTATCGTAATAAAAATGTACTAAACTAACTATATCTACGTATTTATTCTATCACAAAAGTTTTATCGCAATAAAATATGTATGTTACCCAGGTATTGTCTGACCCCTAATAACACAAACACATATATCTAATCAAAGAGGTACACGTAAAGGAAAACAGAAAGGATAGTGAAAAAGTTCTACTCACAGTCCCGAAGTTACTCCCATCTCCTCCTTGGACTATTATCACCACACTCAGCGTCAGCCTCTCGATGAAGTTGCTCAATAAATTTATTTGTTCGGCGATCCCTGTTAAACTGTTGGAACAGACGTCACAGCAGCTTTGTAGAATTTTATACTATACTGAGTGACTACAGAGATCCTACCGGCTGCGCCAATTAAGTAAACGACAGTCGGAGAGTTTTATAAAAATAACTTTATTTTACTGACAGAATGACAGTGAAGATAATAATGTCTTAATCCTAAAGGTACAAGGTACTTATAGCTAAGTTATGACAATCGCTACGTGACGACCATGTTCTACATTACAATTACTTACTCTCAAGGTTTGGCGGAAGCTATACTGCTGACAAAGCTAATTGTAGTAGGGTTACCACACTTAACTCACGCGCGTTACCGACAGCAACCGCGGCTGACGACGACGACCCACATACCCGTCATGCACGACTAGTTCATTGTGTATCTTCCCTCTAATTATCTTAAAGATATAATAGCGATAAAGATATATTAGCGTAGATAAGCAAGAACAAGAGTAACCATAGAGATCCTGGTTTAGATTCTATTCAATAAACCATTTCCAAGAAAGGGTGAAGCTGATAAACAAACAAAAAGTTTCCCTATTAAATAATATCTCTCTTTTACCCAAAAAAATATTATCCTTATCAATACTTATTGATGTTTACTCAAGAAACACGGGAAAAAAACAAGGAAAATTGGCACAAATATCAAATTTATTCGTTCTTGAAAGATGGGACACCAAATAATAGGATTCATTTAATTTGTTTTTTAATTAAATACTGGTTTATTGGACGAGAGGCTTTTATTAATTGGGTTTGAGTACCTTAAGCCGTTCTCTATTGATTTGAGGAGCTTTTATATTTGGACGTTTACTTCGTTACGATTCTAATTGTCGCACCTGAGTGCACCTAAGTGATTAATTATACATTTACATTTTTTATTATAAATGTGGGTAGAACTCATCTATCCTAAACAAAAACACAATGTACAGAGTATTGAGTAGTTAACGACGATGTCGTTTTGTTTTGGGCGGGAAATTATCAAATAACTTCTGCCGCTCTGAGCGGAGCGGGAGGGTATGTCAGAATCTTATTGACTCAAACCCACCCGAATTCCTTCCCTTGCCTGTGTTGCCAGGGGCCTCGGTAAACGCCGATGTCTATGCTTGTATTACCTGTGTGACAGACACCGGCCTTAATTGATCAGCATAGACGACTGCCGCCGACAAGTCGATGACTCCTGCCGACGGGTGTTGACGGGTGTTGACGGCTGCCGTTGACGCGTTGACGGCTGTAGTTGCCACTGCCGTAGGCAAAGTGCCACTCGTGTATGTACGTGCTCAAACACGTGCGGCGCGTTGCCAACGGTAGAGAACGGCAAACCTACCTGTGCCCTACCTGTGCCGTTGGTAACGTGCCGCTCATGCAAATGAACACTTAGACCGCACGGTTAGGACACAGGATGCTTTTTACCCAAGTAGCGTACTACCAAGGTTAAAATAACGCGGGCAAGTATTCCCGCCGATTAAATTTTGGTCATTCACGCAGTAGAAGCCGTTGGCAGACCTATTCTGCCAGATTTTTGACTGACAGCGTTCCAATATGGCTGGCTACATCGTTGGTAATTTTTTACTTAAGTTACTGATTTATTATTCTCTTAATTTGACAATAAGTTCTTTATATTAAAAATATAAAAAAACTTATTGTTTAATAATGATTTTCCAGTCTTCTTTGAACTGTCAGCAAACGATTATTAGGTACAGTCGATCGTAGGTCAGTGGTAACAGTTGTTTCAGTAGAATTCAAGGCCAAACTTATACTGGTTAGTTAGTTAAAAACATGGGGACTGCCGACAGAAGTGATAAAACTATGAATAGCTACAGTTATACTTTTTTTTTGTTGGGTGGGAAATCATCAAATAACTTCTCCCGCTCTGGGCGGAGCGGGAGGGTGTATCAGACTCTTACTGACTAAAACCCACCCGTATTCCTTCCGTTGCCTATGTTGCCAGGCGCCTCGGTGACCCTTTAGTACCTTCCCGCGACCCCGGCAGGCATCGGCCCTAGTGGACCCCTACATTTGTGCTGACGACATCTCTTTGAGGCGCGCGTGGAATACCACGCGCCGTCGACCTGGGCCTGGTCCTTACCGGACGGTGAGCCAGCCATTGCTCACCGTCCGCAAGCCCAGCTACAGTTATACTGTTAAAGTGTTAACATTAGCATGTCGGTGACGCGAACCCATAAAATTTTCTCCTACCAAAAATCGCTCTACGTGCAATTTAAACAATGCACAGTATACACAAATTAAACTTGTCACGTGGTCAATTCAACTTCACTTACTGCTACTACAGCATGTCGGTGACGCGGTCACATTAGTATGTCGCTGACGTGAACCCATGAGTTTTTTCCTACCAAAAATAGCTCAACGCGGCTAGAGAAGGGTTCACTTAGATTTGAACACAAAAGACATTTTGGAAACTTGCACAATATTATAAATTTTGTTACTTTCAGAGTGATTTCAAGTTTGAGACAATTTTCATCTTTACGGAATATAAGTAGCTTTTTTCGAAATAATTGCGAGTAATTTAATCTTTGATGAATAATAATAATCTTAATTTCTCGCCGATTAATCGACACTTCACGTGACCAGAGGGCTGGCTCGTTCTTTGGCCAAAGAATTAGCATTGCCATTCAACGTGGCAATGCTGCCAGTCTTCTGGGCACGTTTCCGGATGACAGCGATGCGGACGAATACTTTGACGTCTCAATGTCTTTTTGTTTTTGTATTCATTTGTATATATCGAGTAGTTAGTATATAATTTAATTTAGTGTCTACCTAGTGTAAATAGTTAGTAGCATCAATATTGTATATTTGTCTTTTAAATGTATGAAAATAAATCTTTGATGACAGCTTATTATTATTTAATAATGAACCATTCATTTAAAAGCGTCCTTTTATTTATTTATTTTCCAAAAACACAGCCAAATGAATATTTAACACAACGTTAATTACAAATTGAAGGATTTTCGCAAAGCGACAACTTTCAGGTAAAGCTTCTTATTTTGTTTATTAATTTTGTTTTTCATTCATCTCAAACGTTGGAATTAAATACATTTTGAGTAGGTATAGGCAACCTTTTAGGTGTTGAATTTTTTAAAAGAATGATTTCCAAAGGGTTTTTCAACGTTAGGGACAGATTTTTATGTCTTTATAACCTTATTACTGGAATGTTGTTGAAAAGAAACCATTTCTTTTTGCTACTTTTTTAGTCTTTGTGAATAACATTTTGTCTATGTGTTCTATTACATTTTTATGGTCCCTCAAAAGGAAAAAACGCAACCCTCATAGGATCATTTGTCTGTCTGTCTACCCATCTGTCACGGCTATTTGCTCTGAATCTACTAGCCCGATAAAGACGCTGACAACACCTAAACCGCGGTCACTGTCAGAATGCATAGAAAAGAAAGAGAAGCGCGATGACACAAAGCTTGTAATTTATTGCAAAATAGGAAGCAATTATCTATTTACTCAAAATTGAGTTGAGTAATCGAAAATAAAAAACAACCAAATTCTGCATTTAAATAAGACGTTCTTGATATTAATTAAATACGTAACGTAAGTTGATATTTAATGCAGATATTTTGGATTAGAACTCAAGGTAAGAGGTTAGTTTAACGTTAGATTATATCGAGATTTTTTTTCAAAACGTGTTTTGGTAACAACCAAGTTCTAGGAAATATGTTCAAAATTAACATATATTTTTTCCGCTACCACAAACTATACAGATTTGGCAATTTTTTTTCTTAAGAGAAGCCTATTTTGGTCAATTGGGTCTTGTCAGCACCTTAAGACGCTGACAACACCTAAACCGCGGTCACTGTCAGATTGCATAGAAAAGAAAGAGAAGGGCGATGACACAAAGCTTGTAATTTATTGCAAAATATGAAGCAACTATCTATTTACTCAAAATTGAGCGGAGTTATCGAAAATAAAAAACAACCAAGTTCTGCATTCAAATAAGACGTTCCTGTTATTAATTAAATATGTAACGTATGTTGATATTTAATACAGATATTTTGGATTAGAACTCAAGGTAAGAGGTTAGTTTAACGTTAGTTTGTATCGAGATTTTTTTTTCAAAACGTGTTTTGGTAACAATCAAGTTCTGGAAAATATGTTCAAAATTAATATAATATATTTTTTTCGCTACCACAAACTACACAGATTTGGCAATTTTCTTTCTTAAGAGAAGCCTATTTTGGTCAGTTGCGTCTTGTCAGCGCCTTAAGTTAAAATTTCGTACACACATGAATTTATGTGACCCACACACGTACGTGTAACGTAAATAAATTAATTTTGAATATGGGGTTCATTTTTGGGGGAAAATATAGAAAAAAAATGCAAACTGTACTGAGTGACATATCAAATGATAAATGATAAATGATTTATTTTCTGTAAATAGGTTTGTACAAACACTTTTACACGTCAATCATATTTTTTAAATAAAGCTAGATGAGGTCGGCGTTTCCTATCTGACTACTCTGAGAAGAAAGGCCGAAACAAACTCAGAGGTCACAGTCTCTTTTAAAGTCCAGACATAATCTTGGTCAGATCATGTGAAGGCCATGTAGATTGGTGTCTGAAATGGTCCTTTTGAGGAAAGAACCACACAGATTGAGTGGACCTGTCCAGTCTGTGCACGCATTTGTCAGTAATCGTGCTGCTCAACTCAGAACTTAAGGAAATATCAAATGAAAGGGTTTGTTAAGAGACTTTCAAATACTTTATATTTTTATAATTTTAAAGTAAATTAAGAAAATATATGAAAATTTACTATTCCCCCAACCTTATCTCCGAAACTACTGAGCCTAAAATTAAAAAAAGTTACAGAGAATAGTTCTCTACGGAACCCTTCATTGTGCGTGGTCCGACACGCACTAAGTTGGTTTTTATTTTATTGAGATTTTCCAAATAAAATAAATTGTAAATAATGGATGGAAAGAGTTAACCAGCTGAGTTTTAATTTGTTTTAATTTTAATCATAATATTTATAAGCAGAGTTTTATATAAAAAAAAACTTTACCAATCGTTCACAGACACTTTTGAAACGATTTTAATAACATAACATCACGCGTGTAATACCCGAAAGGTTAGGCAGAGATGTACCTTCTAGTAGTAGTCTCATGTAATAGGGGCGAGCCTATTGATATCAACCGGCACAGATCCAGACTCCGGTCTGCTACTGAGAAATTCCTAATTCCCAGTTTGGGTATTTCCACCTAATACCATTATTTCCCGACAGTCGAACTCAGGACATTATTCTCAGCAGTAGCGCTTGAGACCGCTATTTAAATCTTTGCTGCTTACCCCGCAAGCAGTATACAATCATATTATTATTGTCAACAAACAAAATAATTTAAGATCATTTGTATCTGAAACTTAAGTTAAAATCAAAGCTTTTCAACTGAAAACTTTGAATGTTGACAAGTTTATTAATTAGGGATTAATTATAATTTATGATGTTGAATAATTAAAATATTTAAGTAAAGCATTGTTGTTTTAATTAACTCCTCTTTTGAAGGGGAAATGATTAATTTTATTTATTGTTCATTTACTTAAGAGAGTAATTAACGAGAATCTCACTTTTTATTCTACTTTTTTGTCTCAAATATTCGGTATCGCTTTTATTTCTTATATATCTTGTCAAAATTGTTACCGAGCATAATCAGCATACACATGGGACTCCTCTCTGTGAGAGGTTGTAGAGTCTCTAGGCCATAATCCACCACTGGGCCAGTGCGGTTAAAATTATATATTATTTAATGATTTTATTTCTGTAAGTAGGTTTATACAAACACTTTGACACGTCAATCATAGGTATTAATTTAAAAAATGGATGAGGTCGACGTTTCCTATCTGACTACTCTGAGAAGAAAGGACGAAGTCTCTTTTAAAGTCCAGACATAATCTTGGTCAGATCATGTGATGACCATGTAGATTGGTGTCTGAAACGGTCTTTTGGGGAAAGAACAACACAGATTTGGTGCGCACAGCGGGTTGGTGAATATCACATGCCTTCGAATTTCTGTTCTAGGATATGCCGGTTTCCTCACGATGTTTTTCTTCACTGTTTTGAGAACAGTGGTGATGAAATTTTTTAGGAGCACAAAGTAAAACAGTTTGTTAGTTCTATCTGAATTAAAAAACACAAAAATATTAAAAAAAAAGCGGGAATAGTTCATTGATGACTAGGTCAGTTCAGCTGCATTATATTAGGTATGTACTAGGTTCTGCCAGCGACTTCGTCCGCGTCAAATTTCTTGCTTTAACTTAAAATAAGTACTCGGCAATACCTACTGTAGCTTTCCATCAGAAAGAAAGAAAGAAAAAGTATTTAATGGGACTCACACAGGAGATCACAAATTAAACTGAAAAAAACACTCATAGAAACATAAAAAAAAACAAAAACAAAGTTAAATGAAAATAAAAACAAAAAGAGGGTACGAGGTCAAAAGACTCCTATCTCAACATAATGCTGTGACACTTAAAAATAAGTGTCGCAGCGCTGGTATTCTGATAAGGCTGGCTGTGATGTCATGGATAGGTACAGAACTAAATAATAAATAAAATAGATGTGTGAAGTGCACGGACTAATTACGGCAAAAAAACAGTATTAGTGGAGGGAGCACAACTGTTCAATGATTTACCAGAAGACATAAAAATGTGCAATAGTATTAATATATTTAAGAGAAAATTGAAAAAACACGTATGTACCCTATAACGTTATACGTCACCATCGCCCCAGAGGCAAACATTATAGTATAATTATTATTAAGAAGTACTTAGTATCTCATTATAAGTGTACTGTTATTCATAAGTTCTTATGAGAAATAAATATCTTTAAACCTAAGTAACATACCTATAAAAAAAAAATAAAAAAAACGTTCGGAATCAGATCAGTAGTTCCGAAGACTATAAGTAAGTATAGTAAGTAAGTAAGTAAGTACATACAAACTTATTTTTTTACCTTTGTATAATATTGCCAGCAACCCGCTGCTCCGCACGGACTTGACAAAACAGCGAGATTTCTTGATTATATTTAAGTTTAATATTTATGTAATTACATAAACCTTCCCGAATAAATTCTGTAAATGATGGTGAACACCGTATCAACATCCATAGCGTAGTTTAGAAGAACAACACACAGATAAACACGAAAAGCGACTTTAATTTAAACTGATTATGACAAAAGTATGGATAAACAAAAAGATTTAATTGCATTAAAGTGTACCGAAAACTCCACCAACATAACCTAATAAACTATTTTTCAAATCTAACCTAACCAAACATTTCGCAGACGGTGACAGTAAATTCAAAATGGCCGACCTACTCGTCTAGACATAGTGGAATGCTGTCACTTGGCACCGCGCCATTAGTTACTTTTAAACTTTTTCGCCAGTTCACGCATTTGCGGGTTACCTACGTCATTCTTCCGAGAAAATATGATTTAACTACATAGTCAGTTTTAGAAGTAAACAAATGTTTTTGTATGAAAAAATTTGTATGTGTGGTTTTTTATCTAAAGTAGAAACTAAGTATGGTAATCGGTGCGTATTAAAATAATATAGTTGAATAACTTGGGATCGCTTATTATTTATTTTATTCTACTGGGTAAAATAGTCTGCCGGGGTCGCGTGGACGTTCGAAAGGGTTACCGAGGCCCCTGGCAACACGGGTGGGTTTTAGTCAGTAAGAGTCTGACACACCCTCCCGCTCCGCCCAGAGCGGGAGAAGTTATTTTATTTCCCATCCAAAAAAAAAAAGGGTAAAATAATAGAAAAGAAAATACGTTTTTTTTTTGCAGTAAACATGACGAAATAAAATGTAATGAAATGAAATTGTTTATTCTGTAAATAGGATATCGGAATCACTTTTACACGTCATACTAAAAAATTAAGATAGATGGAGTCGACATTTCCTATCTGACGCTAAGAAAGAACACAAATATGAAAAGAACAAGTTGAAGGAAAATATGCGTCACATCCACGCGCAATATGCGTCCATCGCTCAGCATAATGCTGTGACCCTATGCGAGACAGAGCCACAGCGCTGGTTTTCAGCGACAGCTGGAGTTGACGTGATGACATCAACCGGTGCAGCATATAATGAAATGAAAATTACAAAATGAAAAATAAAATAAATACAAGACTTAGTTCTAAATGTTTATATAAATATAATATTTAACATAACATACCATCACGCCTTGCTTCCCCGAAGGTATGGGCAGAGGTGTCTGCAGTACACCCACATTTCGCCAGTTATGTTAAGTCCCATGCAGTGCATACGGTGGAGGTCTGCCCGGCTTGGGCAGAGCACCACGACGCTAACAACACCTAAACCGCGGTCACTGTCAGATTGCATAGAAAAAAAAGAGAAGCGTGATGACACAACGCTTGTAATTTATTGCAAAATATGAAGCAATTATCTATTTACTCAAAATTGAGTTGAGTAATCGAAAATAAAAAACAACTAAGTTCAGCATTGAAATAAGACGTTATTGTTATTAATTAAATACGTCACGTATGTTAATATTTAATACAGATATTTTGGATTAGAACTCAAGGTAAGAGGTTAGTTTAACGTTAGTTTATGTCGAGATTTCTTTAAAACGTGTTTTGGTAACAACCAAGTTTTGGGAAATATGTTCAAAATTAACATATATTTTTTCCACTACCACAAATTATACAGATTTGGCAATTTTTTTTCTCTTAAGAGAATCCTATTTTGGTCAATTAGGTCTTGTCAGCGCAGTAAGGATGGACTTTTGAGAAATCATAGCCTAACTATTGGGAGGTCTAAGTTTAGCTGTTATTATTTAAATAGGGCAGTTAACCGCACGTCCCTAGTAACATTTAAACTACGAAAATCACCCTCACTGCTCTCAAATAAGGGCGCTGTCTAAGTCAAATAGTGACTTGCGGTTGCTGGCACATAGACAGTGTCAATAAAAAAAAGCATCTAGGGCCTAGGTACATTCACCCATCGTCCATTATTATTTCTATTTTTTTTTCCACACATACGTACATAATCAGCCTATAATATTCCCCCTGCTGGGACACAGGCCTCCTCTCTGTGAGAGGGAGTGGGCCGTAATACACCACGCGGGCCCAGTGCGGGTTGGTAGATGTCAGATGTCTTCGAATTTTTTGTTCTAGGACATGCCGGTTTCCTCACGATGTTTTCCTTCACCGTTTTGAAAGCAGTAGTTATAAAATAATTTACACAAAGTAAGGCGCCTGTCCGGGTTTGAACCTACGACCTACAACTCGTAAGTCGCGTTGTTTTAGCTAAAGAAAAAAAAACTGCGTCGTTGGTCTAATGATCGCAAGCGCTACTGCTAGACATGAGGTCCAGGGTGCGATTCCCAGGTCGGGCAAAGTATTATAGGGTTTTCCAACTCGAATTTCTCAGTTGCTGCACCGAGTCTGGATTTGTGCCCGGATGATGGCTTGGAACATGGACAGGCTCGTCCCCTACATGGGACTTAAACATAACTGGCGAAATGTGGGTGTACCTTAGTACACCTCTGCCTAACCCTTCGGGGATTACAAGCGAGATGATATGTTATGAAATATAACCTGTGGGCGTTATAGACAGGCGTGTGTTGACGGGGAGCTTTTTGCTCCCTCAAAAAGCTCCCCGTCCACACACCCCTGTCTATAACGCCCACAGGTTATACATGACGTCGTCTTATAAACAGTCTAAGTGCTATCAAAAGAAGTAATTTCTAAATAATATAAATCACAAACTTCGGTTTACGACTTTGTATAAGTTTATTTCTTGTCTAGATAAAAGATAATGGACAATTTTATATGGAATGTGGACTATGAACGAACAGTGATGTGGATAAAGAAAGTGTGTAAACATGTGTGTTCGATTATTTTTTATTCCAACAGCATCAAAATCGGACTCAGCAATTTTAAGAAAAATGACAACTAAAATTAAAAATATTTTTGCATGAAGGAAATGGCGATAATAGTAATATCCTTTGATTTTCTACATGATTTCTCTTGCCCACATTTAATAACCTTTTCGAGCCGTAATACAGGTGTTATTAAAAAATATTTCAGAGACCTTATATTTTATATTTTACCAAAAAATAAATCGTGATCTACATATTTCAAGGATAGCACTTCAAAAGCACTTCAACCCTGGATGAGGCAATTACCATAAAATGAGAAATAAAATATGAGGTTTTGCTGGCCTAGAAATGACATAGTGCCTAAGGCTTAGGCTGTCTTGTCGTAACGATCGTGTTTTATACAGTTAAAATACCTACTTCTATCACCAAAATGACTAAAGCTATAAGAAATTAAAGCTTGCGACTTCTTAAGATGAATATCTTTTGATCCGCACCATAATTGCTTTCAATCACAATCCGAGAGTTATATTTATTATTTCATTAATTTTAAAGAAAACTTACAGACTAATAACAATCTTGAATATCCTGCATACGTTTTGACATTATTTGCTAATTACAAGCTTCCACATGTGTATATCCACTTAGTTACTCGTTATTTGCTTAAACAGATTACAACGTAAACATATTAGGTATGTCAAGTCGTGCAATATGAAAATTTATAAGTTATGTATGGTTGTCACCAAAATATTCCTTGTAGCTTTATGTGCGCTGGTGCGAAAAAATAAATTTCCAGGTGTGATGGTAAACTATTGAAAGCTATAACAATACGTATGCAGAAGCGTTGCGCCTGTACTTAGTTATTTTTTTTTTTTTTTTTTATTTGTGATGGGTTTGCTCTTGACCTTAGTCTATGTCAGAGGCGACAGAAACAAAGTCGACGATGGAGCGAGCTTACCCAGAAGAAGCCTGTTCACTCTCACTTTGAAGAGATTAGGGTTATATGCGTTCGGAAACACAGACGCAGGCAAAGAGTTCCATTCCTTTGCTGTGCGCATTATAAAAGAAGTTTGGAAACGCTTAGTGCGAGTTGGTGGGATAGCCACCAGGAAGGGATGGTAACCTGAAGTGCGCCTAGATGACCGATAATAGAAGGGGGCCGGTGGAATGAGGTCGTGGAGTTCTTGAGCACACTCTCTAATCGATTGCTTCATATGTTTGAAAAGTTCGTCTGGCCAACAACGTAAATAAAGCAATGAACGTGGGTTTACTGTTAAATCATACCTATTACGATCAATTGTTGTGATATTTCTGTAATACAATTAACCCGCAATTCTTCCGAAAACCTGTGAAATAGGTATTTTTACAAACTGCGTTCCGGTATCACAAAAAACCACGCTCAAAGTCACTTTCATCATCCCACGATCTGTACACACAATTTCGTTATTACGCGGTGTGGTCGTAAATTTTTATAAATTTTGATATATAATAACAAGTTTTACGGTATTTTCGCTAATTTATGGTTGTCGATACCGTCTCGTCATTTACGGTTGGGACTTGGTAATTTTTAATTTACTGTTATAGGATAATAAGGGCTTTTTAACTGTTATAATAACTTTGATTTATAATGTGGTATGGTGATTTTGAAGCAGTTAAGGTGGGTTTAATGTCCCATATGGTAAATGGTTTTGCAGCAAAATTATTTTTATATTCATAAGGCTTTTAGTCAGACAAACATAAAGTGTAGTCTTCAGTCTCGTAATTGGTGTTTGTTTATGTTTTGTAGGTCCATTTTCCAGTCGGCAAAGGCCTCCTCCAGTCTTATTTTTTCCTATCTCTCTCTGGCTACTTTTCCCCATGTCGTTCAAGCGACCTGTCTGATATCATCATTCCACCTTTTCTGTGGTTCACCTCTCTGTTTTGGCCGTTTCTTGGGTACCACTGGGTTCTATTTTGCTCCATTTGTCCTTCTCTCATCATGTGTCCAGACCAATTCCACTTTAGTCTTCTGATTTTTAGGGTTATGTCCTGAAACTTGGTATTGTGCCTGATGGTTTTGTTTTTTATTCGTTGTTTAATATTTTGATTTAATAGAGCGTTCGTGGAGTTTCTCGCCCTTTCTTCTCCATAGAAACCGAATACGCTTTGGTACTAGCTTTATCTTTCTGACTGACTGACCCATTGATAAATCAAAAGTGCCTAAAATTGTTTATTTCAAATAAATTCTTTGAGTTTGAGATTAATTCTATGAAAAACAATTATTTATATTTAAAATTCTCGCACACAATAAGGAGGACTTAATGCCTTAGGTATTCTCTACCAGTCAACCAAGGGTGGTAAAGAGATAAGATTGAGAGGCAATAATATAAATACAAAATTTTAAAAGATAACTTAATAGATTATAAATAAAATAGGTTAATTATTTACTATATTACCTACATTATTGACCGTGCGAGCCAAGCAAGCGAAGAGTCTCTACTTCAAGTTTCTCTTCTGTCAGTTTTTGGTACTCCTTTACAGGTCGTATTTTACAACCGATATGGACGAAAAATGGTAGATATCGATTTTATAGATTTTTTTTGTAATCGGTGAGTTTTGATTGTTGGGGTACTTCCTCCAAAAAGGGGCAAAAAGGGGCTACTGGATATCTCCGCCTTATGAGATCCGATTTCGATAGATTTTTATTTGATAGGTAGAAACTTTTAATTAGTCGCATAGAAATTTGGAGAAGATTGGATAAGGATCTTCGGCGTGATGAGCAGAATAGCTCCTCAAAATGCAGTAAATTGCTCAATTTTAGATTTCCACTAGTGGAATCGGCTGGTACAATATTTGTTGCAAAAAAGTTTGTGCTCGTGAGGTCTACTGTTCGCAGAACTACTACTAAACATATATACGTACAAATTCAAGAAAAAGCGGTTATTGATATGACTCTACGCTATTTGTTTTGAAAATAACTTTGCAGTACCTAATAGTTTATTCAAAATGGCGCAGACGATACGATATTTTTTTAACCATTTATTTGATTTCCTTCTACCTGCACATTTAGTTTAGGACCACATATTATGAAAGGTTAAGCTACGATTTCCTAAAAAAGCGGTGACCGCTACATAACGGCCGCAGTTATGAAAGTCATGGATGGCATCGGGGTTTGACTTTACTGTAACAAAAAACGCTCTGTTGTTGGAGAATACACCAACTTACTTTCATAAATGACGTTTCGGTGACGTCATCATAATCAGCCTATAATGTTCCCACTGCTGGGACACAGGCCTCCCCTCTTAGAGAGGGAGTGGGCTGTAATCTACCACGCGGGCCCAGTGCGGGTTTGTAGATGTCACATGTCTTCGAATTTTTAGTTCTACGACATGCCGGATGCACTGTGTTTTCCTTCACAAAATTATTTACACAAAGTAATGTGCCTGCCTGGGTTCGAAACCACGACCTACAATTCCTAAGTCGGGGCCGTTATTACTGGGCTACCTCTGCTCAGTGACGTCATTCGCCGGTAAATTGCGGACTCTATGTCGCGGCCACCGATCTTCTAGGAAATCGTAAGTTTAGCAAAACAGCACAATTATGTAAGTGTGGGTCAAATTAAATTCATTAAATTGTACTACATAATTTTAGATTTTCTAGTGTCAGCTTATATAATGTATTTAAGTTCATTTTAATTTAGTTAAATTGTAAAGAATCTTATTATTTTGTTTTAGATTCAAACTTTTTGGTGTAATTGATTTAAGAATTACATTATTCATTCAATGTTATTAAAATTCTGAAGTTTTACGCAGCTGAGCGAAGGATTTTCCTCCTTCTGAATTATGTGAAAATCCACAATTATTTCAAGGAATTTGTTCTCGACATCCGAGAACGATTACTTTGACATGCAAAAATGCCCACAAAGTTACCTACCTCATTATGATCTTTTGAAGTACCTAGCCACTCAATGTTAATAAAGTTTATTATCCACTTACGAAATAATATTTATCATTTTCTTTAATTTATTTTTCAGTTTTTTTTTTGGGTTCTGTACCCATAGTGTGCCCATAACCCTTTTTCTGAGCCTACGGCCGCACTGTCTGGCTATCTGTCTGTCTGTCATGGGATAAGCTTGGCAGTATCTTTATACTTCTAGTAATACTACAGCCCGTCATGGCATTACGCTAAACAAAAATAATTGTAGATTTGGTAAGACGGAGCCCTTACTGCGCGAGTCTAACTCGCTCTTGGCCAGTAATACCATTTATTACCAGAACAAAATAACCAAGGTTGACCATAACCAACATTACGGAACACCACACCAAGTTCTGAGGACCTTATTTCTTAATAGATTCATAGATATTAAAAAAAAGGTCGAAACATAAAAAATACCACCGGAGTTGTCTCGTAAACCGAGAAATGAAGATGGCTGAATTAGGCTGCTGCTCACGTATCTACTTTATCTGTGGGAAGCGAGATTTACAGCCGTCGATCGCGACTTAACGTCCGTGTGTAGACGGCCTAAGGGCGCACAGAGTGTAGGATAAGCAGAGAGACAAGTTGTAGTACTTTTAAAAATTAAAAAGTGCCTGTCGTGGGTCAGCTTTAAAAAAACTTGGGCCATAAGATATTAATAGGCTTTTTTTTGGGTGGGTAATCATCAAATAAATTCTCCCGCTCTGGGCGGAGCGGGAGGGTGTGTCAGACTCTTAATGACTAAAACCCATCCGTCCGTTGCCTGTGTTGCAGGGGCCTCGGTGACCCATAAGTACCTTCCCGCGACCCTGGCAGGAAGATATTAATAGGCTGACCTCTTATCGAAATCCTGGCATTTTTAACTGCATTAGAATGACTTGATTGTCTAGCCACAGTGTCCCTATATTTAATTTTGGTCGCTGACACTACCACTTTACCTCCGAAACCCATTATCAGGTGATATTTGACGTATATGTCTCTGCTGCAATCCTAACTTAAAAATAGATCGATTGCGAATGTAAGAAAATATATAATACTAGCAACCCGCATATAACCGATGTTCCTCCTATTTGGAGTATTTTACATCTTCGCGGACGGTGAGCAATGGGTAGCTCGCCGTCCGATAAGAACCTGGCCCGGGTCGACGGTGCGTTGTGTTCCACGCGCGCCTCAAAGAGATGTCGTCAGCACAAGAGTAGGGGTCCACTAGGGCCGATGCCTACCGGGGTCGTGGGAAAGTCTGAAAGGGATACCGAGGCCCCTGCACACCTTCCCGCTCTGCCCAGAGCGGGAGAAGTGATGTAATAATTTCACACCCAAAAAAAAAAGGGGTGAATCGGGTCGAAACTTTAATATGGATTTTAACGTTGAAATAATACAGTTTGCTGCTAACAAGGAAAGTCAGTCGTTAATTATTTTACAGTAAACATATTAGAGTCCTTTTTGGCAACAAACTTTATTCCTTCAACGTTAAAATCCATTTTAAAGTTTCGTCCCGATTCACCCCTGCATCCCTATTCACCCCGTTTTACGGTACGTAGTGATGGAAACACAGTTTCATCGTCTTTTTGATTATAGTAAAAATAAGTTTAAAAAATGTTATATGTGCTTCCAGGTTAAAACTTATTTATTTATTTTATTTAGTACGTTAAGTTTCAAAACATCGTGAAGAATCCCGCCTGAGAGATATTTCTCGACGGCATGTGAAGCCAAGTCAAGCCCATGAGCGGCATAAAAACTGACACCAGGAGGTCTACTCTGACGGTGAGCAATGAGTAGCTCGCCGTCCGATAAGGACCACGTCCAGGTCGACGGCGCGTTGTGTTCCACGCGCGCCTCAAAGAGATGTCAGCACAAGTGTAGGGGTCCACTAGGGCCGATGCCTGCCGGGATCTCGTGGAAGTTCCAAAGGATTACCGAGGCCCCTGGCAACACAGGCAACGGAAGGAATACGGGTGGGTTTTAGTCAGTAAGAGTCTGACACACCCTCCCGCTCCGCCTAGAGCAGAAGTAGTTATTTGACAATTTCCAAACCAAAAAAAAAAGAAAAAAGGGGACTACTCTCTAAGTCAATCAACAAAGATAGGGCCCGTCCAAAAGTAGTTGATCCGTCAAAACCTAAAGTTTTCGAACGGGTACAAACACATTGCGAGTAGGGACAACTGTCAAACCATTTTGTCGTTCATTCTCAGTTCGGGCTCCGAAGTAATCTTATGCCCACTTCTCCTTTTACCTCACTTCCCATACATAATCAGCCTTTAATGTTCCCACTGCTGGGAGATAGCCCTCCTCTTGGTGAAAGGGAGTAGGCCATAATCCACCACGCGGGCCCAGTGCGGGTTGGTAGATGTCACGTCGTTTGAATTTTTTGGTTCTAGGACATGCAGGTTTCTTCACGATGTTTTCCTTCACCGTTTTGAGAGCAGTGGTGATGAAATAATTTACACAAAGCAAAGCGCGATCTACAACTCGTAAGTTGCGGCCGTTACCACTGGGCCACCACTGCTCTCCACTTCCCGTATTCAATACTTATGCTGTGCATATAGTAAAAATCTTCAATCCACCAACAATCGTCTTCTTCGAGTTCCTTCTCACCGCTCTGGTTTAATTCACTGTTCTTTCTTTGTACAGGCAGTTTTTCTTTGGAATGCGCTCCCTCTGAACATCAGGATGGCAACCAGTTGGATATCAACGGTAAACATGTCATTTGGTTTAAATAGATTTTTATTTTTATTATTTTAATATTATTTTACATGGATTCTTGTGTACGTTTTGAATGTGAGAACGTTGTAGGCTTAATAGACTAGATATTTTGTAGACCTTTTTCTTTCTTTTTTTTTTGTTAAGTACTTCTCGACAGTCCTACACTGTCCTCCCATACCTATTAACACTGTAATTTGAGAACATTGTAAAAGCCAATTATTTTTAAAAGAGTACCCGTGGAGTTTCTTGCCGGCTCTTCTCCATAACGACCAATTGGAACGGTGCACCTGGCTTCTGACGTTTCATAAGTGCCCATGTAGGTTTATGTGAAATAAAAATATTTTGATTTCGATTTGATTTGATCATTTAAAGTGACGGCGCGGGAATATATTCGTAAGAAGTTGGCAGAGTCATCCCAGCGCTAATCCGTTTTCTCCCCTACCAATCGTTATTTCTCCTGACACTTTTATTTTGTTAATGTGTATGTATGTATCTATGTTTTAGTACATATATTTAATTTTCAAGTTATCTATCCCTTATGTTGCACCTGCCATGTTTTGTCTCTGCATCAGCCTAAGGTTGACTGGTAGAAAATGCTTCAGGCATTAATTCCGCTTTTGTACAGTATTTTTTTAAATATTTCTTATTTTACTATCATTATCCTATAAACACATAGCCGATAAAACACAGGTACTAAAATAATACGAGTAGTAGCACCATAAAAATGTTAGCTTACTGTTGTTCTCGCGCTGTGTAAGACAGTCACAGTTTTACTGTGGGCGATAAAATCGAATTAGAGTACAAGAGAGATATAAAGTAGCACGATTGTTTAGCAGGCTTGAAGTAAAGCCCAGGTTATGTTTACTTACGTAGTTACAAGGAAATAGTGGTAGTATACTTTTTTTATTCGTTGAGGAAGGTGCTGTAAAGGCTACATGCAAAAGGCGACCTTATGTCGTACAGGCTTTTAAGAAAATAACTATGCATTTGATCATTGCAGCGAATTTAGAATTACTTTTAAGTGACTGAGTGGAATGCCTCGTTGATCTAGGGGTCGCAAGCAATAGCTGAGCATGAGGCACTGGGTTCGATTCCCAGGTCGGGCAATGTGTTATTGGGTTTTTGCAATAGGAATTTCTCAGTAGCAGCCCGGAGTCTGGATTTATGCCCGGTTGGTGGTAATAGGCTCACCTCTGTCTAACCCTTCGGGGATTACAGGCGTGTTTAAGTCCCATGTAATCGTGCTAAAATAAATTCTTGAAAATGATCTTTTATTTTTCTTTTCTCTTCTACCCCTTTTTTTTTGGTTGAGAAATCATCAAATAACTTCTCCCGCGCCGTTGACCTGGGCCTGGTCCTTACCTGACGGTGAGCTGTCCATTGCTCATCCGCAAGCCCGCGCCTACAGTGGCCTGAAATCCGCCCGGGATTCCCGACGCCCAGGGCGTCTCCTGCGGCGGCTAGGGGCGAGAGGGCGCGAAATTTGCCTTTTCCTCAACCGTCCCGGCTCCTTCTTTGAGAGCATTACTGCTTCGCAGAAGCCGGTGACTCTTCTACCCCTTGGTGTGGAGTATCGTTGAATAGGCCGTTCAAAAATATTGCGGTTCTGTGAACACCACTTTTCGATTCAAGGATCCGCTTGCGTAATATTAAGTATTAGTAAAGTGCTAATTTTTGTTAGTCGAGTGTATGGAAAGGTGAAAAAGTTCAGGGCAGAAGGCAGTAGTGCATATAATGAAATTAAAAGAAAAACTATCACAGCTAAGTAGGGTTTACAAGTTAATGAGTAATAGTGAACCAACTTCAATTTACGGTTGGAGAATTGATCGTGACGTATATCGATGTATGGGAGAACATGTTTTTCAACTACAATGTTAAGTTTGTTTTGGGAATAAATTCAACCGAAGTAATCCCAACTAAGGAACCCTTCATTTTGCGTGGTCCGACATGCACTTGGCCGGTTTTCAATTAAAATTTTAGAAATGTTGGAAATAGTCGGTAGATATAAAGATTAAATATAGTTGAATGTGCTACTAATTCCCTTCAGTGAGTAATTGTGCAAGAATTTAACCAGCAATTATTGGAATGCCTTTTATTTTGACAATTCGATAACATTCTTTGAGAGATTTACGTTTTCGAGCAAACGGATTTTTAAACAAATAAAGCAATGGATCGGGAAAATTATCAAAATTCTTCGGATTGTAAAGAAAATATCTAACGCAGTTAGAGACCTAAACATGGTTTGTTTACAATTTCATCAGATAGTTTTGGAACAGACAGTAGCCCTAGAATAACTTGTAAAACAATACTCTATTGCTAACTGCGGACGCTTGTAAATGGCTTGTCATAAACCACCACACTTTAACTTCTGTAATTATAGCTGTAAGCCACCCAAACACAATAAAAAAATGGTGGGGTTTTATGAAAGCAATATGTAAGTGAAACTTTAGTGAAGCTGATGCGAGCCATGAGCCTTTCACTGTACCCCTACTCTTGGGCCGTCTGTAATGCGACATGCGATAGATGGACGATAGATGGAGGCTATGGATTTAAAGTTTCACTTTAATAAAATAAAATATATAGTTCACCACCGAACTACTTAGCCTCATATTTCCGACTACCCCTAAACACGTGTCTAGCTTATTACTTGATAAATTCAATACATAAACATTCTGCTTTCCTTTAAAAGCTGGAAAGCTCCCAACATCGTCTGGAGTTTAGTGAGTGGCCTCTTTAAAAACGCTTGTTTGCGGCTGAAAGTTATTGTTTCCTAATAATGGATGTGTTAGTCGCTTTTATGTTGGTTTATGAATACAGTTAATATTGTAAATTGTGGTGGCCCAATGGTAACGGCCGCGACTTACGAGTTTGTAGGTCATGGGTTCGAACCCAAGCAGGCACTTTAGTTTGTGTATAGTGAGGAAAACATCGTGAGGAAACCGGCATGTCCTAGAACCACAAATTCGAAGACATGTGACATCTACCAACCCGCACTGGGCCCGCGTGGTGGATTACGGCCCACTCCCTCTCACAATGAGGAGGCCTGTGTCCTAGAATGGGAACATTATAGGCTGATTATGCTTATGCTCTGGTGCTACTTTGGAGGCACAGCAACCAGTATGTGCTTTCTGCTGCGGCAGTAATTATCTGGTACAAAGAAGCAAGCCAGCTCAGCTCTAGATATTACTATCAGTCGACGAATTATATCATTACGTTAGACATACTTATTTGATCTCTCGCGTCCGGCCATGGTCCAGGCCATGGTACGAAGTGAGAGGGCATGGGCAGCCGCCACCTCCTTCTGCGAAGCAGTAATGCTCGCGAAGGAGGAGGCGGAATGGTTGAGGAAAAGGCAAGTTTCGCGCCCTCACTTAAAAGCCGCCGCAGAAGTCGCCCTGGGCATCGGGAATCCCAGGCTGATTTTCGGCCACCGTAGCCGCGGGCTTGCGGACGGTGAGCAATGGGTAGCTCGCCGTCCGATAAGGGCCAGGCCCGAGTCGACGGCACGTTGTGTTCCACGCGCGCCTCAAAGAGATGTCGTCAGCACAAGTGTAGGGTCCAATAGGGCCGATGCCTGCTGGGCTCGCGGAAAAGTCCGAAAGGGATACCGAGGCCCCCGGCAACACAGACAACGGAAGTCTGACACCCTGAGAAGTTATTTAATAATTTCCCACCAAAAAAGATATACTTATTTAAAATCTTTTTCTAACTTTTTATCTTAATTATTCTAACTTTGTTAGGTCATAGAAATTAGTTTACAAATACGGGTATATCCCCAGCTGTTTTGGAATGAATAGAATTAATATAGACGAGCATTTAATGATTATGGTAAAACTTTTCCAAACTCGCATGACTGTACGCATTTATTCTCTTCGCTTTTTACATAAAAAATGCTTGTCACGAAAAAAACATCCAATTCTACCTACGAACAATTTCAACAGTACGAAATTTCGTGCCCTCGAAGTTCAAAGAGCAATCACGCCCCGAACTACGTCATCGAAACCGCGTTTTAAAACTTTCAAAAACCGAACACGAAACGGCGTACTCGAATCCGAAACATTTTGTTTGACTCCTGTAAAAATGTAAAAGCGCGTTTCATTTCATTTGGCGCTCAGAATAACTGGTTACTCGCAAAGAGGCTTTTGGAAGTTCAAAAAATAACTTTCTGAGGCAATTTAGAGGTACGCGGACACGCTAACAGGCAATTTGAGACATACAGGTGTTAAGGATGGCGAATTTTCTTTTAAAAAGCAGGCAAATATTTTAATGTCCATATAGGAGTAATATAAATTATCCCGTTTTATTAAAAACTAAAGATTTAGCAATAGTTTTGAACTGGAATGGCCCTTCTTACTTTTTAGTCGTTTAATAAAAGATTTTCCTCTTTAAATCATCTTATCTGTAGAAACCTGTATGATTCAATCTACCTAGCGTTTTCTCAACTACCTTGAGCTTGACTTCCAGTGAACCGGATTCAGCTGACTTCCACGACTCAGTTACTGGGTAACACGGTAAGACCGACGTATGACGCGAAACAACTGTCAAAGATCTACCAATGATAGCCGGGACCAACGGCCTAACATACTTTCCGAGGGCACGGAGGGGTTTCGATATGTAATTAACACGTTGAGCGCCAAGCTTAAAAACCGTGTTTTTTGATATTTTGGACAACAACCGTGGAGGCCAGAGGTATTAGAATTCACAGTAAAATGTATTGAAATGTGTTTCCTGGCGGACACACTGGCCTACGAATAAAGCACTGCTCGTGTTTCCCAAAGGAAACACGCGGCCTCTAAAGGTGGTCCTTTGTGTTTCCAGATATAGATAAATTGTCAAAAAGGCTTAGCTCTGCAGCATACGCCGTTAGAAAAATTCGTGATTTAACGGATTTAGACACAGCCCGTTTAGTATACTTTAGTTATTTTCATAGCGTAATGTCGTACGGTATTCTGTTATGGGGAAATGCCGCCGATATTCAGACAATTTTTGTTTTACAAAAAAGGGCAATCCGTTCAATTTATAAATTAAGTCCCAGATACTCCCTCAGAGAAAAATTTAAAGAGATTAATATAATGACTGTAGCTTCTCAGTACATTTATGAAAATCTTTTGTACGCACATAAAAATATTAATTTGTTTAAAAAATACAGTGATATCCATAATGTAAATACTAGGAACAAACACAAATTTGTTGTTCCTACAACCAGGCTCAAAAAAATAGGCAGCTCGTTTAGATGCCAATGTATACGTTTTTATAATAAACTTCCCAGCCACATTCAAGAACTAAGCCTTAATAAATTCAAATGTTTTATAAAACAGAAACTGTGCCTAAAAGCCTTTTATACTGTTAAAGATTATATTGAGGACAAAAAGGCTTGGGATTGAGCTGCTCCAATAAACTTACAGTGAATGTTGTTTTTTTACTCTTTTTATTTTGCTAGCTATTTATATTTTCTTATTCTATATAACATTCTATATAAACAATGACATGAATATTTACTTTGTATAGTATTATATTATATTATTTTAATTATTAGGAATGTGAGGACTATGTGGGTCATTGTTTGTTTTTTTTTTTTTTTTTGTCTCTTAGTTTTAATGATGGTCTGGCAGTTTGAGTACTTTATGCGGCCTACCCAAATGTCTTTTCTTTGGTATTGTTCGTCAAATCATTGAGCTCCTTAAGTTTTGAGATGAGCTGCATGATAACTGACAAATGCGTGCACTGACTGGACAGGTCCACTCAAATCTGTGTGGTCTTTCCTCAAAAGACCATTTCGGACACCAACCTACATGGTCCTCAAATGATCTGACCAAGATTATGTCCGAATATACACATTGACATTGATGAATTTTATTTATGCAATGACATGAATATTTACTCTGTGTAGTATTATATTGTTTTAATTATTGTAAATGTGAAGACTATGTGGATTATTGTTTAATTTTGTTTTATTCTCAGTTAGTTTTTAACATGGTCTGGCAGTTTGAGTATTTTTTTGCGGCCTAGCCAAATGTCCTTTCTTTGGTATTGTTCGTTGAATCGTTGAGCTCCTTTAGTTATGAGTTGAGCTGCACAACGACTGACAAATGCGTGCACTGACTGGACAGGTCCACTCAATCTGTGTGGTTCTTTCATCAAAAGACCATTTCAGACACCAATCGACATGGTCTTCACATGATCTGACCAAGATTATGTCTGGACTTTAAAAGAGACTGTGACCTCTGAGGTTGTTTCGGCCTTTCTTCTCAGAGTAGTCAGATAGGAAACGCCGGCCTCACCTAGTTTAAAAAATATGTTTTGACGTGTAAAAGTGTTTGTAAAAACCTACTTACAGAAATAAAATAATTTATCATTTATCAGAAAGATACACATGGCGCTCAACGTGTTAATGCTCACCCATCCACGAACCAACCGCGGCAAGCGTAGCTTAAGCATCGATCGATCCATGTGCCTGTTATCATTCAGCCAAGCGTCCCTCGTCTCGTCGTACATAATTAGCTGAATGTTCTGGAAGAAATAGATATTCTCATTCTGACGTTACACAACAGTTCTGTTTGATCCAAAACGACGACTACTTCGTTTAATTAAAATAACGAACGAAAACAATCCATCAGTGCTGTCAAATATTTATTATAGTAAATGAAACTGGAATGTCTATGATTTCTAAATGAGCATGTTCCACATTTCGCACATCTTTGTGTTTATTCTTCTGTTTCGGTTAACAGTCGAATTTGTAAAAATATTTTTGTATTTGATAGCCCGATTCTTGAAGAAGGTTATAGGCAATTTAATATCACGCTACGACCCCTATGAGACGAGCTAAAGAAAAAGAGTCAGAAAAAACGCTCAGTGGAAACGAACTAATAGCGCGGGCGGGCGTTGTGATGTGACGCGGTGGGTCAGGGGCCGAGGGAGGAGGAAGGGGAATTCTATAAAATGTGGCTGTTATTTTAGTATAATATTCTGTGTTCTTGCGACTTCTACGAGAACGAAGTCGCGGTTAGAAGCTTGAAGCAGTTATCTGGGACACGGTAGTGCCCCCGCCAAGACGAGCCAAAAAAACTAGGAGGGATTCACAAATCGCACCAAAAACGTTCGTTGCCAAGACTTGATAACGCTTTAATTTTTAAAAGTTATTAGATCTAATGTCAGGTCTTATAGAGTTACGGGGCTTGGGCCTCTAAATCTACAAAGCCTATCTCTACAAACCTTACATATCGTCCCTTAGCTAACAACACCGCATAAGTCATTTTTACCAACTTTACAGGAGACGAAAAATTTGTGCGGTGTTGAGAGGCCAACCGACTTGCGGCGCTGTCACTACTTTTCGAATTACGGCTTCTGATTGGCTGAAATCTATATCTTGTGACTAATGGTTAGACGCGCAATGAAGCTCCATCTAAAGGCATTCAAATGTAAAAACCGCCAATTTTCGACTTGAGCGGTGTTGTAAGCTAAGGGACGATATCGGTCAATATGTTAAGCATAAAAGTTCAATGGAACGCCATTGAACTATTGTATGTCACAACATTAAAGGTCAGTGACTTAATTTCTTACCATAAGCCCATAGGAGTGTTTGTGTGGCGCCCGCAAAATGGCCAATCCGTACATTTTGACCAAGATGTAAAATTTGTAGAGTTAGGCTTGGATCTACATTAGATATGATAACTTTTTAACAGTGAAAGCGTTATGTAAGTCTTGAGAACCTACTTTACATGAAAGGTTTTGGTGGGTTAAATATCTGATAGATTCAAGATTAATTTCACTAAAAAGTCACCAGGTACAGGTAAATGATGAATGAATACTGGTGGGTAATAAGTTTCCTGATGCTATTAGGTATATGTATATAAAAAGTCAGAAAATAAAAAAGTAAATATGAATGGACTAAGTATTTTGTCTACCATACCAGTTCTTAAGAAAGCCAAATATTGACATAAACACATACATGATATCACCTGTAATCCCCGAGGGATTAGGCAGAGGTGTACCTCTCGTGCACCTACATTTCACCAGTTAAGTCTCATGAAATAGGGGCGAGCCTATTGCTATCAACAGTGCACAAACCCAAACTCCGGGTAACCGAGGACCGGGGGTTGACTGACATATAATTTGGGAAATACATACATACATAAACTCACGCCTTCTTCCCAAGGGGGTAGGCAGAAACTATAGAACACCAATTGCTATGCTCCTTACAAACTCCTTATGCTTCATTTACGTTCATACATCTGGTCATACACGCACGCCGGTTGCGAGTACTATGCACCTGACCTTTCTGAAGAAAATCACCAATGAGGTCACTATACGTCTTCCTGGGGCGTCCCCTCCCGGCGTTTCTACTCACATCTGTGCCTTGTAAATAATTCAGTTAAATCCTACTTGAACGTTATTCTATGTACGTATGAATATATGTCGCATTATGTTTGCCAAACAGTAGAACCGTGTATCTCTAATCGAGACAATTTCTGTGCTTTAGTACGAGTAAAGTTATGTAGTAGAATTAACAGGTCAAAGAGAATTTGTCGCGACAGAAAATCCTTGACAAAATATAATTTACATGTTTTGCATCCGAATTCCCGTTTTCTTTTCACTGTGTTATATTTTCTGCAATTGCAGTAAGTCTTGTTCTTGTTTATTATTTATATTTACACGTACAGCGTGTATCAGATAGGTGTTCTAAAATTTGAGGAGTTTATGTTTAAAGTTGATAATTTTACTTTTTTTACGATGATACATGTCATGTAGAAAGTTGATCGCTGTAGAAAGTTGCTTGCTGGTACATCCTTTCCGTACTAATATTATAGATGCGAGAGTTTGTTTGTTCGTTTGTTACGCTTTCACGATAAAACGGCTGAACGGATTTGGATGAAATTTTGCACATTGGTAGAGCATGACCTGGAGTAGGACTTAGAATACTTTTTATCCCAATATTCTCATGGGATCGAGACTTACGCAGGTGAAAGCGCGGGGCGCAGCTAGTGCTGTATAAACGAAATAATCATGGCTTTAATGCAGACCAGACAATAAGGGTTTTCTGAAATGGCAATCACAAGATGGCAGCACTATGACGACAAAAATGTTAAAGCCTATATTTTACACATTATGAATTTCTGTGACCCTAATAAGAATGTTTACCGTAAATAAATGAATTTTGAATATGGGATTCACTTTTGGGAGAAAATTCAGAATATTAAAAACAAAGGTGTTGCAAACTGTACCGAATGGCACATCAAATGAAGGGACTTGTTACGAAGATTTCAAATATATACATTTTTTAGAATTTTAAAATTATTAGGATTAAAGTTATTAAAGAAAATAATGAAAATTTACCATTCATCCTTATCTCCGAAACGGCTGACCCTAAAATTAATAAAAAAATACTGATAATAGTTCTATACTTATAGATTACAGGAAAACCATAAGAAATATATGGTCTTATAATAACATGGCAAATCATTCAAAATTGTGCGTACAAAGTTACATTTTCAGTTGGAACGTATGGGGGACATGTTTTTCAACTACAATGTTGAGTTTGTTCTTGTGATAAATTCATCCCAACTACGAAACCCTTCATTGTGTGTGGTCCGACATGAACATAATCAGCCATAATGTTCTCACTGCTGGGACACAGGCCTCCTCTCTGTGAGAGGGAGTGGGCCGTAATCCACCACGCGGGCCCAGTTGCGGCGGGTTGGTGGATGTCACGTGTCTTCGAATTTTTGGTTCTAGGACATGCCGGTTTCCTCACGATGTTTTCCTTCACCGTTTTGAGAGCAGCGGCGATGAAATAATTTACACAAAGTAAAGCGCCTGTCTGGGTTCGAACCTACGACTCGTAAGTCGCGGCTGTTACCACTGGGCCACCACTTGTGGTTGCCCAGTGGTAACAGCCGCGACTGTGTGACAGTGTTGTGCTTGCACTTGTCTGGTTTTAAGTCGGCTAAAAAATTATCGCCACTCGTTGAGTTTATAAAAGCTTCCTTCTATATAATATCATTGCAGTAGAAATAATCACGATGATTTCTTCCCTATACGTATTCTTTCACCAAGAACCCCCAATAAAAGTATTTCCCACTAATTAAGTTAATTTTCCTCCAAAATAATCTCAAACTGCCACATTTGCTGGCAAGCTGTTCAAGCTTCAACCATTATGAATATTGTTATGAGCTCGAAATTGCTTCAAAATGAAGCTGGATACTCTAACGAAAGTCAGTGAGGTATTTCCAGCTCATTAGCTAGTTGAAAAGGAAGAATTAGTTACTGCATGGGTGAATTTGAATGAAAAAATAGTACAAAATGTGTGTTTTTCTGCGTGGTTTGCGGAGATAATTTTATTTTGAATTAAGCTGGGGTTTTCGAATGGAATGTTCTTAGTTTTATGCATGGTTTGTTTGTTTTAAAGGTATGGTTTGGCTAACCAAATGAATGATAAATGATTTTACTTGTGTAAGTAGGTTGATACAAACACTTTTACACGTCAATCATATTTTTTTTAACTACCTAGATGAGGTCGGCGTTTTGTATCTGACTACATTGAGAAGAAAGGCCGAAATAAACTCAGAGGTCACAGTCTCTTTTAAAGTCCAGACATAATCTTGGTCAGATCATGTGAAGACCCTGTAGATTGATGTCTGAAATGGTCTTTTGATGAAAGAACCACACAGATTGGACCTGTCCAGTCCTTAGAGTTTCTTGCCCGTTCTTCTCCATAGGTACCTACTACGCTTTGGAATGGGCAACTAGCTTCATCTTTCTGACTGACCGACCGACCCCTTGACAATTCAAAAGTGCCTGTAATTGGTTTATTTGAAATAAATGCTTTGAGTTTGAGTTTGAGTGCACGCATTTAAAAACTTTTCGTTCAGTCATGAGCATAAATATCTGGCTCAAGGCTTATTTTCATTGGTCGATAGGGCTCGTATGGCCGGGTGCTGGAGATTTCTGTAAAGCATACCACAGGGCCCTTATTCGGGGAACTGTTTTCATTAGTCGATAGAAAATGACTACGGTATACCGAGAACCTGCGCCACACGTTTATTTTTTTGGTAGGGAAATTATCAAATAACTTCTCCCGCTCTGGGCGGAGCGACTGGGCTTGTCAGAATCTTACTTACTAAAACCCACCCGTGTTCCTTCCGTTGCCTGTGTGTTGCCAGAGGCCACGGTAACCTTTTCGGACTTTCCCGCGACCTAGACAGACCGCACGTTTGGCAGCTGATCTTAAGACGCTGACAACAGCTAAACCGCGGTCACTGTCGGACTGCATACAAAAGAAAGAGAAGCGCGATGACACAACGCTTGTAATGTATTGCAAAATATGAACCAATTATCTATTTACTCAAAATTGAGTTGAGTAATCGAAAATAAAAAACAAACCAAGTTCTGCATTCAAATAAGACGTTAATTAAATACGTAACGTACGTTGAGATTTAATACAGATATTTTGGATTAGAACTCGAGGTAAGAGGTTAGTTTACCATTGATTTGTATCGAGATTGTTTTTTCAAAACGTTTTTGCTAACAACCAAGTTAATATGTTCAAAATCAACACATATTTTTTGCGCTACCACAGACTATACAGATCTGGCAATTTTTTTTCTTAAGACAAGCCTATTTTGGTCATTTGCCTCTTATCAGCCCCTTAAGGCTCCTTTTTATTGGGTGACATATAAAGCGTGTGAAGACACATACGCTTTATACGAGTATGTCACACACGCTTTTTACCAATCGATGCATTTCATTGGTCGCTACGCCTGCTACGGGGATTCCTCGCAGTTAGTGTACTGACCGCACTATCGACTTGTGACTTTCATTAGCCACTACTGCGCCTGCGGGAGTCCCCGCATGCTGTATATCGACCGATTTATAAACATATTATATGAAAATTAGCCGACACTTACACACGTTGATCTAGTGGTTGCAAGCGCTACTGCTGAGCATGAGGTCCTGGGTTCGATTCCCGGGTCGGGCAAAGTGTTATTAGGTTTTTCTATCAGATATCTCAGTAGCAGCCCGGGGTCTGGATTTGTGCCCGGTTGATGGCAATAGGCTCGCCCCCTATTACATGGAAATTAAACATAACTGGCAAAATATGGGTGTACTACAGTTACACCTTTGCCCAACCCTTCGGGGAAACAAGGCGTGACGTTGACGTGATGTTTGTATGTGTTTTATGCAAGATTTAAAAGCGATTTTCTCCTAAAGCTACTCTGATATTTTATTATTTTTATTTTCTCAAAGTTACAACCGTTATTTCACGAAAAAAACGCTTTCGAAAGTTGCTTTAGTGTAAAGTGTTTATGCTCGTGACTGTACGTACCTATTGTCTATGTGTTTGTCCACCGCAGCCATCATCGGGACGTTACCGAGAACGAGATGATGGACCTGAAGTAGCGATACATACCTACATTTACTATGACCGCGTGTCCACTGAACTTCCGTCACCCGAGCGCTGTCATACCGGTCGCTGAAGTTACAAGCAATACAGCGCGACCGCTAGAACTTGGCCCGAGATTGTAGTGGGTCGATTGTATTGGTTTCGGCCTTTCTTCTCAGAGTAGTCAGATAGGAAACGCCGACCTCATCAAGTTTAAAAAAATATGTTTGACGTGTAAAAGTGTTTGTAAAAACCTACTTACAGAAATAAAATCATTTATCATTTAATACAAAACACGTTCGATCCTGTCCACACACTGCCGTCGCACAGGTGCTGGTCGCTCGAATTTTGTTTTGTCTATCATAAGTCACAACATACTGAACCGTCGAGTTCTGTCATGGTTACAAACGATCGCCGTCACCGGGACGGCACATTCGTTTCGAATAATCTCGTTTCTCGGTGAGTCGAGATGACGGCTGCGGTGGAGAAACCCCCCATTTTTTTGCGCCCGTGTAAGACGTTTTGTATTTAAAAAATTTATTTGGCTTATCTTTGGCAATAGTCATCATTTTTACATCAGAGATATAAGATAATAAGAATATTTTTGACTAGTCTGAATCAAATGTACTGTAATAACTCGAGACAGATCAGTTTTATTGCGAAAATAAATAAGATTTATGATTTACCTTAATCACATATACTGTAATAACTCGACATACAACACTTTATACGATATTTAGTTATACAAATACCTGGCGCAAGCCGACTGTATATGTTTGATATTCATTTAACATTGTAATGACGCCAATGCCATCTAGGGATAAATATTTAAACCATAAGTATGACAGTATCTGAGATTGAAGTTTTCTGAAACGAATGATACAATAAAAGTATTTTTCAAATTTTTGGAGTTTTCTTTTTTTGGGTGAGAAATCATCAAATAACTTCTCCCGCTCTAGACGGAGCGGGAGGGTGTGTCAGACTCTTACTGACTAAAGCCCACCCGTATTCCTTCCTGTTGGCTGTGTTGCCAGGGGCCTCGGTGACCCATTAGTAGGTACTTTCCCGCGACTCCGGCAGGCATCGGCCCTAGTGGACCCCTACATTTGTGCTGACAACATATCTTTGAAGCACGCGTGGAATGCAACGCGCCGTCGAGTCGAGCCTGGTCCTTACCGGACGGTGAGCTGGCCATTGCTCACCGTCCGCAAGCCCGCGCCTACGGTGGCCGGAAATCCGCCCGGGATTCCCGACGCCCAGGGCGTCTCCTGCGGCGGCTAGGGGCGAGAGGGCGCGAAATTTGCCTTTCCCTCAACCGTACCGCCTCCTCCTTTGCGAGCATTACTGCTTCGCAGAATTAGGTGACGGCTACCCATGCCCTCTCGCTCCATACCATGGCCTGAACCAGGGCCGGACGCGAGAGATCTCTGCCGCCGATCGCCTCCACGAGAACACGGCGGTGTTCTGCCCAAGCCGGGCAGACCTCCACCAAATTTTTGGAATTGTGACACTATTTGAGCGCGCGGAGGTGCGATATCTGTATTTGGGTTTTAACTTTATATCTCACTACTTTTTGCAAAAATACAAGCTAAAGCTAGTATTTTCGTGTATATTTTCGAGTATATTCGTATTACCGTTCCGCTCAGTGCCTGATTTAGACTTCTGAGAGACCTAGGCTAAATATGAATATGGCCCCCCGGCCTATCTGCCTGCGCCTGCCCAACCCACGAATATACTTATCTACTATATTTCTATGAAACCCTTTTTTCATGATTTTTACGCCTTTGTCGGCGTGATTAATGTGTATACCTATGCCAAATTACAGCTTTCTAGTAGGTACTAATAGACACTGGGTTCCTTGTTTTCTACGGAACCTTAAAAATGTCGTTTTAATATTTAAAGTGGTCGGTAGGTATCGCTGATATATTATTGGAATTATTTTGAAACTAATATAAAAGCATTAAAAAAAAGTCAAGAATGTAGAACTATTTATAAATGAATAAAAATGCGGAAATAAATGAAAATCAAAGTTAATTCTCAGCGCCCCCTCGGTCCTTGTGCCCTAGGGTCTAGCCTGTGGGTAAAACAGGCCCTGGTTCCGTTCCCCCACTTCATAACCTAACCTAAATTACATCTCAAACGTTCCCAGTCAACACATTAACTTGGTTTTCAACTGAAAACACACATTAAAATGGAGGTCAAAGCCATCCATTCTCCAAATCGACCTACTCGAAGAATTTTCAATATTTCCTGAGAAAAACTTTATTTCCCACTTATTTTTGGTAAATTTTCTGGAACTACTCTTAGAATTGTTCAGACTACTTACAGTTAATCAGGTATTTGTTCAAAGATTTCTCTTACAAAAGTTATCGTCTAAAAACGAGCTGTTAGCAATGTGTCATTGCACTTTTCATACACATTCTAAGCACTTAGATAATTATAAGTACATCATCATCTGCTCATCATCTGCCTAGCCTTTTCCCAACTACGTTGGGGTCGGCTTCCTGTCTAATCGGATGCAGCTGAATACCAGTATTTTACATGGAGCGACTGTTTTACATAATATTTTTATTCAGATTCATTTGGTTTTTCTGCACTCAAGTTTTGGTTTCCTCAGAGAACGGTGAACGGTTATGGTGCAATAACGGCTGTCAAATAGAGAGCGTTTTTTTGACACTTTAATGTCAAATACTGGTGAAATTTACAGATTTTCATGACGGCCGTTATAATATGACAGCCACCGCTCTTCTCGGAAACCATCTGTCCTGACTTCGCCAATACATAATTCTAGATTAAATACAGGCAAGAATATTTTCAAATGACCACCAAGCCATTTCGAAAAATTATTCCGCTAACGACATAATTATTTACCAAATATTCTTCGCCATATAATGTACATACCTACAAATATAACCTGACACAAAAATCTCATAGCTCAATGTTTTTATTAGAACACGCCCCCACTTCTGAAAGTAATCAATCAATCTCCGTCGCTAAAACCACACACTTCGATCATTATATGCAAAGAAACAAAATATTATACTTAGTCTATTGTTACAAATTGATGGGGAAAACGATACAAAGGACTGTATAGAAAGAATACTTTAATTGACCGAGCGAGCGAAGCGAGCGAAGCGTCTCTGCTTCAAGTCTGGCAAAATTTGCCCGTCTCTGTCAGTTTGTTGCTACTCCTCTACGGGTCGTATTTTAAAACCAATCTGGACGAAATTTGCTATTCAATTTTTTTGTCGTCGGAGATTTTTGATTACGGAGTAAGTACCCCTCGGTACTTCCTCCGAAAAGGGGCAAAATGGGGGGGCTATTGGATATCTCCGCCTTGTAGATCCGATTTCGGTTGTTGATTTTTATTTGAAAGGTAGTAACTTTATGTTGGTTTAATAGAAATTTGGTGAAGATCTTCGGCGGGATGAGCAGAATAGGTTCTTATAATGCAGTAAATTGGTCACTTTTGGATTTCTAACAGTGAAATGGGCCCTTTAACTACAAGGTAGGGGCTGAAGGAGCACCTGTGACCACATTCTCATCACAAAACTAAAGAATCCTCGTTTTAGCGTATTCTGAAAATTATTTTCAGAATACGCTAAAACAAGGCTTTAAACCAATATTAATGTTAGTTGTACATTAAGGTCACTAGATGGCACTACTGGGCACTGCTAGATCGCGTTGTCGTCGCCCACCGAATGGAAGGCCGTCGAACATTAAATTTAGTGGTAACTGAGTTTTGTTAGATGTAAAGTAGCTTCAAAAGTCTCAAGTTAAGACGCTGACAACAGGCTATCGAGCTTCGATGTTTAGGTATTTTTAGCCACGCCCACTATTTCTCCGATATCCTAGCGCCATTCGCCAGGGCGGGGATACAGCGAACTACCAAGTAAGAAACGAAGCGATGCGGTCAATAATAGGAAAAATGAACCAATAGATGGCGCTTTTGTATGTTTATGGTTCTGTATGAAGAGCTTTACCAAATTAGAAAAATACGAGTATGCAGGCGGGGACAAACCAATAACCTGAAATATGGTGTAAGTTTTGTTTGTCTCCGCCTGTAATAAAAATTTCTATAGCTTCTAATGGTTGTTTTTCTCTTTTCAGTTAGGTACCTATGTGTTTTTGCAGTCGGGTTTTTTGTTTTTTTACCCGACTGCCTCAGGAGGGTAATGTTTTTCGAGAGTATGTATGTATGTATGTCTATTTCTTTGGCACGCTCTGTAGCCTAAACGGCTTGATGGATTTTAACATATGAGGTGTCCTTAGATTCGTTTTAATTGTGGGAGTGACATAGGCTATATAATATTTATAAATTGCATCTGCAAATACCAAAAAAAGGAGGGGAAGGTTTTTTTTAAAATTAATTGCAACAATATTGGTATCAAATAAAAGCTAGTAATGAGTAATTTTCAAATATTATATGTTAATAAAACTAAAAACTTGAAATAAAATAAATTATTTAAAAAACAAAAAACCCGACTGCAAAAACACGTTACTGAAAAGGGAAAAACAAGCATTATAATCTACATAATTTTGGTCTTGCAAGCGGGGACAGTCGAATAACCTGAAATATGGTGTAACTTTTGATTGTCCCCGCCTGCGATACCAAAATTATATAGATTATAATGCTTGTTTTTCCCTTTTCAGTTACGTGTTTTTGCGGTCGGGTTTTTTTGTTTTTTAAATAATTTATTGTGTTTGTATTTTGTATATATGTCTGTTTGCGTATTTCTTCACAATTTTAAGTGTCCATGTGAGTAATTTTTTTGTAATGTGCGTTTTGTTTGTGAAGAAGAAACAAGTTTTCTCCTTTTTTTTCTGGGCATAAATTTAAATTTTGTATCTATGTATTTTAAGGATTTTTCGGTGATAGGATAGGATATAATATTTACAAGTCTGTATTACTGAATTATTTTGAACATGTGGGATGATCGATTGGTGTCTGAAGGACTATTTCGGGTACCTTAATGTTGTTTCTTATAGGCAGGTTCCGTGTGAACCTGGGGTCTACTATTTCAGGGAGTAGGTGAGTCACGTAAAATAATTGTAATTTCTGTTTCATTTTCTGTTGCCAAAATAAGTCATCTTTTTCTATTACTTCTATCTTTAATTTAACTTCTTCTCCACACCATACTGCAAACAAGCATTTCTTACGTCTTGTAATATGGAGTTGGCCCTGAATTTGATAATACCAGTTGTGATTGGTGTTTATTTTTAGGGGTGCCTAAAAATTCTTTATCTTTTACCCAAAAATTTACTTTTTTTTTGTTGATAGCCTCATTCAATCCCAACCTGTGTGCAGTGATCGGGCATTTAATTTCAATTATAGCATCTTCGCCACAGATACCATCAGGTGTCGCTCCAAGATAAGGCAACTCTGCGTCTATAAACAACCCGCAAGGCGCAATTTTAATATTCTCTTGCTTCGACAATTGCATTATGGCAATTTTTTCGTTTTGCTGGCCATGTTTGATTGAGGAAACGTGATCCATATTTTTTTTATATAAAATGTCTTTTACCAAATTGGCGGATCCAGTATTAGGTCTTTTTTTTATCACGCGACCAAAATTAGAGGCTGTCAGCAGTGACCTCCGAAGTTCCATCCACTCACTACTATCTTTTTGAAGAATCGTTTTTTTTCTATTAAATTTCGTTCTTCGTCAGTTTTTTTTAGTGAAAGGATAAAATTGTCCTTCATTTTTTGAAGAATGTCATCTGGTATATCTGGTTTATTACACTGGTCTCCGTAACTGTCATCTGTTTTTGTGAACATAATACGTCTTTTTTTCTTCATGTACTTGCTATTTAAATGTCTCTTTTTCATTCTTCTTTCTTCTAACATCTTTAGTTTCCCTTGTGGACTTTTTGCTAAGATGTGTTTATACAGTCGAGATATTGATTTATATGTGTTGAATGACACAGTTGCCGCAGTACATCTCGTAGCATATGATCTCTTCATAGAAAAATTTATTCTTTTTCCTCCAACATGTTTTGCTATTATGCTGTGATAGCGCTCGACAATATTACTGTCCACGTCATGGATGAGACTTCGAGCGTGTCCTGCTATATTTTGCATCAGTAAACAAATTCGCTGCCATAGTGAACTCGAAAAGAAGTCGTTTGAAGTATTTACTGGTTCGTCCTGTTTCTGGCAGAAGTATGGTCTACATCTAGTGTGGTTTCCAAAAGCATGGTAATGCGCCAGCATAATATCGTCAAATAGACGTTGAATTTCTGGACATTCATCGCCTTTGTTTTTAGCGATAGCTTTTTTTATCACAGACCTTACACTCATTATAGATTTTTTACTTACAAGTTTTCGATGGCGGATTGGGTATCTGGTATCTGTTTGTAATTGCTGCAGTTTATTGCAAAAGTTCCTCAGTAAATGATTTCGACATTCAATTTTTTCCACTGTGATACCTTCATGTTGATAAGGCCGTGATTGGAGAATTTTACTATAGGTGCTGGAGTCACCATCAGATATCAAATTTCCATAAATTAAATTGTGAATTTTCACAGACTGTTTAAATCCCTCAACAATTATGTCACTCTCCATGCCAGTCGAAGGACCTGTGTAGTTTTTAAAACATTTGTGTTTTTTTATGGGTACTTTCTGTTTTTCTGCCCGATCACAGGTATAACAGTATTTGTTGCAAACTCCGTAGTACAAAACCTCCCCGGTTCTCCTTCCAATAATAGTACCAGCACCTGATAAGGCGGAATAATTGGTTCTATATGACCTCTTGGAGTAGCATCCGTCTACAATAACATCAATAATTGGGACACCATTTTTACTAACTTTGCCCTCCGCTATAGCAAAATGTCTTTCCTTTTCAGCAGCCTTTTCCATTGTTTCTTGTGCAACCTGTTCCCACTCTTTAGATAAATCATCGTGTATGCTTTGGTATTTTTTATTAGACATAATAGGTAAATTTAACACTGAAGAAAGTTCTTCCAAGTTTGAATGTCCACCGCCAATTGATAACATGCCTGCTACAGCACAATAATTGACTGGTAAATAATTTTCGGCCGAAGAGTCACTTTCAATGGTAAATTTTAAATTACACATCCTACACAAAAGAGTGAACTTCGACGACAATCCATTAATATTTTCTCCCACCAAATCAATATGACTTAAATTACAACCCAAAGGTCCGTGGCCAGAAATATACTGAAGATTTTTAAAAAAGTGCGATAGGCTTATAATTCGTCGTCCGATGTGGATTTCTTGTTCTGGAGGGTTACTCGTAGTAATCTAAAAAAAAAATAAATACTTAAAAGTTAATCAATGCGTAAGTAACTGTATTCCAATTGCTAGATTTTATCATCGACAACCAATACCTGGCCAAGTACGTGATAATTTAATATTTACCTCAAGTTCAGGAAGATCATCGGTGGATTGAACTGTCTCAGATAGACTTGATTCTTGATCAATAATATTTCTTAACACCTCGCATGACTCCTTCGCTGATTCTTCAAACCTGTGATGAAAAGAATTATGACTCATAATAACATAAGAAGTATATAAATGATCAGGAAAAAGTTTCATTATATCTCTTGGGCAAATTGTTCACAATATTCTGGGTACTTACCTAGTAACATTTTCATGGGTAACTGTAACATCACTTTCTGATATAATTGCAACTGACACATTTTCTAATCTGCAAAAAAGAAATATTACATTAAAACTTCGAAGAACTTTCTTCAGTACTAAAGTTACCTATTATGTCTAATAAAAAAATAACAAAAAACAAACATACATACGAACATATAATCTTTTCCTTTTTGGAATTCGGTTAGTAAATTATGACGTATATAGAATGGGCAAGAAACGGGCAGTTGTGGCCAAGAGCAGTGACAGCCCACTAAAAACGGCCGTGACTTACGAGTTGTAGGTTCGAACCCAGACAGGCACTTTAATTTGTGTAAATTATTTCATACCCACTGCAATCAAAACGGTAAAGGAAAACAACGAGTGTGTGAGGAAACCGGCATGTCCTAAAACTAAAAATTTTAAGACATGTGACATCCACCAACCCACACTGGGCCCGCGTGCTGGATTACGGCCCTCTCCGTCTCACCTAGAGGAGGCCTGGATCCCAGCAGTAGGATCATTATAGAGTGACAATGCTATGGGCAAGAAACAATGGACAAGGCTACAAGTATTTTTCGAGAATTTTCCTATAAGTCCAGTTCTAAGATAGTCATAGCTCTATGCAAATGTGATAGTTTATCACTGGACTTATTTGAGACTTTCTTTGTGAAAGTAAAGGGGACCCTGTAATGTCGCGGATGAGAACTGAGTTATCTGGCCGGTCTATATGTGGCGAAGCAAACGTATTTTCTTTTGTATGATCTAAACTAAATAATAAAATTATTATTTTATTATTATGTACTTATTACAAACTTACTGGTAAAAACCAATTTCCGAAGCTTCACCTGCTTTTGAATTGTTCGCTAAACGTCTCTTTTTACTGAAAAGAAAATGAATAATTATTCTAAAAATATAAAAAACAGGAAAAAATAAAATTACACACTTAGCAACTGGGACCCGAACTTGATCTTCTGAATCTATGCAGATACCACTAGGCCAACCTAACGTTACTCCTACAGATGAATTTATGGTATGTCTTGTACAAAATAGCGTATAGTACCTATTTGGTTATAATTTTATTTTTGTTCATGTAGGTACCTGTTTTGTCAATTCTACTAATATGACAAATGCGAAAAGGATGGATGGATGGATGTTTGTTACTCTTTCAAGCAAAAGGTACTGAACGGATTTGGATGAAATTTGGCACACAGATAGTTTATAACACAGGAATACACACAATTATCCCGATATACCCACGGGGTCAAAAATTATGCGGGTGAAACCGCGGGGCGCTATTACAATAAAAAAAAAATATTATTATTGTAAAAATATAAAAAAACAAAATTACATAAGTTGAAATTGGGACCCGATCTTGAAACTTTGATTATCTGAATCTATGCAGATACCACTAGACCAACCGAACGTTTCCGTTTTAGCTGAATTTACGCTATGTATTGTAAAATAGCGTATAGTACCTATTTGGTTATAATTTCATTTCTGTTTGTGTACCTGTTTTGTCAATATCACAATATAAAAAAAAATTACTTACTTTACTACTTCCATGAGATGTTTTTGTTTGTTAGTATAGAAGCGCTTTTTTGCTGGCCTCTGGCTTTTTTGTTTGTTTCCCATTTTCACAACAAATATTTTCACAACTTAGAACTACATTTACAAATTAAAACTATATTTATACAACTTATATCCTATACTGATGTCTTTACGTGCCAATCTTTTTACAACTTATTGTAGTTTTAGGAATAAAATAAAATATGTACATAAGTTTGAAGTTGTCAAACAATAAAATATGAAATACGGATTGCGGGGCAAAGCGACATAGGTCCGTCTGGCTGCGCGTCTTCGCGATCACTGTCGGATTGTATGGACAAGAAAGAGAAGTGCGATGACGCGACGCTCGTAACTTATTACAAACCCTAAAGCAATTAATTACTTAAAAATAAGTTGAGTAGTCGAAAATAAAATACAACGAAGTTCTGTATTTAAGTATGATACGTTATTGTTATTAGTTTTACCAACGTACGTTGATAAGTAACACAGATATTTTTGTTGGTAGATCATTTTAAGAGGTTAGTTTACCATTTTTTTGTACCGAGAAAACTTTTCAAAAACGTATTTTGAATACAACGAAGTTATCAGAAATATGTTCAAAATTAACATATATTTTTTCCGCCGTCACAAACTGTACAGATTTGGCAAAAAAAATGTTTGAGACAAGCCTATTTGGGTCTTGTCAGCGCCTTAAACGGATAGTAGTTGGTTGGTTGTGGGTTAGTTTATTTCTGTTTATTTATCGTCTTGCTACTTGCCATGATTTTTTTGGCTAAGCGCGGTAGCTTTAGTTTTCTGACTGGTTTGACAACCTAAAGCAACAATATTTCGGCATGGTTGCGACTGCTGTCGTGTAGGTAAGGCAAGTCGAACGAAATGAATTTCGAAAATTTTGATGTTGACCTATGCTTACTAATCTGGCGATAGGTGTTATAGGTTAGGCCTGCAGCAAATGCAGAGATTGCCTCTGAACGTGTAGCTTTGTTCGGACAATCTTATGTCTCCTATCCAAATCTAATAACTTCAGTGGTATATTAATTGTTGCAAAAAAGTACTGGCCCAAATTAAATAAATAAATACTTAAAATAAAAATGTTTTTATTGACATTAATTAAGGAGTTACATTTTAATTTGAAGCCCTGAATCCTGAGCTAGGTGGTACCTGTGTTACAGGAGTCAGTGTCTTCCCCTGTTTTTGGAACAATAACAATAGTATGCAAAAACAAAAATTAAATTAACGTAAAATTAAAATTATAAATTAATGAATTTAGTGCATGCATTCTCTTGAGTAGTTTGTGTGCGCGTGTGTGTGTATTTTTGTTGTGTTTTGTGTGTATGTGTGAGTGTGTGGTTTTGTGTTAGTGTGTGTGTGTGTGTGTGTGTGAGTGTTTGTGCTTGGTGGGTGGACTTTGGGTTATAATATCTGAGAGTTCATTTGCTACATTACTAATTATATTATTATATTATTATTATCATAATTATCACGAGTATTGTTCTTTAATTAGGTTTTCTGTCTGTGGGTAATCCAGTGTTTGAAGCCATGTATTTAGTTTAATCTTAGTTTTATTTTTTGTAAGTGGGTTGATGTTAAGAATTTTGTTTACTTTATTATAAATATAAGTAGCTAGGTAAAGGCGTTGCCGTCGAGCGGATGCTGTCTTACATTTGACTGAGCGGCATACAGTAGTGATAGTTCTCTTATGTTTGGTTGCGTGATTTACCGGTGTGATTTCATGCTGTTTCAATATGAGATTGAGAAGGTATAGTTGTCTCACTGTAAGTACTTGACAAGTCTTATAAAGGGCTTTTGTAGGGAACCGGTACGGTTTGAAGGTCATGACTTTTAACAAAGATCTTTGGGCTCTCTCGAGGTGTATCATATAAGTTTTACAAGCACCTCCCCATGCCGTAATACAGTAACTTACGATTGACTGTGCTAGTGCTAGATACACCGCACGGAGAATTTTAAAGTCAGCCACTTGCCGCAGTCTCTTAAACGCCCATATAAGTTTTCTAACACGGGATGTAGTCTGTTCAATGTGGGGACTTATCTATACAATTATCTATACAATTTTGCCACCTTGATTATCCCTTTACTGTAGAAGTCTGCCGGGCGGGAGGTGATGAAGTCAGCGAAAGCGTTTTGTACTTATGGTTTAAATTGGGCATTTAATTAAGTTTGAAGTATCTTTTTACATCATATCATTTAAATTAATACTTTAAAAGGTATCACAGATTCAAAATTACGCGTAAAAAAATAATTATGGTTGACGGCGGCGGGCGCAGCGCTAGGAGTCAATGACCTTTTCCCTGGCTGTGAGGTATGCGATCGCTTAATTTTATTTTAATCCCAGTAGTACGTTCTATTTTCCGACAACCACGTGCCACATAACAGTGTTGCTATGTTCTGGTTAGAAGGGACCTGAGACATTTCAGTTTTGTCACTGCTATGGCAACACACCTGTGTCCTCAGGTATTTCAGATTTCTTCCATACACAGCAGTGATCATACATAAATATCAGGTAGCCCAGAAATAGTACGTGATAAAACGTTTCTAGATTGTAGAAATGGAGACATTACTCGGTTACACTAGAATTTTCTAGAATAGAAATGACCTCTTGTTATGAAATTTCGATTTCCTCCAGACGCTGGACGAAGGAGGGTAAATTAGAGTAGAGTTAATGTGTCCCGTGCCTTATCTGAGACATTATTTATTTTGTGTCAAGAGCCTTATTATGGCTTCGCGGCATGTTCAAGGACTTCAAGGCTGTTAAATTTGGGGGGGGGGGGGGGGGGGGCAGAAAGTTACAGTACGGTGTAGAGAGAATCTGCTGTGAATTTGCCAAATTTTAGACCATGTTTGGCACTGATGTCAAACGTATCAAATACGATCTTGAAAAATATCGAGCAGGCTAATGTATACTTATACTCAAGTGGATCAGGGTCAGTATTATTATCATTTGGTGAAAGTTATTTGGTCCTGTTCCTGAAAAAATTCTTTCGCAGTTTCGAAAGAATTTTTTCAGGAACAGGACCAAATAACTTTAAGCAATAGTTTGATCCAAGAATTGAACATAGAACATATTTTTTTAACTGACTTCAAAAAAGGAGGAGGTTCTATGTACGCCTGTATGTTTTTTATATGTGTATTTGGTAGAGGAAGTTTGTGTGGTGGTTCCATAAAAATTTTATTACCTTTACTTGAGTAGTTTTTGAGTTAGCTTCAATAATACGTATTTTTCCCACTTATTCTATGTGGATGATGTTATAACTTCCTGTCACTGTTTGTTACTAAAAAGTAAAAAAAAAAGCCTATTTTCCTTTTTTTTCTTAGTCGGTTGTTTGTTTTGTAAAAAGTTATTATGCAACTTACGATCTTAATGTGACCAAGACAAGAACATTAATCAACCTAGACCACCATTTTCCTCACAATATTATTTTATCAGACCAAAACATATTACCATAAAATTAGGCTCTCTCACAAAAGAAAAATGCTTTCACACATCCTCTCACAGCTACTATTAATATCACTTATACCCCCGAAAAACTCAGCGATAAGGAGCGAACAGATGACTTATGTGACTTTCCCATTGTCATCACAACGTCCCTAACATTATTTATCTGTCCCTACAACCGGGGGTAGAAAGTAGGGGGCGAAAAATAGGGGTTGAAAAATAGGCGGTGAAAACTACCCCTTGAACGAAATTTGCAGTGCAGTTGGTCATAACAACTCCCGTGGGGACGATTTCAGGATTGTGTCAAATGTTTTGAGGAGCTTCTATAATTTTTTTTATTGCTTTATGGGGAATTTTGATGGCTGTTTTTTTGGTGATAGGTTGGTCTTAAGGGTACGGTTAAGGCTATGGGGCAAAGTTGGGTAGATGGGTTGTGGTTTTTTTTTAACTCATCTACAACTGACCATGGCGACGGTCCGTGGTGATCGCGTATTGGCAAGCGCAAAGTGGGACACTCCCCAACTAGATGGACCGACGACCTTAAAAAGTGGCTGGGACAGACTGGATGCGAAAGACGGAAGACGGGGTGTTGTGTCGCAACCTGGAAAAGGTCTATGTCCAGCAGTGGTCTGCGATAGGCTGAGTTGATTCATTGACAACTGACCGTAGCTGTCTTCTTTTAACAGGCTGCGGTCTCTCTCTTCCATAAATAATATTGTTAGATGGTTGAGCTAGTAAATAAGGATAATTTCTATTACTAGTGCTAGTTCTCGAAGACGATAACCTTAAAATCAAGATGGGTAGAACGATGACTCACATATGACTCCGTGGCGCTGTGTACAAAGTGCTGAAGAGATTATTTCGATAAAGGCACATCTATTTTTATTCATAAAGCGGGCAGAATTATGAACTCCAGACGGCTATTTAAAATATCAATAAAGAAACAAAACAAAAGAAAAAAGGTAAACAACAATATTTCTTTATCTGGCGAAGTAAGTAAATACCCAAGTATTGACGATTACAAAGTCAAAGTCAAATAATTTATTTCAAGTAGACCATTTGAACGTCAAAATGTACAAGAAAATAGTATTTATTCTAGGCCACCAGTGGCGTAGCTAGTCCTAACACGGCCGAGTATTAAAATTTGTTGCGGGCCTTTAAATGATGGGTATTTTTTTTACAAAATATTAAAATAGTATCCTGACTCAGGGCGTTAGGCTGTCATTGTGACCTTACTAACAAAATGCACGGGCGAAGCAAGCTCTAAAATTGGGGCATTCTGGACCGGGATAGATTAAGGTTTCACCGAGGTTTTTGTTTAAGAGAACGCAAAAGCGAGCGAAGCTAGTTAGAAAATTGGAACATTTGATTCGGATAGGTTAAGCTGACTTTGACATTTTATAAAGCGAATGCAATTGGAGCAATGATAATTGGAGCATCCTGAGTCGGGCTTAGATTTTCTGTGTGATTTTATTAAATAAATGCAAGAGCTTGAGAATTGGATAACGAATTTTTGCTTCCACACGTCGGGGGGGCATGTATCATTGATACGGCTGATAACGCGGTAGCTGCACCCCTGCGCCTCTTCCACAAGGTAGTTTCATATGGACATGAATGGATAAGATACTCCATAGTTAGGCACGCTTAAAATATTTTACAATAATTTGTATATATTAGTTATAATTATATGTAAAGACGATGCACCTAGAATAAAATTACTATACCTACTCAATAGATACATAGTATTAAAATTTAAACGAACCAATAACATGTCCAGTGGAATAAATTACTGTTAAAAATCAAATAGTCGTAAATGTACCGGCTTCTGAACTTACCACAATATAACAAAAAACAGATTCACCCCTTTTCACCCCCTTTATAATAAAAATAAAAAACCATCCATCTAAAACTTATTCATCTTGAACAAACAAAACCAAATAGAGGGTTGAATAGAATCATAACAGCCATCCCTTACCCGGATAGATTCGGTTTCATCCGGTTTTATCCGGATAATCTTGAAAAATGCGACTTGTATTCGAGGTTATGGCGGATAATAACGGAGAACCCAAGGGTGACATTGATTTCGTGTGAAGATATTAGTATGATGTATATTTTGGGGCTTCAAAATGTGATGGCGCATATTTTATTTTTAATAGAAAAAATGTAAGGGTCTGTTTCAAAGCGTCCGGATTGGAACTGTTTACTGTTTTAATAGATTCGTCTACTTAATATCATTGATGTCGAGCTCTTGTCAACGCCGGCGTACGTGATGATAGGAAGAGACCAGATGGCATGACGTTGTTGCCTTAGAAGATGGGTAGATCCAGAGATCTACCCATCTTCTAAGGCAACAACGTCACAGATTGCGTACAGATTGCGATTCACACCAGAGTGAAACGCAATCTGTAATGAAATGAAATGAAATTGTTTATTCTGTAAATAGGATATGAGAATCACTTTTACACGTCATATTAAAAAATAAGCTAGATGGAGTCGACATTTCCTATCTGACTACCCCTGAGAAGAAATGGCGAAACAAGCGTGGCGACACTCTTGCGCCATCTCATGTTCCAAGCACGGCTGGCTGTGCTGGCCCCGCTGCTGCAGCTGCTGAGACCCTCAAGCGGCGCAAATACTGTAACCATAAAGTTTGTTAGCAATTACAGGTTTGGGCCGTTTGGGGTCGAAACGCTCGAGTCGTGGGGCCCGCGTGCGCGTCGCCTTTTTAAGGAAATTTCTCGCCGACTAATCGACACTTCACGTGATCAGAGGGCTGGCTCGTTCGTTTGGCCAAAGAATTAGCATTGCCATTAAATGTGGCAACGCTGCCAGTTTTCTGGGCACGTTTCCGGATGATAGCTTTGCGGACAAGTACTTCGACGCCTAAGTGTCCTTTTGTTTTTTGTATTTATTTTTATATTTAGTTAGTAATTTAATTTAGTACCTAGTGTAAATAGTTAGTAGCAGCATATATTGTATATAATCTAGGTTATATTAGTTTTAAAGTTATTACATTTATCGTTTAAATAATCATTAACTTTATAATAGGCTTTATTGATCAGATTAGTCCCTAATTTATATTAAAATTATGTAAAATTCTTTGCTTCCTTTATATTATTAGGTAATTTTATATATATTTTAAGGCATACAAAATGCACTCAAGACAAACTGCTGTTCAATGGCGTATTGCACGAAGTGTACTGGCAAGTGTACTGCGAGAAATCATGGCACAGCGGACATAGCTCCAGCGGGATCTCATGGTGACATGGAGAGAGTGCGATTGTCGCAACCCATTGCTGGGCACGCCGCAATTGCAGCTTATAAGTCCCCTCTTTGAGGAGTGGCTAGAGAGGCGCCACAGCGTCTTCAACTTCCGCAGGTTCTCATCGGTCACGGCAGCTTCGGGAGGTTCCTGTTTTGGATAATGCGGGAGGAAACGCCCGGGTGTCACCACTGTGACACCCGGATGACACGGTAGAGCATACGGTGGAGGTCTGCCCGGCTTGCGCAGAGCACCACCGTGTCCTCGTGGAGGCGATCGGCGGCGGAGATCTCTGGCGTCCGACTCTGGTCCAAGCTAAGGTACGGAGCAAGAGGGCATGGGCAGCCGTCACCTCTTTCTGCGAAGCAGTAATGCTCGCAAAGGACGAGGCGGGACGATTGAGAAAATTTCGCGTTCCGTCGGCCCTAGACGCCGCAGGAGACGCTTTGGGTGTCGGGAATCCCAGGCGGATTTCCGACCACCGTAGGCGCGGGCTTGCGGATGGTGAGCAATTGGTAGCTCGCCGTCCGATAAGGACTAGGCCCGGGTCGACGGCACGTTGTGTTCTACACGCTCCTCAAAGAGATGTCGCCAGCACAAGTGCAGGGGTCCACTAGGGCCGATGCCTGCCAGGGTCGCGGGAAAATCCGAAAGGGATACCGAGGCCTCTGGCAACACAGGCAACGGAAAGAACACGGGTCGGTAAGAGTCTGACACACCTTCCCACTCCACCCGGAGCGGGAGAAGTTATTTGATAATTTCCCACCCAAAAAAATAGCCTGGTACTTTTTAAAGTTTCACATTTTTTATATTATTTCCAATGTCTAACGCTAGTTCATAGATATACAGTGATGGGAATTTCAGTATTTTTGAATTTATTAAATGTGGTTTACAAGAGGTTTCTGCAGGTTTTAATGCACATTATTGCCCGGATACTTTCTTTTGGGTTTTGAAGACAGTTTCTCTCTCAGTGGCAGGTTATCAAACAGAACGTATATAATGTTATCTTCTACTAACTTGGAAAAAGACAAAAAGCCAAGGAAAATACATTTATTTAGCACAGACACAAGGCACACAAGTAGTATTTCGAGAGTTCGTCCGTCGTCAGCTCTAATTAGTAAGATTTTCATACGTTACCTTAACTTAATTAGTAGTTGCCTTGCAACTATTGCAGTAGTTTTTGTTTATTCCGTACCTGTAAATAAAATAATGTATTATTAGCAACAAATTATGAATATTGTACTATATAATAAATGTTTTTAAGTGGGTACATTATTTATAAACTCACGGTAATGCCTGCGGATATTTTTTTATGTTATTGAATAATATTTATTATTTTGATTGGTTGTATAGTTGCGTTATATTCTAAGTACTATTTATTTTATTTTATTTTGTTACCTACATTATGTACAACTCATTAAACCTAACTTGGATTCCGTACGTGTGTTTCGGGTGACCACTGAAAATCAGCGCTGAGCTGTGGGTCCCCCATAGCACAGCATCATGCTGAGTGGAAGCCTTCTTGTCACATTCATGACGTGCAGCTGTGTGTGTTTTGTGATTAATGTGATTATATGTAGATCTATTTTGTTTTATTTTTCTGTTTATCTACTCTATCTTATCTACTATATCTGTTTTTATGCACGTGTTTCTGCAACAAATAAACTTATTTTGATTTCTTTCTTTCTAAATACACAAAAAAAAATACCGCATGATGTAAGAGTTTCGTGAGTTCGATCTGATTGAAAATTTACAATGAAAACTAGCGGCATATATGTTAACCGTTGCATTTGCCTTTATAATACTCAATATAGAGTATAGATTTAGGTATATCTCTTTATAATATTTAATTATAAAGAGTTAAAATTTCTTAGTTTGTATGTCCCTACATACAAACTAACAAATTTTCTCATCTTAGAACTAATCATCCGATTCCGAAAATTCTTTCATTGATGGGAAGACAGTATTATCGAATGACATAGTATATTTTATATTAGAACAAGACATCTAATGCGGACGAAGCCACGGGCAAAAGCTAGTATTCAATATATTTATTAACACAAACGCTTTTTTTTTTGGATGGGAAATCATCAAATAACTTCTCCCGCTCTGGGTGGAGCGGGAGGGTGTGTCAGACTCTTACTGACTAAAACCCACCCGTATTCCTTCCGTTGCCTGTGTAGCGGGGGCCTCGGTGACCCATTAGTACCTTCCCGCGACCCCGGCAGGCATCGGCCCTAGCGGACCCCTACATTGTGCTGACGACATCTCTTTGAGGCGCGCGTGGAATACGACGCGCCGTCGACCCGGGCCTGGTCCTTACCGGACGGTGAGCTACCCATTGTTCACCGTACGCAAGCCCGCGACTACGGTGGCCGGAAATCCGACCGAGATTCCCGACGCCCAGGGCGTCTCCTGCGGCGACTAGGGGCGAGAGGGCGCGAAACTTGCCTTTCCCTCAACCGTCCCGCCAAAAATATTACGCACGTATTTTTTATTTTTTTACGTTATCAATAAAATACATATATATCATTTACGGAGACGCTAGCGAGTTTTGGCTGAGTAAACTCATGGTAAAGCTAAGGAAGTAATTTCTTTCGATAGCTTTTCAAAAACTTATTTTTAATAATTTCAAATATTACTAAAGGTTACCCAAGTAAAGCGAATTAACTGTCTATCAAATTTACTACAAACTGAAACTGTCCGTATAAATCCCAACTGTGACATTTGTATGGACCACGGCAAATTGACGTAGTGTCAACGAAACACGATCCTTTTTATTCATTAGAAATCAGGCATTAAAACCTACTTAAAATAATAGCCTACCATTAAAAAGTTTATCCACCATCATATTGATTTCCATTCAAATACATTATTTCTAAAAATAATATGATTGTTGAGACAAGCACAAATCTCAGCGAAACGCAAAAATAACGATTATCATAACAATAATATCAGATATACACTGAGAGATAAGGATCTGTTCAGACGGAATAAGTAGATGTTTTTCGACGGTATTGTATAAATTGAAAAAATATTGATGTCTTGCAATAAGAATCAGATGGAAGAATGATTTCTATTACCAGGCCAGAAAGTGTTGCTAAGATAAGTTTTTATGTATGAGAGACTGGCCAGTTATAATCTATTTTGAAAATATGATTATTTGTAAATATAAGTAGTGTAAAAGTCTAGAATACAATAAATATGGCCATTTTATAACACAAGTGACAGTTAGCACATGTCTATTCACTCCAGGGAATTAATAATTCGAGTTTAGTGTTAGTACTTACACCTACCAGAGAAACAACACAAACTATTTATTATTACACCAAAGTGGCATGTAGGCGTATCCCACCCAGTACCCAGTATGGGGCTGCCACACGTATCTGCTATAGTTTTCACGATGCTGGAAAATTAAAATCGTTCAAAATCTAGTCGAACTCTTGTCTCAGCGTCCATTAATGTCACAGATTGATACGGAGATTAGAATGCGTTCTTAATGCGATCAAGTATAGCTTATGAGACACAATTGATTTTCCATTGTTTGGCACCACATGGGGTACGGTGGCTTCATAAGTTAAGATAACATTTTACAAAAAAATCTGAATTTAAAAAAAAACACTATAAAGTGAAAAATAACTTTAATTTCGGAAGTCGGTGTCTTTGTTTTTGTATTTTCGTTTTTGCCACCGACTTCCGGAATTAAAGTTACTTTTCACTTTTTGTAAAAAGTTTTTGTTTCTTTTTTTTGTTGTGGTACCTACTTACCCCACAAAAGTTCAAACACCTACCTGCTGTGTAAATAACAGTGACAGGAAGTTATTATAACATCATCCACATAGACTAAGTGGAAAAAATACGTATAATTGAATTTAACTCAAAAACTATCCACGCAAAGTTAAATTAAATTTATATGGGACCACCGCGCAGGCTTCATTATCATCATTCCAGCCGAAAGTCGTGCACCGCTGGACATAGGCCTTCCCCAATCGCCACGCTTAGCAGGCGGGTTGGCGATCGCAGTATGGTGTTAAAATGCATAGAGAACGCTGCTGCCCATTCTCTAGTAAGTCCCTTAGTCGCCTTTTACGATACCCACGGGAAGAAATGGGATGGTGCTATTCATTACGTCCGGCACCATATGGAAAGGTCGCGCGGGCCTAACAAAACACAAAACATAACATGTCGCCTTGTTTCCCCGAAGGGTTAGGCAGAGGTGTACCTGTAGTACACCCACATTTCGCCAGTTTTGTTTAAAGTCCCATGTAATAGAGGGCGAGCCTATTGCCATCAACCGGGCAGGCTTCCTCTACCAAATGAAAAAAAAATCAAAACAGACATACAGACGAACATAGAACCTCCTCCTTTTTGAAGTCAGTTCAAATACGGGAATTGCATAGAAATATGTGTGATGGTAGTACTTCCCTGGTACATACCTATAGAGTATGTACCAGGCAAACAAAACCGCATGTCGCCCCTATGCGCTAAGTGTGCGGTGAAAACAGGCGTTACAATAGGCAAGCATTCCCCTATGCATAGAATGTCAAATAGTTTTACTATTTATGTGTTGGCAGTTTATGTAAACAGGAGTTCTGCTAGCTACTACATTTTTCTTACTTATAAATGGCAGAATGTACGAATTTTCATCTGTGGCATTTACAACTAGAGATATTTATGGCGATTCTTTCCGAAAAATATCGATTCTTAAATCGATTCGAATCGAAATCTGATAAATCATACACAAAAAAAAAATCGAGGTTTAAAAAATCGATTTGCCAGTAATCGATCTTATTTCGATTCGCTTTTCGAGTTTGTATTTTCTTTGTTAATGTTAAAAAATACGTTTGTAATACAAACGTATTTTTTATTTATTTCTTTTACCTATTTACGAGCGACGAAGGAAACTAAGTACACAAGTACCTAAGTAGTAAGAGTAATTAAGTGAACAACACATTTAACTAATTGTAAATAATTTACAGTTCAGGTTCTTATTGTTGTTCTTTTTCTTCTTCTTTTTCTTCAGCGCTGAGGCTCTGTCTCGCATAGGGTCGCAGCATTATGCTGAGCGTTGGCCGTTTTGTGTGGATGTGACGCATATTTTCCCCCAAATTGTTTCTTTTACGTATTTGTGATGCTTCTTTGCGTCATGTTTACCGCAAATAAACATATTTTCTTTCTTCTTTCTTTTCTTCTTTATCAAAACAGAAAAATCGAATCATGGGTTTCTAGAGTGAAATATCGATTCACTAGATCTATTCCGTACCAGATATCATATAAAAAATATATTTTTTTTATATTACAAGAAATCGATTCTACGATTAATCGATCTCAGATCGTCATCCGTATTTACAACGTCACATGCTAACTACGTTTCACCCCTGACGTCACGCAAGTAAAGTGCACAACTTTGCTTGCGTGACGCAGGATTTGGGTGCGATTAAATTTATATAAATACAATATACCGACTTCAACCGTCGCGTAGGGCAATAGCCTACGAAACACAACACCCGTCTGGTCGGAGGAACCTCCCTTTTCTACGGAGGGTGAGAAACTTTACACTGTTCCTCGAGTAGGTCGTAGGTCCGAACCTGGACAGGCGCTTTACTTTGTGTAAATTATTTAATCACCACTGCTCTCAAAACGGGGAAGGAAAAAATCGTGAGGAAACCGGCATGTCCTAGAACCAAAAAATTCAAAGACATGTGACATCTACCAACCCGCACTGGGCCCGCGTGGTGGATTACGGCACGATTCCTTTCACCAAGAGGAGGTCTGTGTCCCAGCAGTGGGAACATTACAGGCTAATTATGCTATGTCGCAGGTATTGTTTTAAATCTCTTACCGGGATAAGTAATACTAAGTTGCAAATCACAGCATAATGTCATACACCAGTATCTAGACATTATTTATAGCTAAACTATAAGAACTGAACTAGAGCTTTAGATTTTACTCGCGTCCAAAGCTTATTACGTCTGGACACGCCTTAACCCACTTTTTGTATAACCCGGCCAGTTTGCAAAGAACTCTTGTCGCGAGGCGATTTTAATGTTTGCTTTATATTTTGTGCGAACGGAATAAAACATCGGGGGTCAATTTGAAATGGTGGTGTGTTGCGGAATATTTATTTTAGATATTTTAATATAACATTGACGGATCGGTTACCTATTAGGTAAGTTATTTGTGTAGGTACATTCTTTGTTTTCTTTGTACGTGTGGTACATTCTCTGTTCGATTTAAAACTGAAGCAACAAATGTTGTAAATAAATTGTAAATTGCTTCGTGAATTGAGACTCTCATCATTCGCCTTTTAGGGTTCCGTAGTAAACAAGGAACCCTTATAGTTTCGCCATGTCCGTCGGTCTGTCTGTCTGTCCCCGCTGTAGCTTAGAGACGAAATTACAGCTTACTAGTACTTTACTACTTAATTAATCACGCGAAATAAATAATATAAAATAAATAATATATTATATTTCTAGGGTAATGTGGGGATGATATTTTTTTCTTGTCTATCCCATAGTGGCCGGGTCTGTGAACACCATTTTTCGATTCAAGGACCCGTTTGGGTAATATTAAACTTTGAAGTGCTAATTTTTATTAGAGTCAAGTGCCCTCCCTGCCGGTTATTTAAAGAGATGTGCAAAAATTCTTGGCAATAGTACATATAATGAAATTAAAAGGAAAACTATCACAGCTAAGTAGTCTTTACAAGTTAACGAGTAATAATCGATCAACTTAAATTTGCAATTGGAGAATTGACCGTGACGTATATTGATGTACGGGAGAACATGTTTTTCAACTACAATGTTAACATTGTTTTTGGGACAAATTCATCCCAAAATTCTCAACTACGAAACCCTTCATTGTGTGTAGTCACGCACTTGGGCGGTTTTTTCTTTACCCACCAACATACCGACAATGTCCCCAAGCTTCGATTTCACACAACCAACATCACTGCTCACCCCTTTCCATAGTTTGTTAGAAACACGACAACGATACATCAAGACACGCGTGTTACTGACGCGATGCGAAAGATTAATCGCGTCGCTTCAAATGGGTGTCACACCTTTAAAAGGGTTGGGACTATCTCCGTTGGTGTAGATTATGATGTGAATTGTACTAAAATTAAGTAAATATATTGTATGGAACCGCACGTTATTTTAACGACTCAGGCGTCGTGCATTCTGTGTGCTCAGCATTTTGTACCTATCTATCATATGTAGCTAATTACTACATTAATTCAATAAATCAGTGTTCAACGGACATTTGCGGTGGTGGGTTTTATTTCATCACTAGATGCGCCCCGCGGTTTCACCCGCATAAGTTTTGACCCCATGGGTATATCGGGATAAAAGTATTCTATGTGTTATTCCTGGTTATAAACAGTTACCTATGTGTCAAATTTCATCCAAATCCGTTCAGTACTTTTTGCGTGAAAGAGTAACAAACATCCATCCATCAATTCTTACAAACTTTCGCATTTATAATATTAGTAGGATCATACCCAATAGAATCGCCCCGGCATCATCTCTAAGTGTAGGAAGCCGTACATTATTTTGGTCCTTCGAAATTAGCAGCTCGTCCTCGTCGCGGAACTTTGAGCTAGCGCGAGCACGGCTCAATGGCAATCTCTCGCGAACGGTTCTGTGATCAAACCAGTGGACTCGTTTAGTGAGAACTTTTTTTCATTCATTCAACCTAGACTTGAGCAACATAGCTTAGGTCGACAGCGCGGTCGTGGTAAGCAAATCATGGCGTGACATCATCATCATCATCATCGGATTGATGAGTGAGAGTTTGTTAGATCAAATTTTACACCTCCAGACTATTCTGTTATCGAGTCCATATTACCTCACTCACTCTTTATCTCGCTCGACAGAGCGGCAGGGAGAAGGCTCCAAGGCGCCGATAGTTAACGGTGAAAATAATGGTATTAAAAAATAATAGTACCTGCTTTATATTTATTTAGTTCAGTTACCTACTATGCAAAGTTTTATTATTTTATTAATGTTACTACACAGTTAAAATTACTTTAATTAATATAAATAAATAAGAGAATAAGCGATTATATATTAGTAATAATAATTAATGTTGTGATATTACTATCTAGTAGGTATGCGATGTAATGTAATGTTAACTACTAAATATTTAACCTACGTATAAGTTAAATGTAATACTGGCTGCGCCCTAACAGGGTCATGTACTCATATGTTTTAGCCTAGCCTGTAACTGAGTGTACATTATGCAAATGAATAAATAAATAAAGTTTCGTGATCTATATTGAAGTATTTTTTTTATGCTAGCGGTTTTTTGTTTGGTTTGGAGTTAAGATTGTAATTTTTTTTGGTCGATGTTTTTATTGAATCGTGTTTTCGTTAAATATAGTACTTAACATTAATACTCAACTTTACCAAAGGTATATTTATTTGTAAACTAATGCTGCAGTATTTTCAATATAACGGATAATCATGTTACTTAAGACGCTGACAACACCTAAACCGCGGTCACTGTCAGATTGCATAGAAAAAAAGAGAACCGCGATGACTTAACGCTTGTAGTTTATTGCAAAACATAATTTCTTCCAAATTACTTTAAATATTTTCATGTTTTTTTTTTGTATGAACAGACTATTTCGTTATCTATAATTACATCTGTGATTTTTTCAAATTTATATATTTTTGTTACTAAAAAATTATATTCTCTATGAAACCGAACGGCGCCGGCGCGGCGTGAACGCGACGCGCATTTGTATGGTCAAGGTCAACGGCGTTTACCCGAACCTTAATTTAATGTAATTATGATGAGTTATAGGTTTTTTTTGGATTCCGTACCCAAAGGGTGTAACCGAATAGGATCCTATGATGAACCTAGAGCCATTTGTCTGTCATAGGATTGTGTCTCTTTAATCGTAATAGTTTTATAGGCAAACAAAGCAACCGAAAAACAAACAAAATATTACATTTTCTGTTCCTGTCCTATCTTGTGGTATGCTCACCTCAGTTTGCGACTCGCACTTGGCCGGTTCTTTAAAGAACCCAAATTAAAACAAACAGTTGACAATCACCTCTTCATATTAATCTATCTTTATTTTAAAGTAGCTTTTGCTTTTGCTGTGACCGTGTGGAGGAAAAAGTATCCGATATCCTAACCTAGGTGTCTACCTATGGTCTAACCATGTGCCAAATTTCATCCAAATCCGTTCAGCCGTTTTAGCGTGAAAGCGTCACAAACAAATAAACTCATTTTCGCATTTAAGGCTAGGAAGTTAGGATTACTTATCAAGTAAAATCGCTCCATGTAACTGCCGTACTGCCACTACCTGGTATTCAGAAGCTCACCCCAACATATTAGGGAATGGCTTTTTTTTTTTTTGGGTGGTAAATCATCAAATAACTTCTCCCGCTCTGGGCGGAGCGGAAGGGTGTGTCAGACTATTACTGACTAAAACCCACCCGTATTCCTTGCGTGTCCTCGGTAACCCTTCCCCAACATAGTAGGGAATGGCTGGGCTTAATCCACCACGCGGGCCCAGTGCGGGTTGGTAGATGTCACATGTCTTCGAATTTTTGGTTCTAGGACATGCCATGCCATGTTTTCCTTCACCGTTTTCAGAGCAGTTGTGATGAAATAATTTACACAAAGTATAGCGGATGCCAGGGTTCTAACCTACGACCTACAATTCGTAAGACGCGGCCGTTACCACTGGGCCATCACTGCTCTCAACTACTAAAAATATATGTTAAGCTGGAAATTATTGCTCAGTACTGGTAGGTACTTGCAGTCTCAAAACGAGTTCTAAAGCCCGATTACACGGTGCGATTTAATTGCATAGGTCATATGATACGTTGCAGCAATAATAAAAGTTACACTAAATGTAAGTAATTTGTTGCTTCAACTTTATTGCATGCCACCAGCTAGAAACTTGCATCATGTAATTTTTTTCTTTCTTTCTTTCAGCTGGCTCTTCTTGTAGCTCGAGTCTGGACAAGATACCATAATTGGTCATGGATTTTTCCACTATTACATATGCTTATAAATTAACTAAGGAAATATTGGTGTACCTACAATACACTTCAGCTTATCTCTTCGAAAAATATGGACGTAAAGTTGTGTTCAAAATTTTTTAAGCTAAATCCAGCTTTTTCAGAAGGCGAGTGGAATGGCCGAATGTGTCGGAATCCAACCGTCTAAAATTGCGAGGTGGCACTAGCCACCTCGCAATTTGCGCTTTGTGTTGAGACTACTCAACATATTGGAAAAGTGGAAAAGCATAATCGAAAAGCATTCTGTGAAACTCTAAAAAAATCTTAACTGACAATATCGTAGCATTTTCGAAAAATTAGTTTCCTGTTTCTGGCTCGTGTGGAAATCGGTTATCATGGTATGGGCATGGTAGGGGCATGCGGCGGAATAAGATAAAGTCGTGAGGAAAGTTTTGAGTATGAATGTCGATGGCTATAAGAGTACAGGAAGACCAAAGTAACGATGGAAGGACTGTGTGAAAGATGATATGGCTAGGAAGAGGGTGTCTACCGAGGTGACGACTAATAGAAAAGTAGAGAAGGAAGAAAAAGACATGTTTCGCCGACCACAAATAAATTGGGGGATCAGGGCAGGAGAATGATGATTCCTGTTTCGGGTTCTTAAAGTATTAAGGAAATGGTCACCCATCTACGGACCAACCGTGGCAAGCGTAGCTTAACCTGATCGATCAACCCGCGCAGCTGTTATTACTTAGCCAGAAGCCCCATTGCCAGCTGCTCTAAAATGTTGGTTTTATTAAAATTTCTTCAAGTTAGAATTGAGTCTAGGTTGTTCAAATGAGCCAAAATTTTGTTAGAGCAATTTCATTCCCTAGAAGTTTTTCATTAGTTGAAGTTCAGTTCAGTTTTTGGGAAATTAGTAGTATTTCCTTTTGTAGAACTAAGTAATAACGCGCTTAACTTTGTTCTAGCATGAGTCATCTAATATATAAAAATCTCGTGTCACGGTATTTGTAGTCGCACTCCTCCGAATCGGCTCGACCGATTTTTATTAAATTATTTATAAGTCCCGCGGAGATTATTTTAATTAAGACGCTGACAACACCTAAACCGTGGTCACTGTCAGATTGCATAGAAAAGAAAGAGAAGCGCGATGACACAACGCTTGTAATTTATTACAAAATATGAAGTAATTATCAATTTACTCAAAATTGAGTTGAGTAATCGAAAATAAAAAACAACCAAGTTCTGCATTCAAATATGACGTTCTTGTTATTAATCAAATATGTAACGTATCTTGATATTTAATACAGATATTTTGGATTTGAACTCAAGGTAAGAGGTTAGTTTAACGTTAGTTTGTATCGAGATTTTTTTTCAAAACGTGTTTTGGTAACAACCAAGTTCTGGGAAATATGTTCAAAATTAACATATATTTTTCCGCTACCACAAACTATACAGATTTGGCAATTTTTTTCTTAAGAGAAGCCTATTTTGGTCAATTGGGTCTTGTCAGTTGTTAATTTTGTGATTATAAGTTTATAGCAGTACTTAGGTACCAATATTTAGATAAATTTGTGTTAAGATCATGACTAATTAAGTCTGGTAATGCTAGTAAAATCACATTCTGATTATTTTTAAATAACTTGTTATTTAGGAACATTGTTTTGTAAATACTACTACCTAAAATTTCCTTACTTTTTAAAATGTAACAACATCATCGGTAAAGTACTTACTCGTATGTGATTGACGTTAGTCTCTGGTGGGGCGAACGAGTTAATAATAGTTGCAACTCGAGCGCACTTTGGCCGCCGATTTGGAAGAAGAAACATTGTGAGTATAATCTATGTTTGTTTCATTAAAATTATTGCATTAAGTAGTTTACTTGTTTTTATTTTTCTGAAATCCTTGAGTATGCCTGATAGATCAAACGTAAAATCCATTGTTGCTATAGCAGAACCGAATACCAGAATAAGGTCAGCGGTTCTGCGTATTTTTAAAAATAACCGCCCTGTTTCAACTTTGACATAATTATAATTATATATTTGATAGGTATGAGTATAGCAATGCGTATGTAGGCTTTTTAGACTAGATATTTTGAATACTTTTTTTTTTTGTTAAGTACTACTGGTACTTCTTGACAGGCCTACACTGTCCTCCCATACCTGCTAACACTGTAATTTGAAAACATTGTAAAAACCAATTATTTTTAAAAGAGTAACCGTGGAGTTTCTTGCCGGCTCTTCTCCATAGGAAACAACCAATTGGAACCGTGCACCTAGCTTCTGACGTTTCATAAGTGCCCGCGTAGGTTTATGTGAAATAAAAATATTTTGATTTGATTTGATTGAGCAGTGGTCGTAAAGTATATTTCATCCCGATTTTCCCACGGGATCGAGACTTACGCGGGTGAAACCGCGAGGCCCAGCTAGTAAGTCTATAATAATAAAATAGCTACAGTAGAGTGTTATTAAATTGACTATAGTTTGACCGATAAAGCTGTAAGGCTCCTGCAGACAGTCGCGTCGCTACACTAGTAGCACAATTTCTATGAAAACTACCTGGAAAGTGTCGCGCCCGCGATATCGCGCCAGTCTGCCCGTGCTTGTATCGCGCCTTAGGTATGTGCGCGGCGAGACGGGGAGCAGTGCAGGCCGCTCATTCGTCAACGCTCACGGGGCGTCCCATCCCCCGCCTCCTAAGGCGCGGTTCAGCATAGCATAATCATAATTAGCCTATAACGTTTTCATTGCTGGAACACAGGCCTCCTGTCTGTGAGTGTGGAGTACGCAGTACAGCGGTATCGGTCAAACTATAGTAATTTATTGTCTTTAAATTGAAACCACAATTGTCATTTTTAGACAACGCAATGGCTTTATCATGGCAATTTTTCAATTGACGTAGTGCTTCAATTTGACTACCAATTTATTTCCCTGATTATTGGGAACTTGTTTAGAACGACCGCGACGTACCTACTTAACAGTTTTTGTTTAAAACAAAAACAAAAAAAACAATAATATTTATTTTTCTATAATTTACGCGAGAAATTCCTTCCAATTTATTAAAAGTTACGAAAAGGTGTTCATGTTATGTAAAGTAGCGTTTTTTAAAGTGTAAGTGGTGTTTCTAGTCCATTCTTCTCCACATGAAACCACGAAATGGACAAGTTGAACCAAAACTAACTACGAAGAATCAGTTCTATTTTTACAGACTTTCTTGTACACAATTAAAGTGTATTGCGAATGATGACATGTGTGGCGAAATGTGGGTGTACTACGGGTACATCTCTGCCAAACCCTTCGGGGAAACAAGGCGTCATGTTATTTATGTTATATTAAATTATTGCACTAATAAGTATTAGTGTAAATACAATAGTTTGTATTTCACAACAGTCAGTGGGCAATATAGACAACGGGTATTACGACACTTCTCGGCAAACGAAGCTTGCTAATCAGAGACATTCTAAGTAAAAACCTTCTTTTTGTGAGTCGACTGCGAAAATATTCAACTTTTTGCGCCTCATTAAAACCCAAATGAGGCGCTGAGTTGATTCCTGTGGCATTCTGATTGCAAGAGTTGAGCTCGGAACTTGAATAATCATACTTGGTTTTAGATATTACATAAGTTCTGCCGGGGTACAGAGAGAATGCGCTAGCGAATTCTGCACCCCTGATGTAAAGGTGCAATTAGACTGCGGTTGATCGATGACATCGAATGCTCAACTGTTCAAGGCAATTCAGTGAAACATCTGCTGATATCAGACGATTCACTCATGTGAATGCTTTTTTTGTTTCATTTCGACCACACGACACCGAAAAAAAAAATACATAGGTTTTAAGTACCTATGTATTTTTTCTTTTTTTTGTTTTTTCACGTGATAAGTGTCATAATTTGTTATAAATCGATGAACGCCGGCTGCACGCACGGAAAAGCATGACTCATTGTCACGTTCCGCCTGAGCCGAGCGTGCAAGCGAGAGCGCGGAACTAGCGATAGAGAGGCACGATCGGCCTAAGCGTTCGGCTTGTGACGCATCTCTCTCTCGTTATCACGTAAAGTTATCGTCCGTAAACCGACTTTACAGGCAACCAATTTTTTTTATTATATTTAATTACTAATTAATTTATTTATAAGTATAAAAAATATGTATTAGATATTATGTTGAATCTGTTTGTACTCCCCGCCAATTGTCCCTAAAGGGTCATTGGAAAACTAGCTTCAGACAGCATCTGTCTGGCATTAATGCTGATATGAACCTTTTTGGCGCAGCCGTGAGGCACACACTATTGTTGTTAAAACATTGTTTTCACTTTTTTATTCTGTTATTTGTATTTCGTATTCCACGAACTGTGTCCAAATAACACCGAAAAAAAAATACATGAAAAAGAAAAAATATTCTTTCTTATGTATTTTTTTTTCGGTGTCGAAAACAGTTCTGTTCCTTTCATTCAATTTTTCGATCATTCGGTAGGTGACTGAAAGAGACCAAGTGCCGAAATTCAACATCACTGGATCGGTACGTAAACTAACGTATTCATTTTGTGTTCAGACGTTCCACGTCGAATGAAACACAAAAATTTACAAAAAAAAGTGAAGCGTCTGATTCCTGATTTACGATCGCTCGACGTCAACTGTTTCATTCAACGACAACAGTTCTTTTTTAACGTTCGGTGTTGTGAAACTCACTAATAACGATAATTTTCGTCGTATGTCGATCGTTCATCGATCGACCATTAATCGATTGCCTGGTTGGTGTCAATAGTTGTGCTCGGGTGTTTCGCAGTTGTTTATGTCGGATATCTTTTGAGGTTATCATTAGGTATTAACTGGTTGATTTCGATTGATCGCAGTCTGGTTACACCTCTTCATTTCTCAAGAGAATTGCCTTTCCGGATGCTAAGGTAGCATTTCTACTTAATAAAAAATCGGACAAGTGCGAGTTGAACTCGCGTGGTGAGGGTTTCGTACAATGAATATGATATCTACCATGTATCCCATGATAATTTATCTCCAGAGTAGTAGAAAAACATGATCTCCCATACATTCCAACTGCAAATGTAAGTTTGTACGCACAATATTGAGAGAGATACCATTTTAGTTTAAGACCATAGACTTCTTATAGGTTTCCTGTAGTTATTTATGTTACATGTCCGTGTTTGGGTCATAGAAATTCATATGTGCACCAAATTCCACCTTAATCGGTCCAGTAGATTCGGAGCAAATCGGTTGTGACAGACGGACAGACAGACAGACACACGAATGTTCCGGATAAGGGTTCCATTTATCCTTTTGAGGTACGAAACCCTAAAAACCTTGAAGTCACCCGTAGTCAATGTACTGCCTAAGCCGCTGGATTTAGAAGCATTCAATTTTGCACAAGATTTTTTTATATACCAAGCCACTCAGAAAGTATTACGAAAAAAAGGGTTTTTATGTATGAGAGACTGGCCAGTTATAATCTATTTTGAAAATATGATTATTTGTAAGTGAAAATAGGTTCGTTCCAATTTCAAAATTTCCCTCCACATTGTTTGCGAGCTAATTTAACTATCTAGCTAATTTAATTTATCGTGTCTCATTAAAAAATGGATCTGCACCGGGAATATTTTTGCGCTATGATTTTTTACGATTAAAGTGTCGCCTGAAACCGGACGAATCGTACGATGCAGGGCCTTCATCCATGAAGTCTTTCAAATGGCATTCATGGATGAAGGCCATTTGAAGCCTTTCAAATGGCATTCATAGATGAAGGCCCTTCTAAGGCAATCGTGTAACGTTGGTATAACGAATTCAAGCGCGGTCGACTAACTTTGGGTGATGAAAATGAACTGGTTGCCCTTTGACTGCAGTGACGGAAAAAAAACGTGCTAGCAGTGAACAATTTAATCCATGACAATAAGCGAGTTACGTATCAAAATATTCAGCACATAATGCAGGTTGGATTCACGTATTTCAACATGTGTAAGATACACATGTTGAAATACGTGAATCCGAGTTTGTCGAATGTCTTATGTCCACAGTATCCCAACACTCAAAAGTAACGAAAGTCCCCAACCGTAAAGTAGTCCTTAAGCCTTGGATCACACCGGGCCTCTTACGGTGTATTCGACACAGGGATAACCTTCACCGGAAATTCCTGGCTGACCCAAAAAACGGAATAGTCGAGTTATCATACAAAAGGTATCGTAATCACTGTAATCTATTGCTCAGAAAACTAAGAAACAACCACGAAAGCTCCGCTTTGAAGACTTCAAAAGACAATAAAGAAACATGGCATATTATAAAATCCATAACCAACCAAGCCAGGAAACATATATCAGCTGACAAACTTCTACCTCCCACTGAAGACGCGGATGCGCCTAATGCCAATGACAAAATAAACCATTACTTTTCAAATATTGGTAAGCAATTTGCTGACAATATAATCAAAAAGCGAAATTCCTCACTTGCCCCATACAAAATTGAAACACCCCCTGCGCGAGATTCTATGGTCCTACTTTCTCCGGACGAGGCTGAGGTAGAGTCAGTTATTAATAATCTAAAACATGATTGTGCCACAGGATGGGACTCTATTCCTGCTAAACTCCTCAAACTGGGCAAAGAAGTACTAGTCCCACCTTTAACAAAGCTTATTAAAGCCTGTTTTGAGCAAGGAGTTTTTCCCTGTATCTTTAAAAAATCTTTAATCACACCTGTTCACAAGGGTGGAATTCAAGATGATGTTAAAAATTATAGACCTATTTCAGTTTTGTCAGCACTGTCGAAAGTATTGGAAAAATTGTTGAACCGTAGACTCATGAAATATTTAGAGCAGTACAAAATAATAGCGGACACTCAATTTGGTTTTAGATCCGGGAAGAGCATCTCAGACGCAGTTAATCAACTCGTTGATGTGACCGAAAAAGTTGACAAAAAACAAAAATGTCTGGGTGTTTTTTTGGACCTAGCTAAGGCGTTTGACACTGTCTGTATTCCAATCATTGTGACCAAGTTAGAACATGCTGGAATCCGGGGAAGGGCTTTAAGCATATTTACAGACTTTCTCAATGAACGTTCACTAAAAGTGAAGGTTGGTGAGGTCATTAGCAATGAAGCCCGAGTTGATTATGGTGTGCCCCAGGGTAGCTGCCTATCCCCGAGTCTTTTCCTGCTCTATGTGAATGACCTATGCCAGCAGTCTCTTAGTAACGGTAAAATATTTAGCTATGCAGACGACACCGTACTAATATTTCATGGAGAGAGTTGGGATGCGGTACGGCAATCTGCCGAGACAGGTTTACGTAAAATAATCCACTGGCTGGAAGTTAACTTACTAACCCTTAATGTTTCGAAAACCTCATTTCTGCAATTTACTTTCGCCAAAATTAAACCTACAGTAATAAGCCTTAGAGCACACTCCTGTGACCCCAACAACAGTCTTCCATGCTCATGTCTTCCAATTACTCAACAAAAGACAATGAAGTACTTGGGTGTGATTCTGGATGAGGGACTTAACTGGCGTCCCCACATTGAACAGACTGCATCCCGTGTAAGAAAACTTATATGGGCGTTTAAGAGACTGCGGCAAGTGGCTGACTTTAAAATTCTCCGTGCGGAGTATCTAGCACTAGCACAGTCAATCGTAAGTTACTGTATTACGGCATGGGGAGGTGCTTGTAAAACTTATATGATACACCTCGAGAGAGCCCAAAGATCTTTGTTAAAAGTACACCTTCAAACCGTACCGGTTCCCTACAAAAGCCCTTTATGAGACTTGTCAAGTACTTACAGTGAGACAACTATACCTTCTCAATCTCATATTGAAACAGCATGAAATCACACCGGTAAATCACGCAACCAAACATAAGAGAACTATCACTACTGTATGTCGCTCAGTCAAATGTAAGACAGCATCCGCTCGACGGCAACGCCTTTACCTAGCTACTTATATTTATAATAAAGTAAACAAAATTCTTAACATCAACCCACTTACAAAAAATAAAACTAAGATTAAACTAAATACATGGCTTCAAACACTGGATTACCCACAGACAGAAAACCTAATTAAAGAACAATACTCGTGATAATTATGATAATAATAATATAATAATATAATTAGTAATGTAGCAAATGAACTCTCAGATATTATAACCCAAAGTCCACCCACCAAGCACAAACACTCACACACACTAACACAAAACCACACACTCACACATACACACAAAACACAACAAAAATACACACACACGCGCACACAAACTACTCAAGAGCATGCATGCACTAAATTCATTAATTTATAATTTTTATTTTACGTTAATTTAATTTTTGTTTTTGCATACTATTGTTATTGTTCCAAAAACAGGGGAAGACACTGACTCCTGTAACACAGGTACCACCTAGCTCAGGAGTCAGGGCTTCAAATTAAAATGTAACTCCTTAATTAATGTCAATAAAAACATTTTTATTTTTTATTATTATACACGTGTGAGGAGGATAGTTTCACGCTGGATGCCGCACAACCTCACCGATGCTCAGAAGCAGGCTCGGGTGGAATAGTGCCGTGATATCTTGCTTATGCTTCAAATTTGTTTATCAACAAATTTGAAGCAAGCTCGTCTCGGCGTCTTTAAGACATCGTTACAGATGAGTCTTAGATTTATCAATACGATCTAGAAACGAAGCGCCAGTCGACGGTTTGGGTGTTTAAAAACGAATCAACGCCTAGCAAAGTGAAGCGATCTAGAAGCGGGGGGAAGATTTTGATCGCGAGCTTTTTCAATTTGATTGGCTGCTTGGTGTCAATTCCTTTACGGAACCAAATAAGCATCAACGCTGAATGGTATACTGCTAAATGCTTGGCAGAAGTTTTCTCTGTTGTGAACAACAAACGACCAAATACTACTGCTCCACGGGCTACTGCTCTACCACGACAACGCACCTTCGCACACCACGCTCAAAACGAGGGACTTCCTGAATAGCACGCTGGTCAAACTCCTGGGTCACCCTCCTTACAGCCCTGACCTAGCACCGTTTGACTTTTTTTTATTCTTGAAAATAAAAAATCAGCTCAAAGGGATACAATTTTCGTCGCCGGAAGATGCGCTGTCGGCGTTCGTGCAGGCTGTAAACGAGGTATTTGCGGTGGACTGGAAAATGTGTTTCGAAAACTGGTTCAGACGCATGAAACTTTGTATAGAGGCTAGCGGTGAGTACTTTGAAAAGATTTAATAATAAAATATTTACCTATAGCACATTTTTTTTAAATTTCCGCAAAATTTCTGTTTCACGTATACCGGATCTTTCATGAGTATTCACTTAAAATGAGACACAAGCGCCTTTGCTTAGCGTTTTGCGGAGTCTAGGATTGAGTATGGTGTCCGATACGGACCATGAAGAGACAGTGATCGTTGAGACGTGGTCGCGACACATACTGACCTAGGAACTGCTCAGTGTTTCCTTTTAAGTTCTTAGTATTAATTAGTACAGTAATGTTAGAAATTGAGTCTGTAACAATAAACTGCATAGGAGCTATTTCTCTCGTTTACCCGTATCCCAATTCTGCACCCACGACAGTAAATCTGACACTATGTTTGTCAATAAGAGTATGTCTGCTAACGATTCTATGTATTAGCTATACATAGAATCGTTAGCAGACATACTCTACATATAAATAAAGTGACCACTAAGAAAAGATTTGTGAAATTTCACTCCTAGAGGACCTCTGCCGGGTTCGTGGGAAAGTCCGAAAGGGATACCGAGGCCCCTGGCAACACAGGCAACGGAAGGGACACGGGTGGGTTTTAGTCAGTAAGAGTCTGACACACCCTCCCGCTCCGCCCAGAGCGGGAGAAGTTATTTGATAATTTCCCACCCAAAGAGAAAAAAAAAGAAGGATTAAATAAAGATGATAGTTTGCATAGAGTTTTGGCAATTTGGCCAATTGGCGGCTTGTAAGAAATAATAAGTTAATTATAATGTTAAGGCTTTCTTTCCATAATTTACTGTACATAGTTACGGTTTTTATTTATTTCTGTCTTTTATTTATTATAAATTGTATTTTTATTTATTTTATATGTGTCCGTAGAATAGCGTCCGCAGACCCTATCAGAATACCAGCGCTGCGGTATTTATTTTTTAAATATCGCAGCATTATGCTGAGATAGGAGCCTTTTTGGCGTCGCACAAGTAATTTTTATTTATTTTCTTTATTGTTTTGGTTTTATCGAATAAATATGTATTTTTTTTATAATAATTTCCATGTTAATTCTAGTGACTAAAATCACTGACCCATTTTCATTCACTAATCTCCACCATACTGCAGTAAGCATTTGGAGACGTTATGCTAACTCATCTCCACATATTTCACGCTCAGCTCATCTATTACTTAGACCGACCACTGTCCCAGAATAGCCTTCTGTCTAATGACCAGCGAATTTAAATTCTGCCCGACACAGTTGCCAAGCTGAAGTCAAAGTTCAGAATTTATGCTAATCTAATATTTAATTGGTTTACCATAGCAAATTCCAATATTTTTAAAAGTCCCTTTGTGAGAGAACTCAACCGATTATCACTTTGGTGGAATTTTGTAGAGTAGGTAATTTAAGTAGGTCTTTCTTAGTGTTTTTATTAAGATATAGCCCGAAATAGATAGGAACCGAAGGTCGGCTCCATACAAGGAGCGAAATCAGGCGTGCGCACACATAAACGTGTACGTACGGCGGTGATCTCAAACAAATGCCAATCGCGAGTGCACTTGCACTAACTGTGGGTACGTGACGCTTGTCTTTGTGTGCGTACGTTTTTGCTCGTTGTATGGAACCTTAAGGAAATAGCACACATATCAAATCGGATAGGGATCATCACCGTATCAACTCGAGCCATTCAGTATTCTTTGTATGAAACTCCCCACTGCAACGCACACTAAGCGGAATCGTAACGTACTCGCCTCGCCTCGGGACAAGCTCACGAACCGCGGTGCAGTGGGTGGCCATTACCACTGTAAGTGTGTAACGCAATGACCGCGCTGTTTAATATTTATTTAAAGTTGTCTTTCAATCCAAAGACAGTTCAGTGGAAACTGCGGGGTGATTGTGAAACAAACATTAAATGACAATTGATCGCAATGGGTCATTTTGACAGTTCACCAAAGTCCATTGCATTATTTACGTCGCTGAGCAGACGAATTTTTCAAACCTGTGAAGCAATGGATTAGCAATATCCTTCAAAACTCTCGGATTGTGATTGAAAGTGTGTTACACAATTAGGGTGCTTTTTTTTTTGGGTTCCCTGAAGTCATCAAATAACTTCTCCCGCTCTGGGCGGAGCGGGAGGGTGTGTCAGACTCTTACTGACTAAAACCCACCCGTATTCCTTACGTTGCCTGAATTGCCAGGGGCCTCGGTAACCCTTTGGTACCTCCCGCGACCCCGGCAGGCATCGGCCCTACTGGACCCCTACGCTTGAGCTGACGACATCTCTTTGAGGAGCGCGTGGAATATAACGCGCCGTCGACCCGAGCCTGGTCCTTACCGGACGGTGAGTTACCCAATTCTCACCGTCCGCAAGCCCGCGCCTACGGTGGCCGGAAATCCGCCCGGGATTCCCGACGCCCAGGGCATCTCTTGCGGCGGCTAGGGGCGAGATGGCGCGAAATTTGCCTTTCCCTCAACCGTCCCGCCTCCTCCTTCGCGAACATTACTGCTGGTGACGGCTGCCCATGCCCTCTCGCTCCGTACCATGGCCTGAACCAGGGCCGGACGCGTGAGATCTCTGCCGCGCAATTAGGGTGCTAGTATTGTACTCACGACTATACAGCAAGCTACAAGCTATAGGGTTCCAGTATAAGCTGGTCTCGCATTGTATAAGATTTCCGTACAAGGAGAGGCCAGCTTATACCGGTAAAAGTATCGCTTGATATGTAGCCGTGTGAACATGCTGATGCTTAAATATAAAGTCGAATCCTTCTATAATATGGTCATAATTATCGTCGTTACGTTTACAGACACAAACCTCACATACACACAAACATACAAACCCGAAAAAAATATCTGTAGTCAATTAAAATATTTGTACAGTTAACTACACATAGTTCACACTACAGAAACAACCCTTAATGCTACGAAATAAAGAACGTGTTAAAACGCAAATTGCTACCATCGACGGGCATGAGTCCTTCTACTAGTAATACAAAACCCAATCATATAATTGACCTAGTAATTCGTTTATCACTCTCAGATTGAATATCAGGTGCACTTTTTAAAACGTCAAAATTTATTGGAACGAAGTTCTTTGAACGCGGCTTGTGGTAGGAGTTGACTGGTAGAAATCGTCACGTAAGGAAAAAGCGTTATGCCTCATGCGGCTTTAGACAGAGAAAAAAGTGTGAATTTAATAAGTGTTTTTAATACAGAGTCGTGTGTGGGAACTTTATGAGAGCTTCTAAAAACGTATACTAGATGTCTCTGTATTAAAAACGCGTATGTGGGTGGATAAAACAGTATACGTAAGCTATAAATAAGAAACTTTAAAAAAAGTCAGTTTCAAGTGTCAAAGTTTTTTTTAATCATACGTGAGACGGAATTTCGTACAGTCGCCAGCACATCATCATACTAAACTGTCTAATTTCTTCAAATGATTTTAAACCTTAAAATGTGGTTAAGTTTTAAATCGAATGAGAAAATTTGACAATTTTTGCTGGCGACTGTACCTGACGGAGGTCCCCGACCGCACACGTTATTTTTTGTCTATGTGACAGTTAGCTATGTCCATAATAAACTCTCAATTTACTGGAAATTGTTGTCAAAAGTGGTGCGAGGTGGGCTATGCTAAAAGCTATGCTATGCCAGAAACTCAATAACAGTAAACTTGGGTCAGAAAGTAGGAGTTAATAAATATTCTTAAAAACAGTAAATATTGGAGCAATGGAAATGCAGCCGATATCCAGACAGGCGCAAACAAAGGCTATCTTCTGGATATTTCGTTTTTAAATGTGGTGCAAGGTAGAAGTTAGAGCGATTTTGGGTAAATTGTAATACAACATTTAGAGTGCTTAGGTGCATAATCCTAGATAATTGAAGTAAATTTCGGTCGACTTTCAATTTTAATAATCTATTGGAAACAGTGGGTCATCGCGCGAGGCAGTTTGAGAAAATATCGAATTAACAGAAACCTGAAACTGTATTGTTACAAGAAAAATACATATTGTAAATAACCTGCACTGATCACCACGCTTGCTACTTGCGTGTTCACTTGTAACGTCCTAGTAAAAATACATTTTCGTTTATTTATTTATTTATTTATATATACTTTACTGAACACAAGAAAAAAAATAACAAAAAATAAAATAACACTACAAAACATACACCGCCTTATTGCTTTCTGCGATCTCTTCGAGGCAACCTTGTGGACAGTGATTGTATGGACTTAAAAATGGGGTAGTCATTGGTGCAAAATAATAAGTATATACAGGGTGGCCAAAAAGTCGTGGATCAAACGCAACTTGGGGTTAGATGGAGTCGTCAGCTGCAAAAAAATGTTCTACGGGAGGTCCTTAAGGTCAACCCCTGCAGAGTTATAATTTATTTTGTGTTTATACAAACACAGTCAATTTTGTCATACGACAAAATTGACTTTTTTTACTAATTCTTATTAAAATTCGAAAAAAATCGGACATATATTGTAAAATATTTGTTTTAGTAAAACAATTATGAAGAATCCCTATTAAATGCGCCAAAACTTGTAATACAGGGTCACTTTTCGGTAGAGTAATTTTTTTTATAGTGTGGTCCGAAGTAAATAAAAAGATATGATTTGAGGAAAAAAAAAATTCGTAACGCAACGGTGTTAGACATGCTATTTATGGTTGTTTATTGAGTGTGTTGAAGAAAATATTAAGTTTAAAAAAAAACTTTAAATATATAAATCTAGTGAAAGTTATAAAAAAGATACAAGCCGTAGATTTTTTTTCAAATTTTAATAAGAATTAGTAAAAAAAGTCAATTTTCCATAAAAACAAAATTTAATTATAACTCTGCAGGGGTTGACCTTAAGAACCTCCCATAGAACAATGTTTTGCAGCTGATAACCCCATCTAACCCCTAGTTGCATTTGATCCACGACTTTTTGGCCACCCTGTATATAGATACAATATACTATATTAGATAGATATACATATATATAAATGCTATATAATATATACATAAATACTAAATATATAAGCAACGAAAATAAATGAAAAGTACAGATTTATTATATTAGGCTTCAGGTCGCAGTTTAATTTGTGATGTGTAACTTTTAAGTATATTGTTACTGTAGTGGTTAGAACGATTAGATTCATCATAGTTATATCTTAAAAGCTAATTGTAAACACTACACACAACACGTTACATAACCTAGCATAATTCCTCGTTCGACATGTCAGCTGTCATATCTACGTTTTGTTCGTCATAGACAACAGGCGAGGAATTATTGTCTATACCATGGTTAGCACATTATATATTATTCACAACAGTTACTATATTTATAACACACAAAATATCTATGGACATATTACAATATATATTACAATTATTATTACACACAGTTATTTACACTCCACAACTTTATATATGTAAACCGAATGCACGTCCAGATTGGGGAACGAAACACACATTCGGGCACGGTCGGAAATCTTCGGAACCGATCGTGGCCGGACCGTGATGTGCAATATTTTGAACCCACTGGGAGAGGTCAACGACCCCAGTGTTCGACCTTGCCTCAAGGCGAATGCGCGCTCGGTATAGCGACACGCATAGCTTCCAGAATTTTTGAGAACGCTAGTCTCACCCAGTCGGCTCCAACTATTTTATATTTTCTGTTTTACTTGTGCAAATTGTCCATAGTCCTTATTGTTGTTTTTGTACCTGTAATTGTTTTAAAGAAGTGGCGTGGTAGGCAGAAATACAAGCAGTTTTACTGAATACAGTTTATTCTTTAATCTACCCCGTAACACTTCATTGGTGACCCCGAGAAGAACACAGAAGCCTGACGATACAATCATCATGTCAACCGGAGCAGCAGAAGCAACGACTGGAGGAGCGTCGGCAGAGAAACAGGACGTCTGCAGAGTGAGCGTCAGATTGCCGCCATTCTGGCCAGAGGAGCCAGCACTTTGGTTCGCCCAGGTTGAAGGTCAGTTCACGATCGCCGGTATTACGGCCGACAGCACAAAATTCTATACCGTCGTGGGCCAGCTTGATCACCGATATATGGTGGAGGCGCGGGACATTATCGAAAACCCGCCGGCCCAGGACAAGTACGTAAAGCTAAAGGCCGAGCTAATACGTAGGCTCTCCGACTCACGCGAAAAAAGGGTGCAACAAATCCTCACCCACGAGGAGCTAGGCGACCGTAAACCCTCCCAATTTTTAAGGCACCTTCAAACCCTGGCTGGACCAAATGTGCCAGAGGCGTTTCTGTCCACGTTGTGGGCGAGTAGGCTGCCAACCAACATCCAGACGGTTATCGCGTCACAGCCTAATCTTGCCCTCCAGTCTGTCGCAGATTTAGCCGACCGCGTGCACGAGATCGCGCCTGCGCCCGCCCCGGCGCTCACATCACCTCCCGCCGTGGCAAGCACGAGCGCCTGCAGCGAGATCAGCGAGCTGAAACAAGGCATAGCTGAGTTAAAGAAACAGGTAGCGGCGCTACAAACACGTGGTCAGGTACATCACCACTCGCGATCCTCTGACAGGTTCAGGCGTGGTGGCAGACAACGGACCCCTAGTCGGCGCGGCCGCTCGCGCTCCAGAGGCCCGTGGAACGACGACCACTGCTGGTACCACAACAGTTTTGGTGAAAAGGCCACGCGGTGCACAACGCCGTGTACGTTCGCGGGAAATGCCACCGGCAGCCGGAAGTAGCGGCAAATGGCTGCCCCAACAAACCACGCCGCCTATTTGTCACAGATCGGTCCACTAAAACCACATTTCTAGTGGACACAGGGTCCGATCTTTGTGTGTACCCACGTACAGCACTACAGCAGCGGCGCAGCAAGACGACGTACCAGCTTTACGCGGCCAATGGAACCGCCATCAACACATACGGTTGGGTCGAGCTCCATTTGAACTTAGGGCTCCGCCGTGTGTACACATGGAAGTTCGTGGTCGCTGACGTCACAAAGCCCATCATAGGCGCCGATTTTCTGGCGCATTATAACATATTGGTCGATTTAAATCATTACCGCCTCATCGACGGGCTAACCCAGCTGTCCTCCACGGCGTCTCTAGCAACCGGTTCGGCAGCTGACATTGCCTCAGTGAAGTCGGTTGGTGGCAACACGAAGTACCATGAGCTTCTTCGGCAGTACCCGGAGATCACACGGCCTGCGGGAAAACAAAGGCAGGTTAGTCACGGTACTGTGCACCACATCCGCACCACACCAGGGCCGCCCATTTTCAGTCGCCCTCGCCGTCTCGCACCAGACAAGCTCAAGGTCGCTCAGAAGGAGTTCGAGGCGATGCTAGCGAGCGGCACGGCACGACCGTCTGAGAGTTCATGGTCCTCACCACTTCACCTCGCTCCCAAGAAGGACAACAGCTGGCGGCCTTGTGGAGACTACAGAGCACTGAATGCCCGCACTGTCCCGGACAGGTACCCCATCCCGCACATACAGGACTTCTCACATCAGCTGGCTGGCAGCAGAATATACAGTAAAATTGACCTAATTAAAGCGTACAACCAAATACCTGTCCAGTCAGCTGATATCCACAAGACAGCAATCACCACACCGTTCGGGCTGTATGAGTTCCCGTATATGACGTTTGGTCTCAGGAACGCAGCGCAGACATTCCAGCGTTTCATGGACGAGGTGCTCCGTGGACTGCCGTTCTGCTACTGTTATTTAGATGACATTCTCCTGTTCTCAGAGACGGCAGCCCAGCACACCGAGCATCTGCACCAGCTCCTTAAGCGGTTATCTGACTACGGCATCCTGGTTAACTCTGCTAAGTGTGAGTTTGGCCAGACCTCCATCACCTTTCTAGGGCATGAGTTGTCCGCAGAAGGTGTTCGTCCCTTGCCGGAGAAGGTGCAGGCGATCCAGGACTATCCAGCTCCCAAGACCGTCAAGGAGATGCGTCGCTTCCTGGGTATGTTCAATTTTTATCGCCGCTTTGTACCAGAAGCCGCTCGCTTGCAGTCACCACTAAACATTGTCCTCTCAGGGCCTAAAACCAAAGGAAATCAGCCAATTAGCTTGTCAGAGGAAATGCTACATGCTTTTAATGCTTGCAAACATGGTTTGTCCCAGGCTGCCTTGCTAGCACACCCAGACCCCAATGCTGAGCTTGCTATATTTACAGACGCATCAGATACCTCAATAGGCGCAGTACTGCAGCAGAAGGCAGGTCATTCATGGCGACCGCTGGCATTTTTCTCCAGGCGTTTATCAGCATCACAGAAAAAGTACAGCCCGTATGACAGGGAGCTCTTAGCCATCTACGACGCAGTCCGATACTTCCGGCACATGGTTGAAGGTAGACACTTCACCATTTACACGGATCACAAACCCCTGTCATACGCGTACGCGCATAGTAGGGAGAATTGCTCACCAAGGCAATTTCGTTACCTGGATTACATAGCCCAATTCACCACAGACATCCAGTTTGTTGCAGGCAAGGACAATGTTGTGGCGGATGCACTGTCACGAGTAGAGGCGATAACACTTCCAACACTTGATTACACGGCTCTGGCACATTCCCAGGAAAGCGATCCTGAGCTTCAAGGCCTCCTGGCAAGCAACAGCACATCGCTCAAGATGGAAAGAGTGCGCTTCCCCGACTCAGGGGCGGAGCTGCACTGCGATGTCTCCACCAGTAACACCCGCCCTTATGTTACAGAACCCTTCAGAAGGCAGGTGTTCCAGAAGCTTCATCAGCTGAGCCACCCTGGCAGGCAGGCCACGGTCAAATTGATTTCCGCACGCTTCGTTTGGCCTGGCCTGAAGAAGGACTGCAGGGCCTGGACCAGAGAGTGTATAGAGTGCCAGAGAAACAAGATCACGCGGCACATATCCTCTCCCACCTCTCCTTTCCCTGTTCCTTCCCAACGTTTTTCCCATGTCCACATGGACATAGTAGGGCCACTAACAGTATCTAATAATTTCAGGTATTGCCTCACCGTCATCGACCGCTTTACTCGCTGGCCTGAGGCATATCCTATCACCGACATCACGGCTGAGACATGCGCCCGCACCTTCATCGCTGGCTGGGTGTCTCGCTTCGGCTGCCCACATCGCATCACTACCGACAGGGGCAAGCAGTTTGAGAGCAAGCTGTTCAGCTCCATCGCAGCACTCCTCGGTAGCCAGCATCGGCCAACCACTGCGTACCACCCAGCCTGCAATGGCATGGTCGAACGCCTACACCGCCAGATGAAGGCGGCAATCCGATGCCATACGGACACCAACTGGTCCGAGGCTCTTCCTCTGGTGCTGCTGGGCATCCGCAGCGCCTGGAAGGAGGACATAAAGGGGTCAGCAGCCGAGTTAGTTTACGGGGAGCCCCTCAGACTCCCAGGGGAGTTCATAAGCCCTTCACTCACCGGCACCGTAGACTACACCGACTTCGCGGCGCGACTCCGACTTCTGATGGCGAAGCTGTCACCAGAACCGGCGAGTCGACACGGCGAGAAGCCATTCTACGTGCCCAGCAGTCTAGCTGCGGCATCCCACGTCTTCCTTCGTCATGACGCCGTGCGCCGACCACTCGACCCACCTTACACCGGGCCATTCAAGGTGCTAAAAAGGGGCGACAAAACGTTTAAAATTGAGTTTAAGGGGAGAGAGACAACAGTCACTGTAGATAGGTTGAAGCCCGCTTACCTCAACAACGACATCAACAGCACTCCCAGCTCGACGACAACATCAACGGGGGCAAACACGCCTCCGCCGCCAAACAACATCGTCGAGAGAAAAACCCGCACCGGTCGCACTGTACGATTTCCTGATTACTATCGCCCGTAATTAGTAACCACGGTCTCAGGGGGGGAGTAGTGTAGTGGTTAGAACGATTAGATTCATCATAGTTATATCTTAAAAGCTAATTGTAAACACTACACACAACACGTTACATAACCTAGCATAATTCCTCGTTCGACATGTCAGCTGTCATATCTACGTTTTGTTCGTCATAGACAACAGGCGAGGAATTATTGTCTATACCATGGTTAGCACATTATATATTATTCACAACAGTTACTATATTTATAACACACAAAATATCTATGGACATATTACAATATATATTACAATTATTATTACACACAGTTATTTACACTCCACAACTTTATATATGTAAACCGAATGCACGTCCAGATTGGGGAACGAAACACACATTCGGGCACGGTCGGAAATCTTCGGAACCGATCGTGGCCGGACCGTGATGTGCAATATTTTGAACCCACTGGGAGAGGTCAACGACCCCAGTGTTCGACCTTGCCTCAAGGCGAATGCGCGCTCGGTATAGCGACACGCATAGCTTCCAGAATTTTTGAGAACGCTAGTCTCACCCAGTCGGCTCCAACTATTTTATATTTTCTGTTTTACTTGTGCAAATTGTCCATAGTCCTTATTGTTGTTTTTGTACCTGTAATTGTTTTAAAGAAGTGGCGTGGTAGGCAGAAATACAAGCAGTTTTACTGAATACAGTTTATTCTTTAATCTACCCCGTAACACTTCATTACTAACAAGAATATGGACCTCGTCTAAAATAAATGTTTAATAAAAATAATAATAATTACAGCTACGAGAACAAGATCACAACACCAAGTAATGTTCCTAAGTATTTTAAATAATTTAATGATATTTTTAAAAACTATCAGCAGCAACCCGGAGTTTGGATTCGTGCCCAGTTGATGGCAACAGAGTCGCCCCCTATTACATGAGACTTAAAATATAACTGGCGAAATGTGGGTGTACTTTAAGTATACCAGTCTGCCTAACTCTTCAAGGAAAAAAAGTAGAAAATTAAATAAAATGAAAAGTTTAAAAAAAAAATTCATTGAAATACTTTTACAAGGCATAATATTTACTTCCGCTAAACTGCAAAAGCAGTTTGTTTGCAGACGTAGCTCCTGTTTGTTTTGTACATATTAAAATTACTTCTATAATTACACTTTTTACAAGTTAAACTATTCTTGCATACTATGCATGCAACAATTGATATTATGTTTATTTATTTATTTATTTAACAGTTTATGTACACACATTTAAACAGACAAGAAGAAAGGGACAGAAAAATACGTACAAAGGAATAGAAAAATACGTACAAAGGTGATGCTTATTTCTAAAGAAATCTCTTCCAGCATACCTGCGATATATATGTTATGTGTTATGTGTGTTATGTCTAATCACTGCCTCGCTACATCTCATTCCTTGTTACATCACCACTTCAACAGCTAAAGTAGCCCTCAGTTGTTTTCTAATTATACAAGTTACTGCACTTGGCTGCACACGTTTAAACTGCAGGCGCCTTCCGGAAGCGAACTAGATGTTCAGAGAGTATCACAACTTCAGACTGACATTTGTTTTTTAATTAACTCTACTGTTCGTTAACGTTGTTCGTGTAATTCCTGGGATGTTTATGAATGTCTGTTTGTAAGATGTAGCTTTTTGACTAAACTAGGTGCAAGGTTTCGTCAATTAAATTAGTATTAAATAGTTAGTATTAGAAATGAACTGATAAGCAAATTTACTACTTACTTAAATTGACCGTTTATTCAAATCACAAATGTCATTCTTTGACGATAGGGTCTTACACCCATTTTTGAAAAGTGTCTTAATTAAATTATATAGTGCTAATATGCCCATAAAAAATCACTTAATTTTTATTCAATCGATAAGTGCCATAAAAATGCATTTAAATTTTACATTTTCAAATTTCGCGTGTAGTTTGACGAAAACGCTGAACGCAGTGGACGCCATGTTGCTCTGTGGTCATGATGTCACTTGGCTATGTAAACAAATGCGCTGATCTATTATCAAACTATCAGTTGACACCTTTTAGTTTACACAGCGGTATGACGTAATAACATGGCAGCTACTGTTTAGGCTTGGTTTCTAAATATCGATTAGCAGCGCGTGCTGCACAAACACATTGCTTACAGCTTTCGGCCAGGCGCTATAATTTTGACGGTGTGTGGAAAAACTTTTAAGGTTGACAATTCGCAACTTGCCAACGACATGAGTGGTCGAAATATTTTTCTGTCCTCAATATTTAATTTAAATTAAAGTATTTTCCAAAGTTCATAGTAATCATTGAAGAAACCAATTTCCAATGATCCATCCTTTATGTCTTAATAGACATAAAAATTGGCGACCGTGACAGGACGCAAACATTACATTTTCAAAAACTTGGTTCGTGGAGTCTGCACGTGGCGTGATCATCGTGACCACAAAAGGCCGAGTTCCCGTCGTGAAGCTGAAACCAACGAATATCCTGAAACCTAAGCATCGATGCGGCTAAAGTATCGACACAGGTGTACGGAAGAAAAGAACATTAAACAACAAAAAGTGAACCGGATCACCATAAGTTAAGTGCCCTTCCTTCCTCATTCTTACCAGCTATCCTAAGTCCCATTGAAACGTGTGAAAAACTTGCCTTCCACTTGTGCAATAATTTAATTGAATTATTTAGGTATTGCTGAAGAGTGCCACTCAAGGTCAAAGTTTTACTCGATCAAACTTAAGTCCAATCCACATAATTCACTACAATATCATTAAATACCATCATTAATATTCCATAACAGCAAGTTGGCATAAATTATATCCAAATAATCATACTAAATTACAATTTTAAAACAATTTTCATTCCTTTTTTCATCTACCGACATCGTGTATTTCTCATGCCATTCTAGGAAAAGATAACGTAACGTTCCCAATCGGTTTTTAATATTGTTCACCGAACCTTCCAGATACCTCTGAACATCACGCTAACACCATTGTTTTTATGCTGAAACGTTGAGTTGAGTTACCTTGTTTGACAGTCTATTATATTTAGTAGATTTTGCTTTGACTATGTCGCTAGAAGCCGAAAAGAAATTACGCGAATTGACTGTCAGGCGTAGCTCAATTAGAGGTCAAATTACCAAGTTTAAAAACTTTTTGGATAAATTATCGTCTTTGGACTCATTGAAAAATGTGGAAATAGTTGAATTAAAGATTAAACTTGGTAGATTTGAACAATTATCAGCTAAGTTTGATGAGTTGCAAAGTCAGATTGAAGTCTTAAATAGTGGGAACCTGTCATCAGAGCTTGAAGAGCGGGACAATATTGAAGGTGATATGGTGAGTGGACTTGCCACTGCAAAGGGTTTGTTGGACAGCTGTAGGCCATCATGTAGTCATGACTGTCATGAATCCAGAGCTGAACCTCGTGACTCGGATATCAGGTTGCCACGTATACAAATTGCAAGGTTTGACGGTGCATATTTTAAGTGGCTCGAGTTCAGAGACTCTTTTTTGAGCTTAGTCGATCGTAATAAGCAACTCTCGCCGGTACATAAATTTCATTATCTAATGTCATACCTTGAAGGAGATGCGGCACTCATAATTTCCAATCTTGAAGTATCCTCTGAAAATTACAAGGAAGCATGGAAGTTGTTGTGTGATCGTTACGACAATAAAAGACTTCTGATTGATCATCACATGAATTCATTGTTCAACATATGTTCCTTCGGCAGGGAAACTGTAAAGTCATTACGATTTTTAGTTGACCATGTTACAAAAAACTTAAGAGCATTATCTGGTCTAGGAATGCCCACAGAAAATTGGGATATGTGTGTCATATTTAATTTAACCTCAAAGTTAGACAATAATACCCTTCTAAAATGGGAGGAATTTAGAAACCAGCTTGGTAACGATATTCCAACCTTAGAAAACTTTAAACAAGTTTTGATAAACCGCGCTGATGTTCTTGAAGCTTTAGATAGGAATAAAATAGATAACAGCCACCAAATGGGTTCACAGGTTCAAAATAATCAAATTCGTTCAAATAGTAACACACAAAATAATTACAATAACAGACAGGATAAATATCAAAAATGTTTTATTAAGGCAGTAACAGCTACTAATAAAGATAGTTCAAGTTCATTTGTGTGTATAATCTGCAGTCAAAATCATAAAATATATGAGTGCCCTAGTTTCAAAAACAAAACTGTACAAGAAAAATGGGCAGAGGTAAGTAAATATAAACTTTGTTCTAATTGCCTTAAACAGGGTCATCCAGCAAAGGCTTTGGATTTTGTGGATTTGGACCATGTCCTGATTGTAAACAAAGACATAACCGTCTCCTGCATAATCCTAGCCAGGCAGTTAATAATCATGCACATTCAGAATCGGAATCTATAAACGTTAACTCATCGGAATATCAATTCAATCATGTTCTCTTATCTACCGCGTTAATTGAAGTTCATAATCCTAACAACAATCAATATGAAACAGTGCGTGCATTGCTCGATTGTGGTAGCCAAGGCAGTTTTATAACAAAATCTTTAAGAGATAAACTGTCACTTGATCCTATTCCAATAACTAGTATTAATATTATAGGTATTGGAAACCACTTGTCTAATAGGGTAGAGGAGAGCTATATTGTTAAATTGCAATCTATTTATAAACAGTTTGATGTCACTTATAACATGCTTGTCATGAATGAGTTAACTGGTTATTTACCGAAAAGCCACGTTAATATTAAATTCAAAATACCTAATCACATAAAATTAGCAGATCCTAATTTTAATGAACCCTCTCAAGTTGATATCTTGATTGGGTGTGATCTTTTCTGGGATATCCTAGGAAATGAACAATTTTCTATAGGCCCAGATACCCTAAAGTTACGAAATTCCAAATTTGGCTGGTTAATAGCCGGTCCGATAAATAAAAATGACTTGAATAGCATATATTGCAACAATAGCTTAATTACAAAAAATAACAAGGTTCAAGAGTCTTGCATTGATAAATTACTTACGAAATTCTGGGAGATTGAAGAACTCCCAAGCAAACCCATTCTCAGCGAAAGGGAAAGGGCTTGTGAAAAACATTTTTTGCAAAATACGGTCCGTTTAACTGACGGACGATTTAATGTTAAATTACCTCTAAATAGTTCTCCAAGCAACTTGGGTGAATCCTATAATACTGCAAAAAAAAGATTGTTTAATTTAGAATCGCGTTTTAGAAAAAATCCAAAACTAAAATCACAATACGTTGATTTTATGAAAGAATATGAAGACCTAGGACACATGTCTGTAGCACCTAAAAGTAAACCATTTCCCTCATACTTCTTATGCCACCATGCTGTATTTAAAGACAATAGCGAATCAACCAAGGTCCGTGTCGTTTTTGATGGATCCGTCCCCACCTCCTCGGGTATATCTGTCAACGACATTCTTATGGCGGGCCCAAATATACAGGATTCTCTGTTCTCCATACTCATAAGAGCGCGTCAATACAAGTATTTAATTACTGGTGACATTGAAAAAATGTACAGACAATTGAGAGTAGATGAATCCTGTAGACATTTGCAATTAATTCTATGGAGAGAAGATGAGTCCCTGCCCATCAAAACGTGGCAAATGAATACTCTTACTTATGGCACCACAAGTGCGAGCTATTTAAGCACTCGTTGTTTGTGGCAGGTGGGCGAGGAGTGTGGGGACGAAACTATAAAAAACATAATACAACACGACTTTTACGTCGACGACTTAATCACTGGTTGTGATGACGAAAAACACTTAACCAATATTCAAAATGCTTTATCCTCTGCTCTAAAGTCAGCCTGTTTTAATTTACGTAAATATAAAACCAATTCTAAAAATCTATTCAAAAATTCATCTCTAAATAATCAAGACAAATTAACTATAAGTGAATCGTCAAGCACGCTGGGTTTAGGGTGGGAGCCAAAAACGGACAATTTAAACTTTCCTGTACAACCATATCACAATCATAACAGTATAACAAAAAGACGCATATTATCGAATGCATTTAAGATATTCGATCCTTTAGGGCTGTTAAGTCCATGTATAATTACAGCAAAAATGATATTACAAGATTTATGGCAACAAAAAATAGACTGGGACCAAACTATCCCTCAAGAAATCGAAGAAAGGTGGTTAGAATTTGCGAGTAATTTGAACTGTTTATTGAATTTACAAATACCTAGAAGAGTGTTATGCGATTCACCGAAAGTAATAGAACTTCATTCATTCAGTGACGCTTCACAGAAGGCATACGGAGCATGTGTGTACATGAGAAGTACGGAATATAACCGTGACTTCACGGTACGACTATTAGCTGCTAAATCTAAGGTAGCTCGTATAAATCCTATGACAATACCGCGATTGGAACTTTGCGCTGCGTTTTTGGCGGCTAAACTATGCAAAAGTGTCCTTGAGTCTATTCGTTACAAGCCGTCACGAATCGTTCATTGGTGCGATTCCAGCGTAGTGCTAGCATGGCTCAGAGGTGATCCAACCAAACTCAAAACATTTGTCGCGAATAGGGTGATTGAAATAACCGAGCTCACTGACGCATCCTCATGGCGATATGTTCCCACGGATATGAATCCAGCCGATATCATTTCTAGGGGTATAAATGCCAATCAGATAATAAATAATAGCTTGTGGTGGTCAGGTCCACGTTTTTTAATGTATAGTGAAAACGATTGGCCAGTTCTAAATTCCATTGATATCGATTATGTACCTGAAACTAAAAATACAGCTAACTCTAAAACTACACCTAAGATTACAAATAAAAGCAAATACTCACGCAAAACAATCCCACCAGCTCCGGTCGTCTCATCCTTGACACCGACGAAGCAAGCAGAGCAATTAGCATATGAAACAAAAACTCATAAAACACAAAATTCATTAGTCACACCTAATAAAACGTTATTTGATCAAAATGAAATAAATACTTACCTTAACACTGACACACTCCCACCTATAATAGATGTTGAAAAATATAGCAAACTAAACAAACTTATAAGAATAGTCGCATGGGTAAAAAGATTTTGTTTTAACATTCGTAATATTCATAACAAACAGGTTTTAGCTCTCAGCGCTAATGAGTTAGATGACTCATTTCATTATCTATGTCGTGTTGTTCAGATTAAATGTTTTTCTGATGAATACAAAGCGTTATCTAAAAACTTACCTTTAAATGTTAAATCTAAATTGCTATCTTTGTCACCTTTTTTAGACGACAACAACTTAATTAGAGTTGGAGGACGAATAAGTTCTTCACCTTATACTTTTGATAAAAAACATCCAATACTACTTGATTCGTCCCATCATTTGACAAAACTTTTATTTGAAAGAGAACATTTACGGCATATGCATGCTGGCCCGCAGTTGTTATTATCATTGATAAGGGAATCAGTATGGCCGCTAAATGGCAGAAGGTTAGCTCGGCGCACAGTTCACAATTGTGTGCGATGTTGTCGTGTCCGAGGCAAAACACTATGCCCTAAAATGGGTGATTTGCCATCACAACGAGTGAGCACAGATTTCCCATTTATTTCAGTGGGCATAGATTTTGCTGGACCTTTTTACATAATTAATCGTAAAGGTAAAGGTAAAGGTGCAAGGGTAAACAAATGTTACCTTTGCATATTTGTGTGCTTGCGTTACAAGTGCGTACATTTGGAAGCGGTCTGTGACCTTACAAAGGACGCATTTGTGATGACATTGCGCAGATTTATTGCCCGTCGTGGCAAACCCAATGAAATATTTTGTGATAACGGGGGTAACTTTGTGGCTGCTGCTAAAGATACAGGGGCTTTCCTTAAATTGCATAATAGGGACTTATCTGAATTTGCAACTCATGAAAATATAAAATTTCTGTTCTCACCTGCTCACGCTCCTCACTTTGGCGGCATCTGGGAAGCCGGAGTTAAATCAGCTAAATTCCACATAAAAAGAGTTATGGGAAATACCCATCTTACCTTTGAAGAAATATCTACACTTTTCGCACAAGTGGAGGCCGTTTTAAACAGTCGCCCCTTGTGTCCTTTGTCCTTATCCCCTGATGACTACCTCCCTTTGTCCCCAGGGCACTTCCTTATTGGAAGACCGCTGAAGGCACTGCCGGAGCCTAGCTTGGAAAACGTGAAAGAAAGTCACCTGCAACGATACGCTCGACTGCAACAAATTCATCAACACTTCTGGTCACGCTGGCAGCGTGAATACATACACGAGCTACAACAACGACTGAAGTGGAAGACGAACGCAAAATCCCTAAATATTGGAGACCTCGTGCTTATCCATGAAGAGCATGTACCTCCATTGTGTTGGCGCCTTGGACGGGCTACTAGATTATTCCCTGGTCCAGATGGAATTTCGAGAGTGGCTGATTTGAAAACTACTAGAGGCTTTCTACGTCGGCCTATCACCAAACTATGTCCGCTACCTACTGCTGAAGATTTATTGTTGAAAGACAAGCCTTTCAACGGGTGGGAGGATGTTTAGGCTTGGTTTCTAAATATCGATTAGCAGCGCGTGCTGCACAAACACATTGCTTACAGCTTTCGGCCAGGCGCTATAATTTTGACGGTGTGTGGAAAAACTTTTAAGGTTGACAATTCGCAACTTGCCAACGACATGAGTGGTCGAAATATTTTTCTGTCCTCTATATTTAATTTAAATTAAAGTATTTTCCAAAGTTCATAGTAATCATTGAAGAAACCAATTTCCAATGATCCATCCTTTATGTCTTAATAGACAGCTACTATGTCATAGTGTTTTTTAACAGATTAGAAAAGCTGAAAACGTTGATTTGAATTTTAAAATTTATTTTGTTATTTTATGAACTTAAGTAACATTTTCCGACTCCTTTTTGCCTAAACTATCTCAATAATATATTTATAGTTTTTTTCTCGTATATAGTAAAATACCCTATTGTAAGAAATGGCTATAACATTGCAAATTGACATAGTTACTCGATTAACTTCCTTGACTTTACACACATTCAACTTGGAACAAACAAAATTATGTCCATTAATTTCAAGTAAGACAAGCTTCAATGCAAAATATCAAAATTCGCGAATGTTTACGTCCATCCGTGTCAGTGGTAATGTTTTGGAAATGTTCCTACTTTAGTGCCGGTCGTAAACCAAATCTGATGCGTTTTCACACAGATGCGTCTGGTGAATATGTGTTTAGATAAATGTACCTACAGTCGCCAGCACAAGTTACAACAAACTGTCAAATTTTCCCATTCGTTTTTGAACTTAACCATCAACATTTTAAGGCTTATAATCATTTGGAGAAATTTGACAGTTTTTGGTAACTTGATGTGCTGGCGACTGGACTATGGTATTAATAGGCTTTTTGTCAAAAAAATAAGTACTTTTACTTATACCTCTTATATGGGTATGAAGAACAGGGTCCTCCGACGGGTGTCGGTGGGCTACTGCCCGATGGTTGATGTCGGGATGTTGTATATATCGGGCGTAAAAAGACACTTTCCGAAGCCGAAAGCCACATATTTTACCATTATTTGGATCATTTTTTTTCCACTAGAACATACCTGGGAATCCACTGGTTCTGGAGATATTGAAGGTCAAAGTCGCATTTTTTTTTTTACTTTTTACGATAACGAATTCCAAGCGTTATTACAAAACTTATTTCTAAACAAACATTACCTGAATTTTCGATTTTTCTTAACAAATTACGCATTTGAAGTTACAAAAACGCAATGAATATCAAATAACTGAACTAGAGCGAAGGAGCGGGGCTTCACTCACACAACAGCACTGAATCCGTTTGCCTAGGTTTGCGTTACATTGCGCGCAATAAAAAATAGCAATTTTTGTATACCTAAAAATAAAAATCGGTTCCCAACAATAATTTTTGCGCAAAGCTACTTAGTTAGATGTACAGTATGCGTAGTTGACGGCTTTGTGATTTGTCTTTTTACACCCTGTATGCTAGTCGCGCGGTAAACTCTGCTTGCGCGATGCAGGATTTTGCGTGACGTCAGTGTGATGCGAAGTTCGCTTGTGGCGATGTAGATGCCGCCACACTATTACTACCAATTAACCACCAGGCTACTTTATATCATCGCAATTCTCTTGTTCTTATCTCAATTTCTTTGTGATCGGCGCTACATGCAGTTTCCTTCCACACTTCTCTATTATTCGTCATCTCGGTAGTCACCCCCTTTCTATCCATATCTTCTTTCACACAGTCCATCCAACGTTTATTTAGTCTTCCTCTACTCTCATAGTCATCCAGATTCATACCAAAACCTACTGGACATAAACTGGCATTCTAGCACGTTCACGTTCTAGCTCATTGGGTAGGTCTTAGAGGGGAGTAAGTAACTTTGGTCGTACCTACATCATTAACGACATTGTTGTTGTATTCAGTAGACTTAAGGCAACATGCCTGTCTGGCTGTCCGTCAATCTCAAGAACCGTATTGCCGATGGTGATGTTCCTTAGCTAATTATTAGTGGAGGTATCTCTGTTTTTTTTTCCCACCAAGCCAAAAAGTTATATTCAGATTTCAAAGTTCTACTTCAATAAAAATCCTACAGAAATCTTTTCTCTTAAAACTACAAAGTTGGCAGTATTCTTGAAAGCTAACGTTCTGCGTGTCATCGGTAATGTTTCGGAAATAGCTCCACTTTATATTGGTCGTAAATGATATCCAATGCTTGTATCAGTTTTATTACGTAAATGTTTTGGAAGTCTGCATCGCGAAGTTTGTATTAATTTGTTTGGGAGATGTTGTATTAATGTTTTGCTAGATTGCCAAGGTCTAGTGTATGTCAAGAATATGGTTTTAATGTCATGATTATTTGCAAGGTCGCTTTGATGACTGATGCTTTGCCAATGGGTGAAAACTGAGTTAAAATCGATAGTTAATTTGAAAGATCTATATCATTCAATCAATCTGTCTTTCCTTTTCCCGCAGCTGAATACATGCGTTTTACATGAAGCGACTGCCTATCTGATCTTCACAACCCAGTAACTGGGTAATACGATACCCCTTGGTAAGACTGGTTGTCAGACTTTCGGGCTTGTGACGACCCGTAACGACTGTCGAAGATCCACGAATGACAGCCGGGACCAAAGGCTTAACGTGCTTTCCGAGGCACCCATCCACGGAGTAACCCGCCGGCAAGCGTAGCTTATCCTGCCACTAGGTCCTCTGAAAGATCTATCACTAACTCAGTGATAGCGTAGGTACTGCCACTGAAGTTACAAATATACATTTGTAATAATATATCGTTCGTTAAAAGGTAAAACACATTAAGTGACATTTTCGATAAAAATCACTTTTTTTCATTTCCGTCACAAGCATAATCACCCTATGATGTTCCCACTGCTGGGGTACAGGCCTCCTCTCGTGAGAGGCAGTGCGCTGTAATCCACCACGCGGGCCCAGTGCGGGTTGGTAGATGGCATATGTCTTTGATTTTTTGGTTGTGTCCTCACGATGTTTTCCTTAACCGTTTTGAGCACCGTTTTCCGTCACTAATCGTCATAATCTTTAATAGGAAAAACTGTAACACTGGGCACCACAGCATAACCCTGGGCTGTTTGAAGTGGTGCCCTGAAAAAGGATTTTGTGAAACTCAACTCCCACACAACGAAACTGTGTGTTTGTGAGCAAAATACGTTCATTACATAACATACATACATAATCAGCCTATAATGTTCCCACTGCTGGGACACAGGCCTCCTCTCTGTGAGAGGGAGCGGGCCGTAATCCACCACGCGGGCCCAGTGCGGGTTGGTAGATGACACATGTCTTCGGAATTTTTGGTTCTAGGACATGCCGGTTTCCTCACGATGTTTTCCTTCACCGTTTTGAGAGCAGTGGTGATGAAATAATTTACACAAAGTAAAGCGCCTGTCTGGGTTCGAACCTACGACCTACAACTCGTAAGTCGCGGCCGTTACCACTGGGCCACCACTGCTCACACAATACGTTCATTACTTATGTCTAATGGCATTGAGCCTGTACCCTTATACAATAATGTCTTATAGTACCTAATACTTCCAAAAACATTCAATGTTATTCAACAAACGAATTCTTCGTTGATTGGCAAGTCAGCATTAAGTGGTATTACCCGTATGGATCGTATAAGCCTGTTACTAACATGTACTGGATCTAAGGAGCTAATCCATTTGGATTAGTCTCTAATCCAAAAGCAACAAACAATATCCAAACAAAAATATCCATTTGGACATTGTTCCTTGAAGTTATATACGTATGTCTTACTTGGAGAAACTGTAAAAATAACTCGTTAAAATCTCGCGTGGAAAGCAAGTGAAATTTTAACGAAGGTAAGAGCAATAACTCATTTGTACACGAAAACATTGATATGTTTTACGTTAAAGTTGACATTAAGATTTTACAGAAACTAGGAATAAATACCATCGGCGCATCCTGGGCGGATAGTTCCATTACCCTTTTGACCGCCACAGTCATGTACATATGACAGACCAAAATGTGCCCAGCACGCCACCGGTCACGACTACATGACAGATTTTAAGGAATAATTCGTAAATTGGCGCCGAGGGCACGTTTTTGATTTTTTGACGTGGCGGTCAATAGGTTAATTTGCTGACAGCGAATATTAACCAACGATAACAGGAGCTGTTCGTAGTGTTACTGACGCCGAAATTATCCTACTAATATTATAAATACGAAAGTTTGTAAGGATGGATGGATGGATGTTTGTTACTCTTTCACGCAAAAAGCACTAAACGGATTTGAATGAAATTTGGCACACAGATAGTTTATAAGCAGGAATAATACATAGGATAGTTTTTATCCCGATATACCCACGGGGTCAAAACTTATGCGGATGAAACCGCGGGGCGCATCTTATAGTCTTTAAAGAAACATTCATGAAACAGTCTGGCACTATTCAACTAGACTATAGAAATTGCATATCGACATTCAGTGGAATAACATTGGGATGAGACCGAGCATTAAAACTGGCACCTTGACCCGGCGCACGCGCCGCTTGCCAAATAGGCGAGGTCGCGACCACCGCTCGGTTACAACCGACATTCGTTAAATTGTATACTTTAACACTTGTATTTTTCCATCATAATTAAATGAGTAGATTAGGATTTGGCTAGGCACATAATTAAAATGTGTACAGACAGTTGGGTGAAGATTTTAAAATAATAATAACCGAAAGAGGAACATTAATCCAGACTGAAGCAGCACGCGTAGACGAGCTGGAGTCCAGGGGACTCCTACATACATCCACGCTGATTTCTACTCATTCTGTGTTACTTTAAACTTATTAAAAAAATATCAACTGTCCCATAAAAGATTTCATTACCTCATCAACAACACCTATAACTCAGCCTATCGCAGTCCACTGCTGGACATAGGCCTCTCCCAGGCTGCGCCACAACACCTTGTCCTCCGCCTGCCGCATCCAGTCTGACCCAGCCAGCTTCTTAAGGTCGTCGGTTCATCTAGCTGGGGGGCGTCCCACACTACGGTTGCCGATACGTGGTCTCCAATCCAGGACTCGTCTGCTCCATCGGCCATCGGTCCTTCGACAAACATGGCCAGCCCACTGCCACTTCATTTTGCGTACTCTGCAAACTATGTTGGTAACTCCAGTTCTTTCAATACCTACTTCTCTCAATTGTATGGGACATCTGAATTTTTTTTCGCGATTTCGGTGTTGATCCCATGGAGGAAGTTGAAAGAAAGAAAGAAAACTACATATATTGACAAATAAATATAGTTTTCTTTTATTTCTTTCAACACATTCGGAAACACGTGCCCACATTAAGATATGATAATTCAAATAAAAATCATGAAACAATACAAATGTCTACAATTTTTTAGGGTTCCGTACGTAAAAACGGAACCCTTATAGGATCACTTTGTTGTCCGTCCGTCCGTATGTCTGTCAAGACCCTTTATCTCAGGAACGCGTGGAGGTCGAGTGGAGTCAAGATCAAGTTGAAATTAAAACTATATACTCAGATCTACTTTGAGTCCCTTGAAGCTAAGAAAAAATCAAACTTCTCAATTAATGTAAAAAATAGATACGGCCGTTTATGCTCAAGGCAATCAAAATGTATAATAGGATACTTTCTGTTGACCTAGAACTATGAAATTTGGCAAATAATATCGTCATATACTACAAGTACAGGGAACAATCTGAAAACTATACATTTGTAATTAAAATATAGTCTTTATATAAAGTATCCTTCTTTTTTCAGTCACCACTTACAAAAAACAACTTTGATTAGGTTACCTAACTAATTTAGGTATTAACTGTTAGTCTAACAATAATGTAAGCAATTATAGGTTTTAGAAACTGAATTTCCGGAAAAGCTCGGAAAGAACTGCGGGATTCGATTCCTGAACTATTGACGTGTATAATATGTACCTTCGAATTTGCACGGAACCCTCGGTGGGCGAGTCCGACTCACATCTGTCCGGTTTTTCATTAAGTTGTTCAGTTTGATGGTCTGTACTACACCCGTAATCGGTCAAGAACAGCTAATGAGACACAATTGATTTTCCATTTGTCGTTTGGCTCCGAATAGGATACGCGCCCGGGCTTCACAATACGAAACATTCTGTGACACGATAAAATATGGAAATATGGAAGTAATAAAGAAAACATAAGGATCCGGAAGAAGGAAATGTGGAAGCTTTCTACTGTTTTTGAGTAATCCCTTATGTAAGGTATGGCTTGTAATCCCATATAAATAATATCAAAACTTAAAATAAATGGTGAGTCAACTTTCTATGCGTGGACTGAACTGGCGACCTTTACAGTGGAATGCTAAGCGCCACTACGCTATTTGGAACGTCTGAAGCCGTCTAGAAAATAGCTACTGTAATAATAGGCATGGGTATAAGTACATAGTGTTGACGTCAAATGTAGCAAAAACTAATTTGATTAGTATTGTCAAAAACCCTAATACCCAAAGTAATTATTTCTTGGAAATGTTAAAAAATATTATTATCCTTTATTACATTTATATTTTTATAAATATATATAAATTACCTACATTTTTTTAAATTAAAATCTTTAAAAAAATACTTTAAAAATATTAAAAAATACTTGCCCATCGGCATCAGGAACAGCGTCCTGATGCGTTGGTCGAGGCTCTCCGCTATTAGGCCATTAACCGTCACAATTCTTCAAGTAAAGATACTTGTCTGTTTATCTTTCTCAGCTTTCACGAGATTCTCTTCATGAGGGACAGCGATATCAACAATCATTGTACGGCGCTCTCGTCGATCTATCACCACATTATCAGGTTTATTGGCTACAATAGTCCTGTCAGTGATGATAAATTGATCCCAGTACAATGTAGCGTGACCATTCTCGACAACGGGGTTGGGCAAATACCTGTACTATGGTACTCTGGACTACACTACTCTCTTCTTCTACTTTTATACTGCAAGGTGAGTTGCTGATGGATCATTCTAGCGGTTAGATTGTGTCTGTGCAAGAATTCACCGTTAGCAAGACAAGAACAACCGGGAATAATATGTCGGATTGATTCACCGGGAAGGTGGCATACCCGAAAGAATATGTCAACCGTACCGTCCTTGACAATGTATGTCCGATAATTATTCGTCATGACAAGTTCATCCATAATCGCACTGACAAAACCTTTGGTTTCCCGAAGAGGTCGCTGAAACGCAGCCAGGATATACATGCCAGAAAATCAGACCTATGGAGGGCCCGGAAAAAGCGTCCGTGAAGCTCTCTGCCTTGCCATACTTCGCATACTCCGGGCTGCTACTGAGAAATTCTTCATAAAATAACCAAAGCGCGGCAAGTCCCACGGAAATGATTCAACTGTCATCATCATCATCTGCCTAGCCTTTTTACAACTATGTTGGGGTCGGCTACCGAACTAACCGGATGCAGCTGAATACCAGTATTTTACATGGAGTGACTGCCTATCTGACCTCCACAACCCAGTGACTGTGTAGTACGATACCCCTTGGTAACACTGGTTGCCAGACTTTTGGGCTTCTGACGACACGTAACTACTGTCAAAGATCCACTAATGACAGCCGGGACCAACGGCTTAACTTGCTTTCCGAGGCACGGGGGGGTCTTGGTACGTAAAGATGGTCACCTATCCACGGACCAACCGCGGCAAGTGTAGCTTAACCTGATCAATCGAGCCACAAGCCGCAAGGAAAAAGATGATCAAGATGTAGATGCCCAAGAGAAATGATTCAACTGTATTGAACCTAAATTGGTAACAAAACAATTTTGTACGTAGGAAAGAAATCGTAGAATTCATTTCCTTGGCCACTGGCGGAAAGGGACGTCCCAAAAAGTCTGTCAAACTAAATAAATAAAAAATCATATATGCATGTAGGTTTTCCGCGGCGGTATAAAATAATCAAAAATATGGACGCAGACCCAAACTACCACAAAACTTTTTCAGACCAAACCAACCATTCAGCAATTCTCAATAAAACCATGAACTAACTTCGAAATAAGTTTTTTACGAATCCTGTTTGACCTCAGCTTTGGGCGACCGAAATAAATAAGATAAAAGTATTATTATTAAGTGGCTTGGCACTGCGACCTCTAGTGGATCGCAAAGTCAATAATATCTTTGGAGAAAGAGAAAAGAAAAAAGATAGGTTAGGGAAGTGAAATGTCGAGTTGTAAGACAGATCGCTTGCGGGGCGTAGGGTTTATTACGTGTCATGATAGCATCTATTGCCATCACGACTGATTTACTTTATTTGAGCTTGGAAGAGCCAACATGATTGATGAGTAACTAGATTGATTACAATATTATTGTTTTGATTTAAAAGAGTGTCCATGGAGTTTCTTGCCCGTTCTTCTCCATAGGACCTACTACGCTTTGGAATGGGCAACTATTTTCATCTTTCTGACTGACCGACTCCTTGATGATCCGAAATTGCCTGTAAATAGTTTAATTGAAATCAATGCTTTGTTGGTTATACAAGCTTAATCAGACAATAATGTTCCCATCGAGAGAGGAGGCCAGTGTCCCAACTGGCCTCCTCTCTTCGAAAGGGAGTGGATGGTTATCCACCACGCGGGCCCAGTGCGGGTCCGTAGATGTCACATGTCTTCGAATTTTTGATTCTAGGACATGTCCTAGAATCAAAAATTCGATCCGGTTTCCTCACAATGTTTTCCTTCACCGTTTTTAGAGCAGTGGTGATGAAATAATTTACAGAAAGTAAAGCACTTCTCTGGGTTCGAACCTATGACCTGCAACTCGTAAGCCTGGGCCGGTACCACTGGACCACCACTGCACTTTATATTAGGCTATACAAGCAACGTTTATTATCGATATTATAAATTGATTCTAACAATATTTATGTATAGTCAAAGTGAAAATTGACACACTTGGCAAGCGAGCTGGTAATGACAGGTTGCTGTTATTAACAGAATGAAAGGCGTTGACGCCTGATACCTTTCGTCTTGGCCTATAACTTTATTGGAATATTTCTCCCGAGGTAACATCCATCCTTGTTAGCACGGGCAATGGAGCGCAGCATAATAGGCGTCAAGCGTACAGATTGAGGTAGAAACGCCACCTTGCGCGCAACAGGACTCACTGAGTGCCTGACGTAGAGCACGACGAAGGTGGTATGACAATCTGATCATTTTTGCAGGGCCCATGTGGCCAAAGTTCGCACAAGACAGAGAGTTTGGAAGGAAAAAGGGAATTCCTTTGCCTTTGAAGTGTGACATAAATCATACTTAAACTCAAAGCATTTAGTTCAAATAAACCAATTACAGGCACTTTTGAATTGTCAAGGGGTCGGTCGGTCACTAAGAAAGATGAAGCTAGTTGCCCATTCCAAAGCGTAGTAGGTACCTATGGAGAAGAACGGGCAAGAAACTCCACGGACACTTTTAAATCAACGTATTATGGTTACAAAATATTGTTTACATCATTCATTTTGAAATTATACATGTGAGAACGTTGCAAAACGTAAAAGCGTCCGTAATAAAAAGATTAACAAAAAAAAACCAATTCAAAAATTGAAATAAGCCGTGGCAGCTAAGAGATGACCAGTCTCTACTGACGGCGCCCGTTCACGAACATGACGCATGGATTAGCACCATTCAGCTCAACCACTTTGAAGGGAGCTAAATGATCCAACACACGCGCCACCATCAGCGAGATATTAGAGTGAGCACGACATACTCCCAGCCGCCAGGGCACATTCTTAACATAACTAGACTAGACATAAAGCTAACAAAAAAAAGATACAAAAATATCCATTGTATACTTATGTAGATATCTCCTTATCAGTCGCCAGCACATAAAGTTACCACAAACTGTCAAATTCCCCAAATGATTTTAAACCTTAAAATGTTGATGGTTAAGTTCTGAATTGAATGAGCAAATTTGACAGTTTTTGGCAGCTTATGTGCTGGCAACTGTACATATATATGAGCATGAAGCCTCATCGCAGTCTCTATCCACAAGTCTCTATTGCTATCCACACTCACACCAAACTTGGGTAGGTTTTATAAATGTCATGACCCCATCCCGTCTACTAATGTCCCCTTATATCGAAATATTTGTCAAAATAATCTCGACTGAAGCAAATATATCGACAAAATATATCTTCCATAATTCATCAGGTATAAATGTTATTTCATTGATTTTCAAATGAAATATGACCATAGAATAAATTCTGGGATATGGATGACAGTTTGTGTTTCTATAAATTTTAATGTTGCCAACATTTTTGCTAGATAATTCATTTTTGGGATATATGCCAGTAAAATTATTCTCCGTATTAGCATGATTTTTCAATTACTTTTATAAAACATGTCATGTCCATCCATGAGTTTCCAATATATGAAAGCTTAATTCGATATTAATCTTTACTAAGAAAACTGAGTTTCACCCGCATATATTTTTTATTGGTCAAAATAAAGTACTACTTAATCATAGTTGAGGAGGATGTTTAGTGAGCTGTACTGGTCTTCAGCTGCATCTGGCTAACCTGGAAGCCAACATAGTTGGAAAAAGGTGAGACAGATTGATTGAGGGTATTTAGTGAGTATTTATATTTTCTACGGTACCGAATAACCTTTTCTCACAATACATTAATATAATATTCTAGTGAGCTTTTTCGCGAAGGTGCTCGAGCTCCCACGATTATTTCAAATTCTGCCACCAGCCAGCCAGCTGTATTACGGTGTTTAAGTCTGTCACAGCTTTGTCTCTGAGAAGTCATAGCACCAACGATGCCTCTGGTAGGAACTGCAGATGTTCATAGGTGGCACTGACCGACTTACTTACCATCACGTGGCTGCACGCTAGATCTCCGATAGATGGCAACAAAAATAATTATACGGTTGCCACTCGAAAACCTTTCAGCCCCATCGGCCATCTGTTCTGCGAGCAATGTGCCGTATATTGCGTCTAATGTCAATACCACATAATGACATTCAGGCATCCTCTTTACATCTCAGACCAAATAAAAAATGTGGTACTGCCAGACTGAAATAAAATAAAACGTTTCATAAAATGGCCGTGCCATTAAAAAGGTTTTCGGTTGATGGCATAGGTCAAAGGGGTGTGCAATATTCGAAGATCTTTGATAACAAGTACCTAATTAAATTTGTTATACTTTTCAATGCAAAAGTCTGCTCAGAGCCGTATATAGCTTCAAAAAGTATTGACAGTTAAGCGCTGCGACACTTATTTTTAAATGTCGTCATCATGCTGAGAGAAGAGCCTTTTGGCCTCGTACAGGACCTTCTGTTTTATTTTAATTTAACATAATTTTGTTTTTATACTTTTATCGTTGTGTGTTTAGTTTAGTTTGTGATCTTCCTGTGCGAGTCACAATAAATACTTTTTTTTCTTACTTTCTTTTTCTTTCTAGACAAAGGAAAGAATATTAACCAGTTAAGTCCCGCGCGACACCGATTCGGAGTCAAACAATAGAAAATCAATTGTGTCTCATTAGCTATCCTTGACCAATTAAAACTGCCGAACATATAAAAGACATGACTGTACCTAACCATAAGGCGCTGATACGAGTAAGACCCAATTGACCAAAATAGGCTTCTCTTAAGAAAAAAAAATTGCTAAATCTGTATAGTTTGTGGGAGCGGAAAAAATATATGTTAATTTTGAACATATTTCCCAGAACTTGGTTGTTACCAAAACACGTTTTGAAAAAAAATATCTCGATACAAACTAACGTTAAACTAACCTCACCTTGAGTTCTAATCCAAAATATCTGTATTAAATATCAACATACGTTACGTATTCAAGAACGTTTTATTTGAATGCAGAACTTGGTTGTTTTTTATTTTCGAATACTCAACTCAATTTTGAGTAAATAGATAATTGCTTCATATTTTGCAATAAATTAAAAGCGTTGTGTCATCGCGCTTCTCTTTATTTTCTATGCAATCTGACAGTGACCGCGGTTTAGGTGTTGTCAGCATCTTAAACCCTAACTTTTCTTGTTTTTCCCTTTAAAATCAAAATAAAACAACATCCTAGTAAATTTAAATGCAAGGAAACACGACAAAGGCTTCATCAGTACGATTGCTGGGCTGTCACATTATGACATTTTTCCTTGTTCCATTCTTTGTCAAGCAAAATAATAATATTTCTTTTTAAGAGAGTATCCTTTTTAATATGGGCTTATACGGTTTCATGGGGAGAGGCCATCTAAATAATATGTTACAAACATTTTATAGGTACTTACTGCAGCGTGATCTCTGCCTTCAAGCTTTCAATTTATTTTTTCTAGTTCATGTAACTGGCCACCAATTTTTTATTCTTAATTTGACTGTCAATTTTATATTAAACTTTGGAGGGACAGGCGTATAAAATAGCCGTGTATCCTTGCGGGTCGAGGACGACAGAAAAATTATTATCTGGAATGCATAATAATTCAATTTGCCTTTTTTTTGAGCAAACTTTCAAAGAGGAATTGGTGACGGTCAGGTGGCGTTTGTAGCCTAACTCCAGCAAATAATGCAAAAGCGGTACCTGTGCTTCTCCTGGCGAAAGTCTTGAAGAATCCTTCTGGGCAGGTGGCCACCTTGCTTGCCCGTACACTGGTCACTTGAAAGTCTATATATTTGGATTTAATCGGACGCGGGTTATTATTTTTAATTTTGAAAACGTAGTACAGTATATCCCCAAGGATTACGGGATAACGTAATAAAGTTTGCGGTTTTGCGGGCGCGATGAACTGAGATTGAAAAAACTTGGTTTGCGGTGAGACGAAATGCTTCCGTTCGGCGCCGGTGCACTATGACGTCTGACAGCCATCATTAGCTATCACTAGCCGCAGGATTCTCTAAATCCCGCGACACACAATATCCGCGGCTGCAATATAAGCCTAAGACAGACTACAGACACCTTATAAACCGTCCACAATCAAAAAAATGTAAGGGGCAATAACTTGCCACACCAAACTTCAGTGGCAAATAATGGCAATTTGGCCCAGTCGATTTTATAAATACATTAATTTATAAGTTGTGCCATGTGAATTTTATTGTTTATACTTTGCCTTGATTCCTGTTAATATGTTATGTTATGCGCAGTCAACCGAGTTATATTGTTGAGTTTTGCACAAATGGTGTAAATTATTCTTCAAATTTGGTATGACATGTACTTTCCCTTATTTGCTATATCAGCGGAAGTTCTAGCCTTTTCTCTGGTGTAATACCTATTTTATTTGTCGTAGGTGTAGAATCAGTTGAAAAAGGGCCACTTCAGGCCCTTTTCCGGGTACCAGACTATTCACCAGGCCGTCGTGCTTTGGTGTGACTTTACCAAACGCATAGAATCCTTGGAGTTCGAGACCGGAAAATTCATTTTGGTGCGCGACACATCATCGTAGTATCGCCTGCGATTATGTCGGTGCGATTTTACGATCATGTGTCGCACAAATTAAAACTACTCATTTCCCCCTCTAAAGCTTGATTACTTTGTCGAAATCGCTAAAATCAATTGGTAAGCCTGTCAAAAACGCAAAACTGTTTTGTATATCCACATTCAAAACTATTTTTCAACCACAAAACCCAGTTAAAATCGGCCAAAATCTTCCCACAAGTCGTACCCACGAGGTAGACGGCCTACCTCGTCATTATTAACCAGAATTAATGACCTATGGGTCCGGGTCCCATTCAGCAGGACCTTGCATTATCCCTGCGAAAGGACTCTGTTTACAGAGAGGGCTATTTTAATGGAACCCGTTTTTAGGGTTCCGTACGCAAAGGTTGAAAACGGGATTCTAGGACTAAGTCTACGTTGTCTTTCTGTCTATACGGTAGTTCTGTGTTCCGTCTGTTTATCACAGATAAGATAGAATTTTAATTCTTAAAAACTTTTGGCTCGTTTCACTGATTAGGTATTGTGGTTTAAAAGATACAGCCCTAGCTGAATCTTTTAAACCACAATAGGTTTCCAGTTGTAGTTTTCACAGAAAACTACAATATTTATAAGAGGGCATAGTTTATACTATGCCCTCTTTCATGGCCAAAAAAACAATAAAAAACGTATGCGGGCGGGGGACACCGTCACGTATGATTTGATATCAAAACAAAAACTTAGACACTTGGAACTTCTGCCGGGGTCGTGAGAAAGTCCGAAAGGAATACCGACGCCCCTGGCAACACAGGCAACGGATGGAACACGGGTGGGTTTTAGTCAGTAAGAGTCTGACACACCCTCCCGCTCCGCCAAGAGCTATTTGATAATTATTTTCCCACCCAAAAAAAAAAAGACACTGGGAACTTGAGATCTGGAAACTGACTTTTTTTTTAAGTTTCTTTTCGCACGCGTAGACTGTTTTACAAACCCACAAACGGGTTTTTAATACAGAGCCATCTAGTATAACTTTATAGTTTCTAAAAACTTTTACTTATTTTAGAAAGAGACAGAGGGAGAGAAAGTCGCATGGAAGGAGTATAACGCTTTTTCCTTACGTGACGATTTCTACCAGTTAACTCCTACCAGAAACCGCGTTACAGAACATCGATCAAATTAGTTTTGGTGGTACGGAACCCTTCGTGTGTGAGTCCGATTTGCACTAGCCTATTTTTTCCAAGACCTCTATGAATAAGTTAGAGGGTAGTTTTGTTGGATTGATTAAGAAGGGGTGGAGTGTTGGACAGGGGGTGAAAGTCAGGGTTAATAAATCATGCTATAAAAAGCAGTTTGAATTGGTAATAAAATTTATAATATTATAATTGCATAACACTTTACTGTTTTTTTTTATAATACTTTTCCCATTTTCTTTGATTTTGTACTAGAGCATGGCCTACCACTTCGTCTGCCAGGATTTGGGATGTTCACATACAAACTTCAGCTAATAATATTACCCCTCATGTTTTCATTGTCGAAGTTGCCAAAATCAATTAGTATGTCTGTCAAAAACTCAAAACAGTTTTGTTTTTATCAGCCAAAAATGTTCTGTTTATCCACATTATTGTTTGAATTGGTAAAAATTATCGATTTTTGTTCCAAAACTTATCTCTATTGATTTTCCATGTTAGGTCTATAAAACTGAACACCTACTTTTAAAACCTGGGATAGATTACCTACCTAACTCTTTCTTATTGACTTTCGACAAAAATATCCTGGGCTATGCTCGGAGTTTCCCTACGTGATCGAATCAGAAATGGAAAGATCCGCAGGAGAACCACGGTAACTGACATAGCTCGAAGAATTGCCAAACTGAAGTGGCAGATGGGGCTGAAAGTTTCTGGCGACCGCTTACCGAAAGACGTAGCGTTAGAAGGCATCATGCAAGGTGGACCAATAACCTTGTGAAGACCGCAGGAATCCACTGGATGCGATGATTGGGGGACGCCTATGTCCAGCAGTGGACGTCTTTCGGCTAAAATGATGATGTTGATAAATATCCTGCAATGATCAACGATCAATCTTTGTTCTATACTAATATTTAGCTTCATAGTTAGCTCGTTAACCTAATAAATTATCTCACGTGAAAGGAACTTCATAACCAATAATGATTCCATAGTCGTCGATTTCAACACCCAAACTGTCCGCAAAAGTTATTTAATATTAATTATTTACACCAACCGATTTAATTAATAAATTGTATTCAAAAAGCGTAATTAAGTTCTATCGATATAGTTTGATAATTAAACCGACTCTCGTGTACTGTCGGCCAGAGTTGTTGACTATGAAAGTTAAAAGACAACTTTTTGTTTAGTTTAAAAAGTTGTCTTGAGAATGTTGTGGGTTGAAAATAATGAGTTCACAGTTTATGTACCTATTTCCCTAGCGACAAACAAGGGCTTGCTTTGTTCAAAATTTTAATTGACAATACCTGCCGATTATTATATATTTTTTTTATGGGTTTATATATCTCGGGACCCTGGTCCCGGACCTTCGAAAGGCGTACGAGGGGCCGAAGCTAACTCGCAGAGGGCCATTAGACGTTTTGAATGAAATGAGGCACCAATCGACGATTATCCCTGTATGCAGTATGCAAGTGCATCCGAGGACAACTCCCGGTTGGTGCTGGACTATTGCAGATCATGGAAGAAAAACATATTGGGCTATGGGTTTGGGTGGCTATAGTGAATTGGTAATATCCAGACCCCTCCGTGCCTTGGAAATCACGTTAAGCCATTGCTATCAGTCGGCTATTATTCGTAGATCTTTGACAGTCGTTACGGGTAGTCAGAAGCCCAAAAGTCTGATAACTAGTCTTATCTAGGGGTATTGTGTTACCCAGTAACTGGGTTGTGGAGTACAGATAGGCAGTCGCTTCATGTAAAATACTGGTATTCAGCTGTTGTTTAGTCTGGAAGCCGACCTCAGCATAGTCCGGAAAAGGCTAGGCAGTTTAAGTAGTATAATGAAACGCCTTATCAGTACGAATATTTCTGTATTTATATTCTTGGACACATAAAAACTTGGTATACAGCAATATTTACTCAACTATTTCAATAGGTACCGATTCAATATAATATCAGTATAGACTTTAGGGTTCTTGAAGGCAACCTTTAGGTTCCAAGACTCGAAGGGATAATAATAATCGACGTATCAACTACGTCACGCCCCAAATATAATGTTAAAATTCTATTCTGTTAAAAACACAGTTACTTTACGGTAACTGTCATATGAGATACTTTTAAACTTCATGACTAACCCTGATACAAAAATCAGTTGAGCCAAATCAAAGATTATTTTTTTTTAATTAGTACCTACTTAAAATAAATACAAATCTTATTAATATTTGGAAATAATAACAGAAGGATAGCAGGATTTACTCCGACACGATACAATCTGCTGGACCCATCACTTCACTAAACAACGTAAGCTGTATAATGTACTCGAGTATTTTGCTTTCAATTTCAGTCGGTCCTGACCTTACGAGGATACATGACGTGAGGGTCAAGGTTGTCCCGATAGAAAACATTTATAAGGACGATCCCTTTAACGCTCCTGGGAAAACAAGGAAGGAAATGAATGAAGTAAAACAAAAGAAAAGGTATTTTTAACCGACTTCAAAAACAGCGGTTGTTTTTTGTGTTCGCCGATTTCTCCCTCAATTGTAGACCGATTTAACAAAATATTTTTTTGCTTGAAAGAATATGCTCCCGAGGTGGTCCCGTTGTCACCAAGTCATAATCTGATGAGGGGATCCCATGGAAATCGAGGTAAATCCTCAAATTTTAAAGGCACACCTATAGCGATTTAGGTATTTTTTTATAGTAATTTGTGCATTTGCTCTTGGAAAGCACCATTTGGTGGAGTGGAACTGATGATGAATACCACAGATGGAACTACTTAATAGGAAGTATTTAACGAGTTGCGATTCGATTAAGTACTTTAATATAGTTGCTAAGCCATTTATGCTCTTCACAAACCATATGGTGAGTGGCAGTTCTCCTGGTCCTTACCAGGAGAACTCCCTAACAATTAACGTCCCTACATCAAGAAAAGCAATATTTTGTAAACGGTGATGAGCAGTTGACATTAGACTATTGTAACTTAAATAAATTACAAACTGACCCACTAAAAAGTGAAAAATAAAAAAAATATTATAAAAGAAAAACAATTGACTTCCAAAAAAACACTACAAAGTGAAAAATAACTTTAATTTCCGAAGTCGGTGGCAAAAAACTAAAATGCAGATCCAAAGACACCGAATGGTGGTAAGTAACACAGTACCACTTTATAGGACTGGTTGTCTGACTTTCAGGCTTTTGACTACCCGTAACAACTGTCAAAGATCTACAAATAACGGCCGCGTCCAATGTGCAACGGCTTAAGGCGCAGATATATGATTTTAGTGGCTTTTAAATCTGTTATTACGCCTTCATATAATACAACTTGTAAGTTTTGCAAAAAAAATATGTTATACTAGAACGCATACACATCAATTCTATAAGAGAATATTTAAGTATTGTAGTAAAATACTTTATGAAATAAATTCAGGAAGTAATGTCTATGCAATGCATGGGGCATTACGCAGGAGACGCCCGGGGCGTCGGGAATCCCGGGCGGATTTCCGGCCACCGTAGGCGTGGGCTTGCGGACGGTGAGCAATGGGTAGCTCACCGTCCGGTAAGGACCAGGCCCAGGTCTACGGCGCGTTGTATTCCACGCGCGCCTCAAAGAGATGTCGTCAGCACAAAAGTAGGGGTCCACTAGGGCCGATGCCTGCCGGGGTCGCGGGAAGGTACTAATGGGTCACCGAGGCCCCTGGTAACACAGGCAAGAAGAAGGAATACGGGTGGGTTTTAGTCAGTAAGAGTCTGACACACCCTCCCGCTCCGCCCAGAGCGGGAGAAGTTATTTGATGATTTCCCATCCAAAAAAAAAAAACCCAATGCATTAAAAACGATATTACTTTCAAACTACTTAACATATTTTCATAATTTTTTGATGAAGAGACTATTTTTATCTATAGTTTTATCTGTGATTTTTATTTGTTACTAAAAAAAATATTTCCTCAGAAACCGAACCGCGGCGTGGCGTGAGCGTGACGCGCATTTGTATGGCTAAGGTCAATGGCGATCACCCGACCCTTAACGTGCTTTCTGAGGCGTGGAGGAGTATTGGTATGTATAAGGACACATAAAATTAACAAAAATCGTAAATAAAGACCGCGAAAGTTCACAAAACATAAAATTCACTCAAAAAACACTTTACAATAATCTCTTCATCAAAAAAATTAAGAGTCCATCCAATCAAAGAAAGTACTAAAGATAAATAACTTAAAAAAAAAAGATATTTAAGCCCACATCGTCTTATCGAGCACTCGAAGTCAAAATATGGGGTATTAAGCCTCTGTGATCGTCGAGCCTCCTTTGTCAAATGTCGCTATAAGCATTGTAATAATGGCTTGGCAGTAGTCGAACGGTATTTTGTTTTGATAAGATTATTGGCTGTATTTTTTTTAAGGACTTACTGTCGTCGGAGAATGAAAAACGTCGCAAGGAAACATGGGCTTATTGTTAGTATAATGTCTGTCTGTCTGTCGCCAACCCGTCTTGAGCAAGCTTGGTGATCAATGGTCGTGCCTTATGTGTATGAGAAGATGTCTTTGCCAAGCAGGGAGACAACAATAGGCTAGTATTATTATTATTAAAAATATGTCTTTGACATAATTATCTCGGGACACTGGGGCCTCGCACCTTTGGAGCCCGAGGCTGTACGAGGGGCCGAAGCCAACTCGCACAGGCCCCTTAGACAATTTAAAGCACAAACTGACGATTATCCCGACGAGTATGCACAATGCAAGTGCACCCAAGGACAACTCCCGGTTGGTGCAGGACTATTGCAGAACCTAGAAACAAAGCACTGGTTACCTTGAACTATGGAAGGACTTTGTCCCCTGCCTGACCAATGCCGCCAGCATCCTCGGTACTATGCCCCGAGGGCATTTTTTAAGCTTAACTTAGTTTTAATTTAATTTAGTTAATGTTAATAATCATCTTGTATTTTGGTTATGTAAATAAATATATTATTGCAATTATTATTCTTCTTGGGTTTAAGGAGGCTGTTTCATGGCTAAAATGGTTACTAAGAGATAATTTTTGAAATGAAAAAAAAAGTTTATTAATGAAACTAGTTTAACGACCAACACCAATCAAATCATGTCCTTTTAACATCGTTTGCGTTCCTATTCAACATTCCCCCGCCGATAAGGAATCTTAAACATCTTGGTACCTTCAGAGTTCGACTGCGACAATTTCTTATCGACTCGCAGAAAACATTGGGTATGACTGTTTCGAACACGTCCATTATAACTGGCTGTCACGTTCTTCCCGAGTCAATCTGACTATATTTAGCGTAACGCGTGATCACAAACCTGTGAACAGGGGAGTACTTTGTAACTGAATGGTTTGTGAATATTTTGTTGAATAATAGTTGAAATACAGATCTTATTTACCTATATCTAATTATTGTAAACATATTATTTTGTCAAGCCAAATCGTTTATTTCATTCACACCTACGTCTCTTTAATTATAATAAGATTATTAATTTATACATTATACAAATGACTTTCTAAATAATCAAGTAATCAAAACACAATCTACACATTAACGAACAAGAAAGTTTCCCAATACAAAACTTTACTGTAGAATACATAATTTAAGTTGCAGGAATACTTAAATAATTTCAGTCCGCGCATAACACTTCGTCACAACACCAATTTATCTCGTCTACTCGACGTCCGTATGTCACTGCAGGGATCCAGCGGAATATCAGCGTCAGGTATATTTGCCTGACACATGCTGAGCTGGACTCCCATTTGGTGCAACCTTAAGACGCACACCGCACCATGTGTATTCGATAATTGATTTGAAGTATGTCATAGTGTCACTCTATTACTTTAAGTATGTTTTTCTCTTTTGTATATTGGCACCTTGTTGTTATATAAATATTCCTGTAATTTGTTATCTATTACCTAATTGTGCTACTGTGTGTTTTGCTATATCTTTTGTGTGCACAAAATGTTTTATTTTTCTTATCTATCTACCTATTCTACTCGGAATACTCTATCAATTTTCAACCACTGTCCACTTCCAATAATAGCAATATGAATAATATAGTTTAATTAATAGTGACTTAAACACAATAAAGTTAATCAAGCGTTCTCCATAAGCTCTTTGTAAACAGCCTTTGGTCGAGGACTCAGAAGAATATAATTATAAATCAAAGTCAAGTAATAATAAATTAATCTGACAATGCGCTTTAAGGCTCCTACATACCGGCGCGACGTGTCGCGCGACGCGTCGCGCCAGTATGTAGAAGCCTTTAATTGTTGGTATAAAACAATAAATTGCTAAATAGGTCCAGCCGTTCTCAAGTGATGCGCTTACCAACAAACAACATTTCATTATTATTAAGATCGATCGATGATCGAATGCTTATTCGATTTCTCTATTCTTTTCCAGAAATAAAGATTTGATTGCCGTGTTTTGTGCCAAAAATATCCATGAAAAAATCTAATATCACGGTCAAATCCAGATGTCAGTCTAGTCCAACATTCCCAGTCCAGACCTTCACCCAAAAACGATAATATTTATTATTTCGTGTCCGTCTGTGGACCGTCAATTAGCTCCGTTTATTTTGGCACGTCTTGTCGTTTGAAGATATTTTTAGTTATTTAGTTTTTCTCTAATTGATTTATTTGAATCATTTTCGTGTCTACGCGTATTTTTGGATGTGATGTGTTATTAGTTTGATGAGATGGAAGTAAGTATTTATTATTAGGCACGTTTAGCTGACGCTATTTTTAAAATGCTAAGTGATGAACTATAAATCGGCCAGACAAAAATCTTACCGTGAAAATATACCTAGGTGAAGTAGGTACGCTTGAAGGATGCTGTCAGCAGTGTTCATCCTCAAGAGAACCTCAAATTGGTTACCATGATTCTCCGTTAAATGGAAAATACTGCAGTATTCATTTTGAAATAAATATATCGTAAAGTTGAAAAATAATGATAAGGCACTGACAAGACCCAATTGACCAAAATAGGCTTCTCTTAAGAAAAAAAATTGCCAAATCTGTATATTTTGTGATAGCGGAAAAATATGTTAATTTTGAACATATTTCTCAAAACTTGGTTGTTACCAAAACACGTTTTGAAATAAAATCTCGATACAAACTAACGTTAAACTAACCCCTTACCTTGAGTTCTAATCCAAAATATGTGTAATAAATATAAACATACGTTACGTATTTAATTAATAACAAGAACGTCTTATTTGAATGTAGAACTTGGTTGTTTTTTATTTTAGATTACTCAACTCAATTTTGAGTAAATAGATAATTGCTTCATATTTTGCAGTAAATTACAAGCGTTGTGTCATCGCGCTTCTCTTTCTTTTCTATGAAATCTGACAATGACCGCGGTTTAGGTGTTGTCAGCGTCTTAAGTACTAAGTTTGTCGAAAACACCATTCTATAAATTTTTGATCGACATAAAAAAATTAAAATTTACCTCCAAACCGAACAATAAACCACTAGTATTTAAAAAAAATACTTGAAATTAGATCTTAAAACTTTGCATAATAACTGAACATAAAACAGATAGTGCTTTTTTTTTAAATTCCTATTATTTTTACAGTAAAAAGAAATTACTTAAACTATCGGCGCCTTGGAACCTTCTCCCTGCCACCCTGTCTCGTCTGCTCGCATGATCGCGGGCAGTAGTGTGCGAGCGAGTAATAGAGTGAGGTGGCGCTGAGGTATTTTTTTTTCTCTCTTAATCGGTTCAAGGATACTGAACGAGACTGTTACCATCAGATGGTAAAGACAGCTCACTTCATATACATTTTCTTGGTGAGATTTTTACAGAACAGACAATCATAACATCACACCTTGTTACCCCGAAGGGTTGGGTAGAAGTACACTCACATTTCGCCAGTTATGTTTAAGTCCCATGAAAAAGGGGGCGAGCCTATTGCCATCAACCGGGCACAAATCCAGACTCCGGGCTGCTACCGGGAAATTCCAGCTAGAAAAGCCCAATAACACTTTGCCCGACCCGATAATCGAACCCAGGGCCTCATGCTCAGCAGCAGCGCTTGCGGCCACTAGAACAACCAGGCAGTCAACACAATATAGTTACAGAATATACAAGAATCACAAATGCATTTTTCACACTAGAGATAAAGTTGAAATATCGCACGTTCATCAGCATCCATACCCAAAAATTGTAAAGATATCTTCCAAGGATCTGCTTTTTCACAAAGAGTTTTTATAATAATTTTATGTTAACTTAATTTTAACACAAGTGTATGTATCCACTAGGGCCAATGCCTGCCGGGGTCGCGGGAAGGTACGGAAGGGTTACCGAGGCCCTTAGCCACACATGCAACAGAAGGAACACAGGTGGGTTTTATTTAGTCAGTAAGAGTCTGACACACCCTCCCGCTCCACCCAGAGCGGAAGAAGTTATTTGATAATTATAAAAAAAAGCGTCTATACCCAAAAATTTAAAATATATCTTCCATGGATCTGCTTTTTCACAAAGAGTTCTCATAATTATTTTACTTAAGAGGCCGACAACACCTAAAGCGTGGTCACTGTCGGACTGCATAGAAAAGAAAGAGAAGCGTGATGACACAACGCTGGTAATTTATTGCACAATATGAAGCAACTATCGATTTATAAAATTATAAAAAAGCTATAGATTGTATAAAAAAAATAAAATTGTTTATTGATCAAGATGGTACAAATGGTGTGAAAACAGAACTTAAACTAGTAGCAGCAAGATTATTTTACAAGGTTATGAACTATATAATAGATAGAACATGTTTATGAAGTACATGGTACATCTGTTGACAATTGCGATTCCCTGTCTCTTAAACTAGGTTATACCTGGTTTAAGAGACAGGGAAACGCAATAAAATAAAACACTATTATGCTAATATGTTGCTTTTAGAATAATCTGACAAAAATCAGAATGATTGCATGTATATTAGTATGGTTTTTTATCGTTAAAAGAAATTTTAGTGGTATCTTCGTGATTTTTTTCTATTGTATCAAATTAGTTATATTTTGTTTTTAACACAATATCTACCTAGCATATATCCTTAAAAATATCATATATTTTTCTGATTTTGTTTACTGCAGTGGATCATATACTTTAAGGCATTATAAAACTTACAAAAGTTGCGTTTAGGTCCTGTAGTCCCCTTAACTTACAAATTGAATGATGCGCTGAAAATAATCATTACCCGCTTTGATCCTAGGGATCAAGGTTCAGTCCTGTTTTATAACACCCACGGACAGTGTTAGGTTGGCTTATTATTAGAACACCACACATTATTTCCTACGCGATATAAATATAACAATTTTTCTTCGCCAAAATTAGGAAATATCACATAATCTTTATACTGCAATCATTCAAGCGTAATTCCGATGATATAGGGCCCTTTTTGGCAATAAAACCAGTGTTTTACGCTTGTCTTATCACTCCGGGGAGGGTAGAAAATCCCTTTTTTTGAGAGAAAATACTATTTGCTGTGGTATCTTTGCGTTTGCGTATCTTTATGTCTCTACCACTTTGCGAAGTGAGACGAATGTTGGATTTGGCAATGATTTTTGGGGTTCCGTAGTAAACAAGGAACCCTTAAAGTTTTGCCATGTCCGTCTGTCTGTCCCCGCTATAGCTCAGAGACATTTAGTACTAGAAAGCTGTAAAGTGGCATAGTTATAGGTACATATCAACCCAAGTAATATTAAGCATTAAAGTACTTATTTTTCTTAGAGTCAAGTTTCTCCCCCCCTGCCAGCTAAATGGTTGTTTATGGAGATGTGAAAAAATGATGGCAGTAGTAAATATAATGAAATTAAAAGGAAAACTATCACAGCTAAGTAAGCTTTAAAAGTTAACGAATAATAGTCGACCAACTTAAATTTGCAGTTGGAGAATTGGCCGAGGCGTATATCGATGTATGGGAGAACATGTTTCTAACTACAATGTTAAGTTTGTTTTTGGGATAAATTCATCCCAGCTTCGCAACTACGGAATCTTTCATTGTGCGTGGTCTGACTCGCACTTGGCCGTTTTTTTATGCTTGCTCATCGATTACACGTTTTAGGGTTCCATGCTTCAAAAGAAAAAACGGAATCCAGTTTAACTGAATGTAATTAAATTCCAGTATTTTACATGGAGCAAGTGTCTATCTGACCTGTACAACGATATCTTTGGTAAAACTGGTCGTCACATTCATTGATTTTCTGATTACACGTAACATCAAAAAGAAATAGTAACAATTTTATTATGTGAATTTTAAATAAAATTCGTTAACAAACCATCAAACATTGTCCTTAGCCTCTATAACAGAACCTTCCTTCTTTTCCTTCCCCACAAAGATAAAAAATAGTGACAAATTCACGTTAATAAAAATATTTAACACCTGGAACACTAATCCGTGATAAGCTCCACAAAATGGCGCTCATAAATAATTCGACAAGATGGCCGCCAACATGGCGGGCGCTAATGGCTCGTAATTTGTCACTTGACGGATAAAAGGACATCGGAAAACAGTCATATTATTTTAGTTTGGCGTAGAATGCTATTTTATTTTATATGTTCGCAAACAAGCTGACTAGGCGGCACAACAAATAATCAGCCTGTAATATATTGCTGGGATTCAGAACCACCACTCGGGCCCAATGTGGGTTGGGACGTCACAGTCTCTAATTTTTTGGTTCTGAGACACAGTTTCCTCACGATGATTTTTTCACCGTTATAAGAGCAGTGGACAAAATAAATATACATAAAGTTATGTGCCCGCCTCGGCTTTGCTTTTTTTTTAGATGGAAAATTATCAAAAAACTTCTCCCGCTCTGGGCGGAGCGGGAGGGTGTGTCAGACTCTTACTGACTAAAACCCACTCGTGTCCCTTGCGTTGCCTGTGTTGCCAGGGGCCTTGATAACCCTTTTGTACCTTCCCGCGACCCCGGCAGGGCCCGCCTGGGCTTAAACCCACGACTTGCAACTCTAAAGTCGGAACCTCTGGGCCACCACTGCTCGGGAAATAATTATAATCGATGCCTAATACACACGTTAGGAAACCTGAGGTCATAGTTAATATAGGTAAGTCTGAAATCGCCAACCCGTCTTGAGCAAGCATGGTAATCAATGCTCATGTCTTTTCTGTATGAGAAGAAGCATACTTCGTGCATTGAGACAATAATAGACTGGTACGTGCACAACACAAGGACCGACCGATGCGTTGCTTTAGACACAAAGACAAGTTCTCGGAGAGTATAAGTGGTGTAATTAATACGGGCACATGGTTCTGTCATTATTCGGCACCTAGGTAAACCTACTCGTAGTATTCAATTGGAAAACAACGTTACGGTTTGGCAGTCAATTATACAAGGTGTAACATAAAATATTAACAACCTTTTGAAACGTTCACTGTCCCCATACAAAATTTTTCGATAACCCCATTTGTCCAAATCAATTTTTGTAATATTCCGTCTCAAATCGATACTGTTGAAGTCCTTACAAATATAGCAACTTACACACAAATCCATGAAGTTAGAGCTCATAGAAAGAGACAGGGTGCGTGTACCGTTTACGGTTCACGGACGTGATGGGCCCACGCGGTGTGTACCGTATTCGGTACACTGGACAGCTAACGTGTTCAGAGGTTATCATTATGGACAACTTTTACTATGGAACCAAACTTGAAATCGCGAAAAAAAAAACAGCTGAGCCCTGCAATTATATTCGCATAACTCGTCAAAATGTAGTAAAGAACTGATTTCGTTTTGAGATTTTTTTGCAGAATACCAGTATTTTACATGGAGCATCTGCCTATCTGACCTCCACAACCCAGTAACTGGATAATACGATACCCCTTGGTAAGACTGGTTGTCAGACTTTCGGACTTCTGATGACCCGTAACTACTGTCAAAGATCCACAAATGACTGCCGCGACAACGGCTTAACGTGTTATCTGAGACACGGAGGAGTATGTAAAGATGGTCACCCACCTACGAACCCACATCGGCAAGCGTAGCTTAACTTGATGGATCGTCCCATGCGGCTGTTTTTACTTAGCCACGAGCTCCTGCATTACGACCATTACGACATAAATCATATTTTTATGACGCCATAATATCTGTATTTAACACACAATGGCGCCGATTCCCTTGTTCACAAACTAAATTAAATTTAAGTTCAGTGCATCTTTTTCTTTCTATTTCATTATGAGAAGGACAGAAGATAAATTTTAGTTCAGTCCTGTCAAATTAATCAGCGGTTGACGTAAATTGACGTAATTTTAGTAGGCAAGTTTTTAATAACGTCTAAACTTGTATGGAGTAGTGACAGGCGCTGATTAATTTGACAGGACTAAACTAAAATTCATCTTCTGTCCTTTTCTTAATGAAATAGAAAGAAAAAGATGCACTGAACTTAAATTTAGTTTAGTTTGGTTTGTGAACAAGAGAATCGGCACCAATGCCAAGCATCTGATCATTCTATTTTTGACTAAGACATTCTAATTTTAAAATCACACTACATAGCTATTACACATTCAGAATTTTCACTCGTTTTCACGATACCCTTTCTCTAAACACCCACAAAACATAACAACACATTTCAGGTTCCTTCCAAGATTTCTCTTAACACAATCCAGAGCAGCAATTACTAACATGAGAAGCATTTTTCTGGACCAATGATCACGTATAACATCTATGAGTAATGGCAAGTACGTGATTGTACGAAAATATACAATGAAACAGTAAATGCCTATTTACAATGGAGGCCGGGAAGAAAGTAAGTACTTTCCTGTACTTTACTGGAGATTATAAATCCGTATAGAGGTTATTTAGAATCTCCAGCAAAAGATATACAAAATACATGACACATAAATAATGGGCCATATCTTATATTGAAATATTATTAATAATATTAGTGAGTGCTGTGAGATTTTGTTCGCAAATCCAAGGTCGTTCAGCGCGCTATGGAGCGGGCTACGCTTGGTGTTTCTTTGAAGGATGAAATCAGAAATGAGGATATCCGAAAAAGAACCGGAGTTACCGACGTAGCTTGCAGGGTAGGCAAGCTGTGGCAGTGGGCTGGCCATGTTTGTCGAAGGATGGGTAGCCGGTGGCGCAGCCCCATCCTGAAGTGGAGACCGCGTATCGGCAAGCGTACTGTGGGACGCTTCTCAGCTAGAAGGACTTTAAGAAGATGACTGGATGCGGAAGGCGGAGGACAGGGTGTTGTGGCGCAGTCTGGGTGAGGCCCATGACCAGCAGTGGACTGCGATAGGCTGAGTTGATTGATTGATTGAATATCATTGGGTTTAAATATATGACCTATTATTATTTTAATTATAATGATGTACCTACTAGTCTACAAAGTATTCGAAACTTTTCATTATTTTATACGAGTAGTTAGCAAGTTTTCATTAATATTATTTTCTTCTCAAAGTCCAGACAGTTCACCAAAGTATGTCGCAAACTGGAAGGATTTTGTAAATAACGTTGAACATATTCAACAAAATTATGCAAAAGTTTCTAGTTTTTCCGTAAAATCAACTACAAACCTCACAGTTTATTAACCCTCCAACGGCGAGATAAGCTTGGAAATAATATAAAGCCAGTTCACACTAGTATAGTTTGGCATACAGCTCCACAGTTGGCGCCAAATAAGTTAAGAGAAATGACGAGGAGCCAAAACATATATTTTTTGTTATTTGATTTGTTGACAGCGTTATAATTAATGACTGAAATTAACTAGTCATGTTTAAAACTATTCTGAGCTAATTCCTCCTATTAGTAAAGTCTTCTCAATTTGGTCATGTTGAGAGGCAAGGCAGATGTGAGTGGAAATGCCAGGAGGGGACGCCCCAGAAAGACATATAGTGACCTCATTGCTGATGTTCTTTAAAAAGGTCAGGTGCGTAGTACTCGCAACCGGCGTGCGTGTTCATATTCAGATATATGAACGCAAACGAAGCATAGTTTCTGCCTACCCCCATGCGAAGAAGGCGTGAATTTATGAATGTATGTCTTAATATTTTGTCTCGTATCGGCACGAACTATACAAGAATTTTCATGAAAGTTCACGCCACCAGTTGGCGCCACTTTGACAAGAGGTCTTCTATTTCGACAATGAATATAAAATATATGATGACGTTCATAATTAATTTCAATCATTCCTTCATCATTCATTCACGACTAAAGAAAAGAGGAGAGGCGCTTTGACACTTTTGACAGGTCCGTACCTGACGTCTCAGTGCTGAACCGTCATTGGATTATGTAAAAAAAATGTTACAAGTCATCATTGTTCTAGTGTGAAAAAGAGATGATGCAATACAAGCACCATGGGGCTTCTATACAAGGTGTTGTTTTGGACCTGCAAAACATTTTAGGAGGTAATTATGTTAGTGATTCTCGTCCCGAATCAACAAAAAAAAATAATAATATTTAACCGCTCAGGCCCGTGGCTCAATAACGTCATCTCTCAATCTCAAAAAAAACATTTTTATTCGATAACTACTTTCAAATCGCGCGCCGCGAGGGCTCCTATTAGGAGCCATTGGGGCTTTATCGGTTAAAAAAAAAAATTAAAAAAAATAAAATTGAAAAAAATAAAAAGAAAAGATAAAATTTAAAAATCTAAAATAAAAAGTATTATTGATTATTGACTTGGTATCGTATTGTTATACGATTATTTACGAGTTTCATAACAACCTCCTGAAATGTTTTGCAGGTTCAAAACCACACCTTGTATAAGTTGTATACAACTTAAAGTTGTATAAGTTGTATACAACTTAAAGGAGATGGAGCTATAGCTCCATCTCCTTTACGCACGGGAACAATTTATAACTGTCACTTTTCTATACCATCCCAGCCGGTATTTTCTGTAAAAATCTCACCGTGAAAAGTTAGGTGAAGTGAGAGCTGTCCATAATGTCAATCGCATTATCGCATCAGGTGGCATGACAACTGACATCAAGGTCACTCCAGGCCAATGTCAAAATATAAGCCAAGCAGCAGTAGCAGTGTTAGCCTAGTGGTGTGGCTGTCAGACTGCCAAGTCAGGTCTCGAGTTCGAACCAAGTGATAATTGTATATTTATCACTTGCTTAAAAAAACGGTGAAGGAAAACATTGAGAGGAAACTGGCATGCCCGAGAGATATTTCACGACGGCACGTGACGTCAAGTCAGAGGCATATGAGTGGTATAAAAACTCTGACACCAGGTTAATCACTAACCACACGGACAAAAAAAGAGAAAGCCAAAGCAGTCAGCAAATAGGGAATCGGCTACCCAGGGTGCGTCCTACCCCAGGCGGATTTCCGGCCAGCGTAGGCGCGGGTTTGCGGACGGTGAGCAATGTGTAGCTCGCTGTCCGATAAGGACCAGGCCTGGGTCGACGGCGCGTTGTATTCCACGCGCGCCTCAAAGAGACTGATGTCGTCAGCACAAGTGTAAGGGTCCACTAGGGCCGCGGCCTGCTGGGGTCGCGGGAAAGTTCGAAAGGGATACCGAGGACCCTGGCAACACAGGCAATGGAAGGAACACGGGTGCGTTTTAGTCAGTAAGAGCCTGACACACCCGCTCCACCCAGAACGGGAGCAGTTATTTGATAAATTCCCACCTAAAAAAAAAGGGTGCGTCCCACGTATTTTAGTATCGATACACGTGGGGTCTATTATAAATATTATAATACACCCCAAAGGACTTAATATAAGTTAATCATCGTATCAAACTCAAACTCAAAAACTCAAAGCATTTATTTCAAATAAACCAATTACAGGCACTTTTGAATTGTCAAGGGTTCGGTCAGTCAGTCGGAAAGATGAAGCTAGTTGCCCATTCCAAAGCTTAGTAGGTACCTATGGAGAAGAACGGGCAAGAAACTCCACGAACACTCTTTTAAATCAACGTATTATGGTTACAAAATATTGTTTATATCATTCATTTTGAAATTATACATGTGAGAACGATGCAAAACGTAAAAGCGTCCGTAATAAAAATAACACAACAAAAAAAAGCAATTCAAAAATTAAAATTAAAATAAGCCGTGGCAGCTAAGAGATGACCAGTCTCTACTGACGGCGCTCGTTCACGAACATGACGCGTCGATCAGCACCATTAAGCTCAACCATTTTGAAGGGAGCTAAATGATCCAACACACGCGCCACCATCAGCGAGACATTAGAGTGAGCACGACATACTCCCAGCCGCCAGGGCACATTCAAGTCAATGAAAGACGTATCCAGTAAATGGCAGCTTTATAACAATGTGCTGTGCAACTATACAATACTAAGAGATTGAATTTATACAATGCAAAGAGAGTTTTTAAAATCTTCAGCAGCTCCAACACTATTTTCAATACCTAATCAATTAGTTTTTGCGCCCTTGTGGAGCAGGAACAGCGTTGCGCCAAGCATTTTTATCAGCGATGTAATCCCCCAATTTATAATATGCTCGGATGCATAGTGTGCGTTTTATACTAGGTATGTACCAGTGATTTAATAAGTAACAATTTAGTACGTATATGAAACATTTTAAGTTAGTTAACCCCAAAGTGCCTTCGTGAAGCAAGAGCATTAATGAGAAGTTGGTAGGTATCTAATTTACGTAGCTACGTTGAACAAACTCAGAAGCTGTGTGGGTGTAGGCACAGGTAAATGCTTTAGCCACAGAGAATTGCTAGCAGTATCAAAGTAAAACACGTTCTGAGTAACATTACTTAGAGTAATATGTAAAACCACAGCTAGTGAAGTCTTGAATTCTTCTTGTCTAGTATCGGTACGTGAAGAATGGCTCATCCCGTGATTAAAAAGCGTGAAAAGTTAAATTCAAATTCAAAATGTTTATTTGCAAGAAAATACGTAGTTTACTTGCTTTTATAGTTATAGATTAGCTTGTAGTCATTGTATTCTATACTGAAGGTCATGTTCTTCAAACCACTGAGATTCCCCACTGAAAGCCTTTACTTAACCTCGAATCTTTTGTCTGTTAGAAAAGTATATGTTCTCCAGATTGCTTTAAAAAAACATCCTTTCATCCCTTCCAGGGCGCAATCTAGGAGAAAGAATATTGTCGCTCCAGAAACCCCAGTTAAAACCAAATTTGCCACGAGACAGTATACAAAACAATCATCACACATATACAATACTCTAAATAAAGAACAAAACATTTATTGTATGACTTACCGCGACGGCAAAAAAACACTCACTCAATGGCTGACAAACAAAAGTTACGAAGAAATTGAGTCAATCCTACACATGATTACATAATTCAAGAGATACATTGCCACAAACACACACACACACACAAACACTCACATTAACACACCGTGCGCACGCTAAATTATTTTACATTTAGATTTTTGTTATGATTTTAATTTTGATTTGGAATTCAATTTAATTTTTAATGTGATTTGAATTTATAAGTTATTTTTTATTTGATTTGGATTATTATTCCAATTTTTTATTGTCATTATGATTTCAATTTTGATTTAGATATTTATTTTAATTCTCATTTAATTTTGGTTTAGTTTTAATCTTGATTTGGATTTTGGTTTTAATGTTAATTTAATTGTAATTTTGATTTTGGCGTTGACTTTAATTTTTATTTAAAATTATAGTCTTGATTTGAAATTTTATAAAATATTATTTGTATTTCTCACTTATGTATTGTTAATGTAAACCGGAAGAGCGGAAGTACCCAATACAAGCATTTTTTTACTTAAAAGGTACTTCCTATCACTATATCGTTTTGTATAAGTTTTAGAAATGTCTTTTTTTTTGTTCTGTCTGCAAGCAAGCATGCAAATTATCTGTTTAAATGTCATAAATTCGTAAATAAGACGCTGACAACACCTAAACCGCGGTCACTGTCAGATTGCAAAGAAAAGAAAGAGAAGCGCGATGACACAAAGCTTGTAATTTATTGCAAAATATGAAGTAATTATCCTTTTACTCAAAATTGAGTTGAGTAATCGAAAATATAAAAAAACCAAGTTCTGCATTCAAATAAGACGTTATTGATATTAATTAAATACGTAACGTATGTTGATATTTAATGCAGATATTTTGGATTAGAACTCAAGGTAAGAGGTTAGTTTAACGTTAGTTTGTATCGAGATTTTTTTTCAAAACGTGTTTTGGTAACAACCAAGTTCTAGGAAATATGTTCAAAATTAACATATATTTTTTCCGCTAACACAAACTGTACAGATTTGGCAATTTTTTTTCGTAAGAGAAGCCTATTTTGGTCAATTGGGTCTTGTCAGCGCCTTAATATGCAGATTATATTATTATTAGTACATTATTATCACACATTATTATTACAATCAAATGTCATTAATTAATACTGTAAACAAATATTTTTATGTTCTAAAACTTCCTTAATACTATAGAAACACTTTTTTTGTAACCACTCTGATAATTGTGTTTTAAAAAGATTAACCTGCAACAATTTAAATTCGTTTGATGGTATTATAAATTAATATATATTAAACACATTTTTTATAAATATCTTTATGTCCAGCTGGATGATATATGAGGTTGCGAAACATAGCCCTTTTCCGTAGTGGTATAACCTCGGTATATCGCGTAAAATAATACATGTGTGTCTTTGTAAAAGTGCAGAACTGATATCTCTAGCATACATACAGGGCAGTGGAAGAATTTTAATTTTTTGAAAGACCGGCTTACAGCTATTTAAGAACCATGCTCTGTTTATAACCCGCATGCAGCGTTTTTGGAGCTTGAAAATTATCGGTATCGGTCGAGTTACCTCACATGATTAGTCCATAGCTTAGGTATTAAAAAAAATACAATGTGTAACTGAATTATTGCACATTAAGAAAGTAGTTTGTTCAGAATTGTTTACCGCATTGATTTCTGTCATTTTTAATATACGTAAGTCAAAATCCCTGGCTCGTTGGTTAAGTGGTTGCAAGCGCTACTGCTGAGCATGAGGTCCTGGGTTCGATACCCGGGTCGGGCAAAGTGTTATTTGGGTTTTCTATTTGAAATATCTCAGTAGCAGCCCGGAGTCTGGATGTGTGCGCGGTTGATGGCAATAGGCTCACTCCCTATTACATGGGACTTAAACATAACTGGCGAAATGTGGGTGTACTACAGGTACACCTTTGCCCAACCCTTCAGGGAAACAAGGCGTGATGTTAAAATGTGTTATGTGTAATTCAAAATCCCAAATACCTAATTAAAACTACGTAAAAGACCGTTGTACAGCCAAAACAAACCAAAATGGACGAAGAACGTACTACGCTAGAGCCTTATACGTATGTGACTGTGTGCGTGCGTGGCATTATAATGTAACTACAATTTTCTCCCACAATCAGTATAACAAATTCAAGTAATACATCTTCACATACCAAGACCCCTCTTTGCCTCGGAAAGCGCGTTAAGCCGTTGATCCTGGCTCTCATTCGTGGATATTTGATGAATCAGTATAACAAATTTAATAAATGAACAATGTTTTATACATAATAGTAAACATTAATTGTATGTCATCATCATCATCATAATCAGCCTATAATGTTCCCACTGCTGGGACACAGGCCTCCTCTCTGTGAGAGGGAGTGGGACGTAATCCACCACGCGGGCCCAGTGCGGGTTGGTAGATGTCACATGTCTTTGAATTTTTGGTTCTAGGTTGTCGACATGTGGGATGTGGATTCAGCAATCATTGTGCCGATAGTCGTATCAGCCAATGGCTTAATTGCCAAGAGCCTCGACCAACACCTAAGGAGGCTCACGTTGGACGGCTGGATTAAGGGCTTGATTCAGAAAGCGGTACTTCTGGACACGGCCCGCATTGTTAGGAGGTTCCTCTGTCTGGAGCCCTGACCGCCGGTAGCTTGGACCCTGTTCCCGATACCGGTGGGCCACCATTTTTTTATATTTTTAAATGTTTTTATATATTTTTGTATATTCTAATATTTAAAAATATAATTATATTGTGTAAATAATGAAATAAAAGAAAATAATAATAATAAGATCGATTAGCGCGCCGCGCAATGATAGTCGATGTTACCATTCCACATGACGAAAACCTCGTGAAAGCTGAGAAAGAGAAACAAATAAAATATCTCGACTTAGCACACGAGGTTGTTGACATGTGGAATGTGAACTTGGCTGTCATTATGCCGATTGTCGTTACGGCCAATGGCCGAAAGCCTCAACCATCATCTCTCGAGGCTCTCGTTAGGCGGCTGGATCAAGGGCCTGATTCAGAAGGCAGTACTCCTCGATACGGCTCGCATTGTGAGGAGGTTCCTGTCTCTGGAGCCCTAACCACCGGTAACTTGGACCCTGCTCCCGATACCAGCGGACCACTATTTTATATATTTTTAAATGTTTTTTTTTATATTTTTTCTAAGAAATATTTAAAAATGTATTTTATAAGGCAAAAAGCTTAACAAACGAAATAATAAAATGGATGTAGGAACGGGTCCCGTGGCACTAAGGAGCTACTTCTCATCGACATGGCCATTAGCCAACAGGTTCGTCGATTCCGCAAGGATCTGTCGACTTGCTGGATAGACTATAAGAAGGCCTACGACTCGGTGCCATATACATGGCTCACGAGGGTGCTGGAGTTGTACAAAATAGATACGACTCTACGCACCTTCCTTGAATCGTGTATGGGGTAATGGAGGACAGTCTTTCGCTCTCCGGGGTGTCGACAGATCCAGGGGAATGATGAGCCTGTATGGATTAAACGGGGAATATTTCAGGGTGACAGTTTAAGTCCACTTTGGTTCTGCTTATCCCTGAATCCTCTAAGCACGCTACTGGAGGATTCAGGTCTAGGCTATCGGTTGAGGAGAGGTGGTCAGGTCATATCTCACCTCCTCTACATGGATGACTTGAAAATCTTTGCCCCTAACAAATTGCAACTGATGGGGCTACTGAAGGTAACTGAAACTTTCAGTAGCGCCATCAGAATGGAGTTTGGTGTGGACAAATGTGCAGTCATGCATGTAAAGCGAGGGGAGATAATGGAAACCGAGGGAATTCAACTTTCGGATTCCATACACCTTAGATCCCTCTCCTCACCCGAAAGCTATAAGTATTTGGGTATGTCGGAAGCGTTAGTCATCAACGTTACTGACATGAAGCAATCGTTGAAGGAGCGCTTTTTTGGCCGCCTGAAGAAGGTATTGATTAGTCCTCTTTCAGGCGGAAACAAGGTGCGTGCCTTTAACGGTTGGGTCATGCCGGCTTTGATGTACACTTTCGGCATACTCAAATGTACTCAGACCGAACTCGACGTCCTGGATAGGAGGGTCCGTACACTGTTGACCGCAAACCGGATGCATCACCCACGATCATCGGTGATGAGACTGTACATCCCGCGGAAGTGCGGGGGTCGAGGCTTTTTAAATGCGAAGACCCTCCACAACCGCGAGATATGCAGTGTCAGGGAATATTTTTTGAAAGCCGAAGTGGGTATGCACCGTAATGTGGTCGCAGTGGACAAGGGGCTAACCCCACTTTCCATGGCTAAAGAGAACTGGTGCAAACCTGTAATACTTACCACGGATGATCGCAAGGAGATATGGCAATACAAGGAGCTACACGGGCGCTTCTATCGGGCTCTTCATGAGCCCGATGTAGATTTTTTACCGGACCTTTTCGGGGAAACTGAAGGTGTGGCGGCATCTACAGCGCCACATACGAACTACGCATCACACTGACGTCGCGCAAAAATCCTGCATCGCGCAAGCAGAGTTTACCGCGCAACTAGCATATATACAACATCCCAACATCAACCGTCGGGCAGTTGCCCACCATACACGACACCCATTCTGGAGGATCCTCCCTTTTCTATGGAGGATGAGTGAACTTTACACCCTGTTCCTCATGCCTCTATAAAGGTTTTGTTTGTGCAATTATGGACGAAATTATCTTGACGAATAACTACCGGAGACATATTATGAAGGACGGGACGGTTGACGTGTGTCGGGCATGCCACCGTCCGGGTGAGTCTATCAGACATATTATCTCTGGTTGTTCTCGTCTGGCTAACGGCGAGTACTTGCACAGACATAACCAAGTGGCTAGGATTATTCACCAGCAACTTGCTTTGAAATATAAACTTGTGAACTAGGTACCGTATTACAAGTATGCGCCCGACCCAGTTCTCGAAAATGACCATGTCACGTTGTACTGGGATCGGTCTATCATTACTGACAGGGCTATTGTCGCCAATAAGCCTGATATAGTGGTGATAGATCGATTAGCGCGCCGCGCAATAATAGTCGATGTTACCATTCCACATGACGAAAACCTCGTGAAAGCTGAGAAAGAGAAGCAAATAAATTATCTCGACTTAGCACACGAGGTTGTTGACATGTGGAATGTTAACTCGGCTGTCATTGTGCCGATTGTCGTTACGGCCAATGGCCTGATGGCTGAAAGCCTCAACCATCATCTCTCGAGGCTCTCGTTAGGCGGATGGATCAAGGGCCTGATTCAGAAGGCAGTACTTCTCGATACGGCCCGCATTGTGAAGAGGTTCCTGTCTCTGGAGTCCTAACCACCGGTAGCTTGGACCCTGCTCCCGACACCGGTGGACCACTATTTTTATATTTTTAATTTTTTTTTTATACGTTTTTTCAAGAAATATTTAAAAATATATTTTATATGTAAAAAAATAAATAAACGAAATAATAATAATATTTATTCAGACAAAGTCCATAATTGTTAGTCACAAAAATTATCTTACAAACTATGTTAGTACAGACAATACAAAAAGGTAGGATACAAGGTTGGTACACACCAACCTTGTATCCTACCTTTTTGTATTGTTATTTTTGTATTGAGCTCGAGCGAGAGGTTTCATGACTACACAGTCATGAAACCTCTCGCTCGAGTTCAGGATAGATTGCGACGCTTTCCGACCAGAATCGGAACGAAAACCTTCATGACTGCCAGTCATACTTCTCAGCAATTATTTGAAGAAAACTGTTAGAGCTGCCCCGCACTGTGCTTAGTAGGGAGACGGTCCGCATGCGCATTATAGCATGGTAGCCGTCAACCTGAGCCTCCACAAACATATCCGAAGCGCTATAAAAGTTAAGACCTTCTCATTATCTTCCATGACAATTTTTCACAGAATGCGATTTACTATGGGAGTCTGGCATAGTAACTCGCAATCTGTGAAAATTCCAACTGGAAAACTACATCATGACATATAATCACGCCTGTTTCCCGAAGGGTTAGGCAGAGATGTACTTATAGTACATCCACATTTAGCCAGGTATATTTAAGTCAGTTCAGACTCCAAGCTACTACTGAGAAATCCCTGATGGAAAACCCAATAACACTTTGCCCGACCTGGGAATCGAACCCACGACCTCATTCTTAGTAGTTGGTCTAATGTTTGCAGGGTTCGCAGGCGCTACTGCCAAGTCAACTGGCAAATTATTACATACAGACGGGTACACAGACAGTGTTGACTTCGCGATAATCTTCATCAAAACTCGTCTTCTTCGTCTTCATAAAAAGGCGAATACTTTTTTGAATCTCCATCAACTCGTTACACTTCAAAATTAAATACAACCCCACAAAATCAACTAACTTCCACTACCCCACCGACCAAAAAAAGTTTCCAACCTAAACATGTACCGGGAGTGATAAAATCTTTAATTTCGACAGCAAACAGTCGGGGACATAACTGTTGATTATGCTAAACAATGCCGTGAAAACGTTTCGTATTTACATGCTTGTTACTGAGGTGTGGTCACAGTTATCGCGGGGATTATTATCATCTGTGTAGCCTTTTCCCTTCTATGTTGGGGTCGGCTTCGGCTTCGGCTACTTTTTTTGGATTAATATTGTCTTTTTTAAAGAGTTGGGTGTAGTCAGGCCAGCAATATCTCTAGAATGACGACACACCTCCGACACACCTCTATTTTTTTTGGATGGGAAATTATCTAATAACTTCTCCCGCTCTGGGCGGAGCGAGAGGGTGTGTCAGACTCTTACCGACTAAAACCCACCCGTGTTCCTCCCGTTGCCTGTGTTGCCAGGGGCCTCGGTAACCCTTTCGTACCTTCCCGCGACCCCGGCAGGCATCGGCCCTAGTGAACCCCTACACTTGTGCTGACATCTCTTTGCGCACGCGTGGAACACAACGCTCCGTCGACCCAGGCCTGGTCCTTATCGGATGGCGAGCTACCCATTGCTCACCGTCCGCAAGCCCGCACCTACGGTGGCCGGAAATCCGTCTAGGATTCTCGACGCCCAGGGCGTCTCCTGCGGCGGCTAGGGGCGAGAGGGCGCGAAATTTGACTTTCCCTCAACCGTCCCGCCTCTTCCTTCGCGAGCATTACTGCTTCGCAGAAGGAGGTGACGGCTGCCCATGCACCTTCGCTCTGTACCATGGCTTGGACTGGTCCGGCCCTGGGGCCGGACGCGAGAGATCTCCGTCACCCGATACACCCCTGGTACTGCAGTTGACGCTGTTCGTTTAACGTCAGGGCCCTATTTAATATAATTGACAAGTGATATATTTGTCAAAAAATACATAATTGTTATATTTTCACGACAGATGCTATGAAGTAAAGCCGAAGTAAAATTCCCGGATTGTTCTGACAATCCGGGAATAATCTGTTATTGCCTGTTACCTAGACCTTGTTTGCAACCCAGTAACATAAAAAAGAGGAATGAAATCGTCAAAAGAAAATACGGAATCGCAAAAAGCAATGGCACTGCACCCAGAATACGTAACTACTGCTGGGAAAGTTTTTTCTTCTTCTTGTACTGACGATTCACATATTTTCGCAAACATGGACTCTGCCGGGAGTATTTTCAGTGCTACAAAAATTGTTTTTTTTAATTTTCTTGCAGGTAACTAAAATTTTGTCAATAAACAAAGTTTTGTTATGCGCCGGCCTTATACCTATATCGCTGACGGCGCATCAACGGTGGAAACGTACCATCATGACCCACATACAAAGAATTGGCAAACTGACGGAAACGCTGACGGTGCGGCACGTGTAAGCGACGCGCGGCGCGGTGGCCTACGTGACCATCAAGCTCGTTCATTCCGATTCCTACTTCGAATCTGAACACTAGATTTTCGTTCTAATTTTAAGTAAAGTTTGTAATACTTATTTTAATTAAAGCATTATAATAAATTTCGGTTTTTTTTGAGTCCTCCGACAGCGTTCGACATAATTGGCGCAGTCGGTAGGATACTCGCGGGCCGGTTCGCGATATAGATTCCCGAATATTGAAATTAGGCGAGCCGCCCGGGTGGCCTTAGGCACCTCTAACGAGTATCCCGAATCGTCGAAGAGCTGCGGAGATCCAGACATTGATACTGCTCAGGAGAAGCCGAGATGTACAAGTAAGTGCACGAGAATCTTTCTAGTGTCGCTTTCCCTTACCCTTAACCCTTGATACTTTATTTCAAGATTTTTTACCCTAGGAATTTAGGGACCCGCGAGACTGTTTCTTATAGGCAGTCGAGACGGGAAGATTTAGTGGATAGTAATAGGAACATAGATATAAACATAGATAGTATAATGGCACACGACCCCGATGGCATTTTGAAGGCCATTCGCCTGGTCCCGGAATTTGATGGGAACCCCCATATCTTAACTCGATTTATTAGAATTTGCGATAAGTTAGTGGATGCGTATATACGTGAAGGTCCTGAGCATGACTTAAACAATTTATCCTTGATTAGTGGCATATTAAATAAAGTAACAGGCAATGCTGCTCGAACTGTTAACTCTAACGGTATCCCCGAGAACTGGAATGGCATCAGAAGCGTGTTAATAAATAACTTTGCTGATCGTAGGGATGAAACCACCCTCTATAATGACCTCTCGTTGCAGACACAGGGTAATGATACGCCGCAAGAACTTTATGATAGGTGCCAAACCTTATTTAGCACTATCATGACATATATTACACTTCATGAAACGTTGACTACGACTATTAACGCTAAGCGCGATTTGTATAAAAAGTTAACAATGCAGGCCTTTGTGCGCGGGCTCAAGGAACCTTTAGGTTCGCGCATACGATGCATGCGACCAGATTCTATTGAGACAGCATTAGAGTACGTACAAGGGGAATTGAATGTAATGTATCTGCAACAGAGAAACGACAGTTTACCTAAACTCACTAACACTCATCCCAAGTCTGCAACCCAGCCTAACCAGTCACCCATGCATGCAGGCTTCCACAGTCCACGCAATAATAACGCTATGCCCGTACCTAACCCGGTCATGCCCGCTTATATGCAACCACGCATGATGCAACCACAGCCACCAAATAACTATAGATTTAATGCAGGTTTTAATACTTTTAATGCACCCTATAATCAGCCCCGTATGCCTTCGCATACGCAACGAATGTTTGGCGCCCCACCTCCAAACTACAATCCGCGAGGTAACACGTTCGGTATGGCTCCAAGACCCCCATCACAAAATCAAGGGGCCAAGCCCATGAGTGGTGTGAGCAATTTCGTTGCTAAGCCACTACCTCCTACTCGTAGTAATTGGGATTGGTCTAGGCAAGGCAATCCGCCACCCATTAATTACTTCAGAACGCGCGATGTAAATGTCAACGAATGTTCAAGTTTCGAAGACTTCTCCTACCCTGAGTATTATGGGTATGAGCAGGAGCCTAACTACTACGAAAATTATTATCCTATGGATTACTACGGCAATTATCCATGCGTATACGATGGCATTCCGCAGACTGAGGTGTCGACTGACATGACAAATGACGGTAGCACTCAAGTAAGAGAACAGCCCCAGCCTTTCACCAGCGAGGAGGATTTTCAGGGGGCCACGAAATCAAAAAGATTAAAATAGAATTAAACCTTCAAACACAGCGACAGTTACCATACGTTCATATTGCTAACCCTAACCTAAACCTATTAATAGACACCGGCGCTAATCAATCCTTCATAAGCCCGGATGCTGTGGAGAGATATTTTGCACATTTACCATTGAACCATGATCCATTCGAGGTCACGAACGTACATGCAACAAGTAGACATAGTCACTCCATTAATATACCATGCTTCTCCGAATTCAGTGATCCAGAGCCTGTAAAACTATTTGTGTATAAATTTCATAATCATTTTGATGGTCTTATAGGATTCGACCTACTTGCAAAATGGCATGCTAAATTGGACCTTAAAGAATTGACGTTGACCACGAAATCCGCAGTAAATCGTATTAAAATATACAACTCCAGCAACTTAAATTTGTATGAAAATATCATCCCGGCACACAGCAAAAAACTACTAAGATTACCAATTAACGCACAGGACGGACAAGTTTTAGTTAACGAACAGATAATTTGTAACTGTATTATTCATGAATGCCTAACAACTGTTTTAAGTAACCGTGGTATAGTAGAAGTTGAGAACCCAACTCCTAATGATATGATATTCTCATTAGACCATCCGGCACAGGCATCAGTGTTTAATATTGAGTACACTCATTCGACACAATCTTCGCCCCGTGTAAAGGAAATTATATCAAAGTTGCGCACTGATCATTTAAATTTAGAAGAGAAGGCCAATCTGGAATCACTGTGCGCTAAATATGCTAACATTTTTTATATCGAAGGGGAACCATTAGCTTTCACCAATAAAGTAAAGCATTGCATTAGAACTACCGATGAAAACCCCGTATATACCAAAAGTTACAGATACCCATTTATTCATAGGGAAGAAGTTACTAGCCAAATATCAAACATGTTAGAACAAGGGATAATTAGGCCATCGGAATCAGCATGGAGCTCACCCATTTGGGTAGTACCAAAAAAAGTTGACGCTTCAGGAAAGCAAAAGTGGCGTCTCGTCATCGACTTCCGTAAACTAAACGAGAAGACGATCGACGACAAGTACCCAATACCGAATATTAATGACGTACTCGATAAATTAGGAAAATGCCAATATTTTACAACCCTTGATTTGGCTTCAGGATTTTTCCAAGTTGAAATGCACCCCAACGACATTCCCAAGACCGCTTTCAATGTAGAACATGGGCATTTCGAATTCTTACGAATGCCCATGGGACTTAAGAATGCACCCTCTACGTTCCAGCGTGTAATGGACAATGTCCTCAGAGGACTCCAGAATGTTATCTGTCTTGTATACTTAGACGATATTATCGTATTCAGCACGTCATTACAGGAGCATATGGATAACCTAGAGAAAGTCTTCCAAAGGCTGAGTGAATCCAACTTCAAAATTCAGCTAGATAAATCGGAATTTTTAAAATTGGAAACCGCCTACCTTGGTCACGTAATAAGCAGTGAAGGCATCAAACCTAACCCCGATAAGATAGCAGCCGTAGAAAAATATCCCCTACCGGAAACCCCTAAACAGATAAAGCAATTTTTAGGACTTTTAGGATATTACAGGAAGTTTATTCCCGACTTCGCCCGGATTACAAAACCCCTAACACAGTGTCTAAAGAAAGGGAAAAAAATTACATTTGACCCCGACTACATTAACAGCTTTGAGAAATGCAAGACGTTACTGACTAATGACCCTATCCTGAGGTACCCTGATTTCACAAAAGAATTCGTACTGACGACTGATGCCTCCAACTATGCAATAGGCGCGGTGCTATCACAAGGACCCATAGGATCAGATAGACCCGTATCGTACGCCTCACGTACTCTCAATGAAAGCGAAATTAACTACAGTACGATAGAGAAGGAACTATTAGCGATTGTCTGGGCCACTAAATACTTTCGGCCATATCTTTTTGGGCGTAAATTCAAAATCGTGACGGATCATAAACCACTACAGTGGGTTATGAACATTAAAGAACCAAACTCAAGGTTAACTCGATGGCGGCTAAAATTAAGCGAGTACGATTTTACAGTCGTTTATAAAAAGGGCAAAAACAACACTAATGCCGACGCCCTATCCCGCATCGAGCTAAACAATGAGGAGACTAACTCGATGATAGCCAATCCGACTGTCAAACCCCCAACCTTAGATAACTCAAATACCCTCACCGCACATACCGACAATGAAAACCCTATACTAGAAATACCTATCACTGACGATCCACTCAACAAATTTCATCGTCAATTATGTTTGACCATTGTAGGGGACATTAAAAGACGACCGACAGTGACTAAACCCTTCGACACTCACCTCCGAACATCTGTGCAGCTATCCGAGTCAAACCTAGAGGAAGATCTAGTTAATGCAATAAAAGAATATGTTAACCCTAAAATTAAAACAGCCCTCCTAATAAATCCGCCTTTAAGCATGTACAAAATTGTGCCCATTTTACAGGAAAAATTCAGGAATTCAGCCATGAATCTAGTAATAGCCAAAACGGAAATTGAAAATGTCAAGGAGTACCTTAGACAACAAGAAATTATCCGTCATTACCACAATGGGAAAACCAACCATCGTGGTATTAACGAGTGTTACTTGGCTTTATCACGTAGGTATTACTGGCCAAAAATGAGGGAACATATTTCTAAATATATCAATGACTGTACCATATGTGGACAGGCAAAATACGATAGGAACCCTGTCAGACCGATGTTCAATATAGTTCCACCAGCCACAAAACCGTTCGAAATTGTCCATATGGACTTATTTACAGCACAAAATGAAAAGTATGTAACTTTTATAGATGTATTTTCTAAGTACGGACAGGCATATAACCTTAAAGATGGTACCGCACTAAGCGTTATACAAGCACTACTAACATTCAGCACTCATCACGGCTTGCCACTCACCATTATAACCGATCAGGGTACAGAATTCACAAACCAAATGTTTTCGGAGTTCTGTAAAACACATAAAATAACTCATCATAAAACATTGGCTCATGCGCCGAATGATAACGGCAACATCGAGAGATTCCACCTAACCTTGCTAGAACATTTGCGCATCCTAAAACTACAGCATCGGGACGAATCTGTCATTAACCTAATGCCATATGCTTTGATAGGGTATAACAGCTCAGTCCACAGTTTCACGAAATGTAGGCCATACGATATTATTTTAGGACATACAGATCCAAGAGATCCATTAGATATTGACCTAACAGAACATCTGCTACAGCAATACACAAATTCACATAGGGAACAAATGAAGAAAGTCTACGAGCTAATTAATGAAACATCTCTCTCTAATAGAACTGCAATAATGGATAATAGGAACAAAGGTCGTGAATCAGATGTAGAATATCAGCCACAACAGCAGATATTCGTCACAAACCCAAGTGCTAGCCGTCAAAAGCTCGCACCGAGATACACTCAGGATACGGTTCTGGCAGATCTCCCAATTCACATATACACCTCTAAGAAACGTGGTCCAATAGCAAAATCGAGACTTAAACGAGTCCCTAACAGTGCCAAATTGTTACAGGATTCCACTACTGATGTTGGTCCTGCACCTGATACAGGCGCAGGAGATAAAACTCGAGGGACTCAACGATGGACCAGGGATTCTACCTTTTAAATTAGGACCTATGAGACTTACAACTCATTACCATACATTTTTACAATACATTGAACTTAAAGATATAAATAATAAAATTAGCTCCGTACGAACACAACTAATCGAAATCAAAGACACCCTAGATAACTATACTTATGCCCTGTACGAGTTACAGATTGATCATTTAACAAGTAAATTAAACAAGGCTTCGCTTCAACTAAGTAGCTTAGAGCCTAACCGCCCCAAAAGAGGTCTTATGGACGGTCTAGGATCCGTAGTAAAAAGCATAACAGGAAATCTGGACTATACGGATGCCATGAGGTACAATGATGCCATTAAAATTCTCAAGGATAATCAGGATAAAGTAATTGCTGAACAAAACCATCATATCAGTCTCAGCAAAGACTGGATGGGCCACCATACCGAAATTATAACCAAAATTGTTGAAAATCAGTCCCGAATTAACAACACTCTGCATGACTTACTGGACAAACAAAAGTATGCTCAATACAGTCTATTAAAATTTGCGAAGTTCGCGCAAATCCTAGGTATAGTTAGCGATAATGTAGATAAGTTACTAGATGAGTTACATAGAATTGAAGATGCAATAGCCTTCAGTCGTGCTGGAAGCACGCACCATTCTATGATAAAGTTAGAGACAATGACTAGTATGTTAGGAAAACTTAGTAGTATTTACGATAAGGACCAGCTGTTAGATCTGGAAGCTAGGGAATATTATAACGTCATAAAGCCAGGATCATTTTATAACGGTCAACATATTATCATAGCATTTCAATTCCCTATCCTATCTCCCTTTAAATATACTCTATATAGACTAGCTATAGTACCGAACGAAAGAAAGCAGATCATAGTTCCCCCTTACCCCTTTATAGCTATCACTAGAAACTTTCACGTGTACATAGAGGCTGAATGCCCGAAGTTAACCGAGCAGTACTTATGCGAAGAAAAACTCAATCATCAGTTAAGATCGCAACCAGATTGTATACAACGTATAATAGATGGCAAAATGACGGATGACTCCTGCGTGAAGACAACCATTTCACTCTCAAGACAAGCCATGGATAAGCTGGACGACCGCCACTACGTAGTCGTCTTCCCAAAACCTACGAAACTGCAACTCACCTGTGAACGAGATGAATTTAACACATTAACCGGCAGCTTCCTGGTTACCATCCCACGTAACTGTCTGCTACGAACACATGAATTCACCATAGTTAACATCAATGATCGAGTGAATGGTCAGCCAGTGAAGATAACCGAAATTACTACAAAATTGTATGAAGATCACGTACCTCAACGCCCGCTCCAGATAAACTCTATCAACCTAAGAAACCTACATAACTTACAAGATGAGATTAATCTTCAAACACCTGTGCAACTGGAAAGTCTGGAGACGCCATCACTCTACCATACAACCATACCATTCTACGTAATCTTATTTGGTGCACTTTTACTAACTACCATCATAGTATTGCGTCACCGCTGCAACGCCTGGAGACTCAAGCCACCTGCAGAGCAATCATTACCCAACGTTGCTGCTGCAAATCAAGATCATCCTTATGAAGTTCCAGAACCATCTCAACGCCAAGGAAAAACTCAGATGCCAGCAACATTTTCACTAAACGTCTTAAAATAGTTGCTGAGCTACGGGGGGAGGTGTTATGCGCCGGCCTTATACCTATATCGCTGACGGCGCATCAACGGTGGAAACGTACCATCATGACCCACATACAAAGAATTGGCAAACTGACGGAAACGCTGACGGTGCGGCACGTGTAAGCGACGCGCGGCGCGGTGGCCTACGTGACCATCAAGCTCGTTCATTCCGATTCCTACTTCGAATCTGAACACTAGATTTTCGTTCTAATTTTAAGTAAAGTTTGTAATACTTATTTTAATTAAAGCATTATAATAAATTTCGGTTTTTTTTGAGTCCTCCGACAGCGTTCGACATAATTAACAACATGGCTGTGTTCAGACTATTGAAATTACAACCCACTTTAAGTTCAAAAAGCTGTTTCAAGCCTGGACCAAAACTGTGCTTAATCTAATAAGCTTGGGCTATTTCTTTATTGAAGATCATCGTTTTTATCGCTCTCACTCACACTACAAACACAACAACACTGAAGCCCCAAAAGCGATGTTTATCTTTGATATGTAACATACCAATTAACCACATGTTTGGACGTGTTTATTTTAAGCTTAGTAACAAAAAAAGAGCATCGTACTTTGTGCTTGGTTGTATATTTAGAATGTAAGAATTAAGTTTTGAAACTAAAGTTTGTGGGCCTAGTACAAACGCGCGCAGCAATCATAACATAAATTCGAACGATTTCAAAATTGAACATACTCGTTTCGCACATAGTATTAAATAGTTTTAAAACTTTATTATATTCATATTTATGGGAGATACGTATGAAGCCAAGTGCCACTGCTGGGCGTGGGGTTCTGGGTTCGATTGACGGATCGGGTAAAGTGTTATTGGAGTTTTCCATTAGGAATTTCTTAGTAACAGCCCGAAGTTTGGAAGTTGAAGGGTGTCATATGCCCTGTACCTCGGAGAGCACGTAAAGACGCTGACAACAGCTACACCGCGGTCACTGTCAAACTGCTTGAAAAAGAAACGGAAGCGCGACACAACGCTTGTAATTCATTGCAAAATATGAAGCAATTATCTATATTTACTCAAAATTGAGTTGAGTAATCGAAAATAAAAAACAACCAAGTTCTGCATTCAAATAAGACATTCTTGTTAATAATTAAATACGTCACGTACGTTGATATTTAATACAGATATTTTGGATCGGAACTCCAGGTAAAAGGTTAGTTTACCGTTAGTTTGTATCGAGATATTTTTTTTTTCAAAACGTGTTTTGGTAGCAACCAAGTTCTGAGAAATACGTTCAAAATTAACATATATTTTTTCCACTACCATATATAAACGCTATACATATATAAGCTATACAAATTTGGCAATTTTATTCTTAAGACATGCACTTTGGTCGTTTGCCTCTTGTCAGCGCCATAAGCCGTTGGTCCTGCGCCTGATCTCTCTCCGGTCGTATAAGATTGCCGTGCCATTGGACTATGAGAGTGAGGGAAGAGAGAGTGCACCTGTGTCTGCGCACACACTTGTGCATTATAATATCTCCCACGCCGAATGGTCCCCATGGGTGAAATTCGGTCTGGAGGACTATATAAATATTACGAGTATATGGCTTAACTAAATATTTACACTAGGTACTTAATGAAATGACTAACTAACTAAATACATATACAAATAAAAACAAAAAATAAAACGACCCTTAGGCGTCAAAGTACTCGTCCGCATCGCTGTCATCCGGAAATGTGCACAGAAGACTGGCTGCCACGTTGAATGGCAATGCTAATTCTGGGAGATAATTTTTTTTCTATCCGCAAACATCTTAACTAAAAGTCTATAGGATAGTTACTTTGTGTTTTCGAAAAAAAAAAACAAAAATCGTCAAATCAAATGTTTTCAAAAATCATTCGAATCTACTCAATCGGGTTCGTGCTAGGCTTCTATTTTTGTTTTCCGGGAGTCACATATAGGCATGGAAAGTGTTCTCATCATGGTATGAGCTTATACTAGAATAAAAAATTATAATGAGACTAACGTTCCCAGTGCTTCCCAGCACTGGGAACGTTACACAGGCCTCCTCTCTGTGAGTGAGAGTGGGCCATAATCCACCAGGCGGGCCCAGTGCGTGTTGGTGGATGTCTTACGTCTTCGATGTTTTATTCTAGGACATGCCGGTTCCCTCAGCAGTGGTGATGAAATTAATTACCCAAAATAAAGTGCCTGTCAGAGTTCGTATACCACTGGGTAGCCACGCCGCTGCTCTCTCAATATCAGTGCCATCGTGAAAAAAATAACCAAATCAACATATTAAGGACTGACAGTGTAAACCTAATTCGTGTTTTTAGAGTTAAAATAGTTCAAAAAAACTTGTATTTTTTGTAAAAACACCTACGTAAAATACTTATTATGACTTGTGAAGTTATTCAAAGAATGGGGCTGCTTAAAAACTACGAGTTCTAACTTGTAACGAAGCATAAGCTGAGCTACGCCGTAGCTACTTCGTAGCACTGCTTGCTACGTCGTAGCGCACTGCTACGAGTAATGCGTGATATTTTTTTTTGGTACGGCCTGCTATGCATTTTTATTCCTCTCCCAAAATGGGATAAAACCAAACCCGAATGACCCAGACGGAGAGTAATTTTTTCTTGTTATAACCATTAGTTAGCCAGTTAGTCTATTTCCAGACCAGACAAGACAAGGAAGTATTAAGACGAACCGACAATGCCTGGAGGAGCTACTGGTCTATGAAAGAGCTGATGAAAGGAAACCTCCCTTTGTCACTGAAGCGAAAAATTATGGACATAAGCATTCGTTCCATTTTGACCTATGGATCCCAGACTTGGTCTTTCACAAATATTCATAAGTCCAAACTTGGCAAACCTTGTTTTGCCAACGTGCGATGGAGCGCAATATTCTAGGCGTCAAATTAATAGACCATATTCGCAAGACAACACTGCGCTCCAAAACACAGATTGCTGACGTTGCTCAAAAAGCCGAAAAGTTGAATCGGGACTGGGTTGACCACGTCTGCCGCATGCCCAATGAGCTGTGGGCTAAAATAGTCACTACGTGGAACCCTGAGTCAACTAGAAGGCGACGCGGCAGACCCCGTAGAAGATGGCGGGACGAGCTGGACAAAAAAAAAAGACCAGTGTTTCACATTAGCTCTGGATCGCAAACACTGGATTTCATGGGGAGAGGCGTTTGCCCAGCAGTGGGATGATACAGGCTAAAAGTAACAGTAAACATACGCAGCATACATTTCCAGGATTTTTCATTTAAAAATAATTCAACAATGTTGCCGAGCGGATTAACGCAATTTGTAACGAAAACCATGTGTCATAATTATAAGCCTATTATAAAAGGGTACGTTAAATTTATTAAAACATTTAAAACATGACCCAAGAGGTCATGTTTTAAATGTTTTAATAAATACTTAATAAAAATACTTATTATTGTTTAACAGTAAAGGCTCGTGCAGACCAGACTGTGTTTTGTGTTGCACGTAATGTAAATTGTTGTGCATACTGTTGTATTGAATCCATTTTTTTTCTCTAACTGAACAGACAGCTGTGCTGCTGGGGAGTTTGTTGACCACTTCTTCTTCCCAGCTAAAGCACTAGGAAATGGTGAAGGGTGGGCGTTTTGGGGGACTGTCTTATGTAATTTTGACGTTCGAAAAGTGCTGATTCTCAGCCTAGTTTGAATAAATGACTTTTGATTTTGATTTGTCGCGACGCGACAAAGGAAGAACAATTTCCATGAGTATTTTTATTTTTATTGTTTGTCTGTTGCGACTATTTTTGTACAAAAATCCTCTCTGTGAGTGAGAGTGGGCCATAATCCACCAGGCGGGCCCAGTGCGTGTTGGTGGATGTCTTACGTCTTCGATGTTTTATTCTAGGACATGCCGGTTCCCTCAGCAGTGGTGATGAAATGAATTACCCAAAATAAAGTGCCTGCCAGAGTTCTTATACCACTGAGCCGCCACGCCGTTGCACACTCAATACCAGTGTCATCGTGAAAAAAATAACCAAATCAACATATTAAGGACTGACAGTGTAAACCTAATTCGTGTTTTTAGAGTTAAAATAGTTAAAAAAAACTTGTATTTTTTGTAAAAACACCTACGTAAAATACTTATTAAGACTTGTGAAGTTATTCAAAGAATGGGGCTGCTTAAAAACTACGAGTTCTAACTTGTAACGAAGCATAAGCTGAGCTACGCCGTAGCTACTTCGTAGCACTGCTTGCTACGTCGTAGCGCACTGCTACGAGTAATGCGTGATATTTTTTTTTGGTACGGCCTGCTATGCATTTTTATTCCTCTCCCAAAATGGGATAAAACCAAACCCGAACGACCCAGACGGAGAGTAATTTTTTCTTGTTATAACCATTAGTTAGCCAGTTAGTCTATTTCCAGACCAGACAAGACAAGGAAGTATTAAGACAAACCGACAATGCCTGGAGGAGCTACTGGTCCATGAAAGAGCTCATGAAAGGAAACCTGCCTTTGTTACTGAAGTGAAAAATTACTGGACATTAGCATTCTTCCCATTTTGACCTATGGCTCCCCAGACTTGGTCTTTCACAAACATTCAAAAGTCTAAACTTGGCAAACCTTGGTTTGCCAACGTGCGATGGAGCGCAATATTCTAGGCGTCAAATTAATAGACCATATTCGCAAGACAACACTGCGCTCCAAAACACAGATTGCTGACGTTGCTCAAAAAGCCGAAAAGTTGAATCGGGACTGGGTTGACCACGTCTGCCGCATGCCCAATGAGCTGTGGGCTAAAATAGTCACTACGTGGAACCCTGAGTCAACTAGAAGGCGACGCGGCAGACCCCGTAGAAGATGGCGGGACGAGCTGGACAAAAAAAAAAGACCAGTGTTTCACATTAGCTCTGGATCGCAAACACTGGATTTCATGGGGAGAGGCGTTTGCCCAGCAGTGGGATGATACAGGCTAAAAGTAACAGTAAACATACGCAGCATACATTTCCAGGATTTTTCATTTAAAAATAATTCAACAATATTGCCGAGCGGATTAACGCAATTTGTAACGAAAACCATGTGTCATAATTATAAGCCTATTATAAAAGGGTACGTTAAATTTATTAAAACATTTAAAACATGACCCAAGAGGTCATGTTTTAAATGTTTTAATAAATACTTAATAAAAATACTTATTATTGTTTAACAGTAAAGGCTCGTGCAGACCAGACTGTGTTTTGTGTTGTAAGTAGTGTAAATTGTTGTGCATACTGTTGTATTGAATCCATTTTTTTTCTCTAACTGAACAGACAGCTGTGCTGCTGGGGAGTTTGTTGACCACTTTTTCTTCCCAGCTAAAGCACTAGGAAATGGTGAAGGGTGGGCGTTTTGGGGGACTGTCTTATGTAATTTTGACGTTCGAATAGTGCTAATTCTCAGCCTAGTTTGAATAAATGACTTTTGATTTTGATTTGTCGCGACGCGACAAAGGAAGAACAATTTCCATGAGTATTTTTATTTTTATTGTTTGTCTGTTGCGACTATTTTTGTACGCCATATATGGCAAAACATCTTAATTATATTAATTATAAGACTCATATACTGTACTTTAAATGTTTTAATAAATACTAAATAAAAATACTTATTATTGTTTAACAGTAAAGGCTCATGCAGACTGGCGTGAAACGGCACAGGAAGAACAATTTCCATGACTTTTTTATTTTTTATTGTTTGTCTGTTGCGACTATTTTTGTACGCCATATATGGCAAAACATGTAGCTACCTCATATTAATTATAAGACTCGTATACTGTACTCATGTTTTGTAAAATAAATTCTACCTATTGGTCGTGTCGTGCCGTCGCGTCGCGCCTGTCTGCACGAGCCTTAAGTATATTTAATAACAGCTTTATTTAAAAGGTAAATATGCGAGACATTACGCATTCATAATTAATATTTTTATTTAATAATTAAAAATCTTAGTAATTTTAGATTTAATATTTAACACGAAAAATAGCATCACCCCTGTATTCACTGAAGAGTTAGGCAGAGGTGTACCCGTGTGTAAGTGTACGCACATTTCGCCAATTATGTTAAAGCCCCATGTAATAGGGGGCGAGCCTATTGCCATCAAACGGGCAAAAACCCAGACTCCAGGATGCTACTAAGGAAGTCCAGATAGAAAAACCCAATCACACTTTGCCCGACCTGAGAATCAAACCCAGGACCTCATGCTCAGCAGTAGCTCTTGCGATCACTAGACCAACTGCAACGAGGTAGTTAATATTGAAATGATAATTAGTTTCCATTGTGAAGAACTTCTTTATTACTTTTACAATTCAAAATCAATCATTCTAGCTTTTGGGCGAGCGAAAGCTTGGGGAAGCTATTGCCAACGATAAAACAAACCCAATTGAATTACATTGAACTTTATATTTATTCCTTGTTAATAAATTAATATGTATGTATGTAACGACAACTTATATGTCCAAATACATATAAGCCGTCCCTTACATATGTATAATTATTATTGTAAAAGCTTTGAGGTTTTACTGAAGGCGCTGACAAGACCCAATTGGCCAAAATAGGCTTCTCTTTAGAAAAAAAATTGGCAAATCTGTACAGTTTGTGGTAGTGAATAAAAATATATGTTAATTTTGAACATATTTCCCAGAACTTGGTTGTTACCAAAGCACGTTTTGAAAAAAAATCTCGATACAGACTAACGTTAAACTAACCTCTTACCTTGGGTTCTAATCCAAAATATCTGTATTAAATATCAACATACGTTACGTATTTAATTAATAACAAGAACGTCTTATTTGAATGCAGAACTTGGTTGTTTTTTATTTTCGACTACTCAACTCATTTTCGAGTAAATAGATAATTGCTTCATACTTTGCAATAAATTACAAGCGTTGTGTCATCGCGCTTCTCTTTCTTTTCTATGCAATCTGACTGTGACCGCGGTTTAGGTGTTGTCAGCGTCTTAACATTTCTCCGGAAACGAGTATTTTTTGTTTTGTTCTTTGTTAGTATGTTAACAACATAACATCACGCCAGTATTCCCCGAAGGGTTAGACAGAGGTGTATCTATAGTGCACCCACATTTCGCCAGTTATGTTTAAGTCCCAGGTAACAGGGGGCGAGCCTATGGCCATCAATCAGGCACAAATCCAGACTCCGGGCTGCTACTGAGGAAATCCAGATAGAAAAACCCAATAACACTTTGCCCGATCTGGGAATCGAATCCAGAACCTCATGCTCAGCAGTAGCGCTTACGGCCACTAGACCGTTACCACCATCAGCCACCATCTGCCTAGCCTTTTCCCAACTACGTTAGGGTCGCTTTCCAGTCTAACCAAACCGGATACAGCTAAATACCAGTATTTTACATGGAGCGACTGCCTATATGACCTCCACACTCCAGTTATTGGGTAATACTATACCACTTGGTAAGATTGGTGGTCAGACTTTCGGACTTCTGACCCGTAACGACTGTCAAAAATCCACGAATGACAGCCGGGACCAACGGCTTAACGTGATTTCCGAGGCACGGGTCTTGGTATTGAAAGATAGTCACCCATCTATGGACCAACCGCGGCAAGCGTAGCTTAATCTGGTCGATTGATCCGTGCGGCTGTTATTATTTAGCTACAAGCCCCTCCCTTAGACCGTTAGTTTTATGAAATTAAAATATTAGATTATTACTTTAGAAAGGGGCTCGTGGCTAGATAAAATTCACGTGTATCGATGATATCAAAGGTTGAGCAATGATTAATGCAGTCAATCTGTGGATGGTGACCTGAGAGCAATCGCTTTTTTCAAAGGCCAGGCCCAAAAAGCTTTGGCATCTCGTATTTCTACAACTTCCATCATCAGCAGGCTTAGCATGACGCTTTCTATTTCTACCAAGAATAGACGCAGCTCTTTCTATATAAAATTACATTTCGTTTCTTAATTTTTGACATCGCACCGTAGAAATACTTTTACATAAAAACGACATAAACAAAGATCGTTAGAATGGAAAGACAAAATGACAGATTGTAGAAGGATTTCTACGGTGTGATGTCAAAAATGAGAAATGAAAAGTCACTTTGTGTAGAAAGAGCTGTGCCTATTCTTCGTAAAAATAGAAAGCTTCATGCTAAGCCTGCCGGATTGACATAAGTTTTTCAGTAGCTTATGTCAGAGAGCAGTGGTGGCCCAGTGGTAACGATCGCGACTTTCGAGTTGTAGGTCGTAGGTTCGAACCCTGACAGGCACTTTACTTTGTGTAAATTATTTCATCACCACTGCTCTCAATACGGTGAAGGAAAACATCGTGAGGAAACCGGCATGTCCTAGAACTAAAAAGACATGTAACATCTACCCACCCGCACTGGGCCCACGTGGTGGTATATGGCCCAATCCCTGTCACAAATAGGGGGCCTGTGTCCCAGCACTGGGAACATTATAAGCTGATTATGCATGAAAAAGTGTTTGGGATTTGTCAACACTTACATGACGTCATGTCGACCGTCGGACTAATGTCAAACAGCTGCAGCTTCTGCTTATGGATGGGAGACCACACTTTACACATCCTTGTTCCATCTGTAACTTATTGTTATTAACAGCTAACCTCAATATAGTCGGAAAAAAGCTGCCTAGATCTATCTACCCCAAACAAATAAAATTTTACACCATACCAATATTTAAACAAAATGCCACCAAAACTCCTTACTGTTTATTTAATAGAATATAATAGAATGCTCTTTCTGATGTACACCATAAAAATTAAAGCTATAAATGTTTCATTTTAAATATTTCCATTCAATATTAACAGAAAACAACATAGGTAGTTTTACAGCACAATAATTGCTCAATCAATCAACTAGGAACAACACATGCTGCGTTTTAATACAGGTTAATTTATTTAATTGTTATCCCTTTGTGCAACAATTTAATTTAATTTTAACGTGTTTGTTTTGGAGTTTACTCCAACGGAATAATGTCTCATCCTAACTCAAAGTCGTCTGTTGTACTTTTTTTTTCGGAAAACCGGGCACCCTCTGTCAGCACGAGCACGCGTTCCGGTTCGTCGAACAAAAATTGACTGAACGCGACGATCGTGTAGTCGCGCGATGATCGCTTTTGGTTAAAACCGGCGTCAAAAGATTGCCTCGCGTGAAAACAATTTATTAACCTCGTAATTAGCGCTTTGCATTGCGCTTACTACGTTTTCCAACGACTCCCAGTATTTTGAAACTTCACTACGGGCGAATTTTACCAGTGAAACTGAACGCGGTTTAGAAGTTCTGACCACGTTCAGTTAAAAACCTTTTGAGTTAGTGTAGTGTTAAAAGTGTAGACATAATAGTGACAATGACACACATTTAACACATGAACAAAGTGTTTATATTATTATAGCAGACTCTAAGAAAGTGACGCGAACTTGTGTAAAGTCCAAACAACACTATTCTAAGTTTTAAAATAAATAGTTATTACCTAAAAAAATAAGTTATAATAGAATTACTTATTAGTTATATAGGCTAGATTGTGATTAATGATTAAGAACCTGGTTCTTTTTAATAAACGATAAAAAAACGTTCAATTGGTGAAATCCGTGCTAAGTGTAAACCATCTAACTGACCTAGGGCGAATTTGAACGGGATCAGCACTTCTTAACTGCGTTCAAGAGCTGTCGGTATCAAAATTGTTATGGAATATTGACACTGACAGCTTTTGAACGCGGTATGGAAGTACTGATCACGTTCTGTTTAATTGGTGAAATCCATACTAAGTGTGAAACTATCTAACTGACTTAAAAGCAAATGGTCTTGAAAGACAAACAGACCTTGCAGGTAACATTCAGCCCTAAGGTGGTGGAGCAATTACTAGGTAGTATGTAAAGATAAAGTGATTTTGTTCTTAATATTATTTGTGTTTAAGACGCTGACAACAACTAAACCGCAGTCACTGTTAGACTGCATAGAAAAGAAAGAGAAGCGCGATGATGCAACACTTGTAATTTATTGCAAATAAGAAGCAATTATATTATATATTTACTCAAAATTGAGTTGAGTAGGTAATCGAAAAAAAAAACAACCAAGTTCTGCTTTCAAATACGAGTAAGTCGTTCTTGTTAATAATAAATTAAATACGTAACGTACGTAGGTAGATATTTAATACAGATATTTTGGATTGGAACTCAAGGTAAAAGGTAAGTTTACCGTTAGTTTCTATCGAGTTTTTTTTTAAAAACGTGTTTTCGTAACAACCAAGTTCGAAGAAATATGTTCAAAAACATATATTTTTTCCGCTACCACAAACTATACAGATTGGCATTTTTTTTTTCTTAAGACAAACCAACTTTGGTCATTTTCCTCTTGTCAGCGCCATAAGGTATAACATAAAATGAAAATATAACTCACTAACTTCTGCCCGCGACTTCGTCTGTATGAACTTTTCCATTACTGAACGAATTTTCAGAATCGAATCAGTATTTCCGAAGACTACGTACAAACTCAAAAATGTTACCTTTATAAAATAGTACCTGCTGCCCGCAGCTTCGCCAGCTTGGCTTTTTCTAAAATAAAAATACTCAGTCTCAGTTACTCCCTATAATATCAGCTGTCTGTACCAGTGAAATTCCCGTGAAAATTGGTCCAGCCTTTTCGGAGATTAGCCGGAACAAACAGACAGACAGACGAAAAATTTTAAATCGTTTTTTTTTTGTTTTAAGTACCGTATATACCTACTTTCATACGCATTTAGTAAAAAGCTGTTATTTTGACCTTTTTTTTTGGGTGGGAAATTATCAAACAATTTCTCCCGCTCTGGGTGGAACGGGAGGGCGTGTCAGACTCTTACTGAATAAAACCCACCCGTGTTCCTTCCGTTGCTTTCGGATTTTCAGGCATTGGCCCTAGCGGACCCCTACACTTGCGCTGACATCTCTTTGAAGCGCGCGTGGAACACAACACGCCGTCGACCCGGGTCCTTATCGGACGGAGAGCTACCCATTGCTCACCGTCCCCAAGCCCGCGCCTACGGTGATCGGCAATCGGCCTGGGATTCCCGATGCTGTCATTTTGACCTCACAAACAGACACTTCAATTTTATTTATTAGTATAGATTAGTATAGATCAAATCAAAAGTCACTTATTCAAACTAGGCTGAGAATCAGCACTTTTCGAACGTCAAAATTACATAAGACAGTCCCCCAAAAACGCCCGCCCTTCACCACTTACTAGTGCTTTAGCTGGGATGAAGTGGCGCAACAAACTCCCCAGCTAGAGAAATAGGTATACTTTCATTCAATTATTCAATCTAATTGAATAGTAAAACAACTGAATTAAACATTCATTAATAATTTCTAGGACAGTCTATTCTGCGCGATATTAATTTAAGGAAACACATTCCCAAAGTAGAATACGGCTATCAAAACAATATTTTCCCAGAACTCATCTGAGCTGAAACTATGATAATTTATTAAAATGATTTCGTTTATTAGTCTGTACTTGAGGAAAGTTTTGAGTATGAATGTGGATGGCTATAGGAGTACGGAAACACCTAAGAAACGATGGATGGACTGTGTGAAGGATGATATGGACAGAAAGGGGGTGACTGCAGAGATGACAAGTAATAGAGAAGTATGGAAGAAAAAGACAACACAAATAAATTAAGATAAGGACCGGAGAATGACAATGGTGTCTGTACCTCCACAGGATCACATTAAATTTGTAGGCGAAACTTCACCGACAGGATGGGTATCGATATAAATGATGACAAAATAATAACAAACAAAAAACTAATTAAAAAAAATTATATCGACTTCAAAAAGAAATTAACTCAATATTATGAAATAATACTAAGTCCGCGCGTTCGTGCTGGGCCCACAGGATATAACTCTGTGAACTACTTACGTTACTGAGTTTGTACCGGACACACTTTTCTTACCTGAAAATAAAAGAAAAATAGTCGTTAAATATTTTTGTTGTTGCAAGGAAATCTTTGTAGTGGTGATAGGTTATGATTTATTTCCGTTAACAGTTATTGTTTGCACAATAACTGTTAACAGAAATAAATAATAAAAAATAGTGTTATTGGTTTCTGGATTTGTGGCCGGTTGATGGCAATAGGCTCGCCCCCTATTACATGGGACTTAAACATAACTGGCGAAATGTGGGTGTACTTAGGTGCACCTTTGCCCAATCCTTCGGGGAATACAGACGTAATGTAATGTAATGATATGTAACGAAATAAATAAGGAAGAGCAATTATTAAGACCCAAGGCTTGTGGTATTGGCAAAAGTGAGAATTTAACACTTTCAGGGTGCATTATCGGGCTTGCGGACGGTGAGCAATGGGTAGCTCACCGTCCGGTAAGGACCAGGCCCGGGTCGACGGCGCGTTGTATTCCACGTGCGCCTCAAAGAGATGTAGTCAGCACAAGTGTAGGGTTTCACTAGGGCCGATGCCTGCCGGGGTCGCGGGAAGGTACTAAAGGGTCACCGAGGCCCCTGGCAACACAGGCAACAGGAAGGAATACGGGTGGGTTTTAGTCAGTAAGAGTCTGACACACCCTCCCGCTCTGCCCAGAGCGGGAGAAGTTACTTGATGATTTCCCACCCAAAAAAAAAAGGGTCCATTATCAGCCTATAATGTTCCCACTGCTGGTACACGGGCCTACTCTCTTCGAGAGGCAGTGGGCTGTAATCTACCACGCGGGCCCAGTGCAGGTTGGTAGATGTCACATGTCTTTGAAGTTAATGGTTCTAGGACATGCCAGTTTCCTCACGATGTTTTTCTTCACCGTTTTAAGAGCAGTGGTGATGAAATTACACAAAGTAAAGTGACTGCCTGGGTCCGACCTCACGACATACAACTCTTAGGTAAAGGCCTTTACAACTGCGCCACCAGTGCTCACGGGGAATGAATTTTCAATAATCCTTCAATGCTCTCTTTTGCAATAAGGGACTTTTGTGTAAAATTTCATGTTTCTAGGCCCAGCGGTGATGGTGAGCAATGGGTAGCTCACCGTCCGGTAAGGACCAGGCCCTATATTTAAACAAACATGATCTGGCGTAAGTATTTGTTGTACCATTTAAAAAAAAACTTATTAAATGATAACAAAATTGGCCAAAATATTCTGGCGGCAATTTTAAGGGTTTAAACCACTAAGCAAAAAGGCTTCAGAAGACCCAATCTTATTTATAAACGCTATAACCACAAATCGCTATATACGTTTACCGCTAAACATACTGCCTCGTTTTGCCTAGTGGTCGCAAGTGCTACTGCTGAGCATGAGGTCCTGGGTTCAATAACCGGGTCTAGTAAATTATTATTGGGTTTTATCCATCTGAAATTTCTCAGTAGCAGCCCGGAGTCAGGATTTGTGCTCGGTTCATAGCAATTGGGTCGCCCCCTATTGATAAATGATAAATGATTTATTTTCTGTAAGTAGGCTTGTACAAACACTTTTACACGTCAATCATATTTTTAAAATAAAGCTAGATGAGGTCGGCGTTTCCTATCTGACTACTCTGAGAAGAAATGCCGAAACAAACTCAGAGGTCACAGTCTCCTTTAAAGTCCAGACATAATCTCGGTCAGATCATGTGAAGGCCATGTAGATTGGTGTCTGAAATGATCCTTTTGAGGAAAGAACCACACAGATTGAGTGGACCTGTCCAGTCAGTGCACGCATTTGTTAGTAATCGTGCAGCTCAACTCAGAACTTAAGGAGCTCAACGATTCGACGAACAATACCACAGAAAGAACATTTGGGTAGGCCGCATAAATTACTCAAACTGCCAGACCATGATTAATACTAAATGAGAAAAAAAAAACAACAATGACGTGGGTCATAAGGTCATATTACATGGGACTTATACATAACTGGCGAGATGTAGGTGTACTATAGGTGCAACTCTGCCCAACCCTTCGGGGAATACAGGCTTGATTTTATTTTAAGAGATGACCAGTAAATTAATCTGCAAAGTAAATAGCTCAGAACTTATCCAAAGGTGGTGAAAACCTTAAGACGCTGACAACACCTAAACCGCGGTACTGTGAGACTGCATAGAAAAGAAAGAGAAGCGAGATGACACAACACTTGTAATTTATTGCAAAATATGAAGCAATCATCTATTTACTCAAAATTGAGTTGAGTAATCGAAAATAAAAAACAACCAAGTTCTGCATTCAAATAAGACGTTCTTTTTATTAATTAAATACGAAACGTATGTCCATATTTAATGCAGATATTTTAGATTAGAACTCAAGGTAAGAGGTTAGTTTAACGTTAGTTTGTATCAAGATTTTTTTTCAAAACGTATTTTGGTAACAGCCAAGTTCTGGGAAATATATTCAAAACATATTAACATATTTTTTTCCGCTACAGCAAACTATACAGATTTGGCAATTTTTTTTCTTAAGAGAAGCCTATTTTGGTCAATTGGGTCTTCTCAGCGCCTTAAGACCAAGTTCTATAAACGTTACACAGCGTGTATTTTGGCTCAGCGTTACTCTTGCTACACGTGTAAGATAGAGATGGGAACTAAGTCAAGAAGTCGTGACAAGTTTGAAACTTTGTTCCGAACACATCCCATTGAATAGTTTTGCTGCATTGATGGGCAAAGTTACATCTCTAAACTACACAGAATGCAATGTGGTCAAAGACGTTTTTCATATTATGGTGGAGTGTGTCCGGAACGGTGCGGAAAGATCTTGTGTTCTCTAAAGAAAAAAAATTCCGAATCTGTATAGTCTGTGGTAGTGGAAAGAATATACCCGTATGTTAATTTTGAACATATTTCCCAGAACTCGGTTGTTACCAAAACACGTTTTGAAAAGAAATCTCGACACAAACTAACATTAAACTAACCTCTTGAGTTCTAATCCAAAATATCTGTATTAAATATCAACATACGTTACGTATTTAATTAATAACAAGAACGTCTTATTTTAATGCAGAACTTGGTGGTTTTTAATTTTCGATTACTCAACTCAATTTTGAATAAATAGATAATTGCTTCATATTTTGCAATAAATTACAAGCGTTGTGTCATCGCGTTTCTTTTTCTTTTCTATGCAATCTAACAGTGACCGCGGTTTAGGTGTTGTCAGCGTCTTATAAGTGATCAAACCCTTGTCAATAAATAAAGATAAAAAAAAAAACATGTCTATGTCAAAGCACGAACGAAGTAACATTTATAGATCTCGGCTTAAGCCTTCTGTTCTTTCTTTCAGTAAACTGTCGAGCAAGATAAGCTGGTATTCGGTAATTATAACCAGAGGGCGGACTGTGGAGGTGTGGGTTCGCCACTTTGCCGCCGGAATTAAGGCAGGTTTTTATTTCAAATCCCACTTGAGCACGGGAATGACAGGAAAACATCGTAAACGAACGGTTTGTTTATTTTGTTTTTCTTTGGAATTGTATTTTTTAATGCTTTGGTGTGATGTAATAAATGAATGGTGAAATTTAAAGCAGGATTTCGTTATCACTTTTGGGTTGATGTTTAACTCATTTTATATTTTTCTTAACTGGTTTATTCTTTTTCAAAATTTCCAGAATCCCAGGCTGATTCTCGGGCACCGTTGGCGCGGGTTTGCGGACGGTGAGCAATGGGTAGCTCGCCGTCCGATAAGGATCAGGCCCAGGTCGACAGCGCGTTGTGTTCCACGCGCGGCACAAAGAGATATCAGCACAAGTGTAGGGGTCCACTATGGCCGATGCCTGCCGGGGTCGCGGGAAAGTCCGAAACCGAGGCCCCTGGCAACACAGGCAACGGAAGGACCACGGGTGGGTTTTAATGAGTAAGAGTCTGACACACCCTCCCGCTCCACCCCGAGCGGGAGAAGTTATAACTTTAACCCAAAAAAAGGTAGATTCTTTTGTTTTTTTTCTTAAGTGGTGGGAAAGGACATTTTTCAAAAACTTTACAAATTAATTTTAATCGACTTCAACGAAGGCGAAGCAAATGCATAGGCGCGATGGTTAGTGAAATTAAAAAAAATACCTATTTTTATTTATTTTGTGGTCGGTTTTTCGATAGACTTTCAAATGAAACTTCTGACTTACGTTTGACTAACTCATCTGATATGAGGCGTTACTACGGTCAAGAAGTATTGCCTAGAAGTAATCCATTCACTAGTGACTTAAGGAGCCCCAGATTAGTTGGTCTCAACCGCGTTAACTGCTCATGTATCCGTATTTTCGTGGTCGAGCGGTTAGCATAACAGCCCTTAATCCTTAATTAAGATATAGTATTATATTACGACAGCCAGTAACCGCTATTGAGCTTGAAGATAATTGCTTCGTAATAAACATCGGCCTTTAATATTATGGTCCCATTGCTGGGCAAATTCATCTTCTCATACACAGAAGGTACGAGCATTGATCACCACGCTTGCTCAAGACGGGTTGGTGATTTCAGACTTATATTTTAACTCATTCTGAAACATTTCTCCGACATTCGTTTCGCCGTTGAACGGTTCACCGACAGAACGATTCACTTTTAATTTTTCACCGATAGAACATTTCAACGGCGAACGATTCGCCGACAGAACCTTTCATATAACGTAGGATAATGTTGGGTTAGAACAGTGACCATAAACGAGTGAAGGCGAGCGAGCGAAGCGAGCGTGTCACGGCAGCGACCGCCGAGCGCCAGATCCCCTCTATTACTCTCGTCAAAAGTGACGCATATGCATAGTGCGATGTTTTTGTGATTATAACTAATAATTATTATTATAAAAGCAAAAGTGAGTTTGTTTGTTTGTTACGCTTTCACGCTAAAACGCCTGAACGGATTTGGATGAAATTTGACACATGGGTAGACCATGACCAGGACAGAGGACATAGTATACTTTTATCCCGATATTCTCACGGGATCGAGACTTATTTATTATTTATTTATTAACTATGGATGACTTACAGCTAAAACAAACAGAATAAAAAATTGTATGTGAGATAGACAGCCAATTAAAAGTCTTCACTTGTAAAAACAGATTGGAAATAAAGAGTGTGAACAGCACAATACAGCTACCAAAAAAAAAGAAAAAAGAAACATGTATAACATTCAAGCTTAAACAAAATTCACATTTCATATTCAATACAAGAATAAAAACCTGAACATACAATAACTTAATGAAAAAAGTCAAGGCTCAGGCACTTTCTGGCATATGCGGATGGAACCGCGGGGCGCAGCTACTTAACTATAAGTCCAGGTCCACTGTTTTCCATCGCCGATATCAGCGATGTCCAAGAAAAGCTTAGAAAGTACATATGAATTGAAAAATTTACATTGGTACTTGCCCGGATTTGAACTAACAACTTCGTGCAAGAGAGTCGAGGCCATAACCACTGGCCCATCATTAAATTTTTTGCTTATTGAATTTGGCTCCCTGTGCAGGGCTTGCATGGAGGCAGAGCAAACCGCTGCGCATATACTCTTCGAATGCACAGGCGTCACCCACATTAGAACAGAAACCCTTGGGTCACCCAGATCCTACACAGAGATTCTAAACAGACCAGGACTTGTGATCAATTTCTGGAGGGAGGTGGGCTGGTTGGAATAACCACTAAACGGCTGCCATGGCCCACGCACAATGGTCCACCTGAAGGACTAAGTACGGAAACCAAACCCTTTAAAATAGAACATAGAACTCAAAAACTACCGAACTGATTTTCATACGTTTTACACATGGACGGAGTGATTCATAAGGAAGGTTTAGGTGTATAATTCATTAAGGATTGGAAAGTTATTGTAAAGGAAGGCATTGCGAGGAAACCTATACGAGTATGTTCTAGAATAAAGAAAATATGACATGTGGCTTCCAACAACCCGTACTGGGCCCGCGTTGTGAATTACGGCCCACTCCCCCTCACAGACAGGACGGCTGTGTCCCACCAGTGGGAACAATATAGGCTGATTAATATGCTGATGTACTTGTAACACACTGAGCCCGCGTGGTGGATTACGGCCCACTCCCTCTCACAGACAGGAGGGCTGTGTCCCAGCAGTGGGAACATTACAGGCTGATTATTATGCTGATTTAACACACGTGGCCCGCGTGGTGGATTACGGCCTACTCCCTCTCACAGACAGGACGGCTGTGTCCCAGCAGTGGGAACATTATAGGCTGATTATTATGCTGATGTAAAATATGGCATATTTTCAGTTTTCATGATAACGCTAGCGCCTGGAAACCCTTCTATTTGCGAAAAACCGCTTCTTATTTTCTGTAATGGGAACAAGGTTAAGAAGGTTTAGAAGTTTTGTTTCGAAAAATAATATCTCATCCTTTTCCCAGTATTTGGGATTGGCTTTCATAGCAACGGGGCTCACATGGATGCCGGATGTGCCCTGCGGCTTGGACCGCGTAAAAACTATTTAATTTTCCGGGAAAAAAAAACTGATATACTTTTCCAGGTAGCCGCATCTCTGCTGAGTTTTACCAGAATTGGTTTCACCAGTCATATTCTCCCCATTTTTAATATGGGAAATGTTTTTATTTGAAAAGTTCACAATTTTTTTGACAACTTACAGAGTACATTGAGAAGCACGCAATTTCTTTCAAAAGTTCCAGATACTTTATTCCATATTAATTTCCAAAGTACGGTTTCATCGCAAAAACATTAATAATCAAACGCATTAATCTCGGAAAAACCGCTTCTTCCGACTCTAGTTACAAAAAAAAAAGTATTCTGATTTTAAAAATCCATCTCTGTAAATCCGTCCAAGTAACATGTTGGTTTGTTAGGGTAGATTTTCAGTTTCAAAAGTAGAATCTTTTTGCTCCTATTCGCGTATACACGACTTAAAATTCTAAACTATCCTCGAAAACGGAAATGTAAAACTAAAATGTCAGTTTGGTTGCTAATTCATAATTAGTTTCTGCGAAATGTGGGTAGTGACACGTGTTTGTGTTGTCCAGTTTGAATTTAGAACTTGAGGGTTTGTGTTGCAACGGACTGTTTGTTTTATTTTAGTCTTTACGAAATGGTAGACCATTTTTAAAAGGTTTTGTAAATGGTGTTTTAGTGCATCAACAGCTTGGTAAGATTAGTGTATCACTGTGGAATAATCAATGTCCATAATTATATGGGAAGCAGACTCTTTCAGTTTGCCAATGATAACAAACTGCAAAAGTCAACCTGTGTGCCAAGCATAGAAATATTAAAGCAAGAACTTTTCTAATAATTTGTATGTGAATAGTAGCAAAAGGTAATTTTTCATATTTATTTATATAACGATTACTTACTGTACTAAGTTTACACCAAAGCGTGTAGCAGTTTACACCAAAGCGTGTAGCAAAAAAACATTTAACAAAAAAACGCTTTGTACGTGTAAGTTTAAAACAAAGAGACAGAGAGAGAGAGAGAGAGAGAGAAAGTGGCATGTAGGGGGCATAACACTTATCCTTACGTGAAGATTTCTACCAGTCAACTCCTACCGCAAGCCGCGTTAAGGAAGCCCACTAAATTCAATTTTTTTTACGTTTTTTGCAATTCAAAGGTCAGTGTCAAGGTTGCTTGATCAAAATATTATTCACAACCTTAGCAAATATGTATTTACAGAATTATAATAATTAGAATCATTAATCATCTCTTAGTTAGATTCGTTCCTCATGAACAAATAATATACTGCGCCACGTGGTGTCACACACATAATTCCCGATCTCTTGGGAATATCGGGATTAAAAACTATCCTATGTTCTAACTCAGGTCATGGTCTACCCATGTGTCAAATTTCGTTTAAATCTGTTCAGCCGTTTTAGCGTGAAAGCGTAACAAACCAACAAACTCACTTTTGCATTTATAATATTAGTTAGGATTTGATATTTAGATTTTTTTATTTATATTTTTCTCCACCGTGACATTCTGTGGAGTCTTACACTACCTAATTAAGTCCCTAAGTGCATAGCGCTCAAAAAGTAGCTCAAAAATGGACGGGAATAACTTAAATGAACCATTCACGTAGTCACTAATCGAGATGGATGAAGTCTCGACCTAAAGTGGCTAAGAAAGTTTTACCAAAAAAAATATATATTTCCCTTGTCGGCAATTTATCCCGGGAAACGGTATAAATGCTTGGCAGAGGCTGATTACTAGATGTTAAATATTTACGACCTTTTTTTATCTAGCAATCAAGTTATTACTAGCATAAGTTGGGGGAAAAGGCTACAGGTTAATAAAAAGGTTTATTATGTAACTGGAAGGGACATGACATAATAGGTCTATTGTTATAGGACGAAAAGTTGAGAACAACAGATTATGGGTAAAAATGAAGCATCAACTCAGCTGTTATCAGACTCTTTTCATTCGCCATGTTTCACTGGGAATGAAACGTCTGAACACAGAATGAATCAAAATTAAAAATTAATTCAACCTTCACTAATGAAATGCCTCAGGCATCAAGTCCACCTGTATTTTTTTACTCATGCATAAAGTTTTAAAAATTCCTAAGTGAACCAACCCAATAATGTTATTCTATTCTCCATTTGAAAAATTCAATGAAAGGAGCGGATGAACGTACATTCCCATAATTTTGTCGGTGAATGAAACAAAAGTGAATATTCACTCGAGTCAACCATTAACTTGAGTGAAGCGTCTGATATCGAGTTTAGGGAGAAAGGCTACGGGTTGATAAAAAAGTTAATTATATAGGTACCTATTTGGACGGGACGTTACATCGTAGGTTATCATTGCTAAAGACGAAATGTTTGGAGCAACAGATGATGGGTGCAAATAAAAGATCAACATAGAGTTGATCAACCGTGAATGGTTTTTACAAAAAAAAAAAAACGCTCTAGGTGCAGTTTTTGGTACTTTGGTTTCAAGTAGAAATATAAATATATTTATTTCCAGCTAATACAATAACATACGAGGTGCATTCAATAAGTACTATCGGCCAATCTTCCGCATGCTCACCTCTAAGGTGATAATCGTATAGCACGGCTCACGACTCGATCGCCCGATGCAAGCGTTTTGGCCAATGGGATGCATGAAGCGTATTTTAGCCGTGTTTGTATTAATGTAATTATGTATAGTGTGTGTGACAGTCACACTAGGCGCGTGCTATGCTCACTTGTTTGTAAGACATTTTTTTAATGGGCACGGCCAGCGAGAGCGCTTTATGAATTGTTATTGTTGACAAGAAGTAATTTCGTACTAATATCTTCCGTTTGGTTTAGAAAATGTATTATTGGTATTGCTATACGCGTACCCTAAAAAAACTTTATTTAGCATTTTTGTTTACCACTTTGCCAAATTACAGCTTTCTAGTAAGAGTCTGTGAGCTAAGCCGGGGACAGACAGACAGACAGACGGTCATGGCGAAACTATAAGAGTTCCTTGTTGACTACGGAACCCTAAAACGAAGCAAGTTACGTAGTTTTGTTAGAAATTGTCATTTGCTATCTCTTTCTTTTATTGCTGTTTTGATTAAAATAGCAAAATTACTTACAGTAGTATTTGAACCATTACTTGGCGCAGTTTATACAATGTTATCAGATTTTTTTATTATTGCTGTCGCAACTTTTGCAACTGCAAAAAAATAAGTTCATTATCTAAGCACCATTGTTATTCAGTGGGAACGTCAGAACATCTGGTTAAACAATAGATCGGCTTTATAGAACGGCCATAAAATACGGTCGCAAAAAATTACGAAATATTTCTTCAACACACTTGCTTGTAAAGTGACTCAGAAATTCAGCTTATTATATAGAAGTATTTTTACTTTATATTTCTTTTATCAATATACGCAGTTTTTGTCCAAAAACAATGAATATTTTTGAGAAAAAAAAATTCGTTACATCAGATAAATCAATCATCAAAATTATCATCATTTCATAAAATTATATATTTTTCACTACATATTAACCTTAATTTGCTTATTCAAAACATTATTTTGTTTATTATATTTTTTATATAGGCTGTTTAGCGGTTTTTCCAGCGCCTTTATTTACACCTGCGGCGCGCGGGATAAACAAAACAAGCGCGGTATTTTCCAGAAATACTTGTTAACGTTTTCATTGTGTGGTTAATTATTATCAAAAATGTTGACTTCAATTAGGAAAGAAGAGCGAAGAGCAACGCGTAGATTTAACCCCCCGGAAATTCTAATCTAGGCACGAAACGCTAGTGACAGCCTGTTGCCTGCAAAATCTAGAGAGAAATACCTAGCGGCGTACGAAACTAATAACAATACCAGTCTCTTTTTTTCCTCTCAAGTTGAAAACCGTCGTATGAAACGCGCACACACTCGACTCCCTTATCGCGCTCGCTCGCCCTCGGCTCGCGCGAATAATACCGGCTCGTGCAGTGAGTAACCAACATACCACACATATTTATATTTTTTGTTACACGCCCTATACTCACACAAATTCATATTGTCTCTAATTGGACGAAACCAGGAAGGGGTGTGGTTTGTCACTAGCTGCGCTTGCCGCAGAAATATTTTCTAAAGTGAGCATGCTTAAGTTTTGCCAATAGTACCTAGCCTCATCGCCAGAGGGCGCTGTAGTCTCAAAAGAGTTTTACCACAGTGGAGCACATTCTTTTTTAATTCTTTTTTCAAATTTTCATTCCAATCCCTTCATTTGTTTTAATTTGACAACTTATGGATGCGAACGTGTCGATCGGTTTTACAAAAATGGAAAAAGAGCAATATCGTTAGGTGATTCGATTCCTATTTTTGGAAGGGAAAACGCGCATCGAAATCAAAGAGCGCTTGGATGCTGTGTACGGTGACTCTTCTCCATCGATGGCCACCGTCAAGAATTGGTTCAACGAGTTTGCACGTGGCCGTACGTCGGTTTTTGATTAACCACGTCCAGGTGCACCGAAAACAGCTGCTACGGAGGAAAACATTAAAAAAATCTATGATTTCGTATTGGCAGATCGCCGATTGAAGGTTCGGGAGCTAGCTGAGACTGTAGGCATTTCAGAAGGAACAGTGCATCATATTCTTCACGAGGAACTCGGCATGAGAAAGCTGTCGGCGTGATGGGTGCCGCGTTTACTCACACCAGAAAACAAGCGCAACCGTGAGACCACATGGGAGACGTGTTTGGCGCTGTTTAAGCGGAATCCAGCGGAGTTTTTGCGTCGTTTTGTGACCGTCGATGAAACCTGGATCCACTGGTACACACCAGAGACCAAGGAGCAATCAAAACAATGGATTCAGACCGGGGAACGTGCTCCAAAGAAGGCGAAAACTGTAAAATCGGCCGGAAAACTTATGGCCACCGTTTTCTGGGATTCAAAAGGTGTGATCTACATCGATTACCTCGAGAAGGGTAAAACAATTACAGGGCTTTACTATGCCGATTTATTGGGCCGATTCGACGCCGAATTAAAGAAAAAACGACCCCATCTGGCGAAGAAAAAAGTGCTGTTTCACCACGACAACGCACCGGTTCACACGTCTGCCGTTGCCATGGCCAAATTGGTCGAATTACGCTACGAATTGTTGCCCCATCCACCGTATTCTCCAGATTTGGCCCCTTGTGACTTCTTTCTGTTTCCTAATCTGAAAAAATCACTCGCCGGGAATAGATATGGATCGAATGAGGAGGTCATCGCCGCCACGGAGGCCTATTTTGCAGTGTTTGACAAAAACTATTTTTCGGACGGGTTAAAAAAGTTGGAGCATCGCTGGGCTAAGTGTATCGAACTAAAAGGAGACTTTGTTGAAAAATAAATTGCCACTTTTCCAAAATTTTCGTTTACTTTTTGTAGGCTAAGTATTTATTGAATGACCCTCGTACACAGTTTTATGGATAAAAAACATTATTATAAAAAAAAAAAAGAAAATACATTTATTTGCGGTAAACATGACGCAAAAAAGAAACAATTTGGGGGAGAATATGCGTCACATCCACGCAAAACGGCCAACGCTCAGCATAATGCTGCGACCCTATGCAAAACAGAGCCCCAGCGCTGGTTTTTAGCGATAGCCGGCGTAAATAGCACCCGAATTAAACAAAAATAAGTATACATTGAGAGCTGCTTGAAGTAAAGAAAAGTCTTGTCATTAGTCTTGTCAAAAGTCGTGTATTTAGGTGTGTTGTGTTTTAGTAAACACAGGCATTACTGCCACTTTTGGTAAACAGGGATGATGCTTATTTTCACAATTAAATGATAAATGATAAATGATTTTATTTCTGTAAGTAGGTTTTTACAAACACTTTTACACGTCAAAACATATTTTTTTAAACTAGATGAGGCCGGCGTTTCCTATCTGACTACTCTGAGAAGAAAGGCCGAAACAAACTCAGAGGTCACAGTCTCTTTTAAAGTCCAGACATAATCTTGGTCAGATCATGTGAAGACCATGTCGATTGGTGTCTGAAATGGTCTTTTGATGAAAGAACCACACAGATTGAGTGGACCTGTCCAGTCAGTGCACGCATTTGTCAGTCGTTGTGCAGCTCAACTCATAACTAAAGGAGCTCAACGATTCAACGAACAATACCAAAGAAAGGACATTTGGCTAGGCCGCAAAAAATACTCAAAACTGCCAGACCATATTAAAAACTAACTGCGAATAAAACAAAATTAAACAATGATCCACATAGTCTTCACATTTACAATAATTAAAACAATATAATACTACACAGAGTAAATGTTCATGTCATTGCATAAATAAAATTCATCAATGTCAATGTGTATATTCGGACATAATCTTGGTCAGATCATTTGAGGACCATGTAGGTTTGTGTCCGAAATGGTCTTTTGAGGAAAGACCACACAGATTTGAGTGGACCTGTCCAGTCAGTGCACGCATTTGTCAGTTGTCATGCAGCTCAACTCAAAACTTAAGGAGCTCAATGATTTGACGAACAATACCAAAGAAAAGACATTTAGGTAGGCCGCATAAAGTACTCAAACTGCCAGACCATCATTAAAAGAAAGAGACAAAAAAAAAAAAAAACAAACAATGACCCACATAGTCCTCACATTCCTAATAATTAAAATAATATAATATAATACTATACAAAGATTTATAATATCATTTATTTACATAACCAAATTACAAGATGATTATTAACATTAACTAAATTAAATTAAAACTAAGTTAGGCTTAAAAAAGGCCCTCGGGGCATTGTACCGAGGATGCTGGCGGCATTTCCTCGCTGAATTGCAATGCTGATGCGTTGCGCGAGAAAGCCGCCAGCTTTTCGGTCACCAGTTACATCAACTAGACGTTTCGCGATTTCCGCAAATAACTTATGCGCACTGGGACCCCACGGACCGAGGGTCTCTACGCCAAAGGGCACAAAGTTGTACTCTCTGCCAAGGCCTCCATATTTAATAACTTTCAGATTTTCGGCATTTTCTGCCGCTGCACCCGCTTTAGAAGTAGTCCGTTGGAGGTGGGACGGTGCCAGTGTGTCTACACAGGTAGCGTCCCACACAAGCATCCGTCCCAAACTCCACGGGACCAAAGACACACCATCAGGTCTTTTGCCATCATCTCTGACAATGCCAGTCGGCTCAAGAAGAGCAGGCACATTGATGCTGGCAAGAGACCGGCGGATTATGTCATTAAGTGTTGCATGTCTTGAAAAGCGGCTTGCACTTTTTTGACAACAAAGTCCGTGGTGACCCAGTCGGTCCACGTCCGTGCCACAAGGGCATGTGTGTGGAGTGCATACCGTGACCCCAAGCCGCAGACCAGTCGCCAGACGAAGCGAGGTCGGATCCAGGAAGGTACCGGTATATGGAGAAGGATGGGCATGTAGCCAATGACCGGCCTCTCTGGTTCCGACCGCCAAAAGTCTTGCGCGATCCGGACCTGAACTGCGGCTCAGAATCGATTTGTATGTTAAATCGCAATAAATATCGTCCCAGCTCCTCTGAGATTTTAGGTTGTCTGGAAATTCTTTACCCGGGCAAGCAATTTGAAAAGCATTCTTGGCATCCTCCAAGCCCGCAGTCTCATAGTTTGTGGGCAAAGCCCTTAGGACATTACCTATGAGACGTGACGTGCTATGGGTGGACGACAAAAAGGCTGGGGAAGCAACACTCGAAATTTTGCGGATTCCTAAACCGCCAAACCGAATAGGGAGGGATGCTTGTAACCAAGATGGTTCAATGAGCTGAATATTTAAAATCGTTTCTAAACTAGTTTTGACTAAATCGTCTATTGGTGAAAGCAAATTTGGATGTTTCCAAAAAGGGCTACAGCGAAGCACATAAGTAAATTTAGGGACAAAAAGGCAAAACTTTAGAATTATAAGAGCATAATGAGGACTGATTTCGAGTAAACAATTTGCGTGACTTTGGAATTTAGAAATAGTGTTAGTAATGTAATCAGGAAAAGATTCTTCAAAGATGGGAGAACCCAGGAGGCAAAGTGACTTTCTGTCTACTATTTTGATATTCGGTGCCAGAAAATTTAATTTGGATTTTAAATTATCCAAACCGTAAGAAGTTTTTTGAATGAAGAGTTCACATTTGCTAAAATTTAATTCTAAACCAATATTTTCGAAATTTGTTTTAATATCTGATAAGTCAGATAGCACAGTGTCCACATCGCCTCCCAGGGTTCCGTCATCCAAATACCAAACGTTAAATTTTGATTTTAAATTTTGAATAATCGGATTTATAGCCAAGCTAAAAATTGCTGGCCCGAGGGGATCGCCCTGCTGACAGCCGACCTCCGAAGAAAGTTCATGGGAACGGTAAATTAATTTTGAAGGTTCTGCGTAGCAGGTAAGCAGGTATTGATAGAGTTCCGGAATTTTGTTCTTAACTTCTGTCAGCATGGCATCCCTGTTTACTGAATTGAAAGCATTTTTGACGTCAATTTTGACTACAATTTCGCAATCATCATACGAAAGGTAGGTTCTTAAGGCATGGACGGCTGCCTCACACCCACCTTTCGTGCCAAATCCTAATTGTATAGGTTCGAAAACAGACTGTAATTTAGATTTGATATGTCTCACCGCAATTTTGGATGCCAAACGTCTTAAAGTTGACCCCACAGCAATGGGTCTCACCCCTCCGTCCTTTTTAGTTAGGGCGATCAAATTAGCACCAAATAAAAGTGAGGCAATATCAGCGTTGATTTTGCCTGAAAACATAAAATTTATTAATTTTGTAATAGAGCAAATAAGCTGCACACCTGCATCACCCACAGAATAAGAAGTTAAATCTTTTAAATGTTGGGGTGAGATTCCGTCCAGGCCGGCCGCTGAACCGGTTTTAAAAGAAATTATTGCGTCAATAACGTCTTTGCCTTCGATTTCGAGGCAGGCCTGGTCTGCTGTAGGAGAGTCGAAAAAATACGGGATCACGGGAGCCGGGGGATGTTTCGAATGCAAAGCCGAAAGGGTATCAGGAGTATCAGGCGACAACACGTCGTTAGTAAAAAGAAGACGTGCGGCGCCTTTGAGATCCCCGTCGGCAATTTTGCCTTCAATTAATTTAATTCTAGATAATGTTCCCCTCTTGGGAGAATCAAAAGGTGAAGATGTTTTTGTTAAACAGTTATTTTTGATTTTTTGGGTTAGAGAAATAGTAGCCTCATCTTTTTTGACATGCAAAGTGGTATACGAAAAAAGGAAGAGATTATGCCAGTCTACAATTTGGTTGCTCTCCACACATTTTTTAATCAAGCCTGAAAGGTGGTTTGCGACGGAGATCCTGGCGCCGCGCGGGACTCGTTTGATAACAGGCACATTATTTTTTAGGTAACTAAGGTACAAATGGAATGGGGTAGAATTTGGACTGTCGGAAACAGGTGCCGGTAAAGAAACTGGGTCTAAATTTAGAGCAGGGCCGTTCTGGCTAATACAAAGACGATGTTTTTTTGAAATATGAATGTTAAGACCCCTTTTTGATTGAAAAGATCTATCGCAATGTAAACAAATGTAATTTTGATTTAACGTGCCATCACCGGATTGGGTTGCGGTATGCATCCACTTACCAGAAAACAACACTTGAATAGAGAAAAACACTCAACTAAACACAAAATAGAAATTATCACTAAAATCATCAATATATCAATATATACAAAGTAAATATTCATGTCATTGTTTATATAGAATGTTATATAGAATAAGAAAATATAAATAGCTAGCAAAATAAAAAGAGTAAAAAAACAACATTCACTGTAAGTTTATTGGAGCAGCTCAATCCCAAGCCTTTTTGTCCTCAATATAATCTTTAACAGTATAAAAGGCTTTTAGACACAGTTTCTGTTTTATAAAACATTTGAATTTATTAAGGCTTAGTTCTTGAATGTGGCTAGGAAGTTTATTATAAAAACGTATACATTGGCATCTAAACGAGCTGCCTATTTTTTTGAGCCTGGTTGTAGGAACAACAAATTTGTGTTTGTTCCTAGTATTTACATTATGGATATCACTGTACTTTTTAAACAAATTGATATTTTTATGTGCGTACAAAAGATTTTCATAAATATACTGAGAAGCTACAGTCATTATATTAATCTCTTTAAATTTTTCTCTGAGGGAGTATCTGGGACTTAATTTATAAATTGAACGGATTGCCCTTTTTTGTAAAACAAAAATTGTCTGAATATCGGCGGCATTTCCCCATAACAGAATACCGTACGACATTACGCTATGAAAATAACTAAAGTATACTAAACGGGCTGTAGTAAAGTAAACTTCACTAGCATAAGCATTTCAGCCTTTTATGTTCCCACTGCTGGGACACAGGCCTCCTCTCTGTGAGAGGGAGTGGGCCATAATCCACTACGCGGGCTTAGTGCGGGTTGCTGGATGTCAACGCTGGTCTCCTCACGATGTTTTCCTTCACCGTTTTGGGAGCATGAAATAAAATATACAAAGTAAAGTGCCTGCCTGGGTTCGAACTTCACGACCTACAACTCGTAAGTCGGGGCCGATACCACTGGGCCACTATTGCTCTACTATAACTCACTGGAGTGAGTTCACTTGTTAAAGGTACATAAAAAGTCCCTCTCAAAATACCAACATAAAAAAAAAACTGCCAACTTTTCCCAAAACTTTTGGGAAAAGTTGGCAGTTTTTTTATGTTGGTATTTTGAGAGGGACTTTTTATGTACCTTTAAACCACCAATCAGTGTACCTTTAAGTATGTTTCAGTTTACATATATGGTCACCCATCCATGGACCAACCCCGGCAAGCGTAGCTTAACCTGATGGATCGACCCGTGCGGCTGTTATTACTCAGCCACGAGCTCTACGAACATAATGACGTAAAAATAAGCCCAACATTATCGACGTTATGCTCATATCACCCTTACATCTAAAACTACCACTTACAAAAACCCCACAACATACAATACGTTACTGACGCAATACCCATGTTTTACAAGACCCGAGACTACCCGACAATACCCGACAACTTACGAGCCGGTGGATTTTTTCCCTCGTCATCAACTACATCTCTCCCTTGGCATGTAACTTAGTACAGTTACGTGCAAATAGATGTATATGGGAGGCGTAGTCACTTGACATTTTGATTTTTAGGGTTCCGTACCTCAAAACGAAAAAAGGGACGCCTTTATGAAATTTGTATATATAATCATGAATTTCTGTGACAAGGACGGGACGTGTAAAGTAAATCGATGAATTTTGAATATCAGGGTCACTTTTGGGGGCAAATTAGAAAATTTAAAAAAACATGCTGTCATAAGGCAAATCATTGAATTTAATGTTTTGTGTTGTAAATTAATTTGCATGCTAATAATAGGTAAAACGGGCTGGTGTCCTCAACTCCACGTCAATGCGCGTATTTTGCGTACGGTTGGGAAAACAATTATTCGATCGACCCCAGCTCCTCAAGGAAGGCCAGCAACGCCTTGATGTTACTGACAATCTCTCGGAGTACGACTGTCTGTGACTCCTATGACAAAGAGGTGTTTGTTAAATTTCCCGTGGCCTGTAATAGCTGCTGTAACAGTGCGCAGTTGTACTTTAGTTAGTCGGAGAACCCGTTTCGTGAGGCGACCATCAATTGTAGGGAGTGCTTCCTTGGCCGGCCTGCACTCACTTTGGTCCGACCATAGTTTGAGATGTTTATCTCTGGTGCGTTTCCTTACCAGAGTGCGTAAGTACCTGAAGGGGAGTGGCACGATGGGTTCAGGTCCCACTGGTGCCATGCTTGACCCCCTTCTGGCAAGTTCATCGGCTGCATCGTTGCCTAGCGAACCGCTGTGTCCTTTAATCCATTGAATGGTTATGTTGTGTGTATACTATAGTAACCATGGGTGGGAAGCACGTTCAAAATTATTTATACACACAAACTCTCATACAGTACTTACATTCACATACACACAACACCCTCACGCATTCCCACACTACACTACTCACAAAATACTACAATAAAATCACCTTACATTAAACTTCACAATTAGAACCACCTTTTATTATAGTAAAATTTTACCTCTCTATCTAAACTGTCTGGTGTGGCAAGTTATTGCCCCTTACATTTTTTTTATTGTGGACGGTTTATAAGGTGTCTGTAGTCTGTCTTAGGCTTATATTGCAGCCGCGGATATTGTGTGTCGCGGGCTTTAGAGAATCCTGCGGCTAGTGACAGCTAATGATGGCTGTCAGACGTCATAGTGCACCGGCGCCGAACGGAAGCATTTCGTCTCACCGCAAACCACGTTTTTTTCAATCTCAATTCATCGCGCCCGCAAAAACCGCAAACTTTATTACGTTATCCCGTAATCCTTGGGGATATACTGTGCTACGTTTTCAAAATTAAAAATAATAACCCGCGTCCGATTAAATCCAAATATAGACTTTCAAGTGACCAGTGTACGGGCAAGCAAGGTGCAGTGTACCTGCCCAGAAGGATTCTTGAAGACTTTCGCCAGGAGAAGCACAGGTACCGCTTTGCATTATTTGCTGGAGTTAGGCTACAAACGCCACCTGACCGTCACCAATTCCTCTTTGAAAGTTTGCTCAAAAAAAAAGGCAAATTGAATTATTATGCATTCCAGATAATAATTTTTCTGTCGTCCTCGACCCGCAAGGATACACGGCTATTTACACGCCTGTCCCTCCACTTTTTGCTAATAGTAATATGAATAAACTGTATCAAGACGCCGCTAAATGTGATAAATGTTCAAAGGGGGTGAGCCTGGAGATCTGTCATACAGGTCCCGAACCTAGTTCAGACTCCAGCTCTCACGAAGGTTTAGCTTAAGGCAAATTTGTAAATACAAACTACTGTAACAATGTACCTTGATGAGAGAAATAAACTGTATTATTATTATGTTGTTGAGGCTACCCACCTATGTGACTGCTTAGCGCTTGCAAGACAGCCATGCTGTCTGAGAGTATGCGGATCGAGTGGTCCTTAAGTTCCCTGGCCATGATGGCTGAGGCGGCCAGAGAAATACCTATGCACTCGGCCTGGAACACTGTGTTATGGACCCCCAATGGTGTGGCTATGCGTATGTTGAAGTCCTCCGAGAAGATGCACTGCACATTTTGCATGCCATTGTATAGAATCAAGTTTTTATAACAGCTGTGCTGCTGGGGAGTTTGTATCGCCACTTCTTCCCAGCTAAAGCACAAAGCTAAGAAGTAGTGAAGGGCGGGCGTTTTTGGGGGACTGTCTAGTTTTGACGTTCAAAAAGTGATTTAAACTAGGCTGAGACCTAGTTTGAATAAATGAATTTTTATTTTGATTATAATACTCGTATACACATAAAACCTTCCGGAATAAATATTCTAAATTGATCAAAATCAGGGTAGGTAGTTTAGAAAAAAAGTAAGCGGACACCCTTGTAATTGCAAATAAATTATCAGCCATTCCATACATTTGGGTCGAGTAGGTATTGAAGTTTTGTATGGGACATTTGATGGAGGAAATTAGTTTAATGGTTGTACCACACCCTTTAATTTGCTCACACCTTTCTGATACACGCTGTAGACATATTTAGTGAAATTATACCAAAAGGATTTTTAACGAATAACGACGACAACAGAGTACAGATTTTACATACATACCTACATACATATTATTGACGCTGACTATACGTCACACGGCAGATATGTATTTATCTTCTGTATCGTGTATCGTTTCTTGGTACAATATGTATGGGTATTACAAGGTACATATTTGGTAAAATAAAAGTGGAGATATTTATGTTACGACGACAACAGAGTACAGATTTTACATACATACATAATTTTGACGCTGACTGTACGTCACACGGCAGATAATAATATGTATTTATCTCCTGTATCATGCATCGTTTCTTGGTACAATATTATAGGTATTATACAAGGTAAATATTTGGGAAGTTAAAGGTGGTGATTTTTATGTTACAGCGAAAGCGTCACGGTAGTCTACGAAATTAAAATTTTCTTACGTTTTTGCAATTTGCAGGTATTTATAACATATGAGACTGCAGGCAGAAGATCGAAACGAATAGAAAAGTGTTTAAAGCAATATGCATTTTTAATGTTTCATAGCCAAATGGCACATACGGAACCCTTATAATTTTATTAGTACATATTACTTTAAAACCTATATGTTTTTTTTTTTCAGTCACCAGCCTATGATTTCGGACGTTTATCAAACTTGTTCGTAGTATTTTTTTTTAGGAAAACGTATAGGTACTTTTACAATGTGAGCACCACATATCTATCACATAATTTATTTATCTGTCATTGCTTCATTTTTAATTCTATTTTTTTACCTATTTTGGTATAGTAATTTTATTCTAGATGCATCGTCTTCACATATAATTATATAATATTAATGTATCTATAAAAAATATTGTACAATATTTAAAAGAGTAAAGGTGGAGTTTCTTGCCCATTCTTCTCCATACGAAACTACCTTTTGGAAGGGGCAACTAGAATCAATTCTATTTTTTTGTAAATTTTGACGTTCAAAAGTGCCTTTTATGTGCCTATTTGAAATAGATACTTTGACTTTGCAGAATTAGGTAACCATAGCTAAGTTTACAGTACACAATACACGACCAAAAACTCTTTCATTTTCCTTATAATACTGTTGAAAACTAAAGGAATAAACTAAGCACTAAGTTTTAGTTACCAACTAGTTACCTTTAATGTGGTTTAAAAAACTTTTACGTGGGTTGAGAATAGAAGCACTTAAAAGTTACAATATAAAACTAGATACCTATTGATTTGCTGACTGCCTCGTTGGTCTAGTGGTCGCAAGCGCTGCTGCTGAGCATGAGGTCCTGGATTCGATTTCCGGGTCGAGCAAAGTGTTATTGGGGTTTTCCATCTTGAATTTCTCAGTAGTTCGAAGTCTGGATTTGTGCCCGTTTGATGGCAGTAGGCTCGCCCCCTATTACATGAGGCTTAAATACAAGGTGTCGTTGCATCCTCGTCAAATTTCAGGAAGCTGCTATTAAAGACATATATAATCAAATAAAGTTACAATACCTGTTCAATAATTAATACATACTTGTTTTTTTTTTAGTTATTTAAGTTTGACAGTATTTTAGAATACACCACTTTCACAAAACAGAATCACCCCGTTTCGTATGCGGTAGTGTGTGTGTAAAAGGGCAGTTACAGTGCGGTATCACACGCGCCGCGTTTTAACATGCGTGTCACACACATGCCGATTTCCGAAAATTAGAAAAAAAGAAAAAATACCTACTTATTTTGTTATTGAATCGAGTCGAGAATCATTAGAATAGTTACCTCCTTGAATTTGACAAGGATGCCAAACGACACCTTGTATAAATGGCGAAATGTGAGTGTACTATAGGTACATCTCTGTCTAACCCTTCAGGGAATAAAGGTGTGATGTTCTGTGTTAAAAGTTACAATACAAACTAGATATTGATCTGTTGGCTAGCTTTAACACTGACGTTAAGCTGGGTGGTAGGTGGTAATTATTTATAAACTATTAGTTACTACTAAAACCTCGAACACGGCTGTACATAGGTTAATATGTATTATCACGCTGCTTCATCTAGCTATACAGCGTGCATCATAAATGTGCGTTCATATTTAACACGTTCAGCAGGCTTAACACGAGAACCGTATTCGCGTTTTGTCGACGGAACAGTAGAGAAAAATGACGTTTTCGTGTAGACAGTTGACAGTTTTCTACCGAAAAATGTACACAAGCGATTTCTATTCTACGGTAGAGTAGAAATAGTATGGAGGCACGAGGAACAGGGTGTAAAGTTCACTCATCCTCCATAGAAAAGGGAGGATCCTCCGACCAGACGGGTGTCGTGTCTGGTGGGCAACTGCCCGACGGTTGATGTCGGGATGTTGTATATATGCTAGTTGCGCGGAAAACTTTTCTTGCGCGATGCAGGATTTTGCGTGACGTCAGTGTGTTGCGTAGTTCGCATGTGGTGATGTAGATGCCGCCACAATAGAAAGCGTCTTGCTAAGCTTGCTGGACAAGTCTTATAGGCGTCATAACAATAACACTTCTATAGTGTCTTGTTCAGTGTCCTTGAAAGCGTTCAGGGTGTGTAAATGATTATGAATGCTAATCCATTGCTGGATATGTTCGAAAATTTGTCTGCTCACCAACGTAAATAACACAATGAACGTTATTGAACTGTCAAAATGAAACCGATTGCTGCTGATTGTTACGCAATTGTCGGTATTTAAGTTTTGTATGGGATAGCTGATAACGTTTTCGCGATTATGATGTTAGTTCCATGGAGAAAGTTGTCCGAACCCGTATGCTGAGATAGGAGCCTTTTTGGCATCGCACAAGTCGTTCTTATCGATTTTCTTTGTTGTTTTTTGTTTATTCGAAGTTAAGTTTTAAATGCTTTTTTGTTTTGTTTACTTTTGTATTTCTTGTGCGTGTCCCAAATAAAATATTTTTCTTTCTTTCTTTCTTTCTTACATATAATGAAATTAAAAAGAAAACTATCACAGCTAAGTGGGCTTTACAAGTTAACGAGTAATATTCAACCAACTTAAATTTGCATTTGGAGAATTAGCCGTGGCATATATCGATGTATGGGAGAGCATGTTTTTCAACTACAATGTTAATTTGATTTTGGGATAATTTCATCCAAACTTTCCAACTACGGAAGCCTTCATTGTGCATGGTTCGACACGCACTTGGCCGGATTTTTCTTATCAGGGGCCGGATTAAAAAAAAAATCAAAATATTTTATTTCACATAAACCTACATGGGCACTTATGAAACGTCAGAAGTTAGCTGTACGGTTCCAATTGGTCGTTTCCTATGGAGAAGAACCGGCAAGAAACTCCACAGTCACGTTTTTATAAAATAATTGGCTTTTACAATGTTTTCAAATTACAGTGTTAATAGGTATGGGAGGACAGTGTAGGCCTGTCAACAGAGAGACAGTAGATTTGTAGAACATTTTCTAAAAAATAGGAAATAGTCTTCAAATCTACAGTCTATTAAGCCTACAACGTTCTCACATTCACAAAATATAAAAGAATCTTTGTAAAATATTAATAAAATCTAAAAACCTATTTAAATCAAATGACATAATTGCCATTACAACTTACACAATACTGAATTAATATCGTGTCCACAAAAGCCACTAATAAATAGTTGAAATTAAAATTGCAGGTAGGTATATAAAATGTTACATAACGAAAAGATTATGTCAAGGAAGTATGTAAAAAAATAAAAATAAACATCGTAATTTGAGAGCAGTTAATAGACATTTACATAGTTATGCCGTTAATGAGGTACCAGGGAAGCTACATGTGCAGAAGAAATTGATGCCAAACTTCCTCGTCTTTAAAGTATTATTGATTATTGATAAAGACACGATTGATGAGGGTTTTGAACTCCTCGTCGCTAAGTTCTGTAATCGACTTTGGCAACTTGTTATATAAGCGGATACTGATGCTATGAAATAATTTGTTTGTTTTTGTTAATCTAAATTTGGGTATGACAACACAAACAATGTCATGTTTACTACGTGTACTCGTATTATGTTATTGAAATTGCTTCTTTTTTGAAAACTCCTAAGTTTTTGTTCAGTTTGAAACTCTGTAAATAAAATATAAATATAACCAACATTTCTAATACATGCTGTATAATACAGTGCGGTAGTCACTTTTTGGCGGTCTTATTTGAGGAAGCAATTTAATTTTATTATCTATATGTCGCAGCCAACTAGCTTAATTAGCCGTTTAGTTAACTTCCTAACTCTGTCGCAGCCATCTGGTGAAATTAGCCAGCTAATTGGACGCCTAGGCCGTTCATTAAACGCCGGCACCCAATTAAATAGCTGAAGGACAACTAGACTAGACTTCGACCAACCACGCGCGCCGAAGTTGTAGCAGTAACTAAGCCAACTCCGATCAAATGGGTTAGGTTAGAATTGTGACCAACCGCGCGCGAGCCGAGCGAGCGAAGCGGCAATGACCGCCTACCCCAGGGCGGAGGACATCCATGAGGATTTTCCACCCCGGAACAAAAAAAAAAGGTTAGAACTGTGAACAACCACGCGCGAGCGGTGCTGCGGCAGCGGCCGGCGAGCGCTACTTCTAACGATTAGGCTGTTTACTAAACGGCTAATTTAGCTAGTTGGCTGCGACGTCGGTGCTGGCGTTTAATGAACGGCCTAGGCGTCCAATTAGCTAGCTAATTTAACCAAATGGCTGCGACGTATACATATCTTTGGTAAAGCACCCTTAGGTTGGGTTTCCACCAAAGCTATGTATAGATAATAATAATAATAATAATAATTTACAACAAGTCCATTTACAATATTATTATTGTCTGTATTTTAAACTATAAAAATATTATAATCAATGCGAAAGTAACTCAATGTCTGCCTGTCTGTCACCTTCTCACACCTTAACAGTTTTTGATGAAATTTTGCACACAGGTGTTAGTCCCGGTGGTACGTTCGTTCAATAATTATTACTAGCTACGCTCTGCGGTTACACCCGCATAACTCTGGATTCCGTAAGAATATCGGAATAAAAAGTATTCTATGTCCTAACCGAGGTCATGGTCTACTCATACGCCAAATTTCATTGAAATCTATAGAGCCATTTTAGCGTGAAAGCGTAACAAACAGACAAACTCACTTTTGGATTTATATTTCGCAACAACTGCCGTGCTAGTGCTGACTTAAGAACACGTGAATTAAGTGTGTTCCCCTTAACATAAAGTCTTTTCTGGGCTGGTAGATATGTTCGTGCACATGTTCATGTAGCCAATTAATGTATAGTTATTGTATTTTTAAGTTATTGAGTTTACTAACATAGGCTAAGTTCATACTAACACTATATGGATCCCTGGTCTGAAATATCTTTTTTGAATTCGAATAAACGGCAGGTGAAATCACGGGGCACAGCTAGTAATTGTGTATAGGTAAGCAATTATGCAATATTTGATTTAAAATTTATTTGAATTCCTATCACCGATTCAATAATATTTGCTAAATAATTAGTAAACACATGCGTCAAATGATGCATACAAACCAAGCTCATAGATGCATTGATGATTATCTCTCTGTTATCCGTAACTAATTACCTATTAATCACTAAACCGTATTAGGCTATAATCTGTACAGTAATTTGGGTAAATTCGAATCCTATAGACTTCCGTTAAATACCTAAGGACTTCAAAATTTATGAAGATGAACTAATGTATGCAACAAATTGTGAGGACAGTGTCAGGCTTTTATTTTTTACAAGCTGCGCCCCGCGGTTTTCACCCGTGGGAATATCGAGATAAAAGTATATTATGTCTTAATACAGGCCATAGTCTACCCGTGTGCCAAATTTCATCCAAATCCGTTCAGCCGTTTTAGCGTGAAAGCGTAAAACAAATTCACTTTCACATTTATAATTTTATATATATGACGGAAAAGGTACGTCTCTCTCGTTATCATCAGCCATATTCTAACTGCTGTGGGCGTACAATGGGAAGTGTTGGTTATTGCACAATAGAAAAACCGTTTGCAGTTAACATCAAATTATAATTTACGATCAAATAATCACACTGGCTATTCACACACTGTAGGTACACGACACCACTTTACGGAACGCGCGACAGTTTCTAAACGTATTCACTCCTTGACCGCCTCCGAATAACTGCACTTAACTCCGGTCAAGCGTTATGTTGTAGACTCTGTCGAGCGCCGCTTGGTGGCGCTGGCGTCCCGATTAGTCAAACGAGTGACTAACGTATTTCCGACATATACTACTGCCCGCGGCTTTGCCCGGGTAAAGGTCGGAAATAATTTCACGGGAACGTACTACCGTGATGCATGTCTATGATCTATGTCCTAACCCAGGTCATGGCCTATTTTCATCTAAATCTGTTCAGCCGTTACGGCATGAACAGATTTTTTGGGGTTCCGAACCTCAAAATTAGAAAATGAGGATGACTTCGTTGTCGGTCACCACCCTTTTTTCAGGAACGCGTGGAGGCATCAAGTTAAGTAGACATCAACAACTTATATCTACGGCCCCTTAGAGATATAAAGAAAATCAAGCCTCCAAGTAAACGCAATAAAAGAATACGGCCATTTGTGCCACATTGTTGACACTCGGAAATAAAATAAAGGCTATATGGTACTTCCCTTTGACCTAGCAGCAGGAAGTTGGGCGAGAAGCAAGGTTTTACAGTTCAAGTAAATAGAAAAATCCGAAAATTGGTAATTTACGGTAAATACTTCATGAGAATAACGTCACACAAGTTACAGAGGCATCTACATACTTTTCATCCACACTCAATACACAATAGTTCCTATGTACTTTCCGTACAAAGCCGCGGGCGGTGTCTATCGCATAAAACTTTCAATAAAAAACGACATAAAATGATTTCGTTTATTTGTCTGTCCTTGAAGAAAGTTTTGAGTATGAATGTCGATGGCTATAAGAGTAGGGGAAGACCAAAGAAACGATGGATGGACTGTGTGAAAGATGATATGGCTAGAAAAGAGGTGACTAGATGGCAAATAATAGAGAAGTATGAAAAACAAAAACAAGTCGCGCCGTCCACAAAAAAATTGGGATAAGGTCAGGAGAATGATGATGATTTGTGACTTTTTTTAGGGTTTCGTACGTCCGAATGAAAAACGGAACCCTTAAGGATCACTCAATCACAGCCATGTCACAGCCAACTTGCTCCGAATTCAATTGGCCGATTAAGTTCAAATTTGGTACATGTATGAATTTCTGCGACCCAAATGCGTACGTGTAACGTAAATACATGAACTTGATTATGGGGGCCAGTTTTGGGCGGCAAATAAGAAATTTAAAAAAAATCCGTATCGTCTGACATACCACATGAAAGGGCTTACTGTGAGGTTCTCCATTTTTTATAATTTTAAAATACAAAGTTTTAAAGTTATTTAAGGAAATAGACGAAAATTGACTATTCACCATATACCATACCTATCTCCGAAACTACAGAGTCATCCGAATGTTTTGAAAAAAAATACACAGAAAGTAGGTTTATACTTATAGATGGGATCCTGCCGTTTTGCCGAAAATATTTTGCCAAAATTTCACTGCCCAAACAAATTTATGCAACCTTTTTTTATACCAATGCAATGTTTGGAATGATTTTAGTACGCACTATTTCATTTGGTAAATTTTTTACTTGGCAGAATATTGTCAAGGATAATGCCATTTAGGCATTTGGTATTTAATCAAATTATTAATTACAGCAAACAATCTTCAGACAATAAACGTTAGAGAATGTGATGTGTGAATGAGATGTGCTTGAATTTTTCTGAAACAAGTCAAATTGATGGTTACTTATGGAACTAGTTAGAGTAGGTTAATTATTTTAAATAATGGTTAGGTTAGGTTAGCACGACGACACGACGCACGAGCGAACGAATATATTATATAGAAAAAAGAACCGAACTAGTTAGACGAGGTAGAAATTTTTATTTTGAGAAAAATGAATAAATGTAATAATAAACGAAACCCAACTGAAATAATTGACTACATAAAAATTGGTAAAAGTATAGTGTTGGTAAACAAGTTATTGTTTAAACGTTCACTTGCCAAACATTAGGTTTGCGTTACAATTATTTGTGAAGAGATTATTTGCTAAGTAATAATTTGGCAAATGAATTATGCGAAAAATTGTTTACATAATCAGCCTATAATGTTCCCACTGCTGGGACACAGGCCTCCTCTCTGTGAGAGGGAAAAATTGTTTGGGAAGTGATAATTTGGCAATTTCTTTTCGATGAAACAAGGGAGACCCTTATAGATTACAGGAAAACCTAAAGAAGTCTACTAGTTAAAATAACATGGTAAAGGAGATGTTTGATTTTGGGTTACCACTATGTACACTATATAGATAAATAGGAAAAATATTGGGGTTTCATAAAAATACAAATAAAATAATTTGAGGAAGAATAAGGCGTACGAAAATGATTGTTTGGGAAGATTTTTAATATGATAACTCTATTTTTAGGGCAGCCATGACAGTTGTGTTCGTCATGACGTTTGACGACTTTGACAGTTTTAACTCTAGATGAGGAAAATTAATAAAATAAAATCATAAAACCCATCAAGTTGTTTTATTTGTATACTTACCATGACTGTGTTATCATCCTCTTAATATCGCTAATACTAGGAGCTAAATAGCATAAAGAAAAATTGTTACGGCCTAGTTGGCCTCTTCCCAGTTACTGTGTAAAGGAATAATAAATAGACTAACAATAACATGCAGTTGTCAGGTACCGCACAACTTACTGCTCTCCTATGAATATCGCAACTCGTTAAATACATCTTATTAAGTAGTTCCGGTGGCCATCTGTGGTCTTCGTCATCAATTCCACTCCACAAAATGGTGCTTTCTGAGAGCAAATGCACAAGTTACTATAAACAAAAACCTAAAGCACTATAGGTGTGCCTTTAAAATTTGAGGATTTCCCTCGATTTCTCTGGTCTGCCATCATCAAACATCCTTATCATGGGACCACCTTTGAAATATCTTCTTTCCAACAAACAAGAATCATCAAAATCGGTTCATAAACGACGAAGTTATCCGCGAACAAACATAAAAAAGCATATATACGGTCGAATTGAGAAACCTCCTCCTTTTTTGAAGTCGGTTAATTTAAAGCAAGTTCTGCTTTCAAATAAGCCGTACTTTTTATTGATTAAATACGTAACGCACATTGATTTTTTATACAGATATTTTGGAATGGAACTCAAGGTAAAATGGGTTCCTGCCGGGGTCGCGGAAAGGTACTTATGGGTCACCGAGGCCCCCGCAACACAGGCAACAGGAAGGAATTCGGGTGGGTTTTAGTCAGTAAGAGTCTGACACACCCTCCCGCTCAGCTCAGAGCGGGAGAAGTTATTTGATGATTTCCCACCCTAAAAAAAAAAAAAGGTAAAAGGGTTAGTTTACCGTATAATTTTTAAAAAGATTTATTTTTCAAAACGTGTTTTGGTAAAAACCAAGTTCTGAGAAATATGTTCAAAATTAAAATATATTTTTTCCGCTACCACAAACACAAAAAAAAATCTGTGATTTGGCATTTTTTTTTTTCAAGACTATCCTACTTTGGTCATTTGCCTCTTGGTCTACAGTATTGCCGAGTGTCATGTTCTAGGTTAAAACAAGAAATTTCACGTGGACGAAATCATGGTCAGAAGCTAGCAATAAATATTATTCCGTTTCTCTAGGCTTTCTATTAACAATTAACAACAACTTGTATAGACCATTATGTGGCAGAAAAACTCACATTTCTATTCAAAAACTCATTCTGAGTAAAAATACTGCAACTCTGTACAGGAAAAGTTATGATGAGAAAACTAGATTATTTACATGTGTACTCGTATGTCATATTTTCTATTTAGCGGCACAAAGCCTACTCGTATCGTAAACAGTGATGTAATATTAAAGTTACTGCATATTCTGCTTGAAATTGGTTTTACACTCAAATTGATGTAGGAGCAATTTCTATGAGCATTTTCCGGGATACAAGTGTTTTTTATGGTCTTGCTGAAACAAAATATAGGTAGGACGTGATTTATTTAATAAAAGTGTTAATATCTCATTCTCCTATTTGTGGATAGGTCAGCTGTTAAGGCGCTGACAAGACCCAATTGACCAAAATAGGCTTGTCTTAAGAAAAAAAATTGCCAAATCTGTATAGCTTGTTTGAAACACGTTTTGAAAAAAAAATCTCGATACAAACTAACGTTAAACTATCCTCTTACCTTGAGTTCTAATCCAAAATATCTGCATTATATATCAACATACGTTACGTATTTAATTAATAACAAGAACGTCTTATTTGAATACAGAGCTTGGTTGTTTTTTATTTTCGATTACTCAACTCAATTTTGAGTAAATTGAGAATTGCTTCATATTTTGCAATAAATTACAAGCGCTGTGTCATCGCGCTTCTCTTTCTTTTCTATGCAATCTGACAATGACCGCGGTTTAGGTGTTGTCAGCGTCTTAAAGATTTTGCAAGATTTATGAAGCGACATGCACTTTACTTGTGGTTACCAATTTTACAAACACCCTGTTAATGTGTGCGTGAAGATGAATAACGTCAGCACGTTACACACACACTTCCGTCTTCACCATTGTCTCGGATGGTACCGAGAGCTCCTGCGCTTACACACACTTTCACAGCGAGTTTGTACACTTGGTAACCACAAGTAAAGCGCGCGTCGTTTCGTGGGATAAAAATACCATAATTAATGACAAACAAGCTGGCATGCGATCAGGGGCAATTTAATATAACTGACAAAACATAGATTTTTGAAGACTTGACAAAACTGTCTCATTTTCCCGACAGGTGCTGTTTGATAAAGCACTAAACTGTATGAAGAAAACATGTCGATTTAGCGGGTTGTCGCTTGTCGTCAACATCCATTTGGTATTTTAAGCTACCTACTTGGCGACAAAAATAGCTACGGTGGTAGTTCTTCCCCGGACGAGCTCCTCCACAAAGAACTCTACTACGAAGAAAAACTAGCCAAGTACGTGTCGGACCACGCAAAATGAAGGGTTCCGTAATTGAGAAGTTGGTATGAATTTATCCCAAAAACAAACTTAACATTCATTCATCAATGTTTCAGATATTCAAAATTTCTACTATATGCCGATGACCTTATTTTTTTTAGAATAATTCAAAATAAAACTGATTGTACTTTATTCCAAGACGATTTGGATAGATTCTCGGCATACATAATCAGCCTATAATGTTCCCACTGCTGGGACACAGGCCTCCTCTCTGTGAGAGGGAGCGGGCCGTAATCCACCACGCGGGCCCAGTGCGGGCCCGGGTGGATTCTCGGCATATTGTACTAAAAATAAGTTAAAGTTAAATATCCTAAAGTGCTCATCTATAACATTCAGCAAAAATAAAAATATTATAACTCACACATACAACTTAAATAACACCTCATTGCATAGAGTCACTGTGATCAGGGACCTTGGGGTACTTCTTGATAGTAAACTTCACCTGGATCAACACATTGATAAGATTATTAGTAACGCGTTTCGCATGTACCTATGGATTTGTAATGAATGAGATGCATGACCGATTTTAAACGTACTCGCACGTACATTCATTTATATAAATCTTTGGTAAGATCACAATTAGAGTATGCTGTAATGGTATGGAATCCCTTGTACAAAAAATACATAGATAATCTTGAAATCGTTCAACGAAAATTCCTTAAAGCCACACATTATCGTTGCTTCCGAAAAAAAAATCCTACGTTGATTTAATGAAATATTATAGATTAACTACTTTAGGTATTAGACGCATATTTTTGGAAACTAAGTTTCTCTATGATCTGTGTAACAACAAATATGATTGCTCAGAGTTAACAAACAAATTGTGTACCCAGAACTGTTATGCAGCGTGGGGTGCGTGGACGCCCGTTATTTGCAGTATCCTCTTGTCGTACCAACGCAGGTGTCCGCGCACCTCTACGTCGTTTAGCAAAAAATTATAATACTCTTTTCTCAGAATTAGATTTATTCTCTTTGTCAGCTAACAAAATTCGAATTGATCTATTTAAAATGATCGAATAAACAGATTATAAACCGTATTTTCTTTTTATAATATATGTATAATTTTTAGTATCATAAGAATAAGATTTACTCATTTGTACGATTAATTAGTAATGTTGTACTCGTGCTCTTCCAAATTTCAATTCTAATATGTAATATGTGGATAACGTAGTTAGTTACGCACTGATATACCTAGATTATTAGCTATTGTTAACCATGTATAGTTTGTAATTGTTGGTTTTCCCTAATAAATAAAATAAAATAAAAATAAAACATTGTAGTTGAAAAACATGTTCTCCACATACATTAATATATGCCACGGCCAATTCTCCACGTGCAAATTTAAGTTGGTCGACTATTACTCGTCAACTTATAAAACCCACTTTGCTGTTATAGTTTTTCTTTTAATTTCATTATATGTACCACGGTCATGATTTTTTTCACATCTCCTTAAATAACCATTTAGCTGGCAGGGGGTACACTTGACTCTAACAAAAGTTAGTACTGCTTAATATTACGCAAGCGGATCCTTGAATCGAAAAGTGGTGTTTAGAGACCCACAATATATTTGAATGGCCTATCTAACGATATCCCACACTATGGGTTAGACGAGAAAAAAAAAATATCATCCCCTCATTACGTGCAAGCGAGGTACCCTAAAAAAAAATTTTAATTACCACTTTGTCGGCGTGATTAATATGTATAGCTATGCCAAATTACAGCTTTCTAGTACTAAGCGTCTCTGAGCTACAGCTAGGACAGTAAGACAGACAGACAGACAGACAAACAGACGGACATGGCGAAACTATAAGAGTTCCTTGTTTATTACGGAACCCTAAAAAGAACGAAAGAAAAATATAAGAGGGACACGGACTCTTTCAAAATGAGAGCATATTAAATACCTTGATGCATTCCATAGGTATCCACCATAAGGTCCCGTGTATGGCCGCGTCCTATTTAAGCAATTTTAAAAGCGATCGTCGCGCTCATGTTGATTGGAATCAAATTTGGTCATCTCCAAAAAATAAAGAAAATAAGTTATGAACGTTATTTTAAACAACAATAAGTCTTTTATCGGTTGTCATTTACAAAATTAGTCAAATCCACTTGAAACTAAGGTAAAATCTGGTTTCAAAATACACGTCATTATCTAAATCAGTCAAATCCTTCGAAGTTTATTAACAAATTTAGTCAAATCCTTTCAGACAATCAGGAGCGAGACGTCAAATCCTGTCGGCCAATCAGGACCCCGAGTTTGTTTCAACTGACAGAAGTTTAAAATTACCATATTTTTTAGTGTTGGTAAAGTGTTCAGTCTGTGCTTATTTCGTGGCGAATTTTAATTGATTTACTACTTTAAAAATGGATAACGTAACATTTTAGTCAAAGAAACAACCACTCAGTTATCTTGTTTATCTTCTGATTTCATTTTCCTCTTACCAACTGTATTCCACCGTTGATGATCTCTGTCCTAGCTTTATGTTGTATGTTTCAGAATCAGTCAACTCCTAAGTGTTAAAAATCAAAAGTGGCTAGATCCAACTGTCTCAGTAACATTAATAGTCAAATCCACACATTGGTATCAGAAATAGCCAGATCCAGACTTTAAACTTGAATTACTCTAGTATTTTGTTCTAGAGGCATAGTTTTAGTTTTATAGAACAGTGTTGCCAATTATAACGATTTTTTGACAATACTAACATATTAATTTGTCTATGCAAGGATTCATATATTAATTAAAATTTGGCAATACTAACAAAATATACCCGATGGAGATAACCATATTTGATTCTAATCGACAATTATGTCACTTTGTGTTCGGTGAACCTGAACGCATGGTCGTGCCGACAGAGGGCGTTTTCCGGTTTTCTGGACAAAAGTGACATAAGCACGCAACGTATCGCTTTTAAATAGGACGCCGGGTGCCTCGGGCGATGCAACTTGCGTCAAGCGATACGCACGCGTCGCCTGTTTTCGTCCATCGCTACGCAAGTCGCGTTGCGATGACTCGTCATCATCATCATCATTCCAGCCGAAAGACGTCCACTGCTGGACATAGGCCTCCCCCAATAGGGAGGGTTTGCCATAATGCCATTTGCCACGCTTGGCAGGCGGGTTGGCGATCGCAGTATGGTGTTAAAATGCATAGAGACCGCTGCTGCCCATTCTCTAGTAGTCTAGTCCCTTAGTCGCCTTTTACGACACACACGGGAAGAAATGGGATGGTGCTATTCTTTACGTCCGGCACCGCACGGAAGACGCGATGACTCGTAGAATGCTCTAAACAACTTCTTCCATTTGTTTTTTCCACAGTCGCAAGACGCGTATCGCTTGAGCGTGTAGCTCGGGCCTCGGGGTAAAAGAATATCCATTAACTTACACAAAGCCTATTCTACATACAAAAAATTGTTTCCGATCATTTTTAACGGCCATTAGAGAAAAGAAATTCTTCTTGCCGACACGTGACGCAGTGAACTTTGAGGAAAACATTTTAAATAATTAGATTATGAGGCATTGTGATAAACTTGGCCTAGGTAATCAGCAAAAACCGGTCAAGTGTGAGGCCAAAGGCGTACCAAAACGAATATAGGTACAGGGTCAAATTATATTAGCAAGCCCGCAGACGTGATGGACATTGATTTTACGAGAACTTCTGACATATTCGTGTATCTACATGATGATTATCTAAACACGAAAAAATAAAAATGAAAGATTTGATGTTTTTTTGTGGGATCAACGACCTCTGGTAGTGTTGTTACTGGAAGTATCAGTTGAGAGAATCTGTTCATTTTAGTTTTCTCGTGTTTGGTTATTGATGCCCATCACGTCTGTGAAGTTTACACAAAAAAACTGATTTTTAAACTGATATTTCAAGTGACTACACCACCGGCGGTAGAAACCCAAAAAAAATATACAAATTATTATTTTTTTTGTCTTATGTGTAGATATCGATACCAATAGGGTATTTTACGATATACGAGAAAAAATCTATAAATATATTATTGAGATAGTTTAGGCAACAAGGAGTCGGAAAATGTTACTTTTAGTTCATAAAATAACAAAATAAATTTTAAAATTCAATTCAACGTTTTCAGTTTTTCTAATCTGTTAAAAAACACCATGAAATAGTAGCCGCCATGTTATTACGTCATACTGCTAAGTAATCTAAAACGTGTCAACTTTCAAGTGATAGTTTGATAATAGATCAGCGCATTTGTTTACATAGCCAAGTGACGTCATGACCACAGAGCAACATGGCGTCCACTGCGTCCAGCGTTTTCGTCAAACTATACTATGTACTGTGATAGATTATCGTATTTTGATCTACAACCGCGGCAGCGCAGTGCAAACAGAGGCGCTAGCACGAACGCGCGACACAATCATAACGTATATTGGAACGATTTTTGAATCGAAAATACAACTATCCTATAGAATTTTCCAAATAAGTATCACAGATATAAATAAAGTCTTAAAATTAAGTAAATAATATTTTGTGAAACATATCTTTTCAATTTAAAAATCGTTCGAATATACTTTACGTTGCTCCACGAGTTCGTGGTAAACCCATAGCACTTGCTATAACGTTAAATTTAGAATGCTCTCTGAATCTATTATGCTTCTTACATCCCTACATAAAAACTCAGACTTTCTTCTCATGCGGGTAGGCAGAAAATACGGCTAGCATGAAGCTTTCTATTTCTCCTCTATTTTAGAATAGAAATCTTTCGTCTACATTTCTCGGTAGAAAACAGTCAACTGTCTACACGGAAACGTCATTTTTGTCTACCCTTCCGTCGACCAAACGCTTCTCTACGGTTCTCGTGATAAGCCTGCTGCTACGATTCATACATATTACTCCTTTTGCTTCGTTAACGCTGGTCGTATAAGCACGCCTGTTGCAAGTAATACGCACCTGATCTTTCTGAAGAAATCAATCAAAACGACCCTAAGACGCTGACAACACCTAAACCGCGGTCACTGTCAGAATGCATAGAAAAGAAAGAGAAGCGCGATGACACAAAGCTTGTAATTTATTGCAAAATATGAACCAATTATCTATTTACTCAAAATTGAGTTGAGTAATCGAAAATAAAAAACAACCAAGTTCTGCATCCAAATAAGACGTTCTTGTTATTATTTAAATACGTAACGTATGTTGATATTTAATACAGATATTTTGGATTAGAACTCAAGGTAAAGATTAGTTTAACGTTAGTTTGTATCGAGATTTTTTTTCAAAACGTGTTTTGGTAACAACCAAGTTCTGGGAAATATGTTCAAAATGAACATATATTTTTTCCACTACCACAAACTATACATATTTGGCAATTTTTTTTCTTAAGAGAAGCCTATTTTGGCCAATTGGGTCTTGTCAGCGCCTTAATCGAACCATAGTGGTGCTTACCACCTTGCAATCAATCCTGATACTATGGTACTGCTAGCCAATCAGTGTGAACTGTTAATATTCGATTATCTAATCTGTTTTCATTATCCTTAACTAGTGGCTGTAGGCTTGAGTGTGATTTGCACAAACGAGTGTGGAGAATTGAATCTACGGCAAAGTAATTGATATTGTTTAAAATACGAGCTTTGTGTTGCCAGTATGACGAACGGAGTTGAGAAAGACGGTTACAATCTTTACCAAATCTGCCATTTACATTTTTTTGGCTATGATCCATGATGATGAAATGACTAGGCTCTTCTTTATTTTTAGGCCAATACAAGCATGATTCACGCTCGTTCTTAAGAGTGGCTTATCAATAAGGCCATCGTGGCTTTTTGGATTTGTTTAAAAAAATGTTGAACAGCCTTCAATATTACCTTTGATGGATTCAAAAAATATCATGTAAAGTAATTGAATAAGGTAGCAAATATAACCAATGTATTACATCCCATAAAATGCTAAGCAAGCTAAGTTAGCAAAACACATTATTTAATATTTTAACATACTTCGTAAGATAATACAAATATTTTCCTTTCGTATCCGTGTCATTAACTACTACTCGTATAAACTGGTTTGCGCTGATCCGAACCAGATACAACCAGATTCGGGAATAAATTTAAAATGGCCGCCATTAAAACTACTGGACTGTGCAAGCGATAATAGTGGTTTACTTGAATAATATTGTTTCGAACGAGTTTTTTTGCGGAATAGTTAAACTGACCAACTAACAAACTGGGTTAAAAAAGAACTATGGACCAGGATGACTGGAATTTTGTTGGTGGTTGGTACCCGATTGTTGGAAATGGACTCACAGTGGTGCCGATACTCTTGTCACAAATTTCTCTAAACTAGACCAAAAATCACCAAAATTTCATTCATTCCTGTCAAACGACGTTTCCCATTCTGAAATTAACTAAAGTGACATAAATTAACTATATTGTAGTTTGACAGCACTAATGTCATTTTAGTTATTCAATTTAATGAAAATGGCAATTTTGCTATTCTGAATTTGACGTTTTTCACCTAAAATTGTAATTTTCAAACTAAATCAGACCATTTTTAATCGCGATTAAAAAGGTGTGGAATAAAATTAGTTGTCATGAACTAAAATTTACAAACCACATTTCTCTTAGATTTCATAAAAGTTTGGATGCTTGTGGGTTTGGAAAATCTTAGATCAGTAAGGACGCTTATGTGATTGCAGCTGTTGTCGATGCGGCAGAAAGAAATAATAAAATTATTGATATTAGAACACAATACGAAATTCATTAGTGATAACGTAGAGGTATTTTTGTACTGAACATCTAATGACTTCATTATAATTTGGAAAAAGCATGAAAGTAGAGTAAATGCTCTGGAAATGCGTTCCTTGAGAAGCATGTGTGGTGTGACTATAAATGATAGGCTGAAAAATGATGTGATAAGGCAACGATGCGGTTTAAAGGAAGATGTAGTGACAAAAATTGAAAAGAGTATGCTTACATGGTTTGGTCATGTTGAGAGGATGAATGAAAGGCGACTAACAAAAGGTATTTACAAGGCAGATGTGAGTGGAAATGCCAGGAGGGTACGCCCCAGAAAGACATATAGTGACCTCATTAATGATGTTTTTAAAAGGGTCAGGTGCGTAGTACTCGCAACCAGCGTGCGTGTATGACCAGATGTATGAACGTAATCGAAGCAAAAGGAGTATGTAAGGAGCGTAGCAGGTGGCATTCTATAGTTTCTGCCTACCCCCATGGGAAGAAGGCGTGAGTTTATGTATGTGTATAATTTGGAAAACAAGTAGATAAATCCATTTCCAGATTCTGTGAAATAAGAAACTATTTTTTTTAACTATCAAGAAAGAGTTCAGTTATTATTAGAGTTCAACTATCATTTGGAAACATTGCGAGACCGTTCCAACCCATTCCAAATGGCTGAAAAAAGATTTTTAGACTCCCTAGATTAGGACAGACTAATTCAAGATGTCCTTGATAGGGCTTTCCTACGGCGACAAGAATACCGGAGACTTTACTGAACGATAAACCGGATTTATAGAGAATGCTCAATCAGGAGGAGGCTCAGTAGGTGCTCATGTTTGAATGGAATAAGTTAGTGAGGAAGCTCATTGGAGATAGTGATTATCCAATGTGTTATCCCATGTACCCATATTATGACGCCAGCTCAACAGAACAGCAGAACTAAAGCCACATTGTGGTAGTTACACACAAATAACAAGAGACATTTTTCTAGAAAACAATATATTTTTATAAATAATAAAGCTACATTTTTGTTTATTCATTAAGTTTTTATTTCCAATATTCTTCCTCCAAAGACATGGGTGCCATTCTTTTCTCATGTCACCCTCATTCCTCATGTTTTTCACAAAGAATGGTCTCCTCCCTCGCTGTCTTTGCGAGGTTGAATAGTATTGGTGCTTGGTATGGCTTTCATAGCAGCAGTAAAACTTGTACCTGTAAAGTACAAGTTTTACTGCTGCTATGTAGTATTATTAAGTATAATTTGTTATTAAAAGGCACTAAAACCCTGGTGCAAAAGCAATAGGAAGTAATATAAAATAGACATTAGTACCTACATATATTTCTAAATAGTATATTTGTGTCAACAAGCTTAAAGGACATGAAAATACATATCTAATAATAGCTACTGCTTTAACTTTATTTGGTCAGTTTACATTAAGTAAGACAGTTCTAGTAAGTAGATATAAAATCAGAGAGACCTTTTCATATTGGACAATTTCTTTTTTCACCTTTTTCTTACAATCTATCACTATGTATTAGGACATTCAGTAATTTTCATGACATGTTTTAATGTCTTGTTTGGTATGTGTCCTTTGACACATCCTAGTAGTTACGAAACAACAAGCTAAGTTTGTCCAATGAAATCCTGTGGAATTTTGTGTTTTAGCCTGTGTATTCCTTTTTATCCATTAGGTGGTTAGCCAGGATATATGAGTGCCGAGTAATTCTTTCTTTATACGACTTGAGATAGCTTTTTATTTCCTCTTTACTGTTGGTATTTTTATATCATGGTGTAGAGCTTCATTTGGTACAAACAATGGGGCGTTTGTGATTGTTCTTAGAAGCTTGTTCTGAAATCGCTGTATGATCTCTATGTTAGTGTGTGATGCTGTTCCCCATAGCTGAATGCCATAGGGATAAAGGCTCGATTATAGCTTTGTTTTATTTTCCAGGTCAAATTGTGACCTTTGATTTGTGATTGTGAACTTTCTTAGTGAAAATGTGTTTTTTCCAAGGAAGACGTCTGTTGAGGTTTATACAAAGGTATTTCACATGGTCAGCTTGAGGCACTTGTATTCTATTTAATGGAGCTTATTATTTTCATTGCTTCCATCGCAAACACATTGAAATAAACTTATAAAATCAAATTCCAATTTTCCAATGAAATATTTTATTTTTGTCTGTCGAAGTCACGACAGATACAAAAATCATGGATTTGACAAATTTGTTCTGTTTTTTATTCGACTATTTTGAATAAAATCTGTGCCGAACGCATTTTGTCACCTCTATTTTGGCATATGGTTTACTCAACTTACGATTGTCAAACTCGAATATAGTTGTGTCAGAATTGTTTTTAATTTTAATTAAACTTATTTGCAGAATAGCTTTTAGGATTCTCTTAACCAAAAATAAGAAATTTTAGTGATAGTTTAGTTAAGTTCGGTGAACAACAGAATCGGCACCAGTAACAAGTTTAATTTCGTCTTTCATCACAGATCACGAAATTGCCCGGCAGCGACTAGAAACGCCTCTACGAATAATGTTCGTGTCCAAATTTGGCGCCACTGAACGCAAGTTAGCTATCAAGAGGCACAGCTAGAATCGTCACGGGCCGTCAGTTTCTATGAATAAGCAATGACGTTCACTGACCAGCCCCTTAATTGTTTAACACACTATCAATCACAAACTGAATGATTTAGAAGTATATCGCTAATCCATTGCTTTATATGTTCGAAAAATTTGTCAGCTCAACAAATATGTCAGTTAAAAAACGTAAATAACGCAATTAATGTTGTTGAGCTGTCAAAATGAATCTGTCAAATTAATACTGATAGTGTGTTATGCAAAGGTTGTCTTTAAAAGATCGCGTTTAGTGATAAGACCGCCCATTGTGTCACGCTATGTAAAATTTCTACATTTATATCTGTAACTTTTATGGCGTACATAATAAAGAGTATTCTATTCTATTTTATTCTATTTGGTTTGTATGAAAAGTGTTGACATTGCCGTCTCTAGCAGCGGCGACCGATGCATCTCCGTTTTTCGAAAACAAAACTCTTTTTGTTTATCACTGGCACAAAATTCATACCTTTGCATTAAATTTTTACTTATATGTGTATTTTTGTTATGTATTTTTACACTCTTTTCGTTTGTCATAATGAAATGAAATGATTTTATTTCTGTGAGTAGGTTTGTAAAAATACTTTTACTTTTCTTTTAATCAGCGGGGCAATTGCGTAACAAACATAAAATGACAATTGATCGCAATTATTTTAATTTTGATAGTTCACCCACGTCCATTGCGGTATAAACGTTGTCGACCAGACGATTTTTTTTAAACCTATGAAGCAATGGATTAGCAATGTCCTTCAAAACTCTCGGATAGTGATTCAAACTGTGTTACGCAATTAGGATGCAGGCTTCCAATGCACAATTCAACTCTAGGGTTGGTTCCTAAAATGGTCCGACACGCACTTAGCCGGTTTTTTTTCTATTTACAGACAACCCCTCAAAAAAACATGAAACACATTTCCGGATGGACAGACACCCTTGACCCTAAAATGCTCACGTAACTCTCACGTTGCTCAGCTGAAAACTGTAGCTTGGAAAGGGTTAGGTGCAGAAATAAGTTGTCGGACATGTAACTCGTTATGGTTCGTATTTCATTCAAACGGGTTGTTGGTACCTACGGTTGTCGCATGGTACATGTTATGAGAGACTCGATGGGTGCGGGTAGCGGAAAAAAGGCTGGTCCTTGTGCCAAGGACGGGTTATGTTTTGCGCGCGTATCTTGTATGTATATTTGTTTGTAAATTTCTTTATTACCTCGTATCTTCCAAACGGCTAGATGGATTTCGACGGTTAAGGAATCGTTATATTCGTCTTAAAAACCCAAGTGTCCTTAGATAGGTGTTTGGAAAATAAAACAAAATGGCGGATTTGATAAAATAATATTAACCAAACCTATCAAGTAGGGTATCAAAATAAAGGAAATTAAAAGGGAATTACAAAAATATGTATATTTTATATGTTGAAATTAAATGAGGAACAATACATTCGGTAAAAAAAAAATTGATAGGGTAAAAATGGGCCATGTTTGTGTCTATCATATGAAATTTAGTATAATTATAAATATCTGTAGCCCAATCGTATTTAAGCAGTAATCTTTTCGCGAAAGGTCAGGCTTACGTCGCTTTGAGCCGAGTTAAATCACTCTCAGATCTAGCGATTAGTTCGCTAGATCTGAAAAGAAAAAAAAATCTGAGGAAGAAAGTTACTACATCAACCAGACGATCAAAATTCTCTTGAAGAATTGAACCACTTAAGTAAATTGTAATTTTCATTTGTTTGGCATGCAATAAATCATCTGTACATTTTGCCCGACTTATATATGTAAGTTTTTATTCATAAGAGTGTGCCGGGATACTAGAAATTCTAAAATAAAATAATAATAATAATATATCTTTATTTCTCCCACAAAAACAAAACTTAGGTATACGATAAAAATAAACTGACATAACAAAAAAACATTTCAGTCAAGTGTATGTGCGGAGCTGGTGTCTATTATAGGTATAAACCTGTATTACTGATCACCAGGTCCTCACCCCACGAAATCAGGTATAACATAATAAAGAACTTAAATAGGGACACGTATAGAAGAATTTAGTTGAAACAAGATATTAATTAATAAGTATCTAAAACGCAAATTTAAACGCCTCCTATCGTGAAATGTATGTGTGTTAGAGGTGTGGTGTGTATAATAATATGTGTAGTGTGAGGGTGTGTGTTGGATGCATGCGTGTGTGTAGTGTGGGGGTGTGTGTGTTTGTATTTACCTAATTTTCTAATTCCTTTAGTCCATTTAAAGTAGGTCTTCCGTGGAACTATAGTTCAAAGTTTGCAACCATTCTCTAACTACCGCTTTACATTTGGTTTTTGGAAGAGGGTAAATTGACAAGGACCTGTTATTTTTATTGTACAGATTACACCCTTGGTAGCAGACGAAACGATGTGCAAAACTGGTTTTAAAAGATAGTTTAGTACAGACTATGTCTTTTCTACGCCTTTTTTCAATCAACTTGGGTTCAAATAACAATAAGGAATGTTGTTTGGTAACAGTGTGCAGAATATAAAGTTGACGAACCGTTAGGACCTTACTCTGCTTATATACATCATAGGTAGGATGGTAAAACGGTAGAAAGAGACTTACTTTTAAAACAGCTCTCTGAGCTCTTTCAATTTTCAGCATAGTGGTTTTTGCTGCTCCACCCCAGACTGAAATGCAGTAACTAAGTTGTGACTGTCCAAGAGATAGGTAAACCGTTTTTATTAAATCCTTTTTAGCCACATGTCGTAAATTTTTAGAAATATATATTAGTTTGCGTGTTCTTGCTGATATCTGATCAATGTGTTCCTGGAAGCTTAATCTTTTGTCAATTACAATCCCCAAATACTTAATTTTATCTGACCTTTCAATACAAGAACACGAACAGCTGGAATTATTGTAATCGGATATGTGATATTATTTTATGTTGGGAAATGTCAGTCTCTGCATTTCTCAAAGAGAACGGAACATATTTTGTCTTACCCACGTTAAGAGTGAGTATCACTCAACCACTCTGTCACCGCATTAAAGCCCGTTTGTGCGTTTGAGAACACTTCAGCCCATGTTTCCCCGCTGAAAAGTAGTACTGTGTCATCAGCGAAAGTTACGATTTTGGCTTTGTGAAGGTCTAATTGGCAGAGATCATTGATATAAGCGAGAAACAGAGTTGGGCCCAAAATGCTTCCCTGCGGCACTCCGAAATGAACTGATATATCGTCACTTTTATGGTTTTCTATTTTTACACACTGAGTTCTTTCTGTCAAGTAACTTTCGAACAATTTCAACTGGAGGTCAATTCCCAGACATTCAAGTTTTTTAAGTAAGATTGGAATAGAGACGGTGTCGAATGCTTTGGCGAGATCTAGAAATATTGCAATCGTTTTCTTTTTTCTGTCAATATTAGTTACTATAAAATTGATTACTTCATGAACTGCATCAGATGTTGACTTTTTAGATCTAAAACCGAACTGTGCTGGAGATAATAGTTTTTTATTTTCAAGATAATTAACCAGCCTCTTATTCATAACGCGCTCCAGAATTTTTAACATTGTTGGGAGAATGGAAATGGGTCTATAGTTTTCGACACAGTCTCTATCACCACGCTTATGAATCGGATAAATTCTTGATTGTCTAAGTGCTATAGGGAACACTCCAGTCGAAATCGACAAATTACAGATGTAAGTTATTGGTTTTATTAAGATCTCTTTGAGCTTAATATTTTTTCAGCTAATGATTTACCAACACTTGCAAAGTAGTTGTTGACACTGTTGATAGATTTTAAGGGGTTTTTTGTGTTTATTAGTTCAGATGGGGTATCTTTTGATTTTACGGTATATGTAATCTCTTTTATGGCTTTCCCTAATTTCTTGTTGTCTTTATTTGCAATTTGTAGCTGTAGTTTTTCGTATTCTTCTTTCAGTTTTTTTAATAGGGAGGAGCAAAAATTTATATATCTCTTATACGTAATTTGTAGTATATCGTTATTAGGATCCCTTTTGTATTTTTTATGTAAATTATCTCGGTTTTTTAATAAATAATTTAAAAAATCAAAAACCCGACTGCAAAAAGGCAATTTAAAAGTAATGCCATAAAAAGACCGAAACAAGATTGAGAATAGAAAACAAAATTAAAATAAACTATTAAAACAAAATTAAAATGAACAATTGCAAATTATAAACCGAAAGATAATTAATGGGTTCCGCTTGTTACTAAACTTAATGCGGGTACTTAGGCTTTCAGCTCATAATATAGTTTATGGTTTAGGTATTTTAATTTTGTTTCAAATAAGTTTTAAGTTTATTGCGTTCAGACAGACAGGCGCAGCGCCATCTTTGTTTTAGAAAATGTTAGGAATGTTACAAATACGCTATATTGGATAGTGCTTACAATCATTATTTTACAGACAAAGCCAAAAGTTTCATATACTTTTCAATGCACAGGCACATAATAATGTATATCGTTGAAACTTTAGTTATCACCTAGAATTATAAAAAAAATAATACATTTATTTTAGAAAAACCACAGCTAAGGTTCACAAAAAAAAACAGGTAAAAAAATAACATTACAGAAAAAATCTTTAGTGGTTTAGTTGTAGGATAGATGTTTTTTCGCCTAAGTAACTGCTTAGATGTCGCTTAGTGCTAGTGAAAACATCAGTATATTTTGCTGTCGAAAAGACACTTAACTCATCGTGTACGACAGCAGCTTAAACTTGCCTCAAACGAACCACTAACTCCAACCAAAAATGGCCATCTACAATGCAGACTGCATTATTCAAACATTTCGTGAACGCAGCGTGTAGCCGCGAGTCACTGCAGAATGTATGAATAATGAAGTGGCCAGCTTGTGTCTCACCACTTGTGGCCGTGTTGAGTGGTGCGCTTGTGCGGCCTTAATTGGATAAATTAGTCATTAGACTGGTTGACACTAGTCAAAAGTTAGACTGGCTATTTATCAAGAACTCTTTTCTGCCTCCAAATGTCTGTTAATAAAATCAAGTCTGATAAGATTCCCGGGCGGATTTCCGGCCACCGTACACGGAAAAAAAGGATCTCTTCAGCGAAGAATATCAATATTCTCAGAAAAATTGTTTCAATCCAAGTAAATATTTTCTTAACGTAAGTAAATGTACTCAGTCCAAGAAATCCTGATTAATCAAATTAAGAATAATAAATACTTGGTTTTTACTCTTGACTTAAGCAAATATTTTTGATTCAAGATTATAATACTTAATCTTAATTGAAGAAAATATTCTACGAGAGAAATAATATTCTTAAAATTAAACTTAATAATTCTTCATTCAAGTATAATGTCTTCGAAGAAGACAATAAAACTAAGACACAATTTTACTTCATTCAAGAATATATTGTTTTCCCCATATATGAATCAATATTTGTCTTTACCAAAAGGATGTTGTCTTAATTTAAGACATCCTTTTTTTCCGTGTAGGTGCAGGCTTGCGGACGGTGAGCAATGGGTAGCTTACCGTCCGGTAAGGACCAGGCCCGGGTCGACGGCGCGTTGTGTTCCACGCGCGCCTCAAAAGAGATGTCGTCAGTACAAGTGTAGGGGTCCACTAGGGCTGATGCCTGCCGGGGTCGTGGGAAAGTTCGACAACAACACTGGCAACACAGGCAACGGAAGGAACACGGGTGGGTTTTAGTCAGTAAGAGTGTGACACACCCTTTCGCTCCACCCAGAGCGGGAGAAGTTATTTGATAATTTCCTACACATAAAAAAAAGTCTGATAAGTTGAGATATTTTTTTTCTAATTATGGGTAGGTACAAAACACGGAAACAAAAAAATATAATTAGCAACAGCTACATTTAACCAGAAGGCGTGCAAAAGTACAAAATACACTAAAGATGGTAAGTATTTAATAATAAAGATAAACATACATAACATAACAACGCCTGTATTCCCCGAAGGGTAAGGCAGAGTCGTACCTGTAGTACACCCACATTTCGCCAGTTATGTTTGAGTCCCATGTAATAGGGGGCGAGCCTATTGCCATCTACCGGGAACAAATCCGGACTTCGGCTGCTATTGAGAAATTCCAGATGGAAAAACCCAATAACTATTTGCCCGACCTGGAAATCGAACCCATGACCTCACGCTCAGCAGTAGCACTTGTGACCTCTAAACAAACAAGGCAGTCTAAGTAGGTAATAAAGATAAACATTGTCAATATAAAGATTGATTAACTATAATTACAATTTAATTATGTTTATTTAATTATTACAATTTAATGGCATAATCCGCAGGTCTCTTGCCAGCATCAATGTACCTGCTCTTCTTGAGCCGACTGGCATTGTCAGAGATGATGGCAAAAGACCTGATGGTGTGTCTTTGGTCTATCTGAAAGTTATTAAATATGGAGGCCTTGGCAGAGAGTACAACTTTGTGCCCTTTGGCGTCGAGACCCTCGGTCCGTGCGGTCCCAGTGCACATAAATTATTTGCGGAAATCGCGAAACGTCTAGTTGATGTAACTGGTGACCGATAGGCTGGCGGCTTTCTCGCGCAACGCATCAGCATTGCAATTCAGCGAGGAAATGCCGCCAGCATCCTCGGTACAATGCCTCGAGGGCCTTTTTTAGGCTTAACTTAGTTTTAATTTAATTTAGTTAATGTTTATTATGAAGTACCTACTTCAATATTTATACACAATATTTTATAATATTTTTATTATAGTATATAATAATCAATTCTTCTGCAGTCAACTTATTTCGTATTGGAATTAAATTAAAATAACATAAAATTAAAAATAAATGTCGTGTTTTTCTAATTTCTAATCAGTATACAAAGTAATCAAGAAATTCCTTTCGCCATTAAACATTCCGTCACACTATAATACGCTTTGTCTACTAAATAATTACGAAGTTTTTTTTTCATAACGCCAAGTTCAATTCTTTCTAACTCCTCGATAATTTATTATAAATGACTGGCGTCATGTAGCAGACACTTTTCAAAAGTGAGTTTTTAACAGGCTTCCAAAATAGTAGGAGGTTCCCAGTTCCTCGAGTTCTGAGTTTATTTGTGTACGTACAGCATTAAGCGACAATTTTATACCACATCGACCAATTTCGATGATTTTATTTTTATTGGAAAGCTAAAATTACTTATTAGAAAAAAGTCATCTGTCTAGCCTTTTCCTAACTATCTTGGGGTCGGCTTCCAGTCTTACCGGATACAGCTGAATACCAGTATTTTACATGGAGCGACTGCCTATCTCACCACCACAACCCAGTTACTGGGTAACACGATAAGACTGGTTGTCACACTTTCGAGCTTCTGACGACCCGTAACGACTGTCAAAAATCTACAAATGACAGCCGGGACCAACGGCTTAACGTGCTTTCCGAGGCACGGAGGGGTCTTGGTATGTAAAGATGGTCACCCATCCACGGACCAACCGTGGCAAGCGTAGCTTAACCTGATCGATCGACCCGTGCGGCTGTTATTACTTAGCCACAAGCCCTTATAGTAGAAAAAAACAGTGGTATGTATTTATGATGAGTGTTTTCTGAGAGCTTCAATAAAATGTAATTAAATCTACTTCGGCCATGTTACTGATAAATACCACTACTTACAATGTAAAACTCGTAAATACATTGCAAACAGTTGTGTGGGATACCAAAACAAAAAAAAAAAACAACCGACTCCCAATTAAAAACAATACTAAGAACAAAATAACTTTAGTTTCGGAAGTTTATAGCTACAAAAATAATAACGCAGCCGAAGCAGAACCTGCCGGGGTCGCGGGAAGGTACTTATGGGTCACCGAGGCCCCCGCAACACAGGCAACAGGAAGGAATACGGGTGGGTTTTAGTCAGTAAGAGTCTGACACACCCTCCCGCTCCGCCCAGAGCGGGAGAAGTTATTTGATGATTTCCCACCCTAAAAAAAAAAAAAAAAAAGCCGAAGCAGAACAAAACTGGTGATCATGATTATAACGGATTATAACAGTACAGTGTAGTATTATATTGTTTTAATTATTGTAAATGTGAAGACTATGTGGATCATTGTTTAATTTTGTTTTATTCTCAGTTAGTTTTTAATATGGTCTGGCAGTTTTGAGTATTTTTTGCGGCCTAGCCAAATGTCCTTTCTTTGGTATTGTTCGTTGAATCGTTGAGCTCCTTTAGTTATGAGTTGAGCTGCACAACGACTGACAAATGCGTGCACTGACTGGACAGGTCCACTCAATCTGTGTGGTTCTTTCATCAAAAGACCATTTCAGACACCAATCGACATGGTCTTCACATGATCTGACCAAGATTATGTCTGGACTTTAAAAGAGACTGTGACCTCTGAGTTTGTTTCGGCCTTTCTTCTCAGAGTAGTCAGATAAGAAAAGCCGGCCTCATCTAGTTTAAAAAAATATGTTTTGACGTGTAAAAGTGTTTGTAAAAACCTACTTACAGAAATAAAATCATTTATCATTTATCATTTAACAGCATTGTCATATATTGGCACGGTTTTTTTACTGTACGGCGTATGAACCGCGCCGTAGAAAAAGTGTTTGTCACTAAGCGTCTTTAGTGATCCAAACAACACTGACGACCGTGCCTTCACACGGCGTACAAAACCGCGCCATAGAAAAATCTTATCTATCAAAAAGCTTCCATAGTGAAACGGGAAATATTGCATAGTTTTTTACGGCAAGACAAACGTGTGTGTCCAAAGGGGCGAACTCTATCTGCACTTATGACGCGATATTATATAAATTATAGTATTGTAAAGGTGTATGTGTGTTTTGTTGCATATTAGATTATGGAGGCATGAGGAACAGGGTGTAAAGTTCACTCATCCTCCATAGAAAAGGGAGGATCCTCCGACCAGACGGGTGTCGTGTCTGGTGGGCAACTGCCCGACGGTTGATGTCGGGATGTTGCATATATGCTAGTTGCGCGGTAAACTCTGCTTGCGCGATGCAGGATTTTGCGTGACGTCAGTGTGATGCGTAGTTCGTATGTGGCGCTGTAGATGCCGCCACAAGATCAGCACTACAATTAACATCTCTGAAGTTTTTCAGTCAGGAAGATTATACTCTAGTTGGTTTTCAACTCATCAGAACTTCAGTCTGGAGCAGTCTTCAACAAAAAAGAACCTAAAACAACAAACACAAAATAACATATAAATTATAAAAGATTCATAATTTATTGACTTTTCCACTACAGCTGTTTTTCTATTTACCTGTGGTAGACGCTTCCCCTGTCCTTAGCTCGTCTTTTAATAGTGGTACACTCCAAGTTGCATACATATTTATTTATTTAGTATCAAAATCAAAAGTCATTTATTCAAACTAGGTTTAGAATCAGCACTTTTCGTCAAAATTACATAAGACAGTCCCCCAATAACGCTCGCCCTTCACCACATCCTAGTGCTTTAGCGGGGAAGAAGAAGTGGCGCAACAAACTCCCAAGCAGCACACCTGCCTGTTTAGATAAACTTGATTCTATACAAATTGTATGTAAAGCAATTAACACTACGAAACAAAACATTAAATTAAGTTACCTACTTGCCATATGATAGCTAGCACACGCCAATACGAGGGCGACACTGAAAATTTTTAGAACTGGCCACTTGTAAACGATATAAAAAAAAACATTTCAAATTTTGAAAATGGAACTCTTTGCCAACATTATTATGTATGTATTTTATTAATTTGTCATTTGTTTACGATTTGGCGGCAAATTTAAAATTTTCTGTGTCTCGTCAGCATGAATTTAACGCGAGAAAATTTTCGTACAATGATTTTTTATGACTTTCGTTTTCATTTAATTCCTCCATGAACATTTAGCGGTCAGGAAGCTTTGTGCCCGGTGGATACCTCATAATTTGACAGAGGCCCAAAAACTCCGTCGAGTTGATTGGTGTCGCGAAATAGTTCAAAGATTTAACGGAGGTGACTCAAACGCTGTGTTCGACTTACTTACGAGTGACGAAAGCTGGATGTATTGTTATGATCCTGAAACTAAGAGACAGTCTGCCGTCTGGGTTTTTCCTTCCGATGTGTTGCCAGTTAAAGTGAAGAGAGTTCGAAACGTGGGAAAAAGAAGGTGGCCTCTTTTTCGGAAGGACAAGTCATTACGCAACGATTGTTTTAGAGGATCGAAAAACAGTTACTGCAGAGTGGTGCACTAACAAATGTTTGCCACTTGTCTTAGAAAAAGTTCGGGAAAAACGACCTCCTTCACCACGACAACGCCTCGTCACACACCGCCAAGCAAGCTAGATGAGGTCGGCGTTTCCTATCTGACTACTCTGAGAAGAAAGGCCAAAACAAACTCAGAGGTCACAGTCTCTTTTAAAGTCCAGACATAATCTTGGTCAGATCATGTGAAGGCTATGTAGATTGGTGTCTGAAATTGGTCCTTTTGAGGAAAGAACCACACAGATGGAGTGGACCTGTCCAGTCAGTGAACGCATTTGTCAGTAATCGTGCAGCTCAACTCAGAACTTACGGAGCTCAACGATGCCACGAACAATACCAAAGAAAGAGCATTTGGGTAGGCCGCATAAATTACTCAAACTGCCAGACCATGATTAATACTAAACAAGAAAAAAACAACAATGACCCACATAGTCTTCACATTCACAATAAGTAAAAACAATTTAATACTTTACAAGCAAATATTCATGTCATTTTATATATAAAATTCATCAATGCCGATGTGTTTAGAGAACCATGTAGGTTGGCGTCTGAAATGGTCTTTGAGGAAAGAACCAGTCCAGGCTGTATATAGCGAAGACGACACACATTTTCAAAGAGCATAATATAATGCGTGTTTGCTTAAAGCTACAGTTTCCCAGAAGACCGGTAGCGGCTGCATAACGGACGTCAAAAAACGCTTTAACTTATGAAGTCCGGCGAGTACCCCATGTGGTGCCAAACAATGGAAAATCAATTGTGTTTCATTAGCTGGCCTTGACCGATTTAATTTCTTTTCTTCTTTCTCAGTTAGTTTTAATGATGGTCTAGCATTTTGAGTACTTGATGAGGCCTACCCAAATGTCCTTTCCTGTATTGCTCGTCGAGTCGTTGAACTCTTTAAGTCCTGGGTTGAGCTACACGATTACTGACAAATGTTTGCACTGACTGGATAGGTCCACTCAAATTTGTGTAATTCTTTCCTCAAAAGACCATTTTAGACATGGATCTACATGGTCCTTACATGATTTGACCAAGATTATGTCTGGACTTTAAAAGAGACTTTGAAAACCCTTGAGTTTGTTTCGCCTTTTCTTCTCAGGGGAAGTCGATAGGAAATGTCGACTCCTTCTAGCTTATTTTAAATATTTTTTTTTAATATGACGTGTAAAAGTGATTCCGATACCCTATATACAGAATAAAAAAAATCATCTCACTCTCTAGGAAAAAATACCAACTACCTTCCATAGAAATAAATAATTAAAAACATGACTGCTCTGCCAAAAAACGAACTAAAAAATAAAAAAAAACAAATTGTATTATGTGGTTCATCTGTATATACAAAGCGAAAGGTCACTCATTTACTCGCTGACTAAACAGATAAATAAAATTGTCGGGGGACCGTTCTGTGAAACCTTTTTAATCTAAGAGGTCCCCCGACTTCAATGATAATTTTTACTTCTGTACAGGCATTTAAAAGCGTTTTTTAGCTATGTGAGTTATGGCGACACAAAGAAACTCACATAGATACATACATGACCCAAAAATACATTACACTCGTTTTTGAGCAGTCGTGTAATAACGTTTCAGTGACGTCATTCGCCGGTTAATTGAATTCTAGAAAACCTTAGCTTTAATGACACACAAACTCAAGTCACAACACGGTAATAAACCTTCCAAATTAAACCCCTACTCCCATTTCAAAAACTCAAACTTCACAACACCCACATTAGAACTTACCCTTTTAAAATCGCAAACACGCTGACGTCATTCTATTAACCCACACGCTGCGACAGCAAGTCTGCGGCCACATAAAAATGGGTTCCCTCTTTCCGTAACAGCAAGGGAAACTGCGGCCCGACTGTTGCCAATAAAGGCAGATAAAACCGGATACTGGGCACCATTTCGCGTGAACACAGCGTAGCTTTTTGCAGGGTTATGATTGTGACGTAAGTCTGGACCGAAATCGGGCTTGGTTAGAATTTTGAGCAAGTTTTTAAATTCCTTATATCAAAAGGAAAAACGGAACCCATAATAAAGGATCACTTCGTTGTCCATGTGACAGTCTGTCAAGACCCTTTTTCTCCGGAACGCGTGAAAGTATCAAATTGAAATTAATATTAAATACATAGGTCTCTTGGAGCTCTAAAAATATCAAGCTTCTAAGTCAACGCATTAAAAAATACGGCCATTGCGACATATTTTGATACTCGCAAATGAATCAAAACCTACAGAGTACTTCACGTTGACCTACAATCATAAAATTTGACAAGAAGCAAGGTCTCAGCACAAGTAAGGGAAAAGGTCTGAAAATCGATAAATTGTAGATTTAACTTTTTTTTTTTGCGATTAGATACTTACATTTGCGGTTGGAGATTTGAACGTGACGTCTTTCGATGTATGGGAGAACATGTTTTTCAACTGCAATGTTAAGTTTGTTGATAAATTCATCCCAACTTCCCAATTATGGAACCGGCCAAGTGCGTGGTCCGATACGCACTTGGCCGGTTTTTTTAGATGGTTTTTTGGTGTGACCTTACTCGTTACTAAATAAAGGGTCTAAAAATAAAGATGTTTTCTACTTGAGATCTTCATAGTGTTATTAAAAACTTGGAAATTCTCATTTAATGTGGGAAATGAACATTGATGTCCATTTTTGCTCATTCTTGGCAATTTTAAACAGATCAAGTCTAGGATTTCTCATGATTATTATCTTCACCGATTGTAGCTTCTATAAATTGCACTGCACATTGAAAAATAATGACTCTTTGACACATAACATTGTCGGTACCTAATAAAAATCTTAAGAGCTTGTACGTCGTACGGCATTTCATACAAATTCCGTATTTTTAGAAATGACTGAACCGATTTGAATTAAACTTCACACACATAAGCAGGATACATAGGTCTAAAATGTTAGTGGAATTTTTTTTCTAAATGTCGTATTAAAAAAAAGATAATTGGATATTTCTGTTTGTATGGAAAATTTTAAATCGCTCTAATTGATCTGTTACACTATTTTTCGAAAAAAAGAAAAAAAATTCCACTAACTTTTTAAACCTATTTGTTCTGCTTATGTGTATGAAGTTTCATGAAAATCGGTTCAGTCATATCGAAAAATAAGGACTTCAAAATTTGTATGAAATGCCGTACGGCGTACATCATCTGCCTAGCCTTTTCCCAACTATGTTGGGGTCGGCTTCTAGTCTTACCGAATACAGCTGAATACCAGTAGTTTACATGGAGCGACGGCCTATCTGACCGTACGGCGTACACGCTCTTAAATTAATTCACTTCGCGGGAAGGTACAAAAGGGTTACCGAGGCCCCTGGCAACACAGGCAACGGAAGGAACATGGGTTGGTTTTAGCCAGTAAGAGTCTGGACACACCCTCCCGCTCCGCCCAGAGCGGGAGCACTTATTTGATAATTTCCCAAAGAAAAAAAAAAATTAACGCGCTAGACTAAACCGCTGGGTATAAACATGAAATTTTGCACAAGAATTTCTTACATAAGGTTAACAAATAATAAAATAACCAATATCTTATATGGCATAAAATTTGTGTGGAAATTCCATCACTTTTGCCGATAGAAACCCCTACGGGAACACGGCTTGTATAATCATAAAATCCATGTTATTATAATTTAAACACGTATTTAATTACCAATAGCCGCTGAGCGATGCGAAATCAATGAACAAATGAGTGAACTAAAACAATGAACGTGCTAATTTGGGATCAAAGTGGCGAGTAATGCAGACGTGGGGACAATTTTTATAGTAATGACTTGTCTGTTGGATTTGTTTAAGGGGTAGTTTACAAGACAATTTGTTATAATGCACGGGTCATTATAAATGTACCAAATAATATTTCGACAATTGCGCAGCCTATTTTTGACATCAACTACAGAAAGAAAGAAAGAAAATAAAAATATTTTATGTGGGACACGCATAAGAAGTACAAAAAGTAAAAAAGGAGCATTCAAAACTAACAAAATTTACATATTTGTTCGATTAAAAACAAAAACCAACAAAGAAAACAAATAAAAACGACTTGTGCGACGCCAAAAATACCGCAGCGCTGGTATTCTGAAAGGGCGCGCCTCAAAGAGATGTCGTCAGCGCAAGTGTAGGGCCGATGCCAGCTGGAGTTGCGTGGCAGTCCAAAAGGGTTACCGAGGCCCCTGCCAACACAGGCAACATGGAAGGAATACGGGTGGGTTTTAGTCAGTAAGAGCCTGACACACCCTCCCGCTCCGCCCAGAGCGGGAGAAGATATTTGATGATTACCCACCCAAAAAAAAGGGCCCAAAGAAAATTACACTGTTTAGTATAAACAGTCTGTTCAAATCATAAGGGATATTACACTATTGTGTAATTATTAACCCCGAAAAAAGAATAACCGACCACAAATACCTAGAAATTTATAATAAAACTGTTGTCATCAACTGGAAATCGAAACTAAATCCTCAATATAACCAGGCAAACAATTGGGACTAAAGGCTTATAACATCCATTTGCGATCGACCATCAAATTCGGAACACTGCGATGAGGTGTGAACCAGCCTTAATACGGGTTTTAGTAGTCTCTGTAAATTTATTTTTCGTTTAAAAATGTTGTATGGTTACCGAGTATTTTTTTTTGACGAATCTATACATACAAGGTGTCGTTTTGCATGCTCGTGAAATTCTAGGAGGTAACTATGCTAATGATTCTCGACACGAATCAATAATAAAAATAAGTAAGTCTTTTTTTTTCTAATTTTCGTAAATCGGCATGTGTGGGACACGCATGTTAAAACGCGGCCCGTGTGATACCGCACTGTAACTGCCCTTTTACACACACTACCGCATACGCAACGGGGTGATTTTGTTCTGTTAAGTGTGTGTGATGTATTCTAAAATACTGTCAAAATTAAATAACTAAAAAAACAATAATGTATATTATTAATTATTGAGCAGGTACCGTAATTTTATTTGATTATATATGTCTTTCATAGCAGTCTCCTGAAATTTGACGAGGATGCAAAACGACACCTTGTATAATGAAATACTTAGTAACGAAGTCAAACTTTTAATTGGATATGTTTGAAAAAAAAGTAATTTTTACAAGATCGAACGAGTCTGATGCTGTAACTGTAGTTTTTAGAATCTTTGTCCGTTTGTCTGTTTGTCTGGATGGATTATTGCAAAAGCGGCTGAATGGATTTGGATTAAATTTGGCACACAAATAGCTAACCGAGATTAACACAAAGTGTACTATTAATCCTGGCAGTACGTTCCCGTGGGATATTTTCCGACATCCACGTCCAATATTCACGTGCAGGCTAACAATTGGGACGAAATCCAACCATTCTGAATTCGATCGACCATTGAATTCAGGTGATGCACCTTGTGTTGTCATCTGACATTATGCTGAGCTGTGGCTCTTTTGGCGTTATAATAATTGTTTTCTGTTTTTTTTTATAGTTTTAAGGTGTATTTTTCTTTCCTGTAATGCCAATAAAAAATTTTTCTTTCATTCTTTTCTTTCAATACCAATACCAACCTTCACTGAACGGTGTAATTCACAATGAATTTCAGAGTTGCTGTAAGTACCTGAAATTGGAAACACATCAGTCAATACTAGTTGATTTTCTTATATAACAGTCGATCGCACATCGGTGGTTACACTTTGAGCTGGTACATCTTAGTACAGAGATTCAATAGAATGAGTTTCCAGCTTATACTGGTACCGCTGCACACGTAACGGTAACACGTGCGATTTACTGTATCTTTGATAGACGGATACTGTTAATCTATTGCTGCATTATTCGAAAGGAAATTCTGCTCAACAACGTATTTAGCGCAATGAATGTTGTTGAATTGTCAAAATGAAAATCATTGCTACTGTAAGTGTGTTAAGCTATTACCCCGCTGGATATTAACCAATTGGTTTTAAATATTAAGTAATAATATATTTTATATATTAATAATATTATATATAAAACATATAATATTATTAATATATAAAATATATAGGAACACTGAATATTATTAATATATTAATATACAAGCTGTTGTTTTGAACCTGCAAAACATTTCAGGAGGTTGTTATGAAACTCGTAAATAATCGTATAACAAGACGATACCAAGTCAATAATCAATAATACTTTTTATTTTAGATTTTTAAATTTTATCTTTTCTTTTTTATTTTTTTTTTATTTTTTTTTTTTGTTGATTCGGGTCGAGAATCACTAACATAATTACCTCCTTAAATGTTTTGCAGGTCCAAAACAACACCTTGTATTATTTTTCTGGATTCGTTTTCTCATCTACTGATCGTTATTTCTCCTGACAAAGTTTATTCTATTTATATGTATGTATCTACGTATCTATTCTTGTATTGTATAGTTATTTTCGTGTAATCTATCCTTTAAGTTGCAGCTGCCATGTGTCTATTCTGCATCACACTTTCTCTTTCGCCCAGAGCGGGAGGATGTGTCAGACTCTTACTGACTAAAACCCACCCGTATTCCTTCAGTTGCCTATGTTGCCAGAGGCCTCGGTAACCCTTTGGTACCTTCCCGCGACCCCGGCAGGCGTCGGCCCTAGTGGACCCCTACGCTTGTGCTGACGACATCTCAATGAGGCGCGTGTGGAATACAACGCGCTGTCGACCTGAGCCTGGTCCTTAACGGACCCAGCTACCCATTGCTCACCGTCCGCAAACCCGCGCCTCTCTGCATCACCCTAAGGTTGACTGGTAGAAAATGCCTCAGTATGCCTGTGTACTGTTTTTTTTTTTGCTTGTGCCTAAAGTTTTAATAAAATAAAATAAATATATTTTTATATATAAAGCGTTGTTTACCTTTAGTAGAATTATTTTATGACTTATGTAATATTTTAAGTACAGATTCATAAATAATGTTGAAATTATTGTACTTAAAATTTTACACACGTCATAAAATAATTCTACTAAAGGTTAACAACCCTTTTCTCTCCTTCAGAATCGCCAAAAAATATCTAATAATTTAAAAGGCTTATCACACTTCAATTCCGTCCGGTCGGATATGAAACGCCGCGATAACGTACAAACTGCCTTAAAGCGGTTTTGTTTTAAAAAGCTCTGTATCCGTTTCGGGAGGGGTCAAGTATTACAAAGGGGGCATCAGAGTATCCTACCTTGCTTTTATGGTGACCATATCCTGTTTGGAAATAGCTGTGGCTGATAAAAGCGGTGATTTTGCGCGTTTTATGTTGCGATTAAGTGAGAATGGTCAGGGGTATTCATAGATTACAGAGACAGACAAATACAAACATATTTTCATTAATTTAAATTGATACGGTCGAACTCTTCACTTCGGAATGAGGCTTTTAGTGATCTCAAAGAAAGAACAGTCAGAGAGAATACTTAAAGTCTGTTTTTTAATCTCGAAGACTAACTTGACAGGTGCAAATGTCAAACTCCATATTGAAAAACCAAACAACAATAATTTGAAATGTCAAATTAGTCTCTGGGATTAAAAACGAACTTTAGTCATAGAATGGAGTAGAATGTAAAAAAGTAATTAAAAAAGTTAAATCGACTTCAAAAATAAATTAACTCAAAAATATGAAATAATATTTTTATTTATACGAACAAAATTTTGGGCCCCCAATTTTATTCGTAACTGCTTTGGACTTCGTTTTGTTGGTTAATTTCGTGTATAAATAAAAATATTGAAGTGTTGGGGGTAGATTAAATAATAAACTATTATTTAGTAAAACGACTTGTATTACTGCCTACCACGGCACTTCTTTAAAACAATTACAGGTACAAAAACAACAATAAGGACTATGGACAATTTGCACAAGTAAAACAGAAAATATAAAATAGTTGGAGCTGACTGGGCGAGACTAGCGTTCTCAAAAGTTCTGGAAGCTATGCGTGTCGCTATACCGAGCGCGCATTCGCCTTGAGGCAAGGTCGAACACTGGGGTCGTTGACCTCTCCCAGTGGGTTCAAAATATTGCACATCACGGTCCGGCCACGATCGGTTCCGAAGATTTCCGACCGTGCCCGAATGTGTGTTTCGTTCCCCAATCTGGACGTGCATTCGGTTTACATATATAAAGTTGTGGAGTGTAAATAACTGTGTGTAATAATAATTGTAATATATATTGTAATATGTCCATAGATATTTTGTGTGTTATAAATATAGTAACTGTTGTGAATAATATATAATGTGCTAACCATGGTATAGACAATAATTCCTCGCCTGTTGTCTATGACGAACAAAACGTAGATATGACAGCTGACATGTCGAACGAGGAATTATGCTAGGTTATGTAACGTGTTGTGTGTAGTGTTTACAATTAGCTTTTAAGATATAACTATGATGAATCTAATCGTTCTAACCACTACACTACTCCCCCCCTGAGACCGTGGTTGCTAATTACGGGCGATAGTAATCCGGAAATCGTACAGTGCGACCGGTGCGGGTTTTTCTCTCGACGGTGATGTTTGGCGGCGGAGACGTGTTTGCCCCCGTTGATGTTATCGTCGAGCTGGGAGTGCTGTCGATGTCGTTGTTGAGGTAAGCGGGCTTCAACCTATCTATAGTGACTGTTGTCTCTCTCCCCTTAAACTCAATTTTAAACGTTTTGTCGCCCCTTTTTAGCACCTTGAATGGCCCGGTGTAAGGTGGGTCGAGTGGTCGGCGCACGGCGTCATGACGAAGGAAGACGTGGGATGCCGCAGCTAGACTGCTGGGCACGTAGAATGGCTTCTCGCCGTGTCGACTCGCCGGTTCTGGTGACAGCTTCGCCATCAGAAGTCGGAGTCGCGCCGCGAAGTCGGTGTAGTCTACGGTGCCGGTGAGTGTGGGGCTTATGAACTCCCCTGGGAGTCTTAGGGGCTCCCCGTAAACTAACTCGGCTGCTGACCCCTTTATGTCCTCCTTCCAGGCGCTGCGGATGCCCAGCAGCACCAGAGGAAGAGCCTCGGACCAGTTGGTGTCCGTATGGCATCGGATTGCCGCCTTCATCTGGCGGTGTAGGCGTTCGACCATGCCATTGCAGGCTGGGTGGTACGCCGTGGTTGGCCGATGCTGGCTACCGAGGAGTGCTGCGATGGAGCTGGACAGCTTGCTCTCAAACTGCTTGCCCCTGTCGGTAGTGATGCGATGTGGGCAGCCGAAGCGAGACACCCAGCCAGCGATGAAGGTGCGGGCACATGTCTCAGCCGTGATGTCGGTGATAGGATATGCCTCAGGCCAGCGAGTAAAGCGGTCGATGACGGTGAGGCAATACCTGAAATTATTAGATACTGTTAGTGGCCCTACTATGTCCATGTGGACATGGGAAAAACGTTGGGAAGGAACAGGGAAAGGAGAGGTGGGAGAGGATATGTGCCGCGTGATCTTATTTCTCTGGCACTCTATGCACTCTCTGGTCCAGGCCCTGCAGTCCTTCTTCAGGCCAGGCCAAACGAAGCGTGCGGAAATCAATTTGACCGTGGCCTGCCTGCCAGGGTGGCTCAGCTGATGAAGCTTCTGGAACACCTGCCTTCTGAAGGGTTCTGTAACATAAGGGCGGGTGTTACTGGTGGAGACATCGCAGTGCAGCTCCGCCCCCGAGTCGGGGAAGCGCACTCTTTCCATCTTGAGCGATGTGCTGTTGCTTGCCAGGAGGCCTTGAAGCTCAGGATCGCTTTCCTGGGAATGTGCAAGAGCCGTGTAATCGAGCGACGGAAGTATTATTGCCTCTACTCGTGACAGTGCGTCCGCCACAACATTGTCCTTGCCTGCAACAAACTGGATGTCTGTGGTGAATTGGGCTATGTAATCCAGGTAACGAAATTGCCTTGGTGAGCAATTCTCCCTACTATGCGCGTACGCGTATGACAGGGGTTTGTGATCCGTGTAAATGGTGAAGTGTCTACCTTCAACCATGTGCCGGAAGTATCGGACTGCGTCGTAGATGGCTAAGAGCTCCCTGTCATACGGGCTGTACTTTTTCTGTGATGTTGATAAACGCCTGGAGAAAAATGCCAGCGGTCGCCATGAATGACCTGCCTTCTGCTGCAGTACTGCGCCTATTGAGGTATCTGATGCGTCTGTAAATATAGCAAGCTCAGCATTGGGGTCTGGGTGTGCTAGCAAGGCAGCCTGGGACAAACCATGTTTGCAAGCATTAAAAGCATGTAGCATTTCCTCTGACAAGCTAATTGGCTGATTTCCTTTGGTTTTAGGCCCTGAGAGGACAATGTTTAGTGGTGACTGCAAGCGAGCGGCTTCTGGTACAAAGCGGCGATAAAAATTGAACATACCCAGGAAGCGACGCATCTCCTTGACGGTCTTGGGAGCTGGATAGTCCTGGATCGCCTGCACCTTCTCCGGCAAGGGACGAACACCTTCTGCGGACAACTCATGCCCTAGAAAGGTGATGGAGGTCTGGCCAAACTCACACTTAGCAGAGTTAACCAGGATGCCGTAGTCAGATAACCGCTTCAGGAGCTGGTGCAGATGCTCGGTGTGCTGGGCTGCCGTCTCTGAGAACAGGAGAATGTCATCTAAATAACAGTAGCAGAACGGCAGTCCACGGAGCACCTCGTCCATGAAACGCTGGAATGTCTGCGCTGCGTTCCTGAGACCAAACGTCATATACGGGAACTCATACAGCCCGAACGGTGTGGTGATTGCTGTCTTGTGGATATCAGCTGACTGGACAGGTATTTGGTTGTACGCTTTAATTAGGTCAATTTTACTGTATATTCTGCTGCCAGCCAGCTGATGTGAGAAGTCCTGTATGTGCGGGATGGGGTACCTGTCCGGGACAGTGCGGGCATTCAGTGCTCTGTAGTCTCCACAAGGCCACCAGCTGTTGTCCTTCTTGGGAGCGAGGTGAAGTGGTGAGGACCATGAACTCTCAGACGGTCGTGCCGTGCCGCTCGCTAGCATCGCCTCGAACTCCTTCTGAGCGACCTTGAGCTTGTCTGGTGCGAGACGGCGAGGGCGACTGAAAATGGGCGGCCCTGGTGTGGTGCGGATGTGGTGCACAGTACCGTGACTAACCTGCCTTTGTTTTCCCGCAGGCCGTGTGATCTCCGGGTACTGCCGAAGAAGCTCGTGGTACTCTGTGTTGCCACCAACCGACTTCACTGAGGCAATGTCAGCTGCTGAACCGGTTGCTAGAGACGCTGTGGAGGATAGCTGGGTTAGCCCGTCGATGAGGCGGTAATGTTTCAAATCCACCAATATATTATAATGCGCCAGGAAATCGGCGCCTATGATGGGCTTTGTGACGTCAGCGACCACGAACTTCCATGTGTACACACGGCGGAGCCCTAAGTTCAAATGGAGCTCGACCCAACCGTATGTGTTGATGGCGGTTCCGTTGGCCGCGTAAAGTTGGTACGTCGTCTTGCTGCGCCGCTGCTGTAGTGCTGTACGTGGGTACACACAAAGATCGGACCCTGTGTCCACTAGAAATGTGGTTTTAGTGGACCGATCTGTGACAAATAGGCGGCGTGGTTTGTTGGGGCAGCCGCTACTTCCGGCTGCCGGTGGCATTTCCCGCGAACGTACACGGCGTTGTGCACCGCGTGGCCTTTTCACCAAAACTGTTGTGGTACCAGCAGTGGTCGTCGTTCCACGGGCCTCTGGAGCGCGAGCGGCCGCGCCGACTAGGGGTCCGTTGTCTGCCACCACGCCTGAACCTGTCAGAGGATCGCGAGTGGTGATGTACCTGACCACGTGTTTGTAGCGCCGCTACCTGTTTCGTTAACTCAGCTATGCATTGTTTCAGCTCGCTGATCTCGCTGCAGGCGCTCGTGCTTGCCACGGCGGGAGGTGATGTGAGCGCCGGGGCGGGCGCAGGCGCGATCTCGTGCACGCGGTCGGCTAAATCTGCGACAGACTGGAGGGCAAGATTAGGCTGTGACGCGATAACCGTCTGGATGTTGGTTGGCAGCCTACTCGCCCACAACGTGGACAGAAACGCCTCTGGCACATTTGGTCCAGCCAGGGTTTGAAGGTGCCGTAAAAATTGAGAGGGTTTACGGTCGCCTAGCTCCTCGTGGGTGAGGATCTGTTGCACCCTTTTTTCACGTGAGTCAGAGAGCCTACGTATTAGCTCGGCCTTCAGCTTTACGTACTTGTCTTGGGCTGGCGGGTTTTCGATAATGTCCCTCGCCTCGACCATATATCGGTGATCAAGCTGGCCCACGACGGTATAAAATTTGGTGCTGTCGGCGGTAATACCGGCGATCGTGAACTGACCTTCAACCTGGGCGAACCAAAGTGCTGGCTCCTCTGGCCAGAATGGCGGCAATCTGACGCTCACTCTGCAGACGTCCTGTTTCTCTGCCGACGCTCCTCCAGTCGTCGCTTCTGCTGCTCCGGTTGACATGATGATTGTATCGTCAGGCTTCTGTGTTCTTCTCGGGGTCACCAATGAAGTGTTGGGGGTAGATTAAATAATAAACTATTATTTAGTAAGACGACTTGTATTACTGCCTACCACGGCACTTCTTTAAAACAATTACAGGTACAAAAACAACAATAAGGACTATGGACAATTTGCACAAGTAAAACAGAAAATATAAAATAGTTGGAGCTGACTGGGCGAGACTAGCGTTCTCAAAAGTTCTGGAAGCTATGCGTGTCGCTATACCGAGCGCGCATTCGCCTTGAGGCAAGGTCGAACACTGGGGTCGTTGACCTCTCCCAGTGGGTTCAAAATATTGCACATCACGGTCCGGCCACGATCGGTTCCGAAGATTTCCGACCGTGCCCGAATGTGTGTTTCGTTCCCCAATCTGGACGTGCATTCGGTTTACATTTATATAAAGTTGTGGAGTGTAAATAACTGTGTGTAATAATAATTGTAATATATATTGTAATATGTCCATAGATATTTTGTGTGTTATAAATATAGTAACTGTTGTGAATAATATATAATGTGCTAACCATGGTATAGACAATAATTCCTCGCCTGTTGTCTATGACGAACAAAACGTAGATATGACAGCTGACATGTCGAACGAGGAATTATGCTAGGTTACGTAACGTGTTGTGTGTAGTGTTTACAATTAGCTTTTAAGATATAACTATGATGAATCTAATCGTTCTAACCACTACAATATTATTTCATTTTGAGTTAATTTCTTTTTGAAGTCGACTTACTTTTTTTTAATAATTTTTCGTAATTTTTAATTTTAAGTACAAACTAGAATACTTGTTTGTAGTAACTAGTTAATATTTTGATTTTTCTCACATGCACTGGAATTTGACCAAGGTTTCGAGATGTGTAGCTCGTATCAATAAGCCAGGCCGTCACACTTATACGTATTAGTCCATATTTTGAAAACTAGAAACCCGATTTTGATGTAACTTGCACTGTTCCCTAAGTAGAGCTAAATGTAAGCCTATAAAAATTTGGTCACTTTACGAATTATAGTTTCGGAGAAATGCGTGGACAAACATACCTACATACATACACCTATAAAAAAAATGTTTGTGGTCCCGGCTGTCATTTGTGGATCTTTGACAGTTGTTACGGGTCGTCAGAAGCACGAAAGTCTGATAATCAGTCTTACCAAGGGGTATCGTGTTACCCAGCAACTGGGTTGTGGAGGTCAGATAGGTAGTCGCTCCATGTAAAATACTGGTATTCAGCTGCGTTTGTTTTGACTGGAAGCCGACAACATATTTGGGAAAAGGCTCGGCAGATAATGATGATGGATTCAAGATGAAAAGAACACATTTTACAAGGGGTGACACAATGGGCGGTCTTATCTCTAAAAGCGATCTTTTACAGACAACCTTTGGATGGATTAAAGGGAGAAGAAGAGACAATACTGCAGCAGGCTTAGCATGACGCTCTCTATTTCTTCGAAGAACAGACACGGCTCTTTCTATACAAAGTGACATTTCGTTTCTCCTTTTTGACATCCCACCGTAGAAATCGTTCTACATAAAAAAGGACCAAGATAAAGATCGTTAGAAACAAAAGACAAGATGACATATCGTCGGTGATATTCTGAAACCGCGGAACTAACAATGTTTAAAACCGCGTAAGATAGGTGCAGTGAAATTTACAGGAACGAGGAAAAACGTAATATTTACTAAACCACTTGACTTTCTATTGTTTAAACTTTTAAATTGATAAATTCCTCTTAATATTGTAGGCATTAGTTATGTAAAATATATATTAATGAATTAGAAAATTCGAAATCTCGATTTTGCTACTTTTGTAAATACGCGGTTTTAAACACTGTTAGTTCCGCGGTTTCAGAATATCACTGACGATATTGTATTGATACATATTGGTGCCGATTCCCTTGTGCACAAACTAACCTAAATTTAAGTTCAGTGCATCTTTTTCTTTCTATTTCATTATGAAAAGGGCAGAAGATTAATTTTAGTTTAGTCATGTCAAATTAATCAGCGCTTGACTAAGTTGACGTAATTTTAATAGGCAAGTTTTTAATCACGTCTAAACTTGTATGGAGTAGTGACAGGCGCGAAATAGAAAGAAAAAGATGCACTGAACTTAAATTTAGTTTAGTTTGTGAACAAGGGAATCGTCACTATTGTGTACCATTCATAATTACCAATCTTGGGAAACGTAGGTATTATAGCGTAGGATACTGAGTATCATAAAAACATGGTAGATACATAATAAAATCTACGTTCATCACATAATCGTCTTCTTCAATGTCCCACTCACCGCACTGAATTTATTCACTCTTCCTTCTTCGTTCAGTCTATCTCCCTGTGGAATGCGCTCCCCCAGGAAATCAGGATGGCAACCAACCGATTATCCTTTAAAGTTAAAGTTCGCGAGCACATTCGTAAGAAGCTGGCAGTATCATCACAACGATAATGTTTTCCCATTGTTTGTCTTACTGTTTAGTATATTCGTGTATTTATTTAGTCTTATATTTATGTATAATTAGGTATATCTATTATATATATATATATAATGTTTTAATAGGTATATGTATGTATATACTTATATTTTAATAAATATTTATTTCATAGTTTTCGTTATTGCACCTACCGCTGTCTGTCTCTGCATCACCCAAAGGTTGTCTGGTAGAAAATGCCTATGGCATTAAGTCCGCCTCTGTACATTTGTGTGCGTAAAGTATTAAATAAATAAATAAATAAATATTCATTGTAGGGAAGCCTCACCACGCGGGTTCAACTCACAATCGTTCCGATTTTTTAAGGTTCTGTAGTAAACAAGGAATCCTTATAGTTTCACCATGTCCGTCTGTTTGTCTATCCCCGCTGTAGATCAGATCAGAAACGCTTAGTAATAGAAGGTTGTAATTTGGCATAGGTATACATATTAATCACGCCGACAAATCCTAAAATTTAATCTTGAAAATGTTTTTTTCTAGGGTTTTATCGTTGAATAGGCTGTTCAAAAATATTGCGGGTGTGATATTACACCCGTCTGGTCGGAGGATCCTCCCTTTTCTATTTAGTTTGAGTGAACCTTACACCCTGTTCCTCATAGGACCATAATTATTTTGTTTCACCATTATCAACACGAACTATAAGAACAGCTCACCCCTTGGGAGAACATTGGGAGTAGGACTACAAGATTAAGCACTTGCTCTTGCCAACATTAGGAAAAATTTACGGGTAGAAAAAGTACTTACCTTAAAATCTGTTGGCATTTTCCCCGTAATCCCAACCAGAGCAGATCTAAAGAAGTAAAAAATATGCAGAACCATCCCTTATTCTGGCATTGGATTCACTCACTAAATCACGTCACTTCGCCTACATACATCACTAGGCATCGATAGTGCCATTCAGTCGACAACTCTCTCAGAAGATTTATCGAGTTTCGATAAATCCCTGTCTCACTGAGTGTAATAGCTTCTTTTAAATCCAACTTTAGCTCCGAAATACAATATATTTTATTTATTTTCCAGTTATGTTTTAGGTGTTTTGACGTATCAAGTATGTATTGAATATTTAGGGAGTTAAGCGATTTATTCTCAGTGCTTAGGGGAGAAAAGTATTATCTTTGAAACAAGCAGAGCAGCAGAGCGGCAAACTAGCATCATCATGCTAGTTTGCCGCTCTGCTGCTCTGCTTGTTTGCCATCGATTGGTTTGCTTTGGGTCACAAACTGAAATTAAAATAATGTAATACAAGGTGTCGTTTTACATCCTCGTCAAATCCAAGGAGGTAACTATGCTAATGATTCTCGACACGAATCAATAATAAAATTAGTAGGTTTTTTTTTTCTAATTTTCGGGAATGGGCATGTGTAGGACACGCATGTTAAACCGCAACGCGGCCCGTGTGATACGGCACTGTAACTGCCCTTTCACACACACACTACCGCATACGCGACGGGGTAATTCTGTTATGTGAAAGTGGTGTATTCTAAAATACTGCCTAACTTAAATAACTAAAAAAAACAAGTATGTAATAATTATTGAGTAGGTATCGTAATTTTATTTGATTATGTATGTCTTTATTAGCAGCCTCTTGAAATTTGACGAGGATGCAAAACGACACCTTGTATAAACAAACTTCTCTCTGCTTCGTTGGTCTAGTGGTTGCAAGCGCTACTGCTGAGCAAGAGGTCCTTGGTTCGATGCCCACGTCGGGCAAAGTGTTATTGGGTTTTTCTATCTGAAATTTCTCAGTAGCAGCCAGGAGTTTGAATTTGTGCCCTGTTGATGGCAATAGGCCCGCCCCCTATTACATGGGACTTAAACATAACTGGTTTTACTACAGGTACCTACACCTCTGCCCAACCCTTTGAGGAAACAAGGCGTGATGTTATATTATGTTATGTAAACAAACAAGCAATTTTAACTAATATTATAACAATATTAGATTAGATAATCGAGTAATATCAATTACTATTCCATTGTAACTCACATCAAGCCCAAAATAAAGTCCAAAATTCACTACTGACCCACACACTTCACTACTCCCTTTCATTGTCCATATTTCTTCACTTTTTCTTGTCGTGAGCATCCATAATCTTGTTCTTATTGTCCATAACATTTTTACTTACACAAGAAATACACTTGTCCGTCGGTCCCTTATTACCTAATTATGCTTATACGGAATATTATTTACGTTTTTCTTTTGTCAGAGGCTGTCTTAGGGCGTTCGTAGACGGTCGACTAACACGACAGTTTTACATAACCGAAATAAAATCAATCAAAATATTATATTTCATATAAACCTACATGGGCACTTATTAAACGTAACAAGGTAGGTGCACGGTCCAATTGCCCGTTTCCTATGGAGAAAAACTGGAAAGAAACTACTGACGGAAATAAATGTTCTACAAATCTAGTCTATAACGTTCTCAGATTCACAAAATATAAAATAATCTGTGTAAAATATTAATAATATAATAAAAAAGAAAATTACATGTTTGCCATTACAACTAGTCTGAATTAATATCCTGTCCACAAAATATTATATTGTTTTAATTATTGTAATTGTGAAGACTATGTGGATCATTGTTTAATTTTGTTTTATTCTCAGTTAGTTTTTAACATGGTCTGGCAGTTTTGAGTATTTTTTGCGGCCTAGCCAAATGTCCTTTCTTTGGTATTGTTCGTTGAATCGTTGAGCTCCTTTAGTTATGAGTTGAGCTGCACAACGACTGACAAATGCGTGCACTGACTGGACAGGTCCACTCAATCTGTGTGGTTCTTTCATCAAAAGACCATTTCAGACACCAATCGACATGGTCTTCACATGATCTGACCAAGATTATGTCTGGACTTTAAAAGAGACTGTGACCTCTGAGTTTGTTTCGGCCTTTCTTCTCAGAGTAGTCAGATAGGAAACGCCGGCCTCATCTAGTTTAAAAAATATGTTTTGACGTGTAAAAGTGTTTGTAAAAACCTACTTACAGAAATAAAATCATTTATCATTTATTTATCATTAAAAGCCACTAATAAATAGTATGAAATCAAATGAAATCAAAATTATAGGTATAATAATTATAGACGTCAAATATTTTCATTATTTGACATTATATACCGTATATAATGTCAATTAATGAAAATATTATGCCAAGGAAGTATGTATAAAAACAATAATAATGATACACATAACATTACGCCTGTATTCCTTGAAGGAATAGTCAGAAGTAGACCTCTCCCGAAAAACTGCTGAAATTCGGCAGTTAAGTTTAAGTTCCATGTAATATGCGACAAGCCTGATACCATACATAGTGCCCAAATTAACTACAGGCTGTTACTGATTTTTTTAAATTTGATTTGTAAACCCAATGGCACGTTATCCGACTTGGGAATCGAACTCAGGACTTCATGCTGAGTAGTCGCGGTTACGTCCACTAGACTCACAAGGCAGTGTCTATAGACATAACAGGCTAGAAGTGCTAGAGTGTTCCAAATGTCCGTTCACCTGCACTCGTGACGATCAGAACAACGCCTCTGGGTCTGGACCCGTCTTCGTTGACAGACTTAGAGATCGTCCGATAGTAGTTGATCCGTCAAAACAAGTTACAAATTCAATTTTTCGAACGAGCACAAACACATTGCGAGTAGGGACAACTGTCAAATTGTGTTGTCATTCATTCTCAGCTCGGGCTCCGAATGTCCGTAGGTGATACGAAAATGTCCGTAACTTGGGCAAAAAGTACGGATTTAGTGCTCAGGGAGTAGACCCCCCTGACCTCGCAATAAGCCTAACTAGCCACTTACTGGGCCCAAACAATATAAGCAACAGATGTACCGTCGAAACAAAAAGAAAAAAATAGATACAACAAAACAGAGTCACAATAAAAACCAAAGGATCGTTTATCGGAATGCACTCGACACCAACTCAATTTTGAATCGGCAACGATTGCAGCCGGGCTTTGAAAAAATTGTTAAAACATGCGCCTGAACACCATTCCACCAAATGTTTGTAGCATTGACCATACCATTGCTTGCAACACAAAATGGTGGTACCAACAACAAGAGAGCAGTGATGGCCCAGTGGTAACAGCCATGACTTACGAGTTGTAAATCGTAGGTTCGAACCAAGACGGGCGCTTTACTTTGTGTAAATTATTTCATTACCACTGCTCTCAAAACCATGAAGGAAAACATCGTGAGGAAACCGGAATTTCCTAGAACCAAAAATTGGAAGACATCTGACATCTAACAACCTGCACGGTTTAAAAGGCTTGAGAAAACATCGAGATTTCTTTATTATGTGTAAGTTTAATATTAATGCATTATACACATAAACCTACCGGACTAAATTCTCTAAATTATGGTGAAAACCGCGTTAATATTTGTTGCACAGTTAAGAAGAACAACGAGGTCAAACAGACAGACACGTAAAGTGACTTTAATTTATAATATGTATAGATTAGAACAACTGTAAGTCATACTGATTTTGATATTTTCTTTCATTCTCTCTGCTCACAATTCCGCGAGCATTCCGACTTCAACACCTTCCAGTCTTCAACAAATAGATCAAGTTCATGACTGTATTCCAGGCGGGCGTTAAAAACCTACAGTCTACTCGGTGTGGTGGGCAATGGTCGAACAACTTAAAGGCCGTGTCCTAAGCACAGCAAACGTCACGCGAAAGACGCGTTCGCGGACTTTCTGTTTTTATTTCATTTTACTTTGTTTTTTTTGTTTCTATGAGTGTGTTTTAGTTTAATTAGTGATGTCCTGTGTGAGTCCCAATAAATACTTTTATTTCTTTCATTTTAAAATCAAAATTAAAAGTCATTTATTCAAACTAGGCTGAGAATTAGCACTTTTCGAACGTCAAAATTACATAAGACAGTCCTCCAAAAACGCCCGCCCTTCATCACTTTCTAGTGCTTTAGCTGGGATGAAGAAGTGGCGCAATAAACTCCCCAGCAGCACACCTGTCCGTTTAGTTATATAAAATTAATTTAGTTATATAAAATTAATTTAGTTATATAAAATTAATTTAGTTATATAAAATTAATTTAGTTATATAAAATTAATTTAGTTATATAAAATTAATTTAGTTATATAAAATTAATTTAGTTATATAAAATGAATTTAGTTATATAAAATTAATTTAGTTATATAAAATTAATTCTAAACAAATCGTATGCAAAGTAACTATCACTACGAAAAACAAAAACATTTTATTTACAAACCCGAATGCGTTGTCGCGCCGAAAGAGGGCGCTCTTTCAGTTTTCAAAGCAAATAAGTTAGAACGCGACAAACTCGTAGTGGCGCGACTGATCATTTTGGTTAGGACACGAGGTTAGTGTTGACATTCATCGAGCAATCATAAGACAATCCGTTTCTACGAATAATAAGATTAGCACTGAAGACGGATCAAACTAAGTTGGTAAACAATCGACAATGTGCGGGTGCCCTAAGGGTCAAGAATTATGATAATGCTGGTCCCCTTATATTACATTGTGAGGGTACTTGCAAATATGAGGAATGCTTGATTCTTGAGTATAAGTAGGTTGTTGAGTATAGTAATGTGCTAGGGTACTTTGTGAGAAAAAAAACCGTATATAGTTTGTCAGTATTTTAGTAAGTCTTTAAGCCCATGTGTAGCCGGCGCGGCGGCGCTTACGTCGACCCCGTCGGTACGGAATGTTGCCATTTTAAATATTTGTATTTATTTTATTCTTTTTTCTTATTACAATCTCACTGTAGGTATGTTGCATCGGTCGACGTCATCACGTCAACGCTGGCTGTCACTGAATACCAGCGCTGAGGCTCTGTCTCGCATAGGGTCGCAGCATTACGCTGAGCGTTGGCCGTTTTGCGTGGATGTGACGCATATTCTCCCCCAAATTGTTTCTTTTTTGTATTTGTGTTTTTGTTCTTCTTTGTTTCTTTCTTTCTTTCTAGGTACCAAGCTCAGACCAAATAAAAACCAAGACATAGCGCTGTCCATAGTGACGTGAGGCCGGTTGCGTAAAAATGTGTGCTTCTGAGAGGGGTAGTTTTGTTGAAATGGGTTGTACATGCGTGTGAGCGTGTGTGCACAGAGCGAGGTGTATTTTTGGCATGGCTGCACTGTATTGTTCGCAGCGACTGTCTTGGTTTTTTATTTGGTCTGAGGTATCAAAAGAATGTTTTTATTTGCTTTAACCTATTGACCACCAAGTCAAAAAAGCAAAAACGTGCCCTCGGCGCCAAGCTACGAATTATTCCTTAAAACCTGTCATGTAGTCGTGACCGTGGCGTGCTGGGCACATATTGGTCTGTCTGACTGATTGGTATGACTGTAGCGGTCAAAAGGTTAAGGTAGATTCTGATAAGTAGGTATATAACATGTGATCAGAAAAAGTAAATTTAAATAATCAAAAACGCCGATTACGTAAAAAGTGAACTTTAAAAAGATGAAAACATGATTATCATCATCTATTTCTAAATCTATAGATACTTACGTATGAACAATCTCATGCAGTCGGAGGCATCTTCTTAAATTGAACGATAAAGCTCTATTGCCTACATGAATATATATGTTTTCAAGTTTTGAAATTTTAAGTCAAAATACTAGCTAAACAACTTTAAACAGTTATAGATTCTTAAAAGTTATTAAAAATTAAAAATGATTACAGAAACCTAAAGATGATTTTCAAATATATATTCAATTGGGCCCTATCAAAATAGTAGCGTTGCGGTATTTATTTTTTAAATATCGCAGAATTATGCTGAGACAGGAGCCTTTTTGGCGTCGCACAAATCGTTTTTATTATTGTTGTTTTTTGTTTTTAATCGAACAAATATGCAGATTTTGTTAGTTTTAAATGCTCCTTTTTATTTACTTTTTGTATTTCTTGTGCGTGTCCCAAATACAAGTTTTTTCTTTCTTTCTTTCTTTCTTTTCTTTATTTCTATGATACCCCACTTGACATAGTTCGTTGACTTATTTTTTTCCTTTTACAATATAGCGTCTGGTTGTCACCCTACTGAATTCTGATTACCGTCATGTCTTTTATGACATTCATAAGATTATGACAAATCGATTGACGTAAGAATCGTCTAAATAGGCCTACGCGTTTGGTCTCTAGAGCTCTACAAAGGAACAAATATACATAGGCTGATAAACACATTAACTTTGCGTCGCACAGTTGACTAAAAATAGTTCAAAGGTTGTGAATCCCCATCGCAAGTTTAAATTCGCCGGATAGTCCAAAAGGGTTACCAAGGCCCCTGGCAACACAGGCAACGGAAGGAACACGGGGGACGGGGGGGAGGGGGGGGGTTTAGTCAGTATGAGTCTGACACACCCTCCCGCTAGCGATCATTTCCCGACCAAAAAAAAAACGTAAGTTTAAATTATTAATGTGTGTTTTAATTAATTTTTACTCTCATTCAAATAACTGTATACCCACTTATTTTTTTACATTATCACCCCGCTTTATTTACATCATCACCCGGCACTGGAACCACGTGGTGGATTACGGCCCACTCCCCACACTACTCACAGAGAGGAGGCCTGTGTCCCAGCAGTGGGAACATTATAGGCTAATAATGCTATACCAACTTTATAATTTAAGGTACCTAATCTTAGAAACTTCTGCATTTTTCATGAGTTTTGTTGTGAGATTAAAAACCAGGTTCCATCATAAAATGAAATGAAATTGTTTATTCTGTAAATAGGATATCAGAATCACTTTTACACGTCATATTTAAAAAAAATAATGAAAAAATAAGCTACATGGAGTCGACATTTCCTATCTGACTACCCCTGAGGAGAAATAGCGAAACAAACTCACGGGTCAAAGTCTCTTTTAAAGTCCAGACATAATCTTGGTCAGATCATGACTGTGAGGACCATTTTTGTCCATGTCAATGGTCTTTTGAGGAAAGAACCACACAAATTTGAGTGGACCTGTCCAGTCAGAGCAAGCATTTGTCAGTAATCGTGAAGCTCAACTCAAAACTTAAGGAGCTCAACCACTCGACGAACAATACTACGAACAATAAGGAAAGGACATTTGGGTAGGCCGCATAAAAAACTCAAAATGTCAGACTATCATTAGGGCCTTTTAATCTATCAATAAGCCTTTTAATCTGATGTACTTTCAAAGCTACTTTTGGACACCTCGCGTAATTGAATGATTTTGCTATTATATTAAAGAACATTGTCCTTATTCCAAACCCCTAGAAGGATATATAGTGACCTTATTGGTGATGATGTTCTTCAGAAAGGTCCGGTGCACAGTACTCACAACCGGTGTGCGTGTATGACCAGGACCCTCATTGCGTAAAACACTATCTATCATAATCCGGTTGATTTTGAAGGATATTGCTAATCTATTGGTTCTTATTTAAGGCGCTGACAAGACGCAAATAAACAAAATAAGCATCTTTAAAAAAAATTGCCAAATCTGTGTAGTTTGTGGTTGCAGAAAAAAATATATGTTAATTCTGAACATATTTCCTAGAACTTGGTTGTTACCAAAACACGTTTTGAAAGAAAATCTCGATACAAACTAACGTTAAACTAACCTCTTACCTTGAGTTCTAATCCAAAATATCTGTATTAAATATCAACATACGTTACGTATTTAATTACTAACAAGAACGTCTTATTTAAATGCAGAACTTGGTTGTTTTTTATTTTAGATTATTCAACTCAATTTTGAGTAATTCGATAATTGCTTCATATTTTGCAATAAATTACAAGCGTTGTGTCATCACGCTTCTCTTTCTTTTCTATGCAATCTGACAGTGACCGCTGTTTAGGTGTTGTCAGCATCTTAAGCACGAAACGCAATGAATGTTGTAGAACTGTTAAATTGAAACCCATTGATAGAGTGTCACACAATTACCTCGCTAAAAGCAAAAGCAGTATGCAAGGATCTTAGCAGGTGACGTTCTGTAGCTCCTGCCTACCCCCATGGGAAGGAGTCGTGAGTTCCAAGGCATTCTCCTTAGTACAAACACCTAGGACACTCAATATGCAAAGAACAGAAGATTTAAAAACAAAAAAACCGCAATATCTCCTCCACGGAATTCGGAAGACAAACTAAATTACGTAGGACCTTTGTAACGTCTACGGAACCCCAATAAACAGGGAAGAGCTTTAGGTCAGAGGGTACGGAATCAAGTAAATTTACAATGGAGACTTTGAAGGGACCTACTGATAGGTTAGTGATGTGCTTCGACAATCCCGGGATTGAAAAAAAACTCTGCGAAAACCAAATGAGGCTTCCCATAAAGGCTATAGTGTCATTAATGTATTTGAATGGACTTACTATAACTATTAAATTAGTGATGTGCGTTGACCCAATGTGGATCCCGTGATTTGAGAATCATTAGCATAATTCATAATCAGCTTATAACGGTTCCGCTGCTGATGCAGGCCTTCTCTCCGTGAGAACCGATGAGAATTGTTCTTATATCGCAATTGGAGGTTGCAGAACCTTAGAAATCTGAAAACATATTAAACTGCCAAGTGCCATAAAGAACAAAAACTCATTAAAACAAAAGAAAACTATTTTCATTTGATAGTAATTTCATTGGACATGTCGAAGTTTAAAAAAAAATCCGATAACTGCATTACGTTTTCTGCTTAGTTGCAATTGAACGTAAAAACCTTTTGAAAGTTAATGTGAAAATATAGCTGATACAATTTTAATCTCTTTCTATTATCAAATATTTAGATTGTTGCCATAACATTTGATATTCCGGCAGGAAATCGCATACCAACTTTACTCCTTCCGCAGGCTCTAAGAAATATAAAGCGGTATTAATTTGGAGAGCAGTGGTGGCCCAGTGGTAATGACCGCGACTTACGAGTCGTAGGTCGTAGGTTCGAACCCAGGCAGGCGCTTTACTTTGTGTAAATTATTTCATCACCACTGCTCTCAAAACGGGGAAGGAAAACATCATAAAGAACCAAAAATTCAAAGATGGGACATCTACCAACCCGCACTGGGCCCGCGTGGTGGATTACGGCCACCACTCTCACAGAGAGGAGGCCTGTGTCCCAGCAGTGGGAACAGAATAGGCTGATTATGTATGTATGTATGTAATTTTGAAACTTTGTATCAACAGCCTTCCTCAAGTGGGGGTTAACTTGCAGCCTTATAGCAGGACAAAATTAGAGAGAATGGCAAAGAGTCAGAAGTCAGGTGAATAGGAATGATCCCTAAGTAAAAAAAAAATCTCAGATAATAAAAAAAAATATATCTGAGATTTTTATATTATTTTTATTATTTTTGCATAAAACGCATGAAAGTTGGAGAGTGGGGGCACAATTCAGTATAAAATTTAGCAAGGCGTATGACATCATTACCAATTTTAACTCAATACATACATACATAATCAGCCTATAATGTTCCCACTGCTAGGACACAGGCCTCCTCTCTGTGAGGGGAATTTTAACTCAATGTATCGCCGTAATCTTCTGATAACGTAAAAAAAAAAATACGTGTCCAATATTTTTTAATAATCTTCTCGACGGACAAAAAAATAAGTCATCATCCCTATTGTCAAGCGATTTTAGACCATGTGCGGTGAAACTAATATTATCATATTGACCAACCCTGCACTTAAATTGTTCTGCAAACGGTATGGTATGTGCCCTGTCTCATCTTGACTATAAAAAATAAACGAAAGTCACCAATTCAAATGTCGTGGTGTTTCTAAGCGAAATAGAGTATTGTTTAGATAAGTTGTCAGCGTATGTAGCCAGAAGAATTGCCAATCTTAAGTGGCAGTGGCCAGAGCACATTGGTCGCAGAACAGATGGCCGATGGGGCTGAAAGGTTCTGGAGTGGTAATCGCGCACCAGAAGACGTAGCGTTGGAAAGCCTCCTACAAGGTAGACTGATGGCCTTGTGAAGACCGCAGGAATCCGCAGAGATGCGAATAATACAGAACCGGTTAAAGTGGCGATGCTTGGAGGCGCCTATATCCAACAATGGACGTCGTTCGGCTGAAATGATGATGATATCGAAAGATATCCTGCCATGAACAACGATCAATCGTTGTTCCAAACTGATATAGCTTCATAATTAACCCGTGAACCTAATAAATTGTCTCACGTGAAATAAACTTCATCATAATAGTAATTACATACTTACATACATACATACATACATACATACATACATACATACATACATACATACATACTTGGCTTGTGGCTAAGTAATAACAGCCGCACGGGTCGATCGATCAGGTTAAGCTACGCTTGCCGCGGTTGGTCCGTGGATGGGTGACCATCTTTACATACCAAGACCCTCCGTCCCTCGGAAAGCACGTTAAGCCGTTGCTCCCGGCTGTCATTCGTGGATCTTTAACAGTCGTTACGGGTCGTCAGAAGCCCGAAAGTAGGACGACCAATCTTACCAAGGGATATCGTATTATCCAGTTACTGGGTTGTGCAGGTCCTAAAGGCAGTCGCTCCATGTAAAATACTGGTATTCAGCTGCAACCGGTAAGTCTGGAAGCCGACCCCAACATAGTTGGGAAAAGGCTAGGCAGATGATGATGATGGGTCGTCAGAAGACAAACAAATGTCTGACAACCAGTCTTATAGGTCCCGTCACGTAAAAAGAACGCTGGCCTTGAACCTGCGCACTGGGCTATTTATCGATCAAATTGGTGGCATGAAGGGGCGCGCGGGGGAATGCTCCGCCCGTATATGTGTGCGCGCACGCTATTGGTTCGTCAGTTGACACATGCTTCCCGCGCTGAGATCACGCTTCGTTCGCTCCCAAAATACAGTCGTACACACAACTTTCTTTGCACGACACGACCATGGTTATAAAAAGGAAGGAAAGAATAATGATTTATAGTGTTTAATGAAGTATGAAGCTGACAAAGGAGCAATTGATAATTTAAAACATGCATCAAACGGACTGCAGAAGCTACGAAAGTTTCTGAGACTACAGTGAGACGTATCGTAAAAGATGCGAAAAGTTCAGAAATACTTGCTTGTTTTTCGAACACCCGGCAAAAACAAAAGGATAAAAAATAAACCTATAACGGGCATTAATAACAACCTACTTCATATTTTAAGATCAAAATAAAAAAAAAATCTCAAGAGAACGTTATCTATTTTTAATTCCAGCCTCTTTCAAAGTATTATGTAGCTAGTAAAGTACCTCTTATGATTCTACAATAAAATAATTATTCGTATATTACAAAACAATAGCCTAGAAATTTTGAACGTGACTGTACCCGTGCGCAGAAACATCCCCTCCACTGTCGCTCAGCGTTCTTTTTACGTGACGGGACCTATACCAAGGGGTATCGTATTACCCATTAATTGGATTGTGTAGGTTAGATAGGCAGTCGCTCCATGTAAAATACATAAAACTATCACAGCTAAGTTTACAAATTAACGAGTAATAGTCGACCAACTTAAATTTGCAGTTGGTGAATTGACTGTGACATATATCGATGTATGGGAGAATATGTTTTTCAACCACAATGTTAAGTTTATTTTGAGGATAAATTAATGCCAACTACGGAACCTTTTATTGTGCGTGGTCCGACACGCATTTGGCCGGTTTTTTTATTATAAAACATCGTTTCATACAAACAAAGCTAATGTAACCGATATTCTTACGCACGTGTTACCTGCCATCGAGGCTTTTTCTTTTATTTTTTTCCCCTCACGTTTGCCTATAACAGTATTAATTCCTGTCCTGTCAGTAAAATAAATATTCCTTACGAAGTAAATGTGCTAGGCTCTTGTACCTACTGGGGGGTAACCATCACCTCTTATAGCAGTATTATTTCAATATTACTTTAGCGTGAGAAAGAGATGTAGCTATAAGTCCTGTATAGCTCCATCACTTTCCCACTGTGAAGTAATATTATAATAATACTGCTTTATGAGGTGATGGTTACCCCCCAGCTCGAGCGTGCCAATTATCAATATCTAACGTTTGTCATTTCAAGTTAAATACAATGTTGTCTGTTGCTATAGAACCTTAAACTTTTCTTAAGAGGCTGACAACACCTAAAGCGCGGTCACTGTCAGACTGCATAGAAAAGAAAGAGAAGTGCGATGACACAACGCTGGTAATTACCAATACAATAAATTTATTGCAAAATATGAAGCAATTATCGATTTACAAAAAGCTATAGATTATATAAAAAAACACTATTATGCTAATTATGTTGCTTGTAGAATAATCTGACAAAAAATCAGAATGATTGCATGTATGTTAGTATGGTTTTTAATCGTTAAAATATTTTTTTAGAGGTATCTTCGTGATTTTTTTCTATCGTATCAAATTAGTTGTATTATGTTTTCAACACACTATCTACCTAGCATATATCCTTAAGAATATCATTTATTTTTCTGATTTTGTTTATTGCAGTGGATCATATACCTTAAGGCATTATAAAACGTATAAAAGTTTAGGTCCTGTAGTCCCCTTAAGGACCGTACGTACTTACCACGAGCACTCACTTCGCGAATTTCGTCTACTAGTGTACTTCCAAAGTCAATGTTTCAGTGGAATTTTGTTACAGGGAATGGTCCCGGTGAGCGAGCGCCTTAATAGTGGTGCTCGCGAAAGAAGGTTTGTTTCCCGAAACAATATTCGTTGCGTAACAATCACTCGAGCAACGATTGCAAAACAAATTCGTGAAGTGAATTCTCACGTTGAGTGTCGTCTGTTGAATAATTATAATTAAGTGGTATTCACGCCTCTACAGGGTCAAATGGGAACATCTCTGCCTAATCCTTCGGGGATTAGGTACAGGCTTGACTTTATGTATATGTCTCTGTGGTCTTGGTATGTATATGGTCTTTATGTATATGTACTATATGTATATGGTCTAATTAAATTTGCCAACAAAATTTCGGAGACGTGATGTTTACCGATATAAACATGATAAAGCAAAAACACTTTTATTTAAAAAAAAACAAAAAACCCGACTGCAAAAACACATAACTAAAAAGAGAAAAACAAGAATTATAATCTATGGAATTTTGCTATCGTATGGTAAAAGTTACACCATATTTCAGGTTATTGGTTTCTACCCGCCTGCGATTATAGTGCTTGTTTTTCTCTTTTCAGTTATGTGTTTTTGCAGTCGGGTTTTTTGTTTTTTTTTATAATTTGTTTTATTTCAAGCTTTTTAGTTTTATTAATATATATATGGAATTGACTCATTACTAGCTTTGATTTGATACCAATATTGTTGCAATTAATTTAAAAAAAACTTCTCCTCCTTTTTGTATTTGCAGATGCAATTTATAAATATTATATAGCATATGTCACTCCCACAATTAAGACGAATCGAAAGACACCTGATATGTTAAAATCCATCAAGCCGTTTAGGCTACAGAGCGTGCCAAATAAATAGACATACATACATACATACATACTCTCGAAAAACATTACCCTCCTGAGACAGTCGGGTAAAAAAGAAATTAATTTGATGACTTTTTTGTTGGGGTCTTCAAACCAGTAGTGTAGTTACTTGAATTAATATACGTTTAAAAAAATCAGTTTTCTTTGTGTAAACTTTATTACTTCGTGATGCGTATCGATATCTAAACACAATTCGATATTCAGTCAAGTATGCGAAAAGTTTCCTAGTCATGTGTATACGCATTTATAACAAAATTCCCAAAGATATAAAATTGTTATGTAATATTAACTATGTAATTTTAAAAACAAATTATTGAAATGGCTGAAAGGACATAATATGTTTTATGACATTAAAGATTTTTTTAACAATAAACTATAAATTTTTGGACTTTCGTCGTTGGAGACAAAACTATTATATTATTGTATTGACCTTATATCTGTAACATTGAACAACAATTAACTAATAATTATTATTTTGCATGCAACTGATACATATCCTGTATATTTAAACATGTGGACTTTAGATTAATACCTGACTGTAACAACTTTATACCGCGTTTAAGGCAAATAAAGACTTATCTAATAATACAAAAAAAATACAGATTTTCTCAACCAATACTTCAAGTGACCACCAGCGGTCGCTGACTCCAAAAAGAAAATCATCAACTTTTGTTTTGTTTTGTTTTGTGGTGTTTAGATATCAATCAATCAAAATATTTTTATTTCACATAAACCTACATGGGCACTTATGAAACGTCAGAAGCTAGGTGCACGGTTCCAATAGGGTCTTACACCCATTTTTGAAAAGTTTCTTAATTAAATTCTATAGTGCTATTATGCCCCAAAAAAATCACAAAATTTTTATTCAATCGATAAGTGCCATAAAAATGCATTTAAATTTTACATTTTCAAATTTCGCGCGTAGTTTGACGAAAACGCTGGACGCAGTGGACGCCATGTTGCTCTGTGGTCATGACGTCACTTGGCTATGTAAACAAATGCGCTGATCTGTTATCTTACTATCAGTTGACAGTTGACACGTTTTAGTTTACACAGCAGTATGACGTAATATCATGGCGGCATTGGCTGTTTTTTAACAGATTAGAAAAACTGAAAACGTTGCATTGAATTTTAAAATTTATTTTGTTATTTTATGAACTAAAAGTAACATTTCCCGACTCCTTTTTACCTAAACTATCTCAATAATCTATTTATAGATTTTTTCACGTATATAGTAAAATAGCCTATTGGTCGTTTCCTATGGAGAAGAGCTGGCAAGAAACTCCACGGTCGATATCTATCGTCAGCGGAGTTTTGCTAGCTTAATTTGACCCTGTATAGTATTCATGTCAGTGAGGGAGAGCAGTGGTAGTCCAGTGGTAACCGCGACTTACCGAGTTGTACGTCATAAGTTCGAACCCAGACAGACGCTTTACTTTGTGTAAAATATTTCATCGCCACTGCTCTCAAAACGGTGAAGGAAAACATCGTGAGGAAACCGGCATGTCCTAGAACCACAAATTCGAAGACATATAACATCTACCAACCCGAAATGGCCCCGCATGGTGGATTACTGCCCACTCCTTCTCATAGAGAGGAGGCCTGTGTCCCAGCAGTGGGACAATATCGGCTGATTATTATTATTTTTATATATTCACGCCTGCTACTCCACTCCGGAAAATAAATAGACAACTGTAAGTACAATATTAGACATAACTGGCAGACTTACATGCTTAGGTAGGGATCCACTAGGGCCGATGCCTGCCGGGGTCGCGGGAAGTTACTTATGGGTCACCGAGGCCCCCGCAACACAGGCAACAGGAAGGAATACGGTTGGGTTTTAGTCAGTAAGAGTCTGACACACCCTCCCGCTCCGCCCAGAGTGGGAGAAGTTATTTGATGATTTCCCACCCGCAAAAAAGACTTACATGCTAGACTAGCATGTCTAATTTTAGTGGCAGTATCAGAAGTTTTATCTTCTTCTTATGTACGTGTAAGGTCAGCCTGCCACGTCTGTAATATCTAGACTCGGAGAGCCACGCACCGCACACCAAGGTTCTTCCAATGGTGCGTGTCGGTCTGTGTGGGTCTTGAGATTAGAAGCCATTCAGTTAAATGTGACTGCAATACTTTTTAAGTTCACCCAGCATGTGCCTTAAGCGCTGAAGGTGGCTTCCCACGGTGCGTGATATTAAGGACAACGCAGACGACCACCATACGGCCGACGACCACGGAGAGCCACACACCGCACACCAAGGTCTTTCCAATGGTGCGTGTCGATCTGTTTGGGTAGATTAGAAGCCATTTTCATTCCAAAATGCAAAGTACAAGAGAACTCGTAAAGAGAGACACACACCTTTGAAGTAACCGACTCGCCGTGGATCGGACGCACCGCGACGGACGTGTCTGCGTTACCACGGACGCTACTCTTTCCATAGTACATGCGGGATGGTCCGCGTCCATCCGTATGATCACGCCACCGTGGGAAGCCATCTTTACATTGTATACGTCACCCAGACACAAACTCGAAAAGTTCATGTGCCAGTCATTTCAGCAATGCAGAAAAATAAGTCAATCTGCCTAGCCTTTTTCAAACTGTGATGGGGTCGGCTTCCAAACTAACCGGATGCCGCTGAATACCAGTATTATACATGGAGCGACTGCCTATCTGACCTCCACAATTCAGTCACTGGGTAACACGGTACCTCCTGGTAAGACTGGTTGTCAGATTTTCAGGCTTCTGACTACCCGTAACGACTGTAAAAGATCTACGAATGCTTGCCTGGACCAAACGGCCTAAAGTGCTTTACGAGGCACCGGAAAATTAAAATTAACTGTATGTACTAAGTAGTATGATGGTTATATTTTTTCATCTTATGTATTCGTAAAGAGGCGAAGGGTTTCTCGATAAGTGCGACTATCATAGGATGAAAAGCAAAGTGTGCCACATGGTACCAAAATTATTTAACCTCGAGCGACGTACTTTGAATCCCTCGCTACGCTTAGGATTCTACTCTAGAATCCTTCGCTTCGCTCTGGATTCAAACAATCGCTCTCGCCCTCAATACATTATTTTGGTCCCTTATGACACAATCTACTTTTTCGGGTAGACAAGAATCCCATCAAAAACATTTTCATATAAAATGTTGCCAAGACGAGACCACATGGCTCACACTATCAAAAAGTTATCGAATCTCATGTAGAGCCAAGCTTTTAACTCTACACGCCATAACTCTACAAGCCCTAACTTCACAAACTCGACACCTTAGGCAAAATATGTGGCTTGGCCGTTTCGTTACTACAAGAACTATTGTCTATCAGAAAAGTAATCATTGTTTCACTTTACGCCCATGTGAATTTAGCGAAATGGCCAAGCCACATATTTTAACTAAGGTGTAGTTTGTGAAGATAGGACTTGCAGAGTTAGGGCGTGTAGACTCAGAAGCTTGGCTCTACATAATAGTCATTTATTCATAAAAAAATAACTTGTATCTGAATTTACACACAAAATTACACAATTACACACACACACTGGGTTATACATACACTCAAATAAATTGCATTTGAATTTCATAAATTACATCAACAATATAAAAATAATATTTTTACATTTTTTCTATAGTGCTTCGACATATAATTTAAACAATATGGCCAGCAACTTATTTATTTATTTATTTAAACTTCTCGCACACAATTAAGTACAAAGGCGGACTTAATGCCTTAGGCATTCTCTACCAGTCAACCAAGGGTGGTGAAGAGATAAGATGGTGCTCTGAGAGGAAATAAAAATAACGAAAAATATTAAAGATAACATAATAGATTATAAATAGAATAAGTACAGAAATACATAAATTGGTTACAAGCATAAAATACAAATACATACATATTTACTACACTATATACCTACATTATACATATATATATATACATACAAATTCAAGGAAAAGAGATACATAATTGAGATGACTCTACGCTATTTGTTTACTTATAATTTATAAGATTTGATATTTCAATTCTTTTTGTAAGTTGCATATGATAATATTTTTTTAAAGTATATGAAATCTGTTTCCTTGCCAGCGGTACGGAAAAGTCTACCTCTATGAAAGATATCGAAAATGAAGATATTTTCATCACGTGAAAAAAATGACACGAGAAAAACGAATTACAAATCCTGGAACGAGTAGGTACTTACACCTCACTAAAGCCTTTGTAGCCAAGGCTTAACCGTCGTGTAACAACGCAAAAACATGAAACTGACAGCACGAAACCCGTGTTAAGCAAAATAGAGAAATTCTTGCAAACTTCACACACAACAAGGGAAAAGTCCGACCCCGGGGCTTTTTCGAAATTCCATTGTCCATCCCATCGCCGTTGACCTTGGCCCTACAAATGTGCGTCGCGCTCACGCCGCGCGGCCGTTCGTTTTCATAGGGAATATTTTTTATTTAGTAACGTCAATATGAATATTTGAAAAAATCACAGATAGAATTATAGATAATAAAATAGTCTGTTCATACAAAAATAAACATGAAAATATCTTGAGTAGTTTGAAAGTTATATCGTTTTTTATGCTTTGTGTAGACATTACTTCCTGAATTTATTTCATAGAGTATTTTACTATATTATTTAAATATAAAATTTACATATTTATTTTTTTTGGGGGAGGCCTATGTCCAGCAGTGGACGTCTTTCGGCTGAAATGATGATGATGATGATGATTTACATATAGAATTGATGTGTATGCGTTCTAGTTTAACATACATTTTTTTGCATAACTACTAATGCAAGTAGTATTATATGAAGACATAATAATAGATTTAAAAGTCACTAAAATCATATCTGCGCCTTAAATTGGTATTTCGAAGCTCTGATTCAATTAATACCACAGTATTACAGTGTCTACTTCAGGTATTGATTTTCAATAACAAAAATAACAACAATCTAATCCTGTATTTAACCAAAATAACTTTTCACAATACTATCTTTTGAAGTCTCAATTTTAAAGCCTTTAAATATTCAGCACATTTCAATCTTTTACAGAAGTAAGAGCTCCCGTAAATCCCGGGAATTAGGATCGTGTCGCAGCCCTATTTATGGGTGGGTCTTGTCGCCTTGAGGCCTTACTGCTTCCATTGAAGACCGGGATATTGGACTGCATTTTATTTTAAGTTTTTTTTTAGACGGGAATTGGTTTTAAATTGTTTTAAAGTTATTTTTAAATGTTTCATTTATCTTGTAGCTTTTCGTAAAGTGTCTGCTTGAATTAAAACATACTTTTCTGATTATAAAGTTAGTTTCCAAAATTCGGGTTATTTTGAGATAAGATGATAACCAATAAATTAAGATAATTACCAAAACAAAATTAATCTGGCTCCACCTTGTTTTAAACGCAATAGTTATTAGACTTCCTCGTTGGTCTAATGGCTGCTACTGTTGAACAGAAGGTCCTGGGTACGATTACCAGGTCGGACAAAGTGTTGTTGGGTTTTTCCACAAATAATTCCTCAGTAGCAGCACGGAGTCTGGATTTGTGCCTCGTTGATTGCAACAGGCTCGCACCCTATTACGTGGGACTTAAAATATTGGGCGGATGCACTATGTGGGTAATGCCTAAAGTGACAATACATCGCGTTTTGAACGGGACTGTCTCTTTTCTCGGTCACCTGTCCCGTTGTCCCCGGACAAAGCTCCGGGACGCATAATAGTCCCGTATTCCGAAACCGCGCGAAAATTCCTCTAACAAATATAAATCTTGTAAAATTAAAAAAATATATATGTTGCATATAATTTAATAATTACTGTCACAGGAACTTTGCTTTATTAATTTTATTAAGCCGGTGAACTGGTGATTGATTTGTTTTTCGCATTTTTTTTATAATTTTAATAAATAATTAATCTGAATATAATTATAGTGAACATTAATCGTATTAAGTTACACTTTTTATAAATAAAGAACATTAAAACGTTGTGAGTTAACTGACGTATAAAAACTCATGTCCCGTTTTGAGTTAAAAAATAAATGGTCAGTTTAGTAATGCCCTTCGAGGGAATGCGTGATTATCTGTCTATGTAGTTAATAATTAACAATAAATTCTTATTACCCCCAAATAATGTAGTCGACATATCATTTTCAGTAGTTACCCATAACGTAATATTTCCCAGGAACCAATTAAACTTGCCTCTTTATTTGTTTTGCCTTATTTCTACAATAAAATTAACGAATTAAACGGTGATTTCATATTTACATAAACAACAAAAGGATAAAATTATGTAAATTATCCAATTCAAAGGCTAATTAATTAATGTAACAAAACCATTGGAAATACAATAGGGGACTGATTAAAATATCAACTTCAAAAATATGTACCGAAAACCTTTATCACCAAGAAGTACGATTCATTTTCGAATGTTTTTTAGTAAAAGGGAATTCTGAGGGAGGAAATTATTTGGATGAAAAATTCGGATTAAAATCTCTTATTTTTCTTCGTAATGAGAATTTGAATGTTGACGTTTATAACTTCTTTCGTCAGATTAAAGTAATTGTGTGCGTAGATTATTAATCGACGACGTTTTTTTTTAATTTCCCTGTTGATTTGGATTATATTTACTGTTGCTGGGTAAGGAACCTATAATTTTCAGAATAACATAGATTGAGATTATAAAGGAAAACAGACAGCTGTGTTGCTGGGGAGTTTCTTTCGTCATTCTCCCCAGTTAGATACTTTAGGAAGTGGTAAAGTCCCCTAAAACGTCCGCCACGTTTTGGGGGACTGTTATGTAATTTTTACGTTCATAAAGTGCTTATCCTCGGCCTAATTTGAATAAATGACTTTTGAGGTCGAAAGAAGATTTTCTAATAATTCTTTCATCCTTTGCTAAGTGTGACTCCGTGTAGTTTTTGACAATACAATTAAGGAGGTCCAATTTCTGGGATTTGTAAGAAAGGCGAAGTAATAACTAATATCTCTACATTGTTAAAAGAAAGTCACTTTTCATGTCTGTCTGTGTGACCACTTAAATCTTCTAAACTACACAATGGATTTCGATTATGGTATTACCATCATTGACAGCATTTAATACCATAGATACCATAAAACGGAGGACACATAGTGACCTAATTGGTGATGTTCTTCAGAAAGTTCAGGTGCGTAGTACTCGCAACCGGCGTGCGTGTATGACCAGATGTATGAACGTAAACAAAGAAGAAGGAGTAGGTATGTAAGGAGCGTAGCAGGTGGAAATATAGTTTCTGTCGACCCCTATGAGAAGAAGGCGTAAGTTTGTGTATAGTAAGTAGTAGTATAATCTTACTTTGACCAGATTTTGCAACGAAGTTCCTTATCGCACGCAAAAAAAAAGGGTGCTGAGTATTCAGCACCCTTTTTTTTTGAGTTGGCAATATTCAAATTTATTAATTAATAATAAACTAGAAAAAGAAAAGGGCCTAAAATTGAACCTTGAGGCACGCCCATCTTTACTAGAGAAATAAGTTTTAAATAAGGTCAATTAGATCTTTACCGCTCAACATTAAACCAGCTCAATTGGCGAGTTCGGTCGTCTAGTTAGTAAAGCTACAGTTATTAGCTTGTTATTTTTCCCAGAAAGACGTGCGAAGTAAACTAAGTTTGTAATAAGGCTCGTAATGAACTTCGTAGAACTAGGGCTAAGTTAATTATTTTCTACATAATTACCATTATTTCGGGAAAAGGAATAAAGTCGCCTTGCTTATTATGTCTGAAGGGTAAGAGTGTTTCACTCGAGTGAATGTTTATTTTTCTTCCTTGCCTGTTCTTCTTCTTAGGACTACCTACTACGCTACGCTTTTAAATGGTCAACTAGCATCATATTTAGGGCGCTGACAAGACCCAATTGACAAAAATAGGCTTCTCTTAAGAAAAAAAATTGCCAAATCTGTATAGTTTGTGGTAGTGGAAAAAATATATGTTAATTTTGGTCATATTTCCCAGAACTTGGTTGTTACCAAAACACGTTTTGAAAACAAAATCTCGATACAAACTAACGTTAAACTAACCTCTTACTTTGAGTTGTAATCCAAAATATCTGTATCAAATATCAACATACGTTACGTATTTAATTAATAACAAGAACGTCTTATTTGAATGCAGAACTTGGTTGTTTTTTATTTTCGATTACTCAACTCAATTTTGAGTAAATAGATAATTACTTCATATTTTGCAATAAATTACAAGCGTTGTGTGATCGCGCTTCTCTTTCTTTTCTATGCAATCTGACAGGGACCGCGGTTTAGGTGTTGTCAGCGTCTTAAGTATCCGACCCCTTGACAATTCAAAAGTGCCTGTATTTGATATAAATTAAATAAATTATTTGTGTTTGAGCTGATATCAGACGAGTAAATACTCATTATTGTTTCATTCGACGTTCACACGGTACCGACTAAATTACATAGAAATGAACGTTCATATTTAATTTAAGTGCTGTTTGTCTAATCTCTGGAACTCGAAGTCGGATTTGAAACAATACTTTTGCATTGGATAGCTCAGTTCTTGAGGAAGGTATTTGATGTCACGCTGCGACCTTTAGGATCCTAGCAAAAATAAAAATAGTCAGAAAGGACGAAGTGAAAATGAAGTAATGGCGCGGGCGGGCGATGCGATGCAACGCGTTGGGTCGGGGGCCAAAATTTCACGCGGTCTAAGTCGCGGGGACAAGTTATATTAATTGGTCAAGGACAGCTAATGATACACAATTGATTGTCTATTGTTTGATTTCGAATCGGTGTCGCGCGGGGCTTAACAGTTTGATATAAAAAAATGCATTAATACAATTATTACAGTACCCCACTAATGCCATAAACAAAATGGCACCCCCACTAACACACCATAAAACACGGTATCTACCAATGAGTTCGACATTCAACCACGTCGCTAACGTTCATTAACTTTTTAATCTTTCAGCGCACGATCGCATGGCTGATATTAAAAATTTCACAGCGAGATAATTTAATTTTAAATCGCTGATACGGTACCGTGTTATTCATTATAGCGGTTATAGGGAGAATGGACCGGTTTTGCTGTGCAAAATACTGTTGCCTTACTTTTTTTCTAGAGATGAGTTTATAGACTAGACTCTAGCTAGAGTAGAGCTAGTAGAGCTTTTACTTGGTATTAAAAAAGAAAACACAAAACCAAAGACTTCCGAAATTTAAGATATTTTTCACTTTGTAGTGTCTTTTTTGGAAGTCCCCAACATCGTGCTGGCGATGATTGCAGGAAGACTGGACTGTCCCTTCATCCGGCATTGTTCCAGCGGACATGTTGACCAGTGTCGGAGAGAAGGTATTAATGTTATTATTTTTCGATTATGTATTTATTTTGACTGCGTTTCATTTAATTTAATTTTTAATTTACGATTCATTTTTGATTTTATTTAATTTAATTTGATTTATTTAATTTATTCTGATTCTTGAGATCAGCGGTGGCCCAGTGGTAACGGCCGCGACTTACGAGTTGTAAGGTCGTAGGTTCGATCCCAGACAGGCGCTTTACTTTGTGTAAATTATTTCATCACCACTGCTCTCAAAACGGTGAAGAAAAACATCGTGAGGAAACCGGCATGTCCTAGAACCAAAAATTCGAAGACATGTGACATCTACCAACCCGCACTGGGCCCGCGTGGTGGATTGCGGCCCACTCCCTCTAGCCGAGAGGAGACCTGTGTCCCAGCAGTGGGAACATTATAGGCTGATTATGTATTCTGATTGTAATTAGTTGACATAGATTTTGGAGTTAATTTGATTTAATTTGTTACGTTTTGATTCTATTTAATTTAATTTTAGTTGATTGAGTCTGGTTTTATTTTATTTTATTGTAATGATGTTTTTATCTTTTATTAATTTTTATTTGGCAATGGGTGATAATTACCTGTAATAAATGAATTTTATTTTTTTATAACATCATCCACATAGACTAAGTGGGAAAAATTCTTATTATTGAAGTTAACTCAAAAACTACCCAAGCAAAGTTGATAACATTTATGTGGGATCACCGCGCACCAAAATCGGTGTGGACCGATTTTGTAGCGCGGTGATCCCACATAAATTAAATTATCATATATTAAATTAATGGACGAAAATATCGATGAATTTATATAATATAAATATCGATAATTATAGTTTCGCCATGTCCGTCTGTCTGTCTCTGGCCTAGCTCAGAGACTCTTAGTACTAGAAAGCTGTAATTTCGCATGGGCATAGGTACGTGTTAATCACGGCGACAAAAATAATGTTTACTGTACCTCCCATACACGTAAAATGGGGATGTTATTTTTTCTCGTCTATTTCATGGTGTGGTTCGTTCAAAAATATTGTTGGTCTGTGAAAACCACTTTTCGATTCAAGGATCCGCTTGCGTAATATTAAGCATTAAAGTGCTAATTTTTGTTAGAGTCAAGTGTCCCCCCCTTGCCAGCTAAATGGTTGTTTATGGAGATGTGAAAAACATCATGGCAGTATTACATATAATGAAATTAAAAGGAAAACTATCACAGCTAAGTAGGCTTTACAAGTTAACGAGTAATAGTCGACCAACCTAAATTTGTAGTTGGAGAATTGACTGTGACGTATATCGGTATATGGGAGAACACGTTTTCAACTACAATGTTAAGCTTGTTTTGACGATAAATTAATCCCAACTACGGAACCCTTCACGTTCTTAAAAATACGGGATATTTTTAAGAACATTCTCATTCTAATCGCAACATCAATCTGTGAAAATATCTTTAATTTAGGTAAATTAGAGGGTTTTGACTTAAAAAGTTCTAATTCAAGACGCAATCTCATTTCAGCGACACACAACGTCAAAAAAATTTGGTAAATTGGAAGGTTTTTTGGCAAATTAAGACAGATAAGAATGCGGACGTTCTTAAATAAAAAAATACGGGAATTGCACCTCAGTTGTTCCGGGCTCCTAAATGCATCCAAGTACTTACGATAACATTGAGAGATAAAAGATAATAAGTCGAGCATACGGATGCGTCAAAACATATATACGAGGTTATTTTAGATTGTCTAGCTAAACTCCACAGACGCTATAAGTATCGATATCTAAACAAGATAAAATAAAAAATATTTAAAAAACAAAAAACCCGACTGCAAAAACACATAACTGAAAAGGGAAAAACAAGCATTATAATCTATAGAATTTATTTTATTATTTATTTTATTTCATGCTTTTTTTGTTTTATTAATATATATATTTCAAAAATACTAATTACTAGCTTTTATTTGATACCAATATTGTTGCAATTATTTTATTTTTTAATTTCCCCACCTTTTTTCTGTATTTGCAGATGCAATTTATAAATATTATATAGCCTATATCACTCCCACAATTAAGACGAATCTAACGACACCTCATACGTTAAAATCCATCAAGCCGTTTAGGCTACAGAGCGTGCCAAAGAAATAGACATACATACATACATACATACATACTCTCGAAAAACATTACCCTCCTGAGGCAGTCGGGTAAAAATAAAAGTATAGGATCTCTTTTTTTGGGAGGTAAATGACCGCTGTTAGTGTTGTTTGTTGAAAGATGAGTTAAGAAAAGCTGTTTTTTTAATATTTTATCGTGTTTAGATATCGTTACCCATCACGTTTGTGAAGTTTACACAAACAGATTATTTAAACTGATATTTCAAATTACTACAATAACTGCTGTCGATGACCCCACAAAAAAATCATCTAATTTATTTATTTTCGTTTTATCGTGATAAGGCGCTCACCAGACCGAATTGACCAAAATAGGCTTGTCTTAAGAAAAAAAATTGCCATATCTGTATAGTTTGTGGTAGCGGAAAAAATATATATTAATTTTGAATATATTTCCCAGAACTTGGTTGTTACCAAAACACGTTTTGAAAAAAAATCTCGATACAAACTAACGTTAAACTAACCTCTTACCTTGAGTTCTAATCCAAAATATCTGTATTAAATATCAACATATGTTACGTATTTAATTAATAACAAGTACGTCTTATTTTAATGCAGAACTTGGTTGTTTTTTTATTTTCGATTACTCAACTCAATTTTGAGTAAATGGATAATTGCTTCATATTTTGCAATAAATTACAGGCGGTGTGTCATCACGCTACTCTTTCTTTTCTATGCAATCTGACAGTGACCGCGGATTGGTTGCAGCGTCTTAAGATATCGATATCTTAACGTAAGGTAAGTGATGATAATGCTCCCAGGCGGCGTTCCGGCCACCGTAGGCGCGGGCTTGCGGACGGTGAGCAATGGGTACCTCGCCGTCCGATAAGGACCAGGCCCGGGTCGACGGCGCGTTGTGTTCCACTCGCTGAACACAGGCAACGGAAGGAACATGGGTGGGTTTTATTCAATAAGCGTCTGACACACCCTCCCGTTCCGCCCAGAGCGGGAGAAGTTATTTTATAATTTCCCACCCAAAAAACAAGTAATGATACGGCTGAATATGAAAGCGAGCTTCTCCCAGGATCCTTAAATACAGAGGAACCGGTTATCTAGCCTCTAACTGCCAAAACACAACAAATTCTTTTAACATTGTTGTTTTGGCGACAGATTCAGGCGGAATTAAAACAAGCTCTACCACCAACCAAACCGAACAGAAAATCCGGGCCTCTGGGTCTGGGACAGGTGGTCTTACCACTAGAGTACAGAGGCGGCTAAACAATGTATTAAGAACAGACGACATATGAAACAATAGATTAAGAATTTCCCTCAAAATCCGTCGGGTTCGAACGCGTTACGCAATTGGGATGCTGAAGTGTGACGCGATCGGGCGAATCTAACATAAAACGCATAAAACAGCTAAGCAACATCTTCTACAATACATTTGCCATTACAAACTATATACAAAAACTGAAATTCTAAAATAAAAACCTCCAACATAAGAATATCACGAAGGGCACATCGCTGGGGGCTAGCTCGTAAAATCAGAATCGCTGACCGGCTCACACTGCAGTGCGACAGTTTTTATTTTTAGGGACCCGTTGCTGTATTGGTAAAACGATTGTTTTCTGAGAATGGGGACGTTTTGACGATGTTCCTGTCAGCGGTTTTCGTATTGGTGTTTTATTATCAGAAATATTTATACAACAGCATGTGTTGCGGTCTCAGATTATATAATGTTAGTGTTATTTTATTGTCTATTGTCAACTTTTAGATTATTTATTAATGTTATAAGACTAGTTTAAGCACTTTTCGCCTGAAACACAGGATTACCTAGTTCAGACTTGTAAGTCTTCCGAATATAATTTATATTTAAGCAAAACTGTACTAATTTTAATGCCTTATAATTTTTTGAATAATTGTTATTATAACCTTACATAGCTCGGGACCATGGGGTCCCGGACCTTTGGAAGGCGTACGAGGGGCCGAAGCCAACTCGCAGAGGCCCCTTGGACAATTTTAATGGAATGAGGTACAACCGACGATTATCCCTGTTTGCTCTATGAAGGTGCACCCAAGGACAACCCCCGGTTGATGCAAGACTATTGCAGAACATGGGAACAAAAAATATTGGGTTATGGGTTTGAGAGGCTATAGTCAGAGGGTATAGATCAGTTTCTTAAGACTATAGAAAGGCTATGGCCCCTACCTGACCAATGCTTCATATAAAATACACCGACAAAATGGCAGGGGGTGACTTGCATACTCAATAATGGGCCCCTGAAAACGGCCGCTAGCACATAGTGACGTAGTGACAAGGGGGCAACACTTCCTGAGGTGCTTGAGGAGTGGAGAGGTATTCCACGGCTATCAGGACAATCCCGGAAGTACGGTCAAGATCCCTACCAGCATCTTACTGGAATATTTCCTTCCTCCGAGCACGTTTGCTCTTGCGAATCAACACTCAAGCCGGCCAATAAAGGCAAGAATGAGGTGGGAGCTCTGTTCCTCGTCAGTGTTCACTCCAGCCGGCCAATAAAGGCAAGCCAGATATGAGGAACAAGACTTCTCCCGAGAGATATGGTCCGTGGGGTCGCTACTGCCCAACAGCTCGCCACATGCTGCCCTGCGGATTTCTGTATCTCTCTTAGTTTGGCTCCTTATCCAAGACCTGTTCCGGCAAAGTAAACTCTACCGGCACAGACCTGGAGTTTGGTACGTGCAAGCCCCACCACGACGTCTACGTAGAGATACGGTGGTGAGGTTATTATTATTATTATTAATTAATAATTATTCATACCCATCACGTCTGCGGAGTTTCTCTAGATAATCTAATTTGACCCTATATTTGGGGCAAGGCTAGCCGAACTGTCATCATTTCTAGGCAAATGATGCTGATGATGATGCCAGTCAAAAATATCGTTCTTTATGAATTCGAGCCAAATCGCGTGCAAGTCATAGTGTAATACGCAATTACTCTACTACCTCCACTCGTAATCAGCTAGTATTTAGTGTTTCATACGTAGGCAAATGAGCTGTATACTAGATTATGCTTTGTGATTCCAGTGCTGATTATCCGAACACCGTTATGTTTCCAGCAGTCCCGTAATCAAGAATTAAATAACCGCGTGTGCAGAGATCCAATAACTGGTCAAAACTAAAATGGCTACCCATTGTCATCTACATAATCAGCCTATAATGTCCCCACTGCTGGGACACAGGCCTCCTCTCTGCGAGAGGGAGTGGACCGTAATCCACCACGCGGGCCCAGTGCGGGTTGGTAGATGGCAACTAATATAAGTGCCATTTAATTTATGAGTCATGAGCCTGAGTCGCCCGCTTGAGCAGTCAAGAGGCTGTATAGTTATTGCCCGTAATGTTGAAAAATGATGTTGCTGAATTTATTTTGTTTTTGAGATTCGCATTTATTTTTCATTGAAATGAAATGAAATGATTTTATTTTCTGTAAGTAGGTTTATACAAATTATACATATACTTTTACACGTCAATCATACTTAGAAAAAAAACTAGACGAGCTCGGCGTTTCCTATCTGACTACTCTGAGAAGAAAGGCCGAAACAAACTCAGAGGTCACAGTCTCTTTTAAAGTCCAGACATAATCTTGGTCAGATCATGTGAAGACCATGTAGATTGGTGTCTGAAATGGTCTTTTGAGGAAAATTCATGCATTCTATTCTTTATCGACCAAAATCAAAATATTTTATTTCACATAAACCTACATGGGCACGTATGAAACGTCAGAAGCTAGGTGCACGATTCCAATTGGTCGTTTCCTATGGAGAAGAGCCGGCAAGAAACTCCATGGTTAGGTACTCTTGTAAAAATAATTGCCTTTTACAATGTTTTCAAATCACAGTGTTAATAGATATGGGAGGACAGTGTAGGCCTGCCAAGAAGCACCAGGTGCTTAACTAAAAATAAATGGTCTACAAATCTAGTCTATTAAGCCTACAACGTTCTCAGATTCACAAAATATAAAAGTATCTATGTAAAATATTAATAAAATAACAAAAACCTATTTAAACCAAATGCCATGTTTGCCATTACAACTGTAACAAGTCTTAATTAATATCCTATCTACAAAAGCCACTAATAAATAAAAGAACGGGGAAAACGTTTTCTGTACCCAATACTCTAGTCACAGGTCAAGACTGTGGTTACAGTTCAGGTACTCATTCACAGAATAGAATGATTTTTCTATAAACCATTTGAATAAATAAAAAAATAAAATAAAAAACGATTTATTTCAGACCCACGAGAGTCCATAGAATGTTGTTAGTATTACAGCATGAAAAACTTAAAAATAACGCTGCTTTAAAACGATTGATTGGCAGTTCCCTTTTTGGTTCATTGGTTCATTCTAGGCAGACAGAGTTAACAAAGTCATCATCGTTCTATTTCGAAAAAGGAATTGTGCTATTTGTTTTGTAAAGGATAATTTCTCTCGCATGTGCATAATTATACATTTAAAATATTTGGTAGTTCGGCACCTGAATTTGATGTTTGTCTCTTACGTGTAAAGAAGGCTAAAATAACTTTGATATTCTTTTTAAAAATCACCAATTTATCTCCAAAACATTGTGGATAGGGAATATGCAAGTAATTCAAAACTTATCCATTATTTAAATATACATTGTGCAGGAGTCAAGAAACAAATTCCTATTCTTTTTACATTTTTAATGCATTACTTATTTTACAATTCATTCGTTGCCCTTTTTGGTGAAACGGAAAGCAAACTCAAAACTCTTCTATTCTTAGCAAAGTGCCTGAAATCTCACAAAGGTAAGTAAGTGAGTGCGATTTCTGCTTGAATAAAGCACAACAAATAATTTAATTATATGATTTTGGACTACAAACAGTTGTAAACAAAGAAGATTCGTGGTAAATGACGTCACATCATGCCCGCGACAGGAACGGTCGTTTGAACTGTAGTAGTAAATTGTTGAGCAACAAACAGTAGTTGAATTTAACTTTTAATACTTTTCTAGGGTGTATATTCCTGTCAATTATTGAAAGAGAGAAAAAAAAATATGCTTATTCCCTATTAAGCCACTTAGAGGCCAGCAAACTGCAGTGGAAAAAGTAATAAATTCGTGCAATTCAGAAGGAGCTTCTGTCCCGTTCAAAAATTGCTACAGAACCCATCTAACTTATCCCTTTACACTTCCTGAAGCCTTTTTTTATTCAGTGAACTATCAGTGCCAAACTTTTGAAGCTCGGAACATTTTCTGGTGCTTCCCGGCGGGGTAGGCAGAGCTCTTGGCTGACAGTACAAAGTCACATAAGCGACGCTCGTGGAAGTTTTATGTGATAGACAACGCCCGCGGCTTTGTACGGAAAGTACATAGGGTCTATTGTGTATTGAATGTGGATGAAAAGTATGTTATGTAGATAACTTGTGCGACGTTATTCTCATGAAGTATTTACCGTAGTAGGCCATTCCTGAGAGCAGTGGTGGCAGCGACTTACGAGTTATAGGTCGTAGGGTAGAACCCACCTGCCGGCGTCGCGGGAAGGTACTTATGGGTCACCGAGGCCCCTGCAACACAGGCAACAGGAAGGAATACGGGTGGGTTTTAGTCCTCTTACTGACTAAATCCGACACACCCTCCCGCTCCGCCCAGAGCGGGAGAAGTTATTGATGATTTCCCACCCTCAAAAAAAAAAAAGGGTAGAACCCACCTGCCGGGGTCGCGGGAAGGTACTTATGGATCACCGAGGCCCCTGCAACACAGGCAACAGGAAGGAATACGGATGGGTTTTAGTCAGTAAGAGTCTGACACACCCTCCCGCTCCGCCCAGAGCGGGAGAAGTTATTTGATGATTTCCCATCCACAAAAAAAAAAGAGAGAAAAGTAGAACCCAGACAGGCGCTTTACTTTGTGTAAATTATTTCATCACCACTGCTCTCAAAACGGTGAAGGAAAACATCGTGAGGAAACCGGCCATGTCCTAGAATGAAAATTCGAAGACGTGACATCTACCAACCCGCACTGGGCCCGCGTGGTGGATTACGGCCCACTCCCTCTCACAAAGAGGAGGCCTGTGTCCCAGCAGTGGGGACATTATAGGCTGATTATGTATGTAGGCCATTTCTATATTCCCTGTTACAATAATGGCTGATTTTTGCGTTGTGCGTGAACGGGTGCTGCTTATGTAATTAGTAATTAACTGTTTATTTATTTTACGATTTGATGGTCCTAGTTCATCATTTGTGACTGTTACAGCTATAGCTATATGTAAGCGGGCACGCCCTTTATGCTTGGAGGCTTTTATTTGGGTATTAAGTTCTGTTTACGTTTTTATCTCTGCTTGAGAATAGTTTTCAGTGTTTTTCTTTTCTTTTTTTTACTGATATAGTGGTGTGCTAGTTGACATATGGCTTATAATTTAATGTTTTGTGTTGCACGTAATGTAAATTGTTTTGCATACTGTTGTATAGTTTCCATTTTTTTCTCTAACTGAACAGACAGCTGTGTTGCTGGGGAGTTTTTTGGCCACTTCTTCTTCCCAGCTAAAGCACTAGGAAGTGGTGAAGGGCGAGGGTTTGGGGGACTTTCTTATGTAATTTTGACGTTCGAAAAGTGCTGATTCTCAGCCTAGTTTGAATAAATGACTTTTGATTTTCATCTTGATTTTAACCTAACTCTTATAGGTTCGCTTGTGTGTCTGTCTGTCTGTCAGTCTGTCAGCCAATTTGCTTCGAATCTAATGGACTGAATAAGATGAAATTCGGTACACATATGAATTTCTTTGACCCTAACACGGACTTCTAACGTAAATAAATTAATTTTGAATATGGGGTCACTTTTGAGAGGCAAATAAGAAAGAAAAAATGCAAGCTGTACCGTGTGACATATCAAGTGAATAAAATGGATTACTGTGAGGCTGTCAAATATTATTTTGAAAATTTTAAAATAAACAATTTTAAAGTTATTTAAGAAAATGGATGAAAATTTCTAGGCTCAAAAGTTTGGGGGGGGGGGTTATCTCCGAAATTACTGAGCCTAAAAATTCTTAAAAATAAATCTTTAGTCTGAAAAACAACGACGATTTTTTTTATAACTTGATATGTATCATTTTGTGTTATATATAAACCAAATTAATTTACGTGTTTTTTAGTAAAGAAGAAGCGGTTTCATTTCCCTACAACATGGCGATATGGCGTCCGGGGTTCGATTCGCCGCAGCCATTTTCACCACACTAAGTGACCTCCATAACCCAGTTACTGGGTAACACGAGAACCCTTTGATGTATGTAGAAAAAGTGGTCACCACTCCTCCGAATCGAAAAGTCCTAAACGCACCACTTGTGGACCAGAACCAAAAGCATCGCAGATGCATTGCGTCAGCGAAAAAGCGGATAATATATTTCCCGTGCTTGAGATACATAACTTCACGCCTTGTTTCCCAGAACGGTTGGGCAGAGGTGTACCTGTATTACACCCACATTTCGCCAGTTTTGATTAATTTCCATGTAATAGGGGCGAGCCTATTGCCATCAACCGGGCACAAATCCAGACTCCGGGCTGCTACTGAGAATTTCCAGATAAAAAAACCCAAAAATAGTTTGCCCGACCCGGGAATCGAACCCAGGACATCTTACGTTAATGTTCCTTCCTTCCTTTTTCCCGAATTAATCTTCACATACATACAAACTACACACAATTACACCACCTCAAGAAAATCCTTATCCACATCACCGTGACGTGTAAAAGTGTTTGTACAAACCTACTTACAGAAAATAAAATCATTTCATCATCATTTCATTTCAATACCAACCAATATTTCTTTACAATATCAAACAAAACTTGTTTAGCCCGACTCCTCATTTCAAATATTTTCCTGGAAACCGCGGGTCTAACAAAACGGTGGTGTTAAATCCGGTTCAAACTGGATTTTACGAGCCACTTAAGATAAACCAGGGGTTATCTTTGTTTAATAGTAATAGGTTTGAAGCTGGAGCATTGAATTTTAATTTATTATGTGAAACTCGTGGAAGTGTAACATAATAAAAAATAATAATAATAAACTTTATTGACATAAAAATATTACAACCATACAAATGTGAAGCCCCTGACACCCGTGCTAGGCGAACCTGTGTTACAGGAATCAGTGTTCTCCGCCTTACATCCAATACACATTTAAATTTCTATGTAATATAATAAAAATATTAGGTAACACTAGTATGTATTGAAAAGTAAAAAGAAAAAGCGGGTGTATGATTGCGCGCGCGTGCGTGTATGTGTGAGTGTGTATGTGAGTGTGTGTGTGTATGTGTGATGGTGAGTAAACGCATGTGAGTGTACAAAAAGTACATTAAGATTTTGCAAATTCTACTCGTCTTTTATGATACTGATAAAATTAACTTCTCAGTGTCGTCATAACACAACACACAACACATACTCATTACTACCTCACAAACCCCAACAAAATCACACACAACACACATGCTACAAACACCACAGACACCCCTCGCGCATCTCATTGACACTAACCCACACACCCATTCACCCTACACTCACCACATTAACTCTACGTCAAGATACATCCCAAATCATAAATATGTCCTGTAAGTACTGTTTATTTTTATCATATATTTTTAATTATTAAATATTTAAATCTAAATTAACTAAATAATAATAATTACATATTAAGCACTTTTTGCATGGAACATCACTCCATTCTGTATCTGGAGAAGAGGGTTGTTAGCTGCGCTACAGTTTATACTTTTGCAGCTACCATCGTTTTACATGTTGTACTTAGTCTTGTGTCTGTCCGAAATAAACTTTTTATTTTATTATTTATTATATTGTTCACCAACGGAGATTAAGCTTATGAAAATTGTGTTTAAAGTCGTATAAAAATCGTACATTCACAACCACCCGGTTATGAATGTACGATTTTTATACGACTTGTCAGCTTACATGCAGCTTATAATGTTCCCATTGCTGGGACACAAGCCTCCTCTCTGTGAGTGGGTCACTTCGACTTTTTTGGTTCTAGGACATGCCGGTTTCCTCACGATGTTTTCCTTCACCGTATTGAGAGCAGTGGTGATGAAATAATTTACACAAAGTAAAGTGCCTGAAGCGACTGCGTACAGGAAGACGTAGCGTTGGAAGGCCTCCTACAAGGTGGACCGATGACCTTGTGAAGGCCGCAAGAATCAGCTAGATGCGGGAAACACAGAACCGGTCTAAATGGCGGTGTTTGGGGGACGCCTATGAGCAGTTGACGTCTCTCAGCTGAAATGATGATGAAAGCGCCTGCGCCTGGGTTCGAACCTTTTTTTTTGTTTGTTTTCGGAGGAAAACCTTCAAAAGGCGCCCGGCCTTTGGGGATAAGACGAGAAGAAGAGAGTGTGGGATTTAAACCTCACTAAAACTACCCCGCTGGTCACCATCTGCACATGGAAGGGGGCATCGTTACCTCTCAAAAGACTGATCCGAAACCCCCTCTATGCAATGCCTGTTAGGGCCTGGGTTTCGAACCTACGACCTTCAACTCGGTAAGCCGCGGCTGTTACCACTGGGCCACCACTGCTCACTCTTTTTCAGCTTCATTACTTACTATTAAAGGTACATTTAAAACTGCACAAATAATATTTATCTATCGAATTACAGTAAACATCGACCCGTGCGGCTGTGTATATGGCTTGACCAAGATTATATCTGGACTTTAAAAGAGACTGTGAGTTTGTTCCGGTCTTCCTTCTCAGAGTAGGTAAATATCGAACTCATCTAGTTTTAAAACTAGAGTTATTTTGATGTGTAAAGGTGTTTTTTTACCTACAGAAATAAATGACGTGTCATCCGGGACCAACAGCTTAACGGCCCTTCCAAGGCATGGAGAGGTCTCAGTAATTATGTAATGCAAGGTCACCCATCTACGAATCGATCTTCGTTTAAACTTCGATCGACCCGTGCGGAATCTCTCTTATACTTTAGTGCCAGAAAAAGCTATATATTCCTTATAAAAATCACTTAGTGATATAAACACAACAACTATCTTACTAAAATCCTACAAACAGGCGACGACGGGAGCTAAAGCATTTCAAAAGTGCAATTTGCGATCTGTTCACTCCTAATTGTTCCCTCGAGTGTCTAGTTAGGCTCCCCTAAAGTCTAGGATAAGACAAAACGCACTATTAGATTTGTAGCGCGGATTGAAACTCGAGAAAAGCTTGCTGTTTTGTAGAAATAAAAATATCCTGTGGAGCGACTTTTGCTGTACAAATACAGAGGAGCAAATATTTTTGTAACGCAAAACTAAGAGAAATGCCAAAACTATTAAAATTTACATACACAAACAGGGTCACATTACATTTGCTAGCTAAATTCCGCATAGGTGATGGGTCGATATCAAACAACGACAAAACAAAAAAAAACACCTCTTAATTTCAACTAACTACGGGTCAACGTCCGATGGTAGTGTAGCAATTCGAAATAATAATAATAATAATAATAGCCAACCGTCAACGTCTCAGCCCAACGACTATCGGATCAGGTGCGAGTCATCCAACGCAATCACAGGTTGGACGATGCCGCACTTGATAGGCTGCGCTCAGAGGTACTGAGCAATCATATCGTCTCAACTCCGGCACAAACCGCGACACATGCACCAATCATTAATGCAATCCCGCCGCGGTCCAATCACGATGTTGAAGAGGAGGATGATAGGGTTGCCACAGTAAGTAGCCAGTGCAACGTCCGATTGAGAAGCGCACTGGAAGATGCGTTTCGCGAGTATAGGTCCACTCCGACCGAACTTAGACCCCGACTACCACGCCTACCCATGCACAAGAAAAATAGGGCGCTGGTATGTACCTTGGACTCGCTGCTTAAGGATTTCTTCGAGAGCAGCGAGGATCTCGTTGATACACACTCGATCCTATATTGCGCGGCTGTTGCGGCATGTCGTTTAGCGAACGTTAAGTTCCCAAACTGTGACGGAGCTACGCGACCAAAACCAGCCGTACCAGCCTGGCAATGCAGGATCGAGCGTCGTATTGATGGGGCCAGGGTACTCATAGGCAAACTATACTGCTTCAGGGAGGGAAATACACGACCACGAGTGATGCGCTTTGTAAGGCGGGCATTCTCGGGGACTGGAATCAGCCCTCGAGAATACATGTCTCGTGTCACGGAGCGCATCGACTTCCTGAAGCAGAAAGTTTGTGCATGGGCGAGCCGTATTCGGCGGTATAAGCGGCGGGTTGATCGATACACGCAAAATCACATGTTCCAGAGCGATGAGAGGTGGGTATATAGAGCTTGGGAGCGACCGGAACAAAACGAGACCGACGTGTGCCGCCCCGATGATGCCACCACGACTGCGTTCTGGCGCAGCATCTGGTCGGTACCTGTCTGCCATGCTGAGGCTGACTGGATGCGGGATGTCGAGCGAGTGTGTGAAACTATACCAGAAATGGATGTAGTCATTATCACGCCATCAGATATAGCTAGAGCGGTCCGTCCGTTACCGAATTGGAAATCACCAGGACCGGACGGACTGCACAACTTTTGGCTGAAATGGCTAACTAGTTCACACACTTGCCTGGCATCTCAGTTCCAGTCATCCTTAGAGTCTGGGTCGCTACCACAGTTTCTGACGACAGGCATTACCCACCTGCTCCATAAGTCAGGTAGTCCCGCGGAACCCAAGAATTATAGACCGATCACGTGTTTATCGACGGTCTATAAACTTCTTACATCCATTTTGAGAGCGAAAATTAACACACACATTGACAGTAATTCGATTATGTCAGCCTCTCAAAATGGATGTAGGAACGGGTCCCGTGGCACTAAGGAGCTACTTCTCATCGACATGGCCATTAGCCAACAGGTTCGTCGATTCCGCAAGGATCTGTCGACTTGCTGGATAGATTATAAGAAGGCCTACGACTCGGTGCCACATACATGGCTCATGAGGGTGCTGGAGTTCTACAAAATAGATACAACTCTACGCACCTTCCTTGAATCGTGTATGGGGCAATGGAGGACAGTCCTTCGCTATCCAGGGTGTCGACAGATCCAGGGGAATGATGAGCCTGTATGGATTAAACGGGGAATATTTCAGGGTGACAGTTTAAGTCCACTTTGGTTCTGCTTAGCCCTGAATCCTCTAAGCACGCTGCTGGAGGATTCAGGTCTAGGCTATCGGTTGAGGAGAGGTGGTCAGGTCATATCTCACCTCCTCTACATGGATGACTTGAAAATCTTTGCCCCCAACAAATTGCAACTGATGGAGCTACTGAAGGTAACTGAAACTTTCAGTAGCGCCATCAGAATGGAGTTTGGTGTGGACAAATGTGCAGTCATGCATGTAAAGCGAGGGGAGATAATGGAATCCGAGGGAATTCAACTTTCGGATTCCATACACCTTAGATCCCTCTCCTCACCCGAAAGCTATAAGTATTTGGGTATGTCGGAAGCGTTAGGCATCAACGTTACTGACATGAAGCAATCATTGAAGGAGCGCTTTTTTGGCCGTCTGAAGAAGGTATTGATTAGTCCTCTTTCAGGCGGAAACAAGGTGCGTGCCTTCAACGGTTGGGTCATGCCGGTTTTGATGTACTCTTTCGGCATACTCAAATGGACTCAGACCGAACTCGACGCCCTGGATAGGAGGGTCCGTACACTGTTGACCGTAAACCGGATGCATCACCCACGATCATCGGTGATGAGACTGTACATCCCGCGGAAGTGCGGGGGTCGAGGCTTTTTAAATGCGAAGACCCTCCACAACCGCGAGATATGCAGTCTCAGGGAATATTTTTTGAAAACCGAAGTGGGTATGCACCGTGATGTGGTCGCAGTGGACAAAGGGCTCACCCCACTTTCCATGGCTAAAGAGAACTGGTGCAAACCTGTAATACTTACAACGGATGACCGCAAGGAGATATGGCAAAACAAAGAGCTACACGGGCGCTTCTATCGGGCTCTTCATGAGCCCGATGTAGATTTTTTAGCGTCCGTATCCTGGCTACGCTTTGGGGACCTTTTCGGGGAAACTGAAGGTTTCGTCTGTGCAATTATGGACGAAGTTATCTTGACGAATAACTACCGGAGACATATTATGAAGGACGGGACGGTTGACGTGTGTCGGGCATGCCACCGTCCGGGTGAGTCTATCAGACATATTATCTCTGGTTGTTCTCGTCTGGCTAACGGCGAGTACTTGCACAGACATAACCAAGTGGCTAGGATTATTCACCAGCAACTTGCTTTGAAATATAAACTTGTGAACTCTGAGGTACCGTATTACAAGTATGCGCCCGACCCAGTTCTCGAAAATGACCATGTCACGTTGTACTGGGATCGGTCTATCATTACTGACAGGACTATTGTCGCCAATAAGCCTGATATAGTGGTGATAGATCGATTAGCGCGCCGCGCAATGATAGTCGATGTTACCATTCCACATGACGAAAACCTCGTGAAAGCTGAGAAAGAGAAGCAAATAAAATATCTCGACTTAGCACACGAGGTTGTTGACATGTGGAATGTTGACTCGGCTGTCATTGTGCCGATTGTCGTTACGGCCAATGGCCTGATGGCTGAAAGCCTCAACCATCATCTCTCGAGGCTCTCGTTAGGCGGCTGGATCAAGGGCCTGATTCAGAAGGCAGTACTCCTCGATACGGCCCGCATTGTGAGGAGGTTCCTGTCTCTGGAGTCCTAACCACCGGTAGCTTGGACTCTGCTCCCGACACCGACGGACCACTATTTTTTATATTTTTAAATGTTTTTTTTTATACCTTTTTTCAAGAAATATTTAAAAATATATTTTATATGTAAAAAAATAAATAAACGACATAATAATAATAATAATAATAAGACATTTATTTCAGACGTAGTCCATATACTGCTAGTAACACAAAAATATTATAAAGCTATTGTTAGTACATACAAAAATCACAGGAAGAAATAAAAATCACAAAAATGGCACCGCACAGGAATGCCAGTTTATGCCAAGCCCTGGACGCGACCACCCTAAGTGTGTAGTCACATACAGTGCCACCACATCGGCGAGTCCCATCGGCCCACGAAAACGCTCAGAAGGCTGCTCGAGCTGGCCCGCATGCGCTTCATCACAATTCCGCATGATGGCATGAAAGCCATCCACGTTTCACCGCAAACATTGCTGAAGCGCTGCAGTGACGCGGCAGCCCAAACAGCAATATTATTTTTCATTGTTTTGTATCAATACCCATCACATCTACAGAGTTTGCAAGCTAATTTAAATTGACCCTTTAAAGTTAGTAAAAGCTGATGAAGATTACTCTCTAAAGGGTCCGATAATAATTTAACATCATGTAAAAATGTCTTAAAGACTAACGTGTATTCATTAGTAGCCTTAACGCGCGTTAAAACTTTAATCTTCGCATATATTAAAAGTAATTTGCTAATAAAAACAGGGTATTAAGTCCGAATACTGCATACTCAAGGCATCAATATAAGGCCCCGTTCACGGCCTCGAGCGATGCAAGTTGCAACGCGACTTGCGTTAAGGTCGGTTAATCCCTTATGACCTTGGTCATACAAATCTGCCTCGCGCTCACGCCGCGCCTCCGTTTGGTTTCATAAGAAATATTTATTTTGAGTATCGAAAATATGAATATTTGAAGAAAAAAAACACAAATAAATTATAGATAATAAATTAGTCTGTTTATACAAAAAAAAAAAAACCATGAAAATATCTTAAGCAGATTGAAAGCAATATCAAAATCAAAATATTTTATTTCACATACCTACATGGGCACTTATGAAACGTCGGAAGCTAGGTGCACGGTTCCAATTGGTCGTTTCCTATGGAGAAGAGCCGCTAAGAAACTTCCCGGTACTATTGTTTTTAATGCTTTGAGTAGACATTTCATCCTCAATTTATTTCATAAAGTATTTTACTACAATACTTAAATATTCACATATAGAATTGATGTGTATGCGTTCTAGTTATGGTAAAAAACACTATCTCTCTCCTTAAACATATTTTTTTTCGTTTTGTTCGTTGCACCTGTTTTTGATCTTAACACTTGTTTTATGATTATTAATGAATATATTATATTATAGCTAAATTTTAATATTTATGTCAATGGTACACCACAGACTACCTGCAGTATTGTCTCTCCTTTCCCCCCTAATTCATCCAAAGGTCGTCTTTAAAAGATCGCTTTTAGCGATAAGACCGCCCATTGTGTCACCCTATGTAAACATTTTAACTTATATCTATAATTTTTAAGGTGTACATAATAAAGAGTATTTTATTATATTCTATTCAAGTTTAACATACATTTTTTGCATAATTTACTTGCATTATATGAAGTCGTAATAATAGATTTAAAAGCCACTAAAATCAGATATCTGCGCCTTAAGCGACACGCGCGCCCGCCCCCAGTCTCCGTCCGTCACTCCGCAATTCACGTCTTGGTGACTTGTGGCAAGCCAAACAAATTCTTTCGTTTGTTTACCCCGCAGTCCCTGTCGCAAGACGCGTGTCGCTTGAGCGTGTGGCTTGTGGACAGGGGGTTAGAGAGAGCTCTAAAATATCGTAGCCGAAGTTGACTTGATCGATAGACAACACATTGACACATTGTTTTAATACTTCCAGCACGTAGTTCATATTTACAAGGTCTGCCTTTAGGTAGTACGGACAGAATAAAAATAAGTGTTTGCACTGAAACAGCACTTTGGAAACAAGGCTAAACTCCGCAAACGCGATGAGTATCGTTATTTAACACACACGATAAAATCCTAATCCCAACTAATATTTTAATTGCAAATTAAGTTTGTTTATTTGTTACACTTTCACGCTAAAACGGCTGAACGGATTTTGATGAAATTTGGCACACGGGTAGACCATGGCTTGGATTAGGACATAGAATACTTTTTATCCTGATATTTTTACGGGATCGAGGCTTATGCGGGTGTAACTGCGGGGCGCAACTAGTTTATGACAATTATAACATATGTGTATGACAGACGTATGAACGTAAACGAAGCAAAAGAAGTATGTAAGGATCGTACCAGATGGCGTTCTATAGTTTCTGCCTACCCGCCTAGAAGGCGTGAGTTTACTAACTAATATTGTAAATGCGAAAGTGAATTTGTTTGTTTGTTTGTTTGTTACGCTTTCACTCTAAAACGGCGAAACGTATTTGGATGAAATTTAGCACATGGGTAGACCATGACCAGGATTAGGATAAAGAATACTTTTTATCCCGATATTTCCACGGGATCGAGACTTATGCGGGTGAAACCGCGGGGCGCAGCTAGTTTATGACAATTATAACATAATATTTATACTTAATTAGCAATGGTCAGCTAATTAAAAATATTGGTCAGCTATTGGTCAGTAAATAATGGTCAGCTAAATAAAAAAAAAATATTGCTCACAGAGCAGATGGCCGATGACGCCAAAAGGTTGTGCGGTAGCGTTGGAAGACTTTCCATAACGTGGATCGATGACCTTGTGAAGACTGCAGGAATCCGCTGCATGTGAGCAGCACAGAACCGGTGGAAGTGGCAACGCTTGGGGGACACCTATGCCCAGTAGTGGACGTCGGCTGAATGATGTTAACATTCAATAAGGATTAATAATATAGTAAATCAATTCCATAAAACCAAAACATACATTAACTTACTTCGCTGACTGTTATAGTACATTACGTTAAATATGTCGATACATCGCCTCGCCTTTATTAGCCTGTTAGCATATAGGCCAAGATACACGATAGCTATAAATAATAGCTTGCCAACCGCAACAAGCAGGCGCCATGTTTGAACAAGGCATGGTGTTCCATGGGAAATATTAATTTATTCATGACTTGAAGTATGTAGATCAGTTTATACAAGGTGTCGTTTTGCATCCTCGTCAAATTTCAAGAGGCTGCTATGAAAGACATATGTAATCAAATAAAATTACGATAACTGCTCAATAATTAATACATAATTGTTTTTTTGTTATTTAAGTTTGACAGTATTTTAGAATATACCACTTTCACGGAACAGAATAACCCCGCTGCGTATGCGGTAATGTATGTGTAAAAGGGCCGTGTAATACGGGCCACGTTTTAACATGCGTGTCCCACACATGCCAATTTCCGAAAATTAGAAAAAAGAAAAAGAAGGCCTACTTATTTTATAATTGACTCGTGTTGAGTATCATTAGCATAGTTACCTCCTTGAATATGACGAGGATGCAAAACGACACCTTGTAGTGTAAAATATTTATTAGACCAGACATTAATAATAATAATACAAATAAATAAAAATAAAAATACATACATTATAAATAAGTTCTTCATATTTCGCCTACTAAATTCGCCATGCAAATTTTGTGACAGTAATAATTATTTTAATTAAATTATAATTAATTATTTTGTTTAAATTGAATTTAAACAAAATAATTAAATGAAAATGTCAAAAAAAAGAAAAGTACTACATCAAGAATCGTCTACATTTCAAATTACAAATGTCAAAGAAAAATAATTAAATTAGAAATTGACTAAATATCAACATCCAAATTACAACCGAAGAAATTAAATTACAAAATATATTATGTCAACTGCTTAAAATAAAATGTCAAATTTAATTTTCATGTCATGCAACTTTCTCATTTGTCCTGGAATTCATAAAATCCTTAACAGTTTGTGGCGGCATCTACATCGCCACATACAATCTACGCATCACACTGACGTCACGCAAAATCCTGCATCGCGCAAGCAGAGTTTACCGCGCAACTAGCATATATACAACATCCCGACATCAACCGTCGGGCAGTTGCCCACCAGACACGACACCCGTCTGGTCGGAGGATCCTCCCTTTTCTATGGAGGATGAGCGAACTTTACACCCTGTTCCTCATGCCTCTATAAGTTGTTATGATGTTAGAATATGATTACTTTGCGCAACCGTCGCGCGACTGGTCCAAGATCTCATGTTCTTTTTCAAACTGGTTAATAATATATTGGACTGCGATAAACTGACTGTAACTGAACAAATTGGACTAAACTTGGACTTTACTAATTATAGGGGAGTTTACTCCTATATTTGTTTTGGATGCTTTAGTGGAGAATAAATACCCATTTATTCTCCATTCACCTCTCAATAGGCTCAGCTGAGAGATGTTTTCTTATATAAAATCGACTCCAGATGTTGACATATATCATGACTCCGTATACATCTTTAAAGCCCAAGTTTTAAGATCCCACAAAGCACGCAATCTACAGAATCTAACATTCATTGTGTTAGTACTCGTATGTAGGTTGCAACCTCTGTAGCGTATTTCTTATGTATTTTTATTTTTTTCTGTTTGTATAGTTTGTTACCACTTAATTTTTTAAATTTCGTTTTTACCTTAGGTTATCACCGTATTTAAGAATGTTAGTTCACCTGTTATTGGCAACTGTTTAAGCCCATGACTGTTACCTATTGTTATTTGATATTTTGTATAGAGAAGATGTTGGTATACCTTTATAAATAAATTAATTAAGGCTGATGGATGTTAGGTTTAACATTATAGTGGATGGCTTCCCATTCCCTTCTGCTTTTGCTTAAGACTTTTGTTTGGTCAAATATACAGTGTGGACGATTCTTGAGACGAGGCAGTAAGGGCAGGTACCTTAACCGTTGTGGCTACGGTACAACGTCTTTGGCGCGCGTGGAATACAACGCGCCGTCGACCCGGGCCTGGTCCTTACCGGACGGTGAACTACCCATTGCTCACCATCTGCAAGCCCACACCTATGGTGGCCGGAAATCCACCCGGGATTCCCGACGCCCGGGGCGTCTCCTGCGGCGGCTAGGGGCGAGAGGGCACGAACCTTGCCTTTCCCTCAACCGTCTCGCCTCCTCCTTCGCGAGCATTACTGCTTCGCAGAAGGAGGCGACGGCTGCCCATGCCCTCTCGCTCCGTACCATAACCTGAACCAGGGCCGGACGCGAGAGGTCTCTGCCGTCGATCGCCTCCACGAGAACACGGCGGTGCTCTGCCCAAGCCGGGCAGACCTCCACCGTATGCTCCACCGTGTCCTCCGGGCGATCCACACAGTGGTGACACCCAGGCGTTTCCTCCCGCCTTATCGGACACAGGAACTTCCCGAAGCTGCCGTGTCCGGTGAGGACCTGCGTCAGGCGGAAGGTGAGGACGCCGTGGCGCCTCTCTAGCCACTCCCCAAAGAGGGGACTTATCGCCGCAATCGTGGCGGTTGCGACAACCGTACTCTCCATGTCGCCATGAGATCTCGCCGGAGCTCCGTTCGCTGTGCCGCGATTTCTCGCGGCAGCGGAATTACGCCCCGGCGTTTCGCCTCGTCGCGCCACTCCCATATGTGCGCGAGGACTTTTGCCTCCAGATCCCATCTCCATCTCCGGACCATCCGGATGGCCATGACCCTTTGGGCTGCGCTCAATCGGCGGGCTGGCCGCAGCGTCAGAGAGCGCGCCCATACAGGAGCCCCGTAGAGGGCCATGGACCGCACGACCCCCGCGTAGAGCCTCCGGCAGGAGGCGTTTGGACCCCCTAGATTGGGCAGGAGCCGCTTCAATGCAGCGCCTGCCCGCTCCAGTTTGGGAGCCAAACGTCGGAAATGCTCCACGAAGTTCCACCGGCTGTCGAGGACGAGTCCCAGGTACTTCATCGTCGACTCGACGCCGATGGAAACCCCTCCTACCGTTATTTGGGACCCCAACGGTGGCGCGTTCCGAGGACCATGAAAACACATGGCCTCGGACTTGTGCAAGGCCACCTCGAGTATGGATTTAGGCTGGAGGTTTTATTTAGAAAGACATGAAGTTGGAGCCAGTGCAAAATGCAAGTCGCTCGTGCCCGAAAAGCACGTGTTCTTTTTTCTTGTCCGAAAGACCAGACAGGTTGTATATGTTGGATTTTTCCAGATTTTCATTTGGAATCTCTATTCTTTATACAGAACAGCAATTACTTTAATAAAACCCTAATTTGCTCTTAATATGGTGTCAAGAGAAGGTTTGGTTCATTCGACATAAAAATGCTAATGTCGAAAACATTATTAGTTTTCACGTTAAAATTTCTAACTTCGGGTTGCGATTTTTGACGATCGACACTTTTAATCAAAGAAAATCGAGAAAATAAGTAAGCAATAAGATCACGAGATCAGACAAGATATTGATCCCCAAAACACAGCAGAGCGACAAAAGTAAGCACCTCAAAAGCTGCAAAGAAAAAGATCGACATTCACATAAAAAAATCCATTTAGAACAACAAAAACGAAATGGTCCAAGAGCCACATATCTTTACCGAAATCACGTCTTGAAATCCGCACTTACGCCAGTCAGGCGTACAGACATTTATTATTGAACTCCATTCCTTGCCCGCTACCCGGTTCATTAGGCCCACATTCCGTACATCCGGATAGGATATTGCCCGGGTGATGTACATGGCATGTAAGTATGTGCCAGTACATACTTACATGCCATGTACATCACCGGTATGGGTATTTAATCCGGGTATTTTTTTATTTCAAGATTATTTTTAATTATTAGAGGTTATATAATAAAAACTAAACAGCTAACCAGCATCCCAATTATGTAATACATTATCAAATGCAATCTGAATGATTTTGATATATATTGCTAATCCATTGCTTCATATGTTTGAAAAAATTGTCTGCTCAACAACGTGAATAACGCAATGAATATTTTAGAACTGTCAAAATGAAATCGATTGCCACTGATAGTTTGTTACGCAATTACCCAGCTGACGGTTTTTTAAGTAACTTAAATTAAGTAAAGCAATTTATAAACACCTACTACTCGGAAATGCTCCACGAAGTTCCACCGGCTGTCGAGGACGAGTCCCAGGTACTTCATCGTCGACTCGACGCCGATAGAAACCCCTCCTACCGTTATTTGGGACCCCAATGGTGGCGCGTTCTGAGGACCATGAAAACACATGGCCTCGGACTTGTGCAGGGCCACCTCGAGTCCCAATTGCCGGATCCTTTCGACGATTGTCGCAACCCCGCGTGCCACTAATTCGGCCGCCGCCTGGTGCGACCTCCCCTGCGCCAGGACCAACGTGTCGTCAGCGTAGCACACTACGCTGACGCCGCTAGGGAGGTCGGCGCGCAGCACCCAATCGTATCCGATGTCCCACAGATGCGGCCCCAGGACCGATCCCTGTGTGACACCGCACGACATCTCTTGCCGGTTCCACACTCCCTGGTGACCGGGGTAGATGACGGCCCTGTCCGTCAATTGAACCACCCTTAATATTATAATAATTCGAAAGTGAGTTTCTTTGTTAGTTACGCTTTTACGCTAAAACGGCTGAACGGAACTGGATGAAATTTAGCACGCGGGTACACCATGACTTGGATTAAGACGTAGAATACATTTTATCCCAATAATTCCACGGGATCGAGGTTTATGTGGCTGAAACCGCGGGGTACAGCTAGTATAATATAATAACTACCCAGTTACGATTAAAATTTTCCCGCAGCTTCGCATGCGTGTAGGTGGAAATTATTCCACAAGAACTTATCTTATGTCCTAATACAGGTCATGGTCTACCTGTGTGCCAAACTTCATTAGAATCCGTTCCGCCTCTAAAGTGAGAGAACGTGATAGATAGACAGACAGACCGACAAACAGACAGAACTAATTTCGCAATTTTAGTCTGTGCTAAATAAATGTACCTACTTTTTTCTTTCTTTCTTTCTTTAATTATAATAAATTATTAGTGCCGTAAATCGGGGTGAATAAGGATTTTTTTTGAGTGAGAAATTGTCAAATAACTTCTTCCGCTCTGGGCGGAGCGGGAGGGTGTGTCAGACTCTTACTGATCAAAACCCACCCGTGTTCCTTCCGTTGCCTGTGTTGCCAGAGGCCACGGTAACCCTTTTGGACTTTCCTGCGATCCCAGCAGGCATCAGCCCTAGCGAACCCCTACACTTGTGCTAACATCTCTTTGACGCGCGCGTGGAACACAACGCGCCGTCGACCCGGGCCTGGTCCTAATCGGACGGAGAGCTACCCATTGCTCACCGTCCGCAAGCCCGCGAAGAATGTCATTCTTTATTTATCACACAGTAAACACCTTTTTGGCAGGCCATTAGAGTCCTTTTTGGCAACAAACTGTATTATTTAAACGTTAAAATTAATTTTAAAGTTTCGTCCCGATTCACCCCTGCATCCGTATTTACCCCGTTTTACGGTAAGGATTATCGTCACAGAGCACGGGGTAATTGCTAGTTCACATGTAGTTACCCAAATACAACACAATTCTGTAAAGCTTTCAATTATACCAATTTTAAAAACAAACAGCTTCACCTGTGCTGAGTGCGATCATTTCTGTAAACTCTCTCCTTCAAAGCTATTACAATCTTCCCCCGTTTGCTCGATTCCAGTCGTGAATCTTACAGCTAGTTCAACAAATCCACAATCAGTTAAATCGTTTCACCCATTACTATAAATTTCAACGGGTTTACGACTTGCAAGGTAATCAGACAGGTGGGTGTTGCTCTGCGTTTTAGTATTATTTTAATGGTGGCTATTAATAGAGGTAAAGTGTTTTTATGTGGTTAGTACACAATTAATTCGAAATTAGTACTTAGTCAAAATAAAAATACTTGAGAAGTCTTTCAAAGGAGCTCTCAGGGGATTTTTAAAGACTTTAGCGATTATAGTCTATGCAAAAAAATACTTTCTTATATAAATCTCTTGATATAAATCTAATTTTAATCATGTCTCATAAAACGATGTGTTGCTGTTTCTCTAGCTCTCGTTTTCATTGAAGCTCTGAATAAAATTATTTACAGCTCGCTTTCAGATCATAATTCCATCACAATGCTTTCCAAAACAAAAATAAATAAACATATAAATCGAGTATATTGTATTTATTTTTTGCACCAACGACAGCCCCACTTGATGTCAAGGCAAATCACTGTCCATTGCATGGTTGCCTGGAAGAGATCGCAGAAAGCGATAAGGCCGCCCATTGTATATTTTTTAGTGTTTGATTTATTTTTTGTTGTGTATTTTTGTGGTGGTGTACAATAAAGTATATATAAATAAATAAGTTTATCTATCTATTTATTCAACCATTTATGTACACACATTATTATAATTATATAAACATACAAGACGAAAAATACGAACAAAGGTGATGCTTATTTCAAAAGAAATCTCTTCCAGCATACCTGCGATAGGAAAGTAGATACAGAAATGTAGACATCGTATGTAATAGAAAATAAATTACATACATAACATATATAACATCACACCTGTATTCCTCGATGGACTAGGCAGACGTGTACCTATAGTACACCCACATTTCGAGACCCGTGTTACAGGAGGCGAGTCTATTGCCATCAACCGGGCACAAATCCAGACTCCGAGCTGCTGCTGAGAAATTCCTAATGGAAAAACCCAGAGACACTTTACCCGACTCGGGAATCAAACCCAGGACCTCATGCACAGCAGTAGTGTTTGCGACCCCTAAACCAAAAAGGCAGTTAATATCATTAAAATATAAAAAAAATATAATGTGATTTCAAATAATAAATACATACGCAACTATGACGAAATCAAGGTGACCAATCAATCTTAAGGCGCTGACAAGATCTAATTGACCAAAATAGGCTTCTCTTAAGAAAAAAAAAATTGCCAATTCTGTATAGTTTGTGGTAGCGGAAAAAATATATGTAAATTTGGAACATATTTCCCAGAACTAGGTTGTTAGCAAAACACGTTTTGAAAATAAAATCTTGGTACAAACTAACGTTAAACTAACCTTGAGTTCTAATCCAAAATATCTGTATGAAATATCAACATACGTTACGTATTTAATTAATAACAAGAACGTCTTATTTGAATGCAGAACTTGGTTGTTTTTATTTTCGATTACTCAACTCAATTTTGAGTAAATCGATAACTGCATCATATTTTGCAATAAATTACAAGCGTTGTGTCATCGCGCTTCTCTTTCTTTTCTATGAAATCTGACAGTGACCGCGGTTTAGGTGTTGTCAGCGTCTTAATTATTGATAATGTCTACTTTGACTTAAAAAATATCCTTCATTTTAAACACACATAACTCAATACCATCTGGTTCGGGATTCAATTTAACTTCAAAACACACATCTGCACTTCCCAGCCAGATGCATAATCGGATAAAATTGAACTGCGAATATTTCACATGGTGTTCGATGCTCGGTAATCCGATTTACGCGAATCAATCTGCGAACTCCATACTGTTGGTAAAATTGAGCAGTCTGTCTCCCGGCCTATAGACAGTTAAGGGGGTTAAGTTTTAAATAAAGATTGTATTGTGACTGCCTTGTAAGTCTAGTGGCCGCAAGCGCTACTGCTGAGCACGAGGTCATGGGTTTTCCCAGGTCGAGCAAAGTGTTATTCGGTTTTTTAAGAAATTACTCAGTAGCGGCCCGGGGTATGGATCTGTGTCCGGTTGATGGCAATCAGCTCACCCTCTATTAAATGGGACTTAAGCATAACTGGCGGGTGTACTATAAATATATCTCTGCCTAACCCTTAACACGTTAACGTTCCCCGAAACACCAGCGTGATGTTATGTAATGTGTGGAATCTGCGGACTTTATACCATTTTTAAAATTGAGCAGTCTGTCTTCGCTTATAGGCAGTTAAGAAGTTGAATAAAGTTTGTCTGTTCAAATAACGGGGGAGATAGTTTTGCCTGTCATAATTCCCTTATTCACTTATAGTAAGCAACTAGGTTTCCTAAAGAAACACTCACGCCTAAAGCTTGACAGTTTTTAAAGACGGAAAATTAATCCTGTCTTTTTCTACCGCCAAGCAGCATTTTTTTATTTTATTTTATTTCTTCAGGATAACAAACAATTGCACAATAATGCTTAATATTTAGGTAAAGATATTTAGTATTTAGCATTGGAGAGCAGTGGAGGCCCAGTGGTAACGGCCGCGACTTACGAGTTGTAAGGTCGTAGGTTCGAACCCAGACAGGCGCTTTACTTTGTGTAAATTATTTCATCACAATTATTTCATGAAAACATGTGAAGAAACTGGATCAATAAATGTTCTAGAACCAAAAATTCGAAGACATGTGATATCTACCAACACGCACTGGGCCCGCGCGGTGGATTACGGCCCAATCCCTCTTACAGAGAGGAGGCCTGTGTCCCAGCAGTGGGAATATTATAGGCTGGTTATGTATGTTATATATTTAGCATTACTGTGTTTAAAAGGTTTAGCAAAATAAACTACCACTAAACATTTAAAGGTTTTCAAAGGCAAGGATACACAATCTATGAGTCTACCTAAATAATATATATTTCGGAAATACGTTAGTCACTCGTTTGACTAATCGGGACGCCAGCGCCACCAAGCGGCGCTCGACAGAGTCTACAACATAACGCTTGACCGCAGATAAGTTGAGTTTGTTGGAGGCAGTCAAGGAGTGAATACGTTTAGAAACTGTCGCGGGTTCCGTATAGTTGTGTCGAGTACCTACAGTGTGTGAATAGCCAGTGTGATTATTTGATCGTAAATTATAATTTAATTTAAACTGCAAACGGTTTTTCTATTGTGCAAAAACCAACACTTCCCATTGTATGCCCACAGTAGCTAAAATATGGCTGATGATAACGAGCGAGACGTACCTTCTCCGTCATATATTTATGTCTATGATATATCTTTATATCCTTGTACATGGAATTCCAACACAACTGGTAAAATGTTGGTGTACTATAAGTTCACCTCTGCCTAACACCTTCTCTGATTATAGTATGGATGTTTTTATCTACGACAAAAATGACGTATTGACGACGTATACCTAGAACGTCGACATTTTAAAATCATGTGCCAAGATGACGTTGAAAATAATAAGGAAAGTGCTTCAAAAACCACAACTTTATCTCAGTCTGTTAGTCATTTGCTTCTGTGTTTCAAATATAACTTTCTGCCAAAATCTTAAAATACGTACCTAAATACGCGACTCGGAAATGCCCTGAACCTTAGTCACTTCGAGCCGGTTGGAGTCATACTGCATAACTACATACATACTATAATATATTACATTTAAAATGAAAGGGCTTCTGGCCAAGTAATAACAGCCGCATGGGTCGATCGATCAGGTTAAGCTACGCTTGCTGCGATTGGTCGGTGGATGGGTAACCATCTTTACATACCAAGACCCCTCCGTGCGTCGGAAAGCACGTTAAGCCGTTGGTCCCGGCTGTCATTTGTAGATCTTTGACAGTTGTTACGGGTCGTCAGAAGCCCGAAACTAGGACAACCAAACCAAAGGATATCGTATTATCCAGTTACTGAGTTGTGTAGGTCAGATAGGCAGTGGCTCCATGTAAAATACTGGTAATCAGCTGTAACCGGTAATACTGGAAGCCGACCCCAACAAGTTGGGAAATGCTAGGCAGCTGATAATATTTAAAATGTATTTATGACGGAATTTGTGTTTTAGTCACACACCGACATTAAACGAGTTCTCTGAAATTCTGAGTTCTAGTCGTGATTATACAAGGTGTCGTTTTGCATCCTCGTCAAATTTCAGGAGGCTGCTATGAAAGACGTATATAGTCAAATAAAATTACCATACCTGCTCAATAATTAATACATATTTAAGTCAGTATTTTAGAATACACCACTTTCACAGAACACAATCACCCCGTTGCGCATACGGTAGTGTGTGTAAGGGTAGTTACAGTGCGGTATCACACGGACCGCGTTTTAACGTGTCCCAAACATGCTTATTTCCGAAAATTAAAGAAAAATAAAATACCTACTTATTTTATTATTTATTCATATCGAGAATCATTAGCATGGTTACCTCCTTGAATTTGTTTTTTATTACAATTTTATTCCAGCGTATTTTTTAGTTTTGGAAGGTAAATACGTCCATTTCTACGACGTGTTTTAGGAAACTTCTTTCCAATAATCGCACACAAAGAAACCTGTTAAGTGGTGTTTTTAGCTACTCTAATTGGTCCAAACTAAAGTAAAAAAACTGGCTATGTGCGTGTCGGACAACGTACAATGAAGGGTTACTAAATTCAACCCGACTTTATACCAAGAACAAACTTAATACTGTAGTTGAAAAACATGTGTTCTCCCATACATTCCAACAGCAAATGTAAGATTGTACTGGCAATATTGAGAGATTTACCATTTTATTTTAAGACCAGAGACATCTTATAGCTTGTCCTGTAGTCTATAAGTATAGAACTATTTTCTGTTTTTTAAATTTAAAATACAATTGATTTTTTATTTACTCCGTTTCATATAAGATAAATTACCTTTCTAATATCTTCCATGTCTTAAACACTCCATCTTGAAAGCATGCCACAAAATCTCTGCATTCACATACCTGAGAACAAAAAATAAAGATATTTTAATAAAAAGTAGAGCTAAAATGAGGTTTCCGCTCTACAAACCGCTTGTCGAGTCGAGCTCTACAACGATTTTCGCTTGCACGCGAACTTTTGAAAATCGGATTTTTAAAACTAAAACTCTACGTAGAGCAAAGGTAGAGTTTGTTTGGAAACTGCGATGGTAAGCGTTATCTGGGTAGAGAGAGTATGAATTATTATAGAACACCTTTTAAATGTTCATGTGTAAATTTGAAAATAAACTCTACAGTTTTGGAAATCGCGAAACGTCTAGTTGATGTAACTGGTGACCGAAAAGCTGGCTTTCTCGCGCAACGCATCAGCATTGCAATTCAGCGAGGAAATGCCGCCAGCATCCTCGGTACAATGCCCCGAGGGCCTTTTTTAGACTTAACTTAGTTTTAATTTAATTTAGTTAATGTTAATGTTCATTTTGTAATTTGGTTATATAAGTAAATGTTATATTATCAACTCTCCAGTTCAAATTCAAAATATATTAATATTTCACATAAACCTACATGGGCACTTATGAAACTTCAGAAGCTAGGTGCACAGTCCTAATTGGTGGTTTCCTATGGAGAAGAGCCGGCAAGTAACTCCACGGCTAAAATCAAATAAAATAAAATAGCTTTATTTCCTTGGACACTTAGGTATTCCTTATCTTTCTAATGATCTTATTTGAAATAATTGTAATCATCATCATCATCATTTCAGCCGAAAGACGTCCATTGCTCATAGGCCTGTGACATAGGCCTCCCCCAAGCACCGCCACTTCGACCGGTTCTGTGCTTCCCGCGTCCAGCGGATTCCTGCGGCCTTCACAAGGTCATCGGTCCACCTTGTAGGAGGCCTTCCAAGTAAGTCCATGTATTTTAAGTATTTTTTCTTCATAAATTTAGTACTTATAAAACAGTCTTTATTGCTAAGGTGTATAAGGATCGCTATCGAAAGCGGTACAAGCCTCATTCAGCCGTTTCCAAGCTGTTCTGTCTCTGGCGATTCTGCTCCGTGTTCTGCCTGCTATCTTTGTAATATCGTCGCTCCATCTTGTCTTTGTCTACCTGGTCTGCGTTTTTAGTTTTTTGTATACCAGTTCGTGGTGATTTTTGTCGTCTGTTACTCGTTGGACGTGTCCAAACCACTTCCATTTTAAGCCCAGCACTTTCTTGGCCGCTTCCTTTGCCTCGGTTTTTCTTCCAATTTTACTGATTCTGAATCCATGGTCATTTTTTGTAAAACAATTGGCTTTTACATTTTTTTTTTGGGATATTATCAAATAACTTCTCCCGTTCTGGGTGGAGCGGGAGTGGAGTTTCAGACCCTTACTGACTAAAATCACTCGTTTTCCTTCCGTTGCCTGTGTTGCCAGAGGCCACGGTAACCCTTTCGGACTTTCCCGCGATTCCAGCAAGCATTGGCCCTAGCGAACCCCTACACTTGTGCTGACATCTCTTTGAGGCGCGCGTGAAACACAACGCGCCGTCGACCCGGGCCTGGTCCTTTTCAGATGGAGAGCTACCAATTGCTTTACAAATCTACCTAAGATATCAAACCTGTCCTCTCCAAAAGTGGGTAGGTGTTTGACAGTTCGCTAACTAGGCAATTTGACGCAGTAAGCTCGAGACTGTATAATGTAGTCATCAAACCATCAACATTTACAACTTAACTAAACGAGAGGTTAAACATAAACTAAGTAATTGGTTGCAAACTTTAGATTATGCTCAAATTGAGATGCTTTTAACTGTAAAAAGTAAAACGTAAAATTTTAATCGATGTGAAGGTATATTTATTTATTTATTTCTTTCTTTGTAGGGTTGCGAAGTCAACAAGGAACCCTTATAATTTTGCCTTGTCTGTCCGTCTGTCCCCAGCTTAGCTCAGAGACTCTTAGTACTAGAAAGCTGTAACTTGGCATGGGAATACACATATTAATCACGCATACAAAGTGTTAAAATAAAATCTTGAAATATTATATTTTTTTTCTCGCCTATCCCAGGGTGTGGAATATCGTTAGATAAGCCGCTAAAAAATATTGCGGGTCTGTGAAAACCATTTCTCGATTCAGGGATCCGTTTGTGTAATATTAAGATTTTAAGTGCTATTTTTTGTTAGATTCAAGTGTGTGAGTGTTGGACGTAAATTCCTAGGCTACAACGTTTGTGTCTATGTAAGTCATGCATCTTAAGAACCACTATCTCCCAAAATACAAGCTTGAATTAAAGTTCGGGAGTTGGTAGATTATCTATTATGTGCTGCTGTACAGGCTAGATTGTGCGTTTGTGAACCACTGCTGCAGGGTATCGGCTGGGCCCGTCACCTCGCAGCCGTGATGTCACATATTGTTTGTGTTAATGTTTTGCTAACTGGTGTGGCAAGTTATTGCCCCTTACATTTTTTTGATTGTGGACGGTTTATAAGGTGTCTGTAGTTTGTCTTAGGGTTATATTGCAGACGCGGATATTGTGTGTCGCGGGATTTAGAGAATCCTGCGGCTAGTGACAGCTAATGATGGCTGTCAGACGTCATAGTGCACCGGCGCCGAACGGAAGCATTTCGTCTCACCGCAAACCACGTTTTTTCAATCTCAGTTCATCGCGTCCGCAAAACCGCAAACTTTATTACGTTATCCCGTAATCCTTGGGGATATACTGTGCTACGTTTTCAAAATTAAAAATAATAGCCCGCGTCCGATTAAATCCGAAATATAGACTTTCAAGTGACCAGTGTACGGGCAAGCAAGGTGGCCACCTGCCCAGAAGGATTCTTCAAGACTTTCCCCAGGAGAAGCACAGGTACCGCTTTGCATTATTTGCTGGAGTTAGGCTACAAACGCCACCTGACCGTCACCAATTCCTCTTTGAAAGTTTGCTCAAAAAAAAAAGGCAAATTGAATTATTATGCATTCCAGATAATAATTTTTCTGTCGTCCTCGAACCGCAAGAATACACGGCTATTTTATACGCCTGTCCCTCCACACTTATGGTCCTTCGAGCCGGATAGGTATCAGTTAATCAAGTACAAGTCATTGCAAGTACTTACGATAATTTACAGCAATTAATATTAGATAGTGCCTTATAATGGCAACTCAAAAACAAGAAACTAAATTAGCTCAGCTTATTGCTAAAAAAGAAGTAATTTTTGAGCGAGTTAATCGCTTGTATAATTCTTCCAAAAGTATATCTAATTATGATTCACGCTCGAACGAGTTATTCCTAGCGCAGTCTGAATCTATTGGTGAATCTTACAGCAAGTTTGAAACAATAATTGACCAGATCAATGAGTTGCAGTTTGAAATTGATAAAACCCCACCCGACTATGGGAGTTCTATTGAAGACTTATATTCAACTATTAAATACAAACGTAATCTCATTCTTTCAAGTGGCAAAACATTAACATCAGATCAGAAGGGAGGTAGAAGCATAAAGTTACCACCAATCGAGTTACCATCGTTCGACGGTAGAACTGAAAATTGGCCCATGTTTTATGAAATGTTCCGTACTAATGTTCATTTAAATACTGATCTGACGGATTCGCAGCGTGTGCAGTATTTAATAAGTAAATTAACTCATGATGCCTTAAAACTAACTGCAGGCATTGTTCCCACAGGAGATACATACAGTGTTATGTGGAACAGTCTTGTCAAAAGGTATCAAGATAAACGTAGTTTAGGTATTCATTATCTCAATAATATACTGGACATTAAAGGATGCGCCGGCAATGCTGCTAGTCTGAATGCATTTGTAGAACGATATTCAGCGTCTGTCGCTGCATTGAAGCAGTTAGACATTTCAGACTTATTAGATTTTGTGATATTACACTGTGGTTTAAGAAAGGTTGACTCACAAACTGTTCAACATAATTCGTAAGTATTTTGTTATTAATACTTTTAGTTTTGTAATTTGAATTAAATTAATTATTATTATTGTACATTGCTTGTTAGTTCTTATCACTTTTGATAAGAAACAACTTATGCAACAACAACAACGACATAAAAATCACCATTCAATACTCAACATCACGACATTCAACATTTATATATGTAATTTTTATGGTGTACATAATAAAGAGTATTCTATTGTATTCTATGCTCCTCTTTCTTTATCTAAATCATGGCTAAATCTAAATACTAGTCCAATCTTGATAATACCTATTTCTAAGTTTGTATAGAAATCTTAATTGGAACCTTTAGTTTGAGACGAAACGTAATTACGTGTTATTTTATTTACTCAGACATGTTCTTTAGTGAGGGGCTTGTGGCTAAGTAATAACAGCCGCGTGAGTCGATCGATGAGGTTAGCCGCGGTGAGTCCTTGGATGGGTCAGCATCTTTACATACCACACAAGACCCCTCCGTGCCTCAGAAAGCACGTTAAGCCGCTGGTCCCGGCTGTCATTCGTAGATCTTTGACCGTCGTTACGGGTCGTCAGAATCTCGAAAGTCTGACAACCAGTCTTCCAACCAGTCTTCCCAGTAACTGGTTTGTTAAGATCAGATAGGCAGTCGCGCTATGTGAAATAGTGGTATTAGAGAAGCCGACCCCAACATAGTTGGGGAATGGCTAGGCAGATGATGATGGTGGTCACGTTTTTTAATACAGTCGCCCGCACATTTGGTAACACTGACCTTGAGCTGGCCTAGCGTAGTACGGAGTTTATATAGAATACGAGGCCAGCTTATATTGGTGTTTTTACCACAGACTTGCAGCCTACAGCTGTATTTGACTAAAACCCTTTGCCATTTCTTCATTCTTGTAGGGTGTCAGTACATAGCTCGGCCTACCCTTTTCTAGAATACAGGCATGGCATATGACGCAGGGTGAGAATGCTTGAAAACAATTTAAAAAAGGGGCAATAAGGGCAGGTACATTAACCGTTGCAGCTTCAGAAAAACGTTATTAGAAGACGGTCCTTAACTTTTTAAGTAATTACTAATTGCATTCATAGATTCAGCTACAAAAATCTCTATTCTCAAAAATTCACCCTGTATACATAATATAATCCAATAATGTGGTAAACATAACTGACCTGGGTATTTAATAATATAATAATAATAAAAACGTTTATTTTTCTTCCACAAATAACACCTATTAACTAAAACTTACAAATGGAAAAAAAATATTATTATAATGTAGGACAATGTACATTTGTGGGAGACTGGTGCCTAAACTAAGCCGTGACTTGTAGGTATTTCAGGACACCAGGGATTCCCCCCTACAGGCAAAAATACCATCAAAAACATTATTATAGACAATGCTTAGCGAAAGTTACATTTCTATGTTAAAATAATAGTAATAATGAAATCTTAAATTTGTATGAAGTTCTTGTGGGATGTGGGTGATGGTGTGATGTGTTTTGTGTTTGTCTAAGTGTGTGTGTGTGTGGTGTTGAGCGGGTGAGAGCCATGTGAGTGGGTTCATGGCCAACTAGACGAATTTCGTTCCTATTACGTTTTTATGACTAGTAGCTCTTCTGTTTTTGTGTAGTACTGCAACATTCTTGACGTACTCCTTATTCCAAGCTGTCCTCTCCCCAACAAGAACTTGCACACGTGTACTCATTGGTTACTACTTTACTAGTTTCTCATGATATGGCGAAGTCAACTTCGACCTAGTTTTACAACTTGTACCAAAGGTCACAGGCGATAAATCAACCCTTATGTCACAGAATGCCGGCTACGGACAAAGAGCGAAAACAGCCACGGTGAACGTAGGTACAGGTAAACCAGTACCCTAATTAGGTAACACACTATCATTCTGAATGATTTTGAAGGATATTGCTAAGCTAGACAAATTTTTCGAACACATGAACCAATGGGTGGTTCATGTGTTCGAAAAATTTGTCTGCTCAACAACATAAATAAAGGCAAAGGCAATTGAAGGCACGATTCGTTAGAAGTTGGCAGAATCATGCCAGCGCTGATTTGTATTCTCCCCTACCGCTACCGTTTGACGTGTAAGTGTTTGTACAAACCTACTTACAGAAATAAAATCATTTATCATTATCATTTATCGTTATCATTATCATTATCATTTACCAATCGTTATTTCTCCAGAAACTTTTTATTTTGTTTATATGTATGTATATATTTATGTATTAGTATTTATTTTTTATTTTCGAGTTATCTATCCCTTATGTTGCACCTGCCATGTTTTGTCTCGGCATCATAAGTATGTCTGGTAGAAAATGCCTCAGGCATTAAGTCCGCCTTCCTACAATATTTTTTTTACTTGTGCATAAAGTTTTAAGAAATAAATAACGCAATTAATGTTGTTGAATTGTCAAAAAGAAAGCCATTGCTACCGTGTATTACGCAATTACCCTGCAGGAAAGGCATGTGCTTGAAGAATCTTCGTGTTTCCGAATTAGCATGTACGTCGTGCCAAAGAGTAACCAGAGGCAAAGCTTCGAAGTTTTGTACTATCGCGCATTGTAATATACAGGGTGTATACTATTTATGTACTTCTGTACCTATTCTATTTATAATCTAATAGGCTATCTTTTAATATTTTTAATTATTATTATTTCCTTTCAGAGCACCTGTCATCTTATCTCTTCACCACCCTTGGTTGACTGGTAGAGAATGCCTAAGGCATTAAGTCCGCCTTTGTACCTAAATGTGTGCGAGAAGTATAAATAAAAAAAAATGACAACACTGTAAAAAAATAAAATGCTCTTTTTGTGAGGTCAACGACCGCCGTTGGTGCTATTACTTGATGTATGAATTGAGAAAAACGGCGATCTTGAGCATATGCCAGTGACACTTGCTATACGTGAAGCGTGTCTTTATGTGCATGCGTTTTTGCTCGTTGTAAAAGAAAATCTTCGAGGAAAACGTTTTATGGACGCCGAGGAAGCAGTGGCTCCGTTTCAAAATGCCGTCGAAGAGACCCCTAAGGACGAGTGGGTAAAGTGCTTTTCTCAGTGGTTCCATCGTATGTAGCGATGTATTGATGTAAATGGACACTATTTTGAAAAGATATAATAAAACTAATTATTTGCTAGTTTCTTCAGTTTTGATTTTCTAAGAACTTTCATTTTCACCCTCGTAATAGCTCTAAATTAGATAAATCATCATAGCGCGTTCGTATTTCAGATTAAAGACGATGATATCTGTACGTACGGCGATCTTGAGCAAATGCCAGTGACACTTGCTGTACATGAAGCGTGTCTTTATGTGCATGCGTTTTTGCCCGTTGTATGGAGCCGACCTTCTGAACCTATTTGATGTGTGTTAGGGTGGAACACTTTAATATGAAATTTTTTTTTTTTTCAAATTTCGAATTGGAATACCAGATAAAAGTTGCTTTATGTAATTGTAAATAACACCCCTTAATTTGGAAGTTCTAGCTCAACAGCTTGAGCTCCCGCCATAGACTTGAAATTTCTTTTTTTATATTTTTATAGACGTTTTGTATAGTAGACCTTAAAAACAAAATAATAGGTAAAATATAATATTTTATACATGTAAATGTTAAAATAAAAGTGTATTTTAATTAATAGAAACATTTATTTAAAAAGTAAATACAGGTTCAGAAAGTTATGTCGGTATGAATTACATCATTTTTTATAGCAAAAATCCTTTTTCGTCTCAAACTTTGGCATGAGCTTTCGAGATGCTAATTTAGACTTTATAAATCCCTCTCTTCTTGTCTTGTCGCATACACTTAGAGCTGCTTCTGTCACAACTTTTACTGATCTTTCTACAGCCTGAGTGTGGCAAGGCAGTCTCATGAACTCCAAAACAGAATTTTCTCCATTTTCAATTAGATCTTGTAATTGCTCATCGGAAATATTCATGAGTATTGGGGGTTCGTATATATTTTGTTGCCAGTCAATCAAGTCTATGTAAGAACTTGCATTTAAGTTCACTTTTGGCACCTCAAACATGCGTGAAACAGATTTTTTATTCACTTGACGAGCCTTTAAAATGCGTCTTGCAGCGAGTTCTCTAATATGCTTACGTGAATCTGTTATCATACTCAACAACAAGTTTTCTGGATGAGCAAAGTAACTGTTTCTAATTAAAACAGGGTCCACTATCGCTAACAACTCGTTGGATAAATATCTAGTGCTGTTGATGAGCTTCCATAAATGTTTTGAACCATCTTTGCAGGATGAATGTGTTTTGATGCCAAACCAGACAGGAGCGTATGTTTTTACGACAAACGTTGCTAAAGTCACAAGATTTTGCTGTGGATTTTCAGAAGAAATATACAAACGCAGTATGCGATTAGCTCTTGTCAACCAGCGGGCATGGGATAGCTTACCTGGGCTTCTGTGTAATAAATCAGGAGGGCAGGATCCATTTATGACAGCAGTAGTAATTTCTTGTAAATATTTCTGGTCTGTACTGAGGTCTATTGATATTCGTGGAGGTAGTTCACCTTCTATCTTCTCAAAGTGGCCCAACGGGAGCGTCTCGCATGTCTCTAATGCTTTACCTATTTGACCTACAAATGATTTAGGTCCTGCAGTAGGACCATCCAAATAGGTAAACAAATGCCTTAATGGCAACTCATTTGCGTGTAAGAGGCAAATTATCCATTGCAATGGTCGAGATAGTCTATTTTCCAAAAGACGAATCACGCCTCCCACTTTCCCTGTATTTGTGTTTGTTCCATCACAGCCAACAGCCATTAAACTCTCTGGAGGTATCTTTTCAGTCATCAAAAAGCTGTGGATAGCTCTTTCAATATTTCTTGCACTACCCGATGTTGGAACCACATACCCAACATAAACAGAACCTGGTTCTTTTATAATCGAAATATGTTCCTCTTGTACAATCACTCTAAACCTCTTCGATCCTTTTAAAACAGTTTTAGCCGTCTTGTCTTTCCTTCCATCGAAATATAATGCAGGAATTTCTGTTACTCTTTCTTCTGTTAAAATTTGCTTGCGTACTTTCTGTCTTATTCTTCTTAGTTTCATCCTATCCACGACGTTAGTTGTCTGCGTCTCAGAGTCGGCATCAGAAGCAGAATACAGAACAGATGATACGATAGCCGCCGCAGCTCGGTCTGAGACTCCGTATCTATCGCATACAGTCGTCAAACTATGAAGACTGGCATCCGTGAGCTTTATAGGCTTTTGATCCACTGTGTCAGCGGTGTCAAAACCATCTGCGGCTGACGAACAAGATGGAAGGTCGACGTTAGAACTAACTTCAGATTTATTTAGCCGATATGAAGTAGAGGGAATTTCTTTAATTCGTGTATTTGAATTATGTCTGATTTCTTGTTTTAGAGCACGTAATCTTCTATTCTTCAATTTTTTACTCTGCATAACATCCATTCTTCCTAAAGCCATTAGTCTGTTAGTGCGTTGGTCTTCTAAAAAAATTTGTTCCTCTTTTGGCACTTTTTTTTCTCTCAAGCAAGAACAGTTTACAAATTCTTTACATTTACATGCAGCTATGTCAAAAAGCTTTCTACTCTGTCTTCTGAACTCTTCTAACTTTTCTTCTTTAAGTTTCTTCAAAGACTTTTTCAAATTATAACATTTTGAGTGATAACTTTTTAGTAACTGTAAGACTCGTTTGTGTGTGACAATTGGAATAGAAGATTTTATCCACAATTCTTCAATTTTCGTTGCAATTATTTCGGCAATTTGCAAAAACGTAGGTTCTTTTATTGTGTTATTCCTTACTTTTAAGTCTTGTCGAACCCATTCATAGAATTTCATCACATTTTCATACGTAGGTAGGATATTCTCTTTCAACTCTGCACTTTCACCAAATATCGGACATTTTAACTTTTGTCTCGTAGAAGTCATGTTAGTACACTTATAAAACGTAAATCAACAAGTACTCGTGAAAATAGTTGACGCGCGATCTTCCACCTTGAGACAACTATCGACACTAGTTGAAACAAAACACTGCAATTCGTAGATCGGCGCGTGCCGCCCCCCCCGCTTCGTCCCACACTTTTCTCCTTAAAGTATATTAAAATAATGAAATATTTGATTGCAAAAGCTAGTTAACTATAATTGAACATGTTTTTGAATAAATGAAACCTATTTTTATTAATTCTGTACTATTTTGTAGGCTGCGCAAATAACCCCCTAAATTGCCGTTTTTGTAAATGTACGATGTCCTGGCGGGGGCTTTTACCGTTGTCTAAAAATATTTATATTTTTAATGGAGGTATTTGATGGCAATTGGCAACTTAATACAACTATTCCAAATAAATATGATAAAAAAAAAAAAACGTTCCACCCTAATGTGTATCATCTTTCCTCTTGTTTTCAGAGGGAGTCATTTCGTGGAAAGAGACGGAAGCATGTAACAGGAAATGACAGCTTGAGCATGGAATAAGTAAGTGAAAGTACTTACTTACCTACTTACCATAATAGCATGGAATTAGTGTACTAATGGAAGTAGTACGTACTATGTAGATAGAGCAGTGGTGACCCAGTGGTAACGGCCGTGACTTACGAGTTGTAAGTTGTAAGTTCGAACCCTGACAGGCGCTTTACTTTGTGTAAATTATTTCATCACCACTGCTCTCAAAACGGTGAAGGAAAACATAGTGAGGAAAAGTCCTAGAAGCAAAAATTCAACGACATGTAACATCTACTAACCCGCAATGGCCCGCGTGGTGGATTACGGCCCACTCCCTCTCACCCAGAGGAGGCTTGTGTCCCAGCAGTGGGAGCATTATAGGCTGATTATGTTGTAGATAGTAAGTAGAGGAGGTCGAATTTCTGAGTTCGAATTGACCTGTGGGCGACCTAGTGGTCGCCCACAGGTCAAGTAAAGCTAAATTCTGAAATAATTATTAATATTACTAGTGTAATATTAATAATTATTTCAGTATTTAGCTTTTTTAAATTCTGAGGTTAATTTTTGTCGCTGCTAGCTTATTACCAAGGTGAGATGTCAGATGTTACACATCATATGCAACTACTGTAAACTGTTTGTTCCTTTTTTATGGTTCCGTAGTAAACAAGGAACCCTTATAGTTTCGCCATGTCCGTCTGTCTGTCTGTCCCCGCTGTAGCTCAGAGACGCTTAGTACTAGAAAGCTGTAATTTGGCATAGATATACATACTAAACACGCCAACAACATAATCAGTCTATAATGTTCCCACTGCTGGCACAGGCCTCCTCTCTGTGAGAGGGAGTGGGCCGTAATCCACCACGCGTGCCCAGTGCGGTTTGGTAGAAGTCACATGTCTTCGAATTTTTTGGTTCTAGGACATGCCGGTTTCCTCACGATGTTTTCCTTCACTGTTTTGAGAGCAGTGGTGATGAAATAATTTACACAAAGTAAAGCGCCTGTCCGGGTTCGAACCTACGACCTACAACTTGTAAGTCGCGGCCGTTACCACTGGGCCACCACTGCTCTACACTGCTCATCACGCCAACAAAATGCTAAAAAACAAATTGAAATTTTTTTTTTTTTTTGGTAATTCCCCTGCACGTAATGTGGAAGTGATGTATTTTTTCCCATCTATCCGATAGTGTGGGTATCATTGGATAGGCCGTTCAAAAAATTTCAATTCAAGGATTCGTTTGCGTAATATTAAGCTTTAAATTCATCCCAACTGGTGGTGGTCCGACACGCAATTGGCCGTTTTTTCTTTACTATTCCTTAATATTATAAATGTGACACTGTCTGTCTGTCTTTCTGCTACCTTTTCAAGCCTCAACGGCTGACCAGATTTGTATAAAATTTCAAACGGATACATCACGATCAGAGTTAGAACGTAGGATACTTTTTATTCCGGTAGTACATACGTTCTGATACGTTCGTGGGATAATTTCACTTCCACCCGAAGGAACCCGAGCCCAAAAGCTAGTTTCTATTAAGCCCTTTTGGTCAAAATCAACGGATACTACTTCCTGTCCTGCCATGTAACCCATAAACGACACATACATACTAATTATCTGAATCAAAGGGAGTAAATCCCATCCATTGAGGCAGATCCCTTTTAATGGTGTCATTGGTCCCCTAATAATTCCTTGTAGGGATTTGTAAGCTTTGTATTTAATTGAATAGTGCTAATAACGATCCTGCTAGGTTATCTGTCGTGACATACATACCTACTGAAGGCAAAAAAAATGTACAGAGAAAATGGAGTTATACAATACGGTGTAATAAAATGGAGTTATACAATAAGGTGTAATAAAATGGAGTTATAAAATAAGGTGTAATAAAATGGAGTTATACAATAAGGTGTAATAAAATGGAGTTATAAAATTAGGTGTAATAAAATGGAGTTATACAATAAGGTGTAATGAAATGGAGTTATACAATAAGGTGTAATGAAATGGAGTTATACAATAAGGTGTAATAAAATGGAGTTATACAATAAGGTGTAATAAAATGGAGTTATACAATAAGGTGTAATAAAATGGAGCTATACACAAAGGTGTAATAAAATGGAGTTATACAAAAAGGTGTAATAAAGTTAGTGTAAAATACTTTAAAGAAAGAAAAATATTTTATTTGGGACACGCACGGAAAATAAAAAATTAAAAAAAAAACCGGCAAAGTGTGTGTCGGACTACGCACAATGAAGGGTTCACAGTTGGGATGAATTTATCCCAAACACAAACTTTATATTGTTGTTGAAAATCATTTTCTCCCAGACATCGATATACTACGTCACGGTCAATTCTCTAACTGCAAATATATTTAAGTTGGTCGATTATTACTCGTAACTTTTAAAGCCTACTGTGAAAGTTTTTTTAAAACTTCGTTATATATAAGTAGTGGTGTTGGATCCAACACTTGACTTTCAAACTTTCCTTGACTTCCGGCACTTGTCTAGCAAAAATGATCACTTTAAGCTTAATATGACGGCCACCGTAGGCGCGGGCTTGCGGACGGTGAGCAATGGATAGCTCACCGTCCGGATAGGACCAGGCCCGGGTCGACGGCGCGTTGTATTCCACACGCGCGCCTCAAAGAGATGTCGTCAGCACAAATGTAGGGGTCCACTAGGGCCGATGCCTGCAGGGGTCGCAGGAAGGTACTAATGGGTCACCGAGGTCCCTGGCAACACAGGCAACAGGAAGGCATACAGATGGGTTTTAGTCAGTAAGACTCTGACACACCCTCCCGCTCCGCGCAGAGCGGGAGAAGTTATTTGCTGATTTCCCATCCAAAACAAAAAAAAAGCTTAATATGACGTCGCGGGAAAGTACGCAAGGGTTACCGACGCCCCTAGCAATACAGGCAACGGAAGGATCACGAGTGGATTTTAGTCAGTAAGAGTCTGACACACCCTCCCACTCCGCCCAGAGCGGGAGAAGTTACTTGATAATTTCCCAACCAAAACAAAAAGCTTAATATGAATCTTAATGTGACATAATTGCCACATTTCCATCACGGTTGCTATATAACAAAGCCGAAAACTATGAAAAAATCTAACAAAATATATTCTCGGAATATTACCTGTCGACAGACGGTTTTTATTTGATAGGTCCGTCGTTTAAGGTTGTACGAACTATGCCTTAAATATTTTTTGTTGAGGAAGTGTTTTTTTTCTGATATGCGATGTAAATAACACGATGTCGAATCTTAATTAAGAAAAGCTACCTCATTCGAGGTTTAGCTACCAAGAAAAAACTGCCACAAGAGCATCTCATGTAGCTTAAAATAACAGGACTACACTTAATAATCCCCAATAGTATAGCTATCAGCAATTCAATTTGCAAGGGCCGGAATCAATGTCCCTTCGTGTCCGTTTTAATTGAATGGCTTAATCGCTGGCCAGACTGGGCACTGATGGCCGATGTGGCGCGCAAATCGGTTGTGGACCTTTGAGTTTTAATTTATTCTGCATTCATAATAGCCCTTATTGATTTGCTGAACAGCCGTTTTGGGGATAGAGTTTTTTATGTTCAAGATTTTAACTGAATTTGGAATCTTAGTTGACATTCAATATTCAAAGTCAAGTCATTATCAAAATCAGTCTATGCCCGGCCAATGTTCCCACTGCCAGCTCACTCCCTCTCTGTGAGAGGGAGTGAGCCATAATCCACCACGCGGGCTCAGTGCGGGATGGCAGATGTCACAAGTCTTCGAATTTTTGGTTCTAGGACATGCTGGTTTCCTCACGATGTGTTCCTTTAGCGTTTTGAGAGCAGTAGTGATGAAATAATTTACGCGAAGTAAACCGCCTGCCTGTGTTTGAACCCACGACCTACAACTCGTAAGTTGCAGCCGTTACCTGGGGCACTACTGCTCTCGAAGTCGAGTAGGTACCTCATATTCAAATACAAAATGTTTTATTTCACATAAACCTACATTGGGCACTTATGAAACGTCAGAAGCTAGTTGCACGGTTCCAATTGGTTGTTTCCTACTGGGGAAGAGCCGGCAAGAAATTCCTCGGTTACTCTTCTTAATAATTTTTTTTTTTTTTTTTTTTTTTTTTTTTTTTTTCTATTATCACAATATAAATAATTGGCGTTTACAATGTTTACCTACTAAATTAATGTATATTTTAATTCAGTAACTTTTAAATATATAATTAAAAACCGGCCAAGTGCGTGTCGGACCACGCATAATGAAGGGTTCCGTAGTAGGGATAAATTTATCCCAAAAACAAACTTAAGACGCTGACAACACCAAAACCGCGGTCACTGTCAAATTCCATAGAAAAGAAAGAGAAGCGCGATGACACAACGCTTGTAATTTATTGCAAAATATGAAGTAATTACCTATTTACTTAAAATTGAGTTGAGTAATCGAAAATAAAAAACAACCAAGTTCTGCATTCAAATAAGACGTTCTTGTTATTAATTAAATACGTAACGTTTGTTGATTTTTGATCCAGATATTTTGGATCAGAACTCAAAGTAAGAGGTTAGTTTAACGTTAGTTTGTATCGAGATTTTGTTTTCAAAATGTGTTTTGGTAACAACCAAGTTCTGGGAAATATGTTCAAAATTAACATATATTTTTTCCGAAGCCTATTTTGCTGAATTGGGTCTTGTCAGCGCCTTAACATCGTAGTTGAAAAACATGTTCGTCACGGTCAATTCTCCATCTGCAAATGCAAGTTGGTCGACGATTACTCGTTAACTGTACAACTAAGTACTTAGCTGTACCTAATAGATTTACTTTTAATTTCGTTACATGTACTACTGCCATGATTTATTCACATATCTAAAAACAATCATTTAGCTGGCAGGCCGCAGGGACGACACATGACTTGCATAAAAAAATTGCACTTTAAATCTAAATATTACGCAAACAGATCCCTGAATCGAAAAATGGTTTTCAAACCCGCAATATTTTTGAACGGCCTATCCAACCATACCCCACACTATGCAATAGACAAGAGAAAAATATCATTCTCACATTAGGTGCAAGGTGGGTACCTTGCACCTAATGTGAGAATGATATTTTTGATTAATGATAAAAAATCTCGAAAAAAACTTGTTGTCGAGATTTTTTTTTTTACTTTGTCAGCGTGATTAATATGTATACCTATGCCAAATTACAACTTTCTAGTACTAAACGTATCTGCTCTAAAGCGGGCACAGACAGACAGACAGACGGACATATCGAAACTATAAGGGTTCCTTGTTTACTACGTAACCCTAAAAAGTAGCGCTTACGACCATTAGGCCAACAAGACGGTCAGCATTTTATTTCATTGTAATCATAAAGCACTTTTGGTCCCGAAAATGTATTTCCTTTCAACACAGACGAACCCTCAAACACACAGAGCTACATCAATCTACCAATGCTAACAGAAATAGGTCTAAATCAATATTCAGACATTGTCCCGGTAATTGGATTGCTTAATCGTGCACTAACCTTAGGCCCTAATTGCCTATTTCATTAGTTTGAGGCTCCCGGAATCTCAAATAATGTTACCCATTCATTTAATTTCTGGGGTTAGTTACGTCGATAATCTGTCCAAGGGCTGCAGTCTCGAAAGTCGCTTGACAAGTACGAAAAAATCACAATCTTGTAAGTTTTGACCCTCTAGGGAGCCCATTCGGATTTTGCGACCGGATTCGGCCGTAAATCGATCGCTATTTATGTCGACACTGCAGCCCCTGCCCACTGTGAAATGCAAACTAAATAAGGGCGATTATTATCTTTAAATCCGGGGAGCTCGTGGCTAAGTAATAGCAGCCACTCGGGTCGATCCATCAGGTTAAGCTATGCTTGCCGGGGTAGGTCCGTGAATGGGTGACCGAGACTCCTCCATGCCTCGGAAAGCATGCTAAGCCGTCATTCCCACGAATGACGGCGTTGATAGTCGTTACGGGTTGTCAGAAACCCGAAAATCTGACAACTAGTCTTACAAAGGGGTATTGTATTACCCAGTTACAGGGTTGTGGAGGTCAGATAGGTAATTTCTCCATGTTACATATTGCTATTGAGCTGCATCCGACTGGAAGCCGACCCTAACATAGACGGGAAGGCTAGGCAGATTGATTATGTTTAAATCCGATTCTTTAACAGGTTATTCGAAACCTAGAAGTAGAATAGAATACTCTCTATTATGTACAAAAAAAAACATAAAAAATACAGTTATAAATGTTGCCACTTTACATAAGGTGACACAATGGGCGGTCTTGTCGCTAAAATCTTTTACAGACAACATTTGGATGGATTAAAGGGGGAAGGAGAGACAATAGGTACTGCAGGTACGAGTAGTCATTAATTTACATATCAAATCAAATCAAAATATTTTTATTTCACATAAACCTACACGGGCACTTATGAAACGTCAGAAGCTAGGTGCACAGTTCCAATTGGTCGTTTCCTATGGAGAGGAGCCGGCAAGAAACTCCACGGTTACTCTTTTAAAAATAATTGGCTTTTACAATGTTTTCAACTTACAGTGTTAATAGGTATGGGAGGACAGTGTAGGCCTGTCGACGGTGGAGCATACGGTGGAGGTCTGCCCGGCTTGGGCAGAGCACCGCCGTGTCCTCGTGGAGGCGATCGGCGGCAGAGACCTCTCGCGTCCGGCCCTGGTTCAGGCCATGGTACGGAGCGAGAGGGCATGGGCAGCCGTCACCTCCTTCTGCGAAGCAGTAATGCTCGCGAAGGAGGAGGCGGGACGGTTGAGGAAAAGGCAAGTTTCGTACCCTCTCGCCCCTAGCCGCCGCAGGAGACGCCCAGGGCGTCGGGAATCCCGGGCGGATTTCCGGCCACCGTAGGCGCGGGCTTGCGGACGGTGAGCAATAGGTAGCTCACCGTCCGGTAAGGACCAGGCCCGGGTCGACGGCGCGTTGTATTCCACGTGCGCCTCAAAGAGATGTCGTCAGCACATATAGTAGGGGTCCACTAGGGCCGATGCCTGCCGGGGTCGCGGGAAGGTACTTATGGGTCACCGAGGCCCCCGCAACACAGGCAACAGGAAGGAATACGGGTAGGTTTTAGTCAGTAAGAGTCTGACACACCCTCCCGCTCCGCCCAGAGCGGGAGAAGTTATTTGATGATTTCCCACCCTCAAAAAAAAAAAAAACTATTAAGCCTATTAATTCTATTAAGTCTATACAATAAATACATACATAAAGCATAATTATACTTATCTATATAAATAAATAAATATATACAATAAAGTAGACACGACTTTTCTCAATCCAAACACTCTTTTGACATTATATACCTACAATTTTATTTTCAACTATTTACTACTGGCTTTTGTGGACAAGATATTAATTCATATTTGTTACAGTTGTAATGGCAATGGTCATTTGGTTAAATAAGTTTTTATTTTATTAATATTTTATATTAATTCCTTTATATTTTATGAATGTGAGATCGTTATAGGCTTGTAGCTGCAGCTCATTAAGACTTCCGTCCGCCGCCACAGCCAAAGGTTCACTGACGATTCCGCGTTTTTTTTTTTGAATGGCATCTCGTAGTTGACCTTGAGAGGTCGTCTCTACTCAACCGGACTATAGAACGATTCCGCGTGGCGCTGCAGGATATTTATACAAATGCCACATCGCGCGACCGCTGAGTCCCAGTGACACCACACGGATAGATTGTGAACTAATTTTACTAAACTATAATATGTGACAATCCGCGGCTAAAGGTACCTTATGGACGTTTATAGTTTCGAAGATATTGAATGTTTTGTAAATTTTGCAAGAAATATAGATTTTTTTTTTATTGCTTTGTTCGAGGTGACTGAACTTAAAATGTCTGTTTCTCGAAATTGCACAATTTCGAATATAATTTAAAAAAAATTATATCTCCGTAACAAAACATCGTAGGAGGTTGATCTTTTTTGATATCTACAGGGTATTAATCGCAGATTACTAGCGTATGCATAACTCAATATCGACCACAAGGTACCTTTAGCCGCGGATTGTCACATATTTAATACTGATCTCCTATTGGTTCGCCTATGTAGGTCGTAAGCACAACATACACTATCTGTTAGGAATTTTAGTTTTAAGTCTGTACATAATAATTATGACAAAGATACAATTCACTATCATCTGGAGTTTACTTGCAATACCTACCAAGCGCTACAGGCTCAAAAGACTGCAGATTTGTAGACCATTTTCTATTTTTTTGAGTACCTAGTACTTGTTGGCAAGTCTGCACTGTTCTCCAATACCTGTTAATAACACTGTAATTTGAAAACATTGTAAAAGTCAATTATTTTTAAAAGAGTAACCGTGGAGTTTCTTGCCGGCTCTTCTCCATAGGAAACGATCAATTGGAACCGTGCACCTAGTTTCTGATGTTTCATAAGAAGTTTCCATGTAGATTTATGTGAAATAATATATTTTGATTTTGCTATAACATCATCATCATCATTCCAGCCGAAAGACGTCCACTGCTGGACATAGGCGTCCCCCAATATTGGGGGGTTTGCCATAATCGCCACACTTGGCAGGCGGGTTGGCGATCGCAGTATGGTGTTAAAATGCATAGAGAACGCTGCTGCCCATTCTCTAGTAAGTCCCTTAGTCGCCTTTTACGACACCTATGGGAAGAAATGGGATGGTGCTATTCTTTAAGTCCGACACCACACGGATTTTGCTATATATATATATATATATATTTTGGTATACTTATTTAAAATATTAGATCCATAACTGAGGAAACGAGCTTTCATAAATGAGTACAAAAAAGGTACATATGTAATATTATCATCACCTTCGCAAATCAAAAGAAGCGTGTACACTGTGCACTGAAGTGAGGGCTTAGAAAATTATCAAAGGAATGGATCTCCTTTGATAATTTTCTTAAAAGATTAAAAGGACTCGAACTCTTTAATCGTCCATTTGGTAAATTGTTTAAAAACATCATAACCATCATATCATCTTGAGATAAACAGAGGAGCGAACCATCAAACCTATAAAAAAAATTGTAGGATTTTCGGACCGTTCAAAAAGTTCTGGGCTCTTTAGTGGAATTCAGTGGGTCACAAAGGCATGTCTTTTGCGTGTCATCCTGCGAGTTACAAAGGGCATGAAGCTCTCAATGCGGAATACTCAATATATGTAGAAGTGGGGCTCACGACTGGAATCCGTGTTTCCCAATAGCTATATTCCGAGAGACGTTATGCTCGTTTTTGGCGACACGTAACATAATCAGCCTATATTTTTCCCACTGTTGGGACACAGGCCTCCTCTCTGTGAGAAGGAGTGGGCCGTAATCCACCACGCGGGCCCAGTGCTGGTTGGTAGATGTCACATGTCTTCGAATTTTTGGTTCTAGGACAAGCCTAGGTTTTCTCACGATGTTTTCCTTCACAGTTTTGAGAGCAGTGGTGATGAAATAATTTACACAAAGTAAAGCCTCTGTCAGGGTTCGAACCTACGACCTACAACTCGTAAGTCGCGGACGTTACCACTGGGCCACCACTGCTCAAGGTCGGCACGTCAACAAATGCCTAAATAAAAGCGCGTTGTTGAATTTCCAACATATACTCGGCTCGGCAACGAAAGTTGAAGATCTAACAGCGCGTTGTAGTCAGTTCCACGTTGGTCTAGTGGCCGCAAGCGCTGCTGCTGAGCATGAGGTCCTGGGTTCGATTCCCGGATCGGGCTGCCGTGCATTGACAATACACTGTATCATAAGATACACCTGTCCCAAACATTTGTGTACAAATCGATAAACCATAATATAGTAACAGTTATTATTTTCATGATTTCAGGATTGGTCCCATAGAAAAAGTTATTCACAATAATGAGTACAATAACTCCATAAGAGCTTTAGGTAGAGATCTACGTTTTGGGCGCCGTTGGTTAAGACTGGTCATCTCTAACTGCCAGGACTTATTTTAAATGTTATATTTTGAATTGTTTTTTTTTTAATATTTTTTTTACAATGTGCTCACATAAAGGAGCATCAAGAATAACGCACCCAGGATTTTGATTTAACAGAGAGTAACCTTGGCGTTTCTTGCCCGTTCTTCTCCATAGAGATCTACATTTTGGTATGAGCAAGTACCATAATTTTTTTGACTAACTGACCGATTCTTTGACTATTCAAAAGTGTCTGCAAATGGTAATTGAAATAAATGCATTGAAATTGACAAAAAATATTAAAATTAATTATTATTTTTAAAAGATGTGTCTGAATGCAGTTTGTGGTCAAAGATACCAAAACTGTTTCTTTTGCATCATCAACAACGTGAATAAAATAGTTCTTTAATGAAGTTAAAAAGCTTGCCGTAGATGGCAGCACTATTCACCGTCTACAAGCCGCCATTGCTTTGTATATGTTTACATTTGTGTCGATCACAAATTAAACGAAAACTTGATAAATATTTAAGCGACTTGGAGTGTAGCAATATTAAAATGCGAGCTACGGAAAAGGGAAGCGTCTACCACTGGGTAAAAAGCAGCTGGAGTGGAAAATGAAAAGTAAATATGAGTAAAAATAAAATATGAGTATTTTATAATTGATAGGTTATTTTATGTTTGTTGACTCATTTTTTTTTTTTTTTTGTTAAAGACTGCAGGCGTAAAACAGGAATTGTTTTTCCTGTCTTACGCCTCCAATCTTCGTGATCGGAGTTGAAAACCAACTCGAGGATGATCTTCCTGACTAAAAAACTTCAGAGATGTTAATTCTAGCACTGATCTAATATGATATATAAACACACATACACATATAATTTACATAATATCACATCACAAATACCTGTAGGTAATTAAAACAGACTTAGTTCACTTGGGAGCGTCACCTGTATACGAATTTCTCCCATAAAAGTCTTCAGGTTTAAAAGGATAGCGTAGTCTCAAGGAAATATCTGGTTTCCAATTTCGGAGAGCTTTCTTCCACAGTTTTCGCCTTTTAATATCTTTTGCATACTTGGGTCCCCGTATTTTTACAGTCAACAGCTGCGCAACGGGGCATATTATTTAATTATACGTAAAAGAAGTCGCTTGTTTACAAAAATATACGGATTGTGACAGATGGCTGTCAAATTCTTAAATGTGGATAGTGACAACATCTGAAGAGAGGAAGTGGCAGTTCTTACCCCCATTGCAAACTTTTTCAACAATTCACTATAACATCGAGGACAGTTGGCTCCAGTTAAAGTTTTTCGGCCGTTACTTCTTTTAATATGGTGATAAATCTGTATTAATTAGCATTTTTACAACCAAGTATTAATTTAAGTCCAGGCCAGAGAGTAAAGAGCCAGTGTGTTAATGGTATTAGACTTACACAGTCTGAAATATAAGGAACTAGGTTCTGCCTGCGACTTCGTCCGCGTGGTATTTCTTGTTTTAACATACATTATGTTCTATGACTCTCGGTAATCCTGTAACTTTCCATTAATGAAAGAATTTTCGAAATCCGACCGATACGAATATTACCAAACATACAAACTCACAAATATTATCCTATTAATATTATAAATTCGAGGGTTAAGGATGGAGGAATGGATGGATGTTTGTTACTCTTTCACGCAAAAAGTACAGAACGGATTTGGATGAAATTTGGCACACAGATAGTTTATAAGCAGAAATAACACAAAGTATACTTTTTATCTCGATATACCCATGGGGTCAAAACTTATGCGAACATGAAGAAAACCCCGTACTGTAGGTATGTATTGTGATGACAACCCAGTCATCAAACCATCAATGGAGGTATGGATATGATTTCTTTTTATTCAATAAGAAAGTTTTTTGTGGGCCGCGTACTAGTGCTAGTCACTGCCTGAGGTGAGCAGTAAGATAATCTGGTGAAGCTAACTCAGTCTGCCAATCTTGTCAATGGGGCCTCCCCCCGTCTCACCAATCACATACCTCAGATGGTGACTCGCACTTGCCGCACGGACTATAAGATGTTTGTTACTCTATCAAGAATGTCTGAAAGAAGGACACTGAATACATTTAACATACAATGCATTAGATTCCTCTAGAATGCGAGTGAAACTGCTGTCAAGATCTAGTTGCCAAATAAAAATTTACACAATTTATCCGTGTAGCCAATGTTATACTGATCTAGGTACATCGAACAGCTATGGTCTGTTCCAAAAGTACCTTAAGAAAATATAAACAAAATAATGGATCAGAAAACGTACCTGTGCCAATTCGTAGTGCCACTTACAAATTAAGTGCTTTGATTAGATCACTTCAATATTAAACCCGAAATTCAAATTTTAATCACTTTGAAGATGTTTTTCAATTTGACAGTTGAGGTTAATTTTATAACCTTAATTTTCGTCGATGATTTTTTAATTACAATTTTATAATGTTACTAGATGCGCCCCGCGGTTTCACCTGCATAAGTTTTGACCCTGTGGGTATATCGGGGTAACAAGTATTCTATGTGTTATTTTTGGTTATAAACTATCTGTGAGCCAAATTTCATTCAAATCCGTTCAGTACTTTTTGCGTGAAAGAGTAACAAACATCTATCCATCCTTACAAACTTTCGCATTTATAATATTAGTAGGCTAAGATTCAAACAATAACAGGGAAATATGCAAGTCATTCAAAAGTTATCCATTATTTAAATATACATTGTGTAGAAATCAAGAAACAAATTCCTATTCTTTTTAAAATTTAATGCATTACTTATTTTACAATTCATTCATTTATGTTGCGTATTTTTGGTGGAACGGAACGCAAACTTAAAACACATGGTCTTAGACAGTGACGAAATAAACTATGTGAATAAAAATCTATTCATAGAAAATTGCTTGAAATCTCACTAAGGTAAGTAAGTAAGTGTGATTTCTGCGTGAATAAAGCACAAAAAAATAGTTTAATTTATAGGATTATGACAAACAGATGTAAACAAAGAAGTTTCGTGGTAAATGACGTTACATCATGTCCGCGACAGAAACGGTCGTTTGAACTGTAGTAGACAATTGATGAAATTGCATAATTTTTTTGAGCAACAAGCAGTAGTTGAATTTAACTTTTAATACTTTTCTTGGGTTTATATTACTGTTTAATAAAGGATTTAATGAAGAAAAACATGCATATTGAAGGAAAAGTGATATAGAGTTCTAAATACATATGAATTCAAGATTCAAGATTATTTGTTTGTGAAAACATGAGTACACATACAGAGCATGCACATTATTAAATTACATTATAGTTTTAAGATCAGTCATTTTTGGCCTTAGTGGCGTACAAATATTTAAATTTCAGTTATAAAAGTTATTGGATAAAGTATTAGATTACATAAGAACAAAATAGTAAATGTCAATTAAGAAAACAATTAAATTAAATATATGGTCTTAGTTACGTAACAATTATTAAATGTCAATTAAAATTATCATCATAGCAATAATATGTGAATGTGTTACTAATTCCCTTTGGTGAGCAATGCACGTTGTACAGTGTATTCAACGTACGCAAATGTGAATGGTACCGTGATACGGATTGATGGCAGGTTGTGATGAGGTTGACCATTAGAACCGTCAGTGAAATTGATAACGGGTGGTGGTCGGCCGTCATTGTAATCCTTTTGGATGGTATCATTTCTATGATATCAAACATGTCATTTGGTTTAAATAGGTTTTTATTTTTATTATTTTAATATTATTTTACATGGATTCTTGTGTACGTTGTGAATGTGAGAACGTTGTAGGCTTAATAGACTAGATCTTTTGTAGACCGTTTTCTTTTCTTTTTTTTTTTTTGTTACGTACTTCTCGACAGGCCTACACTGTCCTCCCATATCGGGATAAAAAGTATTATATATAGTATTATATGTGTTATTCCTGGTTATAAACTATCTGTGTGCCAAATTTCATCCAAATCCGTTCAGTACTTTTTGCGTGAAAGAGTAGCAAACAAACATTCATCCATCCATCCTTACAAACTTTCGCAAGTAAGTACCTTTTAATAGCATGGAATTAGGGTACTCATGGATTTAGTAATTACTATATAGATTGTAAGTAGAGAGGGTCGAATTTCGACCAGTGGGCGACCACTAGTAATGAATAATTAATCGAATATATATTTTAGTATTTAGCTTTTTTAACCGACTTCCAAAAAGGCGGAGGTTCTCAACTTTATCGGCCCTAGTGGACCCCTACCTTTGTGCTGACGACATCTCTTTGAGGCGCGCGTGGAATACAACGCACCGTCGACCCGGGCCTGGTCCTTACCGGACAGTGAGCTACCCACTTGCTCACCGTGCGCAAGCCCGCGCCTACGGTGGCTGGAAATCCGCCCGAGATTCCCGACGCCCAGGGCGTCTCCTACGGCGGCTAGGGGCGAGAGGGCGCGAAACTTGTCTTTCCCTTAACTGTCCTGCTTCTTCCTTTGCGAGCATTACTGCTTCGCAGAAGAAGGTGACGGCTGCCCATGCCCTCTCGCTCCGTACCATCTCTGCCGCCGATCGCCTCCACGAGGACACGGCGGTGCTCTGCCCAAGCCGGGCAGTCCTCCTCCGTATGCTCCACCGTGTCCTCCGGGCGATCCACATAGTGGTGACACCCGGGGGAGGTTCTCATCTTGGATGTTTTTTTTTTTATGTATTTTCAATGATTTTTTTTGTTTGAAAGGGTATGCTCCCGAGGTGTTACCATTGTCACCAATAATCATAATCTGATCAGGGGATCCCATGGAAATCGAAGGAAATCCTCAAATTTATAGGCACACCTATAGCGATTTTGGTTTTTTTACAGTAAATTGTGCATTTGCTCTCGGAAAGCACTATTTGTTGAAGTAAAACTGATGATGAAGACCACAGATGGCCGATTAACGGGTTGCGATTCGATTAGGTACTTTAATATGGTTGCTAAGCCATTTGCAGTTGTCACAGTGCATATGGTCAGTGGCAGTTCTCCTGGTTCTTACCAGGAGAACTCTTCAACAATTAACGCCCCTGCATCGGGAAAAGCAATATTTTGTATAAGGTGACGAGCAGTTGACATTAGGCTATTGTTACTTAGAAAAATTACAAACTGATCCACTAACAAGCGTAAAACGAAAGCTTTTTACAAAAAAAAAACTTAGTTTTACAAAAAACAAAAACAACCGACTGCTAAAATACAGATCCAACGACAACGACTTTCGAAATTAACGTTATTTTTCACTTTGTAGTGATTTTTTGGACGACGGTTGTTTTTTTTTTGTTTTTGTAAAAAAATATTTATAAATTTTGAGGTTAGTTTCTGGCGCTGCTAGTTGCTTATTACCAAGGTAAAATGTAAGATGTTACACATCATAGCCGACTACTTTAAGGTTCGCTGGCTGAGGTAAATTAATGTTTCGGGACCATAATTATTTATAAAAAATCCATCTTATCTGTATACCTATATTATTGCCTTAGCTAATCCTAAAGTCTCTGTCTAAGATTAAAGTTTATATATTTTTTTAAATTGTATTTCAATTATTAGCAAATAAATGATTTATATTTCTATTCTATTTACTGGGAATTTTGACCCTTAAAATAGAAATAGCGAAATCTGAGTGAATATTTAATTTCTAATAACTTTATTTTCCAAACGCTATCACTGTTTTTACACGTTTAATGAATTAGATATTTACTAGAATCCTCAATATTTATAAAATCTCTGAATATTTACTGAAGCTGGTATTTTAACAAGACTTACTTAATAATGTTCCAGTATTTTAATCAAAGTGGATTGATATTTTCAGATTATCCTCTTATATATGGTAATGGGATTAGATTAAAATAACGAAGTGAGAAAATGTTCATGTTTCAGCAGCTCTCTTACTTCGTCAAATACAGTACCTTGTTAGTACAAGGTCAAATTAAATAACCTAAAATTGAAAGAACCCAAAGAGCTATACTGAAAGTGTCGTCTTTTCGACCGTATCGCTACCCCACTGAACAGTTATACAAAAAAAAAGTCCTGACAGTGTGTCAACTGTTTATATTGCACATTCTGCTGAAACAGCATACTCTCTTGGTTTATAATCCAATGCTGTCCAGAGGGAAAAGACGATATGACCCAGTGGAGCGCCATCATCTACGTCACAAACCTATATTTGCAAAGCGTTTCTTTTGCTATCTTGGTGGCTACTTATGTATACAATAAAACTCATAAGATGTTACATATCTTCAGTCTCACAAATAATAAATGCAACAAATTATTTAAAAAACAAAAAACACGACTGCAAAATCACTTACATATCTGAAAAGAGAAAAACAAGCATTACAATCTATTGAATTTTGGTACTGCAGGCGGGGGACAAACAAAAGTTATATCATATTTCAGGTTATTGGTTTGTGTTTTTGCAGTCGGGTTTTTTGTTTTTTAAATAATTTGTTTTATTTCAAGCTTTTTTGTTTATGGAATTGACTCATTCCTAGCTTTTATTTGGTATCAATATTGTTGTGATTTATTTAAAAAAACTTTTCCCTCGCCTATTTTTTTATTTTTATTTTTTATTTACTCAATATATAAAAAATATATAGCTTATGTCACTCCCACAATGAAGACGAATCTAACGACAAATCTTATGTTAAAATCCATCAAGCCGTTTAGGCTACAGAGCGTGCCAAAGAAGTAGACATCCATACATACATACATACATACATACTCTCGAAAAACATTACCCTCTCTCTGGGGCAGACGTAAAAAGAGCCTAACTGACTGGCTGCTAAAATGAAACTATAATGATACTGAAAACACACAAAGACTTAAACACACAATCATACACTCCCACACACCCACACAATCACCCACACAATCACCCATACTACATCTACTAACAAACGTCTCGCATACTTATCCTAGATATTAATCAGAATAAATAAAACTATAAAATGTTGTATGTTTCTTTACTACATTTTTTCAGCGCGCTTAGTACATAATTTATGAAATTAAAATGTAAAGGGGTGGGATCCTGGTGTCCTGAAACACAGGCCACGTGCCTAGCTTAGGCGCCAGTCTCCCACAGTATATACTTACCTGATTTGTGTATCATTGTCGAATCTGACCAATGTAAAATAATTTACATATGTATGTATATTGTGGTGAAAAAATAAATAAAGTTGGTTGATTGAACCTAGCGAAACTTTGCAGACGTGATAGGTATTATGGGTTGAAGTTTCGCCAATATAGCTTTAAGTACAAGGATCATTTGACACGAGGCCAAAATCATCATCTTGTTTTTTCAATACATTTCACTTTCACGGCATCGTCAGTGGTAGCACAGAGGTCGCTGTGGCTGTATTTTTTGGGCACAGAGGTCGGGGGGGTAACTGCGTAACACTTAGTAAAAATGGGTTTAATTTTGAAAGTTCATCAACATTCATTAAGTTATTTAAGTTGTTGAGCAGACAATTTTTTCGAACATATGAAGCAATGAATTAGCACTATATTGCAAAGCATTTAGATTGGGATTGGTTGTGTGTGCAAATAGAGTGCAGGATAGTAGGTGGGACCTATTATAGTACGCTCCATATACAGTGTGTCCCTGGATAAAGTGCACAAATGAAAATGGGTGAAACAAGACTGAATTAATCGCCAAAAAATTCGATATATAAAAAACAACGAACTATATTGAAAACTTTAGAGTATATTTTCTTAAAAATATTTTTTTACTTGTTGGCTGTATTTTAAGGGGTTTCTTTGTATTTACTATGCAGCATCAATCAATCAATCAGCCAACATTACTGTTTTTATTTTAACGAAATTCCCTCAACTAATAAAAAGTTATTACATTTTCAATAGGCAATAAAAAACTATGTCTTTAACAGGCAATAAAAAAGTAAAAAATCGATAATAATTATTAGGATTTTTTTTTCTATTTTTTTGTCGAGTAGGTTTGGTCTAGTTCAGCCAGTTTCGTTTGTGCACTTTATCCAGACTTTATACACACTGTATGCAACCGTACCGTTGAGACAGCCCCACTTTGCGTGGTATCTTACATCTTCTCACAAGTTTTGTGCCAACACAATTTTATACACTGTCCTGCCATCAATACGACAAAGAATAAGAATAGATTTCACAAACCAATTGCACAAACGTCAACGTCATAGAGGGGCAAATGGTTCTTGTAGCATTATATAATTAAGTTTGTCGTTATAAATGCCGATGACATTGACAGTATTTTTGTTGACAGTGTCAAAGTGTCAAACGTTGCCCAGTAAACGTGTACAAAGGTATCAGGGCCCTTTGAACACACACGTTTTTCTTGCCGTGAAAAACTACGGATTATTCACCATGTGTAGGCACGATCGTCAGTCTTGTATGGATTATTATGGAAGCTTGTTGACGGACAAAGTCTACGGCACCGTATATACGCCGTACCGTGAATAAACCGTGCCGTATACAAAGGGCCTCAAACTGTGACCTTACCAATACCACGACCTTACAAACAACTGTTCAAACAAAAAAAAATCGAAAGGAAAGAGAAAGGCTCAACAAATTAAATCTGCGTAAACGAAACTTTTCTCAAGTTAAAACAAGGACACGTCATTTTAGGCAGTGTTTTGTTAGTTAGATGATAAACAAGTATTTGTGGTAAGAAATTTTAAACACTTGTTTAAGACGCTGACAACACCTAAACCGCGGTCACTGTCAGATTGCACAGAAAAGAAAGAGAAGCGCGATGAGACAACGCTTGTAATTTATTGCAAAATATGAAGCAATTATTTATTTACTCAAAATTGAGTTGAGTAATCGAAAATAACAAACAACCAAGTTTTGCATTCAAATAAGACGTTCTTGGTATTAATTAAATACGTAACGTATGTCGATATTAAATGCAGATATTTTAGATTAGAACTCAAGGTAAGGGGTTAGTTTAACATTACTTTGTATCGAGATTTTTTTTCAAAACGTGTTTTGGTAACAACCAAGTTCTGAGAAATATGTTCAAAATTAACATATATTTTTTCCGCAACCACTAACTATACAGATTTGGCATTTTTTTTTCTAAAGAGAAGCCAATTTTGGTCAATTGGGTCTTGTCAGCGCCTTAAGCAGTGTTTATCCTTTAGACACTGTTTAACTAAACACGTGTTTTAATCGTTGTTTTATTTATTTTTTGTAGTAAGACTATGAATGTTTAACGTTTTAGTTCGATGAAACATGCGTCGACAGTCTAAATAAAAACAAATGTCATGGACTCTCAAAATTGTTGTGATTTTTTGGTAAAAATGCTTCCCTGCTCTATGAATTTTTGTTGTATCGCCTGGTGCGTTTACGGAAAACTCTTACATTCAAACACAGTTAGATCCGAAATAACTATCTGTGTAAAAAGAAGTATTTTTATTTCGAGTGTGAACTCATAAGTCGTAGTGCAGAAGCCAAAGCAATCAGTCACTGGGCTATTCGAGCAATAATTGTGCTAGTTGTGACTTCGAGTTACAGCTATAGCTTTATGTAAGCGGGCACGCCCTTTATGCCTGGAGGCTTTTATTTAGGTATTAAGTTCTGTTTACATTTTTATGTTGTCATTTTTATTTCTGCTTCAGTACAGTTTTTGTTGGTATATTGGCGTGTGCTAACATATAGCAAGTAATTTAATTTAATGTTTTGTGTTTCGTAATGTTAATTACTTTTCATACAATTTGTATAGAATCAAGTTTAACTAAACAGTCAGGAGTGCTGCTGGGGAGTTTGTTGTACCAGTTCTTCTTCCCAGCTAAAGCACTTGGAAGTGATGAAGAGCGGGCGTTTTGGGGGACTGTCTTTTGTAATTTTGACGTTCGAAAAGTGCTTATTATCAGCTACGTTTTAATATATGACTTTTGATTTGATTTGAATTATAAGAATGTAAGTATCCTAAAAATGTTATATAAAAAAAGTTAAACTAATTAAAGGCTATTAAGGTAAGGATGCTCTCTTTTCGTGTATATATAATATACATAAATAATATCAGGCCTGTTTTCTCCGTAAGGTTAGGCAGATGTGTGTATAGTACACCCACATTACTCCAGTTAATACATAGATAAGTATAATAATATGCTTTATGTATATATTTTTTGTATAATATGTGAATGGTACATCACAGACTACCAGGGCCTCAAGTCTGCTATTACAATAGTGTCAGAATGGTCTGTTCCGATCTTCATTAATGACGCCATTATATTAGTAGATTACCAAACTTGTCAAAATCAACGATTATAAAATCAATGATAGACCATTCTGACACTATTGTAGTAGAAGACTTGAGGCCCAGCACTGTTGTCTCTCTTTCTCTCTTTATTAAATTCATCGAAAGAGTGTCTTTAAAACATCGATTTTATGCGATAAGACTGCCCATTGTGTTACCTTATGTAAAGTTTATTTCTACATTTATATCCGTATTTTGTATGGAAACTGTATTCATATTATTATGTATTTATATTCTAGTAACCTCTTACACGTGCCCTATGATCCATAGTAACAGGAAACTCTGCAAAATTAAACAAAATTTCGTAAAATAACATAATCAAATATTGTTATAACCGCCAAAATCAACACGAACAGATACAATAAATATATTTAATTAATTACATTGTATGTACTAAGCCATCACCCTATGTATTCACTGATAAAGTCAATATATTGACATGTCCAGTTTAAGTTGAACTGCCGAATAAATCTTCTCTTTGAAAATCACGAGCAAATAAATTTCGGTCCTAATTTCGGGAGACCATGTTAGTATGGTGATTAAATTAGGCAGTTCGTCCTTATAAGACCGATTACTTGTCGAGGGGACAATTCTTGTAAGATGGCGTATCTGAAAGATAATTTATATAAGGATTAGTATTATAAGTGTCTTTGTGTAGTAATTCGAAATAGATTGATTCCATTTCTTCTTTTCCGAATTGGCTCTTTGGGTGTGCGAATTTGCTGGGGGAATTGATGGAGCTTATTTCTTATTTTTATTTTTCATGTTATCTTAAACCCTGCGAGTGAAAGGTTGGGTGTGGTTTACCCAGACCCCAGGGGCGATAGACGTCGATAGGAGTCGATAGGAGTCTGACAGACCCCTCCACCCGCCAATTTTACATCCCGGAGAAAAAAAAATGGTACAACCAGACCAAGATAAATTGATCGATATTTTAGTGGTCAATCGTTCTAATAGGCTGTGCGTCTGAGTAACTGTGCGGGGTGGTGGTAAGGAAGCGCCGATTGTCACGGCTCAGTGAACCGCTACCCGGTGAAGTGTTTAGACGAGGTCAAAGGTGTCAGCAGGTGAGTTACACTCACCTTACGCTCCGTGTAACAAATCTTGAACTAGCATTTTTTTTCCTGTTTTTTATTGTTTGTGCTTTTCTGTTTGAATTTGATTTTTCGTTTGTTTTATTAGAACAAAATATACTTAATGTTATTTTTTTAAATATTTTACTAAAAACTAATCATATGCTATAAATATAAGTTATGTTGTACCAAATTTTTATTTTATTTTACCTTTAATTTTGGTTCAATAATAAGTACTGATTATTTAATCAACAATAAAATAATAATAATAAATTTAATATATTCGATTATTAAATGCACGAGATCCCTATCAGGTTTTCTTACACTCACCTTACGCTCCATGTTATATTTTAACCTTCCGCGGTAAGTACTATTTTTCCATTCAACACTGTTAATAAGGTTCACGGTTTTGGCCTACACTTAATTTATAAGTTACTAACGCGATATTTTCCATGATTTTTTTGTTTAAATTAAAGTCACGACTCGATATTTCGACGGTTAATACAAGCCGCAACTACACGGTTCACAGAGGATGTTCCTTACCAAAATGTGTACTCGATATTCAGATAATCATTTTTTGTGACAGAAAGGTTAGACTGAAACCCGACCCCAATAAACAGGGTCGAATTAAATTAGCTAGCAAAACTCCACAGATGTAATGGGTACTTACTACCGGACTTTGTTACTTTAAACTAAAATGTACAGGGGTCGTGGGAAAGTCCGAAAGGGATACCGAGGCCCCTGGCAACACAGGCAACGGAAGGAACACGGGTGGGTTTTAGTCAGTAAGAGTCTGACACACCCTCCCGCTCCCCCCAGAGCGGGAGAAGAGATTTAATAATTTCCCAAACAAAAAAAAAAACAAAAAAAAAACTGAAATGTAAACCGTTTGTTTTACATTTTGGTTCAAAGTAACAAATTTCACTATGAAGTATTACGAACGAAAGCAAGTGAGCCTACGCTACGGAGGGAGTGGGCTGGCTCGTGATATTTTAACCTTATTTTCATCTACCAACGTCTACGGGTAATAATTTTCACAGATAAGCTTAGAAATAGTTTGGCAGATGTCTCCAGTTCAGCAACTAAAAGTAACATCTTAACAGATAATCTGCAACAACAGAATTCACACTAATGTTATTATAATTTGAATAACTTATCAATACCTGAAGCATCTATTACCATTATAATACAGTGCAAAATGTATTTTTGTTGGCAGTAAATTAACAGTTTTGGGTTGATAGTATTTAGTTTTATTATTTTCCCAATAATCACTAATTCAAAGTTATTTGTCTCAATTATGGCCTCAATAAATATTTCTTTAAAATAACAGATACACATTGACCCAAAAAGGTTCGCCAACACTGGCGTAGAGTGTCATCCGCATAGCGCAAATTCGATATGTTTATTCCATCAACTGATACATCGTCTGTCCAATCCTCGGGGGTAATCTGCATTATCAGCTCTGTGTAAATGTTAAACAAGACAAGCTTCAATACTTAAAACTAAAATCAGCACGCGCTGATGAGATTGCTGACCCGAACTTCTTTTAACAAACAGGAAGACACAACTACCCACCCCCATTACCCTTTGTTTACCCTTTTCAGCACCCAATTCCTCACGTTCCAATACCCTTGATTTTCTATTTTTGAAACAAATACACGAGCCTCAAAATCCTCCACCCCTAACTTATTTATTTACCTCAAATAAATCGTTTACTTATAATAAAACCATACTGTAATGTTTTCCCAATGCCCGTAATATTATTTCCTATGGCAATTTCATTGTTTGCCGCACAAACTCGGAGGGGAGAAAAGCAAATGGAAAAAGGGGCCAAGCGAGAGTCGGACTCGCACACGTAGGGTTCCGTACTACCATACGTCAGTATAAGTCATTACCATTATTAAGATAGAGCAAAAACGCCGATAAAACTACGTTTCTTGTATCCCTTTAATTTTTTACTTTATTTTGTTTTTATTATTTTTATAATAGCGGCCATAGTAGTATGTGTAGGTAGTTGTGGCTCAGTGGTAACAAGTTGTAGGTCGCAGGTTCGAACCCAGACAGGCACTTTTCGTTATGTAAATTATTTCATCACCACTGCTCTCAAAACGGTGAAGGAAAACATCGTGAGGAAACCGGCATGTCCTAGAACACATTCGAAGACATGTGACATCTACCAACCCGCACTGGGTCCGCGTGGTAGATTACGGCCCACTTCTTCTTGCAGAGAGGAGGCCTGTGTCCCAGCAGTTTATGCTAGTAATACACTCTGTGTAAACAATAGTCAACTTATTACGGTTCAAAAGATACAGCCTTGTGACAGACGGAGGGACACCTTTTTTTTTTTTTGAGGGTGGGAAATCATCAAATAACTTCTCCCGCTCTGGGCGGAGCGGGAGGGTGTGTCAGACTCTTACTGACTAAAACCCACCCGTATTCCTTCCTGTTGCTTGTGTTGCGGGGGCCTCGGTGACCCATAAGTACCTTCCCGCGACCCCGGCAGGCATCGGCCCTAGTGGATCCCTACTTTTGTTCTGATGACATCTCTTTGAGGCGCGCGTGGAATACAACGCGCCGTCGACTCGGGCCTGGTCCTTACCGGACGGTGAGCTACCCATTGCTCACCGTCCGCAAGCCCGCGCCTACGGTGGTCGGAAATCCGCCCGGGATTCCCGACTCCCAGGGCGTCTCCTGCGGCGGCTAGGGGCGAGAGGGCGCGAAACATGCCTTTCCCTCAACCGTCCCGCCTCCTCCTTCGCGAGCATTACTGCTTCGCAGAAGGAGGTGACGGCTGCCCATGCCCTCTCGCTCCGTACCATGGCCTGAACCAGGGCCGGATGCGAGAGATCTCTGCCGCCGATCGCCTCCACGAGGACCCGGCGATGCTCTGCCCAAGCCGGGCAGACCTCCACCGTATGCTCCACCGTGTCCTCCGGGCGATCCGCACAGTGGTGACACCCGGACGTTTCCTCCCGCCTTATCCGACACAGGAACCTCCCGAAGCTGCCGTGTCCGGTGAGGACCTGCGTCAGGCGGAAGGTGAGGACGCCGGGTCTCATTGGCATCACTTAGTACGGAACCCTAAAAACACCACGTTTTTCCGGCAGTTTGATAAAAATATCAATTGTGAGCTTGGGAGAGGTAAATACTAAATGATTGGTTGCTGGCCATAACTGACAGTTTATTTTGTATTGTGTATAGTTTCTGGATTCCTATATCAAATACGAATTGTTAGCTTTACGAATCGTTATTGCTATAGGATGGTTACAGAATGGTTTTAGAATTAGGATGATTTAGAGTTACAACTATTAATATTCACATTAAATAATTTTGACATTTTAATAATTCCTCATTTAGGTCTGACTTAATTAGAATATTAAATAATATGTATTTATTCAATTTATTTTATATTTTAATACCATAATTTACGCATGATTTTCAAATGTTTTTAGTTAATTTTAATTTGTAATCCTCAGCTAGATTTGCACACCGTATTTGTTTTTTTTTTTTTTGTATGGCATCTCGTAGTTGACCTTGAGAGGTCGTGACTACTTAACCGGACTTTCCTGTGGCTGCCTTAAGCGAACTCAAAGCCTCCAGCCAGGGGCGAATTACTTATAGTACTAAGCGACTGCACGCTAAGGGCACCCCCTGTGGGGTACGGACCTCGGCTTAGGGCGTCGCTGGGGGGAGGACAGCAAGATGGGACAGGCTGGATCTGGTTAATATTATTATTATTAATCGGGGAATTTAAAGCTACAGGCTCAGCTGCGGCGCGGGCTGGCACTTCTTCGAGCAAGGGTCGGGGGGGACAATTACGTCGGGGTTTACGCGAGGGACCTCGGCGGCGAGGTCGGAACGTAGGTCGGTGTGTTTTGTGCACTGTACTCGTTGCCCTATTGCTTTCCTGGAGGAGGGTAATGGGGTCATCGGGGTCGGAGAGGGTATGCCTTGGACGGCGAATAGAGCTAATGGTGGAGGGCCTATAACTGGCGGCCTGCACAACCAGAGGGTTGCGGTGGGTGGTGGCGGAGTCGAAGAAGCGCTTCGTGATGCGCTTCATGAACTGCTTGATGGTGGGGATTCTAAGATCGAGATGGAGGATCTCGTTTCGGACGAACCAGGGGGCTCCCGTTGCCTTTCGGAGGAAACGGTTTTGGAGGGACTGCATCCTGTGGATGTGGTGGGGTTTAGCGTGTGCGAAGACTGCACAGGCATAAGTCATGATGGGACGGATGCACGCTGTGTAAATACGCAATTTGCCCTTAAGGGACAATTTGCTGCGCGCATTTAGGACGGAGTGAAGTCTACCGAGAGCAAAAGCGGCACGCGAACGCACCTGCTTGATGTGCTCTGAGAACGAGAGATGGTGGTCAAGGGTCACGCCTAGGTATTTGGCTCGCTTCTCCCAAGGGATAGGCTTGCCGAACATGGTGAGCGGTCGGGGGGCGATGAGGTTTTTACGCTGTTTGGTGAAGAGAACAGCCTGACTTTTGTCGGGATTGACCTCGATTCTCCACTTTCTAAACCAAGCGCCAAGCTTGTTGACCTCGGTCTGGAGAGTGCGAGATATGTGGTCGTGGACTAACCCGGTGTAGTAGATGGCCGTGTCGTCTGCGAACAGAGCCAACTGCGCCTTTCTACTTTTCGGGATGTCGCTGGTGAAGAGAGTGAAAATGAGAGGGGATAGTACAGAGCCCTGAGGGACGCCTGCACGGATAGGGTGAGGGGAGGATAGCGCTCCTTCGATGCGATAGCGGAAGGTGCGGTTCGACAAGAAGTCTCGTAAGATGAGCACGAGACGATCGGGCACACCGAGTTTGTAGAGCTTATATAATAAGCCGTTGTGCCAGACCTTGTCGAACGCTTTTGCTATATCGAAGAATACAGCACCGGTCGTAAGACCACGTTGAAAGCCGTGGCTTATGTGTTCAACGATGCGGTGGACCTGTTGGACGCAAGAATGTTGGGCTCTAAAGCCGAACTGCTGGTCGGGGATGAGGCCCTTTGTTTCCGCAAAATCTCTGAGGCGCTTTAAGATAAGCCTCTCATAGATTTTGCCGAAGACATTGAGCAGACTGATGGGCCGGTAGCTGGTGGGCTCCGTTTTCGGCTTACCGGGCTTCGGTATGCCGATGACGGTGGCCTTCTTCCACTCTTGTGGGAAGATGTTATTGCTCAGGGCTCCATTGAAGATGGTGGCCATGAGCATTATGAGGTGAGCGGGGAACAGTTGGAGCACCCTATTGGTGATTCCGTCTGAGCCGGGGGCTTTGCGAGGTTTTAGACCCTTGATGATATCATGCACTTCGTCTGGAGTGACGGGAGGCAGAGGATAGTCAGGGTCTTCAACGGGCGGGAGGGAGGCTCTACGTTCGACTTCCGCGTCGACCTGGGACAGGTGAGCTTGGTCTACTGGTTGAGAGCTAGGTGAGCATTGAGCCTCAAGACTATCGGCTAGGCATTCTGCCTTGTCGACGTCATCGAAAGCGATGGTCTTGTCGGGGCGCACCAGGGGGGGCATTGAGACGACTTCGTCGGATTTGAGTTTCCTCTGAAGGTCCCAGAACGCTCGGTGAGTGGGCTCTAGCTCGCTCAGCATCTTGTCCCATCCAGCGTCACGCAGCTCCGATAGGCGTGTCTTTACAGATCTCTGTAAATAGCGCATATGGGCTTTGTTCGCGTGGTTGGGAAAGTTACTGTACGCACGGACAGCCGCGTTCTTCTCATTCAACAGTTCGCGTACATCGTCCGGGAGCTTCCAGCGATGGTCGTCCATCGCCGGAACCTCCCTTGAACAGTCGTTCAGGACTGATTGTACGTGCACTGTGAATGAGTCGATCGCGGCTGTCGTGTCAGCGATAGAGTCGAAGTGGTCGGGAATGGAGTCTAGTCGGGGACCTAACGTGGTGGATTTCAGGCAGTCGCTTACTTTCCTCCAGTCTGTAACTAACTTGGTGAGAGGGGGTCTATCAGGGTCATGGAGACCTAGGCGTGGTGCCAGCTTTACAACAACTGGACGGTGGTCAGAGGAGAGTTCGTCAAGCGCCTCTATAGAGTCCAACCGTAGGTTGATACTCTTCAGAAGCGCTATGTCAAGTACGTCGGGGGTTTGGTTAGGGTCGTGGGGAAAGTGAGTGGGAGTCATCGGGGCGATGATGTCGAAGTTGAGGATGGGACATAGGTCAAACAGGTGTCTGCCTCTGGTGGAGGTCCTGGTGCTGTTCCAAGCATGATGTTTGGCGTTGAGATCGCCCGCTATGATAACGGAGTCACTCAGGCCAAGTAGAATGGAAAGGTCGTCAGAGAGGGGGGGAAGGGCTAACTCCGATGAGGAACCGGGGGGAACATAGGCCGATACTATGGTGATCGGTTGATGGCCAGTCATGCCTAGCTTGCATATGGACACTTCTAAACGCGAGAGAGGGGGCGGGTCCATTGGGATGCAGTGGAGGGTTGATCTGAAATAAATTAGGGTGCCGCCCCTGTGACATCTAGTCCTGTCATTGCGAACTATACGATAGTTGGCAATTGACGGGTTTCGACGGCTGGGCTTTAAGAATGTTTCCTGTAATAGGAGAATATCAATTTGGTGGTCGCGGAGGAAAGCAGCGATTTCATCGCGTTGATTTATCATGCCATTGGCATTAAAGAAACCTAACTTTAGGGATCGGGGTTTGGTACGTGCCTTCGGTTGTAAATCCATTATTTGGGTTTCGCGAAGTTTTCCAGGGCTTGCGTTATCTCTGGATACGCGTGGAAGATACGCTGTATCTGGGCGAGATCGCAGGAATTACGGGCGGCAACGAGCTCGTTGGCCATTTTGCGCGCGCGGGGCGTAAAAAATAGAGCGAAGGTCCCAGAGATCACGCTGAACGGATCTACTGGGATGGACGGGCCGACCACCGGGGTGGTTGAAGCGGCGACGGGCCGTGGCGCAGCGGTTGCGGCAGCGGCCACGGCGGCGGGCGCGGGCCTCGCGGGTTGGACAGGCGCGGAGACGCGGATGCGGGGGTCCATCAGCGGTCTGATTTCTGGGCTGAACCATAGCAGGGAACGCCTGCTGATGATTCATCGCATTCCAAGGGCTAGGCCTTTGCGGGCTTAGCCTCAGGGGGAGTTGGGGGAATGTCTGTGATGGGGGGGGGGGGAAGAACCCATATGATGGGCACTCTCTCTGCTGGCGGGCGTCTGCACGTTTCACCAGTTTTGATGAGGACGTCTTGGGGGCCATACGACAGCCCCGGTAGTTTGCCGGGTGCCCAGCCTCACCGCACAGTACGCAGCTGGGCGGCTCGGTGCACAAAGACCGGTCTTTAGGGCGGGGGCAGTCCGAAGTGCCATGCTCACCCAGGCACTTGACGCACCTGGGAGTCGCATGGCAGTTCTTCTGCGCATGCCCGTATAACTGGCAACGGTGACATTGCCCGACGACGCCGCTCTTCCGGGGCTTCTCGATGACGAGGCCCGTGAGATGGCATATAGAATTGACTTTAAATATAGGGTGATGCCCTTCGAACGGGGGGCATACGACAAGGATCATATCGTATGCCGAGCCCCCCCTGGCGCGGTGCATGCGATGCACCTCGTCCACGGGGACGCCTTGAGACTCAAGGTCGGCCTTGATGTCGGCTGTGGGGATTTCTTTCGGGATCCTACGGATCACCACGCGGATCTGGCGTTCCTCGGGGAGCGAGTAGGTGTGGTATGACACACCTCTCGCCCGGAGGACTCTGGTTAGGTCCCTATAGTCGCGGGACGTAGGGACGGTAATTTTAATGCCCTGTTGGGTCGCGGTGGCTTTAGAAAAGCCGATTTTTTGTTCGACGCACCATTTGGATACGTCCAACCATCTTGTTTTGTCCTGCAAGATTACAGGAGGGGGAGGGGGGATCTTTTTAGGGGCCGGGGTGGCCGGAATGTCCTTAGCGGACGAAGCGGTCGGGGTGGGGATAGTAGCGGAGGGCGCCACAGATACAGGGGGAGTGGGGGCAGAGAGAACCTCCGTGGCGGCTATTTTAGTCGCCTGCGAGGACGTCGCCTTCCTCTGTTTCCTCTTTTTCCCCTTTCCGGTGACGGCCACGAAGCCATCGTCCTCGGAAGAGGGAGCGGAGTGGGCAGAAGAAGAGTCGACTGACTCTACGTCAGAGTAGGAAAAAGGGGTCGGGCACCTCTTGTCTTGCGACAAGGGCTCCTCAATGTCCATGGACACTGAGGGGCTAGGAGGGATCACGGTCGCGGTCGATGCGGGGGTCAGAGCATCGCTGAAGTCAGCGATGGAGTCGGTTGATAGCGGCTGGCTAAGAGCCGCAAACCTAGCGCCATATTTGGCGAGGAAGTCTGGGTCCTTGAAGAGGACCTCTTTGAAGAACGCCAGAATTAAGGCGTCCTCCATGATGGGGGAGGGGGGGGGGGATTACGGGGGCGAAATCTTGGAATCTAAATTCCTCCTAACATAGACCTAACGGCCCTAAACCTAACTCCCCGGGTGGATAGGCCCGGGGATGAGTCGCCCTCCCTGTCGGGTGCAGACAGGGAGGTGAGTACCTAATTGTGAGCCCTAAGCTTGTAACCCTTTGCCAGTCTTAATGTGCAAAGGGGCCCTGAACCAGTCTAGCGCGAAGGGTGTAGACACACCCTAAAGACGCTAGGTGAGTAGCTGAAAAGGAATTCAGTGCACCAGAGCCGACTAGGAGATCCCCCAAGGCCGGTTAACTCTGGGACCCTTCCAATTAACTGCCTAGCCCTGAAGGGGTTCGGCGGGTGTATTGGGACAACAACACCCCACTCGGTTTCGTTGGCACCGTCAGGTATCCACCGAGGACCACGAAACAGTGGATTTAGCCCAGAGGGGGCCTATAAGCTACTCTGACAATTTTACTGTTAAAGAAATACCTGCCTTGAAAAAGGCACTTTTTGAGATCAATACGGCCGATTAATAAAATTAATCGACCGTGGATCGGGAGTAGTCGGCGACTACTGAGAGTTACGGCAGCGTAACGAGATCCGGAATTCGAGAGCGCAGTGATCGAGTGCAGCGAGCGGGAGCGGCAGCACGTCCGTTCACGGCGGGTGTCGAGCGCGGAATGATCGAAAAAAAAAAAAAAAAAAAGGACACCGTATTTGTTCGCCTCCTGGCGTAATATAGCGCTCTGTTCGTCAATCATAAGACCTGTATTTCCTTTCCTGCTAACGATGAAATGTATTAGTTGCTATGTTCTGGGCTAACAAAATTTTAATTGCCATCAATACGCCAAAAATGCAGTCTCATCTATTAAGTACTCGCCTGTATTTTGTTTGCATCTACTGTGTCGTGTCAAACCTGAACTCAATGGTCTAAAATTATCGAAATAAGGTCTAAAGTGATCATTGCTCGTAAGGCTCAATTCACACCGAAATGGCAGCGGCTGGCAGCGTCGCGACGAGCACTTTTAATGTGAAATCATTTTAAACTTTATCTACATGCTGAAAAGACTAGGTATCACTTGAAAATCTCGATAAGATCGCGGTTCTACGAGCGGCCTCGCGACGTGTTTTGTCAAAGGTCCTGACTGCGGCGCTGCGGGCCGCCGCATCCTCCCCGCTCTGCCCTCTGCTATTTCTCCCATAAGTCCAGTGGACCCACATATTCCATTTTTCCTTTGTTTATTTATTTTTATCCTTCTTCTTCTTCAGATAGAAGTGCTATAATTACCAATTCCATCATTTTCACTCCAAACACACGAGCTTCCTTTCCGAAAGTAGAAACTAGACTGGTCAAGAGGAGACTCGGCGTGCGGCCGCCAAAGCGGGGCGCGTCAAACTCGCGGTCCGCGGTGACACGAGTTTGACGCGCCCCGCTTTGGCAGCCGCTGCCATAATCATCGCATCGCTGCCGGCCGCTGCCATCCCGATGTGAATTGAGCCTTAATATTATATATGAAAAGGTAACAGTTACAGGTGACAGTTGTCAAAGTCAACTGTCTAACTGTCAGTCTGTCAAGGCCCTTTTTCTCAGAAACGCGTGAAGATATCAAGTAGAAATCTATATCATATCCGACATGTTTTGGTACTCGCAAAAAAACAGACAAGAAGAAAGGAACAGAAAAATACGTACAAAGGTGATGCTTTTAACTAAATAAATCTCTTCCAGCATACCTGCGATAGGAAAGTAGACAAAGAGATGTAGACACCGTGTGTGAGAGTGGAAGAGAAAATAGAATACATAAACTCAAAAACTATAAAACTCACTTAATAAAATAAAACAAATGACATGAAAATATACTAACATACTTACAAAAATACATATCTACATACTTGTCAAAGTCAAAATAAAATTATTTATTTTAAATAGACACATAAAAGGCACTTCTGAACCTCAAAATTTCCAAACAAATAGAATCGATTCTCTAGATCAGGGATTCCCAAAGTGGTCGATATTGACCCCTGGGGGTCGAAATCGGTTTCCCAGGGGTCGACATAAACGGAAACATAGTTTGGGAGTGAACGAGGTCTAAAAATCGTCCCCTATTTATTAACTAACACAAGTTCTTATTTGAAACTTTCAAGATACTGTATAAGTTGTGTTACGTGTAGGTACCAACTTGTTATAAAAATGACTAATATTTTAGTAGTAAGTATCATTGCTGTACGTTTAAAAAGCTCAACAGGCGTGCACAAGTTCGTAAAAGATGAATAAAATTTGCTGTGGGGGCCTGAGGTATCAGTTAATTTTGGAAAAGGGCTCCCTTGCCCAAAATAGTTTGGGAATCCCTGCTCTAGATTGTCCTGTGGAACTGGACCAGCATGTTTCCAAACATTCTTATCTTGGATATAATCCTCCAATTTGTAACATGCTTTTTTACAAAGCTTTTAATATGCCTTTTAAATTTTCTTTCATTTAATATTGCAATAATATCACACGATCTTTTGTTGTAACATTTAACACATAAAAGATGTATGTAGTTTAAATAATCTGAAAATTGGTTGATCTATTTTATCTAAGTTATTTCTAGTATTAAAATGATGTTTATCACTTATTTTATTATTAAAGACTACCGATATCGATCGATGCCGTAAAGTATCCTTGAAACTTGTAAACTACCAAAGAGAACAATATCTACAGCCACCTCTATTTTTCTAACCCCAAAATTATGCAACAACATCCAAAACTCGTGCAGCAGTAATCAAACAACACCCTATAGCGTCTACAGGGTGTACACAAATGGGTGAGCTTGCAAAAACTTGCAACAAGTTACCCTGCAAGCCCTAAGTACTTTGTTGGTTGTTTAAGTTGGCTCTAAGTTGACGTGAAGTTGTATGTTAACGTCAAATTATAGCATAACTTGGTTTACTGATGTTTCAATGTCAAGCAATTTAATTGAGATTGATACCTTGTAAAGTGAGCTACGTTAGGCATAGATTAAGTGAGGTATATGATGTCTGCCACATACATTAGAATTAATAGTAGTTTTATTTATCTCAAAAAGGTACAATTTTGGTACATAGCATCTAGGTTACAGGCAGATTCAAACCTTTGTGAGAACTGGAGTTTATACTGGGTTCGGGACCTGTATAACAGATCTCCAGGCTCATGAGGTCCCTCGTTTGAGGTACTCATGATCGCAAATTGAAAGAGTTACTCGAATTTCCTCATTGAACCACCTCTCTACACCTCACTGGTTCACGCGTCCTCAAAAATTGACATTGACATTATGAAATCGTAGCGAGGGGTGAGGCTAACGAGTTCGTGACTCGCGAGTATCCGCGAGTCGCGAGTGAGTAGAGACTCGTGAGTACTCGTGAGTCGTCGTCGCGCCCGCCCGCCTCGCTCCCTCGTACGTTCGGCTGAATTCAGCTCGGGCTCACGAGTCGTGAGATGAATACGCCGTTGACGATTCCTCAACTCAAATGAGGGGTGCCTCGTGAGGACCTCACGAGGTAAGGTGAGGTCCTCCCTCAACCTCAAATAAAATTGATGAGTTACCCATCACTATTCCGTACCTCAAAAAGCAAAAACGGAACCCTTATAGGATCCCTTTGTGGCGTCATCTACATCGCCACTTGCGATCTACGCAACACACTGACGTCACGCAAAATCCTGCATCGCGCAAGCAGAGTTTACCGCGCAACTAGCATATATACAACATCCCGACATAAACCGTCGGGCAGTTGCCCACGAGACACTACATCCGTCTGGTCGGTGGATCGTCCCTTTTCTATGGATGGATGAGTGAACTTTACACCTCATGCCTATATAACTTCGTTGTCCGTCTGTCTGCCTGTCTGACTGTCAGTCTGTCAAACTCAAACTCAAACTCAAAGCATTTATTTCAATTAAACCATTTACAGGCACTTTTGAATTGTCAAGGAGTCGGTCAGTTAGAAATATGAAGCTAGTTGCCCATTCCAAAGCGTAGTAGGTACCTATGGAGAAGAACGGGCAAGAAACTCCATGGACACTCTTTTAAATTAAATTGATACATAAAGATTAGTACAAAAATAATGTTGAAATTATAACTAAATGTGAGGACGATGTAAAATAAATAAACGCGCCCATAGTAAAAAGAGAAACAAAAACAATTTCTAAATAAAATAATTACAAGGCCATTGTCAAGGCCCTTTTTCTCAGGAACGCGTGAAGGTATTAAGTTGAAATCTAAATCATATACGGTAAGTCTAGGGTCCTTTAGAGGTCTAAAAAATCAAGCTTCTAAGTCAACGCAATAAAAATTACCAACATTTATGCGACATACTTTCAGACTTCTGACGACCCTTAACGACTGTCAAAGATCCACGAATGACAGTCGGGATCAACGGCTTAACGTGCTTTTCGAGGCACGGAGGTATGTAAAGATGGTTACTTATCCACAGACCTACCGTGGCAAGCGTAGCTTAACCTAATCGATCGACCCGCGCGGCTGTTATTACTTAGCCACGAGAAATAAAGATTCTGATATGCTACTGAGAATTTTCTAGTGAAAAGTCTCAATAACTCTTAAAGGTTCTTGTAGACTGGGGCGATATCGCGGGCGCGACAGGCAGAATGTAAAGTCAATTGATGAAAGATGTCAATGGATAAAAATATTCTAAGATGTTTACAAAAAGAGAATATTATATAAAATACAGTTTTCAGTGTTAGAAACAGTTAATTGTGGTTTTGTTTTTCAGCTGTGGTGTTCAAACATATGTAAGAAAGTGAGAGACATAACAATACGATTTCATGTTTGAAGCAAGGAAACAGTATAGAGATTATAACACGAATTGTTGGATATAACAGCTTTTGCCTGTCGCACCCCTGATATCGCGTCAGTCTGCACGAGCCTTTACTCGACCTGAGGGGTAAATAATTGCGTCACTATCAGTAGCTTCAGTGGGTTTAATTTTGACAGTTCAACAAAATTCATTGCGTTAGTTACGTTATCGAGCAGACAATGAAGCAACGGATTAGGAATAAAGATAGGTACTTCAAAATCATTCAGATTGTTATTGACGCAAGGAATATGCATGTATTTTTTTTCCACTATATCAATAATAGACAGGAATATAAACCCAAGAAAATTATTAAAAATTAAATTCAACTACTGCTTCTTGCTCAAAAAAAATATGAATCAAATCAAATCAATTTATTTGCCATAAGTGTTGGTACAATTTAGGTGTTAACACAGATAATACAGATCCATAACGCTAAGTCATAATAATGTGACATGCAAACATTTGTGTTTATACATATTTATAATTTTATAGTCGTAGTCATAATTCAATTTAAATTAATTAGCAATATTGTTAGGGTATTAGTAGATACATAATAAAGAATAAAAAAAACTATTAATGTCAGAGGGTAAATAATTATTACGATTATTATTTATTGTTCAACCTCTTATTAAATATGTCGCTTACTGAGTAGAAGTTTTTTTCTCTTAACCACACTCTTCACAAGGTGTCTTCCTTGTAAATTTATTTGCTGGTAATATTTTAATACTGTCAGGTATGGCATTAAAAATGCGACGGCACATTGCATAGCTATTCTTACTATACAATGCTGTCCTAGCAATTATGGGCAACTTCAACAATTTTCTACTACAGTTCAAACGACCATCTCTGTCGTGGGCATGATGTGACGTCATTTGCCACAAAACTTCTTTGTTTACATCTGTTTGTAGCCCCAAATCATATAAATTAAATTATTTGTTGTGCTTTATTCAAGCAGAAATCGCACTTACTTACTTACCTTAGTGAGATTTCAAGCACTTTGCAAATAATCGGTATTTATTAACATAGTTTCTTTCGTCACTTTCAGCATTGTCGAAAACGACGCGTTTTGGGTTTGCGTTCCGTCCCACATAAAAAACTCAACATAAATGAATGAATTGTAAAAAAAAAAACGTGAAGTAACGCAATATAAAATGTAAAAAGAATAGGAATTTGTGTCTTGACACACAACACTTTTTCGTACACAATGTATATTTAAATAATGTATAAGTTTTTAATTACTTGCATAATCCCTATTTGGGTGTCGGTATGGTGGTGTGCGTTATTACATACGGTGCCGAAACGTGTACACTGACAGTCGGGCTGATCCACAAATTAAAAGTCATTCAGCGCGCCATGGAGCGGGCTATGCTCGGAGTTTCTTTGAAGGATAAGATCAGAAATGAAGTTATCCGGAGGAGAACCGCAGTTACCGACATAGCCTGCAGAGTCAGCAAGCTGAAGTGGCAGTGGGCTGGCCATGTGTGTCGAAGGACCGATGGCCGGTAAAGCAGACGAGTCCTGGAGTGGAGACCGCGTATCGGCATGCGTAGTGTGGGACGCCCCCCAGCTAAATGGACCGACTACCTTAAAAAGGTGGCTGGGACAGACTGGATGCGGAAGGCGGAGAACAGGGTGTTGTGGCGCAGCCTGGGAGAGGCCTATGTCCAGCAGTGGAGTGCTATAGGCTGAGTTGATTGATTGATTGATGGTGGCGTGTGAATAGAGAGGCCTTTGTCCAGCAGTGGTCTGCTATTATATGGGTTGATGATGATGATGCACCCGGTGGTAACCTTAACATACTTAGTACGCATAGAGTCAGTGGTGGCCCAGTGGTAACGACCACAACTTACGAGTTTGTAGGTCGTAAGTTTGAACCCGGGCAGGCGCAGGCGCGGGCTACTACCGTAGGCGCGGGCTTGCGGACGGTTAGCAATAGGTAGCTCACCGTCCGGTAAGGACCAGGCCCGGGTCGACGGCGCGCTGTATTCCACGAAAAAAAAAAAGGCAGGCGCCTTACTTTGTGTAAATAATTTCATCACCACTGCTCTCAAAACGGTGAAGACGGTATGTCCCAGAACCAAAGATTCGAAGACGTGTGACATCTACAAACCCGCACTGGGCCCCCGTGGCATATTACAGCCCACTCCCTCTCGATGAGAGGAGGCCTTTGTCCCAGCAGTGGGAGCATTATTATAATGCTTTAATTTAATTTATTTTTTTTTTAATTATGTTACTGCTTTTTAGAGTAATATTTTAAGTAAGGTGTTATCAGAATTTCTTGAGCAGTATGTCTATAAATAGAAGGGAAAATAAAAAAAATCGTTGAAAACTATATCAAAAACTAGTTTTATTCATTAAAAGTAATCAAAGAGATCCACAATATTAATTCTTCTTATTTGGCATAACGCTATACTAATTAAAAACAGAAATATTCTTTAAAAGTATAATTATTTATCAAAGCTTAATACTTAATCAGACAGATCGAATATCACATAATGGTACTGGTTTCTAGGTACAAAATTATTCCTACAATCTAACTTACAAGTAACTTTCGCTTTAATTATAAAACATAATCAATGAGATCAACAGTCTTAGTTCTACTTATTTGGCATAACACTTAATAATATAATAATTAAAAACAGAAAACTTCTTTAAAATAGAGTTTTTATCAAAACTTAAGACTTATTCAGATCAAATATCACATTTGGTACCTCTTTTTTGGCACAAAATTACTCTTAATCACTTATACAAAATTATCTAACTTGAAATAGCTTTTTAACATAAAATAATTTCTATAAAATCAAAAAATACAAAAGTTAAGGCACGTAAACATGACATGACGTAATTATAATTTAAAGTACGCCTTGTTCCAGTTTTTAACGATTATTAAAAAATATTAATCATCACTTTATCAACTACTGTGTCCCATTTTCTCCGACTTCTTCCTCGATTGCCAAGTTTTCAACATTATTAACAAACAAATTTTCCCAAAAAAATCTACGAGTAACAGGCATTAACGGACACAGGTTTTGAATTATCTGCTTTTTCCTTTCGTCAGTAATTCCTCTTTCAATAATTCTTGGATCAGGATTAGGTATTTCTTTTAATTTAAGTATTTTCACCTGTAAAAAGCTTAATGATTGGAATGTTTCATCTTTATGGCTAATCTTGTAATGAATATCAAAACTCCCTCTGATAACTTGTACAGCAACTATGTCTTTCAAGTAAACCCTAGGCTGAGAATTTCGGAGCCTATGCTGAGATGATTTGTCTTGAAACTGGAAGAAGTCGGTTACGTTCATTTTTTTAACAGTAACATTTTTCGTACAAGTTGCGACACAATTGACATAATCATTAAAGTCATAAACCTTCTTTTGCTTTTGTAGAGACTTTTCAACCAAATGATGGAAACTATCGGCTGACATAAATGTGTGCCCAGGTTCCAGATATTTTATTATTATCTTCTCAGCAGTGATTTCATTGCTATTTATCATTTGTACTAAAAATGTCATAAACGCCCAATTTTTGTTCTGTGAAGAACAGTTGTCAGTCCATATAACTATATTTCTGTCATCGCGTCGTTCCAAAAGAAAAACACGAAAAGCAGACACAATATCTTCTTGTCTTCGTCCCGATATCACTTCATTCCACAAAACAGCAACCGGTTTCTGTATGTCTGTGAATTTGCACAAAGGCACAAAGCTCTCGTTGAAGCATATAATACGAGGGGTAAACAAGACAATTTTAAACATATCTATACGTGGAAGCATCACTACCTTTTGAAGATCCGCTGAAAAATAAGTAAACTCTAGTTCTTCATTGTTTTCTTGTTTTTTCACATCATTTTGATATTCCTCTCTGCTGTTTATGTATCTATCTTTATGTTTCAGATAGGCATTGCAGTTTACACAATCTGAGGATATTTCTTCCTCACTGTGCTTAGTTTCTTCTTTATGCATTTTATACCCTGTACAAATTTCGCATTCTTCATTAGAAAGACTTGCAAATGAAATATTCATTTGTTTTGTAACGAAATTTCTTACAAATTCGTATGAAATTTTATGGTCTGGATACTTGGCTTTGTAATCCTCGTAGATAGTCTTAAGAGTCACATCGCTCGACAAATACCTTCTTCTCGGAGCATGTTCTCTTCGATAGTGTGATATGACTGGGTTATACTGAAGAACATGGTTTTCTAAATTTTCCGTGTTTATTTTTTGTCTGTTGTTGTGTTTGCCCCTCTTATCTTTTTGATCAGATATATATTTTTCTAATATTTTTAATAATCGTTTGTCATTTTTTTTATTATATCCTAACGTCGTCAAAAAAAAAGTTTTACAAACTTCGACTTTCTCATTATTATCTGTCAGAAAAAAATATTTGTACGTTTTATTGCGCTTATAAGTGTTGCTTTCAACGACGTTTTTTCTTGATTGAACCTTGACTTCGGATGTAAGGTTCTTTATCATTACTCCTTGTGATTCCTAACCAAGGTTCAAATAAATATCGTGAATCTTTAACCGCGCATCTTGAGTGAATTTATCGTTACATTTTTTTGGGCATTTCTGAGTACATGGGCTTTTAATATTCTGTTTTAATTCTCTTTCTTTAAGCTTGGCCTTTTTTCTTTCATTTAGACTTGTGTTCATTTTTCTTCGTTTTCTAATTGTTCCTCGTTTAGTGTACTGAATGTCAATATTTTGAATGTTTGCATTTTCTTCTTCAGTTTCTGTGCGTAAATCTTGTACTAAACTGCTTTCATTTCGTCTCGACTCTGGTTGCATTTGATCTCGATTTTCCGAATTATTGTTCTGTTGATTTTCTTCATAATATTCTATATTATCATCACTTTGTTGTTTATTTTTGTCACTATCATCTTGTCTTAATTCTATTAGTGTTAGTTCTCTATAGACTGTATTAATGTATCTTCTGTCCTGGTTATTCTGTTGTTTGTCTACATAGTATTCTACGTTAATTTCACCTTGTTGATTATTTGTGTTTATTACTGTTGTATCTTGTAAAACTTCTATATTTTTCAAGTAATCCTGCTCGTTTTGTTGCTCATTTAATATATGCTGTGCTTGTTTGTGAGTAGATATTGATGAGAGCGATGAAAATACATTTGTGGTTTTCGTTATTTCTATGCTAGAATTGGATGATGGAGAAGATAGAGGAGGAATGTAGTCCTTATCACGGACTGAGTCATCAGAATCCTCATAAAAGCTGATATTATTTTCTGAATCTGGCATGGTTTTCTCGCAGGCTAAGTTAAGCGTAGGTTCATTATTTTCTACGGGAGGTACACTTTTTTCGGCTGTCTCTATTATTGTTTCCTGACAAAATAAGTTGGGTACAGATTCAGTGCTTCCTAAGGCAGCAACACTTAGCTCGGCTGTTGATATTATATTTTCACATAGCACATTAGGCGTACGTTGATCTTTAATCGGGTTTAATATTGCTTCTTTTAACAGCAAAATTTGACTTATTTCGTTTTGAGTACTCATAATAGACGAAGCTAGTTCTACGTGTAATGGTCGTATCGCCGGAAAGTGTTTGTAATCTAATTGGAAAGCCCACAAGTATATTCAGCCATTGTATATTCCTCTATTTGGCCATCGCCACTCCTGGGTATTTTTACATTAGTATTTACTTTTTGATTTTGAGAAGGCTTGTGAAATTTTGATACGGGCGTTGCTGATTGATTCATGTTTATGGTAGATTCATTTCGATTTGTGGTCATATTTATAATTTTGTCTATTCGCTTCATTTTGTAGTAATTCAATCTAAAACAACAATGAATACATAGTAAAACAGAGTAAAAAACGCGCGGCGGGCAAGCACGACTTCAGAGCACCAAGAACGTAACAAGCGAGCGCAAGATCAAACTTAGATATTAATTATTATTTAAAAGGGATTAGTAATTAGCTTCATTTTAGATTTAGGTATGTAATTTATTTCACACAACAAAGCTAATCAAATATAAGGATTTCTTACAATATTTAAAATATATAATAATTACTCACCTTATACCTACTTGGCGCCAAACCTACGCGTCACAAAATGGCGCGAACTAGATGAACAGCACTTAGTCAGACGACCATCACTCAACGCCGCTTGAAGCGAAATGACCGAATATTTCGATCAATAATATTATTATGTACCTAGTAGTAGCGCAGTAACAACCACTTACTGCTCTATTGATTTACAAAACTATTAAATTGTTTTATTTTTTGCCATGTTATAAAAGCAGTAAGGGGAGATACTGTGTTTATATTTGTGTATTTATGAGACATTCATTATAATTACTATCTTAAAAGTGCAGTACAGCTCCATACTGTAGATGTAACTAGTAAAATTCATTTGGTACATTGGTTCAAACTAACGTAAAGAGCAGTATGTCAGAAATTTACTGCTCTTTTGTTAAGAAAAATGTGAATACAAATGAAAAGGGCAGTATGTCAATGAATTACTGCTCTTTTATGTAGTTAACTAAATTATCTTACCGTTCTTACTGCTCTTCATAAAAAAAGAAAATGCATTTCTAATATACGTAGAAGTATGAAACCTAGATAGGAAGAAAGCTCGTTTGACGTACATTCCAAATCAGTAATAAAAAAAAAATGGCCACCCTTGACTTACTGCCCTCTCGATTACCACGGCAGTATAGGCTGATTATTCTTTTCACAAAAACTCGCAGCGAATTGAATCCTCAATAAGGTTGGGACAATATGTTACATTGGCTCTATTCTATTTTTATTTATGGCTATTGTGCCAATGTAGGCAATTCTGCCAGTGGCAGATGTGATATGGCGAAACGTGTGAGGAGAAAAACCCGAGAGAAGTCACATTGGGCATAAAACAAAAATAGACGTCAACGTTATATGACATGCAAGTGCAATTCAAACTATAGGCGGCTTCCCTCGGTCCGTGATATTATGGATTAAAGCTCGTTCAGACTGTCACGATATCGCGGGCGTGACAGGCACCACGAAATTGTGCTACTAGTGTCACGTCGCGTCTGTCTGCGGGAACTTTTATCATGTACAGCCACGCACCTTTAAAGTTACCGAGTCGCCGCGGTTCGGACACACCACGACGGACGTGTCTGCTACCATAGACAATACTCTTCCCATGGTGCGTCGGAGCAGGCTGGTCCGCGTCCATTCGCTATATCAGACACCGTGGGAGCCCAGATTAAGGATGATAAACCGATTAGGTGCGTGGTCAACTAAATACTTAGACTTACCCTACATTTTTCCCAACCAGTCATACCGTAAACCGCATATCTGAACTATGAATTGCTTGTGATTTTACCGGCACCCTTAACCCATATAGCAGAGCACCCCATACAGCAGTGGTGGCCCAGCGGTAAAGTAAGGAGGTGGGTTCGAACTCAGGCAAGCGCTTTACTTTGTGTAAATTATTTCATAACCACTACTCTCAAAACGGTGAAGGAAAACGTCGTGAGGAAACTAATATCCTTGAAACAAAAATTCAAAGACATGTGACATCTATCAACCCACACCGAGCCCGTGTGTTGGATTACGACCCACTCCCTCTCACAGGAAGCAGGCCGGGGTCCCAGCAGTGGGAACATTATAGTATGCATATCCCAAATTCCTTTTGTGAACTCATACATAGCGATACGACCTTAAGAAGGTGGCTGGGTCAGATTAGATGCGGAAGGCAGAGGACAGGATGTTGTGGCGCAACCTGGGAGAGGCCTATGTCCAGCCGTGGACTGCGATAGGCTGAGTTGACATAGCAATGTAGTCTTTGTGTGCCCCAGGGCGAGTCTGTTGACAATCAACGACAATCACAGTCACTGTGTTATGCTAGTGGTTCCGAATTCAGATTAGAGTCGTTATACACAGATAATGTCGTACTTTCACGTCACGTAAAGAGCAGTTGTATACACCCGGTACGGTGGTAAGTATAATAATAATAAGCATAAAAACACAAGTTTTTCAATATTGACAAATCCTTGTATTTCTATCTTACATAGTATTAAAAATGTTGATCTTTGGGCGCAGTTCATAGGAACTAGTTCTTTTAAAATACACAATGGATGTTGATGAGGTTAGCACCAATTTTTAGAGAATGTATTACGAAGGTTTATATTATTATGCATACATTAATACAGGATGGCAATTTCGTCACCTGCTTCCGTCAAGGGGATGATTTTACCTGTCATAATACATACATTTCGTTATGAAACTTATATCCAATTTGGGGAAAAAACAAATTCCTATATTATTTTTTTCGATTTTTTTTTTCTGATATGTTTATTTACATAACCAAATTACAAGATGATTATTAACAATAACTAAATTAAATGAAAACTAAGTTAAGCTAAAAAAAGGCCCTCGGGGCATTGTACCGAGGATGCTGGCGGCATTTCCTCGCTGAATTGCAATGCTGATGCGTTGCGCGAGAAAGCCGCTAGCTTTTCGGTCACCAGTTACATCAACTGGACGTTTCGAATTGTAATCGACTTTCATAGTGAAAAATGTTCAGTAGAATCACCCCCTTGATGGATGCAAGTGACTAAATCGCCTCCCTGTATTTAATTCAGCACAGGTGCAATCTCTAGTGATCGGTAAAATCTTGGTCTAAGAATTCTGCTTACCCCAAAATAAAAGACTAGTTTTATTCTTCATACATTAGTAAAAAGCTCGAACTAAGCTTCTTTTCAATGTTTAAGTAATGGCGTAATAAAACAAAAAGGTTTTCTTTTAGGGGTCCGCATTTAGAAGAAAAAACGCCTTGTTAGCATTGCCCAATTATTTATTCATTTAAAGACGAGTTCGTGAGGGGTCTGTAGAGAGGAATGGGACAATGGCTAAAGATTCAAAGAATTTTGTATTCTTTTGTCGTTTTTGTCCCGATTCCTATATCGAAAACGGTTAGTAAGCGGACTTTACCAATGGTTACTATGTAGTTGCTAACATGGGTGGAGCGGGAACTCTCAAACTCAAACTCAAACTCAAACTCAAACTTAAACTCAAACTCAAACTCAAAGCATTTATTTCAATTAAACCATTTACAGGCACTTTTGAATTGTCAATGAGTCGGTCAGTTAGAAATATGAAGCTAGTTGCCCATTCCAAAGCGTAGTAGGTACCTATGGAGAAGAACGGGCAAGAAACTCCATGGACACTCTTTTAAATTAAATTGATAAAAGAGGCTGTGACAATCCTCTTTAATAAGTTACATAGCAAAAGATAAAAATTCAATATTATGTTTACCTTTTAATTAAACAGCGTTGTTAAATAAAAGTATATTATGTATGGCTCCACGCATATATAAAAAAAAAAACTCCATTTACCAAACGAGATAAGTTATATGGTATATTAAAAAACAATATTAAAACACTGTTAAAAAGCGTAATACTCTGTCACTGAATATTTACAGGATAAACATATGATATAATGTGCGTAAATTTGCATGCTTTTTTTTTATATATTTTTGGATGGGAAATCATCAAATAACTTTTCCCGCTCTGGGCGGAGTGGGAGGGTGTGTCAGACTCTTACTGACTAAAGCCCACCCATGTTCCTTCCGTTGCCTGTGTTGCCAGAGGCCACGGTATCCCTTTCGGACTTTCCCGCGAACTTGGCAGGTTGCAAACACCTATGTCTCTCTTTTTAGAAAGAAGAAGAAGAAGAGAGAAAAGAAGAATAGAAAAAAGAGAGACCTAGTTGCTTACACCTAGGTCACTCTTTTTAGAAAGAAGAAGAAGAGAAAAAAGAGAGACCTAGTTGCTAATTCCTAGATCCCTCATTTTAGAAAGAAGTAGAAGAGAGAAAAGAGAGACCTAGTTGCTAAAACCTAGGTCTCTTTTTTTTAATCCCTATATTCCCTCCTATTTCTCTATTGTTTGAATATTTTTTCTGTAGGTATAACTTTTGTAATGCATTTTAATGTTTACCTACGGGATTACGGGATTTTTTAATATTTATTTTGGGTTTGCTTGACCGCTTTCGACCTCGAAGGGAGATTTAGATGATATCTTGAGCTCATCATGGGTGCCTAATGCATTATTGTTGGTTATAAAAAATACAAAACGTTTATAACACGTTGAAAAAAGCTTGTCTTTTTACGGACTTAATAAACAAATCCACTGTTATAGTCAGTAACATAGAATCTGCGAATTGCACGGTTATTTCATTCTGTTTGCAGCAGGGTCGAATAAATATAGTACACTCTTTATTTTTAGCAATCCGGTTAATACAGTCCGTTTGGTCCATCAGACGAGAGCAGTAAATAACAGCTTGACGAATGGGCTCAGCGATTGAAACGTAACAAATAATATAATGATATTTATAACGACACTTCTGTTATTTATAACGTTATTGCCCACGTTACGGATTACGTTATAAAGAAGTGGTTAGTTGCTACTCTTCTAATTTCAAATGGACATTTTTTTTTTTAGATAGTAAGGTAAGACAACAACTGGGATGGCTCGTGATCGTGATTGATTAAAGATTAAGCCATGCTTGCCGCGGTCGGTTCATGGATGGATGATCATTTAAAACATATCGAGACCCCTCCGTGCCGCGGAATGTATCTACGTTTATTTATTTATTTATTTATTTAATACTTTACGCACACAAATGTACAGAGGCGGACTTAATGCCATAGGCATTTTCCAGCAGTCAACCTTTGGGTGATGCAGAGACAGACAGCGGTAGGTGCAATAACGAAAACAGTGAAATAAATATTTATTAAAATATAAATATATACATACATATACCTGTTAAAAACATTATATTAATAGATATACCTAATTATACATAAATATAAGACCAAATAAATACACGAATATACTAAACAGTAAGACAAACAATGGGAAAACATTACCGTTGTGATGATACTGCCAGCTTCTTATGAATGTGCTCGCGAACTTTAACTTTAAAGGATAATTTGGTTAAAAAAGGTTGGTAAAAAAGGTTGGTTGCCATCCTGATTTCCTGGGGGAGCGCATTCCACAGAGAGATAGACTGAACGAAGGAGGAAGAGTGAATAAAGTCAGTGCGGTGAGTGGGACATTGAAGAAGACGATTGTGTGATGAACGTAGATTTTTACTATGGTTCGCGCAAATGTACTGAAAGTGGGGGGCGAGATAACTAGGGGAAGAGGGAGAGTCAAGAAATGAAAACAAGGTGGTCAGCGCCCTTTGCTCTCTGCGCTGGCGTATGGGCAACCACTTTAGAAGCGATCGTTGCGCAGAGACATGATCATATTTACGTTATGCCGAGTTCCCAATAACTGGGTTGTGCAGGTCAGATAGGCAGTCGCTCCATGTAAAATACTGGTATTCAGCTGCATCCGATTAGACTGGACAACATAGTTGGGAACAGGCTTGGCAGATGTATTGATTTTTGGTGAGACAACAGCTGATTGATACACACTTAGGTAAGTAGGTCAATCTAATGTACGAGTAGGTACATATTATACTTAATGGATTCATTACCTTAAGCTTGGATTTTCTAAGAAAGTGGTGAACATAGATAACGGCCGCAAAATGATGGCCATCATAAAATAGTAGAAAAATTATCTCTATATGGCTGCCAGTTTTTCGCCGTCCATTACCAGTTTCTTAGAAAACCCAGACTTTAGGGGTAAAACAACTGCTAGCCAAAAAATAGCCAAGCCAAAAAAAAAATACACATCTATTTACCTACATCAGATCATACTGATGTAGGTAAATAGATATACATTTTTTTTTGTTTAAATAAGCACCTCACTTTGATATTATTATTTGCTTGCCAAATATGACGAAATATGTCATCGCACAAGAATATTTATTCAAAATCAAAATCAAAAGTCATTTATTCAAACTAGGCTGAGAATCAGCACTTTTCGAACGTCAAAGTTACATAAGACAGTCCCCCAAAAACGCCCGCCCTTCACCACTTCTTAGTGCTTTAGCTGGGAAGAAGAAGTAGCGCAACAAACTCACCAGCAGCACATCTGTCTGTTTAGTTATATAAACTTGATTCTATACAAATTGTATGCAAAGTAATTAACACTACGAAACACAAAACATTAAATTAAATTACTTGCTATATGTTAGCTAGCACACGCAAATTGAACGCCATGTAACCTAAGTCGGTAATACTTTACCGCACTTTAAGAACATAAATGACTTTGACTCTGACGTTTTGTACTTATTGAACATTTTCTCACGTTAATGTGACTCCCACTTTTAAGAGTTTTAATCTGAATATCAGTTTATTTAAAGCCAAAAAGACCACCAAATATCATCGTTACAGAAACTAAATTCTACTACTATAATGTTTAAAACAGCCATTGTTCACTTAATTTATATTTGTAATAGGTAACTGGCTCTCATATAACTAGAACGCTAATTATTTTAAGTGCTCCTGAAGTCATATTAGAGTTAAACGAAGCTCGATTTATGAATATAATCAGCGAAGTGAGAGTTATACCTACCTGCACACTGAGGGTTCTGTATCGAGCTAATTAAGGCGCTGACAAGAGGCAAATAATAATAATAATAGTATAAAAATAATTGCCAAATGTATACCTATAGTTTGTGGAAGCGGAAAAATATATGTTAATCTTGTATTACTCAGATCTTGTATTTACATACATAATCAGCCTATAATGTTCCCACTGCTGGGACACAGGCCTCCTCTCTGTGCGAGGGAGTGGGCCGTAATCCACCACGCGGGCCCAGTGCGGGTTGGTAGATGACTTTAATTCACTTAATTTATATTTGTAATAACTGGCTCTTATATGTATAACGCTAGAACGCTAATTATTTTAAGTGCTCCTGAAGTCATATTAGAGCTAAACGAAGCTCGATTTATGAATATAATCAGCGAAGTGAGAGTTATACCTACCTGCACACTGAGGGTTCTGTATCGAGCTAATTAAGGCGCTGACAAGAGGCAAATAATAATAATAATAGTATAAAAATAATTGCCAAATGTATACCTATAGTTTGTGGAAGCGGAAAAATATATGTTAATCTTGTATTACTCAGATCTTGTATTTACATACATAATCAGCCTATAATGTTCCCACTGCTGGGACACAGGCCTCCTCTCTGTGCGAGGGAGTGGGCCGTAATCCACCACGCGGGCCCAGTGCGGGTTGGTAGATGACTTTAATTCACTTAATTTATATTTGTAATAACTGGCTCTTATATGTATAACGCTAGAACGCTAATTATTTTAAGTGCTCCTGAAGTCATATTAGAGCTAAACGAAGCTCGATTTATGAATATAATCAGCGAAGTGAGAGTTATATCTACCTGCGCACTGAGGGTTCTGTATCTAGCTAATTAAGGCGCTGACAAGAGGCAAATAATAATAATAATATAAAAATAATTGCCAAATGTATATAGTTTGTGGAAGCGGAAAAATATATGTTAATCTTGTATTTCTCAGATCTCGTATTTACATACATAATCAACCTATAATGTTCCCACTGCTGGGACACAGGCCTCCTCTCTGTGCGAGGGAGTGGGCCGTAATCCACCACGCGGGCCCAGTGCGGGTTGGTAGATGACACATGTGAATTTTTGGTTCTAGGACATGCCGGTTTCCTCACGATGTTTTCCTTCAGAGAGCATTTGTGATAAAATAATTTACACAAAGTAAAGCGCCTGTCTGGGTTCGAACCTACGATCTACAACACGTAAGTCGTGGCCGTTACCACTGGGCCGCCACTGCTCACCACTCTCAGAATATGGTTGTTACAAAAACAAAGCTCGATACCTACAATTTAACAGTAAACTAACCTTGAGTTCCAATACAAAATGTCTGTATTTCCTAAATATCAACGAACGTTGGTATTTAATTAATAAAAAGAACGACTTATTTGAATGCAGAATTTTCACTCAAAACTGAGTTAAGTAGGCGAAAATTCGATTACTCGACTAATTTTTGAGTAAATAAGTAGATAATGCTACACATTTTGCAATACATTACAAGCGTTGTGTCATCGCGCTTCTCTTTATTTCGTATGCCTTCCGGCAGGCCACCAATAGTTTGATTGCCTAAATAGGTTTTTCACCCGAGCTAAACACTGCCTTTCATTTTGATTATGAGGAAAGTAAATAAAAACCTGGATAATCTGTTAAGACCCGCGCGACACCGATTAGGAGTCAAACAATAGGACATTAATTGTGTCTCATTAGCTGTCCTTGACCAATTAATTAAACATTTTTTTTTTTTTACTTACAATATTGGTAACTTATTATCTATTTTAGTATCTTTCTTTTGATTTTGGCGGTAAAAGGATTTCCACTACTGTTTTAGTCTCTTCCCTAATGAAATCAGGCGTTTAATCTATATCTGAATCTGATGAAGTAATTGTATACAAAATCAGTTTAAGTAAATAATTAGTACTCGATAAAACAAATAAAGATCGAATTGTCGCTTTCCGCTTTTTTTTTGTTTAGTTTTCTGTGGCATTCTACCAGCCAATATTTTTTATCATTGATGATAGTAAATATTTAGCTCAAATCTAAGTAAATTAAATAATAATGTAGTGAAAAGTAAATTATAATTCATACGTATAAGTAAAACATTATTGATAATATTTATTTATTACAATTTTACGCCGCGATTTACCAGAGTGGCTGTTTAAAAAGTTTGGATATGGCTTGCATAGTTTTTAAATTTTTTGACAGTAGGAAACGTCGTTTCCCAGGGACGAAAAGTACTGTTTTTATCCTTCTTCCATCAATTCTATATGTGAATATTTAAGTATTGTAGTAATATACTTTATGAAATTAATTGAGGAAGTAATGTCTACCCAAAGCATAAAAAAACGATATTACTTTCAAACTATTTAATATATTTCATGTTTTTTTTTGTATGAGCAGACTATTTTATTACCAATAATTATACAGGTTGAAATTGAAAACTTGCGACAAACTGAAATGGGACATTGTATACATCATTATTAACAACTTTAATTAAGGGACCAAAGCTGTAATCCCAAAAAAAAAATCTGCTTTTCCTACATTTTGATGAGGTATTGCGAACATAAATGTAGGGGACAGCAGTTTTTTTTTTGGGATTGTAGCTTTGGTCCCTTAGTAAAAGTTGTTCATAATGATGAGTACAATCTCCCATTTCGATTTGTCGCATGTTTTCAATGTCACCCTGTATATGTGATTTTTTCAAATATTCATATTTTCGTTACAAAAATAAATATTCCCTATGAAACCAAACGGTGGCACAACGTGACCGCGACGCGCGTTTGTATGGCCAAGGTCAACGGCGATTACCCGACCCTTAAAGTTTAGTAACCGTTACATTGGTCGAGCGGAGCAGTGGTGGCCCAATGGTAGCGGCAGCGACTTACGAGTTGTATGTCATGGATTCGAACCCAGACAGGCGTTTTATTTTGTGTAAATTATTTCATCACCACTGCTCGCAAAACGAGCGAGAACGAGCTGAAAGTGCTCTAATAAAAGTTGCCCATAGAATAGAATAGAATTGAATACTCTTTATTATGTACACCATAAAAATTACACATACAAATGTTGAAATTTTACAAGGGGTTACACAATGGGCGGTCTTATCGCTAAAAGCGATCTTTTACAGACAACCGAACACACGACACGAATAAACTCTACACTGTAGTGGGAGTTTTGGGAGTGAGACAGCTTTACATCACTGTCTGTCACCCCACGATTTCATAAAACTGCCTTGAGCACTTGTGTCATTTCAAGTCGAAGGGTAAATTGGTACAAAATCAGATGCCGTAAAACAATGGGCAGAAGATCTTATGATTTTATGGGGCCACACATATACGAGAAACTCAATGGTATACACAAAATACTAAAACTAACATAAGAAAATGCGGTACAAACGAACAAACGACAAACTGGCTTTTTACACTGGACCAAAGCTGGATTTACGTCACGAAACTAGTTGCGCAAACTTAGTTATTCATTGATGGTTTCACGTGTAAACAGATTATTATTTACACGTGAAACTACGAGTATCAATGAATAACTAATTTTGCGCAACTAGTTTCATAATATAACTCCAGCTTAAGGATTTGACAGAAAGTTTCTTAGTATAAGCAAAAACGTACATTGACAATTCACAAATACACGTGCACTTACACTTACATACGTATAAAATACAGACACTCTCACAACACCACCACAACTGACACAAATCGGACTCGTTAAGTTTCAAGCTTACCACCATTCAAGCCACATTTCAGAACATTTTAAAGTTTTAAATATGTACCTTAATTTTTATTCTTTTATATAATTGTTAACAGAACGAAGGAGCCTGGGATCCCTTCTGTCTATATCTATTTACAATGTTCCCACTGCTGGGACACAGGCCTCCTCTCTGAGAGAGGGAGTGGGCCATAATCCACCACGCGGGCCCAGTGCGGGTTGGTAGATGTCACATGTCTTCTAATTTTTGGTTCTAGGACATGCCGGTATCCTCACGATGTTTTCCTTCACCGTTTTGAGAGCAGTGGTGATGAAATAATTTACACAACTAAAGCGCCTGTCTGTGTTCGAACCCACGACCTACAAACTCGTAAGTCGCGGGCGTTACCACTGGGCCACCACTGTTCACACAACATAATCAGCCTATAATATTACCAATCCTTTTTTTTTTTTTTTTGAGGGTGGGAAATCATCAAATAACTTCTCCCGCTCTGGGCGGAGCGGGAGGGTGTGTCAGACTCTTACTGACTAAAACCCACACGTATTCCTTCCTGTTGCCTGTGTTGCCAGGGGACTCGGTGACCCATAAGTACCTTCCCGCGACCCCGGCAGAATATTACCAATCCTGGGACACTGACCTTCTCTCTTCGAAAGGAAGTGGGCTGTAATCTACCTGACTGTAGATGTCACATGTCTTCGAATTTGTTGGTTTTAGAGCAAGCCAGATCCTCACGATGATTTCTGTCACCTTTTTGAGAGCAGTGTTGATAAAAATAAATTACACATAATTGGTCTGCAGCTATGATTACATGATCAGCAATGAGCAGTGGTGACCCAGGCTGCGACTTACGAGTTGTAGGTCGTAGGTTCGAAACTTGATAGGCGCTTTACTTTGTATGAATAATTTCATCACCACTGCTCTCAAAACGGTGAAAAAAACATCGTGAGGAAACCGGCATGTCTTAGTACCAAAAATTTGAAGACATGTGATATCTACCAACCCGCACTGGGCCCGCGTGGTGGATAACGGCCCACTCTCTCTCACAGGAGGTCTGTGTCCCGGCAGTGGAAACGTTATAGGCTGATTATGTATGATTACAAAAAAGAATTATTTAAGCGGTTCAAAAAAACATTACTTACTTAAAAAAAAATCTGTAACAAAGCAGGAAAAATAGGAAAATAATTAGTTAATTATTTTAATTATTTTCAATAGGCTTAACCAATTTTATCGATATGTACTGTCGATTTTTCTGTGTCCCACTACAGAGTGAAACTTTTTGTTTTTTTTTTTAATAGTCATTTATGGCGCAGCTTTCTCTGTCCCCGCATTCTTACCGCACCTCAAAATTTGGCCAACTCTAATTAGAATAGAATTTTCAACAAGTGGTACCTATTTAGGGGGGATGATCTGCGGGGCGAGCCTATTGCCATCAACCGGGCACGACAAAAATCAGGCAAATTAAAAATAAACTATTACATACTTTTTCATACAAGTTTAGATTTAAACATTTCATTCAAAATCTCCATACAAATAGTTTTTTGCTACTCCGAAAAGATTAGGTTGACTGACTTATGGTGTTTTTCTCAAATGAACGATATAATTTCTTGCGGCCAATGCTGTCGGACTGGCACACGGCACGGCACTCGGGTTCCATACCACAGTACAATATGTAACTCTACATATTTTATTTTTAATACATTAGTATTTCGTTTTTGTCTTTATTTTATTTTTATTATTTGCTGTTATAGCGGCCATAATAATAATAATCATCTTTATTGGAACAAAAACCAGTACAATTTCATTGCGTACGATAATAGCCACTTTAATTATAAACTGTGTCGCAGTTAACGCCCATCTCCGTGGGGAAGATGACAGTGTTCCAGATATTTAATGCTATACCTACTAGAATCTTAATTTACAAAATAAGATTAAGATACAGCTAGCCCTGTGACATACGTACGGACAGACAGTGGAGCTATCATTTGCATACGGAACTCTAAAAAAAGGAAACACGGGAAATTGCTAACACGTAAAAGAAAATTCAAATTTACCTGCGTTTTTTTTATCTCAAATAGCGTCGAGACATGCAAAGTAAGTTAATTTTTCGCTTTCAAGTCCCCAATGCGTGTCAAAGAAGAGATAAATCTTGCTCAGCATTGATTAATTAATGTCTGTATCAACACGGTTGTAACTCTCGGGGGTCAGCAGTTAAGCGAGTGTCAATCATCAAGGTACGGTGACGAGACTTTGATGAATGTGTTTGTATGTGAAGGGAAGTGTTTTTTAAATTTATTTCTTTATAGGGAAATTGTTTGAATCGTTCTGGAAACGTGGTGCTGGAGAAGAATGCTCGGGGTATCATGGATGGAGTTTCGCACCAACATCTCTGTACGCCAAGAACTCGGCATCAAAAACGCGCCTCAGAAACTTCGGATACGTCTCGAGGCGTGAGAGTGACTCTATGTTACCGAGGCCCCTGGCAACAGAGGCAATGAAAGGAATACGGGTGGGTTTTAGTCAGTTAGAGTCAGTAAGCCCAGGGCGGGAGAAGTTATTTGATGATTTCCCAAAAAAAAAAAAAGGGTGACTCTATAAAGTCACCCTTTTTTTTCTCTCTATAGAGCGCCTTGTCGTACAGATTACAGGAAAACCTTTAAAGAGGTCTATGATAATGGTCTTAAAATAACATAGTAAATATCTCAATATTGTGCGTACAAATTTACATTTGCAGTTGGAATGTATGGAAGAACCAGAGCCGTAACTTTCGCTTATGTGGCCCCGGGCAGAACAAAAATGGGGCCTCGTTCAATGCTTGGAAGAGAACAAAAAACACTTTTTAACAAAGCGGATCAAATCTGAGACAAAGCTCAAAACTGTGAGACTGACTGGTCGTCTATCTATCTCGACGGAGATAGCATAAAGGCAGGTTCTAAAACGCAGACCTGCACAGCTAATACGCGCGAAATTCAAAAAGAGACGAAACACATGGATGAGACACGAAATCCAAAAAGGAAATTTAAATTATTGTAAAATGGTCTTGAAATTTTTTAGGGTGCTTTCTCGTAGGACGGGTGTCAATTGTGGGGGGCCCCGGGGCGTTGCCACGGTTGCCCCATAGTAGTCCAGCCTTGGGAAGAACATGTTTCTCAACTGCAATGTTAAGTTCTTTCTTGGTATAAATTCATCCTAAGTACGGAACCCACTTGGCCGTTTGTTTAGTCCCAAATAGTAATTTGACGGGTGCAAATGTCAAACTACAAATTAAAAAAAAAAAAAACAAACAATAAAATGCAAATGTCAAATTACTATCTGGGATTAAAAAACGAACTTTAGTACCTACATGTAAGTGAGTCTCTAATTGATTCTACAAAGAACAAAAAGCGTGGTCTTTATGTGGGCAGAGTGGAGAGCACTAGACCACGCGGACGGTCACCCAAGAGTCCAAGAGATGGACTGACCAAATTGAAACTGAAGTGGGCGATCCCCTTATCCCTTACTGCACTAAAAACATCAAAAATCGGAGTAAGTGGCGAGAAAATACTACATGAAGACTACAAACCGCTCTGACAAGAGTGCTACAAGGAAGAAGGAGAAGGGAAATAGAGTGGCTTCTGTTGCTAGATTTTACAAAGAATTTCTCGAGCACTATTTTGTGGGCTTAGACCTTGAACTTTGTTGTAAATGTGTCCTTCTTATAAATAAAAAAACATAATTATTATAAAAAAAAAATACGGTCAGGGAACTTAATTATTAAGTAAATTGACACCCTACGTCAATTTGCCCTGTTATAGCCATTTTATACAACTGTCAAAGAAAGACAGTTGTGATTTGAATACACGGACAATTTAAGTTGGTAGTCAGTTTGCTTAACAATTCATTTCCCTGACTTTACGAAGTATAAATTCCATAAGAATAATGTATTTTCTAAATCAGTCTTTGTCATGTCGTGAAGGAAAATACAATTAAGCCTTTTCTTTCTGAGTTTAATGATAAAGTGAGACAAAGCACTCACAGGTATTTTACATAAACAGGAATCTCGAGGAATCCCCAACCACATAGATAAGTTTTGATCGTTTTGTCATAAATAAATCATTTTCACCCGTCACATCGCGTAGTCCCCGACCCGACATATTCTGACATAATATTATTCGTTAAAAATGGTAATGAACATGTAAGTTTAAATTAATTACCTATAATCATACCAATATTTTTTGTTAGGCGCTAAATTTTCCGCTAGGAGATAAAAATTACGCTAGACCTAACGCCGGAAGCGCTAAAATGGCAGCATTGCTTTGCCATGCAGAGAGACAATAGCATGCTGGTACTAATATTATACCTTTTATTTCATTTTAGACACATAAATCATATTTTAAAACTTATTAGAATATAAAAAAAAAATGGTAGCCCACCGGTATCGGGAACAGGGTCCAAGCTACCGGCGGTCAGGGCTCCAGAGAGAGGAACCTTCTAACAATGCGAGCCGTGTCCAGCAGGCGTAGCGTGACGCTTTTTATATCTACGAAGAAAAGACAAAGCTCTTTCTATACAAAGTGGCATTTCGTTTCTCCATTTTTGACATCGCACCGTAAAAATCTTTCTACATAATATCGGACCCGAAAAAGATCGTTAGAAACGAAAGACAAATTTACAGATTGTAGAAGGATTTCTACGGTGTGATGTCAAAAATGGAGAAATAAAATGTCACTTTGTATAGGAAGAGCTGTGTCTATTCTTCGTAGAAATAGAAAGCATCATGCTAAGCCTGCTGAAGTACCGGTTTCTGAATCAATTATTTTCTAAAGCATTCTAAAAGCAGCCAAGTCCCGATCTATCTATACTAACTTGTGTGAAAGACTTCATAACTCCGACATTATATTACAAAAGTCTATGTCAGTTAGTTTTCAATTCGCTTTTAAGATTTAATCACAGAAACGCCAGAGAACCGCAAAAAGTTTGGCTTGCATTGCGCAATGCATGTCAGAGCAATGCTGATGGAAAACTTTGTGTGCCTCCCGGATGTACGATAGTGATGGGACAGGTTCGGGTATTAGGATATGTATGTACGAATACGCAGTTGGAAAACTACTCAGTTAAATTTTATACAAGAGGAGTTCGAATATCTAAATATCCGAATGCCTATTAGGTATAGTGTAATCAGCCCAATTTTTGGTTCTAGAACATGTTGTGTTTTCCTGTACCGCTTTGAGAGCAATGGTGATGAAACTGGGCTCGGACCCACGACCTACGCACGTTCCGTAGTTGCTGCCTACCCACATGGGTGTGAGTTTATGTATGCATGTATGTGTGTCTTGCAAAATCAAATCGTTCCGTAAGATGCCAACTGATTCACAGACTAAACACATCAAATAACAAGTACTTCTTACTATGATTGACAACCAACAACTCAGACAAAAGCTATTAACGCTTCTTCAAGAAAAAATGCTCAATCAGCTGCTTAAAAATGGGCAAAAATGAATTAGCCGTCACTCAAATTGTTCCCAAAATAAGGATGGAAAAATCACGGTATGTGTATCCACCGGCGTTGCCAATTCTTTTTTCGGTCAAGGTTTCGAAACCTTATAAGTAAAAAAAATGGGATTATTTCCTCGAAAGCGGGAGATATTAATAAAACATAAATAATCAGCAGTTTTATTTTTATTTTACGTATCGTTTATTTGAGTTTCAAATTAAGTTAACAGTGATGATAGATATCCATAGAAAAGTAATTTAATGAAACGTAAACATACGTTACATTACTATTTCAATAAGAATCGCACCGTCAAGTGATCCCGAAAAGTGAGACTGAGCCTTTCCTGCACGGGAAATTTTGGCAATAATCGGGAGGTCCGCGAAAATCGGGACGTCTGGCAAACTACCTGCGATTTAAAATACGGCCGTCTTTCAAGCATGCCAGAAATATAAATGAGATGAAATAGTATAAAGCATTATATTCAACAACAGCTCTATTTAAATTCGAAACGTTTTTGAGCAATTTGTATGAATGTAAGGCTTTAAATGTTTTTACTGCGTCATATTTTAAAAATGCACATATTTTTAGCTTGATATTTTACCTTAAATTTCACGAATGGATTGGTCACAAAAATTGCGTGAAAATAAATATTTTTAACATAGATACGCTTTCACATTTGAATAATGGGTACAAGTAAATTAATTAAATTAATTGAAGTTACCCGAAAAAGAACCGGAGTTACCGACATAGCTTGCAGAGTAAGCAAGCTGCAGTGGCAGTGGGCCGGTCATGTTTGCCGAAAGGCCGTTGCTGATGGCCGGTGGAGCAGACGAGTCCTGGAGTGGAGCCCGCGTATCGACAAGCGTAGTGTGGGACGCCCCCCAGCGACGTTGGAACAACGACCCTAAAAAGGTGACTGGAACAGATTGGATGCGGAAGGTGGAGAACAGGGTGTTGTGGTGCAGCCTGGGAGAGGCCTATGTCCAGCAATGGACTGCGATTTCCTCTTACAACGTAATGACAAATTTTCCAAGAAATAATTTGTGGTCTATTGTGTCAAATGCGGAACCTAGAAAAAATCCCTGAGATTCTCATTTTATTATTTCTTTTTCCCGCCACTATGTCTAACTAGACACCTAACTAGTATATGGCATTTGCAGTGCCAACACCTTTTTGGTAACCGAATTATCTATCATCAAAATTTCTATTTACCCGTAATTGAGATAAAAGCCGACTTTTTTAGATATTTTCAAATAATTTTGACAAAACAGGTAGCAAGGACAAAACAGGTAGCATCTGTCCTACTGGCCTTTTTATAAATGGGCATTTTATTACCTTTGCCATTTTTAATTGGTCTGAGAAGATTCCTCAATACATCAATTTAAAAAAATTGATGCAGGCTTGGCTAATATTAAGGTGTGTGCAAATATCCGAATTCACACTCTTAAATAGTTAAGAACATCCCTATACGGTAGTCTGCGTTAAAAGAATACTTTCTTAGTGTTACCAAGAACGTAGGTTTTCAAAGAATTCGTACATTTTTAGGAATTACTTTAAATTTAGATTCGTGTGTCGACGCAGGTCAAGTAACTTAGCAAACTAACAAACCTGTGCTTTTAGTAACTGTGCTGCCAATTTGAGTGCCCTCTCTCTCTCTCTCTCAGTAACTTAAAGTAGTTACGTAGTTTTATCTTCTAATTTGCGTTTTTTTTGCCTTATACATGCAAACATACATATATAAAATTACGCCTTCTTCCCATGGGGGTAAAAAGAAACTACAGAACACCACCGGCTACGATCGTTACATATTCCTTTTGCTTCATTTACGTTCATACATCAGCAGGCTTAGCGTGACACTCTCTATTTCTTCGAAGAATAGACACGGCTCTTTCCTTACAAAGTGACATTTTGTTTCTCCTATTTTGACATCCCACCGCAAAAATCCTTCTACATAAAAAAGGACCTAGACAAAGATCGTTAGAAACGAAAGACAAGATGACAGATTGTAAAAGGATTTCTACGGTGAGATGTCAAAACCTGAGAAACGAAATGTCATTTTGTATAGAAAGAGCCGTGTCTATTCTTCGAAGAAATAGGGAGTGTCATGCTAAGCCTGCTCGTCATACACGCACGCCTATTTTTATTTTTTTGTGTGGGAAATTATCAAATTACTTCTCCCGCTCTGGGCGGAGCGGGAGGGTGTGTCAGACTCTTACTGATTAAAACCCACCCGTATTCCTTCCGTTGCATGTGTTGCCAGGGGCCTCGGTAACCCTTTCGAACTTCCCTGCAGGCTATGTCGGTAATGCCGGTTCTCTTCCTCAATAAATGAGTGAAATGTCACCAAAATAAAAAAAATCCAGAGCGGGAGAAGTTATTTGATCATTTTCCACACAAAAAAAAAACAAAAAAAGCCTGCAGAGTAAGCAAGCTGAAGTGGCAGTGGGCTGACCATGTTTGTCGAAGAGCCGATGGCCGGTGGAGCAGACGACTCTTGGAGTGGAGACCGCGTATCGGAAAGCGTAGTGTGGGACGCCCCCCAGCTAGATGGACCGACGAACTTAAAAAGGTGGCTGGGGCAGACTGGATGCAGAAGGCGGAGGGCTGGGTGTTGTGGCGCAGCCTGCGAGAGGCCTATGTCCAGCAGTGGACTGTCATAGGCTGAGTTGATTGATTGATTTTGGTAATTGAATAAAACTTACTTTAGTAGAACGTCATAATCGGTAAATATCTGGATTTTTTAAAGTGTGCTGCCACATAATGGCCGCAGTGACGCCTGTCATGGAAATGATGCCACCGGGGTTTGACTTTACGGTGTCCAAAAACGCTCTTTAGGAAAACACAGCAACTTACTTTCATAACTAACGTTTCACTGACGTTCATCATCATCATCATCATTTCAGCCGAAAGACGTCCACTGCTGGACATCGTTCTCCCCCAAGCTCCGCCACTTTGACCGGTTCTGTGCTTCCCGCATCTAGCGAATTCCTGCAGCCTTCACAAGGTCATCGGTCCACCTTGTAGGAGGCCTTCCAACGCTACGTCAGCCGGTACGGGGTCGCCACTCCAGAACCTTTTGGCCCCAACGGCCATCTGTCCTGCGAGCAATGTGCCCTGCCCACTGCCACTTAACACAGTGACGTTATCGCCGGTAAATTGCAGATGCTATGTGGCGGCCACCGCAGTTTTAGGAAACCCTAGCTTAAATGTCAAAGATATTTGAAATCAATATTTTAGCTCGAACTAGGTAGAATAAATAAGGGGCTTGTGGCTAAGTAATAACAGCCGTACGGGTCGATCGATCGGGTTAAGCTACGCTTGCCGCGGTTGGTCCGTGGGTGGATGACCATCTTTACATACCAAGACCCCTCCGTGCCTCACAAAGCACGTTAAACCGTTGGTCCCGGCTGTCATTTGTAGATCTTTGACAGTCGTTACGGGTCGTCAGAAGCTCGAAAGTCTGACAACCAGGCTTACCAAGGGGTATCGTGTTATCCAGTAACTGAGTTGTTGAGGTCAAATAGGCAGTCGCTCCATGTAAAATACTGGTATTCAGCTGTATCCGGTAAGGCTGGAAGTAGACCCCAACATAGTTGGGAAAAGGCTAGGCAGATGATGATAGGTAGAATAAATGGGTAATTTAATTCGAAAAACATACATTTATTGATGTGATACTTCAGGCACCAGGGGGGTTACCATCACCTCTTATAGCAGTATTATTATAATATTACTTCACAGTGAGAAAGTGATGGAGCTATACAGGACTTATAGCTCCATCTCTTTCTCACGCTAAGTAATATTGAAATAATACTGCTATAAGAGGTGATGGTTACCCCCCAGTCCCACTTATGCCACCGCTGGCGATTAACGAGAAGCATGTAGAGCTAGTAACTAAAAACAAGTTGGCGAGCGGTGACGAGCGATTACTTGGTATGCGTATGTACCAAGCGCGAGTGCTCTGCCTACCAAGCGAGCATCGCTGAGTGAGTACTCTCATTGAAAGCTATTTTCGGTGCGTCAAACGAGTACTAGCCGGCGGTGTGAACAGCCAGCGATCATATATCTCATATATCTCTTTTACTTATACGGGACCTACAATGTTGTACGTTGCTTGAGGGAGAAAATAGTTGATAGTCAGTCGTTTCCTCGTCGGTGGTGGAAAACATATCATACTAAAATAGTTCGTAAACTTAATATCCTGAGTTCAGAACCACAGAACTAGTTGTATCCCGAGTTCTAGAAATTTCCTGGGTATCAACATTAATGAGAAAAACTTTGAGAGAACTCTGCGGTAGTAAAAGCAAATTTTTAAAGTTTTTAAATGCCACGATAGTCGATACTAGCAAAAGATTGACTTGGTTGCATGTATGTATATTTCACTAGCTGTTGCCCGCCGCTTCGTCTGCATTTAATTTGTATTTCATCATTTTTTAGGGTTCCGTACCTAAACTGGAAAAAAACGGAACCCTTATAGGATCACTTTGTTTTCCGTCTGTCTGTCAAGACCCTTTATCTCGGGAACGGGTGGAGTTATCGAGTTGTAATTAAAACCATATACTCAAATCTACAGTCTCTTAAAACTATGAAAAAATCAAACTTCTAAGTTACCGTAAAAAAGATACGGCCGTTTATGCCGCAAAAAACGTTTATTTCGACACTCTCAAGGGAATAAAAATTTATAGGGTACTCGTACTTTCCGTTGACCTAGAACTATGAAATTTGGCAATTAATATAGCCATAAATACTACAAGTACAGGGAAAAATCTTAAAACCATAGATTTCAAATTAAAACATAAAAAATATAGTCTTCATTCAAAGTACCATTCTTTTTTCAGTCACCACTCACAAATCTGGATTAAATTTGATATTTAAGTAAAAACCAACTTTAATTAGGTAACCTAACGAATAATATAACAATAATATATGGAATTATAGGTTTTGGAAACTGAATTTCGGGAAAAGCTCGGAAAAAACTGCAGGACCCGATTCCTGAACTATTTATGATATGTACCATGCCGTATACGTTGCCGGATTGCCGCCATGGGATCTGGAGGCAAAAGTCCTCGCGCACGTATGGGAGTGGCGCGAGGAGGCGAAACGCCGGGGCGTAAGTCCGCTGCCGCGAGAAATCGCGGCACAGTGGACGGAGCTCCGGCGGGATCTCATGGCGTCATGGAAAGTACGGTTGTCGCAACCCAGTGCTGGGCACGCCACGATTGCGGCGATAAGTCCCCTCTTTGAGGAGTGGCTGGAGAGGCGCCACGGCGTCCTCACCTTCCGCCTGACGCAGGTCCTCACCGGACACGGCAGCTTCGGGAGGTTCCTGTGTCTTACGCATTTCACCTCCAGACACTAATCATGGTACGGAGCGAGAGGGCATGGGCAGCCGTCACCTCCTTCTGCGAAGCAGTAATGCTCGCGAAGGAGGAGGCGGGACGGTTGAGGGAAAGGCAAGTTTCGCGCCCTCTCGCCCCTAGGCGCCGCAGGAGACGCCCAGGGCGTCGGGAATCCCGGGCGGATTTCCGGCCACCGCAGGCGCGGGCTTGCGGACGGTGAGCAATGGGTAGCTCACCGTCCGGTAAGGACCAGGCCCGGGTCGACGGCGCGTCGTATTCTACGCGCGCCTCAAAGAGATGTCGTCAGCACATAGTAGGGGTCCACTAGGGCCGATGCCTGCCGGGGTCGCGGGAAGGTACTTATGGGTCACCGAGGCCCCCGCAACACAGGCAACAAGAAGGAATACGGGTGGGTTTTAGTCAGTAAGAGTCTGACACACCCTCCCGCTCCGCCCAGAGCGGGAGAAGTTATTTGATGATTTCCCACCCAAAAAAAAAAAAAAAAGTTACCTATCTGTCTTTCATTACGATAGGTTCAGTGGTATAGGCCTGAAAAGTAATAGACAGACAGACAGGGTTAATTTCGCGTTTGTGGATGTTCTGTTTCTGAAATCGTCAACACGCCCTGAGCAAGCATCATGGTCGTTCCTTTGTACGAGAAGAAGCCTTTGCTTTTTTTTTTGAGGGGTGGTAAGTCATCAAATAACTTCTCCCTAATGGGGCCGAAAGGATCTTGAGTGGCGACCGCGTACCGGAAGACGTAGCGTTGGAAGGCCTCCTACAAGGTGGACCTATGACCTTGTGAAGGCTGCAGGAATCCGCTGGATGCGGGAAGCACAAAACCGGTCGAAGTGGCGGTGCTTGGGGGAGGCCTATGTCCAGCAGTGGACGTCTTTCGGCTGAAATTATGATGATGATGATGAACTTCTCCCGCTCTGGGTGGAGCGGGAGGGTGCGTCAGACTCTGACTGACTAAAAACCGTGTTCCTTCCGTTGCCTATGTTGCCAGGGGCCTCGGTAACCCTTTTGTACCTTCCCGCGAAGCCTTGGCTCTACAGTTCAGTGGGTTAAAATTCACACAAAATGCTTCGCAACAGTCAGTCGATACCAATGTGTAGGTACCTTGCCAGATTCTGTGTTCTGGTACCAACAGCCTGGGAAGTAATTAAGTCACGAGTGCATAGGACTGCCTCGTTGGTCGCAAGCGCTACTGCTGAGCATGAGGTCCTGAGTTCGATTACCGGGTCGAGCAGTTTTATTGGGTTCTTCTATCTGGAATTTCTCAATAGCAGCCTGGAGTCGGGATTTGTGCCCGGTTGATGGCAATATGCTCGCCCCCAATTACATGGAACTTAAACATAACTAGTGACAAGTGGATGTGCTATAGGTACAGCTCTGTCTCACCCTTCGGAGAACACTGGCGTGATGTTATCTTTATATTGAATAGGTTAATTCTAGGCAAGCGTGAATCATTGTCGAATGCATCACCGCATAACAACAGATGAAATTAATAGGAATCCAACGTAAGCAGCACCCTAATTGTGTGACACAGTTTGAATCACAATCCGAGAGTTTTGAAGCATATCGCTAATCTATTGCTTCAAAGAAAAATGGTGATTCATTATAAAAAGCTTTCGAAAAAGTTATCGATCCATAAGGCCAACATATATAGACATGAATTATGCCTAAGAAGTTCAAAAACCGCCCTTATGCACAAGAGGATACTTTGCATGGCTCCAAAAATGTTTAATAAGCTACCAAATGACAGAAAAGATACAAACTTGACACAATTTAAAAGTAAAATAAATACATTTTAACAGGCAAATGCTATTATACCATTGACGAATTCCCAGTTGTCAAAATTTCATGTGGCTGACCATTTTATGTATTCATATTTTTTCATGTAATGTTTAACTTAATTTTTAATATTGTAATTTAACAATGCATGCCTTAATGGATAGACTTTTGAGGTACTATAAAATATTTTTAAGACCCTGTTTTATCACCAAAAATTACATTAATAAAAATCTTTGACTTTGATAGGTTTGAAAAATTCGTCTGCTCAACAACGTAAATAACAAATGCAAAGCAATGAACGTCGCTGAACTGTCAAAATGAAACCGATTACGATCAACTGTCATTTTATGTATGTTACGGAATTGCCCCGCTGGTTTCAGTATTGAAATGTTATCATCATCTGCTTAGCCTTTTTAACCGACTGCCCCAGAAGGAGGGTAATGTTTTTCGAGAGTATGTATGTATGTATGTATGTCTACTGCTTTGGCACAATCTGTAGCCTAAACGGCTTGATGGATTTTAACATATGAGGTGTCCTTAGATTTGTCTTTATTGTGAGAGTGACATAGGCTACTCGTATAATTATAATCTTTAAATATTACATCCGCAAATACAAAAAAGGTGGAAAGGTTTAAAAAAAAAAATACAACAATATTGGTATAAAATAAAAACCATAAAAGGTAGTAATGAGTCATTTTCAAATATATATATGTTAATAAAACTAAAAAGCTTGAAATAAAATTAATTATTAAAAAAATCAAAAAACCCGACTGCAAAAACACATAACTGAAAAGGGAAAAACAAGCATATACAACCTACCTATAGAACAAACAAAAGTTACACCATATTTCAGGTTATTGGTTTCTCCCCGCCTGCAATACCAAAATTCTATAGGTTATAATGCTTGTTTTTCCCTTTTCAGTTATGTGTTTTTGCAGTCGGGTTTTTTTTTTTTTTTAATAATTAATTTTATTTCAAGCTTTTTAGTTTTATTAACATTTATATATATTTGAAAATGACTCATTACTAGCTTCTATGCATTTTATTTTATACCAATATTGTTGTATTTTTTTTTAAACCTTCCCTCCCTTTTTGTTTTGCTGGCTTGTTTTTTCCCTTTTCAGTTATGTGTTTTTGCAGTCGGGTTTTTTGTTTTTTTATATAATTTATTTTTTACAACTGTGTTGGGTCGGCTTTTAGTCGAACTGGAGCTGAATAACAGCCGATCGATTCTGTAAAAATCGCACCGTGAAAATTAAAGTGAAGCGAGTTCACAGTGACGTTGAATCGATGGCTCACATCGATGGTACATCGTGGAATGACAGGTCACTTCACCGAAGTTCTCACGGTGACATTTTAACAGATCGGACCGGCTGCATGAAGGCACCAGTATTAAAATCTTTAATTGAAATATTGGTATTGTTATGTTCAGTGTCTGGTCCAACACAAAACGGCTGTCCCATATCAAAACCCAGTCATCATCATCTGCCTAGCTTTTTCCCAACTATGTTGGGGTCAGCTTCCAGTCTTACCGGATACAGCTGAATACCAGTATTTTACATAGAGCGACTGCCTATCTGACCTCCACAACCCGGTGACTGGGTAACACGATACCTCTTGGTAAGACTGGTTGTCAGACTTTCGAGCTTCTGACTAACGGTAACGACTGTCAAAGATCTACAAATGACAGCCGGGACCAACTACTCGTATATCAAAACCTGGTAAGCGCTTCAAACTAAATTTTCCAAAAGAGCGTAATAACATAAATTGATGTAGCTTTTTGTAAAGTCTTTGTGTTAACTTGAAGGCTCCTGCATACTGGGGCGATATCGCGGGCGCGACAGGCATATTGCTGCCTGTCGCGCCCGCGATATCGCCCGAGTTTGTAGGAGCCTTAAGGAATGTGCATTTATTAGAAAGAATATACAATAGTGTTAGGCCTATACATGTTTTTTTTTTTTATCTTCAACAATTGGCAAAATGCACATAATTCTGTTTTCCCATCAATACAATAAATAATAACACATTCTCGCTGTTGGTAAATGATTTCAGCAAACTAATAACCCACATAATCAAGACAATTAATCCTTTAAATAACTAAAATACCAGCGCTGCGACACTTATTTTTTTAAGTACCGCAGCATTATGCTGAGATAGGAGCCTTTTGACCTCGTACAGGCCTTTTTGTTTAATTTTATGTTTACTTTGTTTTTTTTTTGTTTCTATGAGTGTTTTTAGTTTAATTTGTGATCTCCTGTGCGAGTCCCAATAAATACTTTTTCTTTCTTTCTTTCTTTTTGTAAGTTCAGAACACTTACTAGGTTTTGAAACGGTCAAAGTAACTTATTAATATGATCCTGTTGTGGCCCACTGCAGGACAAAGGCCTCCCTTTCATCTTTCCATTCTTTTGTAAAATGGAAGGAATATGTGTTTATTGTTTTCTTTAAATGGGTTTCTAACTAGTCACGCGATCTCCTTCTGGGCCTACCGCGTCGCCGGTTCCTGTTGTTCAGAACCAAATCTGTGCCTTCTTTCGCCAAGTTCTGTTACGACAAGCGGCAGCTGTGGCAGAGACTCACTAGCTAGCTCACTTTTAATGGTTTTGAGAGAGTTGTGGACCACTTACTGGGTTTAGCAGTATTAATATTACCATTATTTCCTAAGATACACGCAACACAGGGACTTACTATGACGGTAATGATTACGTAGGTGAAAAAATATTTTTGGAACGAGTTGCCTATCGCAAGTTATACTCTGCACACTTTGTGAATGAGAGCTAGACTGAAAAAAGTGTAACATTTTGACCGTCACGACACTTTTGCTGTAGTTTGTTGTGTGTTTACAAGCGTATGTTACTAAAATTCAATGTACTGATCAAATATTTACATACATATATAAAAAAAACACTTTTTCATTTAGTTACTCTCAAACGTTGTTAATTTATTTAATTGTGGCTGTTATTTGATACTTAATATACAGCGAAATGAACTTCGTTCCAACTGTCTCTACGTCGTTACTTTTTTTTAAATGTCCCTTACTGGGTTTTGATATAGAACAGCCGAGTTACTAGAGTTAGTAAATTAAATATTATTTCTAATGTTTGTTATTGTTTTTGTACAGTGCTGTAACAACCCCAAATGGCAGTTTATTTGTTTGGCTGGTTTTTCCGTGTCGGCCATTTCGTGGGACATTATTTTGATCTAAAATGGTGGAACGCGTTTTAGAATATCTGAATCGATTCGACACTTAAATACTATGATAAAGGTACTCAATACTCAATACTCAATACTTTATTGCATTCCACATGTAGTACTTAGGTGGTAAAACTTAAAATTAGATCACATGGACCCTGTCGGGCACAGCAAATAAGTGAGTTAGGAGAGAGGAAGCACTTGTAAATTATAATTATTATACAGTAGGTAGGTAATTTCTAAGATAAACTAATAGTAGGTATTTATAATATAGAATATAAATAGGTATCTATTGGGAGATCTTGTAATAATTAATAAATATAATATAAATATTTAATTTTGACTACTAAAATTATGACTTTATATGTATATCACTTAAATATTCATTTAATGAGTAGTAGCTTTTCTTTAACAAAAAATCTCTTAGTTTTTTTAGAAATGTGTGAGTTTTTTCTTCGTTTTTTATTGATCCGGGTAGTTTATTATATACTTTAATGGACATTACATAGGGACTTTTTGAGTGCATTTTTAGTCGAGAACTTGGTATGTTTAGCCTAGATCGGTGTCTGAGTAGATAGCGCGACTGGATGTCTTCACGTTTTGAGTAGAACTCGTGATGTTTTCGCACAAATTTGCATGTTTCTAAGATATATATACACGGAAGGGTTAAAATATTGTGTTTTTGAAAGAAAGGTTTACAACTATCGGTTTGCTCAATGTTTACCAGGATTCTGACCAATTTCTTTTGCAGCGTGAACAGTATTTGTGCATCTGTACTGTTTCCCCAAAGAGTGACACCATAGCTAAGCCATGCATAGGCATAAGCATAGTAGGTGGTGAGGGCTGTCTGAAAATTGGTGGTCTTTTTTATTTCACGGAGGGCGTATGAGAATTTAGAAATCTTTGAGTGAGTTTTCTGTATGTGTGATTTCCAGTTTACGTGTGTGTCTATAACTAGTCCGAGTAATGTAAATTCGTTAACAGTTTCTAATTTTGAGCCATTGAACGTAAAATCAAAAGTTAAAGGAGTTTTTTGGTAAGGGTGAAAAGTTATTAATTTTGTTTTGGAGTAGTTTATCTCGAGGTTATGCTCGTTCATCCAATTGCAAGTTTTTGTAAGAATGGAATTAAGGGTTTTTTCTATATTTACATTGTCTTGGCATGAGACTAATATGGATATATCGTCGGCGAATAGGACACATGGCCCTTCTATGATTTTAGGTAGGTCATTAATATATATTAAAAATAAAAGGCATCCTATTACGCTTCCTTGAGGGATTGAGGCGTTAATTGTTTTACTATGTGATCGGATTTGTTTAATTTCATTATTTTTATGGTCAAAGTATTCTAGTTCTACTAATTGTTCCCTATTCTTTAGATAGGACGTTAGCCATTCGTGAGCCTTTCCGCGTATACCTATTCCGTATAATTTGTTTAGCAATATCCCAAATTGTACTTTGTCGTAGGCTTTAGTCATATCTAATAATAATCCAACAGCGTATTTCTTGTTATTTATAATGTTAAGTGCTCCTTGGATATACTTGTAGACTGCCAGAGTTGTGGAACGGTTTTTTCGAAAGCCATTCTGGCAGTCATTAAAAATATTATATTTTTCACAAAACGTATAAATACGGTCACACATAGCTTTCTCAAAGATTTTTGAGGCTGAGGGTAAGAGAGCTATGGGAAGATAGTTGTTAGGATCTGTTTTCGCTTTTTTTTTGTGGATTGGTTTTATTACAGATATTTTTAATAAATCAGGGAAGATACCTTCTTCAAATGACTGGTTGAGTAGCAGATAAAACGGTAACGTGAGTTCATCTGCACATTGTTTTAGAAGCGTTGGTGGTATTTCGTCAATCCCGTGACTATTTTTATTTTTCAGGTTTTTTATTAATTTGTTTACTTCCCAAGCGTCTATTGGGCCAAGAAACATCGTGTTCTGTGTGGGATTTAGTACAGAGGTGGTACCCGGTGTGCTACCAGAAGAATTTAGAAGGTATTTTAGCTATTTCTCTTTTTTTGTTCAGATTTAAATAAGTCTCTGAAACAAACTGTAGTTTGGAACTTTGAACTCAACCCGATAACAGTGTTCCGTACCTCAAAAGGAAAAACAGAATCCTATAGGATCCCTTCGTTGTCCGTCTGTCTGTTTGTCAAGATATAAAGGATATCAGGAACCCGTAGAGGTATTAAGTTGAAAATAAACATCAAATGGGGTATGAAGCTCTAAAAAAATTAAGGTTTTAAGTCAACGCAATAATAAATATGGCCATTTATGCAACATATTTTGATACACGCAAATAAATCAAACCTTTTAGGGTAGTTCCCGTTGACCTAGAATCATGAACTTTGGCAAGAAGCAAGGTCTCAAAGCACAAGTAAAGGAAAATCGTTAATTTGCAATTTTATCACATAAAACATAACTGGCGAAATGTGGGTGTACTACAGGTACACCTCTGCCCAACCCTTCGGGGGTTTCCCCGAAGGGGTGATGAAGGAAGAGGGGTGGGAAGGCGTGATGTTATGTTATCTTTATGTTTATCACATAAAAAAATGCGATTATAAACCAACATTTGCAGTTGGAGAATTGACCGTGACGTATATCGATTTATGGGAGAACACTTTTTGAAATACAAAGTTAAGTTTAATTCTTTGTAGTTTAAAAATAAATTCATACCAACTACGGAACCCTTCATTTTGCGTAGTCCGACACGCACTTAGCCGGTTTTTTTTTTTTAATAGGTATTGTACCCTGACATAAATGGTTAGAACTAACTTCTCCCTAATGGGGCCGAAAGGATCTTGAGTGGCGACCGCGTACCGGAAGACGTAGCGTTGGAAGGCGTCCTACAAGGTGGACCTATGACCCTGTGAAGGCTGCAGGAATCCGCTGGATGCGGGAAGCACAAAACCGGTCGAAGTGGCGGTGCTTGGGGGAGGCCTATGTCCAGCAGTGGACGTCTTTCGGCTGAAATTATGATGATGATGATGAACTTCTCCCGCTCTGGGCGGAGCGGGAGGGTGCGTCAGACTCTGACTGACTAAAAACCGTGTTCCTTCCGTTGCCTATGTTGCCAGGGGCCTCGGTAACCCTTTTGTACTTAGCCGGTTTTTTTTTTTTTAATAGGTATTGTACCCTGACATAAATGGTTAGGCAGATTGATTGGGTTATGGTCCTAGAATGAGGGGTTTGTGGCTAAGTAATAACAGCCGCACGGATCGATCGATCAGGTGAAGCTACTTACCGCGGTTGGTCCGTGGATGGGTAACCATCTTTACATACCAAGACCCCTCCGTGCCTCGGAAAGCAAAAGAAAGAAAGAAAGTCGCTCTATGTAAAATACTGGTATTCAGATGTATCCGGTAACACTGGAAGCTGACCCCAACATAGTTGGGGAAAGGCTAGGCAGATGATGATGGTCCTAGAATGAACATACGAAACCGGAAAAAACTTAAATATATTAGGTACAGTAATAATCTCACCTGATTATCAGCTAGGTATTATTTTCGTAAACACTTCATCCAATCCGAATAGTTATTTCACTAAGCACATACCTGTGAACAATAAGAAAAAAATATGTTTAGAAAAAAAATGGGTATTCACGGAGGCTGCTGACAGAAATTAAAACTTAGAACTTTAGAAAAACATAATATGCGAACACAGTAGCCTCCTTTTTGCCCCTTTTTGGAGGAAGTACCCCTCCAATCAAAACATTAAGACGACGAAAAAAAAAATTTTGTCGTAAAATCTGTATACCAAGTTTAGTCAAAATCGTTTGTAAAATACGACCTGTACAGGAGTACCAACAAACTGACAGAGGAAAACAAATTTTACCAGACTTGTAGCAGAGAGGCTTCGCTCGCTTGGTCAATAATAATAATAATAATCTTTATTACACAAGAAAGAGTTTACAAAACAGTGTGAAGTCCCTGACTCCTGTACTAGGTGGTAGACCTGCGTTACAAGAGACAGTCAATAATGTAATCACGGGACAGAGGAAACGTTTAGGATGCCTTTACCTTGACCTATAAGTAACCTTACGCAAATTAATTAATAAGCAAATTGTATACCACCTTAAATTGTTTGGATATTCAAATCACAACTGCCAATCTGTAACAGTTGTATGAAATGACTATAATACGGCAAATTGACGTGGGTATCAGCTTGGTTGACAGTTAATTTCCCTGGTTATCTATCCATTGGTTTTTTGCCTACTACGCTTTGGAATGGCCAAATAACTTCATCTTTCTAACTGATCCCACCCCTTGAGAATTCAAAAGTGCCTGTAACTGGTTTAATTGAAATGTTTAATTAATGCTTTGGTTTGATTTTAATGCTTTGAGTTTGTGATTGCGATACAGCTATAGGCGCTGGAAGCGGGGTGCAAGAGGGTGCACTTGCATCTCACTGGCTTCAAAATAAAATATAGGTGTTAAAACATTCCTAACTATTAAAATATCTGGAAACGCCTAATACAATAATAGAGAACTTAACCTATTCGAGGCGAGATCCTAAAATGTTCCGCTCAATTCTAAAGCTTCTGTGCATTCGTCGATGAAGTACCGAACTCCTATTTCCGAAAATCTGATCAACCCTAGGCGGGGAGCTAACATTATCGAGCCTGCTTCGCTCGCTCTTGCATCTTACTCCTATCTTAAATCTTAAACTTCTTTGTATAAAAGCTCGTGCAGACTAGCGCGATATCGCGGGTGCGAAAGGCAGCAATATACCTGACGCGCCCGCGATATCGCCTCAGTCTGCACGAGCCTTAAATCGACACAGCTATGTAGTCCTCTTTCTGTATGAAAGGACAAAATAAAACCTATCCCAATCGAGACGGATGTAAAGTTATTAAGCTCGTTTTGCTCGCTCTTGCATCCTATATAATCAGCCTATACTGTTCCCACTGCTGGGACACAGGCCTCCTCTCTGTGAGGGGGAGCGGGCCGTAATCCACCACGCGGGCCCAGTGCGGGTTGGTAGATGTCACATGTCTTTGAATTTTTGGTTCTAGGACATGCTGGTTTCGTCACGATGTTTTCCTTCAACGTTTTGAGAGCAGTGGTGATGAAATCATTTGTACGTACACAAACGTTTGAACCTACGACCTATAACTCGTAAAGTCACGGCCGTTACCACTGGTTCTTACATTCTCTTAATTGTTACGCTTTCCTTCATAGGACGACAGATTTACTCCTTGTATGAATGGAGAAACGATAAATTAACATATCCGAAGTGAACTGTAAAAATGATCGAGTTTCGTGGAGCTGAAGATGCACCCCCTGAAAATCAAGTTGCCGGCGCCCATGGATACAGCATAATATAATAGGAACCTTAATACCTAGAAGACAGAAAAAGAAAGAAAAATTGTTTAAACTGCACAAACAAGACACACATTACAAAAGAACGCGTGTCGAGGTTTCTGTACAATGAATATGTTATCTCACATTTTAATTATTTATTTATTAAAACTTTATGCACAAGTAAAAAAAAATACCGTACAAAGGCGGACTTAAGGCGCTGACAAGACCTAATTGACCAAATTAGGCTTCCCTTAAGAAAAAAAAAATGCCAAATCTGTATAGTTTGTGGTAGCGGAAAAAATATATGTTAATTTTGAACATATTTCCCAGAACTTGGTTGTTACTAAAACACGTTTTGAAAAAAAATCTCGATATAAACTAACGTTAAACTAACATTGAGTTCTAATCCAAAATGTCTGCATTACATACGCTATGTATTTTGATATTTAATGCAAATGATGATTTTGATGTTTAATGCATTTTATTTAATGCGCTACGTATTTAATTATTAACAAAAGCGTCTTATTTGAATGCAGAACTTGGTTGTTTTTTATTTTCGATTACTCAAATCAATTTTGAGTAAATAGATAATTGCTTCATATTTTGCAATAAATTACAAGCGTTGTGTCATCGCGCATCTCTTACTTTTATATCCAATCCGACAGTGACCGCGGTGTAGGTGTTGTCACCGTCTTAATACCTGAGGCATTTTCTACCAGTCAACCTTAGGGTAATGCAGAGAAGACACGTGGTAGGTGCAACTTAAGGGAAAGATAACACGAAAATATCTATACAATACAAGAATAGATACGTAGATACATACTTATGAACAGAATAAAACTTTGTCAGGAGAAATAACGATCAGTAGAGGAGAAAACAAATCCAGCAAAATATCAGCGCTGGGATGTTTCTGCCAACTTCTTACATAAGTTCACGTGCCTTCAGTTTAAAAGACAACCAAAATTATCCCGAGATAATAATTTATCCCAAGAACAAACTTAACATTGTAGTTGAAAAACATGTTATCCTGTACATTCTAACTGAAAATGTAAGTTCGTACGCACAATATTGAGATATTTACCGTGTTATTTTAACACTATAGACTGCTTATAGGTTTTCCTGTAATCTTTAAGTTTAGAACTATTTTACGTATATTTTTTTCAAAATTTTTGGCTCAGTAGTTTCGGAGATACAAGTACTCGTAAAAGGGCGGAATGGTCATTTTCATATAATTTCTTATATAAATTTAAAGGTATTTATAAAAAAAATATAAAACAAATAATTATATTTGAGACTCTCACAATGAGCCCTTTCATTTGATATCTCACACGGTACAGTTAAAGTTGTTTTTTTTTTTTTATTTTATTAATTTGACTCTCAATAGTGACCATCACATTCAGAATTCATTTATTTAATTTGACCACCAATAGTGACCATCACATTAAGAATTCATTTATTTAATTTGACCACCAACAGTGAGCATCACATTCAGAATTCATTTATTTACGTTACATATCCGTGTTTGAGTCACAGAAACTCATATGTGTACCAAGTTTCAACTTAATTAGTCCAGTAGACTCGGAGCAAATTGACCGTGACAGACAGACAGACTGACAGGCACACGAGTAATTCTATTAGGGTTCCGATTTTTCCTCTTGAGGTACGAAACCCTAAAAACAGACAAAATACATACTCTAATACAAAGTATCCAAAAATATACTTGTACATATTATTATTACCTCTACTAACACAAGATGGTACAACCCTAAAGTACCGATACTCAAACATACTTCTAACCCGAAGCCATCCTTCTCTAATACAGACAATTTATTGCCTTCACACTGCTGACATTCGAGCTCTTGATGTATTAACGTGTAGTTTAGAGAACGTTCTAGAAACAGGTATTTTAGACTTATTGCTTGGGTACTGAGGGCGGGTGACAAATACGACGCAATGCGATATTGTGAAAGGTAATGCGGTCACGCGTCGTTGGCGTTCCTGCCATACTAAAGTATTCGTCTGATAAGTCCCTGGTTAATAATATTAGTCCAAATATGTTTTTACGATAATTACAATTAATATCTACCAGAGCCATGCCCCTATCCCTGTCTCGCGAAGGAGGAGGCGGGACGGTTGAGGGAAAGGCAAATTTCGCTCCTTCTCGCCCCTAGCCGCCGCAGGAGACGCCCTGGGTGTCGGGAATCCCGGGCGGATTTCTGGCCACCGTAGAAGCGGGCTTTGGACAGTGAGCAATGGGTAGCTCACCAGGCAAGGACCAGCCCCGGGTCGACTTTGGCTTTCGGGCTTCGGCTTTGTGTTCCACGCGCGCCTTAAAGAGATGTCGTCAGCACTAGTGTGCCCTACACTTGTGCTGACGAGATCTCTTTAAGGCGAGCGGGAAGTTATCAAATAACTTCTCCCGCTCTGGGCGGAGCGGGTGGGTGTGTCAGATTCTTACTGACTAAAACCCACCCGTTTTCCTTCCTTTGCCAGTGTTGCCAGGGGCCTCGGTAACTCTTTCGGACTTTCCTGCGACCCCGGCAGGTATCGGCCCTAGTGGACCCCTACAGTTGTGCTGACATCTCTTTGAGGTGCGCGTGGAACACAACGCGCCGTCGACCCGGGCCTGATCCTTATCGGACGGCGAGGTACCCATTGCTCACCGTCCGCAAGCCCGCACCTACCTTGGCCGGAAATCCGCCTGGGATTCCCGACGCCCAGGGCATCTCCTGCGGCGGCTAGGGGCGTGAGGGCGCCAAATTTTCCTCTCCCTCGTCCGTCAGGCCTCCTCCTTCGCAAGCATTATTACTGTTTCGCAGAAGGAGGTGTCGGCTGCCCATGCCCTCTCGCTCCGTACCAGGGCCGGACGTGAGACATCGCCTGTACGAGAATATCTGCGTCTATTGCGTTGTACATATTTTGTCGGAAAAACCACCAATTTTTTTTTTATTTATTCAAGTTTTTACAGTACATCATTACAGTATTTTTATCTCACGAAACGACGCGCGCTTTACTTGTGGTCACCAAGTATACAGACACCCTGTGAATGTGTGTGTAAGCGCAGGAGCTCTCGGTACCGTCCGAGACAATGGCGAAGTCGGAAGTGTGTGTGTGCGTATGTGTGTTAAGTGCTGTCGCTACTCATCTTCACGCACACGTTCATAATGTGTTTGTACACGTAGTGAACTGATTTTTTTTTTTTTTATGGGGACTTGCTTACTTATGGGTCACCGAGTCCCCTGGCAACACAGGCAACAGGAAGGAATACGGGTGGGTTTTAGTCAGTAAGAGTCTGACACACCCTCCCGCTCCGCCCAGAGCGGGAGAAGTTATTTGATGATTTCCCACTCTCAAAAAAAAAAAAAAAGGGGGCTTGCTGCATGAGTCACGATACTTAAGTAAAGCTGCCCACTGCAAAGTCAAGTCAGCCACATGACCACTGTCCGACCAATAATTTTATTTTACTGGGAACTTCTTTAGCTATGTCCTTGTACCGATACGAAAGAAGAAACAAGTCGAGAGGTGTCATGGCATACCCGGTTGGAACGAAGTTACTTTCAATGTGTATTATATATTTAACCTTTTGACCGCCACAGTCATGTATAGTTGACAAACTAAAATGTGCCCAGCACGCCACGGTAACGACTACATGACATATTTTAAGGAATAATTCGAAATTTGGCGTCGTGGGCACGATTTTGCTTTTTTGATGTGGCGGTCAAAGGGTTAATAACAGGCACAACGAAATAAATTAACAACTTTTAAAAGTACTTTATTAACTAAACGAAGTAAATAAATTGGCAGTCATGGGGACTGCCGACAGAAATGAAAACTGAAAACTATAAAATAACATAAATGCATAATTAGCCTTTTTTTTGTTTGGCTGGGAAATCATCAAATAACTTCTCCCGCTCTGGGCGGAGCGGGAGGGTGTGTCCGACTCTTACTGTCTAAAACCCACCCGTATTCCTTCCGTTGCCTGTGTTGCCTGGGGCCTTGGTAACCCTTTAGTACCTTCTCGCGACCCCGGCGGGCATCGGCACTAGTGGACCCCTATATTTGTGCTGACGACATCTCTTTGAGGCGCGCGTGGAATACAACGCGCCGTCGACCCGGGCCTGGTCCTTACCGGACGGTGAGCTACCCATTGCTCACCGTCTGCAAGCCCGCGCCTACGGTGGCCGGAAATCCGCCCAGGAATCCCGACGCCCAGGTCGTCTCCTGCGATGGCTAGGGGCGAGAGGGCGCGAAATTTGACTTTCCCTCAATCATCCCGCCTCCTCCTTCGCGAGCATTACTGCTTCGCAGAAGGAGATGCATAAATTAGCCTATAATGTTTCCACAGCTGCTGGGACACATGCCTCCTCTCTGTGAGAGGGAATAACATATATTAATATATACATATACAGGGCGTCCCATGACTTTGCCACATGAAGGGAAAGTACCTTAGATATTGTAGATAGAAATAAAATACTGAATGAAGACTTTATTTTTACTTTAAAAACAATACGTTCCCGGTCCAGACATGCGTTTATTTAAATTTCTTTGAATGCAGTTCGTATTGTTTTTAAAATAAAAGTTAAGTCTTCATTCAGTAAATTTTTCTATCTACAGTATTTAAGGTACTTTCCGTCCATGTGGCAAAGTCCTGGGACGCCCTATATAAATGTAAGGTGACTGTTAATGAAAAAATCTCGTGACTTTACAATCTACATTTATATTACTTGAGTGCTAGCCGTTTCTCAGAAATAATCAGTAAAAATGCATGTGTACACAGGTCGCGGCGCGTCGCCAGTCTGGCGAACACGTCACATTAGAGTGTCGGTGACGGGAGCAAGACGGTGACGCTAAGCTAACCCATAAGTTTTGCTGCTACCAAACATTGCTCAACGCGGCTAAAGAACTTTTCACTAGAAACATAATACACTACAGCAAAAGTGTCGTGATGGTCAAAATGTTACACTTTTTTCGGTCTATCTCTCATTCACCAAATGTAAAAAGTATAACGTGAAACATGGAACTTCGTTCGGCGGGGCATCAGACTTAAACTGTGTGTTTATCAGCGTAGGTAACCAAGCTTGCAGACTATGATCATATTAGTGACAGACGGATGATTCGACACGTACACACTATCATGTCTAGCAAAATATAAAGCAGACGAATATAAGAATGTTTCCTTCCATAACTCGATAAGGTGACGTCTACAAGATCAAATTACTGGTTTTCTTGTGTCGGCCCTTTGTACACACACGTTTTTCTTGCCGTAAGTTTCACGATGTGTAGGCACGGTCGTCAGTGGTGTATTGGATCACTATGGAAGCTTCTTGACGGACACGTTTTTTCTACTGCGCAGTTTATTCGCCGTGAGTAGCACGGTCATCAGTGTTGCACGGATCATAATGATGGTCTTTTTTTTTTTTTTTGAGGGTGGGAAATCATCAAATAACTTCTCCCGCTCTGGGCGGAGCGGGAGGGTGTGTCAGACTCTTACTGACTAAAACCCACCCGTATTCCTTCCTGTTGCCTGTGTTGCGGGGGCCTCGGTGACCCATAAGTACCTTCCCGCGACCCCGATAATGATGGTCTGGCATTTTGAGTACTTTATGCGGCCTACCCATATGTCCTTTTCCTGGTATTGTTCGTCGAGGCGTTCAAATCAAATCAAAATATTTTTATTTCACATAAACCTACATGGGCACTTATGAAACGTCAGAAGCTAGCTTCTGACGTTTCATAAGTGCCCAACGACCATGGACAAGGACTATTGGAACCGTGCACCTAGGTCCACGGTTCCAATAGGTCGTTTCCTATGGAGAGGAGCCGGCAAGAAACTCCACGGTTACTCTTTTAAAAATAATTGGCTTTTACAACGTTTTCAAATTACAGTGTTAATAGGTATGGGAGGTGAGCAATGGGTAGCTCACCGTCCGGTAAGGACCAGGCTCGAGTCGACGGCGCGTTGTATTCCACGCGCGTCTCAAAGAGATGTCGTCAGCACGAAGGTCCACTAGGGCCGATGCCTGCCGGAGTCACGGGAAGGTACTAAAGGGTCACCGAGGCCCCTGGCAACACCGGCAACAGGAAGGAATACGGGTGGGTTTAAGTCAGTAAGAGTCTGACACACCCTCCCGCTCCGCCCAGAGCGGGAGAAGTTATTTGAAGTTTTCCCACCCAAAAAAAAAAAAGGTATGGGAGGACAGTGTAGGCCTGTCGAGAAGTACTTAACAAAAAAAAAAGAAAAGAAAAAGGTCTACAAAAGATAGTCTATTAAGCCTACAACGTTCTCACATTCACAACGTATACAATTATCCATGTAAAATAATAATAAAATAATAAAAATAAAAACCTATTTAAACCAAATGACATGTTTGCCATTACAACAAGTCTGAAATCAAAATTTTAGGTATATAATATCAAATAATGAAAATATAATGTCAAAAAGTATGTCTAAAAATAATAATAATGATCATCGTAATTTCGGAGCAGTTAATAGACATTTACATAGTTATGCCGTTTCTGATGTACCAGGGAAGCCACATGTGCAGAAGGAATTATTGCCAAACTTCCTTGTCTTCAACGTAGTCTTTAATCTTATAATATGCGTTTTTGATAAGGATACGTTTGATGTGGGTTTTGAACTTTCCATCGCTAAGTTCTGTAACTGACTTTGGCAACTTGTTATAAAAGCGGATACTGTACTTTGAGCTCCGTAAGTCCTGAGTTGAGCTACACGATTACTGACAAATGCTTGCACTGACTGGATAGGTCCACTAAAATTTGTGTGGTTCTTTCCTCAAAAGGCTATTTCAGACATGGATCTACGTGGTCCTCACATGATCTGACCAATATTATGTCTTTATTGTTTATGCTTCTCATTTCAGGCTAGGTGGAGCGACGATCTTTACAAATTTACTGGTAACTAGATGAGAGTTGGCGTGAATCGACATGAATAACTTGCAATTAGACTACTGTAGACTGATGATGAGACATCGATATCCATAACATTTGTGAAGTTTCTCTAGTTAACTCTATTTAATTTGGCGCTGTATATAATGACATAATGCAACATTCATTTGCCGCCACAGCTGTAAAGATATAGCGACTTGGAGAAAAAAGAAAACGTATTTCCCTACCGCAAAGTGAATACAGAAGAGACTGAGAAATCAATTAATTCAATTCATTGAATTCAGCGCCACCAATTTTCCGTCTTTACATCATTAACAATTCTTACATATTAAAAGTTGGTCTTGTGGTTGCAAGCACTACTGCTTAGTATGAGGTCCTGAGTTCAATTCCCAGTTCGGGCAAAGTATTATTGGGTCTTCCATCAGGTTTTTTTCAGTAGCAGCCCGGAGTCTGGATTTGTGCCAGTTCGATGGCAATAGGCTCGCCCCCTATTGCATGGGACTTATACATAACTGGTGAAATGCGGATGTACTTACCTATAGTACATACGAATTTCGCCAGTTAGGCAGAGGTGTACCTACACCTCTGCCTAACTCTTCGAGGAGTACAGCCATAATGTTTATGTGTAAAAAACTGTCAAACCAGGAAGAAATTTTAACACCGTCGCGTCACTTTGAAAGCCACCAGACCTCTAAAATCCTATCTGAAACCAACCTGTGTTTATTCCAAATCCACAAATTTAAAAACCATTACCTAAGGTGTTGTATATCAAATATTTGTCCCCATCTTAAAAAGGTTGACAAGTGTGCCACCCTCAAATTCACTTTCTGTGTAACTGAAAACGCCTTTCAGAGGTACGGTACCCCGATTTATAAAAGCTGATTTTATTATTACACCCGACGATGGCTTAAAAAGGATCCAGGGTGACGGATTTCTATCCATTTCTTGGGTTCACGAATGTTAAGTGTGCAATGGATTTTTCATGATATATTTTTGGGTAGGTATGTCGTGGAATAAGGATAGTTCTTTGTGTTTCTTTGAGTTCAGAGAGAGAAGGTTTTTTTATATTATCCAACATATTTAGTCCTTTGGATCTTGTGAAGTTGATGCTTCCTTTGATGTACATAGTATCCCCTTGAATTATCTTTTCTAGTCGAGTTGGTTTCGAATGTGTAATATATTCAACGAAGTATTGAAGAATAAAACTCATTATTGCATAAAGAATCCAGTATCAAGAAAATGTTACAAACAAAATGGTGCCGATTCCCTTGTTCACAAACTAAACTAAATGTAAGTTCAGTGCATCTTTTTCTTTCTATTTCATTAAGAAAAGGACAGAAGATAAATTTTAGTTTAGTCCTGTCAAATTAATCAGCGCTTGACGTAAATTGACGTAATTTTAGTAGCTAAGTTTTTAATCACGTCTAAACTTGTATGGAGTAGTGACAGGCGCTGATTAATTTGACAGGACTAAACTAAAATTTACCTTCTGTGAAAAACCATGTTTGGTTTTTCATGGAAAACTTGAAGTACAGCAGCACTCAATTAATCAATCTGCCGAGCCTTTTCCCAACTATGTGGGGGTCGGCTACCAGTCTATCCGGATGCAGCTGAATAACAGTATTTTACATGGAGCGACTGCCTATCTCACCTCCACAACCCAGTTACTGGGTACCTTTTGGTAAGACTGGTTGTCAAATTTTTGGGCTTCTAAAGTACAGCAGCAAATACAGCTATTCAAAATTTGGCCGTCAGCAAAGTTAAAGCTTCTATAGTTGAGCTGCGTGACTACTGGCAAATGCGTCCACTGACGGGACAGCTCCAATCAATCTGTGTGGTTCTTTCATCAAAAGACCATTACAGACACCAATCTACATGGTCTTCACATGATCTGACCAAGATTATGTCTGGACTTTAAAAGAGACTGTGACCTCTTTTTTTTTGGGTGGGAAATTATCAAATAACTTCTCCCGCTCTGGGCGGAGTGGGTGTGTCAGACTCTTACTGACTAAAACCCACCCGTGTTCCTTCCGTTGCTTGTGTTGCCAGGGGCCTCGGTATCCCTTTCGGACTTTCTCAAGACCTCGGCAGGCTGACTGAGACTGTGACCTCTGAGTTTGTTTCAGACTTTTTTCTCAGAGGTTATCTCATAGAAAACGCCTCATCTAGTTTATAAAAGAAAATGATTGACGTGTAAAAGTGTTTGTAGCAGAAATAAAATCATTTATCATTTATCTATAGATTATGGCAAGACTATTGATTTGGTTAAAAAAGTCAAACATATTTTTGGGACAAACATTAAATACAAAAATATCATTACCGCTGACCAAGCTTGGAACCCCCAGCTACAATTCAACCCCTTAGCAATAAAAATAACAATTTCAAATCTTCAAACCGTTGTCTCTGGCAGTCGGCAATAAAGCCGGCTCGCAACCGGAAGCCATCGGCGCGGGACCGGCAGTGACGACATAAATAACGGGCCGCTTAAGGCTGTTGTTGGTTACATTATGGTTCTAGTTACGGTTGCTATTTTTTGTTTTTGTTTTTGTTGTTGAGAAAAAAAGGATGGTTTTGTTTTGTAATCGGATAAATATCACAATTATTGGTTGGTTGTGGAGTCATAGTTGCGTATGGATTTATTATTTTAAATGACACTATTTTTTTTTTAACTTTCTAGGAATATTTATTTTAGAAGTAAGTTTGTATGTATGTATGTTAGTGAGCAGTGGTGGCCCAGTGGTAACGACCGCGACTTACGAGTTGTAGGTCGTAGGTACGAACCCAGGCGCTTTACTTTGTGTAAATTATTTCATCACCACTGCTCTCAAAACAGTGAAGGAAAACATCGTGAGGAAACCGGCATGTCTTAGAACCAAAAATTCGAAGACATGTGACATCTACCAAACCGCACTGGGCCCGCGTGGTGGATTACGGCCCACTCCCTCTCACAGAGAAGAGGCCTGTGTCCTAGCAGTGGGAACATTATAGGCTGATTATGATGACGTGTGTATATTCCCATATTATTTGTTGTGTAAATTGTTTCGATTTTATGTATTCCATTTTCGCTTCTACTCTTACACACGGTGTCTACATCTCTGTATCTACTGTCCTATCGCAGGTACGCTGGATGAGATTTCTTTTAGAAATAAGCATCACCTTTGTACGTATTTTTCTGTTCTGTTCTTATTTTCTGTTTATGTCTGTGTGTAAATAAATGGATAAATAAATAAATACATAAATTAATAAGAGATTATTGTCTTCTCAGTCATTCAGAAAAAAAACTAATTGTAGGCTTTCAGATGGCAAACAATTAGCAGGTGGCCCACTCGATGGTAGGTGGTCGCCGATTAGGTACTTACCTACATCATGCAACAGCATGGACAACGCCGGTGCCTGGCCTTACACCGATACCCATAGCTCCCTTCAACTAACACGTAGCTTGGCCTTAGAAGTAGGTACACTGTATACAGGTAAACTTTCCGGGAAATCCCCTTTTATCTTCCAAAATTGTATGAAACATGTAACATAATGTAAAAAGTTACCAAAATAAAATCCCTCGGCGCAAACTAAGTACCTATCAAGGCAATCGTGTTATCTACAACATTCTAAAAGCATTTCAGAACAAAATCCTTTCAAACAGTTAAAAATATTATTCGATTGAACTAATCTGGCCTAAAAACGCAGACATTAGTATTTCCCCAAAGTATGACTACTTACAATTATCTTAATGGCAACTCGTTGAACAAAAGTCTGCTGAGATTAAGTCTATAAGTGCAATTATAACAAGTTGTCCTTAGAGCTTTTTCCTCAGCCTGGAATAGGGTTGAAGCCTGGGTGTAAAAAAAAAAAGAAATCCTATTTAGTCCGTCAGTCAGATAATAAAAAAATATTAGACACGTATTTTTTGCTTTAGCATATTAATAAAAAATACTTAGTTAAAACGCATTAAAATGGGGATCGGGGCCTCGCTACGTTACAATTCAGTATTAACATCTAGCAAGGCGTGAAATGACGTCACCGTCATTTCACATTTTAACTCAATGTATCGCCGTTATCTTTCGATTACGTAAAAAAACACGTGTCCATTTTTTTAAATAATCTTAGTATCTGGCGGGCAAAAAAATTGTCAGCATCCCTATTATCCCAGTGCTGGGCAAAGGACACGTTACGAAGAGAGAAAAAAAATCGGTATTTTTCACTACGCTTGCACCAAAAATCCCTGAATACATTTAGCTCTAAACAAATTAGAACATCAAATTATAAATGATAAATGATTTTTATTTCTGTAAGTAGGTTTGTACAAACATCGATCTCCTTCTGTCAATCTTTTGAAATTGACAGAGACAGAATGATGTTTTTGTTTACTGTTAAGAGATTTTTCATTTACAGTGAATACTTAAATACATTATACATTATTATATTATACAAATACATTATCTTCACATACCAAAACCACTCCGTGCTTCGGAAAGCACGCTAAGCAGTTGGTCCCGACTTTCATTTGTAGATTTTTGACAGTCGTTTGACGGGTCGTTAGTCTAACAACCAGTCTTACCAAGCGGTATCCTGTTACCCAGTAGCTGGGTCGTAAAGGTCAGATAGGCAGTTGCTCCATGTAAAATACTGGTATTCAGCTACATCCGGTAAGACTGGAGGTCGACACAAACAGTGGGAAAGGCTAGGCAAATGATGATGACATTATACATATGAATTAAGTTTTAAACACGTCGAGTGCTAAATGTATTTAGTGATTTGTGTAAGAAGTTTTTCTTTACCATCTTTGTACCTAATACTAGCAAATCTCTTTGTGAGGGATCTCGGGTGGCCATACCTATTTTTATTTTATTTGAAAGGTACACCAACGACCTATTCACTAAAAACATTAACATAATAAAAAAGATACTTAGGCATTGAATTATGGTGAATTAGTCACTTACAGGCGTACACAGCACTAAAATAGCTTCTTAAATATACGTTTTATCAAGGTTTTTTACTCGTAGTGAGGATAGAAAAAATAATTACAAACAAACAATAAAACATTAAGTAAAAAACAAAATCATAATCGAAATTAGAATAAAAAATTAAAATCAAAATCAAAAATATAATTTTAGAATAAAAATTAAAATACATTATGATTCAAATTAAAATTCAAAATAAAGAATAAAATTGAAATTCAAAATTCGAAACTGTAGAACGCGCTAACGAGTGCATTAAGAGAACATTCCATAATTGTTAAAGTGTTGGCATATTTGACAGAAACCAAATAAATTAAATAGTAAAGAATATTGCCCGCAAAACAGTGTTGCTGAAGTCAGTACTCTACATTACCTGACCCCTGTTACAAAGAAGAAGAATGGAAGAGGGGTCGGGTTGTTCGGATCTCTGATTACTAACGTGAGACATTGCAGCTTTGTTTCTGGTGTGGAAGCACCTGCGATGCCTTCGTTTTTGCAAACGTAGTTAGGAGCCAGTGACCACCACCAGGTGGGGCCGCCTGTTTCCCTTCCAAAAGCATAAAAAGTCAGTATAAACACGACCGCTTTTTGGGAAAACTAAATTGATCCTCTAAAACTTTTTAACGCCTTAATGATGATCGCCTTTTTTTTACTCAATATGTTTTTCAAATCTATCTGTATTGGTAATGTTGGTTGAAGTAACTAAACTAATCCCGATCAAATTAATGGGTTAGGTTAGGATAGAACCGTGACCGACCACGCGGGAGCAGAGTGAGCGAAGCGAGCGGTGCTAAAAGAGCAACCGACAAGCTCTACATCCAAGTTAGACGCAGTTACTAGATCATCAGTGAATATAAAAAGACTATCGATTAGTAGTTTTAGGAAATCAAAATGGGACTAGCTGTTTCCCGCGACTTCGTTTGTGATCCAGGTTGAAAAGTAGCCTATATCCTTCTCCGAGTCATGGTCTACCCATGTGCCAAATTTCATAAAAATCCGTTCGGCCGTTTTAGCGTGAAAGCTTGACAAACAAACAAACAACAAACTAACTCACTTTCGAATTTATAATATTAGGATAGGATAATTAAGATTTAAAAATACCTGCCACAGCTCATTGTAGAGGTCTATGAAAACGCCCATATTCAGCAGGTTGACATGATACATGAATATTGTATGAACTGAAGGGTTTATGATAAACGTGAGGTGTCAACTGTCAATACACCTGCCGTTAAGTAGATTAGTGATCCTTCGGGTCTTGTTAGTAAAATGTAGGGGCGTAGCCTTTGGCTTAGGATGGTCAAATATTGAGGTATTATTTATTCTTTGAGGTTTAGATGACTTGTAGTTTAAACATTTTTTTATTCGTTTCTCCATCACTGACATCAGTAATGTATTTAGGAGTGATGTTTATTGTTTTAAACATCGCTCTTTTAGACATTACTGACGAAGGCGGGACGGTTGAGGGAAAGGCAAATTTCGAGCCCTCTCGCCTCTAGCTGCCGCAGGAAACGCCCTGGGTGTAGGGAATCCCGGGCGAATTTCCGGCCATCGTAGGCGCGGGTTTGCGGTTGGTGAGCAATAGGTAGCTCGCCATCCGATAAGGACCAGGCCCGGGTCAACGGCGCGTTGTGTTCCACGCGTGCCTCAAAGAGATGTAGTCAGCACAAGTGTAGGGGTCCACTAGGGCCGATGCCTGCCGGGGTCGCGAGAAAGTCGGAAAGGGTTACCGAGGCCTCTGGCAACACAGGCAACGGAAGGAATACGGGTGGGTTTTAGTCAGTAAGAGTCTGTTATACGCTTCCGTTCTACCCAGAGCGGGAGAAGTTATTTGATAATTTCCCACCCAAAAAACCACTTTACTGACACCGGTCAAAGTAGCACGAGAACCGTAGAGAAGCGTTTTGTCGACGGACGAGTAGACAAAAATGACGTTTCCGTGTAGACAGTTGACAGTTTTCTACCGAGAAATGTAGACAAGCGATTTCTATTCTACAGTACCTAGAGTAGAAATTGACAGTGTCATGCTAAGCCTGGTGGAGTTATAGTTAATATAAGTCTGAAATTGCCAACCCGTCTTGAGCAAGCGTGGTCATCAATGCTCGTGCCTTCTGTGTATGAGAAGAGGCCTCTGCCCAGCAGTGGGCAGGACTAGGCTGGTATTATTATACACTCTATTATTATTATACACTATATTATTATTATACACTCTATTATTTGAAATTGATATAAAGAAAGAAAAAAAGAAAGAAAAATTGTTTATTCTGCACAAACAAAACGCACATTACAAAAATTTACGTAAACTAAACACATATACAAAGTAGCTAAAAGCCTCGTAATCAATCCATTTTAGTTTGACAATCCTGTCGATTATGTAATATTTACTCTGTGTTGCGACACTGGCAGATGACAACCAATGACATAACATACAATCATAACAAAAACAGAATGACGATTACAGAGAGAGGAAATAACTACTATTATAACAAATAAACAACTATAGCTAGAACAATTAAACCGCGCGTCGCATCTGTGCAAGAAAAGGTCGTTGCTCAGCGAAATGCTGTGACTTCGGACAAGCCTATCGTCAACAGCGCTGATTTTCAGCAATTACCTACTTGTCGAATGACGTAATGACGTCCCCTGTGTGAAGTAATAAATCAGGTAAGTGAAAATTTTCCACAGAAATATTTGTGATTCAAGCTGAATAAAGTATGTGTTTATATATATAAATAATAAATATATATCTGTAACAATGCGTAACTTTAAAAAATAAAAAGATACATCATAAACTAAGACTATAATACAATGAAAAATAATAAGAATAAGTACTAAGTAAGTAATTTAATTACTCAAGGCGTTGAGTTAAGTGTGGTGCGTATTTATGCTATTTTATAATTATAGTAACAATATATTAGGCAATAAGCAAGCATGGTGATCAATGCTCGTTCTTATTGGGGTTCCGTACATCAAAAGGAAAACACAGAACCCTTATAAAATCACTCGTGTGTCCGTCTGTCACAGCAAATTTGCTGCGAATCTACGGGACCGATTAAGTTGAAATTTGGTACACATATGAATTTCTGAAACCCAAACACCGCACGTGTTTGGGTCACAGAAATTCATTATGTGTACCAAATTGTAACGTCAGTAAATGATTTTGGAATATGGGGTTACATTTGGGGGGCAAATTAGAAAGGAAAAAGTTTTGCGAACTGTACCGTGTGACATATCAAATAAAAGGGCTAGTTGTAAGGATTTCAGGTATATATTTTTATATTTTCAAAGTAAATACTTTTAAAATTATTTAAGAAAATAGATGAAAATTGATTCCCCTCTTATTTTCGAAACTACTGAGCCTAAAATTTGTAAAAAATACAGATTATATAGGTCTTTACTTATAGACTACAGGAAAACCTATAAGAAGTCTATGGTCTGAAAACAACATGGTTAATCTCTCAATATTGTGCGTACAAACTTACATTTTTTTGTATGCATGTTTTTCAACTACAATATTAAGTTTGTTCTTGGAATAAATTCATCCCAACTACAGAACCTTTATTGTGCGTGGTTCAACACACACTTTGCCGATTTTTGAATGATAAAAGTACATTATCATGGTTAACCTGTCATGGTTGCACATCTTCATCATCGACATCGAGTTTAAAGATGTCCACTGCTGTGAAAACGTCTCCCATAACTAGCGCTACAATGACTGGACCTATGGTCCTCAAATGATCTGACTAAGATTACTTCCGGATTTATATACAGATTGACACTGATTTTTTTTTTTTTTGCATGAGAAATCATCAAATAACTTCTCCCCCTCTGGGCGGAGCGGGAGGGTGTGTCAGACTCTTACTGACTAAAACCCACCCGTATTCCTTCCTGTTGCCTGTGTTGCGGGGGCCTCGGTGACCCATTAGTACCTTCCCGCGACCCCGGCAGGACATTGACACTGATGAATTGTATGCATACAATGACATTTATATTTAATTGTAAAAGTATGATATTGATTTAATTATTGTAAATGTGAAGCAGGAGCAGTGGTGGGCCAGTGGTAACGGCCGTGACTTACGAGATGTACGTCGTAGGTTCGCAAACCCAGACAGGCGCTTTAGTTTGTGCGCACTGGGCCCGCGTGATGGATTACGGCCCACTCCTCTAACAGAGAGGAGGCCCGTGTCCCAGCAATGGGAACATTATAGGCTGATTATGTATGTATGTATGTAAATGTGAAGACTATGTGCGCCATTGTTTTTTTTTTCACAGTTCTTTCTAATCATAGTCTGGCAGATTGAGTAATTTTTGCGGCCTACCCAAATGTTCTTTCTATGGTATTGTTCGTCGCATCGTTGAGGTCCTTAAGTTCTGAGTTGAGCTGCACGATTATTGACAAATGCGTGCACTGACTGGACAGATGCACTCAATCTGTGTGGTTCTTTCATCAAAATATCATTTCAGACACCAATCTACATGGCCTTCACGTGATCTGACCCAGTTTATGTCTGGACTTTAAAAGAGATTGTGACCACTGCGTTTGTTTCGGCCTTTTTTCTCTGAGTAGTCAGATAGCAAACGGCGGCCACATCTAGTTTTAAAAATACATATGATTGACGTGTGTTTGTAAAAACCTACTTACAGAAATAAAAATCATTTAACATCATTTACCATTTATTTACACCTCGGGGAGGTTTTTTTTTGGGTTTGAAATCATAAAATAACTTCTCCCGCTCTGGTCGGAGCGAGAGGTTGTGTCGGACTCTTACTGACTAAAACCCACCCGTATTCTTTCCTGTTGCTTGTGTTGCCAAGGGCCTCGGTAACCCTTTAGTACCTTCCCGCAACCCCAGAAGGTGTCGGCCCTAGTGGACCCCTACACTTATGCTGACGACATCTCTTTCAAGCGCGCGTAGAATACAACGCGCCATCGACCCAGGCCTGGTCCTTACCGCACGGTGAGCTACCCATTGCTCACCGTCCGCAAGCCCGCGCCTACGGTGGCCGGAAATCCGCCCGGGATTCCCGTCGCCCAGGGCGTCTCCTGCGGCGGCTAGGGGCGAGAGGGCGTGAAATTTGCCTTTACCTCAATCGTCCCGCCTCCTTCGCGAGCATTACTGCTTCGCAGAAGGATGTGGCGGCTGCCCATGCCCTCTCGCTCCGTACCATGGCCTGAATCAGGGCCAGACGCGAGAGATCTCTACCGCCGATCGCCTCCACGAGGACACGACGGTGCTCTGCCCAAGCCGGGCAGACCTCCACCGTATGCTCCACCGTATCCTCCGGGCGATCCACACAATAGCATTACGACTGTATTCCCCGAAGGGTTAGCTTGGAAGCCGACCCTTACATAGTTGAGAAAAAACCTTTTCCCCGGCAGATGATGAATATGATCATATTATACAAGGTGTCGTGTTGCATCCTCATCAAATTCACGAAGGTAGCTATGCTAATGATTCTCGATACAAATCAATAATAAAATAAGTGTGTCTTTTTTTTCTTTCTATTGTTCGGAAATCGGCATGTGTGGGACACGCAGCCCATGTGATACCGCACTGTAACTGCCCTTTTACACACACACTACCGCATACGCAACGGGGTGATTCTGTTCTGTGAAAGCGGTGTATTATAAAATACTGTCAAACTTAAATAACTAAAAAAACAAGTATGTATTAATTATTAAGCAGGTATCGTAATTTTGTTTGAATATATGTCTTTCCTATCAGCCTCCTAGAATTTGACGAGGATGCAAAACGACACCTTGTATATTGCAATGAACACTATTATCAATATGAGCTTTCAAAGCACTATACCAATTCAAAGTACACTTTGTAAACAAGCATGATATAATATAACTTCACGCCTGCATACCCCGAAGACTTAGGCAGAGTTGTACCTATAGTATACCAACATTTCGCCAGTTACGTTTAAGTCCCACGTAATAGGAGGCGAGCCTATTGCCATCAACTGGGCACTAATCCAGACTTCAGGCTGCTACTGAGAAATTCCAGATAAAAAAACTTATTCTACACTATCACTAGCTCCATCTATATACAAACACGTGTAGGTCGTTGCACATTGACCTCGAAAGCGTTATCCCTCAGGCGTTCAACGACAAAAGTATCATTCGTCCAAAAAATAAAACATCTGATTTGATCGGTCAATCCCTTAAGATACGGTCTTGTTCTCATATTTTCATGCAAATCATGGCACAAAAGGAAAACGGGAACGTTTATGACGGATGCGGGGACATTTTTTACGCGGAAATGACGTAATAATATGCTCAATGTCAACTGAAGGTCACGCGAATATAAATCATGTTGAACCGTGCTTTTTGTGCGTAGTGTTGGAGTGGATTTTTTTATGAGGAATATTTTGTTTACTGGTTGATGTATCCGAATCTAAAAGTATCATTAATTATTTTCATTAATGTCGTTCACCTTACTATTTGTCAGTTTCTCTACGGTGTAAGGGACACCGACGCGCAAACGTTTACCATGAATTCAGCATAATTATGATTTTAGAGAGAGAATTTTTCCCCAAGGGTAGAAATTTTTCGTCGGTTATTAAACAAATACATCAGCTTTTCCATACATTTTGGCCGTATATGTAATGCACTTTTTATGTATGTGCTAAATTCATGGTAACAATTTGCGCGTCGATGTGGGATTACACCGTGTATTTTATTTTCCCCAATGCTACTAAAATACCAAATATTTAAATTCGAAACCTTGAAAGGAAAGTACCAACTTTAATGATACTTATTTATAATCTAATTAACCGCTATCTGGCTAAACAAAGAGCCATTACCCGAAGCAACCGGTTAATGTGACCAGGTGGTGGCGGGTAATGTGAACATTGACTACCTGCCTTGGGATTATCTGGGCTCAGCAAACGATTCGACGGATTTTGCTGTTTTAAAATTACATTTTCTACAATCTGTGTTTTTTTTTTTGTATTTCGAATTGAATTTTATTTTTTATCGTCATATCATGTTTGGGGATATAATACACAGTGTGTCCCTGATAAAGTGCACAAAACAATTAATCGCCAAAAAAGTTAGAAAAAAAAATCTTAAAAAAATCGTAATAAAATTTACTATCGACTTTTTTTACTTTTTTATTGCCTATTAAAGACGCCTGTATTGAAAATGTAATAACTTTTTATTAGTTGAGGGAATTTCGTTTAAATAAAAACAATAATGTTGGCTGACAATTGATGCTGCATAGTAAATACAAAACACCCCTTAAAATACAGCCATCAAATAAAAAAATACGTTTCTTTGAATTGAAAATATTGTCTATTGTTTTCAATAAATTTCTTTTTTTTTAACCATTTTTTGGTCTAGTTTCACCCATTTTCGTTTGTGCATTTTATCCAGGGACACACTGTACATAATCGTCGCACTTTAGCATGGCAATAGCGGTCATTGCCCTTTCTCTGCTCGTAATATGTCTCCGTAGGAAGCCCAAACATTATACTACGAGTATGTATGGTTTTTCATTATTGGAACATGTTGAAGATCATGATAGATATTGATTCAGGACGGTAACAAACTTTGTTTCAGTTTTAAAAATAAAGAATGCTAGAAAATGTAGGCGGGTTAATGACCGCTATTGCTATGCTTAAACGCGACGACTATACTACTGAGTAGAATACATAATTATCAGCTGTTGCCCGCGACTTCATCTACGTGTCTTTTGTATAACAACCTTTTTTAAATACAAATATCTAGGATGAAAAGTAGCCTATGTCCAGATCCTAGGCTACCTATTTGTAAAAAAAATATAACGAGAAGTTCAGTGGTTTAGGCGTGAAAGGTAACAAACAAACAGACAGACAGACAGAGTTACTATCGCACTTATAACAATAATAATAGTATGGAAGTATGGATGACACAGAAATATACTTCTAGGCAATCCAAAAATTCCAGACCATTAAGCCCAGCCTCTCTCACTAAATTTTCCTTTAGTTTTGGTTAGCTTAAGGGCTTAAAAGTAGCTATTGTGACCCTATTAAATCAGCACAATTAGTACACTGCTTAAAAATAAATAAGACCTTTTTGTAAATGTATGTCCCACAAAATAAGACACTAGGTACAACGAGATGATGAGGAATCAAGACCCATTAAATATTAATTTACTCAAAAACCTCAAAACCGTTTTCTTGAAAGGCCTGATACACGAATAAACCTTCATTTACGGTTTTCAGAAAGTGTAACGAAGGCAGTAGGTACAGAAATAATTATTTGCACAGACGAGAAAAGTTCAATTAAAATTCAAAAAGGGTTCCAGCACGGAGGTTTCAATTTGAGCCTCATTCGGGTGGCCTGATCTAAAAATAAAATTTAATTATATTTTTCTTTTGATTCCTCCTACTTGACATGAGTTTGTTGGTGATTTGAATTTTATGAAAGGGAATGTTTCTAGATAACATAACATCACGGCTTATTTCTCCGAAGAGATGGGCAGAGGTGTACCTATAGCTACACTCACATTTCTCCAGTTATGTTTTGTTAAAGGCTCCTACTCCTACTACATACTGGCGCGACTTGTCGCGCGACGCGTCGCGACACAAAGGCACCGCTTGTAGCACTACACGCGGTGTCTTTGTGTCGCGTCGCGTCCCATGCACACATTATCAGCCTATAATGTTCCCACAGCTAGGACACAGGCCTCCTTTCAGTGAGAGGGAGTGGGCCGTAATCCACCACGCGGGCCCTTTGCGGGTTAGAAGATATCACATGTCTTGGAATTTTTGGTTCTAGGACATGCCGGTTTCCTCACGATGTTTTCCTTCACTGTTTCAAGAGCAGTGGTGATGAAATAATTTACACAAAGTAAAGCGCCTGCTTGAGTTCGAACTCATGTACGGGTCCTATGTATGCGGGGGGTGAGCTGATTGCCATCATCCGGGAACAAATCTAGACTATGGGCTGCTACTGAGAAATTCTAGATAGAAAAACCCAATAACGAACCCAGGACCTCATGCCTAGCAGTAGCGCTATAGTAGTTATGTGTTCTTAGATTAAAGTAAGACATACGATTTTGGTTCTACTGTGTACTTAATTCAAAGAAAGAAATAGGATATTGGATCTAGAAAGCAATTAGGTACCTACATACCTAATCAGCCTATAGTGTTCCCACTGCTGGGACACAGGCCTCCTCTCGATGCAGGGATCCCGGAGTGAATCCACCACGTGGGCCCAGTGCGGGTTGGTAGATGTCACGTGTCTTCGAATTTTTGATTTTAGGCTATGCCGACTTCCTCACGATATTTTCCTTTACCGTTTTACCAGTGGTAAAGAAATAATTTACACAAAGTAAAACGCCTGTCTAAGTTCGAACCTACGACCTACAAATCGTAAGTCGCGGCCGTTACCACTAGGCCACCACTGCTACAATTAAGCTGCAAAAGAGTATATAAAACTAACAAAAGGGGACATTATGTCCTATTTCCGATACATAACACAAACATGACAATAATCAGCCTATAATGAGCCCAATGCTGGACAGACCTCTCTGTGAGAGGGAGTACGCCATAATCCAACTAACAGACCCAACACAGCTTGGTAAACGTAACACATCTTGAAATTTTTGACTGCATTAATGGCTGATGGTGTAGGCCTTAAGACGCTGACAACACCTAAACCGCGGTCATTGTCAGATTGCATAGAAAAGAAAGAGAAGCGCGATGACACAGCGCTTGTAATTTATTGCAAAATATGAAGCAATTCTCTATATACTCAAAATTGAGTTGAGTAATCGAAAATAAAAAAACAACCAAGTGCATTCAAATAAGACGTTCTTGTTATTAATTAAATACGTAACGTATGTTGATATATAATACAGATATTTTGTATTAGAACTCAAGGTAAGAGGATAGTTTAACGTTAGTTTGTATCGAGATTTTTTTTTCAAAACGTGTTTCGGTAACAACCAAGTTCTGGAAAATATGTTCAAAATTAACATATATTTTTTCCGCTTCCACAAGCTATACAGATTTCGCAATTTTTTTTCTTGAGACAAGCCTATTTTGGTCAATTGGGTCTTGTCAGAGCCTTAACTTAGTTTGCTGGCAACAGCAATTTGTTATTTTTTTTCGGGAAACCGATAATTTAAAAATCTTCGAGCAAAAAGTAAAGAGAAGCTGAAGCGATGTTATATCAATAATTCACTGTGTAACTTTAGGGTTACCCACTCAAAACTTACACCTAGTTGGAAGCAGGTAAGGTAGTACCCTCGCCAAGTAGATTCCAAAGTTCTAATAAAAAGTAGGATTCAGAACTTCGGAAAGACTAAGTACAAAATATCTGAGGTAAATTGAAACCTACAAAAGTTGGACAGAAGATCGACATAACCTAAAAGGTTCACATACACAACATGTATTTTAAAGGGGTGAAAAGAAAGAATAAATGTTTATTACTAACATTCCCATCACTTGTGGCTTGTGGCTAAGTAATAACAGCCGCACGGGTCGATCGATCAGGTTAAGCTACGCTTGCCGCAGTTGGTCCTTGGATGGGTGACCATCTTTACATACCAAGACCCCTCCTTGCCTCGGAAGGCACATTAAGCCGTTGGTCCTGGCTGTCATTTGTAGATCTTTGACAGTCGTTACGGGTCGTCAGAAGCTCTAAAGTCTGACAACCAGTCTTACCAAGGGGTACCGTGTTACCCAGTAACTGGGTTGTGGAGGTCAGATCGGCAGTCGCTCCGTGTAAAATACTGGTACGAATCGTATTCAGCTGTATCCTATCGGATACAGACTGGAAGCCGACCCCAACATAGTTGGGAAAAGGCTAGGCAGATGATGATTCCCATCACTTTATATTTTCGAGGTGACTCTTTTTGTTAAATCAAATTTGCATCTTTTTAATAAAGTGTCCGAAAATAGAAACCGGCCAATCAGGAGACAGTGTACAACTTTGCTAATTGTTTGTGGTTTCGACCCCGCCCTATTAAAAGAAAGTAATATGTATGGGTCCGATCATAATATTTAACGAAACATCATTTTTCAAAAATAAATTGACAGATCTATTAATTAATAAATATTTTTTCTCAATTGGCGATTTTTGACCGATAAGTATTTAAATTGATAATATGACATCTGTGTACTCCTGACTTGTACCAAATCATTTATATTTTAATTTAACTGTATTTATAATCCCATTTTATTAAACTTGACATTATGTACTTTAATGCCTATTTCAAATTATTTACTGAATTTCATATTGACAAGGTAAAGTTGTATTGATTTGATTGAATGTGTTAATAATATATACTGAGTGAGTTTTTGTTATTAAAGCTTAAACTCTTTGCATTCCTTAGTTGAGTTAGTTAGTACTTTTTTTTTTTTTGTTTTGAGGGTGGGAAATCATCAAATAACTTCTCCCGCTCTGGGCGGAGCGGGAGGGTGTGTCAGACTCTTACTGACTAAAACCCTCCCGTATTCCTTCCTGTTGCCTGTGTTGCGGGGGCCTCGGTGACCCATAAGTACCTTCCCGCGACCCCAGCAGGCATCGGCCTTACTGAACCCCTACACTTGTGCTGACGACATCTCTTTGAGGCGCGCGTGGAATACAACGCGCCGTCGACCCGGGCCTGGTCCTTACCGGACGGTGAGCTACCCATTGCTCACCGTCCGCAAGCCCACGCCTACAGTGGCCGGAAATCCGCCCGGGATTCCCGACGCCCAGGGCGTCTCCTGCGGCGGCTAGGTACGAGAGGGCGCGAAACTTGCCTTTCCCTCACCCGTAGGTAGTTAGCATAAGGATCATTTTAAACCTAACCTACTTTCTGTACAAGTAAAGAACTATTCTATTCTATTCTATTCTGCACAAAAAAAAAACGCACATTACAAAAAATTACATAAAATACACACATACAAATTAGCCAAAAGCCTCGTATTCAAGCCATAAAAGTTTGACAATCTTGTCCATTGCTTGATGACAAGGCCAGGGACGAAAGACAATTTACATTGCGTAATAATTATTCTGTGTGGTCATATTTAAGGATGTGGTAAACAGCAGTCATAGGTCACGAGTTCGAGCCCAGGGTACGCACCTTTCCCGGGTGTCACCACTGTGTGGATCGCCCGGAGGACACGGTGGAGCATAAGGTGAAGGTCGGCCCGGTTTGGGCAGAGAACCGCAGTGTCCTCGTGGAGGCAATCGGTGGCAGAGATCTCTCGCGTCCGGCCCTAGTTCAGGCCATGGTACGGAGCGAGACGGCATGGGCAGCCGTCACCTCCAAATCCGCGAAGGAGAAAAATATACGCAAAGGAGGAGGCGGGACGGTTGAGGTAAAGGCAAATCTCGTGCCCTCTCGCCCCTAGCCGCCGCAGGAGACGCCCTGGGCGTCGGGAATCCCGGGCGGATTTCCGGCCACCGTAGGCGTGGGCTTGCGGACGGTGAGCAATAGGTAGCTCACCATCCGGTAAGGACCAGCCCGGGTCGACGGCGCATTGTATTCCACGCGCGCCTCAAAGAAATGTCGTCAGCACAAGTGTAGGGTCCACTAGGGCCAATGCCTGCCGTGGTCGCGGGAAGGTACTAAAGGGTTACCGAGGTCCCTGGCAACACAGGCAACGGAAGGAATACGGGTGGGTTTTAGTCAGTAAGAGTCTGACACACCCTCCCACTCCGCTCAGAGCGGGAGAAGTTATTTGATGATTTCTCACACAAAAAAAAATGCGTGAGAGACATTTCTCGACGGCGGCATGTAAAGCGGTATAGAAACTCTGACACCAGGTTAGTCACTAACCACACGAGAAAGAAAGAGTGTGGTTACTATCTTGATCTTTGCGTTATGCTCGTGAACGGGTGCTGCTTGTGGTGACTGGTTGTCTTGCTGATCATGGTTTTAATTGTTATTAGTAATTGTTTACTTATTTTACTTCGATGGGGTTACTAGTTTATCATTTCTCACTTCGAGCTACAGCAATTGCCTTATGTAAGCGGGCACGCCCTTTATGCCTGGAGGCTTTTATTTAGAAATTAAGTTCTATTTACGTTTTTTTTTTATGTTGAAATATTTTATCTGCTTGAGTACAGTTTGTTCATTGTTTTGTTGGTATACTGGCGCGTGCTAGCTAACGTATGGCAAGTGTGTAATTTAATCCAATGTTTTGTGTTTCGTAATGTTAATTACTTTGCATACGATTTGTATAAAATCAAGTTTATATAACTAAACAGACAGACGTGCTGCTGGGGAGTTTGTTCCACCACTTCTTCTTCCCAGCTAAAGCACTAGGAAGTGGTGACGGGCGGGCATTTTTGGGGGACTGTCTTATGTAACTTTGACGTTCGAAAAGTGCTGATTTTCAGCCTAGTTTGAATAAATGACTTGATTTTGATTTTTTTTGATTTTGATTTTTGATTTTGACTACTCGACCCAAACGTAAGGACGGGTGATGGTGGTCTAGTTAAAAACCAGCGTCAGGCACAGTTGTCTAGCATGTATGCTGAACTGGGCCTATTTGGCGCAGCCGTGAGGCACACAATAGGTACTGTTTTAAGTATTTTAACACCTGACAAATGTAACACCTTTTTGATACAACGTGTATCAAAAAGGTGTTACATTTGTCAGGTGTTACCTTTTTGATACACGCTGTATCAAAAAGGTGTTATATTTGTTAGGTGTTACCTTTTGATACACGCTGTATCAAAAAGGTGTTACATTTGCTAGGTGTTACCTTTTTATACACGCTGTATCAAAAAGGTGTTACATTTCTTAGATGTTACCTTTTTGATACACGCTGTATCAAAAAGGTGTTACATTTGCTAGGTGTTACCTTTTTATACACGCTGTATCAAAAAGGTGTTACATTTGTTAGATGTTACCTTTTTGATACACGCTATATCAAAATGGTGTTACATTTGCTAGGTGTTACCTTTTTGATACAGGCTGTATCAAAAACGTGTTACATTTGCTAGGTGTTACCTTTTTATACACGCTGTATCAAAAAGGTGTTACATTTGTTAGATGTTACCTTTTTGATACACGCTGTATCAAAATGGTGTTACATTTGCTAGGTGTTACCTTTTTGATACACGCTGTATCAAAAAGGTGTTACATTTGCTAGGTGTTACCTTTTTATACACGCTGTATCAAAAAGGTGTTACATTTGTTAGATGTAACCTTTTTCATACAGGCTGCATCAAAAAGGTGTAACATTTGCTCGGTGTTACCTTTTGATACACGCTGTATCAAAATGGTGTTACATTTGCTAGGTGTTACCTTTTTGATACACGCTGTATCAAAAAGGTGTTACATTTGCTAGGTGTTACCTTTTTATATACGCTGTATCAAAAAGGTGTTACATTTGTTAGATGTAACCTTTTTCATACAGGCTGCATCAAAAAGGTGTAACATTTGCTCGGTGTTACCTTTTGATACACGCTGTATCAAAAAGTTGTTACATTTGCTAGGTGTATAATATATAATATAATATATCAGCTCCATTTATTCACAAAACTCCCCATTCACATAAGACCAACCGCAAATGTTTACCGCACAATAAAAACGGTTTTAATACAAAATGTTTTTCTTATAAAAATATTACATGCGGTATTCTGCCAAGTATTTGTATCGTTTGAGACGTTGCGTCGGGAGTAAAAATCCCTATTCTGTAAACCACGAAAAAGTGAACTACATTACGTGTTTCTCACTAGTCATTCCTGTGTATTTGGCAAGATTATGTACAGTTAGAAAATAAAAATCTTAGGCATTTGAATTTTTTATTGCATCGTAATATGTCTTATCTTCCGATATTGTACTTGAGATGTATGGAAGAAAAAGACGGGCTGCGCCGACACTAAATTAATTGGCTTAAGGCGCAGATATACGATTTTAATGACTTTTCAATCTGTTATTATGCCTTCATATAATGAACATGAAGAGCAGTAGTGGCCCAGTGGTAACGGCCGCGACTTACGAGTTGTACTCGTACGTCGTAGGTTCGAACCCGGACAGGCGCTTTACTTTGTGTAAATTATTTTACCACCACTGCTCTCAAAACGGTGAAGGAAAACATCGTGAGGAAACTACTCGTAGAACCAAAAAATCGAAGACTTGTGACATCTACCAAACCGCACTGGGCCCGCGTGGTGGATTACGGCCCACTCCCTCTTACAGAGAGGAGGCCTGTGTCCCAGCTGTGGGAACATTATGGGCTGATTATGTTATTGAAAATAAATTATTAAACAAATGTATGTTAAACAAGAACGCACACACAATGTGAATATATAAGTATTGTAGTAAGATACTTTATGGAATAAATTAAGGAAGTAATTTCTACCCAAAGCATAAAAAACGATATTACTTTCAAAGTACTTAAGATATTTTTATGTTTTTTTTTTATATGAACGGACTATTTTGATATTATATGTGATTTTTTTTCAAATATTCATATTTTCGATACTAAAATCATATATTTCCTATGAATCCGAACGACGGCGCGGCGTGAGCGTGACTTGGATTTGTATGACCAAGGTCAACGGCGATTACCCGACCCTTAAGGGCAGGAGGATGATGATGCATGCCAAAATTATTACCAAAATTATTAAAATCATTGAGCTCCTTAAGTTTTGAGTTGAGCTGCATGACAACTGACAAATGCGTGCACTGACTGGACAGGTCCACTCAAATCTGTGTGGTCTTTCCTCAAAAGACCATTTCGGACACAAACCTACATGGTCCTCAAATGATCACATTGACATCCGTCCTAATATACACATTGACATTGATGAATTTTATTTATGCAATGACATGAATATTTACTCTGTGTAGTATTATATTGTTTTAATTATTGTAAATGTGAAGACTATGTGGATCATTGTTTAATTTTGTTTTATTCTCAGTTAGTTTTTAATATGGTCTGGCAGTTTTGAGTATTTTTTGCGGCCTAGCCAAATGTCCTTTCTTTGGTATTGTTCGTTGAATCGTTGAGCTCCTTTAGTTATGAGTTGAGCTGCACAACGACTGACAAATGCGTGCACTGACTGGACAGGTCCACTCAATCTGTGTGGTTCTTTCATCAAAAGACCATTTCAGACACCAATCGACATGGTCTTCACATGATCTGACCAAGATTATGTCTGGACTTTAAAAGAGACGGTGACCTCTGAGTTTGTTTCGGCCTTTCTTCTCAGAGTAGTCAGATAGGAAACGCCGGCCTCATCTAGTTTAAAAAAATATGTTTTGACGTGTAAAAGTGTTTGTAAAAACCTACTTACAGAAATAAAATCATTTATCATTTATCATTTAAAGCTCAATTCGAAAAGGCGATATAATGGCCTTTATGTGGGGAATGTATTTTTGTAAACTGCTTAATCTTTTCGTTCCGCAAGTGTACAAAAAAAAATATACAGTTGATGGTGACAAGAAACTGTGAAATGTTGTGTTGGTGGTGGGGCTCGTGGCTAAGTGATAACATTCGCACGGTTTCGATTTTAAGGTTAAGCTACGCTTGCCGCGGTCGGTCCGTGGATGGGTGATCTATGTAAAGTTTCTACATTTATATTTGTAATTTTTATGGTGTACATAATAAAGACTATTCTATTGTATTCTATTCTATCTGGACCCCTCCGTGCCTCGGAAAAACACGTTAAACCGTCAACGTCCCAGCTGTCATTCATGGATCTTTGACAGTCGTTACGGGTTACAGAGTCCCAAAGTCTGACAACTAGTCTTACTAAGGAGTATCGATTACCCAGTAATCGGGTGATGGCAGTCGCTCCGTGTAAAATACTGGTGTTCAACTGTATCCGGTTAAAATGGAATTACCTCAATACTTGGGAAAAGGCTAGGGAGGTTAGTTGTTGGTTTAGATGCGGACAAGAAAGTAACGACAATTTAGATAGAGATCTTTGGCCGAAAGTAAATCCACTTCTTGCTATTACAAGATAGGCAAAACCTCAGACATCTTTTAAGCCCTACGCAGCCTTTTTGTTTTTTACCCGACTGCCTCAGGAGGGTAATGTTTTTCGAGAGTATGTATGTATGTTTGTATGTATGTATGTATGTCTATTTCTTTGGCACGCTCTGTAGCCTAAACGGATTGATGGATTTTAACGTATGAGGGGTCCTTAGATTTGTCTTAATTGTAGGAGTGACATAGGCTATATAATATTTATAAATTGCATTTGCAAATACAAAAAAAGGAAGGGAAGTTTTTTTTTTAAATTAATTGCAACAATATTGGTATCAAATAAAAGCTAGTAATGAGTAATTTTCAAATATATATATTAGAAAAACTAAAAAGGTTGAAATGAAATAAATTATTTAAAAAACAAAAAACCCGACTGCAAAAACACAACTGAAAAAGAAAAACAAGCATTATAATCTATATAATTTTGGTCTTGCAGGCAGTCGAATAACTTGAAATATGGTGTAACATTTAATTGTCCCCGCCTGCAAGACCAAAATTATATAGATTATAATGCTTGTTTTTCCCTTTTCAGTTGTGTTTTTGCAGTCGGGTTTTTTTAGGGTGGTATATTATCAAATAACTTCTCCCGCTCTGGGCGGAGGGAGAGGGCGTGTCAGACTCTTACTCACTAAAGCCCACCCGTGTTCCTTCCGTTGCCTGTCTTGCCAGAGGCCACGGTATCCCTTTCGGACTTTCCCACAACCTCGGCAGTACCCTAAATAGCCTGAAGCTGGTCCTAAAACGTTGGCATAACATGATATACGTATGCCTACAGAAATCCCATTAGAATGAAATCCAATTTCATATCTAATCGGTAAGACCGATCTCAGTGGTAACCGAGACGTGTCTTGGATTGGACAGCAAAATCATTAGAGTTACGTGTATCTAGAGTTGTGTGAGTGTGTGGTGGATAGTGAGTATCATTGTTATTAGATTAAACTAGTTGTTTCCCGTGACTTCGTTCTTAAGTAAACTTAACTTTCTTGTTAGTCTTGAACAGGGGATTCCATTCAAAAGCTTGTTTGTGCACATAGCTACGTATTTCCTCCACAACACAACTAATCAGAAACTAGTTAATATCGCTTTAGGAAGCCGGGTTGTAACTTATTTGCTGTGACATTCTGGCTACTCGTTGGTGATTTGAGTTTGGGACACGTAACTTCTGTATCGAGTCGTGGAAGATGGGTCTACGCACATAAAGTCTAGTTATATTAAGACGCTGACGACACCTAAACCGCGGTCACTGTCAGACTGCATAGAAAAGAAAGAGAAGGGCTTTGACATCACGCATGTAATTTATTGCAAAATATGAAGCAATTATTTATTTACTCAATATTGAGTTGAGTAATCGATAATAAAAAACAACCAAGTTCTGCATTTAAATAAGACGTTCTTGTTATTAATTAAATACGGAACGTATGTTGATATTTAATACAGATATTTTGGATTCGAACTCAAGGTAAGAGGATATATATAGAGATTTTTTTTCAGAACGTGTTTTGGTAAAAACCAAGTTCTGAGGAATATGTTCAACATTAACATATATATTTTCCGCTACCACAAACTATACAGATTTGGCAATTTTTTTTCTTAAGCCAAGCCTTTTTGGTTATTTGCCTCTTATCAGCGCCTTAATGAATCTCCGTGATGGATGTTATGGACGTTATCGATTATATCATAACTTTCATCCTACTGGTCGAAATTCGACCCACTCTGCTTACAATCTATATAGTACTTACTATGTCTATGCTATTAAAAAGTACTTACTTATTCCATGCTCAAGCTGTCACTTCCTGTCTACACACTTCCGTCCCTTTTCACGAAATCACTTTCGCAGAAAGAGGAAAGAAGAATTACATATCAAAGATTAAATTGATTCTTTCAAACACCTATGACATACAATGCAGTCTTTTTTTTTTTTTGGTGAGAAATCATCATATAACTAAACTTGTGCTGACGACATCTCTTTGAGGCGCGCGTGGAATACAACGCGCCGTCGACCCGGGCCTGGTCCTTACCGGATGGTGAGCTACCCATTGCTCACCGTCCGCAAGCCCGTGCCTACGGTGGCCGGAAATCCACCCGGGATTTCCGACGCCCAGGGCGTCTGCTGCGGCAGCTAGGGGCGAGAGGGCGCGAAATTTGCCTTTCAACCGCTGAATCTAGAAACATGAAATGCTCAAGAGTTTCTTTACAACAATGAGGAATACTAAGAGACGACTTCCGAAAATACATCCCCTAAAAGGGTTAAAGGGACTAAACAAAGGGAAACGAAGGGTAGGGGTATAATATAATTTGTCTAGAACGTCGTCAACACTGATTCTGTGAAAATCTGTACACCTACCGAAGACAGTTACAAGAAAATAACACCTCCCTTATATGTTTTATTCATCAATTACGAAGACGAAAATCATCCTTATTACCTCCATCATTGAAAATTTACATTACACCACGATTGGCAGCAAATGTTTGACGTCATCCGTTGAACCAATGACAAGGGTCAGACCGTCAGACGATTCCTTCTGATCTCAAATCATTGGATATTCGATTTCATGTCCCACAAGATTTTGTTTGTCATGTAATCTTACTATTATTTCAATTGAGTTTTGTTTTTGGAAGACAGAGCTACCCACTATTCTCTGGTCAGAAATTTTAAGGGATTTCCTTAATATGTTATATTTCTAAAAGCTTCGTTGGTCTAGTAAGGAGCTCGTGGCTAAGTAATAACAGCCGATGGGTGGATCCATGAAGCTAAGCTACGGCCATCTTTACATACCAAGACCCCTCCGTGCCTCTGAAAGCACGTTAAGCCGTTGGTCCCGGCTGTCATTTGTGGATCTTTGACCGTCGTTACGGGTCGTCAGAAGCCCGAAAGTCTGGCAACCAGTCTTACCAAGGGGTATCGTATTACCCAGTTACTCGGTTGTGGAGGTCAGATAGGCAGTCGCTCCATGTAAAATACTAGTATTCAGCTGCATCCGGGTAAACTGTAAGCTGACCCCAATAGTTGGGAAAAGGGTAGGCAGAAAGATCTCGTTGGTCAAGTGGTCGCAAGCGCTACTGCTGAGTATGAGGTGCTGGGTTTGATTCCCGGGTCGTTGCCCGACCAATGTTATAAATAAATAAAAAAAAATCATTAATTTCGGGTAACTAGGCCCAATAAGTACCACTAATAATACCATACAATAGAATAAAATAATAATAATAATAAAATTCATTATAAATGTCACAAAAAATCAAATTAAAATTTAAAATTAAAATAAAATTGAAATAAAATTAAAATACAATTAGATAGCATTAAAATAAAAAAATAAAATAAAATAACGAACGACGTTATTGGGTTATTGCATCTGAAATTTCTTAGTAGCAGCCTGGAGTCTGGAGTCGTGTTCGGTTAATGGCAATAGGCTCGCTACTTATTAGATGAGACTTAAACACAACTGACGATATGTGTGAGTAAGTAGTAAGGCACCTTCGCCTCTGCCTAACCCTTCGGGAAAACAGCCGTTATGTTTATGTTATATTTTCAGTAGGTTTTTTTTTTCTAATGGGTTGTTGTCTGCCTGGAAAAAACCAGATCAATAGCAGTCGTAATAACGGACGACAATTAACGTAAAAAAACTGTCAGTCTTACACGGAAAAAAGGATCTCTTCAGCGGAGAATATCAATATTCTGAGAAAAATTGTTTCAATCCAAGTAAATATTTTCTTAACGTAAGTAATTGTACTCAGTCCAAGAAAACCTGTTTACTCAAATTAAGAATAATAAATACTTGGTTTTATTCTTGACTTAAGGAAATATTTTTGATCCAAGACTATACTAATCTTAATTGAAGACAATATCTAGTTTTTATCTAGTTTTAGAAATAATATTCTTAAAATTAAACTTAATAATTCTTCATTCAAGTATAATGTCTTCGAAGAAGACAATAAAACTAAGACAAAATTTTACTTCATTCAAGAATATATTGTTTTCCCCATATATGAATCAATATTTGTCTTGACCAAAAGGATATGGTCTTAATTTAAGACATCCTTTTTTTCCGGGTAGAACTACACGTCAGCAGGCTTAGCATGATGCGTTCTATTTCTACGAAGAATAGACACATCTCTTTCTATACAAAGTGACATTTCGTTTCTCCATTTTTGACATCGCACCGTAGAAGTCCTTCTGCAATCTGTCATTTTGTCTTTCGTGTCTAACGATGTTTGTCTAGGTCCTTTTTTATGTAGACTATTTCAAAAGAAAGTTTTCTATTCCAAACTGTCAAAATCACACAAACAACTGACTGTTGTATAAGGTATTGAAGACATTTTTCTACTTGACGGCCACAAGGTAGGTATACATATACTGGGCACGCCACGATTGCGGCGATAAGTCCCCTCTTTGAGGAGTGGCTAGAAAGGCGACACGGCGTCCTCACCTTCCGCTTGACGCAGGTCCTCACCGGACACGGCAGTTTCGGGAGGTTCCTGTGTCGGATAAGGCGGGAGGAAACGTCCGGGTGTCACCACTGTGTGGATCGCCCGGAGGACACGGTGGAGCATACGGTGGAGGTCTGCCCGGCTTGGGCAGAGCACCGCCGTGTCCTCGTGGAGGCGATCGGCGGCAGAGACCTCTCGCGTCCGGCCCTGGTTCAGGCCATGGTACGGAGCGAGAGGGCATGGGCAGCCGTCACCTCCTTCTGCGAAGTAGTAATGCTCGCGAAGGAGGAGGCGGGACGGTTGAGGAAAAGGCAAGTTTCGCGCCATCTCGCCCCTAGCCGCCGCAGGAGACGCCCTGGGCGTCGGGAATCCCGGGCGGATTTCCGGCCACCGTAGGCGCGGGCTTGTGGACGGTGAGCAATGGGTAGCTCACCGTCCGGTAAGGACCAGGCCCGGGTCTACGGCGCGTTGTATTCCACGCGCGCCTCAAAGAGATGTCGTCAGCGCATAGGTAGGGGTCCACTAGGGCCGATGCCTGCCGGGGTCGCGGGAAGGTACTTATGGGTCACCGAGGCCCCCGCAACACAGGTAACAGGAAGGTATACGGGTGGGTTTTAGTCAGTAAGAGTCTGACATACCCTCCCGTTCCACCCAGAGCGGGAGAAGTTATTTGATGAATTTCCACCCTCAAAAAAAAAAAAGGTATACATATACGGTTATCGACAAAATCATGATTTTACAGGAGAGCGTTTTGAACGCAAAACTGCGATAATTAATAGATAAACAAAGCTATCTTCTCCTATTTTACATAATTTAGTTAGAAATGGTTGAAAAGGCCAATATTACTTAAAAATTTTTTAGTTCCAAAATACGGTACTTCGACACTTTAAGAAAAATGGTTGTAGTTGTCTTTATATACGTGACTTAATATCAGTAAAAAATGAGAATCAAATAGGAAAAAAAACCCTGTAACAAAATAAAGAATTCTGAGTCGAATTATGTAAAAGAGTGGATTTCGTAAAAAGTGCAGTTGTTTCTTTCTAAAAGTAGAACGAAACAACTTCATTTTTTACGAAATTCCGTGTAAACAAAACGTTACGTGTAAATTCCGTGTAGACAGTACGACGGCAGCAAAGGATGCCGTCGTACTGTCTACACGGAACGTCATTTTTGTCTACTCTTCCGTCGACAAAACGATGCTCGTGCTAAGCCTGCTGAAGTGAAAACTTCTTAGCTACACAAACTTGTAAACATCTGTATATATACTATGTATCTGGGCGTGACGGTCACGTGAGTTCAGTGCTTTTTCCCCATCCTAAAAGTGCCCAACGTGCCTAAAGCAGTTTTCATTTCAGAAATATTATCCTAAGATTACGGTAAATAACATACATACAAACATAAACTCACGCCTTCTTCCTATGGGAGTAGGCAGAAACTATAGAACGCCACCTGCTACGCTCCTTACATACTCCTTTTGCTTCGTTTACGTTCATACATCTGGTCATACACGCACGCCAGTTGCGAGTACTACGCACTTGACCTTTTTCGAGAACATCATTAATGAGGTCACTTGTTGTAGTTGTCTTTCTGCGGCGTCCCCTCCACTCACATCTGCCTTGTAAATACCTTTTGTTAATCGCCTTTTATTCATCCTCTCAACATGATTATACCATCTAAGCATACTCTTTTCAATTTTTGTCACTACATCTTCCTTTAAACCGCATCGTTGCCTTATCACATCATTTTTCAGCCCATAATTTATAGTCACACCACACATGCTTCTCAAGGAACGCATTTTCACAGCATTTACTCTACTTGCATGCTTCTTTTGCCACACCCAACATTCACTTCCATACATAAGTGTAGGCACCAGCACACCATTATGAAAAGCCAGGCGAGCCTCTTTGGGCATCGACTGGTTGGTCACCATCGCATGTATAGCACCATTCACTTTATTTCCCGCAATTACTTTCCTTTCCACATCTTCATCAATATTTCCATCCCTTGTAAACAGATTCATCAAATATACAAATTCACTTACTTGCTTTACATAAATAAATGCTTCGTAAAAGGAAACTTGACATAATTTTGATATCGGTGCAGAGGTTATTACTTTAACAAATGCACACTAATGATTGACGCTTGCGCATACTTCTGAGGACAAATTTAGTAATTTTGTAGGCGAAAGAAATCCATTTTAACTACAAAAAAAATCCCAACAATCTCTCCACACTTTCTAAATCAAAGTTTCTCGTTCCAGACGGAACGTGGTCCTTTTACAAAGTTTGAAATCAACGCAAACTTATCTCACTTTTTAAGGTTCCGTAGTAAACAAGGAACCCTTACACTTTCGTCTTCTCCATCTGTCTGTCTGTCTGTTTGTCCCCGCTTTAGCTCAGATACGCTTAGTACTAGAAAGCTGTAATTTGGCATTGGTATACATACTCGTATTAATCCCGCCGAAAAATTGGTTAAAAAAACTTCAAAAGATTCGATTCAGGGATCCGTTTGTGTAATATTAAGTTTTAAAGTGCAAATTTTTGTTACAGTCATGTGTGTTTTTGGATATGAAAAAAATCACGGCAGTAGTATGTATAACGAAGCTAAAAAGAAAAACTATAACAGCTAAGTAGGCTTACAAGTTAACGAGTAGTAGTCGACCAACTTACATTTGCAGTTGGAATGTATGGGGGAACATGTTTTTCAACAACAATGTTAAGTTTGTTCTTGGGATAAATTCATCCCAACTACGGAACCCTTCATTTTGCGTGGTTAGACACCCACTTGGCCAGTTTTTTGTCACAGCCTTTACAAGTTAACGAGTAATAGTTGACCAACTTAAATTTGCAGTTGAAGAATTGACCGTGACGTATATTTGCTCATTGGAATACATCGCCTGCGCTCGCGTCTCTTCGTTTATCATAGACAATAGACAATTTTATAGTCTGTAGCATGGACAAGCGTTGATGTAGCGTCGAGTGTGGGTCAGTCGTAACATCTAATGAATTAAGGCTCCTACATACTGGCGCGACTTGTCGCGCGACGCGATTCTGTGACATTATATCCGTAGAACAATCTCTATGAAAACCTGCGCGCCACTACACACAGGGGCGACCTGTCGCGCCGCGACACAGAAATTAAGGCTCCTACATACTGGCGCGACTTGTCGCGCGACGCGTCGCGACACAAAGGCACCGCTTGTAGCGCTACACGCGGTGCCTTTGTGTCGCGTCGCGTCGCGCGACAAGTCGCGCCAGTATGTAGGAGCCTTTATGCCTATTATATGGCGTCGCGCTAGCTACGCGTTTGTCGCGGCGTTGTCGCGTCGCGGCCGCTACAGTCGCGTAGCGGGCGCGACGCGACAAGACAAGATAGTATAAATACCGGTGCAATCCAAGCTGGCCTCAGTAGTAGGCGTTCTTCGTCAGTGGATGAAGGCAGGTCTGTGCGTGTTTGCCGAGCGAGGTTAGGTTCGATTTCCCGGTCGGTCGACATAACCCAACCTAACTTATGTACCTTTTTATCGATTTTCGAGTTTGAAATAAATTTTCAGTAATTATTATTTTTGTTGATTTTCTTATTTTTAACCCCCTACGCAAAAACGACGGGGTGTTATAAGTTTGACGTGTCTGTCTGTCTGTGTGTGTGTGTGTGTGTGTGTGTGTGTGTGTGTGTGTGTGTGTGTGTGTGTGTATGTATGTATGTATGTGTGTGTGTGTGTGTGTGTGTCTGTCTGTGGCATCGTAGCTCCCGAATGCATGGACCGATTTTGATTTTGTTTTTTTTGTTTGAAAGGCGACATAATCGAGAGTGTTCTTAGCTATGATTCAAGAAAATCAGTTCAGTCATTTGAAGATTATCAGCTCTTTTCTAGTTGATATTTACCTCACTCACAAACTTACAGTGCAGGTATCGTGTTTGGGCTCATTGTACTGGTCTCAATAAATAGGTTATAGCTAGATGGTGATCAGGGTCTGATGATGGAGAAGAAAAGATAAAATATGAGGGTAAACTAGTAAGTACTACTTTGGGAATTTACCTACAGGGGCGCAGATTTCGGCGAGATACGTATCGATCGTTCTACAACTGACGGACAAATCGGCGAAAACACATAAATATATATATATATATACGGTCGAATTGAGAAACCTCCTCCTTTTTTGAAGTCGGTTAAAAATGAAATAAAATTATAAGACAATCGTGTTTTGAGTCAAATCCGCGAATAATACTAGGTACTATAGCCGTGGCAAGTGCGACGCGCGGCGCAGTAGAGCGGCTGGCTTGCGGCAGCTTCAAAAAGGTACCTTCTCCTTTGAGCATGCCGCGCGCCGCCAAAAACCATGAGTAAGTCATTGCAATGCTTATCTTATTGTAATAAGGTATAATTTAGGATAATTGACTTTTGCGAGGACTTATATTGAAATAGAGAAATTATTCATTTATTAGTTAATTTCGTCATACATCCTAATTTATACCTTATCACAATGGGATAAGACTCACATTACGAAGACTTACAATTTTGCTTATGATTTAATTTACTTTGGAATAAAACCGAGTAAACTCAACTTTTGCAAGAGGGTTTAGAATGCTTCTGAGCATACACTGAAATAGTTTAATTGGTGAAACTTGCTTATGTCAAATTTGAAAACGCAATAGTCAATGAGACCCACTGGAATCTAATACAAAAAGTAGTAAATATATATTAGAATGAATAAAACTAACGGATGTAATGTTTAACATAAAAATATATTTCCAATATTAGAAATCACAAAAATAATAAGATAGGCACACAACACCACCATTACATCTACATAAGTCACTTAGCGCGTCCGAATTCGTCAGTTTCGCCATTCGCGCTCGTGTGGTCAAGTCTAGGTACATAAGTTAGGTTGGGTTATGTCGACCGACCTGGAAATCGAACCTAACCTCACTCGGCAAACACGCACAGACCTGCCTTCATCCACTGACGAAGAACGCCTGCTACTGAGGCCAGTTTGGATTGGACCGCTATTTATGCTATCTTGTCTTGTCGCGGCGTTGTCGCGTCGCGCCCGCTACGCGACTGTAGCGGCCACGACGCGACAACGCCGCGACGCCAGCTGCCTGTCGCGCTAGTGTGAAAGGTATGGCGTGGCGATGTCGCGCCAGAATCGCCACGCGACGCGTAGCGCGACAAGTCGCGCCAGTATGTAGAAGCCTTTATCGTAAGAAATACGGTTTTTATTTACTTAATTAATTATTTTTTGTTCTAATTTATTGTTTATTTTATGTATTATTGTTTTTTACCGCATCCTCTACTGGGATTTATTTTGTGTCCGTAGGTGTGTCCGAGGCATCACAGCGGGCCCTATCAGAATACCAGCGCTGCTGTATTTGTTTTTTTTTTTTAAATTAAATATCGCAGCATCATGCTGAGATAGGAGCCTTTTTGGCCTCGCACAGGTCTTCTATTTTGTTTTGTTTTCACTATTATGTTATTTTTTTTTTTATGTTTTCATGCTTTTGTTAGTTTTATGTCCTTTTTTTACTGTTGTATTTCCTGTGCGTGTCCCAAATAAATATTTTTTCTTTCTTCTTTCTTTCTTTCGTATATCGATGTATGGGAGAACGTGTTTTTCAACCACTATGTATGTTAAGTTTGTTTTTGGGATAAATTCAACCCAAGTACGGAACCCATTATTGTGTGTGGTCTGACATGCACTTGGCCGGTTTTTGATAATTTAAGTTTCCTAAAAGTCTGCCTAAGATATCAAGACCAATTTCCTTTCCGGTTTATTTATCCGTCAAGAATCAGTTTCAGGAGTAAATGATAATTGAAAAACTTTCAACAACTTCAACTAGCTAGGTTCCTAATGTATTTTTTCTAGAGATGGGCTGACTATGATTTTCGCCGATTAGCCGACTGGCCGACTTGTTGATTGCAAAAAAACCGACTAGTTGGCCAGTTCGATCATTGCTTTTGATCCTTTAGTTTTTTTTTTTTTGTCAAAATTATACAGGGTGGCAGGGCATCGACGCGTAACCTGTTACCATGGATTCGGTGAATGATTCTGAACTGCGTTGAAATTTTTCATCAGTTATTAATAAAAAATGATGTTCCATACATTTTGTCCCCTGCTGGGATCGCGGGAAAGTCCGAAAGGTATACCGAGGCCCCTGGCGACACAGCCAACGGAAGGAGTACCGGTGCGTTTTAGTCAGTAAGAGTATGACACACCATCCCGCTCCATTCAGAGCGGGAGAAGTTATTTGATAATATCCCACCAAAAAACAAAACGTTTTGTCGGCGTAGGTATATTGCATTTTTCTACGAAACCGCAGATTTTTTTTTGACAACCGATGAATACTTTCTACGCTAAGGAGTCTAGAATCTGGTGCATTTATATTCAATTATTGAAAACCAAAGGACGAGTTTCTAATCCTAGATTATATTAACGCCGCCGTACCGCCTAGTTAGCGCTTTTTTCCGACAACTTGCCGATATAAAATATTGCCGGAAAGTAGGCATTTTCGACTAGCCGGTACATCTCTAATTTGTTCGCTAAGTACAAACTTGACCTCATTCAAAGATGTTTTCGTTAAATAAATAATAATACAATGTTAAGATATTAATTTTGAACTAAACTAACTGAAAGTCTGAACAAGTCTCTGTAAATTAGATGTCAACTTGTTAGCTGTTGTGACTGGTTGATTAAAACAGCGACAAATCAAATCACGTGTCAACATATAATAAAAATCAATAACCTATATGATTATTTATGTTGACACGTGATTTGATTGAGTAAGCTTTCATTGTGTGGGGATAGTGTTAGTATTTCATCATTATTAAAATTTATAAAAAATAACATGTTATTATGTAGATATAAACAAAAATGTGGATATGTTTGCTTTGTGGCACGTACGTCTACGAAAAGCGAAAATATTAGGAAATTTTCAAACGTGCCTTCACCACCCTTTCAAAGTGTTGTTTTTTTAGAGTTCCGTAGTCAACAAGGACCTCTTATAGTTTTGCCATGTCTGTAAGTATGTCTGTCCGCGGCTTAACTCGGAGACCCTTAGTACTAGAAAGCTGTAATTTGGCATGGGTATACATTTCGATATCACACCTACAGTGGTCAAATAAAACCTTGAAAAAAAATGTACCTAGGGTTTGCCTTTGCCCTTCTTCGTAAAGTGGGGATATTCTTTTTATCTCGTCTATCCCATGGTGTGTCGTATCTTTGGATAGGCCGTTCAAAAATATTGTGGGTCTGCGAAAGCCATTTTTCAATACAGGGAACCGTTTGCGAAATATTAAGCTTTAAAGTGCAATTTTTTTTTAGAGTCAAGTGTGTTTTCCAAACGCCTCCTGCCGGAGGCTCTACGCGGGGCTCGTGCGGTCCATGGCCCTCTACGGGGCTCCTGTATGGGCGCGCTCTCTGGCGCTGCGGCCAGCCCGCCGGTTGAGGGCGGCCCAAAGGGTCATGGCGGATGGTCCGGGGATACCGCACGGTCTCCTGTGAGGCAGCGAGCCTCCTTGCCGGATTGCCGCCATGGGATCTGGAGGCAAAAGTCCTCGCGCACGTATGGGAGTGGCGCGAGGAGGCGAAACGCCGGGGCGTTAGTCCGCTGCCGCGAGAAATCGCGGCACAGCGGACGGAGCTCCGGCGGGATCTCATGGCGTCATGGAAAGTACGGTTGTCGCAACCCAGTGCTGGGCACGCCACGATTGTGGCGATAAGTCCCCTCTTTGAGGAGTGGCTGGAGAGGCGCCACGGTGTCCTCACCTTCCGCCTGACGCAGGTCCTCACCGGACACGGCAGTTTCGGGAGGTTCCTGTGTCAGATAAGGCGGGAGGAAACGTCCGGGTGTCACCACTGTGTGGATCGCCCGGAGGACACGGTGGAGCATACGGTGGAGGTCTGCCCGGCTTGGGCAGAGCACCGCCGTGTCCTCGTGGAGGCGATCGGCGGCAGAGACCTCTCGCGTCCGGCCCTGGTTCAGGCCATGGTACGGAGCGAGAGGGCATGGGCAGCCGTCACCTCCTTCTGCGAAGCAGTAATGCTCGCGAAGGAGGAGGCGGGATGATTGAGGGAAAGGCAAATTTCGCGCCCTCTCGCCCCTAGCCATCGCAGGAGACGACCTGGGCGTCGGGATTCCCGGGCGGATTTCCGGCCACCGTAGGCGCGGGCTTGCAGACGGTGAGCAATGGGTAGCTCACCGTCCGGTAAGGACCAGGCCCGGGTCGACGGCGCGTTGTATTCCACGCGCGCCTCAAAGAGATGTCGTCAGCACATATAGTAGGGGTCCACTAGGACCGATGCCTGCCGGGGTCGCGGGAAGGTAATTATGGGTCACCGAGGCCCCCGCAACACAGGCAACAGGAAGGAATACGGGTGGGTTTTAGTCAGTAAGAGTCTGACACAGGGACGGATTTAAAGATGTGGCGGCCCTGGGGCAACCAAGAAGTGGAGGCCCCGAAAAATTTGTGAAACAGATAAAAAAAACAATTCAAAGAAGGTACCTTACGAAGTTATGATTGTGGACTTTTTTTTTTTTTTGAAGGACACAAACGAAGTATTTTATTCATATAAAAATCAATGAAAAATCTAATTGTGGAGGCCCCTTCTTTGTGGAGGCCCGGGGCCAGTGCCCCTGTTGCCCTGCCCTAAATCCGGCCCTGGTCTGACACACCCTCCCGCTCCGCTCAGAGCGGGAGAAGTTATTTGATGATTACCCAACCTCAAAAAAAAAAAAAATATATGTTAATTTTAAACATATTTCCCGGAACTTGGTTGTTACCACGTTTTGAAAAAAAATCTCGATACAAACTAACGTTAAACTAACCTCTTACCTTGAGTTCTAATCCAAAATGTCTGCATTAAATATCAACATACGTTACGTATTTAATTAATAACAAGAACATATTATTTGAATTCAGAACTTGGTTGTTTTTTATTTTCGATTACTCAGCTTAATTTTGAGTAAATAGATAATTGCTTCATATTTTGCAACAAATTACAAGCGTTTTTTCATCGCGCTTCTCTTTTTTTTTTCTATGCAATCTGACAGTAACCGCGGTTTAGGTGTTGTCAGCGTCTTAAGTTTGTTTTTGGGATAAATTCATCCCATCTACGGAATCCTCCATTGTGCCTGGTCCAACATGCACTTGGCTGTTTTTTTTTTTGTCACCTTATTCTATCACACACATACTTAACTATCGCGGTTAAACTGAACTATACGATTATTATAATTCACGTATTATTTATCATAAAACTTACATAAACTATCTAATAGACAATGCGTAGTCAAAACAATTATAAGGAGCTAGGTTAAAATTATAAGGAGCTAGGTTAAAATTAACTTTGAGGTGCTTAACGTTTTAAATCTTTCACTGTAGGTACGCCGTTATTGTTCTTTGTTATCTAAATAAGGTTCACTTGCAAGTTTAGTCGAGTTAGTTAAATAAATGTTGAGTTTGTAAACTTGGAGTTATGTAATTAACGTTTTAACTCATAATACTCCCATAACTACGACAGAATTTGCCAGCAGACAATATAAAAAACGCTAAACTTGAATATACAATAAAATTAATAAACTAATATAAATATTAATGATAAAAAAATTATGAATGTAAAAAATAAATAATATGGCTTCACAGTTTAAATTATAATGATACCGAGTTAGTTTTGCAGCGTGTGACTTAATAATAAGTATTATTATTAGTATATAGTGATGTTATACGCTTATTTAATCAGTCATGTACACTCAAAATCTCTCACTTTCACACACACACTCGTAACAATTGATCGTATTTTTATTTTTTCTTTCTTTGTTTCTTTATACACCTATTTGTACTCGTACGTCTATAATGTAAGGGAAGAGCGGAGCCTTCAACTACAGGCATTTTGTATGCCTAAATGGAGACACCTCGACATGCTATGTAAGCCAAATAAGTTATGAGAAATAAACTTAAATAAAACGTGTTTTGGTGACAACCAAGTTCTGGGAAATATGTTCAAAATTAACATATATTTTTTCCGCTACCACAAACTATACAGATTTGCCAATTTTCTTTCTTAAGAGAAGCCTATATTGGTCAATTGGGTCTTGTCAGCGCCTTAAATAATTATAAGTTTAACTCTAGGTTTACCTCTAACTCTTGGTGGCGCAAGATGAATTATTTGATAGACGCTGACAATACCTAAACCGCGGTCTCTGACAGATTGCATAGAAAAGAAGGAGAAGCGCGATGACACAACTCTTGTAATTTATTGCAAAATATGAAGCAATTATCTATTTACTCAAAATTGAGTTGAGTAATTGAAAATAAAATACAACCAAGTTCTGCATCCAAATAAGACGATCTTGTTATAAATTAAATATGTAACGTATGTTGATATTTAATGCAGATATTTTGGATTTGAACTCAAGGTAAGAGGTTAGTTTAACGTTAGTTTGTATCGAGATTTTTTTTCAAAACGTGTTTTGGTAACGACCAAGTTCTGGGAAATATGTTCAAAATGAACATACCTATATTTTTTCCGCTACTACAAACTATACAGATTTGGCATTTTTTTTTTTTCTTAAGAGAAGTCTATTTTGTTCAATTGGGTCTTGTCGGCGCCTTAAATAAATGTAGAGTTTGTAAACACTGAGTTATTTAAGTAACATTTTAACTCATAAAACTCCCATAACTACGACAGAATTTGCTAGCAGACAATATAAAAAAAACGCTCAACTTTTTTATACAATAAAATTAATAAACTAATATAAATATTTATGATAAAAAAAATATGAATGTAAAAAATAAATAATATGGCTTCACAGTTTAAATTATAATGATACCGAGTTAGTTTTGCAGCGTGTGACTTAATAATAAATATTATTATTATTATAATTATATAATAATAATAATATTTATTATTAAGTAGTAGTTAGTTAGTTAGTTAGTTAGTTAGTAGTTAGTAACTAAATAACCCTGTAACATCACTAGATGTTATACGGTTATTTAGTCACTCATGAACACACAAAATCTCTCTCTTTCACACACACATACATACACTCATACTTTTAACCCTTCACTTGTACATCATTATGGGTCGTTGTTACCTAAATTACCAAAATAAAATAATCCACGGCACTCGATGGACAGTTTCGTAAAATCTCCCATACTGTAAGTAAGTATCGAGCTAACTAATGGAATACCGGCGCTGTATATAGGTCAGGTATTTTTGTAGCACGCGGAACACTGGCCGCCGCGCGTAATCGTGTCATTGACAATAATTATTATAGCGACTAAAGACGCTCGATTTTAGAGGATTATGGAGATAGTTTGAAGTGGGAATATGAAGAGATTGTGAATATTTTTAGGGTTCTGTACCCACGGGGTGTCAACGGGACCTTATTACCAAGGCTCCGCAGCTCCGCTGTCCGTCCGTCTGCCACAGGGCTGTATCTTTTGAGCCATAATAGGAAGTCACTTATATTTTCCACGGTGTGTGTACTACTGTAGCCGCTATAACCCCCTCTTATCTTAAAGAACGTTTCAAGTTCCTTCATGACACACATAATAGATACCTGAGGTCATCGGAAAACTTAAGACTAGAGATGCCGATGCATTCCACCAGCTTTTATGACAAATCTTTTACAGTTCAAGCAGTACGGTTATGGAATGCCTTACCCGTGTCGATAAGGCGTACACAAACTTTGTCCACTTTTAAAATTCAGATAAAAAAACACTTTCTCTCTCCCTAAACATCATCATTACTTATTATAGTTCTTGATCTTGTTTCATGTTTATGGCATATATTATATATGTATGTATGATGTATGTTATTTATATTATATGCTTTATGTATTTATTGTATATGTAACTGGTACACCACTGACTACCTGCAGTATTGTCTCTCCTCCCCCTTTAATCCATCCAAATGTTGTCTGTAAAAGATCGCTTTTAGCGATAAGACCGCCCATTGTGTCACCCCTTGTAAAATTTCAACATTTGTATCTGTAACTTTTATGGTGTACATAATAAAGAGTATTATACAGGTTGAAATTGAAAACTTGCGACAAACTGAAATGGGACATTGTATACATCATTATTAACAACTTTTACTAAGGGACCAAAGCTGTAATCCCAAAAAAAAAAATCTGCTTTTCCTACATTTTGATGAGGTATTGCGAACATAAATGTAGGGGACGGTAGTTTTTTTTTTTGGGATTGTAGCTTTGGTCCCTTAGTAAAAGTTGTTCATAATGATGAGTACAATCTCCCATTTCGATTTGTCGCATGTTTTCAATGTCACCCTGTATTCTATAACAACAAATCAATCAAAATTAAATAAAGTTTTGAATTTTATATTTTATTTTATATTTTATTTGAATTGAATATCCCGTGAGAATATCTAGATAAAAATATTTTATATCCTAACTCTGGTCATGGTCTACCCATGTGCCAAATCCGTTCAGCCGTTTTTGCGTGAAAATGTAACAAGCAAACAAACAAATTCAATTTCGCATTTATAATGTTAGTTAGGATACGAGAAACGTGTTTTTTTACTAAAGTATATATTTTTTTAAATATGTAATATAAAATATTGTACGGTGGCACGGGCCCCTTCGTGTGTGAGTGCGATTCGCACTTGGCCTGTTTTTATAACGTATTTAAGAGCCGTTATAGATTGGAGTTAGTGCCTAGAAGATAATAGTAAAACTCCTTGTGAAGGCATATTTCAGTCGCCAAGAAGTATTGTTGTGTTTCGTGAGTTTTTCATTTTCAACTTCGTCTGTACGAACATCGTTCCCACTGGTGGGATGAACACAGGCCTCCTCTCCTCTCCAGTGCGTGTTGGTAGATGTCACATGTCTTCGAAAGTTTGGTTCTGGACATGCCGGTTTCCTCACGATGTTTTCCTTCACCGTTTTGAGAGCAGTGGTGTTGAAATAATTTACACAAAGTAAAGGGCCGGTCAGGGTTCGAACCTGCGACCTACAAACTCCTAAGTCGCGGTCGTTCACACTGGGCCACCACTGCTCTCACCTATGATAATAATAACAACGCTGATGACGATGCGGACGAATTTTATGATGCCCGATGAACTTTTCCCCCTTTTTTATATACTTTTACTTTCATATACTTGTACATAATATAAGTATTTTAGTGTTAGATTGTATGTTGTGTTTCAATAATATATTTAAATTAATGTAAACAAAGATCATGTAATTTTTTTTAGGTAAATTTCTTTAGGTGGTTTGAGCGAGTTTTGGTAACGGATAATCATATGGGTTTGCGTCACCGACATGCTAATGTTAACAGTATATTTGTAGCTAGCATTGTTATTTCATCATTTTAAGTTTTCGCTTTTGTTAGGAGTCGCCATGGTTGCCTATTTAAAAAAAATATAATTTTAGTTTAGAACGTATTTATAAACCGATTATGAGTTCGCTTCAATCGTTACTTTCTTACGAGTGCAAGTGTGTGTATTTGGGGAGTAACAGATCAAAGTGTATTATCTCCGTCAATGTCTTTTGTCAATGTAACTTTTGAGATATAGGCATAATCCATAATACTTTAAAGCGAGCACACAAACTAACAACTTTTCTCTATAATAAATAGGGTTTATTAGCAGTCAATTCAGCAAATAAAACTGTAATCTACATACATTCTTATATTAATTATCAATAAAATCCGTTTGTACTATTCTTATTACGGTGGGTGGAGTTAATATACTTTGATCTGTTACTCCTCATTTCATATTCTACCAAAATACACCTTTTTTTTCTGAAAATGTTTGCTGAACGTCTTACACTTGATTTATAGCTAGATTTTGGCTCGCAGTCTATAATCTTGTTAGCACAGCCTCCAGCATGAAGCGAGAACTCATTTTAAAGACTAATGGGGTCAAATTAGATGCTGGAGGCTACTCTGTTGAGACGGTTCAATGACCTCATTTAGATAATTCTATCATCTCTCTCGTAAGCCAAGAAAATAGACGAAAAACTTAAAAATAAATTATTAATTTCTAAAATCATGGAAACTTGATGTTTAACAATGTAATCGTTAACTTAAATTATATTTTAATTTAAATCATATCAGAACAGCTGTCCAATGTTTCTATTAGATATATATTTACATTAAGCAGGTAATTGAAGTTACCTGTTACAAGTTTATTTACATAATCAAATTACAAGACGGTTAATAACATTAACTGAATTAAATTAAAACTAAGTTAAACCTAAAACAGGTCTTCGAGGCATTGTACCGAGGATGCTGGTGGCATTTCCTCGCTGAATTGCAATGCTGATGCGTTGCGCGAGAAAGCCGCCAGCTTTTCGGTCACCAGTTACATCAACTAGACGTTTCGCGATTTCCGCAAATAAATTATGCGCACTGGGACCCCACGGACCGAGGGTCTCGACGCCAAAGGGCACAAAGTTGTACTCTCTGCCAAGGCTAAGGCTGCCTGTCCACTGAAGCGGAGCGGGGCTACGGAGCGGAGAAACAGAGAAATATTAACCAATAGGATTGCATAAAGTGTCCGCTCCGAGATTTTATGCAATCCTATTGGTTAATATTTCTTCGTTTCTCCGCTCTGCAGCCCCGCTCCGCTTCAGTGGACAGGCAGCCTTAGGCTCTATATTTAAAACAACTGCAATTATGTATCCGTATCTAATAAACTTTACAATCAATATGTATGATCCGTTCCTACAGACTGTGAACGAAACGGGTTTGTGGCCCTTGGCAACACAGGCAACGGAAAAGACACTGATGGATTTAGTCAGTAAGAGTCTGACACCCTCCCGCTCCGCCTAGAGCGGGAGAAGTTATTTGATAATTTCCCACCCAAAAAAATAAAAAAAGCAATATTATAAACACGAAAGTGAGTTTGTTTATTACGTTTTCACGCTAAAACGGCTGAACGGATTTGGATGAAATTTGGCACATGGGTAGGATTAGGTTATAAAATACTTTTTATCCCGATATATTTATGGAATCGATACTTATGCGGGCGAAACTGCGGTGCGCAGCTAGTAAAATAATAATTCTTTGTCAGTCGTATGAAATAGCTTTGACACGGCTTTACGTGATGTTTCAATCTGCTGGACTAAAAAATTCCCTGACGGTACCTCTCAGCCTTTCGGAAACCGAGGATTACTTTTTAATGATGAATATTTTTACTAATTAAGCTTAGAAATACCGTCATGGCTAAACAATATTTTGGTACAAATGTTTAGTATTATGTTCCAGCAATTAGTAATATTTTTGAACGCTCACTCGACCGTACAGTATGTGCCAAATGTTTACCAACTAGTTGCTATGTCGATATTTAGTGAGTGTTGATTTATTTATAGGTTAATTTAACTGAATGGGTTTTAGATACTTATAATGAAAACTATGGGGTGATCAAGTTAGGGACTGGTCTGGACTTTAAAAGAGACTGTGATCAACTCTGAGTTGAGGAGGTGATTATTCTCAGTGTAGTCGAATAGAAAACACTATCCTCGTCTAGTTTTAAAACATAATTTATTTTGAGGTGTATCAGGGTTTTGTTAAACTCTTTTACAGAAATAAATCCTTACTAATGTTACAAAGGCTAATTATTTTCCAGGCGACTAACAACTTAAAGGGTGACTAACTATTTGCTACTAAAAAAATAAAATGGGTAGCAAAAATAATAGGTTGGCAGCTACAGTGAAGTAGCATTTTAAATATAAAATCATTTGGGTTAGGTTAGGTTAGAACAGTGACTACTAACGCGCGAAGGCGAGCGAGCGAAGCGAGCGCGCCGCGGCAGCGGCTGTCTAGCGTCAGATCCCCTCGGTTGTTTGTGACTCTCAGTTACCAAAACAAAAACTCGATGCTAGTTTAAATTAAAAGAAAGCTAACAATTGATTATTAAGCGGCTATTTTAATCAATTGTTAGCTTTCTTTTAATTTAAACTAGCATCGAGTTTTTGTCGTGCTGCTATTTTGTCGTGGTAGGGGTCTACTTCTCTCCGAACCGAACCGAGTTCCACAACTCCCTTGCGGAGTTGAGAGACGTCGTCGTCGGGTTTGGTTCCCTCCCCGTGTTCGTCCTCGGGGACTTCAATGCCAAGAATTTGGCTTGGGGTTCCCGGTTAACGGACACACGGGGCAGGATGGTGGAGGACTGGGCTCTGGAGACAGGCCTGGTCGTCCTAAACCGGGGTTCTGTCCCCACGTGTGTGCGGATGCGGGGTGAATCAGTGGTGGACATCTCGTTCGCCAGCCCCGCTCTGTCGCCGCGTGTAGTTGACTGGCGTGTCATAGAGGGGGTGGAGACCTATTCCGATCACCGGTATATCCGGTTCGACGTCTCCGCCCAGACCTCGGACGCGCCGGTCCGACGGGCCCCGAGTGGTCCGCGGTGGGCGCTGAAGCAGCTGGACCGGGAGCTCCTCCTGGAAGCCTCGATCGTGCAGGCCTGGGTGTCACCACCGGACAGGCCTGCCGACATCAACGACGAGGCGGAGTGGTACCGGGAGGCCATGTCCGACATATGTGACGTGGCAATGCCCCGGGTCCAGCCTGGACGTGCCTCGCGCCAGGTGTACTGGTGGTCGCAGGAGCTGACGGCTCTGCGCACTGCGTGCGTGGCTGCGCGACGCCGATACACCAGGCACCGCAGGCTCCGTATCAAACCTCCGAATACGGAAGCCATTCAGGCGGAGCTGTACGAGGGGTACAGAGCGGCGAAGACCGCCCTCCAAGCGGATATCCTACGGGCCAGGGGGTTGGCCCGCGAGGAGTCGCTGGGGACTCTGGACAGGGACCCGTGGGGACGCCCGTACAAAGTGGTGCGGGATAAACTCCGCCCATGGGCTCCCCCGCTGACGCAGAGTCTCCGGCCCCAGCTTGTGGAGGACGTGGTGAGCGCTCTGTTCCCTTCCTCAGGGGAACACACCTCCCCGCCTATGGCTCCGCCTACTGCGGTGCCCGATGCGGACCACACCACCGACGCCGACGACGATGCTCCGGAGGTGACCGAAGTAGAAATGAGAGCGGCGGTACGCAGGTTCAATGCCAAAAATACCGCCCCAGGACCCGACGGCTTACCTGGGAAGGCCTGGGTCCTGGCCTTGAAGGCTCTCGGGCCTCGACTTAGGGGGCTCCTAAGCGCATGCATGGAGAGGGGCCAGTTCCCGCTTCGCTGGAAGACGGGGAAACTGGTCCTCATAAAGAAGGCAGGGCGCCCTGCGGACTCTCCGTCCGCTTATCGGCCCATCGTGCTGCTCGACGAGGTGGGCAAGCTCTTTGAAAGAGTCATTGCAGACCGCCTCGTCGGCCAGCTGGTGCAGGTGGGGCCGGATTTGGCGGAGAGCCAGTTTGGTTTCCGCCAAATCCGGCCCGGTCCATCCGCTCTACGGTGGACGCCATCATGCATGTGCGAGCCCTGACGACGGGGAATGCTGTTGCCCAGGGTGGGGTCGTCTTGGCGGTGTCTCTAGACATCGCCAATGCCTTCAATACCCTGCCCTGGAGTTGCTTCAGGGAGGCACTCTGGTATCACCGGATGCCGACCTACCTCTGTCGTGTGGTCGAGGCCTATTTGACGGACAGGGCCGTCATCTACCCCGGTCACCAGGGAGTGTGGAACCGGCAAGAGATGTCGTGCGGTGTCCCACAGGGATCGGTCCTGGGGCCGCATCTGTGGGACATCGGATACGACTGGGTGCTGCGCGCCGACCTCCCTAGCGGCGTCAGCGTAGTGTGCTACGCTGACGACACGTTGGTCCTGGCGCAGGGGAGGTCGCACCAGGCGGCGGCCGAATTAGCGGCACGCGGGGTTGCGACAATCGTCGAAAGGATCCGGCAATTGGGACTCGAGGTGGCCCTGCACAAGTCCGAGGCCATGTGTTTTCATGGTCCTCGGAACGCGCCACCGTTGGGGTCCCAAATAACGGTAGGAGGGGTTTCTATCGGCGTCGAGTCGACGATGAAGTACCTGGGACTCGTCCTCGACAGCCGGTGGAACTTCGTGGAGCATTTCCGACGTTTGGCTCCCAAACTGGAGTGGGCGGGCGCTGCGTTAAAGCGGCTCCTGCCCAATCTAGGGGGTCCAAACGCCTCCTGCCGGAGGCTCTACGCGGGGGTCGTGCGGTCCATGGCCCTCTACGGGGCTCCTGTATGGGCGCGCTCTCTGGCGCTGCGGCCAGCCCGCCGGTTGAGCGCGGCCCAAAGGGTCATGCCCATCCGGATGGTCCGGGGATACCGCACGGTCTCCTGTGAGGCAGCGAGCCTCCTTGCCGGATTGCCGCCATGGGATCTGGAGGCAAAAGTCCTTGCGCACGTATGGGAGTGGCGCGAGGAGGCGAAACGCCGGGGCGTAAGTCCATTGCCGCGAGAAATCGCGGCACAACGGACGGAGCTCCGGCGGGATCTCATGGCATCATGGAAAGTACGGTAAGCAGTAATGCTCGCTAAGGAGGAGGCGGGACGGTTGAGGGAAAGGCAAGTTTCGCGCCCTCTCGCCCCTAGCCGCCGCAGGAGACGCCCAGGACGTCGGGAATCCCGGGCGGATTTCCGGCCACCGTAGGCGTGGGCTTGCGGACGGTGAGCAATGGGTAGCTCACCGTCCGGTAAGGACCAGGCCCGGGTCGACGGCGCGTTGTATTCCACGCGCGCCTCAAAGAGATGTCGTCAGCACATAATATAGTAGGGGTCCACTAGGGCCGATGCCTGCCCGGTCGTGGGAAGGTACTTATGGGTCACCGAGGCCCCCGCAACACAGGCAACAGGAAGGAATACGGGTGGGTTTTAGTCAGTTAGGGTCTGACACACCCTCCCGCTCCGCCCAGAGCGGGAGAAGTTATTTGATGATTTCCCACACTCAAAAAAAAAAAAAAGCTGCTATTTTATACTTAGAATGCTACTTCACTGTTGCAACCAACCTATTATTTTTGCTACCCATTTTAATTATTTTTAAAACCCTAAATCAGATTAGTTTGTCGCCGCGTTAAATACATGCCATATTACAAATGCGAAAGTGAGTTTGTTTCAACGCTTTCACGCTAAAACGGCTGAACGGATTTGGATGATATTTGGTACCTGATTAGACCATGATCTGGAATTAGGACATAGGATACTTTAATGCCGATAATCACACGGGATCGAGACTTATACGGGTGAAACCGCGTGTCGCAGCTAGTAATGCCAATAATTATAACAAATCCGGGAACAATGTTGCAGCGTACTAGCTAGTGAGAGGTCGCGAGTTCGATATTCACCTGATGCAATATTGAAAAACAGTTTCAATACCACAGGTGCTAAGCACATCTGACTATTATATATAGCCTAACCAAAATTGTTGAAACGAAAGTAATTTTCTGAGAATGAAACTGTTCATTTTTCTTTATTTATTTAATTAACTATGTTTCAAGCATTTTCAGAAGCTGTCTTCTACACAAAGATAGTGAAATTAGCAACGCTTTCAGTTAGAAGACTTTTTATTTTTATTTTTATGAAACGTTTCGCTTTCAAAGTTTCTGTGGGAAGCGTTTTAAAATAAATATAAAATTTGCTCCATGGAAATGAATGTTATAATGGTTAGTAATGTTATAATTAATGTTGTTTGTATGGAACTAAGTGAATTAGTTTAAGGCGCTGACAAGACCATATTAACCAAAATAGACTTCTCTTAAGAAAAAAAATTGCCAAATCTGTATAGTTTGTGGTAGCGGAAAAAATATATGTTATTTTTGAACATAATTACTTCCTAAAACTTGGCTGTTACCAAAACACGTTTTGAAAAAGAATCTCGGTAAAAACTAACGTTAAACTAACCTCTTACCTTGAGTTCTAATCCAAAATATCTGTATTAAATATCAACATACTTTACGTATTTAATTAAAAACAAGAACGTCTCATTTGAATGCAGAACGTGGTTGTTTTTTATTTTCTATTACTCAACTCAATTTTGAGTAAATAGGTAATTGCTTCATATATTGCAACAAATTACAAGCGTTCTGTCATCGCGCTTCTCTTTCATTTCTATGCAATCTGACAGTGACCGCGGTTTAGGTGTTGTCAGCGTCTTAACTAGCGGCCCGGTTCATAATGTGTGTTTCACTGGGTACCTAAAAGTACCTACCTGAAGTACCAGATTCACAATGTCCAGATAAACACTGTCTAAAGGCTCTTACAGACTGGGGCGATATCGAAAGCGTGACAGGCATATTGTCAGTAGGATGTCGGATTTGAAACAATATTTTTTGTATTTATATTTATGTGTGTTTATATTTAACATCACGCTACGATCCTTAGGAGCCGAGCAAAAAGAAAAAGTCAGAAAGAACGCTAAGTGAAAACGAAGTAATAGCGCGGGCGGGCGATGCGATGCGACGCGGTGGTTCGGGGGTCAGAAAGATGAAACTAGTTGCCCATTCCAAAGCGTAGTACGTTTCTATGGAGAATAACGGGCCAGAAACTCTACGGACACTATTGTAAATCAAAATATAACATAATATACATAACATTACGCTTTGTTTCCCCGAAGGGTTGGGCAGAGGTGTACCTGTAGTACACCCACATTTCGCCATTTATGTTTCAGTCCCATGTAATAGGGGGCGAGCCTATTGCCATCAACCGGGCACAAATCCAGACTCCGGGCTGCTACTCAGAAATTCTAGATAGAAAAACCCAATAAAACTATTTTTTTTTTTTCAATTTTCTAACAATTTTTTTCCAGATAATGACAGTATCATAATAAGTGCTAACCATTCACAAATAGCGTATGTAATCAAATCATGCTTAAATCTCAATTACTTTAGACAAGTTAATTTATGTTATGAGTACTTACGATGTTTTTGTGTAGGTACATTGCTTCGGCGAAAGACTGTATTTTTTGTGTAGATTAATAAAGTCATATCATTTAAGGCCAAGGCAATAGAATGGTATTTCTTTGTTTCAATAACAAATATCTTTTTTTTACCTTTCCTATACTTAGATTATTTATATTAGCAATGACCTCAACTTTGCACTGGTTTTTTTACTATGTGGGATGAAATGGAAATTGTTTATTGAACTAATTGATTTACATAAATATTTACAAAATAAGGCCTTAAACTAGAGATATAATAATTGGATTCTGGACTTTGCCCGACCTGGGAATCGAACCCAAGACCTCTTGCTCAGCAGTAGCGCTTGCAACCACTAAACCAACGAGGCAGTTCCATTAATTCGAAATCAAAATATACATACATACATACATACATACATACATACATACATACATACATACATACATACATATCTACATACATACATACATACATACATAAACTCACGCCTTCTTCCCATGGGGGTAGGCAGAAAATATAGAACGCCACCTGCTACGCTCCTTACATACTCCTTTAGCTTCGTTTTCGTTCATACATCTGTAGGCTTAGCATGACGCTTTGTATTTCTTTCAAGAATAGACACGCCTCTTTCTATACAAAGTGACATTTCGTTTCTCCTTTTTTGACATCCCACCGTAGAAATCCTTCTACCTAAAAAAGGACCTACACAAAGATCGTTAGAAACGAAAGACAAAATGACAGATTGTAAAAGGCTTTCTACGGTGAGATGTCAAAAATGGAGAGATGAAATGTCACTTTGTATATAAAGAGCCGTGTCTATTCTTCGAAGAAATAGAGAGTGTCATGCTAAGCCCGCAGGTCTTACACTCACGCCGGTTGCGGGTACTACGCACCTTAACTTTTCGAAGAACGTCACCGATGAGGTCACTATAATTATATCTCTCTGGGGCGTCCCCTCCCAAATCAAAATATTGTTACAAAAAATCAATACAGGCAGGAAGTTTATAATGAAATACAATTTTGTACATAATTGCAATTCAGCGAGGAAATGCCGCCAGCATCCTCGGTACAATGCCCCGCCTTTTTAGGCTTAACTTAGTTTTAATTTCATTTAGTTAATGTTAATAATCATTTTACAATTTGGTTATGTAAATGAATATACGTTACTGTGCATGGTACGCTAGTTTCAATTTATGCGATGCAGGTACATAGATTTTGCATGCAGTATTGGTAAATTTTCGCTAGCCACAGTAAGTGCGGGCTTATATTGTACATAATGAGCTTATTTCTACCAGCTGTGCCTCTCTTTCTGGTTGTATGGTTCGTTATTAATTAGGTAAGCAGTCAGTTATAAATGGACGTTAACATTTATAAGCTTTAAATTCAGAAATAAAAATAATTATTAATTTATTGTAGGTTTTTTTGTTTATTTTCGGCCAGTCTATCCATCGTAAAAAAGAAAGTAGGAGCCTTATTTCCCACAAAATGTATGGGAATAGTTTTTTGCAATTTCTGACTTTTCCTGTACTCAAACCTCCGTTGGTCTAATAAAGTTTTTTGATCCCTGTAAGAAACCGGATCGATTGGTATCAATAAAAGTATTTGTTAAAACTGCCATTTTCTTGCTGACTGTACATTTTATTCAAAATCTGTGAATGCCCATCTAAATGTCTCAAAAAGTTAAGGACTGTCTCTTAAGACCGTTTTCCTGTAGCTAAAACGGTTACGGTGGCTGCCCTTACTGCCCCGTCACAAAAATTCACCATAATTATATATATATAATTATGGAATTGACTCATCACTAGCTTTTATTTAATATCAATATTGTTTTAATTTATTTTAAAAACCTTCCCCTCTCTGTTTTTTGTATTTCCAGATGCAATATATAAATATTATAATTATAGACTATGTCACTCCGACAATTAAGACGAATCTAACGACACCTATTTTGTTAAAATCTATCAAACCGTTTAAGCTACAGAGCATGCCATAGAAATAGGCATACATACAAGGAGGGTAAAGTTTTTCAAGAGTATGTATGTACATACTCTTGAAAAACTTTAGCCTCCTTCTGGGGCAGAAAAAAAATTAGGTAAAAAAGACAATGAATATGCTGTGAAGGAAAGTGTTAAACGGTGAAGTAAAACATCATGAAGAAACCGGAATGTTCCGAAAATTCCCGCACTGGGCCCACGTGATGGATTACGATCCACTCTCTCTCACAAAGAGAAGACCTGTGTCCCAGCAGTGGGAACATCATAGAATTATGTTTTTACTATCTTTTCATCCATGCAAGTCCCAACTCTATCAGTCGTTCTGGGGCACCAAACCTAATCACATTTTACCCAACTCAAGAATCAAACCTACCCTCGCAACAACTAGAGCAATAATCCAGACTGAATAATTTAAAAATTAATTATTATTAACAGTTATAGTCGATGGTGATGTATTGATTATGTTCTTCAGAAAGGTTAGGTGGTTAGGTTATGAATGTAAGCGAAGCAAAAGGAGTATGTAAGGGTCGTAGCAGGTGGCGTTCTGTAGTTTCTGCCTACCCCCATGGGATGAAATTTGTACTCGTGTGGGTCACAAACTCGCAAACTCACGATCTAGTCCCAGATGCCATGTTAACTTTTATTATTTAGTTTAACTAAACAGAAACGGTTGAACGTTTCGTGGTATTATGCCTTTATTGTTTGAAACTTACAGTTAACGAAAGTTTCAGGGATACAGGGAAGTCCGTAGTTGGGAGCTTAAAATCTAACAACTAACTTTTTGGATGTGTCAAACTGCCTCGTTGTTCTACTGATCGCAAGCGCTACTGCTGAGCATGAGGTTCGATTCCCAGGTTGGACAAAGTGTTATTATTGGGTTTTTCTATCTGGAATTTCTCAGTAGCAGCCCGGAGTTTGAATTTGTGCCCGGTTGATGGCAATAGACTCGCCCCCTATTACATGGTACTTAAACATAACTGGGGAAATGTGGGTGTACTATAAGATACACCTCTGCAACCTCTTAAAGTCACGACTTATTCCTGAGTCATTAGACAGAAATTAAAGTTAGGAATGTTCCCCACCCACATCATGCTTATTAACCTGATAAGCTCCGTACGACACCGATTCGGAGTCAAACAATAGAAAATCAATTGTGTCTCATTACCAAATAAACCGATTAACAAAATTTAGAAAAATTGGGTCTACGAGGCCCACTAAAAACCCTTTATGATCGATGGTTTAGCGCACATGCGATATGCGGAGGAATAAATTAAAGCCACCCATCCCAGAGAGCCTAGACCAAATGAAATTCTATCAGCGATAACGTTGATTAAAAACGCAGAAACGTATGTTACTGACATGAGCTACCGAAGAGCAGTGGAGGCCCAGTGGTATCGGCCCCAACATACAAGGTATAGGTCGTGGGTTCGAGCCCAGGAAGGTGTTTTATTTTGTGTAATTAATTTCATCACCACTGCTCTCAAAACGGTGAAGGAAAACATCGTGAGGTTACCGGCATGAAAATAGAAGCATAGAACCGAAAACTCGAACACATGTGACATCCACCAATCCGCACTTGGCTCGCTTGGTTAACGCTCCCTCTCGCAGAAAGGAGGCCTGTGTCCCAGCAGTGGGAATACTATAGGCTGATTATGCAAGCTACCGAAAACTGTGTTGATAGTCGCTGAAGAAATACGAAACGCTTTGAAAACGATTAATTTATCTAGGGCTCACGACAGACCGTGTCAGGTACAGCTTTAAAACCTCTAAAACCAATTGACATACACTATGAGGTTCTCTTTGTCTTCAATTAAACAAAAACAGGTTGCCCAGTTAACGTTAAAAGTTAATTAAAAGTACGGTTACTACTCTCCCGTACAGTGTGCCCCTCGTTTATTGCGGGAATGTTCAGTGAACAGTGCGTAAAGGCTTTGCTAATTATTTTTAGTGGCGATACTGAAGGACGTGTTTAACTGTTATGAGAGTAACTTATAGTATTGTTTAGATGCTGCCTTTAGCACGTAATCCTAGCAGAAGTTTATGAAGAAATATCATCTGCCTAGCCTTTTTCCTAATTATGTTGTGGGTCGGCTTCTAGTCTTACCGGATACAGCAGAATACCAGCATTTACATGGAGCAACTGCCTATCTGACCTCCACAACCCCTACTGGGTAACACAATACCCCTTGGTAAGACTGGTTGTCAGACTTTCGAGCTTCTGACGACCCGTAACGACTGTCAAAGATCTACAAATGACAGCCGGGACAAACGGCTTAACGTGCTTACCGAGGCAAGGAGGGGTCTTGGTATGTAAAGATGGTCACCCATCCACGGACCAACCGTAGCAAGCGTAGCTTAACCTGATCGATAGACCCGTGCGGCTGTTATTACTTAGCCAGCCCCTCCTCTGCTTATAAAAAAATATGGCGAAATCTTATTTGAAATGCAGTTGAAGTTGCACATGTAAAAGTATTATGGATAAAAAACATACGAGTACTAATAATTTGAATAAGATTTACAAAGTCAAATATCTAGACGCTTCCTAAAACATTAAGGTAAAAACTCGCCATTGTTCTTTAATCTTCTAAAATTGACACATACACGAAAGAAATTCAATTAATTAAATTATCTACGGCTTCTTGGCTAGACGTTGTGATAGCAGGTGGAGCAGAATCCTCATGGAATAGTTTCCGAGTGACGGTAGAAGGAGCGTTGGCGACGACCAGGTTGGGTTACGGGGACGACCTCCAGAAGATAGCGGGGAAGACCTGGATGAGACTAACACAGACCAGGGAACCATGACACAAAAGAGAGGAAGCCTATACAGGGTCAATTTAAATTAGCTGGCGAACCTCCGCAGACGAAATGGGTATCGGCCATGGTACTCATCAACGGGTGTAAACAGTGATGGTGATATTGGTGCCGATTCCCTTGTTCACAAACTAAACTAAATTTAAGTTCAGTGCATCTTTTTCTTTCTATTTCATTAAGAAAAGGACAGAAGATAAATTTTAGTTTAGTCTTGTCAAATTATTCACCGCTGACGTAAATTGACGTAATTTTAGTAGGCAAGTTTTTAATCACGTCTAAACTTGTATGGGGTAGTGACAGGCGTTGATTAATTTGACAGGACTAAACTAAAATTTATCTTCTGTCCTTTTCTTAATGAAATAGAAAGAAAAAGATGCACTGAACTTAAATTTAGTTTAGTTTGTGAACAAGGGAATCGGCACCATTAAACATCGAATTTTGCGAAAGTTGACTATCGAGAAAAACGTTATGATAACATTACCTACGCAGAACCATTACGAGTATGCCTGTATGTTTAGAGGAACTGGTGAAAAAAAAAGATTTTGTCCATAAAATAGTAAACCGTAGTATTCAATTCTCTCATTCAATCATTCACTCACTCATTCTCTTTCTCTGTGTCAAAAATTCAAGACGCTCTTCCTGCAACAAGCCAATCACACGCTTATATTGTTTCCAAAAGTGTACACAGATTTTAATAGGCAATTAAAATCAAATTCAATAACTTTCCACGCCGTTCTATCGGGGACCAACTTACAAACAATCTAAATTTTGTAACAAAATTCGTTTTAATCGATACTAAGTTGTCTGTAAGTAATAGCTTGGTCCCACGAGGTGTAGACCTTAAAAAATCACATAAGAAAATAAACTTTTAGAAAAGTATAAAACTCTGATGTAAACGTTTATATAAAAAAATTAATGGTCTGCACTTTTGAAATAGTGCAACAAAAATTGAAATACAATATTTTCAATAAAACAGCGAGGCAATTGCGTAACACATTCACAATCTTAAAATTTGTCAATTCAACAATATTTATTAATTTAAAGGAGAACCAACAGCTATTTACACTCAGCCAATTACAGGTTCTCACAGGTAAAACAGAGAAAGTAGTACAAATCTTAGGATCACTAACAAGCACGATAGAAAATAATTTATAAGGAACATTTAGCAATATGCACTTTTAAAAATGTCGGCGTTCAGCTGAGTGCGTGCAGAATAGGTTTTGGTGGTAAATGGGTCAAATGGGAACTCTTTACAAAGGATATTAAAGTCCTTACTCACTCGCACTATGTCTGAGTTCTGCCTGTAGTTAGAAGAAGAAAAAGGAATGGAGATAGGTGGATTAAATCTAACTGATCTCTGGGGGACATTGAAACGCAGTTTATACAGGAGATAAGAACAGTCAATCTTGTTAGATATATTTTTTAAAAGAAAAGTGCAATCTGCCAGTCGACGACGATTTTTAAGTGGCTGAAAATGAAATTGGATTTCATGAAATTCATTACGCAACTTATGTTGTTGACCACACACTCTTTTTAAACATATTAATTAGCAATAGATTTCGAATTTTCTTCAAAATCCTTCGCATTGTGACAAAAATGTGTAAATCGGGGTACTGGTTGAGAAAATATATTTTGAGTGCTAGGCTTTTAGATAACTAGTATAATTTATAGACTTACTAGTCTAAAATGTCTAAAACCCAAGTAGGCAAAGTCCCAGATAAAATAAGCCCCTAGCCGCCACAGGAGACGCCCTGGGCGTCAGGAATCGCAGGCGGATCTCCGGCCACAGTACGTGCGGGCTTGCGAACAGTGAGCAATGGGGCTACAATTTGCTCGCCGTCCGCTAAGGACCAGGTCTGGGTCGACGGCGCGTTGAGTTCCACGTGCGCCTCAAACAGATGTCCACACAAGTGTAGGGGTCTACTTGGGCCGATGCCTGCCGGGGTCGCGGGGAAGTTCGAAAGGGATACCGTGTACCCACCCATGTTCGTGAACATGGGTGGGTTTTATTCAGTAAGAGTCTGTCACACCCTCCCAACTCCGTCCAGAGTGGGAGAAGTTATTTCATAATTTCCACCCCAAAAAAAAGTAAAATCAGATAGATATTTTTGATTAAGATCTGTATTGCTATGAACCAAAGATATTCTTCATACTTATCGATAAATCAAATTTATGTACAGAAACTTGCGAATATACCTACTGCCTTTTTATATTTCTTTCGAATCAGAGTAGATGGAAGTAAAATAAAAGATACAAGATAAAATATATATCAACCTTTTTTATCAGTAACACACAAATAACATGTGCAAAAGAAAAAATACTTTGCATAGTCGAGATCAGAAGTTGATACTTTTTATGAAATCATAGTTCATTAGATTGTGGGGCTTGTGGCTAAGTAATAAACAGCCGCACGGGTCGATCGATCAGGTTAAGCTACGCTTGCCGCGGTTGGTCCGTGGATGGGTGACCATCTTTACATACCAAGACCCCTCCGTGCCTCGGAAAGCACGTTAAGCTATTTGTTCCGGCTGTCATTTGTAGATCTTTGACAGTCTTCGCCCTTTATGCCTGGAGGCTTTTATTTAGGTATTAAGTTCTATTTACGTTTTTTTTTATGTTGAAATTTTTATCTGCTTGAGTACAGTTTGTTCATTGTTTTGTTGGTATACTGGCGCGTGCTAGCTAACGTATGGCAAGTGTGTAATTTCGTAATGTTAATTACTTTGCATACGATTTGTATAAAATCAAGTTTATATAACTAAACAGACAGACGTGCTGCTGGGGAGTTTGTTCCACCACTTCTTCTTCCCAGCTAAAGCACTAGGAAGTGGTGACGGGTGGGCATTTTTGGGGGACTGTCTTATGTAACTTTGACGTTCGAAAAGTGCTGATTTTCAGCCTAGTTTGAATAAATGACTTTTGATTTTGATTTTTTTGAGTCATTACGGGTCGTCAGAAGCTCGAAAGTCTGACAGCCAGTCTTACCAAGGGGTATCTATCGTATTACCCAGTAACTGGGTTGTGGAGGTCAGATAGGCAGTCGCTTCATGTAAAATACTGGTATTGACCTGTATCCGGCAAGACTGGAAGCTGACCCCAACATAGTTGGGAAAAGGCTAGGCAGATTATTATGACAGTTCATTACATTCCTGGGCGCGAAGTTATTAAAGACACCGTTACTCGCGGTCAAATTAAGATTCTTACACCCTAGGCAGTTATCCTTGCTATCAAGCTTGCTGTCTTTTCAGCAAGGTATATTCTCGATTTATATTGGTTGGAGGGACACTGGACATAATGATTAGAGGGAAAGACAAAGCAAAATAGTTACCGATGAAAAGGCCAAAGAAAGAGAGGCAGACCACAGAAAAGGTGGGAAGATGACATCAGACGGTTCGCTGTGGAAGGACATGAGGCAGTGGGGCCAGAGAGAGATAGGAATGGAGAAGGTTGGAGGAGGCCTTTGCCGACTGATCAACGGACATACAAAATAATTAACAAACGCCAAATACGAGACTGAAGACTACACTTTATGTCTGTCCGACTAAAAAAGGCTAATAATAAAATATTCTCGATTTATTTATTTTATTTATTAAAACTTTATGCACAAGTAAAAAAAATACCGTACAAAGGCGGACTTAATGCCTGAGGCGTTTTCTACCATTCAACCTTAGGGTGATGCAGAGAAGACATATGGCAGAGTAGATACATACATATAAACAGAATAAACTTTGTCAGGAGAAATAACGATCGGTAGTGGGGAAATAACGATCAGTAGAGGAGAAAACGAATCCAGTAAAATATCAGCGCTGGGATGTTTCTGCCAACTTCTTACGTATATGTTCATTTGCCTTCAGTTTAAAAGACAACCAACTGGTCACCGTCCTGATGATCAGAGCAAGCGCATTCCAAAGAATGAATGAATGGACTCAGTTCCACCTGATTAGACTAGAAGCCGACCCCAATATTGTTGAGAAAAGTCTAGGCAGATAATTCGCAATAAAAAAATATAATTAATTAATTTAATCAAAGTTCCAGCTTCAAATTCTAAATAGTCTAACACAAAATATTTAGGTAAATTTAAAGGTAAATTTTGTGTTTATTGGAGTAAAACATTTTGGTACAAATTCGGTGTAATGATGTGGTTTGCACTAAATGTATGAACAAATATTATGTCCATGACACAACTATAAAACGCTAGCTTTTGCTGTGGCTTCGCCCGAGTGGAGGTCTAAAATAAGAGACATTCCACTCAGAGCACTGATTTTAACGGTACTTGACTGAACGGCACCTGAGCTGTTCCACTAATCGCACTGAAACAAAATTGTATCATCCTACGAGAACGTAGGGACGTACTATAGAGAAGAAAATTTTGAAGCAAGGAAGTTCGGTTCAGGTGGAGATTTATATATGACTCCACCCTTTTTTTTTTGGGTAGTAAATCATCAAATAACTTCTCCCGCTCTGGGTGGAGCGAGAGGGTGTGTCAGACTCTTACTGACTAAAACTCATCCGTGTTCCTTCCATTGCCTGTGTTACCAGAGGCCTCGGTATCCCTTCCGGACTTTCCCGTGACCGCGGTTGGCAATGTGTCTCCACCCTGGAGTGTAAATGTGGTGCTGTACCACAAATTTTAGGACACTTCATATCCTGACTTTCGTATCCTGTCGTCTGCATGTTATAGGTGTGGTAGATCTACAACGCCACGTGCGAACTACGCATCAAAGACCTGACGTCACACAAATCCTGCTTCGCGCAATCAGAGTTTACCGTAAGACTGGGCATATATACAATATCCCGACATCAACCGTCGGGCAGTAGCCACCAGACACGACACCCATCTGGTCGGAATATCCTCCCTTTTCTATGGAGGATGAGTGAACTTTACACCCTGTTCCTCATGTCTCTATATAGGAATTGATAGACGGTACTGATGGCGCCAAACACGTAGAATTCTGGGCCGACCCCATTTTTTATTTATTAATTCAGTTCGGACAACAATATAGACCATTTGTTAGTAAAATACCTTATCAGTAATGTTAGTAGTACTCAAACAAAAAATAGCAAGGAGACGAATAGTTGTTGATTGCGGCAGGAAATGCGGAGAACGATAAAGCACAGAATAACCTGACCTGAACTACCTGACCATTCTCCCCACATAGTGCCTCAGAAAAGGAGAGTAAGGGCTCTCCACCACTGTTTTTCAGGATGCTTTTGTCACTGGGCCACGTTCTACGCATCAGTGATGCGACTTTTGTTGCGAATCACTGCATGGAAGCCGTCAGTTCGGTTCTGAGCAAATATCTCCGCTCCGCTACAGAAACGTGGCAGTTTCAACAGCATCCCGAAAACATTGTTGTATTGGATACGTAAGACATCTAGCGATCTTTTGGTGTAGTTGACCCGGGGCCCCCCGCATACAGATTTTGACAAAATGCCTTGAACATTGCCTTTAGAATGCCATCGATACGCTCAGAAGACGAAGAAGACCAAGGTCGTAGTCTACTAGCGGTAAGGACGTAAAAAAATCTTTCAGACAGACAAACTTAATTTCGCATTTATAACATTAGTGATAGTGCAAAATCCTCTACCAAAACAATTTAATTCTAAATATAGGGTTAAATTCAATTAGCTAGCGAAACTCTGCAGACGTGATGAGTATCGATATCTATATACGATAAAACGATACGATACGATACACGATGTATCTATATACGATTGTATAGTTATTTTCGTGTTACGTATCCCATGCACCTGCCATGTGTCTTCTCTGCATCACCCTAAGGTTGAGTCAGGTAGGAAATGCATCAGGCATTAAGTCCGCCTTTGTACGGTATTTTCTTTTTTTACTTGTGTATAAAGTTTTAATAAATAAATAATAAAACAAAAAGTAATTAATTTGATGAGTTGTTTTAAACGACTTCCAAAAAGGTTATAATAATATAATTGTCTGTTTTTGTTTTTTTTTTATGTATGTTCACCGATTTCTCCGTCAATTATGGACCGATTTTGAAATTTTTTTTTTTTTGAAAGGCTATGCTCCCGAAGTGGTTCCATGTAACCAATTTAGAATCTGATTCCATGGAAATCAACAGAAATCCTCAAATTTTGTAGGCACACCTTTAGCGATTTGGCTATTTTTTTATAGTAACTCGTGCATTGGTTTCGGAAAGCACCGATTGGTGAAATAGAACGGATGATGAAGACCACAGATGGCCACCGGAACTACTTAATAATAAGTATTTAACGGGATGCGATTCGATTAGGTACTTTAATATGGTTGCTAAGCAATTTATGCATATGGTGAGAGGCAGTTCTCCTGGTTCTTACCTGTTGACCTCCTCAACAATGAACGTCCCTGCATCAGGAAAAGCAATATTTTGTAAAAGGTGATAAGCAGTTGACATTAGGCTATTGTAACTTAGAAAAATTACAAACTGACCCACTAACAAGCGTAAAACTAAAATCTTTTATTATAAAAAAAAATATGGTGGCAAAAAATTAAAAGACAGCGACTTTCGAAATTTTAAGTTATTTTTCACTTTGTAGTGTTTTTTTGGAAGTCGGTTTTTTTTTTGTAAATTGGGTCATCAAGTTGGTCTCCGTTCACGTGAACTATTTAATGTATCTAACCGGACAAAACATTACGCGAATCAAAATTAGGCTGGCCGGTTACTAGACATGACATGTAACAGCGCCACAACAATTTTCTAATGTATGTATGTATGTTTTCTCAAGGCGATTTTAATCCCAATCTTACGCGGTTTTGGGAACTGGATACCTTAGATTCACCACACTCTAATATGTCAGTGGAAGAAATTGCATACGAACATAGTTTTTCGGCAAATACATTTCGTAATGCTGACGGCCGCTTCGTTGTTTCAATGGTTCAAAACGAGAAGTCAACGCCTTAGGCGACTCGTTAAAGTTGGCCAAAATAAGGTTTTCCTCATTAGAAAGAAAATTTTCACGTGATCCAAAATTTAAAGAAAAATACATTAACTTTATGCGAGAATATGAATCCTTAGGACATATGACTGAGAATAAAAGATTCTCGTCCGAGTATAACTCCAGAATTAATTATTACTTTCCACATCACGGTGTCATTCGTGAATCGAGCACCACTACAAAATTACGTACTGTATTTGATGGATCAGCGGCCACCACGTCCGGTGTTTCACTTAACGACTTACAAATGGCCCACCATTTGTAAGTCGTTAAGTGAAACAGTCGTCCAAATATGTGGTTTCCGGCGATATTGAAAAAATGTACCGGGCCATAGAAATTAATCCAAATCAACGGTCATTACAACAAATAGTTTTTCGTTATGATTCCAGTCAACCATTGATCCTCGCGCACGTATGGGAGTGGCGCGAGAAGGCGAAACGGAGCGTAAGTCCGCTGCTGCGAGAAATCGCGGCACAGCGGACGGAGCTCCGGCGGGATCTCATGGCGTCATGGAAAGTACGGTTGTCGCAACCCAGTGCTGGGCATGCCACGATTGCGGCGATAAGTTCCCTCTTTGAGGAGTGGCTGAAGAGGCGCCACGGCGTCCTCACCTTCCGCCTGACGCAGGTCCTCACCGGACACGGCAGCTTCGGGAGGTTCCTGTGTCGGATAAGGCGGGAGGAAACGTCCGGATGTCACCACTGTATGGATCGCCCGGAGGACACGGTGGAGCATACGGTGGAGGTCTGCCCGGCTTGGGCAGAGCACCGCCGTGTCCTCGTGGAGGCGATCGGCGGCAGAGACCTCTCGCGTCCGGCCCTGGTTCAGGCCATGGTACGGAGCGAGAGGGCATGGGCAGCGGTCACCTCCTTCTGCGAAGCAGTAATGCTCGCGAAGGAGGAGGCGGGGTGGTTGAGGGAAAGGCACGTTTCGCGCCCTCTCGCCCCTAGCCGCCGCAGGAGACGCCCTGGGCATCAGGAATCTCGGGCGGATTTCCAGCCACCGTAGGCGCGGGATTGCGGACGGTGAGCAATGGGTAGCTCACCGTCCGGTAAGGACCAAGCCCGGGTCGACGGCGCGTCGTATTCCACGCGCGCCTCAAAGAGATGTCGTCAGCACAAAAGTAGGGGTCCACTAGGTCCGATGCCTGCCGGGGTCGCGGAAAGGTACTTATGGTTCACCGAGGCCCCTGGCAACACAGGCAACAGGAAGGAATACGCCCAGAGCGGGAGAAGTTATTTGATGATTTCCACCCAAAAAAAAAAAAAAGTCAACCATTGAAAACATATACTTTAAATACCTTAACTTATGGGACAGCATCAGCACCCTATTTAGCTACTAAGTGTCTAACAAGTCTAGCTTCTACTGTAAGTGACCAACAAATAAAGAATGCCATTCAACATGATTTTTATGTGGATGATTTTTTGAGTGGAGCTTCGTCAATCGATGACACAATTAAATTAGCTAAAGGCGTGGCCACAACTTTGTCGGGTGTCAAACTTAATTTAAGAAAATGGCAGTCAAATAGTCCTGACGTACTAAAGGCAATTTCTAGTCGTGAAACATCTATCACTCTTGAATTTACAGACACAAAGTTAAATGAAGTATCTAAAACCTTAGGTTTAAGTTGGGAACCAAGTTCAGATAAATTGTCATTTTCTATAAATATTAATAATATAAAAAATGCAACTAAAAGGCACATTTTATCAATTATAAGTCAAACTTTTGACCCTTTGGGGTTAGTAGGCCCTTGTATAGTAGAAGCAAAAATCATTATGCAAGAATTATGGGTAAAAAGGTATTCTTGGGATGAGAAACTGCCCAAAGAAATAAATGATCGTTGGATTACTTTTGTTAATAAATTGCAATATCTTAACTATTTAAAAATACCACGTGAAATTCATGTTTTCACTGACGCGTCAGAGAATGCTTACGGCGCGTGTTTATATAAATTAGATCCATTAACAGTTTAGGTCACATTCATATACAGTTACTTGCTTCAAAAAATAGGGTTGCGCCCATAAAACCAGTCACTATTCCGCGACTGGAACTGTGCGGAGCTTACTGGGTTCAAGACTATTTGTCAAAGTAAAATCAGCGTTAACATTAAACATTCAAAAATGTCGTTTCTGGTGTGACTCGACCATAGTTTTAGGGTGGCTAACGTGTAAACGAAATACAGGAGAAAACAAATGGTTACACTTGGAGCTACGTGCCTTCAAAATCAAATCCCGCAGATTTAGTATCGCGGGGCTTATCAGTTAAGTAATGATTCATCTTTATGGTGGAATGGACCACAGTTTTTGAAAATAAACGAGTCTGTGTGGCCAACAATGCCAAACACAAATAAAAATCAAAAACAAAAAACTGAAGAAAAAATATGTCTAGCTACAAATAAAATTAACAACAACAATCAAAATATAATTTCAGATTTATTACAAAAACATTCTAATTTAAATAAAATACAAAGAATCTTTGCTTATGTACAAAGATTTATAAATAATACTAAAAATAAATCAAATAAACTTACCGACACCTTCACTCCTCTAGAATTACAAAATTCGTTATACATTATTATTCGTCATGCTCAGTCTGAGATGTTTCCCACTGAGTCTGTTACCTTAAAGGCTGGCAAGGCTTTACCAAGCAATAATCGATTGCTCAACTGGTCACCGTTCATAGATGGAAATCAAATTATTCGAGTGGGTGGCAGGTTGGACAACTCGCCGTATAGCTAAGATGTTAAGCATCCCATACTCATTTGTAGCAAACATCATGTAACAAAATTATTATTTCGTATGTACCATTTAAAGTCATTACATGCAGGACCGCAGTTGTTATTATCTAATATACTTCAAACATATTGGCCACTAAAAGATCGAAATTTATCGAAATCAACTGTGAACAAATGTTTGAAATGTTTTAGATACAAGGCTCCGACTATTCAACCAATAATGGGCCAACTTCCTTCTGATAGAACTAAGTTAGAATTTCCCTTTCTACACTGTTGTGTGGACTATGCCGGGCCAGTGTTGATAGCAGATCGTAAGGGTCGAGGCTGCAGGCTCTTGAAGTCCTACCTGTGTATTTTTGTATGTATGTCAGTTAAGGCTATTCACTTGGAGCTTGTTACAGAACTTACGAAAGAAGCTTTCATAGCCGCGCTAAACAGGTTCATTGCTCGCCGGGGGAAGCCACAAAGCATCTCGTCTGATAATGGGACGAACTTTGTCGGTGCATCCAATGATCTACATAAATGTCTCAGCAGTTCTAATATTCAATATGACATGGCACAAGAAGGTATTGATTTTAAATTTACTCCTCCATATAGTCCTCATTTTAATGGAATGGCAGAGGCAGCTGTCCGTTTGACTAAACATCACCTTAGACGTTTATTACAAGCAGTTCATTTTACATATGAGGAGATGGGCACATGTTTGGCTCAAATTGAGGCTATTTTAAACTCTCGCCCACTTACTGTCCTGTCTACTGATCCCTTCGACTTCACCGCACTCACCCCTTGCCATTTCTTGATAGGACGACCACTCACGTCAATTCCACATCCACAAGTTTTAGAAAAGGATATTAGCTGCACGGAGCGCTATAAGAGAATCGAATATATCCGGCAACATTTCTGGGCCCGATTCCGAGACGAATATATCTCAACTCTGCAGCAGAGAACCAAGTGGCTGACATCCTCTAACAATGAACTCAAGCCTAACGACTTAGTCCTTATAAAGGACAAGACTCTTCCACCATCATTATGGCCATTAGGAAGAATCATTAACGTTTATCCTGGTGTCGACGGCATCAACCGTGTTGCTGAAGTGAAGACGAGGAGGGGCAACATTCGGACAGCATACAATAACATTTGCCCTCTTCCAGCTCAAGATAATTAACTTCCTCAACACTCATCTCAACATGGGCGGGAATATGTCGAGAATCGAACCTCGACATCTTCGGGTGCTGCAAGCAGCGCGTACGAGCCGCTGAGCTAGGCGGTGCGGTGCGTGGAGCGGGCGGCGCGGAGACGCAGGCGACGGGCTGCGCGGGCAACGGGCGGTCGGTACGGCCGACGTCGCGCACTCGCGCCGCACACAGAAAACTTTTCTTGGGCCACCGCGTTGCACATATAAATATTATGTCAGTTTCTTAATAAATTCAGTTTGTACCAGCGTATACAGTCCACTTATTTCTCGTCACCATCATCGAGACCTCCACACTGTACTCAACAATAATTACTAAAAAAAGTTAACTAAATACCAATTAAATAATAAAAACACTAGCAATACTACTACTATTTTAAAACGTATCAAATATCTAAATCCAAACTGGAAAAAATATGGTCAGGCAAAGTTACATATATTATCTTTTTCCATCAGGAATTTCTTAATAGCAGCACGGAGTCTAAACCAGTTCTCGGTTGATGGCAATAGGCTCGCCTCCTATAACATGGGACTTAAACATAACTAGCGAAATGTGGGTCTAACCCTTCGGGGAACATAGTACACCAAGAATTCGCCTCTTCCAGATGGAAAAACCCAGTAATACTTTGCCCAACCTGGGAATCAAACCCAAGACCTGAAGCTCAGCAGTGGCACTTGTGACCAATAGAACAACGAGTCTAAACTCAACTCGATACTTATCTAATGCTAATTTAAATGAGACAGTCGGACATAAAGACCTTGCATTTTACAATACTTACGTTGAAGTATTCGAAAACTCTTAGAAAAACGTAAGTTTTTATCGGTACAATTCTAGGAAGATGAGAGAATTCCCTAACGCCTCTTCTCCGATCTTCGTTCGTTAGTAAGCACTTACAATAAGGAGAAAATAAAATAAGACCAGTGCAGTGTTGCCATTACGGAACACAGTAGTTTTTTGTTATTTTTTTGGTGAAAATTGCTTTACATTTCTTGGTGTAACATTTTAAGGAGTCTGGGTCCGCTGATGCTCTATTTGTTTTTATTGCAATTTGCTTAGCTTATTATTCCACACAGACATCTAGATGGCATAACATCACGCTGGTATTCCTCAGAAGGGTTAGACAGAGGTGTATAGACTAGACTATAGGCTGACAAATGCTTGCACTGACTGGACAGGTCTACTGAAATTTGTGTGTTCTTTCCTCAAAAGACCATTTCAGAGTCGGATCTACAAGGTCTGATCAAGATTATGTCTGGACTTTAAAAGAGACTATGGCCCTCAAATTTGTTAAGCCGTTTCTTCTCAGGGGTAGTCAGATAGGAAATGTCGACTCCATCTCAAACTCAAAACTCAAAGCATTTATTTCAATTAAACCATTTACAGGCACTTTTGAATTTTCAAGGAGTCGGTCAGTTAGAAATATGAAGCTAGTTGCCCATTCCAAAGCGTAGTAGGTACCTATGGAGAAGAACGGGCAAGAAACTCCATGGACATTCTTTTAAATTAAATTGATACATAAAGATTAGTACAAAAATAATGTTGAAATTATAACTAAATGTGAGGACGATGTAAAATAAAAAAACGCGTCCATAGTAGAAAGAGAAACAAAAACAATTTCTAAATGAAATAATTACAAATAAGCCGAGGACGCTAAGAGGTGACCAGTCCCAACTAACGGCGCCCGTTCACGAACATGACGCATGGATTAGCACCATTCAGCTCAACCATTTTGAAGGGAGCTAAATGATCCAACACACGCGCCACCATCAGCGAGACATCTGAGTGAGCATGACATACTCTCAGCCGCCAGGGCCCATTCAAGTCAATTACATAACCGGTAAATGGTAGCTCTATTATACATAGTACTCACACCTGTGCAATGCAATTATACAATACAACGTAGGTTGAATTTATACGATGCAAAGATAGTCTTACAATGTTCAGCTGCTCCAACAGTATTTTCAAATGTTAATTATTTAATTGGTTGTGGTTGTGGAGCAGGACCAGCATTGAGCCAAGCATTTTTATCAGCATCTAGATTACTTAAAAAAAAATAATATGACGTGTTAAAGGGATTCTGATATCCTATTTACAGAATAAACAATTTGAATTCATTTCAGTAAGCCCACGTTTCTATAATATTATTGTAATATTCCAAGTAATCGGAAGCGGGCAAAATAAATAATCAGACATATAACTGTTGAGACATTCAATTTTTTTCCATTCTCTGACTGAACTTGTAATGAACTTAGGACCCCGCGCTTAACAGCACTTGCATCCACTAACCCAACGAGGCTTTCGACGGACATATCTAATACAGATAAACATCTAATTTTATTTGTCACAAAACCCTTATACCTCACCTTATCTTAGAGAAATCTTAGCCAAAGCCAAGAGAAAATTACATCCCAAATTCTACCCCAAATAAAACCCTTCCCCAGGAGACCTAGGCTGAATATACGATACCCACAAGAATTATTCGTTGGAGCTTAATTTTTTACCAAAAATATATAGATACCTATCGGAAACATTTCGCCCGATGAAGTTAAATTGGTAAAGTTTTTGTATTAGACTGAAAATGGCTGTATTCGCACTGAAAATTGGTTGTGGCTGTATCAGAATTTGGATGTTGATTTTTTTATATGTCGGAAATACGTTAGTCACTCGTTTGACAAATCGGGACGCCAGCGCCACCAAGCGGCGCTCGATAGAGTCTACAACATAACGCTCGACCGGAGTTAAGTTTTCAGTCTGTCCGGGGTGGTCAAGGAGTGAACACGTTTAGAAACGGTCGCGCATTCCGTATAGTTATGTCAGTGTGTGAATAGCTAGTGAGATTATTTGATCGTAAATTATAATTTGATTTAAACTGCAAACGGTTTTTCTATTGTGCAATAGCCAACACTTCCGATTGTACACCCACAGTAGTTAAAATATGGCTGATGATAATGAGCGGGACGTACCTTCTCCGTCATAATTATATTTGTGTCTGTGGTGTCTATGTGTGTTCTGTACGGCGTAATTATGAAGCTTTTTTTTTGGATGGGAATCATCAAATAACTTCTCCCGCTCTGGGCGGAGCGGGAGGGTGTGTCAGACTCTTACTGACTAAAACCCACCCGTATTTCTTCCATTGCCTGTGTTGCGGCCTCGGTGACCCATTAGTACCTTCCTGACACCCTGGCAGGCATCGGCCCTAGTGGACCCCTACATTGTGCTGACGACATCTCTTTGAGGCGCGCGTGGAATACGACGCGCCGTCGACCCGGGCCTGGTCCTTACCGGACGGTGAGCTACCCATTGCTCACCGTCCGCAAGCCCGCGCCTACGGTGGCCGGAAGTCCGCCCGGGATTTCCGACGCCCAGGGCGTCTCCTGCGGCGGCTAGGGGCGAGAGGGCGCGAAACTTGCCTTTCCCTCAACCGTCCCGCCTCCTCCTTCGCGAACATTACTGCTTCGCAGAAGGTGGTGACGGCTGCCAATGCCCTCTCGCTCCGTACCATGGCCTGAACCAGGGCCGGACGCAAGAGGTCTCTGCCGCCGATCGCCTCCACGAGGACACGGCGGTGCTCTGCCCAAGCCGGGCAGACCTCCACCGTATGCTCCACCGTGTCCTCCGGGTAATTATGAAGCTTGTGTTGTTATGGGGCTCCCTATCTTCCAACCCTCTGGGAAGTACAGGCGTGATGTTAATCTTATGTGAGCAAAGCCCCGGGTATAGCAGCGTCAATTTTACAATAAAACTTATTGGAACGTTTCGAACCCAATCCACATTATTCCTGCCTTTAGAAATTTACATAACCTTATCAAACGTTGTACGAGTACTTATAAATACATCTTGACGTTTGTCTACATTTGCATAAAACATTCCCAGCATCAAAAATATTCCTGTATAACACATAGCATTATTTATTTATTTTGTTAGGGAAAACAAACAATTGTACATTATATATTACAACTAAGGTGACATTGGAAGTGGGTAAATGCACAATCCACGACGTTTCCACAGATTACCTAAGTTATTGACGCAGTGAAGACAATATTCAAATTACAAAAACACTAAGAAGACAGGAAGAGAAAAAATAAAAAAGTGGAAGATGTACATATTCATCTTAAACTAAAACAAAAAGTACTTGATATAATTACTATGAAAACTAACAAAAATAAAAGACACTACACATCACGCAAATGCAGACTATTAACTAAACATTTCTTAAATTTTTGGCGATCCAAATCCAATATATCCAAATTCACAAAATGTGTGTTGTAGATCTTGGCTAGTCTATGGAGAGGCGCCCGTTCACCCGCGTTGGTACGACAGGGTGTCGTGGCAAAAAGCAGGTAAACGCTATTATGCTTGTAATATCCAAAGGGTTAGGCAGAGATGAACCTATCCACCACCATCCACATTTCGCCAGTTATGTTTAAGTCCCATGGAATAGGGGTCGAGCGCATTGTCATCAACTAGGCTTAAATCCAGACTTTGAGCAGCTACTGAGAAATTCCAGATAGAAAAACCGAATAACACTTTGCACGCGCTTGCGACCACTAAGGCAGACCAACAAGGCAGGCCAACAAAAACACTCCAATGTTCCATCCACTAGAAAAGTACAACATTAAGAGGCTTACAGCACCTAAAGCGCGGTCACTGTCGGACTGCATAGAAAAGAAAGAGAAGCGCGATGACACAACGCTGGTAATTTATTGCAAAATATGAAGCAATTATCTATTTACAAAAAATCCATTGATTGGAGAAAAAAATTAAAACACTATAATGCTAATATGTTGCTTGTAGAATTATCCGACATAAAATCAAAATAATTGCATGTTTATTAGTATGGTTTTTAATCGTTAAAAATTTTTTTCGTCGTGATTTTTTTCCATCGTATCAAATTAATTATATTATGTTTTGAATAGACTATCTACCTAGTATATATCATATATTTTTCTGATTTTGTTTACTGCACTGGATCATAATTATACTTTTACGCATTATAAAACTTAAAAAAATTGCGTTTAGGTCCTGTAGTCCCCTTAAGAGAAACTCCCCCAAATAAGTTACTGCGGGTCAAAAATTACCCTCCTCTAAGCCAGTGGTTAATTATGTCCCTCAGTGGTCCTTATTCTGTGGAAACAATGGGGACTTTGACCCAAAATCATGTCCATTCAGACGTTATGTACCTTTGAGGTAACATGGCTGTAAAGTATTTGTTTGTGGCGCTTTTTCTTTTGTTTACGGACTGAACAGACGGTCTTTTTTCTAAAAAACTCACCCTGAAAAAATAGAAAAAGTCAGCTGTCAATAGCAATAGCATTATAACAATGCACTTAGAGCTCAAGTTCCCTAAGATTTCACGGTGACATATCCGGAAAAGATAAGATATATGATTAGATATATTTATTACTATATCTCGTATATTACTAGATGCGCCCCGCGGTTTCACCCGCATAAGTTTTGACCCCGTGGGTATATCGGGATGAAAGTATTATATGTGTTATTCCTGGTTATAAACTATCTGTGTGCCAAATTTCATACAAATCCGTTCAGTACTTTTTGCGTGAAAGAGTAACAAACATCGTCAAACTTTCGCATTTATAATATTAGTACTTAGGATATATTTATTAGGTACTGTTTATTCTTTACATTACCCTCCGTGCCTCGTGCACTTATGTCTATTATGGGGTGTAGCTTTTATGTTGTATTGCTTGCTTAATTCAATTTAAATGTGGGTCCTCACTTCTTTATATATGATTAAAAGGGGTTCGTGGCTAAGTAATAACACCAAATGGTTTGACCGAAGGTTAAGCTACGCTTGCCAAGGACGGTCCGTGGATGGGTGACCATCTATTACATATCTCCTCTCCATGCCTCGGAAAGCACGTTAAGCCGTTGGTCCCGGTTGTCATTTGTAGATCTTTGACAGTCGTTACGGGTCGTCAGAAGCTCGAAAGTCTGACAACCAGTCTTACCGAGGGGTATCGTGTTACCTAGTAACTGGGTTGTGGAGGTCAGATAGGCAGTCGCTCCATGTAAAATACTGGTATTCAGCTGTCTCCGGTAAGACTAGAAGCCAACATAGTTGGGAAAGGGCTAGGCAGATGATGATGATATTCGGAAAAGACACACTGATGTCCAAGTAGAGATTAGAAAACCGGCCAAGTGCGAGTCGGAATCGCGCACGAAGGGTTCCGTACCATTATCTATAAAAACAGCAAAAATATCATGTCTGTTGTATGGGAGCCCCCTTAAATATTTATTTTATTATGTTTTTTAGTATTTGTTGTTATAGCGGCAATAGAAATACATCATATGTGAATATTTTAACTGTCTAACTATCACGGTTCATGAGATACAGCCTGGTGACAGACGGACAGGCAGACAGACAGACGGACAGTGGAGTACTTAGTAATAGGATTTGGGTATGAAACCCTAAAAAAGAAAAAAAAAATAAAGAAAAAAGTAGAAAGAAGAAATATACAAAAATATCGTAATTAGAGATGGTTGAAATACGTCATTATCACAGCAATAAGTCGGTAACCAAGTTCGATCCCAAAGTCAGGGAAAAATATTATGGATTTTTCGGAAAGTATTATTTGCAATTTATTTAGTTATAAGGCGACCAACTTGAATCATCCGTATATTCAAACGACAGCTGTCATTCTTTGACAGAACATGAAATGGCCATAACACGGCAAATTGAAGTAGTGTGTTCATTTGATAGTCAATCAATTTCCCTGACTGTACCTATTGATCTAACTAGACTTTACTATGAAGCAATTCCGTCCTCATAAAAAAATCCCATGGCTATAAGCGAGGTTTTAAGCCCGGAACCAATTACTTAAGAAGTGGTTTCAGAATCACCATGACTACAATAATATACAATAATACACTCATTATTAAAAAATGTGTCGTCGATTTACCTAATATTAACAAAGAACAATATATATCTACCGAATACTTTGTGTGCTTAAGTTTAGTTAAGAAATGAGAATAGTAATATCCGGCACAGCTGTGCGGATCGATAAATATTCGCTTTACACGAAGCACCACACTACAATGCTTGGTATTCAGCCGCATATGTGTAGGCTGGGAGCCGACATTTAGAACAAAAAATATTAACAGCTGACTTTACCTAAAGCTGAGCATTCACGGTCAGTTCATTTGGATTAAATGAAATGGATGGGCACCAGTAGTTTAGGCCATTCATGGCTTCAATCCAAACGATTTTCATTTGTCGATCGACAGGGACGCATATAGACGTATCGTGGAATAGTAGAAAATGTATTTAGACTCCGAAGAAGAATTGCTACTTTGCGGTTGCTATTTGTTGCCCTGTTATTTCTCCTGACAAAGTTTATTATATTTATATGTATGTATCTACGTATCTATTCTTGTATTATGTAGTTATATTCGTGTTATCTATCCCTTAAGTTGCACCTGCCATGTTTCTTCTCTGCATCACCCTAAGGTTGACTGGTAGAAAATGCCTCAGGCATTAAGTCCGCCTTTGTACGGTATTACTTTTTTACTTGTGCATAAAGTTTTAATAAATAAATAAATAAGAAAACCAAATCAAAAATCGAATATATTATTTAAAAAACAAAAAACCCGACTGCAAAAACACATACCTGAAAAGGGAAAAACAAGCATTATAATCTAAAGAATTTTGGTATTGCAGGCGGGGACAAACGAATAACCAGAAATATGGTGTAACTTTTGATTGTCCCCCCGCCTGCAATACCGAAATTCTTTAGATTATAATGCTTGTTTTTCCTTTTCAGATAAGTGTTTGTTTGCAGGGTTTTTTGTTTTTTAAATAATTTATTTTATTTTGAAAGAAAAAGAAAGAAAATAGATTTATTTGTCACAGAAACACGTGCACATAAAAGGGTAATTCTTATAAATAATAAAACTAAACAGACTTACACAGAGAGACACAGAACATATACAAATAGTCAGCAACTCCACGCCGTGACTGTGACAAGTAGGCTTCCACTCAGCATGATGCTGTGCTATGGGGGACCCACAGCAAAGCGCTGATTTATAATATGTGCACACATATATATTTGAAAATTACTAGCTTCTATTTGATACCAATATTTTTGTAATCTCTTTTTTTTGTATTTTCAGATGCAATATAAAAATATCATATAGCATATAGCCTCCCACAATTAAGACGAATCTAAGGACACCTCATATGTTAAAATCCATCAAGCCATTTAGGCTACAGAGCGTGCCAAAGAAATAGACATACATACAAACATACATACTCTCGAAAAACATTACCCTCCTTCTGGGGCAGTCGGGTAAAAACAAAATAGTCTAAGGAGTGGTTGAAAAAAGAGATACATTATCAAACATCAATTTAACGAATGAATTAACATATTTTTATTGTGCTCCTTATTAAAATCACTTCTTAAACAGTTCAGCCTTTTTGAGACCATATCTAAATTAGCGTTTTCATCTTTTCTCTTCATGATTTGTAGTAATTGTTCTATCCGGCCCAGCTGTGCGGATCGATAAATATTCCCTTCATACGAAGCACCACACTATAATGCTTTTATTCATACGCATATGTATTAGACTGGGAGCCGACACCAGCTTTAAAAAAAAAACGCATGTCGATTATTAGTTTTTGCCCTACATTCGATATTGTACTCATAGACGATAATGTGTTTTTGTTGGTCTATTTTTTTAAGGCAAACGAGTTGATTCGAGTGCTATTATCACTTATTTTTTTTCCCTTTTTTATTTTGTAATTTGTATATTGTGTTTCACGAACTTTGTCCAAATAAACGTTATTATTTTTTCATTCTTTCTTTCTTTTCTATTCTCTCGTAAAGAGGGCTCCCACCGCAACTAAGTTACCGCCGCGGATCGGACCCACCGTGACGGACGTGGCCGCGCTACCAAGGACGATACTCTTCCCATGGTGCGTGAGTACGGGCTGATCCACGTCCTTCCGCAATTATCTCGCACTGTGGGAAGCCAGCTTAACAGCGCTCGCAGCTGTTAAGGAGCCCCCGAAACAATCAATTGCAATTGTTTTGGGTGTTTGTCAATTGCTTCAATTGCATTTTGTAGAGTTGTAGACGATCATTTTGCGTACTCGTATCGTAAAAATTAACAATTTTAATTGACCGTTTCGGAGACCCTTTACCACTGCACTTTTATAATAACCTAACTTTTGTTTTGCCTATGTCCTCATGTCCTCGGCCCTGGGGTGAGCAGAGGGGTCTGTCAGACTCTTACTGACGAAAACCACCCCGCTGTTCCCTCCAACACTTGCGTTAGAGGGCTACAGGTACGAATGCGACTTCCGCTGCCCTGGACTGGTATAATAACCTAACCTTTCTTTTTTTGTTCCGGGGTGGAAAATCCTCATGGATGTCCTCCGCCCTGGGGCGGGCGGAGGGGTCTGTCAGACTCTTCCTGACTAAAAACCACCCCGGTGATCCCCTCCCACACTTGCACCGGGGATCATGGGATCTAGTGCAACTTCCGCGATCCCCGGTTGTTGCCGACCCCCCATTGCGGACCCCCTCAGGCTCGCGGGGGGAATGAGGTTCCCCCAGCGACGTTCAATAGGGGCGTGCCTGGAACACTACGCGCTACCACCCCGGGTCCTACTGTGTGAGGGGCGACGGATGTCCCCGAGTCCGTCGCCCCTGGACCCATTTAGGGGGGCTGGAAGAGGGCGTTACCCGCCCTCCGCCGACGCCCGGTGCGCCTGCTGCGGGCAGGGTGAGTGCAACACATCTCCCGCTCCTTTTCCGCAGCCTCCTTCAATAATAACCTAACCTAATCGACCTTTATCCGACCTAGTGCTCAAACCCCAGACTTCATCCTTGGACCCACCAAACCACTTACTTAAAGATAACAAGAACGCTAACAGCGTCGGCAGCTGTTACCGACAGTAAGTGCTCTGCGTTTCATTATAAGGGGATAAAATTGAGTCACTGATAAAATAGGTACTAAAAGGAATGGTACTTGTAGTTAATGGGTAGTTTAAAGTTATTTTATCATTAGGAAAGATTTTTGTAAATCACTGAGATAAAATAATCGGAAAATGTTGTCGAAAATCTCCGATAATTTTTTTATTTGAATTTTTCTTTCATTCTATAATCAGAATAACGTCATTCTGATGATAGAATGAAAAAAAAAATAAAGAAAAATTGTTTATTCTGCACGAACATGACAAAAAAAAAATACGTAAAATACACATACAATATAAAGTAGCCAAAAGTCTCGTATTCAATTCATAAAAGTTTGACAATCTTATCCAAAACAATTTACATTGCGTAAGGACTCAGTGTTAAATAAATAAATCAATCACATATTTATTTATAAGTATAAGTTTAGGTAAAAAAGGTGGCTGGGACAGACTGGATGCGGAAGGCTGAGTTGATTTGATTGATTTGACAAGTTTAGGCGTCAGCGAAGCTGTTAAGGCTGGTTTTCATAGTTGTTTCGTACCTTGGTGCCTACGTACAGCTCAGTCTAAAATATGAACATTTCAAAACGATTTCTAACATTTGGGACAGCAATTAAATGTATAAAAATCCAAATACTTACCAACTTTTTTTTACCACAATGGGGAAGCTCTTGGCCTTCATCTCACCTGATAGTAAGTGATGATCATGCCCAAGGTGGAAGCGAACTCCACCCAGAATCTTCAACCACAGAAGAACTGGCTATCTTACCTCTAACTGCCAAAACATAACAATGCTGTGAACAGTCTTGTTTGGGCGACAGACTTAAATAAGATAGTGGTAGCTAGCCAGGCGGACTTAAAACAACCAACCAAACCGAGCAGAAAATGGAACCCGGGACCGCTAGCTAGACCACAGAGGCAGTTAACTACCTTTTATAGGGTTCCGTACCTCAAAAAGAAAAAAATGGAACCCTTATAGGACCACTCGTGTTTCTGCCTGTCTGTCTGTCTGTCTGTCTGTCACAGCCATTTTGCTCCGAATCTACGGGACCGATATAGCTGAAATTTGGTACAGAAATTAATTTCTGTGACCCACACACGGACGTGTAACGTAAATAAATGAATTTTGAGTATGGTGTGACTGACACTGGCATGGCCACCATCAAGGATTTTAATTTAGATAACACAAAAAAAACTGTTGCTAATTAGTCGAAATTAGTCGCCAAATATCAGAATTAGTTGATCACTGGTTCAAAAGTTATAAGGTTTTATAGGTGGCCGATCTACCCCAGCTTAGCCCATTTGATTCTCAAAAGATAGGGCACCTAGCGAAGATCTTTTTTCTCCCAAATTTAGTAGCTAATTAGTCGGAATCAGTCCCCAAATATCAGAATCTGTCGATCACTGGTTCAAAAGTTATAAGCGTTTATAGGTGGCCGACCCGGAGAGCATCTCCTCAGCTTGGCCACAATTATATCTCATAAACTAGGGCACCTAGCGAAGATCTGTTTTCTCACAAATTCATTAGCTAATAAGTCGGAATCAGTCGCCAAATACCAGAATCTGTCGATCACTGGTTCAAAAGTTATAAGCGTTTCTAGGTGGCCGACCTGGAGAGCATTTCCCCAGCTTGGCCACAATTATATCTCAAAAACTAGGGCACCTAGCGAAGATCTGTTTTCTCAAAAATTTTGTCGCTAATCAGTCGTAATTTTTCGCCAAGTCACAGATTTAGCCGGTGTGTTATTAAATAGATGTCAAAGAATTCAATATTGCCATACATTGGTACAAGCAAGTACAAAATACTTTAAGTAGTTTCCAGATATAGTATCCATGATGTCATATGGTGGAATGTTTGTTTCGAAATATATAAATATAAAGTTATTCTATAATTTGAACCGACCAAAAGAAAGCTGTATTCATTACCTTTAAACAGATCTACAATAATGTAATATGTAATTATTTATCGAGCAAAGGCTGTATATCGAATTAGGCTGTAATCAATTTGAGCGTAGAATCAGAATTTATTTATTTGTAAGAATGTAGTTTTACATAGTATGGCGTTAATATTTTTTAAGTTCTATACATTCTACCACAACATACTCGTAATTATAGTGTACAAATATTCAAATGACTTTTTTAATTAATAAGTACAATTTATATTAAGATTTATGATTTACATAACGTCCAATATGAATTAATATTATTATAATTAGCTAATCGTTGCTACAAAATCAATATCGAAATTAAGTACATGTCATCTTGGATTTTTACAATATTCCATATATTTGCCAATGGTGCCGATTCCCTTGTTCACAAACTAAACTTAATTTAAGTTCAGTGCATCTTTTTCTTTCTATTTCAATAAGAAAAGGGCAGAAGATACATTTTAGTTTAGTTCTGTCAAATTAATCAGCGGTTGACGTAAATTGACGTAATTTAAGTAGGCAAGTTTTTAATCACGTCTAAACTTGCATAGAGTAGTGACAGGCGCTGATTAATCTGACAGGACTAAACTAAAATGTATCTTCTGTCCTTTTCTTATTGAAATAGAAAGAAAAAGATGCACTGAACTTAAATTTAGTTCAGTTTGTGAACAAGGGAATCGGCGCCATTGTCGTAAAAGCAATTATCCAATAACCAACTTGTCAGCTTTTTCGTGAACATGGGGATGAGAAGCTCCTTCAAAAAGTTAGGTAACTTCTTATACACTTGAATGGCATTAACATATATATTCCTCCTAAATATTTGTAATCTACATTGAGGTACATTTAACTTGTAAAGCCCCCTTAGCTGTGACAGTTTTCCTTTTAATTTCATTATATGTACAATTGTCATGATTTTTTACACATTTTCATAAACAACCATTTAGCTGGCGGGGGGAAACACTTGACCTTAACAAAAATTAGCACTTTAAAGATATTACGATTTTGATATTACGTAAACGGATCCCTGAATCGAATCTTTTCAAGTTTTTTTAACCACTTTGTCGGCGTGATTAATATTTATAGCTATGCCAAATTATAGCTTTCTAGTACTAAGCGTCTCTGAGCTAAAGCGGTGACTGACAGACAGACAGACGGAGTTGGTGAAACTATTTTTTTTTTTTTTTCTAAAAACGTTGCCCCACACTAGGAATTTCTTCCTGTATCGTGGGTGTGTTTTACAAACATAGAAACTCACAAACACAAACACCCAGACCCAGACCAATTACTTGCAGATCATACAAATACTTGTACTTGTGCGGGAATCGAACCCGCGACACGCTGCGCAGCAGTCGATCGCTCAGCCATTACGCCAACCGTGTCGGCAAACAAAAAACAGACAAAGGTTCCTTGTTTACTACGGAACCCTGAAAACGAATTAAAATTTGAACTGAATTGTGTATCGTCAGTGCTGTCATATGGTCTGGTTACAATTATTTTGGTCTATTATTATGCCGAAGAATTTTGTGTTTCAAATGGGTGTACAACGATTTCTTTTTGTAACTTATGATTTGTATGTTATGTTGTTTTTAAATAGATCTTTATAAAATGTCTCCTCTAACCTGCCTCTCTGGAACTACTGCTGAACATGAGATCTTGGGTTCGATTCCTAAGTCGGGTAAAGTGTTATTGGGCTTTTCCCATCAGGTAATTTCTCAGTAGCAGCCCGGAGTTTGGATTCGTGCCCGTTGATGGCAATAGGCTCGCCCCTACATGGAACTTAAACATAACTGGCGAAATGTTGGTGACTAAGGTAGAACTCTGCCCTACTTTTCGCGGATTACAGGTGTGATGCTTGATAACATACCAATAACTTTTTCTTCAAAATGCTCCTTTAAAAATTTGAAAACATTTTCCAATTTATCCTTACTACCTCTACCCGCGACGTTGCTCACGTGAAAATAGTGATTTTCCGGGATGAAAACATCTCTTTATATGCTAATCCAGGATACGTTCTACCTTGTACCAAATTCCGTCCATATCCGTTGGACCCGTAACCCGTAATATCGTGACAGAGGTAGTGCCTTATATCGGAATTCTTACTTTATTGGATTCGTTTTGTTGTTTTTTCAAACAAGAAAACTCACTTTCGCATTTATAATTTAATCCTATTAGTTGGTATGAATTTCACTACGAGTTTATTATTACTTAACTTTGTTTCCCAAAAGGGTTGGACAGGGGTGTACCTGTAGTACACCCCTGTCAAATTTTGCCAGTCATGTTTAAGTCCCATGTAATAGGGGGCGAGCCTATTGCCATCAACCGGGCACTACCCCGACTCCGGGCTGCTACTGAGAAATTTTAGATAGAAAAACCCAATACACTTTTGCCCGACCGGGGAATCGAACCCAAGACCTCATGCTCAGCAGTAGCGCTTGCAACCACTAGACCAACGATTATTATGACTTCATTTTCCATTTACTACCTACAAACTGTTTAGAATTAGAATAATAAAATATCATTAGAATAAAACTAGCGTGATAATAGACAAGCGTAAGAGATTCGGCGTCAGCTGTCATGATGCATAGCGACTTTTTGTATAATGATTATTATTAACTAGAACTATAGTTATTAGTGACTAGTACTTAGTTATGCTTCTTTAGCGTGGAATCTATTGACATTCTAGAAATATCAACTTACTAGATGTTTCAGAGCAGTGAAGGCCAAGCCAAGCCTTTTCCCAACTATGATGGAGTCGACTTCCAGTCTTAGCGGATAATGCTGAATACCAGTATTTTACATGGAGCAACTACCTATCTGACCTCCACACCCCAGTTACTGGGTAACACGATACCCCTTGGTAAGACTGGTTGTCAGACTTTCGAGCTTCTGACGACCCGTAACGACTGTCAAAGATCTACAAATGACAGCCGTGACCAACGGCTTAACGTGCTTTCCGAGTTACGGAAGGGTCTTGGCATGTAAAGATGGTCACCCATCCACGGCAAGTTCGGCAGTTCTACCTTAGTACACCCACATTCCGCCAATTATGTTTAAATTCCATGTAGGGGGCGAGCCTATTGCCATCAACCGGGCACAAATCCAAACTCCGGGCTGCTACTGAGAAATTCCTGATGGAAAAAGCCTAATAATACTTTACCCGACCGAGGAATTGAATCCAGAACCTCATGCTCAGTAGTAGCGCTTGCGACCACTAGACCAGAGAGGCAGGTTAGAGGAGACATTTTATAAAGATCTATTTAAAAACAACATAACATACCATACACATCATAAGTTACAAAAAGAAATCGTTGTACACCCATTTGCTTGACCGACGACTTGGTGATCGCAATTTTTTAAACAGGTCTTTTTTGAAACCGGCATGTCCTAGAACCAAAAATTCGAAGACATGTGACATCTACCAACCCGCACTGGGCCCGCGTGGTGGATTACGGCCCACTCGCTCTCACAGAGAAGAGGCCTGTGTCCCAGCAGTGGGAACCCAGCTATTAAGGAGGCCTTTTTTTTTTTGGGTGGTAAATTGTCAAATAACTTCTCCCGCTCTATGTGTGACTCTTACTGACTAAAATCCACCCGTGTTCCTTCCATTGCCAGTGTTGCCAGAGGCCAGCGGTATCCCTTTCAGACTTTTGGATGGCAGTCATCGGCCCTAGCCGATTTATATTAGAGAGGCCTATGCTGAACATCTTTTGTAAGTCCTTTATCCCTATTATGCGATCTAAAATAACATCGAACTGTGTTTGTTGTTCAAACAACGAACACTGTTGCGAGCTTTGTTTATGTTTTTTTTTTTAATATTTGACGTTGTTCTTTTCCTTTTTGGCAATTACCTAATGGAGTTGTTTCAGCAACTTTAGTCAGCTAAAAATACAGTTTACTAAATTTTCCATTACAATCATACACCGTTCTCAACTATGCACAACTAGCAAGGGTCAAATCAATTATCACGAAACTATTTAGGTCAAAGTTTGCAATAACATTCACTTAAAAATTAAGTCAACTGTATTTATTTATTTAAACTTCTTACTTTACTGCCTTAGGCATTCTCTACCAGTCAACCAAGGGTGGTGAAGAGATAAGATGGCAGGTGCTCTGAGAGGAAACAAAAATAACGAAAAATATTAAAATATAACATAATAGATTATAAATATAATAGTTACAGAAATACATTAATTCATTCATTCATTCGTTTATTCATTCATTCATTCATTCGTTCATTCATTCATTCATTCATTTATTCATTTCTGTTTCGATACTAATTCTAACTTTGATCAAATGCAATGGGTTATTACCTACATGAACATGATAAGTAGGAACCAAAACGTACGTCCGGAGCACCCTGAACATTTAGTAGAATTAATAATTCACAGGAGTAAATTAACATGTGGAAGCTGTCACTTTGTGTAATGAAATGGTCATATTTATTGTAATGGTGATCGTTTAGTTTAATCGATTTATTTACGTGTAAAATAAATGTGTAAAAGTGTAGAATATAATAAATATGACCATTTTATTACACAAAGTGACAGCTGGCACATGTCAAATTACTCCAGTTAATAATAATTCGACTATAGTCCAGCCACCACCTTGCTGACTGGCTTATATTTTCCTTGTTGTTTTGGCTTTTTTTTTTTTTTTGAAAATATTTGGGGGATTATGTCGCATCTAAAAATATCGAGCAAAACATGACGAATACGGAAAGACTGATCAATGAAAGTTTGGGCCAAGTTAGCAGTGAAACGTGGCAAAAAACTTGTGCTCATGTTGAAAAAATTGAAAAAGACTACTTGAAATATTTTGATCTCGATTTTGAATTTATAATCAATGTACAAGATGATTCTGATGACAGCAAAACGGAATCGGAAATCGAAAATTTATCTGATAGTGATTGGAAATACTGTATAGTCGTACTTGTTTCGTTTCCATTCTGTAACACCAATGCTTAATTAAATGCCTACGTATTCTTAATATTTTTGTATTTATTGCAACCTAATCTAATTTATTTACAAAATGTATATACTTTTAAAACCAAAATTTTATTTAGATTATTAAATCTCGACTTGAATATATATCAGATTTTTTTGCTAACGTTACCTACTTTTACACACACAAGCGCGCTTGTCGGGATACGTCACTACTACAATCAAAGCCGAACGGACTTCGTGAAATAGAATATCTGTACCACAGCATTCATGAGCTATTTCCAGAGAATAAGACAAGTTTAGCTAAGCTTGAATAAGCTTTTACCCATTATTTAAATAATTAGAAATGTTTTCACTTATTAGGATTCCGTAGTCAACAGGGAATAAAAAAAATATCAAAATATTTTTATTTCACATAAAAATATTTTGAAACGCACTTATGAAACGTCAGAAGCTAGGTGCACGGTTACAATCGATCGTTTCCTATGGAGAAGAGCCGGCAAGAAACTCCACGGTTACTCTTTTAAAAATAATTGGCTTTTACAATGTTCTCAAATTACAGTGTTAATAGGTATGGGAGGACAGTGTAGGCCTGTCGATAAGTACTTAACAAAAAAAAAAAGAAAAGAAAAAGGTCTAGAAAAGATCTAATCTATCAAGCGTACAACGTTCTCACATTCACAACGCACATAAGAATCCATGTAACATAATATTAAAATAATAAAAATAAAAACCTATTTAAACCAAATGACATGTTTTCCATTGTATATAATGTCAAATAATGAAAATATAATGTCAAAAAAGTATGTTTAAAAAATAATAATAATAAACATCGTGAAGGCTCCTACATACTGGCGTAACTTTCTTGTACGTAAGGTGGCAATGATAATGTTCATTTTTGATTCAGGTATAGTGCAAATTTTTAGAGTCAAGTGTGTGCCCCTGCAAGATAAATGGTTGTTGTCCGGTACGTGAAAAAAATCATGGCAGTAGTATATTAACGAAGCTAAAAGGAAAACTATCACAGCATAATAGGCTTTACAAGTTAACGAGTAATAGTCGACCAACTTACATTTGCAGTTGGAGAATTGATCGTGACGTATATGTATAGGAAAATATGTTTTTCAACTACAATGTCAAGTTTGTTTTTGGGATAAATTCATCACAACTACGGAACCCTTCATTTTGCAGAGTCCGACACGCACTTGGCCAGTTTTTCAGTATTAAATATCTAGTGGTCGTAAGCGCTACTGCTTAGCATGTGGTCTTGGGTTCGATTACCGGATCGGGAAAAGTATTATTGAGTTTTTCCATGTTGTATTCTCAGTAGGGGCCTTTTTTTTTTTTGAGGGTGGGAAATCATCAAAGAACTTCTCCCGCTCTGGGCGGAGCGGGAGGGTGTGTCAGACTCTTACTGACTAAAACCCACCCGTATTCCTTCCTGTTGCCTGTGTTGCGGGGGCCTCGGTGACCCATAAGTACCTTCCCGCGACCCCGGCAGGTCAGTAGGGGAGTCTGGATTTGTGCCCGGTTGGTGACTATAGGCTCGCCCCCTATGACATGGTACTTAAACATAACTGGCGAAATGTGGATGTGCTAAAGATACAACTCTGCCCAACCCTTCCGGTATTATAGGCGTGAAGTTTTGTTATGTTAAATCATCCGAAATGTTTTCACTTTTTTTAATACGAGAAGTAACTATATTTAAATCTTGTATAACACGCACACTATGCAGCCAAGCATATTATAAGTTGGGGGATTACATCGCTGATAAAAATGCTTAGCTCAACGCTGGTCGTGCTCTACAAGGGCGCAAAACTAATAGATTAGCATTTGAAAATAGTGTTGGAGCTGCTGAAGATCTCAAAAACTATCTTAGCATTGTATAAATTCAATCTCTTAGTATTGTATAGTCGCACAGCACATTGTTATGTGAGTACTATGTACTATAAAGCTGCCATTTACTGGATACGTCTTTCATTGACTTGAATGTGCCCTGGCGGCTGGGAGTATGTCGTGCTCACTCTAATGTCTCGCTGATGGTGGCGCGTGTGTTGGATCATTTAGCTCCCTTCAAAATGGTTGAGCTGAATGGTGCTAATCCATGCGTCATGTTCGTGAACGGGCGCCGTCAGTAGAGACTGGTCATCTCTTAGCTGCCACGGCTTATTTAAATTTTTGAATTGCTTTTTTTTGTTCGTATGTTTTTTACGTTTTGCATCGTTCTCACATGTATAATTTCAAAATGAATGATGTAAGCAATATTTTGTAACCATAATACGTTGATTTAAAAGAGTATCCGTGAAGTTTTTTGCCCGTTCTTCTCCATAGGTACCTACTACGCTTTGGAATGGGCAACTAGCTTCATCTTTCTGACTGACCGACCGACCCCTTGACAATTCAAAAGTGCCTGTAATTGGTTTATTTGAAATAAATGCTTTGAGTTTGAGTTTTAAACATATGAAAGCTATTGTATGCCGTAATAGTCATGTGTATTATTCCGTTTCTAGCAGAAGTGAAATGTATTATAATGTAACTGTGTCTTTTTATACATACAAATAAATAAAATTACATAATCATACATAATCAGCCTTCCCACTGCTGGGACACAGGCCTCCTCTCTGTGAGAGGGAGTGGGCCGTAATCCACCACGCGGGCCCAGTGCGGGTTGGTAGATGTCACATGTCTTCGAGTTTTTTTTGGTTCTAGGACATGCCGGTTTCCTCACGATGTTTTCCTTCACCGTTTTGAGAGCAGTAGTGAGGAAATAATTTACACAAAGTGAAGCGCCTGTCTAGGTTCGAACCTACGACCTACAATTTGTAAGTCGCGGACGTTACCACTGGGCCACAACTGCTCAATAATAAATAAAATTGAAGTGTCTAAAATGAAAATTAAGCAATGACAGATAAAATGAATTCTGTTAATAGATACATGGTGCTCACATATATTTACAAATATTGCAACCGTGGACGATTTTTCCTAATATTTTAACAAATAATAAATCAGTGTGTGACTTAAGATTCTCACAGAATGTAGAATGAATGGCATAAAATAATAAATTATCCATGTGATTAAATTAGCAACCAGTTCGATTTTGTCTAGTCTCGAGATTGTCCTATGGAGCAGGACCAGCATGTTTCCAAGCTTTCTGACTTATACAAATAAATAAAATTGAAGTCCTCTTTGTAATGTCAAAATAACAGCTTTTTACTAAAACAAATATCTATCTGTCTGTCTGTTTGTGCCGGCTAATCTCCAAAACGGCTAGACCGATTTTGACGGGATTTTCACTGGCAGATAGCTGATTAACTGAGAAGAAGGATTAACTAAGGCTACTTTATTTTTGAAAAAGCTACTTTTTAATAAATAAATTGCTCGATTGATATAGGTACGTAACAGAGCTTTTACAATACTTCTTTTTTTTATAATAAAAAGTAGTAATAATTATCAGGCTATTATTAAATACACACTAAAGGGGAATGCCCATTTGAGGCATTTGAAAACAGTCCATTTTTATAGTAATATTTGATGTCCATCTTCGGCAGTTTTTATATTTTAAGCCTATGTTTTAAGCTGATACAATAAACTAAACTGCTAGGGATTGTTGTTTTCAGTCTATAAAATCTACCAAGCTATCATAAAATAGGTAGGTACCTATTTATTGTGTCTTTCTTTGAGCATTATTTAGCAATTTTGATTCGATATTAATGGCCCTGAAAAGATTAAAAAAGAAAAATAAAATTATTGGTTTACAGTAGTATTTCTAAAACAGACTTTAAAATAACACACTGAAATAAAACCACATCATAACGTCTTCTGACGTTATGATGTGGTTTTGATCGATTGGTGATTTTGATCAATTTTGCTCACTGTTTGTGATAAAAAAAAAAAAAAAAAAATGGTTAGAAAGGTAGAGTTCTTCAAGAAACTACTTTTGATTTTGAACATTAAAAATATCATCATCATTTTATGGCCTACTTGCACGTGGCTGAACGACTTTCTTCAACATCGAAATAAAATATAGCAGTTTTTTTTTTTAACTTAGTAATGCATTTTTTCCTATTATTTAGCAAACCATTACAAGGAATAAATGATACATTAAATCAAAAATTTAGTTCATGGGAACACAATGTCATCATTATTAAGTAAATGAAAGGCGAAATAAACTATATTATCGAGAGCGCGAAAGTTATGAATCTTTTAACTGCTCTGACACGAATGGTTCAGCGCCAAAAAACTATACTTTTATAGTCTCACAGACTTAATGTTTCAATTATTTCAAGCTTTCTCACAATTATATATGAAATTGACAAAAGACGCAACGTTAGAGCAAGAAAAAAAAATGGTAAAAAGTATCTGTAGAAACAATTATTATAAAAATTTCATCTTATCTGTACATTATAAGCAAATAAATTACTTATATTCACTACTTATGTAACTAATTGACATAAAGCCACTTTTTTATTTATGCAATATTAAGAATTCATTATTTTAATATTCATAATTATATAGGTCTGTAAACGACCTTAAGGAAAAATCATAAAAAAATTATCAGTTTCAATAATATTGGCTGACTATTACTTTCAAACTCTTCCCATAATTCACCACCTAACGCAGGAAATTTACTTTTCCGAGGGAAAAAATGTTATCTCAATTTTCAGGATAATATGCTAAATTTGTCATTGTGACGAAAGAAGTAACCACTGGAAAACAAAAATACCAAAAAATTTCCACTTTTTTTACGTCTTCAAAAGTTTCCTAAAAAAATAAAATAGTTAAAATATCTACTCACACAAAAACCAAGAGCCATATATCACGAACAGTTGAACTGTCTCCGACGAAACGGCGTCCTCGACCAAAATATGCCTAGGTTATTTTGATCTTAATAATCTGGCATCAACGACAAAGTCACCACAATTTTTTTTTTTATCAACTAAACTTTTTACAAACTTCTCAGGCCGTATAATTTAACACCTTTGCACGAAACAGTTGGTAATTTAAAAAGTTGAAACGTCACTTTTAAATTTGGAATTCGATTGCACGTGTTTTACTAAGATTTTTTTTTCGATTTTGGGCGGGAGCGCTATCGGTCCGCTCGGAATTGAGTTCGCGACGCGACTGAAGTCATAATGAAAAGGTATACGTTTCAGGGGGAGAAAGGGACAGATGTTATTCTGTCTCGCTCTGTCGTCTTTGGGATATTAGTGAATGCAGTCTGTAGTTTGGTGAATTAAGACTATTTGAATACATCATATTTGTTAGCGTGGAAAGCGTAGCATATCCAATGGGCATAATCAAAATTATCATTGTGATCGATCGATCAGGTCAGACCGAGGCTTGACCGTAGATGGGTGACCATCTTTACATATCAAGACCCCACCGTGCCTCGGAAAGCACGTTTAACCGTTAGTCCCGGCTGTTACTTGTAGATATTTGACAGTCGTTACGGGTAGTCAAGCCCGAAAGTTTGACAACCAGTCTTACCAATAGAATAGAATAGAATAGAATAGAATAGAATAGAAAGATGTTTATTTCCCTGGTTTATATTAGGTTGGGGAAAAAGTCTTTTCGCATTATAGTATGTATGAACTTGTAATAAAATCTCTGTGGGTATACTATTTGTATCTGGCTGGTTTTGGTATCATTGAAATTTTAAATTTTAAAGAACATAATTCCAAATTCAAATTAGGAAAATGTGTGATTTTCATTTGTTTTTCGTACCGTCAAGATGAGTGAATCTAATGAAGAAATTCGATACATTTTAAAATTTTACTACAAAAAAGGTAACAATGCAACGCAAGCCGCGAAAAAAAATTGCGATGTTTATGGACCTAGTGCAGTGTCTGCGAGAGTAGCACAAATTTGGTTTAAGCGTTTTCAATCCGGAAATTTTGATGTCAAAGATGCACGTCGCTCTGGTCGCCCTATTACAGATAAAATGGATGCCATTTTTGAAAAAGTGGAGCAAGATCGGCATATCAGTAGTTACGACGTAGCTGAAGAACTGGGAATTGACCACAAAACAGTTTTGGCGCATTTGAAAAAAACTGGGTACACAAAAAAGCTCGATATTTGGGTACCTCACGAGCTCACTGAAAGAAACCTAATGAACCGTCTACTCATTTGTGATTCTTTATTACGACGTAATGAAACCGAACTATTTTTGAAGAAGCTGATAACTGGTGATGAAAAGTGGATCACGTGCGACAAGAACGTGCGAAAAAAGTCGTGGTCAAAGGCCGGTCAGGCTTCACAGACTGTGGCGAAACCCGGGTTAACTCGCAACAAGGTGATGCTGTGTGTGGTGGGATTGGAATGGCATTATTCATTATGAGCTGTTACCACCAGGCAGGACCATCGATTCTGAACTCTACTGCGAACAACTGATGAGATTAAAGCAAGAAGTTGAGAGAAAGCGGCTGGAATTAATCAACAGAAGTGTTGTGGTTTTTCATCATGATAACGCTAGACCTCACACATCTTTAGCCACTCAGCAAAAAATAAAAGAGTTTGGCTGGGAGGTGTTAATGCATCCGCCGTATAGTTCTGACCTTGCACCTTCAGATTTCCACCTGTTTCGGTCTCTTTAGAATTCTTTAGGCAGTGTCAGGTTAACATCACGAGAGGACTGCCAAAACCACTTGTAGCGGTATTTTGATCAGAAGTCCCAAAATTTCTATAGCAATGGGATCATGTCCCTACCTACAAGATGGCAAAAGTTATCAAACAAAATGGTGCCTACATACTTTAGTTAAATGTAAATAAACTATATTAAAAAAATGTTATGAATTTTCTTAAAAAATGCGAAGAAACTTTTTGCCCAACCTATAATGTTACATTATGTCCACAGGTCGGTGGTGCATTCGGCCTGTGGGTATGTCAGCTACTTACAGTCTACCTATGTTTGTCTGAAAGAGATCTAATAAGTGTCGTGTAGTATGTGCTGTGAGCTTGTTAGTATATACAGAATGAATTTATATACATTTACAATGTTGCCCTATCTTGTTTACAGCTAATTACAATTTATGGGGACGTGGAGCGGTCGTTCGTCAGTCTTACCAAGCGGTATCGTGTTACCCAGTAACTGGGTTATGGAGGTCAGATAGGCAGTCAATCCATGTACAATACTGGTATTCAGCTGTTTCCGATTAAACTAGAAGCCGACCCTAACTTAGTTGGGAAAACGCTAGGCAGATGATGAGTAGGTATTGCCATATTGCAATGAACACTATTATCAATATGAGCTTTCAAAGCACTACCTCAATTCAAAGTACACTTTGTCCGTCCGTTTGCGTCCACGGTTGCAATATCTGTAAATATCTTATGTGAGCACCATGTACCTATCAACATGATTATTTTTATATGTCATTACTTATTTTTTTATACTTTGTACACACAGCTAAGCACAGTTAATTTATATATTTCCAGTATAAGCTGACCTCTCATTGTACGGAAATCCTACACAATGCGAGATCAGGGGGATCTCTATGACCGTTAACGAAGATACGGGCCCGTCCGAAAGTAGTTGATCCGTCAATTTTTCGAACGAGCACAAACACATTTCGAGTAGGGACAGCTGTCAAATCGTGTTGTCGTTCATTCTCAGTTCGGGCTCCGAAGTAATCTTATGTCCGTAGGTGATATGGAGTAGAAAACGCCCGTAACTTTGGCCGAAACTACGGATTTAGTGCTCAGGGAGTAGGGCCCCTGCTTATACAGGAAATGTTTATCTTGATATGTCGTCGTGTGTACTAATTGTGTTATGTATAGTAATTACTTTCTGGGTGCATCGTCTTGACATGTAATTGACGTTCGAAAGTGCTTTTTAATCGCCTACTTGAAATAAATATTTGACTCTGAGTTATTCTGGTACTAGCTTTTACTCACGGCTTCGCCTGCGTGGATGTCGGAAAATATCCCACGGGAACGTACTACCGGCAATAAAATTACTCTATATGTTAATCCAGGTAAACAATGTCTTAATTCCGTCATATATTGTTTTCATATACTTATCTCGATTGGTTAACGCGGCGCCCGCCAGTGAAGCTCCCAGTCGGCATGATTATTTCCGACATCTTCAACAATCATCGTCATGTTTCAGCCAATTTACACAAAACCTTAATGAATTATACACCCAAACCTTCCTCATGGATCACTCCATCTATTGGTGAAAACCGTATGAAAATCTGTCAAGTAGTTTTTGAGTTTACTGCGTTCAGACGGACGCGCGGGGGGACTTTGTCGTATAATGTCGACAAATCAAAAGTATTTCTTAAAAATCGTCCCATAAAAGAAAAATAATTTCTCGTAATCCATACATCTGTCTAACTACATCCGTAGTTTTTTTGTAATGTGTGTTTTGTTTGTGCAGAATTAACATTTTTCTTTCTTTTCTTTATTTTTTTTCTTTCTTTTCTTTTTTTTTCTTTTCTTTCTATATCTAATTTTAAATTAAAGGCACTTTTCGTGTCTGCACCTATGTGTCCGCGTTGTCCTTCTAAACTCCGCGACGGATTTTGATACGGTTTTCATTGTCATTTAGAGAATTTATTTAAAACGTCATCAACACTACTCTCAAAACGGTGAAGGAAAATATCGTGAGGAAACCGGCATGTCCTAGAACCAAAAATTCGAAGACATGTGACATCTACCAACCCGCACTGGGCCCGCGTGGTGGATTACGGCCCACTCCCTCTCACAGAGAGGAGGCCTGTGTCCCAGCAGTGGGAACATTATAGGCTGATTATGTATGTATGTATTCCGGAAGGTGTTTGCGTTTAAAATATTTACCACATCGAGATTTCTTTATTATGTATATATTTTCAAGTCGTAGAAACCGCGCCAAGATGAAACGGATCGCTGGTTTTATATAGGTAATATATTATTATTTTAAGGAGTATGTAAGGAGCGTAGCAGGTGGCGTTCTATAGTTTCTGCCTACCCCCATGGGAAGAAGGCGTGAGTTTATGTGTGTGTGTGTGTGTGTATTTTTAATTATTTCCAAAACACTTAGCCTCATCATCTGCCTAGGCTTTTCCCAACTATCTTGGGGTAAGCTTCCAGTCTATTCGGAACACAACACTTATCGAGTTTTACATAATGCGCCATCAATGTTAGATAATTAGAATTATGTTGCAATTATGTAACACCTGCATGTCAAAACGTCAAACAAATAGTTTTCTGACAGCTGCGCGCACAGATTAATTTAGGCCGGCGGCGCGTACGTCGTTCTCGTCGGTACGAAATGTTGCCATTTTAAATATTTGTATTTATGTAATTCTTTTTTTTAATATTTGTATTTATGTTATTCAAATTACAATCTCACTGTATGCTGCACCGGTCGACGTCTTAACGTCAACGCCGGCTATCGCTGAAAACCAGCGCTGGGGCTCTGTCTCGCATAGGGTCGCAGCATTATGCTGAGCGTTGGCCGTTTTGCGTGGACGTGACACATATTCTCCCCCAAATTGTTTCTTTTTTGTATTTGTGTTCCTTCCTTGCGTCATGTTTACCGCAAATAAATGTATTTTCTTTCTTTTTCTTTCTTTTCTTTAACCGGGGTCCAACTGAATACCATTATATAGAGCGACTGCCTATCTGACCTCCACAACTCAGTTACTGGGTAATAAGATACCCCTTGGTAAGGCTGATTGTCAGACTTTCAGGCTTCTGACGACCCGTAACGACTGTCAAAGATCCACGAATGACAGCCGGGATCAACGGCTTAACGTACTTTTCAAGGCACGGAGGGGTCTTGGTATGTTAACATGGTCACCCACCAACGGACCAACCGCGGCAAGCGTAGCTCTACCTCATCGATCGACCTGTGCGGGTTTTATTACTTAGCCACAAGCCCCTCAAAACCAAAACACTTAGCCTATTTTACAAATCAGTTTTAGCCACACAACAAAAACTGCTCAGGGTGTATCTGTGTGCTGACAAGTCGTTCATGTAAATCTTAAAACAATGTTGAAGTAAATGACAACTATAACTTTAACTTAAGAAATACATTACGCATGTAGTCCTTCAAAGTGCTTGGCAGAGGTGTACCTATAGAGGCATGAGGAACAGGGTGTAAAGTTCACTCATCCTCCATAGAAAAGGGAGGATGCTCCGACCAGACGGGTGTCGTGTCTGGTGGGCAACTGCGCGACGGTTGATGTCAGGATGTTGTTTGTTGCTAGTTGCGCGGTAAACTCTGCTTGCGCGATGCAGGATTTTGCGTGACGTCAGTGTGTTGCATAGTTCGAATGTGGCGATGTAAATGGCCGCCACATACCTATGTATGTACCCACATTTCTGCAGTTAAAACTTTAGTTTCATTATAAATCTACCTCTGCTAAACTTCCAATGTACCTATAAGATTAAAAGTATTATTTTGTATGTTTATTTTACCCAATTTTATAAGAAAAACGATAAGCATAAAATATTAAGGCAACAGTCCTCTGCAATTGGGACCATTTGCAATCATTACCAATTTGTTTTTATTGGCTACATAATTATCTCCTAATGATATCTTATTTTCTTTTATCTTTTCTTCCAAAGTATTTGGGTAATAGAAAAAATAGAAAGGAAGAATAAGGTTTATTCGGATACAGTTCGTGAAACACTAAATACAAATAACAAAATAATAAGTAAAAATAATGTTTTAACTACAGTGTCTGCCCCAGGGCTGCGCCAAAAAGGTTCATTTCAGCTTTAATGCCAGGCAGATGTTGTCTGACGCTGATTTTAAATAGGCAGTTACGGGGACTGCCACCAGAAGTCAAAACCTTAAAAAACTTAAAATTTAGGAATAACATGTATATATGCGTAGAGCAGTGCTAGTTGTAGGTTGTAAATTCGAACCCGACAGGCGCTTTACTTTGTGTAAATTATTTCATCGCCACTGCTCTCAAAACGGTGAAGGAAAACATCTTGAGGAAACCGGCATGTTCTAGAATCAAAAATTCAAAGTCATGTGACATCTACCAACCCGCACTGGGCCCGCGTGGTACCACGTTGGCTTATTCCCTCTCACAGAGAGGAGGCCTGTGTCCTAGCAGTGGGAACATTGTAAGCTAATTATGCTATATACAGGATGTCCCAGGAAACCTGTACCAGCGAAGGTCTGTGGTCAGGGGACCTATCGATTGAACCCCCATGTATGTTCCGCGATATTTTGTAGTTTTCGACATATGATTTTTTTTGTTTTATTTTCAGATTTTTTTAGTTGAGTGGTCTTTCTTTGAGTTTTTTTTTTTGTAAGTATTATGGCTAGAATGTGTGTTCACCTGTTATGAAACACTAAACACCCAAATTCTAACTACAAATAGCTCAGAATTTGATCACAAGATTAAAATATGCGTATACATATACATAGGCCACTGCGCGTCGCCAATCTGCACGAGCCTTAACACGTCCCATTAGCATGTCAGTGACGCGAACCCATAAGTTTTTCCCTAACCAAAAATCCCTCAACGCGCCTAAAGAAGGTTTCACTTCAAACAGTTAAGTAGTTATTATGACTAATACGCTAGTTAAAAAGGAACTTAAGACGCTGACAACACCTAAACCGCAGTCACTGTCAAATTCCATAGAAAAGAAAGAGAAGCGCGATGACACAACGCTTGTAATTTATTGCAAAATATGAAGTAATTATCTATTTACTCAAAATTGAGTTGAGTAATCGAAAATAAAAAACAACCAAGTTCTGCATTCAAATAAGACGTTCTTGTTATTAATTAAATACGTAACGTATGTTGATATTTGATACAGATATTTTGGATTAGAACTCAAAGTAAAAGGTTAGTTTAACGTTAGTTTGTATCGAGATTTTGTTTTCAAAACGCGTTTTGGTAACAACCAAGTTCTGGAAAATATGTTCAAAATTAACATGTATTTTTTTCGCTACCACAAACTATACAGATTTGGCAATTTTTTTTCTTAATCGAAGCCTATTTTGTTCAATTGGGTCTTGTCAGTGCCTTAAATTAATGTAGATTAGTTTCTTAGTCCGCGTGAATTTTTTTTCTTATAACATAAAACATAACGAGCGATGACGATAACAACCGAGAGTTATTTTTCAGTTTCACTGTACTTTACAAATATAACTTTATGTTAGGACCATTTGCTCATAGGACGTTTTGCTAATAGGACAAAATGTTTATAGGACAATTTGCTAAAGTTTAATTTATGAAACCCGGCGCGTACCCCATGTGGTGCCAAACAATGTAAAATCAATTGTGTCTTATTAGCTGTCCTTGACCGATTACAAGTGTAAAGAGTAAAGTTTTTGTTTTTTTAAGTTTAAAAGTGTAAAGTTTTTCGTTTTGTTTTTTTTTTATTTGTTTATTTTGCTTAAGGGTCGTTTTGATTATGGGTCGTTTTGCTAATAGCATTTGCGTTTGGGACTTTTCGATGCGGAGGGATCTTATGACACTCAATAATACCGTAGCTTCCCATTAGTGAAAGATTTTTCAAAATCGGAACAGTAGTTCCGAGGGTTACTTCCTACAAACAAACACACATTGCACCTCTTTATTTATTTAGCAGTTTATGTACACACATATAAACAGACACGATGAAAGAAACAGAAAAATACGTACAAAGGTGATGCTTATTTCTAAAGAAATCTCTTCCAGCATACCTGCGATAGGAAAGTAGATATAGAGATAGAGAAGAGAAAAAAAACTAGAAGAGAAAGAACTATTCAATAAATTAAGTATAAGCGTACAATAAGAGAATATACTTACATACATACATACTTCAAAAATAAATATCACTAAGATACTAATTTTATATAATTATAATGTAGTATAAAATAATAAATACATAATATGCACCTATGGTAAAGTGGAAAAATAGTGTTCTTTCACTCTTCTTTTAAAAACAGCAACGGTTTGGCAGTCCCTGTCTTTATAATATTAGTGTACCTAGGAGAAAATACTAGGTTCGTCTAAAACCCGCAAATGAACAGTTGTAAGCACGAGTTTGACTTTGGGATCGAGCGACGAAGGATCTGAGTAGGGAAATGTCATTGGGCACATACATACACGTATTAAGTACGGATACCTTAGCCTACCCATTGGAGGGATACTTAGGAATGGCGATTCTTTTCGAAAAATATCGATTCTTATATCGATTCGAATCGAATTCTGATAAATCGATACACAAAAAAATCAAGGTTTAAAAAAAAACAATTTTCCAGAATTTATTTCGATTTGCTTTTCGGTTTTGTATTTTCTTTGTTAATTTAAAAAACAAACGTTTGTAACACGATCGTATTTTTTTTTATTTCTTTTACCTATTTTCGGGCGACGAAGGAAACTAAGTACAGAGCTAACTAGCGAGTTTTGGAGTAATTAAGTGAACAACACATTCAACTAATTGTAAATAATTTAATAAGTTTTTATCAAAACAGAAAATCGAAACTCGATTTTCTAGGTTAAAATATCGATTCACTGGATCGATTCCGGTTTGGATATCGATTAAAAAAATCAATTATTTGGTCCAAGAAATCGATTCTACGATTAATCGATCTCAGATCGATTCCAGTATCTCTAGGGATACTGGAATAGTGTGATGGAAATAGTTGTTATTTAAGTGTATTGCTGTAATCACCACCATTGTCTAACTGAATCTATTGAACCACATTTGGCCCAGTTATGGCAAAACATACCAACCCGCAGCCTCTCAATAATAAATCAGCGTTAAATATCTGAAATTATTTATTTTAATTATCTATTCTACATTAAACCATACTCAGAAAGCACGTTAAGCCGTTGGTCCCGGCTGTCATTTCAAAATCTTTGACAGTTGTTACGGGTCGTCAAAAGCCCGAAAGTCTGACAACTAAGGGGTATCGTGTTACCCAGTTACTGGGTTGTGGAGGTCAGATAGGCAGTCGCTCCATGTTCAGTTGGATCCGGTTGGACTGGAAACCGACCCCAACATAGTTGGGAAAAGGCTAGGCAGACGATGATTATACTCGTACTTTAATATTATATAATTGATTGATTGTATCTACACCACAAAATAAATAACAAAAAATAAATTAAACACTACAAAGCGTACAACGGGCATATCATTTAAATTTGAAACAGTCACCAGCACATCAAGTAACCAGAAACTGTCAAATTTTCTCATTCGATTTTAAACTTAAACATTTTTTGGTTTAAAATAATTTGAAGAAATTTGACAGTTTGTGATAACTTTATGTGCTGGAGACTTTACTTTAGAAACTGTTTGGTTTGGTTTTAGCATAACTGGGCCAAATACATAATAAGTAAACTTGGCTTAGAAGGACGCTTTGTACATATCCAAAAATAGCACATGTCAAATTACTTCAGTGTATTAATAATTCGACTTTAGCATAAATAGCTGCGTGGAAATCGGTTGCCATGGGATGCGCATGTAATGCGGAGGAGTCAGGAAAATATCATGAGGAAAGTTTTGAGTATGAATGTGGATTTCTATAAGAGTACTGGAAGACGAAAGAAACGATGGCTGGACGTGGTGTGAAAGATGATATGGCTAGAAAAGGGGTGACTACCGAGATGACAACCAATAGAGAAGTATGGAAGAAAGCGACATGTTGCGCCGACCACAAAAAATTGGGATAAGGGAAGGAGAATGATGATGTTTACAGTACTCATCATCACCTACAAAAAACAGCGAGGTATATGTCTAACTATTATATTTAAGTCAAAACAGCCGTTTTTATTCAAATTAGTCAGTCAAAACACGGGTAAAATCGAAAGATGATGCGCGATGATCTCTGGAAAGCCAGGCGGATTTGAAAAACTAATTTTGGTATTTATATTTATTTTTAAATTTAACATCACGTTACGACCCGTTTTTCAAATCATCAAATAACTTCTCCCGCTCTGGGCGGAGCGAGAGGGTGTGTCAGACTCTTACTGACTAAAACCCACCCGTATTCCTTCCTGTTGCCTGTGTTGCGGGGGCCTCGGTGACCCATAAGTACCTTCCCGCGACCCCGGCAGGCATCGGCTCTAGTGGACCCCTACTATATGTGCTGACGACATCTCTTTGAGGCGCGCGTGGAATACAACGCGCCGTCGACCCGGGCCTGGTCCTTACCGGACGGTGAGCTACCCATTGCTCACCGTCCGCAAGCCCGCGCCTACGGTGGCCGGAAATCCGCCCGGGATTCCCGACGCCCTGGGTGTCTCCTGCGGCGGCTAGGGGCGAGAGGGCGCGAAACTTGCCTTTCTCTCAACCGTTCCGCCTCCTCCTTCGCGAGCATTACTGCTTCGCAGAAGGAGGTGACGGCTGCCCATGCCCTCTCGCTCCGTACCATAGCCTGAACCAGGGCCGGACGCGAGAGGTCTCTGCCGCCGATCGCCTCCACGAGGACACGGCGGTGCTCTGCCCAAGCCGGGCAGACCTCCACCGTATGTTCCACCGTGTCCTCCGGGCGATCCACACAGTGGTGACACCCGGACGTTTCCTCCCGCCTTATCCGACACAGGAACCTCCCGAAACTGCCGTGTCCGGTGAGGACCTGCGTCAGGTGGAAGGTGAGGACGCCGTGGCGCCTCTCTAGCCACTCCTCAAAGAGGGGACTTATCGCCTCAACCGTGGCGTGCCCAGCACTGGGTTGCGACAACCGTACTTTCCATGACGCCATGAGATCCCGCCGGAGCTCCGTCCGCTGTGCCGCGATTTCTCGCGGCAGCGGACTTACGCCCTGGCGTTTCGCCTCCTCGCGCCACTCTCATACGTGCGCGAGGACACACTACGACCCTTGGGAGCCCAATTCCCTCTGACATTAAAGATAGATAGATGGATAATATTTATTTCCTTAAACATGCGTCATACATAATAGAAGAAAAGACATGCTTGCATGATGGTAACAACATTATTAGGTACAGAAATGTTTGCCACATGATGTGACGCGCAAATGTCAAGAAATATTATTAATTAAAACATTATCTTAAAATAACAATAAATCAAGTAATTAAAGGATAAAATAATAACATTGTAATAAAAACAACAAAACTCATTAACAAAATGAAAATAACAATACTTACAGAACAATTAGAACGTGACGCCGAACCGGATTGTATCACAGTTTCAGTTAAATTTGACAAACTTTACTGAAGTTGATTGTATCACAGCTTCAGTTTAATTTGACGAACTTTACTGAAGTTACGAGTAAACGCGTTTGACATAGGATACTCTTGTTAGGTGTTTCGAGTTTATTTCGTAAAGTCTCGTGTTCTCGTGACTTATGTCCCGAGATTCTTGACTAATGTCGCCCGTTGTCGGAAGTACTAGAGTTCTTTGTCAAGCAGCTCGTCCGGGGAAGTACTACCACCATTTTTTTTGCCACCAAGCAACGTTGTTCTTCTTTTCGAGTCGATGGCAAAAGTAAAAATACTTTATTACTAACAGCACCCCGCGATTTCACCCGCATAAGTCTCAACCCCATGGAAATATCGGGATAAAAACCAGGAATAACACATAGAATACTTTTTATCCTGATATACCCACGGGGTCAAAACTTATGCGGGTGAAACCGCGGGGCGCATCTAGCTTATAATATTTATAGGTAGTATTAGGATAGGATGTTAGATGAGTTGGGCGCAGAAGGTGGCCACGCCAATCCCAGCATCAGTAACATTTTTGAAGTGAAAATTTCTTTAGGCGCGTTGAGCGATTTTTGGTAGGTGAAACATTTGTAGGTTCGCGTCACCGACATGCTAATGTGACGTGTTGCGCCAGACCGGCGCGGCGTCGCGAAGTGGCCTGTGTACATGTATACGCATGTATACAGGGTTACTGGTAACTTACCTTGCAGGACGTCATGGTACTCGTACGGTTAAAATGCAAATAAAAAAGCCACCAAATTTTCTACCGAAGTTTAGTAGTTTTTGCGTTATTTAGATTTATAGTTTTTTTATGAAAAGTTCGGTAGAACATTTGGTGGCTTAATTTGTTGCATTTTAACTTTACTAGACGTCCTCCAAGGAATACGTCAGTAACCCCGTATATATTATAATATTTCAAAGTTATAAGTTTTCATTTCTGTCGGAAGTTTCCATGGCTGCCTATTTTTGAGGTCCTCGGAAGTGCAGACCAATATACTTTGTACACTCCAACATAAGGGATAAGGTTTATAGTCAGTTGTACCGCATTCGCGCTGGGACAATTTATTTATTTATATTTATATATACTTTATTGTACACCACAAAAATACATGACAAAAAATAAATCAAACACTACAAAATATACAATGGGCGGCCTTATCGCTTTCTGCGATCTCTTCCAGGCATCCATAGGATGGACAGTGATTTGCCTGGACATAAAGTGGGGCTGTCGTTGGTGTAAAAAAAAAATAAATACAATATACTAAAATTGATACACAGATATATATATATATATATATTGGTGTGGCAAGTTAGTGCCCCTTACATTTTTTTGATTGTGGACGGTTTATAAGGTGTCTGTAGTCTGTCTTAGGCTTATATTGCAGCCGCGGATATTGTGTGTCGCGGGATTTAGAGAATCCTGCGGCTAGTGACAGCTAATGATGGCTGTCAGACGTCATAGTGCACCGGCGCCGAACGGAAGCATTTCGTCTCACCGCAAACCACGTTTTTTCAATCTCAGTTCATCGCGCCCGCAAAACCGCAAAACTTTATTACGTTATCCCGTAATCCTTGGGGATATACTGTGCTACGTTTTCAAAATTAAAAATAATAACCCGCGTCCGATTAAATCCAAAATATAGACTTTCAAGTGACCAGTGTACGGGCAAGCAAGGTGGCCACCTGCCCAGAAGGATTCTTCAAGACTTTCGCCAGGAGAAGCACAGGTACCGCTTTTGCATTATTTGCTGGAGTTAGGCTACAAACGCCACCTGACCGTCACCAATTCCTCTTTGAAAGTTTGCTCAAAAAAAAGGCAAATTGAATTATTATGCATTCCAGATAATAATTTTTCTGTCGTCCTCGACCCGCAAGGATACACGGCTATTTTATACGCCTGTCCCTCCATACTTATGGTCCATTCGAGCCTGGATAGGTATCAGTTAAATAAGTACAAGTCATTGCAAGTACTTACGATAATTTACAGCAATTAATATTAGATAGTGCCTTATAATGGCAACTCAAAAACAAGAAACTAAATTAGCTCAGCTTATTGCTAAAAAAGAAGTAATTTTTGAGCGAGTTAATCGCTTGTATAATTCTTCCAAAAGTATATATAATTATGATTCACGCTCGAACGAGTTATTCCTAGCGCAGTCTGAATCTATTGGTGAATCTTACAGCAAGAAACAATAATTGACCAGATCAATGAGTTGCAGTTTGAAATTGATGAAACCCCACCCGACTATGGGAGTCTAAGTTCAACTATTAAATACAAACGTAATCTCATTCTTTCAAGTGGCAAAACATTAACATCAGATCAGAAGGGAGGTAGAAGCATAAAGTTACCACCAATCGAGTTACCATCGTTCGACGGTAGAACTGAAAATTGGCCCATGTTTTATGAAATGTTCCGTACTAATGTTCATTTAAATACTGATCTGACGGATTCGCAGCGTGTGCAGTATTTAATAAGTAAATTAACTCATGATGCCTTAAAACTAACTGCAGGCATTGTTCCCACAGGAGATACATACAGTGTTATGTGGAACAGTCTTGTCAAAAGGTATCAAGATAAACGTAGTTTAGGTATTCATTATCTCAATAATATACTGGACATTAAAGGATGCGCCGGCAATGCTGCTAGTCTGAATGCGTTTGTAGAACGATATTCAGCGTCTGTCGCTGCATTGAAGCAGTTAGACATTTCAGACTTATTAGATTTTGTGATATTACACTGTGGTTTAAGAAAGGTTGACTCACAAACTGTTCAACAATTTGAAAGCCGTGTGAGTGGCAAGGAATTGCCTTCCTATACGGAGTTTATAATATTTATGCAAGACTATGTTAAGGTACTCCAGCGCTCACACGTTAATAATTCACAGACGGAATCGCGTGCTAAGTCTAGTTTAGCTATAAATCGAAGTAATACTCAAAGTACCGCTAAAGCGTTTGTATCTTGTAGCGAACCAGCTTCGAATAACCGCTGCCCGCTGTGTGACGGCGATAACGTCGATCATCGACTGTTTGATTGTCCACAATTTAAAAATATGAATTCTCCGCAAGCTCGTTTCGAATTTATTAAAAAGAAACATGGCTGTGTAAATTGCTTAAGTCTATCCCACTCTTTGGTTAAATGTAAATCACGGAGTGTTTGTAAAACTTGTAAGAAAACACATCATTCATTGTTACATTTCTCCGAAGTAAAAAGTGATTCAACGCCGAGCGAGCCTGCCGCTACGTCTGTCTCGCTTAGTGCCGCCGCTAAAATATGTTTACCGACAGATACAACTATTTTGTTAGCTACCGCGCAGATATACGTATATGATAGCAGCGGCCGATATAAGCTTGTTGTCAGGTGTTTAATAGACAATGGATCGCAAAATAATTTAATTACTGTGGACTGTTGTAAACGTTTGAACTTACCCATAATTAAATTACGCAATTCGTCTTTACAAGGTGTTGGTATGACCTCACGACCTGTACACGGCTTTATCTCAATATAGAATCTCGGATTAATCCTCACAATAAGTATTATATACACGCATTAGTTGTTGATTGTATTACAGATAGACTTCCCGCTAGTTTTATCAGATTAAATGACGATATGTCATATTTAAATAATTTACCGCTTGCTGACTCAACCTGGAATGTACCTGGTGGAATCGATGTTGTGCTTGGAGCACAGCTGTTCCCTTTTATTTATTTAGGTGATAGGGTTGACTCAGGCACCCGCGCACCCCCAGCTATACTGACTAGTTTCGGATATGTACTGATGGGTGATATTGATTGTCATAGTAGTGACGTAACACACATGACATCTTCGTTTACCGCGCTTGCTAGCATTGACGTCGAGTCAAGTTTGCAGAAGTTTTTTGAGCTAGAGGAAATTCCATCTCAGCGTTTTATTAGTCCGGACGAATTAGAGTGTGAAAATAATTTTAATTCTTCAGTTTTATTTAAAGACGGTAGATATTTTGTCGATTTACCTTTCGCGCGCAATCCCTCCGAATTAGGCAATTCACGCGGTGTCGCTCATCGGCGGCTACTTGCGCTCGAGCGTAAATTAGGAGGATTACAATAAAACTATCACCGATTATATAACTCAGGGGTATTTATCGGAGGTACCCGACTCTGAATTAACAGAAGAGGGTTACTACATACCGCATCACGCCGTTATTAGACCGGACAAAGACAGCATTCGAGTGGTTTTGGACGCTAGTGCCAAAACACACTCGGGGTTGTCACTCAATGACATTCTGCATGTCGGACCTAATTTACAGGCCGACTTGTTTTTATTATTACTCGATTTTCGTACCCTCCCTGTCGCAATGACAGCGGATATAAAACAAATGTTCCTACGGATCGGTGTAAATGAGCACCACCGCAAATATTTATGAATTTTATATCGATTCAACAAAAATGAACCTATACGTACTTTTCACTTTAACCGCGTTCCCTTTGGATTAAAGCCTAGTCCTTATTTAGCGATGCGCACAATACGCAATTTAGCGTGTGAGCATGGCGACCGCTATCCTGAGGCTTCTAAATTAGTAGAAACTCAGTTTTTTATGGACGATTATGTCTATTCTGTTCCTGATGAACAGATTGCTATACAATTATCCCGCGATTTAATTGAGTTATTTAAGTTAGGATCCTTTGACCTGGTCAAATGGGCTACTAACTCACCCGCTTTGTTGGAGATTCTCCCAGAGTCTCACCGCTTACCAGTTAATTTTTCTGGCATGGATAATGATAAACATAATTTCAAAATCCTTGGATTAACCTGGGAACCCGCTGATGATTATTTTTCTTTGACAACAGTCGCTGTAGATGATAAATGCACTAAGCGTGCGATTCTATCGCTAGTTGCCCGCTTGTTCGACGTACTTGGCCTCGTAGCACCCGTCGTGTTGTACGCGAAAATCCTAATTAAGGAACTTTGGTTAGCTAAAATAGGTTGGGATGAGGTTCCTCCGGACTCCATCACCAATCGGTTTTCCGTTTTTTTGCGCGATTTCCCCTCACTCTCTTCTCTAAAGGTTCCTCGCCACATTGGCGTCTTTAAAGAAGCTGTAGTGAATATCGTAGCCTTTTGCGACGCCAGCTTTCGTGGTTATGGTTGTTGTATTTATTTACACATAACTGACTCTAAAGGCAATATCAGCGTTCGGCTTTTATGTGCAAAGTCCAAAGTTTCCCCCGCTAAAATAACAACGCTAGCTCGATTAGAACTTGTCGCCGCTTTACTTCTGTCTAAGCTTGTTCGCGTGGTCAAAGATAAACTTTCCGCTCGTGTACCTATTGCAGATGTCTACGCTTTCTCGGACTCCACCATAGCTCTTTCGTGGATCCACTCATCTCCCCATAGATGGTCTATTTTTGTCAGTAATCGCATTGCTAAAATACAGGAAAACCTACCTGCCGCTAGTTTTAATCACGTGTCCGGAAAGGAGAATCCTAGCGATTGTCTCTCCCGCGGCATGCTGCCATCTGATTTAATTGAACACTCGTTATGGTGGAACGGTCCTACTTGGCTCCATCGACCCATTAGCGAGTGGCCTTTAAAATTCTCTCCTACTGAATGTGAAACATTGCCAGAGTTTAAATCAAAGGTTTTTCTTGTAGAAACATCAAATACTGAACCGCGTATTTTAGATACAATAGCTGACCGTGTTTGTTCATGGAATAAATTGTTACGTGTATTTATGTACATTCTTAAATTTACGAACACACTACTTAGTAATAGCTCTGTTAAAAATATACAAACCGCCGAAAATTTCATTATTCGAATAGTTCAAAATACGCATTTTTCTAACGATTTAAATTTAATTAAAGCAGGCGAACTTCCATCTAAGAAGTTGCGCTGTTTGTCTGTCTTTATTGATAGCTACGGAATCTTACGTATTGGGGGCAGATTGTCTAAATCTGACTTACCATATGAAGCCAAGCATCCCGCGCTTTTACCTAAACGTGACCGCGTAGTTGATCTAATTATTGATCACTATCACAATACGTACTGCCACACGGGCCCCGGATTATTGATGTCTATTATAAGGCAGCGGTTTTGGATATTAGATGGACGAACAGTCATACGTTCCCGCTGTCGGAAATGCAACACTTGTTTCCGTCTAAATCCTACGCATCTAACACCCAAAATGGCTGAACTTCCTGGATACCGTGTCCGTGATACTAAAGCCTTTGTGCACACTGGAGTAGATTTCGCCGGGCCGCTTGCTTACACACCCATTCGCCGTAGAGGTCAACGTTCGCAAAAACTTTATATATGTTTGTTCATATGTATGGTAACTAAAGCCATACATATCGAACTCGTATCGGACCTCACATCCGAGGCTTTCTTATCCGCATTTAAAAGATTTATTTCTCGCCGCGGTCCAGTGTCTGTCATGTACTCAGACACTGGTACCAATTTTGTTGGCGCTAAGGCGCAACTTGATGATATTTATTCTTTCTTATTGAACTCGTCTGTTCAAACAGATATTAAAAATGAGCTTCTAAAATCTCGCATTGAGTGGACGAGAATACCGCCGCGAGCTCCGCACTTCGGAGGTATTTGGGAGTCGAACATTAAGAGTGTTAAAACTCACTTGTATAGAGTCATAGGAAAGCAGCTTCTCACTTACGAGGAACTCTCTACCGTACTGGTACAAATCGAGTGCCTTTTAAATTCTCGACCGCTTAGTGTTCTCTCATCAGACCCGCATCCGGACGTGCTCACGCCTGCGCATTTTCTAATGTCCAGTCCACTTAAGCATTTGCCTTCTTCTGAATTGACAGAAGAAAACATAAATTTAACAAACCGCAAAAGGCTTTTGGATCAGCTTGTGTTATCCTACTGGAACAAATGGCGAGTTGAGTACTTGCACACGTTGCAAGTTCGCCAGAAATGGTGCACTCCCGATCGCCCTATAGAGATTGGTACTGTCGTTCTCTTGGGTCAAGATAACGTACCACCATTGACTTGGCCATTGGGCATCATAGTGGAAGTTTTTCCGGGATCGGATGGTGTAATTCGAGTAGCTTCAGTAAAAACCGCGTCAAGTACATATAAACGTCCTGTCACCAAGTTATATACTTTGCCAACCCAATAGAACTATATTATTTCGTAGTTTAATTTAGTTTATAATTTACAATAGTATATTCTCTCAATGGTACGCCATTACATAGTTATAATTTAGCTTAGTAATTCAACTTTGTCTTAATTTAACCAAACTGCAATTTCATTCTTTGGAATCTGATAATTAATTTCGAACGCCGTTTCCTAGTAATGGTGTTTTGAACTGCTGCTTGGGATTCTCTTGATGCTTTCAGACTGCCAGATATATAAACATCATCTCATCCTCCCAACCGCACCAGCTTTTCAGCGTATAGATTATCATCTTTGAAAGCTCGGGACCTTTCAAGGCGGGGAGTATGGTGTGGCAAGTTAGTGCCCCTTACATTTTTTTGATTGTGGACGGTTTATAAGGTGTCTGTAGTCTGTCTTAGGCTTATATTGCAGACGCGGATATTGTGTGTCGCGGGATTTAGAGAATCCTGCGGCTAGTGACAGCTAATGATGGCTATCAGACGTCATAGTGCACCGGCGCCGAACGGAAGCATTTCGTCTCACCGCAAACCACGTTTTTTCAATCTCAGTTCATCGCGCCCGCAAAACCGCAAAACTTTATTACGTTATCCCGTAATCCTTGGGGATATACTGTGCTACGTTTTCAAAATTAAAAATAATAACCCGCGTCCGATTAAATCCAAAATATAGACTTTCAAGTGACCAGTGTACGGGCAAGCAAGGTGGCCACCTGCCCAGAAGGATTCTTCAAGACTTTCGCCAGGAGAAGCACAGGTACCGCTTTTGCATTATTTGCTGGAGTTAGGCTACAAACGCCACCTGACCGTCACCAATTCCTCTTTGAAAGTTTGCTCAAAAAAAAGGCAAATTGAATTATTATGCATTCCAGATAATAATTTTTCTGTCGTCCTCGACCCGCAAGGATACACGGCTATTTTATACGCCTGTCCCTCCATATATATATATATATATATATATATATATATATATATCCTAAATAATATATACATAAATACATACATATTAAATGTATAAGCAACGAAAATAAATGAAGACTATAGATAATTACAGTTACGAGAACAAGCTCACAGCGACAAGTAATGACAGCGCGAATGCAGAGGCGCATTCGCGCTGTGTGCCGTTGTAATTTAAAAATCAAAAGTAATTTATTCGAACTAGGCGGAGAATCAGCACTTTTCGAACGTCAATATTACATAAGACAGTCCCCAAAAACGCCCGCCTTTCACCACTTCCTAGTGAATTAGCTGGAAAGAAGTGGCGCAACAAACTCTCCAGCAGCATACCTGTCTGTTTAGTTAGATAAACTTAATTCTAAAAAAAATGTATGCAAAGTAACTAACACTACGAAATACCAAACATTAAATTAAATTACTTGCCATATGTTAGCTAGCACACGCCAATATACCAACAAAACAATGAAAACTGTACTCAAGCAGAAATAAAAAATTCAAATGATACCTAAATAAAAGCCTCCAGGAATAAAGGGCGTGCCCTCTTACATAAGCCAATAGCTGTAACTCGAAATGGAAAATGATAAACTAGGAACATCGAAGTAAAATAAATAAACAGTTAATTACTAATAACAATAATAAGACCATGGTCAGCAAGACGACCAGTCACCAAAAGCAGTTTTGTAAACATTTCAGCTTTGCCTATGGGCTAGCAACGCAGCAGCGATGCCTCTGGTTTTGCAGATATACAAAGACAGCGATGACCGCTTACTATCAGATAAGCTACCAGCTTGATAGCAACCCAATAACGTGAAAAAAACCCAGGCAGTCATGGGGAGTGCCAACAGAAATGAAAACTTATCACTCAACGCGCCTAAAGATGATTTCACTTCAATAAAATAATGACTGTCTAAAACGCAATTTAAACAACGCTCATACACCAGCGTGGAACCTAAGGTAGAAACACGCTTGTACGAATTTACTACACATAGAAAGCAAAGCTAATAGAAATCTCTATTCCTAGACAGCCCGTTTCGCCGAAAATCCTGTTGATAGAAAACATTGTTCGTAGACATCTCGGTACATAGGAAGCACTGTTGACAGATCACTGTCCTTAAATAGCATTTTTTGCCGTAAACTTTGTTCATTGAAACCACTATTTCCAGATAACTCGGTTCACAGAACCGTACCGTTTAGGTTAGGTTAGAACAGTGACCATTAACGATCACCAGATTCCCTCCATTACTGTCGTCAAAAGTGACGCATGTGAAAGGTTTTGTGAACCGAGGTATCTGGAAACAGTGGTTTCTATGAACAAAGCTTACGGCAAAAAGTGCTATTTAAGGACAGTGATCTCTGCTTTCTCTTTTTGTTTTATATTTTGTTAAATAAGATAAGATATAGTTATTTGTCAAAAAAGCTTGTAGGTTTACAATCAGTTGGAACAATGACAAAAAAAAAGTTCAGCATGTTTTGCCTAGAAAGGCGTACAAATACAATAATATGATTTAAAGTACAAGCATCATAAAAATAATAATAAAAATGTCTAAAGTCATTTAAATAGTCAGCAACTTTATAATAGCATTTAGTAAAAGCTTCATCATGCCTTTATTAAAACTATTAATATTCAAGTCTTTGTATGTCTTTAGTACCTTATTTTTCTCTCGCAAAAGTAAAAAAATACACTCTGTATACAAATAAGTATCTACAGCATGTATGTTAAAAACATGAAACACGTTTTCAACTGTGTAAGTATGTCTGTCACGACCCGTTCCCATATTAACATAAAATAACGTTTTCAGGGACAGCCTCTGGGTAATTTTATGTCAAAACTGCGGGAAGGCAGAATTAAAGTTTTTGTTAATGTTGTGACAGGTGCCAACGAAACGGTTTGGTAACCGCTTAGTTTGACTGAACTACCTAATATAGCAGTTAGTCTAGTTTTTAAGGTTCCGTACCACCAAAGGTAAAAACGGAACCCTTATAGGATCACTCGTGTCTATCTGTCCGTCTAGCATAATCAGCCTATAATGTTCCCACTGCTGAGACACAGGCCTACTCTCTGTCAGAGGCAGTGGGCCGTTATCCACCACGCGGGCCCAGTACGTGTTGGTGGATGTCACATGTCTTCGAATTTCTTGGTTCTAGGACATGCCGGTTTCCTCACGATGTTTTCCTTCACCGTTTTGAGAACAGTGGTGACGAAATAATTTACAGAAAGTAAAGCGCCTGTCTGGGTTCGAACCTACGACCTACAACTCGTAAGTCGTGGCCGTTACTTACTAGGCTACCACTGTTCTCAGCCGTCTGTCCTTCTGCTACAGCCGATTTTCTCCGAATCTACTGGACCGATTAAGCTAAAATTTGGTACACATGAATATTTGTGACCCAAACATGAGTGGGTAACGTAAATAAATGAATTTTGAATATGGCGTTTACGTTTGGGGAAAATTAAAAAAAAAGTTTTGCAGGCTGTACCGTGTAACATATCAAATGAAAGGAAGTTTTAAATTTAATTACAGGAAATAGAAGAAAATTTACCATTTCCCCTTATCTCCGAAACCGCTGATTTTTTTAATAATTTTTGAAAAATATACAGAGAATAATCGTATCTTTAAAGGATAGCAAAATCTTCTGCGGCAGTCACATTGGCCATCTGCATCAAGACAAAAAGCCGGCCAAGTGCGTGTCGCACCACGCACAATGAAGGGTTCCACAGTTGGGATGATTTTATGCCAAGAATAAATATAACATTGTCGTTGAAAAACATGTTCTCCCATACATTCCAACTGCAAATGCAAGTTTGAACGCACAATATTTAGTGATTTACCATGTTATTTTAAGATCATAAAATTCTAATGATTTTCTTATTTGCAAATAGGAAAATTATGAATGGGAGAACCTTTTTTGCATTACTTCCTGAATTTATTTCATAAAGTATTTTACTACGTTACATAAATATTCACATAAAGAATTGATTGTTGGAATTATTGTATTCCGTAGTTTCTAAACACAACATTAAGTCTTCAAGTGACATATCTGTCACTTCAAGTGTCATTCGAGTTTGACAGCTTCCTTTTTGTCTTCGGTCTCTGATGGTGTGCACGTTGTGTTTTTTGTATAGCCTAAAATTATTTAACAAATTAAATCCCGTGAAATCTTTACATATGTTTTTTCTTTATCTACCGAAATATCCAACATTGATGTGTATGCATTCTAGTTTAACTTACATATTTTGCATAACTTATTTGCATTATAAGAAGGCGTAATAACAGATTTAAAAGTCATTAAAATCATATATCTGCGCCTTGACAAGCTCTTATGGAACAAATCTAACTTTAACAGATATATTAATAATTTTAATGATTATAATTCTATACAGGATCCTCCTTAAAACTAATTTTCGAACTAGGTAATATTTACTATTCTATTTCTGTGGCCTTACTGTTAGTGACTGACTTGGATTTCATTACTACATATATAAAACAAAGTCCCCCGCCACGTCTGTCTGTTTGAACGCGATAAACCCAAAAACTATCGCACGGATTTTCATACGGTTTGCACTAATAGACGGAGTGATTAATGAGGAAGGTTTAAGTGTATAATTCATTAAGGTTGAATTGATTGAGAATAAGTTTAATAAACCATTATTACAGGCATTTTCTTAACCAGAATTTACATTAATGGCTATCGGTAACAAGTTGTATTTTTGCGTTAAGCAATTACCCCGTAGACGATCTAAGGTCCAATTGCATTCCAGAACTCGTGTTCTCGTCAAATACTGACCAATCAGAAACAATATCCGCTGCTACTCGAACCCCGCCCTGCTCAAAGCTGCGTTCCCTAGCCGTGATGTATGAGACCAATATTGGGTGTAGCAACGGCGTACTAAGCCTTCGGTATTCGCCTGTTATTATGAACTATCTCTTCGTTTTATTAATACCATCAGTTTGGGAGAACGTTGTTTTAGTTAAAAGTTAACCAGTATGGTAATTGCGTAATACACAAATACATATACAATGGCAATTCTCACTCCTCTCAATCTGTGTGGTTCTTTCCTCAAAAGACCTTTTCAGACACCAATCTTCTGAACATGATCTGTGCAAGATTATGTCTGGACTTTAAAAAAGTCTATGTGACTACTGAGTTTCTTTCGGCCTTTCGTCTCAGAGTAGTCAGATACGAAACGCTGACCTCATCTAGTTTAAAAATATGATTGACGTGTTTGTACAAACCTACTTACAGAAATAAAAATAATTTATCATTTATCAAAAATGTAAAGTAAATGCTGTGGAAATGCGTTTCTTGCGAAGCATGTGTGGTGTGATTATAAATGATAGGCTGAAAATGATGTGATAAAGCAACGATGCGCGCGGGCTTGCGGATGGTGAGCAATGGGCAGCTCACCGTCCGGTAATGACCAGGCCCGGGTCAACGGCGCGTTGTATTCCACGCGCGCCTCAAAGAGATGTCGTCAGCACAAGTGTAGGGGTCCACTAGGGCCGATGCCTGCCGGGGTCGCGGGAAGGTACTAAAGGGTTACCGAGGCCCCTGGCAACATAGGCAACGGAAGGAATACGGGTGGGTTTTAGTCAGTAAGAGACACACACACACCCTCCCGCTCTGACCAGAGCGGGACAAGTTATTTGATGATTTCCCACCCAAAAAAAAAAGGCAACGGTGCGGTTTAAAAGAAGATGTAGTGACAAAAATTTAAAAGAGCATGCTTAGATGGTTTAGTCATATTGAGAGGATGAATGAAAGGCGACTAACAAAAGGCAGATGTGAGTGACGCCGGGAGGGGACGCCCCAAAAAGACATATAATGACCTCATTGGTGATGTTCTTCAAAAAGGTCAAGTGGGTAGTACTCGCAACCGGCGAGCGTCTATGTCCAGATGTATGAACGTAAACGAAGCAAAAGGAGTATCTAAGGAGCATAGCAAGTGGCGTTCTATAGTTTTTGCCTACCTCTATGGGAAGAAAGCGTGAGTTTATTATGAATCATTTATCATTTAATTGATCACAATTTTTTTTTTTTGTGTGGGAAGTCATCAAATAATTTCTCCCGCTCTGGGCGGAGCGGGAGGGTGTATCAGACTCTTACTGACTAAAACCCACCCGTTTTCCTTCCTGTTGCCTGTGTTGCGGGGGCCTCGGTGACCCATAAGTACCTTCCCGCGACCCCGGCAGGAATTGATCACAATGCCTTTTGATATTAACAGGTCAGCCAGGTACGTTATTTACGTTGTGGAACAGACAAATGTTCATCGAATTTTCACACCTATGAAGCAATGGATTAGGAATTTGCTACAAATCCAAAACCCTCGAAATGGGATTAAAAATTTGTTACCCAATGAGGGTTTTTATGAGAATTCACGCCAACAGTTGGCGCCACTTTCACAGGCAGGGCTTCTATTTTGACAATTAATATGAAATATACGATGACGTTCATCATTCGATCATCATTCAGTCACGATTAAAGAAAATGGCGCTTTTACACTTTTGACAGATGCCCGGACCTGACATCTCAGTGCAGCCATCTAGTGAATGACGGTACCTTGTCAATATATCTATGAAAACATCATGTACGGAAGGAAAATCTACATCTTTTTGTAAAAGAGGAAATAGGGACCAATTAGTTCAACCGGGTTTCAGGCTGGCTAAAGTAGACTCATGTTTCATGTGGTACTGTTTAAAATGTTACAATAAAATACCTCGCCCCATACTACAACTGAATAAAACAAAATTTTAGTTTTGTACAAAACGCACACTATGCAGGCAGGCATATTATAAGTTGAAGGATTACATCGCTGATAAAAATGCTTGTCTCAACGCTGGTCCTGCTCCATAAGGGCGCAAAAACTAATTGAAAATAGTTTTCTTCAGCAGCTCGCTGAAGATTTCAAAAACTATCAGCTTTGCATTGTATTTATTCAATCTCTTAGTTTCATAGCACATTATTACTATAAAGCTCCCATTTACTGGGTACGTCTTTCATTGAATTTTATCTGACATTGACAACCTTGCTATAGCCAAATCGTCGTTGTCTTAAAATACTCCACCAGAATATCAGAAGTATAACCCGTAATACCCCCGGTTTATTGACTTTGTTAACAAGATCCCAAATAGATTGGGACATTATAGTCCTAACTAAATGTTGGTTGCCCTGTACACATTACATCCCTGTGATTGATGGTTATAACTGTTGTCAAACTAAGAATAACTTAACCCAAAATGAAGGTGTTGTGGTTTACTACAAGAAAACTCTAAATGTTTCTGTAGATAAACCTTCTATAACAGACTGTAATTGTCTAACCATCAAAATCAATAAAAACATTGCGGTTTTAGCGGCTTACCGACCTCCTGGTTACAAAAACATAAATAATTTTATTCTATCATTTGATCTATATATGCAATCATTGTCGAATTTAGCAAACATTATCTTGGTGGGTGACCTAAATGTTGATATCACTGAGAATAGCTTGGATTCAAACTGCTTAACATACCTGAACCTCACTACCTACCTTCTGACTTCACACGGAATGCTGCCAGCTCACACTCACTGCATAAACCTCTAATTGATTCGGGTAAAATAATAAAAAGGATAGATTATGATAACGTTGACTCAGATGTAACAAACATTAATTTTTCTGACATTTATTCCTTAAAGGATGTTAATACAGCCGTCTATCTTTTCAATCACATATTAAGTAAAATAATTATCAAAAACACAAAAACGTTCAAGACGTCTAACCGCAAAAGAGTTACCAAACCTTGGATCACCGCAGGCCTCTTGCGATGCATGAGGAATAGGGATAATTTACATCAAAAAGCAAAGTAGAACCCTAAGTATTAAGACGTTTTAAAAACTTACAAAAGGTACAGAGATTTTTGTAACGAATTGCTGAAAAAAAAATGAACATAAAAAAACTGAAATTGAAACTGCGGCTCAGATAAACAGCAAAAAAATATGAAATACCATTCAAAATATAACTCATACAACAAAATTAAAAAATGAGCCCCTGCAACTAATTGATAGACAAGATCCACTCTCTTCCATAAACACGATTAATACTTTTTTCGCGAACGTAGGTAAAAATTTAGCCGACAAATGTTGTCCCATTGATGGTTCTTCTGCTGCACAACCATCACTTAAGTTGCATCCGCACTCTCTTGGATTAGTCCCTACGGATGCTACAGAAATTAAAAGTCTCATCCTTAACCTGCAGAATGATTGTGATATCGGTCGGGACAAGATTTCAACCACCTTCATAAAGAGATATAGAAGCATTTTAGTTCCACCGATTACATTCATTTGTAACCTTGCCCTAAGCTCCGGAAAATTCCCAAACGATTGGAAGCTGGCCGAAGTCCTACCTTTACAAGAGCGGTGACGGGGCCTGTGTCAATAACTATAGACCAATCTCCATATTACCTACCTTATCAAAATTATTAGAGAGAATCATGAACAAGCGTTTAGTCAATTACCTAGAAAAACACAATCTTGGTTTTGACACGGTTTCCGTCCCGTTACTGTTAAAAAAGCTAGAGCGGCTGGGGGTAAGGAATACTCAGCTTGAACTGTTCTCCGACTACTTGCGAAACCGATTCCAAAGGATCAGGGTGGGAGAATGGGCTAGCTGTGAGCTCCGCATTGGTCATGGAGTCCCGCAGGGCAGCATCCTCGGTCCCACGTTATTTTTAACGTATATCAATGACCTTTGCTACCTGAACATGCCCAATGGGAGGATTATTCAGGCTCTTGTTTCAGGGTGATACGTGGCAAGAGGTTTACAGCTGCGCCCAGCAGAGCTTTGATTTGGTTCAGGCATGGTTAGCTTCCAACAAATTAACACTCAATGTGGATAAAACTAAACACATCTCTTTTTCTATCAAAACTTCTAACCTTCCCGTTATAATATAAAGGCTCACACCTCTAACTGTTGCTCCACACATTCTGCTGCTTGCTCATGTCCCACCCTGCGTAAGACGGATACAATTAGGTACCTAGGAGGTCAATCGTCGAATCCGACTCGGCTGGGCAGCGTTCGGGAAGCTACGCAATATCTTCTCGTCCCACGTACCACAGTGTCTCAAGACGAAAGTCTTTGACCAGTGCGTGTTGCCAGTGATGACCTATGGCACTGAAACGTGGTCGCTTACAATGGGCCTTATCAAAAAGCTAAAAGTCACTCAAAGGGCAATGGAGAGGGCTATGCTTGGAGTTTCCCTACGTGATCGAATCAGAAATGAAGAGATCCGCAGGCGAACCAAGGTCACCGACATAGCCCGAAGAATTGCCAAACTTAAGTGGCAGTGGGCAGGGCACATTGCTCGCAGAACAGATGGCCGATGGGGCCGAAAGGTTCTGGAATGGCAACCGCGTAACGGAAGACGTAGCGTTGGAAGGCCTCCTACAAGGTGGACTGAAGACCTTGTGAAGGCCGCAGGAATCCGCTGGATGCGGGAAGCACAAAACCGGTCGAAGTGGCGGTGCTTGGGGGAGGCCTATGTCCAGCAGTGGACGTCTTTCGGCTGAAATGATGATGATGATGACCTAGGAGTTATAATAGACAGCACGCTTAGCTTCCATCCACACATCAATCTTCTTGCCTCAAGAACTAGTAAATTAATTTTTATATTTAAAAACCTTCGCCATGTCTCAAAGCCAAACATTATAAAAATGGTATATCTTGCACTGTGTCAATTATTGATTACCTATTGCATAACCATAATATGATTTATTATATCCATAGTGTAGTATGGGTTTTATTAGCTCCAACCCATATTATGGGTTGGAGCTAATAAAACATCCATGCTGGAGCTGGAGTTTGCCCAGAGGGCAGTCTTGAAAGTGGGTCACTTCTTGCCATACTTACATCCAACTAAAGACTTGTGTTGTCCTAACGGTACGACAATTATTTATACGAAATGCAACCCTCCGGAAACATTCCCAACTTCATTACGAACCCACGGCTTTGGAACATAGACGACGTAAATACGCAGTATGCGATTCCATACACGGCGTCACTTCATGTTTCTCGGCAGTTACCTGTCCAACAGATTAAACGAAACCTTGTCGATTTACCCCCTTTCTAAACAATCCTGTAAAAAAAAATTTTTATTGACTGAAATCGCTGGATTACGATGTCACCGAGCAACTATTTCTCATCACATCGTAATCGTTTAACTCGCCTATGGATCCAGTTGCACGCACAGATACCCAAAACTCAACTCGCAACATACACATATTTCCTCGCACAATAACATTTACCCACAAGACTCCACACAAACACACACCGCACAGTACACCGTACACTCATCCATCTCGCAACTCATACACAACGCCACACTCCACTTACCTTACAAATGTGCGCCTCATTACATATAAACCAACCCTTCAATTATAATTTTTATAGTTTTTTTCTCTTTTTATTTGTTTTAATATTTATTTTAACTAATTTCCTTCCTTTAACTTCCTTTAACCCTATTCTCTTTCATAGTAATTACAAAATGCTTGTGTTTGTACTTTAAACTTCTGCAATGTACCATAAGATGACTGAAAGACTGGGAGCCTGGAGATCCGTAATACAGGGTTTCCCTAGTACGGACTCCAGTCTCTCGCAAAGGAGCTTTTGTTTACGTTAATTATCTAGTCCTAAGATGTTAAGTCTAAGCCAACCATTGGTGCCGATTCCCTTGTTCACAATCTAAACTAAATTTAAGTTCAGTGCATCTTTTTCTTTCTATTTCGTTAAGAAAAGGACAGAAGATAAATTTTAGTTTAGTCCTGTCAAATTAATCAGCCCTTGACGTAAATGGACGCAATTTTAGTAGGCAAGTTTTTAATCACGTCTAAACTTGTATGGAGTAGTGACAGGCGCTGATTAATTTGACAGGACTAAACTAAAATTTATCTTCTGTCCTTTTCTTAATGAAATAGAAAGAAAAAGATGCACTGAACTTAAGTTTAGTTTTGTTTGTGAACAAGGGAATCGGCGCCATTGTGAGAGAAATGAAATTTATTATTATTTATTATTACTTAAATGTGCCCTGGCGGCTGGGAATATGTCGTGCTCACTCTAGTGTCTCGCTGATGGTGGCGCGTGTGTTGGTTCATTTAGCTCCCTTCAAAAAGCTTGAGCTGAATGGTGCTAAGTCAAGTGCCTGTTTATTTGAAATAAATGCTTTGAGTTTAAGTTTGAACGGCATTTCATAAAACCCTCATTAGGGTGCTGGGTGATGTGGAACCAACTTTTGTAACCAGTTTCTGTTCGTTGTTACTGGTATCTAATCTTATGAAGCTTGCCCTATGTAGATTGGACACACTGTTTAACTTGTTCATTATAATAGCCATCTCATACGACCGATCATTAATATAATGGTAGTTGCGATTTGAATAAACTATTTCGGTCAATTCATCCTAACTAATATTATGAATGAGAAAAGTGCGTTTGTTAGTTACGTTTTCACACTAAAACGGTTGAACTGATGTTGATGAAATTTGGCATACAGGTAGGCCATGGTTAGGGCATAAGATACTTTTATGCCGGTAGTACGTTCCTGTGGGATAATTTCCGACCTTTACGCGAGCAAAGCCGCCGGCAAAAGCTTTTTTATTTATTTTATTTTATTTGTTTGGCTCACCAACAATTGAATACACTGATACAAATTTGAGATACATCCAATAGACTTATAGACTAGTGTACCAATTTCTTACAGGTAAGCACATCATGCATTACTTATATGTCGATTGATATGTGAGTGTGTACTTTAAATAAGATGACTCACCGAACATAATTATGTTCTCAACAGAAAAATTAAACTAAAATCAAACTTAAAATCATAATTGAAATTCAAATCACATACATTCAAAATCAAAATCAAAATACAATTTAAATTAAGATAAAATCAAAACTAAAATCAAAATCATAATCAAACTCATCATCAAAATAATTATTACATTAAAATCAAAATCCACACTTAAACTAAAATCAAAATGTAATTAAATTAACACTAAAATTATTTGATTTTACAAGTGTTTGTACATAATACTTCGGTACTTACCAAGTGAGTCAGAGTGCACATCAGTAAGGTCACTGCAGCTGTTTAATTTAGTTAATATTCATAAACAATTCACATTGATCCATTTCAAGAAATGCACCCAATTACCAATTACCCTGTATAAAACAGTTCCGTAACTTACTGACTGCAATGCATGACCTAAACGACAGAAAATATAAATGATATAGTAGATTGTACAACTAGTGCATAAAATGGCTCGTTTATGCCCGAGTTATACACTCTGCTTTTCACTTCGATTGCGAGAAAATGAAACAGGCATAAAATAAAGTATATAACAATATACCATTATTTTAGTTTAATCACTTTCCACTGTTCAAAAATGTTGTAAAGTTGTAGCTCATTCCCGCCACGAAACTTTTTTAAAGTATATTTTTTTTATTTTTAACAATTGTGTCATTCGACTTGGGTACTTCATACTGCTAAGTCTTAAAAACGTTTCTTTGCGTTTTAAATACCTTTTTTATGTGGTTTTACGGAATCGATATAAATTAAAGCAAATGAAATAAAATAACGGTCAAGGACAGCTAATCAGAGACAATTGATTCTCCATTGTTTGGCTCCGAAAAGGATATGCGCCGGGACTTCGCATGGTAATCTGCGACGTATTAATGTGCGTGTGGCTGTTGGGCCTGATTATCTTAGACTTAGAAAAAAAATACATAAAGTATTTTTTTTAGAGCACTAGAGCATAAAAAGCGATTTTATGTCGCCTAAGCACAACATAAATATGAACTTTTAGAGCATGAGAAGTGAAAAATTATTTTATTTCTGTAAGATTTGTACATACACTATTATTACACGTCACAAATAAATCATGTTTTAAAATTAGATGAGTTCGGCGTTTCCTATCCGACTACGCTGAAAGGAAAGACCGACAAAAACTCAGAGGTCACAGTCTCTTTTAAATTCCAGACATAATCTTGGTCAGATCATGACATGTGTGGACCATATTCGTAGTAAAATAGTGCATGAAATGGTCTTTTGAAGAAAGAACCACACAGATTGAGTGGACCTATCCAGTCAGTGCACGTATTTCTCAGTAATCGTGCAGCTCAACTCAGAACTTAAGGAGCTCAACGTTTTGACGAACAATACCAATTTATTCATATATTATCGTAGCGAAGTCAAAACTGTACATGGAATATTTTTGAATAAAGTACATAATTGCTACGAGAAACGATACTACTCCCGAAAATATAGTTTTTAGAAATTTTGTCCTTTTGTCTGAATGTGTGTTCTAGCATCACGCAAAAACTACCTATATATTATATAATAATATAATCAGCCTATAATGTTCCCACTGCTGGAACACAGGCCTCCTCTCTGTGGGAGGCAGTGGGCCGTAATCCACCACGCGGGCCCAGTGCGGGTTGGTGGATGTGACATGTCTTTGAATTTTTGGTTCTAGAACATGCCGGTTTCCCCACGATGTTTTCCTTCACCGTTTTGAGAGCAGTGGTGGTGAAATATTTTACACAAAGTAAAGCGCCTGTCAGGGTTCGAACCTACGACTTACAAGTTGTTGTCGCGGCCGTTACCACTGGGCCACCACTGCTCTCTAAAACTACCTGATTCTGATCAAATTGTGCATAGGTATTTACTCTAAGCATGGTCAGTCTGTAAATTGTACATTATCACGCTATTTGCTATGGGGGATGAGCAATATTGCGTTATCTTCTTGTTCTTCTATAGTTTACCGCAAATTGAAAAAAGACGAGCCAAAATGTTAGAACACTTATTGCAGATATATAGTTACTGATGTAGCTTTTTAAATGATTATCATAACGCTAACTTTATGGAGCTAAACAGTTGATGATTACATATATAGGGTGGATTTTTGAGATGGGGCAGTAGTATGTGGCCTAACAGTTCATGCTACAGGAAAACGGTCTTAGGAGAGACTGTCCTTAACTATTTGAGAAATTTTGATCTGCATACACAGATTAAAAAAAAATACAGTTAGCAAGAAAATGGGTAATTTACACAATAAAAAATTGATACCAATCCATCATGTTTCATAAAAGGATCAAAAAACTTTATCAGACTAACTGAGGTTTGAACTGAGGTTGAGAAGAGAGAGAAATCGCAAAAATCTTTTCCCATACATTTCGTGGGAAAGGAGACTCCGACTTACTTTTTAGGGCTCCGTACGTCAAAAAAGGGATTCCTTATAGGATAACTTCATTGTCCGTCCATGCGTCCGACAGACAGCTGTCAATACCCTTTTTTTCAGGAACGCTTGGAGGTATCAAGTTGAAATTAACCCCTGGGTCACTAACCATTTGTAAAAATGTCGACGCGTACCTTGCGCATTTAATGTTCTAGTAAGATCCCGACCTCCGTCACCCCAACCATTTCTAATACCTTCCTGATTCGCATCATTAGTGACCTGCCATCACTTATTACGGAACCACGCTTATTAATACTCTTTATTATACACCATAAAAATTACAGAAATTTTACTTTGGTGACACAATGGGCGGTCTTATCGCTAAAAGCGATCTTTTAATGACAACCTTTGGATGGATTAGGGGGGAAAGGTGAGACAATACTGCAGGTAGTCTGTGGTGTACCATTTACATATATACAATAAATACATACATACAATATATTATAATTAGATCGGAATATATCGTATCGTCGACCATTTCGGACACCAACCTACATGGTCCTCAAATGACCTGACCAAGCTTATGTCCGGATATACACATTGACATTGATGAATTTTATTTATGCAATGACATGAATATTTACTCTGTGTAGTATTTTATTAAAAAATTAGTAAAATTTCAGACTTTTGCAACGAAATTTGAAGTAAATCATCGCGGAGATCTTAAAAATAGTAGACTAGATCAAGAAAGTTTCTAGCCGAGACGTTCCCAGAACTCGCAGAAGTTGCAGCTGCAAAAAAACGTCTTATACAAATAATTTATTTTGTTTCACAAGTTATGTAGGTACTACATCTAGTGGTTAAACTTACCTTTAAGACAAAAATTGCCTGTGTTAGGACACTTCGCTCTTCCGGAGCTTAAATTTACGTGGTGTACCATCAATTTTAAATCTCATTATCTTAAAAACAATTCAAAGTAATTTTACAAAAAGATAAAGGTGTGCCAAATTAAGAATTTACATAATTAAGAATTAAAATTAACAAAAGCAAAATATGTACTTAAGCAGCTAATAAAAATCTTATATTATACTTTTATAAAGAACAGTTGTAGTGGCATACGTGTTTTGTGGTAATTGAGATAAGTGAGTAGGGTGTACGTGTGTGAGTGTGGAGTGTATGTGTTTTGTGACTTGGTGTTCGTGTGAATGAACGAATAACGATGCAAGAGGGCCTCGATGTCCTCATATGTAAGTATTTCAATCCATTTAGTTTATAAGTTTTTTGCATTCATAATATCGTTGTGCAATCTTGATCTACATGTTAATTGTAAGTAAAGCTTACCAATTGTATGGCTTTATCATGCGATCTACCCTTCACTTCAAGAGAACCTCGTCATATCTATGCTTGTATAAATCCCTAGTTCGCTCATAATTGGAGTATGCAGTGTCAGTATGGAACCGCTTCTACAAAAAATATGCTGAAATGGTGGAAAATGTTCAGTATAAATTTTTACGTGCCATGCATTATAGATGCCATAAAGCCTACCAAACTTACTCTCAGTTACTCAGCAAGTACAAGATCCTATTCCTTAGCTCTTAAAAATACCTCAAAGCCATTATTTTATATAAAGTTGTTAGAAAACATTTAATCGTATTAATCTAAATAACTTGATTTGTTACGCTGTACCTAGAACCTTTCACAGGCGACAGGTACGTGCAGGTATTCTTTTTGCAGTGAACTCTTGCCGAACCAACTCTGGCCAGCGCTCACCAGTCCGCCGTATGGTTGACGTATGGCCACCGTAGGCGCGGGCTTGCGGACGGTGAGCAATGGGTAGCTCACCGTCCGGTAAGGACCAGGCCCGGGTCGGCGGCGCGTCGTATTCCACGCGCGAGTCAAGGAATGGATAAACGGTTTTAATAAAAAATAGATTTATTTAATAAAAGAACCGAATTACAGTGTTTACAGCGCGAAGTCTGAGAACAGAATCATCTTAAAAATAAAATATTACTTCTAAAGTTAGTGGAAACAAAGGGCGTCATATAACATATTGCGCAGGAAGTAAGTTAGTGCATCAGCATAATTTATTCTAGAACATTCGATTGTATTTTGCAATATTTTATACATGTGTAAAGTAAGTGCTGAGTCAGACCCCTTCAACTTGTTGCTATGCTCTATTTGGGCTGACGAAGCATATATCTACAGGATGAGCATCCTTAACTCCTCCCCCCCTTAGAGAGAAATCAGCTGGAGGCAAATCTTTTGGGTCCAGATGATTTCGTTGTAACACAATCATTTTCTTAAAAACTTTGAATTTAACAACAAAAAATGCTAGTGTAAATACAGACATTATTACTATAATACTTATTGTCCATACACTTATGTCCTGAGTTACCAAAATTTCACTTTCCTTAACACTTTCACTCTTATATTTTGCACTGTTTAAAATGTCCTTGATGTCATTGAGGTCCACGCCGCGAAGATCTACTTGGCTGCCTTCCATCTTGATTTCATGTTGCAGCTCAGGCAAGGCTACAGGTCTCAACAGCAAACTCGTCTGGAGTGTCCTTGTTTCAGCTACCTTACTGATGATTTTGTCTCCAATTTGTGTCTCACAGTTTCGATTAGGGAATATCAGAAATGTTCCCTTCAGGTTGTACTTCATGACTTCATTGTTGCAGTTTTCGGTAAGTACTAACTTTTTCTTCGTGAAAAGTAACCATATTCCGTCGGCTATGATGTGGCTTCTTGTATCTTCTATTTGGATAAAATTCTTATGACACGCAGAATAGTTTTTAAGTAGCATTATTTGTTCTATACACGTTGTATCAGCGTATTGCACGATATTATCTTCCTTACAGAGGACTCGATCATCTTCAATCTGCTCGCACGGGATAGACACGGGTCTGTATTTCAATCCATTCACCATAAGGTAGGGATACTTAGGAATTATGATAGAGGTTTTTAATGAACTAGGATTGTATATAGGTATAGGAATAATCTTGTAATAATTATATGTGACCGTGTCTAATAAGGGAACTTCTAAAACAAAAACTAACTTCTTATTATCAGAGAAAGATTTAAGAACTATAGTACTTTCTAATTTTGTAAGGTTGTCCTTACCTACCGTATATACTAATCTATGATGTTTCTCTATTTTTAATAAAATATGAAAAAGTTCTGTAGAATTAATTATTGATTGATGAAGTATATGTATTCTGCTGAAAGCTATTGCCGTTTCTGTATCTTGAATTACATTATAAATAGTACGAAAGTTATTTAAGATTTGATATAGACTATTCATTTGACTTATTATATTATGTATTTTAGACTGATTATACTGTAATGCTTGTAGTTGCGAGGTTCTAATATTCAATTGAATTAAGTTGTATTTTAAGTTATCTGAAATATTAACTAATTTATCGAAAGCCTTTTGCATAAGTGTCAGTTTTCTTTCTACTGAATGTTCTTTATTTTTAAGCTGGCTAATCTCCGAATTGTATCTCCTTGCGTCATCGTTATCTAGATTGCCTGAAATTAATTTTACAATGGAACCTAACGGGTTTATTAGGCCCCTTCTGAACCTTTTACTAGGCATTATTTGTTTCAATCTATCTTTAGTAAGTTCCATAAAGGATTCTATTTGAAAGACTAATCCTAAAAGTTCACTACGCGATTCATTTTGTGAGTAAATCATATCTCTTAATCTAAAATATTGTTCAATATTATTATCTAAGTACCTAACTATAGTTTCTAGATCTAACGTCTTAAAAATAGTCCAGTGACTATTCTGAATCACTGCTGCACTTATCCGTATCGGCGCTATTCCAGGATTCTGAGTCATATCCTGGAGGTTTACGCTGCTTGCTGATTCCGCTAGGGCCAGGAGCGTCAGGATTGCTTGCCACCACCTGTGGAGGGCGTTTTACGTTTTTTATTGCCACTTTCGTATTTCTTTTTCTCAGTTTTACCGGTACAATATTCCTATCTACTTTCCCTATAACCTTCGCTTTCTCATATCGTGGCACTTCTTTAGCTTTCCTATTCCTAGTAATTTTCATAAAAACTTCGTCACCTTTCCTTATTTCCGGTGGGTTTTCACCGCCTTTCCTTTCTGCAACTTTATATTTATTTTCCTTAATTTTATCACTAACATATTCGTATAAAACTTTAAGCCTTTTTCTATGATCCTGAACTAGTTTCTGTAAAAGATTTTTATCTCTATCTATGTCAAATGCATTTCCTGACTCTGTATGTCCAAATACCATTTCAAAAGGTGTGAAATTTGTCGCACTATGAATGGTGTTATTGTATGCCATAATGGCGTACGTCATCACCGATGCTGCATCTTGATCGCTTTTTTCATATTTTGCTAACCTATAAATTTCAAGTATTGTTGAGTGGAAACGTTCCACTACAGCCATTGAGTTAGGGTTATTTGGTGTCCCTACATGCATTTCAATTTTGTATAGGCTCAGTAGTTCTTTAACAAGGTTATTATTAAATTCGGTACCGGGGTCACTACTTATTTTTTTTGGTAACCCATAGATACTAAAATATTTTATTAATGCCTTAACAATTTCTGGTGTACTTCTATTGGGTACATTAAAAGCTTGCGCTAATTTACTGAACGCATCTACTATGGTTAAGTAATAATTATTTTCTATGTACAAAAGGTCCATGAAAACTTCTTCAAATGGCATGCTCTGTGTTTGAGTAAGTTGTATTAGAGGTTTTATTGGTTTCCTGTCATATTTCATTTTTCTGCATTGTTCGCATGCATTAATAATGGCAGAAATTGTGTCCTTCATGTTAGACCACCAATAATGTCTTCTCAACTTTGTGAGTGTTTCCCGAATACCCCGATGAACAGTTTTTCCCTCATGATACTTTATAATAATCTCTCTTTGCTCTTCTTCGTTTGTGACATTAACTACTCTCTCTGTACATTCTATTAGATTTTGCGAACCTTTTTTATATAATGCTGTCACTACGTTGTTAAATACTTTTCTAAATACTTCTGTTTCAAAATAAATGAAATATTTCTGCTTGAAATCTACATACTCTTTCAAAAACTGCTTAACTAATTGTTCATTATTAACAGCTGGCATGTGTACCTCAATTATTCTTTGACTGCTATTAGAAATGTCTTTTACATGAATATCATTTTTATACCAAATATAGACAAGTATTTGTCTAGGTTTGGTATCTACTGCTTCATTTAAAATTGGTATACCTTCATGCTCCCTATTTGATATTGAATGAGCAGTAGCTCCGTCGTCTGATTCAGATATATCAAGGACAGGAGCCTCCTTTTTATCTACGCTTAACTTTACTTCATCAGAATCCGACTCTGATATGCAGATTATTTCTTCGATTTCATTATTATCTTCTAATTTTCTAACAACTTCCTCATTGTCTACATTTACTTGCATAGACTCACTATCGTTATCTAATATATTAACCTTTATCTCCCTAATTTTGCTACCATTTAAGCTAACTACAATATTATTATTACCTGCACTTAAGCTATTTATTTTTACTCGAGACAATGCGTCTGCATTAGAGTTCTGCGACCCTTTCTTATAATTGATTTCGAAGTCATACTCCTCAAGTCTAAGGCGCCATCTAGTAAGCTTACTATTTGGTTCGTTAAGCGAATAGAGCCAGGCCAAAGGTCTATGATCCGTATAAATGTAAAACTTTTTACCCCATAAATACGGTCTAAAGTGTTTTACTGCCCATATAACTGCCAAAAGCTCCATTTCTATGGTGCTATATCTCGACTCGGTATCGCTTAGAGTTCTGCTAGCATAGGCTACTGGTTTGTCCGAGCCTATGGTGCCCTGCGAAAGTACTGCCCCTATTGCAAAGTTTGATGCATCCGTGGTCAGAATAAATGGTTTATTAAAATCCGGAAATTGTAATAATGGAGCATTTGTGAGAAGTTTCTTGCATGTTTCAAAACTTTCTATATATTCCTCATTTAAATCTATAATTTTACCTTTTTTTAAACAAACTGTAAGTGGTCTAGTTATTTTCGCGAAATCCCTAATAAATTTTCTATAATAACCTATGAGACCAAGAAAACTTTTCATTTCAGTCGTCGTTTTGGGTATAGGATACTTTAACACTGCTTCTATTTTATCATTATTAGGTTTTAAACCTTCACTGGTTATGGTGTGGCCTAAATAAAGTACTTCCTTCCTTAAGAATTGGGATTTATCTAACTGCACCTTTAAATTGGTTTCACGAAATCTTTCAAAGACTGCCCTAAGTTTTTCATTATGTTCCTGAATACTTCTCGCAAAAATTATGACGTCATCAAGGTATACGAGGCAATGGATACCTTGTAAGCCTCTTAAGACGTTATCCATTGCGCGCTGGAATGTTGCTGGTGCCGTTTTTAGGCCAAACGGCATCCGATTAAATTCATAATGTCCAAAAGGTGTACTAAAACCTGTCTTTGCTCTGTCTTCCTTTTCTACTTCTATCTGATGGTACCCACTTGCTAAATCTAAGGTAGTAAAGTACATACTCTTACCTAACATATCAAAAAGATCATTGATATTAGGTAAAGGGTATTTATCATCTATTGTGATTTCATTGAGGCGTCTGTAATCGATGACCATCCTCCATTTTTGTTTACCAGAATTATCTAATTTTTTTGGTACCAAATGAACCGGTGCACTCCAAGGTGAAAACGATTTTTGGATAACATTATCTTTGAGCATTTTCTCTATCTGATTCCTAATTTCTGCCGTTTGTGTAGGTGGTAACCTATGAGCTTTAATATGTATTGGGTCTTCGTTTTTAGTTCTAATGTTATGCTTTACCTCATTTGTGAACGAAAGAGGTACGTCCTCACAATAAAAGATATCTTTAAACTCTTTGCAAATATTAATTACCGATTGTTTCTCCTCCTCATTCATATGATCGACTCTTAACTTAGAGAGATTATCCGTTAACAGCTGATCTAACCTATGACTATCCTTATCAGTAAAATTCAAGTTAACCCTATCATGTACTAAAGTATTTCCTAAGTATGGTTCGACCTTAAACGGGCTAGTCACTAACAATTCCATCTGCTCGGATCTAGAATTCTGAATGACTGTTGTCGCATAGCCATGTACACAGTTAACTAAAGCCGTCGGCATTCTAACTCCATCCGTAAATTGGGTAAAGTTTATTATGGCCTCACCGTGTAACAAATTAACTGGAAGTTTGACCCTTAATTCGCTACGCGGGGGTAACACATAAAATTCACGTATTGGCGGGTTATAATTAATTGGTATGCAAGTATCCTTAGTAAATAACTTTCTATTTTTCATATCAATATTCGCATGAAGTTGCATCAATAAATCGCTTCCAATTAAGCCATCATATTTGTCGTCCACACAATAAATATAGAATTTGTGCCACTCATAACTTCTAAATGTCCTAGGTAAAGGTATGTACACAACCTCATTATGTTTACTACTAGCGTGGGTGCTAACTACTTCAAAGTTTTCGTTATGCTTAAAGTCGCAAAAATATTGATTCGCTAATTTTGGGTTTAAAAATGAACGTTGACTTCCGGTATCGATCATAAAAATTGCATTTAAGTTCTGGTATACGTATATGCGGAAGATTTAAAATACTACAATTTAATTTAATTCGATCTGGTGTATAGAGGCCTTTATGCAAAAATTTCCTACTTGTTCATTCTCATTATAAGTACTTGGTAACACATTATTTTCATTGTCATCATAATCAGTGTAATTAACACGTCTTGAACTGGCCGTTCGCATGGTCACGTCGGTGTCGCAACCTGATCCGGACGCTGTCGCCGGCTGCACCTGTTGCGAGCCATGCTGTGCGTTGTCAGCAGTTTGCCGACCTGGGAACTGCGGCCTCGCTTGTTCCAATGAATTATAATTATTATAGAACGGATTGTTTTGGTATCTGTTATTGTTTCTAGATGGGAATGAACTATTTGAAAAATTGTTATTACGAACGTTATTTCTATTTTGCGTCTGCGCTACGTTATTCGATGAATTACGATTGGTAGTAATATTGTTAGAACGTTGCATATTTGGTGCACTAGTGCTTGCACTTGGCGACGCTTGTGAATTAAAATTATTATTATAACTGTTTCGTCCCTGTAAGTTTTGATTAAACTTAGGGTTCCGCGACTGTTTCTGGTCGTAAACTTCTTGGAAATATTGTTCCTCTAAAACGGCTTTTAATGCATCTTCCAGTGTCGAAACATTTTTTAGTCGCACCAACCTAACTAAATATTTCGGTAAATTAAACAAGAAAACATTCATAGAAAGATTTGTGTAAATATGTTGCTTAGATAACCTCACAGCTGCATCTTCAACAGACTCATTGATTTTTGCAATTAAAATGCTTCTTAATTGTTGTATTCGGTGACAAAAATCTAAATAACTTTCGCCTCTATTTATTTTTAAGCTCTCTAACTCAAGGACTAGACAGTCTTCTGTCCTGGGATCCCCGAAATGATCCTCTAAAACCTGTTTTAATTCTGCCCAAGAGTGTATCGAATCTCGTTCCCCAATTAAATTTGCAGCTTCCCCACTTAATCTACTAGTTATCACATTAAAAAGATATTCGTTTTGTACTTCGGTCCCCCGATATAAATTAATAATATATTCAGTTTTGCGGATAAATAACGATAAGAGCCTTGTCTCGCCACTGAATACAGGGATTATTTTCAGAACTCCCGGAGGTATGACTACTATTCCTTCCATTTTTTTTTTTTTTTTTTTTAATAAAACAACTTAAATGTTTACTAAGCTAACGTGAAATTTTTATCACTTTATCTACTACTATAATGTGCTACGTGCCAGATGGGCGTTTTCTAATCCCTATAAGTACACAAGACACATATAAAGATCACCAGGAAAATTTAAAGGAAAATTTAGAGGACAGTGAAGAGATTTACTCACATGACCCGCAGCTTTTCCGCTCTCCTTCTGTGATTGGTGAATTCGCTCGACTTGCTCTGCACCGTGGCTTCTCTTGACGAATTTATTTGGTTCGTTGACCCGTTGAATCGTTGAAACGAACGTTGGAGTCTTCTCGGCGCCCGAAAATTCGATTCGCGATGGCACAGAGGACCCAAACGACAAGGTCACTTACCGGCTGCGCCAGTCAAGGAATGGATAAACGGTTTTAATAAAAAATAGATTTATTTAATAAAAGAACCGAATTACAGTGTTTACAGCGCGAAGTCTGAGAACAGAATCATCTTAAAAATAAAATATTACTTCTAAAGTTAGTGGAAACAAAGGCCGTCATATAACATATTGCGCAGGAAGTAAGTTAGTGCATCAGCATAATTTATTCTAGAACATTCGATTGTATTTTGCAATATTTTATACATGTGTAAAGTAAGTGCTGAGTCAGACCCCTTCAACTTGTTGCTATTCTCTATTTGGGCTGACGAAGCATATATCTACAGGATGAGCATCCTTAACTTGCGCCTCAAACAGATGTCGTCAGCACAAAAGTAGGGGTCCACTAGGGCCGATGCCTGCCGGGGTCGCGGGAAGGTACTTATGGGTTACCGAGGCCCCTGGCAACACAGGCAACAGGAAGGAATACGGGTGGGTTTTAGTCAGTAAGAGTCTGACACACCCTCCCGTTCCGCCCAGAGCGGGAGAAGTTATTTGATGATTTCCCATGCAAAAAAAAAAGGGTTGACTCATATAATAGCACTTTTGAAAATATTGACATCTTCAATTGTCCAATGAGTAGATTCAAAAGCCTCACCTACTCCTATTTATTGAACAAAACCAACCCTTTCTGGAACTCATCAGACTTCTTAATGTTATATTATGTTATCATCTGCCTTTTCCCAACTACGTTGGGGTCAGCTTCCAGTCTAACCGGATGCAGCTGAATACCAGTATTTTACATGGAGCGACTGCCTATCTGACCTCCATAACCCAGTTACTGGGTAACACGATACAAACAACGGCCGGAACCAACGGCTTAACGTGCTTTCTGAGGCACGGAGGGGTCTTGGTATGTAAAGATGGTCCAACCGCGGCAAGCGTAGCTTAACCTGATCAATTGACCCGTGCGGCTGTTATTATTTAGCCACAAGCCGCTCTATATATTTTTATGTTAAAGATTACATAATTTTATATTATGTAATCTTTATCTAAATTTAAAACTTTATTCATACTAATTATAAAACTATTTACTGCTCGTACTGCTAATAAAACTCCTAGCGATTACACTCTTTTTTTATGTCTACCTGTGGACAGCGTTGTAGGTTATATTATGACTAATTTTTTTTATTTTAAATTAGTTGTAAGTTCTTATAATGTAACTGTTTGCTGTTCCTATCAATAAAAATATAAATAAAAAAAAAGCTTCTGCAAGGGCTGCAAAAATGCGATTTACAGGGACATTTGCATTGTTTCTATGTGCAATCATTGTTCAATGTAGGTTATTTCTAAATCAGATATGTTATTTGATAAAGAGAAATATAAGACTGCTAATTAAGGTTGTTTTGTGTCATAATAAAGCTGATTAACCTTCAAGCTGGCTAACGGTAGCGGTCGCGCGTAACTTAAAAGATCAAATGGACATTTAAGGGATTTAAAACAACAAATAATTATAGAATCGTTTATTTTTAAGATTAAAACAGTCACCTTAATATTAGGAACATGTTCAGTAATGGAAAAGTATTTAGTATTATACTTTGTTAACAGAACCAAATTACAAGATAATTATTGACTGGGCAGGTCCACTCAATCTGTGTGGTTCTTTCCTCAAAAGGACCATTTCAGATACCAATCTACATGGCCTTCACATGATCTGACCAAGATTATGTCTGGACTTTAAAAGAGACTGTGACCTCTGAGTTTGTTTCGGCCTTTCTTCTCAGAGTAGTCAGATAGGAAACGCCGACCTCATCTAGCTTTATTTTAAAAATATGATTGACGTGTAAAAGTGTTTGTTCAAACCTACTTACAGAAAATAAATCATTTATCATTTATCATTTAACATTAACTAAATTAATTGGTCAAGGACAGCTAATGAGACACAATTGATTTTATATTGTTTGACTCTTTCTGGTGTCGCGCGGCGCTTAACAGTTTAAATTAAAACTGAGTTAAACTTAAAAAAGGCCCTCGATGCATTGTACCGAGGATGCTGGCGGCATTTCCTCGCTGAATTGCAATGCTGATGCGTTTCGCGAGAAAGCCGCCAGCTTTTCGGTCACCAGTTACATCAACTAGACGTTTCGCGATTTCGACAAATAACTTATGCACGCTGGGACCCCACGGATCGACGGTCTAAAGTATTTTAATTCAAATAATTAAAATTATAATTAGTCTCATTTTCTTTTCACTGATTTACGATTCGACAACATAAACTTACATATTCATTATGAAAATAACAAATTAAAAAAATTGGAAAATTTTACAAAACTTTTAATCTTTGGATTATGAAACAATTTAGTAACACAAACCTTTAAAATTAGAAAATAAAAGATCTAGTACACGTAAAGTAATTATTAAATAGCGACGGGCGCGCGTAGTCCTTTTGACGCCTACGCCGCGACTAAAACAGAGGCTATTTGTACAACACGGGGCACGCGGAGAGGGGAGAGTGGGGGGAGGGGGTATATAGCTCGTTTTGTTTTTAGTGAACTAAGAAGAGGCTACTTGAGACGAGAAAGAGTTGTGACGAAAATATTAGAAGTTCTAAACAAAAACGTTTTAAGTGCTGTCGATTCGACGCCGCGCGCCTTCCTGAAGGTTAAATCAATATTAATGTTTTAGTCCGTCGTAAAATTTACGAATGGTTAGTGATAACGTTATTAGAAATTAGAAATTAAGGTTAGTGAGCAAGGGTTAATACCAGTACCATATACGCAGGTCTACGGTCCCTTGGAGCTCTAAAAATCAAGCTTCCAAGTCATCGCAATAAAAAATACGCCCGTGCGACAATTTTTAATGCATTTTTACAGATTATTCCTGAGGAACTCAGAAATAATATGTAAAAATGCAATCCCAACAAAAACGTTTTCATGTAAAATGTTGCCAAGACGAGACCACATGGCTCGCACTGTCAAAAAGTTATCAAATCTCACGTAGAGCCAAGCTTCTAACTCTACACGCCCGAACTCTTATTTATTTATTAATTTGCATAATGTAGGTACACTCAGTTACAGGCTAGGCTAAAACATATGAGTGCATGACACTGTTAGGGCGCAGCTAGTATTAAATTTAACTTATACCTAGATTAAATATTTAGTAGTTAACATTACATCGCATACCTACTAGATAGTAATATCACAACATTAATTATTATTGCTAATATATAATCGCTTATACTCTTATTTACTTATATTAATTAAAGTAATTTGAACTGTATAGTAACATTAATAAAATAATTTTATACGTAGATACACACACACACACACACATTCATACTTTATGCTTTATTTTAGCTTCATAAATAAATGATAAATGATTTTATTTCTGTAAGTAGGTTTTTACAAACACTTTTACACGTCAAAACATATTTTTTAAACTAGATGAGGCCGGCGTTTCCTATCTGACTACTCTGAGAAGAAAGGCCGAAACAAACTCAGAGGTCACAGTCTCTTTTAAAGTCCAGACATAATCTTGGTCAGATCATGTGAAGACCATGTCGATTGGTGTCTGAAATGATCTTTTGATGAAAGAACCACACAGATTGAGTGGACCTGTCCAGTCAGTGCACGCATTTGTCAGTCGTTGTGCAGCTCAACTCATAACTAAAGGAGCTCAACGATTCAACGAACAATACCAAAGAAAGGACATTTGGCTAGGCCGCAAAAAAATACTCAAAACTGCCAGACCATGTTAAAAACTAACTGAGAATAAAACAAAATTAAACAATGATCCACATAGTCTTCACATTTACAATAATTAAAACAATATAATACTACACAGAGTAAATATTCATGTCATTGCATAACTTCCATAAACTCGTTAATACTAAAACATTTTTTTTTTCTAATAGTAATGACTTAAAATCCGTAAACCGTACTGTAAACCGTATTTTATAAGATACAAGATATTAACTTTGCCTTGTCTGTATATCCTCGAAACTCTTATGTTTGTTAAAGCGAATCCCAAATTATTTCCACGTTTACAGGACGCTGTCCCACGTAATAGCCGGGATATGAGCATAATTCGCATATATCCTGCTAAAACTGCACTCATGCGCAAAAGTGTCATCTGCATGGCTTCAACTATATTTAACAAGCTACCTAAGCGTTGGAAGGAGCTAAGTATCAATGCGTTCAAACGACAGTTGATAGTGTTTTTATCGCAAAAGGCTTACTATAGTGTGTCTGAATTTTTTGCCGAAAAACTTGTTTGACATTAATTTTATCTATCGATTATAAGTAGTAATGTGTCCGGACACTCATGTACGCATACTCTCCGACAGCGCCTCAGTTCTCCGATCCCTAGGGAAGAAACATAATACCTCGAGATTAACACAAGAATGTCACAATGCGCTAGAACGTATAACGGTATTGAACCGCAACACAGTGACACTGCAATGGATAAAAGGACACAGTGGATCGCTGGGCAATGACGCAGCTGACGAACTAGCCAGGAAAGCATCCGGCACGTCAGTCTGCGGACCGGAGCCAATCGTGCTCATCCCCTTCAACCAACTACGCAGGTGGCTACAGGAGCTCACCCACACACAAGCGGAGAGCTGGTGGTCTTCGGTACAGGGGTGCAGACAGTCCAAGGAGGCTATGCCATCCTTGGATAGCATGTTAACCAGGCGCTTGTTACGCCTGAACAGGACCGGCCTGCGCCTGTTGACGGGGACCATCACGGGCCACTGCTCGCTAAACAAACACTTCCACACAATAGGCATAACGGACAGCCCTCTGTGCAGGGCTTGCATGGAGGCGGAGGAAACCGTTGCGCATGTACTCTTCGAATGCACAGGCGTCACCCACATTAGAACAGAAACCCTCGGGGCACCTAGATCCTATACAGAGGTTCTAAACAGACCAGGAGATGTTATCAACTTCTGTAGGGAGGTGGGCTGGTTGGAATAACCACCAAAAACGGCCGCCATGGCCCACGCACAATGGTCCACCTGAAGGACTAAGTGCGGAAACCAAACCCTCTAACATAAGTAGTAATGTGAGTAAAATATGTGTAAGCCAATATATTTATAAGGCTAAACATGATTGAACTTTAATGTAACCGAATAAGATCTGCATGCTCTTGTATGTGTATACCATGTTTATACAAATAAATGAATCTTATCTTATCTTATCTTAAGTCTAAATTTAAATATGCACAGTGTTTTTGTGGATCTTATTTGTTCAGGTAATTTATTATATTATGTATATTTGGATGCTTCGGTATTCAGGGCTATTCTTGTTCATCTCTAGTCTAGGTGCTGGTAGAATTAATTTAATTTTGCGGCGCTCATTCTTATCAAATTTAAAGAGTTGTATATTCTTTTTAACAAATGTGGCTATTTCCAGAATATAAATTGAGGGTAACGTTAGGATTTTTTCCTTGATGAAGTGGGGTTTGCAGCTATCTCTGGGTTTTAAGTGATATATTATTCGTAGACATTTGTTTTGGGCAATAAATAGGTCTTTAGCATCTCCACTGTGTGCCCACAGGATGATTCCGTAACGTAGCCATGCGTAGGCATAGGTACGCATAGTGTGCAGTACGAGCACAGTCTTTTTTGTGTTTGGTTTGAGCACACTAAGACCATATGAAAATTGTGATAGTTTTGTTTTAATTTTGGCTACGTGTTTTTCCAATTTAAATGAGTGTCCAGTGTAATACTAATAGATTAAATTCATCGACTTCTTCAATTTTGATATTATGATTTTTAAATGATGATGGTTATGATTTTTAAATTAATTTGTTGCTTTTGGTAGGGTTTGAATTGTATTATTTTGGTTTTCTTATTGTTTACTTTTAGATTATGGCTCTGTAACCAGGATTTTATTTTATAAAATTTGTTTATGAATTCAGTTATATGAGTATTATTTTCTGAGCTGTAGAACTGAACTCTACAAGCCCTAACTTCACAAACTCTACACCTTACTCAAAATATGTGACTTGGCCATTTCGCTACATTCACATGGGCGTAAGGAGAAACATTTATTCGCTGTTCATTACTTTTCTGTTAAACAATAGTTCTTGTGAAACGGCCAAGCCGTCCGAGCAGGCTGTAAACGAGGTGACTGCGGCGGACTGGAAAAAGTGGTTCGAAAACTGGTTCAGACGCATGAAACTTTGTATAGAGGCTTCTATACAAAGTGGAGAGCACTTTGAAAAAATATAATAAAAAATATTTACCTATAGAACATTTTTTTTTAATTTTCACAAAACTTTCTGAGCGTCCCACGTAAGTCTATAATTGAAATCATATCTATAATTTTATCTGATATAATCCAAACCCAAGTTATCAGGGTTCAAAAAAACGACAAAGCTCTTTGAGAAATGGTAGGTAGTGCCCTTGTGCTTCGCTTGGCTCTTCTTGGCGGAGGCACTACAGTGCCCCTAGATCAGTCAGGTAAGGTAGGTAATGTATGCAGGAGCGCAGGCGTTCATCAATTCACTTCGCAAGCCATGGGAAATTGCTACTGAATGCTGCGGGAGTCAATCTCAGGACGAGCTGCTTCTCACACGGACAACTGTACGAAGCTTGCTCCCGCGTCACCATTTCTGACTCTCTGTACATTTTGGTTGCTGAGACCAAACCTAAAAATGTTGTATACAGGGAACTTTTATAAAAATGTAGCCTTTATCTTAGTATAGTACTGCAACTTCCACGCGAACGAAGTCTCGGTCAGAAGCTAGTAAAAATATAAAACATGATGTTTCTTATATGATTTAGAGGCTCTCTAGGAAAGCAACTTTTGAAACCTCGGTTTGTAATTGTACTCTTTGACAACAAATACTCATATTTTATAATATTACAAAGATTAATAATGTCGTGTTTTATCAAAGCCGTCATTAGGGAACCGAAACACAATACTTGACGAAATTCTAAATTGTACCAAGTTTCACGATCATTTACGTTTTATGAACGAAGTTTATGATATCCATTTATAAAAGGTCCATTTAAGTATGAACGCGTATTAGTACTGATATGTTTAAGGTCATGGATTCGATGCATTTTTAAGGTGCATAGTCGAAACACATCTGGCAAAGCACAAGAAAGTCTACTGTGCTTTCGTTGACTTGAAGAAGGCCTATGACACTGTGGTCGATACTATCCATGTTTGGTGTGGACTGGCGCTTGGTACGGGCACTGAAATCTTTATACATGGATTCCAGTGCTTGTGTTAGGATACATGGGGCATACACAGACTGGTTCCGCATCTCAAGGGGTGTTAGACAGGGTTGTGTAGTGTCACCGTGGCTGTTTAACTTGTACATGGATAGTTGTCTGATAGATTTGAAAGAAGCTGAGTGCGGATTGAAAATGAATGAGTTGCCTGTCAAATGTCTTCTTTACGTAGATGATCAAGTTCTACTTGCATCGTCAGCAGAACAGCTGCAAGACATGGTGACTGTGATAGATGAAGGATGAATATAAATGTGAATAAGACGAAGGTCATGGTGTTTGAAAGAGAAGAGGATATATCGGTGTGTGATGTGAAAATAAATGATAACATTGTAGAGCGAGTGAGTGAATTTGTATGTTTGGGGAGTCTGTTTATAAGGGATGGAAAGATTGATGAAGATGTAGAAAATAGAGTAAATGCGGGAAATAAAGTGAACGGTGCTATACATGCGATGGTGACCAACTAGTTGATGCCTAAAGAGGCTCAACTGGCTGTTCATAATCGTGTGCTGGTGCCTACGCTGGGATGGAAGTGAATGTTGGGTGTAGCAAAAGAAGTATGAAAGTAGAGTTAATTTTAATTTTTTTTTTTTTTTTTTTAATTTTTGATGGGTTTGCTCTTGACCTTAGTCTATGTCAGAGGTGACAGAAACAAAGTCGACGATGGAGCGAGCTTACCCAGAAGAAGCCTGTTCACTCTCACTTTGAAGAGATTAGGGTTGTATGCGTTCGGAAACACAGACGCAGGCAGAGAGTTCCATTCGTTTGCTGTGCGCATTATAAAAGAAGTGCGGAAATGCATTCCTTGCAAAGCATGTGTGATGTGACTATAAACGATAGGCTGAAAAATGATGTGATAAGGGAACGGTGCGGCAAAAGCAAGATGTAGTGAAAAAGTGAAAAGAGTATGCTTAAATAGTTTGGTCATGTTGAGAGAATGAATGAAAGGCAAGTAACAAAAGATATTTACAAGGCAGGTGTGAGTGGAAACGCTGGGAGGGGTCGCCCCAGAAAGATATAATATAGTGACCTCATTGGTGATGTTCTTCAAAAAGGTCAGGTGCGTAGTACTCGTAACCAGCGTGCGTGTATGACCAGATGTATGAACGTAAACGAAGCAAAAGGAGTACGTAAGGAGCGTTCTATAGTTTCTGCCTTCTTCCCATAAGGGTCCATAGGAAGAAGGCGTGAGTTTATGAATGTATGATGCCCGGGACGGGCAAAGTGTTATTGGGTTTTTCCATCTGAAATTTATCAGTAGCAGTCCGGAGTCTGGATTTATGCCCGGTTGGTAGCAATAGGCTAACCCCCTATTACTTAAAAATAACTGACAAAATGTGGGTATACTATAGTTTCACCACTGCCTATCCCTTCGGGTATAATAGGTGTGATGATATTATGTAATGTTGTTTTAGAAAATATTAGGGAAAAATATATTTTGTAAATATAAATTAATGTTGGTGGTACGATCAAAGAGCGAAAACGTTAAGCAATTTTAAAACAAATTCCTTTCCCATAATATATAACGGACGCATGTTACTTTTTCGAACTGCCATTTTCATTTAAAATGTTACCAATACGTGGTCGAAATAACAATAGGATACAGGTAAAATGTTGCCAATACATGGTCAAAATAAGAATTGGATGCAGGTAAAATGTTGCCAATATGCGGCCTAAATAATAATAGGATGCAGGTAAAATGTTGCCAATATGTGGTCGAAATAATAATAGGATGCAGGTAAAATGTTGCCAATACGTGGTCGAAGTAGTAATAGGATGCAGGTAAAATGTTGCCAATACGTGGACGAAATAATAATAGGATGCAAGTAAAATGTTGCCAATACGTGGTCGAAGTAATAATAGGATGCAGGTAAAATCTTGCCAATACGTGGTCGAAGTAATAATAGGATGCAGGTAAAATGTTGCCAATACGTGGACGAAATAATAATAGGATCCGTGCTGGTCCGTGGAACTGATCCACGGACCAGCTGGGCATCATCATTTGCCTAGCCTTTTCCCAAGTATGTTGGGGTCGCATTCCAGTCTAACCGGATTCAGCATAATACTAGTATTTTAGATGGAGCGACTGCCTATCTGAGCTCCACAACCCGTGTTAACAAGTTACTGGATAACACTATACCCCAGTGCTTGGCAAAGGTCTGGTAACCCATTTTTTTGTTTTTGTAGAAAATCTCTAGTGCAAATCTTTCCTACAGGCGTATTTTCTAGAAAAAATGAAGGAATGACCTTTTACACCTAGGCTAGGTCATCACTCCCCTCAATAATTGTTGGGGGGGTAAAAAATTCCCTCATTTCTGAATACCTCATCGCCAATTTGCGAAGCCGCTGCTCGCAGGAAGTGGAAACATACAAACAAGAATTGTGTCTGCGTCCGCAGCCAAAAAACTATTGTCACACTCATTTATATGGGTGCATCTCATATCATTTATAGTTATTTGGTATATTTTTATTTCAATAACGTTCACAAGATGTAATAAAAGTGAGATATACCAACTGTTGCTATAATTTCTTTACTTATTATAAAAATTGTATACTCTAATATTTATTTCGTATAACTTTATTGGATATAACGTTTTAATCGAAAATTATTATGACGCTCTGCTAGTGTCGAGCCGACCGCGACCTCTTCGGTGGAGGAACCACTAAAAAGTTCGCGCTCGGCTCAGTAACTTCGTGTGTGGGTGCCACATGCTGCACTGCCATCAAATTTAAGGCGCTGACAAGACCCAATTGACCAAAATAGGCTTCTCTTAAGAAAAAAAATTGCCAAATCTGTATAGTTTGTGGTAACGGAAAAAATATATGTTAATTTTGAACATATTTCCCAGAACTTGGTTGTTACCAAAACACGTTTTAAAAAAAAATCTCGATACAAACTAACGTTAAACTAACCTCTTACCTTGATTTCTAATCCAAAATATCTGTATTAAATATCAACATAAGTAACGTATTTAATTAATAACAAGAACGTCATATTTGAATGCAGAACTTGGTTGTTTTTTATTTTCGATTACTCAACTCAATTTTGAGTAAATTGATAATTAATTGCTTCATATTTTGCAATAAATTACAAGCGTTGTGTCATTGCGCTTCCCTTTCTTTTCTATGCAATCTGACAGTGACCGCGGTTTAGGTGTTGTCAGCGTCTTAATGGGAAAACCTTTTAACGCGTTACCCGACCTGGAAATTAAACCCAAGATAGTAAATAAGGAAATAACTTTAATTAATAAACCATTTCCAATTACATGTCAGTTTAGAGCCAATTTACTCGAATATGTACGCATTATATAATTAAGGACAATTTGATAAATAAATTAAAAACTATCATATGTTACCCGCGGTTTTACTCGCATCCCAGAAAATTACTACATGTGCCCGTATAAAAATACTACGTCAAATTTGTTGTCCAGAGCGCCTATACAAATTGTACTATCACCTATAACGATGATGGAAATTTCAAAAATATAAACATAAGATAATATCACGCCCGTACTCCCCGAAAGGTTAGACAGAGGTGTACCTGTAGTACACCTACATTTCGCCAGTTATGTTTAAGTCCCATGTAATAGGGGGCGAACCTACTGCTATCAACCGGGCACAAATCCAGACTAAGAAATTCCAGATGGAAAATCCAATAACCCTTTGCCCAACCCGAAAATCAAACCCAGGAACTCATGGTAAGTCTAAAATAGATATTGCAATAGCTATTGAAAAGTTTATGTCAATTCTGTTGAACATCCAAATTTTCACATATATAATTATACTGACCCGACAGATGATTTTATGTCCAAATTTCAATAATTCATACAAAATTCCTATAGAATATGCACTTTTAGTTTGCCCGATTTTTTGTTTGGTCCAGCCGTTCTGTGTTGATTCGCTCACAGCACTTCGCAACGCTCCTACCGTTTCTGGGCAACCACGCTGTTAGGGCTCTGCTCCACCTGCGATCACCACGTCTAGCCAAGTGTCCTGCCCATTTCCGTCTTAGAGCCGCTACCCCTTACATATACTTAGATATAATTATGTAGATGTAGGTCGATCGATCAGGTTAAGCTACGCTTGCCGCGGTTGGTCCGTGGGTGATCATCTTTAAATACCAAGACCCCTCCATGCCTCGGAAAGCTCGTTAAGCCGTTGGTCCCGGCTGTCATTTGTAGATCTTTGACAGTCGTTACGGGTCGTCAGAAGCTCGAAAGTCTGACAACCAGTAGTAACTGGGTTGTAGAGGTCAGATAGGCAGTCGCTCCATGTAAAATACTGGTATTCAGCTGTATCCGGTAAGACTGGAAACTGACCCCAACATATTTGGGAAAAGGCTAGACAGATGATGAGGTTGTAAGATCTCGATTTTTTTACCCGTGCAGACTAACACCCGTGTGTTTTCAATCGGAATCCATCGAATCAGACTGAAATTCAATTTGTTATGCATTTAGTTTGCCCTCCCTTAGCTTGAACATAATCGAATGATATATTTTTATCTCAATGAACGGAATATTGCTATTTTAAATAATAAATAAACATTTAGAATTAAGTATTGTGTAATTATTTAATGTTTATTTCTTATTTATATCTCACTGTGTGCTGCACCGGTCGACGTCATCATGTCAACGACGGCTGTCGCTGAAAACCAGCGCCGGAGCTCTCTCTCGCATAGGGTCGCAGCATTATGCTGAGCGATGGCCGTTTTGCGTGGATGTGATGCATATTTTTCCCTCAGTTGTTCTTTTTTTTTGTTTTTGTGCTCTTTACGTCATTTTTACCGCAAATAAACGTATTTTCTATCTTTCGTTTTCATTTTCTTTCTTCTTAGAATTATCAATATCTTAGGGCGCGTATTGAATGGAACCATTATTATGTTCCATCAATAGTAAGTAAATTCTACCTATCTAGATAGGTAGATAAATAAACTTAGACAGATAGACATGTATCCAAGTGTACTTTTGCAAAGTTTCAAATTTTAATAGTGTTTTAAACATAAATAAAGAAAAATCTTAATTTGCGTCTTGAAAAAAAAATGGAGATACAACCTTTATAAAGGCCTGTGCAGACGGAGGACTTTTGTCCGCGACGATAAAACGTATGAAAATCTATGCAATAACGCACAAGTAGGACAAATAGACTGTCAGGATTTCCATACGTTTTATCGTCGCGGAAATATTGTCCGCGGACAATTCGAGGAAGTCCCTCGTCTGCGCAGGCCTTAGTTGGTTGGGATTTTAATTCTTAGGTTTTCTTACAAACAAACACACTTTCTTGTCGAATTAATGCTTATGTAAATAAATTGTATACGTATAACAAAAAGCACATAACGTAACTCTTAAATTAATTAGAATACTTAGCAGGAAAATTACAAAACAGGATAAACAAGAAATAATTTATTTACTTGTCTGCTAATAACTATTAGTCCATGCAATGTTCTCTTAAAGACATTATATGCAATAAATAAGCTATCAAAATAATACTTAGTAAAATAAATCTTATTAAATAGTTTCCAAACTGTAATTATAAATTATATAGAAAAAAACAGGAAGAAGTGGTTCAAAATAATTTTGCATAGCCTTAAATTAACAAAAATAATGAATTCAGGAATTCGTGCAGTGATAGCGTATTGTTTTGTGATTTATGCAATGAATAACGTGTCTGGCCTACGTGGTAAGTTCATTCTAGTATTAATAAAAGCCAAATCAAATCATTTATTTCAATGAGGCACTTTGTGGCCTTTCTTTTCCTGATTCGGATAATTACTTCGTTAACATTACAGGTCGAGAGTCGGTCACAGCAATTTGCTCCTTCCGAAGTAGCTCCACAGGCAACCTCGTCAGCTTAAGTCCTCAGGACCTTAAAGATCTTATCTCCCGCAGCGGCTCGTCTGGTGGCCTCGATGGCCTAAGTCCTCAGGATCTTAAGGACCTTAACTCCTGGGCCAACTCCCCTGGCATTTTCACCGGCCTAAGTCCACAGCGGCTTAGAGCCCTTGTCTGTTCAGGCGCCGAGGAAGCTGGTGAGTTACCCTTGAAGGAGCTTACGGCTCTGATTAATCTTATGTTCTCCGACATGGTGAACGAGACCATCGTTGGCTTTTTAGCCTAGGAGCTACCTAAATTCTGGCTTCGGGATGACCTTTCCGGTCATCCCGAAAGTTGAAACTACATAAATACTATACTATACCCGAATCTATAGTTTCCATTGGCAATGTCACAGACACCCATCTAAATTACTGTATCGGGACAACCTTCTGGAATCTGCTGTTGGCTGTCAACAAGGTAGTCGACTCCCTCGACCCAGTGATTTTTAGTTTAGCCATTTACCCAATTATTCGACAGATAAATTTCTTTAACGTTTGGTATCTTGACAATGGAACCTTGGGAGGCGATGTAGAAACTGTTTTGAATGGCTTCGGTTAAAAATTGACTTCATTCCATTGGCCTTGATCTCAACCTTTTTAAATGTGAGCGGACAGTACTGGCAGACATCTAACACTTCCCAAATTTAAAGCGAAAATTAAAATGATTTTAAAAAGATTTCTTCGTCTCCAATCTTTAAGAATTCCTTTAGCGTTTTTATTGAGAAAAGAATACAAAATTTCAATGATCTTTCGGAAATATTGTTCCAAATGAACATGTATTCGGCCATCACCTTAATTTTTTACTACTGTTTCGGCCCTAAATTAACATGTTTTCTTCATACTTCCCATGTATGGAAGCTTACTTACCTTTTGGATGAAATGGACTAAAATATCCAACATACATTAACTTCGATTTTAACTGTGGCCATGGATGACCGAGCTTGGGCACTAGCTACTCATCCCATTCGTATGGGAGGCCTCGGCATCCGCAAAATTTCTAGTATTCATTTAGCGGCTTTTGCATCCTCGGTCCACGGCACTGAGAAATTAATCAGAAAAATCCTAGCCCCCACACCGATTAATTTGATGTGCCGTGTGAGGCTATGGATGCCTGGAGACTCGCACCTCAATCATTCCAATATAATAATAATAATAATAATACATTTATTTATCAGAATATTGTTGTTATAAAGGTGTTACACATAATATGATGTCCATAATATTCTGCTGTTTCCAGCGTACAAATATTTCAAAGAATTAAAATAAGAGTATTGGAACATTATGTCAAAATTAAACCATACAATGTCAAGGGTTATTAATTATAAATGTCAAGAATTACTAAATACTATGTAAACAATTAAGCAATACAATGTCCTAGAAATAAAATTCCATTAAATTATTAGGAGCACAGAGGTGAGTCGTCGTCTAATTTAAATTATGAATCAAAATTTTCATTTAAAATCTCATTTACAGGTACTAGAGTAATCGGACGATAGTTATTCATGTCACCTTATTACAATGACATAAGAGTCACATGATACGCAATTGTAGATTGCATGATCTCAACCATTCAACCAGACGTTGCTATACAATTGCTGTTTTCAGGTGACCTTAAACTTCAGAATACAAAAACACCTTTTAAATTTGGTTACGAGAAACTGGATCTCCTGCTAATGGATATAAGTTTTAAATTGCCATCAGATGTGGCTGGTGGCTTTGTATCATTACGTTATAGTTTAACAGGTAAGTTTTTGGTTCCGAGCAACATACCACCCTACTAACATTTATATTCTGGTGGAAAAAGTAATATAGATAGCTCTTAAGGATTGAAAATTAACTAATGTCACTAATAAATTTGTTAAAAAATAATAAATTCTACATAAAAAAGAAAGAAAATACGTTTATTTGGGGTAAACATGTCGCAAAAAACGAACACAACTACAAAAAAGAAAAAATTGGGGGATAATATGCGTCACATCCACGCAAAACGGCCGACGCTGCGCATAATGCTGCGACCCTATGCGAGACTGAGCCACAGCGCTGGTTTTCAGCGATAGCCGGCGTTGACGTGATGACATATACATATATGTTATTATAAGCCCCACCAGAAATACACTTTTTTTTTCTTTATATAAAGTATCACAATTTTTGGTACTTTATTCAGATTACAATCTATCTTAATAGCTAATTAGTCATTTAAATATAACTTAAACTGCTTAGTAACTATAAAATTAAGAAATTGTCCAAATATGTAAACATAATTCACATATTCTTTTTATTAGTTAGCACTTTTACTGCAGTTTTAGTTCACTCATTCTAATTCAAAAAGTTTTACCCTTTTTAGTCTTCGCACTAATTCATTGCAAATACACTTGAATGATGTTTTAACAATGTTTAACGTTACATTTAGTGATGTTTAGTACAAGTGAGTGCGCAAATGAATACCTACTACTCGGTTTTATATATAAAAAAAAATAAAAAGTAGTTGGTTTATTTCAGAAACTTGTACAACTTTTACAGTAAATCTTACATAGGGACCTCCTTTTAAGTAAAAGATATACCTGTGCTAGGAGATCCCGCCGTAAAAGTGGTGTACACTATGAAAATAGAATTTCAAACAACAAAAAGATAAATAAAATAAAAAATAAAACAAGTAAAATCCCAAATTAAACAAGACAAGACTTGTACTATAACTAAATAAAAAGAAAAATAAAAACTTAAAGCTAATATGTGTGTGTGTGTGTGTGCATGTGAGTGTGAGTGTGTGAGTGTGTGTGTGTGTGCATGTGAGTGTGAGTGTGTGTGTGTGTATGTGTGTGTGTGTGTATGTATGTGTGCGTGTGTGTGTATTTATGTATGTGTGTGTGTATCTTTTCAACTCATATTGACGATGCTTGCAGCAATAATTCAATGTCATCATAGGTCTCCAGTTTTAGCCATTAAACTACATATTGCGTTTTTGCAGTCTTTCGTAGTCATTGGATTTATGTTAATTATTTTATTGATTTTATTATAAAGGACAGCGAAACTTTTATTAAATTGTCTTTTGGCATATGTAGTTTTAACGAATTTTACTGGTGCAACACTGTATTTTCGTCTTCTTTCCTGATGGTGAGGGTCATAGGGCAAGACTTTGTGTAATTTTAAGACAGCAAGTAGTACGTATAACTTTCTGACTGTGAGAATACCGCTAAGGGAGTATAATTCATTGATTGGGAATCTGAACGGTTTGGTATACATGACCTTGATAAGAGATCTCTGTGCTCGCTCTAGCTCAAGAAACTTTGTTTTTGTTGCACCGCCCTACACGGATATGTAGTAGCTAAGAATTGGTTGAGCCAGAGAGACATAGATTTCATTTAAATTTTTTTAGTTGTCACATGTCTTAGGTTCTCAAATATCCAGATAAGTTTTCTCATACGGGCCATGACCATATCCGTATGAGTATGCCAGGATAACCGCTGATCAACGATACCTAGGTATTTTATATGAGTCACTTTTTCAATATGTTTACAAGAACAGTTTGTGCTAAATATATTATGACAAGTACGAATTACGACAGTTACGTCAGGTCCAGGTTGAGTGTTGTTGTAGATTGTAAATGCAATATATTTTGTTTTGAAAATATTTAGTGTAAGAAGATGTGAGTTCAACCAGTTAGCAATTTCGGAAAGACCCTTTTCAGCAGGTTGATAAACGGATTATATAATATTATATTTATATAATAAGGTATATTTCAGATTACCACCCAAAAACTACATTTGACATCAGACGACCTTACGATGAAACTGATGATCCTGTTGTGCACGTTCGTGATTTTATATCGGGTGAACGTGTTTATATTGACGTTCATATATTCAACAAAACCGGAGTAATCTTAAATAAAAGAATTTCTGAAGGGAGTGTAGTGAGAAAATCACTCGACTCAAGTGACACGGACTATACATGTGAGTGAATGTTTATTGTCAATAACAGAGAGGCCACTAGCTAATATCTCGACACCAGCAATTAACACTACGCTAATTTGAAAAAGTTGATTTTATACCAGAGGCGCTTCGAAAAAAAAATGTAACGTTTTTATTAATAATGATAAAGTATTGACATTTTCACCGTTATCAGTTCTGTTGATAATTCAAGGAATTACGTCATTTAATTTCTTCATTTATTTATTTATTTATTTATATATACTTTATTGTACACCAGATTACACAATACAAAAAAAAAATATACAATGGGCGGCCTTATCGCTTACTGCGATCTCATCCAAGCAACCTTATCTTATCTTTGATGTAAATAAAAATTATATAAGTACAATATACTATAATAGATACATGCATACTAACTATATAAGCAACGAAAATGAAGACTATAGATAGTTTAATCAATCTTCATTAATCGTTGGTTTTGAATTTAACTCGAGTTAGCCGTGTGTACACTAAAGCAGCGATACATTAATGTGAAATAAATTACGCCAACAATTGTTAGCGTACTATATTATGGAATGTCAAATAACGAGAATGCTAAATCTATTGATTTAATTAATATGAATTTAATGTATTCATTAAATTCATATTAATTACCAAACTATAACTAAAAAAAAACCGGACAAATGCGAGTTGAACTCGCGTGGTGAGGGTTCTGTGCAATAAATATGTTATCTACCATGTTTTGTATCCAAAGATAATTTATCCCAAGAACAAACTTAACTTTTTTAACACATATTCTTCCTGGAAATCATATTCTCCCATACATTCCAACTGCAAATGTCAGTTTGTACGCACAATATTGAGATATTTACCATGTTATTTTAACACCATAGACTTCTTATAGGTTTTTCTGCAATCTATAAGTACAGAACTATTTTCTGTATTTTTTTTTTAATTTTAGGCTCAGTAGTTTCGGACATAAAGTAAAATTTCATATATTTTCTTAAATAACTTTAAAACTCTGGCTAAGTAATAACAGCCGCACGGGTCAATCAATGAGGTTAAACTACGCTTGCCACAGTTGGTCCGTGGATGGGTGACCATCTTTACATACCAAGACCCCTCCGTGCCTCGGAAAGCACGTTAAGCCGTTGGTCCCGGCTGCCATTTGTAGATCTTTGACAGTCGTTACGGGTCGTCAGAAGCCCGAAAGTCTGACAACCAGTCTTACCAAGGGGTATCGTATTACCCAGTAACTGGGTTGTGGAGGTCAGATAGGCTGTCGCTCCATGTAAAAGACTGGTATTCAGCTGTATCCGGTTAGGCTGGAAGCCAACCCCAACGTAGTTGGGAAAAGGCTAGGCAGATGATGATGACTCTCATATATGTTTTTAAATATTTTTTAAACAAATACGTTATAATTTTATTTAATTTAAATATAAAAAAAAAATATATGAGACCCTCACAACAAGCCATTTCATTTGATATGACACACGGTACAGTTTGAAAACTTTTTTTTTCTAATTTTTCCCTCAAAAGTAACCCTCATATTTAAAATTCATTTATTTCCGTTACACGGCCGTATTTGGGTCGCAGAAATTCATATGTGTACCAGATTTCAACCTAATCAGTCCAGTAGATTCGAAGCAAATCGGCGGTGACAGACGCACAGATAGACTGACAGACAGAGAGACAGACAGACAGACAGATAGACATACGAGTGATTCTGTAAAGGTTCCGTTTTTTTCCTTTTGATGTACGGAAACCTGAAAATATGTGCACTCGTAGAGCCTTACGAGCGATAATTATTAGTGACTTAAGGTATTAGTATTTATTTTTTAAACTCAAAACGGTGAAGGAAAACATCGTGAGGAAACCGGCATGTCCTAGAACCAAAAATTCGAAGACATGTGACATCTACCAACCCGCACCGGGCCCGCGTGGTGGATTACGGCCCACTCTCTCTCGCAGAGAGGAGGCCTGTGTCCCAGCAGTGGGAACATTATAGGCTGGTTATGTATGTATGTATGTATGTATTGATTTTTATTGTTGTTAATATTATAAAGAATTAATGTTCTTAGGGTTCTGTATCTCAAAAGAAAAAAAAAACGATCGTTTGAAGGCACGAAGTCGTGCCTTTTTACCCGACTGCCTCAGGAGGGTAATGTTTTTCGAGAGTATGTATGTATGTATGTATGTCTATTTCTTTGGCACGCTCTGTAGCCTAAACGGCTTGGTGGATTTTAACGTATGAGGTGTCCTTAGATTCGTTTTAATTGTGGGATTGACATAGGCTATATAATATAATATAATATATAATATATATAAATTGCAGCTGCAAATACAAAAAAAAGGAGTGGATGTTTTTTTTTTTTTAATTTATTGCAACAATATTGGTATCAAACAATAGCTGGTAATGAGTAATTTTCAAATATATATATTAATAAAACTAAAAAGCTTCAAATAAAATAAATTACTTAAAAAACAAAAAACCCGAATGCTGTTTTTTAAATAATTTATTTTTGCTACGAACGATCACGAACGGACAAAGACTAACTAGGAGATAGCGTAAGGTATATCGCGCTATTGAAATAATAACACTCAGTGCTATGTTATTTTTTTGTAATTTCTCTATTTTTTTAAATTTCTATATTTGTTTTCGTACTATGTTACAACACATACTATAAAAAAATTGGCATTATGAACGGAAATTGCCCAAAATGCAAGTTAGCGTAATTTAAATTGCTGGTGTCGATTTGCATTAACACAATCGCTATAAAGATATAACTGCATCGAGTGGAGCTGGAGGCCAAATCTACTACTTTACAAAAACTGCAATGGTCTTTATTTTGAGTTTTTGACAGATTTGCCATACAAAATCTATCAACAACTCACAATGGCAACGACAAGGTCCCTACCCTACAGCGGAGCGACAACGACGTAGCCAAATTCTGTTTATATGAAATCATACAAGACAAGAAGCATTCGCGCAGCGAATATATGTACGCCATTCGAATGCAATTCAAAGTGCAACGCTGCTGCACAGTGTGTTCTTGTAGGGTCCGCGTAGTTCAGAGAATTTTCTGGTATCAAATAATGCACATTATAATCTACGAATGTCCCTGGCGTTTCATAGTGTTCTCATTTGCAACTTAAGATAGATTACAAGGTTTATAATTCAATGCCATAATAAAATGATCTGATCTGCTCTCTTCTGATCGCTGACCCTAAGGCGTATCTAAAAGTATTTTTGTTTTTAATGAGGATCACAGTCATTAAAGTAATAACAATGTTTTTCAGGACTAAATAAATTTAAGCTTGTTACTCTTACAGATAGCCAGAATTGTTTAAATGGTCATCGGTGTCAAATTAAAGTTGACTTAAGGAAAGATTGCGAAGGTAAGCCATTTGATACTGTCGACATAGTACAAATGATAAATAAATTTTAATCAAATAACATGTTAATCCCAAACGCTACGTACCATGCACAAATAACTAAAATTATACTACGAGAAAATCAGAAGAAGAAATTGGCTTTCAATTTGTAAAACATCTACAATGGTGATTCTCAAGGGACAGTACTGGGATCGATGCTATTTTTTTAAATGTGAGTGGCAGCAATGGGTTAAGGGATATAATAAATAGATGATATGAGGACATGACCAGCCTATGACCACCATGAGACCAGCCAATACTTCAAATATATATATATATATTTGAAGTATTGTAATTAGTTGTTTTGTCAACCATTTTAAGTGACGTTTTGTGATGTGAACTAAAATAATTTAACATAACATTTTCTATATTATGAGAGCTGGCATAAATTTACCAAATACATTATCATGAATTCGACCGTTTCATTATAGCCGTCATTGAGACACCGATTTTAAGCTGTGACCTATCACAGCTTGATAATATTATTAATTCGAAGATCTATTAAAAACTTCAGGTGAATAGGTACATGTTGTATGTTATTTCAGATGCAGAAATGTTAGGAAATCCGACGAGTTTTAAATATATAATTTTTATTAGTTTATCAATATTTGCAATAGCGTTGTGTGCGCTAGTTATTTTTGCATTTATAAAATGTTGCTGGATCAAACGCGACGCGCCAGAAATACTTCAAATACCACTTCAAGTAAGTGATTTGTTATTTTGTATCACTGTCCCATTCTGCCATGTAGAGATGTCATTTGCTAGAGCGAGAATTCATACTTGTCCCCGTTCTCACTAATGTGAAGTTAGTTTAGCAAGATTTAGTTACATAAGTAATGTCTAACGTAAGCAGATCTCTAAGCATCGAATCGTGTTTCACCATTTGTTTCTCAGTAGGCAACTCGTTAGCTTCGAAATCTACTTGATTGACTTATCTTGCCTGTGGTTTCTTAAGTCAAATTCGGCATCCGTCAATTTTGTTTGAAATCTGTTGCAAAACAACCGGAAAGAAATGCTTAAGCATTTACGTATCGTCGAATTGGTGTCGTAACTTTAGAGGTCGCTTAGTGACTGTAAAAAAACTGTTGTGTAAAATGAAGTGTATTAAAACTAGCAATTTATATTTTTTTCAGCCGAGGAACCCATTCTACGTGAATCTTCTGTTCCGTAGAGAATGCCAGGAAATCATTGATGACTTGGAACAAAATCACTATGAATTAATAGATTAATTAGAAATAATATATAAATCTTTATTATTTGTTTTTAATTTTTGTATTTAATCGTAACCCCAACTAACATGGTACACACGGCTACATATCAAGCTATACATTTCTTTCAAAGCTACAAGCTGACCTCTCATTGTACGGAAATCCTATACAATGCAAGATCTGCTTAAACTGGAAATGCACAGCTTACCGCCGCACATAGGAGTATTGGCATGTACAATCCGGTCAAAATTATTTAATGGCTTCTTTAATAATAAAACATGGTAATATGATTTAATATAATCTTTAATTATAATAAAAAGTACTTTCATCGCAAAAAACACGTTTTTTTAACTTAAGTTCTAAAAAATATCTTAATTATCCTCTTCCTCTTCATCGTCTTCATCTATATTTCTGCAGCTGATGTTGTCTTCTGTTGACGTTGATGGTAAAGATGGCGGCGCAATTGCGACCATCAAGGTCAAGCACCTCTTTCGTAAAACTTTTTCTCTTCAATTGTGGTTTTGGCCGAATTGAGCTTAAATAAGCATCGGAACTTACTAATAATCTGTTAATAAGGTCCCTGTTGCAGTCTTCTCTAGAAAATTTTCTAGAAAAGTCAAGCCTGTACTCCCTAAAGTTTTTATTTCGGTCCTCAGGCTCCTCCTCCGACAATTGACCAATAGGAACAATAGCTGCCACAATTTCTTTTAGCATTACTGAGGCATCAGTGTTTCCAATAATGTGTTGACTGACTCCAGCTACAAATATTAGTTCTTCAGGAGGTACTTGCTCCCGTATCTCACTAGGTTTTTGTCGCTGACTACGCTCACTTAAGTTCTCAAACGATTTTGGCCGGCGCGGTTTATCTAAATGTAAGCTTTGCACTAAATGTCTGCAACAGTATAGACGATTTGAGTCATTTGTTGTTATTGCGCAAGAAGCGATCTTCTTTGCGACTTACTGCTGCTTATTTCAGACTTAAAAAATCTCAGAGTACGATCCAAAATAGGTATTTCATCATCAGATCATTGGGATATTTCAACTAATTTTGTTCCCAAAAGTTCTAACTGTTCTTAATTTTTTTTTCTTTTACAGTCACGCATGATGTCGTACAAAGCTCTTCTGGGAAAACTAACAGTTGATTCTACATTATCTGAAAATATAAATAAAACAACGTAAAGTCAAATATACCCATATTTTACACTACCATATTTAAATAATTGAAAATAAATATAGGCGCGCGTAGGCGCGGCATATTTTCATTATATTTATTTAAATACATTCTAGACAACGTATTACTCGCAAAATAAAGGCTTGACAAGCCTTGACAAATAAACAAAAACACGATTAAATAAAATATTTTATACAATTTATTGCGAACTTTCGGTTCATCTTTCTGATTTTTTTTAAACACATAAATGAAACATAAATTATTTAATTAATATGTTAAAATCATCTACGTACCTTGTACTTTCATATTCACAACGTTTTTTTTTCCACAATTTATTTCAACAAACGTACAGGGGGCCTAAACAGGCCGCTTTGGCATAATCATAATAGGATAATATTATGAATCATATTAAAAATCGTAAAATGGTCACAAACTGACAATTCATATTATGATCTGCGTACAAATTACATCACGCAATTCACCTGTTTGACAGTTTTGTATGGAGATTCGTAAAATGGTCCACAAATTATGAATTGCTCTATTGAAGTTTAATGTCAAATAGCAGAATCATAAGAAGTTAGTCAAAAGCAACATCTTACAATTCATATTTAGGATTTGGTGAAAAAATATTGTAAAAATGGCATAATTAGCCCTTTAAGAAAATTTCCTTGAGCACGCGCGGGTTATGGAGACCATTTCGTATCGCCGAAGAAGTGCAGCTCTTCGTAAAATGGACTTGGCCTTCGAAATGCCGGAATTCGAGTTTGTCGGGTTATATAGGCTCGATAAAAATGTGTGTCGCGACCTCATCCACGAGCTGGAGCCGTACATATGTACGAGTACCTACTACCCCTACTCCAAGGCAAGTAAAAGGTTTGTAATAAAAGTAGTCTGTTTTAATTAAGTAGTTCCAGATAGACACTATCACCTATTGTAGAGGTTCACCCTGTACCCTTTTGATGAAATAAAAACTTTGATGATACACCTAAATGACAACTGACTACCAATGCTTACTACAATCTTTTATTCACGTGGATCAACCAGAGGTTTATAGGAGCTAGTGCACCAAGATGCACTAAGTTAGTTTATCTAACTGTGTAAGATCTCTTAATAGTTCTGTTACCATTTCTGGAGGAAATATATTCATTTTCCGCAAAGTCAATCAGAATGGAATACCATCAAAACTGGATAAGTAAGAATACATTTACTAAATCACTACAATACCTACATTAGGAATACTTGAATAACTTAGTGTGGGGACATGCAACTCCTCCGGTGTTTACTGTAGAAGGAACCTATCATGCAGGACTAAAAGTGGCTGCACATATATATTCTTAAGCCTCCAGAATATGAGGAGGGTTTTTAATCAATACCTATATCACTCTATAAATGCTCAGATTGTAAGTAACCTCCCCATACAGTTACCAACTGTTTTTGCGGACATTACTATATAAATATATTTAATGTTATCTTACTTCCATGGGACACAGGCCTTATTATATGGGAAAACATAACTGGCGAAATGTGGGTGTACTAAAGATACACCTCTGCCTCACCCTTCGGGGATATATAGGTGTGATATTATATGTCATGTTATCTTACTTTATGTGTACTTAAATAATTGTATTAGGTAGTAGGTACCTATAAAAGAGGACATACATTTTACCTATTACTATAATAAAACAATATTGATAGGAACAATATTTAACAATTATTGTCATCTTATATTATTTAATCAAACCAAAAGAAACATTTTAATTAACCAATCTTTTTCTTTTTTTTCCTTCAGGTTTGTGATTCTGGTTTGAATATTGCTTCCACGGAGGGGCAAGACAAACCCTTTGTTTGGAATCACCATCCACTTGGAACAACTCCACCAGGCTGAAAACGAAAAGTCAAATCATCAGTCAATAATTAACATATTTTTTTAAATATACCTAATGAAATTGAAAACATCATTGTTTTATTTGAGTGTTATAACAATAAAATATAGAAAGAGAAAGAAAGAAAAATAGATTTATTTGTCACAGAAACACATGCACATAAAAGATATGGGTAATTCTTATAAATAATATAACAAAACAGATGTACACAGAGAGACACAGAACATATACATATAGTCGGCAACTGCACGCCGTGACTGTGACAAGTAGGCTTCCACTCAGCATGATGCTGTGCTATGGGGGACCCACAGCAAAGCGCTGATTTTCAGTAGTCACCCGAAAACGACGTACGGAAACCAAGTCAGGTTATGAGATTTTTACATACATATTAGAAAAAAACAGGTAATAAAGTCTATCAAAATAAACAGTACTTAGAAAATAATATAACCATTATGATCGATAAATACTATACAATAACAACACACACAATAAAATAACATAAAAAGTATTTATATAGTAAGCATCATCACCATACATAAACAATTCCTACCCATAGTACCTACACAATAATTTACAGTGATTTGTCTCGCTCCCACTCTCACCTTATCGTCATATTATCTATGTTCGCGTCGCCTGCGCGCGCGCTCACAATATAGTAACTTACTTTATTAATTTTCGAGCCATCTAGCGCACGAGACCTGTGTGTTACTACAAAGACTACATGTGACAGAGGGCAACTGACTGGCTTATACTTGTGTTTTAGTCGACCCTTGATCAAAAGTGAGGTGTTCAGTGGTGTACTACTTAGATATAAGTGTCTATCGCCGCGATGAAGGACGACGGGACGCATTCGACGCATAGTCTATTTGCTATCGAGCATTTATTTTCACTATGCCGCCTTGAGCCGCTTGGATATTGATGTACCTGGACCACAGATGATAAACCTTACTGTGATTAGTTATTTATATAATATTTGCTGCTCAAACTTTTGTTGTACCAAAAGATTTTTTTTCAGATGTAATTTAAAATTTTGTTTTGTTTTCAGGGATCTTATGGGGTGGTAAATCATTCCAGCATACTATGTTTCAGGTGACTCAAGTTGTCCACCTTTTTTGCCTTTATTTTAAGTTGTTGTGTTATTTCAATGTTAAAATATAGTTTGTTTTCCTATTTGAAGGTTCTTTATATATTACATGAATGTAGAATAGAATACTTGATTTCTTTACTGCATCATGTACAAAAAATTATAATTTACCTATATGGAACACCAATACGGGATAAATATCTTTCGACTGTGTCAGCAACCCTCCCAAGGTTCTGCGCTATTGCATTGATCTCGGTTATGGGGCTCAACACCGACAGAGCTCTCATTTTCAGTGTAGAAAGTCTAGCAGAATGTTCCATTGTGTCTTAGGCACTGCAGCTGCACGCCTTTCCATTCCTAAAAAATATAACGTACTTTTAATACTTATCACAGCGATACAATTGAAAATTGATCTAAGATAAACAAGTATGCACTTACTTTGTAATAAAAACATTCCACCTTTGAGTCTGACGAAATATTGAGGAAATTACGCACGTCTAGTTGAAGTTGACATAACTCAAGGGATAAACTAAAATATTTGTACGCGTTGCCAGCCTATAAAGTTTTTATTGTTTCTAATTTCCTTTTTCACGGCTTATATGCGGTCTTTTCAACAGTAATAAGTATATTATAATGACATAATTTATAAACTATACAAATAAACATTAAAAAACTAATTTGATTAATAAAAACTGTGATGAAAAATTAACCGGTAAAATAACGGTCCTATTTTTTTTCATGCGGCAATATTTACACCAAATATGATTCTGATATGAATTGAATTGAGTATGATTCAGCTAAGATGTGTCACCATTTTACGAAAATTAGAGAAATTGCTAATGATCTGCTGGGAATTCAGGAAATGAATCGCTTTTAGAGGAATTGCTTAATGGGGCCGTTTTAGGCCCCCAGCTCAAACACCAATGCAGTGAAAAAATCAAACGCCAAGAACAAAGACATACGGTTTAGACAACGACTGGGTTCAGACTGCTTGTACGGGAAGGGTCGACTGCTTGAGTTAAAAATTTGTCCCTTTTTCGATGGACCGCTTAATAGGCTGCAATAATCTGTGGCTTTAATAATTTTTTATTTAACTTCGTAAGTCCGACTTTTGACCGGATTTTACATGGAAATACTCCTTTGTGCGCCGCCACTTAGCCGCGACAGTTCATTCGTCCATACGTTCGTTCATACGTTATCTCACTCAATCGTAAAACATATATCGTGGCATTAGCTTGTGGAACCATCTTTTGTAAAAATTAAGAATAAACGCATTTAAAGTTGGAGTCAGTTTATTATTCATTGAACCCTAGGTCGAAACAAAGGGTTTACCATCGTTTGGCTATACAGTTGGCCACCTACTGGGCCCAAATCATCTAACATAATACATACAATATTTTTACCTTTACCCTCGATTCTAAAAGAAGAAGAAGAAGATGAAACGAGAGTAGGAAGATCATGAGAGAATATTGTTTTGAATATACGATTATATTGTATTATTATTATTATTTTCTTTTATTTTATTATATACACATTAAACTTATATTTTTAAATATTAGAATATAAAAACATTAAAAAATATAAAAAATGGTAGCCCACCGGTATCGGGAACAGGGTCCAAGCTACATGTGGTCAGGGCTCCAGAGAGAGGAACCTCCTAACAATGCGAGCCGTGTCCAGAAGTACCGCTCTCTGAATCAAGCCCTTAATGCAGCCGTCCAACGTGAGCCTCCTTAGGTGTTGGTCGAGGCTCTTGGCAATTAAGCCATTGGCTGATACGACTATCGGCACAATGATTGCTGAATCCACATCCCGCATGTCGACAACCTCGCGAGCCAAGTCAAGATACTTGATTTGTTTATCTTTCTCGGCTTTCACGAGATTCCCGTCATGAGGGACTATTATGTCAACAATCATTGCGCGCCGCTCTGTTCGATCCACCACCACTATATCAGGCTTATTGGAAATAATAGTCCTATCAGTGATGATGGATCGATCCCACTACAATGTGATATTTCCATTGTGGAGAACTGGGTCGGGCACATACCTGTAGTACGGCACTTCAGATTCTACAAGGCCGTATTTCAGAGGAAGTTGGTGATGGATAATCCTGGCTACAAGGTTGTGTCTATGCAAATACTCTTCGTTAGCTAAACGAGAACACCCGGAGACAATGTGTCGGATTGATTCTTCCGGACGCTGGTATGCCCGACACACGTCAACCGTGCTGTCCTTCACAATAAATCTCCGGTAATTCTTGGTCATAATAACTTCATCCATAATTGCACAGACAAAAACTTCGGTTTCCCCAAAGAGGTCACCGAAACGCAGCCAGGCTACGGACGCTTGTAAATCTACATCGGGTTCATGTAGGGCCCGGAAAAAGCGTCCGTGAAGCTCCTTAGTCTGCCATACCTCCCTGCGATCGTTAGTGTCAAGCACTACAAGCTTGCGCCAGTTCTCTTTAGCCGAGGAGAGTGGGGTGAGGCCTTTGTCCACCGCGACCACATCTCGATGCATCCCCACGTCGGTTTCTAGGATATATTCCCTGAGACTGCATACCTCGAGATTGTGCAGGATCTTAACGTTTAAAAAGCTTCGACCTTCACACTTTCGCGGGATATACAGTCTCATTACCGATGACCGTGGGTGATGCATTCGATATGCAATCAGCAGCGTACGGACCCGCCTTTCCAGGGCGTCGAGTTCGGTCTGAGTCCATTTGAGTATGCCGAAAAAGTACATCAAAACGGGCATGACCCAACCGTTGAAGGCGCGCACCTTGTTTCCACCTGATAAAAGACTATTAAATACTTTCTTCAGGTGGCCAAAAAAGCGCTGCTTCAACGATTGCTTCATGTCAGTAACATTGATGCCCAACGCTTCCGACATACCCAAATACTTGTAGGTTTCGGATGCGGAGAGGGCTTTAAGGTTTATGGAATCCGAGAGTTGGGTTCCCACGGATTCCACAATCTTCCCTAGCTTTACATGCATGACCGCACATTTATCCACTCCAAATTCCATCCTGATGGCGCTACTGAAAGTTTCAGTTATTTTCAGTAGCTCCATCAGTTGCAAATTATTGGAGGCAAAGAGTTTTAGGTCATCCATGTAGAGGAGAGATATAATCTGACCACCTCTCCTCAACCGATAGCCTAGACCTGAATCCTCCAGCAGTGTGCTTAGAGGATTCAAGGCTAAACAGAATCAAAGCGGACTCAAACTATCGCCCTGAAATATGCCTCGCTCGATCCTTATCGGTTCGCTATTCCTCTGGATATTTCGACATCCTGGATAGCGAAGGACCGTCCTCCATTGTCCGATACACGACATCAGGAAGGTGCGCAGAGTTGCATCTACTTTATACAACTCCAGCACCCTCATGAGACATGTATGTGGCACCGAGTCATAGGCCTTCTTATAATCTATCCAACATGTCGACAGATCCTTTCGGGAATGACGAACCTGTTAGCTAATGGTCATATCAATGAGGAGTAACTCCTTAGTACCGCGGGACCCGTTCCTACATCCATTTTGAGAGGCAGACATGATGGAGTTGGTGTCTATATGTTTGTTAATTTTAGCTCTCAAAATAGATGTAAGAACTTTATAGACCATCGGTAAACACGTGATCGGCCTATAATTTTTAACTGGGGTTTTGTTTGGGTAACTCCTGTCATTAGGAATTGAGGTAGCGATCCAGACTCCAAAGCAGTCTGGTACTGAGCCGCCAAGCGAGCGTGTGACCTTAAAAACCATTTGAGCCAGAAGTTATGCAGCCCGTCTGGCCCTGAGGACTTCCAGTTTGGTAACGGACGAATTGAATGAGCTACATCTTGGGAGCAGATGGTAATAGCCTCCATTTCTGGTATTGGATCGCAGGCTCGCTCGACTTCTCGAGTCCAATCACCTTTGGTGTGACTGACAGGCACCGACCAGATACTGCGCCAGAAAGAACATATGGCATCATCATCCGGCAGGCGCGTGTCAGTCACACCTTGGTCCGGTCGCTCCCAACCCCTATAAAACCTTTCAACGCTCTGGACGGTACGATTCTGAGTGTATCGCTCTAATCGCCGCTTATACCTACGAATACGGTTCGCCCATGCATACATTTCTGCTTCAGGAAGTCGATGCGCTCTGTGACTCGGGTCATATAGTCCTGAGGGCCGATATCAGTCCCTGAGAATGCCCGCCTCACAAAGCGCATCACTCTAGGGTGAGTATTGCCCTCCCTGAAGCAGATTAATTTGCCGATGAGTGCTCTGGCCCCACCAATACGGCGTTCAATTCTGCACTGCCAAGCTGGTACGGTTGGTTTCGGTCGTGTCAGGGCCGGATTTAGGGCAGGGCAACAGGGGCACTGGCCCCGGGCCTCCACAATTAGATTTTTCATTGATTTTTATATGAATAAAATACTTCATTTGTGTCCTTCAAAAAAAAAAAGAGTCCACAATCATAATTTCGTAAGGTTCCTTCTTTGAATTGTTTTTTTTTTTATCTGTTTCACAAATTTTTCGGGGCCTCCACTTCTTGGTTGCCCCAGGGCCGCCACAACTTTAAATCCGTCCCTGGGTCGTGTAGCTCTAGAGTCTTTAGCAATTTTCACGTGAGCTATACGACATACCGCTACAGCCACACAGTACAGAATCGAATGAGTATCAGTGAGGCCTTCGCAGTCTTCAAAATAATTTGATAACTGCGAATCCAGAACTACCACCAGCGCCCTGTTTTTCTTATGCATGGGCAAACGAGGTAAGCGTGGTCTTAGTTCGGGCGACATGAACCGATATTCTCGAATCGCATCCTCCAAAGCACTCCTCAATTCCACATTGCACTGGGTACTTACATTTGTAGCCCTGTCATCACTCCCCTCGTCAGCTTCATTTGTGCTTAATTGAGGTGAAACTACAATAGCCTGCGACGGGGGGCAATGACATGGTGTGAAGTATCTATGGCAAACCAGTAGTTGCTAAGATACAGTTGTTTATACTTTGATGTTGTCACTTATAATAAAAGAACTGTGTACTTTCAGTCCAAAATATTGTATTTCTATATTTTATATTTCACAATATTTAACATGGTAGCAGAGCGTGTACGAAATAAAAAGTTTTAAGTACCCGAAATGTCGAGCACTAAAATTGACCCTCTAACTAGAGAGAACTACGACACTTGGGTGATACAGGCTGAAGCTGTTCTCGTACGACACAAATTATGGAAATACATCGAGACGGATACTGCAGTGGTTGATAAAGAAGGCGATAGACAGGCGAGATCTGAACTCATACTTATAATCGCTCCTTCTGAGCTTAAACAAATAAAAAATTGCACTACTGCTAAAGCATTATGGGAAAAATTGAAAGACACGTACGCCAGTAAGGGACCTGCACGAAAGGCATCCCTATTAAAGCAACTTATCCTAACGAAATTAGAAGGACACGATGTAAGAACTCATCTAAACAAGTTCATGGATATAGCTGACAAATTGGCAGACATGGACGTAGCTATTAATGAGGATCTGTTAACAATCATGATGTTGTACAGTCTCTCAAATGAATTTGAGAATTTCAGAGTCGCTATAGAATCGCGAGACACTCTTCCGAAGCCAGAGGAGCTTCAAACTAAAATAATAGAAGAATGTGAAGCACGTCATAGCCAAAACATGACCAATAACGACGAACCTGAATCCTCTTTTCAAGAAGAAGCCCTATACACGTCCTGTAAAATTTGCAAACGTACTGGTAACATCTTCAAACGCAAGAATCACAAAATTTGTACCTATTGCTGGAAGAAAAACAGTGAGAAGCCTAATAAACATACTAACTGTTCTCATAAGAACAATTTTGCTATACAGTGTCTTCTTACCCATAACGAAAAATCTGAAAACAACATTTGGGTTTTGGATAGCGGATGTACGTCTCACATGACTTATCAACGAGACTTATTTAGGACTATAGAGAAAACATCCGGAAAACTAAACTTTGCAACTAAGAAACAAACTGCAGAGATTAAAGGAAAAGGTACTGTCTCCTTTGTAACAAAAAATGGTAATGGTATAGCCCTTACACAGCTACAAAACACTCTATATGTACCTAGTCTGTGCACCAACTTGATGTCTGTCAGTAAGATGACAGATGCTGGCTGTTCTGTCCTCTTCACAGACACTAAAGCGACGGTCAACAATCCAAAAGATGGTATAACTCTCACCGCATTTAAACAAGGAGATGGTCTTTATTACATCAAACCAATTAAACACGAGCGCAACAATCTGGCTAATCATAATGATGACACTGTTCCGATTCCAATTGCTAAAAAGAAAGCGAACTCATCAAACATCTACGACTGGCACAGAAAGCTTGGTCACATGAACGCCAAAGATCTGAAACATGCACTCAAAAACAATAATTTGCTAGGCTTGAACTTTGATGCTTCTGAAACCTTGGCAGACTGTGAAACCTGTATCCAAGCAAAACTCCATCGTGTTCCTGCCCCCCGTGAGAAAACAACTCAACGAACAACAGAACGCTTAGAAATCGTTCATAGCGATGTATGTGGACCTATCAGAACGCCCACAATAAGCGGAAACAAATACTTTGTTACTTTTATAGATGACTATAGCAGATACAGTCGAATTTACATGATTAAAAGCAAGAACGAAGTATTAGAAAAGTTTAAAGAGTTCAAGGAGTTAGCGGAGACGCACACTGGGAACAAAATCAAATTCATACAATCAGATAATGGTTCTGAGTATGTGAACAAAGAGTTCAACGCTTATCTGAAACGTTGCGGGATACAGAGACGTCTCACCGCACCCTACACCCCGAACCAAAACGGAGTTGCTGAAAGAAAGAATCGTACCCTTGTGGAGAAAGCGAGAGCAATGATGATTGACGCACAGGCACCATTAAAATTCTGGGGCGAAGCAGTATTCACTGCTAACTACCTATCAAACAGGAGTATAAACAGCGCCGTTCAGAACCAAACGCCATTCGAGCGATGGGTTGGGAGAAAGCCATGTATTAATCATTTATACGTGTTCGGTAGCAAGACTTACGTTCTGATGAAAGGCACTAACGGTCACAAATTTGCACCAAAGGCAATTCCTGGCATGTTCGCGGGATACTCTGAAACGTCTAAAGCTTTCAGGGTGTTCATACCCTCGAAGAACAGCATCATAACTTCAAAAGATGTTAGGGTATTGAAGACTATGTTCTATGATGAATCGAATAAAAATGCAATCTCCAGACTTCTCACCGATTTAGAGTTTTCACACGAACAACCTAATGAAACACGCAAGCGAGTGGATATTAAACTTGACAATAATGAAGGAGATGATCAGCAACATGATAGTGATAGTGACGCAGATGATCAAGATAAATCACTGCAACAAAGTTTGGTCGGTAGTACTGAAGACGTTCGACAAGTGGACCCAGCGAATAATGAAAGTGAATACGAATCTCTTTCCGGATCTTTTACCGCTGTCGATGATTATGAACCTGATGCTGATGCTGAAGAAAATGCGACCGTTCAAACTAGGTTTTTAAGAGACAGGTCAAAAATCACAGCTCCTAAGCGCTACGATGATTTTGTTTTGGCAGCAGCTGAAGAAATCGAAAATCTTCACAAGCCTAAAGAGCCTGAGACGTTCAAAGAAGCGATGGAATCTCCCAACAAAACAAAATGGCTAGATGCCATGCACAATGAAATAAGTTCACTGCATGACAACCAAACCTGGGATCTGGTTGATTTACCCAAAGGACGAAAAGCCCTCCCTTGCAAATGGGTGTATAAAGTTAAAATGAATCCTGATGGTACCGTCGATAGGTATAAAGCCAGAATGGTTATCAAGGGTTACTCCCAACAACCTGGAGTTGATTATGATAAAACATTCAGTCCAGTGGTTCGTCTGAGTACTGTACGAGCATTGCTTGCTATAGCTGCTCGAGAAAATCTGAAACTACATCAGTTTGATGTTTCAACTGCCTTTCTAAACGGCACAATAAAGGAAGATATATATATGAAACAGCCTGATGGCTATCAGGATGGCACCAAACGAGTCTGCAAGCTGAAACGCAGCCTCTATGGTCTGAAACAAGCACCGCGCTGTTGGAACACCTGCATTGCCGAATTCTTAATAAATTCTGATTTCCAACAGAGTGAAGCGGATCCATGCTTATATGTTCGAATCAGAGGACAATCTAAAGTCTTTATTGGTCTTTATGTTGACGATGGACTTGTAGCATATAATACAACCAGAGCAGGAGACGAATTTATCAAGGAATTGAAAACAAGGTTTAAGATAACTACGAAACCTGCGACATACTTCCTTGGAATGGAAATCAATGTCCGTAAGGACAAGACCATTTCACTTTGTCAAAAGGCCTACACAAAGAAAGTGTTAGAAAAATATAGGATGTCCAATTGCAAACCAGCACCAACGCCAATCATCAAAGAAAATGAGACGGCAGAGGAAGAGGATGTCAACGCCAGTTTCCCATATAGACAAGCCGTGGGTGCTTTGGCATACTTATCAGTAGGCACAAGGCCTGATATTTCATATGCTCTGGGTGTCGCATCTCGAAACCTCGGAGCACCTACTAACAAAGATATCATGCTGGTAAAACGCATCTTCCGATACTTGAAAGGGACCCAACAGAATGGGCTAACCTATACGGAAAAGTCGCCTCCACGCTTAGTCTGCTACAGCGACGCAGATCATGCAGGAGACCCAACTACGGGAAAGTCGACATCTGGAATGGTGTGCTTATTCTCTGGAGCTGCTATTAGCTGGAGAAGCCAGAAACAAACGACAGTCTCCATCTCCTCGACTGAAGCGGAGATTATAGCAGCAAGCGAATCGGCACAAGAGATTTTATGGTTGAGTCGCCTTATTAATAACTTGATTAAAATTGAGAAACCAGTACTGAACCTGGACAATGAATCGGCTGTAAAACTTGCGCACAATCCAAAGTATGAATATCACAAGCGCACAAAACACATCAAGCTAAAACATTTTTTTGTAAGAGAATGTGTTAGCAACGGAGACTTCAACGTAACGCATGTTCCTTCGGAGCAGCAGTTGGCTGATATGTTAACCAAAGCACTGTTTGGCCCCAGGCTGCATAATTTAAGTTCAGCATTGGGATTGAAGAATATATTACCTTAATATTCTTCTAAAAAGTTCCGAGGATGTGAAGTATCTATGGCAAACCAGTAGTTGCTAAGATACAGTTGTTTATACTTTGATGTTGTCACTTATAATAAAAGAACTGTGTACTTTCAGTCCAAAATATTGTATTTCTATATTTTATATTTCACAATATTTAACACATGGCTACTCTGCATTTCACTTCGCAGGCGATCAAGTACAGTGTCATCTAACATATGATTACCTTGGATTAGCCGTACTTGATCCGACAGTCGTTGTGCCGAAACGTTGACAGCTGGCTCAAGCACCTGAAAAAGAGAGAGCATCCGAACACGGTAATTGTTTCCCCCCTCTGTAGCCCCATAGCTCCAGCTCATGCGCTGCACACTTCCGCCGGGACCCTATCAGAGGCCGGTGGGCCTCAAGATCCTAAACCGTCCGGCGGCCGGCGTCCTCCCCGTCGACGAACAGGTGGTGGCGTCGTGGGCGGAGAGAAATACTCGTCGCTCGAGCTCGACGCAACTACCGCAGCCGGTGTCATCACAGTGGGGCTGGGTACCGGCGGTGGCGAGGTGGAGCTGAGCGAAGAGTCCGGAAGTGGTGGGCGAGCTCTACTTGCAGCACCAGATCTTGTCATCATTTAATTTTTCCAATTTTCCATATGTTCTGTCTATTGTTGTTTTGTGTTTTATCGGAGGTGACATCTGTCATGTCACCTCCGATTCGGCAGTTTTTAAGTAAATTCTATTACATTTTGGTGTTTTATATTGTTTTTTTATTAATTTTCTGGTTTTCTTGGTTTTGGTTAAATTGAAAAACTCTTTTACGTAAAACTAGACCAAGACTTTTGTTGACACGATGTTGCCAGATTATTATTATTATTAAACATTTATTTCAGACCAGGGTCCATATGCGAGAGCAGTGGTGGCGCAGTGGTGGCCCAGTGGTAACGGCCGCGACTTACGAGTTACATGTAGGTCGTAGGTTCGAACCCAGACAGGCGCTTTACTTTGTGTAAATTATTTCATCACTACTGCTCTCAAAACGGTGAAGGAAAACATCGTGAGGAAACCGGCACGTCCCAGAACCAAAAATTCGGAGACGTGATATCTACCAACCCGCACTGGGCCCGCGTGTTGGATTACGGCCCACTCCCTCTAGCCGAGAGGAGACCTCTGTCCCAACAGTGGGAACATTATAGGCTGATTATGTAGGTCCATATTCTTGTTAGTAACAATTTAATTAAAAACTAATGTTAGTATGCAAACACAACAAAACATTAAATTAAATTAAATTGCGACAGGAAGTCGCACCCATCTTCGCAGCATGGGGACTCCCCCCGATCTGCAAATACCCCCAGTATAGAGTTGGAACTACCACGAACGCGAGTGAGTAGGAAGGCACCTCTTTTCCTTATGACAGCGGCAACCCGCGCCTCAACAAACATCCCTGACGCACTGCAACGCCGTGGCAGCCCCAACAGTACCCTGAGTGCATTGTTGTATTGTTTTGGACACGCAGATCGCTGTATGCCCGCTGCGAATAACTGACCCACAGGCTGCAGGTGTAAAAAGATTGGCAATATGCTTTATAAAGCGTGAACTTAACCACATTCATACACCGTGCAAACCTGCGGGCCAGCATGTTGCAACGAACAGCCAGCGACCTGCGTTCCCTTTCTATATCCACATTATCACTTAAATCATTGGTGACCCAGTGACCCAAATATTTAAATTTAGACACTCCGCACAGTGGAATGCCATAAAGTGACACTTTTGGAAATGCTGGGTAAGAAAAACCACTTGCTTTGAAGAGCATTAGTTCACTCTTCCCAACATTATACTTGAGCCCATGAGTCACCGCATATGATTCACAAGTAGACACTAGCCGTCTCATGGCACCAATTGATGGACTCAGCAACACCATGTCATCTGCGTAACTTAGATTATTGGTACACACTCCGTCAATATTTCATCCGACCTTGGTGCTGCTGAGTTCAGCAATCAGCCGGTTTATGTACAGGTTGAACAAGCGAGGTGAGCTTAATCCCCCCTGCCTCACTCCACACTTCAACCGGTACACACTCGACAGAGAACCATTCCACCTCACACAATTGCATTGATTGCTATACCAAAACTTAAACATGGACATAACTTCAGTAGGTAAAGAAGTTTCAGTAAGCAACTTATCCCACAACACGTCATAACTGACAAGATCGAATGCCTTCGATAGGTCCAAAAACAGGCAAAGACAGGCGTTTTCTATCGTTCAGGCGTATTACTAGTATTACTCCTACCGAAAGGCAGACCTGCAATGGCAGTGGAAACACGAGTGTGGGAAAGGGAAGCCTTTGCCCAGTGCTGGGACATTAATAATAATAGTAATAAAAGCTTTATTTCATAAAAATAGTACTTAGATTGCATCACAGTTATGTGCTATAATAAAACAAACGTACACAAAAGTTTGAACATCTGGAGTCGAACTAGGAGGAACCTGTGTTTCGGCTGACAGCGCCAAATCCCTCGAGTTACATTAGATTAGAGTTCTTAAATGCTAGCATTTTACAAAACAGGAATAATAATAGTCTAAGGTTCTATTTAAGGTCTATTCATGATCTGCACCTCTCTTTGTGTTGGGTGAAATGGTGAGTGAGTGAGTGTGAGAGGGTGTGTCTATTTGTGAGTGTGATTGTGATTTTTATGAGTGAACACATGAATAGTGGGATACACGGATATAGTGAATATGTAATATAATATGTATGTCTATATATTTGTCTGTAGGAAATTAATTAATTTTTGCTAACATTAAAACATTATATATGTAATGTCTATCTTGGGACAGTTAGAAGTTGCTCAGTCTCATCATATGTGAGACCCTGTAGGTAATCTGATACTTTTTTCCTGCAGCGATCTGTGTTGAGTGGATAAATATTAAGATTTTTATTAAGTTTATTGTAGATATAGGGACCGAGGAAATTAAAGAATTTAGTACTGAATTTAGTACTGCAAGACCTGTGTTGTGTACAAACCATATAATTAACACCTCCCGGTGACGGCTGCGGTGGACAAACGCACGTAAGCTAATGCCACTTATTTAAATACTCTGCGTCGTTGGTTTGGTGGTCGCAGACGCGACTGCTGAGCATGAAGTCCTGGTTCCTACGTCGGGCAAGTTTTTTAAAGGGCTTTTCCATCAGGAATTTCTCAGTAGCAACCGAGAGTTTAGATTTGCGCCTGGTTCATGGCTAAAGGCTCGCCCCCTATTACATGGGACTTAAACATAACTGGCGAAATGTGGGTGTACTACAGGTACACCTATGCAGCTCTTCGGAGATTACGGAGTATAGTAATGTTATGTTATAAATACTAATATCGATATCCCAATCTCATTACTTTAACTTAATAACTCAACGCTAACTTTGTTTACTGATGAGAAAAGCACGATACTTATGAAAGTTAATATAACTAAAGTCAACAATAACTTAAGTCTACTTAAATATTATATTACAGAATAAATATAAATATATTGATATACTCTCTTAAAGTATTATTAAGTTAATAAAAAGACTTCGGCTTTAATCATATTAATAAAATTTATATTGGAAATTACTAGTTTATCAATCTGCCTAGACTTTTCCCAACTATGCTGGGGTCGGCTGTAAGTCTAACCGGATACCGGATGCAGCTGAATATCTGTAATTTACATGGAGCGACTGGCTATCTGACCTCCACAGCCCACGACCACGATCTGAGCTCCACGGCCTGGGTAATACGATACCCCTTGGTTATACTGGTCGTCAGACTTTTGGGCGATCCCTAACTACTGTCAAAGATAAACGAACCACAGCCGGTACCAACGGCTTAACGTGCTTACCAAGGCACGGATGAGTCTCAATATGTAAAGACGGTTACTCATTCACGGACCAATAACCTGATGGCTCGACCCGTGCAGCTGTTATTACGTAGCCATGAACTCCTCAATCTCTAGCTTATATTATGATAATAACCGTTGTAAAGTCAAGTTAAACATAATTTGATTTGTTAATATTTTGACTTTCTTGACGGTCATCATCTGCCTAACTTTTCCCAACTTAATATAAAAAAAAAACCGTTCACAGACCCACAATATTTTTACACCCCACACCATAGGACAGACGAGAAATAAAATATCATCCCCACATTACGTGCAAGGGCGGTACCCAACAAAAAAAAAATATGTTACCACTTTTTTGGCGTAATTAATATATACCCATGCCAAATTACAGTTTTCTAGTACTAAGATTCTCTGAGCTAAGTCGGAGACACAGATAGACAGACAGACGGACAGACGGACATGGCGAAACTATAAGGGTTCCTTGTTTACTACGAAACCCTATAAAGACCATCCGTGAGAAGATCATAAATATTTCTGTAAATAGGTTTGTACAAACACTTTTACACGTCAATCGTATTTTAAAACACATGAGGTCGGCGTTTCCTATCTGACTACTCTGCGAAGAAAGGCCGAAACAAACTCAGAGGTCACAGTTTCCTTAAGAGTCCAGACATAATCTTGGTCAGATTATGTGATGACCATGTAGATTACGTGTCTGAAATGGTCTTTTGAGAACTATACTGGGGTCGACTTCCAGTAGAACCGGATAAAGCTGAAAACCAGAATTTTACATGGACCGCCTGCCTATCTGGCATCTACAACCGAGTTACTGAGTAACATAACATCACGCCAGTTTTTCTCCGAAGGGAGGAGCGGTGCACCTCGAATAGAACACCTACAGCTACATGTTTTAGTCCCATGTGGCGAACGTATCCCCATCAACCGGGCACCAGACTTCAGGCTGTTACTGAGAAATTCCTGAAAGAAAAACCAGTAATAACACTGCCCGACCTTGGAACCGAACCCAGAACCTCATGCTCAGCAGTAGCGCTTGCGTCTGACATCGAGGCAGTCAATTGCTATGTACTTGACGGTATTTGACTAAAATCGAACGCAAAATCTCAATAATACTTCTAACGACACAGGTACGTAAGAAACGCTCAAATACCATATCGGCAAGAAGGCGAGAAGTCATTTGCACAAAAATTCATTTTCCGGCGACGAAATGGATGTACTTACATTTAAAAAGTAATAGCTTTCTCCCCCAGAGTCACTTGCGTTCTTGGGGCATTTAAATAAAGGTACCTAAGTGTAAATTTGGTGCTGTTCTACTGCCACTAACGATGTCTTGATATCGTGTCCTGAGTGTGAGTAGACACTACTGGAGGCGCCAGACTCGTAGCCAAATTCTGGGCCGTGAGTCGGCCCAGAATTTGGCATTTAGATTGCCATCAATACTCTCAGAAAAAACTAATGAGAAAATTACAGTAAATATGAGTACAATGTAGGCTAGATACAATACATCACTTAATATCTAATAATAGATCTGGTATCGTCGTATGACGGGTTGTTGAGCTCGCTAAAATTGGGTTGAGCTACACGATGACTGATGCATGCGTGTCGTATGTCGGGACAGGTCAACTCAAAGCTGCAATGGATCTTTCTTCGAAAGGCCCTTCCAGACACAGCCCTGTATTGTTTGACTCACACATGATAATAAACGATTGGACTTTTAAAAGAGAGTTGAGCTCTGAGTTTGAGCCGCATTTCTTCTCTAGTACCAGTCAGCAAGGAAATGCTAACGCCATCTGCTCCTCTGCCGACAAACTGTCACGCAGTTCGGCAGGTGTATAAATTATGTACAAATGTTTGGTCTATAATAAATAATTATTATTATTTAAAAAAAAAAACTACTTTTAAAAATGAAACCAAAATGATTAATTTAGTAAAAGTGTCTTAGAAGATCTACTTACAGAAACAAACAGTCATTAAGAAGAAGAATATAGGCACACGTGTGTAATAATATGAAATACAAGCAATTCGATCAGAAACAACTTGTTATTTCAAATTAATCGGAAGCAATAAAAATAAAAAAATAAAATAAAAGTAAAAAGCTTATAATGATTCTTTAAAGTTACCACTATGAGGTTTTTACACTTAGATTGTAAGAAAAATATGTGTAAGAATGTCAGTACTTATGTTATTAATGAAATAAAATCTTAACTTTATATTTGCTAGTATTGTGTGGATCGTCAATGTTTGTTTCCTCTATGTAAGGCCTGAGGCGGAGAAAGCTTCCTCCGAATGTTTCCATTCGTCCCGTAGTCTGACTGTACTTGCCCAAAATTTTCCAGATTTTTCTGAATTCCGTCCTCCCACCTTTTGAAAGGTCTGCCTCTCTTTCTTTTCTTATTTCTGAGGGTCCAGTTTGTCACGACCTGGACCCACCTTTCTGGTTCTAACCCACCTTTCTGGTTCTAGCCTCTGAATGTGGCCAGCCCATCTCTATTTTTAGTTCGATCGAAAACAATAAAAGCAGTATTAAAATACAATATTCTTTTGCTAAATTCTCCGAAATCAAATTAAAAATAAATATTACGAAAATCAGCCAATACTTGAATCTCAAGAAAATCGTTTCAACGAATCGACAAACTTCGTAACAATATTACTATGGTATCCTCAGAACGCAAATGACTTTCAGGCAGGGGGATATTCAATAAAAAGTCGTATGTACGCAATAAATATTATGAAATGAATGTAACTTCAGGAAATCACATAATAATTCTGCATTGTCGTAGAGTAAGTTTGTAGATGCGACAATCGTTGTATGACTATTGGAAAAGTGGTTTTAATACTAGTTTAGTTAAGTGATAACAGCCGATTAAGTCGATCGAACGTTAAGCTACGCTCGCTGCGGTCGGTTCGTGGATGGGTGACCACACCCATTACATAATTAACGAGACCCCTCCGTGCCTCGGAAGCACGTTATACCGTTGGTCCCGGCTGTCATTCGCAGATCTCTGACAGTCGTTACTGGTAGTCAGAAGCCCAAAAATCGGACAACCAGTCTTACCAAGGGGTATCATGTTACCCAGTAACTGGCCGGTTGTGGAGGGCAGATAGGCAATCATCATCATCAGCCACTGCTGGGACACAGGCCTCCTCTCTGTGAGAGGGAGTGGGCCGTAATCCACCACGCGGGCCCAGTGCGGGTTGGTAGGTGTCACAAGTCTTCGAATTTTTGGTTCTAGGACATGCCGGTTTCCTCACGATGTTTTCCTTCACCGTTTTGAGAGCAGTGGTGATGAAATAATTTACAAAAAGTAAAGCACTTGTCTGGTTTCGCACCTACAACTCGTAAGTCACGGTCTTTACCACTGGGCCACCACTGCTCTCATCCAATCGCAAGGCAATTACTCCATGTAAAATACTGGTATTCAGGTGTATCTGGTTAGACTGGAAGCTGACCCCAACCTAGGCAAATAGATTGTAGTTTAGTTGGAAAAATAGTTATTAAGTAAGTTTTAGAATTCCTTCATCGTCGTCGCCATCACCATCATCATCAGAGTTCCGTACACAAAGATTACCAACTGGACGCTAATACTAAGCGTTATTTGTCTGTCTGTTTCTCCAGCTGTAACTTTTTAACAGTAATTGGTAGCCAGTTGAAGTTTTAAAGAATCCATGCAACTAACACTTCCATCGTGACAAATATTTACAAAAATGTTAACTGTAAAGGTTTCCGTGGTACGAAATCCGTAGTTCACGAACCCAACTCGCAGTTGGGCAATTTTGTTTTGTTTTAATTAGCCTTTGAAAGACCTGTCGCTCTATTCTGCAAAATACCACCAAAAACTTAGTTGAAGTGAGCTATTAATAGTGTCAATCCTCAGCATAAGGTGGAATGACAGCTTACTTGCACTACAGCTGAAGAGAGCTTCACTTCACCTAAGTTTTCACACTTCAACTTGCAGAGAAAGCAAGCTGGAATGGCAGTGGGGTGATCATGTTTATCAAAGGACCGATGGTCGCTAGAGCAGACGAGTCCTGGAATGGAGACTGCGTATCGGCAAGAGTAGTGGGGGACGCCCCCAGCTTGATGGACCGACAACCTTAAAAAGGCGGCTAGCACAGATTGGAGGTGGAAAGCGGAGGACAGGGTGTTGTGGCGCAGCCAAACTTAGGTCAACTCAACGCAGTCCCCTGCTGTGAAAAATAATGAACAGTGAATATTTTTTTCACCTTACGCCCATGTGAATGGCAAAACGGCCAAGCCACATATTTTGACTAAGGTGCAGAGTTAGTGAAGATAGGGCTTATAGAGTAAGGGCGTATAGAGTTAGAAGCTTGGCCACATATGCGCTAGAGAACGTACAAACCGGTAGGAACGTAGGCAAGTACCACGTTTCGCACCTCACGCCCTTCGCCGGACAAGTAGAGCCTCCTGTCCGAGCTAAAGGCAAACGCGGCAGGCCGCGTTGGTATTTGGACTAGCCCAACTGTGGGGACATTTAGTTAGGCTAGAGGGGGAAGATGTAGCGCGGGATTTTTATTGTAGGCAACTTTAGACCGCCATGTTGTTGCTACGCGCGCCCCCTCCTTCGCCGCCCGCGCACCTCACGCGCTAGCGCAGGCGACACGCCGGGAAGCGGCAAAAAGAGTGCGCCTGACCGTAGGCGAGTACGGTCGCATAAAGGCTCCTACATACTGGCGACACAAAGGCACCGCTTGTAGCGCTACACGCGGTGTCTTTGTGTCGCGTCGCGTCACGCGACAAGTCGCGCCAGTATGTAGAAGCCTTAATTCGATCCTCCGCGACTCTAAGTCGCGACTCGTTCTCTATATTTCTTGTTGTTAAAGTTATTGTTTACGTGTGTAGCATAATAAACGATTATACTTCTAAATAGTGACTTTAAAATTATTATTATTATTAAAAAAAAACAACGTTTTAAAAATGAAACCAAAATGATTTAGTAAAACTGTCTTAGAAGATCTACTTACAGAAACAAACAGTCATTAAGAAGAAGAATATATGCACACGTGTGTAATAATATGAAATACAAGTGAATGGCTTACGCCCATGTGAATAGCAAAATGGCCAAGCCACATATTTTGACTAAGGTGCAGAGTTAGTGAAGTTAGGGCTTGTAGAGTAAGGGCGTATAGAGTTAGAAGCTTGGCTCTCCATGAGATTTGATAACTTTTTGACCGTGCGAGCCATGTGGTCTCGTCTTACTTACTTTAGTTTACTATTGTTTATAACAAGGAGTCCCTGTATCAATTTTCAGACCTCTATCATCAAAATTTACGGAAGTCTCATATAAACTGCCATCCCCTAGTTTAAGGGGTTGGGTGGTAAAAGTTCCCAGTTTTATTGTTTTTTGTTATTTGTGTATACTAGCTTTTTTTTTTTCCGGCCAAGAAAAATAAATGCCATATTATTTTTCTTTTAATCAAAAAATGTATGAACAGTGGGTGATGTCCTTTCAGCTTTCTAGGACTTCAGGAAGTACCTTAAAATTTTGATGATCATCAGTGAGTGAGTCAGTGACAAAATCGGGTTTTTTTAGATATCAATGAAAGCTATGCAATTGAAACTTTGTATGTTTAATAAGTCACATTATATCCCGAGAATTTTGTTTATCTGGTATAATCCAAACCCAAGTTATGTGGGTTCTAAAAAACGACGAAGCTCTTCGAGAAAAGGTAGGTAGTGCCCTTGCGCTTCGCTTGCTCGTCTTGGAGGGGCACTACCGTGCCCCCAGATCTTATAATAACACGTATCTGCTAATATAAATTCCATGTATAATTGAGAGTATAGAAACAATTTTATGTTGGAAAAAATGTACAAGACAACATATCGAGAGTAGAGCACTTCCACATGCTGAAGCGTTGTAAGGCGTGTAAACAATTCTTCAAAGCATTGTCTCCTCTGTGAGACAGTGTAGTCTATGACAATAAACTTTACTAGGGACTCAAAGGTCTACAAAAGGTGAAAGGTTTATTTAGAAAGACAGACAGACAATAATAATAATAAAGTATCGTTCGAAAATGATAGTATTATTTGTATACAGGTTGGAAATTGTTGTTTTTTGAATAAATATTTGCTGTTTGTATACAAAGTAGGAGAAGTTTTGGTTATTTTGCGGGAACTTTACAAAATAATATTATCAATAGGTTTTAAATCTAAATCGTAGGCGATTTCAGATAGGTTTATTATCTAACTATATCAAACATATTACTTCGGAACATTACCAGTCGACAGCGATGTGGATGAATTTTTCGTCGCCCTATTTTAGTTTGTGTATAGTTTTAGTTAAGTTATTTTTTATTAATTTATTAGGTATATTTGTTTTGTATGTACATATTATTTGAATACTGTATAAAACTAGCTGTTGAATAATTGTATCGACAACCCTTAAAGTAATTTCAATAAAACAATAATCTATTAATTACGAGTATGCCCCCCCGCCCTAGAATGAAATATAGTGACCTTATAGGTGAAATTCTTCAGAAAGGTCAGGTGCGTAGTAATCGCAACCGGCTTGCGCATATGACCAGATGTATGAAGGTGAACGAAGCAAAATGAGTATGTAAGGATCGCAGCAGGAGGCGTTCTGTAGCTCAGCTTACCTCCATGGAAAGAACACGTGAGATGTATTTCTTTATTCATAATGTATATGTACTTTATTGTACACCACAAAAATAAATAACAAAAAATAAATCAAACACTACAAAATATACAATAGGCAGCCTTATCGGGCCACTCAGAAAGTATTGCGAAAAAAGTTTTTATGTATGAGAGACTGGCCAGTTACATACAATCTATTTTTTCAAATAAATGATTATTTTGTAAGTAAAAATAGGTAAGTTCCAATTTCAAAATTTCCCTCCACATTGTTTGCGAGCTAGTTTAAATTACCGTGTCTCATTAAAAAATGGATCTGCGCCGGGAACATTTTCGCGCTATGGTTCATTACGATTTCAAGTGTCGCCTGAAACCGGACGAATCGTACGATAGACTTCAAATGGCATTCAAAGATGAAGGCCCTTCTAAGGCAACCGTGTATTGTTGGTATAACAAATTCAAGCGCGGTCGACTCACTTTGGGGGATGAAGAAAGATGTGGTCTTTGATGGCTGTTACGGAAGAAAACGTGCTAGCAGTGAAAAGTTGAATCCATGACACTAGGCAAGTTACGTATCAAGAGGTTCAGCACATACTGCAGTTTGTATCGGGAAGCCTTCACGAAATTCTACGCGTACATCTTCGCGTGAGGAGGATAGTTTCACGCTGTGTACCGCACAACCTCACCGATGCTCAGAAGCAGGCCCGGGTGGAAAGGTGCCGTGATATGATAAACAAATTTGAAGCAGGCTCGTCTCGGCGTGTTTACGACATCATTACAGGTGATGTCTTGGATTTATCAATACGATCCAGAAACGAAGCGCCAGTCGACGGTTTGGGTGTTTCAAAACGAATCAACACCTACTAAAGTGGAGCGATCTAGAAGCGGGGGGAAGATTTTGATCGCGAGCTTTTTCAATTTGACTGACTTTTGGTGTCAATTCCTTTACGGTACCAAAGAAGCATCAACGCTGAATGGTATATTGCCAAATGCTTGGCAGAAGTTTTCTCTGTTGTGAGCAACAAGCGACCAAACACAGGGCCCCATGCTGCTGCTACTGCTCCACCACGACAACGCGCTTTCGCACACCGCGCTTAAAACGAGGGAGTTCCTGGACAGCATGCTAGTCAAACTCCTGGGTCACCCTCCTTACAGTCCTGACCTAGCACTGTGTGACTTCTTTTTAATCTCGAAAATAAAAAACAGCTCAAAGGGATATAATTTTCGTCGCCGGAAGATGCGCTGTCACCGTTCGAGCAGGCTGTAAACGAGGTGTCTGCGGCGGACTGGAAAAAGTGTTTCGAAAACTGGTTCAGACGCATGAAACTTAAACTTAAAATATTAACCTATAGAACATTTTTTTAAATTTTTCAAAACTTTTTGAGTGTCCCACGTTTTCATTATGCAAACGGTAAAAGAACTGGAATACTGTTGTGTATTCACACTATAATTTACAGCACTTCACTTTTTATGTCCTATTGTAGGTACCTACCGCGTTCCATGATCTGTAGGCTTAGCATGAGAACCGTAGAGAAGCGTTTTGTCGACGGAAGAGTAAACAAAAATGACGTTTCCATGTAGTCAGTTGACAGTTTTCTACTGAGAAATGAAGACAAGCGATTTCTATTCCACAGAAGAGTAGAAATAGAAAGCGTCATGCTAAGCCTGCTGTATCCGAATAAAATACAGTTTTTTCTTGCTTTTCTAACATTTCTCTATTCTATAAAGTTAACTCGTACAGAGTTAACTTTATACTCAAGTGACACAATTTGAAAGCGAATTAATTTGTTTTTATTTAACTTTTCTAAATACGTGACCCAAACCCGTGGAGCAGTGGTGACGGTCGCGACTTACGTGTTGAACCTAGATCGTAGGTTCGAACCCTGACAGGCGCTTTACTTTGTGTAAATTATTTCATCGCCACTGCTCTCAAAACGGTGAAGGAAAACATCGTGAGGAAACCGGCATGTCCTAGAACCAAAAATTCGAAGACATGTGACATCTACCAACCCGCACTGGGCCCGCGTAGTGGATTACGGCACCGTCCCTCTAACCAAGAGGAGGCCTGTGTCCCAGCAACGGGAACATTATAGGCTGATTATGTGACCCAAACCCAAAAATTTAAAACCTTTTTGTAAGGAAGGAACAACACTGGCCCAAATAGTTATAATAATATTAAAGGTCGTGCCCAAAGTTTCACAAAAGCATCATTCTATGTAAAACAAAATAGCTAACCCGAATATTAATTATGCCAATTATTCTAAACATGGTAAATCACCAGTTTGCCCGGGCATTTTGGACGTTTCCCGGTCATTGTGCGCATGATTGATGATCGTAATTAGGAGCTTTCAATAGTATTTAACATACCTAATGAGTCGCAATTTTATTGATACACTAATTGAGCTTCCTGGCGTTGTCTGTTTTGTAACGTAGTTTTCACCCTTCATTTGTTTTATAGACGAGTAATTAAAAAAAAAAAGTTTTTGGTTTTATCAGCTCTTTTTGACAAATGATTTATTTCTGTAAGTAATTTGTACAAACACTTTTACACGTTAATAATATTTCAAAAACTAGATGAGGTCGGCGTTTCCTATCTGACTACTCTGAGAAGAATGGCCACAACAAACTCAGAGGTCAGGTCAGTCTCTTTTAAAGTGAAAACCATGAAGATTGGTATCTGAAATGGTCTTTTGATGAAAGAACTACACAGATTGAGTGGACCTGTCCAGTCAGTGCACGCATTTGTCAGTAATCAGGCAACTAAACTCAAAACGTATGGAATAAATAAAATGAGTTCTCTCTTTCGGTTTTGTAAAAAGCAAAATATACAGGCAAGCCGTGCGCCCGATAGGGTTTACCCATCAGCAAAAATGACGAACTTCCATATAATGTTGAATACTCTATTCAACCCCTTTAGGGGATTTTCCTTCTTAATACCGGTAAAATGCTGCAACTTTGCCGTAGTTTTATAGTAACATTGATATATTTCGAAAAATTACAATCAATTTTCACACTTGTCAGGTTGGGGATAAAACTTATATTAATGGTCATTGGCAATGTACTTAGAACTATGATTATTCTGTATCATTTTCGAAATATAACAGTCTTAACCACTAGGCAAAGTTGGGCCACAAAACTGTAACATTGCCTGCTTCAATTTTGACCGTCTAAACGACTTAAGTACATCATTCTTGCACTGGAAGTTAACCCTTATTAGTAGGACTTAGGGATAAGAATTGAAAAACAGCCTCTTTTTGCTTATACCACTAGAAACAGTGCTAGGCAATGTTGTGTTCTTTTTAGGCAATGTTGTGTTCGGCTATCACTCATTGCGTTTGACAACTCACTGTCATGTGGTTTCAAAGAAAAGAAACACGGCGGCGGGTTTTTCGTATAGCCAGGTAATGATTTAAATAACTACCAACAATTTGAAGTTGCTCCAACCAATATTTCAAAAGATGTTGGTAAATTCATATAATAGGCAAAGTTGGGTATGCGAGGCAAGGTTGCAACGTTTGACGTACTCAGCTACGTCATATAAGAAACTCTTGCGCAAAATTTCATGCTTCTAGACGTAGCGGTTTCACTTGCATTTTGTCTGTCAGAGAATGATTTTTTTTTTTATTAAGTAGAATTAAGCCAATATAGGCCGTAGTACATATAAAGCAATCGAAGTTGGCCGGTTAATATAATTATTAGAATTAATGTGTAAATCCTCTTCTCATGAAGAGAAGGCTCAATGTGCGTTAAGTCAAAGTCATTTTTTTTATTTCAAATAGGCACATAAAAGGCACTTTTGAACGTCAAAATTTACAAAAAAAAATAGATTTAATTGTAGTTGCTCCTTCCAAAGGGTAGTTTCTTATGGAGGAGAATGGGCAAGAAACTCCACCGTTACTCTTTTAAAATATTTTATAAAATTTTGTACAGGTACATTATATGATTATATGTGAAGACGATTATTATATGTTAGCGATACCAAAGTGTCCGGACTATCAATGTGTACAAAACGAACTCACTACGAGTAGCACAGCAGCCAGTCTCTCCACAGCCGCTGTGCTAACCGTGCCTTCAAACTAAGTTAAACTTCAAGGCGCGCCAAACCCAAATAACTTTACCTATTAGATTCCTAGCATCAAATATCTATAGACTGTTCCAAAAGTATCTGATAAAAATCTAAACAAACTTTTTTCAGGTTAAATTCTTACGCGATCACTTACTAGAGGGAATTAGTAACAAATTCATCTGTATTTAGAAGTTACCAACTTTAAATTTGACCACTGTTTTCTTTAATTATTGTTTGAACAACATTACTAAATTGTATTTGAAAAATCCTCGACAAAAATTGAGGGCATAATATTTACCTCAGTTATCAAATGAAAAACATCTTTACGGTGATATAAAATTAGAATTACGGGTTTTTGTATTCAAATAATCAAACTACACCAATTGTAAGTGGCACTACAAATTTACACCCACCGTTACGTTTTCTGATCAATTTGTTTACATTTTCATTAGATACTTTTGGAACCAACCATACTTCGGTTAAGTCCACCTCTTATCAGGCAGCACCAATAACAGTTGAGTAACCGCTAAACCTAACAATACCCCTGAGCAATGAGCCTCAGTTGCAAACTGGGAGAATGCTCAGTTCCAATGCTCAGTTGGATTGAGCAACTTTGTCGCTTGTTCGTTGTTGAGTGAATAAGGAGTAGTTTTGGTTGAAGTAGGAGAATGTTTTTGTATTCTAATATATGTTTTCTTTTGCGAAGTTTGTCATATTTGTTGATGGTGTATTAAAAAACCTTATTCATATTGAATTTAAAATACAATTTAGATAATATGAAAAGTTGCTTAGTACAACATACATAGATAACATCACGACGACGAGTATGGACTTGTGCCCAGTTGATGGCAATAGGCTCGCCCCTTATTACATGGCACTTAAACATAACTGGCAAAATGTGGGTGTACTATAAGTACACCTCTGCTTAACCCTTCGGTGAATACAGTCGCGATGTTAGGATATGTCAGTACACAGCGGACAGAGCTCTGGCGGAATCTCATGGCGACATGGAGAGTGCAATTGTCGCAACCCAGTGCTGGGCACGCCACGATTGCGGCGATAAGTCCCCTCTTTGAGGAGTAGCTAGAGAGGCGCCACGGCGTCCTCACCTTCCGCCTGACGCAGGTCCTCACCGGTCATGGCTGCTTCGGGAGGTTTTTTTGACAGATAAGGCGAGAGGAAACGCCCGGTTGTCACCACTGTGTGGCATGCTTGGAGGACACGGTGCAACATACGGTGAAGCTCTGCCCGGCTTGGGCAGAGCACCGCCGTGTCCTTGTGGAGGCGGTGGAGACCTCTCGCGACCGGCCCTGGTCCAGGCCACGGTACGGAGCGAGAGGGCATGGGAAGCCGTCACCTCCTTTTGCGAAGCAGTAATGCGAAGGAGGAGGCGGAACGGGTGAAGGAGAGGCAAAATTCGCGCCCTTACGCCCCTAGCCGCCGCAAGAGACGCCCTGGGCGTCGGAAATCTCAGGCGGATATCCGGATACCGTAGGCGCGGGCTTGAGGACGGTGTGCAATGGGTAGCTCACCGTCCGGTAAGGACCAGGCCCGGGTCGACGGCGTGTTATATTCCACGCGCGCCTCAAATGGGTGTCGTCAGCAGCCTCAAAGCGAGAGCACAAGTGTCCGGAATCCGCTAGGGCTGATGCTTGTTGGGGTCACGGGATGTCCGAAAGGGATACCGTGGCCCTGGCAACGCACAGGCAACGGAAGGAACACGGGTTGGTTTTATTCAATAAGAGTCTGACACAGAAAACGTAGGTGTTGACTGAAATAGTAAGCAGATGTATGAGGTACACCCACATTTTGCCAGTTATGTGAAAGCCTCATGTCGATGTAAGAAGTAAAGTTTGATAATATTAATAGTTTTCCGTGATAGCGAGCTGTGCTAACCAAACAGTAATGTTCAAATATGTTCTCCTAACACATGTGTCCGAAATAGCCACCCAAAACATCGACCCACAAAGTTACTGAAATCCAGTTCAAATCCGGTAAAAGTCAGTCCCAAACTATTCACTGTCGACCCTCGTCCCGCACGTGCTATAATCGTGGCGTTTCACGCTGTCACGTCACTCCCAACTATGAGTGTCACGCAGTTAAACTATTTATGTATTGTAGTGTGGACTAAAGATACTTTATGTAGAGTCAACAGAATAACCTGCATGAGTGGCGATACCATAAATGTATTCCAGTCTTACCAAGGGGTATCGTGTTACACAGTTACTTGGCTGTGGAGGTCAGATAGGCTGTCACATAATCAGCCTGTAATGTTCCCACTGCTAGGATACAGGCCTTTTCTCTGTGAGAGGGAGTGGGCCGTAATCTACCACGCGGGCCAGTGCGGGTTGGTAGATGTCACATGTCTTCGAATTTTTGGTTCTAGGACACGCCGGTTTCCTCACGATGTTTTCCTTCACCGTTTTGAGAGCAGCGGTGATAAAATTTGTTCACATAGTAAAGCGTCTGTCCTGTTTCGAACCTACGACCTGCAATTCGTAAGTCGCTACCGTTACCACTGGGCCACCACTGCTCTCAGATAGGCAGTCGCTCCATGTAAAATAAAGGTTTTCAACTGCATCAAAACTAGTAAACGTGATATACTGTTCGTCGTGCCTCGGGCTTTCATCCCTAAGTATCTTGCTGTCTGGCTGATACGTATTTTTATAGTTTCTTATACGAGAAGAGATGACAACCTGACAATTTGACAACCAGCCAACCAGCAACAAACAACACAACCAGCCTTACCAAGGGGTATCGTGTTACCCATGAGTAACTGGGTTGTGGAGGTCAGATAGGCAGTCGCTCCATGTAAAATTCTGGTAGTCAGCTGCATCCGGTAAAATAGTTGGGAAAAGGCTAGGCAGATTATTTTTTAAAACAAGAAGAGAAGAAATACAAGCAAGTTATTATTTGCAGGAAAGTAAATAGGCACATAATTAATGTGCGTTAGTAATTTTCAGAGTAATTGTTTTAATCCTAGAACTTCCTAATACGAGTATTATAAATGCGAAAGTGAGTTTGTTTGTTTATTTGTTTGCTACACATTCACACTAAAACGGCTGAACGGATTTGTATGAAATTTCGCACATAGGTAGACCATGAACTAGATTAGGACATAAAATACTTTTTATCCCGATATTCTTACGAGATCAAGACCTATGCGGGTTAAACCGTGGGGCGCAGCTAGTAATTTAATAAACACAGAATGCAAGGGCTAGTGCCAAATATTTTATTAAGTCGAATCACACATAACATGCGTGGAAATAATAGGTAATGTGCGCTTTCAAACTTTCTAACGTGACGATATTATCGTGGACGTCCACACTCACGTCACGGCATCACGATAACTCAGGGAAGTACAATGTATGGACATATATCGTCCACGATAACGTTATAACGTGCACGTATTTTCATACACTTTGTGGACGTCGACGTCCACGATAATATCCTCACGTTAGAAGTTATAAAAGAGCACAATGATAAAGTAAAGTTAATATCTAAAATACAATAAATAGGCAGCGTAGGTACCTATTAGATTAAAAGTTTACAAAATATAATTTTATTCTGTATCACTAAAGACATACCCTGCAAAAATAACAAACTGCCAGTATTAATCCTCCATTCCACGTTATTGCTAGTACAAAACAAATAAACAATGTAATCTATACATTTAATAAAATCGTAGCGAAGTCAAAACTGTACATTGAATATAAAAAAATATATATAAAAGCTATGAGGCCTGGGAACGACTCTAATGCCAAAAATATAGTTTTTAGAATTTTTGTTTGTCTGTCTGAATGTATGTTCCAGTCTCACGCAAATACTACTGGATCGATTTTGTTAAAATTTTGCATAGAGATTCCCTATACGTCTGGTCAGTCTATATGCTATACGCTATTTTTTATGGGGGATGAGCAATATTTCAATTTGTTAATATTCTTCTTTAGTTTACAGCAAATTGTATAAAATCGGCATAAGGCATACCTTTCAAATGATTATCATCAAGCTATACCTTTACGGAACAAAGCAATCGATCATGAGGCATATACAGGGTGTTTTTTTTGTAATGGGGCAATAAGGGCAGGCTCCTTAACCGTTGTCGTAACAAGAAAACAGTCTTAGAAGACTGTCCTTAACTTCTGAAACATTATAAACTGCATTCACAGATTTTGAAAAAAAAAATACAGTGAGCATAAAATGGGCAATTTACACACAAACTTTTTTGATTCCAATCGATCCTGTTTCTTATAAGGATCAAAAAACTTTACAAAACTGAGGTTTGACTACTTGATTTGGTTTGAAACTTTTTCCATACATTTCGTAGGATATGAGACTAAGATGAAAGAGAACACAATATACCAGGGTATGACAACAGTTGAATTATTAAATTACTTCACTGGGCTGAATAGAAAACGTAGCAGCGGATAGTTACAGATTTAACCTTTTAAATGCCGCTATACCTTTAAGGAGATAAACAGTCAATCATAGCATAATTTAAGAACGGCTATTTTAGTAATTTTTCAACAAAGTAAATAGCTTAAAGGTTCGACGACTGCTTTGCAAACCTAAGTTCGATTTCCAACTAATGATATTTTTTTTATGCTTATGGCTAAGTAATAACAGCCGCACGGGTCGTTCGATCAGGTTAAGCTACGCTTGCCGCTGTTGGTCCGTGGATGGGTGACCATCTTTACATACCAAGACCCCTCCGTGCCTCGGAAAGCACGTTAAGCCGTTGCTCCCGGCTGCCATTTGTACTCTGCACTGTAGGTCAGGACGGGTTCGGGATAATAACAGCCGCATGGGTTGAACGAAGGTTAAGGTACGCTTACTGCGGTCGGTTCGTGGATGAGTGATCATCCATTACATATCAAGCCCTTCGTGCCCCGAAAAGCACATTAAGCCTTTGGTCCCGGCTGTCGTTCGCAGATCTTTGACAGTCGTTACGGGTCGTCAGAAGCTCGAAAGTCTGACGACCAGTCTTAACAAGGGGTATCGTGTTACCCAGTAACTGGGTTGTGGAGGTCAGATAGGCAGTCGCTCCATGTAAAATACAGCTGTATCTGGTAAGACTGGAAGCTGACCCCAACATAGTTGGGAAAAGGCTAGGCACATGAAAATAGTTTTTATGCTTCTTGTTTTTACATTCTGTTATACTATTAAATGATATTTTGTAGAATGTACGCAGAAAAACAAAGGTTTAGGCCTTTTATTTATTTATTTATTTAAACTTCTCACACACAACTAGGTACAAAGTCAGACTTAATGCCTTAGGCATTCTCTACCAGTCAACCAGGGGCGGTGAACAGATAAGATGGCAGGTGCTTTGAGAGGAAATAATAATAATGTAAAATATTAAAAGATAACATAATACATTAAACAACTGGAGACCGAAAAGCTGGCGGCTTTCTCCGGCAACGCATCAGCATTGCAATTCAGTGAGGAAATGCCGCCAGCATCCTCGGTACCATTGTACCGGAGGGACTAAGTTAATATTTACATACGTTATAAGTTCATATTTACATAATAGGTTGCAATGTGTAGATGTTAATGGTGTGAAATCTTCCGAGCTTCTAGTACAGTTAGGTGTACCACAAGGCTCAATACTGGGTACATTCCTTATTCTTAGTATATATTAATGACTTACCATTCTATTTAAAAAGTATCTGTGATGTGGTACTGTTTGCATCTGCAAACAGTACAACGTCATACCATGATACTTCTCTTATTTTTATACCGTGTGTTTACAATCTACTGTTCGGCAGGAATCATCTGTAAGTATGCATCAGTCAGTGTATCAGTGTTCTGACATTAGGTAGTATATGTAGGAACGCAGACGTTTATTAATTCATTAAAAACAAAAAACATCGCAATCAATGGAAAATAGCTTCTGTAGGCTGCCGGAGTCGTCCTCAGGACGAGCTACTTTTCACCCGGACAACTGTACGTCGCTTGCTGCCGTCACCAGTCCTGACACTCTGTATAACGGGTGTAAGAATACCCTGATAGAGACCAAACGTGATATACAGGGAAGTTTTATAAAAATGTGGCCGTTTTTAGGGTTCCGTACTTCGAAAGGTAAAAACGGAACCCTTATAGGATCCTTATAGGTCCGTCTATCACAGACGATTTATTCTGGATCTACTGGACCAATTGAGTTGAAATTGTATCAAATTTCAACTTAATCGGTCCAGTATATGAATTTCTGTGACCCAAACACGGAATTGTAACGGTCACTTTAAGGGAACAACGGCGCGTTGTGTTCTACGCGCGCCTCAACGAGATGTCAGCACAAGTGGACCCCCACTAGGGCCGAGGCCTGCTGAGGTCGCGGGAAAGTCCGATAGGGATATCGAGGCCAATGGCAACACAGGAGTCAGTAAGAGTCTGATACACCCTCCTGCTCCGCCCAGAGCGGGAGAAAATATTTGATAATTTCCTACCCAAAAAAAAAATCTCTTTTGAAATTCTTTTATACTTCCGAGATTTCGCGTAGCTAATGTCTTTAGTTTAAACATTTCTTCATAAAGTTCTTCATGTAACTCCTACCTACCTAACAACAAAAAACCAAAAAATCGAACAGTATTTTTTATTTTTAGTTTCTTTACCTCAAAAGGAAAAAAAAGACGGAACCCTTGTAGGATCACCCTCCCGCTCCGCCCAGAGCGGGAAAAGTTATTTGATAATTTCCCACCCAAAAACACAAATTAGAAACATTAATAAAATGATTTACACACTGTACCGCGAGGGCTTACTGTGAGGGTCTCCAACGTATTTTTTAAAATAAACAGTTTAAAAGTTTTTTGAGTAAATAGATGAAAATTTACCATTCCCCCCGTTATCTTCGTAACTACAAAGCCTACATTTTTCTATACTTATAGATTGCAGAAAAACCTATGAAAAGTCTATGGTCTTAAAATAAAATGGCTAATCTCTCAATATTGTGTGTACAATCTTACATTAGCAGTTGGAATCTACGAGCTCTTTGGATAAATTCATCCCAACTGCGGAACCTCATTGTGTGTGGTCCGACATGCAGTTGGCTGTTTTTTTTAGTATATTGTGGTGTCTTACGACTTCCACGCGAACGAAGTCGCGAGCAGAAGCTAGTTTTCAAATAAAGCATATGAACAACGAAACAAATGCCATTTAAATCCGCCATCACAGAAAACAAATTACGTTCCGCAGACGACCCATATTTCATTTAATCCCGAATCGTTCAACAGTTCATTCATTTATTCGTTCACTCAATTAATTCTCCATTCGTTCGCTGTCAGTGGTTCTCACATTAATTTGGCAATTCGTAGCTACTTATTCAATCGGGGTTCAAAATTATAATTTTGTTAATTATATTTTTGAATGTTAATTGATTGTTTTATTATTTCTAACTGAACGGGACTGAAATGTAAAAGTAGAAAGTTAATAATAATATTATAGTGGAAAAATGCCCGAGGCAGACAGAAATGAAAGCCTGTTATTAAGGGGACTACAGGACCTAAACGCAACTTTTATAAGTTTTATAATGCCCTAAGGTCCACTGCAGTAAACAAAATCAGAAAAATATATGATATTCTTAGGGATATATCTAGGTAGATATTGTGTTGAAAACATAAGATAACTAATTTGATACGATAGAAAAAATCACGAAGATACCTTTAAAAATTTATTTTATCGATTAAAAACCATACTAATATACATGCAATCATTCTGATTTTTTGGCAGATTATTCTACAAGCAACATATTAGCATAACAGTGTTTTGTTTTTTTTTTATACAATCTATAGCATTTTTGTAAATCGATAATTGCAATAAATTACCAGCGTTGTGTCATCGCGCTTCTCTTTCTTTTCTATGCAGTCCGACAGTGACCGCGCTTTAGGTGTTGTCGGCCTCTTAATTGTGATTTCATACGAGAATTAACAAAACATTTACTCAAACGAATGTATTTTTTGAGGACCTCCAATGAAAGGTGTCGGTACAGACAGACTCACGTCCATGGAAGCAATTTGACATTGACAGCGACTTTATTTCGTTGTACTACAAAAGTTACCTCTAACAGCCTCGGTCAACCGTACAAAAAAGACAGTTTGCAAAAATAAATTAATAAGCATCCGAACCCAGAACAGCGCATGGTTAATGTCACTAAAATTACTGGGATAAAGCCTTGGAGCTATGACAAAACGAACACAGCGGCTATAAGTAAGCCAACACTCATTCCCTAGCGACTGAAACTTTCAAGAATCTTCAGCTTTTACAATCCGATATATTACGCCCATTGCGAGTAACTATCCCTCATTCAACAAAGGAATTTAGACTCTGTTCTGAAAGTCTGAAAGTGGGGTTTGTGTTGGAGGGAAGGTGTAGTTGCAAAAGCACTAGAGTTTAAAATTGGGTACAGTAAGTTTTGGTGTTTGCCCCTTTCAGTATTTTGCAGGTAATACCTGGGAAGTACGGTATGAGAGATCAGCTGTTGTGAGGAAAGGCGCCTGATGGAGGCGTGGGAGAAGAAGGCTCGCTGTGCTTACTTTAGTAACTTGATTGGCCTTTTAGTACAACTATAATTATAATATGATTATTCATTTCTACATTAAACATAAAACTTTATAAATAATTAAGTAATCAAAACACAAACAACTCGTTAAAGAACAAGAAAGTTTCCCAATGCAAAACTTTACCATAGAATAAATAATTTCACTCCGCGCATAATAACACTTTGTCACAACACCAATTCATCTCGTCTGCTCGACGTCCGTATGTCACTGCAGGGATCCAGCAGAGTATCAGCGACAGGTATATTTGCCTGACACATGCTGAGCTGGACTCCCATTTGGTGCAATCTTGAGACGCACACCGCGCCTTGTGTATTCGATAATTGATTTGAAGTATTTAATAGTGTCACTCAATTTATTTAAGTATGTTTTTCTTTTTTGTAGATTAGCACCTTTTTTTCCTTATACGAGTACATATTCCTGTAATTTGTTATCTATTAAATCAAATCAAAAGTCATTTACTGAGAGTCAACCCTTTTCCAACGTCAAAATGACATAAGACACCACTTCCTAATGCTGGGAAAAAGAAGTGGCGCTACAAATTCCCCAGCAGACTATTAATACGTGTAATTAATTGTGCTATTGTGTGCTGTGCTATGTCTTGCGTGCCGGTGATCAACGAGAAGCAAGTAGAACTAGCAATTTAAAACTAGTCGGCGAGCAACAAGCAGTGTCTGCGACAGCAACGGGCAATTACTCGCTGGTATACGTATGTAATAAATAGTGATGTTTCGGATATCCGTAACCGTATCCGCAGATATCGGTGGGAGAAAAAAGATCCGTATCCGTACCCCTATCCGTTACATTTTTGACGGATCTTTTACCTTATTAATTTTGGATACATAGATTCTATTCTATATGAAGGTGATTAGATAGCAATAAAATATTGTTAAATTTCAATCCAATTACGTTTTATTTCTAAAACACAAATATTTGGCATCTTTTTATTACAAACATTTATCGTAGTGAGTTAACATACCAATAGTACGTTACTTATAGAAACTAAATCAACTATATAATATATATATTTATAAACTTACTATAGTATAGGAAGTTATTATAAAATATTAATTAAAATATCTTTATAATGAGATCAATTGAGTTTAAATATTTGTAACATTTAATAAAGAAAGTTATAAGATTACTTTATAACAAAACATAACAAATATAATCTTTGTAATATTTTTAATTGTAATTAAATGATTATTCTAATTAGAAAGAGAAGATCCGTATCCGTATCTGCGGGTCTATATTTTTAATTATCCGGCACATCTAAGTGAGTGTTCAAGCGATCATTGCTGAGCAAGTACTCTCTTTGAGAGCTCTTGTTGCAGCGACAAACGAGTACTCGCCAGCGGTGTTTAGCATCAACTATTAATACATGTATCTCTTTCACTTACATGGGACCTTAAATCTATAAAAGATTTCTTGAGTGAGAAAATCGTTGGTCGTCGCTTCCTCGTTGGTGGTGAGACAGGTGCCTTAAGACGCTGACAACACCTAAACCGCGGTCACTGTCAGATTGCATAGAAAAGAAAGAGAAGCGCGACGACAAAACGCTTGTAATTTATTGCAAAATATGAAGTAATTATGTATTTACTCAGAATTGAGTTGAGTAATCGAAAATAAAAAACAACCAAGTTCTGCATTAGAATAAGACGTACTTGTTATTAATTAAATACGTAATGTATGTTGATATTTAATACAGATATTTTGGATTAGAACTCAAGGTAAGAGGTTAGTTTAACGTTAGTTTGTATCGAGATTTTTTTTTCAAAACGTGTTTCGGTGACAACCAAGTTCTGGGAAACATGTTCAAAATTAACATATAATTTTTCCGCTACCACAAACTATACAGTTTTGGCAATTTTCTTTCTTAAGAGAAGCCTATTTTGGTCAATTGGGTCTTGTCAGCGCCTTAATCTTTTAACTTGTACCACTCAGAAGAGATCAAGTTTACGTTCTGTTCCTTACTACATTTAGAAACTTTGATGTGCACACATTGGCGAAGTCTATAGGCCTACTTACACGTTATTCAGCTCTAGTTATTTTTCTTTAGGACCTGCACTATGACTTCTCGGGCAGTACTGGTTTAACGGAGACAAGATTAACCTTGTTTTACTTAGGTTTTCTAGGCCATAGGTAAATAAATAACATAAAGGGGTATTTTGGCTTGTGGCTAAGTAATATCAGCCGCACGGGTCGATCGATCAGGAGCTACGTTTGCCACGGTTGGTCCGTGGATGGGTGACCATCTTTACATATCAAGACTCTTCCGTGCCTCGGAAAGCACGTTAAGCCGTTGGTCCCGGCTGTCATTCGTGGACTTTTGACAGTCAAAGTTAAAGTCAAATTATTTCAAAAAAGGCACATAAAAGGCACTTTTGAACGTCAAAATTAACAAAAAAAAAAAAAATTGAATTGATTCTAGTTGCCCCTTCCAAAAGGTTGTGTCGTATGGAGAAGAATGGGCAAGAAACTCCACCGTTACTCTTTTAAAATGTTTTATAAAATTTTGTATAGGTACATTTTAAAATTATATGTGAAGACGGTGCACCTAGAATAAAATTACTATACCAAAATATGTAAAAAAAGAATGAAAAAATATAGCAATGACAGATAAATTAATTATGTGATAGGTACATGATGCTCACATATTTAAGGAAGGTACTTATGGGTCACCGACGCCCCCGCAACACAGGCCACAGGAAGGAATACGGGTGGGTTTTAGTCAGTAAGAGTCTGACACAACCTCCCGCTCCGCCCAGAGAAAAAAAAAAGCTCTGGTATTACTGCTGGTACTTAGGTGGAGCGAAAATTGCCCATATTGAGAACAGTGAGTTCACACATTCCACATGAAACGGTAGATTTGGTTTTTGGGCGCCGCCGCCGTCAGTAGGGACTTATCATCTCTTAGCTGCCACGGCTTATTTTAATTTAATTTAATTTTTTAATTGTTTCTTTTTTCTTTTTATTACAGACAATTTTGACGTTTTGCATCATTCTCACATGTGTGGGGCTTGTGGCTAAGTAATAACAGCCGCACGGGTCGATCGATCAGGTTAAGCTACGCTTACCGCGGTTGGTCCGTGGATGGGTGACCATCTTTACATACCAAGACCCCTCCGTGCCTCGGAAAGCACGTTAAGCCGCGCGTTGGTCCCGGCTGTCATTTGTAGATCTTTGACAGTCGTTACGGGTCGTCAGAAGCTCGAAAGTCTGACAGCCAGTCTAACAAGGGGTATCGTGTTACCCAGTAACTGGGTTGTGGAGGTCAGATAGGCAGTCGCTCCATGTAAAATACTGGTATTCAGCTGTATCCGGTAAGATTGGAAGCCGACCCCAATATAGTTGGGAAAAGGCTAGGCAGATGATGATGCATCATTCTGACATGTATAATTTCATCATGAATGATGTAACCAATATCCGAGATCCGGATTAGAGTGACCGTGGAGATACTTGCCCGTTCTTCTCCACAGGTACCTACTACGCTTTGGAATGAGCAACTAGCTACATCTTTCTGACTGACCGACCCGGTATGTAAAGATGGACACCCATCCACAGACCAACCGTGGCAAGCGTAGCTTAACCTGATCGATCAACCCGTTTGGCTGTTATTACTTAGCCATAAGCCCCTATGTTTAATATTACCATTATTTAAAAAATAAATTAACTAAACTATCGGCGCCTTGGAGACTTCTCCCTGCCTCGCTTGCTCGCGGGACCACGAGCAGTAGTTTGCGAGTGAGATAAACTCTGAGGTAGCGCTGAGGTATTATGGGCTTTTGTTTGTTTTTACCCGACTGCCCCAGAAGGAGGGTACGGTACGGGTAGGTTGGCACGCTCTGTAGCCTAAACGGCTTGATGGATTTTAACATATGAGGTGTCCTTAGATTTGTCTTAATTGTGGGAGTGGCATAGGCTATATAATATTTATATATCTGCAAATACGAAAAAAGGAAGGGAAGGTTTCAAAAAAATAAAATACAACAATATTGGTAACAAGAAAAGCTAGTAATGAGTCATTTTCAAATATATATCTGTTAATAAAACTAAAAATCTTGAAATAAAATAAATTATTAAAAAAAAAAAAACAAAATCCCCACTGCAAAAACACAACTGAAAAGGGAAAAACAAGCATCATAAACTTATTGTAGAAATTTGGTATTACACCATATTTCAGGTTATTGGTTTGTCCCCGCCTGCAATACAAAAATTCTATAGGTTATGATGGTTGTTTTTACTTTTTAATTGTTATTGTTTTTTATGTGGTTCTGCAGTCGGGTTTTTTGTTTTTTTTTTTAATATACACCATCGCAAATGCACCGTTCAAATTTTGATGATATGTTTACTGAATAACACTGGAAAGTATTACTTAGGTAGGTGGTACGAGTACACACCAGGAACATGAAGCAACATTGTTGTGTTCGGGTTTGTAGGGTATACCGGTGAAACTACATGCCACGAACATTTTAGCTTTTTCTTGGAGTAAGAGAAACGTACAGGGACCTCATTATATATACATAATTAGTCTACGTTAGGGACAACCACCGAGGTATGTATAATAATGATTATACTAAATAGTCATAATATGTCAACAAAGTTTTAAGTGAAATCCTGCACCCTTTTTTTTTGGGTGGGAAATTATCAAATAACTTCTCCCGCTCTGGTCGGAGCGGGAGGATGTATCAGACACTTACTGACTGAAACCCACCCGTGTCCTTTCCGTTGCCTGTGTTGCCAGGGGCCTCGGTAACCACTTTGTACCTTCCTGCGGCCCTAGTGGACCCCTACACTTGTGCTGACGACATCTCTTTGAGGCGCGCGTGGAACACAACGCGCCGTCGACCCGGGCCTGGTCCTTATCGGACGGTGAGCTACCCATTGCTCAACGTAAGCGCCTACGGTGGCCGGAAATCCGCCTGGGATTCCCAACGCCCAGGGCGTCTCCTGAAACCTGCACTTCGAGAGTTTTGAAGGATATTGATAATCCATTGCTTCATAGGTTTGAAAAATTCGTCTGCTCAACAATATAACTAACTAATGGACGTTGGTGAACTGTCAAAATGAAGCCACTGGTATATTTAATTTTCGATTATGTAGAATCTATCTAGATTCTACTCTATTATTATTATTATTATTTGTGTATTATATTTATCTAAATAGAATACTCTTTATTATGTACACCATATACATTACAGATATAAATGTAGAAACATGACATAGAGTGAGACAATGGTGCCGATTCCCTTGTTCACAAACTAAACTAAATTTAAGTTCAGTGCATCTTTTTCTTTCTATTTCGTTAGGAAAAGAACAGAAGATAAATTTTAGTTTAGTCCTGTCAAATTAATCAGCGCTTGACGTAAATTGACGTAATTTTAGTAGGCAAGTTTTTAATCACATCTAAACTTGTATGGAGTAGTGACAGGCGCTGATTAATTTGACAAGACTAAACTAAAATTTATCTTCTGTCCTTTTCTTAATGAAATAGAAAGAAAAATATGCACTGAACTTAAGTTTAGATTTGTTTGTGAACAAGGGAATCGGCGCCAATGTCATTTTTTTTGTCTTGTAGTTGTGTATTGATTTTAGACTGTCTAAAATCAATTATATTTCTTACTTTAAAGAATTATTCTTCTTTTCTCATATCGGCAGGAACAATATGAGTTCAGCTCATACCATACTGTGTTAATAATAAGAGCTAGCCAGCAAGGTGTTAAGGCTCCCGCAGACTGGCATATACTGGCTACATGTCGCGCCCGCCGCAATATCACGCTAGTCTGTATGAGCCTTTAGTCGTAAATCTTGGTATTGAGCTGCTCGCTCTGCTAAGCCTTGTGATAAAACTATAAAATTAAAAATCCTGTTAATGAATGATGCTTTGACAGTTTCAGTACTTCATGCGACCTACTCAAATGACTTTTTCCTTATCATTATTGTTGTATTGGGTAGTCCGATACGAATTGTCGACTCTTTCTAGCTTTTTTTATATGACTTTTAAAAGTGATTCTGATATCCTATTTATACATTTCATACATTTATTAATATCCACTCATGGTACTTATAGAAGCCATTATATCAACCTATTTAAAACAGCTGTTTGTTATAATAGCACGATAAAAATTGTTAATTGTAAAACTACCATTTAAAGACCGCCATAAAAAGAAAGGAATTACAAAAAAAAAAATTAAAAGTCCGGACACTTCTGTTTATATTTAAAAGCGGGTTTAACTAAAATGCCACCTTTTCTACCGCTGAACAAAGACACTGTTTTAATTAAACTTAAATAAAAAGTGGGTAGGAAAGGTAAGCTTTATTTTGAATGTGGTTCCGTGCATGTGGTTTTGACTATTTACAATTCACATCTATACAAAAACCGAGTATAATTTTAAATGGTTTTATATAAGTTTAGTACAGAGAGCAGTGGTGGCCCAGTGGTAACGGCCGCGACTTACGAGTTGTAGGTCGTAAGTTCGAACCCAGACAGGCGCTTTACTTTGTGTAAATTATTTCATTACCACTGCTCTCAAAACAGTGAACGAAAACATCGTGAGAAAACCGGCATGTCCTAGAACCAAAAATTCGAAGACATGTGACATCTACCAACCCGCACTGGGCCCGTGTGGTGGAATACGGCCCACTCCCTCTCACAGAGAGGAGGCCTGTGTCCCAGCAGAGGGAAAATTTTTCTATCCGTTATCCGTATTTGGCGATCGCAGTATGGTGTTAAAATGCATAGAGAACGCTGCTGCTGCTCCCATTCTCTAGTAAGTCCCTTAGTCGCCTTTTACGACACCCATGGGAAGAAATGGGATGGTGCTATTCCTTACGTCCGACACCACACGGAACATATATTGTTCCTTATTCTGTTCTACATATATTCCAAAAATTCAATATTTCCTAATAATTACGTCTAGACGGGATCTTTAAAGTAACTTGAAATATTATTGTCAAATATTTGTGTTGCCAGTGAGATGTCACATATTTTTACAATACTCTATACTTTATTGCATTCCACAATGTATATGCTCAGGTAGCAAACATTTGCTTAAGACAGACAACATTTTTCAAATGATTGCATCCCCTAATGACTGGCCCATACAGGCACAATGGGTGGGAATAGTTACCGAAAAATTATAATTTAAAAATGTTAATTTCTTGTGTAAGGTACCTACTAGCATAGATCTAAAGAAAATTGTTACTAACACTTATATGGATTCTGTCAGAAATGTGTGATCACTACGAGGTATTTACTCTTCTGAACTGAACTGATGTTTATTAAGGCTCGTGGCGCGAATTGTCGCGCGACGTGTCGCGTGGCGATTCTGCAATATTATCAACACCTTCCACACTAGCGCGATATCGCCCCAGTCTGCACGAGTCTTTGTTTCTGTGTCGCGGCGCGACAGGTCGCCCCTGTGTGAAGTGACGCGCGCGTTTTCATAGAGATTGTTCTACGGATATAATATCGCAGTATCACGCAAGATATGTCCAATATTTAAGGCACGAGCCCTTACGCAAGATATGTCCAATATTTAAGACGCTGACAACACCTAAACCGCGGTCACTGTCAGATTGCATAGAAAAGAAAGAGAAGCGCGATGACACAACGCTTGTAATTTATTGCAAAATATGAAGCAATTATCTATTTACTCAAAATTGAGTTGAGCAATCGAAAATAAAAAAACAACCAAGTTCTGCATTCAAATAAGACGTTCTTGTTTTTAATTAAATACGTAACGTATGTTGTTATTTAATGCAGATATTTCGGATTGGAACTCAAGGTAAGAGGTTAGTTTAACGTTAGTTTGTATCGAGATTTTTTTTCAAAACGTGTTTTGGTAACAACCAAGTTCTGGGAAATATGTTCAAAATTAACATATATTTTTCCGCTACCACAAACTATACAGATTTGGCAATTGTTTTTCTTAAGAGAAGCCTATTTTGGTCAATTGGGTCAGCGCCTTAATACATCCTGAAAGGTAACGTACCGTTTTGAAGCCGATGTGGTATCCTTACCGTCGCTTCTCTCGAAGGATAATTTTGGTGATTCTTCGATGATATATATTTGTGCCACTCCTTGTATATACCTTCCACATGTCTTCTTGAGGACAGATGACAGAATCGTGAAATCAGATACTATTGCCGAGCTGTCCATTGTAATATATTTGTGCCCGTGACTAGTGAATTTCAATCAAAACTCACAATTTACCTAAGGAACGTTAAAACAAATAATTTACCAACATTTACCCAAGTTTATTCACAGGTGCTCGCTGATATTATATCGTGCGCCTTTTAGTCTGTGCTAAATCAATGTATTTTCTTTCTTTTCTTTCTTTCTGATCGAAAACAAAAAAAGCATAATTTGCCCTTTTCAATTACGATAGGCCATCAATTTTCCAACCAATGTGTATTTTACGCGGAAGTTATGCCGAGTTCCGGTTGGCTGGCGATGGTGTGCAAGCCAATTAAAAAGCAAGTTAATGGTGCCGATTCCCTTGTTCACAAACTAAATTAAATTTAAGTTCAGTGTATCTTTTTCTTTCTATTTCATTAAGAAAAGGACAGAAGATAAATTTTAGTTTAGTCCTGTCAAATTAATCAGCGCTTGACGTAAATTGACGTAATTTTAGCAGGCAAGTTTTTAATCACGTCTAAACTTGTATGGAGTAGTGACAGGCGCTGATTAATTTGACAGGACTAAACTAAAATTTATCTTCTGTGCTTTTCTTAATGAAATAGAAAGAAAAAGATGCACTGAACTTAAATTTAGTTTAGTTTGTGAACAAGGGAATCGGCACCATTAAAGCGGAATCTGGTTTGCTTATCCACGTAGTTTTCTTTCTTTATCATTTCTTTCTGTACCTGTTATCTTTGATCAAATAATTTAATACAGGATTTTTTACTTGAAATACACAATCCTGTAATGGACTTTTTAGATTACTTATTTATTAAATTTAATTTATTTAAATGCCTTAAAACTATCATTATAGGTCTTAACTTAATGCGATAGCCATGCCACACATACAAAATTAAAATTAAAGCACAGAATATATGTCAAGATCATAAAGATCACTGTTTGTAACATAGTGTAAACAATAGTTTCGTAAAAACAGTAGTAGCTCGAGTCAGAGGGGTTTTGGCCAGCAAGTTGGTCCTGACTGATGGAACGACCAGCAGTGGCGGGGGCCGACGCCTCCACACATAACGGTCGGGTACGTACAAGTGCAACCGCTGCAGCACTCTCGGGTTGTGCTCTATACCTTGGAGCAGTTTCACCATGTACAACACCAGTGCACATTCCCGCCCCCCGTGTTGATTGTACCCCACCATACCTAGTACCTACGAATAGAGTGGGGTACAGCAAAGGGTATAATGGGTATACCCCATAAAGTTTCTTATACAGGTGGCGCGTGAATTTGTTCGGGACTCGCTCCAACATCACTGAGTACTTAGCTTCATGTGGAGCTCATATGACATCTCTATGTTCCAGATGACTCCTGACTAATGCGTCATACAGGACTCTGATGGCTGTGATGCTGGTAAAGTCTCGCGTCTGCCTCAGAACAAAGCCCAAGTTTCTAAATGCCTTTTTGCAGAAAAAACCCTGCCTTTTTGCTTTTTGTATATGATCGCGAAACGACAGTCCAGGATTGAGAACAATGCCTAAATCACTTACCAGCGTGACTCGTTACGTTAAGGTAGGAACAAATACGTAATTTTTACCAAAGAACAATAATAAAAACATACCAATAATACCATTTCTCGATATAGGTAACCATTCCGCATGACGAAAACCTCGTGAAAGTTAAGGAAGAGAAACATATCAAATACGAGTACCTCTACTTAGCACACGAGGTTGTTGACATGTGGAATGTGAGCTCGGCTGTCAATGTGCTGATTGTCATAACGTCCAATGGCGTGATGACTGAAAGCCTCGACAAACATCTCTCGAGGTTCTCGTTAGGCGGTTGGATCATACGGTGGAGGTCTGCCCGGCGTGGGCATAGCACCGCCGTGTCCTCGTGGAGGCGATCGGCGGCAGAGATCTCTCGCGTCCGGCCCTGGTTCAGGCCATGGTACGGAGAGAGAGGGCATGGGCAGCCGTCACCTCCTTCTGCAAAGCAGTAATGCTCGCGAAGGAGGAGGCGGGATGGTTGAGGGAAAGGCAAATTTCGCGCGGCTAGCCGCCGCAGGAGACGCCCTGGGCGTCGGGAATCCCGGGCGGATTTTTTCCCGCGGGCTTGCGGATGGTGAGCAATGGGTAGCTCACCGTCCGGCAAGGACCAGGCTCGGGTCGACGGCGCATTGTGTTTCACGCGCGCCTCAAAGAGATGTCGTCAGCATAAGTGTAGGGCCCACTAGGGCTGATGCCTGCCGGGGTCGCGGGAAAGTTCGAAAGGGTTACCGAGGCCCCTAACACAGGCAACGGAAGGAACACGGATGGGTTTTAGTCAGTAAGAGTCTGACACACCCTCCCGCTCCGCCCAAAGCGGGAGAAGTTATTAGATAATTTCCCACCCAAAAAAAGAAGGCGCGGCCTTTTCAACTGGACCACCGCTGTGCGCTCGATTAATCACATCAAACCTACTTATTCCTTTCAATATTTTCTTAATCTTTCGTTTCAGTAGTTAAATTTTAGTTTCTCTTAAAAAAAGTGAGGGCAGATTTATTGAATCATAGTAAGCATTATATGCCCAGCCTTTTCCCAACTACCGTCTAGTGTAACCGGATGCAGCTGTATATCTGTATTTTACGTGGGCCGCTTGCCTATCTGACCTGCATAACCCAGTTACTGGGTAACACGATACCCCTTGGTAAGACTGGTTGTCAGACTTTCGGGCTTCCGACTACCCGTAACCACTGTCAAAGATCTACAATTGACACCCGGGACTAACAGCTTAACTTGCTTTCCGAGGCATGGAGAGGCGATATGTAATAGATGGTCACCCATCCACGGACCGTCCTTGGCAAGCGTAGCTTAACCTTCGGTCAAACCATTCGGTGTTATTACTTAGCCACGAACCCCTTTTAATCATATATAAAGAAGTGAGGACCCACATTTAAATTGAATTAAGCAAGCAATACAACATAAAAGCTACACCCCATAATAGACATAAGTGCAGGCATTGAAATACCCTACCATAATGAGGGACAACGTAACGAAAGGGTTTTTCTATTTACCGTTTTGTGTGCGGACCCCTAAAAGGGTTGCGTATCATTTGGCCACAACCCTCATAAATCAGAAGGCTTATTACTCTTAATCTTGTACTAATTAATTTTTGTAGGGATTAAATTATAAAAGAATGCCGCGTGGTTTGGTTGTTAGAGGGATGAATACTATATAGTTTGGGGGTGAAACGTAGGTGGGGTTTTAGGTGAAATAAAAAGATATTTCTTCTGGGCGGTGAAAAAAGTGACTGTGTATGAGAAGCTTTAGAAAGAAAAAAATACATGTTCTTGGGGGTGTACCTATAGTCGTGACAAGCCAGCCTAATTCACTGCAATTCAGCATTCAGTTAAATATAAATCCTGCACACAAACAGCCACACGGGACAAACAGCCATCAGGTTAAGCTACGCTTGCCGATGTTGATCCGTCGATGCGTGACCATCTTTACCAACCGTGACTCTTCCGTGCCTCGGAAAGAACGTTAAGCCATTAGTCCCGGCTGTCATTTGTGGATCTTTGACAGTCATTTGGGGTCATTAGAATCTCGAAAATCTGACAACCAGTATTACCAAGGGGTTTCGTATTACCCAGTAACCGGGCTGTGGAGGTCAGATAGGCAGTCGCTCCATGTAATATACTGGTATTCAGCTAAATCCAGATAGATTTGAAGCCGACCTCAACATAGTTGGGAAAAGGCTAGGCAGATGATAATAAAATAAATTACTCACCACAATTGACCACAAATAAAACGAACTATTATGCCGACCATTGTGACCACAAATAATAGGTCAGTTGACATATTGAAACACGATGGATTTAATTAATTGAACCGCTAATTGGTACAATATTAACAGAACAGGTAGGGCAGAGATAAAGGTAATTGGATTAGGGGGAGATTTCATTAATTTGTTAGAGATAGTCAGGCGTCAATTAGGTAATTTGGATTAATTAATTATCAAATTATCATGAAGCTTCCGTCTTTATCCCAACTATTTGAGGGCAGCTCAGTATGTCATTTTCTTCTAAACATGTCTCTCAGCCGTCATATTCTTTACCATCTCTAGCCAAACAAGTTTCACACAATCCATCACGTTTTTTTCTCACAAGCTATTCCTAGACATTATATTTTTTCTTGTTCCAAACTCGTTAACATCTTATTTACAATTCGCCCCTTATTACACGGGACTATTCCGTTAATATTTCAATTTATATAATTTAGTTAAAACTTAATATTTTCATTGTAAAAATAAAATACACTTTAAATTTTATAATTGTATTTTTATAAATATAAATGTAACGACATGTGCGTGTACTATCGGCACAGCTCTGCCTAACCCTTCGGGGATTACGGGTGTGATGTTAAGTTTTATGTTGTTACAATAACATTTATAGACAAAAGTCAGTAAAAACGCGATAAAGTTTACTATTTTGTTTGATGTTCATGCTATTGTACTAAATACTAATCTGAAATCACAAACACAGAGTAAGCAAGTGTGCTGATGATTGCTCGTTCCTTCTCAGTTTAAGAAGAGGTGTCATTTGAAGCTATGTAGATTCTAAATAATATATGATTACCTACCTACTAATCAATGTAATTTCAATAAATAATTCAGTTCAAAGCAACATATGTTATATCAAGTTAAATTGATTTATTTAATCTAAGTTGGTATGCTATGCATAGCTAATGTAACTTAAGTTCAAAGCAAATCTTAAGACTCTGACAACACCTAAACCGCGGTCACTGTCAGATTGCATAGAAAAGAAAGAGAAGCGCGATGACACAACGCTTGTAATTTATTGCAAAATATAAAGCAATTATCTATTTACTCAAAATTGAGTTGAGTAATCGAAAATAAAAAACAACCAAGTTCTGCATTCAAATAAGATGTTCTTGTTATTAATTAAATACGTAACGTATGTTGATATTTAATGCAGATATTTTGGATTAGAACTCAAGGTAAAAGGTTAGTTTAACGTTAGTTTGTATCGAGATTTTTTTCAAAACGTGTTTTGGTAACAACCATGTTCTGGGAAATATGTTCAAAATTAACATATATTTTTCTGCTACCACAAACTATACATATTTGGCAATGTTTTTTTTCTTAAGATACGCCTATTTTGGTCAATTGGGTCTTGTTAGCGCCTTAATTCTTCAAATATCAAATCATTAAAGCATACATTGTGGTGCTAATCATGTTATGTGAATGGCAAAACTTATGTATGTGTAAGGTCTTATTACTGTGACAAAATCCTACGGGGCAAAAACGGGCTAGTAATAAAAAAATCGGCCAGGTGCGTGTCGGACCACACAATGAAGGGTTCCGTAGTTGGAATGTATTTATCCCAAGAACAAACTTCACTTTGTAGATGAAAAACATGTTCTACCATACATTCCAGCTGGAAATGTAAGTTTGTACTCACAGTATTGGGAGATTTACCACGTTATTCTAAGACCATAGACTTTTTATAGGTTTTTCTGTAATCTATACGTATAGAACTATTTTTTTTTTCAAAACTTTGGGGTCAGTAGTTTCGGAGATGAGGGAATGATCAATTTTCATGTATTTTCATAAATCACATCAAAACGATTTCTTTTTTAAATGATAAAAAATATACTTGAGATCCTCACAGTAAGCTCTTTCAGTTGCTTCACACGGTACGGTGTGCAAAACTTTTTAAAACTTTCTTATTTGTCTTCAAAAGTGACCTTTATATTCAAATTTCATTTATTTACGTTACACATTTGGATCACAGAAATTGATCTGTGTACCAAATTTCAACTTAATCTGTCCTTTACATTCGGAGCAAATTGGCTGTGACAGACGGACAGACAGAAAGACACACAGCTACAGGAGTGATCCTATAAGGATTCCGTTTTTTTCATTTGGATATACGGAACCCTAAAAAATAATTCTTAGCGGAACGAACTAAGTATTTGAGAATATCTCACGTTAACCATAACGTGACGTGGGTACACACCCATCAGCCAGTGAGCATGCTTCTATAAACGGGGCTGACTACCTGTGATGCGCCACATGTAAATTAAGAGTCGGGTAATCGCCGTTGACCTTGACCATGCAAATACGTGTCGCGCTCACGCCGAATATTTATTTTTAGTAACGAAAACATGAATATATGAAGAAAATCACAATTAGAAATATACAAGGTGTCATTTTGCATCTTCGTCAAATTCAAGGAGATAACTATGCTAATGATTCTCTACACGAATCAATAATTAAGTAGGTCTTTTTTTTCAAATTTTTGGAAATCGGCATGTGTGGGACACACATGTTAAAACGCAGCCCGTGTGATACCCCACTGTAACCGCCCTTTTACACACACACTACCGCATACACAACGGGGTGATTCTGCTCTGTGAATGTGGTGTATTTTTAAATTCTGTCAAACTTAAATAACTAAAAAAACAAGTATGTATTAATTATTGAGCAGGTATCGTGATTTTATTTGATTATAAATATGTCTTTCAAAGCAGCCTCCTGAAATTTGTCGAGGATGCAAAACGACACCTTGTAGATAATAAAATATTTTGTTCATACAAAAATAAAACATTAAAATATCTTAAGTAGTTTGAAAGTAATATCGTTTTTTTATGCTTTGGGTAGACGATATTTTCTGAATTTATTTCTTAAAGTATTTTACTACAATACTTAAATATTCACAGATAGAATTAATGTGGACGCGTTCTAGTTTAACGTAGTTGCATTATAATAATATGAAGGCGTAATACTAGCAGATTTTAACGTCACTAAAATCATATATCTTTTTGAAAAGTCGCGGGGTCGCGGGAAGGTACTAAAGGGTCACCGAGGCCCCTGGCAACACAGGCAACAGGAAGGAATACGGGAATATGGGAAATCATCAAATAACTTCTCCCGCTCTGGGCGGAGCGGGAGAGTGTGTCAGACTCTTACTAACTAGAACCCACCCGTATTCCTTCCTGTTGCCTGTGTTGCCAGGGGCCTAGGTGACCCTTTAGTACCTTCCCGCGACCCCGGCAGGCATCGGCCCTAGTGGACCCCTACATTTGTGCTGACGACATCTCTTTGAGGCGCGCGTGGAATACTACGCGCCGTCGACCCGGGCCTGGATCCGCCCGGGATTCCCGACGCCCAGGGCGTCTCTGCGGCGGCTAGTGGCGAGAGGGCGCGAAATTTGCCTCTCCCTCAACCGGCCTGCCTCCTCCTTCGTGAGCATTACTGCTTCGCAGAATGAGGTGACGGCTGCCCATGCCCTCTCGCTCCGTACCATGGCCTGAACCAGGGCCGGACGCGAGAGATCTCTGCCGCCGATAGCCTCCACGAGGACACGGCGGTGCTCTGCCCAAGCCGGGCAGACCTCCACCGTATGCTCCACCGTGTCCTCCGGGCGATAAATCATATATCCGCGCCTTAAAGGAACAATATATAAACAATATATTTTGAGAAGCCCTTTTAGAAAACAGTCTAGGTGGTAGATAACCCGTCTTTGACTCAATGCCATTCACATATAGAATTGATGTGTATGCAACTAACAAACATATTTTAACAATTTTTTTTTTACTCATCTTACTTGCATTATATGAAGGCATAATAACAGATTTGAAAGTCTTTAAAATAATTTAAGGAATTTCAACAATGTAAGTGAACAAGATCAGCAAATCCAATCTGCGTTTGAGACCGGTCGGTGTCAATATTCTACGACAATAGTTAAAGTGACAGTGGTGCCAATTCCCTTGTTCACAAACTAAACTAAATTTAAGTTCAGTGCATCTTTTTCTTTCTATTTCATTAAGAAAAGGACAGAAGATAAATGTTAGTTCAGTCCTGTCAAATTAATCAGCGCTTGACGTAAATTGACGTAGTTTTAGTAGGCAAGTTTTTAATCACGTCTAAATTGTATGGAGAGTGACAGGCTCTGATTAATTTGACAGGACTAAACTAAAATTTATCTTCTGTCCTTTTCTTAATGAAATAGAAAGAAAAAGATGCATTGAACTTAAATTTAATTTAGTTTGTGAACAAGGGAATCGGCACCAGTATCGCAAATAATGGAGGCTATTTCAATGATGAATGGATGTCCACCACCAAACTAGGAAACATGAAAAACGTCATATAAATATTACCCATTAGAAGCTCATTAGGTCTGTTGAAAACCGTAAATCGTTTAAAAATGCAAATTTTATAAGTAATGCACTCACTATTACGTGGTCTGCGGTCGTCTGTAGGGAGCATATGATTTGGGTACATCTTGGAATATGAGTTAGGTGTGAGCTTCCACCCATAATAGCATAATCAGCTTATAATGTTCCCACTGCTGATACACAGGCCTCCTCTCCGTGAGAGGGAGTGGTCCATAATCCATCAAAAGTAAGTGGTCAAAATGAATTATCGTTATTTACATAACCAAATTACAAGATGGTTATTAACTTCCACCCATAATAGAATCAGCTTATAATGTTCCCACTGCTGATACACAGGCCTCCTCTCCGTGAGAGGGAGTGGTCCATAATCCACCAAAAGTAAGTGGTCAAAATGAATTATCGTTATTTACATAACCAAATTACAAGATGGTTATTAACTTCCACCCATAAAAGAATCAGCTTATAATGTTCCCACTGCTGATACACAGGCCTCCTCTCCGTGAGAGGGAGTGGTGCATAATCCACCAAAAGTAAGTGGTCAAAATGAATTATCGTTATTTACATAACCAAATTACAAGATGGTTATTAACATTAACTGAATGAAATTGAAACTAAGTTAAACCTAAAACAGGCCAACGAGGCATTGTACTGAGGACGCTGGCGGCATTTGCTCGCTCAATTGCAATGCTGATGCGTTGCGCCAGAAAGCCGCCAGCTTGCCGGTCACCAGTCACCAGTCAACATTAATTATTTCTATTTTCAGAGATGACATATTAGTGTTTTTATAACTGCGTCTCAGTCTATGCTCGCTGGTATATTTGAAGCAATACGCTATCTATCGATCTAAATAATTAAAAAAATGTCCTGCCTTTCCCGAGCAAGATATTCTTCCTGACCGCGCAACCTTCCTCACATTGGTATTCGAAGTCATTTCGTTCTTCGTATCGCTACACAGTTATTGAATGAACAGCGCTTGAATTTAAAATGCATATTTCCTAAGCAAGCTTTATTGAATGTAGGAAAATTAATGTAAATTATGTAAAGTATAAAATATACAACAAACTATTTATACCAGGTAAGAAATTTCAATAAATTGTAATGGCTTATTTTGATTCTGAAATGGCTACATAAGTTGGAATTCCATCCTTTTCGTGGTGGTCCTTTAGGTAAAGAACTTTACTAACATATGCAGTAACTTCCGCCTCGGCAGATCCAGTTTCTCATGAATGAGAATTTTAGTGAGTAGCAGTTCTAAATTCAGATCATGCCGTGACAAGATCATAAATTATAAATTATGTGATTTTATTTCTGTTAGTAGATTTCTACAAACACTTTTACACGTCAATCATATTTTGAACACTAGACGAGGTCGGCATTTCCTATCTGACTACTCTGAAAAGAAAAGCAGAAATAAACTCAGAGGTCACATGTCTGGACTTTAAAAGAGACCTTTTAAAGTCCAGACATGATCTTGGTCAGATCATGTGAATATGTAGATGGGGTCTACAATTGTCTTTTGAGGAAAGACCCACACAGATTGAGTGGACCTGTCCAGTCAGTGCACGTAATTGCCAGTAACCGTGCAGCTGAACTCAGAACTTAAGGGGCTCAACAATTCGACGAAATATACAAAAAAAGGACATTTCGGTAAGCTGCAACTACTTAAACTGATAGAAAAAAACAATGACCCACATGTCTTCACATTCACAATAATTAAAATAATAGAATTTCATACTTTACAAAGTAAATATTCATGTCATCAAATCTAATCAAAATCATTTATTTACCTACACAAAATATGGTAGAGATTTTACATGTCAAACTCAGTGTAAAGCAATTCCATTTAGTGATGGCATGCAAATATTTAGTGGATAAAGTAGGAATGTAAGTTAATTTAACAGTAATATAAAACTATATAGGAATTCATGTTTTTTCACGCAGTTGCTGATACGAATACGTGATAACTGGCCCTATCAGCGCTGCGGTATCAATTTTTAGGGTTCCGTAGTAAAGAAGGAACTCTTATAGTTTCCCCATGTCCGTCTGTCTGTCTGACCCCACTGTAGCTCAGAGATGCTTAGTACTAGAAAGCAGTAATTTGGCATAGGTATACGAGTACATATTAATCACGCCGACAAAGTGCTAAAATAAAATCTTGAAAAAAACATTTTTTTAGCGTTCCCCTTGCACGTAATGTGGGGATGATATTTTTTTTCTCTTCTATCCCATGATGTAGGGTATCGTTGGATAGGCTGTTCAAAAATATTGCGAGTCTGTCAACACTACTTTTCGATTCAAGGATCCGCTTGCGTAATATTAAGCATTAAATTGCTAATTTTTGTTAGAGTCACGTGTCCCCCCCCCTGCCAGCTAAATGGTTGTAAATGGAGATGTGAAAAAAATCATGGCAGTACCTACATATAAAGTTTTTTTTAATTCATACCAACTTCCCAACTCACGGAACCCTTCATTGTGCGTGGTCCGACACGCACTTAGCCGGTTTTTTGCTGTTTGTATTTCCTATGCGTATCCCAAATTTTGGTTTCGAATTACATATTAAAGTTTAATCGAACTAATAATACACACAAGCCAAATAAAATATTTTCACATGGAAAATTTTACCCAACTGTGAGGTTGAGATGGCAATGGGATTGTGAAAAAATTAAGATAAATATTTTAACATAACATAACATCACGCCTTGTTTCCCCGAAGGGTTGGGCAGAGGTATACCAGTAGTACACCCACATTTCGCCAGTTATGTTTAAGTCCCATGTACTAGGGGGCAAGTCTATTGCCATTGACCAGGCACAAATCCAGACTCCGGGCTGCTACTGAGAAATTCCAGAAAGAAACCCTACAACACTTTGCAATTCCCTAATGACCCTAATGTAAACTTATTTTTAAGTTATTGAAATAAACATTTTGATTTTTTTTTTGACTTTGCTCGATCCGGAAATCGATCCCAGGACCTCTGCTAAATAAAAAAAAAAAAAAAAATATTTTAATGTTTCGAAAAACAGGAAGACCATAAGCTCTTCGTCATCTTTGTGTCACTGGCACAACAGTATTACAGATCTAGTTAGCTCCAAAACTTCGCCATTTCCGCGGCGTCGTCGGCGGCAGCGCAGAGGTCACTTTGACTGCATATTTTGAGACACAGAGGGCAGGACCTGAGGTGGCTTAAAAGGTGAGTAAAGTTAAACCAACACACTATAATTTAGAAAAGGTTAGTTTGATGATATTTTAGAACCTATTTAAGTCTAAAATCCTACCCTAACATGACTTGAGAAAGATTAAACTATGTTGGACCATTGTGTGTAAGATTAAACAATTCATCAATCTAGCTTAATATTCGACTACGAGATCTAAAATCCACATGCAAAACCTTCTGAAGACAAACTAACACAAACTTAAGTCTTGATAGACATAGGGTGGCGCAAAAGTAATGACCCCGTAGAAGATGATCTCTTTTTAACCTACTTTCAAAAAAGGAGAGGTTATAATATGTTCGTCTGATTTTTTTTAAATGTATGTTCACGGATTTCTCCGTCAATTATAGACCGATTTTGAAAAAACCTTTTTGTTTGAAAGGGTATGCTCCCGAGTTGGTCTCATTGTCACTAAGTCAGAATCTGATCAGGGGATCCCATGGAAATCGAGGGAAATCATCTAATTTTATAGGCACACCTTTAGAGATTTGGGTATTTTTAGGGTTCCGTACCCAAAGGGTAAAACGGGACCCTATTAGTAAGACTCCGCTGTCCGTCTGTCACCAGGCTGTATCTCATGAACCGTGATAATTAGACGGTTGAAATTTTCACAGATGATGTATTTCTATTGCCTCTATAACAACAAATACTAAAAAAACAGAATAAAATAAGTATTTAATGGCGTACCCATACAACAGACATGTTTTTTTTGCCGTTTTTATAGATGATACGAAACCCTTCGTGCGCGAGTCCGAATCGCACATGGCCGGTTTTTTTTTATAGTTACTCCGTCATCTGCTCTCGGAAAGGTGTGCGTTCCGATTGCTCCGCCAAATTATCCAAACAGAAAAATCTTCGCCAAAACAAAAAAAAAATGTCAAAATCGAAGGGAACAAACCAAAAATTTGTCAAAGTAGAAATAAAGAAGTTATAAGTGTTTTAAGTTGGCCGCGCGAACGTAACGTGGAGAATTGCGCGGCCATGGAGATCTCGCACAACTCCTTGGATTAGAAATCTAATTATTTTTGTCAATTGAAGACTGAATTTGTCAAAAATTGTTGAAAAGAAAAAGCTCTAGATCAATATTTTACGAAATATTCACCTTGGAAGTTATGGCCACGCAATCCTTTACTTGTTGTTTCATTATTGTTGATTATTTCTATAAAACTTAAGACTTCATACAGTAAAACTGTTACAAGAAGAAAGGTCTTAATTTGTCAACACTATCAAAAGCAATAAATACTATTATAGTTTCGTTAAAAAGTCGAAATCAGTTCAAAAAAAGTACGTGGTCATGCGGTCGAAACGTTACTTTGTACGCTGATATCTCATTATCTATAATTGCTAGAATTTCGGTGTGAACATCTATTTATTCTACATATTAACCTCATTAGAATGACATATCATTTTACCCTCAGAACATTTTCAACGCGTGTAATCTCAAAAATGATGTTATCTCATACAATGTTCGAGCAGGGTAACCACAATTTCGATTTGATTTGGGAATACCTCTAACTGGAGACTAGCAATTATATTGGACAACATCTCGCTCAATCTGTTATTTGTAGATCTTTGACAGTCGTTAAGGGTTGTCAGAAACTCGAAAGTCTGACATCCAGTCTTACCAAGGGGTATCGTGTTACCCAGTAACTGGGTTGTGGAGGCCAGATAGGCAGTCGCTCCATGTAAAATACTGGTATTCAGCTGTATCCGGTAAGACTAGAAGCCAACCCCAACATAGTTGGGAAAAGGCCAGGCAGATGATGTTGATGATCTAGCTCAAACTGCAAAATGTATTATTATTAAATAAAAAACTTGTATAAGTATTCCAATAATTAGCTATGTTTATTCATCACAGCTTACAAATGTTCTAACATATGATTTCTTACTCGCACAACTGCTGGCCAGCGGACCACCGGCCGAATGATAGCTACTTCGTTGCCGAGAGCGGCCACAGGTAGCACTACGAGCGCGTTACCTCGCAGTTTAGCAACAATGATATTATTATAAAAAATCGCGTTACAGATTTAAAAAATAAAAAGGTGGAAGGAAGTTGAATATTTAATTATTAAGTTAGATTCCAGTTAGAGGTATTCTCAAATCAAATAGATATGATGGTTACCCTGTCCGCGCGGCCAACTTAAAACACTAAAGGACCTTTTTATTGTCACGCGTGTTTGCGCCCGCATGCAGGCCAGGCACGCATGCTTGTTGCGGGCTGCACGAAGAGCAGATTATTTTCGCTACGCCGCCACAGTCTTGTGCGTGTCGCCAGGAAGAGTACTCGTGTCAAACTCTCTGTATTGATTTTCATATTGATCATACAACGTGCGTGCGGCCCGCTTGACAGTAAAAACAACACTGACTGTCAAGGTTCGCCACACGCACACGGGCGGCACGCATCCGTGCGAGTCACCCGCGATCCACCCGTGTGTCACGACAATAAAAACATGTATGATACGATAGGTTGCGGGCAGCACGAATGCGTGCCTGGCCAGGGGGGTAACCATCGGTTCACCCTTGTTTGATAGAACAACGTTTGATATAATATTACTAAATCGAACAACGTTTAAGAAAATCATCACTTTATAATATCGTTTGACAGAATTTTCAGTTCATCGAATATTTATTTGCTATAACAACATTTGCGCTAATGATCAAAAGGTATAATGTTCATTTGATGTGATGTTCAGATGGTATAACCATGTATTTTATCGAATATTCAATTGGTGTAATGTAATGCAGAAAATAAAACATTGTAAATATTTGCATTTCTTTAATTTTGAAAAAGAAAACACTTAGACTAATCTTAAATTAAATGCGATCGCTTTAAGTAAATCTATTTCTGTGTAAGTTTCAAAATAATGGTTAGGTTAGGTTAGGTTAAAACTGTGACCTACGCACGAGCCGAGCGAGCGAAGCGAGCGGTGCCGCGGCAGCGGCCGGCGATTGCCAGAAACGAATAGATTATATAGAAAAAAATATATAAAAAAAAGAGATTATTTTTAGCAGGCTATTGAGAACGATCGTATCGAATATTCAGTTCATTAAGAACTGAATATTCGATACGATCTTCGACTAAATCATTATTAGTCTAGTGAAACATTAGTTTAAATAAAAACAGTGCATTTGAAAATTCGGCGAAATGAAATTAGTTCAAATGAAATTAGTTCAAATAAATAATTACGCTAAATAAAAATTTACCAATGAATTATTCGGTCAAATGAATAATTCTTCGAAATGACTTTATTGCAACTAAAATTCGATTTAGTAATATTATATCAAACGTTGTTCTATCAAACAAGGGTGAACCGGTAACCATCACCTCTTATAGCAGTATTATTATAATATTACTTCCAGTGGGAAAGTGATGGAGCTATACAGGACTTATAGCTCCATCTCTTTCTCACGCTGAAGTAATATTGAAGTAATACTGCTATAAGAGGTCATGGTTAACCCCCTGCACGCGGGCGCAAGTTTTTCGACTTAACCAGAAAATAATAATTGAAAACATTTTATATCGGTTTTCAAGATGCTCGGATTATCTTACCACTATTTGATACTATTGCACCACTTTGCAAAAATGACTTTCATTATAAATGGAACGTTGAAGTGTGAGCGTCGTTAGAAAAAAAGAAATACTTACGTGAATTAAAAAAAAATACTGACCAAGCGCGTATTGGACCACGCACAATCAATGGTTCCGTAATTGGAATGAATTTATTCCAAGAAAAAACTTTATACATTCCAACTGCAACTGAAAATTGGGCGACTATTACTCGTTCACTTTTAAAGCCTACTAAAAGCTATGATATCTTTTATTTTAATTTCGTTATATCTACCTCTGCCATGACTTCACTTGACTCTAACAAAAGTTAGCACTTTAAAGCTTTATAATAATGTCCTATATTGGTGGGAAATCATCAAAAAACTTGTCCCGCTCTGAGCGGAGCGGGAGGGTGTGTCAGACTCTTACTGACTAAAACCCACCCGTATTCCATCCGTTGCCTGTGTTGCGGGGGCCTCGGTGACCCTGTTGTACCTTCCCGCGAGTCGTGTTATGGTGCGAGGTGTCGCGTAGCCGACCGCGGAAGCCGATACAGCACAGCTTTCAGTCAAAACTCTTCCTTGAGGAAGGTCACCAAATGATGAGTAGGAACACACATCACGAACGACTTGAAATTGGTGTTATGGCGCGCCTCCAACTTCTCCACCCTCAAGGAAAAATAATTAATAAAAAATATTTCGCAAACCGATCCCTGAATCGAAAAATGGTTAAAACTGACCAAAAAAGCATTTTTACATTTAAAATAAAATATAATTGCCATTGAAAGTCAACTTTTACGCCACCCTATAGTAACTTCAACAACAAAATGATGGAACTGTAGAAAATCTCAGCACTTTGGAGACAATAGGAATATAACACTATAGTGGAATTTAAACCTATTGTACAAGGGTTAACAGCTGCCGTAAATTAGGAGGCCTATTCAGCTAAATCTGGAGGCTTAAGAACTCGCTTTGTGCTGAAAATGTATATAGTTGGTAGGACTAGTTTTTGTGTCCGGGACTTGTCTAAAATGTTGGTTACATAGAAAAACAATTTACAAAAAAAAAACACTACTATAGAAAGAAAAATGTTTTATTTGGGTAACGCACAAGAAATACAAAAAATAAAAAAATAGCATTTAAAACTAACAAGATTTAAGTATTAGTTCGAATAAACAAAAAAAAGAAAATCAATAAAAACGACTTGTGCGACGCCAAACAGGCTAATCTCAGCATAATGCTGCGATATTTAAAAAAAAAATACCACAGCGCAGGTACTAAACCTACTCAATCCAAATGTATGGGACGGATGATTATTTTTCCGCAATTATGATGTTGATCCCATGGAGAAAACTGTTCAATTTGATAGTCTGTGTCACACACCTAAATATGACCACACCTTTCTGATATTGGTGCCGATTCCCTTGTTTACAAACTAAACTAAATTTAAGTTCAGTGCATCTTTTTCTTTCTATTTCACACAAGACAAATTTTAGTTTAGTCCTGTCAAATTAATCGGCGCTTGACGTAAATTGACGTAATTTTAGTAGGCAAGTTTTTAATCACGTCTAAACTTGTATGGAGTAGTGACAGGCGCTGATTAATTTGACAGGACTTACCTAAAATGTATCTTCTGTCCTTTTCTTAATGAAATAGAAAGAAAAAGATGCACTGAACTTAAATTTAGTTTAGTTTGTGAATAAGGGAATCGGCACCATTACATAATTAATTTAATCTGTCATTGCTTCATTTTTAATTATTTTTGCCTATTGTGATAATTTTATTCTAGATGCATCGTCTTCACTTATAATTAGATAATTAATATACGAGTACCATCCTACTAATATTATAAATGCAAAAGTTTGTAAGAATGGATGGATGGATGTTTGTTACTCTTTCACGCAAAAAGTACAGAACGGATTTGGATGAAATTTGGCACACATATAGTTTATAACCAGGAATAATACATAGGATACTTTTTATCCCGATATACCCACGGGGTCAAAACTTATGCGGGTAAAACCGCGGGGCGCATCTAGTACAAAACATTGTCATCATCTGCCTAGCCTTTTCCCAACTACGTTGGGGTCTGCTTCCAGTCTTACCAGATACTGAATACCAGTATTTTACATGGAGTGACTGCTCTAACCTCCACAACCCAGTTACTGGGTAACACGATACCCCTTGGTAAGACTAGTTGTCAGACTTTCGAGCTTCTGACGACCCGTAACGACTGTCAAAGATTTACAAATGGCAGCCGGGACCAACGGCTTAACGTGCTTTCCGAGGCACGAGGCATACCAATACCCCTCGGTATTGGTATGTAAAGATGGTCACCCATCCACGGACCAACCGCGGCAAGCGTAGCTTTACCTGATCGATCGACCCGTGCGGCTGTTATTACGTAGCCACAAGCCCCTCAACCATACAAAATAATGTAAAACATTTTAAAAGAGTAACTAGATTCAATTCAATATTTTTTTTTTGTAAATTTTGACGTTCGAAAGTGCCTTTTCTGTGCCTATTTGAAATAAATAATTTGACTTTGACTTTGATACTGTATAGGCACATTAGATTAAACATGGATTTCTTGTCCTACCTTGACCTATCAGGTGTCCTATGTAACTACCTCACTTAACAAAAACATACAGACATGTTCTATTTATTATATCGATACCACATATGGGTACTTCCTACTTACAACACATCCATTTTGTAAATTTCCTTTATAACAAAAACTCCTCTGTATATACTTAGAGAGACATATAACTGGCATTGTTTAGTAGGAATAAATTAGAAATAACTTGTGTACCTACGTACAAATTTAGGTTCAAATTCTCTCACAATATATTTTGAGAAGCCCTTTTAGAAAACAATCTAGTTGGTAGATAATCCGTCTTTGGAGCCAATTGCTAAAAGCACTAATGTATTATTCTGAATAATAGAAAATAATAATTTTAATTTCAGACACAGTCCATAGGGTTAAAAGCAATTTTACTTTAGAATTAAAATTAAAATTCAGCCTGGAGTTAGCTGCATCCCACCGATCTACTATCACATTGAGAATACGGTTGGTGCTGTCGCGAACACGCGTCATCAGAGAAGCACATCTTTTTTCTAATAATCAAAATCACATAATCACGCATAATCAGCCTATAATGTTCCCACTGCTGGGACACAGGCCTCCTCTCTGTGAGAGGGAGTGGGCCGTAATCCACCAAGCGGGCCCAGTGCGTGTTGGTAGATGTCCCATGTCTTCGAATTTTTGGTTCTAGGACATGCCGGTTTCCTCACGATGTTTTCCTTAACCGTTTTGAGAGCAGTGGTGATGAAATAATGTACATAAAGTGAAGCACCTGTCTGGGTTTGAACCTACGATCTTCATCTCGTAAGTCGCGGCCGTTACCACTGGGCCACCACTGCTTTCAAAATCAAATGCCATTTATTCAAACTAGGCTGAGAATCAGCACTTTTCGAACGTCAAAATTACATAAGACAGTCCCCCAAAAACGACCGCCCTTCGCAACATCCTAATGCTTCAGCTGGGAAGAAGAAGTGGCGCAACAAACTCCCCAGCAGCTCCAACACCTGTCTGTTTAGATAGAAAAACTTGATTCTATACAAATCGTTTGCAAAGTAATTAACATTACAAAATACAACACATTTAATTAAATTACTTGCCATATGTTAGTTAGCACACGCCAATATACCAACAAAACAATGAAAACTGTACTCAAACAGAAATAAAAATTACAACATAAAATCGTAAACAGTTCTGTTAATCTGTTTCTTGTCTGTTGTTCTGTTGTTCTGTTTGTTGTCGTAATCGAAGTTCTGTTTACGTTGGCGAAAAAACCATCAATATTATAATTGATCCTCTACACCTGGAAAATATAGGTACTTGGGTAAGTCGCCATGAAATGAAATGAAATGAAATTGTTTATTCTGTAAATAGGATATGAGAATCACTTTTACACGTCATATTAAAAAATAAGCTAGATGGAGCCGACATTTCCTATCTGACTACCCCTGAGAAGAAATGGCGAAACAAACTCAAGGGTCAAAGTCTCTTTTAAAGTCCAGACATAATCTTGGTCAGATCATGTGAGGACCATGTAGATCCATGTCTGAAATGGTCTTTTTAGGAAAGAACCACACAAATTTGAGTGGACCTGTCCAGTCATTGCAAGCATTTGTCAGTAATCGTGTAGCTCAACTAAAAACTTAAGGAGCTCAACGGCTCGACGAAAAATACCAAGGAAAGGACAATTGGGTTGGCCGCATAAAGAACTCAAAATGCCAGACCATCATTAAAACTAAGAGAAAAAAAAAACAACAAGAAATAAATAAAAATGACCCACATAGTGCTCACATTCACAATAATTAATGTAATATAATACTTTAAAGGTACATAAATATTCACTTAATTTTGCTTATAATATTCATCAATGTCAATATGTACGAGTATATATAGTTGTATATAATGAGTCAAGTTTTATGGTTTTAGCACAAGGCTTATCAGAGCGAGCAGCTCAATCCCAAGCTTTTTATTCTTCTAAATAATCTGAAATTTTATAGTACCCTTTTTTACAAAGTTTGGTTTTAATACAGCTTTTAAATCGTTTAATGGGTAATTTTCGAATAGCAATAGGAAGTTTGTTGTAAAAGCGTATACATTGACCCATGAACGAGTTGCCTACTCTGTGGAGGCGAGTGTGAAGTACAGCAAGATTATGTTTATTTCTGGTATTTAAACTGTGGATATCGGACATTTTCTGCCATGTCGAAGTAGAGTAACAGAACTGAAGTTCTGTTACTCTACTTCGATGGAATACCCAATGTATTTTCGATGGATGGTATTTTGGTTGTAGGTTTTCAAACCTAAAATAGAAACAAAACCACCTTTTGGATGGGACAACTTAAAATCAATTCTACTTCTACTGTAAATTGTCAACTACAGAAATACCTTTAAATGGTCTAATTGCAATAAACGATTTCACTTTGACTTTGGCTTAGAGCAAAATATCGTCTAATCGCCTTCCATTTACAAATTACACTTGATCAAATAAATATAATATGCTAGAGGGTTAAAATTTCCGACACTCAAAGTTTTGAGTGTGCCAGAGTTTTTAAACCTTGTTACTCAATGCTTGTTCAGACTTCCACGTGTACGTAGTTAGGGCCAAGGCCAGTACAAAAATAGAATACCATAATACCTACATAAGTATACCTGATTTTTCGGTACGCATAGTCGACTTCGTAATTGCTTCACATACTGTAAATTACGAAGTCGACTTGATCTCACGAAGCGACGCGCGCTTTACTTGTGGTAGCTAAAGTGTACATACACACTGTGAATGTGTGCGTGAAGACGAGTACGAGTAGCGTCAGCACAAAACACACACACGCACCCACAAACACACATTTCCGACTTCGCCATTGTCTCGGAGGGTGCCGAGAGTTCCTGCGCTTACACACACATTCACAGTGTGTTAAAAAAAAAGGGTGGTCTAATATCTATATCTCACGAGACGACTCTCGTGAGATATAAATATTAGACCAAACTTTTTTTTTTTGGGTGGGAAATTATCAAATAACTTCTCCCGCTCTGAGCGGAGCGGGAGGTTGTGTCAGACTCTTACTAACTAAAACCCACCCGTGTTCGTTCCGTTGCCTGTGTTGCCAGGGTCCTCGGTAGCCCATTCGAACTTTCTCGCGACCCCGGCATACATCGGCCCTAGCGGCCCCTAGACTTGTATTGATGACATCTCTTTAAGGCGCGCGTGGAACACAACGCGCCGACGACGTTCCAGGCCTGGTCCTTACCGGACCGTCCGCAAGCCTGCGCCTATGGTGGTCGGAAATCCTCCCGGGATTCCCAGCGCCCAGGGCGTCTCCTGTGGCAGCTATGGGCGAGAGGGCGCGAAATTTGCCTTTCCCTCAACCGTCCCGCCTCCTCCTTCGCGAGCATTACTGTTTCGCAGAAACTATACCACTCTAAGGTTGGATGTAACCTGCACGAAATAGAGAACCTTCATAAGCTACCAAAGATTTTTCTTTTTTCTCTCTTTCTTTTGCTAAAAACGCTTCATTTTGTTGAGCATTAGATACTAACTCTGCCGTCGTAATTTAAAAAGGCACATCTAACATTTTGTAAATTTTAAGGAAATTGAGTTTAAAATATTTTGCTGTTTTTCGGCAAAAAAATATACAAATGGTTGTCTTATAAAAAATGTGTTAATGGAAGTAGTTATATTAACATGATGCCTACAAAACTATTTAATACTAATAATTTATTTATTTGGCTATTAATAAATAAACTACATTTCCTCTTTCTACTTAGTAAAATAAATTATGTAAAAATATGATTGTTAAGTATAAAAGGCGTAAAAACCCAAATGTGACCTTTCTTCCTAGTATTTAGTGTTAAAATAAAAAAAATATTACAACGAAAAAGCACATTTGACCCGTTGTGCCTTTTAATAATTAAGAAAATACTTCAAAAGTTGTAATGACTTAGTTTTACTTTACCTATAAACTCAATTCTTAAATAATTGTTCAGGTTAAATAAAAATAATTAAGTGAAAACCTTTACCTTTCAAAAATAATAATTATTCCTTATCAATGAGATGGCACCTTTTACATTTGAGTATCACAATGAGATCAATAGTATTATATAATTAAATCTTTTAACAAAATCAGTCATTAGTAACAAAAAATCTATTATACTTAATAATCAGATTATAAATCAGTCTTGCTTAATTTGACTTTGGTTAGTCATCATGAATTTGAGTGAGATCAGCAGAACCATCGTTTACAGGTAAAGATTCCTAAAAAACCCTTCTTTTAGTGGGCATGAGTGGGCCAAACTTGGTGAGTATTGCAGAATTTCTTTCTGATGCAATACCTCTTGGTACAAGCTTTTGGCGTGGTGATGGAATTCCAGTTTTAATATTTTTCAGTTTCAGAAAATCTAATTCAAAGTGTTCTTCTGAACTGTGACTATTTTTGTACATAAGAGATTTAAATCCCCTGCGGAAGGTTGCTTCAGAAATGGTATTCATATAAACTCGAGGAGTTGACTTTTGCAATTTGTATACTGAGGAACAGTCTTCAAGTTCGTAAAAATCTTGAACATTCATTTTCTTTACAATGGTGCAGGAGCTGGTATCGGATACAGCTTTGCAGAAGTCCTCAAAGTCATATGCACGTTTTTCCTTTTTTAGTGATTGTTCAACTCTGTGGTGGAACTAATCTGCAGCCATGAACGTGTGGCCCACTTCCAAATAGCGCAGTGTAATAATACTTCCAAACCTGACGTCAGAAAAATTGACTAAATATACTAAATAAGAATATAGCGCCCAATTTATGTTTTGCGCCGCACAGTTATCAAACCATAAAATCACGTGCTTCAAATCTCGGTTTTCCTCGAAAAATGTCTACCTTTTTTCTACCTGAAGTAGCTTCATTCCATAAACCTCCTAAGGTTTGACCAGTTTCATGTATTTTTTTGTCTCCTACAGGAACATAACTCTGATTGAAAATAATAAGCCGCGGGCAGAACATAACAGTTTTAAACTCTTGAAGCGTGGTCTCGCTTTTACACATAAGGCACAACTGACACGACTCGCTTTGGGGCCGACTCCCCTCAGTTCACCTCTTTTCAAAAATACTAGTTAAGAAAGGCACATCTAACTAGTTGTGTCTTTTCTTTTAAACTCATTAACTCAGCGTATTGTGGATGAAAATTAAAAAGAATAGGCACATTTGGCTCATATGACTTTTATTTTTAATATGGACCAGATGGGCCTTTTTATTTAACAAAATATTAAAAAAATAAATAAAACAAAAGCCACATCTGAACATCTGTGACCTTTCAACGTAATAAAAGTCAAATGAGTCCTTTTTCCGTATCTTAATGTGAAAAATGGTGTAATTATGCCCTTTTAGTTTAAGGTATCTTTGAAGATCTTGCTCATAAAAATGTATAAAAAAAACTGACAGATGCGCCTTTTTATTCTGATTCCGAATATGTATATAACAAAATTTCGGAAAAATGTTAGTTGTGCCCTTTTTCGTTAAGACGGCAGAACTATGCGTTGGAAGACATTTTCATAACAAGTCATAAGTTGATAATTACTAAATAAGTAGACAAAAAGAGAAAAGCTTTTCTTTTCTGTTTTTCGGTATTTAAAGCTTCCCACAGCGTTAACTTATATTATAGTTAAGTGTATTAACAAGTTAACAAAAGGAATTTTTAATAGCGGATTTTAGTGGAAATGCCGAAAGGAGACGCTCTCTATCGTTGTACTCAAACTCAAACTCAAAGGATTTCATTCAATTAAACAATTTACGGGCACTTCTGAATTGTGAATGAGTGGGTCAGTAAAGGCTTGTGCAGACTAGGACGATATCGCGAGCGCGACAGGCATATTGCTGCCATTGGCTTCTAAGATACAGGTACTTAAACCTAGTTTAGAAGTCAGGGTTTTTCGCTCTGGAACACTAGCTTAAGCCATTTTTTTTCTTAGATCTAAGTAATGTAAATGCATTTTTGGAGAAATAAATAAATAATTGTCATTTGGGGGGATTGCCATAATCGCCACGCTTGTCAGGCGGGCGCTGTATGGTGTTAAAATGCATAGTGAACGCTGCTGCCCATTCTCTAGTAATTTCCTTAGTCGCCTTTTACGACACCCACGGGAAGAAATGAACCGAGGTCCGATGGATGGAGGTGGACCGATGACCTTGTGAAGGCCGCAGGAATGCGCTGGATGCGGGAAGCACAAAACCGGTCGAAGTGGCGGTGCTTGGGCTTCGGTTTAGGCCTAAGTCCAGCAGTGGACGTCTTTCGGCTGAAATGATGATGATGATGATGATGAAATAAATAATTTATGTATTTATATTTATTTATGCCTGTCGCGCCCGCGATATCGCCCCCAGAAACCTTTAGATATGAGAAGCTACTTCCCCATTCCAAACTGTAGTAGGTACCTATGGAGAAGAATGGGTAAGAAACTCTATGGACGCTCTTTTAAATGATTTTTTACAAAATATTACTTACTAATTACATCATTAATGTTGAATTTATAATAATTATATATGCTTGTGCTCGCGACTTCATTCGCGTATTGTTTTGCCCCGATCCACCGCGTCGCATCGCATCGCCTGCCCGAGCTCCTACTTCGTTTTCGCTTGGCGTTCTTTCTGATCTTTTTTTTTTATTTATTTTATTGCATTCCACATGTAGGTATTCTTAAGTGGTAAACTTATAATTAGATCATATGGACCCTGTCGGGCACAGCAAAATAAGTGAGTTAGGGGAGAGGAAGCATTTGTTAATAATAACATTACTTAGCAAACTACAGTTTTGAGCCGTTTGGGGTCGAAACGCACAGGTCATAGGGCCCGAGAGCGCGTTTCCTTTTTAAGGAAATTTCTCGCCGATTGATCGACACTTCACGTGACCTCGTGCTGGCTCGTTCTTCGGCCAAAGAATTAGCATTCCCATTCAACTTGGCAATGCTGCCACGTTGGGCACGTTGCACGGTGGGCTGGGCACGTGTCCTTATGACAGCGATTCGGACGAATACTTTGACACCGAAGTGTCCTTTTGTTTTTTTTGTATTCATTTGTATATTTAGTTAGTAATTTAATTTAGTACCTACCTAGTGTAAATAGTTAGTAGCATTAATACTATGTAATAATGATGTAGGTATTTTTTGAGATAAGATAATAGCTTTAATATATAATATAAACAGATATCTATTGGGAGATGTAATAATCCTATCCTACTAATATTATAAATGTGAAAGTTTGTAAGAATGGATGGATGTATGTTTGTTACTCTTTCACGCAAAAAGTACTGAACGGATTTGGATGAAATTTGGCACACAGATAGTTTATAACCAGGAATAACACATAGGATACTTTTTATCCCGATATACTCACGGGGTCAAAACTTATGCGGGTGGAACCGCGGGGCGCATCTAGTAATCAATAAAACAAATAAAATTTGAAGTCTCACGTACTTAATTAATGGCTTGATAAGTCTATCACTTAGATATTCATTTATCGAGTAGTAGCTTTTACAAATCGTCTAAGGTTTTTTTTAAAAAATATGTTAGAAGAGAAAACTCTCTTCTTTTTTTATTGGTGCGGGTAGTTTAATATATAACTTACTGGAAATTTATAGCATTTTTAATCGAGAACTTGGTAAGTTTAGCCTTGATTAGTGTCCGAGTAGATAGCGTGTCTGAATGTCTTCACGTTTTGAAACAATTCTTATATACAGGGAAGGTTAAATGTTATTTTTTTGGAAGAAAGGCTTGCAACCATCTGTTTGCTCAATGTTTACCAGGATTCTAACCAATTTCTTTTGCAGGGTGAAGTGTTTGTGCACCTGTGCTGTTTCCCCAAAGGGTGACACCATAGTTAAGCCATGCATAGGCATAAGCATAACAGGTGGAGAGAGCTATTTGTAAATTGGTGGTCCTTTTTATTCCACGAAGGGTGTAGGAGAATTTAGAAATTTTTGAATGCGTTTTCTGTATATGTTATTTCCAGTTTATGTGTGTCTATAACTAGTTTGAGTATGGTAAATTCGTTAACGGTTTCCAATTCTGAGTCGTTGAAAATAAAATCTAAAGTTAAAGGTGTTTTTGGTAAGGGTGGAAAGTTTTTAATTCAGTTTTGGAGTAGTTTATCTCAAGATTATGTTCGTTCATTCAGTAGCATGTTCTAGTAAATATGGAATTGAGAGTTTCTTCTATATTTAAACTGTTTTGGCATGAGACTAATATAGATGTATCGTCCGCGAATAAGACACATGACCATTCAGTGGTCTTTGGTAGGTCATTAATATAAAGTAAAAATAAGAGGCATCCTATGATGCTTCCTTAAAGAATTGAGGCGTTAATTGCTTTACTACATGATCGGACTTTTACGATTTCTTTATTGTTTTGGTTAAAGTATTATATTTCAACTAATTGTTCCCTGTTCTTTAGATAAGATGTTAGCCATTTGTAAGCCTTTCCGCGTGTACATATTCCGTATAATTTTTAAACAAAATCTTGAATTGTACCTACTTTGTTGTAGGCTTTGGTCATGTCTAGTAATATTCCTATTGCGATTTTTTTGTTATTAACCATATTAAGGGTTTCCTGGATATACTTAAAGACTGCTAAGGTGGTGGAACGGATTTTTCGAAAGCCGTTTTGGCATTCATCAAATATATTATTGTATTTTATTCAATACAGAGGTGCTCCCCGGTTTGCTACTAGATGAGTTGGCACTGTTTTCTCCAATGGATGCAAATAAATAATTTAAAATTGTTGGCTACTTGTTTTGGTTCGGATATAAGGTCGTTATCTATTTGCAAATTAATATTATTACGCTCCTTTTTATGTTTTTTGATTGTTCTCTCATTTATGATACTCCACATGGTTTTAACCTTATTGTTAGATTTTTTAATTTCATCTATGTATTGTATCTTTTTTGATGCAGTAACTAGATTTCTTAATATTTTTTTCATAGTTTTTATAATAATTTATAATGTATACTAATATGTATGTAATGTATTTAAATACTAATGTATACTAGTATATAATGGTTAAGAATATTTGTTATTGTATTATGAAATGCTTTACAATTATAATTTAAATTTTGGTTTTTAGGTAGGATTTTGTTCCAATCGTGTTCATTTAATTTGGGCTTAAACTTTAAACTTTCGTGTTGTTAAATAATCTTTTTTTAACATACCTAGTTTGTTTGTTATATAATTGCTATGGTCTGAAAAATGTAGTTCCTCTATTGTTGTATACATTTTATTTGTGTTAGTGTTTGTAAATATTAAATATTAACTGGGTTGTGGAGGTCAGATAGGCAGTCGCTCCATGTAAAATACTGGTATTCAGCTGTATGTATCGGTAAGACTCGAAGCCGACCCCAACATAGTTGATAAAAGGCTAGGCAGATGATGTTTGTAAATATTAAGTCTAAACATGTAGATGTAGTTTGTGTCATTTGTGTGGGTGTTTTTATGTGTTGTGTATGTTTCTATTCTAGCATTAAGATCTAGTAATTGGCTAGTTTTTACATTTCTCTCTAAGATATCTATATTCAAGTCTAAACCCATAATTATATTACATTTAAAATACTAATTATTTATATAATTTACGATACATATTAACTGGCTGATAAATATTTCTTCTATTCCAATACATTGGTACTAAGAATATGTTTTCATTTGGGTATCTCATTGCACATACTTCATAAATATATCCTGTGTATTCGATATATTATTTCGCTCTTTGAAGTCGAGATGATCTTGCAGAAGGATGCAGACGCTGCCTCCCCCTCGCGTGCTGCAGCAGTATGAAGCTGCTATTTTAAATCCACTAAATTGTAACAAACTTCATTTTTCTCTCGACAACCATGACTCTAATATACTTACATATTATGATTGCATATAAATGAGTGTTTTTTTTTTTTGGATGGGAAATCATCAAAAATAACTTCTCCCGCTCTGGGCGGAGCGGGAGAAGTTATTTGTACTCTAGGTACTGTAGAATAGAAATCACTTGTCTACATTTCTCGGTAGAAAACTGTCAACTGTCTACACGGGAACGTTATTTTTGTCAACTGTTCCGTCGACAAAACGGTTCTCGTGCTAAGCCTGCTGATTCCCTTCACGATGTTTCTCCTTGACCGGTCTCAGTATCATATTTTTTTTATTTTGTGTGGGAAATTATCAAATAACTTCTCCCGCTCTGGGCGGAGCGCGAGGGTGTGTTAGACTCTTACTGACTAAAACCCACCCGTATTCCTTCCTGTTGCCTGTGTTGCCAGGGGCCTAGGTGACCCGTTAGTACCTTCCTGCGACCCGGCAGGCATAGGCCCTAGTGGACCCCTACATATGTATGTGCTGACGACATCTCTTTGAGGCGCGCGTGGAATACAACCCGGCATCGACCTGGGCCTGGTCCTTACCGGACGGTGAGCTACCCATTGCTCACCGTCCGCAAGCCCGCGCCTACGGTGGCCGGAAATCCGCCCGGGATTCCCGACGCCCTGGGCGTCTCCTGCGACGGCTAGGGGCAAGAGGGCGCGAAATTTGCCTTTCCCTCAACCGTCCCGCCTCCTCCTTCGCGAGCATTACTGCTTCGCAGAAGGAGGTGACGGCTGCCCATCCCCTCTCGCTCCGTACCATGGCCTGAACCAGGGCCGGACGCGAGAGATCTCTGCCGCCGATCGCCTCCACGAGGACACGGCGGTGCTCTGCCCATATGCTCCACCAACCTTAAGGGTTGTCTAAGATTAAGGTTTCAAGTATGTGTTGTTTGTTAAAGAGACTTTGAATATTTTGAAACAGAATTTTAAATATAATCTGTCATTTTGTCTTTCGTTTCTAACGATCTTTGTCTAGGTCCTTTTTTATGTAGAAGGATTTCTACGGTGGGCTGTCAAAAAAGGAGAAACGAAATGTCACTTTGTATAGAAAGAGCCGTGTCTATTCTTCAAAGAAATAGACAGCGTAATGCTAAGCCTGCTGAGCAGATCGTATCGCCTAATAAACTCAGATTCTCCAAAGTGGTTGTATCATTGTTACATTATTTTCATCGTTAGGTGTGGTTGTTCATTGGCTTAGGATGGATGTCTGTGGTGTTGTGTTACCCGTTTTAGGCATTTTACATCTTGATTTCCATATTTTTTTATTCTTTGGAGTCATTGTCTTATTAAAATGGTTTATGGAGATTTCGCATCATCACTTTCGTACCTTTTTTAGGGCTTAATCCATCGAAAATCTTTTGATTGTAAACAAAAGAAATGGGTTCTGCAATTTGTACAGCTGATGAGTTTGTTTACAGTTTGAACTATGTTCGTTGATTCCTGTGGCACTAAATATGGATTTTCTTTGTACTCTTCGTGTATTTCTTGCGTACTTTAACTGTAATCACTGAGGTTTACAGTTTGCTCTAACTGAAACTACTTTTACTTATACTTTTATCACTGGAACTATTTTTAAATTACCTCTATACATGGAACAGATGTTTGCTTACGCACAGTAGCGCCCTCTCTCCATTTTTCGGTTTGCTCGATCCTACGGGTTGTAGCGTGATGTTCAATAGCCTTCAAAAATTGGGCTATCAAATGCAAAAAGATTTTTCAAATCAGGCTACATACAAACATCTTCTTTATAATATCAGTCTAGATAACGATGACGTAAGAAAGACATGCACACGTAACTACGATCTTATAAATTGGTGAACTCCTTGGTTTTTTGAAACCAGGCCTTTTATGTTTTTGGGTGGGAAATTATCAAATAACTTCTCCCGCTCTAGGTGGAGCGAGAGGGTGTGTCAGACTCTTACTAACTAAAACCCACCCGTGTTCCTTTCGTTGCCGGTTTTGCCAGGGGCCTCGCCGGTAACCTTTTCGGACTCTCCCGCGAGCCCGGCAGGCATCGGCCCTAGTGGACCCCTATATTTGGCTGACATCTCTTTGAGGCGCACGTGGAACACAACGCGCCGTCGACCCGGGTCTGAGTCATTATCGGACGGCGACCTACCCATTGCTCACCGTCGTCCGCAAGCCCGCGCCTACGGTGGCCGGAAACCTCAGCCTTTTTTTGTTTTTGATCGAAATTCATCAAATCGATGGCTCCTAAGTATACTGATTCAACTATACTTCTAATAACTTTACAGGAAGGCGATAAGAAGATCGAATGGTTATATTTAAATTGTTAATACAACCAAGAAAAAATAACTAATCATAGTGAATTAAATATAATAAAGCCTTTCATCTGTACATATAAGATTATTCAGACTATAGCGCCGTACTTAGCATTATTATTTCATTTGTGTGTTGATCAAGGAGGACCTTCCCGGATCTAATGAAATATAGTAAGGTAATACCACTTTTCAAATACGGGGATAGTAGAGACACCAATAATTATAGACCCGTATCCGTATTGCCGGTTTTCAGCAAGGTGTTTGAAAAGGTAATGCTTAATCAAATGCTCAATCATTTTAACACCAATAAAATCTTACACGATCAACAGTATGGCTTCACCAAGGGACGTTGTACGACTGACGCCGGTGTCACCTTATTAAAACACATATTTACGGCGTAGGAAGAGGCCTAAGACGCAATAGGAATATTTTGTGACCTCTCCAAGGCATTTGATTGCGTCGACCACGAAACATTACTCTTGAAACTTAAGCATTACGGACTTGGAGACCTTGCGCTCAGTTTAGTAATATCTTATTTATATGATAGACAGCAGCAAGTTTAAATAAATGGTGTCAATTCACTCGGCTTAAAAGTAGAAATGGGTGTACCACAAGGCTCGATATTGGGTCCTTTCCTCTTTTTAGTATATATTAATGATCTACCCCACTTGTTAAAAACCCAACCACAAATGGTGTTATTTGCTGACGATACTTCCTTAATTTTTAAAATTAATAGACGTGCATCAAATTTTGACGACGTAAATAACGCCCTATTGCAGGTCCAAAATTGGTTCACTGCTAATAATTTAGTATTAAATGGGAAAAAAACTAAGTGCATAAGATTTTCTTTACCAAATGTCAAACGTAGTATTTGTGAGATAGTATTGAATCAAGAGAAATAAGAATTCGTCGATAAAACTGTTTTCCTGGGGGTAACGCTCGACTCAAGGCTTCAATGGGGGCCTCATTTAACTTCCCTTGCAGGACGGCTAAGTTCAGCAGCATATGCTGTGAGAAAAATCCGTCAATTTACTGATGTAGATACCGCACGGCTAGTATATTTTAGTTACTTTCATAGTATTATGTCGTACGGTATTTTACTATGGGGACGGGCTGCAGACATCGAGTCTATTTTTATTCTGCAGAAAAGAGCCATTAGATCTATATATGGCCTCCGCAGGTGCGACTCTCTAAGGGAACTGTTTAAAGAAATTAACATCATGACGGTACCTTGTCAATATATCTATGAAAATATCATGTACGTAAGGAAAAATCTACATCTTTTTAGTAAAAGAGGTGAAAGACACAATTATATCACTAGAAATAGGGACCAATTAGTTCAACCAGGTTTCAGGCTGGCTAAAGTAGACTCATCTTGCATGGGGTACTGTTTAAAATGTTACAATAAAATACCTCCCCACATACTTCAACTGAATGAAACAATATTTAAATCTAGTATAAATCGCACACTATGCAGCCAAGCATATTATAAGTTGGGGGATTACATTGCTGATAAAAATGCTTGGCTCAACGCTGGTCCTGCTCTACAAGGGCGCAAAAACTAATTGATCAGGTATTGAAAACAGTGTTGGAGCTGCTGAAGATTTTAAAAACTCTCTTTGCATTGTATACATTCAATCTCTTAGTATTGTATAGCTGCACATTGTTATGTGAGTACTATGTACTATAAAGTTGCCATTTACTGGATACGGCTTTCATTGACTGTGTGCCCTGGCGGCTGGGAGTATGTCGTGCTCACTCTAATGTCTCGCTGATGGTGGCGCCTGTGTTGGATCATTTAGCTCCCTTCAAAATGGTTGAGCTGAATGGTGCTGATCCACGCGTCATGTTCGTGAACGGGCGCCGTCAGTAAAGACTGGTCATCTCTTAGCTGCCACGGCTTATTTTAATTTTAATTTTTGAATTGCTTTTTTTTGTTGTTGTAATTTTTTTATTACGGACGCTTTTGCATCGTTCTCACATGTATAATTTCAAAGTGAATGATGTAAACACTATTTTGTAACCATAATACGTTGATTTAAAAGAGTGTCCGTGGAATTTCTTGCCCGTTCTTCTCCATAGGTACCTACTACGCTTTGGAATGGGCAACTAGCTTCATCTTTCTGACTGACTGACCGAACCCTTGACAATTCAAAAGTGCCTGTAATTGGTTTATTTGAAATAAATGCTTTGAGTTTGAGTTTGAGTTTGATTTCATATTATTTTATTAATTTATGAGATAATGTACATATACTAGTATACGGCGATTATTTGTTTATTAAAAATGGATCAACTACCACTTACCTTTTTTTTACGCATTATTGAATCTACGTTTTGGGGAAAAATTACTTAACAAGTGTGGCAAAAAATATTTTTATTTACTTATTGGATTTTTTATATATTTTACTGTCTGTCATGGATTTATATTTTGTTAAAATATAATAAGTTGACTCACTATACATGGACATAATTTTAAAAGTGAACCATACTTAAATTGAGTCAAGTGTGGTACAATATAGTTAAAACAATCAAAAACGCCTTTAATGTTTAATCATTTAATCAAAGAGATCTCAAAATGGTTATTGGTAACATTAACACCACTTTAGGATATCTATTATTTACAAAAATCAACAATACTACCAATAAAAACAAACGCTTAAGTTGGTCTAGTCATAGGTAATAAAAATACAGAATATTGATTGTATCAATTGCACGTTTCTGTAAAATAGGATAATTATTTATTAATTGTTTGAAATCACAATAATTTAAGAGCAATACAAAACAAACAAACAAAAGTAATCTTTCTTAATTTTTTTAAAGAAAATCACAATTTTTAATATCCATATACCTACTTAGTATTTATTGCTGAGAATAAAATCAGTCTCAAAAATTAACTTATGAGGTAAGTAAAGTCGTCGCAATCTAAGAAGTCGGATTTGACAGCTATAAAAATACTTTGTGTAGTGAGGGGAAAAAAAACATCGGAAGCTTTAAAAACCGATTCTTGAGACATCGATTTAAAATAATTAGTTTGTAATCGACAGTTTTATTACACACACGAGTTTTTAATATTTAACAGTTATTACATAAATTCCAACGAAGTTTAAATTTGGGCGAAATTCATTTCTTCCGAAAGGTTTATGTATATTAAATACATTGTATGTCATGCATCAGTGGCGTACCTAGACACAAGATTAGGGCAAGCCACTGATATCATGTACCCGTGTGAAGCCTGGGCGGGTGGGTCGCTAGTCAAGAATAAAAATCAGGTAAATAAATTAATTCACTAAATTTTTAACATTTTTATTCACTTTCGTCACTTGATCCAGAAATGTGCATATGCACATGTCACAAACGACGATTGGATTACAAACAAAATGCTTGGTCTGCTTAAAGAAGCATGTGATTCTTTAAACAGACCAAGCATTTATTTTGTGGTGAATGGAGGTTTTGTATTTTGACGTGCACCATAGCCCAGAGTCTAAAATTATAACAATAACACAAGAACTTCAAAGATAGCGTGGGAATACGCGGACCATTGACGAATCAATGACGTTTGAGACAGAAAATGGAGGATAAATTATTTTTTTTCAATATCATGGGGTGGACTCCGGGCTTTTTAACCAAATCATTAAGTATAATAACAAAATATTCATATTAAATATCAAAATAAAGCTAAAAATATATGTGATCAGATTTTGTTTTTATATGTTTAAATATTACACATTTATGTATTTTTTTAAATGTAATGTTTGTAAACGATTTTTCAGAAAATGGATTTTATTCGGTCATAAAACGGCTTTTAACGGTCACAACACTATGGCAACCAACCCAAAGACATGAAATTGTAGTAACGTCCTGTCGGAATATTAATCAACGATTAATTCGTATTTTTAAGTGCATTTTTTCAATATAAAGTTAAACTTGATGCTTAAGAATGATACACGTTGTGATAGTGTATTGGTAACATAGTAATTAAATAAGATTATGAATTTGATTTTTCAATTTCTTACATAGACGTTCATACAACGTTATCGCGTCATGTCAAATGAGAAACGTCAAATCCGAATTATTAGATTGCGACGACTGTAGTTAATAATTACGAAGAAAATAAATCTATACAAAGAAAAATGACAAATTATTAATTATTCTGAATCGCTTTCATTTCTATTGCTGTCAATTTTAATTATCCTAGAAAAAAACAAGTGATATTCCTTAGGTGTTATTAATTTGTTGCACATGTCCATTAAATCTTTGTGTTTATTTTTATCTATTGGAATTGGCCTGTTGTAAGCTGGGCGAAGATCATGAAAATATATATTAGGGACAGTTTGATTACGTGTTGCTTTAGGTTTATTTGCACAGTCAATACAGTTATAAGAATCTTCCATGTAACTAGTTTGAAAAAATTATTTGTAAGGATTTTCTGGCTCAATTTTTATTTCAGTGACTTTATTCCATTGCATCTTGCATCGCCGTATACTGATCCAGTTTGATCTTGCACCGAAATGAGCGCATTCGCGTACCGCGTATATTGGTAGCAAACACATTGACTCAGTATACTGAGTGCAAAATAAATAAATTAGTATACTTGATCCAGTATACGCATTTTTTTTTTGTTATTTATAAAGATTTTTTTTTTTACAGATAAATAGGTAATGATTTAATTATTGTTAATACACAAGAAAGTGCAATCCTCAAAATTTGTTAGTTGACTCAGTATACTTAGGAGCCGTCGAAATAACTTCTCCCGCTCTGGGCGGAGCGGGAGGGAGTGTCAGACTCTTACTGACTAAAACCCACCCGTATTCATTCCTGTTGCCTGTGTTGCCAGGGGCCTTGGTGACCCTTTAGTACCTTCCCGCGACCCCGGCAGGCATCGGTCCTAGTGGACATACGACACAGGAACCTCCCGAAACTGCCGTGTCCGGTGAGGACCTGTGTCAGGCGGAAGGTGAGGACGCCGTGGCGCCTCTCTAGCCACTCCTCAACGAGGGGTCTTATCGCCGCAATCGTGGCGTGCCCAGCACTGGGTTGCGGCAACCATACTCTCCATGTCGCCATGAGATCCCGCCGGAGCTCCATCCGCTGTACCGCAATTTCTCGCGGCAGCGGAGTTAAGCCCCGGCGTTTCGCCTCCTCGCGCCACTCCCATACGTGCGCGAGGACTTTTGCCTCCCATGGCGGCAATCCGGCAAGGAGGCTCGCTGCTTCACAGGAGACCGTGCGGTATCCCCGGACCATCCTGATGGCCATGACCCTTTGGGCCACGCTCAACCGGCGCGCTGGCCGCAGCGCCAGAGAACGCGCCCATACAGGAGCCCCGTAGAGGGCCATGGACCGCACGACCCCCGCGTAGAGCCTCCGGTAGGAGGCGTTTGGACCCCCTAGATTGGGCAGGAGCCGCTTCAATGCAGCGCCAGCCCGCTCCAGTTTGGGAGCTAAACGTCGGAAAACCTCAGCCCTTAAAGGCTATATATGATTTTAGTGACTTTTAAATCTGTTATTACGTCTTCATCTAATGCAAATAAGCTATGCAAAAAATGTATTTTAAACTATATAATGTAGAACGCATACACATCAATTGTTTATGTGAATATTTAAGTATTGTAGTAAGATACTTTATGAAATAAATTCAGGAAGTAATGTCTACCCACAGTCTATCATCATTCTAGCCGAAAGACGTCCACTGCTGGACATAGGCCTCCAATAGGGGGGGGGGGGGGGGGTGGTTGCCATAATCACCACCAGACTATTATCTATACTTATACAAGGTGTTGTTTTGGACCTGCAAAACATTTTAGGAGGTAATTATGTTAGTGATTCTCGACCCGAATCAACAAAATAAAATAAAAGAAAAAATTAAAAAATAAAATAAAAAGAAAACATAAAATTTAAAAACCTAAAATAAAAAGTATTATTGATTATTGACTTGGTATCGTATTGTTATACGATTATTTACGAGTTTCATAACAACCTCCTGAAATGTTTTGCAGGTTCAAAACAACAGCTTGTATTTATGATTTATTCAAATATTCATATTTTTGTTACTGAAAATAAATATTCCTATGAAACCGAAAGGCGCGGCGGGCACGGCGAGCGCGGCGGCGGCGGTAGCGCGATACGCATTTGTATGGCCAAGGTGAACGGCGATTACCCGACCCTTATTTAGAGAAGCATTTTCCTGTTTGAAAAACATGTTTTTTGTTTTAAAATAGTTTTATTTTTATTTTAAAGGTAAAAGAAAAAAAACTTTATTTCAGGAAAAAAAATGCGTTTAATAAATCAGCTCCAATTTTACTTATTCACTTATTTAAATAGCTTAGCACGCATCTCCCAACTTACACCAACAATTTAGAATGAAGGTGGCTTATTAAATTACATATTCGTCCATGCAAATGTGGCTTGACAAAGGGCCTTTGATCCACGCGACATTATTAGCCCCACTTTCACTGGAAAACAGGGGTGGCCCGAGAGAGAAAATAATTTTATTTGATGTTTTTTCGCCGGTCGGGGTCATCAAAGGCTTAGTTAGGGTTGGGTTTAGGGTGCAACCAGACCGCGGTTAATCGACGTCGAATGTGGCTTTTAAATACATTTTTATGTCACAATATTTCCCAGATGTCGTCAATCCGCCACGGTCTGTTTGCAGCCTTAGGCTCGTCGTGTTACAATCTCGAATTGTACCAGTGAGTAGACAGAATGTCACACCACTAGTATTTTAATAGTGGTCCGTACATGACACGACTTCCTAACGCATTGTGATAGGTTGCGTAGTTTTTTTTTATGTACGGCATCTCGTAGTTGACCTTGAGAGGTCATGACTACTCAACCGGACTATCCTGTGGCTGCCTTAAGCGGACTCAAAGCCTCCAGCCAGGGGCGAATTTCTTACGTTACTAAGCGACTGCACTCTAAAGGCACCCCCTGTGGGGAGCGAACCTCGGCTTAGGGCGTCGCTGGGGGGAGGACAGCAAGGTGGGACAGGCTGGATCAGAACTGGATAATTATTATTATTCAGGGAATTTAAAGCTACGGGCTTAGCTACGGCGCGAGCTGGGACTTCGTCGAGCAAGGGTCGAGGGAGATGGTTGTGTCGTGTACGGATCGACATTAAAATACTAGTTCTGTGACATTCTGGCTACTCATTGGTGAGTTGAGTTTGTAACATGTTACTTTTGAGTAGCGTCGTAGATGAGCCTTAGAATCATAGGCAGCAACCTTTTTTTAACAACTGCAATTATTTTACAATACAAACAGTGATGAGCATTGCAATTTTTTCATTGACCTATTAACATTGTGAATTCGTGAAGACGGTCATCATCAGATTTCCACAAAAAGTAGGTACCTCCAATCTTACTTATAATTATATAATATGTATCTATTCAAAATATTGTAAAATATTTTAATAGAGTAACAGTGGAGTTTCTTGCCCATTCTTCTTTTTAGCAAACTACTAGAAGGGCCGACGAGAATCAATAATATTTTTTTGTAAATTTTGACGTTCAAAGTTGCCTTTTATGTGCCTATTCGAAATAAATAATTTGACTTTGACTTTACAAACCAAAAGACTCAAGAAGTAGGTCACAGCATCGTGTCACAGTCACAGCCAGAATACCTGTACCTGTCTGCTCATTGCACGATATAACCTGCTCTACCGCATTAGCATTGTATTACGTCGTAATGTCAATACTGCAGAATGACATTCAGTCGTCGAACCACGCACAATGGTTCCGTAGTTGGGTATGTAGGGATGAATTTATCCCAAAACGAACTTAGCATTGTAGTTGAAAAACATGTTCTCCCATACATCGCTACACGTCACAGTCCATTCTCCAACAGCAAATTTAAGTTGGTCGACTATTACTCGTTAACTTGTGAAGCCTACTTTTTCCTTTTAATTTCATTATATGTACTACTGCCCTTCACATCTCCATAGACAACCATTTAGCTGGCAGGGGGGGACGCTTGAATTTAACAAAAATTAGCACTTTAAAGCTTAATATTACGCAAACTGATCCTTGAATTTTGCAATATTTTTGAACGGCCCATCCAACGATGTCCTACGCCATGGGGTAGACGAGATTTTATTTTTATGGTTTAGTATTTCATAAAATAACAATTTGTGAATTTGGACATCAATGGTCAAACGGGAGTATGTTGATATTTTGATTTTGTTAATTTGATGTTTGTTATCAAGTAATTAAATATACTTTTCTATGCAGTTATTAATTAACATAGTCCTCTCAGTTCCGTTGCAAAAGATATTATGTGTCCTGACTTGATTAAGAAAATAATTTGAAAATTGGCAAAGGTAGAAGACAACATATTAAGCTTATAATGTTCCCACTGCTGGGACACAGGCCTTCTCTGTGTGAGTGGGAGTGGGCCGTAATCCACCACGCGGGCCCAGTGCGGGTTGGTAGATGTCAGATTTCTTTGATTTTTTGGTTCTAGGACATGCCGGTTTCCTCAAGATGTTTTCCTCACAGTTTTCAGAGCAGTGGTGATGAAATAATTGACACAAAGCAAAGTGCCTATCAGGATTCGAACCTACGACCTACAACTCGTAAGTTGGGGCCGAAAAGACGTCAAGTCTTTTCAGTCTTTTGTAGATAAAGCCTTAACAGGACATTTACTTAAAAAAAGTTAGTTAAATATTAAAAAACTTTAACGTTACTTCTACATTCATTTCAAAAACTACCTCTTGCCAACCCTACAATCTTATGGGTAATGTTCGCAATAACGTACACTCGCGTACAGAGTACAGTTGTTAGGTACAGGCGAGCACAGTACAATTAAACAGACAAATAATACAGGCACTAGTTATTTCGCCTCAGCTTGTATTTTTAAACTGTCACTGTATTTGCCTTGTTGTACTGACGGTGTGAGATAAAAAAGGTTGTACTTTTTTCTTTTTGGCAGTGTAGGTTCAGGACAACTCCGGAAAAGGCTTATAAATACTGAGTTGAGTTAGTTGACAAGTAGCTAGAAAAACATTACGCCTGTATTCCCCGAAGGATGAGGCAGACGTGTATGGCAAAGACAGCGTTATACTGTGTCCCACCCCTCAAATAATTATACTGCTTTTAATTTGTACAAATTACATATTATACGCAGGAAGCAGGAGCAGTGGTGGCCCAGTGGTAACGGCCGCGACTTACGAGTTGTAGGTCGTAAGTTTGAACCCAGACAGGCGCTTTACTTTGTGTAATTTATTTCATCATCACTGCTCCCAAAACGGTGAAGGAAAACATCGTGAGGAAACCGGCCTAGAACCAAAAATTCGAAGACATGTGACATCTACCAACCCTGACTGGGCCCGCGTAGTGGATTACGGCCACCAAGAGGAGGCCTGTGTCCCAGCAGAGGGAACATTATAGACTGGTTTTGCTTGCTGTACATATTCTAAAGAATACTTACAATAAGAGCACGGATTGACGAGGATTCGAACGAACGTATCGCCTAACGTCGCTATTCAATACGGCAGTTTAAACCAACTGGACCGCTAGCTTTACTGGAGTATGTAGTTTATGAAGCTGTGTGTACACCCACATTTTGCAATTTAACATGTCCATGATAGGGAGCGAGGCTATTGCTATCAAACAGGCACAAACCTAGAATCAAATCAATGTTGGGGTCGGCTTCCAGTTTAACCCTAACCGGCGGGAGGAAACGCCCGGGTGTCACCACTGTGTGGATCGCCCGGAGGACATGGTGGAGCATACGGTGGAGGTCTGCCCGGCTCGGGTAGAGCACCGCCGTGTCCTCGAGGAGGCGATCGGTGGCGAAGATCTCTCACGTACGGCCCTGGTCCAGGCCATGGTGAAGAGCGAGAGGGCATGGGCAGCCGTCACCTCCTTCTGCAAAGCAGTAATACTCGCAAAGGATGAGACGTGACGGTTAAGGGAAAGGAAAATTTTGCGGCCTCGCGCCCCTAGCCGCCACAGGAGACGCCCTGGGCGTCGGGAATCCCAGGCGGATTTCCGGCCACCGTAGGCGCGGGCTTGCGGACGGTGAGCAATGGGTAGCTCGCCGTCCGATAAGGACCAGGCCCGGGTCGACGGCGCGTTGTGTTCCACGGGCGCCTCAAAGAGATGTCAACACAATTGTTGGGGTCCAATAGGGCCGATGCCTGCCGGGGTCACGTGAAAGTCCAAAAGGGTTACGGAGGCCCCTGGCAGCGCAGGCAAGGGAGGAATACGGGTGGGTTTTCTCCTGACACACACTCCTGTTCAACCCACAGCGGGAAAAGTTATTTGATAATTTCCCAACTAAAAAAAAAAAACTCTAACTGGATGCAGCTGAATACCAGTATTTTACATGGAGCGACTGCCTGTGTTCCCCTGAGACTCCTCCATGCTTTGGAAAGCGCGTTAAGCCGTTGGTTCCAGCTGTCATTCGTGAATATTTGACAGTCGCTAGGGGTCGTCAGTAGTCCGAAAGTCTGACAACCAGTCTTACCAAGGGGCATCGTACTACCCAGTAACTGGGTTGTGGAGGTCAGACAGGCAGTCACACATAATCAACCTATAATGTTCTCACTGCTGAGACACTGGCCTCCTCTCTGCGAGAGGGAGTGGGCCGTAATCCACCACGCGGGCCCAGTGCGGGTTGGTAGATGTCACATGTCTTCGAATTTTCGGTTCTAGGACATGCCGGTTTTCTCACGATGCTTTTCTTCACCGTTTTGAGAGCAGTGGTGATGAAATTATGATGAATGACTGACGGACGACACGGTTGGCGTAATGGCTGAGCGATCGACTGCTACGCAGCGTGTCGCGGGTTCGATCCCCGCACGGAACAAGTATTTGTATGACCTGCAAGTAATTGTTCTGGGTCTGGGTGTTTGTGTTTGTGAGTTTCTATGTTTGTAAACGCACCCACAATACAGGAAGAAATTCCTAGTGTGGGGCAACGTTTTTTAAAGAAAAAAAAAAAATATATTTACTCAAAGTAAAGCGCCTGTCCGGGTTCAAACCTACGACCTACAACTCGTTAGTCGCGGCCGTTACCACTGGGCCACCACTGAACTTAAAACCCACAACGTAGTCTATTAAAGCTTCGACAAATGATAAATGATTTTTATTTCTGTAAATAGGTTTGTACAAACACTTTTTACACATTAATCATATTTTTAAAACTAGATGAGGTCGTAGTTTCCTATCTGACTACTCTGAGAAGAAAAGCCGAAACAAACTCAGAGGTCACAGTCTCTGTTAAAGTCTAGACATAATCTTGGTCAGAACATGTAAAGACCGTGTAGATTGGTGTCTGAAGTGGCATTTTGTGGAAAACCACACAGATTGAGTGGACCTGTCCAGTCAGTGCATGCATTTGTTAGTAATCGTGCAGCTCAAGTCAGAACTTATCAACGATGCGACGAACAATACCAAAGAAAGAACATTTGAGTAAGCCGCATAAATTACTTAAGCTGCCAGACCATGATTAACATTAAATGAGCAAAAAAAAAAGTTTCACAAAAGTTTTCTTAAAGAAGAGCCATTTTCTATGGTTAAAACTGAAAAATCACTGCTACAACCTAAAATGATTCCTCAGTCACAATAAAAACCGCCCAAGTGTGAGGCGGAATCCCACACGAAGGATTCCGTACCACCGTACAATATTTAGCAAAAACGCCGAAAAAAAAACACGTTTGTTGTCATTTTTAACACACAACATCATGCCTTGTTTCCCCGAAGGGTTGGACACAGGTGCACCTGTAGTACACCCACATTTTGCCAGTTATGTTTAAGTCCCATGTAATAGGGGGCGAGCCTATTGCCATCAACCGGGCACAAATCCAGACTCCGGGCTGCTAATGAGAAATTTCAGATAGAAAAAACCAATAACACTTTGCCCGACCCGGGAATCGAACCCAGGACCTCATGCTCAGCAGTAGCGCTTTTGACCACTAGACCAACCAGAACCTTTATTTTATTTTTATTAATTGTTGATAAAGCGGCAATATACACAATCTGTGAAAATTTCAAGTGTCTACCTATCGGTCCTATCAAAATACCGCGCTGCGACACTTATTTTTATATGCCGCAGCGTCATGCTGAGATAAGAGCCTTTTGGCCTCGTACAGGACTTTCTGTTTTTATTTTCATTTTACTTTATTTTATTTTTTTATGTCTCTGTGAGTGTGTTTCTCATCTTCGAGTCCCAATAAATAAGTCCCTCTTTCTTTTGTTTTTCATTATTTCTATTACGGTTCATGAGAGACAGCCCACAGACAGACGGACGATCAAAGGAGGCTTACTAATAGAGACCCGTTTGGCACACTTCGGTTACGGAACCCTAAAAATGACTGAAAGCATCTTTTACACCCAACGAAACACAATAATGATGATAGATGTTGTATTTTAAAAGCGAATATAAAAAGCTAACAATTACCTTCTCTGCTTATTCAAACCATTTCGCCGCATTATGAATGTACCTGCACCATTCATTTTGTTTGTGATAAACTACTGTGACGATGGCTTTGGGCAGTTTTGGGATAGTCTCGTTTGGTCCTCGTAAAAGAAACAGCGGGCCCTCCCAAAAAATCCATCTGCCTAGTCTTTTCCCAACTATATTCCGGTCGGCTTCCAGACTAACCGGATGCAATTACTACTCACAACCCCTGGGTTGTTACCCAGGGGTTGTGAGTAGAAACAATGCGAGCCGTATCCAGAAGTACTGCTTTCTGAATCAAGCCGCCCAACGAGAGCCTCTTTAGGTGTTGGTCGAGGCTCTTGGCAATTAAGCCATTGACTGATATGACTATCGGCACAATGATTGCTGAATCCACATCCCACATGTCGACCACCTCGCGAGCCAAGTCAAGATACTTTGTTTATTTTTCTCGGCTTTCACGAGGTTCTCGGCATGAGGGACTGTTATGTCAACAATCATGGCGTGCCGCTTTGTTCGATCCACCACCACTATATCAGGCTTATTGGCAACAATAAGCCTGATATAGATCGATCCATCATCCTGTCAGTGATGATGGATCGATCCCAGTATAATGTAATAGTTCCATTTTCAAGAACTGGGTCGGGCACATACCTGTAGTACGGCACTTCCGATTCCGCAAGGCTGTATTTCAGCAACAACAGTGAAGTAAAGACACTGATTATAAATAATACTTCGTAAAAAAGTGAAACTGGCCCCAAAGCTGTGGCTAAAAGCACGATTTTTAATGCGTTTGGAGCAGGTCACGTTTTTCTTCTATTAAGTACGTTTAAGTATTTCTTTTTTATATAGTAACGGAAAACAATCGAGAGAAAACCTAGGCTGCACTTATAATTATCTTAAATAGACAACATAGATTGAGAATTAATTCATACAGAAAAATAATACGCTCTCTTTTGAATTTGTTCAGAAGTCCTCTGTTTTGAATTTGCTAAAAACAATAATCCATTATGCAGCGTTCTTCTGAAATTGTTACATTCTTAAAAATCAAATATTTTTATTTCACATAAACCTACATGGGCACTTATGAAATATCAGAAGCTAGGTGCACGGTTGCAATTGGTCGTTTTCTATGGAGAAGACCCGGCAAGAAACTCCACGGTTACTCTTTTAAAAATAATTGGCTTTTACAATGTTCTCAAATTACAGTGTTAATAGGTATGGGAGGACAGTGTAGGTCTGTTGAGAAGTACTTAACAAAAAAAAAGAAAAGAAAAAGGTCTACAAAAGATCTAGTCTATTTAAGCCTACAACGTTCTCACATTCACAACGTACACAAGAATCCATGTAAAATAATATAAAAATAATACAAATAAAAACCTATTCAAACCAAATGACATGTTTGCCATTACAAGTCTGATATTTTAGTTAAATTATCCTACGAAACACACAAATTATAGCCTTCCTACTTAAAATAAATCACCATTAAGATGGTAGCCTAATTCCCCGGGCCATTAGTGGCACATTATTGTACTGTTGATGGACCAAATATTTTGCACGTCATTCCTCCCCCGGCCTGGCCCATCCCGATAATTAAGGGTAGGAGACAATTATTTTCAGTTTCTTTAAGAGCATGGTCTTATTGTGATGGTCTGTTAAGAAAAGTGCTGAAATGCAAAAGTGCAAAGAAAATGCTGCGAAAATTTTTAAAGAACCTTTTGACGAAAAATAAACTTGACAAAATTATGTACAGTCGAACAAGGTGTATACAGGCAAAAATATTAATTTTTCTAATACTCAATACTCAATAGATTATTGCATTCCACAATATATATACGTAGGTGGTAAACATTTGCTTAAAGGCTCGTACAGACTGGGGCGATATCACGGGCGCGGCAGGTATATTGCGGCCTGTCGCAGCCCACGATATTGCGCTAGTCTGCACGGGCCTCAAGAACAATCGTGGACCCTGTCGGACACAGCAAAAGAAAGATAGTAGGTAGAGATGAGGACTTAATTAATATCGTTTATCTTATATCTAAGTTATTTAGAAAAACATATTTTTTGTGTAATTTATTTGAGTTAAGGGATTTAACATTTAAATATTAGTTTGCACTGTAATAACATTTACTTATTATAAGATTTTTTTATTTAGTCGTGAATACAAGGAGTTCTTTGTTCTTTTCTTATTGATTCGTGTGACTTATACAATATTCATTAATAATATTCATTTTAATTGTGTGTGTTATAACTTTTTAAGCTCAAACCTACTTAAGGGACTGACGTTAATGAATTGACTACTCAGCACATCAACACATTATAAATAAACATTATTTAAAAATAAAGTCAAAACCGCTTATAACGACTTCGAAGGGATCATCGGATAACGTTGTTATAGCCGCTAGTCGTTGTAACCAAAGATAAGTAAACAGAAATTCAGGGACCACAAAATTTCGTCATAATAACCGGTACGTCGTCTTAAGCGATTATTTATTTAAACTTTTTACACTGAAAAAGGCACAAAGGCGGACTTAACACTTTGACAGCCAATCACGTAATCAATACGTGATGCCGCTCATTCCACAGGACGCCGATTACGTACGGAATACGTGATCATCGTTCATATACTTTAGATAATACATAAGAGAAACAAAAACAATTATGCATATATGACTTACAATTATTTAATTTTTTAAATCTTACAATATCTTAAAAAATGCCCGGCATAACAGGGAATGCGTGCTAAAAACCGGCCGGCTGTCAAAGTGTTAATGCCTGCGATGGGATGTCGTTATAAATGGATTTGACTATAGTTGCAAGTTGCCTACATAAAAATTAGCTCGTTTGACTGTACCTGATCAAACTGCACAGAATTGAAACAAAACGTATTACCACAGTTTTTATAATAATATAAAATAGTGATGGGCAGCTTTTTAGAGAAAAACTTTATTGTTGAAGTAAATTGAAATACTGTTATAAATGATTTTAATTATTAATTCACAATAACCAACTTACTTCACAAGTACTCATTAATTAATTAATATTAGCAGTTATACTTTTGAGTTTTCATGGTGGCTTTTAGCCCAGGATGCGACAAACACACAGCTAGCTTGTTTATCTTTATTAGTAGATTGGAAGAAGCCACTACCTACCCTCTTTCATCTTCCCATAGTCTTATAAATAACAATTTAAGAGCTGAAGGCCTTATTTTCTGTTTAAACATTTAGAAGTAGCCATAATAACCAATTACGAGACACAGTTTAAAACACATTAGTTTATAAAAAAAACAACATAACATGGCGCCTTGTTTCCCCGAAGGGTTGGGCAGAGATGTACCTGTAGTACACCCACATTTAGCCAGTTATGTTTAAGTCCCATGTAATAGGGGGCGAGCCTATTGCCATCAACCGGGCACACATCCAGACTCCGGGCTGCTACTGAGATATTCCAAATAGGAAAACACAATAACACTTTGTCCGACCCGGGAATCGAAACCAGGACCTCATGCTCAGCAGTAGCGCTTGCAATCACTAGACCAACGCGGCAGTCATTAGTTTATGGATTCAAGAATTTCCGTATTGAATAACGTTACCTCGTCGGAGCCTGAAAATCGAACAAAAACCTTGTTACAATGTAAAATATAACGTGTATGTAAAAAGATACGTACGTTATAGTTTCAATTACCATAAAACGAGGGATGTCTCATTACGTTTCGTGTGCTTACCCCTCTTCAGTAGGGTCACCACGATTTTTATTATTGTAGGACAATAAGCAAAAACCAGCCAAGTGCGAGTCGGACTCGTGCACGAAGCTTTACGTACCATTATCTATAAAAACGGCTGAAAAATCATGTTTATTGTATGGGAGCCCCCTTAGATCAATATCTGGGATACACCAAACAGATTCATGTAAACCTCAAGATATTAACCCTCCCTGCTCTACATCTACGCGGGCTCAATTTTAGTTAAATCAAACATCAGTAGCTATGACACATTAACAAGCAGTAGGCTCAAAAACACATTACGCAATAAAGCATCCTACACTGCAGTATATATAGTAATAGTATTTTTTGTATGGGCACAAAAATATATAATAAGTTACCCATCGACATTAAGAACCTATATTCAATTAGCATTTTTAAACGGAAGCTAAAGGACTTCCAGATTAAAAAGGCATATTACTCAGTTAAAGAATTCCTTAATGATAAATAACTATTTAATATTAAAATGATTGTGATACTTAATATAATGACATATAAATTATAAGAATAGTAAGTAAGAGTAGTAGTACCTAGTAGAATAGTATGAGATAATATAAAATGTATAAATAATGATAATTAATATAATATATAATAATGTAAACTATGTAACGGTTATATTGGGCATGTACATTTTTATTTTTGTTCTTATATTTATAACCATTTAAATTGCAATGCCTTATCAGGCAACTAAGTTCTAAGAACCTACCTATTGTTAACATCTTCAAAATTCTGTACACTTAGTTTGCAATAAAGAATTTGAATTTGAATTTAAATATTTATTTTATTCTGTTTTTTAGTATTACTGTTATAGCGACAAACTACGAAATCATCATCTGTGAAAATTTCAACTGTCGTTTAACTCTTTGGGTACGGAACCCTAAAAATGTTAGGTAGAAACCTACACAGTTGTTACAAACTTTACAGCTTCAAATTAATCAACATCAGAAATACTTCTTTTGATTCTATAATTAATCTAAATCCTGTACTTAAATACCTACCGTTAAAATCGTTACAGCGTTAAGTTACGTTTAAAGTTACTACAAAAAAGTATGTCTGTCTGCCTACCTCACTTTCGTAAATCACAGACAATAATTAAGCAGCATGAACAAAACATAATCATTATACAAGTTTTATGCGGGGAGGAGCTCATGGCTAAGCGATAACAACTGCACGGGTCGATCCATCAGGTTATGCTTCGCTTGCCAGGGTTGGTCCGTGGATGGGTGACCATCCTTACATTCCGAGACTCCTCCGTGCTTTGGAAAGTACGCTAATTCCAGCTGTCATTCATGGATCTTTGACAGTCGTGAGCGTCGTCAAAAGCCCGAAAATCTGACAACCAGTCTTACGAAAGGGTATCGTATTTCAGCTGCTTTTAGACTGGAAGACCGGTTAGACTGGAAACAGACCCCAAGTTAATTGGGAAAGGCTTGGCAGATTGATTGATTAATTTTGGTGCGGGGCATAGTAAGCGTATTAGACAACTCTAATGCAAAAAAGCACCTTCCCTTTCGCTTGGTAACAAGAATATCCTAAAAAACTAAATCACACACCCACCCTACATCTTTAAGCAATAACTTCAGTTTTCGCATACAAATTATGTTATTCGAGACGCTACCGACACACCTCTATCCGTCTCTTTCTTTTGTTTATATCGACTCATTCCATCCCTTTCCTTTCTTCTAATTAGCGTACCCTCGTGTGGTGAGCTTTGAGGTGTGACAGAAATGTGGTAACGAGATGTCTTGGGTACGTACCGTTCGTTGATGTACGACTTTGAAATGTACATAGATGGTTTTATTCTTCTTGACAATAGCTCGTTATGTGGTGTAACAATTTGGTATGTCCCTGCTGCAGAGAGCAGTGGTGGCCCAGTGGTAATGGCTGCGACTTACGAGTTGTAGATCGTGGGTTCGAACCCAAGCAGGCACTTTTCTTTGTGTAAATTATTTCATCACCACTGCTCTCAAAACGGTGAAGGAAAACATCGTGAGGAAACCAGCATGTCCTAGAACAAAAAATTTGAAGACATGTGACATCTACTAACCCGCACTGGGTCCGCGTGGAGGATGACGGCTCACTCCCTCCCACAGAGGCCTGTGTCCCAGCAGTGGGAACTATATAGGCTGAATACGATTTTGTAAGTAGGTATTATAATATTTTTATTCTTATTATTGTGTATGTGAGGACTATGTGGGTCATTTTTTAACGATTGTCTGACACGTTGAGAACTTTATGCGGGATACCCAAATGACCTTTCTTTGGTATTGTTCGTGGAGTAGTTGAGCTCCGTAAGTACTGACTACACGATTACTGGTAAATGCGTGCACTGACTGTACAGGTCCTCCTCAATCTGTGTATTTTTTTCCTCAAAAGACCATCTCAGACAGTAATCTGCCTAACCAAGACTATGTCTAAAAATAAAAGAGACTGTGACCTCTGAGTTTGTTTCGGTTTTCATTCTCAGGATAGTTGGTAAGGAAACACCAAACTCAAAACATAATTAAAACAGTCCGAGTTTTAAAACATAGTTAAATGTTGACGTATAAAAGTGTTTTTGAAATACAGAAATAAATATCATTTATCATTATTTGACAGTGGAGCCGACTGCAGAGAGAGAAGACTCTCCTTCTTCTCTCAGTAAAAAACAAAAGAAAAAAAAAACAAATATTTAACAAAAAAAAAAAAATGCTGTTTTAAAAATATTAGCATATTAATTTCTCATAGAAAAATGCAATAATAATAATATTCATTTATTATTGATATGGCGGTCCCGCATGACGAGAACCTCGTAAAAGCTGAAAAGGATAAGCAGATTAAGTATCTTGACCTAGGTCAAGATACTTAATCTGCTTATCCTAGCCCACGAGCTAGCTCACGAGGTTGTCGACATGCGGGATGTGGATACAGCAGTCACTATCCGGATAGTCGAAACGGGCAATGGCATAATAGCCAAGAGCCTCGACCAACACCTGAAGAGGCTCTCGCTAGGCAGCTGGATCAAGGGCTTAATCCAGAGATCAGTACTTCTGGACACAGCGCTTATCGTCAGGAGGTTCCTCTCTCAGGAGCCCTGACCACCGGTAGCTTGGACCCTGTTCCTGTTGATACCGGTAGGCTGTTATTTTTAAAGGAATCATTTATTTGTTAAGACTACAATTCCATTGTGTTAGTAATAATCTTACTTAGCCTATGTTAGCACCAAATAACTAAAACAGATCTTGTTCGATCGCCTAACGCCCACACAAGGGGACTATCTACCCGGGCGGCAATCGAGTGCAGAATGATGTTGGGACTGTCACGCAAACTGCGAAGTAACGAGGCAGATATTTTGCGCCATACTGCGTCAAAGCTGTCAGTGCACGCCTCGGCAAACATCGCCGGCGCACTGCAGAAGCGTGGCACTCGCAACAGCACCCTGAACGCATTGTTATATTGGATACGCAGAGCATTACAAGCCCTTTGGGTATATCTGAACCACAAGGCCCTCGAGTAGAGTGTGGTGCATATACGCCTTAAAAAGGGCTATTTTAACTGCGACTATACATCGAGAGAACTTGCGGGCCAGCATATTCACCCGGACTGACAACGCTCTGCGCTCCCTCTCCAAATCTGAATCGTCTTGCAGGTAATCTGTTACCAGATGGCCCAAATATTTAAATTTATACACCCTGTTTATTGGGTGACCTTTAAGTTACAGAGGCGGAACCGTAGATGGACATCTGGCACCAGACCTGAAGACGATATACTCCGTCTTTTTGATCTTGTATATCAACCCATGAGACTCCGCCTACGACTCACATCAGCACTTTCGCTAATACCTGCTTGGGTACCCAAATACGTGTGTAGATGACAGCTGGTGTATTTATTTTCAGTTTCAGAGTTGGATTCATTGTCAAAAGTTGTTCATGAGTCTCTTCACCCTCTGAAAGATTGCCGATTAATTCAAAGTCACCCTGAACCTAGAACAGGTACCAAATTCCTTGGCCATACCGTTCGTTAGTTTTATTTTTAAAAGAAAATATTCCACTTGTTTAAGTATACCACATCGATTTCTCATTTTCGTTTCTTGTATTATGGAACCTCAAATACAAGTATTTAATTAGAAATAAGTAGGTATTTGTTTTTTTCTACCTTAAGAGACCGACAACACCTAAAGTGCGGTCACTGTCAGACTGCATAGAAAAGAAAAAAAAGCGCGATGACACAACGCTGGTAATTTATTGCAAAATATGAAGTAATTATCGATTTACAAAAAATGTATTGATTATATAAAAAAAAAAAACACTATTATGCTAATATGTTGCTTGTAGAATAATCTGACAAAAAATCAGAATGATTGCATGTATATTAATATGGTTTTTAATCGTTAAAAGAAATTTTTAGAGGTATCTTCGTGATTTTTTTTCTATCGTATCAAATTAATTATATTATGTTTTCAACACACTATCTACCTATCCTTAAGGATATCACATATTTTTTCTGATTTTGTTTACTGCAGTGTATCATATACTTTAAGGCATTATAAAACTTATAAAAATTGCGTTTAGGTCCCCTTAATAAGGTGGCTTCTGAAATAATACCAATGTTATTCACTTTATTCTAAATTTTTCTATCTTTGGACAATTGAAAATTGAACATGCCTCATTGCCTTGTTTTCGAGTGTAAATGGAATCCCAGACGCGACCATAGAACACATTTTTTTTCGTATTTGCTCTATGTAGAGTGCGGTCATGACAGGCAGAGAACAAATGGCCATAAAGTATGGACACCATGTCTTTGGGTATTTGTTGAACATTGCTATAGTTAATAAGCTGTTAAAAGTGTCTTCAGAAACATTATAATGTATAAAATTTCACTGATGAAATAAGGTACCTAAATCTCAACTTACTGCTGCACTTATAAGTCCAGAATCACTTCGAAACCAACCCTTTTTTATTTTTTTAATACTTTAGGTGACACAGAGCACAACTACTATGTTAATTTTTTTTTTGATCATGTTGCCTGAGAGTTAAAGCACATTAAGGTGGATCCGCAGTGGTAGCCCGCAAAATTCATTTTTTTTACGTTTTTTGCTATTTGCAGGTCAGTGCCAGGTTGTGTCTTGATCAAAATATGATTCGCGAGGATAAGAAATATCTATTTGCAGAATTATAATCATTAGTATCATTAATACATATCTCTAAGTTAGATTTGTTCTATGAGAACAAATATCTTATGGAAAAGTTCTTAAGGGACAAATCTAACATGCGGATCCACCTTATGTATAGAAAAATGCTCATTTTCCAATAACAAGCTACTGATTTATTCAATTCTTAAATACATTCACTGACACACAACGCATAACCTAAACCGCTAGGTCTGTTTTTTTTTTTGGCTAGGAAATTATCAAATAACTTCTCCCGCTCTGGGCGGAGCGGGAGAGTGTGCAGACTGTCTTACTGACTAAAACCCACCCGTGTTCCTGCTATTGCCTGTGTTGCCAGGGGTCTCGGTATCCCTTCCGGTCTTTCCCACGACTCTGGCAGGCATCTGCCCTAGTGGACCCCTACACTTGTGCTGACGATATCTCTTTGTCTAGGTCTCTTTGACTAGGTCCAGAAACATGACATTTTGCGCAAGAGTTTTTTATATTTTTGAAACATGGGGCTCGTCAATTTTGCCAGAAATCCCTTCGGACACAAAGCTTATGGATCTTTTAAAAACATTTTTTGTTTGTTTTTTTTTTGCTAGATTTTAGATATGGTTAAGGATAATTATTATAAAAATGGCACATCTGATTACTTTATATGGATTTGAGTGTCAAAGTGCAATTTATATTTAAAAAATGCCAAACTAAACTTTCTGAACAATCATGCTGTCCAAGGAATTGAACCATATAAAATAAAGGAACATGCTCATTTCCCAAAAAGTAACAAGCATACAAATATAAAACAAAACGCAGTATCGGCAGATACAGTAATATCCCTGTAACGGTCGCCTACAAACCATGGGACCATATTATTCAATATTTGTAGGATGTTGTTACCTTTTATACGGCCGAGAGTGCATCGTAAAATCTTTAAAACAAATATTTTTTGTGAGCATATTTTAATAATTTCGAATGCTGTAGGTAACTTGCTTCCTGTACCGAGTTTTTATTATAGTAAAATTGGTTGTATATAAATTGCTTGGTTTGTGAGGTTAAGTGATGTTATAGTTATAAGTTTGGATGAAAAATTTGCTTTTTAGAGACCTACAATGACTAGGAACAGAGTCAGAATAGCAGTGTTCGGTAAAAAAAACCGTCAAATTGGAATCCTTCTGTGGGAATAATGTGTAGTGGTATGCACTGTAAAATAAAATAATGTCTTCTCTGCAAACCTTATTCGGCGCCAAGGCATCACAGTTTTAACACGCTTTGCTGGTGACTTTTTCTGCACAGACTTTTTTTTTGGGTGGGGAGTTATCAAATTACTTCTCCTGCTCTGGGCGGGGCGAGTTTCTTCCGTTGCTTGTGTTGCCAGGGGCCTCGGTAACTCTTTCGTACTTTCCCACAACTCCGGCAGGAATCGGCCCTAGTCGACCCCTACACTTGTGCTGACATCTCCTTGAGGCGCGCGTGGAACACAACGCACCGTCGACCCGGGCCTAGTCCTTATCAGACGGCGAGCTACCCATTGCTCAAGGGTAGCTCGCAAGCAAGCCCACGCCTACGGTGGCCGGAAAACCGCCTGGGATTCCCAACGCCCAGGGCGTCTCCTGCGGTAGCTAGGGCCACGGGTGCGCGAAATTTGCCTTTCCCTCAACCGAATTGCATTACCACTTTTGGTAACCGCAGACATCGGCCCTAGTGGACCCCTACACTTGTGCTGACATCTCCTTGAGTCGCGCGTGGAACACCACGCACCTTCGACCCGGACCTAGTCCTTATCGGACGGCGAGCTACCCATTGCTCAAGTGTAGCTCACAAGCAAGCTCGCGCCTACGGTGGCCGGAAATCCGCCTGGGATTCCCGACGCCCAGGGCGTCTCCTGCGGCGGCTAGGGCCGAGAGGGCGCGAAATTTGCCTATCCCTCAACCGAATTGCATTACCACTTTTGGTAACCGCAGACATCAGCCCTAGTGGACCCCTACACTTGTGCTGGCATCTCCTTGAGGTGCGCGTGGAACACAATGCACCGTCGACCCGGGTTTGGTTCTTATCGAACGGTGAGCTACCCATTGCTCACCGTCTGCAAGCCCGCGCCTACGGTGGCCGGAAATCCGCCTGGGACTCCCGACGCGCTGCGCAACGCCTGCGGTGGCTAGGGGTGAGAGGGCGCGAAATTAGCCTTTCCCTCAACCGTCCCGCCTTCTCCTTCGCGAGCATTTCTGCTTCGCAGAAGGAGGTGCTATTCTCTTATTGTATGTATATATTTTAATTAGTGAATAGTTTTTTTTTTATTTTATGTATTTTGCTTTCTCTTCTACCCTTACACACGGTGTCTACATCTCTTTGTCTACTTTCCTATCGCAGGTATGCTGGAAGAGATTTCTTTGGAATTAAGCATCACTTTTGTACGTATTTTTCTGTTCCTTTCTTCTTGTCTGTTTATATGTGTGTACGTAAACTGTTAAATAAATAAATAAATATAATACCTAAGCCTGCAAAGAATCCAGTAGTGATTTGATATTTATTTTCAAACATGGATCTCCTTTGCACCCAGACCCGGAAAAACTATCTGTAAAGTGCAGAAAGCGAGTTTGCGCCCCTTAGAGAACAAAATGAGAAGTCTTTCTCGTTAGTAGCACCGTCAAAACTATTCCGTAACCAGTTTTCTTCGTCACAGACCTTTTTGCTATCAAGACAAAAGATTCTCAATGTAAGAACCTGTTATATTTTACACAAAGAAAACATTTTAGGTTTAATAAAAGATCAAAAACTTTGCTGTTTTGGTTTTCTTAAAGATTTTCTTGAAGCTCACGAAATCAAACAGTAATTCTTAAAGTAATTATTGAATTTTATGACTAAAGTTTTGGTAAAGTAAATAATCTATAGGATGTGTTTATAGTACACTTAAATATCAGTTCCATATAAACATCCATGTTGAATATAAAACATGGATGTTTATATGACACAAAACTGATATTTAAGTGAACTGAGTGATATAACTGTTTTCCTGGGGATTACGCTCGACTCAAGGCTTCAATGGGGGCCTCATTTAACTTCCCGTGCAGGACGACTAAGTTCAGCAGCATATGCTGTGAGAAAAATCCGTCAATTTACTGATGTAGATACCGCACGGCTAGTATATTTTAGTTACTTTCATATTATTATGTCGTACGGTATTTTACTATGGGGACGGGCTGCAGACAACGAGTCTATTTTTATTCTGCAGAAAAGAGCCATCAGAGCCATATATGGCCTCCGCAGGTGCGACTCTCTAAGGGAACTGTTTAAAGAAATTAATATCATGACGGTACCTTGTCAATATATCTATGAAAACATCATGTACCTACGTAAGGAAAAATCTACATCTTTTTTGTAAAAGAGGTGAAAGACACAATTATATCAATAGAAATAGGGACCAATTAGTTCAACCAGGTTTCAGGCTGGCTAATAGACTAGACTAGTAGACTCATCTTTCATGGGGTACTGTTTAAAATGCTACAATAAAATACCCCCCACATACTTCAACTGAATGAAACAAAATTTAAATCTAGTATACAACGCACACTATGCAGCCAAGCATATTATAAGTTGGGGGATTACATCGCTGATAAAAATGCTTGGCTCAACGCTGGGCCTGCTCCACAAGGGCGCAAAAACTAATTGATCAGGTATTGAAAATAGTGTTGGAGCTGCTGAAGATTTTAAAAACTCTCTTATATAAATTCAATCTCTTAGTATTGTATAGACGCACAGCACATTGTTATGTGAGTACTATGTACTATAAAGCTGCCATTTACTGGATACGTCTTTCAGTGACTTGACTGTGCCCTGGCGGCTGGGAGTATGTCGTGCTCACTCTAATGTCTCGCTGATGGTGACGCGTGTGTTGGATCATTTAGCTCCCTTCAAAATGGTTGAGCTGAATGGTGCTAATCCACGCGTCATGTTCGTGAACGGGCGCCGTCAGTAGAGACTGGTCATAGCTTAGCTGCCACGGCTTATTTTAATTTTTGAATTGATTTTTTTTGTTGTTTTGTTAATCTTTTTATTACGGACGCTTTTACGTTTTGCATCGTTCTCACATGTATGTATAATTTCGAAATGAATGATGTAAACAATATTTTGTAACCATAATACGTTGATTTAAAAGAGTGTCCGTGGAGTTTCTTGCCCGTTCTTCTCCATAGGTACCTACTACGCTTTGGAATGGGCTACTAGCTTCATCTTTCTGACTGACCGACCGAACCCTTGACAATTCAAAAGTGCCTGTAATTGGTTTATTTGAAATAAATGCTCTGAGTTTGAGTTTTGAGTTTGAGTTTAAATAATTAGCATAAATATGATATGACTTGTTACATGCATGCATGCAGACTTGTTAAAGTTGTAATGGCAAACATGTTATTTGGTATAAATAGGTTTTTTTTTATTATTTTATTAATATTTTACAAAGATTATTTTATATTTTGCGAATGTAAGAACGTGTAGGCTTAATAGACTAGATTTGTGGACCATTTACTTTTTGTTAAGAACCTGGTACTTGTTAACAGGCCTACACTGTCCTCCCATACCCATTAACACTGTAATTTGGAAACATTGTAAAAGCCAATTATTTTTAAAAGAGTAACCGTGGAGTTTATTGCCAGCTCTTCTCCATAGGAAACGACCAATTGGAACCGATCACCTGACGTTTGATAAGTGCCCATGTAGGTTTATGTGAAATAAAATATACGTATATATTTTTTTATATGACTAGAAAGGGGGCTAATAGAGAAGTATGAAATATGATGACTTAACGACTTATTTACTATTTATATCGTGGGTTTGTACGTATGCAAACACAAATCTCATACGACAAACTCTCTGGCGTTGTCCTAATTGGCCACCCATCGTACGAGTTAACGATGCGATTTCGTCGCACGGTGAAAATGATCGTGCGATGATCCAACAGGCGTCCTAATAGTGAGCTATTAGGACGCCGAAGCAACGGCGCCATTTCAACAATGGTTGTTTAGAGAGATGCACAGTTTTTAATGTCGGGCGATATTGTTTTGAAAAATGCAAGTGAGACTACGCGTGACCAATTAAGACACTCAAGAGATTTGTAGCTTTGATTGTAGGATCGCACGATCAAACCCATCGTACGATCGTTATTTCGTCGTTTAGCAGTTCCTGTGCTCGCGCGATGACTTGCAAACTTCAGTTAAGACACTTTAAAGAGAAAGGTGTGTGTTTAAGCTCGTCGTGTGACAAATTGGATCGTATGCTCGTGAGATCGTAGCCAATTAGGACGACGCCTCAAACCCAAATTATTATGCAAAGACCCGTAATAATTTTTTCCGAGCGGGAATCAAACCCATGATAAGCATCAAAAAAGCCAAAGCTCAGCAACGCCAATCGAATTAACAAACGTGTCTGAATTTATCTAAAAAATATTGTAGAGTTGATTATTTTATTTTATTGTACAAATAAATTAGTTCATGTTGTTAACAAATTTTATTGAATAAATTTGTTAATAACTTTGTTACGCATAACATTCTGGAGTCTAGACTTTAAATAAAGTAATTTGCCCATAAAAATTGGCTTAAGCTCAAAGTAACACCCTGTATTTCTCACCAAATTTTGGGGCAAGTAATACTCAGATTTACAAAATAAATATTAACCACTAATTAGGTCTTTATCGAGTTTTTTGCAAACAGAATACTCAAATGTTTGATTATTCCTAACTAAAATGTTTGTTCACAATGTTGGTCTACGGTTAAAATAATTGCTATTTTAATGAAACAATATTATTACTTACAACTAAAATATTGTAGTCTATCAAAAAAGTATAATGTTACTTATGCATATAAGTAGGTATGGCTTAACTTAGTTTTAATTTAATTTAGTTAATGTTAATAATCATCTTGTAATTTGTTTATGTAAATAAATCTATGGTATGGCTTGTTTTACTATAATAATATGAATGAAATAGTATATATCACGCCTGCATTCCCCAAAAGGTCAGGCAGAAGTGTACCTCTAGTACACCCACATTTCACCAGTTATGTTAAATCCCATGTATGTAACTGGAGGCGAGCCTATTGCCATCAACCGGGAACAAATCCAGACTCCGGACTGCTACTGAAAATTCCTGGTGGAAAAACCCAATAGCAGTTTGTCCGACCCGGGAATCGAACCCAGGACCTCATGCTCAGCAGTAGCGCTTGCGACCACTAGACCAACGAGGCAGTCAGAGAAAATGTCACTTAAGTATAAATAGGTATGACTTGTTTCACGATAATAGATTTATGAGTGATTCATGAGTTCTTTGGGTTTTAAAAATCACTTAAGAGTCCATTATACCTCAGTGCCACCTCACTGTTTAACTCTCACTACCTACTGCTAGCGATCACGCGAGCAAGCGAGACAGAGCGGCAGGGAGAAGGTTCCAAGGTTCTAGGCAGGCCAATCATCATCTGCTTAGCCTTTTGCCAACTACGTTGGGGTCGGCATCCAGTCTTCCGGATACAGCTGAATACCAGTATTTCACATGGAGCAACTGCCTATCTTAGCTCCACAACACTGTTACTGGGTAATACGATACCGCTTAGTAAGACTGGTTGTCAGACTATCGGGCTTCGGACGACCCGTAACGACTGTCAAAGATCCACCAATGACAGCCGGGACCAACGGCTTAACGTGCTTTCCGAGGCACGCCAATAGTTTAGGCAAGTTCTTTTATCTGTGAAAATAATGGTAGTAAAAAAAGCATAGTAGCTGCTTTATAGTTTAGTTCAGTTATTATGCAAAGTTTCATGGTCTAATTTGAAGTACGTTTTTATTACTGGCGGTTTATTGTTCGGTTTGGAGGTAACTGCAATTTTTAGCTGTCGAGAAATGGGATCTTTATAGGATCGTATTTTCGTCAAACATTCTATTAAGCCCCGCACGACACCGATTCGGAGTCAAACAATAGAAAATCAATTGTGACTCATTAGCTGTCCTTGACCAATTAATCCACATATTTATTTCAAAATTAATGCTGCAATATTTTCAATATAACGGAGGATCATACTAAGCAATTTGAGGTATTGTAGACTCTTAACAAAAAAACGTAACAACTGATCATTGCTAATTACAAGCTTCCACATTTATATTGCAATGTTACAAAAATGAAGATCAAAGAAAAAAATAATTAATAAAGGTATGGAAACAAGGTAGGTAAGTGCCACAATGAACCGCCAACATTCACCCATTAAAATATTCATTACTCAGTATTTTCCTGATTCTTACTGGGTTTATCCGGAAAAGAACCGGAGTTACTAGTTAGAAGCTTGTAGAGTAAGCAAACTGAAGCGGCAGTGGGCTGGCCATGCCTGTCGAAGGACCGTGGAGCCGACGAGTCCTGGAGTGGAGACCGCGTATAGGCAAGCGTAGTGTGGGACGCCCCCAGACGGACCGTCGACATTAAGAAGGAGACTGGGATGGACTGGGTGCGGAAGGCGGAGGACAGGGTGTTGTGGCGCAGCCTGCGATAGACTGAATTGATTTGAATGACATCGGTTTTTCCTAACTGACTACTCTGAGAAGAAATTCCGGAACAAACTCAAAGGTCAATCTCTTTTAAAGCCACAATTTTAAATAAACAAAAAACAATAAAGAAAATCAATAAAAACGACTTGTTCGATGCCAAAAAGGCATCGAACTCAGCATAATGCTGCGATATTTAGAAAATAAATACCGCAGCGCTGGTATTCTGATAGGGCCTGCTGTGATGCCACGGACACATCTATGGACACAATATATAAATCCCACCAGGGATAATAAAAAGACAATTTATAGTGAATAAAATACAGAAATAAATAAATATACAGTAAATATTAAGATTGACTCCGACGCTCGAACTTCACTTGCCCATGCCATAAACTATTGTCTTCTTGAGATGGTATTTTGTCAAAAAACTGTCAACAAAATACGTGGAGTTTGCCAACCACAGTTTTATCATCATTATTATTATTATTTATACCAATTCCTTACAATGAAGTTAATAAACAACAATATTTTACAAAACTTTCAATTTTATAAACAACCTCAAACAGTATCTGTCCCACAATTCTATAATACAAAACAAACAAAATTAAATTCCGTCCACGTTCATAATATTTATTTAATTTCTAATAATATTTACATTCTGCCCGCTGTTACTGGGTTCGTGTGGTCACAACAAAGCCACAAATCGGTTTGGTCTGTTCTATTTTGAAACGGAGGTTATGTCCCGAACCATAAACAGAGAGAGACATTAGATAAACAGCAACGAAAGGCCAGCTCCGAACAACAACAGAAAACAGGCGTACGCATACATAGACGCGAACGCCGCGGCGATCTCAAACAAAAGGCAGTCGCGAGTGCACTTGCACTCACTGTACGTGAAGCGTGTCAATGTTTGCGTGCGTTTCCTCTCGTTGTATGGAGCCGACCTTCTGTAGCTATCTATTTTGCGCCGAGGCTATATCCTGAGCTGCAGTATCGAAATAATTGATGTTTTTCAAACGTCTGTGTAAATAAAGGACGTGGGATATTCCAAGTGTCTTTCGCGTTTTGGTTCTCAATCTATAATGAAAGAGATCGGCTTTTGTTTTGAAGTTAAATGGTAAAAAGCAAAAGAAGTTAAATGTTTATAGACAGTGGATGTTATTAGTCTAGAGGGGCTTGTGGCTAAGTAATAACAGCCGCACGGGTCGATCGATCAGGTTAAGCTACGTTTGCCGCGGTTGGTCCGTGGATGGGTGACCATCTTTACATACCAAGACTCCTCTGTGCCTCGGAAAGCATGTTAAGCCGTTGGTCCCGGCTGTCATTTGTAGATCTTTGACAGTCGTTACGGGTCGTAAGAAGCTCGAAATTCTGACAACCAGTCTTACCAAGGGGTATCGTGTTAACCAGTAACCGGGTTGTGGAGGTCAGATAGGCAGTCGCTCCATGTAAAATACTGGTATTCAGCTGTATCCGGTAAGACTGGAAGCAGACCGCAACATAGTTGGGAAAAAGACTAGGCAGATGATGATGACGGATGTTATAAGTCTAGTCTGTAAATGTAACCATAGACCTTCTTAAATACTCCATTGAATGAGTGATCAACATCATCATCACAGATCAGTGGGCCACCAGTCTTTTAAACACAAAAAAAATAAAAATGTTTGGTGACTAAATTGGCATCCTCTTTGGACTTAAACTCGCAAAACGGCGAAGTAAAACATCGTGAGGAAACCGGTATATCTTAGAAAAATTCGAAGACATGTGACATCTACCAACCCGCACTGGGCCCGCGTGGTGGTTTACGGCCCATTCCCTCTCACAGAGAGGAGGCCTGTGTCCCAGCAGTGGGCAGGCTGGTTATGATTTGTACTTTTACTTACAACAACATAACATTACCCTTATTTTCCTCGAAGGGTTAGGCAGAGGTGTACTTAGTAGTGTAGACCTTAAAACTTCGTTTGTAAAAAGTTTCTTTAAAACAATAATAATAAAAATAATATTACTATACATATAACAGCAACACCTAAGGAGGCTCTCGTTGGGCAGCTGGAGCCCGTTGGGCTTGATTCAGAGAGCGGTACTTCTGGACACGGCTTGCATTGTTAGGAAGTTCCTCTCTCTGGAGCCCTGACCGCCGTAGCTTGAACCCTGTTCCTGATACCGGTAGGCTACCATCTTTTTATATTTTTAAATATTTTATATTTTATATTCTAATATTTAAAAATAGAATTAATGTGTATATAGTAAAATAAAAGAAAATAATATTTCTACATATCAATAACAATAATAGGTATTACTTACTGCAGCAGCTTGTAATCACTGGGCCGACATTACAACTGTGGCTTTTGCCAACATAACTATCCTTCACAAAAAGACATAGAAAATGTCGGTCGTCATCTTTAGGGACACTTGCTCCGGGAAGCTTTATCCGACCGAGCCTGTCCTGCCGTGCACGATTCACAAGGCAAAGCGATAGCGCGTTGGGTTGCAGTTTCAGTGCAACAAACCATCGTGCATATTTCATGTTTGACGTATCCATAGGTCGTATTTTCTCCATCCAAAATCGTATCGTGTCCTTTGATTTTCCTTGCTTTACGTTATGAACGTTTGAGATCATAATAATAATAATAAAAGTCGTTTTGTGAATCATCAAGAAACACGTCATAATTATGTCAGCTTTGTAAAGAAGTGCATGGAGGACGACGGGACACGACTACGTATGTGTATAGGGCTTAGGCCTTTCTCCCACGAGGCTATTAACCAGCGACTCGCGTTTTGTACGCATATCTTACTAGTTTCTTGTAAGTAGCCGCCATACAATTTCGTTAGGTTCCGCACACGACAACGCGTTTAACGTCAGTCGACTACGCGTCGCATAAAAATGGCGGCCAAACAAGAAGTACACATAATTGAAGTTGACACCGTTATACTCGACTGCTCAAGAAAGAATGAATGAGTATAAGTCCAATTTGGGTAGCGCCATATACGGAAAGCGAATAGATAGAGTAGCATATCAGTAGGCGACTTATGATTCGCGTCTTAGTCGCGTTGGTTGTTAATGGCGCCGATTCCCTTGTTCACAAACTAAACTAAATTTAAGTTCAGTGCATCTTTTTCTTTCTATTTCATTAAGAAAAGGACAGAAGATAAATTTTAGTTTAGTCCTGTCAAATTAATCAGCGCCCGTCACTACTCCATACAAGTTTAGACGTGATTAAAAACTTGCCTACTAAAATACGTCAATTTACGTCAAGCGCTGATTAATTTGACAGGACTAAACTAATATTTATCTTCTGTCCTTTTCTTAATGAAATAGAAAGAAAAAGATGCACTGAACTTAAATTTAGTTTAGTTTGTGAACAAGGGAATCGGCGCCAATAGCGACGTGGGAGAAAGGCCTTAGTGTACAAAGTTATGACTGTTAGACGACTCTTTGTGCTCAATACCATCTTGCGAAGGCATGGTTCTCTGAAATACAATACTGCTCATCTGGCAAATAGAAAATCTAAATATGTCTGTCCCATAGAACGTTACAGAACGAAATTTGCTGAAAGACTCTTTCGAGTATTAGGTAGTCGAATTTATGTATAATGCAGTTAACAAACATTGCAATGTTTTATGACTTAAATAAATTCGAGTGTAAAAATAAACTGAGTCAATGGCTCACGACTCTTATATACGAGGAGATTGAAAAGTTACTCGGAAAGCTTTTTTAACAGTTCCTGCTTATTCAGACAACTCAAACATACCCCACACACATACACTACACATATACACGACATGTACAAATGACACACAGTTACCAAATTCCCACTAGAGAGAGGAACATTTTAAAATTTAAAGAATATTTTTTGTTTTTTTTTCTTTATTTTATTAACTTTATTTTCTTTCTGTACTTAACGATAGCCACTTACCGAATGTAACTCCATACTATATGTAGCTTGTGTAAATTGGAATACGTATTAATAGAAAAAGCCTTGGCATCCATAATACAAGTTTAATCTTAACGTGGGTGCCAGTTAAGATTAAACTTGACTCAGTGATTTAAAAACAATATTCTCATAATATTAACCTAAATATGTAAATTGAAAAAATTGGAAATAAAGACTTTTTTAATGTTTTTTTTTATTACTAGTGCCACTTTTCCGTTCACTAGTAATTATTGGAACTATTAATTTCCACCATATTTGAATGTCTACTGTTTACAGCACACTACTCTTTGGTTAACTGTCATGGGGTCAGTATAAACGGAGCCACCCTTTAAATAACAATATTAAAAAAATATGCCATGATTACCTTTTACCTTAACTGGATCTATCTTTTGAGAGTATTTTTACGAACGCACGCGAAGTCCAAATGCGCCACCCAGATTATATGGAGTCCTGCCATACTTCTTTTGTTACTTACTAAAACGCTTGTTTAAAACATAATATTTGTAATCACAGGGGACATGCCAGCTGTTACATTTGCCACCATACTATAACCCACAAAAAGATATACGTGGGCCTATAATTCAGGAAGCTACCCAATAGTAGATTATGTCACAGAGCGATTATTTGAATCTAGAGCGAAGCGAAGGATTCTAGAATAGATTCCAAAGCGTAGCGAGGGATTCATAGTACGTCGCTCGAGGTTAAATAATTTTGGTACGGTGTGGCACACTCTGCTTTTCATCCCCCTCTATGAGAAAAATAAATAAGATGTGCTTTTAATAGTGACGAATATTTATATTTACGTAATCAAATTACAAATTTATGTTAATATCAAGTTAAAATTGTTTGTAATATTTTGTTTTTTATTTTTCAATTTGGTTAACCAATGACGCGGGTCGGCAGGCGCGCTTTTTTATTACCAGCCAGGACTTTATCGAAGCGAAATGCGTTCAAACTTTTTAATTAAATAGTGTTCGAAATTCAAAGGTCATTTAGTCGCTGTTAATGAGTGCGCCGGAATGACCTATTTTGCTCTCACTTATCGAGGAACCCTTCGCCTTTTTTCGAACAGTTGGGATGAAAAACAATATATCTCTTGCTTTATAAAGAAAAGTATCACTGATGTCCTCATTTTTGAAACCATGGTATTATGATTTAATAAAATGCTAAAAGAACGGCATAAAAACACGGCTGCCAGTCATGTTATGACGCCATAAGCCCGTAGATTGATGGGGGCGTTAAAATGCTGCATACCAAATACACCAAATGCATACGAGGCACCATGAGTGAAATATTGTGGTTGGTGGAATACTTTGTGTTATGAGTTCGTGATGATGTTTCATGAATGAATAATGTTTCTTTTTATCTGTTCTTATAAATTACCGACCGTTGTTGGTTAAAACGAGGGTATTTTTTTTACGTGAGTGAAGGCACTATAGTTAAAAGACATATTTGCGGTTAAATATTGTGGATACACATACACATAACACACATAATCAGCCTATAGATAATGTTCCCACTGCTGGAACACAGGCCCCCTCTCTGTGAGAGGGAGCGGGCCGTAATCCACCACGCGGGCCCAGTGCGGGTTGGTAGATGTCACATGTCTTTGAATTTTTGGTTCTAGGACATGCCGGTTTCCTCACGTTGATGATGTTTGTTGAGGATGTTTTCCTTCACCGTTTTGAGAGCAGTGGTGACGAAATAATTTACACAAAGTAAAGCGCCTGTCAGGGTTCGAACCTACGACCTACAACTCGTAAGTCGCGGTCGTTACCACTGGGCCACCACTGCTCTTGATTGTGGATATCTATTAGTATTACAATATATTGGATGTAGACTTCCGCAAAAGTTAAGCGATTTCATGTATTTAGCTGGAATTGCCTCAGGTTAGAAATTGTAAAAATTGAGGAATTGTTAAAATAGGGCCAAAATTGACCCCAAATCATGACCGAGAATTAATACTCAGGGAGTTTCTGGGAACTTATACAAAGGTTCCAAGGAATTAAAAAACAAAACACTTGTTTATGGTTCCAATAACTTCGGCATGCAAGAAGTCGTCCACTTTTTGTACAAGACAGTGAGTGGTAGGATTTTGTAATTACTGTAGCCCGAAGTCTCGTTGCTATATATTGCCTTCTCAAGGCCAATAGTAGTTCTGCGCACTCTACTTGCAATGCGTTATTTGGTGAGGACCTCATACAGCTCAAATGATCTGAAGAAGCTTCGAAGAAAATCTTTTCCCAAGAAAAATATACGCGTTATCAAAATTTCTCAAAGCGTTATAATGGTTTCCCGTCAAAAAACTCTCAGTATTCTGTTTATAAAGAAAATCTTATTTTTTTTATAAACAAGAACGAATCTAGACTCCGCACTGCTCCTGAAAATTTCAGGTAAATAAAAATTCTATAAAGACAGCCTTTATGCCTCAGGCTTTTTTACTCAGCTTTGATTTACACCTTTATTTAATAACCATTTCTCTGAATACCAACAGCCGTAATCAAAATGAAACTCAAAGGATTTTTTTTCAAATAACACACAAACAGTTTGGAATTTTTAAGGAGACGGTCAGTCAGAAAAGTGAAGGTAGTTAAGGCGCTGGATAACATGACGAGCTGATCACATATATTTTGGGTGGAATTTTGGGGTTGACGCAAAAATGAGTTTTTTTTTTAATAAAAAAAACATTACAATACTTGAACAACTACAGCAGTCTTGCACATATACCAAATTGGAATACATATTTAAAGAGAAAAACAAATATAAAATATTGCACAGAGGACACTATAGAATGTTTTTACGACCACAAAATTCAGTTCGGCCTGCCTCGTTGGTAGTGGTCCCAAGCGCTACTGCTGAGCATGAAGTCCTGGGTTTAATTCCTGGGTTGAGCAAAGTGTTATTGGGTTTTCCTATCTGGCATTTCTCAGTAGCAGCCCGGAGTTTGGATTTGTGCCCGGTTGATGGCAATAGGCTCGCCCCCTACATGGAATTGAAACATAATTGGCGGAATGTGGGTGTACTAAGGTAGAACTGCCAAACTTGCCGTGGTTGGTCCGTGGAACGCGTCCGTGGCTTTCTGCCCGATTGATGGTAATAGGCTCGTTCCCTAATACAATGGGGCTTAAAAACATAACTAGCGAAATATGGGTACAGAAACACCTCTGCCCAACCTATCGGGGAAACAAGGCATGATGTTATGAATGTATGTTAAAAAAAACATCAAGCAATTTAAGTACCAGACTGCAAGCCAGTTCACCCCGTCAGGATTAATAAGCGTAATGTTATGTTAAAACATTCACAGAATACTGTGCTATCATGAATCACTTATACTGCGTCCGCGATATAGTTTCCAAACATGTAAATATTTGTTTTTGGGAAAACAACTATTATACAACACTTATAGTTCAGTTTGCGCTACAACTTCAAACACATTTATGACTTTTTCAATAAAATTGAACTAGTCAGTCTGAAAAACCGTTTCAATAATCGTTCCCATGGTTTTGGAGCAAGTGTTCGATGGGGTAAACGTGGATAGGGACCATCCATTACATATAGAAACCCCTCCGTGCCTCGGAAAGCAGGTTCAACAGGACAGTTGGTCCCGGCTGTCATTTCTAAATCTTTGACAGACGTTACAGTTAGTCAGAAAATTATAGTGTTACCCGGCAACTGGGTTGTGAAGGTCAAATAGGCAGTGGCTTGTAAAGTTTGGTATCCAGCTGCATCCGATTACACTGGAAGCCAACCCCAAATAGTTGGGAAAAGGCTAGGCAGATAATAGTCAGTCTGAAATCAACTTAATTTACACTAATGTAAAGTTTATATTTGTTTAAGTGGAAATAACATCAATTGGAAACAAACGTTTGAATAGACTCTAGGCCAGCCACACACGGTGTGTTTTGCATCAAACTCGCAAAACTAAGCAATTTTCGTGATTTAACGTTCCAAAGCTGCTTGCAATTTTGAATAGCATGATTTGCGATTGCGTAAATAGTCGATTGTAAATTGGCTTGATTAAACGGGTGATGCATTTCCGAATGATGTTGGTAAATGTGGGTTTATACATTGCTTTTACCAATATTCTTTTTTTTTTTTTGGGTGGGAAATTATCAAATAACTTCTCCCGCTCTAGGCGGAGCGGGAGGGTGTGTCAGACTCTTACTGACTAAAAGCCACCCGGATTCCTTCCATTGCCTGTGTTGCCAGGGGCTTCGGTATCCTTTTCGGAATTTCCCGCGACCCCGGCAGGAATCGGCCCTAGCGGACCCCTACATTTGTGCTGACATCTCTTTGAGGCGCGTGTGGAACGCAACGCGCAGTTGACCCAGGCCGGGTCCTTATCGGACGGCGAGCCATTGCTCACCGTCCTGTGTCTGGCGTTCCCTGGACATTCAGCCGTTCCAATTTCGTTCATTCATTTAATTTTATTTCGATAACGTTCACTCTTTTCACAAAACCTCAGTCACTGTAATTATCCAGTGTGTAACGACGCTAGCCCCCAACTCGGCAATGTCTCATGTCACGTCATGACGTCACCAAGTTTGCTTAGCGGCCATTTGTTTGCGCGTCATGAGTGTCGTCTATGTCGTATTGAACGTTGTAATACAATGCCGTGACGTGTTGGTTCAGGGTAAGTACTCGTAGGAGTGCCAATAGGGTAATTGATATTCGGGGTTGCGTTAGTTTTGTTCTTGCTTCAGAAATGGTAAAGTATTTTGTTGACGTGACTTTATTGAATATACAAGTACCTATTATCACTTTGTCGACGTGATTATTGTGTATACCCATGCCAAATAAGAGCTTTCTAGTAATAAGAGTATCTGGCTAAGCCGTTGCCAGCCAGAAACAGACGTTTTCCTTGATGTACCACACACTAGGATTACCTGTGTCGCGGAGTCCAGTCTCTTTCCAAGTAAGGCGAGCATTCATTGAGTTGAAGTAAATACTCGTAATTAAAAATATATATATAACAAAAAAATATTAGAAACTTAAGTATAATGTAATCAGCCGTCACCTCCTTCTGCGAAGCAGTAATGCTCGCGAAGGAGGAGGCGGGACGGTTGAGGGAGAGGCAAATTTCGCGCCCTCTCGCCCCTAGCCGCTGCAGGAGATGCCCTGGGCGTCGGGAATCCCGGGCGGATTTCCGGCCACCGTAGGCGCGGGCTTTCAGACGGTGAGCAACGGGTAGCTTACCGTCCGGTAAAGACCAGGCCCGGGTCAACGGCGCGTTGTATTCCACGTGCGCCTCAAAGAGATGTCGTCAGTACAAATGTAGGGGTCCACTAGGGCCGATGCCTGCCCCCCGTCGCGGGAAGGTACTAAAGGGTCACCGAGGCCCCCGCAACGCAGGCAACGGAAGGAATACGGGTGGGTCAGTAAGTTTAGTCAGTAAGAGTCTGACAAATCCTCCCGCTCCGCCCAGAGTGGGAGAAGTTATTTGATGGTTTCCCACCCAAAAAAAAAGAAGTACAATGTAATACAAAGCTAACTAACACTTTCCAAGTCTATAAAAGCATTTATTTTAATTAAACCAATTACTGGCACTTTTGAATGTCAAAGAGTCTGTCAGTTAGAAAGTTGAAGCTAGTTGCCCATTCCAAAACGTAGACCTCTATGGAGAAGAACGGGCAAGAAACTCCAAGAACACTCTTTAAAATCATGCTATCACAAATCCTGGGTACATTATCCTTGTTACTTCTATATGTGAGAACAATGTAAAAATAAATAAGTTAAAAACAATTCAGAATATAAGATTTAAAAATAAAAATAAGCTCTGGCAGTTATGAGATGACCAGACTCAACTGACGGTACCCGTACACGAACATGACGCGTGGATCAGAACCATCCAGCTCAACCATTTTGTAGGCAACATCTTGGACATCACCGGTAGGGTTGATGAGGAAGGGGTTATGAGGAAGAGGATGCGGATGAGGAACTATTAGATATACGATTTGAGGAATAGGATGAGGATGAGGAAGAGGATGCGGAAGAAGAAGATAGAACCTGTGATTTGGAATTTAAATTTTAAATAAAAGAAAGATTGCGAATGGGCCCTTTAATAGAAAGAAAAAAAAAACAATTTAATAGTCAAAATTCACAATATATTAAGTTAATTTTCATTAAATTCAACCACCCGGTTGAATTTAATGAAAATTAACTTTGAAGCTGTTTGTCCAGATAGACGGTTTCGTAATTCGTCGTAAACTAACCCAGCGCCACTGAAAAGGTACTGTACTGTACGTACACTACAGTACAGTAAAACACAGACACAATAGCGTGCTGTATTATATTTCTAAAACACGTTGAAACACGTTCGAGCCTTATCGTGAAAGTACCTAATGCAGCGAGCAAAAGCCGTCTTTTGCTCGCTAAAAAAGTATAAAAGTAATCTCCGTAGATTACTTTTATTTACATTGAATACGTCAACAACACTTCCTCATAAATTCCTCTTAATGAATGAGGATGTGGAAGAGGAAGATGAATATTTTATGCCTGATTTTGGGGATGTAGAAGAGGATGAGGAATCGCTAAAACATAAGGAACTTCCGCATTATGAGGATGAGGAACAGGAATCCTCATCAACCCTTATCACTGGCATTCGTGAAGGAAAATACCGTGGGGAAACTTGGACTTATAATAAATCCAAGCCGCCTTCAGGGAGCCAGATGATCAATGCGCATGTCTTCTCTGTATCAGAAGTGGCATTTACCCTACAGAGGACCAATACTAATACTGGGCTGATTTTATTATAGCATAATCAGCCTATAATGTTCCCACTGCTGGGACACAGACCTCCTCTTTGTGAGAGGGAGTGGGCCGTAATCAACCACGCGGGCCCTGTGCCGGAATTTTCGGTGCTATAAGGACATTTCGGTTTCTTCATGATGTTTTTCTTCACCGTTTAACACCTCGTGGGCCCTGTGCGGGTTGGTAGATGTCACATGTCTTCGAATTTTTTGGTTCTAGAACATGGCCGGTTTCCTCATGATGTTGATTTCACCGATTTGAGAGCAGTAATGATGAAATAATTTGCACAAAGTTAAGCGCTTGTCTGGGTTCGAACTTACGACCTACAACTCGTAAGTCGCGGTCGTTACCACTGGGCCACCACTGCTCTCTTATAACAAGCCTTTGAACAAAAATGTTCAAATGTGAAGTAAATTTTAATTTTTGGTTTTAGGACATGCCGGTTTCCTCACGATGTTTTCCTTCACCGGTTTGTGAGTAGTAGTGATGAAATAATTTACACAAAGTAAAGCGCTTTTCTGGGTTCGAACCTACGATCTACAACTCGTAAGTCGCGGTCGTTACCACTGGGCCACCACTGCTCTCGTCATCTATATAATTATATACAGGATTTTATTATAAATGCTAATTATCGGTAATTGTTTGGAAGGTGTGTGTATGTTTGTGAACGAGGAAGACTGACCTGCCGTGATACAGATTTCACTAGTACGGAGGTCCTGTGTGTCAAACAACCGCATAACGTGCACAGGTTTTTATAATCACTGTTAATTACATATGTATGTATAATTGAAACCTGTAAACCGTTTTACCAGGAGTACAAAATTCTCACCCTCCCAAGCCTATATCTTTATGAGGTGTCAATGTTTGTTAAGGTCAATCAAAACTTATTTGCATTGGCCTCGGAAGTTAATAATAGGCAACAACTTGACGCATTTCGCCTCGGTGTGCGCCGAACATATACCACTTTAATGCACAAAAGTGTGTTTCACATGGCTCCTGTAATATTCAACAAATTACCTAAAGAAACAAGGGCAATGAACACAGTCTTATTTAAGAAAACACTAAAAAGCCTTTTATTTAATAAATGTTACTATAACCTGAACGACTACTTAAACGATAATTTTTCAAGACCTCACAGTGACATCAAGTAATAGAACAATAATTATGCATGTATCTTTAAATATTTAATCTGTTAATGTATTGCAATAATTCTTGAAATGACATTGAAATGATTTAATTATTATTACTAAATAAATAATCTGTATTAATATAACTTTAAGAAGGACATTTCATTATTTTAATGTCAATCTTTGATGATGGGATGGCGATTGTACACATTTTGCATGCCTTACGGTAGAATCACTTGAAAGATGTACCTAAATTAACAACACCGTTGTAGTGTTTTCTGCAAAAATAAATAATTTGATTTGATTTGATATGTATTTATGTATATGGCGCAGCCATCTGGTTAAATTAGCCAGCTAATTGGACGCCTAGGCCGTTCATTAAACGCCGGTGCCAATGTCGCAGTCAACTAGTTTAATTAGCCGTTTAGTTAACAGCCTTTTTTTTTTTGGGTGGGAAATCATCAAATAACTTCTCCCGCTCTGGGCGGAGCGGAAGGGTGTGTCAGAATCTTACTAACTAAAACCCACCCGTATTCCTTCCGTTGCCTGTGTTGCGGGGGCCTCGTTGAGCCCCCTTTAGTACCTTCCCGCGACCCCGGCAGGCATCGGTCCTAGTGGACCCCTACATTTGTGCTGACGACATCTCTTTGAGGCGCGCGTGGAATACAACGTGCCGTCGACCCGGGCCTGGTCCTTACCCATTGATCACCGTCCGCAAGCCCGCGCCTACGGTGGCCGGAAATCCGCCCGGAAAATTTGCCTTTCTCTCAACCGTCCCGCCTCGTCCTTCGCGAGCATTACTGCTTCGCAGAAGGAGGTGACGGCTGCCCATGCCCTCTCGCTCCATACCATGGCCTGAACCAGGGCCGGACGCGAGAGATCTCTGCCGCCGATCGCCTCCACGAGGATACGGCGGTGCTCTGCCCAAGCCGGGCAGACCTCTACCGTATGTTCCACCATGTCCTCCGGGCGATCCACACAGTGGTGACACCCTGGCGTTTCCTCCCGCCTTATCCGACACAGGAACCTCCCGAAGCTGCCGTGTCCAGCGAGGACCTGCGTCAGGTGGAAGGTGAGGACGCCGCGGCGCCTGTCTAGCCACTCCTCAAAGAGGGAACTTATCGCCGCAATGTGGCGTGCCCAGCACTGGGTCGCGACAACCGTACTCTCCATGTCGCCAAGAGATCCCGCATTTCACCTCCTCGCGCCCCTCCCATACGTGCGTGAGGACCCGCTCAACCGGCGGGCTGGCCGCAGCGCCAGAGAGCGCGCCCATACAGGAGCCCCGTAGAGGGCCATGGACCGCACGACCCCCGCGTAGAACCTCCGGCAGGAGGCGTTTGGACCCCCTAGATTGGGCAGGAGCCGCTTCCTTCCTTTGCCGGATCCATTCGACAATTGTCGCTACCCCGCGTGCCGCTACTTCGGCCGCCACCTGGTGCAATCTCCCCTGCGCCAGGACCAACGTGTCGTCATCGTAGCACTCTACGCTGATGCCGCTAGGGAGGTCGGCGCGCAGCACCCAGTCGTATCCGATGTCCCACAGATGCGGCCCCAGGACCAATCCCTGTGGGACACCGCACGGCATCTCTTGCCGGTTCCACACTACCTGGTGACCGGGGAAGATGACGGCCCTGTCCGTCATACAGGCCTCGACCACACGACAGAGGTAGGTCGGCATCCGGTGGTACCGGAGTGCCTCCCTCATGCAACTCCAGGCCAGGGTATTAATGGCATTGGCGATGTCTAGAGACACCGCCAAGACGACCCCACCCTGGGCAACAGCATTCCCCGTCGTCAGGGCTCGCAAGCGTATGATGGCGTCCATCGTAGAGCGCCCCCTGTGGAAACCAAACTGGCTCTCCGCCAACTCCGGCCCCACCCGCACCAGTTGGCCGACGAGGCGGTCTGCAATGACTCTTTCAAAGAACTTACCCACCTCGTCGAGTAGCACGATGGGCCGATATAGTCAACAGCCTAACCGTTAGAAGTAGCGCTCGCCGGGCGCTAACGCGGCACCGCTCGCATCGCTCGCTCGACTCGCGCGCGGTTGGTCACAACCTAACCTATTTGATCGGGGTGCCCTGGCTTAGTTACTGCTACCACTTCGGCGCGCGTGGTCGGTCACAGTTCTAGTTGTCCTCCAGCTATTTCATTGGTTCCCAGCGTTTAATGAACTGCCTAGGCGTCCAATTAGCTGGCTAATTTAACCAGATGGCTGCGACAGAGTTAGGCTGTTAACTAAACGGCTAATTAAGCTAGTTGGCTGCGACATATATATTATTACTTAAGATATCTATATAATATATCCGTGTATCAATTCTAGTATATTGTATTTATTTTTTGCCCAACAACAGCCCCACTTTATGTCCAGGCAAATCACTGTCGTTTCCAAGGTTGCCTGCAGGGCTAACATGACAAGCGCGAGAACGCTCTCTTTCTCGATTTGTCGAAATTTGTCTACGATTCTGACGTCATCCGAATGCCTAACATGACCGTTAAGCTCGAGTAATCTCGAGAAAGGCACTTTGACAGTTCTTTATCTCGCGACGAGAGACCGATGTAGCAAATTACTAAAAACAAATCATTTTTATTTTAGCAACATCGGCTCATTCATTAAATTTTACGCATGGAATTAGTATGTACTATAATGATTTTACATCCACCTCTATTAATTTGTGTTGTAATTTTTTGTGTAACCGACTTTTTTTATTAAAATTTAATATTTTTCTATGGCATGCTGAAATTAAAATACAAAATGACGTAAATGAAAATGAGTGTGCCATTTTTGTTAGGGGATAAACCTGTGGGTTCGCGTCACCAATATGTTAACCGCGTCACCGACATACTAACCACGTCACCGACATACTAGCCGCGTCACCGACATATGAACAGCATCCCTTGAATATGCAATCTGCGTTACCAACTGGCTAACCGAGTCACCGACATGCTCAATGCGTCATCAACATGCTCAATGCGTCACCAACACTCTAACCGAGTCACCGACATGCTAACAGCGTGCCCGACCTGCTAGCAGCGTGCCCGTCGTGCTGGCAGTGTCACCGACATGCTAACAGCGTCACCGACATGCTAACAGCGTGCCCTACCTGCTAGCAGCGTCACCGAAATGTTAGCAGATTTACGAAATGCCAATCGACTTACGCCGTGATAACCGCGTCACCGACATTCTGAAAGCACTTGTTGACATGCAATTTGCATCACCAACATGCACACCGCGTCACCGACATGTTAATGTAACGTGTGCCTCAGGCTGGCGTCGCGCAGCGGCCTGTGTACGTACATGTATACGCATATATATACTTATATATGTTATTCCAAAGTTTTAAGTTTTCATTTCTGTCACCAGTCCCCATGAATGCCATATTTTTTTGTATTATAATTTTGTCTACTCTTCTCGTCGTCAAAATCGAGGACGACTAAATGACAGCAGAATCGAAGATTATCTCGTGTTGAATTGTCAAAATTCGAGATAACTTATGTGCCATGTTAGGGTTTGTCGAGAAAATATCGAGTTTGACAGAACGAGTCGAGTATTTTGTATGGCAGCGCTGTCAGAAAACGAGAAAATTGACAGAAATAGACAAAAATTACTCGCGCGAGAGTGAGTAATTGTCGCGTGTGTCATGTTAGCCCTGCTGGAAGACATCTCAGAAAGCGATAAGGCCGCCCATTGTACATTTTGTAGTGTTTGATTTATATTTTTATTATGTTTTTTTTGTGTTGTACAATAGTGTATATATAAATAAATAAATAATCACAATATGTTTTGGAAATACGTGCAATATGCATATCGTTCTGCAGTAGAACTCCTTGCCGGAGTTTTGCCGATAACCCCGAGGACCCTGGTGAACAGATATAATTATGTACAGGTTTTTATATAAACCTACCTCGGGCTCTAGGCCTTCACAAAGTTAGCTCCTTGTTCGTGCACTACTGTCAAAAATTTAGCATTAAGGCGCAGATATATGATTTTAGTGACGTTTAAATCTGTCATTACGCCTTCATATAAAACAAATATGTTGTGAAAAAATGTATGTTAAACTAAGACACATACACATAAATTCTGTATGTGAATATTTAATTATTTTAGCAAAAAACTTTATGAAATAAATTCAGGAAGTAATGTCTACACAAAGCATAAAAACGATATTACTTTCAAACTACCTAAGATATTTTCATGTTTTTTTTTTGTATAAACAGATTATTTTATTATCAATATTAACATTTGTGAATTTTTCCAAAATATTCATATTTTCGTTACTAAAAATTAATATTCCCTATAAAACCAATCGGCGCGCAGCGGTGCGGCGTGGGTGTGACGCACAATTGTATGGCCACGGTCAACGGCGATTACCCGAACCTTAAGTTCATAAGTTGTGTAGAGAAAATAAACGTTTTATACTATTATTGTTATACCTGTCCTGGGTTCGATTCCCGGGCAAAGTGTTATTGGGTTTTTCTCTCTGGAATTTCTCAGTAGTAGCCCGGAGTTTAGATTTGTGCCCGGTTGATGGCAATAGGCTCGTCCCTATTACATGGGACTTAAACATAGCTGGCGAAATGTGGGTGTACTTCAGGTGCACCTCTGCCCAACCCTTCTGGGAAACAAGGCGAGATGTTATGTTTATGTGTGTTTTTGTTATATGTTATTATATTATAATTTTTCCATGGCTATCTACCTCGTGGGTTTAGTGGTTGCAAGTGTGACTGCTATGCGGGTTATCCTCGATTCCTTTGCAAGTAAGGCAAGGTGTAGTATAAGGGGCTTCAATGGTCACAAATAGAGAAAGAAATAAAATTTATTTGACCCAGGTTAATGGGATATCTGAGGGCCAATTCTCGTATTTAACCTAGTGACCGCCGCGTCAAAAAAGCAAAGATGTGCCCTCGGCGCCAATCTACGAATTATTACTCGTAGATTGGCGCCGAGGGCACATCTATCATGTAGTCGTGACCGTGGCGTGCTGGGCACATTTGGCTCTGTCATCTATACATGACTGTGGTGGTCAAAAGGTTAAAAATGTTCAAAATCTAGCCGCTATCTTATCTCAGCGACAACCAATACCAAAAACTTGTCAAAAATATAGGAAAATAGAGGTAATTTTGACAAACTGAGACTGAGTTTAGATTGCGTACGTTCTTAAAAATACATGAATTGCCTCTCAGACTTTGCCGTGCCTACACCTCTGATAACCCCTTCGAAGAATACAGGCGTGATGGTACGTTCATTGGGAAGCCCATGTTTAGTAAATAACAGTAGAATAGCAGAAAAACTACCTTGGACTGAAAAGTTACCTAAATTTTTAATTTTTGCTTTTCTATTTTACGACCGTCAATCCCTTGTCAAGTTGTGTTAGAACACAGAACCTCCATTTTATATCAGTGAGTCGGGTAACAAGATATCGTCGTCCCAGCAAGCAGCCGCTCTCTCAAATAATTCATGAATTGAAACCATACATTACAGAGGAGTGGTTAGAAGGTTAATAAGGAACAGTTTAAAGTTGAGGTTAAAAATATTTTTTTTCGAAATATTTTATTTAATGGATTATTAATCTAATTTATGGGAATTGTGTTTTTTGCTTTTTGCGATTAGAATAACCGAAACGTAAAGTGGTTTAAACCTTGGTTTAATGCTAAAACTCTAATTCTAGCAAATTCTGTAAAAAAAACAGTTATGTGAAAATAAAAAAAATAAATATTTTCACATTATTGATTTTTAACAGATTTTTTTTTTAAAGAGCTGTTGCATAGTATAATAATTATCAACATTATTATCTTCAATATGGTTTAAAATACAAGTAAAATCATAAAACTAATAAAATGAAACAATTCCACAACTCTAACCTACGTCCCATGTGACTACGCCGTACCGCGCGGCTACGAATTCCATTATAGCTACGAGCTACGAGCTACGCAGGCACGTTACGATTGGCACGTCCGTAGCGTTATTGAAATGCAATGCGAGGCGGCGCGTAATGAGGTCACCGGCATTTGTTTAAAGTATTGTTCTTTTCAAATATCTCAATCTTGATGGGGGGGTAAGCAGAGTACCAGGTATAATAGAATTAATACGAACCTCTTACTGTCCCATTGCAGAGCAAAAGTCTCTTCTCACGCAGAGAAGGCAAGAGCATTAAATCGCCACGCTTGCTCAAGACGGATTGGCCATTTCAGACATATTAATTTTAAATTTGTTGTCTCTTAAGGCGCTGACAAGACGCAAATGACCAAAATAGGCTTGTCTTAAGAAAAAAAATCCAAATCTGCATAGTTTGTGGTAGCGGAAAAAATGTATTTTAATTTTGAACATATTTCCCAGAACTTGGTTGTTACCAAAACATGTTTTGAAAAAACATCAAACTCAAACTCAACCTCAAAGCATTTGTTTCAAATAAACCAATTACAGGCACTTTTGAATTGTCAAGGTTTCGGTCAGTCAGTCAGAAAGATGAAGCTAGTTGCCCATTCCAAAGCGTAGTAGGTACCTATAGAGAAGAACGGGCAAGAAACTCCACGGACACTCTTTTAAATCAACGTATTATGGTTACAAAATATTGTTTACATCATTCATTTTGAAATTATACATGTGAAAACGACGCGAAAGCGTCCGTAATAAAAAAAAATACAACAAAAAAAAGCAATTCAAAAATTAAAATTAAAATTAAAATAAGCCGTGGCAGCTAAGAGATGACCAGTCTCTACTGACGGCACCCGTTCACGAACATGACGCGTGGATCAGCACCATTCAGCTCAACCATTTTGAAGGGAGCTAAATGATCCAACATACGCGCCACCATCAGCGAGACATTAGAGTGAGCACGACATACTCCCAGCCGCCAGGGCACACTCAAGTCAATGAAAGCCGTATCCAGTAAATGGCAGCTTTATAGTACATAGTACTCACATAACAATGTGCAGCTATACAATACTAAGAGATTGATTTTATACAATCCAAAGAGAGTTTTTAAAATCTTCAGCAGCTCCAACACTGTTTTCAATACCTGATCAATTAGTTTTTGCGCCCTTGTGGAGCAGGACCAGCGTTGAGCCAAGCATTTTTATCAGCAATGTAATCCCCCAATTTATAATATGCTTGGCTGCATAGTGTTCTTTTCTATACTAGATTTAAATTTTGTTTCATTCAGTTGAAGTATGTGGGGAGGTATTTTATTGTAACATTTTAAACAGTACCCCATGAAAGATGAGTCTACTTTAGCCAGCCTGAAACCTGGTTGAACTAATTGGATCTCGATACAAACTAACGTTAAACTATCCTCTTACCTTGAGTTCTAATCCAAAAAATCTGTATTAAATATCAACATACGTTACATATTTAATTAATAACAAGAACGTTTTATTTGCATGCAGGACTTGGTTGTTTTTTATTTTCGATTACTCAACTCAATTTTGAGTAAATAAATAATTGCTTCAAATTTTGCAATAAATTACAAGCGTTGTGTCACAGGCGCTTCTCTTTCTTTTCTATGCAATCTGACAGTGACCGCGGTTTAGGTGTTGTCAGCGTCTTAAGATACAGGGCATCCTAGTTTAAGAGCCAGAGTTTAATGAATTGCTTACAGATTTCTGCAGCATCCAATTTTTTGATGTAAATGTTCTCTTCCATAAATTCAAAAATTGTAAACTTAAAGTATTTTTGGGAAACAAAGATATTTATTATTATTATTCAGTGGTGGTGGTTATTATTATTGAGGAGAGGGTGGTGGCCCAGTGGCAACGGCCGCGACTTACGAGTTTTAGGTCGTAGGTTCAAACCCAGACAGGCGCTTAACTTTGTGTAAATTATTTCATCACCACTGCTCTCAAAACGGTGAAGGAAAACATCGTGAGGAAACCGGCATGTTCTATAACCAAAAAATCTAAGACATGTGACATCTACCAGCCCGTACTGGGACCATGTGTTGAATTACGGCCCACTTCCTCTCACAGAGCGGAGGCCTGTGTCCCAGCAGTGGGAACATTATAGGCTGATTATGTAATTATTATTAAGTTCAGGTTTCGTCACATTTTTACCTTAACCGATGTCAGTGACGTCTAAGATATACTTAGAAAGTAAATATGAATTGAAAAAGTCATATTGGTATTTACCCGGTTTCGAAACCCACAACGTCGTGCATGAGAGACAGGCCTTAATCACTTGGCCATCACGACAAAGTATAATACCACACGTATCATAGTAACTTTTAATATCGTTACTTAGCACTCACTACTTTCCTAGATGTTTCCGTCTTTATTTTACACGTTTAGTTTGACAGTTGTGCGACAGTGACAAGAATAATAATTTATTTATTTATTTATTTACCTTACCTTAACGACTTACTCACTAAGACATACACAAACAAAAATCACACAGTTTTATGAATTGTTGTGAATTCGTCACTTACAGAAGTGCACAACACTAGCACAGAAATTATAGTAGGTACGTGCAAGTAGTTGTTACACGTAGTTGAATTACATACAAGAAAATAAAATTGAATTAAAATGAGCTATGTTCACTAATATATAGTTAGATGAGATCGCAAAATCAAAATATTAAAAAAAAACAACAAAAAGCAAAGGTCGACAAAGAAGGGAATGGCAGTAAATACAATAATTATTCAAAAGTCATTTATTTATACTAGGCACTTTTCGAACTTCAAAGTTACATAAGACAGTCCCCCAAAAACGCCCGCCCTTCACCACTTCCTAGTGCTTTAGCTGGGAAGAAGAATTGGCGCAACAAACTCCCCAGCAGCACACCTGTCTGTTCAGTTATATAGACTTGATTCTATACAAATCGTATGCAAAGTAATTAACATTACGAAACACACATTAAATTAAATTACTTGCCATATGTTAGCCAGCACACGCCAATAAACCAACAAAACAATGAAAACTGTACTCAAGCAGATAAAAAATACAACATAAAAACGTAAACAGAACTTAATACCTAAATAAAAGCCTCCAGGCATAAAGGGGCGGGCCGTACATAAGGCTGTTGCTGTAACTCGAAGTGAGAAATGACAAACTAGCACCATCGAAGTAAAATAAATAAACAATTAATAATAACAAAATAAGTTCACGAGCATAATGCAAAGATCAGCCATCACCCCCCTCGCCATTAACAGGCGGGTCGTGACGCACAGACGACTCGAGACTCCGAGCTGGTTAGAAGTCTCGATCGGAATATGCTGTATCTGTGTATCTTATGCTGGGTAAAATTGCGAATAAGACCGCCATACTCGCAGCTTATCATGGTTATGTCGCCTCGGCTCTGCGGTATGGCCTTATATTCTGGGGAAATGCCCCTAAGATTCAAGAAGTACTAGTACAGAAAAAATGTATCCGAGCGATTTGTAAAATAAAACAAAAAGAATCATGCAAGCCACATTTTCATGAGCTAACAATATTAACTTTACCGTCACTCTATATCTATGAAGCCTGCATTTTTATAAAACACAACATGAATTTATATAGATTTGTAGAAAGTAAACGGCGCTCAAAAAAGTTGCAGGTGTTAGCAACAAAAACACAATTTTATAGCAACAGCTTTTAAGCAATGGCTCAAAAACTATATAATAAGTTACCAGGACAAGTTATCTCAAGGATTAACGAATTTAAAATAAATCTATTGAAATTGTTAGATAAGGTGTATTATTCTGTTGCCGAATATTTAAATGACAAATTTTAATTATAATACCTGATAACTAAGTCCAATCCGTTCATGCTATGTGACATTCTAAATAATATTGTTAATTTTGATTATTATTGTATTAATGAATTAGTGACATTATTTTTTTATTTTGTATTTTTTTTTTGGCTCTTTTTCTTTATTTAATTTGACATTTTAAGTGATTGATTTTTGATTTTCTAAAATCAAAATCAAAATCAAAATATTTTTATTTCACATAAACCTACATGGGCACTTATGAAACGTCAGAAGCTAGGTGCACGGTTCCAATTGGTCGTTTCCTATGGAGAAGAGGCGGCAAGAAACTCCACGGTTACTCTTTTAAAAATAATTGGCTTTTACAATGTTTTCAAATTACACAAATTAGGTATGGGAGAACAGTGTAGGCCTGTCGAAAAGTACTTAACAAAAAAAAAAGAGAAAAGGAAACGGTCTAAAGAAAAAAAGATCTAGTCTATTAAGCCTACAACGTTCTCACATTCACAACGTACTCGTACACAAGAATCAATCAATGCATTTGTTTAAAAAAACCCTTTGATATTTTGTATGCCTTTTGGCGGGACACAGCTCGGATCTTTTGTATTATAACACCTTCTTTATGTACCCTGTGTTCACGAAATAAATGAATTTGGAATTTGGAATTGTCGCAAAGAGTTAGAGTAGATGTCGATGCTATTGGTTCGTGTAGCGATTTTATTGTAGTTCCCCATTAGACGGTTCATAGGTGCGGTGCTACCAAGGTTAGTACGACTTACAGTTGTGGCAAAGGTAACGGTTTCGCGAACAGATCTAAAAGCTTTCTGTCGAGGTACGTTACGGGAACGTTTAGTAAACCGTTTATGATTTTTTAGAAGAGGATTTGGCCCGTCACTTCTCTTCGGTGTTCGAGTGAACACATTTTAAAATGACTGAGCCTTTGATCGTGAGAAGAAGTTTCTCGTGGACAGTTAGGGCTTCTAGAACGAAGGAAGTGAACCTTCTTTCTATACGTTAAATTCGTTCATAATGGTCAGCCAAAACCTATGCTAAGGAAGTAAAGTTTTGAATTCCCGTCAGTGATTTTGTTAGTTCGTTTTTTGGCCACTGGTTCAGATAGGTTTGCGACGCGCGTCAAGGTATAGGGCCTTCCCGGGCGGATTTCCGGCCACCGTAGGCGCGGGCTTGCGGACGGTGAGCAATGGGTAGCTCACCGTCCGATAAAGATCAGGTCCGGGTCGACGGCGCGTTGTGTTCCACGCGTGCCTCAAAGATATGGTGCCAGCACAAGTGTAGGGGTCCACTAGGGCCGATGCCTGCCGGGGTCGCGGGAAACTTCGAAAGGGTTACCAAGGCCCCTGGCAACACAGGCAACGGAAGGAACACGGGTGGGTTTTAGTCAGTAAGAGTCTGACACACCCTTCTGCTCTGCCCTGAGCGGGAGAAGTTATTTGATAATTTCCTACCCAAAGATTACCGACATAGCCCCAAGAATTGCCAAACTTAAGTGGTAGTGGGCAGGGCACATTGCCACTTAAGTTTGGCCACGTACCGGAAGACGTAGCGTTGGAAGGCCTCCTACAAGGTGGACCGATGACTTTGTGAAGGCTGCAGGAATCCGCTGGATGCGGGAAGCACAGAACCAGTGGAAGTGGCGGTGCTTGGGGGTGGCCTATGTCCAGCAGTGGACATCTTTCGGCTGAAATGATGAATGAATGATGACGGGACACGGGTCTCCAACTTCTAATGTAATATTCTAAAAGCAAAAAAAACATTTTTGTGTGATAAAAGTACAAATGAATGATTTTCGGACTTTTTCCTTTACTTGTGCTGTGAGACCTTGCCTCTTGCCAATTTGAATGATTCTATGTCAACGGGAAGTGCCCGTTGACTGGTTTTGATTTATTTGCGAGTGTCAAAATATGTCGCATAAACGGCCGTATTTTTTATTGCGTTGACTTCGGAGCTTGAGCTCCAAGACCGTCGACCTACGTATTTGATATTAATTTCAACTTGATACCACCACGCGTTCCTGAGAAAACGGGTCTTGACAGACTAACAGATAGACGGATAACGAAATGATCCTATAAGAGTTCCCTTTTTCATTTTGTCTGAAGAAAACTATCTCCTGTCTACACGGAAACGTCATTTTTGTCTATTCTTCCGTCGACAAAATGCTTCTCTACGGTTCCCATGCTAAGCCTGCAGATCCTGTGCTTCTGCATCTAGTAGACGCCAAAATGCATCATTATTGTAAGTTCATTATTAAGTTATAAATTCCACCATCACCAACTTTCTCAAACCACTTAAAATTTCACTCGCTCCCAAGTCCCAGCCATGAAATCAGGTATAAATTCATACCCAAGCTTGGAAGCCCTCCGGCCATGTTTGTTGCTAGACGAAAGAAAAGAACTTTCTAATGGACTCTGACTAACTTTGTCCGGTAGGTGGCGAGGCGGTAGAGAGAGCGGAGCGAGGAATGAACGGGGAGAGATGAAAGGATCAGCATTACAATGGTGTTGTTAGAATAAAAGAGTCCGGTGCGTTAAATGATCTATGTCATAATGTCTAGTAAAATGATTTTGCAGTTAAATTTATAGGGTTAAGCTAACTGCACACAACATCATCGAATTGAACAAGCTTTTAGCTGCAATACGAGAAGCATCCAAGATACGTTGCCGGTCCATAGACAAAACTGAAATTAATAAAAAGGTACCGGACGAGCTTCTTCTCAAAGAGCTCTACTCTATACACTCTTTTTTTTTGGGAATGGAAATAATCAAATAACTTTTCCAGCTCTGGGCGGAGCGCGAGGGTGTGTCAGACTCTGAATGACTAAAACACCCGTGTTCCTTCCGTTGACTGTGTTGCCAGTGGCCTCGGTAATCTTTTTGTACCTTCCCGCAACCCCGGCAGTGTTGCGAGGGGCCTCGGTAACCCTTTCATACCTTCCCGCGACCCCGGCAGACCTTCCCGCGACCGCGGCAGACTTATTGACATTTAATACATCTTTTACCGCATAATATTAGAAAAGATAAAATAAGTTCGATCTAACTTATCCGGCAGATATTATTAAAATTTTGTTCCATTTCGATTCTCACCACTTAAGTTCTGCCTTAAAAAAATATAATTCTGGTTTCCTTTGAATAACAAAAAAATCTGTAGAATACGGTTATTAGATATCTTTCTATCTTCGCACGCAAACCGTGATGAGGTCACACGGAAGCAAAAATGAAAGAAAAAGCCAGCCAAGTGCGTGACGGAAAACGTACTATCGGCCAAAGTTCCGCATGCTCACCTCTAAGGCGATAATCGTATAGCACAGCTCACGACTCGATCGCCCGATGCAAGCGTTTTGACCAATGGGATGCACGAAGCCTATTTTAGTCGTGTTCGTATTAGTGTAATTATGTATAGAAGTGTGACACTCACACTAGGCGCGGGCTATGCTCACTTGTTTGAGAGATATTTTTTTAATAGGCACGGCCAGCGAGAGCTCTATGAATTATTATTGTTGACAAGAAGTAATTTCGTACTCATATCTTCCGTTTGGTTTAGAAAATGTATTATTGGTATTGCTATATTTAATTAGTATCAATAATAAAATATTTCCACAAAAATATAATAATTTAGAATAAGGAATGTCAAACAACAAAAATCATGTCTATTCTATCCACTATAATATTTATCTCTCTCCGACACATGGCCTCCTCTGACGGGTCTATAAATTTAGTTATTTATTAACACTTTCACTGCCTCCCCAATTTTCGCTATGTCCTATGCGATGCCACCAGACAAATCGCAGCGAACGCGCTAGGCGCGTTAACAGGCACCGCATAAAGCTATAAAATGTTTATATTGTCATCTTTTGTGTTTTATCAGCGTGAGGTGTCACTTGTGCAGTACTATTGCAAAGTAAATAACTACATTTAAATGTGTTTAAACTTGGAAACAATAATATAAAAAATCAGCCAGGTGCGAGTCGGACCACACACAATGAAAGGTTCCATAGTTAAGATAAATTTATCTCAAAAACAAACTTAACATTGTAGTCAAAAAACATGTTCATCGATATACGTCACAGTCAATTCTCCAACTGAAAATGTAAGTTGGTCGACAATAGTCGACCAACTTACATTTTCAGTTGGAGAATTGCGAACGAAATAAATAGGAAAAGTAGGCTTTACAAGTTTACGAGTTATTACTCGTAAACTTGTAAAGCCTACTTAGCTGTGATAGTTTTCCTATTTATTTCATTATATATAGGTACTACTGCCATATTTTTTTTCACATATCCAAAATCAACCATTAATCTGGCAGGGGGAGGGGGACATTTGACTATCAAAAATGAGCACTTTAAAGCTTAATTGTATGCATACGGATCCCTGAATCGAAAATAGTTTTCACAAATCAGCAATATCTTTGAACGGTCTATCCAACGATACACCCACACTATGGGATAGACGAGAAAAAAAATATACAAAAAAATATATCATCCCCACTTTATGTGCAAGGAACGTACCCTAAAAAAAACATTTTTTTCAAGATTACAGTTTACCACTTTGTTGGCGTGATTAGGAAAGAAAGAAAAAGTATTTATTGGGACTCGCACAGGAGATCATAAATTAAACTAAAAAACACTCATAGAAACATTAAAAAAAAACAAAGTTAAATTAAAATAAAAACGAAGTCCTGTACGAGGCCAAAAGGCTCCTATCTCAGTTCATTAATATGTATACCCATGCCAAATTACAGCTTTCTAGTACTGAGTCTGTGAACTAAGCCGAGGACAGACAGTCAGAGAGCAAGACGGACATGGCGAAACTGTAAGGGTTCCTTGTTGACTACAGAACCCCAAAAAGAAGCAAATTACGTAGTTTTGTTAGAAATTGACAACATTTGGTGCCTTTTTCTTTTATTGCTGTTTTGATTGAAATAGCAAAATTACAGTAGTATTTGAACTCTGATAACAAAAACATAACAAAAAACTCTGATAACAAACCCAAACAAACAAACAAACAAACTTATCAGAGTTTTTGTTTATTGCTGTCACAACTTTTGCAACTGCTAAAAAATAAGTTCATTATCTAAGTACCATTGTTATTCAGTGGGAACGTCAGAACATCCGGATAAACAATAGGACGGCATAATAGAAGGATCATAAAATACAGTTACAAAAAATGACGAAATATTTCTTCAACACACTTGCTTGAAAAGTGACTCTTATGGCAACGCATTTAGATTCATAATTCAGCTTATTATACAGTAGTGTTTTTACTTTACATTTATTTCCAATCAATCAATCATTAATCTCCGCAAAGTTTTTATATCTAATTACAATGAATATTTTTGTGAATAAATAAACTATTTTAGGTTACTTATGATAAATCAATCATCAAAATTACCATCGTTTCATAAAATTATATATTTTTCACTACATACTAATAATTTGCTTATTCAAAATATTATTTTGTGTTTATTATATTTTTTATATTGGCTGTTTAGCGTTTTGCCAGTGCCTTTATTTATACCTGCGCGCGAATTGCTAGCGCGGCGCGCTGAAGAAACAAAACCAGGTCGCCATTATCCATAAGTACGTTTTCATTGTGGTTAATTATTATTATCAAAAATGTTGACTTCAAGTAGGAAAGAAGAGTGAGGAGCAACACGTAGATTTAACCCCCCAGGAAATACTAATCGAGGCACGAAACGCGAGTGACAGCCTGTTGCCACCAAAAACTAGGGAGAAATACCTAGCAGCCTACGAAACTACTAACAAGTCTGTTTTATTCCTCTCAGGTTGAAAACCGTCGTATGAAATGCGTGTGTATTGATCATTACACACTTGGCTCCTTTATCGGAGTAATACCGGCTCGAGTGTAGTGGGTGACCAAAATAGCACACTTGTATCTGTACATTTTTTGTTACATACCCTATACTCACACAAATGCATATTGTCTCTAATTGGACGAAACCAGGAAGGGGTTTGTCTGTCGCTAGCTGCGCTTACCGGAGAAATATTTTCTTAAGTGAGCATGCTTAAGTTTTGCCAATAGTACATTGAAGAGTTCCGTAGTTGGGATTATCCCAAGAAAAAACATGTTTTTCAACTACAGTGGTAAGTTTTTTCTTGCGATAAATTCATCCCAACTAAGGAACCCTACATTGTGCGTAGTTCGACACGCATTTGACCGGTTTTTATTTTGTTACGAAACTACAAAATAACGATTTTAGAACTTTTTCCTCTACTTATGCTGTAAGACCTTGCTTCTTGCCAAATTTTAAGATTCTAGATCAACGGGAAGTACCCTAGTAGGGTTTTGATTTATTTGTTAGTAACAAAATATTTCACATAAAAGGCCGTATTTTTTATTGTGTTGACTGAGAAGGTTGACTTTTTTAGAGCTCCAAGGGACTGTAGACCTATGTATTTGATATTAATTTCATTTTGATACCTCCACGCGTTCCTGAGTAAAAAGGGTCTTGACTGACAGACAGCCGGACGGACAATGAATTGATCCTATAAGCGTTCCGTTTTAGCTTTCGAGGTACGGAACCCTAAAAATAAGTCCAATGTACTCGAATTTTCTCAACATAAACGAATTAGGGGAAAGAATTGAGTTAACTTCTGCCAATCAAAGTAAATGCCTCTTTTGTAAAATAAACTCGGGGCAGGTACTGGAAATATTTGCATTAAAATTATTTCATTTTCGCTGTGTTTTGTTACAATATTATGATTGATTGCGTTCAGTTTACTTTAAGTATTACACTCCGGAGTTATTTGTCTTTACACTGTTACAAGTAGTAACTTATCGCTTACTATTTGAGCTTAGGGGGATTATTAGTGGCTTGTGGCTAAGTACATAGTTGCGGCTGTTGTAGCCGCACGGGTCGATCAATCAGGTCAAGCTACGGCTGCTGCGGTTGGTCCGTGGATGGATGACCATCTTTACATACCAAGACCCCACCGTGCCTCGGAAAGCACGTTAAGCCGTTGGTCCCGGCTGTCATTTGTAGATCTTTGACAGTCGTTACGGGTCGTCAGAAGCTCGAAAGTCAGACAACCAGTCTTACCCAGTAACTGGCTTGTGAAGGTCAGATAGGCAGTCACTCCATTTAAATATGGTATTCAGCTGCACCAGGTTAGACTGGAAGCCGACCCTAATATAGTTGGGAAAAGGCTAGGCAGATGATGATGAACTATCGCTTATTAATTCTTAAAGACAACCGTGTGCCTGATAGAATTTCCCATCGACAAAAAAGGCAAACTTCTATAAAAACCTTCATCCCCTATTTTACCTCTTTAGGGGATTAATTTTCAAAAACCCTTTCTTTGTGCTCAGCTTTCTTATATGGAGGAACTCTTGTGGAAAATTTCATGCTTCCAGACCCAGCGTTGTGCGTTGGGCCGTGCGTTATCTGCCAGTAAATGTATGAATTAAAGATCGTTATTAAGTAATAAAACAAATTAAAAAAAAAAAAAAAATACCCGACTGCTAAAACGCGTAACCAAAAAGAGAAAAATCAAGCATTTATAATCTATAGAGTTTCAAAAGTTTAAATTTCTAATCCAAATATTTTTCAATAAACATAAATTTATGCATAACAAACAGTTCGGTTTTACAAGGGGTCGTTTGACTACTGATGTTGAACTTTTAGGACATGTTTATAATGCATGGGAGGATAAATGCAATGCTTTGGGTATTTTTTGCGATTTGTCCAAGGCATTCGATTGCGTTCTTTATGAAACTTTGATCAGAAACTGCACCACTACGGAATCCGAAAGGCCTCTCTGGGTCTTCTTACTTCATATTTGGGTGATAGGATTCAGAGAGTTGATGTTAACGGAAAAAGATCACCCGGATCACCGTAAGAATGGGGGTCCCCCAGGGCTCAATTCTTGGCCCATTTTTGTTTCTTATTTATATAAATGACTTGCCTTGCCTCATAAAGGATAATCATGATATAGTGCTGTTTGCAGACGACACTTCACTTTTATTTAAACTCAAACGTTAGCAGTTGGATACTGACAATGTAAAAAGTAGTTAACTGGTTTAATGTTAATAACGTACTTCTTAACGAGAAAAAAACCAAATGTATTAAGTTTACAATACCTCATGTTAGACAAGTAAAAACTAGTGTTCTCATAAAGGGTGAAGAGTTAAACCCCGAAGGTACCACTGTGTTCTTAGGCATAATTTTTGATGCCAAGCTTCAATGGGGCCCCCCTATAGATAAATTGTCAAAAAGCTTAGCTCTGCAGCATACGCCGTTAGAAAAATTCGTGATTTAACGTACGAGTATTTAGACACAGTCCGTTTAGTATACTTTAGTTATGTTCATAGCGTAATGTCGTACGGTATTCTGTTATGGGGAAATGCCGCCGATATTCAGACAATTGTTTATTTGTTTTACAAAAAAGGGCAATCCGTGCAATTTATAAATTAAGTCCCAGATACTCCCTCAGAGACAAATTTAAAGAGATTAATATAATGACTGTAGCTTCTCAGTATATTTATGAAAATCTTTTGTACGCACATAAACATATTAATTTGTTTAAAAAATACAGTGATCTCCATAATGTAAATACTAGGATTCCACCAATTTGTTGTTCCTACAACCAGGCTCAAAAAAATAGGCAGCTCGTTTAGATGCCAATGTATACGTTTTTATAATAAACTTTCTAGCCACATTCAAGAACTAAGCCTTAATAAATTCAAATGTTTTATAAAAACAGAAACTGTGCCTGAAAGCCTTTTATACTGTTAAATATCATATTGAGGACAAAAATATATACATATTATATTTTTTTATTCTATATAACATTTTATATAAACAATGACATGAATATTTACTTTGTAAAGTTTTATATTATTTTAATTAGGAATGTGAGGACTATGTGGGTCATTGTTTGTTTTATTTTTGTCTCTTTGTTTTAATGGTGGTCTGGCAGTTTGAGTACTTTATGCGGCCTACCCAAATGTCTTTGTTGTGGTTCTTTCCTCAAAAGACCATTTCGAACACCAACCTACATGGTCTTCAAATGATCTGACCAAGATTATGTCCGAATATACACATTGACATTGATGAATTTTATTTATGCATTTACATGAATATTTACTCTGTGTAGTATAATATTATTTTAATTATTGTAAATGCGAAGACTATGTAGGTCATTGTTTAATTTTGTTTTATTCTCAGTTAGTTTTAACATTATCTGGCAGTTTGAGTATTTTTTGCGGCCTAGCCAAATGTATTAGGTATTCGTTGTTTGTATTGTTCGTTGAATCGTTGAGCTCCTTTAGTTCTTATTTGAGCTGCACAACTACTGACAAATGCGTGCACTAACTGGACAGGTCCACTCAATCTGCGTGGTTCTTTCATCAAAAGGCCTTTTCAGACACCAATCGACATGGTCTTCACATGATCTGACCAAGATTATGTCTGGACTTTAAAAGAGACTGTGACATCTGAGTTTGTTTCGGCCTGTCTTCTCAGAGTAGTCAGATAGGAAACGCCGACCTCATCTAGTTTTAAAGAATATGTTTGACATGTAAAAGTGTTTGTAAAAACCTACTTACAGAAATAAAATCATTTATCATTTATCTATGTTTTTTAAATAATGTGTTTCATTTCATGCTTTTTAGTTTTTATTAACATATACACACATCTAAAAAGTCTAAGCAACACGCGTCATTTACAAAAACTACATGTTTTATTAATTGATACTTTATTTATTTCTTAACAAACTTGATTGGTATACAATACCACGCTGGCCCAGTACGGGTTGGTAGATGTCGCATGTCATCGAATATTTGGTTCTATGACATGCCGATTTTTTCCTTCACTAAATCAAAATCAAATCAAAAGTCATTTATTCAAACTAGGCTGAGAATCAGCACTTTTCGAACGTCAAAATTACATAAGACAGTCCCCCAAAACGCCCACCCTTCACCACTTCCTAGTGCTTTAGCTGGGAAGAAGAAGTGGTCAACAAACTCCCCAGCAGCACAGCTGTCTGTTCAGTTAGAGGGAAAAAAAATTGATTCTATACAACAGTATGCAAAACAATTTACATTACGTGCAACATAAAACATTAAATTATTAGCCATAAGTCAGCTAGCACACCACTATACCAACAAAAAAAAGAAAAGGAAAACACCGAAAACTATTAATTCTCAAGCAGAGATAAAAACGTAAACAGAACTTAATGCCCAAATAAAATCCTCCAAGCATAAAAGGCGTGCCCGCTTACATATATCTATAGCTGTAACAGTCACAAATGATAAACTAGGACCATCAAAGTAAAATAAATAAACAATTAATTACTAATAGCAAAACAAAACAATGGTCAGCAAGACGACCAGTCACCACAAGCAGCACCCGTTCACAGCAAGCCATTCTGCTGGTGGTACAGGCCCACGTCACTACTAGTGGAAGCTCTATCGACTACGAGGGCGCCTAGAGCGTCATACTGAAGGTAAGACTTGCGTATTTAATGCCTGCCTGACTTAATAAAACACTGCACTGGCCTGCAAACCCTCGATTTTGTTGATGTCTAAGTACCATTAGTCGCACGCAGCGAAAATCGAATATACATATAGCCTCGAACGTGATGTGATTGTGCAACAGTGAATTCTGCTGACGCAAAATTATTGTGTTTAACTAGGCTATAAAGCGCAAGAAACTTTTAAGCAAACTAAATAAGAAATTACAATTAAAATATTCAATCAATTATATTTTGTCATTATTTCAAAACTTGAAATGTCCTATAATTACAGCATTTACGCTGTACGGCATTTCAAACAAATTTTCAAGTCCTTATTTTTCGAAATGACTGAGCCGATTTTAACGAAACTTAACACACTTATGTAGGATACATTGGTCTAAAATTTTAGTAAAAACATTTTCGAAATGTCTATTTAAAAAAAGATAATTGAAAATTTCTGTTTGTATGGAAATTTTAATATCGCTCTAATTTAACTGTAACACTATTTTTGAAAAATTTTCTATTAACTTTTTGGACCTATGTATCCTGCTTATGTGTGTGAAGTTTCATTAAAATCGGTTCAGTCATTTCGAAAAATAAGGACTTGAAAATTTGTATGAAATGCCGTACGGCGTAAACGCTCTTAAAGTAAGAGCTCATGCCACCTGTGATACAGGAGTATCCTAGTACAGGCATCTAACATCATAACACCTTTGTAAATTATTTCGAAGATTTTATGTTAATATTTTACCATTTGTAATACTGAATCAATATTTATTATATAACTACGTCACTCCAAATTTCTTATCTCATCTCACACTGCGACCTAACCCTTATATTCTCGGTATTCTCCACTATATCTACAAAACTTACACATATGCATACATAACACACACACACACGTTTAAAGTACGCTGTTCAGCTATAGTTGTTGCTTGCACACAACTTGGTTGATCGACTATAAATAACTTAGCAATGTATTTCTTTCTGCAGTTACTAATTTTTTAAAGGTAGAAGAAAATATGAATTTTCTTATTCCAAGATAATTTTCTTAGGCTTAGGGAATCATTATGTGAGTACTATGTACCTACTTTAATGCTGCCATTTACTGGGTACGTCTTTCACTGAGTTGAATGTGCCCTGGCGGCTGAGAGTATGTCGTGCTCACTCTAATGTCTCGCTGATGGTGGCGCGTGTGTTGGATCATTTAGCTCCCTTCAAAATGGTTGAGCTGAATAGTGTTAATCCATGCGTGCGTCATGTTCCTGAAAGGGCGCCGTCAGTAGGGACTGGTCATCTCTTAGCGGCCACGACTTATTTTAATTTAATTTAATTTTTGAATTGTTTTTTTTGTTGTTAATCTTGTTATTATGGACGCTTTTGTGTTTTGGATCGTTCTCACATGTATAATTTTAAAATGAATGATGTAAACAATATTTTGTAATAATAATATGTTGATTTAAAAGAGTGTCCGTGGAGTTTCTTGCCCGTTCATCTCCATAGGTACCAACTACGCTTTGGAATGGGCAACTAGCTTCATCTTTCTGGCTGACCGACCCTTTATTTGAAATAAATGCTTTGAATTTGAGTTTGAGTTTAATTGATCGCTAAGCTACTAATTGCTATGAAACGAGTATTAGATATGTTGCCCACCGTAGAACAAAATATCTTTCCGTATTCAATAAGGCACCTTTATAGTTTCGATTTGTCCGTCTGTCTGTCTGTCCGCGGCTTAGCTCAAACTTTTTTTTGGGTACCTCCTCGTAAAGAGTCTCATATTATTTTTCTCGTCTATCGGTGTAGGGTATCTTTGGATAGGGGTCAAAATTTTTTGGCAATTTTTTGTTAGTCCTGGGCCTGCCAAAGTTTTTTTTTTTTTGGGTGGTGTATTTTCAAATAACTTCTGCTGCTCTGAGCGGAGCGGGGGAACTCTTACTGACTAAAACCCACCTGTGTTCCTTACGTTGCCTGTGTTGCCAGGGGCCTCGGTAACCCTTTAGTACCTTCCCGCAACCTTGGCAGCCCCTGCCACCTTAATGGTTGAAAAAAAAATCAGCTGTTCCATACATTTTGTCGATTTAAGTGAACACAAATGTATGGAACAGCTGATTTTTTTTTCGCGATTTCAAGGTTGGTCCCATAGAAAAAGTTGTTCAAAATGATGAGTACAATGAACCCTTTTCGGGTTTAGGGTAAACAAAAACTAATGTTGTATATAACGAAGTTTAAAAGGAAAACTATCATAGCTACGGCTCGGCTTTACAAGTTGACGAGTAATAGTCGACCAACTTATATTTGCAGTTGAAATGTATGAGAGAACATGTTTTTCAACTACAATGTTAAGTTTGTTTTTGGGATAAATTCATCCCAACTACGGAAGCCCTCCGTTTGCGTGGTCTGACACGCACATGGCTGTTTTTTTTCTAAACTAAGGAGATTAACCGAAAGCAGTATCAAGACTGTCTATTTATCAAATATTATGTCTTATTTTTTCAAGTTTAGTTATTTTTATCAACATTTCTTTCACCCAAGCATTGGAAAACCTAATAAATATTTATTTTAATGACTTTAATTGTTATATTCTCATCAAATAATTGTAATCGATTGAAAATCTCGATATAGAAGTATCGCATGATAAGAGTATTTTTCATGTTACATCATCAGCCTATAATGTTCCCACTGCTGGGACACAGGCCTCCTCTCAGTGACAGGGAGTGGGCCGTAATCCACCACGCGGGCCCAGTGCGGGTTGGTAGTGTCACATGTCTTCAAATTTTTGGTTCTAGGACATGCCGGTTTCCTCACGAAGTTTTCCTTCACCGTAATGAAATAATTTACACAAAGTAAAGCGTCTGACCGGGTTCGAACCTACGACTACAACTCGTAAGTCGCGGCCGTTACCACTGGGCCACCACTGCTCTGATTGTTCATGTTATTATACCCAAATACTGTAATTATCATTTAAAAAAAAACTTGAACCAACAAATTTGAAACACTTCGACATGACAATTTTTTAGGGGCCCAAATCACTTAAGAGAATGGGCATTGTCCTTTTTGAACCTGTTCTCTTGTACTATATCACTTCAATACGATAAAAAGGAATGAAAATTGTCCATAACTGCGCATACTTTCAAAGACAATCGTTTACTAATAACGTCATAAATTGTGATATTCATTCAGTAAATCACCTAAAGGTCATTTGTTTCCAGTATTTATGTGCCGACCTAATGGGGAATCTCTGACCTTACAGAAAATACACCGAAATATACTCACAGATCAAGGTCTCTTTTAGTCCAGACATAAGAAATATCTTAACTTTCAGACTTTCTTTCACCATGAATCAGACAAATAAAGAAAAAAAAAATAAGTAAATAAATTATATTATTTGAAAATTTTGCATGCCATAAGGTTAAATGTATCGGGACTATTTATATAAATGACATCTTATCTGTATACCTACATTATAAGCAGTTAAATTATAATTATTTATAATTACAAAAAAAAAAATATATTTATATTTAATATTGTTTTTTTTTATTATTTATTATTACTTTCTTTTTTTTTCTGATCCTGGGTTCGATTTCCGGTTCGGCCAAAGTGTTATTGGGTATTTATATCTGGAATTTCTCAATAGCAGCCCGGAATCTGAATTTGTGCCCGGTTGATGGCAATAGGCTCGCCCCCTATTACATGGGACTTAAACATAACTGGCGAAATGTGTGTGTACAACAAATACACCCCTGCCCAACCCTTCGGGGAAACAAGGCGTGATGTTATATTATGTGTGTGTGTGTGTTTAAATTATTTCTTTTTCGATTTCTAAAGATAGCTACAAAACTTTCTGCTACCTAAGAACTCTGCTCACGCCGCCGCGCCGTGAGTGTAAAAAGCGTGAAGTTCCGATATTGGACATTCTTGTAATAGGACTCACAGGACCAGTAATTGTGTATCGAGCCAACGAAACAAAACTAGATCAGAATGTAATGGGAAAACTTTCTCATATCGTTGTGTACATTACTTAGTATTTACTTGGGGTATACTTGGCATGGAATACATTTCCAGTTATAGGGAAATAACAAGGTATTTTATATGGGGTTATAAAAAAAATATGTGGGTTCAAGGACTTTAGTTTTGGTGATGGGTGAAGCCTGGTAAGCCTGAATAAAAATAAGATTTGTCAATGTCTTAAGATCATTTATCTAACAAGGAGTGGGGGCCTACTCGTTATTACGGATTTTGCTCAAACTTACAGCATATGCAGGGGCTTTAGTCCAATCAACGAGGATATTTATTGTATGGAGACTCCGAAAAATTCTCCCGCCTATGAAATTTGGCATATGATGAAGTTAGGTAATACAGATTACAGATGTACAATAAGCCAACAACTTTTATTACGAGAAGTTAGGTATTTTTACCTAAACATAAAAATCGCTTATAACTCTCTGAGAATATTTCCTCAGACTGAAATACTTTCTGTATACGTACGTATGTACTAGTTAGAATAAGTATGTAAAGGCATCCAACATTTTTTCGATTTCAGAGATACCCCAAATGTAACTTTTAACATTTTGCGCTATAACTTCTACTGAAAAATTGGTCTGCTAATTGTTATTTTTTAATATGTTTTTATATCCTTAAATACATAGCTTTGTTTAGTTATCCAAAAGATTTTCCTTTTTAATAATATTTTTTTGATTTTTGCTTATCTACGTAATGTGAAAAATAACTCCGTCAATTTTTATACCTTTATTAGACGTATGATTTAATATTAAAACAGATTTACCAATTATCCAACAATTTTTCGAACGTTTATATATTTTTTTGGATATGTTCGCTGATTTATGCTAAAGCGTAAGGGTTGACCTTCGCTTGACCGCTCGGTACTGCTTTGCCACGCACTAGTGATGGATTAATTAGCATTCACATTCACTGTTAGCATGCGAATGCTCATGTAGCATTTAGCAAATGAAATGTAGTTGCGAAATTCTGTGAAGTGCGAAGTGAATTTATCGCTTCGTACTTTTTTATACTATCATACGTCAGAGCGCCGACGCACGCAGCGGTAGCGTGCGTTCTCCGTCGCACCCACGGGAACTCGGGAATACTACCTACATTACTACCACGCACTTCTGCAATAATAGTGTAGGCGAGTTTGGTGGCCACAGTTTAATTATGCACAACTTACAACGGGCACTTAGAAATTGGAAATTTGAAAAGTAATATTATTTTATTAAATGCATTTAAAATAAACGTTAGATACTTCCTGAAAGACTTTGTATGATAAGCGAAAAAAGGGCAATAAGTCTTATAATGTTTAGAAAGGCACCTACTGAGGAGAGAAAAAAAAAAGTTTCGTTCAAATGTATTCGAACAATATACTTAAGTGAATAATTGCTCAGGTTAATTCAATACGTTTATTACTTATGAGTCGGTGTATTTTAATAGAAGCCAATGGAAATTCGACCTAATACCAAAGTTTTTACAATCTCAATTTTTGCTAAGTACAAGTATTGCCGTCGCTTAGCAACGATCGGTTGCGGGTGTGAAGAGGGGTGCGGGACGCTCGCGCAGTGTTGCATTGGCGCGGGCGGCACATTTTCTTCGTGATTTTAACAAGGTGTTTTATGTTTATATTATAGTGTTTTATACAACATAATTAAATTTTATCGGTGAACGCAGATGCTGAAAAAATGTACAATATTTTTTTTATACAGAATGTACCAGAAAAATGTGATCAAAATGATCATCAAACTGAACAACTTTCTCCGTAATCACGAAAAATTATCAACTGACCCATAGATCACAAAATTGTCAACTTCAATACCTACTGGACGCAAATGTATGCGACGGATTTTTTTTTCTTTTATTATTTCGATCTACAATCAGCCCTTTTTTTTGTGTGGGAAATCATCAAATAACTTCTCCCACTCTGGGCGGAGCGGGAGGGCGTATCAGACTCTTACTGACTAAAACCCACCCGTATTCCTTCCGTTGCCTGTGTTGCCAGGAGCCTCGGTGACTCTTTAGTACCTTCCCGCGACCCCGGCAGGCATCGGCCCTAGTGGACCCCTATATTTGTGCTGACGACATCTCTTTGAGGCGCGCCGTGGAATACAACGCGCCGTCGATCCGGGCCTGGTCCTTACCGGACGGTGAGCTACCCATTGCTCACCGTCCGCAAGCCCGCGCCTACAGTGGCCGGGATTCCCGACGCCCAGGGCGTCTCCTGCGGCGGCTAGGGGCGAGAGGGCGCGAAATTTGCCTTTCTTTCAACCGTCCCGCCTCTTCCTTCGCGAGCATTACTGCTTCGCAGAAGGAGGTGACGGCTGCCCATGCCCTCTCGCTCCGTACCATGGCCTGAACCAGGGCCGGACGCGAGAGAGGACACGGCGGTGCTCTGTCCAAGCTGGGCAGACCTCCACCGTATGCTCCACCGTGTCCTCCGGGACAATCAGCCCTTGAGTTTTAATTCAAGCTTTAAGCAGTTCGAGGTTGTTCACAACCTGGGATGCGTCATCTCGTTATTTGATTTATTAGTGTTGGTTAGATTGGCGCTATTCGTTCTCTTTTAAGTCTGTTGGTACAGTCTGTACAGCGAGTTCAGTTTTATGCCGTTGAAGTATTTCCTTAAAACTCTTACAGGACCTTTCTACGACCTCCTTGATAGTTGGGATTTGTAGGCATTCATGAACTTCAATGTTTTTTGTGAACCAGAGTGCACCACTTAAGGTTTTTAGTGCTTTAATTTGGAAGCGCTGTTTTATCTCAATATTTGAGTGGCTTGCCAATCCCCAGACCTCTATTTTATATGTCCATACAGGTTTAAGGATGCATTTGTAGATTAGAAGTTTGTTTTCGAAGCTTAGTGATGACTATCTGCCTGTTAGCCAGTGAATTTTTCTTTTTGGCATTTATATGTTCACGCCAGGTAAGTCTTCTGTCGATGTGCATACCTAAGTATTCGTAGGGCAAAGGTAATATGGACAGACTTGGCAGCACTAGCCTTGATTCTCTACTTTTTCAGCCATGATCCAATCTTGTTTGCTTTGAGGTGGGTAGGTCAGCAGGGTAGACTGTGTACAGAACAGGGCCCAGCATAGAACCCTGGGGAACGCCAGCTTCTATGGGATAAAATGAAGATAGGTTCCCAGATTTAACTTAGAACATTCAGTCTTCCAAGTATAACTTGAACAGCATGTAAGCGGTGTGTAGTAAGCAAATTTTTAGTTTCCACAGGTGGCCCTTATGTCATACTCAGTCGAATGCTTGTTGTATGTTAAGAAAAGCTGCTGAGCAGTACTCCTTTCTTTCAAAGGATTGCCGGATTCTGTGAACCACCCTATGTATTTGTTCTGTCGTTCCATGGTGTACTTGGAAACCAAATTGATGCTCTGGGATTGTCCCTTGTTCCTCAAGTAGAGGTAGCAGTCGTTGTAGCAATAAGTTCTCTAACAGTTTAGACAATAGGGTAAGAAGACTTATTGGTCTGTACGTGGAAACTTCAGTAAGAGGATTTCCAGGTTTACCTACCATATTTATCATTGAGTCTTTCCAGATTAGAGGAAAATAGTGTAGTCTCAACGCTGCACTGAACAGAATGGTTAGCAAGACAATTCTTTTTCTCGGTAGTTGATTAAGGACTTCTGATGTAATAAGATCAAAACCTGGAGCCTTTTTCTTCTTCAAGTTATTAATAGCTTGCCAAACTTCTATTGGGGTACGCAGTCGCAACAGTAGAGACATTTGCTGATCACTCAAGAATTTTGTCAATTTCTTCTTCTGGATACATGATGACGGGTTCATTTGGTTTGAATACATCTTTTAAGAATTTAGCAAATAGCGCGGCTTTATCAGCAGGTTTTCTCACCCACTCACCATTTGGCTGTCTAAAGGAGGCGTGAGTTTTTATGGCCGTTTTAGTGACTTAGTTATTTTCTATAGAGAATAGTCACCTGCTTTGTGGGGTGATAAAATCTTTAGTTTATCTTGCAGAGTGGCGTTATCGTATTCTTTAAGCGTTTCCTTTAATTCCTTTTGTGCCTTATTGAGGGCTCTTTTATCATGTACGTTCCTGCTTATTTACCATTTTTGTCTCAGTCTCCATTTTACAGCTACCTTCTCCCTTATTTTAAGTGTATAATCCTGTTTTTGAGTATTGTATTTTATACATGGTGGACGCGCGAATAAGCGATTTTGATAGATTTTGAGTTGGTGTTACAATAAAAAAACAATGTATGGCGTACAATACTGTTTGGAGAGAAATTGAGCGAAAAACGACAGTTTGTACAAAGGAAAGGGTGCACAATACCTTACTGGATGCGTTGGAGGCCTGAAGCGAAGATACGTATGCAATTTCACGAATCTTTCTTGTTTCTTCGAGTTTCAACGCACGAGTTGTGAGCGCGACGCGTTTTAGAATACAATCGACATATTTTTTGTCTTCTCTCGTTCATATTTCGTAAGAAGTGACGCGATTGCGCGGTTTGGCACCACTTAGTGTACCCATCGTGCTCACGCGAATTTCTCTGTCTTATCGTCAATGCCTTTGAATTAATAGATATAGTTGGTATTGCAACTTCCGATCTCCTAAGATAGGAAGTAAGGAAAGGAAGTTAAGTTAAGTTCTATAAAGTTCTTCTTCTATAGACTCCCAGTTAGTTTTACGATTGTAAAGCGTCTCGCGGGGGGGGGGGGGTGGGGGGGTGTGCCTATTTGTTGTATGAGAATATCTATTTTCTCTGATTGTTTAGTGATGATTTGTTCTAGTGGATTTGTTGGCTGAGATTGTATATTCTCTTGTTTTTTTGTCTTGAGTGCGTGGATTAGGCGGTTGTTGTCTAACGTGGCTTCTTGGCTGTAATTGTGGAAAGTCATCAATTTGAAAGGAGAAAGAGTTATTTCATGTATTAATATTTGGTAATGCAGCTTTTTTGTGGGGTTGCTGTGAAATTTTCCTTGCGCGAATCTTCTTGTATACTTCGCACCCCTTGTAGTTGGCGGGGTGGTCTCCAAGGCACAATGTACATGTGGCTGGTTTGTTCCTGTCTTTTTTAGGCAGTCTATAGTTCTATGTCGCATGCATATATTTTTAGTGTACCTATGTTGTTGACATCTAGCGCATTGAGGAATTTCATTTGTTTTTTCGTGGATATTCTATCTTAACTTTCGTATGGTATATAGAATATATATGTTTATTTTCGGGGTTGTTTGGGCCATCTTCTACATTCACGAAAAACATGTTCAGTGGCTTCTTGTTTCTTCTTGAGAGAGCACATATGATTTCACCTCTGACTTTATTACCAGTTTGTTCCTCAACAATGACTTCTTTTGGTGTCGTGTCGTGCAGATTCTTAATCACGATTCTGCAGCTCCTCGTATCTATCTGTGTGAACGTATAGCCCATTCTTTCGAATTAGGTCTATGATATTTTTGTACGCTTCACTTGTCTGCGCCATTACTCTCAACTGATCTATTGACTATTTTATAGGTGTAAGTGTCGCTTGGTACGGAACTATTCAGTTTTGATATGTTCGTAATACCATATAGGATTATCGGTGGTGGTTTGCTAAGTTTTTTAACAAACCACCACCTTGACTTTCCATTGGTTAAGCGGAGTCATCAGGTGTATCTACTAGAAGTCCACTGTATCTGTTGGAAGTATTAATAGAGCTATGAGACTTCTGTGATAGGTTCTTATATCCTTCCGTAGAAGGTGGGCTATTAGATAGCCTCTTTTTCTCTTTGGGTTGCGTTGGGTGGGTATTCTTTGCCATGTGAGAGGACACATGTTGTCATCATTCTCTAAGGTGATCCTCACTGGTGATGTGGGAGGTAAGTCTATCCCTTTTGTAGTGCTAATTGTGCTTGGTTTATTTCCAAGCGAGGAAGATCTAGGTCTTGAGATAAAGAGGCTCGGATGAAACGCTTGCTGTATAAGATTCCTTGTTGTGCTGCCAGTAGCATTTTCTGTCACAGGGGCCTGGTTGCCTACCCCTGCGCAGACTTCGGTAACCAATTTCCCACTCGCCCGGGTACCTGCGAGCGCCGGGCGTTCGGATCGCATGTCAAATCGGCGTCGTTATCATTCAGACTTTCATTTTACGAGTTAGGACATACGAGTTGCCTAAGGTACAGGTAGGTAGGTCGCACTTTTGGAAGGGATTTAATCCTACCCAGGCCTGCGGATGCCTGTGGGCAGGTTATTTACCACCACCTGTTGCTCGGCGTTGCTGTTCATTTAGCACCACCCGAGGGACACGTATAGGGTGGGCCTTGGAGGTGGTAAAACTTATGGACGGGACCAGCTTTATCCCGCTTATGGGACGGCTGATATTTTTTTCGCGATTACGATGTTGGTCCCATGGAGAAAGTTGTACAGTTTGATGGTCTGTACCACATCCTTAAATTTGACCTCATCTTTCTGGTACACCCTGTATATTGTTCGGACACTTTTGAAAGAAACTTTTTTTTCTTAACTCGATATCTCCTCAGTAGGTCCCTTTCTAAACATTATTAGACTTATTGCCTTTTTTTTTGCATATTGTAAAAAGTCCTTCAGGAAGTATCTAACGTTTATTTTAAATGCATTTAATAAAATAATGTTCCTTTTAAAATTTCCAATTTTTAAACGCCCGTTGTACGTTGTGCATATTAAGCTGTGGCCACCAAACTCGCCTTCGCCTACACTATTGCAGAAGTGCGTGGCAAAGCAGTACCGAGCGGTCAGGTGAAGGTCAACCCTTACGCTCTAGCATAAATCAGCGAACATATCCAAAAAAATACATAAACGTTCGAAAATTTGTTGGATAATTGGTAAATCTGTTTTAATATTAAATCATATGACTAATAAAGGTATAAAAATTGACGGAGTTATTTTTCACATTACATATATAAGCAAAAATCAAAAAAATATTATTAAAAAGGAAAATCTTTTGGATAACTAAACAAAGCTATGTATATAAGGATATAAAAACATATTAAAAAATAACAATTAGCAGACCAATTTTTCAGTAGAAGTTATAGCGCAAAATGTTAAAAGTTAGATTTGGGGTATCTTTGAATTCGAAAAAATGTTGGATGCCTTTACATACATATTCTAACTAGTACATACGTACGTATACAGAAAGTATTTCAGTCTGAGGAAATATTCTCAGGGAGTTATAAGCGATTTTCATGTTTAGGTAAAAATACCTAACTTCTCGTAAAAAAAATTGTTGGCTTATTGTACATCTGTAATCTGTATTACCTAACTTCATCACATGCCAAATTTCATAGGCGGGAGAATATTTCGGGTTACATAAGCCTCGTTGATCGGACTACTTGGCTAGAAATGAAAGTACCCGAAGTGGTTTTTTTTAACTCTTTCCCAATTTTTATAATATTCATGTCGCAATTAAGCTATAAGTCGCAATTAAGTCGCAATTTTTATAATATTCACGTCGCAATTAAGTATAGCTGCACAGCACATTGTTATGTGAGTACTATGTACTATAAAGCTGCCATTTACTGGATACGTATGTCGTGCTCACTCTAATGTCTCGCTGATGGTGGCGCGTGTGTTGCATCATTTAGCTCCCTTCAAAATGGTTGAGCTGAATGGTGCTGATCCACGCGTCATGTTCGTGAACGGGCGCCGTCAGTAGAGACTGGTCATCTCTTAGCTGCCACGGCTTATTTTAACTTTAATTTTTGAATTGCTTTTGTTTTTGTTGTAATCTTTTTATTACGGACGCTTTTACGTTTTGCATCGTTCTCACATGTATAATTTCAAAATGAATGATGTAAACAATATTTTGTAACCATAATACGTTGATTTAAAAGAGTGTCCTTGGAGTTTCTTGCCCGTTCTTCTCCATAGGTACCTACTACGCTTTGGAATGGGCAACTAGCTTCATCTTTCTGGCTGACTGACCGTACCCTTGACAATTCAAAAGTGCCTGTAATTGGTTTATTTGAAATAAATGCTTTGAGTTTGAGTTTGAGCGATATAATATAATAACAATTGGGAAAGAGTAAAAAAAATCCGCACGGGGAATCGAAGCCGCAACCATCGCACTAAGAGCCCGAGCTCTTACCACTACGCCAACCACTGCTTGGCAACCGCGTTTACACTTAAACACTTGGCCATCTGGATTTCCAACTTCGGGTAGTTTCATTTCTAGCCATGCCCTGCATATTAAAACTTTTTGCTTTTTTTTGGTATGGTGGTGTGCTAACTGATACCTATATGGCTAATAATTTAATGTTTTGTGTTGCGTGTAGAGTAAATAATTATGCATACTATAGTATGGAATCCAATTATTTTTCTAATTGAACAGACAGCAGTGTGCTGCTGGGGAGTTTGTAGCGCCACTTCTTCTTCCCAGCTAAAGCACTCGGAAGTGGTGAAGGGCGAGTGTTTTGGGGGACTGTCTTATGTAATTTTGACGTTCGAAAAGTGCTGATTCTCAGCCTAGTTTGAATAAATGACTTTTGATTTTGATTTTATGCCGTAAATTTGAACGAAATCCGTGATGACAAGTAGGCGCCCTCTTGTAAGACTCTTACGACCAGCCCTCTAATTGCGTAATACAGTTCCTATCACAATTCGAGCGTTTTGTAGGATATTGCTAATCCATTGCCACATAGGTTTGAAAAAATAGTCTGCTAAGCAACGTAAATAAAGCATTGAACGTGGGTGAACAGTCAAAATTAACCCCATTGCGATCAATTGACATTTTATGTGTGTTACACAAATTAAGCCGCAGTTTTGGTTTGGTTGAATGATTTGTCATGACAATGACAATTTGTTAAGTAAATGTTGCCATCATTTTCGTTCGAGAAAGTGGCCCTCACTGACTTTTTTTTTTTTGGGTGGGAAATTATCAAATAACTTCTCGTGCTCTGGGCGGAGCGGGAGGGTGTGTCAGACTCTTACTGACTATAACCCACCCGTATTCCTTCCTGTTGCCTGTGTTGCCAGGGGTCTCGGTAACCCTTTAGTACCTTCCCGCGACCCCGGCAGGCATCGGCCCTAGTGGACCCCTACACTTGTGCTGACGACATCTCTTTGATGCGCGCGTGGAATACAACGCGCCGTCGACCCGGGCCTGGTCCTTACCGGTCGGTGAGCTACCCATTCCACACCGTCCGACTCTCACTGACTTTTTTTTTTTTTTTGAGGGTGGGAAATCATCAAATAACTTCTCCCGCTCTGGGCGGAGCGGGAGGGTGTGTCAGACTCTTACTGACTAAAACCCACCCGTATTCCTTCCTGTTGCCTGTGTTGCCAGGGGCCTCGGTGACCCATAAGTACCTTCCCGCGACCCCGGCAGGCTCACTGACTTAAGGTGTGATTGTATGATTAAGGAACTAAAACGTGAACTAAAAAATCTAACTTTGTTTACTCTCAGTGAGCAAAGCAAACATAGTGATCAATGCTTAGTCCTTCACTGAATGAAAAATATGCCTTATACCTGGAGTGGGACAGTAGGGAACATGCATGTAATTTCTTTTTTCACTAAATCAATAAAATACAGTAATATAAACCCAAGAAAAGTATTTAAAATTAAATTCAACTACTGCTTGTTGCTCAGTAAAATTATGAAATTACAACAATTTTCTACTACCTACAGTTCAAAGGTTCTTGTCTGTCGCGGTCATGATTTGACGTCATTTACCACGATACTGCTTTGTTTACTTCTGTTTTTAGCCCAAAAAATAAATTAAATAATTTTTTGTGCTTTATTCAAGCAGGAATCGTACTTACCTTAGTGAGACTTCAAGTACTTTGCAAAAAATAAATTATAAGAATATATTATTATTTACATTGTTTTTTTAGTTATTTCCGGCCATATCAAAAATGACTGTGTTATTGTGTTTGCGTTCCGTTCCAAGAAAAAAAGGCAACTTAAAATAAAGAATGGTAAAATAAGTTACGCATTCAAAAAAAATGGAATTTGTTTCTTTACTCCTACACAATGTAAATTTAAATAATGTATACGTTTTGAATTATGTGCACACTCCCTATTACCATATTCTAATCTAATTTAATCTAACTAACCTGTAGTGTCTCCCTGCAGCAAAGTCGTAGCTTCCTTTTCCATACAATTCTGTTTTTACCACACATTATGGTAAAGACAAAATAGGGATGATGACTTATTTTTTATTATCTTACTGACTTATAGATTATTAAAAAAATATTGGACACGTATTTTTTCGTTTTTTACGTAATCAAAATATTACGGCGATACATTGAGTTAAAATTTGGTATGACTTTTTTTGTGTATGGCATCTCGTAGTTGACTTTGAGAGGTTGTGACTACTTAGCCGGATAATCCTGTGGCTGCCTTAAGCCAACTCAAAGCCTCCAGCCAGGGGCGAATTTCTTACATTACTAAGCGACTGCACGCTAAGGGCACCCCCTGTGGGGTACGAACCTCGGCTTAGGACGTCGTTGGGTCCCGGATAGCAAGGTGGGACAGGCTGGATCATGACTAGATAATTATTATTATCTGGGGAATAAAGCTACAGGCTCAGCTACGGCGCGGGCTGGCACTTCGTGGAACACGGGTCGGGGTTGGCTCCTCGAGCAGGGAATCTGGGGTGGGATTTTTTTTTTTTTACGCGTCTGCTCATCAAACGCAACTAAGAAGGTGTACCAGTGGCTTTGGGGACAGGACAGGAGTCCTGGATGAGATGGTTGAGTGGTCGCACGGGGTGACAGTAAGGTGACGAGTTTGCTAGACAGGCATGACTGTCAGACTGGAGGGAGGTGTGGGGAGATAACCCCTTTAAAAATCAACTACTTGGGGACCCCACCCCATAAAAAAAGGGTAAAGCTGAGTTCAGCAACAATTATGAAAGCGCATCAAACAAAACAACTACCCCAGGAGGGTACCTGCTGCTCCGCAGCAGGAGAATCCCTCACCGAGCAGAGCTCGGTCAGTCCCAATTCGTATTCTGGGGGGGACACTGATCGCTTAAAATTCCCATCGAATTTTTATCCGTCCTTTAAGGGCGCATTGAGCCAGAGTGGCTCACTTACCGGTGACGAGGAGTTGCTGGATTCTATTCCTAGCACATCCGCGGCACCGAAACCTAAACCTAAAGAGCAGACTACTGCTGACCTGCCCTCTGGCAATCAAAGAGAGTATGGCTCACAAGAATTGTCCAGCGCAGAGGTATCAAAGAAAGCCCCTGCAAAAAAGGCACAGAAAGTGACTAAGAGGGTACCAACACGTGCACAATTTGTGCGCCCACCTACCCCGGTTGCCGTTGAGGTGGTGAGTGACTCCTGCGAGTCTTCTTGCTCGCAAATGTCATACGTCTCTGAAACGTCGACGAGATCGTCTTGGTCACGCACGCGCAAGCGAATGCAGACATCAGGTTGCGGCGAGGCGATTATGACCAGGGAGAAGCCTGCTAAGCCGTTAAGCCTTAGCAAGCCACTGACTGAAGGAGGAGAGGAGGGCAGAGACTCTGACCTTGCGAGTCCACCAGCTAAGCAGGCGAAGACTCGGACAACTGCAAAACAGAACCTGCCAAAACCAGAAGTGTTGGCCAAGATGATGCAGGCCCAACCAACGGCGGAACTGAATACCTGCATCAAAGACAGTCTTAGGACAATAGAGGAGGTTGCAAACGAATCACGCAACCTCAAAGGGAGCTTTGTTCACAGCCTCAAGTTAGCGGCAGTTACAGTACAGACTGCGGTGGCTGAGTTAGCCACGCGATCGGCCGTTGAGGTCAATGTTGAAAGGCTGGAGAACGAAAATGCTGACTTGAGGGCTCGGCTTATCGGTCTCTCAGCACAGGTTGAGAAGCTGACAGCGCAGGTCACCCTGCTTAATCGCCAGGGCGAACTTATGGCAAGCCCCATAGTGGCAGCTTCTTCGATGGGACCTAGTCAGGTCGCTGCAGTGGCCAGACCTTTTCAATCTGAAGAATCAGAGGCCCAGCTTCGGCGTTCTATAGCCTTAGAAATTGGAAGCATGGTAGACGCCAAACTAGCCGCTATAGAGAGGAGGTTGCCCCCAGAGAAGCCCTTGCGTCCGCCACTTGCCACCGACGCGAGGAGGGCTTCACCAACGGTTGTCCAGGTGCAACCAATTGACGAGCCGCACTTGATGCCTAACGCAGCAAAGAAAACGGGGAAAGGAAAGGGAAAAGGCAAAGGCAAAGTTGTCGCTCCGCTGGTAGAGTTGGTCCCTGTGTTTGCGGCGACCACGCCAGCTTCGCAGGCTTTGCAGGATGCAGCAATTAATGAGACGAGGGCCTGGTCTACTGTGGTGGGGAGGAAGGCTAAGAAAGCAAAGGCTGCCTCGTTGGCGACTCCCACGTCTGTAAAGGGAAAAAAACAACGAGTGAAACTGCCTAGGGTTCCCGCCACGGCGGCTATTGCATTCTTAAGAGAGGGATCATCTGCCAATATCGGTCAGGTTATGTCCGCTGTAAGACAACGAATTCGTTTAGCTGATGTTGGCATTGACACTGTCGGCCAGAAAAGGGCTGTAGATGGTGGTGTGGTAATTACCGTCGCTGGCGCCGACTCTTCTACCAAGGCAAACAGTCTCGCCAACCGAATGAGAGAGATCCTCGCTGAATATAATGTGAAGATTTCACCCCCAACCAAAAGAGCTGAGGCGAGGATCATGGATCTCGACGATGCCTTCACACCTGAGGAGGTAGCAGCTGCTATTGCCGAAGTAGGTGGCTGTTCCCCTGAAGATATACAAGTTGGTGAAATACGTCGTCCACCCTCTTCTTTGGGACACGTCTGGGTCCGTGGCCCCATGGTTGCGATAAGAAAGCTGGCGTCCGAAAGTGCATGCGCTTAGGTTGGACTATGGTGAGGGTTCAGATTTTGGAAGTGCGTCGTATGATGTGCTTCCGTTGCCTCGAACCCGGGCACGTCCGCTGCCAATGCACTAGTACTATTGACCGAAGCACCCAGTGCTATGCTTGTGGAGGTGACCACAAAGCGAGAGAGTGCACGTCACAAACCATGCGGTGTCCGCTGTGTGCAGATTATGGTCTTCCAGCGGATCATCGGCTGGGTGGAAAGAAATGCGCTCCACGCAAGAAAAAGGTTTCGCTTGTCCCCGCTACATCGCAAGGGTCGCAGGCGCAGGTACCACTGGGTCAAGGCCCTGCGGAGGATATGGACACTTTGCCTTCCCAGCCCTAAAAGTACTCCAGTGCAATCTGAACCACTGCCGCAACGCGCAGAACCTTTTTCTGCAGACTATTGCGGAGTGGTCGGTTGCCTTGGCGGTGGTAGCGGAACCCTACGGCCTTCGAAATCATCCTCGCTGGTTCCGGGACACCGCGGACTCAGTCGCTATTCATTGGGCTGGTGGAAGCGGTGGACCTCACTGCTCCATACTAGATAGGGGGCAAGGATTCGTTGCAGTGGAATGGGGACCTCTGGCCGTAGTAGGCTGCTACGTATCTCCCAACATTTCCCTCGCCGAATTCAAGGAATACCTGGATGGGGTTGCGAACTGCATTCGGTGTAAATGTTCACCCCGTCCGGTGCTCGTCTTGGGTGATTTCAATGCCCACTCCAAAGCTTGGGGGAGCACTCAGGATAGACCAAGGGGACACGCAGTACAAGACTGGGCGGCGTCGCTTGACCTCCGTCTTCTGAATCAGGGGTCCGTTTCCACATGCGTTCGGTGGTAGGGAGAGTCAATTGTGGATCTATCATGGGCAACTCCTTCAGTTGCCCGCATGGTGTCGGAGTGGAGAGTGGCGGAGGAGATAGTGACACTTTCGGACCATCGCCGCCCTTTGGACGGCCTGAGTAGTACTAATTCTAGCCCACCGACGCGGCGATGGGCCCTCAAGCGGCTCAATCGAGATATGCTCGTCGCAGCTGCTAACGTTGCGGCATGGCCGGAAGATAGTGGTTCCCAGGGGACCTCGCCAGATCCGGAGGAAGAGGCGGTGTGGTTCCGGGATAAGATGGCGTTGATTTGCGACGCCATCTTATCCCGCATGCCCCGTGTCCGGTACACCCAGCAACCTGGTGCGGTTTACTGGTGGTCGGAAGATATCGCACAGTTTCGTGTTTTCTGTCTAAGATCACGACGCCAGTATCAGCGCACCAGACGCAGACGACAGCCAAGAGCTACGGAGGAGGAAATAGCCAGAAGCTATAGAGTGTACCGCGAGGCGACAATGGATCTCCAACATGCCATCGCAGATGCCAGATCAAAATCCTGGCGGGAGCTTCTCGAGGGGCTGGACAGAGATCTATGGGGAAGACCTTATAAGTTGGTCATGGCCAAATTACGGCCATGGGTCCCCCCTATCACAGAAACCATGGACCCAGGTCTACTGGAGAGAGTCGTAAACAAGCTCTTTCCAGTGGTTAGAGACAGTCCTGCGCCACTCTTGTCATCTTCAGACTGGTCAGACGAGTTGGGAGTGACTGAAAGCGAGCTGGACAGAGCAGTGAGACGTTTGGGGGCTCGTAACACTGCACCAGGCCCGGATGGTATACCTGGTCGGGCTTGGATTCTGGCTTTGGCTGCTCTGGGGGACCGCCTAAGGCGGTTGTTTAACAGCTGCCTCCGTACGGGTGTGTTCCCCTCCGGCTGGAAGAAGGCCGGATTGGTCTTGTTGAGAAAGGAAGGCCGGGACCCAGAGTCTCCCTCTGCATACCGTCGCATTTGCCTGCTCGACGAGGTTTCCAAACTATTCGAAAGAATAGTTGCCGAAAGGCTCGTCGGGCATCTATCACGTGTTGGTCCTGACCTCGCTGATTGCCAGTATGGCTTCCGGCAGCAGCGTTCTACTGTGGATGCGATCCTACGCGTCCGCTCGCTGTCAGAACAGGTGGTGACATGGGGTGGGGTGATGCGGGCGGTAAGTTTAGATATCGTCAACGCCTTTAACTCTCTGCCCTGGGATGCGATTAGGGCGGCACTTGTACATCACAGAGTGCCTCCTTACCTACAGTGCATCGTCGGGGCCTACCTTCGCGACCGGCACATAATTTATGTGGGTCAGGACGGCAGCGTTCATCACAGGGAGATTACGTGTGGGGTTCCGCAGGGGTCAGTTTTGGGTCCTTTCTTGTGGAATCTCGCTTACGATGTGGTTCTGCGTGTCAACCTCCCCGTTGGCATTAATGTCGTTTGCTATGCGGATGACACCCTGGTGTTGGCAGGCGGGGACACCTTTGAAGAGACCATCCAGCTTGCTGAGCTCGGAGTGGCAAAAGTCGTGGCGTCGATCCGCGGGCTGGGTTTAGAGATAGCGCCTCATAAAACTGAAGCGCTTTGGTTCCATAAACTGCCGAGGAGCAGAGAGCCACCCAGCTCGCTGATCAGAGTTGGAAATGCTCTAGTCCAGGTAGGTCGATACATTAAGTATCTCGGCCTAACCCTGGATGGTCGGTGGGGCTTCGAAGAGCACTTCGAGCATCTGGTTCCTCGTGTCGGGAAGGCAATGGATGCTCTGCACAGACTGTTGCCCAATCTCGGTGGACCACGAGAAGAAGTTCGCCGCCTATACGCGGGTGTTGTGCGATCGATGGTCCTTTATGGGGCACCTGTTTGGTCAAATAGGCTCACAGGCGTCCGACGCTACAGGACTAAAATCAACAGCCTGCAGCGAAAAATGGCTATTCGTCTCGTACGAGGATACCGAACTGTATCGTTTGAGGCGGCAACTCTCCTGGCACGCTTTCCGCCGCTGGACATCTTGGCAGATATGGACGCGAGGGTCTATAGCCAAATCCGTATCATCCGTCAAAGTAGCAATAGCGTCCCAGGAATCACTGTTGTAGGGCTGAGGCGGCAGGAACGGCGACACGCGCTCGAGCGGTGGCGCGAGCGGCTGCAACAGCCGCAATATTCGCGTAAGCGCGTTGTCGAAGCCGTCCTACCGCACTTCGAAGCCTGGCTGAAAAGAGGGGAGCGCATCTCTTATAGGCTCACTCAGGTGCTGACCGGGCACAGTTGTTTTGGTGAGTACCTGAACAAGATTGGGCGAGCGGCCACGGCAAATTGCCACCATTGCGGAGGTGACTTAGATTCTGCACAGCACACACTCGAAGAGTTTCTGAAAGACGGGTCCTGGTCGCCAGGATCGGGCGAGATTTGTCTCTGCCAGCAGTAGTTGGGTCTATGCTGGCGGAGTCGGAGAACTGGAGGGAAATTGCCTCTTTCTGTGATGGTCCAGAAGGAGGCTGCCGAGCGAGATCGTGAGAGGGCTGATCCCGCTCGTAGAAGAAGGCGTCGGGGAGGTAACCACCTCAACGCCTAACACGCTGAAACCCCGCTTGCAACCTTTAAAGCAGGCGGGAATTGGGGATCACGGGCGCTCAGAATGGGGACTCTGTCCGCCCACTTAGTGACCTCAGGGAAGACGGCGCACAGTGGTCAAGCGCTGCCTTGCATATTTGCACAGTTAGGTTTCTGGGAGACCCCTTTACAGTCTCCCCAGAGATGTGCCCTAAAAGGCATTGCATAGAGGGGGTTTCGGATCGGTCTTTTGAGAGGTAACGATACCCCCTTCCATATGCAGATGGTGACCACCGGGGTGGTTTTAGTGAGGTAAAAATCCCACACTCCCCGGTCTTATCCCCAAAGGCCGGGTGCCTTTTGAAGGTTTCCCCCCGAAAACAAAAAAAAAAAAAGGTACAAGTTGGTTATCAATGTTGTGCTCAGGACACATCTGCCGCTAAAAGCGGCATACGAATATCTTGGGTACAATGAGTACACACATATATACATCTACAAAATTTATATACTACTTTTAATCTAATAAATAATACAAAACATTTACAATATAGACATAAAGATACATTTATACTTTACTATACAATTCAAGAACTACAACAAAACATACTCGTGCAAGGTTATCACACTGCAGAATTCAATCGAATAACGGAGACGGCTAAATTGTTTTAATATCACTAGAACATCAATACATTGAGTACAGCCAGTAAATTATCATTTCACTTCATTAACTTTAGCATATTATTCCAAATAGTTAATTTTTCACGACTGACTGTTCAGTTCCTATCAAAAATTAACAAGCTCTGTTTGGAAAACTATCATATTTGAATCTACGTTTGTATATATAAAAAATTAAGATTAAAAAGTCCTTGACCGCTTTAAATCCGCTTTAAAACCACTGCAATGTTGTAGAAAGTTTAAGTGTCTGTATAATGTCAAAATAACAGCTTATTACTAAATGAAAATGAAAATATATTCAGTACTTATGACAAAAAAGAAATTTTTACATTTTTTGTGAGTCTGTCTGTTTCTTTCGGCTAATCTCCGAAACGGCTGGACTGATTTTGACAGGACTGGCAGACAGTTGATGTTATAAGGAGTAACGTAGGCTTTTAATTTAGGAAAAGCTAAGCGGGCAAAGCCGGGGGCAGCAGCTAGTTTTTATAACATCATTTCTAGAAACTTGGTTGACGTGTTGTTTGGTATTTTGTAGCCAAGCGAATATTGCTACATATGCGATTATGACCAACCAGTCAACATCGAAGCTCAACTGGCTGTTCAAAATCGTGAGCTGGTGCCTACGCATAGGTATGGCAGGGAATGTTGGGTGTGGCAAAAGAGGCATGAAAGTTGAATAAAAGCCGTGGAAATGCGTTCCTTGCGAAGCATGTGTGATGTGACTATGAATGATAGGAATCTGATATCTGAGGAATTACGTGATAAGGCACACGCGGCAACGGTGTGGGTTAAAAAAAGATGCAATGACAAAAATTGAAAAGAGCATGCTTAGATGGTTTAGTCATGTTCAGAGGATGAGTGAAATGCGATTAACAAAAAGTATTTTAAGGCCGATGTGAGTGAAAACGCCGGCAGGGGACGCCTTAGAAGGACATAATATTATAGTGACCTTACTGGTCAGGTGCGTGCGTAGTACTCGCAACTGGCGTGCGTATATGACCAGATGTATGAACGTAAACGAAGCAAAGAAAAGTATGTAAGGATCGTAGCAGGTGGCGTTCTGTGGGGTTTGCCTTACCCCATGGGAAGAAGGCGTGAGTTTTTAGACAATGATCCTGGTTTATCATTTGTGACTGAGTTCCAGCTATAGCTATATTTACCTAAGCGGGCACGCCTTTTATGCCTGAAGGCTTTTATTAAGGTATTAATTTCTGTTTACGTTTTTATTTCTGCTTGAATATAGTTTTCGTAGTTTTTTTTTTTTTGTATGTTGGTGTGCTAGCTGACATATGGCTAATAATTTAATGTTTTGTGTTGCGTGTAGTGTAAATTATTTTGCATACTATTTTAAAGAATCCAATTATTTTTTTAATTGAACAGACAGCAGTGTTGCTGGGGAGTTTGTTATGCCACTTCTTCTTCCCAGCTAAAGCACTAGGAAGTGGTGAAGGGCGGGCGTTTTGGGGGACTGTCTTATGTAATTTTGACGTTCGAAGAGTGTTGATTCTTAGCCTAGTTTCAATAAATGACTTTTGATTTTGATTATTATCTGGGGAATTTAAAGCTACAGGCTCAGCTACGGCGCGTGCTGGCACTTCGTGGAGCAAGGGTCGGGAGTTGGTATGATATCACGCCTTGCTATCTAGCAATTTTATATAATTTGTAATTGTGTAAAAAAATGTCTTATGTAATTTCGACGTTCAAAGAGTGCTGATTCTTAGCCTAGTTTGAATAAATGACTGTTGTCAAAAAAGTGCAGGCCGCTTTTCAAGACATGCAACACTTAATGACATAATCCGCCGGTCTCTTGCCAGCATCAATGTGCCTGCTCTTCTTGAGCCGACTGGCATTGTCAGAGATGATGGCAAAAGACCTGATGGTGTGTCTTTGGTCCCGTGGAGTTTGGGACGGATGCTTGTGTGGGACGCTACCTGTGTAGACACACTGGCACCGTCCCACCTCCAACGGACTACTTCTAAAGCGGGTGCAGCGGCAGAAAATGCCGAAAATCTGAAAGTTATTAAATATGGAGGCCTTGGCAGAGAGTACAACTTTGTGCCCTTTGGCGTCGAGACCCTCGGTCCGTGGGGTCCCAGTGCGCATAAGTTATTTGCGGAAATCGCGAAACGTCTAGTTGATGTAACTGGTGACCGAAAAGCTGGCGGCTTTCTCGCGCAACGCATCAGCATTGCAATTCAGCGAGGAAATGCCGCCAGCATCCTCGGTACAATGCCCCGAGGGCCTTTTTTTAGCTTAACTTAGTTTTAATTTAATTTAGTTAATGTTAATAATCATCTTGTAATTTGGTTATGTAAATAAATGATAGTATTCATAAATGACTTTTTAATTTTGATTTTGATCTGATCTTTCTCAGTTACAACCAAATAAATCATGATTTGCTGGTTTATTCTTTGTATTAGAAGAGGTCTTTGCCCTGTTGTGAAGCAAATACAGGCTGATAATACTATTAGAATTCGAGAGGGTCAAAAACTTGCAACTATTATAGCTACGAGTATTTTAGTGTCGGGGAGAAAACACAAGAATGGTGACCGCGGGCGACGTCCCTTTTACTTCGTCGGATACTATTGGAGAAATAACTCCTTGTAAGGCAAGAAGATTTGACACTAAGGGCCAATTTCGTCAGATTTATAAAATTGTGTTCTTCTGTAAAAGATGCACTAAGAAAGAAAGAAAAATATTTTATTATTCACGCGCAGGAATAACAAAAATAATAAAGTACATTAAAACAAACAAAATCATGAAAACAATAATAAAAAAAAATAACATTAAAACTAACAAAAAAAAAAAAAACTATAACACACACAACATAACATATCATCACGCCTTGTTTCCCGAAGGGTTGGGCAGAGGTGGTACCTGTAGTACACCGACATTTCGCCATTTCTGTTTAAGTACAATAATTTATAATAAAAAATACAAAAGTAAATGAAAACCGTGTTTCTTCAGAATCAAATCAAATCAAAAGTCATTTATTCAAATCAGGCTGAGAATCAGCACTTTTCCAACGTCAAAATTACATAAGACCGTCCCCCAAAACCGCCCACTTTACCACTTCCCAGTGCTTTAGCTGTGAAGAAGAAGTGGCGCAACAAAATCGACCCACACCCGACGCTCCATCAACGCTTGTCCATGCTACAGACTATAATATTGTCTATGTTCTATGATAAACGAAGAGACGCGAGCACACGAGCACAGGCGATGTAATCGGCTGTTGATGTCAAAGTACTTGTGTAAAGAAAGTTCAACTTACAGAAATAATCATTTAATTTCATTTAATTAAGTATTAGTCTTGAGGAGACAATACAAGATTTTAGGCTAGACTGTAGGCTACGTCGTTTTCAATCCGCTGGATAGTTTTATCGATAGAACTCCTTGTAAATAAAGGAGATTCGTCATTGTGGGCCAATTTTTCGTCGATCGTCAGATAACTTTTATCATGAATATTTACTCTGTGAAGTATTATATTATTTTAATTAGTGTAAATGTGAAGACTATGTGGGTCATTGTTTAATTTTGTTTTATTCTCAGTTAGTTTTTAACATGGTCTGGCAGTTTGAGTATTTTTTGCGGCCTAGCCAAATGTCCTTTCTTCGGTATTGTTTGTTGACTCGTTGAGCTCCTTAAGTTTTGAGTTGAGCTGCACAACTACTGACAAATGCGTGCACTGACTGGACAGGTCCACTCAATCTGTGTCGTTCTTTCCTCAAAATGACCATTTCAGACACCAATCTACATGGCCTTTACATGACCTGACCAAGATTATGTCTGGACTTTAAAAGAGACTGTGACCTCTGAGTTTTTTTCGGCCTTTCTTCTCAGAGTAGTCAGATAGGAAACGCCGACATCATCTAGTTTAAAAAAATATGATTGACGTGTAAAAGGGTTTGTACAAACCTACTTACAGAAATAAAATCATTTATCACTTATCTGAGGTAAGTATAGAAATTGTGTTTAAACAGCTTTGTACACAAAATGTTTGTGTCAATCTGCCATAGTCAATCTTCAATTAAAAAATATCTGATAAATTGGCCATATTAGTTTATACCCGCTATTTACATAATATCTATCAAAGGATAAACGTTTTAAAACGGTTGTAAAATTCGCGACACAAAACTCAATTATGGGGGTACACCTGACAGCTTACTGATGTCAACAGACAGTCAGATTTCATTCCATTCCGACCTTGATTGACGTTCAATTAATTGTTTTTGGTTGCACCAACGCAACGTTTGCAACAAAAAGATTGATGCGACATGAATGCGATTTTCAGGGTTTTTTTTATTAGGTACATAACATCTGATGTAAAATATTCGTCTTTCTAATATTCTCAGGCTCTTCTGTATTAATATACTTTCTTAATATAAATACTAAATACTGGCATCCATTTTGTATTCAACCATTTGTATTCATTCATTTTGTATTCACACACATACATATAAACAGAAAAGAAGAACAGAACAGCAAAATACGTACAAAGGTGATGCTTATTTCTAAAGAAATCTCTTCCAGCATACCTGCGATAGGAAAATAGATACAGAGATGTAGACACAGTGTGTAAGAGTAGAAGAGAAAATAGAATACATACAATCGAAACAATTTACAAAACAAATAATATGGGAATATACTAACATAATACATACATACTTCTAAAATAAATATCACTGGAATATATATATGAAGGGGCAGGAGGGCCTTCATCAGAACTCATCTTGTGTGATGTATGTGGGTAGGTAGGTAGGCAGGTGGGCGTGAGCAAAAAATCACAAGTCCTTGTTACAATCACAATTGTTTAATCAGCACAGGGTTTAATAATCGAAATACACAGTCAAATGAACAACGTACAGTCTAAGCAACACGACACCCACTTAATTATAACGCTAGATTCAACTGTCATTCGGATGCAAAGCGATTCGTCACAAGCGTGGTGCGCGGGCGCCGTCTCGAACAACAGTGTGTCAAGATGGCCGCCCTCACAACTATCGACAATGACGCTTCGCTAGGCTGACTTTGACAGCTAAAAGTCAACCTGACGTCTGACGTTGACGGATGCGCCGTCACGGCCGGACTGACACTCGACCGTCCTCGGGCGATTCTCTGAAACAATGAGTTGCAATCGTACATAGTCCGTTCGGCATCCTGACGGACGACTAATTACAATTATCACAATGCGCTATGATACTTGAGACTTAAGGCGAGTGTCTCGCAACAATTAAGCCGGATGACACAGCCTCGTCACTAAACAGCATGTAGGTTAACTGTTGACAATTGGTACTACTAGACAAGTCAATCCTTTGGTGGATGTGACCCGGACGACAATATTCGTCTTACCATAATCTGCAAAACATCCAGAACAAGTCAGTCAACTTAAAGGGCTCTGACTCGGACGACATATTTCGTCTCATACTCGTAGAACAAAAGCACAGAGACAAGTCAATCTGATACTGACTCGGACGACATATTTCGTCTCATACTCGTAGAACAAAAGCACAGAGACAAGTCAATCTGATACTGACTCGGACGACATATTTCGTCTCACTATTTGGTAGGAAAGAGATTCTTACAGGTCGCTCCACTGAGAGTGTCTGAGCCTGCTGTGAGCGTCCTCGAATCGGCGGAAACAGTGTTTGAGCATACGGTCAAGGTTATCATAGTTATCATTGTCATGATTTGCATTAGTTACACCTTCTTCATCGTCCAACGCCGTCTCGGCCTCTTCACAATTTAAAAGACTAGTAGCTATTTCGATCAAACCGATATGTCCCTGGGGTACTGCGCGCAAATTCTCGTGAGAGTATTTATAAGTTCTCTGAGAACCACCTAAACTTTTAAGTTCGTAGCGATCGTTTTCAAGTACTTCTACTATAACATATGGACCTCGAAACTTCCTATCCAATTTTGTTTTATTCCGTTCACAATTTTTAATAAATACGAAGTCTCCTTTAGAGAAAGGCCTTATTGTGGCCCGACCATGATTAAACCGAAGGGTATCAGATTCAGCAGCTTTGCAAATGTTAGCTGATGCATCAGTTCTTATCGAATCTAAATCTAAGCGAACCTCATGATCAGAACATTGAATATTCCTAAAGAATTAGAACGAATTCCAAACATTAGTTCTGACGGTGAGTATTTGGTAACGGAAGATTTAGAACTATTGAGAGCAAGTTGGATGTTACTTAATTCGTCACGCTACGCTTTGTTAGGGTCGTTTCCAATGATAGTAAGGAGGCTCTTTAGAGTACGCATCAGTCGTTCAACTTGGCCGTTTGCCCTACTCGTACCAGTCGCGATGAAATGGAGGTCTATTTTATGCTCTTGACAAAAGCTCTTCAAATCTGAGCTAATACAGCAACGGCCCTGATCTGCGATGATTCTTTTCGGGGCTCCAAAAAGACACCGCTTTTTGTACGGCACATATTGCACTCTTGGAATCGACTGACAAAGTATGTTCGATCACAATGTATTTGGTAAAGGCATCGATTATTACCGAGCAATACTCCTTTCGGTCACTCTTCCCGCTCAGAAGCCCCGAAAAATCTATGTGAATCGTGTGCCAAGGCACGGATACTTTTGGAATCGAATGAAGCTGAACAGGCTGAGCACCCGATGGACCTTTCGATGCCTTACAAATGATACACGAATCTATAAATTTTCGTACACATTTAGACATATTGGGAAACCTATACTTTTCATACAGCTTGTCTAGAGTTTTGTCCCTGCCTAAATGTTGCAATTCGTTGTGGACATGATTAATTAGTGTCCAAATAAGAGACCGTGAAACTACGGGTAGCCATGAAACAGCTTTGTTACGAGTAATCTTCCTGTAGAGTATGCCATCTCTAACGTCATGTTTGACCTACTGTTTCGGGAAAGCTATTATTATTATGTTTCGCGATAAGATCCTGAATTTTTGCGTCACGTTTCTGTTTAACTGACAGCTAGCCCTGATGTAGTTCAACATAATTTACAGTTTTAGGCTTAGGCTTTACAGTAGTGATAGGAACAGCAGAATCTGACAGTGGATTTCGGGACAGGTAGTCAGCATGCTCCATTTTACTTCCTTCGCGGTATATAATATCAAAATCGTAAGCATGTAAATAAGCCCACCATCGGTAAACGCGGGGTGTCAGGTCTTTCTTCGATTTCGACGCCTTGACTGAATTGCAGTCGGTAACTACAACAAATCGCCTACCATATAAATAATGGCTATAATACTCTACAACGTGCGGAAGATTATTTTTCTTTTGCAGAAGGATTGCTCCGTATCCTTCTGAGCTAGCATCGGTATGTAGCTCCACCGGAAGTTCAGGGTCGAATATAGTTAACACCGGCTCGCGTGTTTCTCATAACTTAAGCTTGCTCATCAACATTGTGATCAGTACCTACTTCGACTGGTACATGACCTACTGGTATCTTTCTTAACTTATCGTGAGTGTATTTGTAAGTACGGTTTGAATTTAAAGCTTTCAACGTATAGCGATCACCATCCAAAAACATCGGCTACCCTAAACGGACCTCTGAACTTTCGATCAAACTTAGTCTGATTTCGCTCTTTGTTTTCTAATAACACGAAATCGCTAACCAAATAATAATAATAATAATAATAATAATAATAATAATAAATATTTATTTTGTACGGAATATAGCAAAAGTACAGAGAAGTGTCTTAAGAGTAAGTTGTACAACAGTGGCAAAAGTTCAAAGTCGAACGTCTGACTTCTAAACTAGGCAATAAGCCTGTATCTTAGAAGCCAATGTTCCCCAAAATAACAATGACATACAACTATTTATATGATACACGTGCAAGTACTTCTATACAACATTCTATACAACAAGAAAGAAAACAAACCTATGCGCATACAGCATTTAACTATTTAGGTATTAATTTTGAGAAGATTTTCAGTTTCATCGTATGATAACTTTTGCAACCACTTGGTGAGAATGTTCTTAACCTCATATTTTGTGCGAATATAGATGGACAAAATTTTATTTATTTTATTATAAAGTCGAGAGCTTGTAGCGAGAAACTGTCGACTAGCTAATGCGGTACGACATTTGACAGTATCACTGACAGGGAATTGCTTGCGTCTTAAGAGAACACTTGGCGTTAAAGGTAGCATGGAGTGTCTACGCAGAACGGCACGGAGAATAAAAAGCTGCCTAACTGTCAGAACTTGTGCCTCGGAGTACAGTTGGGCTGAAGAAAAGTCTTTGCGTTTAAAATACATTAACTTTAGGATAGTTCGTTGAGAACGTTCTATGGTAAGTAAAGATGTTTTGTAGGTTCCACCCCAGGCTGAGATGCAGTATGAGATAAGGGACTGACAAAGACTCTGGTATACTAGAAGCATCAATTCTCGATCAGCAGAATGCCTAAGCTCCTTGAAGATATATATCAGTTTCCTGATCCTGGTACATAATGCTTGAATATGAGGTAGCCAGCTTAGCCTATAGTCTATGAAGACTCCCAGATATTTTATATCATGAACCAGAGATAGGGCAGGGCAGTTGCAGCCATTACTACTATCTGTGCAAGTATGAGCTATAACTAATCCTGATTCTGGGGGAGGACTAGGAGTATTAGGTAAGGAAAAGCGAATAATTTTTGTTTTTGCGATATTAAGGGTCAAGAGATTCTCTGAAAGCCATTCCATTACCATGCGAAGCGCGCATTCAGCTCTTTGTTTTGCCTTAATCCAATTGACGTCGTAAACTATCAATGCCGTGTCGTCAGCATATGTAAATATATCACAATTCGGAACCTGAGCTTGACACAGATCGTTGATATATAGAAGAAAGAGCGTGGGCCCAAGTATGCTTCCCTGTGGGACACCGAAATTGATAGTTTTATGATCACTTGTTAAAGATTCGATTTTTACACACTGCGTACGATTGGATAAATAGTCTCTAAAGATACTCAAGGTCGATCCACGTACTCCTATTTTCTCAAGCTTCGTGACAAGAGCGGGAACAGATACCGTATAGAATGCTTTGGATAGGTCAAGGAAAATGCCGTAGCATTTCATTTTCCCATCCAATTTATCAACCAGTGTTTTTGTAACTTCAACTACTGCATCCTCAGTTGATATACCAGCTCTGAATCCATATTGGTTACACGCAATGAGTTTGTGTTTATTTAGAAAATTTATTAAACAATTGCTGAGGATTCTTTCAAGGATCTTTGATAACGAACTCAGTACGGAAATAGGCCGATAGTTTGTAATACTAACCCTGTCGCCACCCTTGAAAATGGGATGCACAACAGCTTTCTTAAAAGCGTCAGGGAAAACGCCGGAATCAATAGCTCGATTACAGATATGTGCTATTGGCGCAGCCAAGGTGATACTCGACTGCTTGAGCACCCTAGCTGGGATATTATCGTAACCTGTGGCACAGTCGCTACGTAAGGAGTCGATAAGGCTTTTCACGTGATCTACATCAACTGGCAGTATAGCAAGTGAGTTACAACTAGTTGAGCGTCCAGTCTCCACTTTGTCGCGTCCTGTAAGTGGTGTTATATTTGAAGCTAGAGTTTGCCCTATGTTGACAAAGAAGTTGTTGACATCATTTATTGAGGTTTTTGGATCGTTGGCTATTTGAAGCAGTTCTCGGGGGGACTGCGGTTGGGAACATGTATTTGTAATTTGTTTAATAGCTTTCCATGTAGCTTTTGGATTATTCTTAGCTTTAGACAACTCATTTTTATTATGGGTTCGCTTCATTTTTTTTAGTAAAGAATTTAGGAAATTACGATACCGCGTGTAGGTGACTTTAAGAATATTATTACTTGGATCCCTAGTTACTTTATTATGCATCATGTCTCTATTTCGTATACAACGGACCAAGCCTTGGGTCATCCACGGTTTGAGAACACGAACCTTTCTATGGATTTGTATACGTTGTGTGTGTTTCATAATAATCTCTTGTGTCAAGATAATTAATAAATCGGCGGCCAGACTTGGATCTGGCTCTTCCAAGACTGGTTTAAAATCGGTAATATCTATTTCATTTTTTATTGCAGCATAATTATATCGATAGGATGTGTTGGAACTACTGTTCGTCATAATGCCTTTGGTCTTTAGACACAAGATGACGGGAAGGTGATCAGTAATGTAGGATTCCAGCAATATGACGCGTGCTATTCCCCTAGTTTTTAATAGAACGTGGTCTAAACAGTTTCCTGACCTCGTAGGTCGTAAGTGAGCAGGGAGTAGTCCCAGTGAGGCGGTCATGGTAAGATAATCGTTTGCGTGCTGGTCATTGTTGTTCAATTTTATGTCTATATTGAAGTCTCCAATGAGAACTATGTTATTATAATGTTTCAGGGTATTTATTAGGCTGTTTAGACTATGATAGAATTGATCCAGATTATGATATGAGGGAGAGCGGTATATACATATAATAGCAGTATTTTCTACGGTACAAACAAGGCAATTTGCATCAAGATACGGGGGTTCGTGTGTAGCACTTGGTATGGATGCTTTAGAATATACTACGACTCCATCATTTTGTGACCGATTGTTGACAGTGGCATGACAATTGTATCCCTGGATCACTGGCAAGGGTCCGGATACTTTGAGCCAGCACTCAGTGAATATGACAAAATCAAATGTAGTTTTTGTAGTAGCCAACATCGCTATAAACTGGTCAAAATTTTTTTTTATACTTCTTATGTTTACATGAATTATTTTAAGATTTTCGTTTGGTTGAACAATAAAATCACTGCAAAGATTAGGAGAACATTCATGGACGCTGGCTAAAGAGAAGTCATCAATATCCTTAGATACATCATTAATTACCGCCATTTCTAATTAAGAGCACCATAAGCAGGGGTGGAAACATGTCAAGACTTTGTAACCTTAGGTCTACTTCGAGATTTTTTATGCCTAGGGCCATTTTTTTCAAATTACAACGTAAACTGAGTAGGGATATTGTAAACAGTGTGCAGTCACGTAATATTGTGTTGCAACAGTTGATCATATTATTTTCGAAAATAAATAATGCTTGTAAATATACTGTATGACATAGAAATATTAAATAAACATGCAATAATATAGAACAAAATAGTAGCTTAAGCAAAAAGGCAGTTAACAATTTTGGAATCAACAAAAATTGAGCAAATAAAAGAAACAAAAATATACAAGAAAATTTAAACGAACAGTATACTGGATACTTCTCGTTGAGAGAAGTATACGGAAGAGTAACTTTAATATAAAGTCATTGTTTCATCAAAGCTAATAGACACTTCGGTGATTTAATTTGAGTAGGTTTCTCATTAGGGTCTTTAGGATCTTTCCGTAGGAGAATCCTACCATAAGAGTTCCAGCAGGAGAAGTTATTAGCTTTCGCATATGTGCGGGCATCGTAGAACAACTTCTTCTTTGATGGTGGCAGATGCTCATCAACATAAATTGGTTTCTTTTCACCAGGTGCGCCAATTGAATGGGAGTTCAGCTTGTCAACTACTGGACGTTCTTTATTATAGCGCCGCACGTTTAAGAGAAATTAATTCCTTTTCGGAACTGATATAAACTCTGCCACCGTGGGTCTAGGACTTCCAGACGTTCCCGGTAGACGATAGAGATCACGTAAATTTGACGCCTGAATTTCCACGTTAACCACTTTTCCTACAGCTGACACCATGGCTAGAAGATCCTCTGAGCTTTCTTTAGCTTTTTGCGGAAGGTTCCTGAATTCAAGAGTTGCAGGTCGTGATTGGAGTTGCAGGTCCTGGATATGTTGTTCCAGCTGGTAGATGCGATCGTCACTTTCTTTCTTATGGTTTTCCATGTCGGTTACTCTGTTTTTTATACCTTCATAGCACGAATTCACAAACTCCATACCGCGGTCTAGTTTAAGGTGGGATTCCCGAATTTCCGAAATTTGAATTTTCAGATCACTCAAATCTTTAGTAAGTCCAGATAATACTGCGTCATGCTCAGATTTCCAGTTTGCGAGACGGTCATCATTCTCCGTCTTCCAAGAGGTAAGCATTTGCATAATTTCTCTATTGAAATCATTGAATATCTGCGTGAATTGGTTTGATTCACAAATGGGAGAATCATCGATACGCTGGCGCTTGTTTCTCACAGTAATATTACCAACTTGCTTTCCTTCCGATTCTACAGAAGATGTTAGATCCGATTCGGACAATGATTGCCCTGTTTGAAGTGCTTTTGTTGAAGGTGGTGTTCGTGGAATATTCATATTAGAAACCAAACAATACTATAGATGAACTGTTGATGGTTTTCCAAAGTCAATAATACTGTTTACTTATTTATTCGTAATATAAGTTACTCGGGTCGCTCAAATAAACCACAAAAAGAGCAAAAATAAATTGTTGGATAGTGGATCGGAACCTGCGACGTTGATCTTCTCAGTCCAACGGACAGACCGCACGACTGTATCGACTTGTTCTAACGAGCCGAAAATCACGTTCGTTATGGTCCGTAGGTGACACAAACTTGGTGGAGGGGTGACCTTTGTAGCTACTCAATGTCACGGTACTAACGAACAATCACTGGCACCCACGTTGTATTAATTAAGTTATTTAGTTATCCTGCTTGCAAAAGTCATCCAACACTAGCAGATATTTACACACTAAGATAGATAAGAGTAATACACATACTTTGACAATATTTACAGTACTTTTGTGCACTTTAATCTATTTATAATAATTTGTAAACACAGCGATGGCACAAATACGTCTGACTCGCACGGACGCGCGCGGGGAGTTTTTGTTACAGCTGCCTTTGTCCTATATCTACGGCAGTTAACATCGCTTTTAAGTCACTCATTACACGCTCTGCTTGCCCATTCGCACGAAATGAACCGGTCGCTATGAGGTGCAAATTTACGTTTTTCCTATTACAGACATCACGAAACTTCTTACTCGCAAAACATCTGCCTTGGTCGGCTATTAGTAAAACGGCGTAATAGGCATACCGATAGTAAAAAAATGTGAAAATCGATTTAAAATTTCCAATAGCTCAGTATTTTCTGAACCTGCAATATTCGTATCAATAGTTTTAAAATCATCCTGTTGTCGATGACCGTTTATAACCGAATTGACTACAACAGTTTTATGTAACGATATCTCACGATATCGATAACGATGTAACGATGTCTCTGTCGCAGACATGTTAATGGAAAAGCCTAGGTTCAATATTTGACGTCTTATCATAAGATTACTTTGAAGGTTAGGAAGCACATGTAACAAAATCTCAAACTGGTGTTCGCTAATCGTTACGCTACATAAGATTTGTTCTAGGCTAAATACACGTGTTTGACCAATACCAGTCAACGCAACAACGTTTTAAATCGTTTGCCACTTAATTTGGCTGCACAACTTTCTTTTACTAACGAGCATTCAGCACCAGAATCGTAAACAAAACAATACAGCTCACCGTTGTGTTCTAACGTGCCTGAGGGTGGTTGTACGACACCAACAGCCACTCGCCGTTCACTGCTTACAACACGTGCTCCACCATCCGATTGGCTGCCACTACTCGTGCATCGGGCCGCGATATATCCTGGTTTCCCACACTTGAAGCACACGAAGGGTTTTCCAGACGGCTGCGGGGCTGCTTGGCTCGATACTGAAACGTCGTAGCTCTTCCTCTGCTGTCAATCAACTTGCTTCTGTGCTCCAGGATGGCGCATCCGTATCTTGTCTGGGTCGAACTCAGGCAGATCCACACGATTGTTGGTTTTAGGCACTTGCAGGGCTTCAATCAACGCTCGCATGTTTGCATTTTGTTGTTCAAACATGGCAAGCCAACGGTCACTTTCAGAGTTTTAATTTTGCACCTGAACCAATACGTAATCCCACTTCTGATGAAGGGGCAGGAGGGCCTTCATCAGAACTCATCTTGTGTGATGTATGTGGGTAGGTAGGTAGGCAGGTGGGCGTGAGCAGAAAAATCACTAGTCCTTGTTACAATCACAATTGTTTAATCAGCACAGGGTTTAATAATCGAAATACACAGTCAAATGAACAACGTACAGTCTAAGCAACACGACACCCACTTAATTATAACGCTAGATTCAACTGTCATTCGGATGCAAAGCGATTCGTCACAAGCGTGGTGCGCGGGCGCCGTCTCGAACAACAGTGTGTCAAGATGGCCGCCCTCACAAACATCGACAATGACGCTTCGCTAGGCTGACTTTGACAGCTAAAAGTCAACCTGACGTCTGACGTTGACGGATGCGCCGTCATATATATATATATATGTGAATGTACATTGCGTAAATCTAAGTTGCGGAAGAGTGGAGTGTCCTAATGCAGGCATTTATTTGCTTAAAAGGACACTTCTATCACTAGCTATGTAGTACATCCAGGCCATGGTACGGAGCGAGAGGGCATGGGCAGCCATCACCTCTTGCGAAGCAGTAATTCTTGCGAACGGTTGAGGGAAAGGCAAGTTTCGCGCCCTCTTGCCCCTAGCCGTCGCAGGAGACGTCCAGAAGGGCTAACATGACACACACGACAATTACTCACTCTCGCGGTAGTAATTCTTGTCTATTTCTGTAAATTTTTTCGTTTTCTGACAGGGCTGCCATACAAAATACTCAATTCGTTGTGTTAAACTCGATGCTTTCTCGAGAAACCCTAACATGCCACCTAAGTTATATCGAATTTTGATGAATGAGCCGATGTTGCTATAATAAAAATGATTTGTTTTTAATAATTTGCTACATCGGTCTCTCGTCGCGAGATAAAGAACTGTCAAAGTGCCTTTCTCAAGTTTACCTGGAGCTTAGCGGTCATGTTAGGCATTAGGATGACGTCAGAATCGGAGGCAAATTTGGACAAATCGAGAAAAAGAGCGTTCTCGCGCTTGTCATGTTAGGGGTCGGGAATCCCGGGTGGATTTCCGGCCACCGTAGGCGCGGGCTTACGGACGGTGAGCCACGGGTAGCTTGCCGTCCGATAAGGACCAGGCCCGGGTCGACGGCGCGTTGAGTTCCACGCGCGCCTCAAAGATATGTCGTCAGCACAAGAGGGGTCCACTAGGGCCACTAGGGTCGTGGGAAAGTCCGAAAGGGATACCAACACAGGCAACGGAAGGAACACGGGTGGGTTTCAGTAAGTCAGTAAGAGTCTGACATACCCTCCCGCTCCGCCAAAAACGGAAGAAGATACATATTTGATAATTTACCACCTGTATTTTCCAGGCAGGAGCGATTGCTTGGTACACCAATAATAATTAGCGAGTGCTTACATAATCAGCCTATAATGTTCCCAATGCTGGGACACAGGCCTCCTCTCTGTGAGAGGGAGTGGGCCGTAATCCACCACGCGGGCCCAGTGAGGGTTGGTAGATGTCACATGTCTTCGAATTTTTGGTTCTAGGATATGCCGGTTTCCTCACGATGTTTTCCTTTACCGTTTTGAGAGCAGTGGCGATAAAATTATTTACACAAAGTAAAGCGCCTGCCTGGGTTCGAACTCATGACCTTACAACACGTAGGGTAAACTTGCCTAATTCGTACCCCTTAAGAAAAAAAACATCATATTTTAGAAATTAATAAAGACAAATTGGTTTTAATTATAATAATGTTTATTTGGTAAATTTTGTATTGTTACCATACTTTTTAACATACTCTTTATAAACTTCTGAAAAATAAACAATTTAAAAAAAAAACTTTAAAAAGTACGATTTAAGACCATTCATCTTAAATCGCATTGATATACTAAATCCTTAATTTGTACTTTAAGATCTTATCATTGGTTTACAGTCTTGAGAATCAGCATCATAATCAACAATGTATTTTAATATTATATCCAGTAAACCAACAACGAAGACGGACGGTCTTCGCCAATTCTTGACAATCATCGCAGTTTTAATTTTTGTTTTTTTTATTGAAAGGATAAAGAAAGAAAGAAAGAAAATACGTTTATTTGCGGTAAACATGACGCAAAGAAGGAACACAAATACAAAAAAGAAACAATTTGGGGGAGAATATGCGTCACGTCCACGCAAAACGGCCAACGCTCAGCATAAAACTGCAATCCACAGGACTGTCCCAGCTACCATAGTATCCCAGAAAAACAGACTCCCGACGCGTCAAAAAAAAGTTTTCGTTGTTCAGTTGGCTGTCATTGAAATAATGAAAACGTGCTCCTTTTTATTTTTTTAACTTATTTAATTACAATATAGTGAATAATCCATTGTATAAGTGTTATATACCATAAAAAACCTCTTTAATCAAGGTGTACGAATATCTACAAGTGTCCAAGGTTGTGAATCTGTTGTGTTGTGATAAAATCGTCAGGAAAAATTAGGCGCATGGCGACACGCTGTGGGTCGGCATTTTCGTATTAATTACGTAAGTTTTACTAAATAATGTAATAGATTAGTGCTTGTTATATGGACATATGTTCATAATTAGCATTTAAACACGCTCACACCGTTAAAATACTACAAAAATAGTTACGATTAACCTGACTTACTTCGTCCCGCCAGACATTTTTTTATCAAATTTGTGAGGGAATGCGGGATTGTTTTGGTTTACTGTGTTACTCTGAACAAACCAATTAAGGGCATATGGGTATCAAAAAAAGCTTAGATAGTCTAGTTTAATAATAAATAGGTTTTATTGACATCAACTACAAAATATTGAACAAAAATTCTGCAAGAACAAATATTTTACGGAAATTCACACACGTTCTCAAGTTTAACTTTTTTTACGGTACTTTGGGCTATGAAGTCATAATTTAGTTTTAACACCTATTGATTCTGTATACTTTCAGCTATACACATGATTTTTTATTAAGGAATAGCTACAGTAGTTTTCTAGTTATTACGTTTTATGCAGGACATTTGTTATAGGCGGTATCAAATTGGTGAGGGAATGGGGTGTGTGTTTTGGTTTACTGTGCTACTCTGAACAAACCAGGTATAGACATATGGGTATCAAAAGAAATCTTAGGTAGTCTAGTTTAATTATAAATAGGTTTTATTGACCCAAACCAAAAAATATTAAACAAAAATTCCGCACAAACAAATATTTTACGGAAATTTCAACACGCGTTCTCAAGTTTAACATTTTTTTACGGTACTTTGGGCTATGAAGTCGTAATTTAGTTTTAACACCTATTAATTCTGCAAAGTTTCAGCTATACACTTGATTTTTTATTAAGGTATAGCTTTTTTTTTTTTTTGAGGGTGGGAAATCATCCAATAACTTCTCCCGCTCTGGACGGAGCGGGAGGGTGTGTCAGACTCTTACTGACTAAAACCCACCCGTATTCCTTCCTGTTGCCTGTGTTGCGGGGGCCTCGGTGACCCATAAGTAACTTCCCGCGACCCCGGCAGGCATCGGCCCTAGTGGACCCCTACTATATGTGCTGACGACATCTCTTTGAGGCGCGCGTGGAATACAACGCGCCGTCGACCCGGGCCTGGTCCTTACCGGACGGTGAGCTACCCATTGCTCACCGTCCGCAAGCCCGCGCCTACGGTGGCCGGAAATCCGCCCGGGATTCCCGACGCCCTGGGCGTCTCCTGCGGCGGCTAGGGGCGAGAGGGCGCGAAACTTGCCTTTCCCTCAACCGTCCCGCCTGCTCCTTCGCGAGCATTACTGCTTCGCAGAAGGAGGTGACGGCTGCCCATGCCCTCTCGCTCCGTACCATGGCCTGAACCAGGGCCGGACGCGAGAGGTCTCTGCCGCCGATCGCCTCCACGAGGACATGGCGGTGCTCTGCCCAAGCCGGGCAGACCTCCACCGTATGCTCCACCGTGTTCTCTGGGCGATCCACACAGTGGTGACACCCGGACGTTTCCTCCCGCCTTATCCGACACAGGAACCTCCCGAAACTGCCGTGTCCGGTGAGGACCTGCGTCAGGCGGAAGGTGAGGACGCCGTGGCGCCTCTCCAGCCACTCCGTAGCACACTACGCTGACGCCGCTAGGGAGGTCGGCGCGCAGCACCCAGTCGTATCCGATGTCCCACAGATGCGGCCCCAGGACCGATCCCTGTGGGACACCGCACGACATCTCTTGCCGGTTCCACACTCCCTGGTGACCGGGGTAGATGACGGCCCTGTCCGTCAAATAGGCTTCGACCACACGACAGAGGTAGGTCGGCATCCGGTGATACCGGAGTGCCTCCCTGATGCAACTCCAGGGCAGGGTATTGAAGGCATTGGCGATGTCTAGAGACACCGCCAAGATGACCCCACCCTGGGCAACAGCATTCCCTGTCGTCAGGGCTCGCACACGCATGATGGCGTCCACCGTAGAGCGCCCTCTGCAGAAACCAAACTGGCTCTCCGCCAAATCCGGCCCCACCTGCACCAGCTGGCTGACGAGGCGGTCTGCAATGACTTTTTCAAAGAGCTTGCCCACCTCGTCGAGCAGCACGATGGGCCGATAAGCGGACGGAGAGTCCGCAGGGCGTCCTGCCTTCTTTATGAGGACCAGTTTCCCCGTCTTCCAGCGAAGCGGGAACTGGCCCCTCTCCATGCATGCGCTTAGGAGCCCCCTAAGTCGAGGCCCGAGAGCCTCCAAGGCCAGGACCCAGGCCTTCCCAGGTAAGCCGTCGGGTCCTGGGGTGGTATTTGTGGCATTAAGCCTGCTTACCGCCGCTCTCATTTCTACCTTGGTCACCTCCGGAGCATCGTCGCCGTCGTCGTCGTTGGCGGTGTGGTCCGCATCGGGCACCGCAGTAGGCGGAGCCATTGGCGGGGAGGTGTGTTCCCCTCGGGAAGGGAACAGAGCGCTCACCACGTCCTCCACAAGCTGGGGCCGGAGACTCTGCGTCAGCGGGAGAGCCCATGGGCGGAGTTTATCCCGCACCACTTTGTACGGGCATTCCCACGGGTCCCTGTCCTGAGTCCCCGGCGACTCCTCACAGGCCAACCCCCTGGCCCGCAGGATCTCCGCTTGGAGGGCGGTCTTCGCCGCTCTGTACCCCTCGTACAGCTCCGCCTGAATGGCTTCCGTATCCGGAGGTTTGATATGGAGCCTGCGGTGCCTGGAGTACCGGCATCGCGCAGCCACGCACGCAGTGCGCAGAGCGGTCAGCTCCTGCGACCACCAGTACACCTGGCGCGAGGCACGTCCAGGCTGGACCCGGGGCATTGCCACGTCACATATGTCGGACATGGCCTCCCGGAACCACTCCGCCTCGTCGTTGATGTCGGCAGGCCTGTCCGGTGGTGACACCCAGGCCTGCACGATCGAGGCTTCCAGGAGGAGCTCCTTCCCGGTCCAGCTGCTTCAGCGCCCACCGCGGACCACTCGGGGCCCGTCGGACCGGTGCGTCCGAGGTCTGGGCGGAGACGTCGAACCGGATATACCGGTGATCGGAATAGGTCTCCACCCCCTCCATGACACGCCAGTCAACTACACGCGGCGACAGAGCGGGGCTGGCGAACGAGATGTCCACCACTGATTCACCCCGCATCCGCACACACGTGGGGACAGAACCCCGGTTTAGGACGACCAGGCCTCCAGGCCTCCATAGGATCTCCAGAGCCTAGTCCTCCACCATCCTGCCCCGTGTGTCCGTTAACCGGGAACCCCAAGCCAAATTCTTGGCATTGAAGTCCCCGAGGACGAACACGGGGAGTCCCACCAAACCCGACGACGACGTCTCTCAACTCCGCAAGGGAGTTGTGGAACTCGGCAAGAGTTCGGTTCGGAGAGAAGTAGACCCCTACCACGACAATGTCCCCGAACCGTGCTGCTACGCAGCCCCGTCCTCTCTTGACGGCCTCGAGGGACGGGATTAAGGTATAGCTGCAGTAGTTTTCTAGATAATACGCTTTATGTTGGAAATGACCGACGCGGAAACCGCGCGTGTGCGCTCGCGCGAGCCGGGACGTGTCGGAGGGTAGTCAGGCGCAAAGCTGGGACGCGCAAGTGGATGCGAGACAGAGCCCCAGCACTGGTTTTCAGCGATAGCCGGCTTTGACGTTAAGACGTCAACCGGTGCAGCACACAGTGAGATTGTAATATGAATAACATAAATACAAATATTTAAAAGAAAGAATTACATAAATACAAATATTTAAAATGGCATCATTCCGTACCGCAGAGAACAACGTACGCGCCGCCGGCCTAAATTAATCTGTGCGCGCAGCTGTCAGAAAACTATTTGTTTGACGTTTTGACATGCAGGTGTTAAATAATTGCTACGTAATTCTAATTATCTAACATTGATGGCGCATTATGTAAAACTGGATAAGTGTTCTGTGGATATGATTGAAAAACATAAGATGTAATTGGGTGATTGTGTAGGTATAGTTTTTGCAAACCTTGTAAAATGGTGTAGATGAAAAACTCTGTGACTTATAGAAGCTCAACTAATAGATCAATGAACAAACTGGTAAGTGTGAAACAATTATATTAGATACAAGCATTGTGATTGTAGTGAAATTATATTACTATTAAATAAATTGATTGGTTAATTATATAAATTAGGATATTTTTTTTTTATAAATGATACTATACTTGATCAGCACAGTGTGCCTGTTCATTAAATATGTTAACCGTAAATTGCAGAATGCAGAAGCGAAACTCACTAAATACAGCCCCACCAACATAAGAGCGAAATTCCAAGCAGCCTACGCCCTAGGAGATCCCAAGCCAAAGCCTGCAGGCCATGACCGCAGAGGTAAAACCACTACTAGAGTACAAGTTGGGAGATTAAAGGGAGATTTAGTCTTGTATAAGTAACTTTTTGTGTTGGAATTTGAAAGATTGTACTGTTTTCAGGCGTCGCATTGGTGGTGGGAGATCATTCCAACAGCTGTGTGGCTGTGAACTTGAAACACCCCCTCAATGCTGTAGTTCTGTGCATTGGCACCGACACTGGGCTTACCATGGAGCGAAGACTATACTTTAGATGGTCTTGCTTCCAAGTTAGCTTTTCATAGAGATAGTGTGGTTTTTGAGTTGTAACAATACCAAACAACAGGTTTGCTAAATGAAGCTTCCTCCCCGCAGCCATCTTTAGTAATTTAAGTTCATTAATGTATCGAATAACATGACTTCTTCGCGGGACATTAACACAAAAACGAACACAGGCATTCTGGATACGTTGGATTACACGTTCCGTTCTAGAAAGTAGGCATGGTCCGTAGACTGTATCACAGTAATTTAACTTGGATAGGATGACACTGTCAACAAGTTGTTTCCGAACTTGTATGCTTAGGTATTTCCGTATTCCATATAACACCTTTAGCCTATAAAAACAATATCGGAGAACATTGGTCACATGGGCCTCAAAACGCAGCTCTGTATCCATAATTAGCCCAAGATTGCATGTCTGCTCCACTCACTCTATTGGTTTCTGCACACGTACGAAAGTACGAAATAGGCGCAAGAGCTAAACAGATTTTAAATTTGCCGCCGCATAATTTGACAACGATCACGCGTATATCACGTCAGAAGAAATCACAAAGATACGCATTAATAAATATCAAATCGTAAAATAGGTTAAACGCGATCTAATTTCAGCCGAAACCGAGATTTAAGAAGAGTAAGAATTAGGCGTACCTAAGTACGAATTAGGCAAATTTTGCCTAAGTTGGGACGGTTACCACTGGGCCACCACTGCTCTGCTCGTTTTATTTTTCATAATGAGCTCAATTATTTATTTTAATAACTGTTACAATTAAATTATGTCTGTATTTTTTCATTACAAAAATTCTTCGCCCAAATAATCTAAAAATAACATCAAAACCTACGTAATTTAGTCTACATGCCTACCTTCTGAGACAGAATGTCCTTGTGCCTAAAACATAATAAAATCAATAGTCAAAGTCTATTTATATGGACGACTTCGAAAGCTTACAAGTCGTCCCATGTTTGCTCTTAAACGGTAAACAATGTCAATTCCGTCATCCTTTGGCAGGCGCCGCACTGGGTAGTTTGAACGCCGCGTTTATTCGATCCGACTTCATCAGGCTTTTCAAAAAAGCAAAGGCCTTTTCGGAAAGCCTGATGAAGTTTCTAATCATGGGCGTAGCTATGGGGTAGGGGCAGGTAATCGCGTAGCTAGGCGGCAAGGGCTCGAGGCCCCTGGCATCACCGAGGCCCCTGGCAGCACAGACAACGCAAGGAACACGGTTGGGTTGTAGTCATTAAGAGTCTGACACACCCTCCCGCTCCGCCCAGAGCGCGAGAATATATTTGATAATTTCCCACTCAAAAAAATAAAAAGGTTAAGTGTTGATTCATTGGACAAAATAGCAACAATTAATCAAGACAGTTAACAATCAAAGCAACGTTGTTTTAATGAACTTTCTTATAATTTGCCTTTCAAGTGATCATGGCGATATATGGCAGATGTCTTTTCATTGGAGCGGTCAATTAGATTGTCTAGTTCCAACAATGGATATTTTCAGGTTAGCCAAGTCTTGAATTAATGGTAATCTGTTAAGGCACATATATATGATTTTAGTGACATTTCAATCTGCTATTACGCCTTCCTATATTGTAAGTCAATCAATCAACTCAGCCTATAGCAGTCCACTTCTGGACATAGACCTCTCCCAGGCTGCGCCACTACACCCTGTTCTCCGCCTTCAGCATCCAGTCTGTTTCAGCCACCTTTTTAAGGTCGTCGGTCCATCGAGCTAGGGGCCACACTACGCTTGCCGATATGCGGTCGCCACTCCAGGACTCGTCTGCAAGAAAGCAAGATGCAATGGAAGTAAGTTATGCAAAAAATATATGTTAAACTAGAATGTATACACATCAATTTTATACGCGAATATTTAAGTATTGTAGTACTTTATGAAATAAATTCAGTAAGTAATGTCTACTCAAAGTATAAAAAAAAGAATTCAAACTACTTAAGATATTTTTATTATTTGATTTGATTTGCTTTGTATGACTATTTTATCTGTAATTTTTTTCAAATATTCATATTTTCATTACTAAAAGTAAATATTCCCTGTGAAACGGAACGGCGGGCGGCGCGGCACCACGTGAGCGTGACGCGCATTTATAAAGCCAAGGTCAACGGCGATTACCCGACCCTTAAATCAAGCCGACTTATTGTTAATTTCCGAGGGGCTACTCTCGTTCCTTTTCTATTTACCCGACTTAAATATACTTAAGCCCCATAGATAACCCACCACGTAGTATGTGATCCACACACACAGCGATAGCTTCAGCCCTTCATATACAAAACCGTGTCTTGTTTGACTAAAATCAACTATCAACTTGATTATCACAATCCGTACACGAAGGAAGACAATATTTCCACAAAAATGAAGCTCAATTCGTTGTTGGAAATTTAAAATATGCTGTGTATTTATGTGACTTTTCAAGAAAAAATAAAAAATACTTCCTAGCGCAAAATTGCCAGATTGGGCAGAGCACCGCCGTGTCCTTGTGGAGGCGATCGGCGGCAGAGATCTCTCGCGTCCGGCCCTGGTTCAGGCCATGGTACGGAGTGAGAGGGCATGGGCAGCCGGGCCGTCACCTCTTTCTGCGAAGCAGTAATGCTCGCGAAGGAGGAGGCGGGACGGTTGAGGGAAAGGCAAATTTTGCGCCCTCTCGCCCCTAGCCGCCGTAGGTGACGCCCTGGGCGTCGGGAATCCCGGGCAGATTTCCGGCCACCGTAGGCGCGGGCTTGCGGACGGTGAGCAATGGGTAGCTCACCGTCCGGTATGGACCAGGCCCGGATCGACGGCGCGTTGTATTCCACGCGTGCCTCAAAGAGATGTCGTCAGCACAAATGTAGATGTCAACTAGGGCCGATGCCTGCCGGGGTCGCGGGAAGGTACTGAAGGGTCACCGAGGCCCCCGCAACACAGGCAACAGGAAGGAATACGGGTGGGTTTTAGTCAGTAAGAGGGAGGGTGCGTCAGAACACACCCTCCCGCTCCGCCAAGAGCGGGAGAAGTTATTTGATGATTTCCCATCCAAAAAAAAAAAAAGACGTTGGGTGATGAGATCAGATATATTCATTTGTAATTATTTTTTTTTATAAAACTAAAGAAAGAAGAAAGAAAATACGTTGATTTGCGGTAAATATGACGCAAAGAAGGAACACAAATACAAAAAAGAAACAATTTGGGGGAAAATATGCGTCACATCCGCGCAAAACGGGCATCGCTCAACATAATGCGGCGAGCCTATACGAGACAGAGCCCAGCGTTGGTTTCAGTGATAGCCGGCGTTAACGTGATGACGTCGACTGGTGCAGCCCCCACTGAGATTGTAATAAGAAGAGAGAATGAAATAAATACAAATATTTAAAATGGCAACATTCCGTACCGACGGCAACGACGTACACGCCGCCGGCCTAAAGTAATCTGTGCGCTCCGCTGTCAGAAAACTACTTGTTTGATGTTTTAAAATACAGGCGTTACATAATTGCTACCTTAGAATATAGAAAGAACCAGAAGCCGCGAACACGCCTAATACTGAGGCGTCAAAAACTACTCCTAAATAGAGTAGTTAACTTAAAAAAAAAAACCCGACTTGAAAAAGAAAGGTTATCAATGCAACCCGTATGTATATATGATTTTGTTAAAATTGCATAACATTCATAATAGGTACTATGTTAGACTATTAGAATTTCTAGAGGGGGCGGGTGTATGAAATTATGTATCTATGAAAAGACCAATTGTGATGTTATTATTTATATTATCTTAGGTACCAATACTCTCAACGTTCACCCCAAAACGGGTTCATAATGTCCGAGCGCTTCCCACCCGCGTAATGTTGCTAACATTACCTACGCGGGTGGGAAGTGAGGCGGGCGCGGGACGCAGCGTGCGGCTTGCAATAACAGTTGAACGCGGATTCTAGCTCTAACATGGGTGGCGTATTAAGTAAAATATATATGATGGAAAAACAAAAGATGTATTGGGATAAACTGTTACTAAAAACTCTCATGTGTACATTAGACACATAGAACGTTTTGATTTATTTTTAATGATACGTGCTTTATCGAAATAATAAGATATTCTTAAGGAAGTACAGGTATTCAAAATCGCTTTTCATATATCTGCAAAGCTCATTTTCGACAAAAATCTCACATAGGAGATTTTAAATTTGCAACGACGACGACTTGGTTTTTTGACTACTTTGAACAATTTTGATCGTTCTTTGACTGCCTCGTTGGTCGCAAGCGCTACTGCTGAGCATGAGGTCCTGGGTTCGATACCCGGGTCGGGCAAAGTGTTATTGGGTTTTTTCTATCTGGAATTTCTCAGTAGCAGCCCGGAATCTTTTTTTTTTTTTTTTGGTTGGGAAATCATCAATTAACTTCTCCCGCTCTGGGCGGAGCGGGAGGGTGTGTCAGACTCTTACTGATTATAAACCACCCGTATTCCTTCCAATGTCTGTATTGCCAAGGGCCTCGGTAACCCTTTTGTATCTTCCCGCGACCTTGGTAGGCATCGGCCCTAGTGGATCCCTACACTTGTGCTGACGACTTCTCTTTGATGTACGCGTGGAATACAACGCGCCATCGACCCGGGCCTTGTCCTTACCGGACGGTGAGCTACCCATTGCTCACCGTAGCCCGGAGTCTGGATTTGTGCCCGGTTAATGGTAATAGGCTCGCCGCATATTACATGGGACTTAAAAACATAACTGGCGAAATGTGGGTGTACTACAGGTACACCTCTGCCCAACCCTTAGGGGAAACAAGGCGTGATGTTATTTTTATCGGTATTTTCATAGTTCTATCCGAAATTCCTAACAATAATTCCTGGATTATAGATATTCAGTAGCAGACCGTAGTCTGAAGATGATAATTTATTGAGTAAACAAGAGAAAAACATATAAGAGTCAATTTATACTAATAATACCAGCCTAGAGAGGTTCTGCTGTGTGACATTATCACACAGCAGAACCTCTCTTATGTAATGGCCAAGATAAACTCAAAAAGTACATACTCATAGAATAAAAAAGTCACATTAGTACTTGCTCGGATTTAAACCCACTACCTTGTGCATTAGAGGCGAGGTCTTAACCAAAGGGCTATCACGACGACTAATAAATACTCTTTGAAAATAAATCTGACTTAGTTAAAACGTAGCTGACGTAATCTTTGACTAAAATAGGCAAAATAAGACAACACTAAGCTCTGCTTCAAAAATGCTATAATTACGGGGCAACTTCTTTCCCGATGTTTTTTTCTAGATTCTAGAATCAAGATTTCTACAAATTAAATTTTTCGAAAATATCAAGCCATGGATTAGCAATATAGGTACTTCAAAATCATTCAAATTCTGATTCATAGTGTGTTACGCAAATAGGGTGAGGTATAAAGTTCACTCATCCTCCATACATAAACGGGGATCCTCCGACCAAACGGGTGTTGGAGCTGGTGGCCTACTGCCCGACGAAGGTTGTCGGGACGTTTTAAATTGCTAGTCGCGTGGTAAACTCTGCTTGCGCGATGCAGGATTTTACGTGACGTCAGTGTGATGCGAAGTTCGCATGTGGCGATGTAGATGCCGCCACATATATGTATCTTTATATTAATGTTTCTTTATACCCACGAAACATCATAAGCGCAGGATTTTTTTTTTTTTGGGTGGGAAATCATCAAATAACTTCTCCCGCTCTGGGCGGAGCGGGAGGGTGTGTCAGACTCTTACTGACTAAAACCCACCCGTATTCCTTCCTGTTGCCTGTGTTGCGGGGGCCTCGGTGACCCATAAGTACCTTCCCGCGACCCCGGCAGGCATCGGCCCTAGTGGACCCCTACTTTGTGCTGACGACATCTCTTTGAGGCGCGCGTAGAATACGACGCGCCGTCGACCCGGGCCTGGATGGATGTTAATACATTAGTTGTCTATCGACTCATCTAGGTAGCGGAATACTTATAGGCTAGGTTTTGTTTATTATATATATATTTTTTATTTTAGACGTCAAGGGTTAGGTTAGGTTAGGCAAAAAATGAGCAAGCCTATACGTATAGTATATGATGTGTAACATCTGACATCTCACCTTGGTTAATCAACAGCAGCGACAGAAATTAACCTCATAATTAAAAAAAAAAACAACCGACTTCCAAAAAAACACTACAAAGTAAAAATAACTTTATTTTCGGAAGTCGGTGTCTTTGAATTTGTATTTTAGTTTTTTGCCACCGACTTCCGAAATTAAAGATATTTTTCACTTTGTAGTGTTTTTTTGGAAGTAGGTTGTTTTTTTTTTAAGTTTCTTTTCTTTAGCCTAATGTCAACCGCTGCCTTTTACAAAATATTGCTTTTTTTTGATGCAGGGACGTTAATTGTTGAGAAGTTCTCCTGGTAAGAACCAGGAGAACTGTCACTCACCATAATGCATTGTGTAAATGGCTTAGCAACCATATTAAAGTAACTAATCAAATCGCAACTCGTTAATTAAAACTTCTAATTAAGTAGTTCCGGTGGCCATCTATGGTCTACATCATCAATTCCACTCCACCAAATGGTCCTTTCCGAGGGCAAATGCACTAGTTACTATAAAAAATACCTAAATCGCCATAGGTGTCCCTTTAAAATTTAAGGATTTACTTTGATTTCCATGGGATCCCCCTCATCAGATTATGACTTGGTGCCAATAGAACCACCTCGGGAGAATGTCAATCAAACCACCCTTTGAAACAATGACCTTTGAAAAAATGGTAATGACGAATTGAGTGCATGCAGATTCTAAGCAGCTGGTAATAAAGAATCGAGTGCAAGCACATTCTAAGCAGCTGGTAATAAAGAAACGATTGGATGGTTGAAAAACAAATACTGTTGGACATGATGGAGTTTCCACAAAAGTATTGAAGTTTACCAAAGAACTAGTAGTACCTCCATTAGTTCATATAATTAACTTGTGCATAGTTGAGGGCCTTTTCCCGAACAAGTTCAAAAAGTAATAATAAAACCCCTGTATAAGCAAGATGATAAAACAAATTTTAAAAACTATAGACCTATTGCAATAATTCCAATTATTTCTAAAATTTTCGAGAAAGTAATCTATAACTCTTTATATGCCTATTTCGAAAAGTATAAATTACTTTGTACATAACAAAATGGTTTCCATAAGAACACTACGATTAATATGGCACTGTTTGACTTGCTAGCTAACATCTTGTCGTCTGTTGATAAAAGAAATCCAGTCTGTGCAATTTACACTGACATGACCAAGGCTGTTGAATATGTAGATCATAAGATTCTATTCCTCAAATTAAATAGTTATGGTATAAGAGGGAACACCCTAAAGTTAATAAAATCATACCTAAGTAATAGGCTCCAATGCACTGAAATTTGTAGAATATGTTCTAAAACTAAATTAGACACCATATACGTATCAAAACCAAGACATGTAAAATATGGCGTTCCGCAAGGTAGTGTATTGGGTCGGCTACTTTTTTTGCTGTATATTAATGATCTCCCGAAAGCAACAACCAAAAAAATGGTTCTTTTTGCAGATGACAGTACAGCTATAATATGTACTAATTCAAATAATTATAAGAGTGACATTAATACTTGCTTAAGTGACATTATAAATTAGTTGGATAATAATAATTTGGTTATAAATCTGAGCAAAACAAAAGTCATGAATTTTTATCAACGCCGTGAAAACCCAAACGTTAGCATTTCCTACAAGGGCTGTGATATTGAAGAAGCTAATAAGGCTAAGTTCTTAGGCATTATAATTGATAGTCAACTTACATGGACACCTCATGTTGAAGAACTCTGTAAGAAATTTAGCAAATCCGCATATGCTCTTTTTCAACTCTCAAAGAAAGTTAACAGTCAGACTCTTTTAATAGCGTACCATGGACTGGTTGCTTCTGTTTTGCGGTATGGCATTATTTTCTGGGGGCACTCTACTGATAGGCAGCTGGTATTTAGACTGCAGAAGCGATGCTGGTCCTGCTCCACAACCACAACCAATTGAATAATTAACATATGAAAATACTGTTGGAGCAGCTGAACATTGTAAGACTATAACAAAGCATTGTATAAATTCAACCTACTTTGTATTGTATAATTGCATTGCACAGGTGTGAGTACTATGTATGATGGAGCTACTATTTACCGGTTATGTAATTGAATTGAATGGGCCCTGGCGGCTGAGAGTATGTCATGCTCACTCAGATGTCTCGCTGATGGTGGCGCGTGTGTTGGATCATTTAGCTCCCTTCAAAATAGTTGAGCTGAATGGTGCTGATCCATGCGTCATGCTCGTGAACGGGCGCCGTTAGTTGGGACTGGTCACCTCTTAGCTTCCTCGGCTTATTTGTAATTATTTTATTTAGAAATTGTTTTTATTTCTTTTGCTACTATGGATGCGTTTTTTATTTTACATCGTCCTCACATTTAGTTATAATTTCAACATTATTTTTGTACTAATCTTTATGTATCAATTTAATTTAAAAGAGTGTCCATGGAGTTTCTTGCCCGTTCTTTTCCATAGGTACCTACTACGCTTACTACGCAACTAGCTTCATATTTCTAACTGACCGACTCCTTGACAATTAAAAAGTGCCTGTAAATGGTTTAAATGAAATAAGTGCTTTGAGTTTGAGTTTGAGTTTTGATGAATCAGGTCAATGTGTGGTCTTAAGACAACTGATAGCTGTGTTCCCTTTTTTAAATCGTTAAAAATTCTAACTTTGCCTTGTTTATACATAATGGAAACGGCTTTGTTTGTGAAATATAACCCACATCTATTTAAAAAATTATCAGAGGTCAAGGAAAATCCAATACGCACTCAATACATCAATCAATTATGTCTAGTAAAATGTAAAACCGCACTAATGCAAAAAAGTTTTTTGGTATTGCCCCACTCATACGAGTATTATATAATAGAGTACCTAATATTATAAAAAATATGACTAAATTCAAATTTAAAAGGGAGCTAAAATAAATTTTAACTAAGAAAACTTATTACACGATTGACGATTTTCTTAATGATGATTCACTAACTGATTGACATACTCTTACTCTGATTGACATAATTTTGTGATCCTGGCTTCACTTACTTTTTATTTCCGTTTGACATTATATAATCTTATTTTACTTTTTATTACTGTGATCACGCTGCCATTTTTTAATTTAGATATGTTTTATTTTTATTTTTTATTTGCAATTATAATGATCTAATTTATTGAATATTACCAGCTAAACTTATTTTTGATTTTTTATATTCCTTTTATTAAATAAAAAAAAACCTTTACATGCCTATGTGACGGTAAAATATGGAGAACCTTATTATAAAAAAAACACCTATGTATTATACCCATGTTTGCAAAGAAATAAATGATTTGATTTGATTTGATTTGGATACAGATTCTAAGTAGCTGATAATAAACAATCGAGTATAAGCAGATTCTAAGCAGCTGGTGATAAAGAATCGAGTGCAAGCAGATTCTAAGCAGCTGGTAATAAAAAATCGAGTGCAAGCAGATTCTAAGCAGCTGGTGATAAAGAATCGAGTGCATGCAGATTCTAAGCAGCTGGTAATAAATAATCGATTGCATGCAGATTCTAAGCAGCTGATAATAAAGAATCGAGTGCAAGCAGATTCTAAGCAGCTGGTAATAAAAAATCGAGTGCAAGCAGATTCTAAGCAGCTGGTAATAAAGAATCGAGTGCAAGCAGATTCTAAGCAGCTGGTAATAAAGTATCGAGTGCATGCAGATTCTAAGCAGCTGTTAATAAAGTATCGAGTGCAAGCAGATTCTAAGCAGCTGGTAATAAAGAATCGAGTGCAAGCAGATTCTAAGCAGCTGGTAATAAAGAATCGAGTGCAAGCAGATTCTAAGCAGCTGGTAATAAAGAATCGAGTGCAAGCAGATTCTAAGCAGCTGGTAATAAAGAATCGAGTGCAAGCAGATTCTAAGCAGCTGGTAATAAAGTATCGAGTGCATGCAGATTCTAAGCAGCTGTTAATAAAGTATCGAGTGCAAGCAGATTCTAAGCAGCTGGTAATAAAGAATCGAGTGCAAGCAGATTCTAAGCAGCTGGTAATAAAGAATCGAGTGCAAGCAGATTCTAAGCAGCTGGTAATAAAGAATCGAGTGCAAGCAGATTCTAAGCAGCTGGTAATAAAGAATCGAGTGCAAGCAGATTCTAAGTAGTAAAAAATCGACGGAAAAAAGACCCGGAATAAAATAGGGTGTAACCAGAGAAAATGATAAAAAAATTCATTGGGTGAGCCAAAATGTGGAAATACATATCAAATTCGAAGAAATAAACAGTAATATATGGTCTTCTATATATGTACGAGTATGTACATAATTATATAGTTCTGCCGTAACTAGAAAAGAGACACAAACTGTGTCTCTTTTCCAATTCCAAAAACTTGGTACCAATTTGGAATTTACTGGCCAAGATAATAAATACGACTTCATTCAATACCAATTTTTCAACTAAATATATTTTTTTATGGAAAATTGACAGCGGTGTTTGGAAACCTATCAAATTTGAATGTCGATTGTCAAATAAAAAATCGTTGACCGGCTTGCGAGCAAAAAGTTATCACTGTAGAGGTTACGCTGCACCACCTAAACATACTGCCTCGCTGGTGGCCGCAAGCGTTACTGCTGAGCATGAGGTCCTGAGTTCGATTCTTGGGTCGGGCAAAGTGTTATTGGGTTTTCCAAGCAGCTGTTAATAAAGTATCGAGTGCATGCAGATTCTAAGCAGCTGGTAATAAAAAATCGAGTGCAAGCAGATTCTAAGCAGCTGGTGATAAAGAATCGAGTACAAGCAGATTCTAAGCAGCTGGTAATAAAGAATCGAGTGCAAGCAGATTCTAAGCAGCTGGTAATGAAAAATCGAGTGCAAGCAGATTCTAAGCAGCAGGTAATAAAAAATCGAGTGCAAGCAGATTCTAAGCAGCTGGTGATAAAGAATCGATTGCATGCAGATTCTAAGCAGCTGGTAATAAAGAATCGAGTGCAAGCAGATTCTAAGCAGCTGGTAATAAATAATCGATTGCATGCAGATTCTAAGCAGCTGGTAATAAATAATCGATTGCATGCAGATTCTAAGCAGCTGATAATAAAGAATCGAGTGCAAGCAGATTCTAAGCAGCTGGTAATAAAAAATCGAGTGCAAGCAGATTCTAAGCAGCTGGTAATAAAGAATCGAGTGCAAGCAGATTCTAAGCAGCTGGTAATAAAGTATCGAGTGCATGCAGATTCTAAGCAGCTGTTAATAAAGTATCGAGTGCAAGCAGATTCTAAGCAGCTGGTAATAAAGAATCGAGTGCAAGCAGATTCTAAGCAGCTGGTAATAAAGAATCGAGTGCAAGCAGATTCTAAGCAGCTGGTAATAAAGAATCGAGTGCAAGCAGATTCTAAGCAGCTGGTAATAAAGAATCGAGTGCAAGCAGATTCTAAGTAGTAAAAAATCGACGGAAAAAAAGACCCGGAATAAAATAGGGTGTAACCAGAGAAAATGATAAAAAAATTCATTGGGTGAGCCAAAATGTGGAAATACATATCAAATTCGAAGAAATAAACAGTAATATATGGTCTTCTATATATGTACGAGTATGTACATAATTATATAGTTCTGCCGTAACTAGAAAAGAGACACAAACTGTGTCTCTTTTCCAATTCCAAAAACTTGGTACCAATTTGGAATTTACCGGCCAAGATAATAAATACGACTTCATTCAATACCAATTTTTCAACTAAATATATTTTTTTATGGAAAATTGACAGCGGTGTTTGGAAACCTATCAAATTTGAATGTCGATTGTCAAATAAAAAATCGTTGACCGGCTTGCGAGCAAAAAGTTATCACTGTAGAGGTTACGCTGCACCACCTAAACATACTGCCTCGCTGGTGGCCGCAAGCGTCACTGCTGAGCATGAGGTCCTGAGTTCGATTCTTGGGTCGGGCAAAGTGTTATTGGGTTTTCCGATCTGGAATTTCTCAGTAGCATCCCGGAGTCCGGCTCTGTGCCCGGTTGATGGCAATAGACTCGCCCCCTATTAAATAGGACTTCAACTTCATGGTGTGTATCCAGGGTATGATCCACTGTTGTATCCTGCTCTATTTGTGCTGGGCATGGTAGGCTATAATAAACTGGAAGTATGAAGGGAAGTAGCTCTCGCCACTTACTTATTTAAGATTATGCGTGGGAAAATACACAACCCAGGCGTTCTACGCACGGCTGGGTTGTGTGTTCCTGACGGGCACCTGGGGAGACGGAGGCGGCCGCCTGCTGCGGGTGCCGCCCGCTCGCACCAACCTGCTGCCGCACGCGCCTCTGACGCGCCCCCTGCATACGCTCAATATGGGGTCACAACAGATTGACTGCTTCAATTTTACTCTGAGTGAATTCACAAGGGCCGTAGTTTGTAAAGTGAATCTTGGTGTTCATAAGAATACAATACGAGTATAAAATCAATCAAAATCAAAAGTCATTTATTCAAACTAGGCTGAAAATCAGCACTTTTCGAACGTCAAAGTTACATAAGACAGTCCCCCAAAAATGCCCGCCATTCACCATACTCGTAGTTGCATAGTTAGTCTAATCTTTATAAGTATCTAATACCTAAGAAGTATTCTAGTAGTCTAGTATTATAAGTAACTATAACTACGCTATTGCATTAGATAAGCCTGTAATGATAGTCGTATGTGTTTTAAAACAAATAAATTAATAAAACATAACTGGTGAAATGTGGTTGTACTATAAGTGCACTAACCCTTCCGGGAATACAAGCGTGATAATATTTTATGTTATATTCCCTACTTCCTACGCCTCGACTTTCAAACTAAAACGTTAAATCTCCTAACATTAACGCGAAAACCGTTCATAATATTGAGTTATATTTCACTCGATTATCGGGAACATCAAGTTTTCCTCTGAAAATAAAGAGAGTAGTTTGAGCAACGCCTTTTGCTGAAAAAGATTATTCATTTGAGTTTTTATTACGAGTGAAAGTTGAGTTTTACGCTTTCTGGTACCTACTAACTTAGGACTAAGGTAACTCCAAAAGGGTTATGAATTTTTAAAGGCTAGATCCAAACAATGCCATAAATGTCAAAGAATCGTATGCCTGTGGAGCAGATGATGGCTGGAGTCCGCGAGGAGACCGCGTATCGGCAAGTGTGGTGTGGGACGCCCCCGGCTAGATAGACTGACAGCCTTATAAACATGGCTGGGACAGACTGGATGCGGCAGGCGGAGGACAGGGTGTTGTCGCGCAGCCTGGGAGAGGTCTATGTCTGGCTGTGGACTGCGATAGGCTGAGGTGATTGAATGAAACCATGTTTCTTACGGCCACATGTATGTGACATGGTTTGAGACTTCGAGATATCTTCCAATCAGCTGGGGTTTTGATTTTATCTTAATCCATATTCTATGCGAATTTAAGTAACATACTACCTCATCATCAGCCTATTACTGTCCATCAGGGATTAGTCAACAAGTCCACGTCAGCGTCGTCTAGTTTTAAAACTTTTACCAAAAAATTACGTGTAAAAGTGTCTTAAAGACCTAATTACAGAAACATCCTTTCATCATTTAATTTCATTTAATTACATATTATTTAATATCATTTAATTTCATTTTATTTCATTTCTAAACTTAAACTGAAAGTATTTGTTTCAAATAAACCAATTACAGGCACTTTTGAACTGTCAAAAGCTCGGTCAGGCAGAAAAATTAAGCTAACTACCCATATCAAAGCGTAGGTACCTATGGAGAAGAACGGTCAAGAAACTCCACGGACACCCTTTAAAACTTTTCTTTTTTACTTATTATTGATTACATCATTCATGTTGAAATTATACATGTGAGAAATCTAGAAAGTTGTGCACGTTAAAGGCTGATTAAGTTATTTAAGATGATGTAATCTAAGTGATTATTTTGTGATGTGTTCTTTATTATTATTTAACAATACACAAGAGATTAACAGAACGAATGTTAATAAAGGGAACATTGTCCATTCATAATTCAGTGTTTCATTAGCCGGCGCGTGTTTTTCGCTCGCTTCGAAATGTTTTACGATTGAGTCGCAGTCGACCCCGGGAAGTAAACATTTTATGACGGGGGCTGTTACGTGTTGAAGTGGCAATAGCAATTGTAAGTTTGAGCCATTTGTAGGAATGAATATCCCGCTGCCTCTTTGATCTAATGGTCACTCTACTGCTAAGCATGAGGTCCTGAGTTCGACGATTCCAAGATCAGGCAAAGTGTTATTGTGTTTTCCATCTGGAATTTCACAGTAGCACCTTTCTTTGTTGTTCTCTTCATCGCTGTCGTTGTGGCGAAGTTGTCAACAGCCTCGGACACCACGGCCTGTCTTGCAGCCGAAGTGCGGGTCGCTTAGCGCGGCAAGCGAACAGTAATGACATCATCCGACGAGCTCTTGTCACCGTCGGCGTTCCAGCTGTATTAGACAATAGCTTGGCATGCGACGGTGGCAAGAGACCGGACGGCATGTCTTTATTTCCATGGAAGGTGGGTAGACCTTTGGTGTATAATGCAACGTGTGTCGATATTTTTGCGCCATCCCATCTTCCTGGCTCGGCGTGCTGTGCTGGCACTGCTGTTGGAGCTGCAGAAAACCTCAAAAGGTGAAATAATAATAACCTTATAGGTAATTATATTTTCGAACCGTTTGGGGTACCCTCGGGCCGAGTGCTCATGGTTTGTTCAATGAAATCTCCAAACGTCCGGTTGACACTTCCCGTGAGGGCTGGCTTTGACCTTGGCCAAAGGCTAAGCTTTGCCATACAATGTGGCAAAGCCGCCAATCTCTTGGGTCACCAGTCGACAGCTATGCGGAGGATTTTTCGACGCCATATAAAAAATAAAGAAAATAAAATTTTATTTGGGACATGCACAAGAACACTAGTTAACATAATTATGCTAGTTTGTAAATAGTTTTAGAATCTATTAGTATGAATAAATTATGGTACACCAAGACTTAACTGGCCGAATGTAGTTGTACTATAGGTGTACCTCTGCTTAACCCTTCGGGAATTACTGGTAATTATAGTAAGAGAGAAGTTTTGAGTGAAACTTAACGGATCAACCATTGACACAAGAGTTAACTGGAATCACATGTGGAACCTACATTTTTGTTAATTTTAACTTAGCCGAAGACTTCAGTTTTCACTTGTTTGAAAAGCCTAAGGGTTATGGGAAAGAAGGAATAGCAGAAGATCAAGGCTCGTTTAAAGGCCCACAAGAGTGTGAACAAGTATTTATGTAGAGCCCAGGGTATACTAAATACCTACATATAGCCTCGGGCCTGGGCTATTGCCTTCGTTATCACCCAGCTAATCACTCACTCACACACACACACCACGGCAGAAGCTATTTCATAACAATGACAAATTGAAAACACAGCGAGGTTATAGGGAAAATGCATGTAATTTTTTTTTTCATCAAATCAATAATCTACTGTAATATAAACATAAGAAAAATATTAGGTAAAAGTTAAATTCAACTACTGCTTGTTGCTCAAAAAATATATGAAACTCCAACAATTTTCTACTACAGTTCAAACGTCTGTTTCTGTCGTGGGCATTATGTGACGTCGTTTACCACGAATCTTCTTTGTTTACATCTGTTTTTAGCCCCAAATCATATAAATTAAATTATTTATTGTGCGTTATTCAAGCAGAAATCGCATTTACTTACCATAGTGAGATTTCAAGCATTTTGCAAAGAATAGATTTTTATTCACATGGTTTCTTTCGTCACTTCCGGCATTGTCGAAGACGACGCTTTTTGAGTTTGCGTTCCGTTCTACCAAAAAAACCGCAACATAAAATGATGAATTGTAAAATAAGTAATGCATTAAAAAATGTCAAAAGAAAAGGAATTTGTGACTCCTAAATAATGTATATTTAAATATTGGATAAGTTTTGAATTACTTGCATATTCCCTACACACACAAAATGGCAATCAATTGAAATGCATTTCATTTTAACATCCATTGCTTCATAGGTTTGAAACATTCGTCTACTCAACAACGTAATTTATTTATTTATTTATATATGCTTTATTGTACACCACAAAAAATACATGACAAAAAATAAATCAAACACTACAAAATATACAATGGGCGGCCTTATCGCTTTCTGCGATCTCTTCCAGGCAACCATAGGATGGACAGTGATTTGCCTGGACATAAAGTGGGGCTGTCGTTGGTGTAAAAAATAAATAAATACAATATACTAAAATTGATACACAGATATATATATCCTAAATAATATATACATAAATACATACATATTAAATGTATAAGCAACGAAAATAAATGAAGACTATAGATAATTACAGTTACGAGAACAAGCTCACAGCGACAAGTAATGTTCCTTTACGAGTCTTTTAAATGCGAGTAACGATTGCGCGCGTTTTATTTGAACTGGCAAAGCATTCCACAAACGAGTGGCCTGGATAGTAAAGGATTTGTCGACGAACGTTGTGGAATGCATAGGCATTTTAAGCTTTAAGTTATCTGATGACCTTAAAAATTTCGTGTGGGACACGCCAAGAAACTGGAAACATTCCTTGAGATAGAGAAGGGTGGAAGGGGAAAGTTAATCAACGCAAAGAACTTGGTTGAACTGTCAAAATTAAAGGCATTGCGATCGATTGCCACTGTGGGCTTTAATAACGTGATAATGATAATTGTATTATCGTGGAAGTCCACATCCATATCCACAAAATTTGTATGTGCACATGTGCACGTTCTAATGTTATCGTGGACGCAAATTTAAAAGCGTCTTCATAATTGTATTTTCACAAATTTTGTTTGTTATGCAATTACCACGCAGGTTGACTAGTGCCACTTTTCCCTTCAGTAGCCATTATTGGAACTATTGATTTCCGCCATCTTTGAATGTCAAATACTGTTTACTCACTGCATATTATACTTTTTGGTGTACTATCGCGGGGTCTGTACAAACGGTCCTGTTATTTAAACAACGTTTTTCTGGCAAAACCCCCTATTAAAAAAATATTCCACGATTACCTTTTTTCTTAATTTGACCGAGATTATTTATTATTACATATACTTTATTGTACACCAGATTATAAATTACAAAAATAAAAAATATACACCACAAAATATACAATGGCCGGCCATACTGCAATCTCTTCCAGGCAACCATGGAATGGACAGTGATTTTCTCGACATAAAATGGGGTTGTCTTTTGTGCAAATAAAAAGTACCTATATAAGTACAATATAATATAATGGATACACAGATACGATATATGCTATATAATAGATACATATATACGTACACACTAACTATACAAGGTGTTGTTTTGGACCTGCAAAACATTTTAGGAGGTAATTATGTTAGTGATTATCGACCCGAACCAACAAAAAAAAAATTTGTTTTTTTTTTTTTAATTAAAAAAAAATTAATAAAAAGAAAAGATAAAATTTAAAAATCTAAAATAAAAAGTATTATTGATTATTGACTTGGTATCGTATTGTTATACGATTATTTACGAGTTTCATAACAACCTCCTGAAATGTTTTGCAGGTTCAAAACAACAGCTTGTATAAGCAATGAAAATAAATGAAGACTAAAGATTAGCTAATACAGTTAACAACGAGAACAAAATCACAACGACAAGTAATGTTCTTTCACGAGATCTATCTTTAGAGAGTATTTCTAACAATACGCGAAGTCTATTGCGAGTCCCAGAGTACATGGAGTCATGCCATTCTTCTTTATGAAGGCAATGATAAGTATTCTGTTAAAATATCAGATTCTATATTATTGCTATTACAATACGCAATACCTCCCGCAACCTGTTTTACAGACATTTCAACTGTAAAATAATTTTTACAACTGAATTAAACATTTTGATAATATCACAAAATCTGAAATTTTGTTACGTTTTCGGTATTCAAGTCATGCAAACTTAAACAAGTTTGATGCAGTAGCTCCTGTAATTTCGTTCGTGGATGATGTGAAAAAATATGGCGCATTTAAAACAACCATCTACCTCCTGTGTATTTTTCTTAACATGTCAAACTTTACATAATGCCTTATATAAGTTAACAGGTTTGAAATAATAATAAATGTTCATGTATATAAAAAAGAGGTAGAATAATCATAGGGCATCAAAAAATTCGTCCGCATCGCTGTCAACAGGAAAAGTGCCCAAAAGGCTGGCAGCATTGCCACGTTGGATGGCGATGCTGATTCTTTGGCCAAAAAATAGGCCAGCCCTCTGATTACGTGAGGAGCCGACCAACCGCTTGGCGATATCTCGAAAAACCAAGTGGGCACTCGGACCAACGCCCTAGTGTTTAAACCCCAAACGGCTCGAACATATCTCCCAATAAGATTGATGTCAAATTTATTTGATAAAGAAACACTGTATGAGCTTTCACTCCAAACACATTGTGGTTTGAACGTCTTGATTTTTGTAAGAAACACATACATGTACTTACATAATCCAATCAGCCTAAAATGTTCCCACTGCTGGGACACAGGCCACCTGTCTGTGAGAGGGAGTGGGCCGTAATCCACCACGCGGGCCCAGTGCGGGTTGGTCGATGTCACATGTCTTCGAATGTTTGGTTCTAGGACATGCCGGTTTCCTCACGATCTTTTCCTTCACCGTTTTGAGAGCAGTGGTGACGAAATAATTTACACAAAGTAAAGCGCCTGTCAAGGTTCGAACCTACGACCTACAACTCATAAGTCGCGGTCGTTGCCACTGGGCCACTGCGTCTAATTAACGATTTAAACACGACACGATACATTAATTTCCGATTTTTAAACTAGAAATCGCTCTACGCCATAATCCTACAACCATTAAATGATAGTCGAGATGGCCCGGTGTTTAACGCCTCGTCTCTCATCTATCAGCGGTGGGTTCAAATCCGGGCAAGTACCAATGTTTTTTTTTTTATTGCATAAAGGCACCTGCATACTGAGCCAGTCCCCCAGCCCCAGCCAGCCAGTGCCCCAGTCTGTAAAAGCCTTAATCAGCCTATAATGTTTCCACTGCTGGGACACAGGCCTCCTCTCTGTGAGAGCGAGTGGGCCGTAATCCGCCACGCGGGCCCAGTGCGGATTGGTAGATGTCACATGTCTTTGAATTTTTCGTTCTAGGACATGCCAGTTTCTTCACGATGTTTTTCTTCACCGTTTTGAGAGCAGTGGTGATGAAATAATTTATTTAATAAAACTTAATGCACAATTTTCATTGAGAGCAGTGGTGGCCCAGTGGTAACGGCCGCGACTTACGAGTTGTAAGTCGTAGGTTCGAACCCAAGCAGGCGCGCTTTACTTTGTGTAAATTATTTCATCACCATTGCTCTCAAAAACGGTGAAGGAAAACATCTTGAGGAAACCGGCATGTCCCAATAGAAATCCAACTCTTAGACGATTAAATGGCAGGTGTAAAACTTCGTATGGAAAATCGACTATTTTATTATATTTATTATTAATATTTATTTAATACTTTAAGCACACAAATATAAAGAGGCGGACTTAATGCTATAGTCATTTTCTACCAGTCAACCTTTGGGTGATGCAGAGACAGACAGTGGTAGGTGCAATAACGAAAACTGTGGAATAAATATTTATTAAAATATAAGTATATACATATACCTATTAAAAATTAATTATACATAAATATAAGACCAAATAAATACACGAATATACTAAACAGATAAGACAAACAATGAGAAAACATTACCGTCGTGATAATACCGCCAGCTTCTTACGAATGTGCTCGCGAACTTTAACTTTAAAGGATAATCGGTTGGTTGCCATTCTGTTTTCCTGATTTTTTTATATCTACTCATTTTAAAAAAAATAAAGCACGTATTTTCCTATTATATTAAGCACTATGAAGTCAGCAAGCAACAAGCAAGGCATGGCAAGCTTCTAGATTATGATGAATTTTTATACACACTGTTCAACAATGAACAAGCAGTAGCACCACAGCGCTGAGCGTCAGCGGAAATGACATTAATATTTACTTTGTATTATATTTCTTTTAATTATTGTGAATGTGTTGTGAAGACTATGTGGATCATTGGTTTTATTTTTCTCTTAGTTAGTTTTATTCTGGTCTGGCAGTTTGAGTAATTTATGCGGCCTACCCAAATGTTCTTCCTTTCTTTGGTATTGTTCGTCTAATCGTTGAGCTTCTTTTAAGTTCCGAGTTGAGCTGCACGATTACTGACTAATGCGTGCACTGACTGGATAGGTCCACTCAATCTGTGTGACTCTTTCCTCAAATAACTTTTTCAACACCAATCTATATTACATGCTCTTTATGTGATCTGACCAAGATTATGTCTGGACTTTAAAAGAGACTGTGACCTCTGAGTTTGTTTCAGCTTTTCTTCTCAGAGTAGTCACATAGGAAACGCCGACCTCATCTTGTTTTTTTTTTAGATATGATTGACGTGTAAAAGTGTTTGTACAAACCTACCTAGAAATTTATTTATCATTTATGCCACATGGACCACTTAGCATTTAAGACGAATTGTAAGACATGACGTAATTATCATGACTTGTCACAAACGTGTCGGGTACGCCCGCGTTCGCCCCGCACATTGTGACGGGAATTGAAGTTTATCCCAGAAACAACTATGTAATATCAATTAACCAAAATCTTTGCAAACGAAACAGTTTTCGTCTAAGAAAAGCTAGTCCTCTACAATACCGCAAAGCCTTATCATTTACCTACAAAACAGGATCAAACAATACGACTCCAGGCATTCCCTAAGGACCTCACCAGAGTCACTACAAAGCGTGACGAAATGAAAACATTTTGAATTCATTACGGCTCGCGTTTTAATCTATACAGCCAATGTCGGGGGAGCGACACTTGTGCGCGGGATTACCTACCAAATTGGATGATTTAAAATGTATTTTCTTTTGAGGGTTCTGTACAGAAATGTTGTTTAATTTTACGTTGTTGTCAGAAGTTAATTGGGGCCAGTGGTTTAGAGACTTGTGGAAGGCATAAGTACCTAGGCAGTGGTTTTGTTTCCCTTTTTAACCGACTTTCAAAAAGAAGGAGGTTATATGTTCGTCTGCATGTGTTTTTTTTATTAAAGTCAAAGTTTTAAGATAGATATCAAACACAAAACTATTCATACTTTCGCTTCTGTCCATTTACAGTCTCCAGCACATCCAGTTACCACGAACTGTCAAATTTTCTCATTCGATTTGAACTAAACCTTCAACATTTTAAGGTTTAAAATCATTTGGAGAAATTTGACAGTTTAGTATAACCTGATGTGCTATTGCAGTGGCAGTGGGCTGGCTATGTTTGTCGAAGGACCGATGACCGGTGGAGCAGACGAGTCCTGGAGTGGAGACCTAGTATCAGCAAGCGTTGTGTGGGACGACCCCAGCTAGATGGACCGACGACTTTAAAAAGGTGGCTAGGACAGACTGGATGCGGAAGGCGGAGGACAGGGTGTTGTGGCGCAGCCTGGGAGAGGCCTATGTCCAGCAGTAGACTGTTATAGGCTGTGTTGATTGATGAGCTGTTGACTGTACTGTCCTAAACTAGGTATTATGTTGTAAGTACAAGCTTACCCATTATAACGCCAACCTTTGAATACCAGCCGTCAGATATTTTGACACATCTGAGAAAATGATTTAAGTCAAACTTTTATTACATCGCCTCAATTTTTGTCGTCCATCTATCGCATTTCGCATTACAACCGGCCGCGGAGTAGGGGTAAAATGAAAGGCGCTCGGCAGAGCAGCCAAGACCAATATGGCGGCGCCCATGGCTCGCACCAGCTTCACTAAAGTTTCACTTGCATCGTGTAATAATAGTAATAATAGTGATATAAATAATTTTAAATGTTTGCATGCCGATTGTTAAAATGTGGCTGGGCTAAATGTAATCTTAAGATGTATTATCCATATTTGCAAAATAAAATTCTATTCTATTATATTCTATTCTATTCATGGTTTCATAAAACCACACATTTTTTTTAATTTATCTAAATACTCGGTAAATTATAAAATACTAACGAAAATAAACCGTAGTTAGGTCCAGTAATTGTATAACTACGAGGTTTGCAATACCACAATGTACAACTCCATAATTGTATTTTTTATTTAATTTTTATTCCCCTGGTGGGATTTATATGTGTCCGTAGATGTGTCCGTGGCATCACAGCGGGCCCTATCAGAATACCAGCGCTGCGGTATTTTGTTTTTTTTTTTTAATATCGCAGCATTATGCTGAGATAGGAGCCTTTTTGGCGTCACACAAGTCGTTTTTATTATTTTTCTCTGTTGTCTTTTGTTTATTTCGAATAGTTACTTTTAAATGCTCCTTTTTTACTTTTAGTTTTTCTTGTGCGTATCCCAAATAAAATATTTTTCTTTCTTTCTTTCTTTTCTTCTTAATTCGGCAAATAACCGTCGAAAATAATTTTCTTTTGCCCAACATCCGACCTGTCATGTGAGGCGAATAATTCGAAACACAGAACTGAACTGAGCGAGGTCAGCGAGGCGTAACCTGCAACCTACACGCTATCAATCACAATCTAAATGTTTTTGAAGTTTATAGCTAATCCATTGCTTCATATGTTCGAAAAATGTGTCTGCTCAACAACGTAAATAACGCAATGAATGTTTTTGAACTGTCAAAATGAAACCATTGCTTTGCTGTGTTACGCAATGAGGGTTTTCGTGAAAATTCACGCCACCAGTTTGCGCCACTTTGACAAGAGGTCTACCATTTCAACAATGAATATTAAATATATAGAAGCATGAGGAACAGGGTGTAAAGTTTAATCATCCCCCATAGAAAAGGGAGGATCCTCCGACCAGACGGGTGTCGTGTCTGGTGGGCAACTGCCCCACGGTTACTCGGAGATGTCGCTGCGCCCCCGCAAGGGGCCGCGGCATGCGGAGCCGGAGCATCGCTCCCTGGCCACGGAGGGTCTGCGTTGGCCCGTTAATACGGGCCCCTCATTTTGGGCGCCTAGTGGCGATTTAAAAATCGTCGGACGCGTTTTATCGCGTCCGTGTCACTGGTTGCTAAGTGTAAATCTGTAGGCACGCCACGACGCTAGTACATTAGCGCCGCTTTCTTCACGACTCCACGGCGGTCAGTCCCCGCCAGGTGAGACCCCCAGTTACCCGGGGGAGGCCCAGCGAGGACGACCAGCGACAGTGGAGCCGACTCGGCGTTCCTACAGATAGGTGTATAGTCCCCGCCCGCCCCGCTCTCAGATCTAGCCGATTACGGTCCGGACTAAGGAACTGTCATGTGTGTGTGAACGGCATTGTGTTGTGTGTAACGCCGTTCAGTGTCTACGTGCGTCGCGGCCCGCGCCGCGCACGCACGTGTGAGTTAAAAGCTTGTTTAGTAATGGGTGTCTGGTTTAATTACGTGACGTGCCTATATTAACTTAGCACACGCCACGCAATAGATGTGTGTCATCTGTAGAGTTCTATTGAGTCGAGTAAGCCGCGTGTAACCTGGGTGCGACTTACTCGAGGCGTCCAGTCCGGTGTATGGGGTCACTCGTCCGCTACCAGGTCGCGGGGCAAGGGTCTCGCGTCAGGGGGACGCGTATGCCAGGGCGCTATCTGCTTGACATGTGGCCAATCAGACGCGTCGGCACGCGCGTACATCCCCTTCGCGAGGCGCCGCACAAACTCATCCAGGCTCTCGATCCCGAGGTCCCGCTGGATCACATCGTTCCTCACGAAGCGAGGAGCGTCAACAATGGTCCGCAGCGCAATGCTCTGTTGCGCGCGGAGCAGCTTCCGGCTCGACTCGCTCGTGAGGGCGAACCAAGCGGGGGCGGCGTACGTCAAAATTGGGCGCACGTACAATTTGTACACGCCCAATTTGACGCGCACCGGGATGCGGGACGAGAGCACAGGTTTAAGCAGGTTGCGGGCGACCCTACCCTGCGCGGCGACCTTGCGGACATGTGGCCCCATAGTGAGCCGACGGTCGATGGTGACACCCAGGTATTTGACCCGGGGCGACCAATCGATGTCGGCTCCTTGTAGTTTCAAGGGTGGCGGGAGGCGCGCTGATCCTGTGACCATCGCCTGCGTCTTACCCACGTTCACCGAAAGCCGCCACTTCGACAGCCACTCGGGAAGTTGATCGAGCGCGCGCTGCATTTTGACCGCCGCGTACTTCGCATTAAGCGACGAGTAATGTACGCGGCGTCGTCGGCATACAGCGCGAGCGTCGCGTCGGAAGTGGCGGGGATGTCGTCGGTGTAACGTGAGTAACACGTCGGCGACAGACAGCTGCCCTGCGGCACACCTGCCAGCACTGGGCGCGTGCTAGACAGCGCGCCGTCGACCACCACCCTGAAGCACCTGTGGGACAAAAAGCTAGAGACCACTTTTACGCGACGGGGCGCGTCTGACGTGGCCAGCTTGTGTGTCAGGCCATCATGCCACACGCGGTCGAAGGCCTTCTCCATGTCGAGGAATACTGCCACCGAGTACTCCTTCTTGTTGGCCGCAGCTGCGAGGTGGTGCAGTACCCTCGACAGCTGGAGCGTCGTGCTGTGTTCCGCCCTAAACCCAAACTGTTCCGGGCGTGGGGCGATATGTGGCTGGAGATGTCTCAGCAGGAGTGCTTCGAACACCTTGGAGACCGTCGGCAACAGGGTGATGGGCCGATAGCTCTCCGGCTTCAGTATATTCTTTCCCGCCTTGGGCAGCATAATGACGCGCCCTTCCTTCCACGAAGCAGGGAAAGCCCCCGTGCGCAGTATCGCCGTGTACAGGCGCTCCCACCGCGACCATTCGGTGCGGCAAGTGGCGCAGCACTGCGTTGGAGATACCGTCGGCACCGGGGGCCTTCCTAGGCTTCGTCTTAAGGATGGCGCGTCTGACTGCGCCAGGCGAGAAAAATATGGGGTCCTCATCGGGAGCTATCGGCGGGCCGAAATAGTCTCCCAGGTGTTTCTCGACCGCTGCGACATGTTCGATGTCATCGGTCGGGTTGGGGCGGAACTGACGCTCCAGGTGTTCTGCGAAGACCTCCGCCCGGTCCTCCGCTACATATTTGAGCGCCCCGTCACTCCCTAGAAGCCGGGGCTGGTGCCCCATGGTTGATGTCGGGATGTTGTCTATATGCTAGTTGCGCGGTAAACTCTGCTTGCGCGATGCAGGATTTTGCGTGACGTCAGTGTGTTGCGTAGATCGCAAGTGGCGATGAAGATGCCGCCACAAATATATGATGACGTTCATCATTCGTTTCATTCATTCGTTCATCATTCAGTCTCGACTAAAGAAAATATAGGCGCTTTGACACCTGTTGTTAGCTTTGCTCTCCGTCTATCTTAAGAGCATTTAGTCTTTGCATTGGATCCACTTAAATAGCCTTAACTTAAAACTAAATTGGAAGAATATTTTTTAACATCTGGAGTAATCTTAGCTATAACTTTGTAATTCCTTCGATTGTTACACGTTGACAATGATAAAAGATAAAATCTCTTAACCTAACTTGGTTTCCGTACGTCATTTTCGGGTGAGCACTGGAAATCAGCGTTTTGCTGTGGGTCCACCCCATAGCACAGCATCATGCTGAGTGGAAGCCTACTTGTCACAGTCACGACGTGCAGTTGCCGACTATATGTATATGTTCTGTGTTCATCAGCATAAATCCGTTTTGTTTTATTATTTATAAGAATTACCATAGCTTATATGTGCACGTGTTTCGTTTGTGCACGTTTGTGAGGGGCTTGTGGCCAAGTAATAACAGCCGCACGGGTCGATCGATCAGGTTAAGCTACGCTTGCCGCGGTTGGTCCGTGGATGGGTGACCATCTTTACATACCAAGACCCACCGTGCCTCGGAAAGCAGCGTTAATCCGTTGGTCCCGGCTGTCATTTGTAGATATTTGACAGTTGTTACGGGTCGTCAGAAGCCCGAAAGTCTGACAACCAGTCTTACCAAGGGGTATCGTGTTACCCACACGGAAAAAAAGGATCTCTTCAGCGAAGAATATCAATATTCTCAGAAAAATTGTTTCAATCCAAGTAAATATTTTCTTAACGTAAGTAAATGTACTCAGTCCAAGAAAAACTGTTTACTCAAATTAAGAATAATAAATACTTGGTTTTTATTTTTGACTTAAGCAAATATTTTTGATTCAAGACTATAATAATCTTAATTGAAGAAAATATTCTAAGAGAGAAATAATATTCTTAAAGTTAAACTTAATAATTCTTCATTTAAGTATAATGTCTTCGAAGAAGAAAAACCAACCGAGTTCTGCATTCTAATAAGACGTACTTGTTATTAATTAAACACGTAACGTATGTTGATATTTAATACAGATATTTTGGATTAGAACTCAAAGTAAGAGGTTAGTTTAACGTTAGTTTGTATCGAGATTGTTTTTCAAAACGTGTTTTGGTAACTACCAAGTTCTGGGAAATATGTTCAAAATTAACATATATTTTTCCGCTACCACAAACAATACAGTTTTGGCAATTTTTTTCTTAAGAGAACCCTATTTTGGTCAATTGGGTCTTGTCAGCGCCTTAAGACTTTCCTCACGACATTTTCCTCATTCCTCCTTTCCGCACAATTAAAAATTAACGACAGCAAAATTATACAAAGCTGAGAGAGTTGGATGAACGAGTAGGTGTTTAAAGTCAGTTCACAAAAATCGCGAGAAACGGTAGCATGCCGTGAGCGACATGAGGATACAGAGTGGCGAGTACGCACCGAGTGCATTTTTACCTGCCGAGTAGGCAAGCGAGTGCGGGGAAGCGCAGGGACTCGGTCTAGTAAATAGAACACGGTCCGAGAGCACTGTCTCGCCCATCTACTCGATCGGCAACTCGGTATTTACAGCTCGACGAAGTTCCTGCGGACCCCCAAAAAGTAAACATCCAAAATGAATTGGTCTTCTGTAGACGTGTAACACAACCAACACAGCACAATGTTCATATTGTCCGGTTATTTCACGAAACGCCCGACGTTTGAGTTCGAAATTATTCATGTGGTGATGTCGCAGTCACCGTGTAACCATAAATTATTTTATTGAAATATCTTCTTTTTGTAAAAAAATTTTTTTTTGTATCTGTGCTCAATGAGAGTTTTCACGTTTTATTGGTTTTAAAAATGATAAATCATGTTTTTATTTACCGTTTTGTTTATCTATCGTGTTTACTGGAAAAATATGATGTCGCTCTTTCATGATTTTAACAGGTTCACTGTCCAGGCAGAGTGGGAATGGTACATAAGTCCAGTTATGTTTTTATTAAAATTCAGTAGATATATTTGTGGTTAAAATGTATACGTGTATTAAAATATTTATGTAACCTTTATTGAACGGATTTATTTATTTAGTCATTTATTTATTTTATTTATTTAAATTAAGGACGTAAAAATCACCTCATGAGTCCACAGACCATATGTGGTATGCGCATACTTTCCTTTTTATTTAGTATTTTACCGATTTTTTTTATTTTTTTTTATTTTGTTATGATGTGTCCTGCCATGTCCGCATTAAATAAGAGACTTTCTTCTTACGTATACAGTGTCAGATGACTTAGAAATTGTACCGGCGAACAGACCACATACGGTCTGTGGACTGGTATGGAAGTCTTTCTACAGACCACATAAATTCCAGCACCCCAATTGTGTAACACACTTTCTTTCCAATCCATAGTATTTTGAAGGAAATTCCTAATATATGGCGTCACTGCCGAGGTCGCGGCAAAGTCCGAAAGGGATACCGTGACCTCTGGCAACGCACAGGCACCGGAAGGAATACGGATGGGTTTTAGTCAGTAAGAGTGTGACACACCCTCCCGCTCCGCCCAGAGCGGGAGAAGTTATTAAATAATTTCCCAACCAAAAAAAAAGTATGGATGCCAAGTCCACCTCTGTACATTTTTGTATTAAATATATAAAATACCTATTTGAAAACAGTTCCTGGCTACTCTAGTGAAAATATTGCTGGTGCGCCGGGGAATCAAACCCCGGACACAATATCGCTGGAAAAAATAAACGTAAAAATTCTTCACCACAAAATACACGTATAATTATTAATTTTCTTTTGTAAATATAACAACAGTACATGAAAAGGTTTAAAAAAAGGAAAATGAATGGGGAGTCCATGGCCACTCCCAGTACCATCACCTTGGAGTAAATAACTTAAATTGTATCTTGTTGTTAATCATCTTAATTCCAATTTTATCCTGTATATGAAAAATTTACTTTGTTTGGTTAATTGTCTCTGATTATAACTAATTTTGTTTAATTTCATCAATTTTTTTTGTAATTTAACCTAGTTTTATTATTGTATGTGTAATTACTACTATTGCCGATAACTTGTATGTACGGTGCAAATTGTAAATAAGTCGGTTATTAATAAATACACAAATTTGACCCTTTATATACAATACTTGGGTATACAGGGTCAAATTGAATTAGTAAACAAAACTCCGCAGACCTGACGATAACCTGGTGATACCGATACCTGATATATTATCAGTTTTCTTTTGTGTAAAGTTCACTGACGTGATGGGTATCGATATATTAACGATAAAACAATTTTCTAAACAATTTTTTCAAGTAATCACAGCACAAGCGGTCCCTGGACCCAAAAAAACTATCATCAAATCATTTTAACTTTTGTTTTAACATGCTTTAGATATCGACCCATCACGCCCGCGGAGTTTCGCTAATTTAATTTGACACTGGTACCGCTTCCCTTGTTCACAAACTAAACTAAATTTAAGTTCAGTGCATCTTTTTCTTTCTATTTCATTAAGAAGAGGACAGAAGATAAATTTTAGTTTAGTCCTGTCAAATTAATCAGCGCCTGTCACTACTCTCTACAAGTTTAGACGTGATTAAAAACTTGCCTACTAAAATTACGTCACTTTACGTCAAGCGCTGATTAATTTGACAGGACTAAACTAAAATTTATATTCTGTCCTTTTGACGTCGTTTCTTAATGAAATAGAAAGAAAAAGATGCACTGAACTTAAATTTAGTTTAGTTTGTGAACAAGGGAATCGGCACCATTGTAGATTTCTCACAATGCGGGTAAAATCCTAATCTGAGGGAAAAGTAGAAATCAAACAACATCAAATACACACACACAAAAATTTGTAATAAATAAATTTGATTGTATTATCTAAAAACTAAAATCACAGTTTTGTAAATTTAAATTCCACACTAAACCATAAATTATGTAATAGAAATAATAATTATTGCAAACAGTAATATTATTACAAGCCATGTTTATAATTGAACCTCAAATAATTCTCATTTTGCGCTCTTAAATTTTTGATTGAATACTTTAATATAATGACTGCACTTCTTTTTGTGGACCTCTATAATTCCTATTTTGGTATCTAAAAATACTAAATAGCGGTCGCCGGTCCCTTCCGCGGAACCGCTCGCTTCGCTCGCTCGGCTTGTACATGGTTGTTCACAAGTTCTAACCTTGCGACCAACTTTGAGAAAAGAAAAGGCTAATTTATTTACAAAAGTGTGTATAGAAGCCCAAAAAGATTTTTGAGGTTCATTTATTCATAAAAGTGTTCATTTATCGAAGGTATAATAATAAGTTATTAGGGGATCAGTAAAATGTTTCCCTTATTACAATGATGGTTCTTTACAATTTCCTTTACATTATACAACTTGTATGATACCTAAATATTCACAACATATTCCTTTCAGGAATAAAATGGCTGATTTTCATATAATCTTTTTCTAGATACAACCGCACGTCAGTGGTAACACTTCCTTTTCAAAAATCTCCCTTACTGATACGGCATAACGGCGCTGTCAATTTCAAATTTCTACCACTGACGCGTGGTTGACTGGACAAGTTTCTTGTCATCACTAATTTATTTATACAATATTTACACTCAATATAATATTTAAAGTGGAACTATTATTTCACTGGAGTAATCTGACATGTACTAGCTGCCACTTTGTGTAATAAAATGGTCATATTTATTGAATTTATTTATTCTAGACTTTTACACTTATTATTATACACTTATATAAATCGATGAAATTAAACGATCACCATTACAATAAATATGACCATTTTATTACACAAAGTGGCAGCTAGCACATGCCAGATTACACCAGTAAATTAATTATTCATCTTTAAGTAACATTTTCATCACAGACAATTACATCATTACATCATTCATCACAAACAAAGTTCTAAATACATTATATTTACTTAAGTATTTCAAATTCCCATTAAAATGTAATATCTCGTCCCCAAGTAATGGTTTAGGCACCTGTCTGCCGCCGGCGATTAACGAGAAGCGAGAAGAGCTAGCAACTTACATAGATTTGGCGAGCAACGAGAAGCAATTGCGTGATGGCGTATGCATATGTACCAAGCAAGAATCTCTCAGTGAGACTGCACGCCAAGCGAGCATGGCTGACCAAGTACTCTCTTTGATAGACCTTGTAGCTGCGACAAACGAGTACTCGCCGGCGGTGTGAACTACTCTCTGTCTTTTACTTACACCGGACTTACATTCTTTGTACGTTTGAGTACGAGTGGTGAGACGGGGAGGGCGCGATTGACAAGATTGGCACACTGAGTTAGCTTGGCCTTTGTCTACTTCCCCTGTCTTACATACCTCAGGCGGTGACTAGCAGTCGCGCGCAGACTATAATCACTTCCTCGTCGGCGGTGGGACAGATGCTTTAAGAGGCTGACAACAGCTAAAGCGCGGTCACTATTGGACTACATAGAAAAGAAAGAGAAGCGCGATGACACAACTCTGGTAATTTATTGCAAAATATGAATCAATTATCTATTTACAAAAAATCTACTGATTGGTTAAAAAAACAAACACTATTATGCTAACATGTTACTTGTAGAATAATCAGACAAAAAATTAGAATGATTCCATGTATGGTTTTTAATCATTAAAAGAATTTTTTAGAGGTATCTTCGCGATTTTTTTCTATCGCAGCAAATTAGTTGTATTATGTTTTCAACACACTATCTACCTAGCATATATCCTGAAGAATATCATTTATTTTTTTGATTTTGATTACTGCAGTGGATCATATACTTTTAGGCATTATAAAACTTACAAAATTTGCGTTTAGGTCTTGTAGTCCTCTTAAATCGACCGTCCACCGCTACATAGTATGTGCAAGGACAGGTTCCCGTGTGCGATCCCGCCTACATTTGTATACAAAGCGAAACCACAGTCATTTTACCACGAACAGCAACAATACAAGAGCAAGGTTGCTCTCGTTAAATAAGGTTATTTAACGAGAATAAAGATCACTTTTATTTTGATAGGCTTTTCAGTAGCAACAACCCAACAGCAACATCGTGAGGAAGCCGGCATGTCCTAGAACCAAATATTCTAAGACATGTGACATCTACCAACCCGCACTGGGTCTGCGTGTGTCCCAGCAGTGGGAACATTATAGGCTGATTATGCTTATGTTAACCCAACCTTATCGTAATGAATATCCTGCCGGGGTCGCGGGAAGGTACTAATGGGTCACCGAGGCCCCTGGCAACACAGGTAGCAGGAAGGAATACGGGTGGGTTTTAGTCAGTAAGAGTCTGACACACCCTCCCGCTCCGCCCAGAGCGGGAGAAGTTATTTGATGATATCCCATCAAAAAAAAATGTGGGGCTTCTTTACAAGGACGTGAATAACAGGAAAATCTCTGGCACTTTTACGGTGGCAATCACAATATCTAAAACTAAATTATTTATACCAGGGAGAAATTAAATTAACTTGGGAAACTTCACACACATCGATGGGGTTTGACAAAAACAACCGACTTCCAATAAAACACTACAAAGTGAAAAATAACTTTAATTTCGGAACTAGGTGTCTGGATCTGTATTTTAGCTTTTGCCACCGACTTCCTAAATTCAAGTTATTTTCACTTTGTAGTGTTTTTTTGGAAGTCGGTTGTTTTTCTTTTTTTTGTAAACGGTTTTTTTTTTTTATTTTACATTTTTTAACGGGTCACCATATGCATTGTGAAGAGCATAAATGATTTAGCAACCATATTAAAGTACCTAATCGAATCTCGACTCGTTATACATCTTATTAAGTAGTTCCGGTGGCCATCTTCATCATCAATTCCACTCCACCAAATGGTGCTTTCCAAAAGCAAATGCACAAGTTACTATAAAAAATACCTAAATCGCTATAGGTGTACCATTAAAATTTGAGGATTCCCCTCGATTTCCATGGGATCCCCTCATCAGATTATGACTTGGTGACAATGGAACCACCTCGGGAGCATACCCTTTCAAACAATTTTTTTTTTTTAAATCGGTCCACAATTGACGGAGAAATCGACAAACACACATAAAAACAAAATATATACGGTCGAATTGAGAATCCTCCTCCTTTTTTGAAGTCGGTTAATAAAAGAATAACTTATAATTCTTAAATGCCTAACTCATTATTTCAAGTGGCTGTCTCATTGGTCTAGTGGTCGGAAACGCTGAGCATCGCACTGAGCATGACGTCCTGGGTTCATTTCCCAGTTTGGGAAAAGTTATATCGGGTTTCCCATTAGGAATTTCTCAATAACAGCTCGGTGTCTGGATTTGTGCCCCGTTGAAGGCAATAGGCATGGGACTTAAACATGATGTACCATAGGTCCCTGCCTCAATCTTCGGGGATTCATCATCTGCCTAGCCTTTTCCCAACTATGTCGGGGTCTGCTTCCAGTGTTACCAGATACAGCTGAATACCAGTATTTTACATAGAGTGACTGCCTATCTGACCTCCACAACCCAGTTACTGGTTAACACGATACCCCTTGGTAAGACTGGTTGTCACTTTCGAGTTTCTGACGACCCGTAACGACTGTCAAAGATCTACAAATGACAACCGGGACCAACGACTTAACGCGCTTTCCGAGGCACGGAGGGGTCTTGGTATGATGTAAAGATGGTCACCCATCCACGGACCAACCGTGGCAAGCGTACCTTAACCTGATCGATCGACCCGTGCGGCTCACTCTTCGGGGATTACAGGCGTTTTATTATGTTATAATTTCAATTAACTACCTACTTTTTTATCTTCATTACATATTTATACCCATCCCGTTCCCGAAGTTTCAATAGCTAATTTAATGTGACCCTGTATAGTCACGGTCTCAGCACGCATCTCCATATCGAGATGGGGCAGAAACCCTCAATCAATCAAACGCTACACGACAAATCCATCATCATTATTAATCTTCTTAACAATAGAAGTATATATCTCATTCTCTTCCTTCAAACCTTCTTTGCCTGCATAGTAGGGAAACTCGTTACTCGTTGCCATATAAAATATCCCTGGCCTATCAAAATGGGTTTCCAAACCGAGGTAGTTTGTAGGAGTATTGTTAAAACACTGGGCAAATCGTGCTTCTTGGACGGAGTCACATTTGACAGCTATAAATTTTTTAGGATGCTCAAGAGCCTGCCACCAGTAAATCATTGCTCGAATGTGACTACAGACTATTAAACAAGGTATGAAGGGAAGGTCACCAGGTTGAAACTCTCCTCCGTTTGCATAAATGTCTATATGTCCTAAGGTCTCTGCTATGCCAAAACCATCTATATTTGTATGCAGCACATCGACTCTTTCTGCATCAGTCCTCCACAATTTATCCTCTGGACCTAAACTCCTGAAGCAAGGTCCAGCTGGATCTAAGCCAGTCAATCTTGAAGGTTTCTTCCCAGTGATCTGGTAGAAGTATTTGGCAGCGTATGCTATTTCATGTGCGCCTAGACTTATGCCTACTAGTTCCAAGTTTTCAGGATCCAGGCCCAGTTCGTGTAGTCGCACTAGAAATTCTCCCATCTTCTTGCCGATGAATCTTATTAGGCGTACTGACCTGGAATTAGAAAAAAGTGTGTTAATTTTTAGTAGAAAACTTTCTACTGTCTACACGGAAACGTCATTTTTGTCTACTCTTCCGTCAACAACACGCTTCTGTAGAGAAGCGTGTTGTAGGCTTAACACGAGAACCGTAGGGTTTTTTTGTTAAGTCTGCTGGTATACATATAGGTATACTGGTGGAGGTGTCACACACATATACATATACATATTAATCTGTATCTCTATGTATTTTACTATGTGTATATAAATAAATAAATAATCCAAATCGAGGCATAAAAGAGACGGCGATACGTTCAGCGAATCTTTGACAGACAGCCTGCTACCACATCCTGACAGGTTGATATGTTGTCCATCACATGAGCTATATTCTTGTATACTTTTAGTTCGTATTACATAAGCAACACAATAAGGATTAAAACACTGTTCGAACTGTTTTTAAATCGAGTTCGAGAAGAAGCATTGCAAATGAAAGATATAAAGAAAGAAAATGTATTTATTCGACCCAGATTAGGGCATATAATATAAGAAACCAAATGGCGAGATCATCTCAAAAATAAACCACCCTCGAACATACAATACGTACTTTTACAGTCAAGATAGGTTACATTATTACATTAGCTGAAAACGGCATGAGATTTATCCTACTTAATATTATAAATGCGAAAGTTTGTAAGGATGGATGGATGGATGGATGTTTGTTACTTTTTCACGAAAAAAGTACTGAACGGATTTGGATACATTTAGCACACAGATAGTTTATAACCAGAATTAATTCATAGGATACTTTTTATCTCGATATACTCAAGGGGTCAAAACTTATGCGGGTGAAACCGTGGGGCGCATCTAGTAATATATAAAAGCATGGCAAGGCATGGGATGTATTATTATTATAAGAAGCCAAAAAATAGAAAAAACTTATTATATTCGTATGTATAGCATTTCTCTGTTCTTCATTTTAATCAATTCTTATTATAACTCGAACAAAGGATGAAACCATTTAAATAATCAAATCTTCAGATCCACTACACTCGAACATAGTTTACCCTTTTCCTGTCAGAGCTGTCTTCAACTCAATTTGTCAGAGTACCTAATACGCAATAACAGACAATAATCCGCATCTGACCAAACAGATCATAAGCTTAAGATACAATAGGGTTGCCCATGCAGCGGATAATGACGGAAAACCATTAATATCCGCGATATAAAATACTTCATAAAAAAAACTTCTTTTGGATAATTTTATCAACGCAATGTCTTTACTTGAAATGCTAAAATGAAAGTGATTTTATTGATAATGCGAGAAAGATAATACGACCGTTTTATGCAATAATAATTATGTAGGTAAGAAACTATTACAATTACAGAAACTACTACATAGTTAAGGACTGTAGAACTGTGCTGGCCAGAGCTCTCTTGCATTTTTTAATAGCTTCCTACAAGAATGCTCGTATCCGGACGGCTGGAAGCCGACTAGGGTTACTCCGGTGCCAAAGGGTGCTCCGACGTCGGAGATCAGCGGATATAGACTTGTTGCAGTACTGTCAGCATTTGCAAAGGTCTTCGAGTCTGCGTTATGGTCTTGTACCCAATTGCAAGTAGAAACAGCAAACAGCTTAACGATGTGCAGCATGGTTTCCGAGCAGGACGCAGCACAAATTCTAACTTAATATGTTTTATGAACCAGGCCGCCCCTGTGCTGGTTTCAGAGGCAGGTGCCCAACTAGACATCGCTTAATTCGACATTAGGAAGGCATTTGATAGCGTAGATAACGTCATTCCGCTAAGTAAATTTGCAAAGGCTGCTTTCAATCCAGCCCTTCTAAAGTTCTTTTCCAGCTACTTAGGTAATCGGAAACAAATTGTGGAATACGCTGGCTTCACCTTGGACTCGTATTGCACCCTTACAGGGGTAAGCCAGGGTACTAATTTAGGACCATTGGAATTTGTTATAATGGTAAATGATCTTCCTGAAATTGTGAAAGATGCTGGTTGCTTACTATTTGCCGACGATATGAAGTTATTCATGTGGATTACCAATCAGTCACACTGCGAACTGCTGCAGCGGGACATTGATCGTGTAGTAGGGTGGAGTATTGAGAACAAACTTTTCTCTAATATGACAAAGTGTAACGTGATGTCTTTTACGCGGGCCGTGGTTCCCCGACATCACGAGTATAGCATGCATGCGATACCGCGGGTAGTGTCGGTGCGAGATCTTAGGGTTACTTTCTCCGAAGATTTGTCGTTTCGCACACATATCGTTCAGGTGTGTAAGAAAGCCTTTATCCGGGATTTGTAATGCGTGAAACCCGTGAGTTTACTAACACAGTAGCTGTGAAATCGCTTTAGTTAGAAGTAATCTGGAAACGAGTGCTATCATCTGCAATCCGTTTAAAACGAAGTATTGTCTTATGGTTGAAAAAATGCAAAATAAATTTACCCGGTTCCCTTATATGAAGCAATTCGGCGTCTATCCATTCTATCCACTAATGTATCCAACCCTCTCTGTAATAGGGATGGTTACTATAAGTTGAAGGTAAGGCGCAATTTCGCACTGGTTAAATATTCTGGTGTTTCGTGGTATACTGAATAATCCGCAAATACTAGAATCTTTGGGCTTGCTCGTTCCAAACAGTAGGCTGCGGCAAGGGCTGAGTGAAAGGCTGTTTAAAGTCCCGGTGGCCCGTACAAACTTATTAGAGTTTGCACCGGTGGGGCGGGCGATAAAGATACTGAACAGCGTCTCTCTGCGATTGGATATATTTATTTGCTCTTTGGCGGAATTCCAGAGAGTGACACAACATATTGTCCTCTGTATGACTTGACTTTCTATTTTGAATTAAATTAAGTTGGGACTACATTGTTGTATTGGGTTCCCACCTGTAAAAACAAATGTAGCTAATAAGAATAAATAAATAAAATTACAATTTCTATTCTAGTCGTTAAACTGTACTCCTCTGTTGCACTGAAATAATTAGCATCGTGATAACAATTTCTTCTTAGGTGACATTAATTTAAACTTAGAGACAGACAGAGATAAGGCGGCGGTAAACTCAAACTAAAAGCATTTATTTCAATTAAACCAATTACAGGAGCTTTTGAATTGTCAAGGAGTCGGTCAGTCAGAAAGATGGAGCTAGTTGTCCATTCCAAAGTGTATTTGTGTATTATTCATCTACCTATGGAGAAAAAGGGGCAAGTATCTCCATGGACACTCTTTTAAATCAAAATATTGTTACTAAACATTGGTTACATCATTCAAGCTGAAATTATACATGTGAGAACGATGTAGAAAGACGTGCACGTTAAAAGCGACCATAGTAAAAAAAAATAAAATATAATTAGCCATGGCTGTTAGAAGATGACCAGGCCAAACTGACGGCGCCCGTTTACGAACATGATGCTTGGCATGACCAACACGAGTTCAACTATTTTGAACCGAATGTAACACATGCGCCACCATCAGCGAGACACTTGAGTGAACATGATATACTCTCAACTGCCAGGGCACATTCAAGTCAATGAAAGGCGTACCCAGTAAATGGTAGCTTTATAGTACACAGCAATCACACATGCCAATCAACTCCGCCTATCGCAGTCCATTGCTGAACATAGGCCTCTCCCAGGCTGCGCCACAATACTCCGCCTTTCGCATCCAGTCTGACCCAGCCACATTGTGAAGGTCTTCGGTACATCTAACTGGGGGCGTCCCACACTACGTTTTCCGATTCGCGGTCTCTACTCCAGGACTCGTCTGCTCCAATGGCCATCGCACATGTGCTTTGTAATTATAGTATATTATTTAATAACACTTTTAGAACTACCAATAAAACAAAAATATCCGCCAGATATAACCGCAATATCCGCGAGTCCCATCACTAGCAATTGCTGAAAGCCTCAATGAAGCTCATACCTGTTTGTTCGGAAACAATGGATGGCACCCCACAATGTACAGTGCGACATAACTCAGAGGTTGCATCGATGTATGTACTAAAAGTCACTAACGAAAGTCGATTAACTCTGGTCCATTTGCGGAACATCATTTGGTAGACTGTTTTTCAGCATTTCGTGTATGCTATTTTAATTTTAAAGCCGTTAAGTTTTTTAAATACTTTGTTCAATAATAATTATTTAAAACTAATGTCGGTGTGAATCAATTTTTGTTGTTGCACGTACTATCAAGGGCACGTCTGTGTTAATAATTTGGCATATAAAGCTCTTTTAAGGCGCAGATATATCATTTTTGTGACTTTTAAATCTGATATTACATCTTATACCATATATTATACCATGCAAGTAAGTTATGCAAAAAATGTATGTTAAATTAGAACGCATACACATAAATTCTATATGTGAATATTTAAGTATTGTAGTAAAATACTATAAAAAATAAATTCAGGAAGTAATGTCTACCCGAAGCATAAAAAACGATATTACTTTCAAAATGCTTAAGATATTTTTATGATATTTTTTGTATGAATAGACTATTTTATTATATATAATTCTATCTGTGATTTTTTTCAAATTGTCATATTTTCGTAACTAAAAATAAATATTCCCTATGAAACCGAACTCACGCCGCGCTGCCGGCGCGGCGTGAGTGCGACGCACATTTGTATGGCCAAGGTCAACGGCGATTACCCGACCCTTAAGCGCACGAGCCCAGTCACTTATCTCTCACACACTCTTTTCACTCAACGGTCTTTTTGACGGTAAACCTGACTGTGATGTGGTCGCGGACGAATGGAAAAAGACGACGAGTCAATATGTCTGGATTATTCTGCGATGAGGAAAACATCGCGAAGAAACCGGCATGTCCTAGACCAAAAAATCGAAGACATGTGACATCTACCAACACGCACTGGGCCCGCGTGGTGGATTACGGCCCACTCCCTCTCACAGAGAGGCGGCCTTGGTCCCAGCAGTAGGAACATTAAAGGCTGATTATGTATGTGTGTGTGTATTCTACGATGAGCGTGTGACTGTCGTGTAGTTGTATACTTAATATTATCGTTTTTGTCTTAAGGATGCACTAACTTGATAACGTGGGCTAATGTAATTGGCCTTTCTTTGCCTTTTTATATCAAACGAGTCTATTATCATTAACCGGGCACAAATTCAAACTTCGGACTGTTACTGAGAAATTCCAGTTAGAAAACCCACACTTTGCCTGACCCGGGAATCGAACCCTGGACCTGATGCACAACAGTAGCGCTTGCGATCACTAGTCCAACGAGGCAGTTTTTTTATAAAAATGTGACTTTTGTTTTAGTATATTGTGGTGTCTTACGATTTCCACGTGAATGAAGTCGCGGGCAGAAGCTACTGTTAAATAAATAAATAAATAAATAAATAAATAAATAAATAAATAAATAAATAAATAAATAAATAAATAAATAAATAAATAAATAAATAAATAAATAAATAAATAAATAAATATATAAATAAATAAATATATAAATAAATAAATAATAAATAAATGCCATAGCAGTAAAGTCGTTTCTAATACGTAGTTCAATCGTAACCAGTGAAGTGCGGATGACGGTACCTTATTGAACAACAAACACAACAATAATTTATTTTCTCTCAACTCACGAAGTCACGAATACTAAACTTTCTTGACCTGTCACCTGTCAATGCCAATTCGAGTCGTACATTATAGAAAAGTGTTTCACGAATTTTGCCGATGTAACTTCTAAGCTGCGTCTTACTGTACCTAGCTTTAATACAAGAACAGTCTGTTTACAAGCTAATATTATAAGCTGGAATATGACTATTATTATTTGATAGGCATTAAATCACTTGTAAGTCGGCTCTTTGAACTGGAACTGGTTGAGTAGACAGTCATTTTATTATATTATTTGAAAACATTGCTATCTTTCAGTTCATAACTTCTACGGCTAAATATACCGGTTACCAGTTAAGACGCTGACAACACCTAAACCGCGGTCACTGTCAGATTGCATAGAAAAGAAAGAGAAGCGCGATGACACAACGCTTTTAATTTTTTGCAAAATATGAAGCAATTATTGATTTATTCAAAACTAAGTTGAGTAATCGAAAATACAAAACAACCAAGTTCTGCATTCAAATAAGACGTTCTTGTTATTAATTAAATACGTAACGTATGTTGATATTTAATACAGATATTTTGGATTAGAACTCAAGGTAAGAGGTTAGTTTAACGTTAGTTTGTATCGAGATTTTTATTTCGAAACGTGTTTTGGTAACAACCAAGTTCTGGGAAAAATATTCAAAATTAACATATATTTTTTTCGCTACCACAAACTATACAGATTTGGCAATTTTTTTTATTAAGAGAAGCCTATTTTGGTCAATTGGGTCTTGTCAGCGCCTTAAGCAGTCAAACACTTTTACGTGGAATGATAAGTAATATACATTTTTTTTTTCTTAATATCGAACTGACGACAATTTTAGTTTGTTAATAGATTTAGTTAGATTAGGATATTATATTTTTATTTTAATAATACGTATTTAACCAATAATAAATAGGAATAATAATTGTGACACAGCACAGTAATAGTTGTTATTTGTGCTAGAACAAACCACAACATGCAGTTATATTATTGCGGTCCTTACCAAAGTTATAATCTAATTATTTATTTATTTCAGACATAATTCTAGTCCATATGCATCCACTTATACATTTAAATTATAAACTACTTTAAAAAACAGATAAAAACCCAAAATAAAATTATGACTAATTAAATGTAAATAATCAACCACTCATTAAAAAAAAAATGTCAAAAAATTATAAAAACGTCAGAATCATAGGTTAAGGTCTGCCCGGTAATGTCCCGTCTCAAAAATCCACCCTGTATAAGTCTAGTATAAGTCCCTGAGATATTCTTTATTTATGTGCTTGGACTGACAAATAACACATATATAAACTCACGCCATTTTCCAATGGCGGTAGACAGAAACTACAGAACGCCTCCTGCTATGATCCTTACATACCCCTGTTGCTTCGTTTACGTTCATACATCTGGTCATACACCCACCTGACCTTTGACACAAAATAAATCTTTAAAAAAATGTTTGGTCTATGACTGTTAAGCCTCGTATTCATGGTACTTAAACATTTGTTTAGCAACATGCTTGCATAAACATGTTGCCGAGTTGGTATCACCACATTGCGGGCAACACTTGTGTTGCGGAGTTGATCACGCCATGTTGCAGAGTTGATGCCCGGCGATCGAAAACATCAGTTTATCAACAAATGTTGACGTGTATGGACGTGTTAATAAACATGGCGGTAGTGTGGAGCAACGATAAAATTATGCAATTAATATAATTATTTCAATCAAAAGCGGTAGTTTCCTCGGGCAACATTTTAACACAGACAAACACAGAGTGTGTGGACAACCCATATTGATTTAAACAAAGTTTCCAGCGGCATTCTTGTCGTTCATCAACAACGTTGATCAACTGTAAGTTGCTAAACAAATGTTTACCATGAATACAACGCTTTATGATCTGTGTGTTAATTGAAACCAATCATTATGCCAAAATTCTAATTCCTACGTTGTATAGATCCTTAGCATAGATCTCGAGAAAAATCTATGTACAGCCCGATTCAAACTTTATGGCGGCTCGGAACATGAGGCCAGTCGCCGCGCAGTAACGAATTCATGTGTCAGCGGGGGTGAGGGGTGCGGTACTGCGCAGCGAGTAGCGCACTTCAGAGCCGCCATTAAGACGCTGACAACACCTAAACCGCGGCCACTGTCAAATTCCATAGAAAAGAAAGAGAAGCGCGATGACACAACGCTTGTAATTTATTGCAAAATATGAAGTAATTATCTATTTACTCAAAATTGAGTTAAGTAATCGAAAATAAAAACAACCAAGTTCTACATTCAAATAAGACGTTCTTGTCATTAATTAATTACGTAACGTATGTTGATATTTGATAGAGATATTTTGGATTAGAACTCAAAGTAAGAGGTTAGTTTAACGTTAGTTTGTATCGAGATTTTGTTTTCAAAACGTGTTTTGGTAACAACCAAGTTCTGGGAAATAGTCAAAATTAACATATATTTTTTCCGTTATCACAAACTATACAGATTTGGCAATTTTTTTTCTTAAGCGAAGCCTATTTTGGTCAATTGGGTCTTGTCAGCGCCTTAAGTTTGACGCGTACTATAACAGACGGACGAAAGGTTATCACTAATTGAATCGGAACGGGATCGAGCCTCATTTCAATAGCTTCGCTTTCCAATGAAGTGATTAGGCTAGGCTAATCTTGATTAAACATAAAATCTTAAAGCTTGTAATCCTCGAAGAGGTAGGCAGGGGTGAATAGTACACCGATAATAGTTAGCGAGTGCTTGAGTTCCATGAAATACAGAGCGAGCCTTTTAACAGAGCACAAATCCGAACTCCTGACTGCTACTCAGAAATTCTAACTAATATTATAAAGGCGAAAATGAGTTTGTTTGTTTGTTACGCTTTCACACTAAAAAGGCTGAACTGATTTCGATGGCACATGGGTAGACCATGGCCTGGTTTAGAACAAATGATACTTCTTATCCCCGTAGTACATCCCCGTGGGATAATTTCCGACATGCACGTGGGCAAAGCCGCTGCCAAAATCCAGGATTATAAATGCGAAAGAGTTTGTTTGTTTGTTACGCTTTCACGCTAAAACGGCTCAACAGATTTGGATGAAATTTGGCACGTAGGCGAACTATGACCTCGGTTAGGATATAGGATACTTTAATCTCGATATTGAAAGTGCCTGTTAATTGAAATAAATGCTTTGAGTTTGAGTTTGAAAGTTCCTGTCATAAAGTCGAATTATTAATTTACTGGATTAATTTGACATGTGCTAGCTGTCACTCTAAGTAATAAAGTGGTCATATTTATTGTAATAGTGATCGTTTAGTTTAATCCATTTGTAAAATAAATTTATAATATTAAGTGTAAAAGTCTAGAATACAATGTATACAATAAATATGACCATGTTATTACACAAAGTGACAGCCAGCATGTGTCAGATTACTCCAGTGAATGAATAATTTGACTTAAGGCTCTTGCAGACTGGGGCGATACCGCGGGCGCAATAAGCATGTTGCTGCCTGTCGCGCCCGCGATATCGCGCTATTCTGCACGGGCCTTTAGGAATCTAACCTAGGCCCTCACGCTTACTATGACAATATCCTAAAATTTAACTATTATTTCAAGTATTTTTCAAGCGCGTAAAAAATCCTCAACCATAAATAAAGGTTATGTCGAAATTCAATAAAAATGCCCATCGACGAGTCGCTAACGACCGTTTCCATAATCTACTGGCCGCCATATTTCTTTCGCTTGATATTTATGTGCGATATGCTATGACGAATGGGTAGCTAGACTATTTCGGCAGTTTTTGTCGAACTACTGCAAATCTAAAAGGCATGCTTGTGAGTCTACTTTATAAATCCTAAACTACAATACTGTCAACGAGGACAACATTAAATTTTCAAGCGAAACTCCACAGACATGATGAGTGATGATATCTTAACAATTTTAAGTAAAAAAACGTACAATAAGGTCTTACACCCATTTTTGAAAAGTGTCCTAATTAAATTCTATATGCCCAAAAAAATTCACAAATTTTTTATTCAATCGATAAGTGCCATAAAAATGCATTTAAATTTTACATTTTGCTCTGTGGTCATGACGTCACTTGGCTATGTAAACAAATGCGCTGATCTATTATCTAACTATCAGTTGACACGTTTTAGTTTACATAGCTGTATGACGTAATAACATGGCGGCTATTTCATGATGTTTTTTAACAGATTAGAAAAATTTAAAACGTTGAATTGAATTTTAAAATTTATTTTGTTATTTTATGAACTAAAAGTAACATTTTCCGACTCCTTTTTGCCTAAACTACCTCAATAATCTATTTATAGATTTTTTCTCGTATATAGTAAAATACCCTATTGATAAAAAAATGGGGTCGACAATACAAAGTAAAAAAAAAAATTTTTTGTGTTTAGATATCGATACACATACCTACATCACGTTTGCGGGGTTTAGCTAGCTGATTTTATTTGACCCTGTATCTGAATAAAAAAATCCGTCCACAAAGTCCGATAATTCAAAGACATGTATGTGATGACATCCAGCTACCCGGAGTGCGCTCGCGAGGTGGATTACGGCCCACTCCCTCTCACAGAGATGCATGCGTCCCAGAAGTCGAAACATTACAGGCTAATTATGCTATACCTACAGGCTGGCAGGGCCATCGACGCACAACATGTTGCCAAGGATTCAGTACATGATTCTGACCACCCCTTTTTTTGGTGGGAAATTATCAAATAACTTCTCCCGCTCTGGGTGGAGTGGAAGGGTGTGTCACACTTTTACTGACTAAAACCCACCCGTGTTCCTTCCGTTGCCTGTGTTGCCAGGGGTCTCGGTGACCCTTTCAGACTTTCCCGCGACCCCGGCAGGCCCTAGTGGACCCCTACACTTGTGCTGTCGACATCTTTTTGAGGCGCACGTGGAACACAACGCGTAATCGACCTTGGCCTGGTCCTTATCGGACGGCGAGCTGCGCATTGCTCACCGTTCCTGCTACCTTCCATAATATGATAAGAGCATACGACATCACAAGAAATTAATTATTAGTCAGTTAACGTCCACTGCTAAACATAGGACTCGAAATGTCACCTAGTATGAACGGTGACGTAAATTCCACAATCGGATCAGCAGACGGGTTGATGATAGCCGCTTCTTAGCGGGCATAGAGCCTCCCATCTTACTAAAGCAATTTCTTATAAGTTGCCTAAAGATACCCATAGGAAAGAATGAGAACAGTCTCTTATTGACGAACGTTTTCGTAAAACTACCTACTAAGACTTTAATAGATTATGTACAAGATAAAATCACTTCCGAAAAGACACTAATCAAAAAATATGTCCACAGCGAAGGACATTAGATCCATAATCTTCTTGTTTTAAGGACATCCCGGGTATCAACTTAATACAATCTCCAAATCTTTGACCTGTGCCAAACTTGGGCCCAATTTATAACCAGGGAGTCGAACCGGCGGCCTTTGAGCCATAAATTTTGAAGTATACCTATAGTTCTAGGAAATCATACAGGAATGAATAGGTTATCTATGGAGATAAGGCGGAAGCTGTATGAGCGTTTGTAGCAGTGATTGGAGCGTGTCTGTAGACGACTAAACGCATGTGTTAATAATTTGGGTGTATTTCATTATTTATAAAGAATTCCGAATAAAAGAATTTTGGTATTGCCGGAGGATAAACAACTGGTGTAACTTTTGTTTGCCAGGGGCCTGCAATACCAAAATTCTATCGATGCTTATTTTTCTGTTTTCAGTTATGTCATGTGTCTTTGCAGAAGTGCTTTTTGTTTTTTTTTTTCATAATTTGCTTTATTTCAAGCTTTTAGATTTACAAATATATTAAAGTATATATAAATATTTTGGAATTGACTCGTTACTAGCTTTTATTTGATATTTTTTTTGTAATCTTTGCTTTCTTTTTATATTTGCAGATGCAATATATGTAAAAATAGATTGTCACTCCCACAATTAATACGAATATAACTACATCTCCTAATGTCAAAATTCATCAAGCCGTTTAGGCTACAGAGCGAGCCAAAGAAATAGACATACATATATACCTACATAATATACTCACGAAAAACATTACCCTTATAGAGGCATGAGGAACAGGGTGTAAAGTTCACTCATCCTCCATAGAAAAGGGAGGATCCTCCGACCAGACGGGTGTCGTGTCTGGTGGGCAACTGCCCGACGGTTGATGTCGGGATGTTGTATATATGCTAGTTGCGCGGTAAACTCTGCTTGCGCGATGCAGGATTTTGCGTGACGTCAGTGTGATGCGTAGTTTTGTATGTGGCGCTGTAGATGCCGCCACACCCTCCTGGGGCAGTCGGGTAAAAATAGGGTCGACCGGGTCGTCGTATGAAAAATTATGGGTTCCATTAAAATGTACGGAATTGATGAATTGTTCTTTAAATAACACATTCCATTCGTATTCCTTCACGTAGATAGGTATGTAAAGATAACTTCCCGTTGATATAGTGTAATGGATGCGCACTCGATGCCAGTTCAAGTCCTATTAAAGCACGTGAACAAGCAACAATAGTCATAGGCAGCGAGAAACAAATGCGAGTGAATTGTTTATAGGGTCCAATGACTGGATGACAGTCTGTAGATCTATAATTTCATATTCGTCATGAACTAAAGAAATTAATAATTTACGATGGCAATATTTGTTCGAGAACACGATGAGTGCACATCATTAAGTCAGTCAGCTAAAGAGCTGGTTCAAGTATAAATAAAGTTCATCAAGAAAAAAATCTCAACAATAAATGGCAAGGCACCTATTTTGTACACCTTACCACCACCAACTGCCACTTTATTTCAAAGTATAAGTTTTAAATCACAGAACTATACATAGGGTGATCCAATTCAAGGTACGTAACTATTTTTTTAAAAATACATATAATGTAACAATATCTTAATATTTTTTTCTTTGTTCAAACATTTAGTAATTTTTTTTATTTTTTTTATTCATTAATTATGGAAAATTATGTCAGACAATATATAATATATAATCAGGCCGCCTCTGGACCTTCTGCAGCAGCTGATTCTTTCGAAGTAATCTCGGCAATAACTTAGCGGATATTACGTTTTAGGTGCTCCAATGTTGCAGCGGGCTTAGCACGAGCACCGTTTTGTCTACGGAAGAATAGACAAAAATGACGTTCCTTGTAGAAAGTACGACGACAGCAAAGTAGACAGAGTCAATTGCACTTTTTACGAAATTCACTGTTTTACATAATTCGACTCAGAATTCTTTGTTTTGTCATACGATTTTTTTCATTTTGATTCTCAATTTTTACTGATATTAAGTCACGTATATAAAGAAAACTACATCATTTTTTCTCAAAGTGTCGAAGTACCGTATTTTGGAACAAAAAAATATTATAGTAATATTGGCCTTCACCATTTCCTTGGTAATGCCCTATTAACTAAATGATGTAAAATAGGAGAAGATAGCCTTGTTCTTCTATTCATTATCACGGTTTTGCTTTCAAAACGCTCTCCTGTAAAATCATGATTTTGTAGATAACCGTATATACCTTGTGGCCGTCGCGTCGAATAGAAAAACGCAAATTGTCGTCACTACCTTAGACAACTATCAGTTGTCAGCGTGATTTTTGACAGTTTGGATAGAAACTTTCTTCTGAAATAGTCTACATAAAAAAAGACCTAGACAAGGATCGTTAGAAACGAAAGACAAAATGACAGATTGCAGAAGGATTTCTACGGTGCGGTGTCAAAAATCGAGAAACGAAATGTCACTTTGTATAGAAAGGGCTAAGTCTATTCTTCGAAGAAATAGAAAGCGTCATGCTAAGCCTGCTGGTGTGTTGGTATAGACGCAATTCTTAAGAAAACCCAAAAAAAAACCGACGGCATTAAATCGCACGACCGGCCAGTTGACGTCACCGTAACGTAAAATAATAAATGACCCTTGAACGTTTCATGCAAAACATCTGACGCAAACACAAAAACTGAACAATTTTAACGCATTATCAGAGATCGGATATTCGGATGCATATTTACCTAAAGTTAAGTTTTAGCTGTGAAAGTATGGAAGCGGCTTCTTAAAATATTTTTATTTGTAAAAAAAAATCACGGCATGCCAGGAACACCGGGAATGCATAGCTAGTCGGGTGTAAAAGGAGGGGTGGTGTGTGTTAGTTAAAACAAAAAAAACACCCGAACGCATGGCAAGCACAGCGACGAATGCAATTATTGTAATTAAATAAACTAAGAGAACTATCTGTTGGGGTAGCTACTTGCGCATAAGCGGTGACCTAATAGTTTGCCGTCCCACTCACAAACTCGCAAAATGCCTATCGTCGTTTTCTATTAATATAATGGTGCTAACATATACCGTCTTCTTTCGCTATGTGGAGAGAACTGGGAATTTAACAGAATTTCACTAAGCACAATAATTTTTAACTATTTGTTTCAATAGATACCTACAACAATTATTCTAAACATATGTTGTCCGTTATCTTAAATTAACGTTATTTGCTATGGCTGTTTGGTATTTACCTACCTACTTTACAATATTAGGTAGGTAGATATTATGCATCCGCTTATATAGTCAGGAAAAACACAAAATTTGTCGATTCCGTAATCGCGGTTTTTTTTTTACTACAGTGCATTCCATATAAGCCAACATTTGAAAGTAAGTTATATGTAGATTATAATATTAACCTGATTTAATAGTCAGAAACCTTGTTGATCCCGGAACCGCGGGATTTTTTCGATACAAAAGCGCATCTCAACTTTAGGTGAATATGCATCCGAATATCCGATCTCTACGCATTATGGAACGGTAAAGCGATTAATTTTATAAGTGTAACGTTGCAAAATAACATTTGACGTTTAAAACACGCGCCATTACTAACAGCTGTCAAAATTACAGTGTTGCCAATATAGGAACCTCGAATTTGAACACTAAAAGACGCTGTAACCTGTTAGAGCCTTTCCTCTTGTCTGAGTCATCTTTTATTCCTCAAGAAGTGAGAGGGTTTTACTCTTAATCAGGAAATATACGAGGATTTTCTTTCTTTCTTTATTTGATTTGATACAATATACTGAGTCAAGAGTCAAAAGACTTTTATCACAAAAGTCGCTACGTGTGGAAATGCCTTAACGTTTTTCCGCGAGCTCTATTTGTCAAAGATATTAAACTAGAGATAGAATATACATACTTACTGTCTTATAGAATATTGATTATGGTGCGTGGAAGATTTGTCACTCTTCTGTAGTTATACATATCTTTTTTAGGGTTCCGTAGGTTCGAATGAAAAAACGGAACCCTTAAAGGATCACCCATGTGTCTGTCCGTCCGTCTGTCAAAGCCAATTTGCTTCGAATCTACTTGACCGATTATATTGGAATTTGGAACACATATGAATTTGTGTGACCCACACACGAACATTTAACGTAAATACATAAATGAATTTTGAATATGGGATTGTTTTTTGGGGCAAACTAGTAAATAAAAAAAAAGTTTTAAAAAACTTATCCGTGTAACATATCCAATAAAAGGGCTTGTTGTAAGAAATTCAAATGTCCTTTTTAATAATTTTAAAATACATACATACATAAACTCACGCATTCTTCCCATGGGGGTAGGCAGAAAATATAGAACGCCACCTGCTACGCTCCTTACATACTCCTTTTGCTTCGTGCCCCTCCCGGCATTTCCACTCACATCTGTCTTGTGTCAGTCACCTTTCATTCATCATCTCAACATGACCAACCCATCTAAGCATACTCTTTTCAATTTTTGTCACTACATCTTCCTTCCGTGTGGTGTCGGACGTAAAGAATAGCACCATCCCATTTCTTCCCGTGGGTGTCGTAAAAGGCGACTAAGGGACTAGACTACTAGAGAATGGGCAGCAGCGTTCTCTATGCATTTTAACACCATACTGCGATCGCCAACCCGCCTGCCAAGTGTGGCGATTATGGCAAACCCTCCCTATTGGGGGAGGCCTATGTCCAGCAGTGGACGTCTTTCGGCTGGAATGATGATGATGATGACATCATCCTTTAAACCGCACCGTTGCCTTATCACATCATTGTTCAGCCTATCATTTATAGTCACACCACACATGCTTCTCAAGGAACACATTTCCAAAGCATTTACTCTACTTTCATGCTTCTTTTGCATTTTAATATAATTAGTTTTAAAGTTATTTAAGAAAATAGACGAAAATTGACCATTCAACCCTTATCTCCGAAACTACTGAGCTTCACATTTTGAAAAAAATGCAGATATAGTTCTTTACTTACAGATTACAGGAAAACCTATAAGAAGTCTGTTCTTAAAATATCGTGGTAAATCTCCCAATATTGTGCGTACAAACTTACATTTACAGTTGGAATGTATGGGAGACCATGTTTTTCCACTACAATATTAAGTTTGTTCTTGTGATAAATTCAACCCAACTTCGGAACCCTTCATTGTGCGTGGACTGACATACACTTGGCCGGTTTTATAATAAACTGGGTGACATAAATATAAAATTATGTGATCAAATAAAAACTTATCATTTTGTATGCAGTTTATCGTAGTGCCATAAATCAAACCAAATCAAAATATTTTTATTTCACATAAACCTATGTACATGGGCACTTATGAAACGTCAGAAGCTAGGTGCACGGTTCCAATTGGTCGTTTCCTATGGAGAAGAGGCGGCAAGAAACTCCACGGTTACTCTTTTAAAAATAATTGGCTTTTACAATGTTTTCAAATAACAGTGTTAATAGGTATGGGAGGACAGTGTAGGCCTGTCGAGACGTACCAAATACTTAACAAACAAAAAAAAAAAAAGAAAAAGGTCTACAAAATATCTAGTCTATTAAGCCTAGAACGTTCTCACATATATATTATATGTACATGTACAAAAAATAATAATAATAAACATCGTAATTTGGGAGCAGCTAAAAGACATTTACATAGTTATGCCGTTTATGAGGTACCAGGGAAGCCACATGTGCAGAAGGAATTATTGCCAAACTTCCTTGTCTTCAACGTAGTCTTTAATCTTATAATATGCGTTTTTTAATAAGGACACGTTTGATGTGGGTTAATATGAACATGAATAATAACCTAATGACCCATTTCTTTAACACGATGTTACGAGTTGACCTGACAAGGATCAATGTGTATTTACCATCAGACTTCTGAAGAAGGAAAATGTAGCAGGCCTGAGGGCCAGGACAAATTCGTATTTGTACGAAACGGTAGCCATAAGCTTTTTGATACCTTATGTCAGTCCCATACCTTTTGGACTTTATCATCCTCATTATCTGACAGCGTTATTTAGTCTAGGCCAGATACGAACCAATATATGTCCACGTGCCATTTTTTTCAAATAAATATTTAATGGGGCCATGAAGTGCGAATAATGAATCTTTACTTTGACTACTGGAAAAAAATAGTTTCAGAATAATCCTCTTTATTCGGAAACGGAATTAGACGTTTGCTATTATTATTCTATAATACCAATATTATTTTATAATACCAACGTTGCGATATATATTTTTTTAAGTACCGCAGCATTATGCTGAGATAGGAGCTTTTTGGCCTCGTACAGGACTTTTTGATTTTTTTTTACGTTTCTGTAGATTTTTTTTTATTAGTTTAATTTGTGATCTCCTGTGCGAGTCCCAATAAATAGGTACTTTTTCTTTCTTTCTTTATTTTATATAAATTTATTTACCCGAAAGAACAAATTAGTGCGACTTCTGCTATTACAAGCTAGATGCCAAATCATTTATGACAAGTTCACATTTCTCCTTGCGTTTACAAGGTAACAATGGTTGGAATCAAAGCGCCTGTCGTAGCCGGGCGCGCTCAGATATCTATGTTTGTACTTAGGAACCTAAGTTCTTCAATAAATTGATGTCGTGCACAAAATATTTTGTCGCGTGCCATTGGTTCGCCATCCCTGGTCTAGGCCCTCAGGATCTTAATGTGCAGATATATGATTTTAGTGACTTTTAAATCTGTTATTATGCCTCCATATAACCTAAGTAAGTTATGCAAAAAGTGTATGTTAAACTAGAACGCATACACATCAATTCTAATATATAAATTATGTTATATATTAGAATTGATGTTATTGATTGTTATTAGAATGTTATCTTATGATAACATTCTAATATATTGTGAATATTTCAGTATTCTAGTAAAATGTCTACCCAAAGCATAATAAAAGATATTACGTTCAAACTACTTCAGAAATTTTCATGATTTTTTTTTTATGAACCCACTGTTTTGTTATCTATAATTCTATCTGTGATTTTTTCAAATATTCATATTTTCGATACTAAAAATAAATATTTACTATGTAATAGAACGGCGGCGTGGTTCGAGCGCCATGTGGATTTAGATGACCAAGGTCAACGGCGATTATCCGACCCTTAAGTTATGGGTTGACAGAGTTAGCATGCATGCGGATTAAATTATTAGTGCTCATGTAACAACATGAGCACTACAGTGGAGAAATTTTCAGCCGCTATTATTAAGATCAATCATCTTTTTTTTCCTCAATGAAAATCGAAACAATGTATAGAATCAAATTGGAACACAGCAATGCTGCTTAGCGTCACAATATAGACATTAAGTCCGCCATTCTGTTCCTCTTATAGTTACATAAAGTTTAATCCTAACTATCCTATAATTTAATATAATATAATAATAATCCCAACTAATATTTTAAATGCGAAAGTGACTTTGTTTATTTGTTTGTTACGCTTTGACGCTAAAACGGCGGAACAGATTTGGATGAAATTTGGCACATGGATAGACATGACCTGGATTAGGACACAGGATACTTTTTATCCTGATATTCCCACAGGATCGAGACTTATGCGGGTGAAATCGTGGGGCGCAGCTAGTATATCCATACTAATATTATAAATGCAAAAGTGAGTTTGTTTGTTGGTTCGTTACGCTCTGACGCTAAAACGGCTGAACAGATTTAGATGAAATTTGGGACATCGGTAGACCATCACCTGGATCAGGACATAGAATACTTTTAGTCCTGGTACTACGTTTCCGTGGGATAATTCTCGACCTCGATGCCGCGCCGGTGTAGCCGTGGGCAAAAGAGTAAATAAATATATCGACATGCATACCCTCATACATAATCAGCCTATAATGTTCCCACTGCTGGGACAGAGGCCTCCTCTCTGAGAGGCAGTGGGCCGTAATCCACCACGCGGGCCCAGTGCGGGTTGATAGATGTCACATGTTTTCGAATGTTTGGTTCTAGGACATGCCGGTTTCCTCACGATGTTTTCCTTCACCGTTTTGAGAGCAGTGGTGATGAAATAATTTACACAAAGTAAAGCGCCTGTCTGGGTTCGAACCTACGATCTACAACTCGTACGTCTTTCTCTTGTATAGCTCCTACCTCAACAAGAGGAAAACCAAGTAGGTATACTTACTTCGTCACGGGAAAGTCCGAAAGAGATACCGTGGTCCCTGGCAACACAGGCAACGGAAGGAACACGGGTGGGTTTTAGTCAGTAAGAGTCTGATACACCCCATGCCCAGAGCAAGAGAAGTAATTTGATAAATTCCCACCCAAAAAAAAAGTAATTGGCAAAAGCAAAGTTTAAATCCACATTTACCAACATCATTCGCAAACGCATCACCCGTATAATCAAGCCAATTTACAATCGATTGTTTGCGCAATCGCAAAAGTATGCCATTCAACATTGCAACCAGCTTTGGAACGTTAAATCACGAACATTGCTTAGGTTGGCGGCTGGCCTAGAGTTCCACACAGAGCGGGAGAAGTTATTTGATAATTTCCCATCCAAAGAATAAAAAGGTTTACTTACTTCGGATAAATATTGCTGAGGAAGGCGAAGGTTTCAGACAGAAAGACGTTGTACCCTCTCTTACAGTACGAGGTGCCTATCGCCTGGGAGAAGGGGGTCATCGAGCTGTCGAAGAAGCCTACTGCGTAGAGCACTGTCTTCTTGTTCTTTAAGTCTGGAAATAAAAGAAAATATCTTTGAAAATTCTGAGGGGCTTATGGCTAAGTAATTACAGCCGCACGGTTCGATCAATCAGGTTAAGCTACGCTTGCAATGGTTGGTCCGTGGATGGGTGAGCACCTTTACCAAGACCCTTCGGTTCCGCTTCGATCCCGGCTGTGATTTGCAGATCTTTGGCAGTTTTTACGGGTTGTCAGAAGCCTGGTCAGAAGCAGACTGGTTGTCTGACTTTCTTTGACAACCAGTCTTATCAAGGGGTACCGTGTTACTCAGTAACTGGGTTGTAGAGGTCAATTAGGTATAGTCGCTCCATGTAAAATACTGGTATTCAGTTAGACTTGAAGTCGACCCCAACGTTGTTGGGAAAAAGCTATGCAGATGATCTTTGAAAATTCGATACACATAATAAAAAAAATGGTCTAGTGCTTGTCAGAATTTATGGTCCTGGAATTAATCCAAAGTCGAATAAAACTGCAACGGTGGCAGAGTCGGCATAAAAAAAACATAATTGTTTTGAAAAAATCTAAAAAATTGAGAGTTGTCAAACTATATATATACAATATTAAAATTAGAATTGTCTAAAGCTGTATATTTATGTATTTGACAGTGCAGCAAGTGGCGCCGCCCCGTTTTGTTACGCAGTTACTAGGAGTCACTTGATGGGAGGCTTGATGGGAATTTAAGACTAGAGAGGAGCAAGGGTGGACGAAGAGACGTAAGCTCGGGTACGAAGAGACGTAAGCGCGGGGACGACGAGCCGTAAGCGCGGGAACTGCAAGTTGATCACGCACCCCACTGCGGTTCGCGAGCTTGTCCCGAGGCGAGGCGACTATGTTACAATTTGGATTTGTGTGCGTTGCAGTAGGGAGTTTCATACAAAGAATACTGAATTGCTCGAGTTGATACGGTGACGATCCCTTTCCGATTTGATGCGTGTGTTGTCACTCAGCAGAGCGCATCGATGGTTGCGTGTGGACTTATGGTGGTCTTTTGGTCACAGATATGATATCACGCGAGCCGCTGTCGTGCCACGTCCAGGACGAACTGCTATACTATATTCCGGCACAATCCTGATGATATTGAAACTGCGAACCACTGATACTCGTACAAAATTCACTTCTGATGAAAGCTATCCTGCGCTGTTATATTTATTTATTCTTTGTTTCTGTCTAAAATAGAAAGTTCAACTTATCACTTTCCACTTTTTTCTTGATTTATATTTCAAGCAACTGATACCAATAATTTTTTGTCAGACGAAATTTTAAAATTTATTAAATTTATTATTTTTCGCTCTCACGCGACTTATTCACTATAGACATACAGTTAGATAGTTTTGGAGTTTTGGATTAAGGTGACTGGTGAAATGTCGGTGTACTACTAGACTTCTGACGAACTCTTCGGAGATTACAGGCGTAATGTGTGGATTAAGGTGAACTCTTCACTTACAGGTAGGCTTTTTTTTTTTGGATGGGAAATCATCAAATAACTTCTCCTGCTCTGGTCGGAGCGGGAGGGTGTGTCAGATTCTTACTGACTAAAACCCACCCGTATTCCTTCCTGTTGTCTGTGTTGCCAGGGGCCTCGGTGACCCTTTAGTACCCTTCCGCGACCCCGGCAGGCATCGGCCCTAATAGACCCCTACATTTGTGCTGACGACATCTCTTTGAGGCGCGCGTGGAATACAACGCGCCGTCGACCCGGTCCTGGTCCTTACCGGACGGTGAGCTACCCCGCGCCTACGGTGGCCGGAAATCCGCCCGGGATTCCCGACGCCCAGGGCGTCTCCTGCGGCGGCTAGGGGCGAGAGGGCGCGAAATTTGCCTTTCCCTCAACCGTCCCGCCTCCTCCTTCGCGAGCATTACTGCTTCGCAGAAGGAGGTGACGGCTGCCCATGCCCTCTCGCTCCGTACCATGGCCTGAACCAGGGCCGGACGCGAGAGGCAGGACGTGGAAAAAAAGCGGGACCCACCCAGCTGTCAAAGTATAAGTAGGAAGGCGAAAGATACAATTAAAGTCGAATTATTAATTTACTGGAGTAATTTAACATGTGCTAGCTGTCACTTTGTGTGATAAAATGGTCATATTTATTGTATTCTAGACTTTTACACTTATTATTATACATTTATTTTACAAATCGACCAAACTAAACGATCACCGTTACAATAAATATTATCATTTTATTACACAAAGTAATAAAATAGTCACATTCATTACTCCTCTCGCTAGCACAATAATAAATTCAAATAATAATAAATTCCAAATTAGAAGTAACTTTAAATGGTTTTATTGAACGTTTGGGTTGAAGTACGAGACTTACAACATAGCAAAAGTTGAAACATAATATAAATCACTATGGAGGCTTTCATTGTTTTACGTATTTTATAATAACTACAATAATTTGAAATTAAATAAAATAAATTTTATTAAACTCCGAAGGTTTAGCCGTAGGGTACGATAAAGGTCACCGAGGCCCCGGGCAACACAGGCAACGGAAGAAATACGGGTAGGTTTTAGTCAGTAAGAGTCTGACACACCCTTATTAGAGAAGTTATTTCATGATTTGACACCCAAAAAAAAAAAAGCGTACGAACGGGACAATTGCTCTCCCGCACACGTCTTTCGCGGGAAACATCCTCTAAAGCTCTAGAAACGGGATGTCCCAGCTTTCGTGGGACGGTTGGCAAGCCTTCTTACAGAAGCACTTACAAAAAATATAGTTAAAGCAATACATACTACAGCTAAATTAAATTAAATTGTATTAAGTTAAGCATCGCTTTTCCATAAGTCTCCTTAATTAACCTCTAATTGGCTACTGAAAATCAATTTACTACTCGAGAACATATTGCAGTAAAACACCCTATTTCCCGTATTACCATCCCGCTCAAAAATATTGATTCAAAATGTGGAAAAATATTGTCAATCGTAAATAAGACCACATGTGAGTTTTATGTGTTTCAGACATTTACGATCGAAGAAACTGGGTGATAATATTTCAGAGACTTGTCCAATCATACTTTTGCTAGACTTGAAAGATGCCTTTACCGTCTTGTTTTACCTTAGCTTTCTACTTATATCATAATAAATTTTATTAGTAATACACTGGTTTCGGAAATCCTGATACCATTAAATCTACTGTCACAGTTCAGTTGTTGTAATTTGGTGGTGACATCGTCATTATCTTGCCCAGACATGCTGCACCGACCCCAAATATATTGGGACAACCCCAAATATTTGGGGAATATAGAATATAGAGATAGAGCAGCATGTCGTCTTCTTCCATACTTCTCTGTTAGTCATTATCTTGGTAGTTACCCCCTTTCTAGCAATATCATACTTCACACAGTCCATCCATCGTTTCTTTGGTCTTCCCCGACTCTTATTGCCACCCACATTCATACTCGAAACTTTCCTCACAACATTTTCCTCATTCGTCAATTATTACTAATCAAATCATTTGACCTATTAATTTGGTTTCAAAAAACAGGAAGTAAGTTTCGGAATTTTAAGTTTAGACTAGGAAAAAACTGAACACCGCGACCGATAAGATTTAACTGGATGGCCATACCAACAGGGTGCATTGCCATCCCACAAACATAAAGCTGAAATTTCTCTTGTGCCTTTAAATAATTACACTCGCACATAACAGCATGTCTTGTATGGATTAGAATGTTGGGCCACAAAAGGGATGAATGAAAGGCAATTGCATGCAGCTGAGATGAAAATGCTAAGAGCGATGTGTGGTGTGACACGAATGGATAGAATAAGAAATTAGTACATTAGGGGAAGTCTGAAAATGGCACCGGTGACTAAAAAGTTGTGCGGAAATCGGTTGTCATGGTATGGGCATGTGATGCGGAGGAATGAGGAAAATGTCGTGAGGAAAGTCTTGAGTATGAATGTCAATGGTTATAAGAGTAGAGGAAGACCAAAGAAACGATGGATGGACTGTGTGAAAGATGATATGGCTAGAAAGGGGGTGACTACCGAGATGACAACTAATAGAGAAGTACGGAAGAAAGCGACATGTTTCGCCGACCCTAAATAAATTGGGATAAGGGCAGGAGAATGATGATGATGACATAACAGCACCCATACTTACCAACTTTCCAAATTCCAGCAACGTAGATTGGGGGTAGTAATAGGTCGTTTTCTAGTCAAAGTCAAAGTCTTTGTTTGCTCAATGAAGGTGTACCTACAAAAGCTCAAAAAGCTAGCTAAAGTCAAATTATTAATTCACTGAAGTAATCTGGCATGTGCTAGCTGTCACTTTGTGTATTAGATCATATTTATTGTATTTATAGTATTCTAGACTTATTCACGTATTACTTATTATACATTTATTTCAAACCTATATAAATTGATTAAGGCGCTGACAAGACTTAATTGACCAAAATAGGCGTCTCTTAAGAAAAAAAATTGCCAAATCTGTATAGTTTGTGGTAGCAGAAAAAATATATGTTAATTTTAAACAAATTTTCCCGGAAGTTGGTTGTTACCAAAACACGTTTCGAAAAAAAATCTCGATATGTACAAACTAACGTTAAACTAACCTCTTGAGTTCTAATCTAAAATATCTGTATTTCATATCAACATACGTTACGTATTTAATTAATAACAAGAACGTCTTAATTGAATGCAGAACTTGGTTGTTTTTTTATTTTCGATTACTCAACTCAATTTTGAGTAAATAGATAATTGCTTCATATTTTGCAATAAATTACAAGCGTTGTGTCATCGCGATTCTCTTTCTTATGCAATCTGACAGTGACCGCGGTTTAGGTGTTGTCAGCGTCTTAAACTAAACGGGTGACCGATTAGTTTTATATTTAATCACGATGATATTACACAAAATTACAGCTAGTAGATGTCAGAATACTCCAGATATGTTTTCGACTTTAGGTATATTTTCATTATACCGGAGTACCGGTGATGTCCTTAATCATCATGCCTAGCCTTTTTCCCAACTATGTTGGGGTCGGCTTCCAGTCTTACCGGTTACAGCTGAATACCAGTATTTTACATGGAGCGACTGCCTATCTGACCTCCACAACCTAGTTACTGGGTAACACACGATACCCCTTGGTAAGACTGGTTGTCAGACTCTCGAGTTTCTGACGACCCGTAACGACTGTCAAAGATCTACAAATGACAGCCGGGACCAACGGCTTAACGTGCTTTCCGAGGCACGGAGGGGTCTTGGTATGTAAAGATGGCCACCCATCCATGGACCAACCGCGGCAAGCGTAGCTTAACCTGATCGATCTACCCGTGCGGCTGTTATTACTTAGCCACAAGCCCCTCCTGTCCTTAATAACATATCTACCTAATTAAACTCTTAAATTCACTAACAGATAACGCACAGCCAAATTGCTAAAATTTTGCTTGAAAGCTTGAAATTTTGGAAAAGGTTTTAAATAGGGCATGATTTTTTTATAGAAGTTCCTCAATTTTGGTGTTGATGAATCCCACCGGGCATAATAATATAAGTAATAATGTGGGTTTTTAATCCTACTAATATTATAAATGAGAAAGTTTGTGTTTGTTACTCTTTCACGCAAAAAGTATTGAACGGATTTGGATGAAATTTGGCACACAGATAGTTTATAACTTTTTATCCCAATATACACACCGGGTCAAAACTTATGCGGGTGAAACCGCGGGGCGCATCTAGTATAATAATATACCATTCTATCATCTATGTCGTGATGGCCTTCTAGTTAAGGCGTCGCCTCTCATGCACCTTTCGTATTAACATTTTTCCCGAGTTTGTCCCCAATGCCAAGTTTTCTAAGCACTTTGACTGAAGTCCAGGGATATCAACAACTGAAGCTTTTACCTAGCAAAGAATAGAAAAATCCTTCTTCTTTACGTAGAATACAAGATCAGTCACATTTTACATGCCATCGCAAAGATATGATGTCATTACTAGAAGCTTCGACGCCTGTTAGAGTTCTTACAGATTGGGCGTTTTTTGTGCGTATTCAAATGCTAACAAAGCTTTCTCGTGCGACCGACAGTGCGCTAATAAGCTCGTATACGCACAAGAATCCTTGCTATAGTTCAAATCATACCAAGAAGATTTCTCAAATATGCCTCTATGCGCGCGTTTTTCTCGTAGTAGCCCGGAGTTTAGAAGTTGGTGGTGTAACAACCCAGTGCCTCAGAAAGTTCGCAAAGCCGTTGGTCCTGTGCCTGATCTCACCGCGGTCGTATCGGATTGCCATCCGTTTAAAATATGAGAGTAAAAGAACACAGAGTGCACCTGTATCCGTGCACACACTTGTGCACTATGTCTACTGAATACTTGGCTAATATCAAATGTAATTGGCTACTATGGCCGAAATTAAGTAGGAAAGATTATTATACGCTCGTTAAACAACTCGCCCGTCGTCAGATTAAATGATAAGTGGCACTGCAGCATATAAAGGAGAAAATATCGGGCGAGCTTTACTGACACCGACGGAACTACCCCGAATTAGTGATCTTTAAACAGAAGTGTGTTGAAAAGAATAAAGAAGTCTTTGTTCTGCAGTGAGAAAATACAGGTTACTTAGATATGAAAGCAACTGTTGCAACAAAAACAACAAATGGAATTGAGGACTTAAATATTATTCAATTTAAAAACAAATGAAGACATCTATTACTGGATTCTGTTGACGAATTCCTTAATGATAAATTGTAAGTTATTTGAGATTGATACATATTTAATTTTGACAATGTATTATTTATTATCTTTATTTCCATTCATTATTTATTCGTATACTCAATTGTTAATGTTTTACTTGTTTTTTTTTTCCGTCTTATATTGTGTTTCGTTGTAATTACTTTATTTTAATTTGTTGATTATTCTTTTTATAATAATGACTGATTATGTGAAAGAGTGTACACCTTTATGGTATTTAGATTTTTTGATGAACTGATTATTTATTATTAAGATCACATGTAAAATGTACCAACAATCACAAGAATAAATGAATTTGAATTTTACCTCGCATAAACACGCCCAATCTATAACAACCCTTATATATAACTTCCGAACAATTTTGCAAACTTGTATCTTGCTATGAATAATATATGAGGCGGCAGCTTATTCGTCGCTCACGACACACGGCGACTATTCAATTTTGTGAGTTTTTCTCAAGAAACGACTTTAAAGGTCTTGTGTAGTAAAATATAGGGCTAAGAGTTTTTGACGGTGGAAAATTACAGTTACGTACGATCTAAGCTGTTTATCATTATCGATACCACTTTGGTGAAATAGTGTAACTTATTTAACTACATAACATAACGTCACGGCTTGTTTCCCGAAGGGTTGGACAGAGGTGTACCTTTAGTACACCCACATTTAGCCAGTCCACATTTCCCACACACCACACACTCCACCCTACACCACACTTATTTAACTACTTAGAGGACACGGTGGAGCATGCGGTGGAGGTATGTTAGGCTTGGACAGAGCACCGCCGTGTCCTCGTGGAGGCGATCGGCGGCGGAGATCTCTCGCATCCGGCCATGGTCCAGGCCATGGTACGGAGCGAGAGAGTATGGGAAGCCGTCACCTCCTTTTGCGAAGCAGTAATGCTCGCGAAGGAGGAGGTGAAACGGGAGAGGGAGAAGCAAACTTCGCACCCCACTGGGGGTGCCCTTCTCAAGCGGATTCCCAGCCACCGTAGGTTCGGGCTTGCGGACGGTGAGCAATGGGTAGCTCCTCGTCCGATAAGGGCCAGGCCCAGGTCGACGGAGCGTTCTGTCCCACGCGCGCCTCAAAGAGATGTCAGCACAAGTGTATGGGGTCCGCTAGGGCCGATGCCTGCCGGGCTTGCGGGAAAGGGACAGGCAACTGAAGGAACACTTTTTAGTCAGTATGGGTGTTACACACCCTCCCACTCCGCCCAGAGCGGGAGAAGTTATTTGACAATTTACCACGGAGAAAACAAACAAAAAAAAGGATGCAGGCAAAGGAGGTATGGCCTGGTATCTACATAAATGTAAAGTCAAGGAAATCAATTATTTATCAAATTGACTACCAACTTCAAATTGTCCGTATACAGGGTCAAATTAGATTAACTAGCAAAACTCCGCACACATCATGGGTATCGATATCTGAACACGATAAAATCTTTTTTATTCTTAATAAAAAAGATTTGAAGTTATTTTTTGGGTCAACGACAGCTGGTTGTGTTGTTATTTGAAGTATGAGTTGAGTTTAACCGTTTTGTTGTGTTTTATCGTGTTTACGTACGATACCAATCACGCTTGTGAAGTTTACACAAAAAAACGGTTTAACAAAAACGATTATTTCAAGTGATACAAGTGACACTAACGGCGGTTGATGACAAAACAAATCATCAAATTACTTTTGTTTTTTTGTTTTACCATGTATAAATATCGATAACTCATCACGTCTGCGGAGTTCCGCTAGCTAATTAAATTTAACCCTGTTTACGAATCACAACTGTCATTCTTTGCCAGTTGTATGTAATGGTTTTTTTTTATAATTCTTTTTAAGGGGCTTTTTCGCAAAGCGTATGCCAGTCCCATCGTATCCTAATGTAATGGTTATAACACGAAAAATTGACATAGTGTGTTAATTTGACAAAAAATAATTACTCTGAAATTATTAACAAATAATTCCGTCATCTCGTATTAAATCTGCAGGTCAAAATATAAACCACCAATTATATTGTAGAATCCTGTTGATCCCATATTTAAGGCGCAGATATATATGATATTAGAGACTTTTAAATCTGTTATTACGCCTGCAAATAATGCAAGTTAATTATGCAAAAAATGTATGTTAAACTAGAACGCATACACATCAATTCTTTATGTGGATATTTAAGTATTGTAGTAAAATACTTTATAAAATAAATTCAGGAAGTAATGTCTACCCGAAGCATAAAAACTGGGCCAAGTGCGTGTCGGACGACGCACAATGAAGGGTTCCGTAATTGGGAAGTCCAGGTGAATTTATCCCAAAAACCAACTAAAAAAAAACATGTAGTGAAAAACATGCTGTCCCATACATCGATATATGCCACGATCAATTATCCAACTGCAAATTTAAGTTGGTCGACTATTACTCGTTAACTTGTAAAGCCCACTTAGCTGTGGTAGTTTTCCTTTTAATTTCATTATTTGTACTACTGCCATTAATTTTTTCACATGTCTTTAAGACGCTGACAACACCTAAACCGCGGTCACTGTCAGATTGCATAGAAAAGAAAGAGAAGCGCGATGACACAATGCTTGTAATTTATAGCAAAATATGAAGTAATTATCTATTTACTCAAAATTGAGTTGAGTAGTCGAAAATAAAAAACAACCAAGTTGTCCATTCAAATATGACGTTCTTGTTAATAATTAAATACGTAACATACCTATATTGATATTTAATACAGATATTATGGATTAGAACTCAAGGTAAGAGGTTAGTTTAACGTTAGTTTGTATCGAGATTTTATTTCAAAACGTGTTTTGGTAACAACAAAGTTCTGGGAAATATGGTCAAAATTAACCTACTTATATTTTTTCCGCTACCACAAACTATACAAATTTGGCAATTGTTTTTCTTATGAGAAGCCTATTTTGGTCAATTGGGTCTTATCAGCGCCTTAAACAACACAACAAAAACGGGGGGGGGGGCACTTGACTCTAACAAAAATTATCACGTTCATGCTTAATATTACGCAAACCGATCCTTGAATCGAAAAGTGGTGGTTACAGACCCACAATATTTTTGCGGCGACCTATACAACGATACTCCACACTATAGGGTAGACGAGAAAAAAAATATCATCCCCACATTACGGGCAAGGGAGGCAAAAGCATAATAATATGTCGACGTGATTAATATGTATACCTATGCCAAATTACAGCGGGGACAGACAGACGGACATGGCGAAACTATAAGGGTTCCTTGTTTACTACGGAACTAAGGGTTCCGTAGTAAACAAGGAACCACAGGAAACCACATTACTTTCAAACTACATAAAAAAATGCCACTTCAAAAAAGAAAATACGTGTACTCGGCGCCAAGCTACGAATTATTCCTTAAAACCTGTAATGTAGTCGTGACCGTGGCGTGCTGGGCACATTTTGGTATGTCATCTATACATGACTGTGGCGACCAAAAGGTTAATATATTTTTTTTTCAGAGGAATAATTCCGTAATACATTGATTTCATATAACTCTACTGATTAACGCGGCACACGCCTGTAAAACCCGTGGGCATAATTTTGTCCAACATATTTAACAATCATCGTCATATTTCAGCTAATTTAACACAAAACCGTAAAGAATTATACACTTAGACCTTCCTTATGAATCACTCCGTCCTGCATTGGCGGCAAACCGTATGAATCCGTTCAGTACTTTTTGAGTTTATCGTGTTCAGACAGACTGGCAGACGCGGCGGGGAACTATGTTTTGTAATATTGAGTGATGAAATAGATTTCACTACAGATATTATGCCACAATTCTTGCTCCTTCAGGCTGCTTATCTCCAAATCTAACACAATACTTTCCCGATAAGGATGCGTCTAATACCGTTTACTCCCTCTCTGCTTCCCGTTAAGGAAAACGATGAAACGATCGCTAAATAAGTGCCTATTTATCTTTTTGACAAATACTCGCTATCTGGGTCAAGCCAGGACTAATACCGTCAGTTATTTATCTTCCTAGGACTGTGGCAGGAGATATAAGTAATGCAGGAATGATTATGGTACGAAAAGAACTGTCCTGTGTAACATCACCCCTAATACTACTGGAGGGGGTAGGCAGAGGAGTATAGTTAAGTACGCTTACATTTGGTTAGTTATATTATAAGACTCACGCAATAAGCGTCGAGGCTATTGTTTTAAAATTATAGGACTACTGAGAATTTAGGAAAACAGGAAAAACTCGAATAACTATTTGCCTCAAATATGACAAGGTGATAGTTGATCTTTGCGTTATGCGAACGGGTGCTGCTTGTGGTGACTGGTCATCTTGCTGACCATGGTTTTGTTATTGTTATTAGTAATTAAGACGCTGACAACACCTAAACCGCGGTCACTGTCAGATTGCATAGAAAAGAAAGAGAAGCGCGATGACACAACGCTTGTAATTTATTGCAAAATATGAAGCAATTATCTATTTATTCAAAATTGAGTTAAGTACTCGTAATCAAAAATAAAAAAACAACCAAGTTCTGCATTCAAATAAGATGTTCTTGTTATTAATTAAATACGTAAGGTATGTTGATATTTAATACAGATATTTTGGATTAGAACCCAAGGTAAGAGGTTACTTTAACGTTAGTTTGTATCGAGATTTTTTTTTCAAAACGTGTTTTGGTAATAACCAAGTTCTGGGAAATATGTTCAAAATTAACATATATTTTTTCCGCTACCACAAACTATACAGATTTGGCATTTTTTTTTTCTAAAGAGAAGCCTATTTTGGTCAATTGGGTCTTGTCAGTGCCTTAACTGTTTATTTACTTTATTTCGATGGTGCTAGTTTATCATTTTTGACTTCGAGTTACAGCTATGGCTTTATGTAAGCGGGCACGCCCTTTATGCCAGCAGGCTTTTATTTAGGTATTAAGTTCTGTTTACGTTTTCAGTTTTTATTTTTTATTTCTGCTTGCGTATAGTTGTCGATGTTTTTGTTTGTTGGTTTAGTGGCGTGTGCTAGCTGACATATGGAAAATAATTTCATTTAATTTAATGTTTTGTGTTGCGTAGGTAAGGAAGGGTATTTCCGGTCACTTAAGCAAAAAGAACTACAATTCAGTGAAAAATCAACATTTATTTAAGAAACTCTTATGAAACGTAACTTGAGGTATTATTCTAACACAATCACAACCATTGAGGTCAATATTAATTCCAAATATGATACAATCAACTCTTAATAAAAAAATGGCTTTGTCCGGTATTGTCCGACGTGGCAGACAATAGCAGTCGGCCGGTTGGCAAAACCGGTCAACTTTTAGCGGCACAAGTCGTACACGTAGCCTTCGGGAGACTCATAACCCGAGCAATCAGCATGAGCCCAAAGCCCACACTGTACGCACCTGTACCAAAGCTCGTTGTTCCGGCCATAATCGTCGCATAACATGCATCTGTTCTCCAGATCTTCGACATCAGTGTCATCGTCATTTCAATTTTGGAGTCTGATGAACTCTGGTCCTTATTCTCATCTTGGAGAACTCTCTTTTTTAAATTTTTCAAATTCAAATTCAAATATTTATTGCAAAACACAGTACATATATGCATTTCCAGGTGTTAAGTGAATGCGCAGTCCACTGTATTTACCAATTCAGGCATGCAAAATTAAAAATTATAGTTAGACAATTTCATAAAATCCAATTAATCAGTTATATAATGTCATAAATTCGAAAGAATAGTAATACCCTGTGCAATAATATACATTCAAATTATTAAGTAAATAATGTCACAGATTCAAATTAAAAGTAATGTCAGAATAAATAATGTCAAAATAATTAATGAATTTACCAATTTATAATTTATCAATTTATCTTTCTGAAATTTGTATATTTAGCTGGTCTTCTTTATGTTGCTTTTCTTATTCCAGCTTTTGTTTTGGCACCAGATTCTTTCTTCTTTTCCCTTTTCGACTAGTTTGAATTCCCTACTCAAATCATTTTGGCTCCATTTCACACTCAATCCTTTATTCCTTCGAGTCCCCGACATCCTAAAAAGGAAAATAATATAAATTTTAACGGAATAACAGGTCAAAAATATGATCTACTTGCAAACATAACTTGCGGTTAATACCGGTCAGCATGACCGGCGTTAGCCACCCGTATACTTTTCTGGTTAATAATAATTTCAACAAAAACCTGTAGCAAAGTGGTTGAAATCTATGATTACGTGGGTAGATAGATAACTACACGACAATAAATAACACTGACAATTAATGCAAAATGAAAATTAAGACACTCGCCTCTTATGTTCCGCGGCCAAAAAATTACGAAAAAGTGGCGCGAAACAAATTGACGTGCCGTTCTCCCTTAAGCGTGCTCGGAACTAAGCGTGGGCCGGTGCGTCGCGCGTCGGCGCGGGGAACACTCACGGCACCCTCAATCAATGTGTGTGTGCGCAAAACGCTGTAATTTGGAAGATAATGTGGGGACCGGCATTGTCGCCTGACCGCGGATACCCTACTTTACCCTAATATAAATTATTTTGTATACTATTGTATAGAATCAAGTTTTTCTAACTGAACAGACAGCTGTGCTGCTGGGGAGTTTGTTGCGCCACTTCTTCCCAGCTAAAGCACTAGGAAGTGGTGAAGGGCGGGCGTTTTTGGGGGTCTTATATAATTTTGACGTTCGAAAAGTGCGGATTCTCAGCAGTTTGAATAAATGACTTTTTATTTTACATTTTTTGATTCTTGCATGACCCGGGAATCGAATAGAACGTGCTGAAATACCTGCTTTCACCCCTTGGGAAACATGCCAGGATCTTATGTGTACATTTCATTACATTACAATCATTAAAGGTGCGCATACATGGTCTGTGTTGTCTGGTCTGAGATGCGGATGCATTCCATCAGCTTTTACAGTTCAAGCAGGTTACGGAATGCCTTGCCCGTGTCGATAAGGCGTGCTCAATCTTTGTCCACTTTTAACATTCAGGTACAAAAACACTTCCTCTCTCCTTAAACATCATCATTAGTTATCGCTCTTATTTCATGTTTATTATTGTATATGTACATATATTTATATAGATAAGTATATGCTTTATGTACATATAATAGAGCATTCTATTCTATTCTGTTGTGTTTTCAGATGCGTCTTACCTCATAGACTATTTCGTGTTTGTATCCGGCCAGACCAGCATAGCTATTTACAAAGGTACAATTCGCTGCCGTATCGACAATGACAAACTCAAACTCAAAACTCAAAGCATTTATTTCAAATAAACCAAATACAGGCACTTTTGAATTGTCAAGGGGTCGGTCGGTCAGAAAGATGGAGCTAGTTGCCCATTCTAAAGCGTAGTAGGTTCCTATGGAGAAGAACGGGCAAGAAACTCCACTGACACTCTTTTGAATTAAAATATTGTTACATAAATATTGGTTTCATCATTCATGTTGAAATTATACATGTGAGAACAATGTAGAAAGACGTGCACGTTAAAAGTGTCCGTAATAAAAAGATAAAATAAAAACAATTGAAATATTTAAATAAGCCGTGGCAGCTAAGAAATGACCAGTCCCTACGGATGGCGCACGTTCACAAACATGACGCATGGATCAGCACCATTCAGCTCAACCATTTTGTAGGGAGCTTAGGCGCTGACAAGAGGCAAATGACCAAAATAGGATTGTGGTAAGAAAACAAATTGCCAAATCTGTATAGTTTGTGGTAGCGGAAAAATATATGTTAATTTTGAACATATTTCTAAGAAGTTGGTTGTTACCAAAACACGATTTGAAAAAACATCTCGATACAAACTAACGTTAAACTAACCTCTTACCTAGAGTTTCAAACCAAAATATCTGCATTAAATATCAACATCCGTTACGTATTTATTTAATAACAAGAACGTCTTATTTGAACGCAGAACTTGGTTGTTTTTTATTTTCGATTACTCATCTCAATTTTGAGTAAATAGATAATTGCTTCATATTTTGCAATAAATTACAAGCGTGTCATCACGCTTCTCTTTCTTTTCTATGCAGTGTGACAGTGACCGCGGTTTAGGTGTTGTCAGCGTCTTAATGATCCAATATACACGCCACCACCAACGATACATTTGACACTTGTTCAATACCCTGATTTCTGAACCGAAGGACTAGCAAAACGCTACTCACAGATCCGTGTGGAACGGATTTTTTTTTTATGGTTTTAGGTGTATCCAAGGGGAACGTTAGAAAATGGTAGTAAATAGATAATGGTAGAAAATTTATAGTGGTACATAAATGAGTTTTATTGGGCACTAAATCTTTCCCGCGGCTTCGCCCGCGTGGAGGATTTTTTTTCTTACATAAGAACCTTCTCCTGACAATTACGAACACAACAAAAAATATTAGCGAAATCGGTCCAGCCGTTCACGCGTATCCCGTGACCAAGGGAAAAAGGGATTCATATATAGTATATATGTACAGATTTCAATAAGTGCAAAGTGCAAGTGAATATATATCGAGTAACTATGTCTTTACCAAAAAAATACAGTAAACAATGATTTTATTTACATAATCAAATTACAAGATGGTTATTAACATAAACTAAATTAAATTAAAACTAAGTTAAACCTAAAAATTATTTAAAAAAACAAAAAACCCGCCTGCAAAAACACATAACTGAAACGGGAAAAACAAGCATTATAATCTATATAATTTTGGTCTTGCAGGCGGGGCCTGCAAGACCAAAATTATATTGCTTGAATAATTGTCTACAATTAACTTTATCATGGTATAAATAATCGTGATTCTCATTGAGAATAAACTACTGCGATTTTTAAAACCACATGGAGATACGAATGTGAATCTTGTGAAATGGCGGTAAATTTCTAAAATTATTAAACTTACTGCCTCAAACGCGGTAAAACATAATCATTTTATGAGGAAGAAATAAATTAAATTGTTTAGCACGCAATAAAGTAATAATGGAGTAATTTTAGAGTTATGTTTTATTATAATTTCATCTCCAGGATGTCTGACACCTGCCGGGGTCGCGGGAAAGTCCGAAAGGGTTACCAAGGCAATACAGGCAACGGAAGGAATACGGGTGGGTTTTAGTCAGTAAAAGTCTGACACACCCTCCCGCTCCGCCCAGAGAGGGAAAAGTTATTTGATCCTCAATTTCCAACACGAAAAAAATTAAAAAAGGATGTCTGACAGAGATTTGTATCTGATATAAAAACCGGAAAACAAACCCCACTACAGGGTAAATGCCAAAAAGAAACTGCTAAGCGGATAGTGTAATCCGGTTTATAAATTTAAAAAATCCTCATAATAACTAGCACCCTAATTGCGTAATACAGTATAGTATACGCGCAGCCCGCGGGACCAGGCGCTCACCCGCGCACGCGCCTGCGCATGGCCACGGCTCAGGTTCCGCGCCCCTCGTTCACTTGCCCTCGCACGCCCGAATGAGACGCACGCGCACCCGTAACGAAATAACGCGATAGATGTCGGGATTAATAACTGTAACTTTATTTTACTAAACCAGTTTCTTATTGATAATACATTCCACTTATTCCGCAAGGATCCAGACCCAATCAAGTCCGCCATGGGATCTGGAGGCAAAAGTCCTCGCGCACGTATGGGAGTGGCGCGAGGAGGCGAAACGCCGGGGCGTAAGTCCGCTGCCGCGAGAAATCGCGGCACAGCGGACGGAGCTCCGGCGGGATCTCATGGCGTCATGGAAAGTACGGTTGTCGCAACCCAGTGCTGGGCACGCCACGATTTCGGCGATAAGTCCCCTCTTTGAGGAGTGGCTGGAGAGGCGCCACGGCGTCCTCACCTTCCGCCTGACGCAGGTCCTCACCGGACACGGCAGCTTCGGGAGGTTCCTGTGTCGGATAAGGCGGGAGGAAACGTCCGGGTGTCACCACTGTGTGGATCGCCCGGAGGACACGGTGGAGCATACGGTGGAGGTCTGCCCGGATTGGGCAGAGCATGTGTCGTGTCCGCCGTGTCCTCGTGGAGGCGATCGGCGGCAGAGACCTCTCGCGTCCGGCCCTGGTTCAGGCCATGGTACGGAGCGAGAGGGCATGGGCAGCCGTCACCTCCTTCTGCGAAGCAGTAATGCTCGCGGAGGAGGAGACGGGACGGTTGAGGGAAAGGCACGTTTCGCGCCCTCTCGCCCCTAGCCGCCGCAGGAGACGCCCAGGGTGTCGGGAATCCCGGGCGGATTTCCGGCCACCGTAGGCGCAGGCTTGCGGACGGTGAGCAATGGGTAGCTCACCGTCCGGTAAGGACCAGGCCCGGGTCGACGGCGCGTCGTATTCCACGCGCGCCTCAAAGAGATGTCGTCAGCACAAAGTAGGGGTCCACTAAGGCCGATGCCTGCCGGGGTCGCGGGAAGGTACTTATGGGTCACCGAGGCCCCCGCAACACAGGCAACAGGAAGGAATACGGGTGGGTTTTAGTCAGTAAGAGTCTGACACACCCTCCCGCTCCGCCCAGAGCGGGAGAAGTTATTTGATGATTTCCCACCCTCAAAAAAAAAAAAAAAAGACCCAATCAAGTATCAATAACAATCTGAATGATTTTGAAGTATATTGACAGACAATTTTTTGGAACTTATGAAGCAATGGATTAACCATTTCTTCATAAGTTCCAAGTTCCATAGTGTGTTGCACAAATACCCCGCTGGAGACTGGATTTGTGCATGGTTAATGGCAACGGGCTCGCCCTGTATTACATGGATCTTCTAACATAGTGTGGCTGTTCTACCTATACACCTCTGACTTTTCCATCGAAGAATACGGACGTCATTCTTTGGTAGTTTGGTTATGCTGGGGAATTTGTTGCGCCAGTTTTTCTTTCCAGCACAAACAGTGGGGAAAACTTTTTCTTTCCAGCAAAAACAGTGGGGAACACTTTTTCTTTCCAGCAAAAACAGTGGGAAACACTTTTTCTTTCCAGCAAAACAGTGGTGAACACGTTTTCTTTCCAGAAAAAACAGTGAACTTCTTTCCAGCAAAAAAGTGGGGAACACTTTTTCATTCCAGCAAAAGCAGTAGGGAACACTTTTTCTTTCCAGCAAAAACAGTGGCAAACACTTTGTCTTTCCAGCAAAAACTGTGGTGAACACTTTTTCTTGCCAGCAAAAACAGCGGTGAACACCTTTCTTTCCAGCAAAAACAGTGGGGAACACTTTCTTTCCAGCAAAAACAGTGGTGAATACGTTTTCTTTCCAGAAAAAACAGTGAACTTCTTTCCAGCATAAAAGTGGGGAACGCTTTTTCATTCCAGAAAAAGCAGTGGGAAACAACTTTTTCTTTCCAGCAAAAACAGTGGTAAACACTTTGTCTTTCCAGCAAAACCAGTGGTGAACACTTTTTCTTTCCAGCAAAAACTGTGGTGAACACTTTTTCTTTCCAACAAAAACAGTGGTGAAGGGTGAGAATTTTAGTGGGCTACGTTCAAAAAGTGCTGATTGAATTAATATTTGAATAAAGATTTTGATCCTGCTACGTACGTGCTCATAACAGTGATAGTCTAGTGGTCTGAACGTCGGACTGCCAAGTCATAGGTCTCTAGATCGAACCCAAGACACCTCTGACTTTTAGGATTCATGTGCGTATTGTATAATTATCACTTGCTGAAAAAACGGTGTAGGAAAACATCGTGAGAAAACCCGATGCCTGAAAGATATTTCTCGACGGCGTGTGAAGCCAAATCAGAGGCCCATAAGCGGCATTAAAACTCTGACACTGGCTTAGTCACTAACAACACGAAACAGAAAGAGGGACTTGCTACGTAGTACTTAAGAAAGTAGTCCTTATAACTACGAAGCGGGAACGGTAAGCATAATAGCATAAATTTAAATCACAAGTTTTTATACAACTTTGACAGTTGTATAAAATGGCTTTAACGCGACAAATTGACGCAATATGTCAGTTTACATACATTGTATACACATACATAAACACACGCCTTCTCCCCATGGGGGTAGGCAGAAACTATAGAACGCCACCTGCCCCAAGCTCCTTACATACTCCTTTTGCTTCGTTTACGTTCATACATCTGGTCATACACGCACGCCGGTTGCAAGTACTACGCACCTGACCTTTCTGAAGAAGACCTTTCTCACCAATGAGGTCACTATATGTCTTCCTGGGGCGTCCCCTCCCGGCGGTTCCACTCATATCTGCCTTGTAAATACCTTTTGTTAGTCGCCTTTAATTCATCCTCTCAACATGAACAGTCAGTTTAATACAAAAAAAATACAAAATACAAATATTTTATTGGAACAAAAACATAATTATTACAATTTTTGAGTACGTTAATACTGCGTTAGTTTACTAACTGTGTCGCAGTTATTAGCGCCCACCCCAGGAGCGAAAGACAACTGAGTTCCATAACAACAATTTTGGTTAAACTTATAGGGAGAAACTAGACATAAACATTTAGTAATAATAAAACTAGAACTAGACATTTACGAGTATTAATAATAGTTGTAGCAGTATAAATGGGTTTGAGTGAGTGTGAGTGTGAAGGAGGGTGTGGAGGTGAGTGCGTCTGTGTGTCTGGGATGAGTGCCTGTATGTGTATGCGGAGGATTTGATATTAATGTACTTTAAGTTTGTACGAGGTTCTCTGTTTCTTCATTAGTCAGGTTTTGGAGTAATTTTTCAATTTACACTCTCGTAACGATAGCTGATAAACAACGAATTTCCCTGACAAACATTCCAAAAGTCTCCTCAAAAGTTCTCCTTCAGAAATAAAGTTAATAGTCCACTCACCAATACTCTTATCCCTCGCTATCACCTTATGGGCAGACTCCACTGGCATCATCCGCCTGACGATCTGCCCTGTACTGGTCAGACGATGCAATGCCACTTGTAAGTTTTTCATCATTCTGGGACTGATGCTGGCGTTCTTGTGGGTCCCTGGACCTGGAGACAACGGGGAAAATCAATCAGGATCATCAGCATCTTGAACAGCCTAGCCATTCGCTAACTACGTTTGGGTCCGCTTCCAGTATTACCGGATGCAATTGAATACTAGAATTTTTAGGGTGCCGTACCTCCAAAAGGATAAATGGAACCCTTATAGGATCACTAGTGTGTCTGTCTGTCTGTCTGTCTGTCTGTCAGTCTATCACAGGTGATTTGCTCCGAATCTTCTGCACCGATTACGTTAAAATTTGGTACACTTATGAATATCTATGACCCAAACCCGTGTTTGGGTCATATCCCTCATATTCAAAATTCATTTATTTACGTTACACGTCCGTACATGTAACGTAAATAAATTAATTTTGAATATGAGGGTCACTTTTGGGAGACAAATTAGAAAATAAATTTAAAAGTTTGCGTATCGTGCGACATAACAACGTCAAATGAAAGGGCTTGTTGTGAGGGTCTCAAATATGTTTTTTAATGTTAAAATGATGGCAAACTTATCGGATATAATTCTATTCGCTGATGATACTTCTCTCATTTTTAAAATAGATAGAAAAAATCCGGATGTCTTACACGTCAATGATAGTCTGGATATTCTTTCGAAATGGTTCGCAGCTAATAATCTCTTACTTAATGCGAACAAAACAAAATGTATAAAGTTCTCACTACCAAATGTACCCCAAGTGGCTCTAAATTTAAAACTTGATGGCAAGAGACTAGATGCTATTACAGAAACTATATTTCTAGGAATTACTCTAGATTCAAAATTGCAATGGGGAGCCCACATTAGAGCTCTTTCAGGTAGATTAAGTTCAGCTGCATATGCAGTAAGAAAAATTAGACAATTGACTGATATAGCCACAGCTAGGTTAGTATACTTTGCTTATTTCCACAGTATTATGTCTTATGGCGTTCTGCTGTGGGGATCGGCAGCTGATGTAGATTCAATTTTTATCTTACAAAAGAGGGCAATCCGCGCAGTATATAGAATGGGTCCTCGTGAGTCCCTTAGAAACAAATTCAAAGAAATTAATGTACTAACTCTGCCTTCTCTTTATATCTTAGAAAGTATTTTGTATGTTCGCAAGAACTTATGTCTTTTCAAATAAGAAGTGATTTCCATAATATAAATACACGTAGTAAACATGAAATTGTGATACCCAAATTTAGATTAACAAAAACAAGCAAATCATTTGTTATCAACAGTATCCGCTTTTATAACAAGTTGCCAAAGTCAGTTACAGAACTTAGCGATGGAAAGTTCAAAACCCACATTAAACGTGTCCTTATCAAAAACGCATATTACAAGATTAAAGACTACGTTGAAGACAAGGAAGTTTGGCAATAATTCCTTCCGCACATGTGGCTTTCCTGGTACATCAGAAACGGCATAACTATGGAAATATCTATGTATTAACTGCTCCCAAATTACGATGTTTGTTATTATTATTTTTTAGACATACATTTTTGACATTATATTTTCACTATTTGACATTATATACCTACAATTTATATTTAAGACTTAATATTATTAATATTATTTTACATGGATTCTTGTGTACGTTGTGAATGTGAGAACGTTGTAGGCTTAATAGACTAGATCTTTTTTTCCTTAGACCGTTTCCTTTTCTCTTTTTTTTGTTAAGTACTTCTCGACAGGCCTACACTGTTCTCCCATACCTAATTTGTGTAATTTGAAAACATTGTAAAAGCCAATTATTTTTAAAAGAGTAACCGTGGAGTTTCTTGCCGGCTCTTCTCCATAGGAAACGACCAATTGGAACCGTGCACCTAGCTTCTGACGTTTCATAAGTGCCCATGTAGGTTTATGTGAAATAAAAATATTTTGATTTTGATTTTGAAAATAAATAGTTATAAAGTTATTTAAGAAAATAGATGAACATTGACTTTTAACATTGAATTTGATATTGAACATTGAATTATAGGCTCAGTGGTTTCGGAGATGGGGGGAGGACCTATCTCCGAAACCACTGAGCCTAAAATTTAGAAAAACCTACAAGTAGTATATGTTGTTAAAATAGCATGGTAATCTCTCAATATTGTGCGTGCGCACGTTGTTTGTTTGTTTGTTTGAAAATGTTTGTTTGTAACATTGTGTGATGTTTTTCAACTACAATGTTAAGTTTGTTCCTGGAATAAATTATCTTGGGATAAAAAAACACGGTAGATAACATATTCATTGTACGTTACCCTCACCACGCGATTTCAACTCGCACTTGTCCAGTTTTTTTTACATGGAGCCACTGCCTTTCTGATCCCCACAACCCAGTTACTGGGAAACATAATATGACTTAGTACCTAAGACTGGTTGTCAGACTTTGGGCCTCCTGACTACCTATAACAACTGCCATCTACGAATGATAGCCGGACCAATGGCTTGTCCGAGGCACGGAGGGCTATTTATATGTAATGGAAAAATCAATCAGGATACTGTATTTAAATCATGTCATCTGCCTAGCCTAGCCGTCAACAGACTGGCAGGGAACCTCGATTGTCGGGCAACCAGTCTTTCCAAGGGACATCGAGTTGTTTACCGAGTCACTGTGTAGAATTTAGATAGGCGCTCGCTCCGTATAAAATACTGGTATTCAGCTGCATCCGGTGAGATTGGTAGTTGGAAAAAGGCTAGACCGATGATGATAAATGATAAATAAATGATCGATCTGTAGAGATAGTGCGACAGCTTAACCACAGGTCAGTTTAGATAATTCGTACTATTAGATTCAGGGTTGATAACAATACCGATACCGATAAAACCGGCCAAGTGGGCCGGTTTTATTTAATATAAATTATAACTCATTTAGGAATTTAAATATAAACAAGTTTTTTATAAAATGGTTAAAGGCTCCTACAAACTGGCGCGACTTGTCGCGCGACGCGTCGCGACACAAAGACACCGCGTGTAGCGCTACACGCGGTGTCTTTGTGTCGCGTCGCGTCGCGCGACAAGTCGCGCCTGTATGTAGGAGCCTTAAATTATACCCACACGATGTTTTTTAGAATGAAGTTGATTGTGACGGAATGCACAAAAAAAATATACCCTTTATAGATGATTGTGAGACGTCATACAAGGATAGATAGAAATTGTACTGGCTATCATCAACAGCGATCTATCGGGTGGGAAATCATCAAATAACTTCTCCCGCTCTGGGCGGAGCGGGAGGGTGTGTCAGACTCTTACTTACTAAAACCCACCCGTACTCCTTCCGTTACCTGTGTTGCCAGGGGCCTCGGTGACCCTTTAGTACCTTCCCGCGACCCCGGCAGGCATCGGACCTAGTGGACCCCTACACTTGTGCTGACGACACCTCTTTGAGGCGCGCGTGGAATACAATGCGCCGTCGACCCAGGCCTGGTCCTTACCGGACGGTGAGCTACCCATTGCTCACCGTCCGCAAGCCCGCGCCTACGGTGGCCGGAAAGCCGCCCGGGATTCCCGACGCCCAGGGCGTCTCCTGCGGCGGCTAGGGGCGAGAGGGCGCAAAATTTGCCTTTCCCTCAACCGTCCCGCCTCCTCCTTCGCGAGCACTACTGCTTCGCAGAAGGAGGTGACGGCTGCCCATGCCCTCTCGCTCCGTACCATGGCCTGAACCAGGTCTATCGTTCACTGACCACAGGTTTGGCCACAGACTAATAATTGAGCTTGGTTCGGCCGCTGTCACATTAGTCAAAACAGAAAATACACCTTGACGTTTAATGACGCGCAAGTGACATTCAAACTTAGGGTGCTCAAGCAATTACGAGGTCGACTATACAATAGGAAACGAGATACACTTATAATTGCACAAATCTCGACCTTTGCCCATCGAGAAATGAAGAAAAACTTGTACAACAAGTAGTTTACAAGTAACAAGTACGAGTATTCATCTAAATAAATGATTGAATAGTTTGTTTTTCCTTGCTATTGTCTTTCTGTTTATAAATTCTACAAATTATATGTTACCTTGAAGATGCTTAGGATTTTTATTATGTGAGGAATTCAGCGGATAATTATGTATGTAGACCTTTATGATCATTGTTTTTCGTGAATGCCATCCCGCAGATCAACCTAGGAGGTTGTCGGCTACTTATCCGGGCTATGCAGTAGATGCCTTATAAAAAAGGCCTTCAGCCGGGGCATAAACTTATATTTTTTTTTGCGTGTGAAATTGCCAAATAACTTGTGTGAAAAAAAAGATGTGTGTGATGTTTTTGTTTTGGGGTCAACGACCTCTTTTAGTGTTGTTACTTGAAGTATGAGTTGAGAAAATCTGTTTTATTATACTTCAGCGTTTAGATATTGATACCCATAACGACTGCTGTAATAAGTTGACAAAAAAAAACTCAAGTGACTACACTAAACGTGGTCGATGACCCCACAAAAAATCTTGATATTAATTTATGTTTTGTATTATCATGTCCAGATCGTCATTACGTCCGCAGAGTTTGGCTAGCTAACTTAATATGACCCTGTATATGTGAATCAAAACCCCCATTTATGTTTAAGTCCCATGTAATAGGCTCGCCCCTAACTCCAATAACCTTTCTTTTTGTTTGGGAAATTTCATCAGATAACTTCTCCCGCTTTGGACGTAGCGGGAGGGCGTATCAGACTCTTACTGAATAAAACCCACTCGTGCTCCTTCTGTTGCCCGTGTGTTGCCAGGGGCCACGGTATCCTTTTCGCACTTTCCCGTGACACCGGCAGGCATCGGCCCTAGTGGACCCTACACATGTGCTGACATCTTTTTGAGGTGCGCGTGGAACACAACGCGCCGTCGATCCGGGCCTGGTCCTTATCGGACGGCGAGCTACCGATTGCTCAACGTCCGCAAGCCCAAGCCTACGGTGGCTGGGAATTCGCTTGGGAAGGGCAACCCCTGTGGGATGCGGATATTGGCATAAGGCATCGGTACGAGTACGGACGTCGGCTTAGCGCTGGGGAAGGGCATCAAGGGACATGCTGGATCAGATGAGACATGAACATTGCCAGTTATTGTGGTATTTATGAAATAATAAACTAACCCCACCTCCGCCTGTTTTCGTACGGAGAAAAAACCAACCAGAATTGTAAATTACATTTTAGCGATTTTGGTTGGCCACAGTCAACCACGCTGGCGCTAGCTGACTGGATAATATTTTAAATTAAGTGGGCTTTTCTAACTTATTTTGTACCATAAAGATTTCTCTTCTTCTTTTCAGAAGAACACAAGATTTAAAATACAACTTCACACAACAACAACAATTAAAAGAACCCATTAGTAAAATGATAATTAAAAGGTGAAATGGGAGCGTTTGATAAATGATAAATGATTTTATTTCTGTAAGCAGGTTTGTACAAACACTTTTACATGTCAATCATGTTTTATTATAAACTGGAAGAGGTCGGCGTTTTCTTTAATCAAGAGACCATTTCAGACACCAATCTACATGGTCTTCACATGATCTGACCAAGATTTTGTGTGGACTTTAAAAGAGCCTTTCTTCTCAGAGTAGTCAGATCTACTCTGAAATGGTCTTTTGATTAAAGAACCACACAGATTATGTGGACCTGTCCAGTCAGTACACGCATTTGTCAGTAGTTGTGCAGCTCAACTCAAAACTTAAGGAGCTCAACGATTCAACGAACAATACCAAAGAAAGTATATTTTATATGCCCATTAAATTTTATATGCACATTTATATAACTAATTGTATTATGTATTTATGAAATATTGTATGTACAATAAATGTAGGCATACAAACATACACACACACATACACATACACACGCCACACACACACTCACTCACACGCACACACACACCTTCAATTACTCGCAATTGTACCACGTTGACAACCTCTATATTACGTGATTTAATAGGAGCCTGGAGTTCTAAAATACAGGCTTAGTTTAGACTCCAGATCTCCCACAAATTATAGAATGTTCTCAACATACCTTTAACTAAATATAACTAGTATAAGAATGTAATTTGTGGAGATAAATAAACATTTTTTTATTAACGTGAATTAAACAATCAAACTGTCTTATATAATTGATTTAAGCTAATTGCCTCCATTTCGTTACACAATCACTGCTAAAGACAGATTACAAGGTAATGATTTCAGCCTGTTAATAACCAGATATATTACAAAGTTTACTTTTCTCTGTTGACGATATGGAACGAATTTTGTTGAATAGAACTGAATAGAATATAATTTATTTCTGAGAATATTTAATCGGACTGATCTAGTCTGCTGTCAAAAAGTGTGCATCTGTCGATCAGACTACTCGGGTTCGATCGGTGGCACTTGACTTTGACTGATATTTCTATTAAGAGGCTGACAACAGCTAAAGCGCGGTCACTGTCGGACTACATAGAAAAGAAAGAGAAGCGCGATGACACAACGCTGGTAATTTATTGCAAAATATGAAGCAATTATCTACTTACAAAAAATCTATTGATTGGATAAATAAATTAAAACACTACTATGCTAATATGTTGCATGAAGAATAATCTGGCAAAAACTCAGAATGATTGCATGTATATAAGTATGATTTTTAATCGTTAAAAGAAATTTTTAGAGGTATGTTCGTGATTTTTTTCTATCGTATCAAATTTGTTGTATTATGTTTTCAACACACTATCTACCTAGCATATATCCTAAAAAATGTCATATATTTTTTTGATTTTGTTAACTGCAGTGGATCATATACTTTTAGGCATTATAAAACTTACAAAATTTGCGTTTAGGTCCTGTAGTCCCCTTAATATTCTGTGGATTTTAATCGTGTAACAGGGTAAAATGTTTACAGTAAGGAACAAGAATGCCATATGGCTTAGTATTAATAGACAGCTTCACATATAATATCGTTGCCGGTGTTGATTAACATTAAAATTGAAGTACAATTAATATAATTATAAATTTACATAACCAAATTACAAGATGATTATTAACATTAACTAAATTAAATTAAAACTAAGTTAGTCATTGTACCGTGGATGCTGGATGAAAGCCGCCAGCTTTTCGGTACCCAGTTACATCAACTAGACGTTTCGCGATTTCCGCAAATAACTTATGCGTACTGGGACCCCACGGACCGAGGGTCTCGACGCCAAAGGGCACAAAGTTGTACTCTCTGCCAAGGCCTCCATATTTAATAAGTTTCAGTTTTAGTAATTATTAATTCGTTTGAAATTAATATAGGTAATTTTTAATACGATGTCAAATTGTATAAGTAATTTTTTTTTATATTTCATTTGTGAATAAAATGTCCAAATTTATTAATTATATAATGTCAAATGCTTAAAAAATCAAAGTCAAAACATACAAAGTATTGATAAAATGTATAGTCAAAATTTATAATTAAAACATTCGCTAACTGAATGGAAACCATTATTGTCTAAAAGCTAGGCAAATATTGTTTTCCTGGATTGATTAGTGGGCTCTGTGCTCTTTGAACAAAACGTTTCCTTTGAGCAAATTTTTCTCCAACTAATAACGAACATATTGGGTTTTTTCATCTGGAATTATTCAGTAGCCCGAAGTCTGGATGTGTGCCCGGTGAATGGCAATAGGCTCGCCATTTATCGCATGGGACTTTAACATAGCTGGCGATATGTGGGTGTACTATAGGTACACCTCTGCCTAACCCTTCAGTAAATACAGGCGTGATGTTGTGGCGGAATGTTGCCATTTCAAATATTGGTATTTATTTTTTTATATATATTTTTTCATATTACAATCTTACTGTGTGCTGCACCGGTCGACGTCATCACGTCAACGCCGGCTATCGCTGAAAACCAGCGCTGGGCACTCGCATAGGGTCGCAGCATTATGCTGAGCGTTGGCCGTTTTGCGTGGACGTGACGCATATTCTCCCCCAAAATGTTTCTTTTTTGTATTTGTGTTCCTTCTTTGCGTCATGTTTACCGCAAATAAACTAATTTTCTTTCTTTTATAATAATCGTTAATCATACATGGAGATGATGATTTTTTCAAGAAACACAAAATACTAACTTTTCCTAGTATATACATTCTCGAAGTAGCTATATTCGTTAAAACTAACAAGCATCAATTTCCTGCCTTGAATGATACGAGGATGCGAACTACTGCCATGAGATCAAAATATCAGAGTCTATTGTGTACTGGTAGATATAACACTGCTTTGCTTAAAAAAAACATTATTGGTATGGCACCTATTATATTTAACAAATTGCCAAATTGTATTAAGGATCAGCCCTTAATAAAATTTAAGAGACTCCTGTCGTCGTTGCTGATAGAGAAATGTTACTACTCTGTTACTGATTTTATAAATGACAAATTGTAATATTTACTCATTCACTATGTAAATTATTATATAAATATTTGTAGACTTAGCCGATTCATGATCTATTTTGAATGTAAGCACCTAGTTTCTAAATTATCTGTAAGTTAACCACAAATTTTTGTATGCCAACAGGCAGAATGTACTGGGAACATATCTGATACTAACACCATTATTGTAACACCTGCATTCTATACAAATAAAGTAATTATTATTATTATTATTATTATTATTATGATTTAGAAAACCCTTTGCGAGAGGCTTCTAAAAGTAATTTTGAACTACTGCAAACGGGCCACCGTATAACGTTCCGAAATCACATTAGGAATCTCATCCTGTTTCGTAATAACAGACAAATGTACAAAACAGTCCCTGTTACTATTTGTACGCCTTACAAATACTTGTTACGCATGGGAATCAAAACTACGACCCGTAACACACAAGCAAATCACTCATCCACTGCGCCAATCTAGCGGAAAACTTGATAATTAGGAAATATGACGGCAATGTGTCATCTCAACAGTAGTTCAATATTGTCTATCCACAAGTAAATATTGAATTATGTCAGAATGTACATAATTACACATCGACTAGAGCCCACGTGGTTCTTAATAATCACTCTGATGGACAGGGTAATAGGGCATTATTAATAATTAACTCAGCAGTGGTGACCCAGTGGTAACGGCCGCGACTTACGAGTTTTAGGTCGTAGGTTCGAACCCAGACAGGCGCTTTACTTTGTGTAAATTATTTCATCACCGCTGCTCTCAAAACGGTGAAGGAAAACATCGTGAGGAAACTGGCTTGTCCCAGAACCAAAAATTCGAAGACATGTGACATCTACCAACCCGCACTGGGCCCGCGTGATGGATTACGGCCCACTCCCTCTCTCAGAGAGGAGGCATGTGTCCCAGCAGTAGGAACAATATAGGCTGATTGTGTGTGTGTGTGTTTAACTGCGACCCACAGTATCCTATGTCCTAATCCAGGGGTCATGGTCTACCCATGTGCCAAATTTCATTCAAATCCGTTCAGCCGTTTTAGCGTGAAAGCGTAACAAACAAATAAACAAACTCACTTTTTCATTCATAATATTTGTTAGGATGTCCACTAGACATATATAATTAGATTTTATATCTAGTAAATCTATTCGTTATTAAATTTTGCTCGCGACTTCACCCACGGCGTTGTCGGAAAATACCCCGGTAGTACGTTCTCGTAGGATATTTATTAAAATTAGTAATATATATTAGAGATATATATTAAAGTAGTAAATCCTATGCGTTAAATCCACAAAAAAATACAACGTGTAGATAACAGACTAAGCGTAGCGCTGTTCGCTCACACCGCGTCATTTTTCTTACTTTTAGCGTTTTTATATCCGTCGTAACTTCTAAACGAAAGATCCGATTCGAATAATTCAAAGAGGAATTTACATGTACATACAAAACCTTGATTATGAAACTATTTAGTTGGATGAGGATTAATATCAAATGACTTAGATGGCATTACAGTTGGGAGTGGGGGTTCGCTACGTCACAATTCAGTATACAATTTAGCAAGGCGTGACGTCATGTCACATTTAAAAAACACGTGTCCAATATTTTTTTAATAGTCTTGGTACGTGATGGGCCAACAAAATTTGCTATAATTTCTACCTACTACCTACCTACTTACATTATTACTTATGTAAATTAATACCGTTCTGTACTTTATTATATTTCTCATGGTTAATCCAAGAAACCGAAGCATAGTCATCAATTCCGATATGATAATTGCAATATGATTAATAGAAGCGCTCCTGGGTCCGATCACATGATTTTTCGCCATGTCCGACCGTCTGTCCCCGCTTTAGCTTAGAGACGCTTAGTACAAGAAAGGTGTAATTTGATATGGATAGACCTTTTAATGGTGAACGCTTTGTTTTATTAATAAACCCCTAAAAACTTGTTGCGCTTCTACTGATGCACACTTTTTATAATAATTGAGACTCTTCCTCTCTTGACCTTCTGGCCTTTTCACACAATTGGTCGCAATAACTAAGCTACAGTACTGACAGACTCCTCCGTCCGCCCCAAGACGGAGGACATCCATGAAAATATCCATTCCGTCACCAAAAAAAAAAGGTTGGAACTGTAACCTAATCTAACCGCGCGTAATTTTCCACGGGCGATCCTCTTAGACGTCGCGAGGGGAGTGAAATACCTCACTCCCCCGCTTGACCAGACGGAGCCTGCAGAGGCCAGCACCAGTCGCGGGCTGCGTTGCAGAGTGCTTAAGTGCCCTCGTAGCCTCCAGTGCAAGTGTACGAGGGAACACGGGGTGGTTTTAGTCAATAGAAGTCGGACAGACCCCTCCGTCCGCCCCAGGGCGCAGGACATCTATGAGGATTTCCACCCCGTTACAAAAAAAAAAAGGTTAGAACTATAACCATCCTGGTGCTGTATCCAAGTTGGTAACAGCTACTATCCGACTCTTTTGTGAACCTCACCTACCTAGCCTTTTTTGTGGTTCTAAATCTTGATTAATTCGAAAAAAAACAGTTACACAAATATCTTAATAAATAGGTAGTGAGAAAAAACAACGATTTCATACGTGTATGTGTAGCTCACGACGTTATCCACATCTTAAATACTACATAATTGATAAGGAACTATTTGCACACAAGTGAAAATTAAAGGTAATAAATATAAAGAAAATTCTTAAATTAATGATGAAAATCTTTCTTTATTATTGTTTAAAAAGGAATGAAATTATCTTTTTAAACAATAATAAAGAAAGAAAATATCAAAAGAGTTCTGTTTTTGTTTTAAAAATCCGAGTCACTAAATAATTTTATCAAAGAGCCTCTAAATTTATTAGCAGACAATGGCGCCGATTCCCTTGTTAACAAACTAAACTAAATTTAAGTTCAGTGCATCTTTTTCTTTCTATTTCATTAAGAAGAGGACAGCAGATAAATTTTAGTTTAGTCCTGTCAAATTAATCAGCGCCTGTCACTACTCCATACAAGTTTAGACGTGATTAAAAACTTGCCTACTAAAATTACGTCAATTTACGTCAAGCGCTGATTAATTTGACAGGACTAAACTAAAATTTATCTTCTGTCCTTTTCTTAATGAAATAGAAAGAAAAAGATGCACTGAACTTAAATTTAGTTTAGTTTGTGAACAAGGGAATCGGCACCAATGTAAACAAATCCAAATTTGCGAATACAGTGTTGAAATTTTTAGCTATACCTACTACGAAGAGGTACTTAAATATACTAAATTGGCTATTTATTATTTTTAGAACACCAAAAGTGGCGCAAACATAGGGTTCAATAATAATTTTATGAAAGGTGGGTAGGTCTTTAGTGTTGTGGCTCGGCGTACTGTGCTGGCGCTGCTGCTGCGGGTGCAGAGAACCTCAAACGGCGTAAGTATAATAACCTAATTTTAGAGCCGTTTGGGGTTGAAACCCTCGGGCCGTAGGGTCCGAGTGCTTACGGCCTTTTTAAGGAAATCTCCAAACGGCTGGTTGACACTACCCGTGACCCAAGGGCTGGCTTTTACCTTGGCCAGAGGTTAAGCATTATCATACAACGTGGCAATGCCGCCAGTCTCTTAGGTACATTACCAGTCAACAACGATGTTGATTAAATTTTTGACGCCCTATTTTAGTTTGTGTATAGTTTTAGTTATTTTTATTAATTAATTAATTAATTAGGTATTGAGAGAAGTTATTTGATGATATCCTCCCACACGCAAAAAAAAAAAAACAATCTGCCTGCCTTTTCCCAACTCAGTTGGGGTCGGCTGCCAGTCCAAACGGTTGCAGCTGAACACCAGTATTTTACAAGGAGCGACTGCCTATCTGACCTCCACAACCCAGTAACCGAGTAATGCGATACCCCTTGGTAAGACCGGTTGTCAGACGGGCTTCTAACGACTGACAGCCGGGACCAATGGCTTAACGTGCTTCCCGAGGCAGGGAGGAGTCTCGGTATGCAAAGATGGTCACCCATACACGGACCAAGCCCGGCAAGCGTAGCTTAATCTGATGGATCGACCCGTGCAGCTGTTATCACTTAGCCAGGAGCTCCTGACTAGGAATAATTATAATGTCATCGTATAAACACTGACGGCACTGACATATAACGTGAACCTGACTGGCGAGCCGTGACCGACTAGTATCGCTCAGTAGGCACTACCTACTGACCTTGCCATATTTATAATAACCCAGTGTATAAATAGTACAGAAAGATTTATGGCTCCCGCAGACAGGCGCGACGCTACTAGTAGCACAATGGTGCCGATTCCCTTGTTCAGAAACCAAACTAAACTAAATTTAAGTTCAGTGCATCTTTTTCTTTCTATTTCATTAAGAAAAGGACAGAAGATACATTTTAGTTTAGTCCTGTCAAATTAATCAGCGCCTGTCACTACTCTATACAAGTTTAGACGTGATTAAAAACTTGCCTACTAAAATAACGTCAATTTTCGTCACGCGCTGATTAATTTGACAGGACTAAACTAAAATTTATCTTCTGTCCTTTTCTTAATGAAATAGAAAGAAAAAGATGCACTGAACTTAAATTTAGTTTAGTTTGTGAACAAGGGAATCGGCACCATTGTCTATTAAAACTTCATGGAAAATGTCGCGCTGCACGGCGCGCTGCTTGTCGCGCCTGCGATATCGCGTCAGTCTGCTCGAGCCTTTAATTAGAGTATCTTGATCTAGGCCTTTTTTTTTGTTTTGGGTGGTAAATTATCAAATAACTTCTCCCGCTCTGGGCGGAGCGGGAGGGTGTGTCAGACTCTTACTGACTAAAACCCAACCGTGTTTCTTCCGTTGCCTGTGTTGCCAGGGGCCACGAACTTTCCCGCGACCCCGGCAGGCATTGGCCCTAATGGACCCCTACACTTGTGCTGACATCTCTTTGAGGCGCGTGTGGTTGAGATCAACCACACGCGCCTCAAAGTGATGTCAGTAACGCCTAAATAGGCGTTGATCTACGCCTAGATAGGCGATTATCTAGGCCTTTGCTGTGGTTTCTGGTAAAAAGACTAATTAAACACATACCATCACGCTTGTATTCCTCGAAGGGTTAGGCAGAATACCTATAATACACCCACAGTTTGCCAGTCATGTTTAAGTCCCATGTAAAAGGGGGCGAACCTATTGCCATATATCAACCGAGCACAAATCCTGAACTCGGGCTGTTACTGAGAAATTGCAGATGGAAGAACCCAATAACACTTTGCTCGATCCGAGAATCGAACCTTCAACCTCATGCTCAGCAGTAGTGCTGGCGACCGCAAGACCAACGAGGCAATCGAAAGACTAATAATATTGTCCTCCCAATTCTAGAATTAGTAGACCTAAATAAGTAGGATGGCAGGAGGAAGGATGGCATAAAGAGGACGCGTCAGTAGAGTTATAGAAGTATATATGGTGGAGGTCTGCCCGTCTTGGGAAGAGCACCGCAGTGTCTCCGTGGAGGCGATCGGCGGCTGAGATCTCTCGCGTCCGGCCCTGATTCAGACCATGGTACGGAACAAGAGGGCATGGGCAGATGTCACCTCCTTCTGCGAAGCAGTAATACTCGCGAAGGAGGAGGCGAGACGGTTGTGGGAAAGGCAAATTTCGCGCCTTCTCGCCCCCTAACCGCCACAGGAGACGCCCTCCACAACCCAGTTACTGGGTAACTCGATACCCCTTGGTAAGACTGGTTGTCAGACTTTCGAACTTCTGACGACCCGTAACGAATGTCAAAGATCTACAAATGACAACCGGGACCAACGGCTTAACGTGCTTTCCGAGGCACGGAGGGGTCTTGGTATGTAAAGATGGACACACATCCACGGACCGACCGCGGCAAGCGTAGCTTAACCTGATCGATCGACCCGTGCGGCTGTTATTACTTAGCCACAAGCCCCTCTCAATACTCTTTATTATGTACACCATAAAAATTACAGATATAAATGTAGAAATTTTACAAGGGGTGAGACAATGGGCGGTCTTATCGCTAAAAGCGATCTTTTAAAGACAACCTTGAAATACCCAAATCAAATCAAATATTTTTATTGTGGGCTTATGTTATACGAGATACAGATGTTAGGTAAATTACAGATCCATTATGTCCGACTAGTAGGCATACCATAATAAATTATCTCAACATGCAGTATAAAAAAAAATGTTATCACTTACAAAGCAAGTCTTACAAAATAAAAATTAGGTGTATGGTGACAGATTGTGGTGGGTACTAATTGTTAAGAACAATGGACCCAATGGACCCAATGGTACCAATGGCAAGAATCACATGCCTTGTTGGAGGATGTTTCGTTCTATGAAGGGCGGGCGTTTTTGGGGACTGTAATTAATACAGTCCCCAAAAACGCCCGTTCAAGGACAGATAATGATAGATTTTCTATTGTTTTACACCGAATCGGTGTCGCGCGGGGATCAACAGAGATTGACAATGTTGACGTTCGTAAAGTGCTGATTCGCAGCCTAATTTGAAAACCGGCCAAGTACGTGTCGGACCACGCACAATGAAGGGTTACGTAGTTGGGATTACTTGCGACGAATTTATTCCAAAAACAAACTTAACATTGTAGTTGAAAAACATATTCTCCCATACATCGATATATGCTACGGTCAATTCTCCAACTGCATATTTAAGTTGGTCGACTATAACTCGTTAACTTGCTTAGCTGTGATAGTTTTCCTTTTAATTTCATTATATTTACTACTGCTATGATTTTTTTCACATCTCCATAAACAACAATTTAGCTGGCAGGGGGGACGCTCGACAACAAAAATTAGCACTTTATTGCTTAATATTACGCAAGCGGAACCTTGAATCGAAAAGTGGTGTTCACACACCTGCAATATTTTTTAACGGCCTATCCAACGCTACCCCACACCATGGGGTAGACGAGAAAAAATATCATCCCCACATTACATGCAAGGGAGGTAAGCTAAAAAAAAAATATTTTTAAGATTTTATTTTAGCACTTTGTCGGCGTGATTAATATGTATATCTATGCCAAATTACAGCTTTCTAGTACTAAGCATCTCTGAGCTACAGTGGGGACAGACAGACAGACGGACATGGCGAAACTATAAGGGTTCCTTGTTTACTACGGAACCCTAAAATATTACTTGATATTGAATCTTTCGGTGAATTATTTTGCCCAGTTTCTCTTTTAGATTGACTTGAAAAGGTATATTGTACAAGTCTATACATTATACAGTTTTGCAACTGACTGAGAGACAACGTACAGCCTCAAGCCTGATTTACACGATGAAAGTTTCTTGCCAGGGATACAATAAAATTGAAGCAACAACTGACTTGCATCGTCTAAACGCTATTTAGACGGTGCAACTTTTATTGTTGTTTCAACTTATGGTGCCGAGTTGTGGGTAGGTACCAAGAATATATGTATCAATTATCCAACACAGAGTGGGTCAAAACCCAGAATGGATAACTCGCTATCAGATACAGTGAGTACAGTTTTCATTGTTTTGTTGGTATATTGACGTGTGCTAACTAACATATGGCAAGTTATTTAATTTAATGTTTTGTTTGTGTTTCGTAATGTTAATTACTTTGCATACGATTTGTATCGAATCATTCTTTTAAATCCAAATTTTACCTGTACCTTAATCCTCTCCTCTAATAATAGACTTAACTTGAAAGCAAACATTTACTCCCTGAACTACAGAAATTGTAAGAGAATTCTTAGGAGGCTCTCCAAAGTTTGTCATACGAAGATACAGAGAATTTATTAACTGTGTTAAAGTAAATATGTATACTCATCTACGATAAGTATTAATCAAATTTATAAACTAAGAGATAAGCTACTCAACATAATCATAATTTAGTATTATTTTAGTGTCTATTGTCAACTTTTAGATTATTTATTAATGTTATAAGACTATTTTAAGCACTTTTCGCCTGAAACACAGGGTTACCTAGTTCAGGCTCGTAAGTCTTAGGAATATAATTTATATTTAAGCAAAACTGTACTAATTTTTATGCCTTATTTTTTTTTTTATAAAAATTATTATTATTATTATTCATCGATTTTTCTAACTAAACAGACAGGTGTGCTGCCGGGGAGTTTGTTCCGCCACTTCTTCTTCCCAGCTAAAGCACTAGGAAGTGGCGAAGGGCGGGCATTTTTGGGGGACTGTCTTAGGTAACTTTGACGTTAGAAAAGTGCTGATTCTCAGCCTAGTTTGAATAAATGACTTTTGATTTTGATTGATAAGGACCAGGCCCGGTTCGACGGCGCTTTGTGTTCCACGCGCGCCTCAAAGAGATGTCAGCACAAGTGTTATGTAGGGGTCCACTAGGGCCGATGCCTGCCGGGTTGCGGTCTGAAAGCCCGAAAGGGTTACCGAGGCCCCTGTCAACACAGGCAACGGCAGGAATACGGGTGGGTTTTAGTCAGTAAGAGTCTGACACACCCTCCCGCTCCGCCCAGAGCGGGAGAAGATATTTGATAACTTTGCACCCAAAAAAAAAAATCACCCATCAATTATTATACATATTTATCGTGTATAATAATTTGAATTCAGAACTAAGAACTTCTGAATATGCGAATGGCAACTATACATAAAAATCCGACGACTGACGAAACACGAAGTTTGCCGAGAGACATTAATGAAATAGAAGCTGTACACAATTGAAATCGCAGTAAAAAAAATATTTCTTTCAGATTTATTATATAGCACAGCCATGCAATAAGGAAACGAGTTACAGGATTGCTATTACGTTCAAACGATAGGTAAATAAATTGATGTGTAAGTACCATGTCAATAACAGGTCTGTTGATTTACTCGTTACTCGAGAAATAACTATTTGACATTATTACTTCTTATATTGGATTTCAAGATTGTGGCTTGTAGCCAAGTAATAACAGCCGCACGGGTCGATCGATAAGGTTAAGCAACGCTTGCCGTGGTTGGTCCGTGGATGGAGAACCATCTTTACATACCAAGACCCCTGCGTGCCTCGGAAAGCACGTTAAACCGTTGGGCCCGGCAGTCATTTGTAGATCTTTGACAGTCGTTACGGGTCGTCAGAAGCCCGAAAGTCTGACAACCAGCCTTACCAAGGGGTATCGTGTTACACAGTAAATGGATTGTGGAGGTCAGATAGGCAGTCGCTCCAAGCCGACCCTGACTGGAAGGTTCTTGGTAAATTTTTTTCTTAAACAAATTTCAAGATTAAATTAGAAAAAGTGGGCTTGACATTTGAGTCACATTTGCATAGTGTACGTCAAAAAAAAGTTGGTTTTAATTGGGTAAAGTTCAAAAGTTACTTATCATACCTCTAAATAGAATAAAAGAAAGTCGCTATGGCTACCGCAGACAGGCATGACGTGACACTAGTAGAAAAAAATATATTAAAACTTCATGGAAATTGTTCTACCGGAATCGCGACGCACCGTCGCGCAGTCAGGCTGCAGGAAACTTTAAGGCGCAGATATTTAGATTTTAGTGACTTTTAAATCTGTTATTACACCTTCATATAATGCAAGTACCTAAGTTTTGCAAATAAACGTATGTTAAACTAGAACGCATACACATCAATTCTTTAGGTGAATATTTAAGTATTGTAGTAGAATACTTTATTAAATAAATTCAGGAAGTAATGTCTAGTAACAATATTACTTTCAAACCACTTATGATATTTTGATGTTTTTTTTTTGTATGATCAGAATATTTTATTATCTACAAATTCAATCTGTTTTTTTTTTCAAATATTCATATTTCCGTCATTAAAAATAAATATTCAACAGAACGGCGGCGCGGCGTGAGCACGACGCACATTTGTATGGCCAAGGTCAACGGCGATTACGCGACCCTTAATCCGCGTTAGTCTGTTTTTACACGAATGCCCAAAACAGGAGTGTTATGTTTTCAGGGTTCATGTATGTTTGTGAGTTTCTTTATTCCACCATAAATTTTAAACGGCTTACCCGATATCAATGTATGTGGTTAGAAGTTTTGCGTTATCCCGGGTAATATAGGCTGGTGAAACTTAAAAAAATATAATTGGGGAGCCATGGTTCACGAAAATAAACGTTTTTTTTTAAATAAAAAATTGACTATGTGCTTGCTTAGTACATAACAAAAATATATAACAGGCAAGAACTAAATCGCCTCAGAGAACAATCACAATTAAAAAACCAAAAGAAAAATAGTTTCGCGTAATTATTTGCGCGATATCGAATTCCTTATAAATAAAAGTTATCTTTTGTGGCACTCGTGCGTTTGCAAAAATATCGTTTTATCACTAAAAGATATGAAATAAAAAATAAATAATTAATAAATTAAAAAACACGCCTACACCTTTTGGCAAGCAAAAAGTGAATTACAAAAACTGAACTAAAAAATTAAAAACAAGCTACATATGCCCAAAATTGGAAAACTAAAAATCAATCTTTTTATTGCAGTCGGGGGACGGTTCCTTGGAACAGTTCTTTACAGGTCCCCCGACTTCGCTGAACATATTGGTTTTCAGTTGTCCACTTTTTTATTTATTTAGCTTGTTTTTAATTTTTTAGTTCAGTTTTTGTAATTCACTTTTTGACAAGGTAGGCGTGTTTTTTTAAATTTATTAATTACAATAAAAAATAAACACTTTATTGAACTAAACGTTCACAATAAAGGAATTACACAATTACAATAAATATGACCATTTTATTATACAAATTGACAGCTAGCACATGCCAGATTTTCCAGTGAATTAATTAATAGTTCGACTTTAGACAAAGACTAACATTCTATCAGCGATTATGGAATAGTCAAAAATGTGTTAGTTGGACTTTATGTCAATCGTGTTGAAAGTCGTTGTTTAGAAAAAATAAATAAAATTGAAGTGTCTGTTTGTAATAAAATAACAGCTTTTTACTCAATGCAAAAGAAAGTATATACGGTACTTATAACAATTTTTTGTCTCTATGTTGTCTATTTGTTCCGGCTATTCTATCCGAAACGGCTGGACCGATTTTGGCGGGACTTTCACTGGCACATAGCTAATGTTTTATGGAGTAACTTTTATTTAGAAAAGTCACGTGGGCGAGGCCGCACGCAGCAGCTAGTTCAAAATACAAAAGGCTTTGAAAGATTTTTGCCACATTCGTGCTTACAATAGAAAAGAAGCATCAACATGGAGATATATGTAGTTAATATAAATCAAAATCAAAAGCCATTTATTCAAACTAGGCTGAGAATCAGCACTTTTCGAACGTCAGTTACATAAGACAGTCCCACAAAAACACCCGCCCATAACCACTTCCTAGTGCTTTATCTGGGAATAAGAAGTGGCGGAACAAACTCCCCAGCAGCTCAGCTGTAGAAAAACTTGATTCAATAAATACACAGTGACTTATTATTCGACATAATTATTCCTTACAGGATGTGACAGTGACCTCTTTGTAACGTTTAACCACCTCATATCGCCTAGGCGAAAATACATGGGGTTCGATAAAATCCAAGACTTGTGTGTTTCTGGAAATTTGTAAGCGGGCACGCCCTTTATGCCTGGAGGCTTTTATTTAGGTATTAAGTTCTATTTACGTTTTTTTATGTTGTTATTTTTATTTACTTGAGTACAGTTTGTTCATTGTTTTGTTGGTATACTGGCGTGTGCTAGCTAACATATGGCAAGTGTGTAATTTAATCCAATGTTTTGTGTTTCGTAATGTTAATTACTTTGCATACGATTTATACAAAATCAAGTTTATATAACTAAACAGACAGACGTGCTGCTGGGGAGTTTGTTCCACCACTTCTTCTTCCCAGCTAAAGCACTAGGAAGTGGTGAAAGGCGGGTATTTTTGGGGGACTGACTTATGTAACTTTGACGTTCGAAAAGTGCTGATTTTCAGCCTAGTTTGAATAAATGACTTTTGATTTTGATTTTTTGAAGCTACTTACAATCAGGTATCAACCCAGCAGGGTATCCATAATCGGCGCGCGGTCCGTAAGTAGCAGCTCGCACTTGACCAGCTACTGTGATCGATAACGCGACAGCCACCAGTAACTTGAGCATCCTCGACATTGTTCTGGAATGAAAGAAATAGTATTATAACACCAGCCTGTTATGGCAAAAACTTCTTCTCATACAGAGAAGACACGAGCATTTATCACCACGCTTGCTCAAGACATGTTGGCGATTCCAGACTTATACATCATCATCTGCCTAGGCCATTTCCCAACTATGGTGAGGTCGGCTTACAGTCTTACCGGATACAGCTGAATACCAGTACTTTACATGGAGCGACTGCCTATCTGACCTCCACAAACCAGTTACTGGGTAAGACTGGTTGTCCCGTACGCAAAATACGCGCATTGACGTGGAGTTGCGGACACCAGCCCGTTTTACCTATTACCTATTACCTATAAGACTGGTTGTCAGACTTTCGAGCTTCTGACTACCCGTAACGACTGTCAAAGATCTACAAATGACAGCCGGGACCAACGGCTTAACGTGCTTTCCGAGGCACGGACGAGTCTTGGTATGTAAAGATGGACACACATCCACGGACCAACCGCGGCAAGCGTAGCTTAACCTGATCGATCGACCCGTGCGGCTGCTATTACTTAGCCACAAGCCCCTCATACCTTAAGATTCTAGACTTATACATAAACAGCCTATACTGTTCCCACTGCTGGGACACAGGCCTCCTCTCTGTGAGAGGGAGTGGGCCGTAATCCACCACGCGGGCCCAGTGCGGCTTAGTAGATGTCACATATCTTCGAATTTTTGGGTCTAGGACATGCCGATTTCCTCACAATGTTTTCGCTCACCGTTTTGAGAGCAGTGGTGATGAAACAACTTACACAAAGTAAAGCGCCTGTCTGGGTTCGAACTTACGACCTTTTTTTTATACAAGGTGTTGTTTTGGACCTGCAAAACATTTTAGGAGGTAATTATGTTAGTGATTCTCGACCCAATCAACAAAAAAAAAATTATAAAAAATAATAAAAAAATAAAAAAAAAAATAAAAAGAAAAGATAAAATTTAAAAATCTAAAATAAAAAGTATTATTGATTATTGACTTGATATCGTATTGTTATACGACGATTTACGAGTTTCATAACAACCTCCTGAAATGTTTTGCAGGTTCAAAACAACACCTTGTATTTATTTATCATTTATACAAAAGAACACAGGATTAAATTATTAGATAGCAACCAAAAACCACTAAGGTTTAAACCTGTGCTATCATGAGTATATCTCAATATCATACAATACAATGAAGCATTTTATATGTACGCGTTATTGTCGGTACAATTTATAACAAATCTTCAGGTGTTCAAATAGGTAGTTGCAGTCATTCCTACATATTACTTAAGTAATATTGCTTAAGTTTACATTTAATATTTTTAGGTGTAATACATTTGCTTATTTCTGACGGTAGACTATTAATAAGTCTCGGTATAATATAACCGGTAGTTCGCTCTCCATACGTATTGTTGGCGGGCTGTGTACGAAGCCTATTCTCAGAGACCGCCCGAGTGCATACAGGATGCTCGATATTGGTTCTTAAGAGGCCGACAACACCTAAAGCGCGGTCACTGTCGGACTGCATAGAAAAGAAACAGAAGCGCGATGACACAACGCTGGTAATTTATTGCAAAATATGAAGCAATTATCGATTTACAAAAAAGCTATAGGTTGTATAAAAAAAAAAAAAAACACTATTATGCTAATATGTTGCTTGTAGAATAATCTGACAAAAAATCATAATGATTGCATGTATATTAGTATGGTTTTTAATCGTTAAAATAAATTTTTAGAGGTATCTTCGTGATTTTTTTTCTATAGTATCAAATTAGTTATATTAAGTTTTCAACACACAATCTGCCTAGCATATATCCTTAAGAATATCATATATTTTCTGATTTTGTTCATTGCAGTGGATCATATACTTTTAGGCGTTATAAAACTTGAAAAAATCGCGTTTAGGTCCTTAAAGATTCATTGAAAAATTGTTCTACCTACAACTCGTAAGTCGCGGCCATTACCACTGGGCCACCATTGCTATACTGGGCCACCACTGCTCAACTTATACAGGGTTGAATTAAGTTAGCCAGCGAACTTCCGCAGACGTGATGGGCGTCGATATTTAAATACGAAAAAAAAAAAAATATAATAATTTGTGGAGTTTCTTTTTGGGTCAACGGCCGCTGGTAGTGTTGTTACTAGAAATATGAGTTGAAAAAATCTGTTTATTTTAGTTTTCTCGTGCTATGTTATCGATACCCATCACATCTGGAAAGTTTACACAAAAAAAAAATGTAAAAAATGTGTAACTCCTGGTCTAGTGGTTGCAACGCTACTTCTGGGCATGAGGTTACTACTACTTCTGGGCTTCGATTCCCGGGTCGGGCAAAGTGTTATAGGGTATTTCTATCTAGAATTTCTCAGTAGCAGCCCGGAGTCTGGATTCGTGCCCGGTTGATGGCAATAGGCTCGCCATCCCATTACATGGGACTTAAAACATAACTGGCGAAATGTGGGTGTACTACAGGTACACCTCTGCCCAACCCTTCGGAGAAACAAGGCGTGATGTTATGTATGTCTTATGTGTCCATTATGTATTTTACAAAAAAATATTTTTTGTTGGTATCTTTGTCTGATATGTTATTAACCTGCCCTTTTTAATACGACTAACTATCGATTAAATCATTTTTTACTCCGAAATTATTGTAATTTCATCTCATCATAATAACAAATGATTGGACATAATGTTCAAAACGCAACAAAAAAAAAATACAAAAAGCAGGAAGTTACGAAAGCGAGAATTAATGATGTTATTGAGATTTCCATAAACATTCGGTGTTTAATTTCCTTTACGATTTTCATTTATTTGGATTGAGCATTTACTATCATTAGGTAGCTACTCGTATATTTGTGATCAAAATCATACCTAGTCAAGGTTATTTTAAAGGCTCCCGCAGACAGGCGCGACGTGACTGGTGGAACAATTCCTATGAAAACTTCACGGAAATGATTGTTCTACCAGTGCCGCGCCGTCGCGTCGGGCCTGTCTGCAAGAGCCTTTAAGATAAGATAAGATAAGATATTTTATTTGCATAAAACATGGTAAGTATACAAGGTGTTATTGGAAAACATTAGATCGGACATGTTTTGCTTAATACTAAAGCATGCAAACTTACTTACTAAAGATACATTATGAATTCATATTAAAAAAATCATTAATGCAATAGAAATACTACCTTCATTTTATAGCACCTATGACACTTACGCCATTTCTGTGTAGCTACATTATGTGGTTAAATTACCCCTACGTACAAGGGGCCGCCATCTTTACATACCAAGACTCCTACGTGCCACGGAAAGCACGTTAAAGCGCTGACAAGACCCAATTGACCAAAATAGGCTTCTCTTAAGAAAGAAAATTGCCAAATCTGTATAGTTTGTGGTAGCAGAAAAAATATACCTATGTTAATTTTGAACATATTTCCCAGAACTTGGTTGTCACCAAAACACGTTTTGAAAAAAAATTCTCGATACAAACTAACGTTAAACTAACCTCTTACCTTGAGTTCTAATCCAAAATATCTGTATTAAATATCAACATAAATTACGTATTTAATTAATAACAAGTACGTCTTATTCTAATGCAGAACTTGGTTGTTTTTTATTTTCGATTACTCAACTCAATTCTGAGTAAATAGATAATTACTTCATATTTTGCAATAAATTACAAGCGTTTTGACGTCGCGCTTCTCTTTCTTTTCTATGCAATCTGACAGTGACCGCGGTTAAGGTGTTGTCAGCGTCTTGAGCCATTGGTCCAGGGGGTATCGTATTACCCAGTAACTAGGTTGTGGAGGTCAGATAGGTAGTCGCTCCATGTAAAATACTGGTTTTCAGCTACATAGAATTAGACTGAAAGCCAAGCCCACCATAGTTGGGAAAAATCTAGCCAGATTTAAATGACAAAGGGTCGTTAGGAAAAATAAAATAAAACAATCTAAGCTAAACTGATCCACTTCCATCTAAATATCTAACAAATAGCCTATTTATCATCGATAGGATTTGACTAATCAAATGTACATGAATCATCTCTGAACAAGACACACTTAACAGAAAACGGAGAAAAGTTCCACTCCAAACAATATGCATATGCATTCACATAGAAGTTAATTAAACCAACATAATTTACTAGTAGAAATAAATATTGTTTGTTGGGATGATAACTACATGGCTGACCAGAGCGGCGATACTAAAATTAAAAAAAAAAAACGTAAGAAAATTTGTATTTCCCAGGCTACCTTTGCGCAACCATCTTAGTGGCAAGTGACAACTCGGAAGGCCCAGACAGAGATGGCGGGATGAGCTGGACTCCTTCAACAAGAACTAGTCCTAACCAGTTTTAAATACAATCTATAATACCATTTGCTATAAAGACAGTCTAACAAAAAATAGGAGCTACGACCCAAGACTGTAATACTATAAAATTGTCATCGTTGGTAGATAGAAGAAGGGTTCTAGATCTCACGTTTCTTCACAAACTTTTCAATGGGATTGTTGAATAGGGCGAGCTTCTTGGAAAGCTGCAGATAAGTGCACCATCTCGCTTGCCGCGGAAATGTAACTATAACCTTTTTTATGTGCCGGGATTCAAAACAAACCTCGGACACTTCGCCGGTTGCCAAGGCTCTTCAAGCAGTATAACTAAATATCGAAGCATAATTAACTGGATACATAATCAGCCTATAATGTTCCCACTGCTGGGACACAGGCCTCCTCGAGGTGAGAGGGAGCGGGCCGTAATCCACCACTCGGGCCCAGTGCGGAGTAAATGTCACATGTTTTCGAATTTTTGGTTCTAGGACATGCCGGTTTCCTCACGATGATTTCCTTAACCGTTTTGACAGCAGCGGCGATGAACTAATTTACACAAAGTAAAGCGCCTGTCTGGGTTCGAACATACGACCTACAAACTTGTAAATCGCGGCCGTTACCACTGGGCCACCACTGCTCTTGAACTGATGATGAACTGGATATTACATGCAAATTATCAAACTTCAAGAACGACATAAAAGTCATTGTATCCAAGTCGTAATACTTTTGTCTGCTGTCTTTGTTTTTTTCTTATTCATTTGCATTATTATTAATTGGTTATGTAATTCACTATGTTTCCTTTGTATGATTTTCGTGTTAAGTATTTTGATTTATTTTAATATTTTTACCTTGTCAAACTTACTGTACCTAGATTATATGTAAATGATGTGGTCTCCTATAATTGGAAGCGCACACTTGTCCCTATTTTATGTAAACTTGCATGTAATTGTGTAGCCTTTGTTGGAGATCCAATAAATAAATAGAGAGATGTGGAAAAAGAGTAGGGAGGATTTTTCCTGCAGGCTTAGCATGACGCTTTGTATTTTTTCGAAGAATAGACACGGCTCTTTCTATACAAAGTGACATTTCGTTTCTACATTTTTGACATCTTACCGTAGAAATCCTTCTACAATCTGTCATTTTGTCTTTCGTTTCTAACGATCTTTATCTTCCTTACTCCTCCTCCTTTTTATGTAGAAGGATTTCTACGAGGAGAAACGAAATGTCACTTTGTATAGAAAGAGCCTTGTCTATTCTTCGAAGAAATACAAAGCGTCATGTTAAAGGCTCCTACATACTGGCGCGACTTGTCGCGCGACGCGTCGCGACACAAAGATACCGCGTGTAGCGCTACACGCGGTATCTTTGTGTCGCGTCGCGTCGCGCGACAAGTCGCGCCAGTATGTAGGAGCCTTTAGCCTGCTGCAGTGGGGCATCACAGGCATTTAATAAAAATAACGTCGCGCCTTCGCGCTAGGTTAACTGATCTGATTTTCGTGAACCTTTCGTTTATTCATCTGTCTATTGAGTGGTAGTTATAAATGCTAATTATTGTTGTATTATGCTAATTTAGCAGCCCAAACGACTAATGTTTACTGTTTAACATAAATTATTTTGATTGTCTAAAGACACGGTCAGTTAACAGTTAAATGAATAAACGCAATGTTTTCACATGCCTACTCCTTCAGGGAATAAGTACGGGGGCTCTAGAACGAATGCGTGACGTAATCGAAAATGCATCTATCCTATAGAATTTTGTTTTTTTTTTTTTGCCTCAAGCAAATGATAAATGATTTTATTTCCCTAAGATGGTTTATACAAACACTTACACGTCAATAAGTATTAACCAAAGATATGAATAAAGTCTTAAAACTAAATAAATATTATGTACAGGAATAATTGTTTAACAGAAAAGTTTCCCTGCGTGATCGAATCAGAAATGAAGAGATCCGCAGGAGAACCAAGGTTACCGACATAGCCCGAAGAATTGCCAAACTTAAGTGGCAGTGGGCAGGGCACATTGCCCGCAGAACAGATGGCCGATGAGGCTGAAAGGTTCTGGAGTGGCGACCGCGTACCGGACGACGTAGCGTTGGAAGGTCTCCTACAAGGTGGACCGATGATCTTGTGAAGGCCGCAGGAATCCGCTGGATGCGGGAATCACAAAACCGGTAGAAGTGGCGGTGCTTGGGGGAGGCCTATGTCCAGCAGTGGCCGTGTTTCGGCTGAAATGACTGGATGATTCGGATGATGATGAGTAAGTAATTAACAGTGAATAAATTTTTCACCTCACGCCCATGTGAATGTAGCGAAATGGCCAAGCCACATATTTTGACTAAGGTGTAGAGTTTGTGAAGTTAGGGCTTGTAGAGATAGGGCGTGTAGAGTTAGAAGCTTGGCTCTACGTGAGATTTGATAACTTTTTGACAGTGCGAGCCATGTGGTCTCGTCTTGGCAACATTTTACATGAAAATGTTTTTGGTGGTAATATGTTTACTACGCGCGTTCATGCTAGTCTTACAGATGTCAAGGTCAGATGTTAAATTTGAGTTAAAAACAGAAAAAATAAACTCCTGGGGACTAATGTGACAGAAAGCACAAATAACAGTACATAAAGTTTGTTATAGAAAAAAAGAATTGACATCTGTCAAACGTCAAACGAATCCAGGAAGTTATAAAAGGTTACTTATTACTTCCTAATGTCATTGCCAATTTAATCTTAAAGGTCAAGAGATAAAGAGCATATCTGCTCGTCAATGAATTTGATTAGCGCGTGTATCCAAAATCTTGTTTTTTAATGATACCATGCAAGGTCACAGTCATGTATCGTAAAGTAGGTGCTAATAACATTTAAATCGTCACGAGCGTTTCGATTTGTATAGTTCGACAGGTTATATTTCCCTGACATGAGCAGATAGATAAGTACTATTATTATAGATATATACCGTCGTTGCAAATTTAAAATCTCATATGTGACGGTTTTGTCGAAAATGATTTTTGCAGATATTTGAAAAGCGATTTTGAATTCACATACTAGGCAAAAACTTCCATTTATATCTTATTGTTTCGATAAAGCAAAAAGAAATCGTAAGTGCCAGCCTACTTTTATTTGTAAATCAAACTATCCTGTGTCTGATGTACACATGAGAGTTTTTAGTACCAGTTTTATTTAAAAAACATTAATTAAACAAATTAAATCTATCTTGTATGATCATGATCACAGCGAGTTTGTATACTTGGAAACCTCAAGTAAAACGCGCGTCGCTTCATGAGTTAAAAATAATCAACTGCGGTAGATTATACGTATTCGAGAATTATAGAAAAGTCGACATCTTTTAATAAAATAAGTGATAGACATTTTAATACTAGAAATAATGTTAAAATAGATCGACCATTTTTCAGATTATCTAAAGTACATACATCTTTTATGGGGTACTGTGTCAAATGTTACAACAAAATACCTTGTGATATATTGCAATTAAACGAAAGAAAATTTAAAACTCATGTTAAAAGTACACTTTGTAAACAAGCATATTACAAATAAGAGGATTATATCCAAGATAAGAATGCTTGGAAACATGCTGGTCCAACCCCATAGGACAATCTAGAGTCTAGACAAAATCATGTTGCTATTTTAATTGTACAATTTATTATTTGATACAAATAATAAATCAAGGTTGAATTTAAATTCTGTGATTACTTTAACTCACACTCTGACCTATTACTTTATTTATTATTTTTAGTAAAACGTATACTTTTACAATGTTTGTAAATATGTGAGCATCATGTACCTACCTATCACATAATTAATTTATCTGTCATTGATTCATTTTAAATTATTTATTTACCTATTTTGGTATAGTAATTTTATTCTAGGTGCATCGTCTTCACGTATAATTATATAATGTACCTATACAAAGTTTTGTAAAACATTTTAAAAGAGTAACGGTGGAGTTTCTTGCCCATTTTTCTCCATACGAAACTACCTTTTGGAAGGGGCACCTAGAATCAATTCAATTTTTTTTTGTAAATTGTGTGTGACTTTTATGTGCCTATTTGAAATAAATAATTTGACTTTGACTCTATAAATTCCTACAATAAGGTATAGCTACCAATTTCACTAAAAGTTATTTGTTACTTTTTTACATAGATACATAATGGGTCCCAAATGTAAATATCTAGGTACTGTACTGTACACACTTGTGCACTATAATATCTCTCGCGCCATAGGCTGGTCTCTGCTGAGACTAGTCGCCATGGCAGAAATTCGGTCTGGAGGACCATTATTATATCTGCTAGGAATTGGCCATGTCGAGTTTATAACAGATTCTTCTATAAGAAGACCATTTCGGACACCAACCTACATGGTCCTCAAATGATCTGACCAAGATTATGTTTTGCGGCCTAGCCAAATGTCCTTTCTTTGGTATTGTTCGTTGAATCGTTGACCTCGTTAAGTTCTGAGTTGAGCTGCACAACTACTGGCAAATGCGTGCACTGACTGGACAGGTCCACTCAACCTCAACCTTCTTTCATCAAAAGACCATTTCAGACACCAATCGACATGGTCTTCACATGATCTGACCGAAATTATGTGTGGACTTTAAAAGAGACTGTGACCTTTGAGTTTATTTCGGCCTTTCTTCTCAGAGTAGTCGGATAGGAAACGCCGACCTCATCTAGTTTTAAAAAATATAATTGACGTGTAAATGTGAATATTATCACACAATAAGTAACCATTTTCATTAGTACACTACAAAACGTTATTTGTTAGTTCCTCAAACGTAGAAGTGACATTTTATGAGATGTTAATTATTTACATAAGCATATAGTCAAAGTCAAAGTCAAATTACTTATTTCAAATAAGCACATAAAAGGGAATTTACAAAATTTACAAAAAAATAGAATTGATTCTAGTCGCTCCTTTCAAAAGGTAATTTCTTATGGAGAAGAAAGGGCAAGAAACTCCACAGTTACTCTTTTAAAATATTTTGTCTAAGTACATTAATTATATAGGTAATTATATGGGAAGACGATGCACCTAGAACTAAATTACTTTACCACAGTAGGTAAAAAAAATAAAAATAAAGCAATGACAGATAACTAAATTAATGTGACAGATACATGGTGCTCACATATGTACAAACAATGTAAATGTAGACGTTTCCCTATTTTTTTTAAAGTAATATAGTTCAGTATGTGAAAAAAAGGTAACCACAGAATGTAAAATCAATGTCATAAAAATAATAAATTATACAATTACATTAGCTACCAGTTTGATTTTGTCTAGACTCTAGATTGTCCTATGGAGCTTGACCAGCATGTGTCCAGGCATTCTTATACTATCGGAAGACACGGTGGAGCATACGGTGGAGGTCTGCCCGGCCTGGGCAGAGCACCGCCGTGTCCTCGTGGAGGCGATCGGCGGCAGAGATCTCTCGCGTCCGGCCCTGGTTCAGGCCATGGTACGGAGCGATAGGGCATGGGCAGCCGTCACCTCCATCTGCGAAGCAGTAATGCTCGCGAAGGAGGAGGCGGGACGGTTGAGGGAAAGGCAAATTTCGCGCCCTGTCGCCCCTAGCCGCCGCAGGAGGCGCCCTGGGCGTCGGGAATCCCGGGCGGGTTTCCGGTCACCATAGGCGCGGGCTCGCGGACGGTGAGCAATGGGTAGCTCACCGTCCGGTAAGGAACAGGCCCGGGTCGACGGCGCGTTGCATTCCACGCGCGCCTCAAAGAGATGCCGCCAGCGCAAATGTAGGGGTCCACTAGGGCCGATGCCTGCCGGGGTTGCGGGAAGTTACTAAAGAGTTACCGAGGCCCCTGGCAACATAGGCACCGGAAAGAATACGGGTGGGTTTTAGTCAGTAAGAGTCTGACACACCCTCCCTCTCCGACCAGAGCGGGAGAAGTTATTTGATGATTTACCACCCAAAAAAAAAGTGTGCTTTTAATATGAGTTTTAAATTTTCTTTCATTTAAGATATTATGTAATTTAGAAAATGTGAAAAAGTGCTGGTCTATTTAATCTTTATTTCTAGTATTAAAATTATGTCCATCACTTATTTTATTAAAAAGATATAGATACTCGTATTTTCATACTTATATAAAGTATTTCAATCCAGTTATCAAGGTTTAGCGCCTGCTAATATTATAATTTGCTAGTGGTACAACCAGTCGACAACACAATTAGCAAGATATGCATAATAATAATGTATATTTAATTAATTTATTTTTAACTAGCTTTTCCCCGCTTGGATGTCGAAAGATATACGAGAACGTAGTATCGAGATTAAAAATAGTACCTTATGAGTTACTCGTAAACAAGCTTATAAATTATATGTGTGCCAAATTTCATCCAAATCCGTTCAGCTATTTTTGCGCCAATCCGGAACATACATCCAGACAAAAAAAGACAAATGGACAAAAACACTAAAAGCCATATTTTCGGCAACAGACTCGGTCCCACACGCTACACGAAGATATGTGAGATCTACCAATCCGCAATCTCGAAGACAGGATGCCTGTGTCCCAGCAGTGGGAACATTATAGGCTGATTAAGCATTATGCACAGTTTTGACTTCGTTATTATTAAATATGCATGGTACGATCAAGGAGCGATAACGTTAAGCAATTTTCAAAAAAAATCTTTCCACATAGCGCACATTTTCGAACTGTCGTTTCCATTCAAATTGTTGGCAATGAAGTGCCTAGTTGGGAAAACAATAAGGTGTTAGTCAAAATTAACCTTAAGGTGTTTCACATGTATTTTCCTTGCCTGTACCTACTAAACACACGCCTTTTTAAAAGGATTCCGTAGAAACTCTTACGAGACATTACATTAAGGAATAATAAAGGGAACCGGGTAGGGTTTTTTTTCTTTTTTTTAGTTTATTTATTTATTTATTTACCTACCTATTTATTTATTTATTCATATTCATACTCATTTATCTTCGTTCCACAAGGTTTTTTTTTATTTATTGAGCAAGGCACACCAACGACATATTTACAAGGATAGTAACTAATCACGAGTCTTCAATACTGTGTAAATACATCACGAGGCGCATTACATTTACATTCACGACATTCTAAGTAAAAGGAACAACTAGGTATACAGTTAATTTTTTAAACACTACATTAGCAATACAAATTTAATACTTAAGGCGCTGACAAGACCCGATTGACCAAAATCATCATCATCTGCCTAGCCTTTTCCCAACTATGTTAGGGTTGGCTTCCAGTCTTACCGGATACAGCTGAATACCAGTATTTGACATGGAGCGACTGCCTATCTGGCCTCCACAACCCAGTTACTGGGTAACACGATACCCCTTGGTAAGACTGGTTGTCAGACTTTCGTGCTTCTGACGACCCGTAACGACTGTCAAAGATCTACAAATGACAGCCGGGGCCAACGGCTTAAAGTGCTTTCCGAGGTACGGAGGGGTCTTGGTATGTAAAGATGGTCACCCATCCACGGACCAACGGCGGCAAGCGTAGCTTAACCTGATCGATGGACCCGTGCGGCTGTTATTACTTAGCCACAAGCTTCTCAATTCGCTCCCAATTGACCAAAATCACAATAAAATATTTGCACATAAGGTAACAAAATTAAATATGGAATAAAATAAAGGTAAATATTTAAATGGCGTGATCAAAGTTTATTTATACAGTATGCAAATAAATAAATGATACAAAAAAAGAAGAAAAGCAGATATTGTAATTCTAATGAAACTAAATTCAAATTAACTTTAAGTATATTTATTTACATAACCAAATTACAAGATGATTATTAACATTAACTAAATTAAATTAAAACTAAGTTAAGCTTAAAAAAGGCCCTCGGGGCATTGTACCGAGGATGCTGGCGGCATTTCCTCGCTGAATTGCAATGCTGATGCGTTGCGCGAGAAAGTCGCCAGCTTTTCGGTCACCAGTTACATCAACTAGACGTTTCGCGATTTCCGCAAATAACTTATGCGCACTGGGACCCCACGGACCGAGGGTCTCGACGCCAAAGGGCACAAAGTTGTACTCTCTGCCAAGGCCTCCATATTTAATAACTTTCAGATTTTCGGCATTTTCTGCCGCTGCACCCGCTTTAGAAGTAGTCCGTTGGAGGTGGGACGGTGCCAGTGTGTCTACACAGGTAGCGTCCCACACAAGCATCCGTCCCAAACTCCACGGGACCAAAGACACACAATCAGGTCTTTTGCCATCATCTCTGACAATGCCAGTCGGCTCAAGAAGAGCAGGCACATTGATGCTGGCAAGAGACCGGCGGATTATGTCATTAAGTGTCGCATGTCTTGAAAAGCGGCCTGCACTTTTTTGACAACAAAGTCCGTGGTGACCCAGTCGGTCCACGTCCGTGCCACAAGGGCATGTGTGTGGAGTGCATACCGTGACCTTGGGGTCACGGTATGCACTCCACACACATGCCGCAGACCATATTATTATATTATTAAATTAAATTTTATCACAATTAAATTAAATAAGTATTTATATTAGTATGTATTTATGTAAGTATGTTCTCTTATTGTATATTTATATTAGTGAATAGATTTTTTTTTGTCGTTTATGTGTATTTTGTATTCTACTCTTACACACAGTGTAAGAGTAGAATACAAAATACACAAAAACAAAAAAAAAAATCCACTGTATTTTGTATTCTACTCTTACACTGTGTGTAAGAGTAGAATACAAAATACACATAAACGACAAAAAAAAATCTACATCTCTTTATCTACTTTCCTATCGCAGGTATGCTGGAAGAGATTTCATTAGAAATAAGCATCACCTTTGTACGTATTTTTCTGTTCCTTTCTTCTTGTCTGTTTATATGTGTGTACATAAACTGTTAAATAAATATATAAATAAATAAAAAAAATCACATTACTTTTCATTTTAATTTAAATTAAATTTTAATCATTTTAGTTTTAAATATTGAATAAATCACGTTAAAAAAACCTTTAAAAAAGACAGGGAAATGAATTGTTATACAAATTGACTACCAACTTTAATGCTTATTCAAATCACTGCTGTCATTCTTTGTTTGTTCATGAAATGGCTATAACACAACAAACTGACGTAGGGGGTTAATTTTACTTTGGTGGTCTTATTCTATCATGATTATATTCATCTGAGATACAGCTATATGTAAGCGGGCACGCCCTGTATGCCTGGAGGCTTTTATTTAGGTATTATGTTTAAGTTTTTATTATTTATTAGTAGTAAGTAGTGAAGGGAGGGCGTTTTGCGGGACAGTCTTAGGTAATTTTGATGTTCGAAAAGTGCGGATTCTCAGCCTAATTTATTTATTTATTTATTTATAGGAAAACCAACAGCTATAACGAATGGATAACAATTGTATATGCTACACAGAGCCCATTACAGGTTCTCACGGGTAAAAACAGAGAATTTAGTAGAAATCTTAGGATCACTAACAAGCACTATAGAAAATAATATAAATAAGGTATATAAAGCACTGTGCACTTTTAAAAAAGTCAGTATTCAGCTGAGCGCGTGCAGAATAGGTTTTGGTGGTAAATGGGTCAAATGAGAACTCTTTACAAAGGATATTAAAGTCCTTACTCGCTCGCACTATGTATGAGTTTTGCCTGTAGTTAGAAGAAGAAAAAGGAATGGAGATAGGTGGATTAAATCGAACTGATCTCTGGGGGACATTGAAACTCAGTTTATGAAGGAGATCAGAACAGTCAATATCGTTAGATATAATTTATAAAAGAAAAGTGCAATCTGCTAGTCGACGACGATTTATAAGTGGCTGTAAATGAAACTATCAGAATGGTACGGTATACGCAGCCAGAAACATAGAAATCGAATAAATCTTTTCTGTACATTTTCAATACGATCAATGTATTAGCCATAACACGGGTTCCAAATTTGTGACGTATATTCAAGATGACTTCTCAAAAAAGAACAATAAAGAATCTTAAGAGTTTTGGCCTTCTTGAAACACCCTGCAAGTCTCATAACAAAACCCAGTGACTTCGAAGCTTTGGCCACTATTTGCTCGATGTGCACATTAAATAATAGTTTGGAATCATGAAATACGCCCAGGTCGTGTGCACCGTGGCATCTCTGCAAGCTTTTAAGTTTATAAGTTGTAGAGAGAGGGACGCGTTTTCTGCTAAAGGAGATTACTGAACATTTAACAGGGTTCAAGTCTCGTTGGTTGGCCAAGCAATAATCATCCAACCGCGCCAGGTCAGATTGGAGAGCATCAATGTCATCATCTGAAGATATTGAGAGAGATTGAGAAGATTGAGAAAATATCTTCATATCGTCAGCAAAACAAAGTAAATTTGAGTTGTGGAAACACAAATCGATGTCACTCACATAGATGATAGAAAGCAACGGACCCATAAAGGAACCTTGAGGAACACCATTATGAGCTGAAACCCAGCTTGACATGTAGTTACTGATAACGACAGCTTGGGATCTGTTTTCAAGGTATGAAGTAAACCAACGAAGTAGATCTCCTCTGATACCATTGATAAAAAGCTTTTTTTTCAGAATATTGTGGTCAATTCTATCAAAAGCCTTACTGCAATCCGTGTAAACGACGTCGACCTTTGCCCCATTGTCCATTCTGTCCGTTAGGAAGTCATTGAGCAAAGCCAGGTTAGATACAGTTGAACGACCCTTAAGAAATCCGTGTTGAGAAGGGTTAAAAGACTGACTCAGGGCTGCGTAAACTTGGTCGTAGATAACTCTCTCGAAAACTTTAGCTAATATACACAGTTTGGAAATAGGTCTGTAGTTAACTATTTCATTTTGTGCCCTTTTTTATGCACCGGGGTTATAAAGGCAGACTTCCAGATCTGGGGAACAGAATGTGAAGAGAGCAACTTTTTAAACAACAGAGATACTGGCAAGGCAATGGTTTTAGCACACCCAGTCAGCAATATAGGTGATAAGTGGTCCGGACCAGCAGATTTAAATCGATCAATTTTACTAATTAGCCTAACTTTAGCATTAAGGTCAATCTCAATGGAGTGAATATCCGAGGGTACATTAAAATTTATAGCAGTTTGGGGAGGACAATAATTAGTAGGTACATCATTGGTAGGACTAATAAAAGTGGAATAAAAGTGGGAAGAAAATGCATTACAAATAGACTCAGGAGAAGAAATCGTCATATTACCATACTTGAGAAAACTGGGTATTGTATTGGACTTAGATCGCTGCTTCACAAAGCTCCAAAAGCGTTTAGGATTCTTTTCAATGGAGTCTTCCGTATCAGCTAAGTACTCGTAGTTGGTGTAACAAACCGCTTCAAGTTTATTAACCCGCCCCCGTAGATGTTTAAAGGTCACCTCGTCTGAGAGTCTGCCATACGTCTTAAATTTACGGAGATATTTAACCTTCTCTTTAATCAAGCGAATAAATGACTTTTGATTTTGATTTTGCTTAACAATTAATTTCCCTGACTGTACCCAGATGCTGGTATGTCAATTTTAGGGACGTAAACGGCAGTTTCTTGAGCAAACAATTACGGTAGTTGTTTGGAATATCTAGTGTAATTAATTTTAATTTATTTTCATGTATAAATAATATAATATGGGTACCATATTGCCGATCATAGATTAGACCTTGCTCAGAGACCATGACCTCTCATCGGTCACGGATACTCTCATCGGTCAAACAACTAACAAGGTAATGAACTGGCTAAAATATAATACTTATCAACATATAACGTAACCTCACGCCTTAGAGCGCGACGCGACAGCGACATGCGACAGCGAGACGCGACAGCGAGACGCGACAGCGAGACGGGACAGCGAGACGCGACAGTCTCGCGCTGCGCATCGCGCTGCCTGTCGCGCGGACGATATCGCGCCAGTCTGCACGAGCCTTTATTCCCCGAAGACCTTGGGAGAGTAATATACCTATTTTTCGCCGGTTGTGTGTGAGTGTTTTACGATATTATTTTTTTTTCGAACATTTTGGCAGTTTTAATTCATTACGAAATAGATATTAGAATAACGGGTTTCTCCCATGGACGTAGGCAAAATGACTAAAAATATAACTACCCCACACAACCCGAAACATTTTTTTCTTTCTTCGTAAAATTATATTTTTAGTACCTAGCTAATAAAATTTTCACTTATTATATATTTTTTATTTATTTGATACGACCTACTTGGTCAATTTGACAATCAATCGTAAAATTCATTTTTTCAAAGATTTCATAACTAATGTTTTAATAAATTGTATTTTTCTTTTTATGTCTCACAAATACAAGAGTAAAAACTTTCTATAGTTGTCAGTCTTTTGTTGTTGTAAGTCTTGATTTTGCCTTTGATTTTCTCTAAACAAAACTGGACTTTAGTATAACAATTTTTCTTTTTTTGGAGCCTAGTTTTGATTTATTCGTTAAGTAAATATATTTTAAAGTCGAGCAGTGAACGTCTTTTGGCTAATGAAGTACCTATATTTTAAAATAATAAAATGCTAGTCATAGACAAATAATTCACACATGATACTAACAAATACGCACATTCTTTTTTTCTTTTTCTTTTTTTTTTCATTTTCTGACAAGACCCAATTGACCAAAATAGGCTTCTCTTAAGAAAAAAAAAAAATGCCAAGTCTGTATAGTTTGTGGTAGCGGAAAAAATATAATTATGTAAATTTTGAACATATTTCCCAGATTTTGGTTGTTACCAAAACACGTATTGAAAAAAAATCTCGATACAAACTAACGTTAAACTAACCTCTTCTCCTCTCTCTTGAGTTCTAATCCAAAATATCTGTATTAAATATCAACATACGTTACGTATTGAATTAATAACAAGAACGTCTTATTTGAATGCAGAACTTGGTTGTTTTTTATTTTCGATTACTCAACCCAATTTTGAGTAAATAGATAATTGCTTCATATTTTGCAATAAATTACAAGCGCTGTAATCGCGCTTCTCTTTATTTTCTATGAAATCTGACAGTGACCGCGGATTAGGTGTTGTCAGCATCTTAACGGCACTGATATAAAACCATACAGCCTCCTATGCAACCGAATGTGTACTAATTCGATCTCATTCTAAATGGTTCAAGTCCAAATGCTACTTATGTACAGGTTTGTATATTTTGATCACAAGTCAAGCGAGTTAGATAAACATTTGCTACGTAATAACATTATTAACCTACTAGCTGCACCCCGTGGTTTCACCCGCATAAAGGGTCCTACTGCCTGTCGAGCCCGCGATATGGTATCTGTATGCAGGAGCCTCGTGAGAATATCGGAATAAAAAGTATCCTATGTCTTAATCCAGGTCATGGTCTACTTATGTGTCAAATTTCATCCAAATACGTTCAGCCATTTTAGCGTGAAAGCTTAACAAAAAAACTCACTTTCGCATTTATAATATTAGTAAAGATCCATAATTATCTATACTAATAATCAGACCGAAGAGTTTGTTTAACAACGCGCTAATCTCTGGAACTACCAGTCGGATTCAAAATATTGAAAGTGACACTAAAATAAAGAAAAAGTAAAAAAAATACATTACGGAATAAAAATGCAGGACTGGCGTTATAATTATCGTTTCCAGGGACTACAGGAGGGACTACCATTTTAATTCGGCAGCATTGTATTGCTCGGCGGGACTACGGGTAAAAAAAATACCCGTGGTGCCTTCCAGGGACTACGAGAGGGACCACGGGCAAGGTACCTCTTATTTGGTACCTGGGCGTCGGGAATCCCGGCCGGATTTCCGGCCACCGTGGGCGCGGGCTTGCGGACGGTGAGCAATGGGTAGCTCACCGTCCGGTAAGGACCAGGCCCGGGTCGACGGCGCGTTGTATTCCACGCGCGCCTCAAAGAGATTTCGTCAGCACAAATGTAGGGGTCCACTAGGGCCAATGCCTGCCGGGGTCGCGGGAAAGTACTAATGGGTCACCGAGGCCCCTGGCAACACAGGCAACGGAAGGAATACGGGTGGATTTTAGTCAGTATGAGTCTGACACACCCTCCCGCTCCGCCCAGAGCGGGAGAAGTTATTTGATGATTGCCCACCCAAAAAAAAAAGATACCTCTTATTTTAATATAAAAACAAATACTAAAAAAAACTACCTACTTCCATATTTTGTAAAAGGTGATGAGCAGTTGACATTAGGCTATTGTAAATTAAATAAATTACAAACTGATCCATTAAAAAGAGACAAATAAAAATCTTAAAAAACACCGACTTCCAAAAAAACACTACAAAGTGAAAATCAACTTTAATTTCGGAAGTCGATGGCAATAAACTAAAAAACAAATCCAAAAATACCGACTTCCAATAGCCTAATGTCAACTGCTCATCACTTTTTACAAAATATTGCTTTTCCCGATGCAGGGACTTTATACTTGAGGAAGCCAGAAACGATATGCGACGACGATAAATTGCTGACGGAACGGTGACGAGGATAAATTGCTTAGCAACCATATTAAACGTACGTAATCGAATCGCGAGTGGCCATCTGTGGTCTTCATCATCAGTTCCACTTCACCAAATGGTGCTTTACGAGGGCAAATGTACGAGTTACTATACTAGAAAAAATACCCAAACCATGGTGCATCACGCGACATTTAAGAGATTACGTAGCAGCCCGGAGTCTGGATTTGTGCCTGGTACTAGGCTCGCCCTCTATTACGTGGGACTTAAACCTACCTTGCGACATGTGGGTGTACATACTAAGGTGTGGTAAGTGGTGGTACACCACTGCCTAACCCTTCGGGGAAACAAGGCGTGCTGTTTATGTGTTATTCCTGAAAATATCACATTTTATAACTTTCGAGCGGGCTCTGAATCTTCAAATTAAGGTGGAGCTTCATCATCATATTTCTTATCTTTTCCCAAGACGTTGAAAGCGAGTTCCCCTTTAATCATTTGTGGCTATCGGCTCAAGTTAGTACATATTTTATGGAAAGCTTATGTGGCCTTGTGGCTTGGGTACAAAATTGTTGTATGTTTTAAGCTGAGAGTAGGTTGTAATTAAATGAAATGATGAATTAATGTGTACGGGTTGTGTGACCACGATACAAGAAAATGTCAATACTGAGATGAGATAGATGTCAGCTAGTCAGAGGTGGATGTTGTCAAGAGAAAACGACCTTTACTAGCGAGTGTCTTTAATTCACTGATCATACACAATTTACATGAAATGATGAAATATTAAATGTAGGTCGCGCATGAACTATGTAATGCTATGTCATCAAAGATTAATTATGTATATAAAATAAATGTACGTTTGTCCGTACATAATGATTGAAATGATTTTATTTTCTGTAAGTAGGTTTTTACAAACACTTTTACACGTCAATCATATTTAGAAAAAAACTAGATGAGCTCGGCGTTTCCTATCTGACTACTCTGAGAAGAAAGGCTGAAACAAACTCAGAAGTCACGGTCTCTTTTAAAGTCCAGACATAATCTTGGTCAGATCATGTGAAGACCATGTAGATTGGTGTCTGAAATGGTCTTTTGAGGAAAGAACCACACAGATTGAGTGGACCTATCCAGTCAATGCACGCATTTGTCAGTAATCGTGCAGCTCAACTCAGGACTTAAGGAGCTCAACGATTCGACGAACAATACCAAAGAAAGGACATTTGGGTAGGCCGCTTAAATGAAACTGCCAGATTATCATTAAAACTAAATGAGAAAAAGTAAAAATATATGATCCAGGTAGTCCTCACACACATGTCAATAAAAATAAAAATCAATATTAATTCTAAGACACTTAGTATAACAATAGTTTCAGTATAAAATTACATTGGAGTAGCTTAATTAATCCCAAGCCTTTTTGTCGTACAAGTAATCATTAACTTTATAGAAACCTTTTTGACAGAGTTTCTGTTTAATAAATGATTTAAATTTATTGAGGCTCAGTTCTTTAACATGGCTTGGGAGTGTGTTGTAAAAACGTAGGTATACTTTGGCACTTAAATGAATTACAAATTTTTTGGAGCCTAGTCTTGGGCACGGAACATATTGTCCTCTGTGTAACTTGTCTTTACTTAGAGTCTATTTTAAATTAAATTAAGTTGGGACTACATTGTTGTATTGGGTTTCCACCTGTAAAAACAAATGTAAGTGGTAATAATAATAATAAATAAATAAATAAATAAATAAGTAAGTCTTTGTTTAGGTAATTATAGTTTCCATCGACGGTAGTGTAGTCACTTACACGACACACACATTAAATACGATAAAATTCAATTAAAAACAGATTTTCTGAACTACTACTTCCAGTACAACATTACCAGCGGTCGTTGACCCCAAAAAAAACATCAAAACTTTTCATTTTCACATTATCGTGTTTGATGATATCGCATACCCATCTCATCTGCGTAGTTTCACTGGCTCATTTATTTTAACCCTGTATATCAAGTTTTCTATTTATTTTATTGTAGATATGTGAGCTTATTAAAGAAATGCAAACGTTTGTATGAATGGATGGATGGATGTTTGTTACTCTTTCACGCAAAAAGTACTGAACGGATTTGGATGAAATTTGGCACACAGATAGTTTATAATCAGGAATAACACATAGGATATATATATAAATAATAAATATCCCGATATACCCACGGGGTTAAAACTTATGCGAGTGAAACCGCGGAGCGCATCTAGTAGTTAATAATTTCGGGTTCTTGACTGTAAAAAACACCCTACACACTTACACTCACACTTCCCGTGCACACTACACACGCATTAAACTATACCTATTTTTATTTTTGTATTTTTTACTTATTCTATTTTTTGGTTAATTAATTAAAACATGACTGTTTTTTTTTACTTTCATCAATAATTATTTGCCTAGAATTTAAAAATTTACCATTGTAATGTTTATTAGATTTAATTAGAGCCTGGTAATCCGTCACACAGGGTATGTGTGGACGCCAGTCTCTCACAAAGGTTCATATTTTGTACATCTTAGTCAAAATGCTATAATCTATGTATCTATGTTTATAACTATGTAATCCTTTGTGAAGAGAGAAAAAATAAAGATTATTATTATTAATTTATGACTTGCAAAGTCAACCTAAAACCTGATCACACCCTGTAGGTATACGTTTTTCTTCAAGTATTTCCTCATCGCATTAAATTCCTATGCAAATTCGATGATAAGGATTGCAGAGCGCGATGGAATTAAGTAAATATTCTTAGAAATTTTCCCTATGGACTTCTCAAATAAATAACTACTAGCATCTAACCACGACTTCCATCGCGCGAAAGTCTTAAGCAACCCTATTTTATACTAAAATAACAGCCACATTTTAATAAAACTCCCTCGGCCCCCGACCCACCGCGTCGCATCGCATCGCCTGCCCGCCCGCGCTTTGTTTTCGCTTAGCATTCTTTCTGACTTATTCTCTTTTTGCTCGGCTCCTAAGGGTCGTAGTGTGATATTAAATAGCCTATAACCTTCCTCATGGGCTATAAAATACAAAAAGAATCGTTCAAATTCGAGTCGTACTTCAAGAGATTATCGCGTTCAAACAAACAACCAATTTGAGTATCACAGATCTTATATGATCTGCCGGGGTCGCGGGAAGGTACCAAAGGGTTACCGAGGCCCCTCGCAACACAGGCAATGGAAGGAATACGGGTGGGTTTTAGTCAGTAAGAGTCTGACACACCCTGCCGCTCCGCCCAGAGCGGGAGAAGTTATTTGATGATTTCTCACCCAAAAAAAAAAAAGATCTTATATGATCTGTGATTAGTATACATAGATTAATACCTACAGCGTCAAATCAAATGAGCTAGCAGAACTTCGCTGTCTCATTCAGCTGTAGTTACTTAAAATGATGAGTCGAGAAAATATTTTTTTTAATACTTTATTGTCATTAACAATGACAATGTTGATATCGACAGCCATCACGTCTACGAAGTATGGTAAATATCTAGTATAGTTTGGCAGGAAAATGGGGGGAATGAGGTGGAGGGGGGAGGGGGGAGGTGCCCCATGGTCCCTGGTACCACTCCCATGAAAGGGTAACGCACCGTTCTTGAGTAAAACAAATTATTGTAACCTAACCTCGAAACGCTTAAAAGGAGTAGTATGAGAAGAATGGCAACCTGGGTTTTTGTTTACGTTCTACGCCTACAAATACTGATACTGGATATAGGATACTGACTACAGATACTGGGACAGATTTGGTTGTCAATCGCCCATTTTAAGGGGACTAAAGGACCTAAACACAATTTTTATAAGTTTTATAATGCCTTAAAGTATATGATCCACTGCAGTAAACAAAATCAGAAAAATATATGATACTTTTAAGGATATATGCTAGGTACATAGTGTGTTGAAAACATAATATAACTAATTTGATACGATAGAAAAAAATCACGAAGGTACCTCTAAAAAATTCTTTTAACGATTAAAAAACATATCTACTAATATACATGCAATCATTCTGATTTTTTGTCAGATTATTCTACAAGCAACATATTAGCATAATAGTGTTTTATTTTTTTTATACAATCTATATCTTTTTTGTAAACCGATAATTGCTTCATATTTTACAATAAATTACCAGCGTTGTGTCATCGCGCTTCTCTTTCTTTTCTATGCAGTCCGACAGTGACCGCGCTTTAGGTGTTGTCGGCCTCTTAACGTTTCGTTTTCGCTTCTTATCTGATTTGAGGTTAGAAACATTTTTTATTGATTTCTCGAAAAATATGCATTACCTTTTAATAAGAGTGGTAGCGTTATAACCGGGGACCCAACCCCTACCAACTTTAGCCCCTTTTACCCCCAACTCCTGCCAAACGATACTAGATCCAACCCCGAAGTATCGTTAGCTAATAAAATTTGACCGCTGGACATAATATGTATTTGTGTCCTTGCCATTGACCGCTGTTGACCACCACTTGATGAAATTTTAAAACCCTGGTGCTTTCAAAGTCAAGTACCTATCAATATTTACAAATACATGCTGTTGACTGTATTTACCTACAAGATAACAGGTATAGAGGTAAATTATCTGATATCTAAATCATAACAGCGCAGGATAGCCTTCCCATCCATCTAGTAGTCATCGTATTACTCGTGTTGATTTAATTTTAATGTGATTTTAATGTATTTTTAATTTGATTTAAATTAAATTTGGTTTTGTTTTGATTTTGGTTTAAATAATTTTGTTTTGTTTCTAATTTAATTAAATTTTTCTTTTTTAATTCTAAAGTAATTTTCACTTTAATTTTGAATTTGACTTAGATCTCAATTTTGGATTTCATTTAATTTTATAATTGTAATTTTGTTTTTGAATTTTATTTTAATCTTAATATTGATTTTAAATTTTTTTTATAGGAATACCTACTGTTTTATTTTTTATTTTTTTATTCTACTAACATTGTTTCCTAGTTTTAATACTAATACAATATGGTTTTTTTTTTCCGAAATAAGTAATTGAATTGAATTGAATTGAATTATTGGTTCAGCAGCTACAATATCATCAGGATTGTGCGGGAATATAGCAGATCGTCGTAAACGTGATATGACAATGACCTCCTTGACATCATCTGTCATCAGAAGACAACGCAACCATCGATGCGACGTTCGCTAGAGTGAGAGTCACCAGCCAGTGTCAATCTTATCCGACCTTTTCGGTGATTTTAGTAACTTTGTAACAGAACTAGACGGGCGCCACCACGCTGTCATGTATGCACTCCACTGGGTATGATAGAACTATTGTAGCCTACTATATTTCAATCATTAAAATTTCTTAAGAATGTATGTATTTGCATTGATGAAAAGTTCATTGGCAACTTCCATAACAGTTGAGTGATTCAGGATCTTTTAGTGACATAGTGTGAATGTGTGAAAGACGCACAATTTGATTTAATTCTTTATTTCATCATCTGCCTGCCTTTTCCCAACTACGTTGGGGTTGTCTTCCAGTCTAACCGGATGCAGCTGAATTCCAGTATTTTACATGGAGCGACTGCCTATATGACCTCCACAACCCAGTTACTTGGTAATACGATACCCCTTGGTAAGACTGGTTGTCAGACTTTCGGGCTTCTGACGACCCGTAACGACTGTCAAAGATCCACGAATGACAGCCGGGACCAACGGCTTAGCGTGCTTGACCCGATCTGATCGATTGACCCGTGCGGCTGTCATTACTTAGCCACAAGCCCCTCTAATTCTTTATTTATTTGATTTGCGTAAAAATTAAATAATAAAATCATCAAACCTAAGGTGAAGGTAAATAGAGGTAGGTAAGTCTATTTTCTGGTTTTCTTCCAATCTAACTAGACTGATAAAATAATGAACCTACTAAAATTGATAATTGTTTCCTAATTCAGATTTCATTAAAAAAAAAAAGAAACTATCAAATATTTTAGATTTTCGTGAAAAGGGACGGAAGTGTGTAGACAGGAAGTGAAAGTTTTAGTATGGAATAAGTAAGTACTTTTTAATAGCATGGAATTAGTAAGTACTATATAGATTGTAAGTAGAGAGGGTTGAATTTCGACTAATGAGCGACCACTAGTAATGAATAATTATTTCAGTATTTAGCTTTTTAAATTCTGCTGTTAATTTCTGTCGCTGCTCAGTTGCTTATTACCAAGGTGAGATGTCAGATGTTACACATCTTATGCAACTACTGTAAGGCTCGCTCCTTTTTGTGTACTATTTGCTGTGCCTTAGCTTTAAGTCATTGAATCCTGAAGTTTGCACAGTATTCTTAGGCTTAACTCTGGATACTAAGCTTCAGTGGGGTCCACATATAGATAAATTGTCGAAAAAGCTAAGCTCTGCAGCATACGCTGTTAGAAAAATTCGTAATTTTACTGATGTAGAGACAGCCCGTTTACTGTACTTGAGCTATTTTCATATTGTAATGTCGTACGGTATTCTGTTTTGGGGTAATGCCGCTGACATTCAGACTGTCTTTGTTTAGCAGAAAAGAGCTGTTCGATCAATTTATAAATGAAGTCCAAGACACTCTCTCAGAGAGAAATTTAAGGAGATTAATGTAATGACTGTGCCCTCTCAGTATATCTTTGAAAATCTTTTATATGCCCTTAAAAACATAAAATAGTTTAAAAAATACAGTGATATCCACAATACATACTACAACAAACACAAACCAAACACATTCTAGGAACAAACACAAATTTGTTATAGGTACCTATGACAAGGCTCAAGAAAATCCCGGCTTGGGCAGAGCACCGCCGTGTCCTCGTGGAGGCGATCGGCGGCAGACCTCTCGCGTCCGGCCCTGGTTCAGGCCATGGTACGGAGCGAGAGGGCATGGGCAGCCGTCACCTCATTCTGCGAAGCAGTAATGCTCGCGAAGGAGGAGGCGAGACGGTTGAGGGAAAGGCAAGTTTCGCGCCCTCTCGCCCCTAGCCGCCGCAGGAGACGCCCAGGGCGTCGGGAATCCCGGGCGGATTTCCGGCCACCGTATGCGCGGGCTTGCGGACGGTGAGCAATGGGTAGCTCACCGTCCGGTAAGGACCAGGCCCGGGTCGACGGCGCGTTGTATTCCACGCGCGCCTCAAAGAGATGTCGTCAGCACATATAGTAGGGGTCCACTAGGGCCGATGCCTGCCGGGGTCGCGGGAAGGTACTTATGGGTCACCGAGGCCCCCGCAACACAGGCAACAGGAAGGAATACCGGTGGGTTTTAGTCAGTAAGAGTCTGACACACCCTCCCGCTCCGCCCAGAGCGGGAGAAGTTATTTGATGATTTCCCAACCTCAAAAAAAAAAGAAAAGGCTCAAGAAAATAGGTGGCTCATTCAGATGTCAATGTATACATTTTTGTAATAAACTTCCAAAACAAGTTCAAGATCTAAGCCTTAATAAATTCAAATCATTCATTAAAAGTAAGTTGTGCCAGAAGGGCTTTTATACCGTTTATGATTTTATTGAAGACAAAAAGGCTTGGGATTAAGCTGCTCCATTTTTGCATACTGAAACTATTATTTTTTTTAGAAACACTTTTACATTTAAGGATTATTCTAAACACAATGACATTTACTTTGTGGAGTTTAATATATTATGCTGCCTACCAAAATGTCCTTTCTTTGGTATTATTCGACGAGTCGTTGAGCTTCTTGAGCTCTGAGTTGAGCTACACGATTGACAAATGCGTGCACTGACTGGACAGGTCCACTCAAATCTGTGTGGTTCTTTCCTCAAAGACCATTTCAGACGCCAACCTACATGGTTCTCTATAGGCATCGGCTTTGATGAATTTTATATATAAAATTACATAAATATTTACTTGTAAAGTATTATATTGTTTTCAATTATTGTAAATGTGAAGACTATGTAGGTCATTGTTGTTTTTTTGTGTTTTTCTCATATGGTATTAATCATGGTCTGGAAGTTTGAGTAATTTATGCGGCCTACCCAAATGTTCTTTCTTTGATATTGTTCGTCGCATCGTTGAGCTCCTTAAGTTTTGAGTTGAGCTGCACGATTACTGACAAATGCGTGCACTGACAGGTTCACTCAATCTGAATGGTTCTTTCCTCAAAAGGACCATGTCAGACACCAATCTACATGGCCTTCACATGATCTGACCAAGATTATGTCTGGTCTTTAAAAGAGACTGTGACCTCTGAGTTTGTTTCGGTCTTTCTTTTCAACGTAGTCAGATAGGAAACGCCGACCTCATCTACCTTTATTTAAAAAATATGATTGACGTGTAAAAGTGTTTGTACAAACCTACTTACAGAAATAAAAACATTTATCATTAAATCAAGGCCTTGTTAACATTATGGAACGCAAATAAAGATATGAATAAAAAAGTTTTTCTTTTTAAAAATGTTGCCACGTAGGTTCATGATACTAAGAAAAAACAGGTCGGCTTTCCGGGCTAGATAGATCACAAATCCGGGTTCACCAAAAAGGCGCAGGCAAAGAAAAAATATGCAAGTAGGTAAAAAGTGAAGCACGTACGTTCGTGCTTCACTTTTTTACCGACCCGTAAAGCAATTATTTTTATCTCAATTATATGGGAAACAATCTAAGCAATGTTCTTACATTCTTTTAACATGTAAATATCTACAAGTCAATGAAATAACGAAAATGATCATACACTCGCGGTCAAAATAATACGGGTCGATGACGAAAATCCCTGTAAATTGCAAATTAATTATAGAGGCATGAGGAACAGGCTGTAAAGTTCACTCATCCTCCATAGAAAAGGGAAGATCCTCTGACCAGACGGGTGTCGCGTCTGGTGGGCAACTGCCCAACGGTTGATGTCGGGATGTTGTTTAAATTGCTAGTTACGCGGTAAACTCTGCTTGCATAATGCAGGATTTGCGTGACGTCAGTGTGTTGCGTAGTTCGCATGTGGCGATGTAGATGCCGCCACATAATAATGCATGAAACTAACTTTATACTACAGAGAATTTAATATCGTATAAAATAACACCTTAAATGACCTACAACGTAATTTAAAAAAGTTATAATTTAAATAAATCTGTAATTTGGAAATAAATTCTATTCGCGGTTGTTTTACTTTTGCTTGTTTTCTCACTTTTGTTTTCAATCCGTGAAATTAAAATGATAAAAGGCGGACATTGGTGCCGATTCCCTTCTTCACAAACTAAATTAAATTTAAATTCAGTCATCCTTTTCTTTCTATTTCATTAAGAAAAGGACAGAAGATAAATTTTAGTTTAGTCCTATCAAATCAATCAGCGCCTGTCACTACTCCATACAAGTTTAGGCGTGATTAAAAACTTGCCTACTAAAATTACGTCAATTTACGTCAAGCGCTGATTAATTTGACAGGACCAAACTAAAATTTTACTTCTGTCCTTTTCTTAATGAAATAGAAAGAAAAAGATGCACTGAACTTAAATTTAGTTTAGTTTGTGAACATATGATCGACATTCATACTCAAAACTTTCTTGACAACATTTCCCTTGCCACACAACCTTTCAGTCACCGGTGTCACTTTTAGACTTCCTCTTATGTACTCGTTTCTTATTCTATCCATTCGCGTAACACCACACATGCCGATACCGATACGTGAACAGAATTGTACGAGTAGCTGTCGATTTGGAAACCAATGCCCCGCTATTGCCCCCTCTCATAATCATCTGCTCAGATCTCTCCCAACTTCCTTAGGGTCGGCTTTCAGCCTAAAAGGATGCAGCTAAGCACAAGGTCGCTCAGCGCGCTATGGAGCGGGCTATGCTCGGAGTTTCTTTGAAGGATAAGATCAGAAAATAAGTTATCCGGAAGAGAACCGGAGTTACCGACATAGACTGCAGAGTAATGAAACTGAAGTGCAGTGGGCTGGCCATGTTTGTCGAAGGACCGATGGCCGGTGGAGCAGACGAGTCCTGGAGTGGAGACTCCGTATCGGCAAGCGTAGTGTGGGACGATTCCCAGCTAGATGAACCGAAGGTAGCTGGGACAAACTGGATGCGGAAGGCGGAAAACAGGGTGTTGTCGCGCAGCCTGGGAGAGGCCTATGTCCAGCAGTGGACTCTTATAGGCTGAGATGATTGAAATACCAGTTTCGTATTACTTAATCACAAGCCCCTCTATGCGTGTGGCTGATGCCAATCGGGCCAATCGATCAAGTAAAGCTACGCTTGCCGTGGTCAGCTCGCGGATGGGTGACCATCTCATCAAGACCCTTCCTAGCCTCGGAAAACTCGTTAAGCCGTTGGTCCCAACTGTCATTTGTAGATAATTGACAGTTGGTACGGGTCGTAAAGTCTGACAACACCAGTCTTACCAAGGGGTATCGTGTTACCCAGTAACTGGGTTATGGAGGTCAGATAGGCAGTCGCTCCATTTAAAATACTGGTATTCAGCTGCATTTAGTAAGACCATTTAGAAAGCCGACCCCAACATAGATTGAAAAAGGCTGGGCAGATGATGATGAGGTGTATCCGGAAACCATCAATCGTCTGGAGTATGTCTCTGGTCTCTGGCTAATCTGGCTTTTTAACAACAGTCATAATTCTCTCCTTTGAGTAGATGCTTAATCTCGTGCAGACGGGAAACAATGAAATAAGACATTGTCCTCAAAATTAGCATTCAAGACACATTTAGGTACGTTAATTTTGGGGTTTTACATGGCGTGCAAATGCAAATCAGTTCGGATATAAACGACAACTCATACCTTTAACATAATTTATGTAGGTATAATTTAAAATAGATTTCCCAAAAAACCAATAAAAAAACTTGAAATACTTGGTATTGGTGCCGATTCCCTTGATCACAAACTAAACTGAATTTAAGTTCAGTGCATATTTTTCTTTCTATTTCATTAAGAAAAGGACAGAAGATAAATTTTAGTTTAGCCCTGTCAAATTAATCAGCTCTTGACGTAAATTGACGTAATTCTAGTTTTTAATCACGTCCTAACTAGTATGGAGTAGTGACAGGCGCTGATTAATTTGACAGGACTAAACTAAAATTTATCTTCCGTCCTCTTCTTAATGAAATAGAAAGAAAAAGATGCACTGAACTTAAATTTAGTTTAGTTTGTAAACAAGGTAATCGGCACCATTATCTATGGAAGGCCTCCCATAAGACGGACCGATGATCTTGTGAAGGCCGCACCGCAGGATGCGGGATACACAGAACCGGTCGAAGTGGCTTGGGGAGGCTTATGTCCAGCAATGAACGTCTTTCTGCTGAAAAATCGATGATGATAATCTATGCGTCATTTAAACTTCATCGACATCATTCGACTTCGACTGCCTCGTTGTTCTAGTGGTCGCTACTGCTGAGCAAGAGGTCCTGGGTTCATTTCCCAGGTCAGGCAAAGTGTTATTGGGTTTTTCCATCTGGAATTTCTTAGTAGCAGCCCGGAGTCTGGATTTGTGCGCGGTTGATGGCAATAGGCTCGCCCCCTATTACATGGGACCGTAACTTGTGGCGACAATGTGGGTGTACTATAGGTGCATCTCTACCTAACCCTTCGGGGATTACAAGCCTGATGTTATGTTTGAAAAATAAAATAATTTTAAAAACTTGGAATAGAATAGAATACTCTTTATTATGTACAACATAAAAATTACAGATATAAATGTAGAAATTTTAGAAGGAATGATACAATGGGCGGTCTTATCGCTAAAAGCGATCTTTTACAGACAACCTTTCGATGGATTAAAGGGTGAAGGAGAGACAATACTGCAGCCAGTGGTATACCATTTACATATACAATACATACATAAAGCATATAGGTACTTATCTATATAAATATAAATACATATAAACATGAAACCAGAGCAAGGAACTATATTATGTAATGATGATGTTTAAGGAGAGAGAAAGTGTTTTTTTACCAGAATTTTAAAAATGGACAAGGCTCGGAAACTATTGTGAGTAACTTTAAGTATGGGAAAAATAACTTTTCTATGGGAAGAAGAAATAAAAATATTTAATTAACTTCTCGTGACCTTCTGCTTCATATTTTTAATAGATACTCATAAACAGAGTATTGCATCTTGACAAAAACTGTTCCAATCAAAGATATAAATTGCTAGTTTTTCTCTCACCGCACTTAGTGACGCGAAAAAGTGTCCACACTAAGAACAGTTTTTTTTTATAAATGGCTTCTCGCTGGTCAACCCGCTAGTAGGTTGTCGCCTGCTTAACCGGGCGTTCTTTTGGGTGTCTCAATAAATTAAGGCCTCCGGCCAGGGCACTGAGAACAGTGAGCTCACACATTATTCAAGCGTTTGCATGACAATCAAGCCAAGTCTCTGCGTCACTGTGTGTCAGAGGTGTCAAAAACGAAACTGGGGGCTTTACTCCCTAAGCACGAAGTCCGTAGTTTCGACTGAAGTTACGGGCACGTCCTACTCCGTATCACTTACGGATATATGATTAGTTCGAGGCCCGAACTAAGAAGGAATGACAACACGATTTGAGAGTTGTCCCTTTTTTTTTTGGATGGGAAATCATCAAATAACTTCTCCCGCTCTGGGCGGAGCGGGAGGGTGTGTCAAACTCTTACTGACTAAAACCCACCCATATTCCTTCTTGTTGCCTGTGTTGCCAGGGGCCTCGGTGACCCATTAGTACCTTCCCGCGACCCCGGCAGGCATCGGCCCTAGTGGACCCCTACATTTGTGCTGACGACATCTCTTTGAGGCGCGCGTGGAATACAACGCGCCGTCGACCCGGGCCTGGTCCTTACCGGACGGTGAGCTACCCATTGGTCACCGTCCGCAGGCCCATGCCTACGGTGGCCGGAAATCCGACCGGGATTCCCGACGCCCAGGGCGTCTCCTGCGGTGGCTAGGGGCGAGAGGGCGCGAAACATGCCTTTCCCTCAATCGTCCCGCCTCCTCCTTTGCGAGCATTACTGCTTCGCAGAAGGAGGTGACGGCTGCACATGCCCTCTCGCTCCGTACCATGGCCTGAACCAGGGCCGGACGCGAGAGATCTCTGCCGCCGATCGCCTCCACGAGGACACGGCGGTGCTCTGCCCAAGCTGGGCAGACCTCCACCGTATGCTCCACCATGTCCTCCGGGCGATCCACACGAGAGTTGTCCCTACACCCGATATGTGCCTGTCCTGAAAATTGAATTTGGTACTTGTTTTGACGAATCAACTACTTTAGGACAGACCCGTTTCTTCGTTGACGGACTTAGAGAGTAGACCCCCTGAAACGTGACTATCTTTTGACGCGGTAGGTCGCCATATCTAACGATTTCAATGTTTGGTTTCAATAAAACTTGTGTGGCCTTTGGTTAGACAAAATACTATCTAAAATAGCGTGATAAATAACATTATGTGTCGTATGTCTTGTCATACCTACATAATATTTTTATATCGTGATATTTGGTAATCAATTTAAACTGAAATTGATACTTTGATCCTACTGCGAAGAATTTTACAATGTTGTGCTACAAAAATCAGGGACAATGGAACGACACCATGCAGGAAATAAAAATAATATAATATGGAATAAATCATATATAAATAAGGAAATATGAATACATAAATAATAACATAATTTAATAATAATGAAAATACCTCTAAGAATTTCAAAATAATTACCTACATTATTCTTATGCAATACATAAATTAATAATAACTATTATACAGGGTGACATTGAAAACATGCGACAAATCGAAATGGGAGATTGTACTCATCATTATGAACAACTTTTACTAAGGGACCAAAGCTACAATCCCAAAAAAAAAAACTGCTGTCCCCTACATTTATGTTCGCAATACCTCATCAAAATGTAGGAAAAGCAGATTTATTTTTTTGGGATTACAGCTTTGGTCCCTTAGTAAAAGTTGTTAATAATGATGTATACAATGTCCCATTTCAGTTTGTCGCAAGTTTTCAATTTCAACCTGTATACTATACCTATAGGTATAGTATACAGGTTGAAATTGAAAACACAAACCTAAATACATAATCATACAACCAATTAAACACATATATAATCAATTATAATAATATTGAATTTCTTGAATTGCGACTTAGCCTTCTCCCTCTCTCCTAATGTTGCTGTGCTGTGCCCGACAGGGTACATAAATAGATCTTTTACTTTTTATACCATCCATGTAATACATATGGAAAGCAATAAAGAATTGAGAATTGAGAAAAAAGCAGCCAAGTTCGAGCCAGACTCGCTCACGAAGGCTTCCGTACCACTGTACAATATTTATTATCAATGCATATCTTTTTTAAATCTTACTTAAGAAAAAAAAAAACACCGGATAAAAACACATTTCTTGTATGGGCCTTGTACCTTTATATTTTTTCTTTATTTTTTTTTTGTTGTTATAGCGGCCATAGTAGTACATACTCTGTCGAGTGTTTATTTATAACGGTTCAAAAGATACAGCCCTATGACAGACGGACGGACAGCGGAGCCTTAGTAAAAGGGTCCCGGTGGCACCCTTTGGAAACTCTAATTACCTATAAACCACTTCACTGCACCTATACTGCACTGCACTTTAACATGCATTTATTAAAGTGTAAAGGCTCCCGCAGACAGTAGCACAACTTCTAAGAAAGCTTCATGGAAATAATCGCGCTACCTATCGCGCCCGCAATATCGCGCCAGTCTGCACGAGCCTCTATGTGGTGGCGTCATCTACATCGCCACATGCGAACTAAGCAGCACACTGACGTCACGCAAAATCCTGCATTGCGCAAGCAGAGTTTACCGCGCAACTAGCCTATACAGGTTGAAATTGAAAACTTGCGACAAACTGAAATGGGACATTTTATACATCATTATTAACTACTTTTACTAAGGGACCAAAGCTGTAATCCCAAAAAAATAAATCTGCTTTTCCTACATTTTGATGAGGTATTGCGAACATAAATGTAGGGGACAGCAGTTTTTTTTTTGGGATTGTAGCTTTGGTCCCTTAGTAAAAGTTGTTCATAATGACGAGTACAATCTTCCATTTCGATTTGTCGCATGTTTTCAATGTCACCCTGTATACAACTACCGACATCACGAGACACGACACTCGTCTGGTCGGAGAATCCTCCCTTTTCTATGGAGAATGAGTGAACTTTACACCCTGTTCCTCATGCCTGTATAATGTCTCTATAATGTTATCAACTTATCAGTAGTAATGGGTTCATTTTGACAGTTTAACAACATTCATTGCGATATTTACGTGTTGAGCAGACAATTTTTTCGAACATATGAAGCAATGGATTATTCAAAATCATTCAGATTGTTATTCAAATTGTGTTACACAATTAGAGTGCTGGTTTCTGAATTGAGAATTTGTAGTTGAAAACATGACTAATTTTACTTTCGCATTACTTAATTAAGGTGACGTCCTTGAAATAGAATAGAATCCAAAAACTAGAGAAATAGAGGAGCCTTTTGGCCTCGTACAGGGCTTTTTGTTTTTATTTTAATTTTACTTTGTTTTTATTTAATGTTTCTATGAGTGGTTTTTTTTAGTTTAATTTGTGATCTCCTGTACGAGTAAATAAATACATTTTCTTTCTTTTTCTTTAATACTCTTTATTATGTACACCATACAAATTACAGATACCAATGTTGCAATTTAACAATGGGTGATACAATGGGCGGTCTTATCGCTAAAAGCGATGTTTTACAGACAACCTTTAAAACAATATTTGAAATAAAACGATATTTCCAAAGACTGCAAAAAAAAAATTGAATTTCGCGGACTATATTAAGGGTCGGGTAATCGCCGTTGACCTTGGCCATACAAATGTGCGTCGCGCTCACGCCGCGCCGCCGTCGTTTTCATAGGGAATATTTATTTTTAGCATCGAAAGTATGAATATATGAAAAAAATCACAGATAGAATTAGAGATAATAAAATTGTCTGTTCACACAAAAAAAAATCATTAAATATCTTAAGTAGTTTTTAAGTAATTTCGTTTTATATGCTTTGGGGATTCCTTCCTGAATTTATTTCATAAAGTATTTTACTACAATACTTAAATATTCACATACAGAATTGATGTGTATGCGTTCTAGTTTACCATATATTTTTTGCATAACTTACTTGCATTATAATAATATGAAGGCGTATTAATAACAGATTTAAGTCACTAAAATCATATATCTGCGCCCTAAAGGAATCACCTTAAGTATTGCTAATGTAGAATTTGACAAGTTCTCAACTTAGAATTTGACAAGATTAGCAAGGAATAATTATGAAATCGAAAGAAAAAAGAAAAAACAAAATAAGTTTATTCGCGGTAAACATGACGCAAAGAAGGAACAATAATAACAAGAGAACAAAAATATGCGTCACATCCACGCAAAACGGCCAACGCTTAGCATAATGCTGCGACCCTATGCGAGACAGAGCCCCAGCACTGGTTTTCAACGATAGCCGGCGTTGACGTGATGACGTCAACGCATTGTTTATTGATCTTCAAGGTCGCGCGGACCGGTCAAGTACCTTTGGATTGGATAGGTCAGGGTCACGGCTGCTTGCGTTCAATTTACCGTAGAAAGGGATGCATATCTGTTTACTACATATTACAGCTAATTAATAAAGCAGCATCCTAAGGTTGTAACACACTTTCAACCACAATCTGAATGATTTTGAAGGATATTTCTAATCCATTGCCTCATATGTTCGAAAAATTTGTTTGCTCAATAACATAATAACGCTATTAATTAAACACAAAGCATTTATTTCAATTAAACCAACTACAGGCACTGGATCGAAGAGTCGGTCAGTTAGTCACAAAGTTGAATTTAGTTGCCCATTCCAAAACATCAAAAGAACGGGCAAGAAACTCCAAGAACACTCTTTTAAATCAAGCTATTACTAATCCTGGGTACATTATTCTTGTTGCTTCTATATGTGGGAACAATTAAAAAATAAATAAATTTAAAACAATTCAGAATATAAGATTAAAATATAAAACATAATTTCTGGCAGTTACGAGATGACCAGTCTCAACTGACGGCGCCCGTACACGAACATGACGCATGGATCAACACTATCCAGCTCAACCATTTTGTAGGGAACCGAATGATCCTACCGCGCCACCATCAGCGAGACATTTAACTCAGTATGACATACTGTGAGTATACTGCCAAGTTTTTTCAAGTCAACACACATCATAACCGGCTCCATGGTACTCACATTTACAAAATTTTAAAAATGATACTAAATTATACAAAACTATAGTTTGCAATATACAATTTACTAGCAAAAGGAAAGAAAATCATTATTACTTATTCAACAACTAAAACTTGATTAAATAAAAATAAATGATAAGATCAACAAGAGAAGCAACTCTTCCAAATTTTAACAAATTAGCCCAAGTGGCTGTGGAGCAGGACCAGCATTTATATCTACGATATAATCATCCAACTTATAATATGCTTGTCTACATAAGAAGTGTGCGTTTAATTTTAGTTGAAGAATATCGAGTGGTATTTTATTAGATATAACAATTTACACAGTACCCCATAAAAGACGTGTGCACTTTAGACAATCTGAAACGTGGTTGATCTAATTTGTTCCTATGTCTGGTGTTAAAGTTACGCCTGTCACTTATTTTACTAAAATATGTAGATTTGTTTACTAACATACATGTGTTGAACTATCAAAATGAATTCAAGTTCAAATTCTTTATTGCGAACTAAGTGTACAGAATTTTGAAGATGTTGAAGATGAAATCGGCATGTGTGGGACGCGTGTTAAAAGGCGGCCCGTGTGATACCGCACTGTAACTGCCCTTTTACACACACACTACCGCATACGCAACGGGGTGATTCTGTTCTGTGAAAGTGGTGTTTTCTAAAATACTGTCAAACAAGTTTGTATTACTTATTGAGCTGGTATCGTAATTTTATTTCATTGCATGTCTTTCAAAGCAGCCTCCTGAAATTTGACGAGGATGCAAAACGACACCTTGTATAAGAAAAATGTACATACTCAAATTATTACCATTGTACAGTTTATCATTATTCGTACATTTTATATTATCTCATACTATTCTTATAATTTATATATCTTTATATTAAGTATCACAATCATTTGAAAGCCGTTGCTACTGTAAGTGTGTTACACATTTACCCCGCGAGATTGTGTTTTTACATTACATACATTGCCCTCCATGAAAACACAGGGCTTAAAAAAAACCATCACATAACCGTTATCTACGCATTCTGTACAACTAAACTAAGTAAACTTTCAAAGTTACTTAGATTTGCACACAGTATACTGTTTCATCCTTAAAATCCACGACTTTTATACTATACAGAACCGGTAGATACCAAAACTCTTCCTAGTTCAACTTAAGGTCAAATCTATAGAGAAAGGCCTAGCCAAAGTTAAGGTCAAAAGCTCGCAATAACTTATAAATCTAAGGCCTTAGCATTGAACGAGATTAATAACTATTTTTAAATATTATAATGTTGTCTTCCGCTAAATAATTAACATGAATGTTTTACATGCGTATTCTAAATCGTTTCCTCTAAAAAATCCTTGACGACACTAGAAATATACAACATGTCCTAAAATAAACGCACACCACCTAACATCCAAATAAGAATGTTATGTTTTAATCAAAATACATATACTGCATTTGTACTATTATGTATAAATTAGTTGTACTGATTGTAGGAGAAAATTGTGGTTACATTACAAATCTATACATCCACATAGTCGCACACGTGTAAGGGTCTAGCGTAGCGTGTAATTCGTCCATTTTGGTTAGCTTAGACTGTATAACGGAAGTGTGTGTGTGATTTTTGGGATAAAAAGTTACCTACTATATTATAATGCCAGAAAACGATTGAGTAAAAACTACTTTCATAAAGTGCATTAATTCAGTTACACATTGAATGTGTAAAAAATAAAAAAATAAATTTATAAACAAGGTTATAATGAACTAAAAAGTACTAAATAAAACTTACGTAAAAAAGAACTTTAATATTTTCTTAAAAGCTTGAGGCTTTATCTTTAAATATAAGGGCATTCACGCCTCATGCTTTTAAGAAAATATTAAAGTTCTTTTTATCAAAAAGTACCCACTTACGTAAAGTAGTTTTTAGTTCATTAAAAGTTTATTATTAAAAATATTTTTTTTTACCTAGGTATATTTTATTTTGTACTTTTTAATATCAGAATTTGTTTAAATATATGTTCTATCACCTCCACTTATAAGGTACTTGTCAAGATAAATCCAAATGGCCGAAACACAACAGGGTGATCTTGTTTAGTTGGGGAATGCCCCGTGACCACCTTCAGGCTCCATCATCAGACCCAGAGTATCATCTAGGACCAGATTCCTTGTCAAGACGAATCAAACGAGCCCAAACTTGATGGGGTTGCGTCATTTTATTACAGAGTTCTCATGGCCATCTTCCAGCTCCATCATCAGATCAACTCCATATTATAATAATATTGCATTGTCAGCCAATTTACATAAGCATGCAAAAATTCAGCTCAATCGGGAACCGGGAAGTTGGTCAAACTTAACTTGCAAGATTTAATTACAGACAGACAGGCGAAACTAAATATAAGCTTGTAAAAATATCCTTGACTTGAAGAAGTTTTTAATGACGTACTCAACTGATTTTGAATCAACTTACAATATTTGATATTACTTAAGGCACATCCAACTAATTTGTTTATTGACTCAAAAATGATAATGCATTCACCTCATTCACCTTAAGAAGGTAATAATTAGCTAATTTTAGTACCTACCTCAATCGATCAATCTCGCTACCCTTTTCCCAAGTATGTTGGGGTCGGCTTCCAGCCTAATCCGGCAGCTGAATACGAGTATTTTACATGGAGCGACTGCCTATCTGACCTCCACAACCCAGTTACTGGGTAACTCGATACCCCTTGGTAAGTCTGGTTGTCAGACTTTCGAGCTTCTGACGACCCGTAACGACTTTCAAAGATCTACAAATGACAGCCGGGACCAACAGCTTAACGTGCTTTCCGAGGCACGGAGGGGTCTTGGTATGGAAAGATGGTTCCCCATCCACGGACCAACCCCGGCAAGCGTAGCTTAACCTCGAGCACCTTTAATGTTGAGTAGTTATTTAGCTAGTAGTTACTACTACATTCAGTACCTACCTACAGTTATTTAATTATATTTAACCTCAATAATGTCACCTCTTAGAAATGTCACGTCATGGTCGCTCCTAGAATCCATTTTCTGAATTAATTTAATTTTACTTTTCAATCAATGTGGGTGTGCTATTAGTACACCTCTGCCTTATACACCGGGGAATACAAGCGTAATGTTATGTATGTATGTATTTAATTTCAGTACCTATTTATTTATATTTTTCACCTCAACTTATCTAAAATGCTCACCTCAACGTAATTAATGCCCGAGGTGAGGTGACATAAATTTCAGCGACATACTTAACTACACACTTTTAGAGGGGCTTGTGGCTAAGTAATAACAGCCGCACGGGTCGATCGATCAGGTTAAGCTACGCTTGTCGCGGTTGGTCCGTGGATGTGTGACCATCTTTATATACCAAGACCCCTCCGTGCCTTGGAAAGCACGTTAAGCCGTTGGTCCTGGCTGTCATTTGTAGATCTTTGACAGTCGTTACGGGTCGTCAGAAGCTCGAGTCTCGAGACAACCAGTCTTACCAAAGGGTATCGTTTTACCCAGTAACTGGGTTGTGGAGGTCAGATAGGCAGTCGCTCCATGTAAAATACTGGTATTCAACTGTATCCGGTAAGACTAGAAGCCGACCCCAACACAGTTGGGAAATGGCTAGGCAGATGATGACTTACGAGCTACATACTTTTAACTTCTCAAAATAAACAATTATAGGTACTGTAGAGGTTCTATGATAATGCATCATCCTAGCCGCTAGTTGATACTGGCAACTTAATAAAAATATATATTTAAAATCGGAAGATAGATGAAAAATGATGGATTCTCACGGAGACAGTCTTGAATGAACTCAAAAACGAATGTGTATGGAATTAAAAAAGATAAATATATAATATTAAGGCACTGACAAGACCTAATTGACCAAAATAGGCTTCTCTTAAATAAAAAAAATGCCAAATCTGTTTAGTTTGTGGTAGCGGAAAAAATACATGTTAATTTTGAACATATTTCCCAGAACTTGGTTGTTACCAAAACCCGTTTAAAAAAAAAATCTCGATACAAACTAACGTTAAACTAACCTCTTACCTTGAATTCTAATCTAAAACATCTGTATTAAATATCAACATACGTTACGTATTTAATGAATAACAAAAACGTCTTATTTGAATGCAGAACTTGGTTGTTTTGTATTTTCGATTATTCAACTCAATTTTGAATAAATAGATAATTGCTTCATATTTTGCAATAAATTACAAGCGTTGTGTCATCGCGGTTCTCTTTCTTTTCTATGCAATCTGACAGTGACCGCGGTTTAGGTGTTGTCAGCGTCTTAACAGTTATCAAAAAGGAATATTATTTATTAATATAGTACGTCCCCCATACTACAGTACCTACCTACAAACACCTTTTAAAGATCCTTCTAAGATAAGATAAATGACATGTAGAATGTTCTTCCTCAATATGAAAATTAACATAAAATATACTACAATAGTATTTAACTAGTTAAAAGTTGACCTGCCGTACACCTTACAACCTTCGTTAAGGATATTATTATTAACACGGGTTGTAACAGCTGATATTGTTATTTAATAGAATTATCTATGGTGTGTATAATATTTTTGTGCTAGACCACGTTCTATGGATGGTGAGCAACGGGTAGCTCACCGTCCGGTAAGGACCAGGCCCGGGTCGACAGCGCGTTGTGTTCCACGTGCGCCTCAAAGAGATGTCGCCAGCACAAGTGTAGGGGTCCACTAGGGCCGATGCCTGTCGGGGTCATGGGAAGGTACAAAAGGGTTACCGAGGCCCCTGGCAACACAGTCAACGGAAGGGACACGAGTGGGTTTTAGTCAGTAAGAGTCTGACACACCCTCCCGCTCCGCCCAGAGCGGGATAAGTTATTTGATAATTTCCCACCATGAAAGGTCAGTGTCAACAGTTAATAAAGTTTTAAAGAGCTTGTAAAGAGCGTTACTTCTAATTCATCTAAAATTATATCTTTACCTATATTAAGAATTTATTTTTGAAAAATGAGATGGTATACCAAAAGCAATTAAGACGCTGACAACACCTTAACCGCGGTCACTGTCAGATTGCATAGAAAAGAAAGAGAAGCGCGATGTCAGAACGCTTGTAATTTATTGCAAAATATGAAGCAATTATAGATATTTACTCAAAATTGAGTTGAGTAATCGAAAATAAAAAACAACCAAGTTCTGCATTCTAAAAAGACGTTCTTTTTATTAATTAAATTTGTAACGTATGCTGATATTTAATGCAGATATTTTAGATTAGAAGTCAAGGTAAGAGGTTAGTTTAACGTTAGATTGTATCGACATTTTTTTTCAAAACGTGTTTTGGTAACAACCAAGTTCTGGGAAATATAGATAGATAGATAGATAGAATACTCTTTATTATGTACACCATAAAAATTACAGATACAAATGTTGAAATTTTACAAGGGGTGGCACAATGGGCGGTCTTATCGCTAAAAGCGATCTTTTACAGACAACCTTTGGATGGATTAAAGGGGGAGGAGAGACAATACTGCAGGTAGTCAGTGGTGTACCAGTTACATATACTATAAATACTTATAATACATAAAGCATATACTATACATAACATATATCATACATACATACATACATATATATATATATGCCATAAACATGAAACAAGATCAAGAACTATATAACTATAAGTAATGATGATGTTTAGGGAGAGAGAAAGTGTTTTTTTACCTGAATTTTAAAAGTGGACAAAGTTTGTGCACGCCTTATCGACACGGGTAAGGCATTCCATAACCGTACTGCAAAATTAACATATATTTTTTCCGCTACTACAGACTATACAGATTTGGCAATTTTTTTTCTTAAGAGAAGCCTATTTTGGTCAATTGGGTCTTGTCAGCGCCTTAAGTACGTACACCAATAGCCAGAGTAATTGCGTATCACACTATTAGTAGCTATTTGTTTAATTTTGACATTCACTGCGTTATATACTCGTACATTGTTGAGCAGACAAAGTTTTCGAACATATGAAGCAATGAATTAGCAATAAACTTCAAAATCATTCAGTTTGTGGTTGATAGTGTGTTACGGAATTATGAATGAATGAATGGTGAATGACCTGTAGAAGATCGCGGGGAAGACCTGGATGAGACTCGCACGCAGGGCCGGATTTACAGGTGTGGAGGCCCTGGGGCAACCAAGAAGTGGAAACCCAGCAAAATTTAAAAAAAAAGAAAAAAAAAACAATTTAAAAGGTATCTTGCGATTGTCAACTTCTTTTTCTTTGATGATTGTGAACTTTTTTTTTTTAAATACCTACACAAAGGATATATTTTTATCCTATCTTAAAAAAAAAACAATTGTGGAGGCCCCTTCGTTGTGGAGGCCCGGGGCCAGTGCCCCTGTTGCCCTGCCCTAAATCCGTCCCTGCTCGCACGGACCAGGGAAGCATGGCACAAAAAGAAGGACGCCTATACTCAGCAGTGGGTGGAACAAGGTATGTAGGTACTTCCGTAACACACATACATAATCAGCCTATAATGTTCCCACTGCTGGGAATTTTATTAATATTATTATTAACACGGGTTGTAACAGCTGATATAGTTATTTAATAGAATTGTTGTAAAAGTGGTGTGTATAATATTTTTGTACTAGACCACGTTCTACGGATGGTGAGCAATGGGTAGCTCGCCGTCCGATAAGGACCAGGCCCGGGTCGACGGTGCGTTGTGCTCCACGCCCGTTCAAAGAGATGGCAGCACAAGCGTAGGGGTCCGCTAGGGCCGATGCCTGCCGGGGTCGCGGGAAGGTACTAAAGGGTTACTGAGGCCCCTGGCAACACAGGCAACGGAAGGAACACGGGTGGGTTTTAGTCAGTAAGAATCTGACACCCTCCCGCTCCACCCAGAGCGGGAGAAGTTATTTGATGATATCCCACCCAAAAAAAAAGGACTACATGTCCTAGAACCAATAATAGGTATAAAAATAGGTAGGTACTTAACAGATTTTAATTCGTGAAACACATTTATATGCACACAGGAGTGGCGATAAGATCAGGGTATCTGATAATAACTATATACGTACTAATAACATTGCGGTCACGAAACTGTTTGCTAAAGCAATAATTAGATTTATAAAAATCAATATAAAATACCTACCTAATTATTAATAGGTAACTAATTGAGATTATAAAATAATATTTAATAAGAAAAAATAAAAAACTTACCTTGTTTTATCCAAAATAGAGTCCTAGAAAAACTACCAAAATGCTTTTCTCACAATAACACACGCGGAAAACCTTTTTAGAACAAAACTTCTATTTAAAAAAATAAAAAATAAACGGTTCTCTGTTTGAATTTCGGTCGCGTTTCGAAATTAGAACAATGTACGGACGTGTGTTACGCGACACGCATGCGCTCAACTAGCGGACCAAGTTTAAGGACAACGCGGCGTCTGCGACTGACCGCGGTCATTATGCGAGATACAGGCAGTATTTTAAATTATAAATGACTTGCTTTTATTAGCGGCTTCGTCGGCGTGAAGGTCTGAAATTATCTCACTGGGATGTACTACCGGGATAACAAAATAACGTAGGTACTCGTATGTCCCGCACGTGGTCTATCTGTATGATAAAGTTCGTTCAAATCCGTCGAACCGTTACGGCGTGATTTGTTGACAAACATCCAATTTCACTAACATCTAAAAACAGACTTTTATTACTAGTAGAATTTATTTTTTATAGACGGCCACGATATTGAGCAGTGGTGGCTCAGTGGTAACGGCCGCGACTTACGAGTTGTAGGTCGTACGTTCGAACCCAGACAGGCGCTTTACTTTGTGTAAATTATTTCATTACAACTGCTTTCAAAACGGTAAAGGAAAACAACGTGAGGAAACTAAAAAAATCGAAGACATGTGACATGTGACATCTACCAACCCGCACTGGGCCCGCGTGGTAGATTACGGCCCACTCCCTCTCACAGAGAGGAGGCCTGTCTCCCAGCAGTGGGAACATTATAGGCTGATTATGTAGACGGCCTCGATTGGTCTAGTGGTCGCGAGCGCATCTGCTGAGCATGAGGTCCTTTGTTCGATTCCGAGGTAAAGTGTTTAGGGGTCCACTAGGGCCGATGCCTGCCGGGATGTCGAGAAAGTCCGAAAGGGATACTGAGGCCCCTGGCAACACAGGCAACGGAAGGAACACGGGTGGGTTTTATTCAGTAAGAGTCTGACACACCCTTCCACTCCGCCCAGAGCGGAAGAAGTTATTTGATAAAATTTCCTACCCAAAACAAAATTGGGGTTAGGGGCGAGGCATTAGGCTCGCCCCTATTACATGGTACTTAAACATAACTAGCGAAATGGGGGTTTTAATATGTATTAAAACCCCGCTCATTTAATTTGACCCTGAATATTTATGTATATTCAGGGTAACTCAGCAGACGTGATGAGTATCGATTATCTGGACATGATAAAATAAAACATAAATTAATTTCATGATTTTTTTGTGGGGTCATCGACCGCGTTTAGTGTAGTCACTTGAAATATTGGCTTAAAAACCTTTTTTTTTTTGTAAACTTCACAGACGTTATGGGTATCAATATCTAAACACGATGAAATATAATAAAACAGATTTTCTCAACTCATAATTCAAGTAACTACGAGAGGTCGTAAACCCCAAAAAAAAAACATCACACTAATTTTTTTTTTATAATTTTATCAAATTCAAATTCATTTATTTTGTCAACACAGGGTACATACAGAAGATGTTATAATAAATAGGATCCGAGCTGTGTCCCGCCAAAATGCATACAAAATATGAAGGATTTTTAAGCCAAATACATTTTAGTAATTATGTCAATTATAAATCATATCAAAATTATAGATGAAAAATCAAATTAGATAAAGTAAGTAAAGAACCTGACTTACAAATAAATAATAATGCCACTAATTCATAATAATCAAAATTAACAAATTAACATAATCATATTCACATTAACATAAAAACAATTATATTTTTTTAGAGATTGGTTAATTAAATTTCGATTTATTCTTCGTTTGGCCCATTGAGTTTTGTCCTACATAAAAATATCCTGGATCGTCCCAAACAATATGCTTCCTTCGTCCCAAAATATAATTTTAATTATTTTATTCCCGCTTCGTCCTATTTTATACTCTCATATTGTTATGGGAGTATAAAATTCTGGAGTGTTATTGTTATGTCTGCCCATATTTTTTTTGTATATGCCAAACTTGCGTTTTTGTACAATTGGCAAAAAAGGGTTAAGTATTTTTAAATATTTAACATCAATCAACTATTTAAAACAACCGCTCCTCTGTTTTCTCCGCGAGAGAAAGATATTTTATAATAAATAACACTCCCACTCTTAGTGAGTAAGTTATACGTATACGTTTACAGCTGACATCACTGGAATCTGAATTGAAGAGCAGGTAAAAAATTTCCACCACTTTTTTATTGCGTCCTTTGTTTGTTTCCTTGTATTGACTCATTTGGTCAATAGCATTAAATTACTTTCCGTTATCAGCAAAACGGGCTTCACGCTAGCTCCCGTGATGTATAGTGCATTCAACTCATTCGTCATCTGGTTAAAGTGTGTTTAATATGAGATTAAGAATTGATCAAGTTTGTCATAGATAAGTTAATATTTTTATTTTTGTTGACTGTACGGCACTTTTAATTTGGGACGAAGCACAACTTCAATACTGATATGGGATAAACTAAGACTTTTTTGGAATTTGGGGCAAAACTTCAGGACGAACGAAGAATAAATCTAAATTTCTCATTCAGAAAGTCGTCTAACGTGTAACAACATTTACATTTTTTATGTAGCAGCTGGTGTAAGGCAGTTCTAAACTTTTGTATTGGCATACATTTAATTACATCTGCAGGCTTAGCATGACACTCTATTTCTTCGAAGAATAGACATGGCTCTTTCTATACAAAGTGACATTTCGTTTCTCTATTTTTGACATCTCACCCTAGAAATCCTTCTACAATCAGTCATTTTGTCTTTCGTTTCCAACGATCTTTGTCTAGGTCCTTTTTTATGTAGAAGGATTTCTACGGTGGGATGTCAAAAAAGGAGAAACTAAATGTCACTTTGTATAGAAAGAGCCGTGTCTATTCTTCGAAGAAATACAACGCGTCAGGCTAAGCCCTGGTCATTTGTTATAGACTTGGGGAGCAATACCCAAGAAACTTTTTTTCAATAATGCGGTTTTACATTTCACATTGCATATTGTATTGAGGTATTGAGTACGTATGGGTAATTTCTTTACTGCAGCCAGTTTTTTTAAACAAATGGGGATTTTTTTTACAAATAATGCAGTTTCAAAAATGTAAAGAGCTGGGAGGGGTAAAATATTATATATTTTTAAATAAGGAATGCAACTGTCAATCTTTTTTAACCCAAACATCGCCCGTATATATCTCTTTTGCATCTTAAACACAAGTCATATCGTGTTTATACGAGTATCGATACCCATAACGTCTGCGGAGTTTCCTAATTACACTTGACCCTTTATAGGTAGCTTTTGATCCTTTAATTTAAAATTGCTTTCACATTTCAAATCAATTTCACTCCACGCATAACACTTTGTCACAACACCAATTCATCTCGTCTGCTCGACGTCCGTATGTCACTGCAGGGATCCAGCAGAATATCAGCGTCAGGTATATTTGCCTGACACATGCTGAGCTGGACTCCCATTTGGTGCAACCTTGAGACACACACCGCACCTTGTTCGATAATTAATTGAAGTATGTCATAAGATCACTCTATTTCTTTAAGCATGTTCTTTTTTTTTTGTATATTGGCACCTTATTTTTATATATATTCCTGTAATTTGTTATCCATGTATTGTGCTATTGTGTGTTGTGCTATGTCTTTTGTGTGCACTGAATAAATGTTTATCTATCTATCTATCTAAATGTTTGTATATACATTTAAGTGGTGGGTCGTGTATTAAAATAAATGACCTCTCATCATCATTCTCCTGCTCTTATCCCAATTTATTTGGGGTCAGCGCTACATGTCGCTTTCTTCCATACTTCTCTATTAGTCGTGCTCTCGGCAGTCAGCTTCTTTCTAGCTATATCATCTTTCACACAGTCCATCCATCGTTTCATTGGTCTTCCTCTACTCTTATAGCCATCGAAATTCATACTCATAAGACTTTCCTCACGACATTTTCCTCATTCCTCCGCATCACACGCCCACGACCAAGTAAACCCAAGTAAACGACCTCTACAGAATCAAAAATCAAAAATAATTTATTCAAACTAGGCTGAAATCAATCAGCACTTTTCGAACGTCAAAATGATATAAGACGTCCCCAAAAACACCCGCGTATCATCACTTCCTAGTGCTTTAGCTGGGAAGAAGAAGCGGCGCAACAAACTCTCCAGCAGCACACCTGTCTGTTCAGTTAGAGAAACTTAATTATGTACAACAGTACGTAAAATAGTTAACATTCAACCATCATTAAATTAAATAATTTGCCATAAGTCAACTAGCAACAAAAAAAAAAAACATCGAAAACAGAACTCAAGTAGAATAAAAAATAAAAACGTAAACAGAACTTAATACCAAAATAAAAGCCTCCAGGCATGCCCGCTTACATATAGCTCACAAACACCTACTCCTCTACCTAACCCTTGGGAGATAACAGGCGTGATGTAATGTTATTTTTTACTAGCTGTAGCCCGCGGCTTCGGCCGCGTGGCTATTCCAAAATAAAAGTACTAATTTACTTCTCCAACATCAGTCATAGGCCAGTGAAAGTTCTGTCATAATCGGTTCAGCCGTTTCGGAGATTAGTCAGAACAAACAGACACACAGACAAAAAATTTAACAATTGTTTTTTAGTAATAAGTAGCGTAAATACTTTCATATGCATTTAGTAAAGAGCTGTTATTTTGACATTACAAACAGACACTTCAATTATATTTATATAGAATGTATAGAAATGTATAGAAGATGTATATTAATAAAAATTCTAAAATAAAAGTAGCCTAAGTTACTCCTTATTACATCAGCTATCTGCCAGTGAAAGTCCCGTTAAAATCGGTCCAGCCGTTTCTGAGATTAGCCGAAACAAACAGACAATTTTATGTATCTGTTGTATAGGTGATTTATAGTATACGTAGATTTGACGCTTAGTTTTCGTATCTAGTATCGGACGTGGTAAGGTACAAAAGTGTTACCGCGGCCCCTGGCAACACAGGCAACGGAAGGAACACGGGTGAGTTTTAAGTAAGAGTCTGACACACCCCACGCCGAGAGCAAGAGAAGTTATTTGATAAATTCCCACCCAAAAAATACAAAAGTAATTGGTAAAAGCAAAGTTTAAAACCCACATTTACCAATATCATTCGCAAACGCATCACCCGTTTAATCAAGCCAATTTACAAGCGACTGTTTGCGTAATCGCAAAATTATGTCATTCAACATTACAAGCAGCTTTGGTACGTTAAATGACGAAAATTGCTTAGTCTGTAAGAGTCTGACACGCCCTCTCGCTCCTCCCAGAGCGGGAGAAGTTATTTGATGATTTCCCACCCAAAAAAAAGAAGACCATGGTAAAAATATTCACCAGCCAGCAAGGGTAGCGGAATTTACTGCCCAAGGTGCACCAGCACCATGTAATTAAGGACTCAGACTCTTCGAGACTTTATTTTATTATTTTTCTTTCTCAGTTTTAATCGTGGTCTGGCAATTTGAGTAATTTATGAGGCTTACCCAAATGTCCTTTTTTTGGTGTTCGTCGAATCGTTGAGCTCCTTAAGTTCTTTGTTGAGCTGCACGATTATTGACAAATGCGTGCACTGACTGGACAGGTCTACTTTATTTGTGCGGTTCTTCCCTCAAAAGACCATTTCAGACACCAATCTCACATGATCTGACCAAGATTATGTCTGGACTTTAAAAGAGGATGTGAACTTTGAATTAGTTTCGGCCTTTTTTCTCAGAGTAGTCAGACAGGGAACGCCGACCTCATCTAGTTTTTTAAAATATGATTGACGTGTAAAAGTGTTTGTACAAGCCTACTTACAGAAATAAAACCATTTATCGCTTTAATGCTTCTTGAACTGCCTAAAGATACGTACTTAAATACTCCTAATTCTGCTCTTGAAGGACTAAGGAACATCGGGCATCCTCGGGGGAGAAGGTTAAGAGGGCCCAGACAAAATGATAAGTATTCAAAGATGGAAAATTAAAAAAAGTATTGGATTAACCTAAACTACTGAAAAGCCAATGTCAATCCTGTTGAAAGACTTTGCATAAATACGGAACGCTTGGCTCTACAAAAAACCAACAAATGATGTAATCTTAAAAATATTTGAACACAAAAACATCGTAAGACATCCTGATTCTAAGTTATCTATTTAAATACTCACTTGACATTTTCATCAAATCATAGCAAAAAAAAATTTGATACAAAATTATTAACATTATGTAAGATACTAATCAATCACACTATTTGCGCTGCTTATAAGCACTAAGTAATATTTGGATTGAAATACCAGGAAATCAACAAAAAAAGAAACTGGTCAAGCGCGAGGCGGAATTACTCAACGTATTCTATACCCATATTTATCAATATGAAGAAGTAACTAAAGAGCATTTTCATCAGACAGCTGAGCTGCTGGGGAGTTTGTTGTGCCACTTCTTCTTCCCAGCTAAAGGACTAGGAGTGGTGAAGGGCGGTCGTTTTTGGGGACTGTCTTATGTAATTTGACGTAAAAAATTGGTTGTCTGTAAAGTCGGTTTACGGACAACTATTTTACGTGATAACGAGAGAGAGATGCGTCACAAGCCGAACGGTTAGGCTTATCGTGCCTCTCTATCGCTAGTTCCGCGCTCTCGCTTGTACGCTCCGCTCAGGCGGAACGTGACACTTTTTCGGCGTTCATCGATTTATAAGACGTTATCACGTCAAAAAGTACTGATTCTCGGCCTAGTTTGAATAAATGAGTTTTGATTTTTATTTTGATCTATTCTTTAACAAAGAAACTAACCTCGTAACCAACTGACCGACTCCACGTTTTATCTAAATGGGCTAATTGATATAAATATTTGACTTTGAGAATAGCTTGAGAATCGTTAGATTTCAATTTATTAATGCATAACTGCTGTATTTATTGGAATGTATATTTTACTTACTGGCAACATGAAAGCAGTTATTGGTATTTAATATACTTAACAACTTAGTGCAAAACAATTTGACTGTACTGGCAACACCACAAGATTCGAAATGTAAAATATAAAATTGTTGGAGATCTACTGTAAATTAAGGTAACTTATTAGTGTTCAAAAAAAATATCTTGGTGTTTTATATTATTTTCTTTATCCCTCAGATATCGTAAATATGTATTTGTATAAACAGTTTATAGTTTGTGATCTAATTGGTTTAACGACTTCGAGATCTATTTGGGAATTAGTATCTATTTTGAGGTTAAATATATTTGTGATTAAATTGGTAGTTTTAGAGAACGGATAATTTTATAACACAATATTAATATGAACAATTTGTGTGATGATATGCATCTTTTTCGGCTCACGCCAGAACCATTGCTAAATTTCAAATTGTATTTCTGATTGTATAAAATAAAACTTATACCTACATAATTATTACATCTAATATTGCTACCTCCTTCTAATAATAATAAAATCGTTTATTAATCAAATAAAGGTATTTTACAGTTCCTTAAAACTAATACAAATAAACTACTAAAATTATTATTACAAGAGAGACAGACATATAAAATATGTCTGTCTTGCGGACCCGTCCTGTCTCGTGGAGTCCTTGAAATTTTTAAACAAATTTAAATGTATAAATTGGCATTTTACGAGTATATCTATATGTAAAAAATAGATTATTTAGTTTTAATAAAATGAAATCGTAGATACAACAAGGATTTTATTTTATTACAGACAGCATACAAGATGTACGTTTATCTATTTTTAACTGTCATAGTCAATCAATGGCGATGTTTTTCTCAGACGGAACCCTAAAAAGAAACACCAAAAACAAGTTTTTATACAAAAAATACTTCGTTTTGTATGGCATTGACTGCCATGTTAACATGTGGAATTAATGTTTAACTTAAAATATTAGATTCAATTATCCTAAATTCTTAGTCTGACAAGAAATAAATTAGGTATTTCTTACTTTATTATTTTATTTTAAGCAATTAATTCAATTTAAGTATGTTTTGCTCTTCCAGAGGTGTAGTAGCTATATATACTTAGTTCACCCACATTTCGCCAGGTATGTTTAAGTCCCATGTAATAGGGGGCGAGTCTATTGCCAGTAACTGGGCACAAATCCAGACTCCGAGCTGCTGCTGAGAAAAACCAGATGGAAAAACTCAAAGACACTTCCGGGCTACATCTTCCACTATTTTATACTACGTAGACCCGACACAATCCCTGCCCGTCGCATCTACTTGATTTGTCGTTATATATAGGTGGGTAAATTATTTCTAGTACAATTTATTCCTTTTCCAAAGCCAGTCCAAACCTCTGCCCATCGAAATAATTAGTTTTGTAGTGTTCTAAAAATAATGTACGAAACAGACACAGAGTCACTTATACAGGATAAGTTTAAAAAAGCGGATATTTTAAGAGGTAATCAGGTGCATAAAAGTAGACAATGGTGCCGATTCCCTTGTTCACAAACTAAACTTAATTTAAGTTCAGTGCATCTTTTTCTTTCTATTTCATTAAGAAAAGGACAGAAAATAAATTTTAGTTTAGTCCTGTCAAATTAATCAGCGCTTGACGTAAATTGACGTAATATTAGTAGGCAAGTTTTTAATCACGTCTAAACTTGTATGGAGTAGTGTTAGGCGTTATTATTATTATAAAAAGTTTACCTAAAAAACTGCAGAGGCAGTGCTGGTCCAGTGGCTGCGACTTACGTGTCATGGGACCAAACATTCGAGGACATGTGAACACCAACCCGCACTGGGCCTCTCACAGTGAGAAGGCCTGTATTCCAGCAGTGGGAACATTATAGGCTGATTATGCTACCAAAAGAACTCTGGTTACACTTCAACAATTATTATTATCAAATCAATCCTTAATTATCACAAAATTATAAAACGTGCAATAATTACTAAATTTTGTCGTATAGAGTCGATAATACCTCAGCACCATCTTACTCTTTATCTCGCTCGCACACAGCTGCTCGCGATCTCACGAGCAAGCGAGACAGGGCGGCAGGGAGAAGGCTCCAAGGCACCGATAATTTAGGTAATTACTTTTTATGGTGAAAATAATGGTAAAATATAAAAATTTACCTAATAACAGCTTCAATGTCAAGACTTTATTTACATAACCAAATTACAAAATGATTATTAACATTAACTAAAATAAATTAAAACTAAGTTAAACCTAAAAAATGCCCTCGAGGCATTGTACCGAGGATGCTGGCGGCATTACCTCGCTGAATTGCAATGCTGATGCGTTGCGCGAGAAAGCCGCCAGCTTTTCGGTCACCCGTTACATCAACCAAACGTTTCGCAATTTCCGCAAATAACTTATGCGCACTGGGACCCCACGGACCGAGGGTCTCGACGCCAAAGGGCAGAAAGTTGTACTCTCTGCCAAGGCATCTATATTTTATAAGTTTCAGAACAGCTTTATATTTAATTCAGTTACTATGCAAAGTTCAACGATCTAATTTTAAGTACTTTTTTAACACTAGTGATTTAACTGTTCCGGGTGGACGTAACTTTATAATTTTTTTCTGTCGAGAATATTTTATGGAATCGTATTTTCGTCATACATACTAACATTAATTCTCAACTTTACCATATATTTATTTCAAAATCTATGCTCCAGTATCTTCGATATGACGGAGGATCATGTTAATCAATTTGAGGTATTGTAGAATCTTAAAGAGTACCTACGTCATTAATTGATTATTAATTGCTTATCACGTATTGCATAAACCCATCCATAATGATAGTTTTTATCATTATGGATGGTATCATTTTAATACAGACGGGCTTGTGGCTAAGTAATAACAGCCGCACGGGTCGATCAGGTTCAGCTACGCTAGCCGCGGTTGGTCCGTGGATGGGTGACCATCTTTACATACCAAAACACCTCCGTACCTCGGAAAGTACGTTAATCCGTTGGTCCCGGCTGTCATTCGTGGATCTTTGGCAGTCGTTACGGGTCGTCAGAAGCCCGAAAGTCTGAATACCAGTCTTACCAAGGGGTATCATATTACCCAGTAACTGGGTTGTGGAGGTCAGATAGGCAGTCACTCCATGTAAAATACTGATATTCAGCTGATATATATGGGAAAAGGCTAGACAGATGATGGTATTATCGATGCATTATTTAATTAGAATCTATTAGCGATCCCTCCTTCTTCGAACGGATTTTACGACTTGGCAAAAAACGAGATTTACTGTATTATAAAGTTTTATGCAATAAAGGTACACATAAACTTTCCGAAATAAATTCTCTAAATGATGGCGACGACTGCATCAGAATCCGTTGCGTAGTTTAGAAGAACAACCTGGTCACACACAGACACAAAAAGCGACTTTAATTTATTATATGTAAATAGATAGGTACGTATAGATGATGAACCGGACGTGCCACTAGTAAGAAATGCAGAAGCCAACGAAGAGGCCCTAGGTATTATGTTCAGACTTGGAAATTACTGGACTTGGTCTTGGAATTGGACTTGGTGTGAGTAAGCGGCTAAAGCCTCATTGCACGGTGCAGTTTTCATGAACGTTCAAGAGCAATCATCGCATGCCATAAAACACGTTCAGATATTGCATGATCATGCATAATCACCCAATAATATTCCCACTGTTGGGACACAGGCCTCCTCTCATCGAGAGGGAGTAATCTACCACGCGGGCCCAGTGCGGGTTGGTAGATGTCACATGTCTTCGAATTGTTTGGTTCTAGGACATGCCGGTTTCCTTACGATGTTTTCCTTCACCGTTTTGAGAGCAGTGGTGACGAAATTGTTGAAACAAAGAAATGTGCCTGCGAACCCACAACATACAACTCGTAAGTCGGGGCCGTTACCACTGGGCCACCACTGCGTTCATTTCGATCAGTTATTGCCATTCAAGAATTGCATGCAAGTGTTTACACGCGTGTGATTTCTATAAAATCGCATACAATAATTGAACACAAGTTTTGGCGTTCACTAAAATTGCGTGCAACTTACACCAAGGCATTTTTTTTTAAAGTGCGCTGCCAAATAATTCATTTAAATTTTACTGAACGTCTTCTCAATATTTTATTTTACTTGTTTCATTTGTACGTACTTGTAAAGTTGAATGCGATTTCATTGTACGTACTGTTTGCACCTATACCAGTTTTGAATGGCGACTAACTTACCCGTATCGTGCAATAATTGTAAAGAAAGAAAGGAAGAAAGAAAATACGTTTATTTGCGGTAAACATTACGCAAAGAAGGAACACAAATACAAAGCAGAAACAATTTGGGGGAGAATATGCGTCACATCCACGCAAAACGGCCAACGCTCAGCATAATGCTGCGACCCTATGCGAGACAGAGCTCCAGCGCTGGTTTTCAGCGATAGCCGGCGTTGACGTGATGACGTCGACCGGTGCAGCACACAGTGAGATTGTAATATGAAAAAAAAGACTAAAATAAATACAAATATTTAAAATGGCAACATTCCACGTACACATATTTTTGTACGTTTCGTTTAAACGGTGTCAGTCAATAGTTGCTTCAGTTTATGGTATGCCACAGGCAATAAACTTGCACCGTGTAAATGGAGCATACGGTTGGTATACTGACCTAGTAATAAATCGTGCTTAGGAAAATTTTTGCGACACATTATTAAAATTCACAAGATTCCATTGGCCTAATTTCTTTTCCAATTAACGATCATAAGGTCGTCCAGCTGGAAAAATCCTTCCTTAGTGCACGTCTACTCGAGAAATTTATAATGGAAAAACCAAAAACATTGCCCCACTTTTTTTTTGTGTGGGAAATTATCAAATAGCTTCTCCCGCTCTCGGCGGAGCGGGAGGGTGTGTCAGACTCTTACTGGCTAAAATCCACCCGTATTCCTTCCGTTGCCTGTGTTGCCAGGGACCTCGTTAACCCTTTTGGACTGCCGCGCGACCCCGGCTGGCACCGGCTCTAGTGGACCCCTAAACTTGTGCTGACATCTTTTTGAGGTGCGCGTGGACCACAACGCGCCGTCGACCCGGGCCTAGTCCTTATCGGACGGCGAGCTACTCATTGCTCACCGTTCGCAAGCCCGCGCCTACGGTGGCCGGAACTCCACCCGGGATTCCCGACGCCCAGGGCGTCTCCTGCGGCGGCTAGGGGCAAGAGGGCGCGAAATTTGCCTTACCCTCAACCGTCCCGCCTCGCGGGCATTACTGCTTCGCAGAAGGAGGTGACGGCTGCCCATGCCCTCTCGCTCCGTACCATGGCCTGAACCAAGGCCGGATGCGAGAGATCTCTGCCACCAATCGCCTCCACGAGGACACGGCGGTGCTCTGCCCAAGCCGGGCAGACCTCTACCGTATGCTCCACCGTGTCCTCCGGCCGATCCACACAGTGGTGACACCCGGGCGTTTCCTCCCGCCCTATTTGTCACAGAAACCTCCCGAAGCTGCCGTGTCCGGTGAGGACCTGCGTCAGGTGGAAGGTGAGGACGCCGTGGCACTCTTCCCCACATAGAGATCGAACCCAGGACCTAGGATCAGACCATGAGGTCTGATCAAGCATGAGCTTGCAAGCACTATAATATCCTTACATAGTGCGATGTTTCCCGCTGCGTCTGTCTGTCTGTCTGAACGCGATAAACTCAGAAACTACCAACGGATTTTCAAACGGTTTTCACCAATGGACGGAGTGATTCATTAGGAAGGTTTAGGTGTGCATTAATTAGGGTTTGTGTAAATTGGCTGAAATATAACGATTATTGTTGAAGATATCGGATATAATCATACCGACTGGAAATTTTACGTGCGCCTCGTAAACTGTAAGATACATAAAATTAATTTTCCACAGGATTTTACGTTTTAAAAAAAAAATTCAACAAAAAAAAGTCCGCAATAGCATTATGTCTATCTTATATGGATGAGCCACAGTAAACATTCTTATCATTCAGAAAAAAAAATGTCATTTGAGGATACAATATATTATTGAAATTCGGCATTTAATTTATATTTAAATATACCGTGAAGTCATATCATTTAAATGAATACTTTAAAAGATAACACAGATTTAAAATGACGCGTAACAAAATAATTAAGGTTGACGGCGGCGCGGGAGTCAATGACCTTTTCGTCTACTATTACTACGACAGAAAAAATGGCTGAACGGGTTTGGGTAAAATTTGGCACACAGATAGTTAATAACCTGGATTAACACATAAGATTAGTCCCGGCAAGTAGTCCATTTCCGTTAGATAATTTTCGACTTCCACACAAGCGAAGCCGCGGGTAAAAGCTAGTGTATAGATAAAGTAATTAACAAACGACTAGTAATGAATTATACTAATAGTACGTTGTTTGTCAGTCAATATTAATCAAGAAACAAGTTAATATGTGTCTAGCTAACTACCTGAGTATACCAACAGTATACTCCAGCCGATGAGAGAATGTGTTCCTGGCTCCTGTCAGCTGAGTACAAAAAAAAACGTGTTTTACGAATTTCAACTGTATACAGGATGTGTGTCATAAATAGTGGTCCAACGTCAAGAGATCGATACACCTGTTTTTTGTTTATGACTGTGGAATACATGTACTAACTGCTAACGAAATAAGTAAAGCAAGGGCTACATTAAAAAAATATATATAAACAATTATTTTATTCTTAGACCTATGGAAAAAAGTGGTTCAAATTGCGGTATGTGATAGCTGAATATACGGTGTATCCTTTAACGTTGGACCACTATTTACGACACGACCTGTATATATTATTTCCTAATCGTGTCCAAATGACGCATCATCAGGAACGCATTCTCTCAGCGGTCGAATTATAGGTACAGATAAACTTGACCGCTCGAAGTTCGCAAACGTTGAACTCGTGTCAATGTCAATGAATAAGTGGGAGATAATGTAAATAAACAGTGATTCTCAATGATCCTAACTGCCGTTAGTGACAGATACTCTTAGAGTGCCTACCGTGAGCATGAACCCGTGAACATGACCATGAACAAATAACAGGAATGTGGCTTAGAATATTTTAAGTGCGATATTATAATATTGAAGTACTAGAGGTGCCCGGGCCAGGTAGAGGTACTTCTTGAGTTATCTATAAGCGCTCTAGAGAACATAATAGACAGACAGAGACAATTCGACACAGAAAGTGCATTTTCACACGACTACGGCAAAGCCAAAGGCGGGTTATGTATATATGTTCATCTGTTCTCTCATAACTCCTAAACTCCTCATATTATTTTGAAAAAACACGGTGTCATTGGAAGCGTAATGTTGTTCCGCGGGTTTTTAGACTATATGACGTTACATAATCAATATGGCGGCTTATAGAGGATTTAAAGGGTTAGGGAAATAAAAGATTAATATATCATGTATGGTATCTAATGAAAGGTCTCCGCCCCTAAGACGACCCACTGACCAGGGACCCACTGACTAAGGGTGCGTTTCCACTGACGCGGAGCTGGGCGGAAATCTGCGCAGTGGAGATTTCGAGTACTGTGATTGGCCAACTCACGGTCCACTCCTCTCCACTCCGCCCAGCTCCACGTCAGTGGAAACGCACCCTTAGAGAGTTCTTTAAGAAAAAAAAAAACACACTTTAAGCCTTAAGATGAAAGTAATACAGAATACAAAGTTCTTATTTTAGAATATTTGTTCATTCAATAATATATCTATTGCACTCATCTGACGTAGCGAAGCTGACCCCAATACAGTTGGGAAAAGGCAAGGCAGAGAGAGAAAGTCATCTGACGCACCGGGTGCATCCACATGACATGTACCCAATGCACTAATCACTGATGACCTTCAGAATGCCGTTGACGCACCCACCACTCTGCGCACCGTGGATGCAATCCTTTTTCGCAGGATAGTATTGAAACTATCAGTATGTGCTTCAGAAAATATTCCTGATGTACTGCAGTAACGTGGAAGCCCCAACAACATTCTGAAGGCATTATTATACTGAACTCTGAAGGTGTTGTATGCCCTTTGCGTATGTCGAACCCACAGAGGGTACGTGTGTAAAGATTGGCAAAAAGCCTTTTTTTTTATGGGAAATCATCAAATAACCTCTCCCGGTCTGGGCGGAGCGGGAGGGTGTATCAGACTCTTACTGACTAAAACCCACCCGTATTCCTTCCTGTTGCCTGTGTTGCCAGGGGCCTCGGTGACCCTTTAGTACCTTCCCGCGACCCCGGCAGGCATCGGCCCTAGTGGAGCCCTACATTTGTGCTGACGACATCTCTTTGAGGTTCGCGTGGAATACAACGCGCCGTCGACCCGGGCCTGGTCCTTACCGGACGGTGAGCTACCCATTGCTTACCGGCCGCAAGCCCGCGCCTACGGTGGCCAGAAATCCACCCGGGATTCCCGACGCCCAGAGCGTCTCTTGCGGCGGCTAGGGGCGAGAGGGCGCGAAATTTGCCTTTCCCTCAACCGTCCCGCCTCTTCCTTCGCAGAAGGAGGTGACGGCTGCCCATGCCCTCTCGTTCCGTACCATGGCCTGAACCAGGGCCGGACGCGAGAAATCTCTGCCGCCGATCGCCTCCACGAGGACACGGCGGTGCACTGCCCAAGCTGGGCAGACCTCCACCGTATGCTCCACCGTGTCCTCCGGGCGATGCACACAGTGGTGACACCCGGGCGTTTCCTCCCGCCTTATCCGACACAAGAACCTCCCTGCGTTTAGGTCCTGTAGTCCCCTTAAGGTGGATCCGGAGTGGTAGATAATCCAATTTTCTTACGTTTTTTGCAATTGGCAGGTCAGTGCCAGGTTGTATCTTGATCAAAATATGATTCGCGACTATAAAAAATTTGTATTTTAACTTTTTGGAGTAAAGGCGCCCCCGGTCTACTCTTTGATATGCAATAGTCTCTGTAGTCCCATGAAACATGCGGCTCCAGGGACTAGTGTGTATCCTTGGGTTCATTCGAGCAATCGAGTCTGGTTTAACCACGCTGGGGTCGGTGCGTTTCATTCATTCATTAACATTCTTGTTGGAGTAAAGTAGTTAATTATTAATTTTAATCATATTTTTGAAAATTACCGCAAAGCTAGGAATTACCTACATTAATCATGCGAATGGAAGATGTTAGAAAGATTTCCTTTTTTCTTTCAAATCAAAATTCTAGTTTATAGGGAAGTGAAGAGACTTCTTAGTTAAGCTACCATCCTCTGTTTTCTTGACGTCAAATAATTTTAGAGAAAATCCTTTGTGATTTAGGTAAGTATCACCAAAGTGATTGCATGTGTTCCGTTTCGCACGAAGCTCTAAAACCAAGGAATATTGGCACCACAAGCACTGTATATACCAAAACAAGTAAAAGTTTTTAATAAAGAAAATACCGGTTTACTACATTTTTATGACCGCATTTCGTCGATGTGAGGAATTTTATATCGCAGAAGAAACGTTTCTCTATTTTACATGTATTTAATTTGCTGATTAAGACAACTCCCGAACCGCGATCACTGTCAGACTGCATAGAAAAGAAAGAGAAGCGCGATGACACAACGCTTGTAATTTATTGCAAAATATGAAGCAATTATCGATTTACTCAAAATTGAATTGAGTAATCAAAAATAAAAACCAAACAAGTTCTGCATTCAAATAAGACGTTCTTGTTATTAATTAAATACATAGCGTATGTTGATATTAAAACAGTTATTTTGGATTGGAACTCAAGGTAAGAGGTTAGTTTAATGTTAGTTTGTAACCGGTTTTTTTTTTTCAAAACGTCTTTTTGTAACAACCAAGTTCTGAGAAATATGTATTCAAAATTAATTTACGTACATTTTTTCCGCTACCACAAACTATGCAGATTTGGCAATAGAATAGTTATATAATTCAACCACATAGAAAATTGGAGAATTTTCGATGTATTTCCACTCCTCTATGTTCAAGCACATCATCATCATTCTCCTGCACTTATCCCAATACATTTGGGGTCGGCGCAACATGTCCCTTTCATCCATACTTCTCTATTAGTTGTCATCTCGGTAGTCACCCCCTTTCTAGCCATATCATCTTTCACACAGTCCATTCATCGTTTCTTTGGTCGTCCCCTACTCTTATAGCCATTGACATTCATACCCAAAACTTTCCTCACGACATATTCCTCATTCCTCCGCATCACATGCCCATACCATGACACCACACATCCCTCTTAGCATTCTCATCTCAGCTGCATGTAATTGCCTTTAATTCATCCCTTTTGTGGCCCAACATTCTGATCCATACAAGACAGCAGGTCTTACCATTGTTTTATATATCTTCCCCTTAAGTTAATGGGGAATGCGGGAGTCGCAGATTGTTCCCAAGACCTGCTGCCATTTCATCCATTCAAGCACATACAGTCAGGAAAATTAGAATAGAATAGAATATATACTCTTTATTATGTACACCATAAAAATAATTAATCAATTATTTATTGATCAAATTGACACCCTACGTCAATTCAGTTAATACATCCAATATTTTTTGTCGTGTTATAGGTATTATATATATTTGTCGTGTTATAGGTATTATATATATTTGTCGTGTTATAGGTATTATATATATTTGTCGTGTTATAGGTATTATATATATTTGTCGTGTTATAGGTATTATATATATTTTTTGTATTTCATACAACTGTCAACGAATGAAAGTTGTGATTTGAATAAACAGGCAATTGATGTTGGTAGTCAATTTGCTTCGTTAAGAGTTTATTTCCCTGACTTGATCTAAACTAAACTAATTAGAAAAATGCTGGATAGATTACTTATTTATATAGAAGTTAAGTTTTTGTATTCTCGAAACCAAAATCAGTTCTTCATCATCAATTTTTCTAGTTTTAAAACATAATTTATTGTTGACGAATTAGTTGAGCGTTTTGTGGAACCAATATACAAAAATAGATACAATTCGTGAAGGTGAAGGAAAACATCGTGAGGAAACCGGCATGTCCTAGAACCAAACATTCGAAGACATGTGACATCTACCAACCCGCACTGGGCCCGCGTGGTGGATAACGGCCCTGTCCCTCTCGCAGAGAGGAGGCCTGTGTCCCAGCAGTGGGAACATTATAGGCTGTTTATGTAAATACAATTCTTCATTTATCATCATTGTCATTTATCAAGCTTACAGGACAAGGAACCAAAGTCACTTCTTCAAGCATAGGTACAGGCATACAGGATAAAACACCGTAAAAATAAGCTTCGAGAGAATAGACACTTAAAAGCTTTAAAAACTGTATTACAAAGTTGACGGGTGCAAGAATTTAATGAAAAATATAATAATTTACTACCTAAGATCAAGATTTATGACGAAAAGATGAAAACCGACAGAATGATGCATTCTAGAGCAGACCCCTAGATTTATTAAAATCAGATGCACGAAGCGTGGGACCAGTATGAAAACATATTTTAGAGACCAATATTTATGGAGAGACTTGTATGAACAAAGGGATTAAATAAGGTTAAATCACTCATCATCTGCCTAGCCTTTTCCCAACTACGTTTACGTACGGTTTCCAATCTAATCGGATACAGCTAAGCACCAGTATTTTACATGGAACGACTGCATATCTGACCTCCACAACCCAGTTACTGGGTAATACGATACCCCTTGGTAAGACTGGTTGTCACTTTCGGGCTTCAGACAACCCGTAACGACTGTCAAAGATCCACAAATGACAGCCGGGACCAACGGCTTAACGTGCTTTCCGAAGCATGGACGGGTCTTGGTATGTAAAGATGGTTACCCATCCACGCGGCAAGCATAGCTTAACCTGATCCATCGACCCGTGCGGCTGTTATAACTGCGCCACAAGCCCTTCTGTATAAGGTTAAAGGTTAAAGTAATAAGGTTAAATCACACAGTAACGTAAATTGTAACGATTTTAAATAAAAAAATTAAATAGGTACTCGTTTCACACACAATACTTACTTAGTTTTAAGACTTTTTTTATATAATACGAGTATAATGGGTGATAATAATTGCGCTTGTCGCGAAATGTTGACCCAAAATGCTAAAATATTGGGTAAAAAAAATTTTTTGAATTAACGCTAGGTTGTCGTCTGGCGTTCGTACTATGTCCTCCTATTATAAACTTCATAGTAACAAAGTGTGGTGTTATGCGAATGGATAGAATTAAAACCGGCCAAGCGTGTTTTGACAACGCACAATGAACGGTTCCGTAGTTCCGTAGTATGAATTTATCCCAAAAACAAACTTAACATTGTAGTCGAAAAACATGCTCTCCCATACATCGATATATGCCACAATCAACTCTCCAACTGCAACTTTAAGTTGGTCGACTATTACTCGTTAACTTGTAAAGCCCACTTAGCTGTGATAGTTTTCTTTTTAATTTCATTATATGTACTACTTCCTTGAATTTTTTCACATCTCCATAACCAACCATTTAGCTGGCAGGGGGGAGGACACTTGGCTCTAACAAAAATTAGCACTTTATAATTACAATATTACGCAAGTGGATCCTTGAATCAGAAAGTGGTGTTGACAGACCTGCAATATTTTTGAACGGCCTATCCAACGATAACCCACACCATCGGGTAGACGAGAAAAAAAATCATCCCCACATGACGTGCAAAGGAGGTAGTACGCTAAAAAAAATTTTTTTTTCAAGATTTTAATGATAAAATGATAAATAAATAAATTTTATTTCTGTAAGTAGGTTTGTACAAACACTTTTACACGTCAATCATATTTTTAAAATAAAGCTAGATGAGGTCAGCGTTTCCTATCTTACTACTCTGAGAAGAAAGGCCGAAACAAACTCGGAGGTCACAGTCTCTTTTAAAGTCCAGACATAATCCTGGTCAGATCATGTGAAGGTTATGTAGGTTGTTGTCTGAAATGGTCTTTTGAGGAAAGAACCACACCGATTTGAGCGGACCCGTCCAGTCAGTGCACGCATTTGTCAGTAATCGTGTAATAATCGTGAATAAGGCCAAGTGTGTTACTTAAGAGTTAATCATGTGACTGTTGAAGGTGTTGCTTCTAGAAATAGAATAATACCAGAAGTATTATTTGGTAATCATGACTTTGTTTTTGGGTGGGAAATTATCAAATAACTTCTCCCGCTCTGGACCGAGCGGGAGGGTGTGTCAGACTCTTACTCACTAAAACCCACCCGTATTCCTTCCGTTGCCTGTGTTTGCAGGGGCCTCGGTATCCCTTCCGGACCTTCCCACGACCCCGGCAGGCATCGGCCCTAGTGGACCCCTACACTTGAACCGACGACATCTCTTCGACATCTCTCTCAGAGTACTCGCTATACGCTCGAATCTGAGTATACGTATTTCTTTTTGCTCCATAATAAAATTATTTTGTGGGGAACTCCAGCAGCAGCTGAATGAACGTGAACAAGAGTCACTACTAGACGATGTTCAACTGGTGTTACGGAGTTTAGTGGGGAAACCCCGGTTCAGTTGATGAACACCCTCGCACTTAAACTAGCGATTAAGCTCGAAGATCAGGACATCGTTTTTGCTAAACGTGTTGGGAATGTTCGGCGTGACCACACCGAAGGCGAAGTGCTCCGCCCTCGAATCGTCGTTGTCCGACAAGCAAGACGTGCGACGCGTGATAATTTGCTGAGTGCCGCGTGCGTCCGCCGCAACCTCACTACTGCTGACAACGAGGTGCCGGGAGCGCCACATCATATCTATTTCAACGAGCGCCTGACTAAAACTAACAGGCAATTATTCTACGCGACTCGCCAAGCTGCTAGTCACCTTGAATGGAAGTACACCTGGACTAAAGATGGCCCCATACTTGCGCGTAAAGAAGAGGGAAAGTCGGTTGTGCACATCCGAACGGATATGGACATCAAGCGTTTTTTCATGGCTCAGTAGGTTTGTTTGTGTACAAAGTAGCAATTGCTATCAATGTTTTTTATGTTCAAATTATTCCATTATTTTTTTTTTACCATCTAGCTTTTTCTTATTTCATTGTTGCATGTCGTTGTTAAATACATGCTTTTGTCCATTTGTGTGATAAATTGTACAATACATTATACATGTTCCTGTCAGTGTCTTCCTGTTAGCATCTTTAGTTTTTTTAAGTTGTCATGTTTTACTTATAATCTACGCTGCCCACGGTGCCAAACCATATTTATATATTTGCTTAATCCACATGCACTAAACTTTATCTATTTACCCCAACAATCTAGTTTACTTGTATCTTTTATCAATATGTAAGTTCTTTTATTTAGTAGTTATCGTTAGTAAATTATCTAGCCAATGATGTCTACTACATACCTTAAGGTTGGATTTTAGAATGCGGGTTCTTTGGGCACGAAACACGACGAATTTATAGCAGCATTACTGGCTTTGGACGTCGACATTATGGCAATTAATGAGACGTGGCTGCGAACAGGCGAAGCGGGGCGCGCGCCCTCCTTACCGATATAGGCTACGGCCATACACCGCGTCCATTGTCTGTTAAGAAGGGTCGTGGTGGCGGTGTTGATTTTTATATCAAGCACGGTATACCTGTTCGAAGCCACTCGTATTCTGCTAGGCCATTGCACGCCACGGTCGAGCAGATGTGGGTCACAATTAGTGTTCGCGGAGTTAAGATAGCGATAGGTACCGCCTACCGCCCGCCCTGGCAAGATGTTGATCTTTTCCTAGACGCTTTATCTGGATCATTAAACTCCTTATCGCAATGTGAGTACACGATATTGGTAGATGATTTTAACATAAACATGCTTAGCGACACGGACTCATAGACAGACAAGTTAGTCTCATTTTTGACCTGCCTCGGTATTAAACAATTGGTGCAGTCACCCACGCACTTTACAGTGCATGGCCACTCTCTGATAGACATCATCTGTACAAATGTTAAACCACGCTCTGTATCCGTTGATGTAATACCGGATATAGGTGCGCACGCGTTGATTTCCGGCGAATTTAGTTTTTAACACCCGAAAATTCCATCGCGAACCATTACTTATCGACCACTAAAAAACATTATCAGGGAATGCTTTGATCAGGATCTTGAATTACTTAACTGGAACGCGTTAACCGAGGTGCAAGATGCTAATACATCATCATCTGCCTAGCCTTTTCCCAACTACGTTGGGGTCGGCTTCCAGTCTTACCGGATACAGCTGAATACCAGTATTTTACATGGAGCGACTGCCTATCTGACCTCCACAACCCAGTTACTGGGTAACACGATACCCCTTGGTAAGACTGGTTGATTCTGGCAAGATGTTAATACAATGGTCAATAAATTTAACTCGAAGTTACTTACACTATTTGATATCCACGCACCTCTAAAGACTAGTGCCACAAAGGAGTATTGTTACCCTTGGATTACTGATAATGTTAAATTTATAAAGCATTTGAGGAATAAAGCACATGCAGAGTATTTAAAAGACAAATAATATACTTCTAAAAAGATTTATTATAGAGAATTGAAGTCAAATTGTTTCTAGGTCTCTCTTTTACGAAAAGTCAGCGTACTATAAACACAAGATCAACAGTCAAATAAATGACTCCAGAGCGCTTTGGAAATACCTGAATTCTACACTGCTCCCATCTAAACTTAAAGAATTACCTCTGCACTTCAACGATCCCGAAAAAAATTGTGACCATTTTCTGAATGTGCCGGATGCGGATACGGTTAGTAATTCATTGCTTGCATATTTTGAATCCACGAGAAATAATAGTTCCACGTTTACTTTGAGACCGACAACACGCAAGGAAATCGCGAACATACTGACTACTATTAAATCGAACGCTGAAGGTTCCGATGGCTTCACCATAAATATGATATTACTTACTTTGCCTGTGACTTTGGACGCCGTGACTGCTTTTGTAAATACATCTGTCACATCCTCATCTTTCCCTGAGTTATGGAAAATTGCCAAAGTGCACCCGCTGCCGAAGACTCTTAATGCATTGGACATAAAGGATCTTCGACCTGTTAGTATACTGCCGGTACTTTCTAAAGTTTTAGAGAAAGTAGTATGTGCGCAATTAATTGGTTGGCTTTTTTAGAGACAAATAAAATCCTCCCAGATTTTCAATCAGGGTTCAGGAAGGGCCGTAGTACAGCTTTGTGGCTTTGTTGGATGTGACGGACAATATCTCGTCGGCTCAAGATAATGGGATGTGCACTCTTTTGGTATTACTTGATTTTTCACGCACCTTTGACTGTATTAACGTTCCTATATTATTGTCAAAGATGTTTTTTTATGGATTTGACGACGACACTATAAAATGGTTTGATAGCTATCTTCGCGATCGTACGCAATTCGTTGAAATACGTCAGACGGACGCGGGACGGCTCAACAGTTGTCTCTGGACATCGCTCGGTAGGAAGTGGGGTTCCGCAAGGCTCGATTCTTGGGCCAGTATTGTTTATTTTGTATTGTGCCGATATGATTAAAACTATAAATAAGTGTAAATACCATATCTATGCCGATAATACACAAGTATATATATCATTTAAGCCGGAAGACTATAAACAAGCATTGAATGATCTTAATACAGATCTTGAATACATAGTTCAATGGTCCAAGGCCAATACGCTTGCCTTGAACCCTACAAAGACCAAATACATACACTTGAGAGCAATAAAATCGCACACCCCTTGTAATTTGGTTTATTACTGATTGTTTTCTAAAATCTAAAGATATTGAGTAAAAATCATTAGACAAAATTAAAGCATACAAGCTTAGCTTTACAAAAACATAAAATTAAAATCATTGACCTTCACGTAACTTACAAAAACCGACCGTACACCGAATTCCCCAAATTCACGCGTTTGCGTTGTCACTACTTGCACCCTTAACCGCAGGTATAAAAAGGTCGGTTTATTGGAATTTTTAATCAGTTGCATACCGAAGGTCAACGTGATAGCATCTCTACTCGAAGCATACGGATTTACTGGGAAAATATGGATACCACGCCCGCAGAAGCCGCTCAAGTTATTGCCTTGCTCGAAGCAGGCCATAACCAAAGTGAAGTTGCTCGACGGCTAAATTTGAGCCGCTACTCTGTTCGTCGTGTATACTAGAGGTTCCAAGAGACCGGTGGCTACATTTGGCGACCAGGATCTGGCCGGCGACTCACAACATCAGAGCGTGATGACCGCTTTCTTGTGACAAGCTCTTTGAGAAATCGGCAACTGAACGCGGTTCAACTGGGACAACAGCTTCGAGAAGTTCGCAATGTCAGTATAAGTCGGTGGACAGTTCGAAGAAGACTAGGTGAAGCAGGAATGACTTCACATCGCCCAGCAAATGGTCCCAAATTGACCACAGCTCACCGACAAGCCCGGCTACAATTTGCTAGGGAACATTTAAATTGGACGTATGACCAATGGCGGGCTGTTATGTTCTCTGATGAGTGCAGAATGACTTTACATGGTCATGATGGGCGCTCTAGGGTCTACAGAAGGTCATCAGAGCGATTTTCACAATGCTGCATAAGCGAACGTGTGGCTTTTGGAGGTGGATCGTGTATGTTTTGGGGTGGCATAATGTTGGACACTTTTTTTTTTTTTTTTTAGGGTGGGAAATCATCAAATAACTTCTCCCGCTCTGGGCGGAGCGGGAGGGTGTGTCAGACTCTTACTGACTAAAACCCACCCGTATTCCTTCTTGTTGCCTGTGTTGCGGGGGCCTCGGTGACCCATAAGTACCTTCCCGCGACCCCGGCAGGCATCGGCCCTAGTGGACCCCTACTTTTGTGCTGACGACATCTCTTTGAGGCGCGCGTGGAATACGACGCGCCGTCGACCCGGGCCTGGTCCTTACCGGACGGTGAGCTACCCATTGCTCACCATCCGCAAGCCCGCGCCTACGGTGGCCGGAAATCCGCCCGGGATTCCCGACGCCCTGGGCGTCTCCTGCGGCGGCTAGGGGCGAGAGGGCGCGAAACTTGCCTTTCCCTCAACCGTCCCGCCTCCTCCTTTGCGAGCATTACTGCTTCGCAGAAGGAGGTGACGGCTGCCCATGCCCTCTCGCTCCGTACCATGGCCTGAACCAGGGCCGGACGCGAGAGGTCTCTGCCGCCGATCGCCTCCACGAGGACACGGCGGTGCTCTGCCCAAGCCGGGCAGACCTCCACCGTATGCTCCACCGTGTCCTCCAGGCGATCCACACAGTGGTGACACCCGGACGTTTCCTCCCGCCTTATCCGACACAGGAACCTCCCGAAGCTGCCGTGTCCGGTGAGGACCTGCGTCACGCGGAAGGTGAGGACGCCGTGGCGCCTCTCCAGCCACTCCTCAAGGAGGGGACTTATCGCCGCAATCGTGGCGTGCCCAGCACTGGGTTGCGACAACCGTACTTTCCATGACGCCATGAGATCCCGCCGAAGCTCCGTCCGCTGTGCCGCGATTTCTCGCGGCAGCGGACTTACGCCCCGGCGTTTCGCCTCCTCGCGCCACTCCCATACGTGCGCGAGGGCTTTTGCCTCCAGATCCCATGGCGGCAATCCGGCAAGGAGGCTCGCTGCCTCACAGGAGACCGTGCGGTATCCCCGAACCATCCGGATGGCCATGACCCTTTGGGCCGCGCTCAACCGGCGGGCTGGCCGCAGCGCCAGAGAGCGCGCCCATACAGGAGCCCCGTAGAGGGCCATGGACCGCACGACCCCCGCGTAGAGCCTCCGGCAGGAGGCGTTTGGACCCCCTAGATTGGGCAGGAGCCGCTTCAATGCAGCGCCCGCCCGCTCCAGTTTGGGAGCCAAACGTCGGAAATGCTCCACGAAGTTCCACCGGCTGTCGAGGACGAGTCCCAGGTACTTCATCGTCGACTCGACGCCGATAGAAACCCCTCCTACCGTTATTTGGGACCCCAACGGTGGCGCGTTCCGAGGACCATGAAAACACATGGCCTCGGACTTGTGCAGGGCCACCTCGAGTCCCAATTGCCGGATCCTTTCGACGATTGTCGCAACCCCGCGTGCCGCTAATTCGGCCGCCGCCTGGTGCGACCTCCCCTGCGCCAGGACCAACGTGTCGTCAGCGTAGCACACTACGCTGACGCCGCTAGGGAGGTCGGCGCGCAGCACCCAGTCGTATCCGATGTCCCACAGATGTGGCCCCAGGACCGATCCCTGTGGGACACCGCACGACATCTCTTGCCGGTTCCACACTCCCTGGTGACCGGGGTAGATGACGGCCCTGTCCGTCAAATAGGCCTCGACCACACGACAGAGGTAGGTCGGCATCCGGTGATACCGGAGTGCCTCCCTGATGCAACTCCAGGGCAGGGTATTGAAGGCATTGGCGATGTCTAGGGACACCGCCAAGACGACCCCACCCTGGGCAACAGCATTCCCCGTCGTCAGGGCTCGCACACGCATGATGGCGTCCACCGTAGAGCGCCCTCTGCGGAAACCAAACTGGCTCTCCGCCAAATCCGGCCCCACCCGCACCAGCTGGCCGACGAGGCGGTCTGCAATGACTCTTTCAAAGAGCTTGCCCACCTCGTCGAGCAGCACGATGGGCCGATAAGCGGACGGAGAGTCCGCAGGGCGCCCTGCCTTCTTTATGAGGACCAGTTTCCCCGTCTTCCAGCGAAGCGGGAACTGGCCCCTCTCCATGCATGCGCTTAGGAGCCCCCTAAGTCGAGGCCCGAGAGCCTCCAAGGCCAGGACCCAGGCCTTCCCAGGTAAGCCGTCGGGTCCTGGGGCGGTATTTTTGGCATTAAGCCTGCGTACCGCCGCTCTCATTTCTACCTCAGTCACCTCCGGAGCATCGTCGTCGTCGTCGGCGGTGTGGTCCGCATCGGGCACCGCAGTAGGCGGAGCCATAGGCGGGGAGGTGTGTTCCCCTCGGGAAGGGAACAGAGCGCTCACCACGTCCTCCACAAGCTGGGGCCGGAGACTCTGCGTCAGCGGGGGAGCCCATGGGCGGAGTTTATCCCGCACCACTTTGTACGGGCGTCCCCACGGGTCCCTGTCCAGAGTCCCCAGCGACTCCTCGCGGGCCAACCCCCTGGCCCGCAGGATCTCCGCTTGGAGGGCGGTCTTCGCCGCTCTGTACCCCTCGTACAGCTCCGCCTGAATGGCTTCCGTATCCGGAGGTTTGATACGGAGCCTGCGGTGCCTGGTGTACCGGCGTCGCGCAGCCACGCACGCAGTGCGCAGAGCCGTCAGCTCCTGCGACCACCAGTACACCTGGCGCGAGGCACGTCCAGGCTGGACCCGGGGCATTACCACGTCACATATGTCGGACATGGCCTCCCGGAACCACTCCGCCTCGTCGTTGATGTCGGCAGGCCTGTCCGGTGGTGACACCCAGGCCTGCACGATCGAGGCTTCCAGGAGGAGCTCCCGGTCCAGCTGCTTCAGCGCCCACCGCGGACCACTCGGGGCCCGTCGGACCGGCGCGTCCGAGGTCTGGGCGGAGACGTCGAACCGGATATACCGGTGATCGGAATAGGTCTCCACCCCCTCTATGACACGCCAGTCAACTACACGCGGCGACAGAGCGGGGCTGGCGAACGAGATGTCCACCACTGATTCACCCCGCATCCGCACACACGTGGGGACAGAACCCCGGTTTAGGACGACCAGGCCTGTCTCCAGAGCCCAGTCCTCCACCATCCTGCCCCGTGTGTCCGTTAACCGGGAACCCCAAGCCAAATTCTTGGCATTGAAGTCCCCGAGGACGAACACGGGGAGGGAACCAAACCCGACGACGACGTCTCTCAACTCCGCAAGGGAGTTGTGGAGCTCGGCAAGAGTTCGGTTCGGAGAGAAGTAGACCCCTACCACGACAATCTCCCCGAACCGTGCTGCTACGCAACCCCGTCCTCTCTTGACGGCCTCGAGGGACGGAGTACCGGCGGCGGCCGACGAAATTAGGGTCACTGAGCCGCTCAGGTCCTCCACCCAGTCATCCCTGGGCGGGACAAAGTACGGCTCAGCGACCACGGCGATGTTAATCGACCACTGCGCCATGCTCTGGAGCAACAGATCCTGAGCGGCGGCGCAGTGGTTGATGTTCGCCTGGAGGAGGCGTAATGGGGCCATTAATGGCACTCCATGTCAGCCCCCTCTTGGGCCTCCTTCCCAGCCCCCTGAGAGGGGCCTGCCGCAGCGGCCACGGTGGCGACGGCGACGACGGCGGTGTTGGAGGCGGCAGCGGCAGTGGCAGTGGTGACGGCTGCGGCGGTGACGGCGGTGGTGGAGGGCTTGCCTCTGGCCCTGGCTTTGGTGGGTGGGGCGCAGGCCTTGCCCCCCATCCGGTGCTCGGCCGGCTTGCCAGCCGCCGCACATACGGCACAGTGCGGCGTGGCATTGCACGAGCCGGCCTTGTGCCCGGGCAGACCGCAGCGGTAGCAAAGACCGCTGCGGTCCACCTCCGAGGTGCAATTCGCTTGCACGTGGTTGCCCACCTGGCAGCGGAAGCACCTCAGAGGTCTGGGTTCCAGCAGTTTAACCTGTGCTGACACCCAGCCCACCAATAACCTTTGGCCCTCTTTGGCAATATTTTTGGCCGCCGACACGGGGCAGCTCACCATAGCGGTTTGCAGCCCCGCGGAGTCAGGATGGATGGTGCCCACCCTCACCTGCTCGGCAGAGCACCCCCCAGTCCTAACTACTGCGGCGACCACCTTTTCCTCCGTCACGGAGTCGTCCAGGCCCATGATGCGCATGCTAGCGCACTTGGTGGGCCTGGATACTCGGACCTCGTCCGCATTTAGGGACGCCCTGAGCCTTTCGGCCAGAGCGTCAGCGGCCGGGCCACTGGCCGCACCGGGGACCTCCACCATTCGGGCCCCAGTCGCCGTTACCTTCATTTTTAGGCCAGTGGCAGCGCCGAGCTCCTCGAGGCGCACCACCTCACCCACCTTCGCCATAACAGTCTTGTAGGACACGCCCTTCTTTTCCGCATCCGGCTGTAGTGTAATCACTACGGCTGCGGAATTCGGGGCGCGGAGCCTAGCCGCGGCGGTGCGCTTCTTGCGCTGCTGCCGCCTCTCTCTCTTTTTGGCCGCTCTTGCTGCCTTACCCGCCTTCTTCTTCTCCCCGGCCACTTGCCATTCGGCATCGGCCGGAAGAGATTCAGGAGGCGGCGGCGGCCGTCTCACCACCAGGGTCGATGCCTTCGCCGCCAAGGCCGGAGCCCTCTTCACCTGGACTGGAGCTCTCGCTGCTGGGGCTGGAGCCCTCGCCACCTGCGCTTTTGCCGTGCCATTGCTCTGCCCCGACGACCCCGGTTTGGCCGTGCCACCCGCGGCAGCCGAGTATGAGGCGGGCTTCTGCTTGCCCGAGGCCGGCTGGCTCGCCGCCAACGGGGGGCGCAGGACGATGGCCTCCAGGGCGGAGAAACGACTCCGCAAGGAAGCCATTTCTTGCCGCACCAAGGTCAGAACCCGGTCCTCCACAGACACGGGCCGTCCCTGTCCCTGCTGCTGCCCCCCTTGCGGCTCCATCTGAGGGCCGGATCCTCGGAGCCCAGCCAGGTCCGCTCGGAGCTTCTCATTTTCCTTTCGGAGAAGCTCCATGGCGGCTGTCAAGCGGGCGACCTCCGCCCGCATCTCTGACATGCCGTCCGGAGGAGGCCTGACGTGGAGGGCCTCCGCTGCCGCCACAATAGAGGCCGTGGCCGCGGCTATGGCCTGATCCTTAGAGGACCTGAGCCTCTTAACGGATACAGCCTTGATTAAAACATTATCAGGGAATGCTTTGATCAGGATCTTGAATTACTTAACTGGAACGCGTTAACCGAGGTGCAAGATGCTAATACATCATCATCTGCCTAGCCTTTTCCCAACTACGTTGGGGTCGGCTTCCAGTCTTACCGGATACAGCTGAATACCAGTATTTTACATGGAGCGACTGCCTATCTGACCTCCACAACCCAGTTACTGGGTAACACGATACCCCTTGGTAAGACTGGTTGATTCTGGCAAGATGTTAATACAATGGTCAATAAATTTAACTCGAAGTTACTTACACTATTTGATATCCACGCACCTCTAAAGACTAGTGCCACAAAGGAGTATTGTTACCCTTGGATTACTGATAATGTTAAATTTATAAAGCATTTGAGGAATAAAGCACATGCAGAGTATTTAAAAGACAAATAATATACTTCTAAAAAGATTTATTATAGAGAATTGAAGTCAAATTGTTTCTAGGTCTCTCTTTTACGAAAAGTCAGCGTACTATAAACACAAGATCAACAGTCAAATAAATGACTCCAGAGCGCTTTGGAAATACCTGAAGTCTACACTGCTCCCATCTAAACTTAAAGAATTACCTCTGCACTTCAACGATCCCGAAAAAAATTGTGACCATTTTCTGAATGTGCCGGATGCGGATACGGTTAGTAATTCATTGCTTGCATATTTTGAATCCACGAGAAATAATAGTTCCACGTTTACTTTGAGACCGACAACACGCAAGGAAATCGCGAACATACTGACTACTATTAAATCGAACGCTGAAGGTTCCGATGGCTTCACCATAAATATGATATTACTGACTTTGCCTGTGACTTTGGACGCCGTGACTGCTTTTGTAAATACATCTGTCACATCCTCATCTTTCCCTGAGTTATGGAAAATTGCCAAAGTGCACCCGCTGCCGAAGACTCTTAATGCATTGGACATAAAGGATCTTCGACCTGTTAGTATACTGCCGGTACTTTCTAAAGTTTTAGAGAAAGTAGTATGTGCGCAATTAATTGGTTGGCTTTTTTAGAGACAAATAAAATCCTCCCAGATTTTCAATCAGGGTTCAGGAAGGGCCGTAGTACAGCTTTGTGGCTTTGTTGGATGTGACGGACAATATCTCGTCGGCTCAAGATAATGGGATGTGCACTCTTTTGGTATTACTTGATTTTTCACGCACCTTTGACTGTATTAACGTTCCTATATTATTGTCAAAGATGTTTTTTTATGGATTTGACGACGACACTATAAAATGGTTTGATAGCTATCTTCGCGATCGTACGCAATTCGTTGAAATACGTCAGACGGACGCGGGACGGCTCAACAGTTGTCTCTGGACATCGCTCGGTAGGAAGTGGGGTTCCGCAAGGCTCGATTCTTGGGCCAGTATTGTTTATTTTGTATTGTGCCGATATGATTAAAACTATAAATAAGTGTAAATACCATATCTATGCCGATAATACACAAGTATATATATCATTTAAGCCGGAAGACTATAAACAAGCATTGAATGATCTTAATACAGATCTTGAATACATAGTTCAATGGTCCAAGGCCAATACGCTTGCCTTGAACCCTACAAAGACCAAATACATACACTTGAGAGCAATAAAATCGCACACCCCTTGTAATTTGGTTTATTACTGATTGTTTTCTAAAATCTAAAGATATTGAGTAAAAATCATTAGACAAAATTAAAGCATACAAGCTTAGCTTTACAAAAACATAAAATTAAAATCATTGACCTTCACGTAACTTACAAAAACCGACCGTACACCGAATTCCCCAAATTCACGCGTTTGCGTTGTCACTACTTGCACCCTTAACCGCAGGTATAAAAAGGTCGGTTTATTGGAATTTTTAATCAGTTGCATACCGAAGGTCAACGTGATAGCATCTCTACTCGAAGCATACGGATTTACTGGGAAAATATGGATACCACGCCCGCAGAAGCCGCTCAAGTTATTGCCTTGCTCGAAGCAGGCCATAACCAAAGTGAAGTTGCTCGACGGCTAAATTTGAGCCGCTACTCTGTTCGTCGTGTATACTAGAGGTTCCAAGAGACCGGTGGCTACATTTGGCGACCAGGATCTGGCCGGCGACTCACAACATCAGAGCGTGATGACCGCTTTCTTGTGACAAGCTCTTTGAGAAATCGGCAACTGAACGCGGTTCAACTGGGACAACAGCTTCGAGAAGTTCGCAATGTCAGTATAAGTCGCTGGACAGTTCGAAGAAGACTAGGTGAAGCAGGAATGACTTCACATCGCCCAGCAAATGGTCCCAAATTGACCACAGCTCACCGACAAGCCCGGCTACAATTTGCTAGGGAACATTTAAATTGGACGTATGACCAATGGCGGGCTGTTATGTTCTCTGATGAGTGCAGAATGACTTTACATGGTCATGATGGGCGCTCTAGGGTCTACAGAAGGTCATCAGAGCGATTTTCACAATGCTGCATAAGCGAACGTGTGGCTTTTGGAGGTGGATCGTGTATGTTTTGGGGTGGCATAATGTTGGACACTAAAACTGACATTGTATTCATCACTACGGCGAATACCGGCCTGAGATCGAGAAGTTTGACGGCTGTACGATACGTCGAAGAAGTGCTCGAAGAACATGTGAGGCCGCTTGCTTGGCTTATGGGAGAAGATTTTCTCTTAATGCACGACAACGCCAGACCGCATTTCGCTAGAACAATTTGCGAGTACATGGAAGACGTTGGAATCACCGCGATGGAGTGGCCAGCTCGTAGTCTGATCTCAATCCGATTGAGCATGTCTGGGAAGAGCTAAAAAGAAGAGTTCGAACAAGAAGCCCTGCTCCTACGCACCTCCAAGAGCTTCAACTTGCCATTGAAGAGGAGGGGAGCGCCATACCACAAGATTTCATGGTGAAATTAATACGGTCCATGAAAAACCGATTAAGAGCTGTAATCAAGGCTAGGGGAGGGAATACACCTTATTAAAAAACAATTTGATCAAGCATTTTGAGTTTTATTTTTATTCTTTCTTAAGCGAAATTGGGTAATTTTATCCGTATGTTGGGTTTTGTGCCCTAAAACCCCCTATGGGTATTTTTTTTACACTGTATTTGATATCATTAGAAAGGTACTGAAGTAAATATTCAAATAGTGTAAGTTTTATTTTAATATGTATTCACATTCATGAAAAAAACTGCTTTAACAACAAAAAGTCAACGTGTGCGATTTTATTTCTCTCAAGTGTATATGCTTTTTGGAACCGAAAAACTTTTAGGTAAAATTAACCTTTTGACCGCCACGTCAAAAAAGCGAAGACGTGCCCTCAGCGCCAAGCTACAAATTCATCCTTTAATACCTACAAAATAGTAGTGAGTTTGGAATTATATCGATAAAGCACATGTAAAACTATCTATTTATTTTTAACATATAGTATATGTTTAATAAAAGTTACCATTTACTCGAAATTATAATACAGGAGTTTTATTTGATCCCGCTTTGTCCTATAAGACAGAATTTTTTTTTTTTTTTTTTTTTTTTTTTAATTTATTTATTAAATGATATTATATTACAGAGGTGTTACATAAATCTAAACTCGCCAAACTTTTACGTGTGATGGCGAGAGGCGCTCTTTTAAATAACAATGCACCACCTTACGCACATACCAACTACTTATATATTAACAATGTTTTTACTTCTATTTGCTATCTTGTATACTGTTTTTTAATTTATTCTTAAGTGATCCTTTACTAATTTTTACTTTTCCTCTAAATGATAATGATATGTGTCACAGTTTCGGCGTTGTTTATAATTTAAATCCACATTTAAAAACAACAATCGACTAAATCAAGTCAATATCAAGTCACAGCAATATGATCAATCATGACATACTTTTTTGTCACCATATGATGACAGTGGCTTATCAGGCACCGCTGTTTTTAATTTGCTCGCCTCTGCACTAGAGGGGTGCAACCGCTATTTATTAATAATATCAAAATAATAATAGATATTTTATTTTTATGGTTTCGTATTTTCTATACAGTATCAGCATTGTCAAATAATAAAATTTAAGTTTCTCTGAAAGAACAACCAGTAATAATGCCTTAACGTACCGCTACGTACTGATATATTTGCTGAAATAAATACTATTTACTGTATATTATACTTTTCAGAATACGAGGAAAATATGCGAAAGCAACAAAACCAACATAAATATAATATTCGCATTGTTATTGAATTTAGAATTTACTAGACAGACGAACACCACCATCTTTTAGAATTCTTATGAACAATCTTCGCACTTCGTGTTATTATTTTAATAAGAGCGGCTAAACAGACCTCTAAACAAAGTTTTGTACTTATTCAACGATAAATTATGCATTTTTACAAAATAAATACACAATGTTCAATGAGTCGAGTCATAAATAGGTACTTAATTTTTAGAGATAAGTATGTCAGTAGTTATGCGAGGAGGTATCTAGTCTACGAATAGGTGAGCAACAGCTCAACTTGGGAGTCCCACAGGGCTCAATTCTTGGTCCTTTCTTGTTTCTTATTTATATTAATTATTTGCCGTACCTCATAAAGGATAATCATGATATAGTGTTGTTTGCGGATGACACTTCACTTTTGTTTAAACTTAAACGTCAGCAGCTGGTTACTGACGATGTAAATAGTGCGATCTCAAAAGTAGTTCACTGGTTCAATGTTAATAATTTACTTCTTAATGAAAAAAAAACCAAATGCATTAAGTTTACGCTTCCTCGCGTTAGGCAGGTGAAAACTAATGTGTTGATAAAGGGCCAAGAATTGAATCCTGGAGAAAGCACACTATTTTTGGGTTTAACTTTGGATGCTAAGCTTCAGTGGGGTCCACATATAGATAAATTGTCGAAAAAGCTAAGCTCCGCAGCATACGCTGTTAGAAAAATTCGTAATTTAACTGATATAGAGACAACCCGTTTAGTGTATTTTAGCTATTTTCATAGTGTAATGTCGTACGGTATTCTGTTGTGGGGAAATGCCGCGGACACTCAGACTATCTTTGTTTTGCAGAAAAGAGCTATTCGATAAAATTATAAATTAAGTCCGAGACACTCTCTCAGAGAGAATTTTAAGGAGATTAATGTAATGACTGTGCCCTCTCAGTATATTTTTGAAAATCTTTTATATGCCCATAAAAATTTAAAATTGTTTAAAAAATACAGTGATATCCATAATATAAATACTAGGAACAAACACAAATTTGTTGTACCTACAACAAGGCTCAAGAAAATAGGTGGCTCATTCAGATGTCAATGTATACATTTTTATAATAAACTTCTAAGCCACGTTCAAGATCTAAGCCTTAATAAATTCAAATCATTTATTAAAAGTAAGTTGTGCCAGAAAGCCTTTTTTACCGGTAAATATTATATTGAGGACAAAAAGGCTTGGGATTGAGCTGCTCCAATTATTGCATACTGAAACTTTTATTTTATTTATATACCCTTTTGACATTTAATGATTATTCAAAACACAATGACATATTTACTTTGTGGAGCTTAATATATTGTGTGGAATTTAATATTTACTTTTAAAGTAATATATTGTTTTCAAATAATGTGAAGACTATGTAGGTCATTGTTTTTTTTTTCTCATTTAGTTTTAATCTTGGTCTGGCAGTTTGAGTCATTTAAGTGGCCTACCCAAATGTCCTTTCTTTGGTATTGTTCGTCGAATCGTTGAGCTCCTTAAGTTCTGAGTTGAGCTGCACGATTACTGACAAATGCGTGCACTGACTGGATAGGTCCACTCATTCTGTGTGGTTCTTTCCTCAAAAGACCATTTCAGACACCAATCTACATGGTCTTCACATGATCTGACCAAGATTATGTCTGGACTTTAAAAGAGACTGTGACCTCTGAGTTTGTTTCGGCCTTTCTTCTCAGAGTAGTCAGATAGGAAACGCCGAGCTCATCTATTTTTTTTTTCTTAATATGATTGACGTGTAAAAGTGTTTGTACAAACCTACTTACAGAAAATAAAATAATTTCATCATTTCATTTCATTTCATTTCATGAGACCGAACGGCGAAATCTTAGCTGACTTAAATTTGAGCGTCTAAAAGTGACGAAAGAAATTCCATTATTATTTGGCTACGATTTTTCAAAGTATTTTTTAAAGTGCTAACTAGTAGAAACTAGTTGTTAGGGCCAGATAAAACAAATACTGTAAATGAAACGTTATTTGATTTTTTCATTACCGTTTAGTATTGCCATTTTATATTTATTCTGCCAAGTGACAGTAAGTACAGCAATATTGTATTGTTTTAGTTTGTTATTATAATTAAACGGAGTAAATGGATTAACAAGACAGTTTATTTCTAAGTGTAGGTGTTCCTTGCAGGTAGGTAAAAATACTGTGGTGTAAAAATAAATAGCAAAATGACTAGTAACCCAAACCAAAAAAAAAATGTTTGCTTATTGACGACTGTAGATTGGTTCATAGTGATGCTCATGTTGTAGATACCTATTGTATACCTAAAGTAAGGCCAAAGAGTATTTAGAACCACTGGGATTACCTACCATAAACAATATTTTCACAAGACATTTCATTATCCTGCCGGGGTCGCGGGAAGGTACTAATGGGTCACCGAGGCCCCCGCAACACAGGCAACGGAAGAAATACGGGTGGGTTTTAGTCAGTAAGAGTCTGACACACCCTCCCGCTCCACCCAGAGCGGGAGAAGTTATTTGATGATTTCCAATCCAAAAAAAAAAAAAGACATTTCATTATGAATTAACTACGTAAGGAAAATACGATATATGCGTTATTGCCATTTTACTTCCTCAATTTGGAATATAAAAGTTATCATTGAAATAACCTACAAAAGTTCATGACTGAATATTTATTATTCTCGGCCTTCTCGAACAAAAATTTTTGCACAAACTAATTAAGAAGGTGAAGATATTTTTAATTTAAAGACGTAGGTAGAAATTTTAATATCAGCTAAAACAATGTATGCCATTGTGCATTAGTACATATGGATATTATTATTTAATAAGAAGACTTAATTAACATTTTGTACGTATTGCAAAATGTTACATTAAATTTAATCTTATTTAACTCATCAGTACTCATATTATTGGCATCCATTGTTATTACTATTAATAATAAAGGAACAGCTCTATTTGAAAATTTTCCGCGTGTGACGTCATGGGATTGTCATGATTAGATGACTGTGGCGTTCCAGGCACATAAAATATGACAGTATGATGGAGACGGGCATTACAGTCATTATGATTTATCGATAATCAACTGACACCGACATTTCTTGAGCAGAGAGTTCAGTAATATTTAATTTTCATGATTTCTCAATCATAAAAACTACAATATCAAAAGTTTTATTTATTTATTGAGGACTAATTTAAAGAAATTAAATATAACGTAGGTTACCGTCGAGTTCGATATGCTTGTTATATTGATTGCTACCTACATCACTACGTGTCATGATATGGTGACTGTGGCGCTGAGGGCAGTATGTTTTTCGTACTTTTCAATGGGTATTAGTTTTTGTCATCTTATGTTAATATACATGAAATATACAGAACGAAGTTCAGCTAATCTAAATTAGGATGAGTCAAGGAACATAATTAGCAAAGAAAATAAAAAAAAAACAATGTTGTTTTATGAGTTTTATTGACGTATAAAAGTCTGTCATGTAGTCGTGACCGTGGCGTGCTGGGCACTTTTTGGCTTGTCATCTATACATGACTGTGGCGGTCAAAAGGTTAAACCCTGTCCCGGCTGTGGGACTGTTATGGGAGAGCCTACCCAATGGGTCTACGAAGCACGTAATCTAGGTCTTATCATGGACACGGAACTTCGTTTTCACAAACACGTATCTGAGTATATCCGTGATTGCTACTATAGACTTAAGATTTTATACAAAGCCCGTCCCTATCTTAGTGAAGAATTGCGAGTCTTACTTTTGGAGTCTTTGGTTTTATCAAAGTTGAATTATGCGGACACAGTGTATGGCCAACGACTACTGTCAAAAACTGAAAAATGATCCAAAGACTTCAAAATGCTTGTGCACGCTTCTATTTTAAAATTCCCTTTATGGGACATGTTACACCTTTCTTCAATGAGCACAACATTTTAAAAATGAAAGCTAGACGTAAGCTGCACTTGTCGACCCTACTCTTTGGTGTTATTGATTCTCATTCCCCTTCTTACCTATATGACAGACTATCGTGGACAAGAAGACACAGAATCGGTGAAAATGTTCTCAACAACTTTCCATCCCACGGCACAGGTCGGCGGCTTTTAGGGGCAGCTTTCGCTATGCAGCTATTAAATGCTGGAACAATATCCCTCCTCCATTAAAGTATAATAAAAGTTGCTCGAGTTTCGAATTGAAATTAAAAGAATTTTTATTAAGCCGACAAAAAGATTTTGAAAATGTTCGAGCTGACATATCTGCCATCTAAGAAAACATTTTTATCAATTTTACAAATTTTATCAGTTTTACCAATTTTATCAAATTTACCAATTCTATCAGTTTTAATTTTTATTAGTCAATTATTATTGTTTTATACTTTAAATGGTAATGAAAACTGCACCAGAATCCGTTTCGTAGTTTAGAAGTACACGCAGTCACACGATTTTGCATTGAAGGTACTCTATTTATAGATTTTTGTTACAGGTATTGGGTATTAATTTTAGTTTTTCATTAAACACAATACAACACACACACGAACACATGTATGTCACTACTTTTTATTTTTTATGTTTATTTGGTATGAGCTTTTTATATACCTTTAATTTCACCTCTATTTAATTAAAAGCGGGCACACACTTCCCTATGTGTTTATTATTCTAGTGTATGGCACTCGTGGGTTGCAACTGAAAATCAGCGTCCGGTGGTAGATCTTGTACATCTTGTGTGTCATCTGAAATGATGCTGAGCTGAGGCCCTTTTTGGCATTATTGTAATTGTTTTCTGTTTTTTATTAGTTTTAAGGTGTATTTTTTTTTTGTTGTAATAATAATAATAATATTAATAATTTATTTCAGATTTATCCATATAAATTGTTAGTAAGTAACACGAAAATACTTAAGAGCTTATGTTAGTAACAAAACAAAAATTAAAAAAAAACAAAGATTTTAGGACAATCCGACACCAGAACGCACGTATGCTACTTGACTGCGTGCAGCCGCATCCAGCGCTCAAGCATCGGAGAATCCCACCGGTCCGTCAATACGCTCAAGATGCTGTTGGAACTACCTCGCATGCGAGTTAGGGTCGAGGTGCAACGTTTACGCATGATTGTCGCAAAACTGTCGACGTTGGCCTCGGCAAACATGCCAGATGCACTGCAATACCGCGGCAGCCCCATCAGCATCCTGAACGCAATGTTATACTGCACTCGCAGGTCACTGTATGCCCAATAAACGCATTTTTCTTTCTTTCTATTTGAGGCGCGCGTGGAACACAATGTACCGTCGACCCAGGCCTGGTCCTTACCGGACGGCGATCTACCTATTACTCACCGTCCGCAAGCCCGCGCCTACGGTGGGCGTAAATGCACCCGGGATGGTAATCCTGACTTGCCACCTAATTCTAAACCAGCAATAGTCATGTATGTATGACGGTACGTATGTATTTATCCAAAGTAGTTCTAATTACTTATTTCAAAAACAAACACAGTTGGCGAAAACTGGATAATTTGGTCAAACCATTTATGATAGTGTGTTATGATGGTCATATTGTGGATTGTCTCGGGCCTTACAAGGCGACCACTAATGATGCTACTATTACAAGTTTGAACTTACGTAATGAGGAATATTGTTTAAGATCATTTTACCAAAGAGGTGATGTTTTCATCCTTGATAGATTTAGGGATGTAATTAATGAACTCCAGGATATGGCTTTGTAACACATATGCCAGAGTCTCTACTTGAGAATGAACATCAGTTAATAACCCAGCAGGCAAATCGGTCACGTTTTGTTACTATGTGCCGCTGGGTTGTTGAAGTGGTTAATGGGAGGGTGAGAAGGGATTTTAGACTCCTTCGTCATGTTTTTAGCAATAGAGCGGCTTTGCACCTTAACGACTGAAGCCCGGCGCGTACTGGGGTACGCGCCGGGCTTCAAACATAATCATACATAATCAGCCTACAATGTTCCCACTGCTGCGACACAGGCCTCCTTTCTGTGAGAGGGAGAGGACGGTAATCCACCACGCGGACCCAGTGCGGGTTGGTAGATGTCACATGTCTTCGAATTTTTGATTCTAGGACATGCCGGTTTCCTCACGATATTTTCTTTCACCGTTTTGAGAGCAGTGGTGATGTAACAATTTACACAAAGTAAAGCGCCTGTCTGGGTTCGAACCTGACATACAACTCGTAAGTCGCGGCCGTTACCACTGGGCCACTACTGCTTGTACCCCATGTGGTGCCAAACAATAGAAAATCAATTGTGTCTCATTAGCTGTCCTTGACCGATTAAGGATGATTTAGAATCTCTTGTGCCCTAATAATTAAGTTTCATGTCGTTATAGACGATCCATCTGAAGCCTTGGAATATGTAAGAATTGCTAACGATAGGCTTTCACTTGAGAACCATTTGGAAACCTGTTGAACAGGCAAATCTCAATAGGAGAGTGAATTTTCAGATGATTGACAGCAATAATCAACATTTAGAAGGATTTCCACAACTAACAATAACTAATTTTAAACGTTTTGCTACCAAATCAAACAGGCTAGATCTTATTTAAGAAGTTATTTTTCGGGAGTATGTAAACTAAGTTCTTAGGAAATTGGTTTGCAGATTGTTGAGGGCAATTAAGTGGTTAAGGGTTTTGTAAGGTATTTTTAGATTATAGTCATTTGATACATATAAGATAAGACAACATCATCGGTTACTTTAGAAGTGCAAGAAGTGTAAATTAAGTGTCCGCTATAATAAACCTTTTTTTGTAAGACTGTTTGTTCTGTTGCCGCAGACAAACCGTGAAAACGGTTTTGCAGGGCATAGTAATATGTAAAGGTTTTTTATAAAATTAGTTTATGATAAATAAATAAATAATAAATATTATGGGGAACACATCCGTCGGACTGGTATTTTTCAGTTGAGGTGAATATTACTATCGATGATGACGTAGCTTTGATTTTAGGGCTTAATAATTACCTCTTAAGAGGTAGGATTAAATCGAGACATGTCAACAGTCGTACTTATCACACGTATTTACTGATTAGCAGAGATGATGCTGTGGCCGACACATTAGAAACCATATTAAGTTATTGCTGCAGCTCCCTCGTCAGTAAGCGAACAGTGGGCTGCTGTGCTTATGTATTGACGGTAGTGTGGTATTTGAGCTGGGCACGCTATAACGATGTAAATGCGCCGGCAACGGTAGTATTTTAAATAAATATCTTTGAATATGAATCGCTATTAAAACCCAAATGGACCTGTTTGTTTTATTTTTTCTATCACTTACCTAATCAATTCACGACGACAAAATGAGCATGAGCAATGTCATGAATAGTATTTTAAGGTTACTAAATGTAATGTTCAAGACTCAACAAGCCCTTTGAAGTCAGTCTTGACGGGTCACACAGATGATAATGTTTTATTGGTATTGGCGTCCCATGATATACTTACGTATTATCCTTAAATACGTTACCCGCTCACAATATTAGCAATATAAAGGTCGGGTAAATCCCAATGTTAGGTAATCAATACATAGTTATTAAAACTATTTATGTTATATACCTCCCATATCTACAAGTCCCATAGTTTCAAGTTCCTTCATGACACACATAATAGATACCTGAGGTCATCGGAAAACTTAAGACTAGAGATGCCGATGCATTCCACCAGCTTTTATGACAAATCTTTTACAGTTCAAGCAGTACGGTTATGGAATGCCTTACCCGTGTCGATAAGGCGTGCACAAACTTTGTCCACTTTTAAAATTCAGGTAAAAAAACACTTTCCCTCTCCCTAAACATCATCATTACTTATAGTTATATAGTTCTTGATCTTGTTTCATGTTTATGGCATATATATATGTATGTATGTATGTATGTATGTATGTATGATATATGTTATGTATAGTATATGCTTTATGTATTATAAGTATTTATTGTATATGTAACTGGTACACCACTGACTACCTGCAGTATTGTCTCTCCTCCCCCTTTAATCCATCCAAAGGTTGTCTGTAAAAGATCGCTTTTAGCGATAAGACCGCCCATTGTGTCACCCCTTGTAAAATTTCAACATTTGTATCTGTAATTTTTATGGTGTACATAATAAAGAATATTCTATCTATCTATCTACTTCAAAAGAAGAAGCCGACGTTTATAGGAGACGAGACTAATTACCACTAACCAGGCACCCACTGGGACTTCAGGCAGCTACTGATACCCGATTTCTGGATTAAGACTTTGAAGTTGAAAACTTGTCAAACTGTAGTTTAGCATTACTTTTTTATTTTTTTGATGGGAAATCATCAAATAAATTTCCCCGCTCTGGGCGGAGCAGGAGGGTGTGTCAGACTCTTACTGAATAAAACCCACCCGTATTCTTTCCTGTTGCCTGTGTTGCTAGGGGCCTCGGTGACCCTTTAGTACCTTCTCGCGACCCCGGCAGGCATCGGCCCTAGTGGACCCCTACATTTGTGCTGACGACATCTCTTTGAGGTGCACGTGGAATACAACGGGCCGTCGACCCGGGCCTGGTCCTTACCGGACGGTGAGCTACCCATTGCTCACGGTCCGCAAGCCCGCGCCTACGGTGGCCGGAAATCCGCCCGGGATTCCCGACGCCCAGGGCGTCTCCTGCGGCGGCTAGGGGCGAAAGGGCGCGAAGTTTGCCTTTCCCTCAACCGTCCCGCCTCCTCCTTCGCGAGCATTACTGCTTTCGCAGAAGGAAGTGACGGCTGCCCATGCCCTCTCGCTCCGTACCATGACCTGAACCAGGGCCGGACGCGAGAGATCTCTGCCGCCGATCGCCTCCACGAGGACACGGCGGGGCTCTGCCCAAGCCGGGCAGGCCTCCACCGTATGCTCCACCGAGTACTACTTAGGGTGATTCCATAAATGTAGTCCGCGAAATTCAACTTTTCTTACGTTTTTTGCAAAGGTTTATTGAATTTTGCGGGCTTTTACGTTAAGTATAAGCTAGAGATCGCGATCGTTAGGGTCGCGGGAAAATACAAAAGGGTTACCGAGGCCCCTGGCAACACAGGCAACGGAAGGAACACGGGTGGGTTTTAGTCAGTAAGAGTCTGACACACTCTCCCGCTTCGCCCAGAGCGGGAGAAGTTATTTGATAATTTCCCGCAAAAAAAAAAACTGAAAAGTATGCTAGAGCTAACAAGCTCTCGACTTCATATTCTCAAATCAGAAACCGGGTGTGAGAAAACCCAATAACTACCCATTTTGCCTGGATCGAGACAGAACCTCACGCTTGGTAGTCTTGCTTGCAACCACCTAGACCAAAAAAATTAAATGCATGAAATTGTTTATTCTGTATATAGGATATCAGAATCACTTTTACACGTAATATTAAAAAAAATGTTAAAAAATAAACTACATGGTGTCGACATTTCCTATCTGACTACCCCTGAGAAGAAATAGCGAAACAAACTCAAGGGTCAAAATCTTTTTTAAAGTCCAGACATAATCTTGGTTAAATCATGCGAGGACCATGTAGATCCATTTCTAAAATGGTCTTTTGAGTAAAGAACCACACAAATTTGAGTGGACCTGTCCAGTTAGTGCAAGCATTTGTCAGTAATCGTGTAGCTCAACTCAGAACTTAAGGAACTCAACGACTCGACGAACAATACCAAGGAAAGGACATTTGGGTAGGCCGCATAAAGTACTCAAAATGCCAGCCAGACCATCATTAAAACTAAATGCGAAAGAAAAAATGAAAATAAAAAAATAAAAAACAAGGCAGTCAAACTCACTCACTCAGTCTCAGTGCTACAATATTAACAAATCACGCAACCTTCTTATAAATAGAGCTGTTCCTGTGACCGTATTCCTCATTCACTGCTGTCCATACATTCAAAGTATCTGCACGTAAAAACCCAGTTTCTACACAGTTTAGGCCGCGACTTCACTCACAAAAATTTGTTTTCTCGAATTTCCCACGAGCACTATATATTTTTCTAAGATAAAAGGATGTGGCTCGTCCTTAGACTGACATAAATAATTCAGACAGTTCTCTAAATCCGTGGTTCTGTAGAAGGGTGTCAAAACCAACATACTTATGTGAGTACTTCTTTTTCTTACGGCTGTTCAGGTTTCTCCTAACTTGTGTACCTATAGATAACTTAACTTAGTCCTTAATAAGCGCAATAGTATAGTTAATCTCGTAATTCCTTTACCACCCTATGATTGAATGTCACTTGCACATCATTAAACGATCTATTTGTACATATCTTCATAATCTGCCTACCCTTTTCCCAACTATATTGTATATACGGGTGCTGCTTGTGGTGACTGGTCGTCTTGCTGATCATGGTTTTAATTGTTATTAGTAATTGTTTACTTATTTTACTTCGATGGGGCTAATTTATCATTTCTCACTTCGAGCTACAGCAATTGCCTTATGTAAGCGGGCACACCCTTTATGCCTGGAGGCTTTTATTTAGGTATTAAGTTCTATTTACGTTTTTTTTTATGTTGTCATTTTGATCTGCTTGAGTACAGTTTTTTCATTGTTTTGTTGGTATACTGGCGCGTGCTAGCTAACGTATGGCAAGTGTGTAATTTAATCCAATGTTTTGTGTTTCGTAATGTTAATTACTTTGCATACGATTTGTATAGAATCAAGTTTATATAACTAAACAGACAGACGTGCTGCTGGGGAGTTTGTTCCACCACTTCTTCTTCCCAGCTAAAGCACTAGGAAGTGGTGAAGGGCGGGCATTTTTGGGGGACTGTCTTATGTAACTTTGACGTTCGAAAAGTGCTGATTTTCAGCCTAGTTAGAATAAATGACTTTTGATTTTGATTTTAATTTTGATTGGGGTCGGCATCCGGTCTAATCGGATATAGCTGAATACCAGTATTTTACATGGAGCGACAGCTTATCTGAGCTCCATAACCCATTTACTGGATAATACGATATCCTTTGGTATGACTGGTTGTCAGACTTTCGGGCTTCTGACCCGTAACGACTGCCAAAAATTCACGAATGACAGTCGGGACCAACAGCTTAACGTGCTTTCCGAGGCATGGAAGGGTCTCAGTATGTAAAGATGGTCACCGATCAACGGACCGACCTAGGCAAGCGTAGCTTAACCTGATCGATCGGCCCGTGCAGCTGTTACTACTTAGCCTAAATATAGCCGGTAAGATAATTTAGTGGGAATTGTTGTCAAAAGTGATAAAAGATTTACGGAACCGACTATACCTATGCTGTTGATTGCGAACCTACTGCCGCTGTATTTCCCGAAAGCATAGTTATTCACATACATTCGACACGCTTACGCACCGAATCGAACATCAAACAAATTTTAGGTATCGAAGGAATCCTATTTGTAAACGCTGTTCACAAATCCAATACCCGTAAATTTTATCAGTTTAAATCAAATTGTAATGAAACGACTTGTCAGTACGAATATTTCTGTATTTATATTCTTGCACACATACAAACTTGGTATGTAGCAATATTTAACAAACTATTTAATTAGGTTCTCAATATAACATCAGTATAGACTATAGACTTCTTGAAGACAGCCTTCAGATTCCGAGGCTCGGAGAGAACTAACTTTAGCAACTACGCGTCACTCCAAATATATATCAGTTTTCCATTCCGTTCTGTTAAACAAACCAGTACTTTTACGGTAACTGTCAAATTAGATACTTTTAAACTACATGACATAATACAAAAAACATATGAAGCAAATCACATACTTTCATTTTTGTATAATACTTATTTAAAATCACTGGCTAAGTAATAACAGCCGCACGGGTCGATCGATCAGGTTAAGCTACGCTTGCCGCGGTTGGTCCGTGGATGGGTGACCATCTATACATATCAAGACCCCTCCGTGCCTCGGAAAGCACGTTAAGCCGTTGTTCCCGGCTGTCATTTGTAGATCTTTGACAGTCGTTACGGGTCGTCAGAAGCTCGAGTCTGACAACCAGTCTTACCAAGGGGTATCGTGTTACCCAGTAACTGGGTTGTAGAGGGCAGATAGGCAGTCGCTCGATGTAAAATACTGGTTTTCAGCTGTATCGGGTTGCAGATGGGGTCGGCTGGAAGCCGACCCCAACGTAGTTGGGAAAAGGCTAGGCAGATGATGACTTGTTTAAAATCACTACAAATCTTATTAATATTTGGAAATTAAGACTAAATAGACGACCGTTATTCTTCCGACAGCTGCGTGCTGTCGAGACAAGGCAAATCAGGTTATCGAAACGTACTATATTCGACACGCTAGCCTGTCGAATGATTGTGAATAGCTATGCTAGAAGTCTTCAAGTCTCAAGTGAATAGCTTACTTCTAGACAAGCGTGCACTATCGTCGATCGCATCATCGCTTACTATCAGTGAGGCAGAGGTCAAAGGCGAGCCAATGAATTATAAAAACTTTATCCTACCCTCTATCTATAGGATGATATATCGTATATTCTATACAAGGTGTCGTTTTGCATCCTCGTCAAATTCAAGGAGGTAACTATGCTAATGATTCTCTACACGAATCGATAATAAAATAAGATGGGCTTTTTTTTCTAATTTTCGGAAATCGGCATGTGTGGGACACGCACGTTAAAACGCGGCCCGTGTGATACCGCACTGTAACTGCCCTTTTACACACACACATACTGCATACGCAACGGGGTGATTTTGTTGTGTGAAAGTGGTGTATTCTAAAATACTGTCAAACTTAAATAACTATAAAAACAAGTATGTATTAATTATTGAGCAGGTATCGTAATTTTATTTGATTATGTATGTCTTTCATAGCAGCCTCCTTTTATTTGACGAGGATGCAAAACGACACCTTGTATAATTTTATTTTTATTTTTAAACATTGACCTAACCTACCTGCGCTTGACAATTTCTAAATAAATACTTTGCAGTTTGGCAAATTAACGTGCAAATCATTATTGACTTAAGTAATTATTTGTTTAAGGTAACATTGCCGTTAGCATGTAATGAACATCACGTTACCGTACCATTTTATAAAGAGTGCATCGACTTTAAGCAACCTTTAGCCAGTGACCTCTGTTGGATATTTCGGACTGAGAGGCTTAATTGGTCAAGGACAGCTAATGAGACACAATTGATATTCTATTGTCTGACTCCGAATCGGTGTCACGCTGGGCTTAACAGGTTAATGTGCTCTTATTTTCAGTTAACCAACCACTTTTATTCTTTCAGATTAGCTTAAATGGTGATCTTAAATAACAATTCCGCTACGCAGAATTCCCATAGTTGAAAGCTGAATTCGCATAGCTGATTTCGCATATCTGAATTCGCGTAGCTGAATTCGCGTAGCTGATTTCGCGTATCTGAATTCGCCTATCTGAATTCGCGTAGCTGAATTCGCGTAGCTGATTTCGCGTATCTGAATACTCGTAGCTGAATTCGTGTAGATGAATTTTGGGCCAAAGATATTATTAGAACTTTTTAGCATCGATAAGTACGCTATGAAGAAAAAGAATAACAATTCAATCACTATAATTTCTTCAAAGGTCATTGTCACAGTCACCCTCGCGGGAAGTGTTCTGGTTCAATCAGGAAGTAATAAATACTACAAGACACAGACGATTACGATGAACAACCTTTTATTATTGTCGCCTCTCACCATGTCCTGTCAAGCGGCAGTGTTCCCACATTCCACCACTCTTGTGTTGCCAGAAATATTATAGACATAATCATATCAAACATGAAGCCTATATCCAGCAGGAAGCCTCTTTCGACTGAAACAATATGGACAAAAGCTATTTTAGAATCACAAGATTGCTATCATAAATGGCCATGAATAAAAAGGAATTATCTATGTCCTTGAACCCACTTGAATCTGATAAATCGATTCCCTGAATGAACTACCTAGATTTATGTATTCCACTGTAAGTTTATTTTTTATTTATTTATTACAAGTAAAAAATAAATACCGTAAGTTCCGTAAGTTGAATACAATACCCGGAAAGAAACTATAGACTACACCTGAAGATTAAACCAATAACTCGCACAATAAAATCAGATGTTTGTCTGTATAAATTGAACCCCCATTCTGGGAAACATGATACGCAGTATATTGTCGACTCAAGTGTAAAGTTGACCGTCCACTGTTACAGAGGATGTCCACGGAGAGGTTTCTCACGTTAGCTGCGCGGTACATTTGTTTGCCAGCCACACATCCGTGCGTAGCGTGGCCGTGGGTTGCAGAGGACGATCCCGCCTACATTCTAACCGACTTCCAAAAAGGTGGAGGTTATAATTATTTTTCTTTTTTTTATGAATGTTCACCGATTTCTGCGTCAATTGTGAATTTGATAATTCTTTTTTTTGTTTTGAAAGGGTTATACTCCCGAGGTGGTTCCATTGTAATCAAGTCAGAATCTGATCCCATGGCAATCAAGGGAAATCCTCAAATTTTATAGGCACACCTATAGCGATTTGGGTATTCTTCTTTATAGTAACTCATGCATTTTCTCTCGGAAAGCACCGTTTGGTGAAGTGGAACTGATGATGAAGACCACAGATGGGCACCGGAACTTCTTAAGAATGAGTATTTAATGGGTTACGATTCCATTCGGTACATTAATGTGGTTGCTACGTAATTTATGCTCGTCACAATGCATATGGTGCGTAGCAGTTCTCCTGGTTCACCAGGAGAACTCCTCAGCAATTAACGTTCCTGCATCGGGAAAAGCAATATTTTGTAAAAGATGATGAGCAGTTGACATTAGGCTAATGTAACTTAGATAAATTACAAACCGACCCACTAAAAAGTAAAAATAAACAACTTTTTACAAAAAAGCGACTTCCAAAAAAAACTACAAAGTGAAAAATAATTTTGGAAGTCGGTGGCAAAAACTAAAATACATACCCAAAGACACCGACTTCCGAAATTAAAGTAATTTTCACTTTGTAGTGTTATTTTTGGAAGTCGGTTGTCTTTTTTTGTGACAATTTTTTCATACAAAGAGAAGCTAAGCACACGTGTGTAGCTTATCAGTGGGCTGCTGCGGACAAGCCTTAAGAATAAAAGTATACTCTTAAATAACTTTAAAAGGTAAGCTCGCAGTTTATTAACACATTGTAATGTAAACTCCTGAAATATAGCATTCTGATCACTGTTTCACGGCTTTTTGTTCGAAAAACGATTGACGCGTTAAGACGATGACAACACCTAAACCACGGTCACTGTCAGATTGCATAGAAAAGAAAGAGAAGCGCGATGACAAAACGCTTGTAATTTATTGCAAAATATGATATAATTATCTATTTACTCAAAATCGAGTTGAGTAATCGAAAATAAAAAACAACCAAGTTCTGCATTCAAATCAGACGTACTTGTTATTAATTAAATACGCAACGTACGTTGATATTTAATACATATATTTTGGATTAGAACTCAAGGTAAGAGGTTAGTTTAACGATAGTTTGTATAGAGATTTTTTTTTCAAAACGTGTTTTGGTAACAACCAAGTTCTGGGAAATATGTTCAAAATTAACATATATTTTTTCCGCTACCACAAACTATACAGATTTGGCAATTTTTTTTCTTATGAGTAGCCTATTTTGGTCAATTGGGTCTTGTCAGGGCCTTAAGAAAGATACATTGTATCGACAATTCGAGGTGAATCTTGATTTGAGTTGTTTGCCTCCGTTGATATAGCGGTTGAGACCACGACTGTTGAGCATAAGGTGCTGGGATCGAGGGCCTGACTGTCTGGCAGTCTTTTATTGCCTTTTTTTTTCATCGAGATGTTCTCAGTAGCAGCCCGGAGCTTTGATTTCTGCCCGGTTAGTGGCCTTATTAATTCGGGGTGGACTAATGTTTGTTATGAATTCAAGATCTTGAAAAAGGAGAAGAAGGTCTTGAAATATTTTTTTCTATACCTAAAAGCTAGCAAAAGTAGAACTTTAAAAGTGTTCTTGGATGATGAAAAAGTAGAAACAGCTGGTTGGTAGGCTTTTAGAAAATTCTCTGATTGAGTTTCAGTCTCCACGTCAGAACGTGGACACTGACAGTCGGGCTGGTTCATATGTTCAAGGTCGCTCAGTGCGCCATGGAGCAGGCTATGCTCGGAGTTTCTTTGAAGGATAAGATCAGAAATTAATTTATCCGGAAGAGAACCGGAGTTCAAAATCAAAATCAAAATCAAAATATTTTTATTTCACATAAACCTTATTTCATAAGTGCCCATGTAGGGCACTTATGAAACGTCAGAAGCTAGGTGCACGGTTCCAATGGGTCGTTTCCTATGGAGAAGAGCCGGCAAAAAACTCCACGGTTACTCTTTTAAAAATAATTGGCTTTTACAATGTTTTCAAATTACAGTGTTAATAGGTATGGGAGGACAGTGTAGGCCTGTCGAGACGTACCAGGTACTTAACAAAAAAAAAAAGAAAAATATCTAGTATATTAAGCCTACAACGTCCTCACATTCACAAGGTACACACAAATCTGTGTAAAATATTAATAAAATAATAAAATAAAAACCCATTTAAACCAAATGAAGTTTGCCATTACAAGTCTGAAATCAAAATTTTAGGTATATAATGTCAAACAGTGAAAATAATATGTCAAAAAGAAAATTTGTATAAAACATAATAATAATAAACATCGTAATTTGGGAGCAGTTAATAGACATTTACATAGTTATGCCGTTTATGAGGTACCAGGGAAGCCACATGTGCAGAAGGAATTATTGCCAAACTTCCTTGTCTTCAACGTAGTCTTTAATCTTATAATAGGCGTTTTTGGTAAGGACACGTTTGATGTGGGTTTTGAACTTTCCATTCGTAAGTTCTGTAACTGACTTTGGCAACTTGTTATAAAAGCGGATACTGTTGATAACAAATGCTTTGCTTGTTTTTGTTAATCTAAATTTGGGTATCACAATTTCATGTTTACTACGTGTATTTATATTATGGAAATCACTTCTTGTTTTGAAAAGACATAAGTTTTTGCGAACATACAAAATACTTTCTAAGATATAAAGAGAAGGCAGAGTTAGTACATTAATTTCTTTGAATTTGTTTCTAAGGGACTCACGAGGACCCATTCTATAGACTGCGCGGATTGCCCTCTTTTGTAAAATAAAAATTGAATCTACATCAGCTGCCGATCCCCACAGCAGAACGCCATAAGACATAATACTGTGGAAATAAGCAAAATATACTAACCTAGCTGTGGCTATATCAGTCAACTGTCTAATTTTTCTTACTGCATATGCAGCTGAACTTAATCTACCTGAAAGAGCTCTAATGTGGGCTCCCCATTGCAACTTCGAATCTAGAGTAATTCCTAGAAATACAGTTTCCGTAATAGCATCTAGTCTCTTGCCATCAAGTTTTAAATTTAGAGCCACTTGGGGTACATTTGGTAGTGAGAACTTAAGACACCAGTTACCGACATAGCCCGCAGAGTAAGCTTCCTGAAGTGGCATAGGCTAGCCATGTTTGTCGAAGGACCGATGGCCGGTGGAGGGACAGACTGGATGCGGAAGGTGGAGGACAGGGTGTTGTGGCGCAGCCTGGGAGAGGCCTATGTCCTGCAGTGGACTGTTATAGGCTGAGTTGAGTTTCAGTCTTCGATATTTGTACGATTTACAAAGGACTCCCCCCGCCAGACCGAATTTCGGCCATAGCGGCTAATCTCAGCGGAGACTAGCCATTGACGCGGGAAATATTATAGTGCACAAGTGTTTGCAGACACAGGTGCACTCTCTCCCCGCACCCTCTTAGTCCGATGGGACAACAAATACTTCTTACAGAGAGAGATCATACGCAGAAGCAATGGTTTAACGTGATTTCCGGGACATAGGAGTATCACACCGCCATCTTCCAAACTCCGGGCTGTTACTGAGAAATTCTAATGCAAATCCCCAATAACACTTTGCTCGACCTGGAAACTGAACCCCCACGCTCAGCAGTCGAGCTTGCAAACACCAAGACCAACGGGGCAGTCAAGGCATTTATATTGACAAATCTCGACGACCTTGTAGAGTAAGCAGAGTTCAATAAACCATGAATTTATTGGTATTTCTTGTAGAAACCGATTCAAAAACTTGATCAGATCGTAATCCTCATCGCTAGCAAGTGCCCTTTGAAATAATATAATAAGTCTGTATTTTTACTTCTTACATCAGTTTTTTTATGTGTTAGTTTATACACTCCCGGGCTCCTAAAGGCCAAAACATCAAAATAATGATAAGTCAGAGAAATTGTTATTTGTGCAACAAGAGGGCAAAGTTGATTTTTGCTGCGAGTATATGCGACACGAGATGCAAATAACTTTGGTCTCACAACTTTTCACCTCAGCAGCACCGAGAACATATTACCTAAAGGTAAAAAAATAAAACATGGTAGAAAATTAAACCACATGTATAGGGTGAGGTGTTCAACAGTGAACCATGAAAAAGTTGCACATTCAAAGCTCTACTATTTCTAAACATAATGGAGATTTTTTTTTACCACAGGACTTCTCATGTATCTGGCTTTAATTTTTCATATTAATTTTAGACCGAAACTTAACAGGATAGAATATATTTTAGTTTTTTTAAAAGATGGGAAATGGCTCACTGAGTCCACCTCGTGGGACACTCTGAACCGGGGACTAGGTTAACAGTGAACCATCCTATTTATTTTACAGTAAATTATGACTATTTATGCTACAAAACTAAAGGTTAAGCAATAAAACGTCTTGTATTATGTTATCAAGTAATCAACTTTATTAAATCTAAATGTTTTTAACAATGTGTTCAAAATATTTATTGTTATAAAGAATTTAACAAATATCTTAGGCTCACAGAGATCAATTATTGCTCAGTCAACTTAGTACTAATCAGTCTTAATAGTTACAATTGTTATTCTTACGAAGGAAAAACTTTTATATAAAATACAAAAAAGAAAATTTCAAAAGAAAAAACATCCAAAAATCAAAAAGGGAAGTTCAAAAGAGATAGGTTGACTGGAAATTTGAACGTTGCTGTTCGGCGACTGCTGCCGTCTACCTTGGGGTTCGGTAATATATATTTTATATCATTTTTTGTAACCATTGCAATATCTGGCTCTAAAGGCTCACAAAATGTATAATAAAATTTGCTTTTTAATTTTAAATACGAAACGGAGTAGTCATATTCAGCTTCAGGAGAATCATCAAGAATCTTCGCAACATAATAGCATTTTATCTTTTTTTTCTCTGATTCAATCAAAATAATTACAAAATTATCCGCTTTGGGTTTTCTACGCAGTGGTGGAAAGTCTTCAGATAAAATAACTTCATCGTCTTCACTGTCACTGACGAAATTCTCTCCACCAGATGAAGAACCACTAGCATAGAAAGTGCCTTCGGAATTAGAATCTTCATCAATAATTGGAGCTTCTTTTTTCTTTGTCTTCTTTTCTTTAAATAAATTACTCTTTACTTTCTTGGCTTTCACTTCAGCTTTATTTTTTCGTGATGCTATTATGTCTTTCTCAGGAGTGTCGGTAGCTATCATACTCCGGCCTAAGGGTCTGCTTCTTCTTGTAGTTTTCCTTGGACCGGCTTTCAATGGCAGCCTAAACATTTTTGGAGAAACAAAACTTTCCATTGCTTTCGAAGTGGAAGCTTGCTGTTCATTTTCATTATATTTAGATGCCAGATCATTACAGATTTGTTGTGATGGTAAATCTTGTAAAATTGAAGGAATGGGGGTCTTAGGAGGTGAACGGTTTTCATTTATTTCATAATTTGTATCTGTCTCATCTTTTCCTGGAATGGGTCTATCTGTCACAGTGCTTGGTAGAAAATCCTCTTCTGTAAAAACTGACTCGTCGAATGGATAAATTCCACATTTTCTAAATGCATTGGTGATATTTATTGGAGTCATGGCTTTTAAATAGGCCTCGCCTGCGCATTGAGCTACATGATAGATAGTGAGAGTCTGCCCGGGGTTCCGGAGTAGCCACGAATCGACGGCAGAGTTATAAAAAGTTTTAAATGGACCATTTAATCCCACATCTAATGGTTGTAATCTTGCGGTGGTATGAGGAGGCAGTGTCAACACTGTAACACCAGCAGTTTTAGCAATGGTCAGTGCTTCCAATGACAAATGACTTTCGTGGTTGTCAAGAATCAAAAGAGCTGGATTTTCTTTTGAGGCGGAAGTATGTTGTATGAAGTGTTTCATAACATCTACGAAGATGTCTGCATTCATCCATCCAGATGAAGCAGCCAAGCCAAGAGTCCCAGGAGGAGCGCCATGGAGCATATGAGATTGAAACTTCTTTCTTGGAAAGACCATTGCTGGGGGCAAAGCATGACCGGTGGCGGAAACAATGCAGCAAGTTGTCACTAAAACACCTCTTTCTCCACTCGTAACTTTGGATACGTTGCTTCCCTTAAGAGCTAGGACTTTTTGCGGGCGTTGTACTGTCGTGGTTGAGGTTTCATCTAAATTATAGACACGTGTTCCGTTACCGAAGTTAGGAGACCGCTGCATAGCTTCTCTTAAGTTTTTAAAAAATGTTTGCACGTTATATTTGTTGAATGCCGAGGCTCGTGCCAAGCTGCACGGTTCAGGTTTCTTGAGACTTAAATCCGTGTGTTTTTTTTTGAATGACCTTAACCACTCCTTTCCAGCAATATGTTTCTCTTCCCATGAAGAAGGAACTTTTATATTGTTAATAAATGCCATTTGGTAAGCTAATCTTCGAGTATCTTTAGCAGTAAGCCCATAAAATTTTAGCGAACAATCTATGATGTATTCTTTTAATTCTTTTTCCTGGTTAGGTGTAAAAATAGCATTTACCTCATAATTCGGTACTAATTTCGTAGTTTCATCGCTTTTAAATTTTTCTACATATCTCCTTACAGTTGGGTAGGGTAATCCGCATTCTTTTGCTGCTTTACGAATCGATTTACCATTTTTTACGAGCATGATTGCCTGCAACATTGCTTCTTTTGTGTGACCTCCAATTTTTCTTTGCGCTATTTTAATTCGCCCCATGCTGAAACAATAACATTATAATACAATTTAATGTTTCAACTCTATATAAATTTTGTATAAAATTCAAAATTTACCCACATAAAGTAGCAATATAAAGGTGGTACACAGTGAACCGGTTCACTGTTCAAATTACGTTCGTGGTTCACTGTGTACTACACCCGCCATTTAACATTTAAGGTTATGTTAAAAACCAACGAAAAGAGTTACCGTAGTAACTTTAGTTTTATACGATACCCAATAAACACTATAATAAGTATAATAAATGTCATACAGAAAAACTATACGTATCAGAAGTAATAAGAAAAGATAGTACTTACGTATTTTATTTTTTTGTCGCCGAAAATTATTATGCGGTCCGCCACGCGGGCGTCTTTGGCGCTAGCTCGCTCGCGACTGAGGAGCGGGCGGCGCGGTAAAATCTGAGTACTTTCGTGTCCACGGCACTGTTTGACAACGTCGCGTTTACAAAGTAGGAAGGGTGGCTCAATGTGTACCACTGGTTCACTGTTGGACATCTCACCCTACCTATTTGTAAAACACACTACCAAAAAATTAAATTACATTTAAAATCTTAATAGATGATTTGCAATTGTACGGTTATAGTTATGTGTATCTGTTTGTTTATTTTTATTGTTTGTTTATTTTTTGGGCCTACTAGGTAGGTATGGGATTTGAATCGACTTGATTCTATCTCTCACTTTTTTCAGTGACAAAACAAAGTGTAGTTCAAATCTTTTGAATTTTGTAAATGTTCTTGGCATTTAAAAAAAAATATTAAAAAGTTATAATGGTGCCGATTCCCTTGTTCACAAACTAAACTAAATTTAAGTTCAGTGCATCTTTTTCTTTCTATTTCATTAAGAAAAGGACAGAAAATAAATTTTAGTTTAGTCCTGTCAAATTAATCAGCGCCTGTCACTACTCCATACAAGTTTAGACGTGATTAAAAACTTGCCTACTAAAATTACGTCAAGCGCTGATTAATTTGACAGGACTAAACTAAAATTTATCTTCTGTCCTTTTCTTAACGAAATAGAAAGAAAAAGATGCAAACAGTAAGAGTCTGACACACCCTCCCGCTCCACCCAGAGCGGGAGAAGTTATTTGATAATAGCTCACCCAAAAAAAAATGCCTCCAAGATGGCAGTTTTCAGCTCCTGCCAAGTTTACCTTAGGCCGGCTCCACACGTTAGCACCAATGTGGGACATCAAAAGGTGTACGTTGTATATAAATACTACCTACATAAAATAATAGATCGGTAGGTAGGTACCAGTTATGAAGCAAGGATTTCCGTATTTTTCTGTTTTTGTTTTAATAATTAAGAAGCAACGTTAGCTTTTATGCAAAGCTCCTGAAAAATAAATATAACTTAGAGACCAAGCAAAGCGGAACGCTAGCAAAGCTATTTATACAATTTTCAGTTCATTTTCGAATGAAAGAAAAATACGGAGAATTAATTTACCGCCAGTGCGTATGTATTCACATAAGATTAACTTTGTGAAGCCTTAATATGGAAAATCCTTATAACCTTATTTCATTAGGATAAAAAGTAAATTAAGTCTATACGTGAGAAAAAAGGATCCTTTGCACTGAACGAAAGGATTTTTTGACGTAAAACTAAGTAAAAACTTAGGCCATTTAGAGGTTAAATAGTCTAAGCGTAAAAACAAGGTAGGTATTCAGAATTTTCAAAATTGTTGTCTATTTATTAAAGATATTTAAAAGTTTCCATTCATTCGAGCGCAAAAATAAAATAACTCATACAGTCATAGACAAATGAAATTCCGTAGCTGTAATTATTTTGGAGCGAAACCTGTCCCTCAAGTTTATCAAACTTAATTGAAAGAAATAATTGAACATGTCAACTGCAAAAATACAATTTTTAATTACTGTCCTTGTCCAGAGCGCAATGAAATATTTTCTTAGTAAAAAGTAATTATTTTTGTTTAATATTCAAGGTAAATAAAAACAGTGTTTTTACTCTACGGCTTACCAAAAACAATTTTGACTCCAAAAAATAAGATTGCAAGGCACTGCAAAGTTGTTTTCAAGCTGTAACAGACTTTTTGATAGAAAATTGTATTTTCTTATTTTCGTAAACCAAAAACTAACTGAAACCTAAGTCAAAATTCTCAGGTGTGTTAAAAAATCAAGCTGCATTTAATAACAAAAAATATTTACCTCAAAAAAACAGGTCTCTGGTAATAAGAATAAACCACGCTTTTTTATTTTTTCAGAACAATGGCTAAGGAATTTCGTCGCATACAGCCTGGTCTGTCATGTTTTATTTATACAGATTACATTGGGATGCTGATGTAACACGCTCAACGCTCACGTCTTTAGGGAGCATTTCGGTCGAATCACTCACACTTTCTTTGATTAAGTGGTTCGCGTGGATTTACTTATTTTATTTTACAAAGTAGTTTTTGGTTGATCTTTGAATCAGCTGTTAAGGTGGATCCGCAGTGGTAGCCCGCGAAATTCAAATTTTCATACGTTTTTCTTGCAATTTGCAGGTTGTGTCTTGATCAAAATATCATTTACAACCTTAACAAATATGTTTTTACAGAATCATAATAATTAATACATCTCTCTAAGTTATATTTTGTTCCATAAAAATTGCCTAACCTTCTGGTCAATTCAAAAAGTTTACCCGGATATCCCACAAAAAGATTCCATTATGTCATAGGCAAACCAAATGGGCTGATATACGTCTTCGACACCTACTCCCGATTTGATAGATTTATTGACCTTAATCCTATAACTAGACGTCAAGGAATCTTTCTATTTTTTTATTCGTCCACCGGTATTTCCATATTAATTGTCCTTATTCGCATTCAGGCATCGTGATTTTTTTATAGTAATTTAATCGGTTCTGCTTGAAAGCATTCTAAAAATGCTAGTTCTAGTTGATTAGACCAATTTGTAGTCATTTTCAAATCTCACGAGTCACGTGCGTAATTCACTATCTTGTAGGTAATATTCTAATGTAATATAATATTCTGTCTCACTATACAAATTACAGACGACCGCTCGCCGCACTCGACTTGACACGACAGAGCCACATGCGAATGTGGAGCTTACTCGCTTTCGCGCCAACTTGTGAACCCTTTCTCGCGTGACAAAAAACCGTCAATTTTCGGGAACGAGGTGCGAATGAGACTCGAAGAATATGCGAATCGGATCCACACTCATGGATCGCGGGTGAATCGCAGGGTTGCGCGCGATTCGCGCGGGAATGTGGAGAGGCCTTAAGAAAATTTGAATTTCGCGGGCTACCACTGCGGATCCACCTTAAAATTCCCGTGGAAGCGCGCGGAGGGGCTCGAAATCGGTCAAAATGTTTTTTTTTTTTTTTAGCTTTGAGTTCGATGCCATAATATACCATATTCTGCCTGACATATTTATTTTTAAAAATAAAAAAAGCTTATTTTACTTTGCATAATATCAGTCAATAGGTCTTATAGTGGCAAATACAAAATACACGTTTTATTTACCTAAGAATCCTGAGTAAACCATTGATTTATGTATTAGTTACACTCTCAAATGAAGTAAGCAAATATTATTGCATCGTGTTTATGTCATGCAATCGTAGAAACTTCTCATTAATTTACATGATTAAGTTATTTACTACCTAAACAAATTATTACGTAAACATTACTGAAAATCGTGTCCTGCATCAATAATTCAATATTACCTATTGGATATCTAATAATAGAATAACTAATAATGTAAACTATCAATGAATAACTAAGTTTGCGCAACTAGTTTCGTAATGTAAGCCCGGCTTTACAGAGCGCAAAGTCGGCCTTAAGATGATACTTTTTTTTTATGGGAAATTATCAAATATCTTTTCCCGCTCTAGGTGGAGCGGGAGGGTGTGTCAGACTCTTACTGACTAAAACCCACCCGTGTTCCTTCCGTTGCCTGTGTTGCCAGGGTCCACGGTATCCCTTTCGGATTTTCCCGCGACCCTGGCAGGCATCGGCCCTAGTCGATCCCTACACTTGTGCTGACATCTCTATGAGGCGCGCGTGGAACACAACGCGCTGTCGATTAAGATGATGATAACTACGTAATAATTTTTTAAACAATTTTTGTTTGGTTTGGCGTTCCTACGTTGTTTTATTTTTGTTCCAGCGCATTGCTGCGCTCTCTTTTTTCGCATGTGGAAGTAATTGACTCTGTCACTTTCTTATGCCCGCCCAGTTCGCTTTGAATTATGATGATACCTACGTAATAAATAAACAATAGCGAACTAGGCGGGCATAAGAACAACGTAACAACGCCAAACCAAATAAAAATTGTTTAAAAATAAATTAAGCTATGTATCAAAAATAGTTTCAGCCAGTTTTTAATTACCTAAACACGCACATTTTGAATGAAATTTTACAATGAAATTTCTTCGGATTTTAGAATTACAGATTTTTTTAAAAGAATAGAGGTATTTTTGGAATTCAATAATATCGAGGAAATTTAACCCAATAGGGAATATGCATGTATTTTTTATTCACTGAATCAATAATAGACAGTAATAATTAAAAGCCCAAGAAAAGTATTAAAAGTTGAATCATGAATTCAACAACTGCTTGTTACTCAAAAAAATTATGAAACTCCAACAATTTTCTACTACATTTCAAACGTCAGTCTCTTTCGCGGTCATGATGGACGTCTTTCACCACGAAACTGTTTTGTTTACATAAAAAAAATCAAAAATAAAAGTAATTTATTCAAACTAGGCTGAGAATCAGCACTTTTTCAGCAAAATTACATAAGACAGTCCCCCAAAACGCCCGCCCTTCACCACTTCCTAGTGCTTTACCTGGGAAGAAGAATTGGCGCAACGAACTCTCCAGCAGCACAGCTGTCTGCTCAATTAGAAAAATTATTGGATTCTAACAATAGTTTGCAAAATAATTTAAACTACACGCAACACAAAACATTCAATTACTAGCCATATATCAGCTACCACACTACCACCCCAATAAAAAAAAAAACATTGAAAACTATACTCAAGCAGAAATAAAAGCCTCCAGACATAAAGGGCGTTCCCGCTTACCTTTAGCTACAGCTGTAACTCAGTCACAAATGATAAACTAGGACCATCGAAGTAAATCATCTGTGTTTTAGCTCCAATTCATATAAATTAAATTATTGTTTATGCTATAATCAGCAATCGCACTTACTTACTTATCTTAGCGAGATTTCAAGCACTTTGCAAAGAATATATTTTTATTCACATCATATTTTTCGTCACTTCGGGCATTGTCGAAGAGGACGCGTTTTGAGTTTGCATTCCGTTCCACCAAAAAACGCAACATAAAGTAATGAATTGTAAAATAAGTTAAGAATTAAAAATGATTTATACAATTATTTGTAAAATACAGGAATTTGTTTCTTTACTCCTACACAATGTACATTAAAATAATGGATAAGTTTTGAATTAGGTGCATATATTATATTGCGTCTTCCTTTCAGTCAGAGTATTTATCAAATAGTCAATAAACATATATAAATGATCCCGGAAAAGCCCCCAATTTATTTTGAGGTAAGTCCTTGTTAAGCTGGCTTCCCACGGTGCGTAACATTGCGGATGGACGACGCGGACAAGTCCGCACAGCCGACGACTACGGACAACCACGTACCACACACCAAGGCTCTTCTAACGATGCGTGTCGGGCGGCGTGAGTCTTGAGAGTGAATCCATTTTCATTCCAAAATGCAAACCGACAGAGAACTCGTAAAGACAGCTCGCACCGCAACTTTGAGGTTACCCACCTTCCACGGATCGGACGCACCGCGACGGACGCGTCTGCGTTACCACGGACTATCCATTTCTTCGTCCATTTGAGGAATTTTCAAAAATACATAAAAATGGGGTTTTCTTGAATCCCATGAATTATCGCCTAGGCTTTATGGGGTGCTTAATTGTTGCAAATGGGTCAATCTATCACGAACTAATCGGAATACGTCAAATTACAAGTCACCCTGTTTAAACCTATACCTTTACCTTATACCTTTTAATGTTTTAAGTTGGCACTGCATGTGTTTTTCACCTACATCTAAGTACTTATTACATTATATTCGCCAGCACCTCAAGTTACCAACAAGTCAAAGTTAAAAACTGTAAAATTTTCTCATTCGATTTTGAACTTAACCGTCAACATGTTAAGGTTTAAAATCATTTGGAGAAATTTGACAGTTTAGTATAACCTGATGGGCTGGCAACTGTACATTGGTGCCGATTCCCTTGTTCACAAACTAACCTAAATTTAAGTTCAGTGCATCTTTTTCTTTCTATTTCATTAAGAAAAGGACAGAAGATACATTTTAGTTTAGTCCTGTCAAATTAATCAGCGCTTGACGTAAATTGACGTAATTTTAGTTGGCAAGTTTGTAATCACGTCTAAACTTGTATGGAGTAGTGACAGGCGCTGATTAATTTGACAGGACTAAACTAAAATTTATCTTCTGTCCTTTTCTTAATGAAATAGAAAGAAAAAGATGCACTGAACTTAAATTTAGTTTAGTTTGTGAACAAGGGAATCGGCACCATTATCTCTCTTAGAATCAGCCGTCATCTAAGTATTTTTTGCTATAGCATCTTTCTCACCAACCAATAATTTTTCATACTCATACGGCGGGGTAATGACGTCACATAAAATGGCAATTGATCGCACTGGGTCTCATTTTGACAGTTCACCCACGTGGGTGAACTGTCAAATATCGTTTGCGTAATTAGTTCATTGCGTAATTTACGTTGTTCAGCAAACGAATTTTTAAAATCTATGAAACAATAGATTGGCAATATCCTTCAAAACCCTCGGATTGTGATTGAAGTGGGTTACACAATTATGGTGCAGGATTAATCAAATACCTACTCTATGTTGTTCTTTAACAGAATGAAAACATATTAAAAAATCACTGACCATAGCTATTAACACTGCATACACTCAATATGGTGTCACAACAGATTGACTGCTTCAGTTGTACTCTGAGTAAATTCACAAGGGCAGCATTTTGTAAAACTACTGCATACACTCAATATGGTGTCACAACAGATTGACTGCTTCAGTTGTACTCTGAGTAAATTCACACGGGCCGCATTTTGTAAAACTACTGCATACACTCAATATGGTGTCACAACAGATTGACTGCTTCAGTTGTACTCTGAGTAAATTCACACGGGCCGCATTTTGTAAAACTACTGCATACACTCAATATGGTGTCACAACAGATTGACTGCTTCAGTTGTACTCTGAGTAAATTCACACGGGCCGCATATTGTAAAACTACACTTCGTTGTTCATAATAATACAATTGTAAGTCCAATCTTTGTAAGCTATTATAACTATAACTACATTATTTTATTAGGTAAGTCTGTGATGATAGCTGTATGTTTTTAAACAAAAAATAAACAAACTTGAGTGTTCAAAAGAAAAAATTACTGTTCTAAGAAACATGCGATGATATTTGATGACGTTTGATGACATTTGACATAAACGTCCACAAAAATGCCCTTTATTATCATCTGAACAAGACTCCTGAGAAAATAATAGGTAGATAACTATTACATACATCGCTTTTATTATTTATTAGGCAGAGGTGGACCTAAAGTACACCCACAATTCGCCAGTTGTGATGTTTAAGTCCCATGTAATAGAAGGCGAGCCTATTGCGATCAGTGCAGTCAGAGTAGTTGTGGCCCAGTTGCATCACCCCGACTTACGAGTTGCAGGTTGTGAGTTCGAACCCAGCCAGGCACTTTACTTTGTGTATTTATTTAATTTCATCACCACTGCTCTCAAAACTGTGAAGGAAACCAGCATGTCCCTAGAACCAAAAATTCTATAATGTGACATCCACCAACCCGCACTGGGCCCACGCGGTTGGATTACGGCCCACTACCTCTCACAGAGAGGAGGCCTGTGTCCCAGCAGTGGGAACATTGTAGGCTGATCATGCTATTGCCATCAACCGGACGCTAATCTAGACTCCGGGATACTACTGAGAAATTCCAGATGGACAAAACCCAATAAAAAGAAAAACCCCCACTTTGCCCGAAGCGGAAATCGAATCCAGGACCTCATGCTCAGCACCACTAGAACACCGAGGCAGTAGACTCCTGAGAAAATAATAGGTAAATAACTAAATGTAGGTAAAGCACTTACGAGTTTTAAATTAATTCGATTACTTACCTTCTTTACCTGATCGCTATAACTACTGGATATCGGCAAATAGACACGCGTTGCGCATACATATCGCTATTAAGCTCACTAATTATATTCTTACAGTTGGAGAGATGAGTAAAACAGCACCCTAATGAGTATTTTTTGAAATGACGTTCACTAGGTGGCAGCACTGAGACATCAGGTCCGGGCACCTGTCAAAAGTGTCAAAGCGCCTATATTTTCTTTAGTCGCGACTAAATGATGACCGAATGAATGAAACGAATTATGAACGTCATCATATCCTACTAATATTATAATTGCGAAAGTTTTTTAAGAATGGATGGATGGATGTTTGTTACTCTTTCACGCAAAAAGCACTAAACGGATTTGGATGAAATTTGGCACACAGGTAGTTTGTAACCAGAAATAACACATAGGATACTTTTTATCTCGATATACCCACGGGGTCAAAACTTATGCGGGTGAAACCGCGGTGCGCATCTAGTATTTTATATTCATTCTCGGACTGGAATTTTCAGGAAAACCCTCATTGCGTAACACAGCTTGAATCATAATCCGAGAGTTTTGAAGGATATTGCTAATCCATTGCTTCATAGGTTTGAAAAAATTCGTCTGCTCATCAACGTCAATAACGCATTGGACGTGGGTGAACTGTCAAAATGAAACCCATCGCGATCAATTGCCATTTTATGTGTGTTACACAATTGCCCCGGTGAATGCATAATAAGGGTTGTTTAACACAACGAGATATAAGTACCTCACCCACATTTCGCTATTTATGTTCCCCACTCCAAACTGCTAGTGTGCGGCGATAAGTCCCCTCTTTGAGGAGTAGCTTAAGAGGCGCCACGGCGTCCTCACCTTCCGCCTGACGCAGGTCCTCTCCGGACACGGCAGCTTCGGGAGGTTCCTGTGACGGATAAGGCGGGACGAAACGCCCGGGTGTCACCACTGTGTGGATCGCCCGAAGGCCACGGTGGAGCATACGGTGGAGGTCTGCCCGGCTTGGGCAGACCTGCACCATATGTTTCGGTAGCGGAGATCTCTCGCGTCCGGCCCTGGTTCAGGCCATGGTATGGAGCAAGAAGACATGGGCAGCCGTCACCTTCTTTTGCGAAGCAGTAATGCTCGCGAAGGAGGAGGCGGGACGGTTGAGGGAAAGGCAAATTTCGCGCCCACTCGCCCCTAGCCGCCGCAGGAGACGCTCTGTGCGTCGGGAATCCCAGGCGGATTTCCGGCCACCACAGGCGCGGGCTTGTGGACGGTGAGCAATGGGTAGCTCGTCGACCGATAAGGACAAGGCCCGGGTCGACGGTGCGTTGTTGTCCACGCACGCCTCAAAGAGATGTCAGCACAATTGTAGGGGTCCACTAGGGCCAATGCCTGCCGGGGTCACGGGAAGGTACGAAAGGGTTACCGAGGCTCCTGGCAACACAGGCAACGGAAGGAACACGGGTGGATTTTAGTCAGTATGACACACCCTATTGCTCCACCAGAGCGGGAGAAGTTATTTGATAATTTCTTATCCAAAAAAAAAAATAAACAAAAAAAAAAATATTTAAAATAAACAAATAAAAAAAAGACTGGTAGTGCGTCCATACCTATCTTTTGGAAAATCAACAATGTGACTTGCCCCCCGATCAAACCATAAAAACTTATCTATTTGAGGGTAGATTTATATCAGTAACATTATAGTGAACAGTCCATAGATAAGTCTTGTTATAGTTTGTGTCATTTTGAAACATGGTCACTGTCAGTTTCAAGTCTAAGAGACAGGATTCAGTATTGCATGTGGCCCCGCAGTTACAAGTTGTAAGGTTATTAAAAATAATGTAAATTGTACTGAACTGTAATATTGAATAATTTATAATTTATAATTTATTGATTAAGTTAAATTGAGTAATACCTACAAATCGTAATTGCGTTGATTTATTTGTTTCGTTTAAAACCTATGACTCCCTTCCGTGGTAAGCTTACACCACACATTGAGTTCTCTCATTGAGAAGACTCTCCATAGCCGTACCTTCAGATTCTGGATTTGTGCTCAGTCAGTTTTAATAACAATAGGCTCGCATATTTATGATAAAAAAATTATGACTTTGCAGCGTGTGTCTTAGCAATAAATATTATTAGAGTGAAGTTATGCGCTTATTTAGTCACTCATGTACACTCAAAATCTCTCTCTCACACACACACACACACACACACATACACGCAAACACACACACATACACGCAAACACACACACACTCGTAACAATTGATCGTATTTTTTTTCCTATCTTTGTTTCTTTATATACCTATTTGTACTCGTACGAGTACATCTATAATGTAAGGGAAGAGCGGAGCCTTCAACTACATGCCTTTTTCTATGCCTAAATGGAGACTCCTCGACATGCTATGTAAGCCAAATAACATATTGGTGCCGATTCCCTTGTTCACAAACTAAACTAAATTAAGGTTCAGTGCATCTTTTTCCTTCTATTTCATTAAGAAAAGGACAGAAGATACATTTAAGTTTAGTCCTGTCAAATTAATCAGCGCCTGTCACTACTCCATACAAGTTTAGACGTGATTAAAAACTTGCCTACTAAAATTACGTCAATTTACGTCAAGCGCTGATTAATTTGACAGGACTAAACTAAAATTTATCTTCTGTCCTTTTCATAATGAGATAGAAAGAAAGAGATGCACTGAACTTAAATTTAGTTTAGTTTGTGAACAACGGAAGCGGCACCATTATTATGAAAAAAAACTTATTATTTTTTTATTTGGTCCAACCTTGAGACGCACACCGCACTTGGTATGTTCGTTATTTCATTTATTTATATGACAATTAGCTTCTGCTACTGCCCGCGACTTCATTCACCTGGAAGTCGTAAGACACTACAATATACTAAACAAACAGCCACATTTTCATAAAAAAACTGCCTAGATGGTCTAGTGATCGCAAGCGCTACTGTTGAGCATGAGGTCCTGCATGAGGTCCTAGGTTCGATTCTTGTCTCAGGCAGTGTTATTTTTCCATCTGGAAATTCTTAGTAACATTTCGAAGTCAGGATTTGTGCCCGGTTAATGGCGATAGGGTCGCCCTCTATCACATGGGACCTAAACAACTGCCGAAATGTGGGCCCGTACTATAGGTGCACCTCTGCCTAAGCCTTCGGGGAATAAAGGCGTGATGTTATGTTTTTTTTTTTTTAATAAAACTTCCCTGTATACTACGTTTGTAGTTTTAGTCTCAGCAGCCACAATATACAGAGACTCAGGACTGGTGACGCGGGAGCAAGCGATGTACAGTTGTCCGTGTAAGAAGCAGTTAGTCCAGAGGTCGACTCCGCAGTCTTCAGTAGCAATTTCCCATTTTAGTGAACCCGTTGAACGCCAGACTCCGGATACCTAAGTTTTTATGCACCAATGGTGTATCACGTGACATTTAAGAGAACGCCTGCGTTCGTGCATGTACTACCTAATCTCACAACACTGACTGTTCTCATTAACAGTCACCTAATATTGATGTAGACTGGCCGCTACAATGAAGACTGGCCGAAAATTACCAAAACATTTTTAATTAATAGAATTTTTTACTTTTAAATTTTTAAACTCGAATAAAACTTACCATTTTTTTTTTTATTAATTCGTCTATAATTGTACTGTTTAACTGACTAACATCAATTAATACTTCCATGCCATCAGTGCATTGCGGAATGTGTGCACTGGGGGGGTAACCATCACCTCTTATAGCAGTATTATTATAATATTATTTCACAGTGGGAAAGTGATGGAGCTATACAGGACTTATAACTCCATCTCTTTCTCACGCTATATAATAATACTAATAATACTGCTATAAGAGGTGATGGTTACCCCCCTGAATTGTATAATAATATGTAAAATATTTTGTACGCACTACATTGTATGCAAATAAAAGATTTTTAAGATTACTGACTTTGTTAGCGGTGAGTCTATTTATCATAAAAAACTGGCCAATTGCATGTAGGACCACGCACAATGACGGGTTCCGTAGTTTGGCTGAATTTATTCCATCAAAATACGTCGCATAAATGGCCGTATTTTTTTTATTGCCTTAACTTAAAAGCTTGATTTTTTATAGAGCTCTAAGGGACCGTAGACCCACGTATTTGATATTAATTTCAACTTGATATGTCTACGCGTTCCTGAGAAAAAGAGTCTTGACAGACGGACGGAAGGACAACGAAATGATACTTTGGGGGTTCCATTTTTATTACGTGGTTTATATAGCATAAGAAAGGCGCTTATAAAAAAAATCGAGTGTTCATTTATTGGACATCCTGCCCAGTGCGGGACTTCACACTTGTGACCAGCATGTCATTCTGTAAAAACCTCACCGTGAAAACACGCGTGGAGTGAGCTAGGGAGTGACCAAGTATTACATTTATAATCATAATCGAGATTTTAATAATATTTTTATGCTAATTCTATTGATCATTTTATATTACTTCAAAACTAGTATTTAAGTGTTGAAACGTTACTATTTAGGTTTTTTTTTTTAAATAAAATAGTAAAACAGAAATTCAGTAAGAAATTCAATTTTGTTTTTTTTATTTCAAAAGGTTTGGTAATTTTCGCTGCCGCCATCTTGCTTTTTAGATTTGACCTAAACAAAAAACCCCCCAAAACCATGAAAACGATGAAAAATGACGCTAACGCTATATTAGGAATTGCCGAAAACACCTTTCCAAATAATAAAATATGCCACTATTGTATGCCGAACGCAGGTATTATTAAACTTCTTGAAACATTAGACAAAAAATTAGTAAATTACACTTTTAATGACCATTGTATAATCTTCCTAGGTGAAACAGACTGTTAGTTTCCAAAAATTATGCAGAATTAGTAAATTATATAAAATTCAGACTCGAAAAGATATTGCATACGAATATTATCCTGTGTTGTCCGACTTTTAAGTTAAAATCGAATACTAGTTTGTTTAATACCAGAATAGAATCTTTTAATCGACTATTACACCAAAGTAATCAGATTTTTAATTTTACATATACTTTTGATACTAACAAACAACTAGAGTATTCGTATGAAATGTTTTCAAAGTTAACTGGCAAAGTAAATAATACAGCCATAAAAAATGTCTTCATGAACTTGAAAAACTATCTTTTTTTTTTTTTTTTTTTGAGGGTGGGAAATCATCAAATAACTTCTCCCGCTCTGGGCGGAGCGGGAGGGTGTGTCAGACTCTTACTGACTAAAACCCACCCGTATTCCTTCCTGTTGCCTGTGTTGCGGGGGCCTCGGTGACCCATAAGTACCTTCCCGCGACCCCGGCAGGCATCGGCCCTAGTGGACCCCTACTTTGTGCTGACGACATCTCTTTGAGGCGCGCGTGGAATACGACGCGCCGTCGACCCGGGCCTGGTCCTTACCGGACGGTGAGCTACCCATTGCTCACCGTCCGCAAGCCCGCGCCTACGGTGGCCGGAAATCCGCCCGGGATTCCCGACGCCCTGGGCGTCTCCTGCGGCGGCTAGGGGCGAGAGGGCGCGAAACGTGCCTTTCCCTCAACCGTCCCGCCTCCTCCTTCGCGAGCATTACTGCTTCGCAGAAGGAGGTGACGGCTGCCCATGCCCTCTCGCTCCGTACCATGGCCTGAACCAGGGCCGGACGCGAGAGGTCTCTGCCGCCGATCGCCTCCACGAGGACACGGCGGTGCTCTGCCCAAGCCGGGCAGATCTCCACCGTATGCTCCACCGTGTCCTCCGGGCGATCCACACAGTGGTGACACCCGGACGTTTCCTCCCGCCTTATTCGACACAGGAACCTCCCGAAACTGCCGTGTCCGGTGAGGACCTGCGTCAGGCGGAAGGTGAGGACACCGTGGCGCCTCTCCAGCCACTCCTCAAAGAGGGGACTTATCGCCGCAATTGTGGCGTGCCCAGCACTGGGTTGCGACAACCGTACTTTCCATGACGCCATGAGATCCCGCCGGAGCTCCGTCCGCTGTGCCGCGATTTCTCGCGGCAGCGGACTTACGCCCCGGCGTTTCGCCTCCTCGCGCCACTCCCATACGTGCGCGAGGGCTTTTGCCTCCAGATCCCATGGCGGCAATCCGGCAAGGAGGCTCGCTGCCTCACAGGAGACCGTGCGGTATCCCCGGACCATCCGGATGGCCATGACCCTTTGGGCCGCGCTCAACCGGCGGGCTGGCCGCAGCGCCAGAGAGCGCGCCCATACAGGAGCCCCGTAGAGGGCCATGGACCGCACTGAAAAACTATCTGGAGCTATTTAAACCTTCAAATCATGAATATACCTGTAGATATAATAATTGTAATATGACGCATACGAATTATGAAGATAGTGTTAAATGCCGCGTGAAACCAGGTACTATTCCATATTACTTCAGCAAAATGAACACAGACCAACTTTCATCTAAAGTTGAGTCTAATGTTAGCACAGGTTTTAACGACACTGATCTTTTTCGTGAATAATAAATTAAATACAGTTTGTAAAAGTACTTTGATGCATAAAACCAGCTGTTTAACGATTTTTCATCAAAATGTATGTGGGATAAGTAATAAAACAACTGAGTTAGAATTATACATTGCAACCACGGGTATTCAGTTAGATTACTTGTGTATTACAGAACACTTCTTAAATCAACAATCTGCTCATGTATTTAACTTTCCAAATTATAATTTAGTGTCATACAACACAAGGACAAACAAAAAAAGGGGAGGGAGTCTTATTTTAGCACATTCAAATACAGAAAGTGAAAATATTGATTTTGTAAAAAAAATGTATAGATCTGATAGTTTTGAAATATGTGGGGTTAAAGATCTTGAAACTGGGTTAAATCTTTTTTGTTGCTACAGAAGTCCATTTGATAAAAACTTTGAAAGTTTTATGTCTAGTTTAGAAAAGTTATTGGAACATTTTATTAACAAGAAGTGCCTTATTTGTGGTGACTTTAATATTGACGTACTTGTTGACAGTAAGAAACACACTGAATTTTTAAGCATATTGACATGTTATAATTTTCGATACCTTTTAAATACTCCTACTTTTATACGGAGCAACGCATATTCGTGTTTAGATAACATAATAACAAATCTCGCTGATGATGAAATAGATGATTATTCTGTTGATCACAATGGCTTGGCGGATGGTCATGGTGGACTTTTTTGCAATTTAGCTCTTGAAAAAATAAAAAGTAAATCTAAAAACTCGAATCAAAATGTAATAATAAAAAAAAGAATATTTAATAATAAAAATAATATTGCCTTCAAGAAAAGCATAAGTAATAAAAACTGGGTGAATATGGGAATAAATAGTTTTATAAGTTGTCTTACAAAAACATTCCAAGATTGTTACCGAAAGAAATCCATTAGAATAAAGCCTTTTAAAAATACCTCACTACAATGGATTAATAAAAGTTTCAAGTAGAATGAAGAGAGTCCTATGCTCAGGTACAGTAAATAATGCAAACCTAAAAAAGTATAAAACCAACTATGTTCGAATTTATAGAAGAGTTATTCAGCAACTCAGGAAAAATGCTATAATAAATAATTTAAATACGGCTACAAATATAACTAAACGGACGTGGAAACTTGTTAATGAATGTACTAAAAAATCAAAAAACAGGCAATGTAGAAACTTAATCCTAAAAGTGAACAACAAAATGATAACTGATCCCCGGCAGGTCGCAAATCACTTCATTGACAGTTTTGTGTACAAATCGTCTCTCGCTAGCAAGGAAAAAGAAAGAGCGATGAGTTTTCTAATAGAGAGTACAAAAAGGGTAGAAAGTGATTTAACCTTTCGTACAACTACACCATCTGAAATTGCAAAGATTATTAGCAAAATGGCCAATAAGAAATCTTGTGGGTTTGATGATTTACCAATATCGATCTTGAAGGAGAATATAGACTCTTTGGCAGTCCCACTTTCTAATTTTTTTAACAAATGCTTCGAAGAGTGTGTCTTTCCAGACCAGTTAAAATTGGCTAAAGTAGTTCCTATATTTAAAAAATGAATTAAGTCTAATCCGAAAAATTACCGACCTATATCCCTTTTGCCAACCATATCAAAAGTATTTGAGAAAATCATTAAAACGAGACTGATGGTACATTTAAATGAAAATAAAATTATTAATTTAAGACAATTTGGGTATCAGAAAGGCGTCGGTTGCTCAGATGCAATAAATACTCTTATAAATGACATAATTAATAAATTAAATGACAAAATGAAAGTAGCAGGGCTATTCATTGACCTTAGCTCTGCTTTTGATACGATTGACTATGAATTATTATTGACTAAACTTGAATTTTATGGCATCAGAGGCAAATCCTCACAACTTTTAAGATCCTATTTACATAATAGACAAATGTTTGTCGAAATAAAAAACATCGATGATAGTAATCAAGAAGTCATATACACCTCTAAAATTACAAACATAAAACGTGGTGTGCCCCAAGGCTCTATTTTAGGACCTATATTATTTATTATTTTTACAAATGACTTGCTTAATTTTATGCATTATGTTCAACCAGATGTAAAACTGGTTGTATTCGCAGGTGATACAAATATAATAGTTGGGGCGAATGATTTAAAATAATTGACCAAAAATGTTAACAAAAGCCTACAAAACCTCTGCGAGTGGTTTACAGCCAATAACCTTTTGCTAAACACAAGTAAAACGAACATCATTTTATTTAAAACTACAACTCGCCATAATGACACTTTGGATGTAAAAATCAAAGAAGACAAGATCGAATTAGTGGACAAAGTTAAATTTTTAGGCATTACCATAGATATGTATTTTAATTGGAAACAGGAGTTAGCTGCTATTGACGCTTCAATATCATCAGCATGTTATGCTCTCTGGAGCCTTAGAGATATGTTAGATATAAAGCAACTCAAGGCTATATATTACGCGCTGGTAGAATCTAGACTAAGATACAGCATAATGCTTTGGGGAAACAGCTACAGTTATAACTGTTAGAAAGCGTTTATTTTACAGAAACGAGCCATACGAACTATAGTCAGGATCTCACAAAGAGACTCATGTAGAGAGCACTTTAAAGAATTGGACTTTTTAACAGTACCTAGTTTGTATATATTGGTAATCTTGAATTACTTGGCTAGGAATATTCATGAGTATGAATCTCAAGAGGAGCGTAAGATAAGAGAAAGCACAAGAAGGAAAGAATTTAAACACAAGATGGCACCGAAATTTAACATAGCTAAGCACTGTTCCAGATACCAAGCAGTAGAGTTATTTAATAGGTTACCAACTGATTTAAAATTATTAATTTATAGCTCGCACTCTTTTAAAACTAAATTAAAGGCCTTCTTGTTGGAAAAATGTTTTTACTCGGTATCGGAATTTATTAGTGATAAAAGTAGTCACTTAAAATAATAGCAGTTGAACAGATCTAATGATTCTAAATTATATAAATAGACTATGCTCATTACTAAGACCTTAGCGAAATGATTTCTAATTTTTTTTTTTTTTTTTACTTTGAATTTGACATACTTGCTAATAATTGGACATTGAATTTGACATTATACTTGCTTTATATGTCACATTGTAATTGATATTTTACCTGATAATAATAAATTAGACTTTTTATCTGACACTGTACCTGCTATGAACCAGATATTGTATTTATTTGTGTCTTGTATTATTTTGCTGACATTGTATTAAATTGCTTAATGTAGTTGTTTCTGCATGTGTTACTTCTCTTTTTAATATGTAATGTTCAACACAATGTAAATTGTTAATGAATAAATGAAATGAAATGTTAACATTTTCGCAGCAGTCATCTTGCTTTTTAGATCTGACCTCACTATCGGCTTTAACACCCCCGAAAACCATGAAAACGACACCTATGATGTAAAATCTGTACATTCTCGCAGCCGCCATCTTGCTTTTTAGATTTGACCTCAATATCGGCTTTAACACCCCCGAAAACCATGAAAACGACACCCATGATGAAAAATCTGAACATTTTCGCAGCCGCCATCTTGCTTTTTAATTTTGACCACACTATCGGCTTTAGCACCCCCGAAAACCATGAAAACGACACCCATGATGAAATATCTGAACATTTTCGCAGTCGCCATCTTGCTTTTTAATTTTGACCTCACTATCGGATTTAACACCCCCGAAAACCATGAAAAGGATACCCATTATGAAAAATCTGAATATTTTCACAGCCGCCATCTTGCTTTTTAGATTTGACCTCAGAATCGGCTGTAACACTCCCGAAAACCATGAAAACGACACCCATGATGAAAAATGTTTGAAGCCGCCATTTTGGATTTTGATATATATATATTTAAAAAACCGAGCAACCAAAAACAGGCGATCAAGAATGGCCAGCAAAGAAAATTGCTGAGACAAGATACATAAATTCTATAGATTACTGAGGTCGAGTAAGAGCACCAATGGTTTTCTATAAGACTTTTGCTACATAGTTACTCTACTATTGCCCTTTACACATAAAATTAGTTTAATTTTTACAATTCGCATCATAAATAAACATGCATTGTTTACTTTCTGTTGACACGGCAAAATTTTCTGAATAATAATGTAAAAGCGACCTTATTAGAAATGTCACATTGCAAAAATCGAAATAGAACATGGTTACAAAAATGTCTTACGATGATGCAAAAAAGTAGCATACTATTTTTCTTAATTTGTATAAAACCATCATTTATAGTAATTAAATCATTTACTATTTGTTAGAATCTCAGATAACACTTATGTAAAAGCACAGTGAGATACGTGAGATACAGGTTTATTCCTAGTTCAGGCAGAATCCAATTATAATATACCTTAATCTCTAGTTTAAGGCCTTATTTTGTAAATAATTATACATAACATAACATAACATAATGTAGGTATGGAAAAGGTTTTTTGCGATTTCTGACTCTCCTAGTAATGAAAACTCAGTTGGTAATACCTAAATTAATGTTTGTTGTTCCTCGTAAGAAACAAGATCCACTGACATAAAAAAACGAGTGCGGCCAGTGGATTCCCCACGGGAACGAAGTTCCTTCTTACGTATAATTTAAAACAAAAACAAAAATTCGCAGTCGCCATCTTTTTTTTTTGGCGGGAAATAATCAAATAACTTCTCCGCCCTGGGCGGAGCGGGAGGGTGTGTCAGACTCTTACTGACTAAAACCCATCCGTGTTCCTTCAGTTGCCTGTGTTGCCAGGGGCGTCGGTATCCCTTTCGGACGTTCCCGCGGCCCCGGCAGGCATCGGTCTAGTGCTCTAGCCGCCAACTTGGATTTACATTTTGACCTCACTATCAACTTTAACACCCTCGAAACCTATGAAGACGACACCCATGACGAAAAAATTGAAAATTTCCACAGCCGCCATCTTTGATTTACATTTTATCGTCACTATCGGCTTTAACACCCCCGAAAACCACGATAACGACACCCATGACTTTTGCGGCCGCCAATTTGTATTTCCATTTTGACCAATTTCACACTCACATCGAGAGAGAGTAGGTCAAATAACTTCTCTCACTCTGGGCGGAGCGGGAGGGTGTGTCAGACTCTTACTGACTTAAACCCACCCGTATTCCTTCCTGTTGCCTGTGTTGCCAGGGGCCTCGGCATCGGCCCTAGTGGACCCCTACATTTGTGCTGACGACATCTCTTTGAGGCGCGCGTGGAATACAACGCGCCGTCGACCCGAGCCTGGTCCTTACCGGACCGTGAGCTACCCATCACTCACCGTCCGCAAGCCCGCGCCTACGGTGGTCGGAAATCCGCCCGAGATTTCCGACGCCCAGGGCGTCTCCTGCAGCTGCAACGGTAAAGGTAAGCTTACTGCCCCATCTCAAAAATCCACTCTGTATAATGTTATGATGATAGACTGCTTAGCCCCTTAAAGATATAGCGTGATGATAATCATTTGAAAGATTAAATCTGTAACTATTTGCAATGTTCCAACTCTTTGGCTCGTCTTTTTACAATTTCCTGTAAACTATAGAGGAATACAAACATAATGCAATATTACTCATCCCCCATAGCAAAAAGCGTGATACAGCCTACCGACTGACCAGACTTATAGGGAATATCTATGCAAAATTTTAACAGAATCTATCCGGTATTTGCGTGATGCTGGAACATACATTTGGACAAACAGACAAAATTCTAAAAACTATATTTTCGGCATTACAATCGATCCCAGACCTCGTAACAATTAGTTTTTTTTTTTTAATATTCAATGTTGTCTAACTTCGCTACAATTTTATTATAAGTATCGCGTACAGATTGCTTTCTGCACTTACTGTAAACACCAAAGCGTGCAGCAAGCTAACATTTAACTAAAAAACTTCATGCAAACATTAAACGCGCGCTCAGAAACCACTGTTTGCTACAATTCCCTGTCGTACAAATGCAGGAGAGAGACCGCTCCAGAGATTGGTTCAAGCTTACAATAATAATTTTAAAGATATCTTTGGTTTTGCCATATCTAAACATAAATAAAAAAAAAAAAACAAATTAAGCACCTTGCTCAAAATTTTTGATTATTATGTATTATTTAAGTATGTATTTACTATTAGATCTTAAGATAACGAAAACATTGTATTGTGGATATATAAATATATGGACAATGTTTGTTTTCTTTACAATAGACAATCTACTTATTATTTTGTAAGACAGAATTAAAATAAAATGACTACTTTCGTGCAATACCGTCGTCGAATATAAGCACTTTGTTTGACGACACTACTTTCCACCTCACTGCTTTCCTAAGACTAGGAGCTTCTTGTTGTTCTCCTCATCACTGTCACTATGGCGAAGTTGTCAACAGTCTCGGACACCACGGCCTGTCTTGCATCCGAAGTGCGGGTCGCTTAGCGCGGCACGCGAACTTTAACGAGATCATCGGACGAGCTCTCGTCACCGTCAGCGTTCCAGCTGTATTAGAACCCAATGGCCTGGCACGCGACGATGGCAAGAGACCGGACGGCATGTCTTTATTTCCATGGAAGGTGGGTGGGCCTTTAGTGTGTAATGCAACGTGTGTCGATACTCTTGCGCAATCCCATCTTCCTGGCTCGGCGGGCTGTGCTGGCGCTGCTGCTGCGGCTGCAGAGAACCTGAAACGGCGTAAGCATATTCAATTCAATTCAAAACATTTATTTCAGACTTTTCGGTCCATAGAGTGTTAGTATTACATCAAGATGACTTAAAGCTATGTTAGTAACTCCATGCGTGAAAGCCATCCGCTTAAGCTTCAGCAAAAATCGCTGACGCACTGCAGTAGCGAAGCAATCCCATCAGCAACCTGTAAGCATTGTTATATTGGACCCGTCCATAATAACCTTGTTGGTCATTATACAGGGAGAGAGAAATGCACTTTTGAACATTCAAGGAAAAAAAAAACTGTATAATTTTATAGAACTTTATTTATTACAATTTACAGAAAATTAAATGAAATTTATTTTTAAGTTTACTTTTTAAAAATTACGTCGTCCAAGTGATAATCTTGACGGTTACAGCATTCTTCCAATCTGGCATCAAAATCATGGAAAACTTTTGTTAGAGTTATCCTCGAAATGGATTCCATTTCTTGTCGATGTTCAGCTTCAGTTGCTGCAGAGTTGTTGGATTATTAGAGTATACTCTGCTCTTAAGGTAACCCCATAAAAAGAAGTCTGCTGGAGTGAGATCGGGGCTTCTTGGTGGCCAGGAGATGTCACCCCTACGTGAAATTAATTTTTGTGAGAACATGTCTCTTACCGCCTCGATGCTCTCATTTGATGTGTGACACGTAGCCCCATCTTGCTGGAACCAAGTGCTCCTGTTATAACCTCGCGATTCTTGCAGCTTTGGAATCAAAAAACTTCTCAGCATGGCAGTATAGCGGTCTGAATTGACGGTCACCGCTTGACTACGATTGTTCTCAAAAAAAAATAGTCCGATGATTCCCCATTTCGCAATTGCGGCCCAAACTGTAACTTTCGGTGAGTGCAACGGCTTCTGATGTTTCAACCGTGGATTTTCTGCTGCCCAATACCTACAGTTCTGTTTATTTACAAATCCGTTCAGGTAAAATGGGCTTCATCCGAAAACAGGATGTTATTGAAATTATTGAACTTATCGCGCATTTCATTTGCAAATCTCAATCTCGATTCGAAGTCTTCTGCCTTTAGTTCCTATACTAACTGCATCTTATAAGGATGTAATTTCAAATCAAGCCGTAAAATTCGCTGCAATGTCGATCTAGACACTCCCAAAGTCGATGAACGTTTGCGCTCCGACATTCGTGGATTCGCGCGTACAGATTCTCGAACTCGCTGAATGTTTTCGTCGGTCCGTGCTACTCTTTGGCGACCGCGAGGCCGCATTTTTTGCGACGATCCTGTCCTTGCGAATCTTTCAATCCATTGCTTAATTAAATTAGTGCTTGGACACTCACTGATGCGCCACAATTTGAATTCAGTACGGTAAAGCCGTCGAACAGTCACATATGATCGAGCATTCTCGTAAAATGCGCGGAAACAAAACGCGCGCTGCTCTCCCGTGTAACGACTCATGGTGACTAAAAGCCCGCGCTCCGCAATGCTGCCATTCCCGCGCCCCGCCATTTTGTTTTTTAGAAAAGCGCGCGAAATCAAAAGTGCATTTCTCTCTGGGCCACCCTGTATTTTCGAGCCGTTTGGGCTTGAAACCCACAGGCCGTAGGGTCCGAGTCCTCATGGCCTTTTTAAGGAAATCTCCAAACGGCTGGTTGACACTTCTGTGACCCAAGGACTGGGTTTTTACCTTGGCCAGAGGTTAAGCATTGTCGTACAACGTGGCAATGCCGCCAGTCCCATTCCTCGTTGGGTACATTACCAGTCGACAGCGATGTGGATGAATTTTTCGATGCCCTATTTTAGTTTGTGTATAGTTTTAGTTGTTATGTATTTTTATTAATTAAATAGGTATGCATATTCGTTTTTTATGTACATATTATTTTATATATTGATTTTATTTTATTTGACCTAAACTAATAATAAATAAATAAATAAAATAAAAACAAGTTTATTGACACAAAATACCTTTGTATACAATATTTTTATACCTTTGTATTCCAATACTACACTTAGGTACACTTAGGTATAAGTATTGGATTTTAGGGAAAGGCTGCACAAATAGTGAAGAACCCTGTGACCTTTATTTATTTATGTGTGTTATTAAACCCATAATGACCTGATTTAATTATGAATCTGAATGTGTGAGGATGTGTGTATAAACTGTATCTAATATAAGCTTGTGGAAACGTAGTGGATTGTACATTTACTTATAGCACACTGTGTATCTAAATATAATATACGATGCACGATTGTTTGTTTTTCCAAATAAAATAGAATAAAAAATAATCATACATTAACTGCTATACATAAATGTGTCAACATCCGGCTCCTGAGCAATCAGAGCGTTCAGCAGGTTTAAAGTGTCATAGCCAACAGTGTCTTCAATAGTAGATTGTCTCATAAGGGACCAAAATAATGTATTGAGGGCGAGAGTGATTGTTTGAAACCAGAGCGAAGCGAAGGATTCTAGAGTAGAATCCCGAGCATAGCGAGGGATTCTAGAGTAGAATCCTAAGCGTAGCGAGGGATTCAAAGTACGTCGCTCGAGGTTAAATAATTTTGGTACCGTGTGGCACACTCTGCTTTTCATCCCCTATGAGAAAAGTAAATAAGAGATGCTTTTAGTAGTGACAATTAATTATATTTACAAAACCAAATTACAAATTAATATTAATAGTAGATAAGTTTTGCAATTTTGGAAGTTTATTGTAACTGTTTTGTTGGGAACAGAAAATGTCGTTGACTTATTTATCACTTGGGTATTCGTAATAACTTCAGACTCTGGTTGATGATCATGTTGAGTCAATGGTGACATTCCACGCGGTTTTGAAGTGGATGGGCGCGGCGACAAAGGTTGATTCAGTGGCTCAACTGAGGAAGGCCGTAATTTAATACTTTCAACAAGGCGCTTGCCAATTTTTGCCTTATTTTCGATTGAGTCCTCGATATATCCTTCTGCGACACCACTGGATTTCCATCCGCCATGGCGCTTCAGGGTGGTTAAATCAGCTCTAGAATCTGCTAAAAGAGTCGCAGAAGTCCGGCGACAACAGTGTCCTGTATAAAGATGAGAATCTGGTAGCTTCAAATAATTTGCTATTACTTCTGGCATCTCGGAAATTTTATTTTTCCCAATATGTTGCTTGAAATATTTTCCGTTTTGATAACGGATGAAAAATCTATTCGTTTTAATGTCAGAAGGGCGCAATTATTGGTATTTGTCCACGATATTTTTATATTGTCCACGAATGGTGAACGAGCGATCAACTTTCGTTTTGGTGTCCGTCAAATTAACCAATAGAAGCTGATCTGAGTGTTTTTCCACGTTTTCAATAGTCATATTTAAAAGCTCCTGTCTACGACATGCTCTGTGGATTCCGAAAATTAAGGCCACCTATAACAATAAAGAATATGAATTAGTTATGTGGTGTGTATTGTCTCTCCTTTCCCCCTAATCCATCCAAAGGTTGTCTTTAAAAGATCACTTTTAGCGATAAGACCGCCCATTGTGTCACCCAATGTAAAATTTCTACATTTATAGCTGTAATTTTTATGGTGTACATAATAAAGAGTATTCTATCTATCTATCTATCTATGTGGGTATTAGTACTCAGCATTGGTAACTCACATTTTAAACAGGCACTCAACTTCGGTTATGTAAGTGTACACAGAGTCTATTCAATGTATCCAATAAATACTCACTTTTATAGCGAGAAAATCGTTATCAGCCACCTCATTCAGGAAAGTCTCTACATTTTGGCTGGCAAGCACTTTTGATTTCTTTGATTTGTGCCCTTCAGAGAGTCTCTTTAGATATGCAATTAATTTGGAATGTCTCAATCTGAATGTTGTTTTTGGTATTAACCGTGGTTTATTCGAATCGAATATATGCTCCATAGTAGTTCGCTAAAGGTTGAAAATATGCTTAAAATACAGTTTCTGAAAATGACTTTGCTTGTTTTTCATTTTTCCATGTAATTAAATTTTCATACGTTTTTAGATATTTTTCTCTCGATTTGTTTGGTAGTAAATTGTTTATGACAATCTCTGCGTTTCATTTTACACTTTCTGGAGTTAATATTTCACTTTCACTGCTAGAACTCATATTTTATTCAATTTGTGTGAATCAAATTAAAAGTGTCTGTAGTATATTTTTTTTTTTTTTTGGCGTTGCACTATTCGTGCTTATTGCCACTGACAATGTTTTATTTGTTAACAAAACGTAAGAATCAAGTACTCGCGAAATGATAAAATATTATAACGGGGAATTTGGAAATGGAAAGGAGATTAGATGTTATTAAATAAAAATAATAAAATATAACAAATTAACACTATGGGAATTTAATTTAACAGAAAACTAACGTTTTAACGCCACCAGGTGGCCCAGCAAAAAGGCCGACTCGATGCGTAAACTAAGAGCTACATGGTAAATAAAAGAGGTTTATAAATGATGTTTAAATAGATATATCATTATTTACAAGGAAAAGAGCTATGGTTTTATAGATATCTACATTAAAATTAAATAAAATACATTCAATAGAAGTGGGAAAAGGGACTCGGAGGGAAACAAGACTTTGGAAAAGTGAGGAGTGGTCATAAAGGGGGCAGGAAAAAATAAGGTGGTTCAGATCACCCACTTCAGCGCCACATTCATACGCAGGGTTCTGCACAATGCCAAGCCTGGCAAGATGAGCAGGAGTGCACACATGACCTAATCGCATACGTATGAATATTGTTGTAATCTTTTTGTTTAGTTTGTATTTGCTAAACCAAGGTTTAACAAAAATGGATGGCTGAATATTACGATAAAATTTCCCTTTCACTGATTGCCCGGACCAAAGCTGACCCCAGGATTCCTGTAGATAAACCCTGGGCAGAGCTGCCAGATCTTGGGTGTTATTTTTGTTCGGAAAAACGTCTCCACACAATACGGCATCATTAGCTATCTGGTCAGCTCTCTCATTACCTAAAATGCCACAATGCGAGGGTATCCACGCAAAATGCACTGAATACCCCTTAATAGAACACCTATAAAGGAGTTCACGTGTTTCAAATATAATATAAGGATTATGAGAATAGAAAGGGAATCTGGCCAAAGATTGTAAGGCACTCCTTGCATCAGTCAAAATGAGTGAATTCCGTAAGCCCATTAGAAGTATATATTCGACAGCTTTGAATAGACCGTAACATTCTCCCGTAAAAACAGATGATTCGGGCGGGAGTTTTATTTTTTGGACGATATTAAATTGGGAGTGGTATACACCTACTCCCACACATGAGTCTCTTCCATGCTTCGAAGCATCTGTGAACAAGAGCTGACAGCCCTTCCAGTCTCTATCCATAGTGAAGTTGAAGATATGGTTGTGACATACGTCATCTCGGTAAATGTTAAGGTTATAATGTATATTTGGTGACATAATTAATGAACTGTAATTACAGTGAAATAAAGGAAGAAATTGAGATTGGTGACAGGGAGCTTCAATTAAATTGAATTTTCTAAAGCTTTTAACTAAACACGGAGTAGCTTTGTGCCTCCAGTAAGTGGATGAAATTACTTCTTCAGAGAGAATGAAAAGTTTATTTCGCAAAGGATGATATGTAAATTGCAGACACCGAGCCATAAATCTATCAGCTAAAAATTGACGTCGTAAATGAAGTGGAGGGTCTCCACATTCCACCTGAAGACAATTAATAGGACTGCTTTTCATTGCACCTGAAACTACTCTAAGTGCCTTTGACTGAACACTGTCAAGTTTCTTAAGACCAGCAACATTAGCAGGTTCCAGCAAAAACGTCCCATAGTCCAATACGCGGTAAAAATCTAGTATCGTTTGGCAGGAGAAGGGGCGTGGGAGTGGGAGAGGAGGTTGGGGGGTGGTGCTCCCTGCCCCCTGGCACCACTCCCATGAAAAGGTAACGCACCGTTCTTGAGAAAAACAAATTATTGTAACCTAACCTCAAAACACTTAAAGTCGATTAAAAGGCGTAGTATGAGGCCCGCTTCGCGGGCCTCTAGGGTTTAAAAAAAAATAACCTCGAAGAGGATAGCGGGGTCTGAGTTCGCTCGCTCCGCTCGCTCACTAGACCCCGCCATCCCCTTCGAACCTAACCTGTCCGAGTCGGGGTGCCCCAAGTTCTGGACTCGCTTCGCTCGCTCATGCATCCTAAGTTCTCCTAGTAACAGTAGTAACATTGCCTTTTGTACACATATACGACCAGTGGAAGTACAAACACAGAGAAAAAATTCACGCAACTCGAGGAGAAACGGAACGATCGAAAACAAATGACAGTGTCACATGACGCAAATGGCATACCTGTTTTATTGTTTACGTTCCGTGTCATCGAATTTGCCCGACATTTTATACCATGGACTGACTACAAATACTGATACTGGATACTGGATACTGACTACAGATGCTGGGGCAGATTTGGTGGTCAATCGCCCATTTTAAACGTTTCGTTTTTCGCTTCTTATCGGATTTGAGGTTAGAAACACTTTTTTATTAATTTCTCGAAAAATATGCATTACCTTTTAATAAGAGTGGTAACGTTATAATCGGGGACCCAAACCCTACCAACTTTAGCCCCTTTTACCCCCCAACTCCTGCCAAACGATACTAGATCCAACCCCAATACGCTTCTAATCAAGGTGTTGTACAATAGTTTTAATGAAAAGGGATGTGCTCCCCACCAAACACCAGCAAGACATCTAATTATGTTGATATTTCGTTCACATTTAGCAGCTATATAGTCACAGTGTGGTAAACCAGTAAGATGTGTATCCAAAATAAGGCCTAAAAATTTTACCTGGTTTTTAACGGGCATAGGGATATTATTATACCTTACTAAACAAGACAATGTTGCTTTTATCAATTGACAGGTGTAGACCATTGGTTTCTAGCCAAGTCTTCAGTAAGCATAAAGAAGAGGTTAAGGAAGTACAAATATTCTCAACAGAATGACCAGATGAATAAAGAAGTAAATCATCTGCATATTGAAGAACTTGTACTGACTCATTTAGGGAGGATTCCAAATCATAAGTGTAAATATTGTAGAGAATTGGACTAATTACAGAACCTTGAGGGAGACCTTTCCATACTAAACGGGTAAATGTATACCCTTCAATATGAAGATTTAAAGATCTCTCTGAAAGCATGTTAATTATGAACTTAGACAGCATTAATGGAACTTGTAATGAATTCAGCTTTTGTTCTAGGATTGATACCTGGACATTATCGTAAGCTGAGCTAATATCCAGGAAAGCAGCAATTACAGAGTTATTAGAAGAGAAGGCTAAGCGAATATCAGTTGTGAATACACTAAGGCTGTCCATCGTACTTTTACCCTTCCGAAAACCAAACGGTGACGTAGCTAGCAAGTTTTTGCGTTCCAAAAACCACTCCAAACGATTCTTAATGAGATGTTCAACAATTTTAGCAAGAACTGTAGAAAGTGCAATTGGTCGATAAGATGTAACATTAGAGGAAGGTTTGTTTGGTTTCAGAATGGGAATAATTGTTTGAGACTTCCAACTTGATGGTATGTTGCCAGATATCAAAGCTGTATTGATGAGATTTAAATATATTAAAAGAACAGAGTCGGATAAATTAGATATAAATAAATATGGTATACCATCTTCACCAGGAGCTGAATCCTTAACATGTGAAAGGACTCCCTTCAACTCACTTAGTGTGAACAGGGAATTCAACTCAGAATTAGGAATAGGAACATAGGGATAGTGCATTAAAGATCTCTGTTCTGGGACTGAAGGAGGAGCTAAATGATCCATAAACTCATTGGCTAATTCTAATGGCAGTTTTGAGGCTGTTGTGTCACTAAATGCTGACCTGAATCGCCTAATATATTGCCATACTAGAGATGCATTAACTTCTGGCGAGATAGATGCACAGAATCTTTGCCAACCTTCAAATTTCTTTTTCCTAAGGAGCTTACGAGTTGTACGAGCAGCTTCTAGGTATATCTCAAAATTGTGACGAGTCATAGTATGGCCATAATTTTTTTCTGCCTCTTTTCTTTTTTTAATGGCCTGAGTGCACTCAGCATCCCACCAAGGTGGTGAAGGAATTTTGCCTGTAACACCATTCTTAATAGGGAAAGTATTATCTGCCACCTCTATTAAAATTCTTGTTATTTGATTAGATCATAACTGAGGATCGTGTAGTTGTAAGGAATTAGATAAACCAAGAATTCTTTCTTGTACATCATTTTTGTAGGTATCCCAATCTGAATTTTGAAGTCTATACTTTAATCGTGGTGCTGGATTGGAAAAGAAATTATTAAAGGGTAATGATCACTACCATAAGAAGACGGTAAAGGAGACCAGGATAATGTTGATGCTAACTCAGGTGTGCAGATTGAGAGTTCAGGGGCACTTATTCCCTCATCTGGATTTTTTCGGCGTGTTGGGAGACATGTGTTTAAAATACACAAATTATTAAAGTCTAGAATTTCTAATAACTTTTCCCCATAGCAATTGGAATTAGAACTACCCCAGGACTGATGTTGTGCGTTAAAATCTCCCATTACCAAAAATGGTTTAGGTAAAACTGAAAGAAGATTACTTATTTCAGAAAGAATATCTATAGTGGGACGAGAATAATATATACATACTAAACAGATTTTATTTACAATAGCAGCGACAGCAGATATTTCGTCACTGAGACTTGGAAGAGGAAAAGATTGAAAAGACAAGTTATTTTTAATAAGTATGGCGACACCGCCATACCCATCGCTTCTGTCTGTTCTTAGACACGCATAGCCAGGAATTCTAAAAGAAAACCCTGGTTTAAGCCATGTCTCACAGAGAGCGACTGCAAAGGGATCGTATTTGTTCAATATGTAGGACAGATCAGATTTTTTATTCACAATGCTGCGACTGTTCCACTGGACAATCTTGAGTAGATTTGGATCCATTATGATTAAGGTTAAATAAGTTAGACAGAGTATCAATTAAAGTAGCAACGTTGGACGGTTCAATATTATTATTTTTAGATAAAGTATTAATAAGCATAATTATTAAATTAAAAATTTGGCTCTCATTATTATTTGTTGTTTTATTTTGGAATGCAACACCATTCCCTGACACAGAAACATCATTAGTGATTAATGCTTGATGAGCTGCCCGGTCATACCCCTTAGTTGTTTTTGGGGGATCCCGAGGTTTAAGAAATACGGTTTTTCTTTGTGAGGAGACAATTGGTGTGTTACGTGATTGGGGCGAAGGTTGTGAAAAGAAAGAATTTTTAGTGGTATGTGATGGGGCAGATGTGACCACATCGGCATACAATTTTGAGATTGGTGGATGTAGCTGTGACGCTTCCGCATATGACACGCAGCTATGGGCCATATAATGCTTAATTGCTTTTTGCCTCTCAAATTCTGGGCATTTTTTATTAATGGCGTAATGAATTCCACCGCAATGACAGCATTTACTATTACTCTCATCTTCAATACTGCAAGTGTCAGCAGAATGCTTCTCCCCACACTTGAAGCACTGAGGGTTCGACCTGCATTGTACCTTTGTATGGCCAAAACGACAACAATTAAAACATTGAATTGTTGGGAATGTATACAATTCCACTGGCATAGAATTGTAACAACAAAACACACGTTTTGATAAAATTTGTCCGTCAAAGGTGAGCACGACTGTTTGCGATGGTTTCCACACAGGGGTCGGTTCGTGCACTTTATAATTGAGACGCCTTGCTTTGATAACTTTCCCGCATCCAGCGGGGACAGATATATTTTCCAGTATTTCCTCCGGAGACCATTCGGTAGGTACGCCTTTAACAATTCCAATGCGACACACATTAATTGATGGAACAAATGCCTTCAACTTTTCTTTGGCCAAACTTGGGTCATTTAAGAAAGAGTTAGCATCTACGTAACGAGAGAAACTTAGCGATATTCTATTACGGCCAATGCGTTTTAATGAACCGTTAATGATGTTGTTGAACATGCGTTTTTTAAGAAAATGCCCTAAAGTTATTGGGTGTAATGTTTGAGCAGAGTTTTGTGTATCAAAAATTTTTTGAATGTGTACAACGTATGGCGACAGGTCTGTGGCCTCATACAAAGTCCTAGTAACCTGTGGCTTCTGGGGAAGATCTGACTTTATGAGGTTTTCAGTCTGGGGAACATCCACAGAACGTGGAGAGGTTTCTTGATGAACTAAAATTGAATGAACCGGTACGTCTGATGCTATTTTTGAACTAGTGGCTGAGTCATTGTCGCAATGACACTGTGCTTCTTTATTTATTTCTGTTGTAGTGTGAGAGTGACTATTTCGCCTTTTTTTATTGCAATTTTTGCACACTTTACGTGGAGCTCTAGTCCTTTTCCGCTCCGATCTGGTTATGGATGAATCGGTATCCATACTGGATTCGTAAATGGTTATATTATGCCCGACCGAGGGGACTGTGCCCCCCGGATCAGGCGGTTCGTTGTCCATTGTGAACAGAAAAAGATAAAATACAAAAAACTTACCTTAGATATGAAGTACAATATACACAAACAATAAAATTAACTAATCTAATGAATATCTACATATATTTACACAACTTATCTCCAATCTTAAGTGTTTTTTAATTTAAAAAAGAAAACGAAAGAAAAATCAAGCCCGCCAAATTCGATGATTCCCGCGCTTTTTTTCGTCTGTAATATTTTGACAAAAAGTAATAAAAATCGAATATGAAATTCCCGCGTATTTTTCTTTTTTAATTTGGTTAACTAAGGCGCGCTTTTTATTACCAGGCAGAACTTTATCGAAGCGAATTGCGTTCAAACTTTTTGATTAAATAGTGTTCCAAATTCAAAAGTCATTTCGTCGCTGTTATTAATAAGTGCGCCGGTGTTATTAATAAGGGTTCTTCGATAAGTGCGAACAAAATGGGTCATCCATTTTGCTCGCACCTATCGAGGAACCCTTCGACTCTTTTCGAATAAATGGGATGAAACATAGATTATTATATTTTCCTTTTTTTTTTAATCGTTCTTACCTTTAAGGTATTTTCTTAATAATAGGTCTTTGGAGATTGGAGATTCTACGAGTATAACCAGCATTTTCAGATTTAATTAACTGTGGATTGGCGAGCAATTCGTAATTCAAATAAATTTTATTCGAAAGCCGTGTTAATTTAATTTCAAATTCAGTCATTTGTTTTTAGATAGTTTTTTTGTTTTTGTGATATTGTGGTAGTTTTAGGCGCCATGGATAAACTGAAAATTCGTACAATTTTTGAATATGAGTTCCTACGTGGAAATACCGCTGCGCAAACAACACGAAACATTAAAGACGTGTACGGGCCTAACACTGCTTGCATAAACACGGTCAATTGGTTCAATCGTTTTAAATCTGGAAATTTTGATTTGCAGAACGAGCCTCGCGGTCGGCCGGTGACCATTGTCGACAACGACGAATTGAAGGCGATAGTGGAAGCGGATCTAACTAAATCTACGGCTGAGCTTGCTGCGGGCCTTGGAGTTAGTGTCAAAACAACATTGAAGCACTTGCGTCAAATCGGAAAGATAAAAAAGCTAGATAAGTGGGTGCCACACGAACTAAGCGACCAACAGCGAGACTTACGCGTCGAAGCATGCATAGCACTACTGAATCGGCATAGAAACGAGGGAATTCTAAATCGGATTGTTACCTGCGATGAAAAGTCGATCCTGTACGACAACCGTAAGCGTTCGTGTCAGTGGGTGGACCCGGGTACATCACCTAATCAGTGCGCTAAAAAAGATTACTCATAGGAAGACGTTGGTGACTGTATGGTGGACCAGTGCCGCACTTGTACATCACAGCTTCTTACCGAATGGCACAACAGTGACGGTAGATGTCTATTGCCAAGAATTGCAAACAATTATGGAGAAGCTCGCAATTCAACATCCAAGACTGGTCAATCGCTCTTCCCCGTTGCTTTTCCACGACAACGCGCGAGCTCACACTTCACGACAGACCATCGCTAAGTTACAAGAGTTACAGCTGGAAGCTCTCCGTCACCCACCGTACTCACCGGACTTTACCACAACAGATTTATGTTTTTTTTTTTCAAAATTTAGACAATTATTTAAGTAGGACAAAATCCAACACCCGAGAGGCAGTACAAAACGTTTTCGCTGACTTCATCACATCCCGTCCAACAGACTTCAACAGTAAAGGGATAAACAAACTGCCATCAAAAAGGTAAAATTTTATAGATAATCTGGACCAGTACTTTGATTAGCTGAAATAAAGAAAATGACCAAAAAAAATATATTTTAACATTTTCATACAAATCTCCGATTTCATAGGTAAAAAAAGACCTAATATCAATATATTAAGTAGTTATGTATTTTTTTATTACTACACCCATGCTTTAAATCCTCTATAAAACTTTCTGAAACAGTTAGCTTATTGCCAACATTAAAACAACCAGTGTCATAGTAGGTAACCATAATATCACCCAAACGAGTGTTATAATGTTGTACTAAATTTCATTATGCAACTCCTTTTCAAAAAAAGAACATTGTCATGCACGCGCGTTTCAGGCTGAGGCTACATTAGACCGCGACGCGACCTACGACACATGAGCGATTAAAACAAATAAATGAATGTTCACGTACATGGCTACACCGTACATCAAATATTATAGCGATCTTTGATTTCTTTAAGCGATCGGAACAACATTACTGTAATCACGGCATCGGCTACATCAACGTAACAGCGAAATTAGCCGCATGAATCGATCATGCTAATTCATTGTGTAGCATGTGTACTGTAGCCACGTCATCGCTGAATATACGCCGGATTTTCGCTTATCATTATAAGCGAAAATCTATAGCCATACCATGTTTATCTCGTTTCGCTCTTTCAGTCGCATCGCAAATCGCTGCCTACTGTAGCCTTAGCCTCACTACCACAGCGCAGTAATTTAAAAAGAAATATGTTTTTTTTTTTTCTTTGGCTTCGCACGGTTTGTGCATTTAGCCAATGAAAAAAAAATGAAATGATGATGAATGAATGATGTTTAGAAAAAAAAAATAGGTTATTCGAATTCACGTCGTATCGTAATCCCGCCATTTTTATTCGATATTAATAGTACTTATTGCAAAAATGTATTACTTTGTTGTTTACAAAAATGAGTCATACAAGCTTTGATAACACACCACCAGATATTTCTAATCAGCAGAGGGCATTTCTAACCAATTATTACTAGAAACTTTCCATGAATTTACTTAGTTCTTACAACACTGTACAACACCCTATGGTTTCAGTATAGAGGATTCATATCATGTGTGTAGATAAAGCCTTGTATGCAACTGTACATTATTATTTATTAGGTATTAAAACACTCACGTGATACTATTATCACATTCGGCTTCGCGTCGTGTGGTGATAAGCCCACGTTCGTGTTTTCATACCCCTTATTATACAACAGTTGCATAAATAACAATTATTTAATCGTGGTTTTGTTTGTTGAGTTATGTCTTTTGTGAGCACCAAATAATCGATTTATCTAACTATCGACATGTGACTTATAATGATGTCCTAGTGGACCCCTACACTTGTGCTGACGACATCTCTTTGAGGCGCGCGTGGAACACAACGCACCGTCGACCCGGGCCTGGTCCTTACCGGACGGTGAGCTACCCGTTGCTCACCGTCCGCAAGCCCGCGAGCTCTTGTCGCCTTGACAAACGAGTACGCGGTGTGAACAGTCGTCTATCAATTTTATTAACTTCTCCCGCTCTGGGCGGAGCGGGAGGGTGTGTCAGACTCTTACTGACTAAAACCCACCCGTATTCCTTCCGTTGCCTGTGTTGCCAGGGGCCTCGGTAACCCTTTAGTACCTTTGCTGCGACCCCGGCAGTCATCGGCCCTAGTGGACTCCTACACTTGTGCTGACTACATATCTTTGAGGCGCGCGTGGAATACAACGCGCCGTTGACCCGGGCCTGGTCCTTACCGGACGGCGAGCTACCCATTGTTCAGCGTCCGCAAGCCCGCGCCTACGGTGGCCGGAAAACCGCCTGGGATTTCCGACGCCCAGTGCGTCTACTGCGGCGACGAGGGGCGAGAGGGCGCGACATTTGCCTTTCCCTCAACTGTCCCGCCTCCTCCTTCGCGAGCATTACTGCTTCGCAGAAGCGAAGAAGAAGAGGTGGCGGCTGCCCATGCCCTCTCGCGCCGTACCATATCATCAAACTACTTGAATCTTGTATCATCCGTGATAAAGTTATAACATAACTAGCAGCTTGCGGAATTTAGTTGTACTTTACATCTCTGCTTACCACAACAAGAAATGCAGGTGTCATTGTTATGTTATGTTTTGTTTGTAACACAAGTGTTAACACAGGTGTCTCCCCTAAGCATCAGTCACACCGCCGACTAGGAAGCATCTAGCTATCAACGATTTCTTCGATCAAGAAACGTACAAAAGATTGTAAGTCGCCAACACATCAAGTTACTACAAACATTCATAGTGGTGCCGATTCCCTTGTTCACAAACTAAACTAAATGTAAGTTCAGTGCATCTTTTTCTTTCTATTTCATTAAGAAAAGGACAGAAGATAAATTTTAGTTTAGTCCTGTCAAATTAATCAGCGCTTGACGTAAATTGACGTAATGTTAGTAGGCAAGTTTTTAATCACGTCTAAACTTGTACGGAGTAGTGACAGGCGCTGATTCATAAAGCGGTAAAATAAAATCTTGTAGAAAAATGTTGTTTTTAGGGAGGAAGGGGAGAAGGGAAGGGAGGTATCCCTTAAACGTGAAATGGGGATGATATTTTTTTCTCGTCTATCCCATGGTATGCAATTTTTGAACGGCCTATCCAAGGATACCCTCGTTGGATAGGCCGTTCAAAAATTGCGGGTCTGTAAATACCATTTAGGCTTTAAAGTGCTCATTTTTGTCAGAGACAAGTGTCCCCCTCCCCCTACCCTCGTTTTTGGATATGTTAAAAAATTCAAGGTAGTAGTATATTTATCGGAATTAAAAGGACAACTATCACAGCTAAGTAGGCTTTACAAGTTAATGAGTAATCGTCGACCAAATAACATTTGCAGTTGGAACATTGAACGTGACGTGATGTATGTTAAAACATGTTTTTTTATCTACAATGTTAAGTTTGCATTGAGATAAATAAATTTATCCCAACTACGGAACCCTTCATTGTGGGTGATCCGACGTGCACTTGGCCGGTTTTTAAAGTTGCTAACTCTACTCAGCATAATCAGCCTATAATGTTCCCACTGCTGGGACACAGGCCTCCTCTCTGTCAGAGGGAGTGGGCCCAGTGCGGGTTGGTAGATGTCACATGTCTTCGAATTTTTGGTTCTAGGACATGCCGGTTTCCTCACGATGTTTTCCTTCACCGTTTTTAGAGCAGTGGTGATGAACTAATTTACACAAAGTAAAGCGCCTGTCTCGGTTCGTACCTACAACTTACAACTCGTAAGTCCTGCGACTTAGAGCAGTGGTGGCCCAGTGGTAATGGCTGCCCATTACCACTGGGCACTGCTCTACTCGCTTCTCGTTAATCGCTGGCTCGCGACGGTTTTATTTTTTTTGGGTGGGAAATTATGAAATAACTTCTCCCGCTCTGGGCGGAGCGGGAGGGTGTGTCAGACTTTTACTTACTAAAACCCACCCGTTTTCCTTTCGTTGCCCGTGTTGCCAGGAGCCTCGGTAACCCTTTTGGACTTTCCCGCGACCGCAGCAGTACCCGCGACCGCAGCAGTACCCGCGACCCCGGCAGGGCTCGCGACGGTGAGACTGTTGCCTTATCCACCAAGAAAACGCTCACGGAAAACCGTAACACGTTGTCCCTTGGCCAAGTTAATTCCCCATTCACAAACCCACGACCCGATCTAACATTGTTAACTTGTGATTCAATAAGAACGTGCCCAAGGCCCTAATTTGTGTGTTCTCGTGATAGAATTAACATTATTTTGTTCTTTGTTAAGAACTGAATTAATTAAATGCTTCCGTAATAAAAGAAGTGTGTTTTCGGTTGGTTTATCCCTGCTGGTAGTTTTCCGGATGAGGAAAAGGGCTGTGACAATAGATAGGTACGTGACTTTGAGGAAGTTCTTAATCCCTTTCTTATTTTTTTATTTATTCAGTTTCAGACAAAAAAAAAAGAAAAAAAAAATGTTTATTCTGCACAAACAAAACGCACATTACAAAAATTAACGTAAAATGCACACATATACAAAGTAGCTAAAAGCCTCGTAATCAACCCATATAAGTTTGACAATCCTGTCGATTACGTATTATTCGTTTTATTTGTGTCGACAACACTATAATCCATTTTGTTAGTGAAAAAATATCTCATAACTAATGTTAGTAATACAGAACACACAATCAACACCGACAAAAGATAGGTAACGAATTAAGTGTCCGAGGCAGGTTGCGCAGAAAACGAACAAGCAAGAGTTGGTTGACCATTCACTCCACAAAATGCCTCAGAACGCGGGGAGTAAGGACTCTCCGCCACTAATTTCAGGATACTACGAGTATTGTTACTGGCCCGCGTTCGATGTCACCGTATAGAGGGGTCACCAGATTGGCTAGTCGAAAGTCCTGGATTCAATATTTTCGTCTCTCTTAGCTGGGGAGTTTGTTGCGCCACTTTTTCCCAGCTAAAGTATTAGGAAGTGGTAAAGGGCGGCCGCTTTGGAGGACTGTCTCATCTAATTTTGACGTTAAAAAAGTGCAAATTCTCAAACTATTTTTTTTTTATCTGTAATTTTTGTGGTGTATACATAATAAAAAGAATTCTATTCTATTCTATTCTAATTTGAACAAATTACTTTTGATTTTAATTTTGGATTAAAACTACTGAAATTAATTTAGGGTATTAGTCGTACTTGGTTAGGAAGGTCAATAGCCAGAATACTAACTTACGGTCGTCATACTCGTCATGATTCATGAGTAACTTCTAGGCAAGCATGCACCATCTTCAATCGCATCATATTCATCGCTTACCATGTGAAATAGTGGCCAAACGCAACAAATTATCAATATAGGGTCACTGCTCCTGCCGGGGTCGTGGGAAAGTCCGAAAGTGATACCGGGGCCCCTGGCAACACAGGCAACGGAAGGAACATGGATGGGTTTTAGTCAGTAAGAGTCTGACACACCCTCCCGCTCCGCCCAGAGCGGGAGAAGTTATTTGATAATATCCCACACAAAAAAATAAATACCTAAATGAGTAATTGCTATAGTAATTGGCTGCGCTATAGTAACTGGCCACTCATAAAAAAGAGGTAGAAACAAGGTAATGTGAACTAAAATGAAAATACAATAGATACAGGAAGATTTGGCATAGGTGTAAATATTAATCACGCCGACAAAGTGCTAAAATAAAATCTTGAAAAAGTTTTTTTTAGGGTACCTCCCTTGCTCGTAATGGGATGATATTTTTTTTCTCGTCTACCCCATGGTGTGAGATATCATTGGATAGGCCGTTCAAAAATATTGCGAGCCTGTGAATACCAATTTTCGATTTAAGGATCCGCTTTTGTAATAATAAGCTATAAAGTACTAATTTTTGTTAGAGTCAAGTGTCCCGCCACCCCAGCCAGCTAAACGGTTGTTTATGAAGATGTGAAAAAATTCATGGCAGTAGTACATTTAATTAAATTAAAAGGAAAACTATCACGGCTTAGTAGGCTTTAGAAGTTAACGAGTAATAGTCGACCAACTTAAATTTGCAGTTGGAGAATCGACTGTGGCATATATCGATGTATGGGAGAGCTTGTTTTTCAACTACAATGTTAAGTTTGTTTTTGGGATAAATTCATCCCAACTTTCCAACGACGAAACCCTTCATTATGCGTGGTCCGACACGCACTTAGCCGGTTTTTCATTCATGGGCTTGCATTACCTTGTTTCTACCTCTTTTATTATGAGTGGCCAGTTACTATAGCGTCGGCAATTACCTACTATAGCAGTTACTCTACTACATATCAAGATAAAATACTCTGTGCACATACTTTATTAAAATACCTATATCATGGGTGTTCCAGAATAAAAATAGGCCTTTTTATTCTATACGCATAGAATTTAAATGACCGTTTAAGTACCTACCTGCTCTTGAACGTTATTACGAGGTCAATAAAAAGATAAACAGCTTAACCTCATTGTTATTTTTTGTTAGTTATAAATAAATCGCTTTTAGATATTGGGAATTCGATTAAACATATATTTTTACTAAAAAAGTATTTATTTTGACTTCAGAAAGGTGTTATTGTTTGACACATAGCTCAGCGTAGCCAATCGCATACACAAACATTTTTGTCAAGAAAACAAAATCAGATCTTATTTCTGTTGTGATAAACTTGAATTTGCATTGTGTATTATGAAACGTATACCATTATTGCTTTTAGTTAATTCAATTTACACGGCAGATAGATAGCTGATAATTAATGAGTAAACAATAACTAAAGTGACTCAACTTTTCATTTGCATTTCAATCTCAGTCAGTGTGCATGTCACATTATACAATAAACATGGCGGACAAAATTGCAGTTGTAACGGGATCAAGCAAAGGACTGGGATTTTCTATTGTAAAAGAATTGTGTCAAAAATTCAAAGGAATCGTATACTTGACCGCCAGAGTCGAGAAAAACGGGCTGGAAGCCGTAAAGAAGTTGAACGAACTCGGATTAAATCCATTGTTCCATCAACTCGACATCAGTGACGAAAAAAGTGTTCAAATATTTGCTGATTACATCAAAACAAAACACGGTGGTCTGGATGTACTGGTAAATAACGCTGCAATTTTAGATTGGAATGAAGTTTATCCAACCTACGAAGCGGCAAAACGAAACATTGACGTAAATTACAGGAGCTTACTGACTATCGAAAAATACTTGTATCCGTTACTAAGAGATGGCGCTAGGGTCGTCAACATTTCAAGTGCATGTGGTCATCTATCGAATTTGAAGAAACAGTCATGGATTAAAACTTTACAAGACCCGGATTTAACTACCGAACAAATCAACGAGTTTGTGGACGAATATTTGGAGAGCGTTAAAAATGGAACGTTTGATAAGAACGATTTCGCTGATGAGGGCAAGCATGCTGAGCATAGAGTATCCAAGATTGCAATAACAGCTTTGACGAAGGTTCAACAAAGGAAATATGCTGATCGGAACATCTCCATAAATGCTGTCCATCCAGGACACATGAAGACTGATATGGCTCAAGGCGGGGGCGAAGTAGAACCTGACAAACCAGCAAAACTTGTGCTTTATCTAATTCTGGATGCCTCCCCGAAGTTGAAAGGGACTTTCATGTGGCATGATAGAACATTGATCGATTGGAGCGATGCTGAAGCTGATTTCGCTTGCAAAGACCTTTGGTAAAATGATAATTTGTGTTAGGTACTTGGTTCAAAACAATACCAAATAAACATAATTATGTTACATTGTATTTTGTTTAATTTGGAATAAAAAAATTCAGACCCTCAGAGATTAGCCAAGAATTTAATAGGGATGTACATTATAGGTACAGGTTATTTGCTAGCCAATTCGATTATTAATTAGGTCTTAGTGTTAATTTTCTGCTTACCAAAAAACGTGCAAGTATGAAGATATTCATGTAGTGATCTAAACGACTACTAGATGTCACTGAATACAGTTTTATTTTATTTAATGGAAACAAGCTTACTAACTTAGCGTTATAATAATTTAATATGTAATTTTATAGAAGAAGAAATAATATGATTATAGGTATACAAAAATACTATCAGTTCCCAGTCCCTTCGCAAATGAATTAAGTAAAACTTTATGAAATGGAACGCATGACAAGACAGCTGAGTCGATCGAATTTGACACATGTCACAATGTGACAATCCACAATTCGACCGCGGAATTCCGTTTGTGGGTGTGAATATTGAATTAACATTAAAAATAAATCGTAAATTAATATTAAAGAAGGCATAATTACATAACTTTGTGAATTAAATAATATTTTTTATCATAAAAGACGGCGACTCCCGTTTACGAATAGATCACTCTGTTGGGTAAGTAATTTTTCCGCATTTTCTTAAAAATAATAATATAGTCACATGCAATATAAGTATGCAAAAGAGGAAAGGAATACACACTATGTCATATTTTATGTCAAATCAAAAATAAACATGCTGCAACTGTACAATTTTAGCGATAATGTTTTTTTATAATGTGACATTACAAAAAAGGCCGACGTTAGTGAACTAAAATAGATATTTTTGACGCCTTGACCTAGCTAGTGCCATTATTATTCCTAATGCAGTACTGAACAACCAGTTCACGAGTTTAAAAAGAGAACAGACCATAAGTTGTTTGAAAAAAAAAAGAAGACTATTTTTATGTAATGTGCAGAGGTTTTAGTGCTAAAGAACTCTTTTATTTAAATTTGGAATGCGGAAAAGGACCTTGGCTACTAGTGTTGTGGTGTTTTTAGTGTACTATGTAATGTAGGATATAACTTATAAAAATAATGTTATGTGGGACTCCATGATCTATTAGTCTGTTTAGATTTAATGTTAATCATATTGGAATAACCTTGAGCTTATGATAATGAATTCTAATTTAAGGATGCAAGGAAAACGGGGTTACCTCATTGCAGATGATTCAAGTTAACATATTGATCTGGCTATGTGTAATTTATTATTTTAAATAGATATTAAGTCCCTTAAATACTTAAAAAAAAACTGTTTGTTTTAAAAAGATAGGAAGTTACTTACATAAGAGCTTACAATTCATTGATTTCATACTTACGCTCAAAGCAATTCTTAAAAAAACTGTTGTATCATTAGGAATGCGATTGCCTGTTCTTTATTTAAAATGTAGGTCACAGAAACCTTGCAAAAGAAATCTAGTTTGTAAAATATTTTGTCTTTCAATTAGCAAAATGTTAATTTGAACTTTAACAACCTAGGTTTAAGGCTGAAAATTGTATTTCTAACTGCTAATTAAGAAATAATCACTGTTTGAAATACTTATAAGTCTATCTAGATAAACACTGCAATACAGACAAAATAATTTGGTACCTAAATGATTAGCTATAATAATAAGTTGAACATTTCATAGAAATTAAAAAGCAAATACTTAGATTAGGTCATGTTGAGAGGATGAGTGAAAGGCGACTTACAAAAGGTATTTACAAGGCAGATGTGACTGGAAAGGTCAGGAGGGGATGCCCTAGAGATGAACATATAAGTGACCTTACTGGTCATGTTCTTCAGAAAAGTCAGGTGCATAATACTCACAACCGGCATGCATGTATGACCAGATGTAAGAACATAAACGTAGCAAAAGGAGTATGTAAAGATCGCAGCATGTGGCATTCTTTAGTTTTTGCCTAACCCCATGGGAAGAAGGCGTGAGTTTATATATGTATGTGTATCTTGTAGAAATCTAGTATAAGTAGCTATAGGTTGTATGACCCAAATTACCTTTGCCATTAGAAATGGAGAAAGTTGAATTTGAAAATGGCTGCCTATTGCCAAATGATAGGTCCTCAAGTTTATGTTGAGTTTGTACAGTATTTTATTTTAAATTGATAATAGAAAAATTATAAGGTTACTTATATGCTTTTATTTAAAACAACATGGTTTTCACAAATATGAATGTGAATGGGTATAAGAGTAGGGTAAGACCAAAGCAACAATGGTTGAACTGTGTGAAAAATTATATGACTAAAAAGGGATTGGCTACTGAGTTGAAGACTAATAGAGAAGTATGGAGGAAAGAGACAGTTGTACCATCCCCAAATAAATTGGAACGGGAATTATGATGGTTTAAAAATTGGGAATTTTGAAATTATGATGACGTAGTTCCCTCTGATGGGAATATTTTTAAGATAATTAAATTTGGATGATTTAGGAAGTAGATATTTTCATTGGTCTGTTACTTTTTTTCCTGATGATAATACATACAGTAAGTAGGTATTTAACTACCAAAGATATAAATATGTCAAGATAGACAGTCAAAGCTGTGAACTCGTTGAAAAAAATAGTGTCCAACTGTTGGCCGCAAAATGCATGCATACTAGAATAACACAATGACGTGGCGCGAGTGTAAGACGTAGCTGTCACGCTCACCAGCATAACAAAGTTGGCCTGTTTGCTTTAGTTCTTTTGCAGCATGATACTATATAAAAAAAAAAAAAAACAAAAAGACCTTTACAGAAAATAATTTTGTGATTATCCTATATTGTCCAATATATTTACAATATTTCGCTACAACAAGTACCTGTTACAGACTTTTCTATGAAAAATTTAATCTTAAAAGCGAAAGAAAAGTACAGTCAGCAATAAAAATATATTGCAATTCTTATCAAACAAAAAAAAACCTTTTGAATTAAGAACCAAAGTAGTTAAGTTATGAATTACGACTTAAGTTATGAATAAATCATCATCACATACTAAGTATTTTAAATTATTTTTTTAAAGTTGAATTGCCCTATTTAAATGGTTCAAATCGTTTTATTGTCCAGTCTTATCACAAAACACTTTGCAAGTGAGTCATCTGCCAATTAGGAATGTTGTTTTTTTTTCATTACAATAGCTACATTCTAATTAAGTGTCAAGTTTTATCTTATCTCTGCTTATTTTTGTTGATAATAAGCAAGTTGTGAGGGAATTAAGTATTAATGTATAAAGGGAATTATAGTTAGCGGTATCAAACATTAGTAGCTACAGAATAAAAAACATTTCTGTATAAGATACTCGTATAATATGTATGTGTATGAAAATGTTATCTGTAGTATTTTTTATTTATTTATTGTAGGTAAACCCTCAAACTATTGATTTTGAAAGATGTATTATATTGAAAACTTTATCTTAAATCTGAACATAGACAGTTTGCTAGGTTTTATTGCTGCAACATGAGTATTATGAATTTATGAATATGTTTGTTAATTTTTAGTTATTAAACCTTAAAGAAAAACACGACAAACACACAAGTGGCCATAATTTACTGTACAAATGTATAGCTGCAGGCTTAGCATGACGCTTTCTATATCTACTAAGAAAAGACAAAGCTCTTTCTATACCAAGTGACATTTCGTTTCTCCATTTTTGACACCGCATCGTAGAAATCCTTCTACATAAAAAAGGACCTAGAAAAAGATCGTTCGAAATGAAAGACAAAATGACTGATTGTAGAAGGATTTCTACGGTGCGATGTCAAAAGTGAAGAAACAAAATGTCACTTTGTATAGAAAGAGATGTATATTCTTCGTAGAAATTAAAAGCATCATGCTTAGCCTGCTGCTGTGTTCAAGGGGCCGTGCACGAAATGACTGATTTGTTCAATTTTGTTAATTGTTTCTGAGATAGGGAAAAAGAATTTAAACAAAATTATTTGTGACTCGCTTTTACCCGCGACTTCGCCCGCGTTAAATTTCGGCCCCCGAGCTACCGTATCGCAACCCAGTGCCCGACCGCGCATTTAGCTACTCGTTTTGGCTTAGCGTTCTTTCTATTTTTTTTCTTTTTGCTCGGCTCCTAAGGATCGTAGCGTGGTGTTAAATAACCCTTTCTCAAGAATTGGGCTATAAAATTCAAAACTATTTTTTCAAATCCTCTGGCAGTTCCAGAGATCATCGCGGATCAACTTTCGATTCTACCCGTGTTTTGATTGACTAATTTGAACAAAAACGGTCATTCATATTGTGAATTATAATAGTTAGACATATACCCTGGTGGACTTTTTATGGGTAATGTTGAGTACTAAAGGAGTAAGCATGTAGTACATTATTTTATATATCATCAATAGTTTTCGCAGCGCACGCCAAATAATTACTTTTATAGGCAAATTTTTGATAACTTGGGTTACATTATTGTACTACCGATAGCCAGACGAGGAGGAACGTAAGATCTTTCCATTTATATTGTACTAGTGATTCAGTGCTGTCTTTATCAAGGTGGTTTAATTGATTAATTTATCGCCATGGATATCAAAACTTTATTGTAATTTTCGTAGGGATTTCTGATTTTTGAAAATAAAATACAGCCTATGTTACTTCGCTGATAAAGTAGCTTTCTATAGGTGAAAGAATTTTTAAAATCAGTTAAGTCGTTTTTTAATGTATCCATTACACACAAACAGAATAACAAACAAAAAATCAAATCTTTTCTCTTAATTAGTATAAAAGTATAGATTTCTAAAGTTGAGTTATTTGTTTTGCTTATTAACAGTATTCATGGAAAAATCGCTAAAATTCGTAACACGGTTTCCAAAAATTTACGAGAGGCTGACGTTTGATCATCTTTTTACAAGAAATCACTTTTGAATTTGAACATTAAAAAATATGATCAACATCATTATATGGTATTGCACGTGGCTGGACCACTTTTTTCAAATTTCATACAAAATATAGCAGAAAATTAATTTTGAAAAAAAAAATTTTTCCTTTAAAACCCAGTCTTTGTCCGATTATTTAGCAAACCATTTCAAGAAATTTAAAACTCACACAGCTTTCAGCTATCTTTAAAATAAAAAGTAAATTTTATTTTATGTTAATATAATATCTTCATTGAGTAAATTAATGGCGAAATATGAACTACTTATATTTTCGAGCTGTGACTGACACGAATAGTTAAACGCCACAAAAACTATAGGTACTTTTATAGTCACACAGACTAGATGTTTAAATTTTTTTAAGCTTCATAACAATTAGATAATAAATTGACAAAAGAGGGTTTTTTTCGTGCACGGAGCCCTAAGTTCCATCCTACATCAAGAACAATATGTGACAAAAACCCACACACGTCCAGGGCACAAGAATGACTTTAGTGCTACAAATAATAATAAAACAAATGACTATAAAACAATTATAACAATACAATCAGAAAAACATTATTATTTAAAAGTTATAACACCACAATGCTTATAATAGTGCGTTCAGTGCGCAAAACAGTTGTAAAAAAACTTTAACCTAGACAAATATACGTAGTTTTTAACACCACAATGCTTATAATAGTGCGTTCAGTGCGCGCCATGGCGTCTTTCGCGGCACAAGCGGCGCTCCGGTCTCGATGGAGCTCTCTCATAGAATCTACGAGCGTCGACGTTCCAGGAGAAGTGACGGACGGCGTGCGTTCTGTCGTCGGATGGCTGAAACAGGCACGGCTTTTTGTTGGATATCGATGCTGCTCTGAAGGTTGTGCTTGCGCAGGTTTTACGGTCATACAGGGATGATTTATGCTGGGCTGAGCTGTGTACGAAGAACTGGTGAGCCAGTTACAAACATTTTTCCAGCGTCCGAATCGTGGACTTGGCTTAGGTATCCCAGCAAGATCTAGCATACATCATGCCTAATAATGTCATCCATTTATGTTATGCTGCAGCTGAGCGGGTGTCTTTCATTCCTGGCTCTTCAATACCTCTTCATGTGCCTTACCTTGACTGCGCAATCGCATGCCTCATGCTCAGAGTGGCAAAGATGTTCGGCGCAGATGAAAACGTGTTGGCTTGGTTATAGTTTGTCTGGGCTCTTGAAGAACACTTCAAGAGCAACAATGTACCATTATTACTATCCTACTACCAATGAATTGACTTGCCAATTTATGTTTCCTTCGTTTTAACCGATGATTCCGTCTTGGGAGAATCAAATATGACTGAGGTTGACAGCGTATCTTTATGGCCGCCAAATTCATATTTCTGGTTTCGGTCTAAATATACACTAACTGCAGATGACAGCAAAATATGTTTAAAAATCCGTATTGCTAACTCGATGATTAAATTTACTGGTCTTCGTAAAAATAAAATGTTGTTTCTGTGTGTATACGCTTAGCTTTAATTTTGGTGTCATACTCAAACACATATTTTCAAAACTCATGCTTATTTGCGTAGTATACGCAAAATTCTGAGATGCTTTGTTAAAAGCTTTTGGCACAGCTTTCAGTTTTTGTAACACGTGATGTAAAAAACTTAACACGCAGTCTGAGACCATAAATTAGGCTGTTATTATCAAATGTATATTATTTGGCAGTCACATGCTTGTATTTACATTTTTGTCGTAGCTAGGTACGTAGGTATGTCGGATTACAATGACATTGATTGATTTGACAAAAAAAAAGGTGTAGTACAGAAATTATTCCACCCATCGCCTACGCACTAGACAGTTCACTTGAGTTCCAGTACCTACCAGTAAATAAAGTACACCTTCAGGTCACTCCATCAAGTCCGAACTCAACTATTTTGACTGGCTTAAAGTTTCCATTAATAATCCGCTCTCACTGTGTCAAATTATAATTTTCATTTTGATTTCGAACAATTGGTTGTATAAGAACTCATTAGTGTACATTGGGTCCAAACTAAATTGTTCGTTAAATACATTGACTTGCAATCCAATATAATGTTAAATACTGTGACGGAGCTTCGTCCCATCGCACACGTGAAAACGATCCTTATCTAATGAATTATTATAAGACGTAATACGTGATATACATATGAAATACGCTCTCACCTTCAACATAACTGGCGAAATGTGGGTGTACTAAGGTACACATCTGCCTTCCCTTCTTTGCAATTTCATTGGCGTGTATCAGAACAGCATCAGTAATTTCTTTCATGCTTTGACTAGTGTGACTAACGGAATCCTCAAAAAAAAAAGGCAAGAAGCTGCTCGAAAGATCCCATACAATTGAGCCAAGAAATCACTGTGTCTAACTGTGCAATGTATTCTCTCTGTGTAGCCAATATAATCCCCAGTCACATCCTACAACATCTGCGCTACCGAAATAAATATTTGTTTAGAGTAAAAAATAAGATTAGATGTGTGGGTGATATATTCTTAGCAATATGGACACCTACACGAAAATGTATGTAGGCTACGGAAAATATATTTTGCAAAGTCTTCGTGACAATATTGTCGATACGATGCATACTTTCCGAATTCTGCGGAATCATTTATATACATATAGTCGGACTTTTATTTAGCTGCAGTAAAATTACACTTACTGTAATTTCGTTAAAAAAGAATCCTAAGTTATTGACGAAATTACAGTAAGAAGAGTTAGTTTACTGCAGCTCATTAAAAATCGTAAACTTCGTTTTTTAATCCCAGATAGTAATTTGACAGGTGCAAATGTCAAACTCCAAATTGACAAAAACAAACAACAAAGATTTTGAAATGTCAAGGTACTTTGGGATTATAAAACGACTTTAGTGTAGCTTTTGATTGTAATAACTACTGATACCACTAATGTTTCCCGAAATAATCTCTATCATTTTTATCTATCCCAAAAAATTGTAATCCTAAACAAGAGACAGACAAACTCAACCACGCCAACGTATTTAGTAGATATAATTTAATACAATGCTTTTAATTTTCTATTCACACGTAGATGTCGTATTTAGCTCATAATTTCGCACTTTCGGCGTTGTAATTGCATACCTGCGCTCAGTTATGGTCGCATTTTATTTTGTAGGTTGCCGGCCATACTGAAGGGACGTGAGACAAGGGCGGGATTTTTTTTTTTGCCTGTGTTGCGGTGGCCTCTGTGACCCATAAGTACCTTCCCGCGACCCCGGCAGGCATCGGCCCTAGTGGACCCCTACCTTTGTGCTGACGACATCTCTTTGAGGTGCGCGTGGAATACAACGCGCCGTCGACTCGGGCCTGGTCCTTACCGGACGGTGAGCTACCCATTGCTCACCGTCCGCAAGCCCGCGCCTACGGTGGCCGGAAATCCGCCCGGGATTCCCGACGCCCAGGGCGTCTCCTACGGCGGCTAGGGGCGAGAGGGCGCGAAACATGCCTTTCCGTCAACCGTCCTGCCTCCTCCTTCGCGAGCATTACTGCTTCGCAGAAGGAGGTGTCGGCTGCCCATGCCCTCTCGCTCCGTACCATGGCCTGAACCAGGGCCGGACGCGAGAGATCTCTGCCGCCGATCGCCTCCACGAAGACACGGCGGTGCTCTGCCCAAGCCGGGCAGACCTCCACCGTATGCTCCACCGTGTCCTCCGGGCGATCCACACAGTGGTGACACCCGGGCGTTTCCTCCCGTCTTATCCGACACAGGAACCTCCCGAAGCTGCCGTGTCCGGTGAGGACCTGCGTCAGGCGGAAGGTGAGGACGCCGTGGCGCCTCTCTAGCCACTCCTCAAAGAAGGGACTTATCGGCGCAATTGTGGCGTGCCCAGCACTGGATTGCATCAACCGTACTCTCCATGACGCCATGAGATCCCGACGGAGCTCCGTCCGCTGTGCCGCGATTTCTCGCGGCAGCGGGCTTACGCCCCGGCGTTTCGCCTCCTCGCGCCACTCCCATACGTGCGCGAGGACTTTTGCCTTCAGATCCCATGGCGGCAATCCTGCAAGGAGGCTCGCTGCCTCACAGGAGACCGTGCGGTATCCCCGGACCATCCGGATGGCCATGACCCTTTGGGCCGCGCTCGTCCGGTGGGCTGGCCGCAGCGCCAGAGAACGCGCCCATACAGGAGCCCCGTAGAGGGCCATGGACCGCACGACCCCCGCATAGAGCCTCCGGCAGGAGGCGTTTGGACCCCCTAGATTGGGCAGGAGCCGCTTCAATGCAGCGCCTGCCCGCTCCAGTTTGGGAGCCAAACGTCGGAAATGCTCCACGAAGTTCCACAGGCTGTCGAGGACGAGTCCCAGGTACTTCATCGTTGGCTCGACGCCGATGGAAACCCCTCCCACCGTTATTTGGGACCCCAACGGTGGCGCGTTCCGAGGACCATGAAAACACATGACCTCGGACTTGTGCAGGGCCACCGAGTCCCAATTGCCGGATCCTTTCGACGATTGTAGCGTAGCACACTACGCTGACGCCGCTAGGGCGGTCGGCGCCCAGCACCCAGTCGTATCCGATGTCCCACAGATGCGGCCCCAGGACCGATCCCTGTGGGACACCGCACGACATCTCTTGCCGGTTCCACACTCCCTGGTGACCGGGGTAGATGACGGCCCTGTCCGTCAGATAGGCCTCGACCACACTACAGAGGTAGGTCGGCATCCGGTGGTACCGGAGTGCCTCCCTGATGCAACTCCAGGGCACACAGTGGAACGAATGTATGGGAGCGGTTGGACGTAGACATGTCCGAAAAAAAAGAGTAAAATTATGCCAAACTAATGATGCCATCTTATTCGATTACTTAATGCCTTCATAACTTGTGGTGATGAATTTCTTCATAACTCCCATATTTCGGGAGTAATTTGAGAAAATGTGAAATTTTACTATGAAAATGAGTGTATCGAGCTCTCTCCCTCCTGATTCCGGGCTTGTTTCAAGTAGCGGTCTCTAATATCATAATGCTAATACTAAGAGCTATATTTAATACTAAGACACATAGTGCGCCAAATGTGCACTTTCTGGGATAAAGAGTGATGTTTATTTTATAACACAATTTTTTTATTTTTTGTTTATTTTGTTGATTAAAACCGTTTTTCTAAAGGTTTACCTTATTACAATAACATTTCTGAGCAGCCAATTAGAGAAGATATAAGCTAATTAGGATATATAATTAGGGACTTAAGGTTTACATATAAAACTGATGCACTAATGATTACTGATAAGAACATTGCTATTATTTAATTACTAAATGGCTCTTAATACACTAATTTAGCATGCATCATTTACTAATTATCACAATAACTAATTACCTTGCAATATTTAACAAAGGATACCTGGGATACCTGGATTTTATATAAATAGGTCACTATTAGTAACTTTAAAATCAGTGTTGATTTACACCTCGTTGTATCCAAGCTAATCTCGCAATGTATTTTCCAAATTTTAATACAAATCTTGATATTCACGTTGCTTTATGCGCACGCGCACATAAAGATTTACGCGACTTTAACTATTTGTTCAGTGTTTTAAAAGATGAACTTGTTTCAGCACTTTCACATAACTGAACAGTTGTGTTCAGTTATGTGAAAGTGCTGAAACAAGTTTAAAAGACTGGTGTCGTCGATTTTGCTACCGCATTTATGCAAAATGGACACAGTCTGGAAGAAGCACAGATAAGTTTCGGAAGAAACATGAGATTTGGCTACAGGCTGCAATTCAATGGCCGGAATTACAGAATGAAAATATGGAACCTTCTACAGAAAATATAAGTGACGTCATCGAGCCCATAATTTCTCCTGCTAAATCTGATGCTTCAACTTGTACACATCCTAGTCCTCGTAAATCTTTTGAGGACCTTAGTAACCGGCAAAAAAGAAGACGCACTGAAGATAGTCTTTCATGCAGCAGTAGCAGCGCTGAAATTATGTTTTCGGCCGAAAGGGCGCTTCAAAAGGCAGGACAAAGCGATACAGCTTATGTTATGAAATACTTGACGGAGAATCCAGAAGAGGCCTCAAAAATCAAAGCCTTCATTGAAGGTAAATCAATTCAGGTACGGGAAATATCCCCTTTGAAGGCATTGGCTCTTTATGTATCGATGAACTTATCGAAATGGCGCTATAACACTCTTCGGGATTTCAACACTCAAGAAGGAGCTCTTCAATACCCGAGTTACTACATGTTGGTTAAAGAAAAAATTAAGTGCTATCCGGCCAAAGAAGATCTCACAGTTACAGAGAGCTCTGCAAAAATCAAATTACAAGCCTTGATGGATTTAACCTCAAGAAGACTTATTAGGTCGTTAGAAACCCCTGTTGATCCCAATCAACAGCTCGTATTGACCAGCAAATGGGGTTTTGACGGATCATCTAGCCAAAGCATTTATCATCAAAGGACGAGTGAAGATGAGCAAATCGATCTTGCTAGTAATTTTATGATTAGTCTTGTACCACTGCGGCTCGTCTCAAAAGGTGTAACAATTTGGGAAAACGAGCGACCATCTTCCACTTCATTTTGCCGGCCAATATTGTTTAAGTTTATAAAGGAAACCAAAGAAAATGTGCAGAGAGAGATGGCTGAAATCGAAGCAGAGATTGAAGCCTTAACTCCATCCACCATCACTGATGGAATTAGTGTCAAACACCAACTGCTGTTGACAATGATTGATGGTAAAATTCATTCCATTATATCCAATACAGCAGCTTCAGTGTGTGACATATGCAAGGCTTGTCCTAAAGAAATGAATAATTTAGAGTTAATCAAAGATAAACACGCAAACGAGGACATGTATAAATATAGCTTAAGCACCCTTCACGCTTGGATTCGCTCAATGGAATGCTTATTACACATTTCCTACAAATTAGACATAAAATCATGGCAAGTAAGGGGTGATATAGCAAAAAGGCAAGTTGATGACAGGAAGAAAAGAGTTCAAGAGGCTGTAAGAAGAGAAACGGGCTTACTTCTCGATGTTGTGAAACAAGGCAGTGGATCCACCAACAATGGCAACTCGGCAAGGAGATTTTTTGAAAACTACACTAAATCTGCTGAACTGACCGGAATAGATGCTATGCTTTTAAGAAAAATCTGTGTGATCTTGCAGTGTATTTCATCAGGAGAGAAGATCAACGTAACTAAATTCCGAGAGTTCTGCTTTGATACTGCTAAGCTTTACGTGGAGTTATACCCATGGTATTATATGCCTTCTTGACTTCATAAAATTTTAATGCATGGGCCAGACATAGTTCAGAACATGTCAATTGTGCCCATTGGTTTTCTATCCGAAGAGGCATCTGAGGCTAGAAATAAAGATTTTAGAAAATATAGAGAGGGGCATTCTCGAAAGCATAGCAGTATCTCATGCAATGAAGATATTATGCACAATCTTTTACTGTCTTCTGATCCACTTGTTACAAGTATCCGTCCAAAAGGAAATAAGTTTGTAAAAAAATCTTCTTTTAAGGAATTTTATGAGCTTACGGATTCTGAGAAAAGTGATATCGAATTTGTTAACATAAATGATTTAGCGGACATCGATTCTGAATTTGAATTAATTGATGATGATGATGATGACGAAGATAATTAAATGATGTTATTGTTTTAAAATGTGTAACTTAGTAAATTAGAGCTTACATCTTAATTATTTATTGTACTTTTAATGAAACTAGGTAATTTATTATCAACTTACTTAAAAGTCATACTCTCATCAGTTCTTGTGAATATTTTTGTTAATATATATTTCTGTATATATATAATATATTTATAGACCTCTTAATAAGTCTGTCTGCGGTTTAAAGTAAATACAAATGGGGAAAAAACGTTTTTTTTTTTAAATTTTCATTTCCTTTTATCCCAGAAAGTGCACATTTGGCGCACTATGTGTCTTAGTATTAAATATAGCTCTTAGTAATAGCATTACGATATTAGAGACCGCTACTTGAAACAAGCCCGGAATCAGGAGGGAGAGAGCTCGATACACTCATTTTCATAGTAAAATTTCACATTTTCTCAAATTACTCCCGAAATATGGGAGTTATGAAGAAATTCATCACCACAATTTATGAAGGCATTAAGTAATCGAATAAGATGGCATCATTAGTTTGTCATAATTTTACTCTTATTTTTCGGACATGTCTACGTCCAACCGCTCCCATACATTCGTTCCACTGTGGGGCAGGGTATTGAAGGCATTGGCGATGTCTAAAGACACCGCCAAGGCCAGGGCGGGATGCAGACACGGCTTCCCTTTCACGTATCTTCATTATTCTTCATACTAATTGTATTAACGCGATTTGGCACAAAACATTGGATAAGACGCAGGCGCGTCGCTTTTTCATCTGCATACTATTGCCGCGTCTGCGTCTCGTCCTCGTCTCGCGTACCTTCTGTGTGACCCGCGCCTAGCGCAGTAATCCCTTGCAGCTTTGCAGATAGTTTTTTTCCTAGAGGGTTCGGTCGAGCAACTTTGACATCGAGTGTACCACATAGATTAGAGAATTTTGACTCTAATTAATCGCCAAGGCCAAGTTAATTATGAATTCGGTGCAAAGCGTTTTTATAAGTACGTTCAACTACTCAACCGGGACAACCGGTAATTGGAATCGACAATTAAACTTTAGTTTTTATAGCATAATTAACCCGGACCATATTGAGAAAATTCTTTTTTGTCAGTGGATACTGTGCCAAAAAGTTATCACTCTCATAACCCGCAAAAATGTATGGAATAAATAATACTACACTAGCCTACACATACCTACAGGCACACGTCAATGTTTCTTCTTTCACTACAAAAATCGCCCTTATAGTTACGATATAAAGGCGCTATCGGACTGAAATTGATCAAAAGATGAAAATAAGTTGGTATTCAAAACTTTTAAAATCAGTGCAGCTTTTCTTCAGTCTACACGAAAGTATTGAAGTACCTACATACTATACTCAGAAGGCTTGCGGATTTCACCTTAAAGTTATCATTGTATTCGCACTACGCATGACGAGAATCTTGTTTTGTAAATGTTGTCTTGCATGATTTAAATTAGTTTTAATTAGATTAATTGAAATGTTACATTTGCTAGAAAAAGCTCACAGATAGATCAATGATTTGATACCTACTCAAATAAATTGTTCTGTAAATAAACTTGATCAGTTTACGAAAAGGTAGTACAGTCAGCATCAATATATTTCAACAATTAATTATATTGCAGTTTTTTTTACAATAACATAATGTATGAAAGTCCTACATAAAATGTTCAGTTATGTACGACGTTGACTGTACGACTCATCTAACTCATTACGCGACTTGCCTCCTTTTCACACATTTTCTGTGTAAATAACAATTGAATGAAACTGAAAGATAATCCTGCTGTAAATAATGCAGCCGCCATTTCTATACCCATTCTTTAAACAAACGTAGTAAACTCCATTTATATAAATAGTGAATGTACTGAGTTCTGGGCAATAGCTCTATTCAGGGTCACATTAAATTAGCTAGAAAAACTGCAGACGTGATGGGTATCGATATCTACATACGATAAAATAAAAACAAAAAGATTTGATGTTTTTTTTGGGGGTCAACGACTGCTTGTAATGTTTTTACTTGGTGCATGAGTTGAGCAAATGCTTTATTTTGTTTTATCGTGTTTTAATGTCGATTCCCATCCCATCACATCTGTGAAGTTTACACAAAAAAAATTGATTATTTTAACTGATATTTCAAGTAACTGCGGTAGATGAGCCCTTTGAAAAATATCATCAGATTCATTTGTTTTTAGTGTTTCGTACCCAAAGGTTAAAGCGGGACCCTATTACTAAGACTCCGCTGTCCGTCTGTCTGTCTATCCGTCTGTCCGTCTGTCAACAGGCTGTATTTACTGAACCGTGATAGTTAGACAGTTGAAATTTTCACAGATGATGTATTTTTGTTGCCGCTGTAACAACAAATACTAAATAACAGAATTAAATAAATATTTAAGGGGGCTCCTATACAACAGACATGATTTTTTTGCCGTTTTTATAGATAATGTTACGGAACCCTTCGTGCGCGAGTCCGACTCGCACTTGGCCGGTTTTTTATTTTATCATGATTAGATAACGATTTCCATAACGTTTGCGGAGTTCCGCTAGCTTATTTATTATAACCCTGTATACAGCTTATATCAGTAATGCGTAGTATTGGTAAAGGTTGTGGTTACAGACCATGAAACTGAACAACTTTATTCATGGGATCAACATCATAATCGCGAAAAAACAATCAGGTGTCTCATGCGTTTGGGTCGAGAAGTCATCTTATAAATCGATGAACGCGGCGCTGCACGCACGAAAACGTGTCACCTTCCGCCTGAGCCGAGCGTGCAAGCGAGAGCGCGGAACTAGCGATAGAGAGGCACGATCGGCCTAAGCGTTCGGATTGTGACGCATCTCTCTCTCATTATCACGTAAAATTATCGTCCGTAAACCGACTATACATACAACCAAATTTTTTTTCGCGATTTCGATGTTGATCCCATGAAAAATATGTTCAGTTTGATGGTCTGTACCACACCCTTAAACATGGCCACACATTTCTGATACACGCTGTATACGAACGGTTTATGAAATAATAAGGCCGAAGGACACGCAATGCATTCCCTTGTTATTATGCTGATAAGAGAAACAACAATAAAACGCGCCGTCTTTTGTTTCGAAAATAATATTTAAATTGTATTTTAGAAGAAAAACAAAAGAATACGTAGGTACATCATTATTTGCATTTAAGGCGCAGATATATGATTTTAATGGCTTTTAAATCTGTTTTTACGCCTTCATATAATGCAAGTAAGTTATGCAAAAAAAAAAAAAGTTAAACTAGAACGCATACACATCAATTCTATGTGTGAATATTTAAGTATTGTAGTAAAATACTATATAAAATAAATTCAGGAAGTAATGTCTACCCAAAGCATAAAAAACGATATTACTTTAAAATTACTTGAGATATTTTCATGTTTCTTTTTATATGTACAGACTATTTTATTATCTGTAATTCTATCTGTGATTTTTTCAAATATTCATATTTTCGTTACTAAAAATAAATATTCCCTATGAACACGAACGGCGGCGCGGCGTAAGCGTGACGCACATTTGTATGGTCAAGGGCAGCGGCGATTACTCGACCCTTAATGGAGGCACTGATTGCGAAGAACACTTGTGACTTTAACTGTATTTCAATACATTCACAAGAAAAAGCCTCCAATTCAGAAATTAGTACCTACTCCGAATTCAGTCCGTTTAATTTTGTTGGTCCAAATCTTCGCCACTTCCAAGGCATCATCGGCGGCAGAGCAGGGGTCACTATGGCTGCGTTTTTTTTTGGGCACAGAGAATAGGATAAAAACCCAGTTTTTATCCATAGTTTGCACCACAGCTCCACATCCACACACTACTGCCGTACCGTGTGCAGTATGAATGTCTTCCTTGAAAATGAGTTAAATGGCTGAATGGCAATCCTTTCGGAAATTCGTATAAAAACAAACTGGGATCACAAATGAGTTATTAGTTCAAGGCTTATTTTCTGCCATTAATGCAATGCAGTGAATGCTGTCCCTAAAAGGCCCCCGGTCTTTTCTTCAGATCATGATCAGATCATCTCCATTTCATGCCTGCACATTCGGATGATAACGCAACTGCTTTTCCGTCATAGGAATTTCAAGCCATCCTTCGTGCGTCAAAGTAAATAAACAGTTCTTGGAAGTTACCCTAAGAAGTGGTGAACACTTCCCAGTTTACCATAAGCTGGAAAAGAACTCCTCAGTAATACGAAGTAGCGCTTTGATACCCAGTGTACGTACGGTGCTCCTGATCAAACCATGCCTCAAATGTTGATGTGCCCATACACCTGTACTTTTGAGGACCCTAAAAAACGCCACTGATGTCGCGATTAACGTGGCCACCTACTAGGCTCAATTCATTTAACCCCGGCTCCACACGTTGGTCCTAACGCCGGTATCAACGTTGTTTGAACAAGCAGCCAACGTGTAGATAAATCGCGAGCAACGTATTGATAAAACCGACACGCTCCGGCCAACTGCCAACGCTCGCACCAACGCTGGGGCCAATGCAATTTTCTAGATCCATACGTTGGACGAGCGGCATCGGGGCCAACGTGTGGAGCCGGCCTATACAAATCCATCGATTCGAAAAGAAGAAGAATTCTAATTCGCAGTACCTATTTACCTACCGCAAAAAGTCCCAATTTAATCGCAAAGCCCTCGACAGTAATAAATCTGCTCCGACTCTGCTAACCGCTCTCGTATTGATATGACCTTTGCCTTGCACCCTAGCCGCTATTATGATACATCCCGATGCCCCCACTAGGAGTAAGTGCTGTGAGAATGTAGCATCCGTAGGATATGGATATTTCTAGAAGGCCAGAATCGTACTTTGGAGTATGAATGTCCGTTTTGCTTTGGAACTAAAGTCGAATTATTAATTCACGTAATCTGACATTTGCTAGTTGTCACTTTGTGTCATATTTATTGTAATGGTGATCGTTTAGTTTAATCGATTTATGTAAGTGTCAAATAAATGTAAAATAATAAAAAAAAAAACTTTTTATTTCAGACTTCTTTAAAATCCAGTGTTAGTACAATTGAACTTAAATGGTAGTGTTAGTAGTAAAAAAAGAGTTATTTTGTTTATATGGGTACTAACCCAATGCTGGATGTAGCGCGAGTCCAGCCTATCTGCTATAACAGCCAGGATGCTGTTGGTGCTGGCGCGCAGCCTGCAGAGCGCCGCGGCGCATCGCTAGCGAAGCACGGCATGAAAACCGTAAACGTGCGCATCCGCGAACATGCCCGACGCACTGCACCAGCGCGGCAGCCCCAACAGCGCCCTGAACGCATTGTTATAGACTTTCGACAGGGTCTGGCACGCTGGTCTGCTCAGCAAGCTTCCTGCTTATGGCATCCCAGCTGGTTTTTGTAGCTGGATATCAGACTTCCTTAGTGAACGGTCGATCAGAGTAGTCGTTGACGGCTGCTCCTCTGACCTTATGGCTATTGATGCCGGAGTTCCTCAGGGGTCTGTTCTCTCTGCAACTCTTTTCCTGCTGCACATCAATGACCTACTACAGACTGGTATTGTTGGGTACGCGGACGACAGTACTGTTTCAGAGAGATACTTGTCCAGCGCAAAAACCAACGGGGCCGAAGTTCGTTCCTTGAGAGAGGCCTTGGTAGAGCGGACAGAGTTGACGTTAAGCCTTGTCTCCCAGTGGGGTGATGATAATCTGGTCACTTTTAACGCCACCAAAACACAGGCGTGTCTTTTTACCACAAAAAGGAGTCGTTTCGACCTGACTCCTACTTTTCGGGGTACATCGGTTCCTGTAACTGATCGGCTCGAGCTCCTAGGCACGGAGTTGACATCTAACCTCAACTTCGGCGCCACCATCGAGTACAAAGCCCAAACTGCGGCCAAGAAACTGGGCATCCTAAATAGGGTGAAGCGATACTTTACGCCTGGACAGCTTTTGACCCTTTATAAAGCGCAGGTCCGATCCTGCATGGAGTATTGTAGCCACCTTTGGGATGGCTCGGCTAAATACCAACTTGCCGCGCTTGACTCGGTGGAACGCAGAGCTAAGAGGCTCATTGGCGACGTAAATCTGGTGGATGCCAAGCTTCACAGTTTGGCCCATCGTCGCAAGGTTGCCTGCTTGTCGGTCTTCTATAGATTGTACTTCGGAGAGTGTGCCCAAGAACTCCACGACCTCATTCCACCGGCCCCCTTCTATTATCGGTCATCTAGGCGCACTTCAGGTTACCATCCCTTCCTGGTGGCTATCCCACCAGCTCGCACTAAGCGTTTCCAAACTTCTTTTATAATGCGCACAGCAAAGGAATGGAACTCTCTGCCTGCGTATGTGTTTCCGAACGCATACAACCCTAATCTCTTCAAAGTGAGAGTGAACAGGCTTCTTCTGGGTAAGCTCGCTCCATCGTCGACTTTGTTTCTGTCACCTCTGACATAGACTAAGGTCAAGAGCAAACCCATCACAAATAAAAAAAAAAAAAAAAAAAATATTGGACTCGTAGAGCGCTGAAGGATCTTTGCGCATACTGAGCCCACAGGCAGCATGTGTATAGTGAAGTACAGTGCGCTCTAATAAGCCTCTCCTAGACTTACAGTCTAGAATACAATAAATATGACCATTTTATTACACAGTGACAGCTACCAGTTTACTCCAGTGAATAAATAATTCGACTTTCGTTAGCCTATTGAGATCAAGAACAGATGATGGAAATGTGAAATCGTTTATCAAGATGCCTTTTTTTTTTTTGAGGGTGGGAAATCATCAAATAACTTCTCCCGCTCTGGGCGGAGCGGGAGGTTGTGTCAGACTCTTACTGACTAAAACCCACCCGTATTCCTTCCTGTTGCCTGTGTTGCGGGGGCCTCGGTGACCCATAAGTACCTACCTTCCCGCGACCCCGGCAGGCATCGGCCCTGGTGGACCCCTACTTTTGTGCTGACGACATCTCTTTGAGGCGCGCGTGGAATACGACGCGCCGTCGACCCGGGCCTGGTCCTTACCGGACGGTGAGCTACCCATTGCTCACCGTCCGCAAGCCCGCGCCTACGGTGGCTGGAAATCCGCCCGAGATTCCCGACGCCCAGGGCGTCTCCTGCGGCGGCTAGGGGCGAGAGGGCGCGAAACGTGCCTTTCCCTCAACCGTCCCGCCTCCTCCTTCGCGAGCATTACTGCTTCGCAGAAGGAGGTGACGGCTGCCCATGCCCTCTCGCTCCGTACCATGGCCTGAACCAGGGCCGGACGCGAGAGGTCTCTGCCGCCGATCGCCTCCACGAGGACACGGCGGTGCTCTGCCCAAGCCGGGCAGACCTCCACCGTATGCTCCACCTTATCAAGATGCCTAAGGCTTAATTTCTGCTATGAATGCAATGCAGTGATGCGGGGAGTATTCTCTCCTATTTACTATGTCTATTCTTGAAATGCGAAGTAGCCCATTTTTGAAGTCTTAAAAACCCCGGTTTCTGGTTTCTAAATTCTAAATACCTACTCTCAACATTGACCGCTGCTATTTTAGACAACAAACACTAATTGCCAGCATCGATTTGATCAGGCTTGCTTTCAGAAACCTGGGGCTAGTCTTCCCTTTCCTTACGACTTTTCATACAGAAATCTGTGTGATGCATGTTTCCCCAGACTACGCGTCTTTTCTTGCTCCTATCATAACATGCTGCCTCCGGTATTCACCGGTTTGGCAGGTGGACAGACACACTTGATCCGGCTTTCAAAATCGTAGGGCATCTTGTATTGAAACTACATTTTTTTCATCGTTTCAGCCGAAAGACGTCCACTGCTGGACACAGGCTTCCCCCAGGCACCGCCACTTCGACCGGTTTTGTGCTTTCCGCATCTAGCGGACTCCCGCGGCCTTCACAAGGCAATCGGTCCACCTTGTAGAAGGCCTTCCAACGCTACGTCTTCCGGTACTCGGTCGCCACTCCAGAACCTTTCGGCCCCATCGGTCATCTGTTCTGCGAGCAATGTGCCCTGTCCACATTTATTTCAACCCCGTTGAACGCCAGACTCCAGATACCTATGTTCTTATGCAATGGTGTATCACGCGACATTTCAGAAGCGAACTAACACTTGTTCAAGTGTCTGTAATTAATTTACTGACTGACCGACTCCTTGACTAGGTATTCAGTCAAGGAGTCGGTCAGTCAGGAAGATAAAAGTAGTGGCTCATTTCAAAGCGTAGGTTCCTATGGAGAAGAACGTACAAGAAACTCCATGGACACTCTTTTAAATCCATAATTCTCATACCATAAGACTCTTCCCCAAACTATGCCTTCTTCTTCTGGTCCTAGGACTTGATCGGGCTTCGATAAACCAGCACTCTATTTACATAACACACTTTCAATAAAAATCCGAGAATGTTGTAGGATAATGCTAATCCTACAACATTAATTCGTTATTTAAATAACGCAATGAACGTGGATGAACGGTCAAAATTAAACCCACTGCGATCAATTGTCAGTGGCGCCGATTCCCTTGTTCACAAACTAAACTAAATTTTAGTTCAGTGCATCTTTTTCTTTCTATTTCAATAAGAAAAGGATAGAAGATACATTTTAGTTTAGTCCTGTCAGATTAATCAGCGCCTGTCACTACTCTATACAAATTTAGACGTGATTAAAAACTTGCCTACTAAAATTACGTCAATTTACGTCAAGCGCTGATTAATTTGACAGGACTAAACTAAAATGTATCTTCTGTCCTTTTCTTATTGAAATAGAAAAAAAAAGATGCACTGAACTTAAATTTAGTTTAGTTTTTGAACAAGGGAATCGGCACCATTGATTGTGTTACGTAATTAGCCCGCTGATTTATAGGAAATATCTATGCAAAATTTGAACAAAATCTATCCGGTAGTATTTGCGTGGTGCTGGAACATTTTCAGTTTCTGAAATTGTTTATCTTCAAATATACGACTCATCAATAAACGTATTTTCTTTCCGTTTCTTCATCACTATGCGTCTTATTCTGCTCCTTTGCTAACATACTCCTGCTACCTCCAGGCATCGCTAGAAGTTCGTCAGGTGGGCAGGCGCGCGGTCAGTCAGCTGGCCGGCAGAGGAATGGGGGATGAAATCGTCATCATACACTTCAACGATGTCTACAACATCGAACAGACTACCAGTAAGTAATGTGTTTAGTTTATTAGACAGCTAGTATTTTTAGGGTTCCGTACCTCCAAAGGTAAAAACGGAGCCCTTATAGGATCACTCGTGTGTCTGTCCGTCTATCACAGCCGATTTGCTCCCAATCTACGGGACCGATTTAATGAAATTTGGTATACATATGAATTTCTGAGACCCAAACACGGACGTAAAGTAAATAAATGCATTTTGAATATGGGGGTCACTTTCGGAGGACAAATTAGAAAATGAAAAAAAAAAAGTTTTGCAAACTGTACCGTGTGACATATCAAATGGAAGGGGTTGTTGTTAGGGTCTCACCTATATATTTTTATAATTTAGAAGTAAATAGTTTGCAAATGTAATTCTGACACACCCTCCCGCTCCGCCTTGAGCGGGAGAGAGTTATTTGATAATGTCCCACCCAAAAAAAAGAAGCCTTGTACCAAACAAGCTGAATCTTCTTTACACAATCGACCACAAACCTATGGTCGACCTTTCGACATCTCCCTCGCCAGTCTGAGTGATAACCGTCCGTATTATTGCACGAAGATGTTAAGGGGGTGCGCTAAGGTAGCCCGCGAAATGCTAATTTTCTTACGTTATTTACAATTAACAGGTCAGCGACGTTTGTATGTTGATTAAAATATGATTCGCGACCGTCACAAATATGGCTTTACAGAATTATAAACATTAGAATCAGCAATACAATTCCTTCAGTTAGAATTGGCCTCAAATGGCAGGATTTCATGAAATAGTCATTCAATAGGAACGCCACATGCGAACTTTTACAACATTTGCAATTGGAATGTATGGGAGAACATGATTTTCAACTACAATGATAAGTTTGTTGTAGGGATAAATTCATCCCAACCACGGAACCCTTCTTTCAGCGTGGTCTGACACGCATTTGACCGGTTTTTTTTTAACAAATTACGTATGTACTGCCTCCTTTAGTTGCTGCGCTAAAGACACGTCTTTCTAGCACGGACATCTAAGAAACAGAACAACTAACTTCAGGCCAAACACCGAATAATTATGTATCTCATCACGGAATACCGCCTCTGGGGTCTAGTGGTCCACGCATCAAAAACCAGACTTTACACAAATCCTGCATCGCGCAAGCAGAGTTTACCGCGCTACTAACATATGTATATACAATATCCTGACATCAATTGTCGGGCAGTTGCCCTCCAGACACAACACCCGTCTAGTCGGAGGATCCTCCCTTCTCTATGCAGGATGAGTGAACTTTAGACCCAGTTCCTCATACCTTTATAGGATAATACAAGGTGTCGTTTTGCATCCTCGTCAAATTCAAGGAGGTAACTATGCTAATGATTCTCGACACGAATCAATAATAAAATAAGTAGGTCTTTATTTAATTTTCGGAAATTGGCATGTGTAGAACATGCATGTTAAAACGCGGCATGTATGGTACCGCACTGTAACTGCCCTTTTACATACACACGCTACCACATACGCAACGGGGTAATTCTGTTCTGTGAAAGTGGTGTATTCTAAAATACTGTAAACTTAAATAACTAAAAAAACAAGAATGTATTAATTATTGAGTAGGTATCGTAATTTTATTTGATTATATATGTCTTTCATAGCAGCCTCCTGATATTTGACGAGGTTGCAAAACGACACCTTGTATATTATGAACTTAGAGAGTTGTATTGATGATTTTTATGATTATAATTCTATAATTAAATATTTGATGCGGCCGCGAATCGCTTTTAGATCAACATACAACCTGCAAATTGCAAAAAACATAAGATAAATTGAATTTCGCGGGTTACCCGTATGCTTTCACTAACCATTTGTTTTAATTCTAGGCACAGAGCCCGTGGGTGGTGCCTTAAGGTTCAGCACAGCTGTCAAGGCGCTCCAGCATCTGAACCCCTTAGTACTCTTCAGTGGCGATGTGTTCTCACCTAGCATGTGTAAGTAATTTAGTTAATAGTATGAACCTTTCGGAAACTGGCGCTAATCATGAAGTTTTGTTCATACAGGATACTGTGGCTAAGTAATAACAGCCGCACGGGTCAATCGATCAGGTTAAGCTATGCTTGCCGCGGTTGGTCCGTAGATGGGTGACCATCTTTACATACCAAGACCCCTCCGTGCCTCGGAAAGCACGTTAACCCTTTGACCGCCACGTCAAAAATGCAAAAACGTGCCCTCGGCGCCAAGCTACGAATTATTCCTTAAAATCTGTCATGTAATCGTGACCGTGGCGTGCTGGGCACATTTTGGTTCGTCATCTATACAGGACTGTGGCGGTCAAAAGGTTAAGCCGTTGGGCCCGGCTGTCATTCGTGGATCTTTGACAGTCGTTACGGGTCGTCAGAAGCCCGAAAGTCTGACAACCAGTCTTACCAAGGGGTATCGTATTACCTAGTAACTGGGTTGTGGAGGTCAGATAGGCAGTCGCTCCATGTAAAATACTGGTATTCAGCTCATCCGAATAGACTGGAAGCCGACCCCAACGTAGTTGGGAAAAGGCTAGGCAGATGATGAGGATACTCCATTTGCATTATAATGAAAGACCAAGCAGTTGCCTTCTAGAGTATTTGTTTTTTATTTTTGCCTCCTTTGTAACCTAGGCGTCAACCACGGCCTCTTATAGCAGTATTATTTTAATATTACATCAGTGTGAGAATGAGATGAAGCTATACAGGTGGTATAGCTCCATCTCTTTCCCACTGTGAAGCAAAATTATATAATAATAATAATTTATTTAATAAAAACGTTTACAAAAAGTGTACATTTAGCCAACAGTAGTAAATATTCTATCCAATAATAGTGCCTAATAATAAACAGTGGCGTGCCTAGGGTTTCAAAATAACGCAAGACCAATAAAATTTTAACCGATTTCAAAAAAAGAAAGTTCAGTTTTCGACTGAGTATGTAGGTACCTACGTATGTATCATCGCCATTTTCTGGCGTCGGTTTTAATGAAGAAATTAACTGTTTTTTCTGAGCAAAGTTTAAAGATTTTACCTTATCTTCGCCAATCAAAACTTGAACGCATTTTAAATCCTCACAAGGTATAATTACCTCCATTGTTGTAGGTAAGTCACCAAAACAATTGTATCACTGAGGAAATCTAAGAAAACACACAAAAAACTAACAACAAAACCTTTTTCCACTCAAGCAAATGAAACTGAAGTTAGTTGCACTCTCGGATGTCGGGAACTACTCAGTGTTGTCATTTAGGCAAAAAAAGTCGCCAGGTATATGAAAAATCTAGCTAGATGTCGCAATTTTTTTATTTTTAAGATATTGCTTGAATATTTAATTTCGTTATTTTAAAAAGTCGCTAGTTTTTATTGTTGCTAAATGTTAAAAAAAATTCCAAACTCGTTAAAAATCTCCAAGATCTCACAACGTGGCTAAAACGGCAACACTGCAGAGTTGGCAAGCTGACAAGGTCACGCATACGCGTGCAACTTCATACCGAAAGCCCTGCTTAAATCTGCCATAGTGATCGATTTGTTCTATGCACAAGGTGAAACTCGTTATACGGCACATCGCTATAAGTGCGAAAGTGACAGATATAGTATTTGAAAGCCCGGTAAAAGCCGGTGCGTGTAAGTGAGATAGCTATATGTAGATGCTACAAATGCGAAACTCTGCGCGCGAACAATCGCGATGTGTAGTAGTGTAGCATAGGTAGATACTTTGTGTTATTTTGATAAGAATTAAGCGCGCGAACTTTTAAATAGTTCGGGTTTGATATTGATTCTCTATCGAGCATTTTAGTAAGGCTTTTGGGCTTATATGAAGGTACCGCCACTGATAATAAACTAAATCAGATAAGGGCCATAGCCTTTCTATAGTCTTAGGGAACTGATCCACTATAGCCTCCCAAACCCATAGCCCAATATTTTTTGTTCCCATGTTCTGCAATAGTCTTGCATTAACCGGGGGTTGTCCTTGGGTGCACCTTCATAGAGCAAACAGGTAAGGATAATCGTCGGTTGTGCCTCATTCCATTAAAATTGTCCTAAGGGGCTTTGTGAGTTGGTTTCGGTCCCTCGTACGCCTTCCAAAGGTTCGGGACCCCATGGTCCCGAGATATGTAAGAACTAAATCTAAACTATTTTTAATTACAGGAGCAAGTAATGATGGTTTGGTATTAGAATGTTAGGTAGCGATCCGCCCGATCTAGGTTTATTCAAACCTGTGTTTCAGGCCATCACTTTACATTTCACTTATATTGGAACATTAAGATTTTATGTAAAACTGATATTAAAATAACTATTAACAACTATGAGATAAAGCATATTATTACATTAAAGGCTTCTACATACTGGCGCGACTTGTCGCGCGACGCGTCGCGACACAAAGGCACCGCTTGTAGCGCTACAAGCGGTGTCTTTGTGTCGCGTCGCGTCGCGCGACAAGTCGCGCCAGTATGTAGGAGCCTTAATACCTAAATCTAGCCTATATAAATATACAAATGTATATACTTACGAGGGAATAAATTATCATCAAGACAAAATATTAAAATAATACTGCTTTATGAGGCGGTGGTTACCCCCCGGTGTTCTTATTCCTATACCAGGTCAAATTTATTAAGTTAGCGAAACTCCACGTGATGGGAATCGACGAAATGAAACGACGATAAAATATTTGTTTTTCAAATTTTTCTAATCTCATAATTTCAAGTTAATAGTGATAACGGGATCAACGGCCGCTGGTAGTTACCTATATAGCACACCCACAATAACCGCCAGTTATATTTTAAGACCGTATTGTCGCCATAAATCCGGACTCCGAGTTGCTACTGAGAAATACCAGATGGAATAACCCAATGATAATTTGCCCGGGAATCGAACCCAGGACATCAAGCTTAGCAGTAGCGCTTGCGACTACTACACCAATGAGGAAAAGTCTCATGCGATTATAATTTTACTCTGAATCATACTTTTCAAGAAAAAACACAGTCATACTGCAAACTATAAAAGTCTCATAATAATCAGCCTATAATGTTCCCACTGCTGGGAAACAGGCCTCCTCTCTGTGAGAAGGAGTGCGCCGTAATCTATAGCAGTCTAATAGATCATAATTATGTGAGTAATAACACAATTTATTAACAAATGCATTTTTATTCCAGTGAGCACGTTCACAAAAGGCGAGCAAATGGTGCCGGTGCTAAATGAATTCGGAACGCATTGTGCCGTATTTGGAAACCACGACTTTGGTGAGTGAAAGTCTCACTGATTAGATCTAAGAGTATACAATGCTGCCCATGGGCATGTGACCGCCCGTGTTTTTCTGAATATTCATGAAAAAATATCGAAAATTACACTTAAAAGGGAGTCTATGTTTAATCAAAATCAAAATTCAATAAACAATAGAAAATCAGTTGTGTCTCATTAGCTGTCCTTGACCAATTAAAGACGTATTCACGTCAAAATTAGTCTGTTTAATAAATGTCACCAATACAATAGTCTATAATAAGGATTATAGCAATTTCCTTTTCAAATCAAATCAAATCAAAAGTCATTTACTCAAACTAGGCTGAGAATCAGCACGCACAAGCACAAAATTTGTCAACCATGAAAAAAAAACCGGAGATGAAGATGAAGCCATTTTTTTTTTTCTAAAACAACAGTATTTATTTAAAAATCACAAGTGTAAGTCCATAAAATCCCCCTCCGTCAATATGTCCGTGACCAGAAGGTGGGTGGACCAAAACAATTATCACAATGACGAGTAGAACAAGTGACTCTCGGCTTCGTTGTCTTTTTACACCCGTTATAATTTGACCTTTTTTTGGGTTCCGGATTTTAGGGTTCCGAACAAAGGAAAAACGGAACCCTTATAGAATCACGGGCGCGTAACGCAAATTAATTAATTTTGAATATGGGGTCACTTTCAGGGGGAAAATTATAAAATTAAAATAAGAATTTTGCAAACTATTCCGTGTGACATATCGAATGAAAAGGCTTGTAAGGATTTCAGAAGATATATTTATTATGATTTAAAAAAATGCTTTTAAAATGATTTGCTTAAAATTTTGAAAAAATATACAGAAAATAGTTCTTTACTTGTTGATTACAGGAAAACCTATAAGAAGTCTAAGGTCTTAAAATAACATGGCAAATCTCTCAATATTCTGCGTACAAACTTACATTTTCAGTTGGAATGTACGAGGGAACATGTTTTTCAATTACAATGCTATTTTCTTTTAGATTTCGGCCTAGAAGTGCTATCAGGGCTAGTAGCACAGTGCAACTTCCCGTGGCTGATGTCCAACGTGATTGACAACGAGACAGGCCGACCGCTGGGAGACGGCAAGATCACACACGCGCTCATGTGCAATGGACACAAGATTGGATTCATCGGGCTTGTGGAACAGGTAAATAGATGTTTAATTAGTCAAAGTTTTTTGGAAACCTAATAACATGGTTAAGACCTGGATATAATCTGTGTTGCACATCACTCCCTATGCACGAAGGGCCTTTTTATTGTCATGCGTGTTTGCGCCCGCATGCAGGCCAGGCACGCATGCTAGTTGCGGGCCGCACGCAGAGCAGATTATTTTCGCCACTCAAACTCAAACAAAGCATTTATTTCAATTAAACCATTTACAGGCACTTTTGAATTGTCAAGGAGTCGGTCAGTTAGAAATATGAAGTTGGTTGCCCATTCCAAAGCGTAGTAGGTACCTATGGAGAAGAACGGGCAAGAAACTCCATGGACATTCTTTTAAATTAAATTGATACATAAAGATTAGTACAAAAATAATGTTGAAATTATAACTAAATGTGAGGACGATGTAAAATAAAAAAGGCGTCCATAGTAGCAAAATAAACAAAAAACAATTTCTAAATAAAATAATTACAAATAAGCCGAGGAAGCTAAGAGGTGACCACGCCGCCACAGTATTGTGCGTGTCGCCAGGTAGAGAACTCGTGTGAAAATGAATGTAAAAAAAGTAATTGTTGCTTACTTAATTTGCGTGCGACCCGCTTGACAGTAAAAACAACACTGACTGTCAAGGTTCGGTTCGCCACACGCACACGGGCGGCACGTATCCGTGCGAGCCATCCGCGATCCGCGATGATACGATAGGTTGCGGGCAGCACGCATGCGTGCCTGGCCTGCACACGGGCGCAATCACGCATGACAATAAAAAGGTCCGTAATCTGTAGTTTCGACCGAATTTACGGGCATTTCCAACTCCGTATCACTTACGGATATATGATTAGTTCGAGGCCCAAACTAAGAATTAATGACAACACGATTTGACAGTTGTCCCTACACCCGATATATATTTGCCTGTCCGAAAAAATGAATTTGTCACTTATTTTGACGGATCAACTACTTTCGGACGGGCCCGTATCTTCGTTGACGGACTTAGAGAGAGATTTTAGAGATTAGCTGACATCGCTGATTGTGAATATATTTGCACGCCATATTATTGCAGGATATGCTGAAACAAATTACGATTGTTATCGTAAATTTGTTTCTAATTTGTTTTGTTTGTAATTTGTTTAATCAGCGCCTGTCACTACTCCATACAAGTTTAGACGTGATTAAAAACTTACCTACTAAAATTACAGTCAATTTACGTCAAGCGCTAATTAATTTGACAAGACTAAATTAAAATTTATCTTCTGTCCTTTTCTTAACGAAATAGAATGAAAAAGATGCACTGAACTTAAATTTAGTTTAGTTTGTGAACAAGGGAATCGGCACCATTGTCTGTTTTAAACGACTAATTTGTTATTTTATTTGAACTAATTTTCAAAATATGTTTCTTTTTTAATCAGGAATGGCTGGAAACCTTAGCAACGATAAACCCAGAAGAAGTGACCTTTATAGACTTCGTACAAGCTGGCACGAAACTAGCCTCGCAGTTGAAACAAGAAGTATGTATATAAGTGTCCATGACGCAAAAACTTCCCAGATACCTACAAAAAGAAGGCAGAAGATAACCCTAAAAATCAGACTTAAGGCGCTGACAAGACCCAATTGACCAAAAAAGGCTTCTCTTAAGAAAAAAAATTGCCAAATTTGTATAGATTGTGGTAGCGGAAAAAATATATGTTAATTTTGAACATATTTCCCAGAACTGAAAAAGTAAAAATGTAGTATATGAAAGTTAAAACTCTCTATATGAAAGTTAAATCTCCTAAAACACGGTTTCCTCTCTCTTTCTCTCTTGCTGTGCCCTACAGGGTCCATAATGATCTCAATCATATAGTTACCACCTAAGTACACATTATGGTAAAGCAATAAAGATATTGAGTATTAACTTGGTTGTTACCAAAACACGTTTTGAAAAAAATCTTGATACAAACTAACATTAAACTAACCTCTTACCTTGAGTTCTAATCTAAAATATCTATATTAAATATCAACATACGTTAAGTATTTAGTGAATAACAAGTAAGTCTTATTTGGATTCAGAACTTGGTTGTTTATTTTAGATTACTGAACTCAATTTTGAGTAAATAGATAATTGCTTCATATTTTGCAATAAATTACAAGCGTTTTGTCATAGCGCTTCTCTTTCTTTTCTATGCAATCTGACAGTGACCGCGGTTTAGGTGTTGTCAGCGTATTAATATAGGTTACGTATATTATTATACAGGTTGAAATTGAAAAAATGCGACAAACTGAAATGGGAGATTGTACTCATCGTTATGAACAACTTTTACTAAAAGACCAAAGCTGCAATCGCGCAAAAAACTCAGCTGGTCCCTACATTTTGACGCGAACATAAATGTAGGGAACAGAAATGATTTTTTTTTCGCGATTTCCTGTTTGGTATAAAAGAAAATATAATAATAATTCTTGTAGATACTTTGTGGTACTTAAGAGTCTACAAACTCTTATGAACCACAAAAATTCTACAATAATTATTTTTATATTTTCTAATCTGCCAACTATGTTAAAAGTTTAACACTTAACTGAATGACCAAAAATATTTTTTTTTTACTTTTTTGCGATGAAGTTTCTATTTTTTTAAACTACGGCTTATGTTTTTCAGGGCTGTGAATACGTGATAGCTTTAACGCACATGCGGACACCGAACGACATAAAGTTAGCTGAGGGATGCAACGATATTGATCTCATATTAGGAGGACACGACCATGTGTATGAAGTATTACATGTAAGTATCTTTAAGCGCCTCCCAAACAGATAGAAAGTCCCGAAAGTCTGACAACCAGTCTTACCAAGGGGTATCGGGTTACCCTGCAACTGGGTTGTGGAGGTCAGGTAGGCAGTCCGGTTAGACTGGAAGCTGACCCCAAAATAGTTGGGAAAAGGTTAGGCAGATGTTGATTATTATTAACGACATTTATTGTTGTTCCAGATAAACAACAAATACGTTGTCAAATCCGGCACCGACTTCAGACAGTTCAGTAAGATCAGCATCAACTTCACTGAAGAGGGCATCACTGTGGACATCTCAGAGGTCGGAGTCACTAGCGCCTTTGCTGAGGATCTCGTCTTGAAGGAGAAAACTGATAAATATTCTTGTGAGTACACATTTTAACATAATCACTGTATTAAGCTCTGGCCAAACTGAGGTGAATCACGTGCGGGATGCGGGACGAATAGTCGCGTGACTTCTTAATCATTAAAACTATCGACGCGCGCAGTTAGATCTCGCATCCCACGCGGGATTCGTCTCAGTGTGGCCAGAGCTTTAGATCAGTATCAACTTCCCTGAAGAGGGCATCACTGTGGACCTCTCGGTGGTCGCAGGGCCGTAGGGGTCCGCTAGGACCGATGCCTACCGGGGTCGCGGGAAAATACGAAAGGGATACCGAGGCCCCTGGCAGCACAGGCAACGAAAGGAATACGGGTGGGTTTTAGTCAGTAAGAGTCTGACACACCCTCCCGCTCCGCCCAGAGCGGGAGAAGTTATTTGAAAATTTCCCACGCAAAAAATAAAAAAACAGAGGTCGTAGTCACTAGCGCCTTCGCTGAAGACCTCGTGTTGAAGGAGAAAACTAATAAATATTCCTGTAACTATAGTCTGTTCCAAAAATATTTGGTGAAAATGTAAACAAATGGATCAGAAAACGTACCTGTGTCCATAATATCATAATCAGCCTATCGCTCCCGGTGATATCAGTTATCGTATGTAAACATGTACGAATATTCTAATGTAGAGTACCTCGCAATGGTGCGATTTTATATCCTGTCTGGTGAAAACATAGCCAGTGCGAGGCGAATGTACGCAGAAGAAGAACATCTTCAGTCGCTGCGAAGGAACGGTATCCCTGCTCCTCAAATTCCCAGCACTTCCCTCATATTACGGACGTATCAGCGGTTACTAATCATTTAAATAACCCTCCTTTTTGCTGCGCCGTAGTCGGGTAACAAACGGGTCATCTCGACCTTGGACGGTTTAGTTAGTGATGGCACAGTGATGGGTAATGGCACTCCCTTTTACAAATCCATTAATACATTGAATGATTTGATTACTTGCATAATCAACACCAATGTACCTTACTTAATTTAAAATCGACTTCGCCTAATATTTCATAACCTCACTTTATGTCAATTTCTATGAAATAATAAGTTAGTAGCTAATGATAATCTAACGAATACCTATTGTAAGAAAGAGTGGGTAACTTAAAACCTTCGAAATACCTACAGATTAATGAATTACTAATCATTCCATTTAGTCAGTGATTGTGTAAGAATACTACCTAAACAGGTTTGTTTAAATTTTGCAAACAGGCCACAATCAGGCCAACTCACCATGGATAAATAATCATTGTCTCTGAAAGGTACCTACCTAAAGACCGCTGTAAACATTTCAGGTAGCGGTAGCGGTTTTTAAGTGGGTACCTTTCAGAGACAAAGATTATTTATCCATGGTGAGTTGGTCTGTTTTGGAAAAATTAAATAAACCTGTTTGGAAACGGCAACACTGTGTGCGTTTCGCTCGCACGTTTACTTTCATTCATGCGCGATCGCCGCGCCGTTTACTATCTCCTATTTTGGCTATTATTAGTTTTACGCACGGGCCGTAGGATGGATAGTTTTCATGATTTTTTTAGAAAATTCCGAACCTTGTCAATCTCAATGGTATTAAGCAAATATTCCTAGGTATGGCTTCTGTTCCTCTTACACAACACACCTTAATATTCTCGAGATGGTAAAAAATGTCATCCGGTATATAGAATTACATTGTGTTTGAATTAATTATTATGTAGGAGTAGTCTATATATATTGATACAATTTATTTAAAATTTTCCAGCAATGATTGAAGGCAAGATGGACGAAGTCCTGGGCAAGATCTGCGTCCCACTAGAAGGTGAGGTGATATTGTGTTTGTTTGGTTCAATTTTGAATTTCTTTGTTATTATTTTCCATTTAAGCTGATATCAGACGTTCAGACGCCATTCACTCGAGTGAATGTTCATTTTTGTTAGGGTTCCGTACCCAAAAGGTAAAACGAGACTCTATTACTAAGACTCCGCTGTCAGTCTGTCACCAGGCTGTATCTCATGAACCGTGATAGTTGAAATTTTCACAGATGATGTATTTCTGTTGCCGCTATAACAACAAATACAAAAAAAAAACAGAATAAAATAAATATTTAAGGGGCCTCCCATACAACAGACATGATTTTTTTTGCCCTTTTTAAAGTTATTGTTACGGAACCCTTCGTGCGCGAGTCCGACTCGCACTTGGCTGGTTTCTTAATTCCACGTTCATACGATATCGATAAAATTGCATAACTGACTTCACACTCGTGATTTTAATTATTATAATTCTGTAAATATATATTATTTGTTATGGTCCCGAAACATATTTTAACCAAGATACAACCCGACACTGAACTGCAAATTGCAAGAAACGTGAGAATATTTTATTTCGCGGGCTGCCACTGCGGATGCACCTTAATGGTTGTGTATCGTGTGTGGCCAGGCCGCTTCTCGTGCATCCGGCGCCAGGAGTGCAACCTGGGCAACTGGGTGTGCGACGTGCTGCTGGCGGCCACGGGCGCCGACCTCGTGCTGCTCAACTCCGGCACCTTCCGCTCCGACCAGGTGAGGCCAACACTTCTTGTATTTCATGTGCGTCCCAAATAAAATCTTCGTCTTTCTTTCTATCTTTCTTTCTTTCATCAGAAGATTCTCAACTTCCCAATCTTTTTGTTAACAATAAATCCAATTCTTTGAGGAGTGGCAAGAGAGGCGCCACGGCGTCCTCACCTTCCGCCTGACGCAGGTCCTCACCGGACACGGCAGTTTCGGGAGGTTCCTGTGTCGGATAAGGCGGGAGGAAACGCCCGGGTGTCACCACTGTGTGGATCGCCCGGAGGACACAGTGGAGCATACGGTGGAGGTCTGCCCAGCTTGGGCAGAGCACCGCCGTGTCCTCGTGGAAGCGATCGGCGGCTGAGACCTCTCGCGTCCGGCCCTGGTTCAGGCCATGGTACGGAGCGAGAGGGCATGGGCAGCCGTCACCTCCTTCTGCGAAGCAGTAATACTCGCGAAGGAGGAGGCGGGACGGTTGAGGGAAAGGCACGTTTCGCGCCCTCTCGCCCCAAGACGCCCTGGGCGTCGGGAATCCCGGGCGGAGTGCCGCCCACCGTAGGCGCGGGCGCGCGGACGGTGAGCAATGGGTAGCTCGCCTCCGGTAAGGACCAGGCCCGGGGCGACGGCGCGTTGTATTCCACGCGCGCCCCAAAGAGATGTCGTCAGCACAAATGTAGGGGCCACTAGGGCCACCGATGCCTGCTAGGGTCGCGGGAAGGTACTTATGGGTCACCGAGGCCCCCGCAACACAGGCAACGGAAAGAATACGGGTGGGTTTTAGTCAGTAAGAGTCTGACACACCCTCCCGCTCCGCCCAGAGCGGGAGAAGTTATTTGATGATTACCCACCCTCTAAAAAAAATCATGCTTAACACTTTGACAGCCGGCCGGTTTTTAGCACGCATTCTCTTGTATCCCGGGCATTTTTTAAGATATAGTAAGATTAAAAAAAAATATAACTGTAAGTGCTTTAAGCATATTTTTTCTTTATTTCTCTTATGTATTATCTAAACTATATGAAAGTTGATCACGTATTCCGTACGTAATCGGCGTCCTGTGGAATGAGCGGCATCACGTATTGACTACGTGATTGGCTGTCAAAGTGTTAATACCAAGGGATAGTGTTGCTGGTAAATTATCTTGCAATGTAATGTTATTTTTAATGCAACGGAAATAACGACAACTTTAGGGTTACGAACATATTTGTAATTGTTTCAAATATAACTTTTTCCCTCGATGATTTAAGAGAAAATTGATTAATCAGTAATTGAGAGCACTCTACGTTCCAAACTACGTAGTTTGAAGGACGAGTCGGTGGGGACATTTTGTCCACCAACCTTTTCGAACTACGATAACTGACTTTTAACACAAACTTTTTATAATTTACTTGCGGTCTGTTTTTTTTTTTCTTCTAACTGACTCATCTCTGTGAAGAACACACTGAAAATCTAAATTCTACGCATTTCTTACCACAATATTTATTTCCAGGTCCACGCAGCCGGCGACTTTACTCTCCGTGACCTATCAACCATCATCCCGATGCGCGACCCTCTAGTCGTTGTAGAGGCTACAGGAGAAGTCATCCTGCAAGTATTAGAGAATGCGGTCTGCAAGTACCCCAGCCTAGAGGGACGTTTCCCTCAGGTAAGTTATGATAGCTTAGAGCATATGATAGATACTCTACTAGATGACCCACTAGTCGTTGTGGAAGCTACAGAAGAAGTTATCCTGCAAGTATTAGAGAATGCGATCTGCAAGTCTAGAGCGACGGTTGGTAAGCTTAACATAACATAAGATCACGCTTTGTTTCCCCGAAGGGTTAGGCAGAGGTGAAGCTGTGTCGCGGGAAGTGTAAATAATATGTTAATTTTGAACATATTTCTCGGAACTCTCGGATTTTTTATCTAAACGTGTTTTGGTAACAACTAATTACCAAAACACGTTTAGATAAAAAATCTCGATACAAACTAACGTTAAACTAACCTCTTACCTTTTTTTTTTTGGATGGGAAATCATCAAATAACTTCTCCCGCTCTGGGCGGAGCGGAAGGGTGTGTCAACTCTTACTGACTAAAACCCCTTCTGTTATTCCTTCCTGTTCCTGTGTTGCCAGGGGCCTCGGTGACCCTTTAGTACCTTCCCGCGACCCCGAACCTCTTAGCTTGAGTTCCAAACCTAAAAATCTGTATTAAATATCAACTTACGTTACCTATTTAATTAATATCAAAAACGTCATACTTGAATGCAGTACTTGTTGTTTTTTATTTTCGATTACTCAACTCAATTTTGAGTAAATATATAATTGCTTCATATTTTGCAATAAATTACAAGCGTTGTGCCATCGCGCTTCTCTTTCTTTTCTATATAGTCTGACTGTGACCGCGTTTTAGGTGTTGTCAGCGTCTTAACTGTAATTGAAAATCATTTATTTTAACGATGTAATACAATAATACAAAATATAAGATTAACCTCAATCGTCAAATGAGTTTTTCATCTTCAAGGTGATTTAAAATCCAAATTTCAGATTTAAATATTCAAATAATCAAATCGAAGGACATAATTTGTAAGTGGCACTACAAAATGGTATCCGTACGTATGGTCAGTACTCTGCATTACCTGACCCCTCTTTCAAATAAGAAGAATGGAAGAGGGGTCGGGTTATGCAGGTCACTGACTGTACGTCTTCTGGTCCATTTGTTTACATTTTCATGGGATACTTTTGGAACAGACTATAATAATACATGTCTATTATTAGAGAAGTATTATAGTCTGTAGCCTCATTAATCTACCATAAACACCTCATCATATTAAAACCTATAATTTCTTTCCCAGGTCGCCGGCGTATCATTCGCCTTCGACCCATCAAAGCCGCCCGGCCAAAGAGTAGCAGAGCAAGTAGTAAAAATAGGAGATGAGTACCTGCTCAAAGATCAAAAGTACCGCCTGGCAGTCAAGCAGTACTTACAGAAAGGCAGCGACGGCTACACCATGTTGCCGCTGTGTAAAGTTATTGTAAGTACATAGACGAGTACCTCACATAGAACAAACTTACCGCCTGCCAGTCAAGCTGTACTTACAGAAGGGCAACGACGGCTTCACCATGCTGCCGCTGTGTAAAGTTATTGTAAGTACATAGACAAGTACCTCACATAGAACAAACTTACCGTCTGCCAGTCAAGCTGTACTTACAGAAGGGCAACGACGGCTTCACCATGCTGCCGCTGTGTAAAGTTATTGTAAGTACATAGACAAGTACCTCACATAGAACAAACTTACCGTCTGCCAGTCAAGCTGTACTTACAGAAGGGCAACGACGACTTCACCATGCTGCCGCTGTGTAAAGTTATTGTAAGTACATAGACAAATACCTCACACAGAACAAACTTACCGCCTGCCAGTCAAGCAGTACTTACAGAAAGGCAGCGACGGCTACACCATGCTGCCGCTGTGTAAAGTTATTGTAAGTACATAGACAAGTACCTCACATAGAACAAACTTACCGTCTGCCAGTCAAGCTGTACTTACAGAAGGGCAACGACGGCTGCACCATGCTGCCGCTGTGTAAAGTTATTGTAAGTACATAGACGAGTACCTCACATAGAACAAACTTACCGCCTGCCAGTCAAGCTGTACTCACAGAAGGGCAACGACGGCTTCACCATGCTACCGCAGTGTAAAGTTATTGTAAGTACATAGACGAGTACCTCACACAGAACAAACTTACCGCCTGCCAGTCAAGCTGTACTTACAGAAGGGCAACGACGGCTTCACCATGCTACCGCAGTGTAAAGTTATTGTAAGTACATAGACGAGTACCTCACACAGAACAAACTTACCGCCTGCCAGTCAAGCTGTACTTACAGAAGGGCAACGACGGCTTCACCATGCTGCCGCAGTGTAAAGTTATTGTAAGTACATAGACGAGTACCTCACATAGAACAAACGTACCACCTGCCAGTCAAGCTGTACTTACAGAAGGGCAACGACGGCTTGACCATGCTGCCGTAGTGTAAAAGTATTGTAAGTACTTAGACGAGTACATCACATAGAACAAACGTACCGCCTGCCAGTCAAGCTGTATTTACAGAAGGGCAACGACGGCTTCACCATGCTACCGCAGTGTAAATTTACTGTAAATACATAGACGAGTACCTCAAATAGAACAAGCGTACCGCCTGGCAGTCAAGCTGTACTTACAGAAGGGCAACGACGGCTTCACCATGCTGCCGCAGTGTAAAGTTATTGTAAGTACATAGACGAGTACCTCACATAGAACAAACGTACCACCTGCCAGTCAAGCTGTACTTACAGAAGGGCAACGACGGCTTGACCATGCTGCCGTAGTGTAAAAGTATTGTAAGTACTTAGACGAGTACATCACATAGAACAAACGTACCGCCTGCCAGTCAAGCTGTATTTACAGAAGGGCAACGACGGCTTCACCAAGCTACCGCAGTGTAAATTTACTGTAAATACATAGACGAGTACCTCAAATAGAACAAACTTACCGCCTGCCAGTCAAGCTGTACTTACAGAAGGGCAACGACGGCTTCACCATGCTACCGCAGTGTAAAGTTATTGTAAGTACATAGACGAGTACCTCACATAGAACAAGCGTACCGCCTGGCAGTCGAGCAGTACTTACAGAGGGCAACGACGGCTACACCATGCTGCCGCTGTGTAAAGTTATTGTAAGTACATAGACGAGTACCTCACATAGAACAAACGTACCGCCTGCCAGTCAAGCTGTACTTACAGAAGGGCAACGACGGCTTCACCATGCTACCGCAGTGTAAATTTATTGTAAGTACATAGACGAGTACCTCAAATAGAACAAGCGTACCGCCTGGCAGTCGAGCAGTACTTACAGAGGGCAACGACGGCTACACCATGCTGCCGCTGTGTAAAGTTATTGTAAGTACATAGACGAGTACCTCAAATAGAACAAGCGTACCGCCTGGCAGTCAAGCTGTACTTACAGAAGGGCAACGACTGCTTCACCATGCTGCCGCTGTGTAAAGTTATTGTAAGTACATAGACGAGTACCTCAAATAGAACAAGCGTACCGCCTGCCAGTCAAGCTGTACTTACAGAAGGGCAACGACTGCTTCACCATGCTACCGCAGTGTAAAGTTATTGTAAGTACATAGACGAGTACCTCAAATAGAACAAACGTACCGCCTGCCAGTCAAGCTGTACTTACAGAAGGGCAACGACGGCTTGACCATGCTGCCGCAGTGTAAAATTATTGTAAATTATACAACAATTACGTATATTAGAGCAAGGTATACATACATAGACCACGAAGGTATAAATTTATTTGACCACAGACCCTAGCAAGAACGTGAGCTTATACAAGGTTAAATTTAATTACATAGTTTTTTATTTGTGGGGAACTTTAAATAGTACTTAATAGTAATTTATTTCCAAACTTCGGTACACGTTACATCAATGAGGTCTCGACCCCTGAACTAGGACATCCTGTATGACAGGGGTCGAAGTTTCTTCTGTTACATGGGTCAGCATGAGAAGGCTTAGACTAAATTCAATACAATTTACATTAATCTTGACAATAATTAAAATAAAATATAAAAAATATGACAACAATTACGGGGGGAAAAAGACAAAATACGAAGAAGAAAAAAAATAAAGTTATAAAATGGACAAAGAAATAAAAATTTATGAAAAAAAAAAATTAAATTTATAATAATTCTAAAATGGCGATTATAAGTATAACTTGATGATATATAATCATGATAAAAAAATAATATAGATATTAGACTTTAATATTTCCTAAGAATAAATAAGTAAATAAATATATATTTTACATATTATTCTTCACAACGTAATCACTTTTCTGCCTTCAGATTCCAGAGGACATGTGCCCGGAGATCGGCATGGCGATACAGAACCACTTCGCCGCTATAAACGTGCGCATGGGCAAGTCGCGGCCCAGCAAACATCGGCAGTCACTCGTCACGCTTAGCAGGAGGTTACTTATTATCAATTTGAACTCGCTAGACTAATTATTTTCTTCTCTGACATTTCCCATGCTGTTCAGAAGTCTACAAGAGACTATACATTCGACATGTGATTTATTATACAGGGTGTCCGGTATAGAATGGATAACCTTTATACACATACAGTAGACCTTATGGCCGTTCTAAAAAGAAAAACTAAAAAATATATACCAAGTAGTAGTGTATTATAAGTTTATAACCTATTTATGTACCTATTTTATTTATATTTTTCATTATTATTATTTCCTCTCAGAGCACCTCTTCACCACCCTTGATCGACTGGTAGAGAATGCCTAAGGCATTAAGTCCGCCTTTGTACCTAATTGTGTGCGAGAAGTTTATATAAATAAAATAGAGCGAATTTGAAAATGGCGCCACATGCGCGTGGTGAAAATTAGAACTACATCTTTCGTCTACTTTTCTCTTTAGTATTACAGTGAGAAACGTATTGAGCAAAGGCGCTTCCAAGGAGATTCGATCATTCAGCTTATTTATTCTCGTAATATTAAACTCCTTGCTGGAATTCTTTTATATTTTTTTTATGAAAATTAAATGTAAAGGACACGCACGGCGCATACGTCTGAGTATGCGGTAAAACAGGTACTTAGGTGAGAGTACCTATTTTACCGCACATTCCGTTGTATGGCCCGTAATTTTTTTTTCGGTCTGTATACAGGCTTCGTTAATGCATTTTTTAACAAATGTGTTGAAATAGTAGATTGTGTCATAAGGGACCAAAATAATATATTGAGGGCGAGAGCGATTGTATGAATCTAGAGCGAAGCGAAGAATTCTAGAGTAGAATCCCGAGCCTAGCGCGGGATTTTAGAGAAGAATCCTAAGCGTAGCGAGGGATTCAAAGTACGTCGCTCGAGGTTAAATAATTTTGGTACCGAGTGGCTGACTGCTTTTCATCATCCCCCTCGATGAGAAAAATAATTAAGTGATGCTTTTATTATTGACGAATATTTATATTTACATAACCAAATTACAAATTTATATTAATATCAAATTAAAATTGTCTGTAATTTTATGACAAAAAGGTATGAAAAAACGAATAAGAAGTTCCCTTGTATTTTTTTATTTGTTTGTTCAATGCCGCGTCGGCAGGCGCGCTTTTTTATTGCCGGCTGGGACTTTATCGAAGCGAATTGCGTTCAAACTTTTTAATTAAATAGTGTTCCAAATTCAAAAGACATTTCGTCACTGTTATTAAGTGTGCCGGAATGATCCATTTTGCTCGCACTTATCGAGGAACCCTTCGCCTCTTTTCGAAAAGATGGGATGAAAAATGAATTACAGGATGATCTTATCATTATTTATGTAAAACAGGCACAGCCTGGTGAAGATGTTGGACGTGAGCGAGCTGGACGGCCCGCCGCCGCTGCGGCGCGCGTCGTCGGCGGCGCTGGAGCCCGCGCCGCACGCCGCGCACCATAGGTATGCTAAGTAAGGATCGCGCAGGCTGGGACGCACTGGGTTTGACATAATACTAGTTTTTGTTGTGATGTTGTAGTGTGATTCTTAGACATTTTTCCCGAATAATTTTAGCCGTAGTGTGGTTTTTGGCCATTAACACTTGTACGACCTTTTCTTTGTGTGGCGTGGTATGTGAATTGAAACTCAATTTTAACGTCTTTGTCATAAGGTTTAAATTGGGTTTCGTTTTTTTTTTTAATCATATTGAAAGAGTGACTCTTTAAATCTTTTTATTCTCGTAAGAAAGGACATCTTTCAATTTTAACGTCTGTTACATAAGGTTTAAATTGGGTTTCGTTTTTTTTTTTAAATCATATTGAAAGAGTGACTTTTTAAATCTTTTTACTCTCGTAAGAACGGAAATCTTTCAATTTTAACGTCTTTTACATAAGGTTTAAATTAGGTTTCTTTTTTTTAAATCGCATTGAAAGAGTGAATACTCTTTAGATCTTTTTACTCTTGTAAGAACGGTCATCTTTCAATTTTAACGTCTTTTACACAAGGTTTAAATTGGGTTTCGTTTTATAATCATATTGATATAGTATCCGATTGTAAGCCACAGCCTTTTTTTCCTTTTTTTTCGTTATTTCGGTTCCTCTTAGTGTCATTCAATGAGAAGTTGTCTAGAATCAGAATCAGAATTTTTTATTTATAAAACATAGGTAGGTTAAGGTCAAGGTCTAATAATTCTTATACATGTCCCACTATGTTTTGTCATTAAGACGCTGACAACACCTAAACCGCGGTCACTGTCAGATTGCATAGAAAAGAAAGAGAAGCGCGACGACAAAACGCTTGTAATTTATTGCAAAATATGAAGTAATTATCTATTTACTCAGAATTGAGTTGAGTAATCGAAAATAAAAAACAACCAATAAGAATAGAATAGAATATAGAATAAGACGTACTTGTTATTAATTAAATACGTAATGTATGTTGATATTTAATACAGATATTTTGGATTAGAACTCAAGGTAAGAGGTTAGTTTAACGTTAGTTTGTATCGAGATTTTTTTTTCAAAACGTGTTTTGGTAACAACCAAGTTCTGGGAAATATGTTCATAATTAACATATATTTTTTCCGCTACCACAAACTATACAGATTTGGCAATTTTCTTTCTTAAGAGAAGCCTATTTTGGTCAATTGGGTCTTGTCAGCGCCTTAACGACATACAAAAAAAAAAAAGGTTTAATAATCTTTAAGTTGAGGAGAGTAAATGGTAATAATTAATGTTTATTGCATGCTAAATAATGTATGCTGATATTCCAATTTTATTTAGGTATTAAGTTCTGTTTACGTTTTATGTTGTAATTTTTATTTCTGCTTGAATACAATTTTCATTATTTTGTTAGTATATTGGCGTGTGCTAGCTAACATATGGAAAGTAATTTAATTTAACGTTTTTTGTTTCGTAGTGTTAATTACTTTGCATACGATTTGTATAGAATCGAGTTTATGTAACTAAATAGACAGGTGAGCTGCTGGGGAGTTTGTTACGCCACTTCTTCTTCCCAGCTAATGCACTAGGAAGTGGTGAAGGGACGTTTTTGGGGATTTTGACGTTCGAAAAGTGCTGATTCTCAGCCTAGTTTGAATAAATGGCTTTTGATTTTGATTTTGAATGCTAGCAAACGGCTGATACGTCATAAGTACCAACCAGCAGGCTTAGCATGACACTCTCTATGTCTTCGAAGAATAGACACGGCTGTTTCTATACAAAGTGACATTTCGTTTCTCAGTTTTTGACATCTCACCGTAGAAATCCATCTACAATCTGTCATCTTGTCTTTCGTTTCTACCGATCTTTGTCTAGGTCCTTTTGTATGTAGAAAGATTTCTACGGTGGGATGTCAAAAAAGGCGAACGAAATGTCACTTTGTATGGAAAGAGCCGTGTCTATTGTTCGAAGAAATAGAGAGTGTCATGCTAAGCCTGCTGTGGTACGAACATGTAATATTACAAGCCAATGTATGTACAATTAGTTTGTAACAAACTTTTTGACGTACGAGTTCCTCTCTCTCACAGAGAAGAGGTCTGTGCAGTGCAGGGGCAAACTGAGGGGGGGTGCTGATTATGTGTAAACGTTTTGATGTTCGAGTTAAGACCATCCAGACATATCTATTCTAGTTCTAGTACTTTTTATTTTTAGATTTTCTTAGCCAATAAATTATATCCTTATCTCTAAAACGAACTCATTTTTTTTTGTAGGTTAACCCGTCGAGCGTCCCTGGACGATCTCGAGCAACAGTCGTGTGAACTGGCGCCTAAACTCGAAAATAGGATCATTGTGCTCAATAAACCAGAGGTTAGTAATTATCTTTGTTTTTTTATCAACTAAGTACCTCACTCAATATACTCTAATTGTTTAATAGATAACTCCTTGCTTGCCGTAATTCAGTGCTGGTCTTGGCATTGATTTTATATAGGCCAATGACAATTTTTGGGGTTCCGTGTGTCCAAGGGAAAAAACAGAACCCTTATAGGATCACTCGTGTGTCTGTTTGTCTGTCTGTCTGTCACAGCCAATTTGCTCTGAATCTAATGTTTTACACACTGTACCGTGTGACATATCAAATGAAAGGGCTTACTGTGAGAGTCTCAGGTATATTTTTTTTTATAATTTTAAAATAAATAGTTCAATTTTTTAAAGAAACAAAATAATATTTACCACTCGCCCCTCTTATATCTGAAACTACTGACCCAACATTTTTGCAAATAACATGGTAAATTGTCTTAAAATAACATGGGAAATCTCCCAATATTATGCGTACAAACTCACGTTTGCAATTTGTACAGTCACGAGCATTATTATGTATACTCGTACACTTAGCAAAATACAAAAGCGATTTTTTCGTGGAATAACGACTGCAACATTGAGGTAAGACCTATTTCATAATAGCATGGGTTCCAAAATACTATTTTCGTTACCACATAAAATTACAATCAACACAGTACGAGAAAATAACTTTTAAAAGTTGTTAAGTGTATTCATATTAGTGCTCGTGACTATACACCATGTTTTTCAACTATTGTAGTTGAAAAACAGTTAAGTTTGTTTTTTTTATAAACTCATCCCAACTACCACCACCACAATGAAGGGTTCCCCTTCATTGTGCGTGGTCCGACACGCACTTAGCCGGTTTTATTTATTTCACTTTATGAAAGTGAAATATGGTGACGATACTGTGATACGATTAGCGTTAAAATTGGGAAGGTGATGTTATTAATATTGTATAATTAATTCAATAACATAATGTTGGAGACGTTATTGTAAAAAAAACATTCATTGATTTCTACTTCTAGCGAGTCGAAAAATAAGACTTTCACCCCTTCATACATTTGAAAAATTCTAAAATATATTTTTTATTAATTAGGATTATGGTCGCCTTGGACTAATAGTAAATGGAAAAAACTAAAGTAAACAACATGTATACCCTGGTCGCTAGCGAGTTAGCATCTTGTTAACAAAATTGAATAGATGATTTGTAAGTATTTTTTAAAATGGTCTCTGGGAAACTTTAAAAAAATCATAACCTTCGTAAAATCTACTCTTCTCCATCCACATAAATATGGTCTTTTTTACGCATCATCAAAACGTCTTTCAGATATCTAAAATTAAATAAATCAAAATTTTCACAATTCCAAGTCACGGGGTTGCTGCAAGAAAAATTACATTTGCACGAAAACATACATTATTGCATTCTTCATTAACTGTTATGAATGGTTACCCATAATCACTGTTAGCTTTGGATGTAGAACGTTATCATTGCTACGAGGGAATAAACATTGGTAACATCATTCTATGGCTCAATTCACATTGAAAGGACAGCGACCGGCAGCGTCGAGCTCGGCAAGTAGTATCGCCAAGAGACGTTGCGTGGCCGCGGTAGAATAAGCATAACAATAATTCACAAATAAATTATTTAACATAGGTAATAATTACATACAAAGATCTTAAAAAAATTGGTAGTGCGCTATGTTTTGCCAATATTGACATACAAATGATTAATATTATTAAAAACTATTAAATGATTAGGCACTATTAAATTACTATGATAAATTTATAACATAATTATACAAGGTGTCGTTTTGCATCCTCGTCAAATTGAAGGAGGTAACTATGCTAATGATTCTCGACACGAATCGATACTAAAATAAGGTCTTTTATTTTCTAATCTTGGGAAATGGGCATGTATGGGGCACGCATGTGAAAACGCGGTCCGAGTGATACCGCACTGTAACTGCTCTTTTACACACACACTATAGCATTCGCAACGGGGTGATTCTGTTCTGTGAAAGTGGTGTATTCTAAAATTCTGTCAAACTTAAATAACTAATAAAACAAGTATGTATTAATTATTGAGCAGGTATCGTAATTTTATTTGATTATATAAGTCTTTTATAGCAGCCTCCTGAAATTTGACGAGGATGCAAAACGACACCTTGTATAAGTATTTGAGAAACCTAATTCTATAACGCATGCATGCAAATAAAAAGCGGTCTCTCTCTATGCATTGAGAAATTTTACACTCTACATTCAACAACGACCGCCCGCGGCTGCGTCAGCAGTCGCACGCAGGAGCGTGCGGTCGCTAGACAGCTCGCAGTCGCGCTCACAGTCTTTCGAATCTCTTCTCAACTGACACTATATACATATTTTACTAATGAAGATAAAGATTAAAATTATTTGACACTGAAACTGCTCACCGCTTCGCTGCCGGCCGCTGTCATCTCGGTGTGAATTAAGCCTTATACATTACAAATTACATAAAACTTCTTCAATAGCATGAACTTAAAGATAGAACAACATCTGGGCACGCTCTTACCCCGCGTTGTATTTAAAAAGCGATCGCCGCTCGAATACGTGATCGTCGCGTGCATATTGCACTTATTGGTCGGAAATCCGGAAAACGCCCTCTGTCGGCGCGACCACGCGTTCTGGTTCACCGAACAAAAAGTGACATGAGTGCGACGATTGCGTATTCCCGAGACGATCACTTAAATGGGACGCGGCCTTACATATCCTGCTCGAATACTCAAACATAAGTTAACCTTAAGACGCTGACAATATGTAAACCGCGGTCACTGTCAGACTGCATACAAAAGAAAGAGACGCGCGATGACACAACGCAATGAAATTTATTGCAAAATATGAAGCAATTATCTATTTACTCAAAATTGAGTTGAGTAATCGAAAATAAAAAAACAACCAAGTTCTGCATTCAAATAAGACGTTCTTGTTATTAATACAACACGCAACGTACGTTGATATTTAATACAGATATTTTGGATTGGCACTCAAGGTAAAGGGTTAGTTTACCATTAATTTCTGTCGAGATTTATTTTCATATATTTTTTCCGCTACCACAAACTATACAGATTTGGCAATTTGTTTTCTTAAGACAAGCCTACTTTGGTCATTTGTCTCTTGTCAGCGCCTTAAGACGTTCTTCTGTCTCCAAAATAGCATCACCATATCTAAGTCATAAGGGCAGCATGATCCCGTATCCTAACCAAAAGCGACCTTCACGCGAGTACGCGATCGTACAAACGCGACATGATTGATCACGCAAGTACGTCTTATTCATATAAAAGAGCGCGCCGATGCTTTCGGTTAGGATGCGGCCTAAGACTTAACTAAATTGAGTTGAATTACATTTGAGCAATTCGGAAAAACTTTTGTACAAAATAAAAAACTAAACACAAAACTTCTCCCCAGGAACTGCAAGCATTAATCGCCGAACGTTCACGCTGGGAATCAGACACCGTCATCCGCGAAGTAGACGAGGGCTCCCCCTAAGAACTACCTTCCCTGTACGGCTGCTTCGTCTGGTATCGACACTTCCAGAAGTAGCGTCACAGAAGGTACCCTTCTGACACTTTTTCAGAAAGTACCATACTGTAAAACAGGAGGTTATTTTGGTTTGGAAAGACTTTTAGGTACCGGTGAGGATTTTGTGTGTTTTGTTGTTGTTTTGTGAAATACGGGATTATTTTTATGCAAAGGTACCAGTGTGGATTAATTTTATTTTAGGTTAACAAAAAATATGATTATTTCGAATGGTACCAAAAAGTACCACGTGAAAAAATGCTTGATTGTATGAATACCAAAAGCACCGTTTGGACAGTGATTGATGTGTACCAATAACCATTAATTGTCTGGATAAGGACACCATAAAGTGAAAATTATCTGTTGTTTAAAAATTTACAGTAGTAGGTACTATATGGTGTACTTATGTCAAAAACTTTTAAACATAAATCACAATAATTCAACATTACAATTGTAAATGTACTACGGGGATAAAAAGCATCGTATGTCTAAGCCAGGTCTTGGTCTACCTGTGTGCAAAATTTCATCGAAATTTGTTCATCTGTTAAGGCGTGAAAATTTAATAGACCGACGAGTTAGTTTGACGTTTAGAATATTAAAATGGATGGTGATGATCGTGTGACACGTAAGTGTAAAGTGCTACATTATGAAGTGCTAACACGGAAAACGGGTGGATAATCAAGACCGTTGATTCGCGAGTGGATGGGTAGCATAATTGAAGTAATTTGTCGGAGTTAGTAAAAATAAGTCGTCATCTGCCTAGCCTTTTACCAACAATGTTCGGGTCGGCTTCCAGTCTAATCAGTATGCAGCTGAATACCAGTATTTTACATGGAGCGATTGCCTATCTACCCTCGACAACCCAGTTACTGGGTAACATACTCCTTGCTAAGACTGGTTGTCAGACTTTCGGGTTTCTGACGACCCCCCTGTCAACCCCTGTTCGACTGTCAAAGATCTACAAATAACAGGCGGGACCAACAGCTTAACGTGCTTTCCGGCGCACGGAGGGGTCTTGGTGTGTAAAGATGGTCACCCATCCACGGACCAACCGTAGCTTAAACTGATCGATCGACCCGTGCGGCTGTTATTACTTAGCCCAAGTTGATAAAAATAAGTAGTAGCTTAAATTAGGGATCATAATTTACCATCAAGATTTCCCGTTTTATAAAATTGATTGCGTAGGTAAATATTTTACCGTAAAAAATCGAGCTTGATTTTGAGAGAGGAATATGAAAGTTAGAGAGAAGGAATATCTTATGATGAATATAATTACAATCGTCGCTTCTAATATAGAAATATTATCGATTTTTTGTAAACGAATTTTAAATCACATAATTATATTACTAATCATATAGTTACATTAAAAGATGGCGCTACTATAACTTGCTTTTAAATAACATATTAAAATACATATAACAAGTGGCTGTATCACGAAATATTATTTTTCAAAGTCTGTCTTAATCATTTTGATTTACCAAGACTTTTAAGAAAACTTAATCGAAAAGATAACGTAGCAAACGTCATCATACTAAGTTTTAATCGAGTAGTTGCGCCATCTATAATAAAATTCCGTCTATTTTTACGTTCAATTATATCAAAGATCAAATCAGATCGGAATAGACATCTACCTCATGCATAATATTCCAGTCTATAAAATGTAGAACTCTATAGTGCTAGACATAATAAAAACTGAATACCACTATTTTACTTGGAGCACATGTGGCCACCTGTATGAGCACACCTGGCCTCCACAACCCAGTTACTAGGCGATACCCCTTAAACTGATTGTCAGACTTTTGGGCTTCTGACTACCCGTAACAACTGTCAAAGATCTACGAATCTACACCTGGGACCAACGGCCTAAGGTGTTTTCTGAGTCACGGAGAAGTCTTGATATCTAATGGGTCACCCATCCACGAACCGACCGCGGCAACAGTAGTTTAACCTTCGATCGACCCGTGTGGCTGTTATTATTTAGCTACGAGCAACATTATACAACACTTTATAGATACCAGCCTATAATGTTCCCACTGCTGGGACACAGGCCTCCTCTCGGTGAGAGGGAGTGGGCCATAATCCAGCACACGGCTCTAGGACATGCCGGTTTCCTCACGATGTTTTCCTTCACCGTCTTGAGAGCAGTGGTGATGAAACAATTTACACACAAAGTAAAGCGCCTGTCAAGGTTCGAACCAACGACCTACAACTCGTTTGTCGCGGCAGTTACCACTGGGCCACCACTGCTCGCTAGCAGTTCTAGCACTATAGTGATCTATAAGTAATTTCGAAAGTATCTAGTATTATAATGCTTTTAGGCTTTCATAGTAAAAGAGTGGATACATACAAAATATATGTCAGAGGACAGTCTCACCTTGTAAAAAGTAAATGAAAAGAGTCATAGAATTTATTTGTAACAGAAGCACGTGCACAAACAAAAAGCTATGGTCATTCAAATAAATAATAAAACAAAACAGATTTACGCTTATGAACAGTACTAAACATTTTTTTCCAAATAAGGCTTGAATTATGTCGGCTTGAATAACATACTAGCCGACTCGACAGACGCTGTTTTGTCCAAATGTCAATAATTCCTACAAACTTACCATAGAAAATGGTTTACACTTTAGGTTTTCCCGATTTTTCCAATTTTTCCAGCAACTTTTATTTTTTTTCTTTTCGTAAAATGCTGATTACGACGAACACAGAAACAAAAAAAAACGGTCCAGCCTATCTAAACGGTTACGGTTACCAACGAACAAATAAAAGTAAGAAAAACAAAATAAAAGCCTACGTTACTCCTTATAACATCAGCTATCTACCAGTGAAAATCCTGTCAATATCGGTCCAGCCGTTTCTGAAATTAGCCAGAACAAACAGACAGACAACAATTTTAAAATCTCTTTTGTTTTAAATTTAATACCGTATAAACTTTCGCATTTAGTAAAAAGTTGTTATTTTGACATTACATACAGATACTTAATTTTATTTATTTGTATAGATTCGGAACAGACCAATTAAACATTTACCTGTATTAAATTAGTATGTGCCCTTTTTTTTTTTTTTTTAAGGTGGGAAATCATCAAATAACTTCTCCCGCTCTGGGCGGAGCGGGAGGGTGTGTCAGACTCTTACTGACTAAAACCCACCCGTATTCCTTCTTGTTGCCTGTGTTGCGGGGGCCTCGGTGACCCATAAGTACCTTCCCGCGACCCCGGCAGGCATCGGCCCTAGTGGACCCCTACTTTTGTGCTGACGACATCTCTTTGAGGCGCGCGTGGAATACGACGCGCCGTCGACCCGGGCCTGGTCCTTACCGGACGGTGAGCTACCCATTGCTCACCGTCCGCAAGCCCGCGCCTACGGTGGCCGGAAATCCGCCCGGGATTCCCGACGCCCTGGGCGTCTCCTGCGGCGGCTAGGGGCGAGAGGGCGCGAAACTTGCCTTTCCCTCAACCGTCCCGCCTCCTCCTTCGCGAGCATTACTGCTTCGCAGAAGGAGGTGACGGCTGCCCATGCCCTCTCGCTCCGTACGCCTGAACCAGGGCCGGACGCGAGAGGTCTCTGCCGCCGATCGCCTCCACGAGGACACGGCGGTGCTCTGCCCAAGCCGGGCAGACCTCCACCGTATGCTCCACCGTGTCCTCCAGGCGATCCACACAGTGTAGTATGTGCCCTACTATGTTATGATTGACTGTAACACACACCAAAACAACAAGGTTTTTATAACACCAAAATTCTAGTATGTATACACTCGTAGGCCTAGTCTTCCGTCAACTAATTTAATATAAACTTACTCTGTTGTGAATATTTCATGTCATTCATTCTCTGCTGGGCTTCGAAGCTCACTGTCCGATATTGCTAAATAAGTGTAATTAGCAAGTAGTTTAATATAGCTTGAAAGTGAACTAAAGATAAAAGTGACATTATTTTTAAATGCAAAACGAGGGTACTAGCTTTTAAATCAAAATCATTATCACTCATCGTTTTAGGCAAAGTTTTCATTAATTTAATGAATACAATAGTTCTAAAATCATCACGCACCTACTATATAAAATCAATCCTTTTGCTTGGAAGATTTTCACTTCAGGTTTGCTGCATTAGGGGTAAGGCCTTCAATGTAGACCGCGAAATTAAAAAGTTTATATTTAAAAAAGAAATCTGTTCGGAGCAAATATGTCAAAATGATTACCTACTAAATTGTAATCAGTTAAAAACATCAATATTTCTCTTGAAATTATATTTGCTGCAAGTATCATATATTCACGAATAATTATTTTTCCATCAAATAGAATTTCGCGTGCTATGTTGACGGATCTTTCTTATGCCAAAATCTAAAATTGCGTTTGCTGGTACGTCTATCGGCGACGTCTAGACCCTTGTCTTTATACTTTACGTTTTTAAATTTGATATGGCTGAACTTCATAACTGAGTTCCCCCAGAAAAATATTCTAAGTCCTCAAATATCTTCAATTCCGTGTCACTTTTATCTTAAAACAAAATAATCGTCCTTAATTTGCCAAAAACACATATCACTAATCAAAATACAAGTATTTTGTCTCAAAACTTCCATACTCAAAGAATATTAATATAAAAAAATACATTGTATTATTTATTAAATCGTGCATAGTATTTTTTGGAAAATAAAATATAGATATTACGATTAATCGATATAGGTAAGCGAATTTTTTATTTAACGCCTTAAATATAGAATTTTGCGTAACATTGCGCAAAACTTGCGTGTCTGCGCTAATGCGTTTAAGGCAAAATAATAATACAATTAAACTAGTCATAAGAGTTAATAACCAGCTAGAGAGCTTACTACAGCCGCATAATAATAATATTCTTTAAAGATTTATGCCAAAAACTTAAACCTACACCAGATAAAACTGTAATGCCAGTATCAAAAAAACCTCATTAACGATTTCCAGAATAGTTAAAGGGAATTTGTAAAAAAAAGATACAAAGTCGGTATTAATGTGAAAATCTATCAATAAATCCTTTTGCGATTTTTTTATTCTTATGACTACGTACATACCTATAATAAAATGCAGTAGCAATTTCTCATAAAATTCAAGACAAACCGTCAAACATAATCGCATAGTTATCATAGTTGCGGCTTTGCGACTGAACATGCATTTGTACTGCCCGAAGCCATAAAAGCAAACTATCTTTAATTAAAAATTAAAAATATTTATCACGAAAACACCGCTACTACTGCCTACTCTGCTGTGCTCTTTGTAATAGCTATAATCTATTACTATAATGTTACACAAATCACGAAATACACACACAAATCTATCTATGAACATTATTTTTCAAATACACTACGAAAGAAATAGTCTTACGGTGTAATTGTAATCGAAGTAAGTTTAGCAGATTATGCTTTGATTGATGTTAAATACTCAATAAAATTATGAAATCGGAAATAATGTAGGTAAGTTACCAAAAAATCAGTCGAAAAATAAATTATATTGTTTAAGTAATGTATTCTGAAAGATGTCCCCAGTATTATATGAATAGTTATAAATAAATTATCAAAATAAAAGAATTTCAACACCGTCCGACGATATTGAAGTTCAAATCAAATCAAATTAATTTATCTGCCAAACCGTAAAAAGGGGTGAATCGGGACGAAACTTTAAAATAGATTTTAGCGTTGAAATAATACGGTTTGCTGCCAACAAGGAAAGTTAGTCGTTAATTATTAATTTATTATACAGTAAACACATTAGTCCTTTTTGTAAAAAAAAACTATTTTCTAACTATTCCCGATTCAGCCCTGCATCCCTATTCACTTCGTGTTACGGAAATGTATTTAAAAAAATGCATGTAATACGGTTGGCCTTAAAATATCTAGTTTTGCAAGGTCTTATAAACTCCAAATAGTTATTTAGCTAGTATTAAAAAAAAATCTTTACATTACAGAGGCGACATCTATTAAGTTTAGTCAAAAAGCTATATTAATATATTTTACACATACATGCAGTATTGATTACAAGTATCTACAGCTACTTAAATTATACGAACCTTTCATATAATTTAAGTAGCTCATTTTGTTTTAGTATTTTAAAACACTAACGTATATCAGTGCCTTCAAAGAGTATAGTTTGTTCTGCAGTTTTTAGAATAGGTCACAAAAATAAAGTACCATTTTGGTACTTTTTAGTGACAGCACTTAAAATACACTGAGCGATTGCAAGTTTAGTGGCGCTGTTGACACTTTTGAAGTCCATATTAATATTATACATATTTTTATTTTATTATAAAAATATAATTTTGTAAATCTTTTTAATTTATAATCTTAGTTTGTTCTGCAATTTTTAGAGTAGGTCACAAAAATAAAATACCATTTTGGTACTTTTTAGTGACCACTTAAAATACACTGAGTGATTGCAAGTTTAGTGGCGCTGTTGACACTTTTGAAGTCCATAATTATTAATATTATACAGATTTTTAATTTATTATAAAAACATATTTTGAAAAATTTTTGAATTTCTAATCTAGTTCTTTTGTAATTTATTGCGTTTACTAGTTACGTGTATTTTTTGTATATTCGAATGTTGTATATTTAATTATGTTTTAAATACAAGTCAAATGTAACTATTTAGAGTTCCATAACGTCGTAAACATTAAATTTGTTTAGCATAAACATGTATTAGAAATCATGTCTTATTTATTAAGCAATCAGGTTGATTTTCTTTGTCGCTTGTTACTGAGTGTTTTTTTTTTTGTTGAGATTAGATGAAGAATGGTTAGCAAATATTTTTGTAGTTTAGCCCATTGTGAAAATAGTATTTTTCTGTTGTTCCTGATGAATATTTTTAACGTTATGGCTCACTATGAGTTATTTTAAGATTTAACCGTTTTCTGAGAAACTCATGCCATTTTACTAGGTCCTTTAAATTTCATTAAAGGGGGAACATGTAAGTTATTTAGTAAATAAATTACAATAGTTACCACGAGATTTAACAGCAGATTTTCTGCCCTAGACTTTGCAGGACTAAAACTTGGGGTTAAAAATGTTCCTTTTTAATGTATTTTTTTTCTGGTGCACCCTATTTCTTAAAAGAAATATTGTTTATTTATACGATGTAACTACCATTTGAAATTGTAGTAAAAAAACTTTTTATTAATTTTAAAAGCTACAGAAATATCAGACATTATTTTTATGTAACGACGAAAAATGGATATATTTTAAAATTCTAACGACTAGCAAGTAATTAATACATAATAATTATTAAATAATAAGTGTTGTGATGAATATATTCTAGAATATTAAAAGCAGATATCAGATGCTTTACTCGAGTGAATTTTCCTTTGGTCATTCCACGATAACACGACGGCTTCATTTGCTCATTTCATTTTTCGATCATTCGGAGCGCAAGTTAAAAATGCCGAATGCCAAAATCCAACATCGTTGAATGAATCCGTTTTTCACTTTTGATTCATGTCCTGTTCTGACGTTTCACTTCAAGTGAAAGATACATGCGTATTCAGCCTATAATGTTCCCACTTCTGGGACCCAGATCTGTGAAAGATATATAATTGAACAAAAAGTGGAGCATATTCTGATATCAGCTTTAGCGATAAAGACACACACTCCATTTTATTAGTGCTAGAGCATTGGACTATTTAGAATCGAATGTTTTTGGCGGACATCATAATACTTATTTTACAAGCTAGCTATAGCCACAACGCGTATCGTTAAAAGCTTCCTGTCTCAGGATACAGATTTCTGAAATATTTTATGTAATTTCATAAAGGCTCCTTCAAACAGGCGCGACACGCGACGCGACAAAAAGGCACCGCGCGTAGCACAAGCGGTGCCTTTGTGTCGCGTCGCGTGTCGCGCTTGTTTGTAAGAGTCTTAATTCATTTAAAAATAAAAAATTGACGCGTATCATTACCCATTATTGAGATCAACTAATGACAATTTTAAAACCCTTCTTGGGTTTCCCCAAGTGATGTAAGACAGAGGAGAAAAACTCGTATTCAATTCGTTCTAGATGAAAAAAATGTAGCGGAGCTAACTTGGCAAGCAAAGTATGTTCTGGTAACATTCAAAAACACACTTTAAAATCAATATAATAAAGTGCAAAATCGTACGAATGATCGCCGAAGACACAAATAGTTCCTCGGGAATCCGCGAGCGTGCATGTGCAAACTAGTTAGAACTTTATGTCACTAAGAATAAGATTCATAATCCAATTTTATATTATGATGTCCGCTAAAACATACGTATTAAGGCATATTAGCACGCCATTGCAAGTGATGTCAGTGAATCTTCGCTAGCTGTACGAATATTGTGATATATTTATGAGTTACGTTGCTAACTATTGTTATTGTTTTTTGATTTGTCTATTATTAAAGTTAGTGTGAATGACTTTGTTGTTTTCTTTAAATTAGCTAACGCAACTCCGGAGACGTGTGATCATTCTCCTGCCTGTAACCCAATTTATTTGGGGTCGGCGCGACATGTCCCTTTCTTCCATACTTCTCTATAAGTTGTCATCTCGGTAGTCACCCCCCTTTCTATCCATATCATCTTTCACACAGTCCATCCATCATTTCTTTGGTCTTCCCCTACTCTTACATATCCCATATCATGAGACCTAGTGCACACCATTGTAGCACCTCGGGCACCCGCGTGGTGGCGGGTAAACCACCAAAAAAGCACTCTCAAGGAAGGTTGGTGTTTCGGTAGGCGGCCGACTGTAAAACTTTGCCAAAACCCTGAGCAACATGAGAGAGAAATAATATGATGGGTACCGATATCTAATCACAAAGAAACAAGATTTAATGTTTTTTGAGGTCAACAACCGCTGGTAGTATGAGTTGAGAATTTTTTTAATTTTTGTTATCGATATCCATCATGTCTGCGGGAGTGTAGATTTGCTAATTTGACCCTGTATTATCCTATTAAACGAAAACAGAATAAAAGTCAGACAGTCGCGAACACCATGGTGAGAATCTGAAAAGGCAGGTATGCTGGAAGAGATTGCTTTAGAAATAAGCATCACCTTTCTACGTATTTTTCTGTTCCTTTCTTCTTGTCTGTTTTTATGTGTGGACATAAACTGTTAAATAAATAAATAGAAAAGAAAGTGTTAATAGTCGTTCCATTACCCTTTTTGGTGGGTGGGAAATTATCAAATAACTTTTCCCGCTCTGGGCGGAGCGGGAGGCTGTGTCAGACTCTTACTGACTAAAATCCACTCGTGTTCCTTCCTTTGCCTGTGTTGCCAGGGGCCTCGGTATCCCTTTCGGACTTTCCCGCGACCCCGGCAGGCATCGCCCCTAGTGGACCCCTACACTTTTTTTTTTTTTTTGAGGGTGGGAAATCATCAAATAACTTCTCCCGCTCTGGGCGGAGCGGGAGGGTGTGTCAGACTCTTACTGACTAAAACCCACCCGTATTCCTTCCTGTTGCCTGTGTTGCGGGGGCCTCGATGACCCATAAGTACCTTCCCGCGACCCCGGCAGGCATCGGCCCTAGTGGACCCCTACTTTGTGCTGACGACATCTCTTTGAGGCGCGCGTGGAATACGACGCGCCGTCGACCCGGGCCTGGTCCTTACCGGACGGTGAGCTACCCATTGCTCACCGTCCGCAAGCCCGCGCCTACGGTGGCCGGAAATCCGCCCGGGATTCCCGACGCCCTGGGCGTCTCCTGCGGCGGCTAGGGGCGAGAGGGCGCGAAACTTGCCTTTCCCTCAACCGTCCCGCCTCCTCCTTCGCGAGCATTACTGCTTCGCAGAAGGAGGTGACGGCTGCCCATGCCCTCTCGCTCCGTACCATGGCCTGAACCAGGGCCGGACGCGAGAGGTCTCTGCCGCCGATCGCCTCCACGAGGACACGGCGGTGCTCTGCCCAAGCCGGGCAGACCTCCACCGTGTCCTCCGGGCGATCCACACAGTGGTGACACCCGGACGTTTCCTCCCGCCTTATCCGACACAGGAACCTCCCGAAGCTGCCGTGTCCGGTGAGGACCTGCGTCAGGCGGAAGGTGAGGACGCCGTGGCGCCTCTCCAGCCACTCCTCAAAGAGGGGACTTATCGCCGAAATCGTGGCGTGCCCAGCACTGGGTTGCGACAACCGTACTTTCCATGACGCCATGAGATCCCGCCGGAGCTCCGTCCGCTGTGCCGCGATTTCTCGCGGCAGCAGACTTACGCCCCGGCGTTTCGCCTCCTCGCACCACTCCCATACGTGCGCGAGGACTTTTGCCTCCAGATCCCATGGCGGAACCCCTACACTTGTGCTGACATCTCCTTGAGGCGCGCGTGGAACACGTTCCGCCGTCGCCCCGCACCTGCTCCATACCGGAGGCGAGCTACCCAGTGGCGTGCAGTGATTCTCCACAGAGGGTAGGCCATGCATACTGACACCAAAAAAAAAAAACCTAATTCGCGCAACATCACAGCGCGGCTCTACATACAAGAACTCACCACATTATTCAAGGTTTAAAACACGATTTTCTAACGATGCAAACAGAAGAAAGATTCGGCCACCTCAAATATCATAACCAAGTGGGTGGGTGATAATTACAGAACACGTCACTTGCAAGATATCCGAAGTCATGAATTCATTGAAGTCATATTTTTGGATTAATTCTCGTAATTCGGGCACACATCTACCTTTAGACACAACTTGAATCTTATCATTAAACGACAAGTGCGACTAATCTACACCTAACCAACACATTATCGGCGCAAACTTCACAACAGAACACCATTCTTAGGTAAATAAACAAATAATAACACAACACATAATATTTACACTACGTTACGTTTCAAAACCAATTACTTATAACTTAATAAGATCTATTAAAGCAAAATATTCAAATTATGTGTCACTGTCATATGAAACAAACACTACCAATTAAAATTGTATCACTGTCATACCGTGTTCTTCCACAAAAGGGACTACCATATTTTGCCGGATAACACTGACACACTGGACTGTGTTGCCGAAACTTATTTTCCTAACTCCTCAAAAACCAAGCGAAATTTCCCAAATATGAGAAGAAAAATAAAAAATTATGAAGTTTTTAATTATTTTTATAAGGCTTTTGCTATTCCTTACAATTTATAATTTTTTGGAAGGTATAAATTCAACAATACCACCCTTTTTTTTTATTGTCTCTAGTAGTCTGGTAGTTATGAAGGAAACTTCCCCGCAATTTGGGGAATTGTCCAAAAATTGGGAACCCTGGTCTTCAATATTTTTCATTCATTAAATCTTCACTTTACACACAACCAATGGGGACCAAGCTCCTGCCGCAGGAGCTACGCCCCTAATTTAAACCATTTCACTATTGTGTGCCGTTCATACACACGAAAATATACACGAGTGTGCGTAATGAACGGAATGTAGGCGAAACGAATGCTTGCCTTGCTTTCGTGTAACGTAAGCTCCGTCGAACTGTGAGTCACGTGGCGTCTCACAGTGGAACGAATGTATGGGAGCGGTTGGACGTAGACATGTCCGAAAAAAAAGAGTAAAATTATGCCAAACTAATGATGCCATCTTATTCGATTACTTAATGCCTTCATAACTTGTGGTGATGAATTTCTTCATAACTCCCATATTTCGGGAGTAATTTGAGAAAATGTGAAATTTTACTATGAAAATGAGTGTATCGAGCTCTCTCCCTCCTGATTCCGGGCTTGTTTCAAGTAGCGGTCTCTAATATCATAATGCTAATACTAAGAGCTATATTTAATACTAAGACACATAGTGCGCCAAATGTGCACTTTCTGGGATAAAGAGTGATGTTTATTTTATAACACAATTTTTTTATTTTTTGTTTATTTTGTTGATTAAAACCGTTTTTCTAAAGGTTTACCTTATTACAATAACATTTCTGAGCAGCCAATTAGAGAAGATATAAGCTAATTAGGATATATAATTAGGGACTTAAGGTTTACATATAAAACTGATGCACTAATGATTACTGATAAGAACATTGCTATTATTTAATTACTAAATGGCTCTTAATACACTAATTTAGCATGCATCATTTACTAATTATCACAATAACTAATTACCTTGCAATATTTAACAAAGGATACCTGGGATACCTGGATTTTATATAAATAGGTCACTATTAGTAACTTTAAAATCAGTGTTGATTTACACCTCGTTGTATCCAAGCTAATCTCGCAATGTATTTTCCAAATTTTAATACAAATCTTGATATTCACGTTGCTTTATGCGCACGCGCACATAAAGATTTACGTGACTTTAACTATTTGTTCAGTGTTTTAAAAGATAACAGTTGTGTTCAGTTATGTGAAAGTGCTGAAACAAGTTTAAAAGACTGGTGTCGTCGATTTTGCTACCGCATTTATGCAAAATGGACACAGTCTGGAAGAAGCACAGATAAGTTTCGGAAGAAACATGAGATTTGGCTACAGGCTGCAATTCAATGGCCGGAATTACAGAATGAAAATATGGAACCTTCTACAGAAAATATAAGTGACGTCATCGAGCCCATAATTTCTCCTGCTAAATCTGATGCTTCAACTTGTACACATCCTAGTCCTCGTAAATCTTTTGAGGACCTTAGTAACCGGCAAAAAAGAAGACGCACTGAAGATAGTCTTTCATGCAGCAGTAGCAGCGCTGAAATTATGTTTTCGGCCGAAAGGGCGCTTCAAAAGGCAGGACAAAGCGATACAGCTTATGTTATGAAATACTTGACGGAGAATCCAGAAGAGGCCTCAAAAATCAAAGCCTTCATTGAAGGTAAATCAATTCAGGTACGGGAAATATCCCCTTTGAAGGCATTGGCTCTTTATGTATCGATGAACTTATCGAAATGGCGCTATAACACTCTTCGGGATTTCAACACTCAAGAAGGAGCTCTTCAATACCCGAGTTACTACATGTTGGTTAAAGAAAAAATTAAGTGCTATCCGGCCAAAGAAGATCTCACAGTTACAGAGAGCTCTGCAAAAATCAAATTACAAGCCTTGATGGATTTAACCTCAAGAAGACTTATTAGGTCGTTAGAAACCCCTGTTGATCCCAATCAACAGCTCGTATTGACCAGCAAATGGGGTTTTGACGGATCATCTAGCCAAAGCATTTATCATCAAAGGACGAGTGAAGATGAGCAAATCGATCTTGCTAGTAATTTTATGATTAGTCTTGTACCACTGCGGCTCGTCTCAAAAGGTGTAACAATTTGGGAAAACGAGCGACCATCTTCCACTTCATTTTGCCGGCCAATATTGTTTAAGTTTATAAAGGAAACCAAAGAAAATGTGCAGAGAGAGATGGCTGAAATCGAAGCAGAGATTGAAGCCTTAACTCCATCCACCATCACTGATGGAATTAGTGTCAAACACCAACTGCTGTTGACAATGATTGATGGTAAAATTCATTCCATTATATCCAATACAGCAGCTTCAGTGTGTGACATATGCAAGGCTTGTCCTAAAGAAATGAATAATTTAGAGTTAATCAAAGATAAACACGCAAACGAGGACATGTATAAATATAGCTTAAGCACCCTTCACGCTTGGATTCGCTCAATGGAATGCTTATTACACATTTCCTACAAATTAGACATAAAATCATGGCAAGTAAGGGGTGATATAGCAAAAAGGCAAGTTGATGACAGGAAGAAAAGAGTTCAAGAGGCTGTAAGAAGAGAAACGGGCTTACTTCTCGATGTTGTGAAACAAGGCAGTGGATCCACCAACAATGGCAACTCGGCAAGGAGATTTTTTGAAAACTACACTAAATCTGCTGAACTGACCGGAATAGATGCTATGCTTTTAAGAAAAATCTGTGTGATCTTGCAGTGTATTTCATCAGGAGAGAAGATCAACGTAACTAAATTCCGAGAGTTCTGCTTTGATACTGCTAAGCTTTACGTGGAGTTATACCCATGGTATTATATGCCTTCTTCACTTCATAAAATTTTAATGCATGGGCCAGACATAGTTCAGAACATGTCAATTGTGCCCATTGGTTTTCTATCCGAAGAGGCATCTGAGGCTAGAAATAAAGATTTTAGAAAATATAGAGAGGGGCATTCTCGAAAGCATAGCAGTATCTCATGCAATGAAGATATTATGCACAATCTTTTACTGTCTTCTGATCCACTTGTTACAAGTATCCGTCCAAAAGGAAATAAGTTTGTAAAAAAATCTTCTTTTAAGGAATTTTATGAGCTTACGGATTCTGAGAAAAGTGATATCGAATTTGTTAACATAAATGATTTAGCGGACATCGATTCTGAATTTGAATTAATTGATGATGATGATGATGACGAAGATAATTAAATGATGTTATTGTTTTAAAATGTGTAACTTAGTAAATTAGAGCTTACATCTTAATTATTTATTGTACTTTTAATGAAACTAGGTAATTTATTATCAACTTACTTAAAAGTCATACTCTCATCAGTTCTTGTGAATATTTTTGTTAATATATATTTCTGTATATATATAATATATTTATAGACCTCTTAATAAGTCTGTCTGCGGTTTAAAGTAAATACAAATGGGGAAAAAACGTTTTTTTTTTTAAATTTTCATTTCCTTTTATCCCAGAAAGTGCACATTTGGCGCACTATGTGTCTTAGTATTAAATATAGCTCTTAGTAATAGCATTACGATATTAGAGACCGCTACTTGAAACAAGCCCGGAATCAGGAGGGAGAGAGCTCGATACACTCATTTTCATAGTAAAATTTCACATTTTCTCAAATTACTCCCGAAATATGGGAGTTATGAAGAAATTCATCACCACAATTTATGAAGGCATTAAGTAATCGAATAAGATGGCATCATTAGTTTGTCATAATTTTACTCTTATTTTTCGGACATGTCTACGTCCAACCGCTCCCATACATTCGTTCCACTGTGCGTCTGCGACAAGTTGCTATAAGAGTTTTAACAGGAGTTTTAACTTTTTTTTTTTATATTTTGTATTATTGTATTACATAGTTAAAATAAATGCATTTGGCGTTGTTGGTAGGGTAGGCTAGGCCTAATTGCCTCTATGGACGGCACGCCCCTGGAACTACCCATTGCTCACCGTCCGCAAGTCCGCGCCTACGGTGGCCGGAAATCCGCCCAGGGTTCTATTACCCTACAGATTCTGGGCATACACACAAAAAACAACGCAAAACAAACATTCTTCTTTCTTTTCATCTATTATATGCCCAGTTTTGTCTGTGTACAAAGTATCATAAGGTCAAGGACAACTAATGAGACAAAATTGATTTTCTATTGTTTGACTCCAAATCGGTGTCGCGCGGGGCTTAACAGGAAGTTGTCGATGGCGTGAATAAGGATCAGTAGGTACATAGGTACATGGTTCCAAGTAAAATCAATAAATAAATATTAGAAATGATTTATTTACACTTATTACAACGAATACATAACGCATACTCGGCCATCACAGTTATATACAGTTTTACACTCATTTATTTATTCACAATAATTTTAAGTCAATATCGATTAAATCGTTCATAAATAATATTACAGAAATCGTCAATCATTGTAATTTAAACCTTATAAACTGGAACTCAAAACATTTATTTCGAATAACCAATTACTTTTTAACTGTCAAGGGGTCGGTCAGTCAGAAAGTTGAAGCAGTCCGGCCGTTGAGAGACTGCGTTCTTGACATCTGTCAGTTTAATACGGCATGTATTTTAACGTGGCGAAAAACTAATCGGATTATAATTAAAATGGGTAGCAAAAATAATAGGTTGGCAGCTACAGTGAAGTAGCATTTCTTTTATAAAGTAGCAGCGTCACCAACAACCGAGGGGATCTGACATTCGGTGGCCGCTGCCGCGGCACGCTCGCTCGCCTTCCCGCGTTAGTGGTCACTGTTCTAACCTAACCTAACCCAAATGATTTTATACTTAAGACGCTGACAACAGCTAAACCGCGGTCACTGTCAGATTGCATAGAAAAGAAAGAGAAGCGCGATGACACAACGCTTGTAATTTATTGCAAAATATGAAGTTAATTATCTATTTACTCAAAATTGAGTTGAGTAATCGAAAATAAAAAACAACCAAGTTCTGCTTATAAATAAGACGTTCTTGTTATTAATTAAATACGTAACGTATGTTAATATTTAATGCAGATATTTTGGATTAGAACTCAAGGTAAGAGGTTAGTTTGTATAGATTTTTTTTCTAAACGTGTTTTGGTAACAACCAAGTTCCGGGAAATATGTTCAAAATTAACATATGTATATTTTTTCCGCTATCACAAGTTATACAGATTTGGCAATTTTTTTTCTTAAGAGAAGCCTATTTTGGTCAATTGTAGCTGCAAACCTATTATTTTTGCTACCCATTTTATTTTTTTTAGTAGCAAATAGTCGCCTGTAAAATGATTAGCCGTTTCATACTAGCGAATATGTGTTTAGCGAATTTGATTCTTATAGTTACTAGAAATTGTCTAAAATATGTCAGGAACGCATCCTCTCAACGGCCAGACTGTAGTTGCCTATTCCTAAGCGTATTATGTACCAACGTCAATGCTCGTAAAAGTCACATAACGCGCACTTGTTAACTCATAATTTGCAGACTATGTCATACTATTGAATTATAAATTAATACATTTTTATTAAGAACTCCAATCAACCTGTAATTTCTCTATTCCAAAATTACATTTACAACTAGCACTTAAGAGCTCATTTTTAAAGTGCAGTATAGTACGCGTCAAACTTAATGGCGGGTCTGAAGTGCGCTACTCGCTGCGCAGTCCACACGCCTCTCCCCCGCTGACACATGAATTCGTTACTGCGCAGCGACTCGCCTCATTTTCCGAGCCGCCATAAAGTTTGAATCTGGCAGTACTAAACTAACTCCGCAGAGGATTGTGGTAAATATTTTTAGTTTTTCCCAGAAATTAAGTCACTCTACATTAAACTTTATTTTATTACTATTTCTTACTTCTAATACCTGCAAAGATAGATTACATTAGTATCGATTCCTACAAAGAGCATTGAAACAAATCAGTTTTGGATTTAAAAAAGAATTTTTTGGGTGTTATTACAATGTTAGCCTCATTAATTTAATCACTATTTAGTATTTACATACATTTAAGTATACATGGTGTATAAATAAGTCATCACTGATTAATTAAGAAAAGACTCAAATGCCTATTTATCAAACAAAAACATTTTTATCATGGGGACACTAGGGTATGTCCTAGGAAGACATAGTGACCTCATTGGTGATGTTCTTTAGAAAGGTCAGGTGCGTACTCGCAACCGGCGTACGTGTATGACCTGATGTATGAACGAAGCAAAGGGAGTATGTAAGGATCATAGCAGGCGTTCTGTAGTGTCTGCCTACCCCATGGGAAGAAGACGTGTTTAAAATCAAATCAAATCTTTTTATTGTGGGCATGGGTTATACATACAGATGTTAGGTAAATTACAGATCCATTATGTCCTGCCTAGTAGGCATATAATAATAAATTATGTCAACATACAGCATACAAAATGTTGTTATCACATATAAAGAAAATCTTACAAAAAGAATTAGTGACAGATTGTAGTATATGCGTGTCCCCATAATAAATATGTTGTATGACTTGGCTCACATTATCAACAGTGATGGAGATTAAGGAATTCAAAGTGACCTCTATACAAAAACTATGCTTTCAATTGTCATTTATTATTGTTTGAATGATAAATTAGATTATACAATAATAATTTCAATATAATACAATGATTAGGAAAACATCAGGTGAAAACCGACACGTTCTAAAACCGAAAATTCGAAGACATTCACCAACCCGCACTGGGCCCGCGTGGTGTATTTCGGCCCAATCCCTCTCACAGAGAGGAGGCCTGTGTCCTAGCAGTGGGAACATAATAGACTGATTATGTATGTAATACAATTATTGGGTGAAAATATTTATAGCGAGCATGGTCTTAAGATCTTTTCTATCTTTTCTACAGGCTTTTACTGCATCATCAATTTAGCTCACGAGTTATGAACGTACAAGATTATGACCAATCAGATTAAAGTCACTCACTCACACTGACAGGGTGTAAAAAGCTCGTATTTATATTTAATCCTATACCTACTATTAAGAATATCTGCGAATATTAATCTAGATAAGAGTCAAGACTCGTTATTAATTCGTTTCGAACGTTTATTTAACACAATTTCTAAAAAGCTTACTGTCAGGCCATATGTCTGAAGGGTTTACTAAAGATTAGAAACTTACTTTGGTATGTATTAAGTGGTTATTTAGGACATCTACAGTAGATCCTACATGTGGTCTGCAAGCTAGTGTGTCCCTGGATAAAGTGCACAAACGAAAATGGGTGAAACTAGACCATAATTAATCGACAAAAAAATTTTTTTTTTTTTTTAATCGTAATAATTATTATCGATTTTTTTACTTTTTTATTGCCTATTAAAGACGCCTGTATTGAAAATGTAATAAGTTTTTATTAGTTGAGGGAATTTCGTTAAAATAAAAACAATAATGTTGGCTGATAATTGATTGAATACAGCCATCAAGTCAAAAAATACTTTTCTTTGAATTATTTTTGAAAATATTGTCTAAAGTTTCAATAAATTTCGTTTTAAAAAGTCTAGTTTCACCCATTTTCGTTTGAGCACTTTATCCAGGGACACACTATAATATAACTAGAAATTTGTAACTAAAAACTAGACGATTCAGATCCCGGTGTCGCCCTCAGGTGTCGGTTTTCCGACGCCTGCGACACCGGCATCATAGACGTTAAGCTTTTTTACATGATCTAAAAATTAAGTTCAAGACTCAAAATAGAGGTAAAAATTGTTTCAATTAGTGGCAAAAATATTGTTATATAACATCGAAAAGTGACAAATAAATTGTTCTTTTCCTAGGCTATCCAATATCAGCAGTTCAAAGGGTATTTGACTGACCAAATCTCATAAATCCACTTTAGCTCCTATGTTACTTAGTGGAATGGCTTGCAGTTCTGTTCGAAGGCAGAGGAACTCTCCGGCAACACATGTGATGCAAGCACAGGAGACGCTTAGTGCCCACCAAGAGAATGATATGGGGAAGGAACCGTTGTATAGCCAACATGCGATGAGGTGGATCCCGTGGTAAGTGCAACTGAAACATTAGAAAAAAACTTTTTAAAGAAAATGACATGAGGTCTGCGGTTCTTGTTAAATTATAACTTGATTGAACAACTTCCTACACTTGCTTGGCTATACTGTCCATGCATTAATATATTGTCTAGTTACATAACTAAATTAGTTGGCAACATTATTTACGAAACTTTCTCTACCAATATTTGGAAGGTTTAATATATAACTAATTCAATACTCTTCTATTTTTTTTACAGTTTGAAAACTTGAAACAGTTGAATGTACAGGACATTAATTGACATAAGATAATAAACTAATGCAGCCCATCCATACATAAATTACACTATTGACCACCACATCAAAAAAGCAACGACGTGCCCTCGGTGCCAAGCTACAAATTATTCCTTAAAATCTGTCATGTAGTTGTGATTGTGGTGTGCTGAGCACATTTTGGTCTATCATCAACACATGACTGTGGCGGTCAAAAGGTTAAATATATATATAAACTATCTTCTTCATAGTGTGTCGACATGCTAAGTAAAATAACAATTCTCACCTAAAATCCAAGCACAGTTTAGTTCTGCCGACAATCATCCACAGAATGAAGGCTCCAATAATTGCATTCAGTACAAATGCAAATATGACCGAGCGGCCCTCGTTGTCTCTTACATGTATCTCCTGCAATTCATATATGTTAAAATTAGATTATAAATAATCTGTGGTAGCTGGGCCTGTCTATCTAAAAGGTTTTTTTTTTTTTTTAACTACAACGTGGAAGCTCTTGGCCTTTATCTCACCTAATGGTAAGTGATGATCAGACAAAGGTGGAAGCGAGCTTCACCCGGAATTCTCAACCACTGAGGAACTGGCTACCTTAGCTCTAACTGCCAAAGCAAAACAATGCAGTCAACATTTTTGATATGGTGACATACTTTGATAAGATGGTGGTAGCTAGCCAGGCGGACTTAGAACAAGCTCTACCACCTACCAAACCAAGCAGAAATTTTTGTCCCCACTGGGGATCTAACCCGGGACCTCTAGGTCTGAGACAGGTGGTCTTACCACTAGGCCACCGAGGCGGTTAGCAGCGGTTAACAGTTAAGTTCTATTAGATAAAACATTTCCCACGCACTATGGCCTTTCTCAATACATAAATGACATGTTCCTGAAGTTTCTCTGTCTTTCATAGAATTCAAAACTTATTATTCCAAGTTAACTGGGTTACAATAAGTTAAGTAATAAATTTTACTACATTGTACCTTGTGGATGACTCATTAGTTTGTTTCTAATTGACATATTTTTAAACAGTAATCTTGTTAAAGATAAACATACATCAGATGTTTGTACAAGTATTTAACGTGACTCAATTGAAGAAAATTTAACACCACACATTCTTAATTAATTTAAACTGACTTAATAATAAGGTCGGACATCTCAGGAGTGTCCTTACTGTATAAAAATCAAACTTACATGATATTCGAAAATATGATCCAGAGTTCTAGTGGATGCCGTCAAGTCCTGCATGAGAGCGATGATCAGACACAACGAGCAGTACAGCACAGACTGCATAGCCACTATCTGCGAGACGATCAAGCAAGGATCCCATTGTGTATAGCGGAACGAGCCCGTTAGCTTCTTAATTTTCGACATTTTTATCGAAAACAATCACTCTGGAACTGAAAATTATCAACTCTTTCGATGGTTATTTTAAGTGGGTAGCAATTTGTTCAGTTGCTTTCGGGTGTTTAAGTGTATAACTGTAAACATATGGACTTATTAAAGCACTAATTTGATGAAATTAAAATTTTGATTTGATAATATCCGATGACAAGTGAAGAAGTTCCAACGCGAATGTCAGTCAATTATGTCAAATACTTCAATTACATTTGGGTTGACACTTGACAGTGTCACTATGACACTGTCAACATTCCGTGCACTATAGCATGCAGTGAATATTTTCCGTTGCCTAAATCACAGAACACTAAAACCCCTAGCGGAGGCCTAAATTCAAGTGACGGCTTTTGGATTTTGTTTAGTCAACAGAAAAGTATGATTTTTTAATTTATAATGTTAATCTATCGTGCTGCCTAATGAATATTTGCCATAGAAAGTGGAGAAAGAAGAAGAGAGGTTTTGGCTATTTGTACGAATGTTATAAATATTGAAATTTAACCATTTGCATTGGAATGAATGTACGTTTTGTTCTTGCATTGCGTTTTCTCAATCGATTTGTTGTTGCGTTGCGTTTTATTAGCTGTTGTTTTAAAGGGACCTTTTTGAAACTTTTTAAACATCGATATTGACTGAAGTTTATTAAATAGCAAGTTTCCATGGGACATAAAATAAGAACCAAAGAAAAATTAAGTAAAATTATTGTTCAAAGCAGTCGGTAGGTACAGTTCAGATCACAGTACCTACAGAGTTTCAGACCATTGGTTTATTTATTTATTTGGTACACGCAAGCAGCAGTACATACGAGTACAAGGAATTAATAGAAAACAAGAGAAAATAAAAGTGCTGGTGTGTATGCTTATTACAGCTATACACAATAAAGACACCAATAAAAAATAAATAAAAATAAGTTTATTGACACAAAATACGTTTAACAATTCCAATAATTTCACTTAGGTAAGAACAAAAATAAAATCTAAGAAATCTACAAAAATACAAAAAATAATAGAATAAAAAATTACTAGATATTTGGTTCGTAGCCATGGCTAGCTTGTAGACATGGCTCCGAAGTAAGATGGGCCTATCATTCTTAAGGAGAGTATTGTCGCCCTTCTTAATGAAACGTATTACCACACCTCTGTTCCATGCCTGTGGCGTTTTGCCCTCGAGTATGACGGAACAAAAAAAGCTTCTGGAGGGCCTGAAGAAAGGGTTCTACACCGGCCTTTAGGAGTTCGGCCGTAATTCCGTCATCGCCTTGTTGTTTTTGAACTGCTTCAGAGCCATCTGAACTCGTACTCGTACGTCGTCATCCGGGATGTCTTCGATGTAGTGTCGGGTCAATCTACCTCTTGGGTCTTTGCCAGATTCGTACCGGGGTTACTTGTTGAAGAGTATAACTGTCCATAGAACCTCTCGATTTCTCTCAACAGCTCAAGTTTGGCGGATACGAACCTGCCATCATCGGTCTTCAGTTTCGTAACCTGGCTCTGCCCAATAGATAGATCTCTTGCAAAGACCTTGGAGCGCTTATTCCGCTCTATCGGTCTGCATTAAAACGGTGAAGGTGGCTTTTCAAGGACTTAAGGATCAGTCTATTGAGCTGGCGGTACTTGAGCGCATCATCTGAAGACTGCGTGATCATCTCGCACCTTTCCTCCATGAGCTGTATAGATAGTAGGATCAGAGAGCTTCTTGTTTCCATTTGTACGACGGGTCTAGAAAACCCGCCCGTTTGGATAGTTTTCATGAACCCATCGTTATAATCGTCCACGGAGCTCCCTAGGCCACTCGAAACGATTCTGAAGTTCGAGCTGAAAGCTCTCGGGGTTTTGGACTTGAATTGGTACTGGGCGGAGCGTAGACTTCATCGGTCGAGATCTTTTCAGATTGATATTTAAGTTCAATATGCTTCTTACCATGCGGTGATCACTTCCGGTTTTCACTGCGTTGATCACAGAGGTTTCATTGAATATTTGCTTCTTCGTCGACATAATGAAGTCTATCTCATTTTTTCAGGTCCACTCTCTGTGCTTACGTTTTCTGAAGAAGGAGTTCATCATAAAGAGGCCTTCCTTCTCCATATGACTAGCTAGTAGGTGACCCCGGTGGTTCCGACTCCAAATTGCCCTACTCGCAGATCATCGTCGTTTCGTTAGCCCAGGTAGCCTTACACTCGATCTTTACCACGTTGGTCACAAGAGTCACAAGGGACTTATGGACGATAAACCTGACACCACCTTAGGCCTGCTGGTCGCCCAGGAAATAAAGCAAGTTCCCGGATTTGAGGATTATCGAGGCCTCCCTCTCTCTTCGGACTTACGGATAACCCTACTATACCCCATTGTAACCTGCTAATTCTTCCTCGAGTTCAATGATCTTTTCTTCGGATTATGGAGTGTTGCTTTTAATTTCTCAAAAAGAACCTAATTTAAAAAAAAAAAATGTGAACAAGCTGATATTTAAATAAAAATGATTTATTATTGTGCAAAATACGTATTATTCAGAAAGTACAATGTTCTCAAAATCTAGTTTCTATTCTTCCTCATAATTGCCATGCGTGGCTCCTGCTCCACATCGAAATCTGGTTCTGCTCCGAACCCATCCACATCTTCCACAGAGTCCATTCCTTTCAATGATTTGCAAAACTCCAGGCAGTCTTATGGAACATTGATTTTAAAGTGTCTAATTTTGCAAATGCAATTTTTATGCCATCAGGTCAAAGAAAAACGAAATCATCTTCAGAATATAATACAACTAATTTTTGATCATAATGTGGGTTGAGTCCTTTCTGCTAAACTACGTCCGATTTGTAGGTTTACTAGTTATTAGCACTGAAATTGAATTTGCAATGAAATACTGAAACTGATCGAATCTTATAAACTTGTTGAGTGACACCGTGTAAAATCGTTTTCTGGTGACTTACAATGACTTGACTACTAACTATTTTCTGCACGTTCGGAGCAAGGGAGCGTTCATGAGACTAAGGTTGGATTTGCGAAAAGGGATAGGTATATATAAAAAATACTTTTGATAAGATTGGGAGATTTTGAAGGTTTTGGTTCAGACAGCCATGATAAAGAAAACTAAGTACATGTTAAAAGACAGGTCATAATATTTGAACAATCTAAACATAATTTAATTTGGTAACATCTTGATTTGGGTGTGGCATTTTACTTCTAATAACAGTGGAGTAGTATCGCGCAGACTCGCGCGGCGTTCGAGTGCGGTTCGGATCCGAGAAGTTCACTGCATACAGGCCGAATTTTGCACTGAAATAAAATACATAGTTTAGAAAAAAAAATAAAGAAAATACGTTTAATCGCTGTAAACAATACGCAAAGAAGGAATACAAACACAAAAACGAACAATAGTTGGGGAAAATATGCGTCACATCCACGCAAAACGGCCATCGCTCAGCATAACGCTGCGAGTCTTTGCGAGACAGAGCCCCAGCACTGGTTTTCAGCGACAGCCGGCGTTGAGGTGATGATGTTGACCGGTGCAGCATACAATGTGTGCGTGTGGATTGAGTGCTCCTTTTTAAAAGTTAACTATATTTTTACGAAATCAAGGAAGAATTAAGGAAATAATTGTGAAAACTTCATGGTCAAGATAAAAAATTGTGAAATCTATGGTGAGAAAGTCGTGGTCAATTAACTAGAACACTCAATCTGCTAACCTGAGAACATACTGTAACGCGTGTCTCAAAATATTCTGGTTTATCATTTTTATGTGGAATAATTGTATTGAATTTGTGAAAACTATTTACAAATATTCAATTGATTTTAACGGTTTATTTGGATTTTATAAAGGTTTATTTAGATCACTCAATCCTCCTATGGTGCAGACGGAGTGTTCCAAAACTCTCTAACTTTGGCTAAATAAATTCTTAATATTCTTACTCTATTTTACGAGTATAATTCAGAATCAATTTGTGAAACAAAAACCTTGACGTAAAACTTAAACAATATCATAATTCTCGCATTTCTTTAGAAGTAAAATGCAGCGTATATAAAAATATTTTACATTTGAATCTACTTTATCATTAAAACATGATACATTATTTAATATTTTGATGAAATGGCTAGTATCAAGTCTTATGAAGGTAGCTGGTAAGTTGGTGGCTTCCCCTTCCAAAAATGAAAAAAGATTCTGAGTATATTCTTTTACGCTATTATATGGCGTGCCAGCTTGAGTGTTAGCAGATAATAAGGCAGATGAATCGTCTGTATTTACTTCATGGGGTATAGTATTTATGTAACTTAGCATTTATTTAAACAATTTAAAAGTTATTTATGATTATGAGAAAATGAGACCATTTGAAGAATAGGCACAGATTTGACAACACAATACTTTATAAAAATAAATACATGCAACGCTCAAATGCACTAGCATAAAATACTGTTGCGTCTGACAGGAATCAAACTGTGAATAAAAAGTAAATAGCGCGTAATGAGGTTAGACGAAAAATGTGTCCGAAAAAATTATATTATTTAGGATATATATATATATATATATATATATCTGTGTATCAATTTTAGTATATTGTATTTATTTATTTTTTTACACAACGACAGCCCCACTTTATGTCCAGGCAAATCACTGTCCATCCTATGGTTGCCTGGAAGAGATCGCAGAAAGCGATAAGGCCGCCCATTGTATATTTTGTAGTGTTTGATTTATTTTTTGTCATGTATTTTTTGTGGTGTACAATAAAGTATATATAAATAAATAAATCTACCCTACACAATTTTGTCGCTTAGAAATATAATAAAGTTGATTATTGTTAAAATTAAGCGTTCACAAAAACAGAAAACGCGTTAAACTTTAGTGACAACATTTTCAAAATTTCTGATGTGGCCGCCGTTTGTATAAAAGTTCTGGTTAAATAAATAAACGCTGCAACATGGAACACTCAAACGGTACATTGAAAATAAAGTATTTTTCTTATTTACTCTTTAACTGTTAAGTTTTACGTCAAGGTTTTTGTTTCACAAATTGATTCTGAATTATACTCGTAAAATAGAGTAAAAATATTAAGAATTTATTTCGCCAAAGTCGGAGAGTTTTGGAACACTCCGTCTGCACCATAGGAGGATTGAGTGATCTAAATAAACCTTTATAAAATCCAAATAAACCGTTAAATAAACCGTCAATTCAATATTTGTGAATAGTTTTCACAAATTCAATACAATTATTCCACATAAAAATGATAAACATATACCCAGAATATTTTGAGACACGCGTTACAGTATGTTCTCAGGTTAGCAGATTGAGTGATCTAGTTAATTGACCACGACTTTCTCACCATAGATTTCACAATTTTTTTATCTTCACCATGAAGTTTTCACAATTATTTCCTTAATTCTTCCTTGATTTCGTAAAAATATAGTCAACTTTTAAAAAGGAGCACTCAATCCACACACACACGCATACAATGAGATATAAATAAGAAATAAAAAAACAAAAAAAATAAAAAACTACGTGGATGATAATAAAATGTTTAAAGGGAGCTGTAATTAGCTAATACTTAGAGGCTATTTTTCTATGCCTGCATTGTATTCATCATTCCTTACACAATCCATTCATCCTGACTCCTAAGTCACATGATCTCCTAGTATGGGAGTCAGGGTTTAATTTATCTGTATGACCTTTATTCACTGAAATTCATGAGACCTAGGTTTTAAACATTGTTGAAGGTTTTTGTATAAATAAAGATTTTTATTATTATCATCTTTTATTTCACTATTTACTCATTAAATTATATTTTTAAATATTAGAATATAAAAACATTTAAATATATAAAAAATGGTAGCCCACCGGTATCAGAAAGGAAACTCCTAACAATGCGAGCCGTGTCCAGAAGTACCGCTCTCTGAATCAAGCCCTTAATCCAGCCGTCCAACGAGAGCCTCCTTAGGTGTTGGTCGAGGCTCTTGGCAATTAAGCCATTGGCTGATATGACTATCGGCACAATGATTGCTGAATTCACATCCCACATGTCGACAACCTCGCGAGCCCAGTCAAGATACTTGATTTGTTTAACTTTCTCGGCTTTCACGAGGTTCCCGTCATGAGGGACTGTTATGTCAACAATCATTGCGCGCCGCTCTGTTCGATCTACCACCACTATATCAGGCTTATTGGCAACAATAGTCCTGTCAGTGATGATGGATCGATCCCAGTACAATGTGATATTTCCATTTTCAAGAACTGGGTCGGGCACATACCTGTAGTACGGTACTTCCAATTCCACAAGGTTGTATTTCAGAGCAAGTTGCTGATGGATAATACTGGCTACAAGTTTGTGTCTATGGAAGTACTCTTCGTTAGCTAGACGAGAACACCCGGAGATAATGTGTCGGATTGATTCTCCCGGACGGTGGCATGCCCGACACACGTCAACCGTGTCGATAATAATAATAATAATTATTATTATTATTATCCTTTCTGCAGTTCTCTCTCCTCCGCCTGTCATCTATCAACATTATAATTTCTTCTTTCACTTGTCCAGTGAAGTCGTGCTATAAATTGTCAACTCTTGGGTTAAACTTTCGCAAAGTAATTAGGTAAGTTGGAGTTATTTATAACTTACACATATCCAGTCATCCACTCGAAGTTATCCATTAGCGTCCAGGCGGTGTACCCGGTCACTTTGATGCCGTCATTTATAGCTAACAGGACCTAGAAGACGAATTAAAAAGTTAGTACACACATAGAACCTGTGAGCCATGTGGTGATCATCTTGTGCCACCACCCTGCCTTATAATCCCGTGAGTCTCGTAAAAGATAACACAGCTGCACGACATCACGTCTTTATTTTCTCGAAGGGAAGGTATAGGTGTACATAGGTGCCGTGTAAAACGAGACATTAATTATATGCTAATTCAATCAGACTCTAGGCAGCAGTCAGTTTTTGACAGTTTCAGATAGAAGAACTCAAACACGCTGCCCGACTCCGGAATTGTACCATTCATAACCAGGATCCCACAAGCTCACATCATGCGAGTGTGTGGCCATCACAAGACCAATACCATTCCGCGTTTGCAACGACTGAACGTCTAAAAAATTCGGCAATTTTACTTCATCTTCTTCCTTACCTGTTCCAAATTATCCCTGTAATACTCCAGCCGCTGCGTGTCCACCAGGCCGGGGTCCAGTGAGGGCACTCCATTCTCGGTGATGACAATCTCCTTGATGTCGTACGTGGAGTTCAGCCAATGCAGCTGCTCGCGAAGACCTTGCGGGTATATCTGGAAGTATTACTTTATTTTAATCACAAAAGTTCTTGGCCCACAGTAAGATCCACGGTTGCCTTGGATAAAATACTGGTTTTTGCTGCATCGGCAGGCTTTTTTTTTTTGGTGGCAAATCATCAAATATCTTCTCCCGCTCTGGGCGGAGCGGGAGGGTGTGTCAGACTCTTACTGACTGAAACCCACCCGTATTCCTTCCGTTGCCTGTGTTGCCAGGGGCCTCGGTAACCCTTTGGTACCTTCCCGCGACCCTGGCAGGCATCGACATCTCTTTGAGGCGCGCATGTAATTCAACGCGCCGTCGACTCGGGCCTGGTAAGAACCAGGCCCGAGTCGACGGCGCCGGCGCGGCCCGATAGTGAGCTACCCATTGCTCACCGACCGCAAGCCCGCGCCTACGGTGGCCGGAAATCCGCCCGGGATTCCCGACGCCCAGGGCGTCTCCTGCGGCGGCTAGGGGCGAGAGGGCGCGAAATTTGCCTTTCCCTCAACCGTCCCGGTAAAAATCTAGTATCGTTTGGCAGGAGAAGGGGGGTGGGAGTGGGAGAGGAGGTTGGGGGGTGGTGCACCTTGCCCCCTGGCACCACTCCCATGAAAAGGTAACGCACCGTTCTTGAGAAAAACAAATTATTGTAACCTAACCTCAAAACTCTTAGTCGCTTAAAAAGCCGTAGTATGAGCCCAGCTTCGCGGGGGAGATTGGGGGAGGGGTGCTCCCTGCCCCCTGGCACCACTCCCATGAAAAGGTAACGCACCGTTCTTGAGAAAAACAAATTATTGTAACCTAACCTCAAAACACTTAAAGTCGATTAAAAGGCGTAGTATGAGGCCCGCTTCGCGGGCCTCTAGGGTTTAAAAAAAAATAACCTCGAAGGGGATAGCGGGGTCTAAGTTCGCTCGCTCCGCTCGCTCACTAGACCCCGCCATCCCCTTCGAACCTAACCTGTCCGAGTCGGGGTGCCCCAAGTACCGAGCTCGCTTCGCTCGCTCTTGCATCCTAAGTTCTCCTAGTAACAGTAGTAACATTGCCTTTTGTACACATATACGATCAGTGGAAGTACAAACACAGAGAAAAAATTCACGCAACTCGAGGAGAAACGGAACGATCGAAAACAAATGACAGTGACACATGACGCAAATGGCATACCTGTTTTATTGTTCACGTTCCGTGTTATCGAATTTGCCCGACATTTTATACCATGGACTGACTACAAATACTGATACTGGATATTGGATACTGACTACAGATGCTGGGGCAGATTTGGTTGTCAATCGCCCATTTTAAACGTTTCGTTTTTCGCTTCTTATCGGATTTGAGGTTAGAAACATTTTTTTATTAATTTCTCGAAAAATATGCATTACCTTTTAATAAGAGTGGTAACGTTATAATCGGGGACCCAAACCCTAAAACTTTAGCCCTTTTTACCCCCCAACTCCTGCCAAACGATACTAGATCCAACCCACCGTCCCGCCTCCTCTTTCGCGAGCATTACTGCTTCGCAGAAGGAGGTGACGGCTGCCCATGCCCTCTCGGTCCGTACCATGGCCTGAACCAGGGCCGGACGCGAGAGATCACCAGCAGGCCTAGCATGACGCTTTCTATTTCTTCTCTACTGTAGAATAAAAATCGCTTGTCTACATTTCTCGGTAGAAAACTGTCAACTGTCTACACGGAAACGTCACGAAGCTCAAGAAAATTGCAGATGAAGATCAAGAAAATTGTTGTAGTTGTATTTTTTTTCAGAAAGTTTCTAATCTTATTTACAAAAATAAAATTAGGTACCTACTACTAAATCTTTATCAAACCATTGTTGCAAAGATGCCTACAACATTGTGTTGAATTTATAAATATAGAATTACTTGTTTCGTGTGAATTGCCCGTAGTCACTGAGGGTTTAGGTACCTATCCTATTATTATATTACAATAACATGTATTTTTCTACATGCAGTTTCGGATGCCGAAAACAGACACGATTCAAATCTCGTCGTTGCAAATTTAAAATCTCATATGTGACATTTTTGTCGAAAATGACTTGTAGATATTTGAAAAGCGATTTTGATAGACTTAGCCAAAACTTCACATCTCAAATCGTTTATTGCAATCCATAATGTACAATTACAGGTGGTAAATTAAAAAAAAATAGTAGAAACAATTATGGACCCTGTCGGGCACAGCAAATTTTTAAATGAGAGAGGTGGAGCGCTTTATTAATTTTCTTTATTATTAAGTTGAATTATTTTATATCCTATTACCTATGTATTTAATATTTCCATTCATTCACTTATTTTATTAATATTTTATATGCAGGTCTATCTATTCATTTATTATTTATTTAATTAAGTATATCTAATAGTGCTTTTTTCTTTACTCGCTTAAAAATTGTTCATTATTATTAATGTAGTATAATTATTAAGTATTATGTTATAATTTATTTTTGTCATTTTACTCATTAAAATATATCTTTTATTCATAATAACATTTATTTACAAAACCAAATTACAAGATGATTATTAACATTAACTAAATTAAATTAAAACTAAGTTGAGCCTAAAAAAGGCCCTCGTGGCATTGTACCGAGGATGCTGGCGGCATTTCCTCGCTGAATTGCAATGCTGATGCGTTGCGCGAGAAAGCCGCCAGCTTTTCGGTCACCAGTTACATCAACTAGACGTTTCACGACTTCCGCAAATAACTTATGCTTACTGGGACCCCACGGACCGAGGGTCTCGACGCCAAAGGGCACAAAGTTGTACTCTCTGCCAAGGCCTCCATATTTAATAACTTTAAGATTTTCGGCATTTTCTGCCGTTGCACCCGCTTTAGAAGTAGTCCGTTGGAGGTGGGACGGTGCCAGTGTGTCTACACAGGTAGGATCCCACACAAGCATCCGTCCCAAACTCTATGGGACCAAAGACACACCATCAGGGCTTTTGCCATCATCTCTGACAATGCCAGTCGGCTCAAGAAGAGCAGGCACATTGATGCTGGCAGGAGACCGGCGGATTATGTCATTAAGTGTCCCATGTCTTGAAAAGCGGCCTGCACTTTTTTGACAACAAAGTCCATGGTGACCCAGTCGGTCCATGTCCGTGCCACAAGGGCATGTGTGTGGAGTGCATACCGTGACCCCAAGCCGCAGACCAGTCGCCAGACGAAGCGAGGTCGGATCCAGGGAGGTACCAATGACCAGCCTCTCTGGCTCCGACCGCCAAAAGTCTTGCGCGATCCGGACCTGAACTGCGGCTCAGAATCGATTTGTATGTTAAATCGCAATAAATATCGTCCCAGCTCCTTTGAGGTTTTGGGTTGTCTGGAAATTCTTTACCCGGGCAAGCAATATGAAAAGCATTCTTGGCATCCTCCAAGCCCGCAGTCTCATAGTTTGTGGGCAAAGCCCTTAGGACATTACCTGTGAGACGTGACGTGCTATGGGTGGACGACAAAAAGGCTGGGGAACCAACACTCGAAATTTTGCGGAACAATAAATAATACATAATTATGTATTATTTATATATATCCATCCATCCATCCATTCATTTACTTATTCTATTTTATATGTAGGTCTATCTATTCATTTATTATTTATTTAATTATATTTAATATTGCTTATTTCTTTACTCGCTCAAAAATTGTTCATTATTATTAATGTAACATAATTATTAAGTATTATAGTATAATTTATTTTTGTAATTTACTTATTAAACTATATCTGTTATTCATAGTTATGTATTATTATTATAGAATTTATCCATTAGATATTCTTTTACTGTGTAATAGCTTTTTTAATTAAGGCACTGACAAAACCCAACTGACCAAAATAGGCTACTCTTAAGAAAAAAAAATTGCCATATCTGTATAGTTTGTGGTAGCGGAAAAAAATATATGTTAATTTTGAACATATTTCCCAGAACTTGGTTGTTACCAAAAGACGTTTTGAAAAAGATCTTGATACAAACTAACGATAAACTAACCTCTTACCTTGACTTCTAATCCAAAATATCTGTATTAAATTTCAACATACGTTACGCATTTAATTAATAACAAGAACGTCTTATTTGAATGCAGAACTTGGTTGTTTTTTATTTTCAATTACTCAACTCAATTTTGAGTAAATAAATAATTGCTTCATATTTTGCAATAAATTACAAGCGTTGTGTCCTCGCGCTTCTCTTTCTTTTCTATGCAATCTGACAGTGTCCGCGGTTTAGGTGTTGTCAGCGTCTTAAGTATTGCTTTAGTTTATTTTAAATAAAACTGGTTTTATTTTGTTGTTTTATGTATCCTGGTAATTTATTATATATTTTTATTAACATTGAATATGGACTATACTGAATGTAGTTTAAGTCGGGAGGGGGGCAAATTTAGTCTATTTTTATGGCGTAGCGAATAATTTGTTTGTATGTGCTACGTGTGCTGTAAGAATCTGTTGAACTTCCATGTGAATATCTTATGATTTCGATAAAGCACGTATAATTTTTTTAATTCCACTCAAATGTCAGCCTACATTTAATTGTAAATCAAAATGTCTGATGAAGGTACACATGACAGTTTTTACTATAAGCATTATTAAAAAAAAAATGTCTGTGATCAGTCAATCACCCAACGTCGTGCACTACAATTTCGCGCCTATTTCGTGCTAGGAAGTTCTTTAATTTATTCTCGAAAAGTGACATTGGAGATTTTAAATTTGCAACGACGATTTGCTCTTTTTTAATTCTATAGCAAATAAATATCTACGAGTTCTACTACACATATTATTGGGTAGTATAGAACAAAGTTGTCGTTTTCCGTGTCTGGGAGGAGCAAGCCTCCTTAAGCACTAAATACGTAGTTTCGGCCAAAGTTACGGGCGTTTCCAACTCCGTGTCATCCACAGACATAGGATAGCCCGAACTGAGAATTAATGACGACATGATTTGACAATTGTCCCTACTCGCAATTTGTTTGTGGCCGTTCGAAAAATTTAATTTGTCACTTGTTTTTACGGATCTACTACTTTCGGACGGGCCCATATCTTCGTTGACGGACTTACAGAGTAGTCCCCCTGCTGTGTGACCGCTTAATTATCCTAAACTTCTCAATGGACTTTGATGTGGTTTTTACCATCCTTTAGAGAATTTATTCTGGAAGAAATATGTAGGTATATAATATTTAATTTAGATTTAGCACAGAAATCTCGATATTCTAATATGTCGGCACATTAGTAGGTACAGTTGTAAGAATAAATAAATTTCATGGTCCTCACCGCAAACCAGTCAACCGCTGTGGTCTCCCACGAAGGATCTTTTTCCATGATAGTGTTCAGTTCCTCTGAGCCGTCGAAGAACAATTTCCCTGGAGTTTCACCTAGCTTCACCCTGCGGACCATCCGAGTTGTGTAGTGGTTCAGCGCGTAGTAGTCGTATGTTCCTTTAAAGAAATACGTAAATAGTCCTAAAGTCGAATTATGAATGCACTGGAGTAATCTGGCATGTGCTAGCTGTCACTTTGTGTAATAAAATGGTCATTTTTATTGTATTCTAGACTTTTACACTCAATAACATACATTTATTTGACACTTATATAAATCAGTTAAACTTAACGATCACCATTACAATAAATATGACCATTTTATTACACAAAGTGACAGCTAGTACTTGTCAGATTACCCCCAGTGAATTAATAATTCGACTTTAATTATCTTAATTGTCTTGTAACATTGCATTTATTTATTTACATAACCAAATTACAAGATGATTATTAACATTAACTAAATTAAATTGTATTACTACACAAAGTGACAGCTAGCACATGTCAGATTACCACAGTGAATTAATAATTCGACTTTAATTATCTTAAATGTCTTGTAACATTGCATTTATTTATTTACATAACCAAATTACAAGATGATTATTAACATTAACTAAATTAAATTTTATTACACAAAGTGACAGCTAGCACATGTCAGATTACCCCCAGTGAATTAATAATTCGACTTTAATTATCTTAATTGTCTTGTAACATTGCATTTATTTATTTACATAACCAAATTACAAGATGATTATTAAAATTAACTAAATTAAATTAAAACTAAGTTAGGCCTAAAAAAGGCCCTCGGGTCATTGTACCGAGGATGCTGGCGGCATTTCCTCGCTGAATTGCAATGCTGATGCGTTGCGCGAGCAAGCCGCCAGCTTTTCGGTCACCAGTTACATCAACTACTTAGACGTCATGTCTTGTTAATTACGACTATGTTCAGAAATTTTTGATGTTTTCTGCATGTTCAAATTAGTATTTTTGTATCGGTTGAAACTAATTATGTGGTGGTTGTTTTATTTTCCCGAATGACCTCATTTCAGCCTGTGAAATATTATAGATACGAGTATCTCCTAGGTTATCTATGCCCCTCGAGCTCAATGTGGGAAAAAAGTGTTAAAACTAAATGTATAAAGAAAACGTTATACCTCTAACCAGTTCTATTTCTTCGGGAGTGAATGGCGGCAGTCTGGCATGAGTGTAGCCTTCCTTCTTCGCGTTCTCATTTAACAGTTTCTCTAGTTTACGTGGCCATCCACCTTCCTTGGAGAAGATGGCGTGAGCATATCGACCTTCCTTTAAAAGAAGAAATGTGCCAGTATCTTCATAGAGGACAAAAAATATTTTCCAAAATAAACGGTTTACGGTTTCGTTATAAAACCTACTTAGTTGTAGGTTTTATAACGAAAAAAGTTGTTGTTCTCCTCATCGCTGTCACTGTGGCGAAGTTGTCAACAGTCTCGGACATCACGCCCTGTCTTGCAGCCGAAGTGCGGGTCGCTTAGCTCATGCTCATGGCCTTTTTAAGGAAATCTCCAGACTGCTTGCTGGCACTTCCCGTGACCCAAGTGCTGGCTTTTACCTTGGCCAGAGGTTAAGCATTGCCATATAACGTGGCAATGCCGCCAGTCTCTTGTGTACATTACCAGTCGACAGCGATGTGGATGAATTTTTCGACGCCCTATTTGTGTTTGTGTATAGTTTTAGTTATTTTTATTAATTAATTAGGTATATTTGTTTTTTTATGTAGAAATCAATATTAATAAACATAAATAAATAAATAAATAAAATAAAAAAGCCACTTAGCTGTAGTGTTTAATTGAAATCTTACCCAGTGATCAATAGTTAGATCAGTGACTTCTTGGTCTTCCGGCGTAAATGGCTTGAACCAGAAGAACAGAGTTGCTATCGACAGCTTACCTGAAAAAAGTGGCCTAATCAGTAGGTACTAAGCACGCTCTAAGTTAAAAAATCTAAGGAGTAATATATGAATTAAGTTGACGCTACAATAAAAATAAAACGCTCTTGGGGATTAAGGTGAGTCCATAACTTTTGAAGATGCATCGTAAAGAAAAGAGGTTACAAAACTTTTATGTATGCTGCTGAAGTATTGACTTACATCTAAGTCATATGTTCCTACTAAGCTATTGCCCGAGGCTTCGCCCGCGTAAATATACTACTGGGATTAAAAGTACCTATCCTATATTTTAATCCAGGTTATAAACAATCTGTGCACTGGTCATTTCTTAGCTGCTACGTCTTATTTTAACTTTTCCATTGTTTTTATTACGGACACTTTTAACATGCACGTCTTTCTACATTGTTCTCACATGTATAATATCAACATGAATGAAGTAACCGATATTTTTGTTACAATATTTTAATTTAAAAGAGTGTCCGTGGAGTTTCTTGCCCGTTTTTCTCCATAGGAACCTACTACGCTTTGGAATGGGCAACTAGCTCATCTTTCTGATTGACCGACCCCTTGACAATTCAAAAGTTCCTGTATTGGTTTATTTGAAATAAATGCTTCGAGTTTGAGTTTGGGTTTGTACCAAATTTCATTCAAATTCGTTCGTTTTTGCGTGATTGAGTAACAAACATCCAAACATACGAACTTTCACATTTATAATATTAGGTAATAGGATTTTTAGGCAATAACAGTTTTTAACAAGGCAGCAGATCTGGAAAAAGCTATGTACATTAAGCCGCACGACAGTGGTAACAAAACCAGTATAAGCTGGCCTCTAATTCCATTGAAACTTCGTACTACGCTACGTTAAATCAGCAAAGGTCAAAGTGTTACCACCGGCGCCGGTACCGCCTGTACTTATTCGACTGCACCCACTCCACAAGTAGCGATATTTAAATGGAAAATATTTAACTGATCTGAATCGTATAAGGGTCGGGTATACGCCGTCTACCTTGGCCATACAAATGTGCGACACGCTTTTTTTTTTGGGTGGGAAATCATCAAATAACTTCTCCCGCTCTGGGCGGAGCGGGAGGGTGTGTTAACCTCTTATTGACTAAAACCCACCCGTATTTCTTCCGTTGCCTGTATTGCCAGGGGCCTCGGTAACCCTTTAGTACCTTCCCGCGACCCCGGCAGGCATCGGCCCTAGTGGACCCCTAAACTTGTGCTGACGACATCTCTTTGAGGCGCGTGGAATGCAACGGCCTGGTCCTTACCGGATGGTGAGCTACCCATTGCTCACCGTCCGCAAGCCCGCGCCTACGGTGGCCGGAAATCCGCCCGGGATTTCCGACGCCCAGGGCGTCTCCTGCAGCGGCTAGGAGTGAGAGGGCGCGAAATTTGCCTTTCGGTCAACTGTCCCGCCTCTGTCGCGCTCATGCTGCGCTGCCGTTCGGTTATTTGGAATAGAATAAAATATATTTATTGTAAAACGAGTATACATCAAAATAAATAATATGTGCATGGTCTTAAAACAACAGGTAGATCTGCATGTTTTGCCATTGATGGCGTACAAAACAACATATTTTTGGTTTAAAATAAACCATAAAATATTTAGGTCTACACAACAAACTATGACATTAATAACCTAATCCTCATGCTATTGTTTTTACAGATTTGAGGGTCAAATCGTGAAAATGTCGTTATTATAGGAATATATTTAATTAATTTCGGTTCCAAAGGCAATATATATATTTTTGGTAACGATAAGATGAATATTTAAAAAAAATATAGTCTGATCATACAAAAAAAGTTTTTTTTTTATTGGGTACCTACACATTACTTCCTGAATTTGTCTTATAAAGTATTTTACTACTTAAATATTCACATAAGTATAGGATTGATGTGTTCGCGTTCTTGTTCGACATATCGCACGCTGAGAATGAAAGTGACTCAAGTCGAAATTGAACTGATTGAACAAGAACTGATTGCGTCCCTTTCATTCCGGCGCAGGGAGAGTGAAATGCTCAAAGACAAAGGGACCGAAAATACCTCTATCCCTCTCAGACCATAAACGGGCTGTTTTTTTATATAAGTCTGATAGAGTGTACTTTTTTGAGTCATTTTGTATATTTAACTCATTTTACTAAAATTTTGAGATCGGTCACTTTCGTTCTCAGCGTGCGATATATTTGTTGCATAACTTACTTGCATTATTAGAAAGGAGTGGGCTGTAATAATCCACCACGCGGGCCCAGTGCGGGTTGGTAGATGTAACATGTCTTCCAATTTTTTGTTCTAGGACATGCCGGTTTTCTTCACCGTTTTGAGAGCAGTGAGCAGTTCGTCTTGCAATGAATTAAAGTAAAGCTTACCTTGATACTTTTCCCTAAACAACTCATCGTAGATCCTGTAAGCCCTGGCATGAGCCATCAGCACGTTCTTATTGCACAGATACCGGCCCAGCATCGGATCATCAAAGAATGGGGCCATTTGCTTCTCATAGCCTGCGTCACACATTATGTAGGCTTCGTTCATGGTGAGCCAGTACTTCACACGGTCAGCGTAGAGGGAGAACACCACTTCAGCGTAGTCTGCGAACCAGTCGGCTATGAGGGGGTTGGCCCAGCCACCTGCAAATAAGTAAATTAAGTGTCTTATTAAAATACCTTAAAGACGCAATTTTTCGATTATGAGTTTTGTCCATTATAAAATTCTCAGTAGCAGCCCGGATTCTTTCGGGTTCGCAGACTGGATTTGTGCACTACATGAAACTTATAGTACTATAAGTTTACTACCTTCTTTGTCTACCAACCCGTACTGGGCCCGCGTGGTGCATTATGGCCTACTCCCATAGAGAGGAGGCCTTTTTTTTTCGGTGTTAAATTATCAAATAACTTCTCCCGCTCTGGGCGGAGCGGGAGGGCGTGACAGACTCTTACTGACTAAAACCCACCCGTGTTCCTTCCGTTGCCTGTGTTGCCAGAGGCCACGGTATCCCTTTCGGACTTTCTCGCGACCCCGGCAGGCATCGGTCCTAGCGGACCCCTCAGAGAGAAGGCCTGGGGTGGGAACGTTATAGGCTAAATATGCTATAGTACCCGTTACGGGCTAAATGTGGATGTATTATTTATATTATTCGAACTGTACAATAAAGTCTTTCCACAGAATTTCAGGCATGATGGTGGTGGTTGTGTGGTGATTTCGATTATCTCGCCATCTTGATATTTCCGTTACTTTCAAGTACAAAGAATGCACTAAGCGGTGATATTTTTATCTTACAAGCAATAAAAGAGATCCCAGACAGATTATCTAGTTTGTATTTGACTGTCGAAATTGCACATAGGTATGTTTCGCCAGCTATTTACGAACTCACAAGTAAATACTTACCTAAATCTTGCAAAGACTGCGGCAGATCCAAGTGATAAATTGTGACAAGGGGCTGGATACCCTTCTCCAGTAGACCATCAATCAGGTTGTTGTAGTAGTTCTTGCCATCCTCACTGATGTGGTCGGGAAAGCCAGACGGGAGCAGACGAGGCCACGATATTGAAAATCTGAATGAAGAGAACGTGACTCCTTAAAACGCTGACAACACCTAAACCGCGGTCACTGTCAGATTGCATAGAAAAGAAAGAGAAGCGCGATGACACAACGCTTGTAATTTATTGCAAAATATGAAGCAATTATCTATTTACTCAAAATTAAGTTGAGTAATCGAAAATAAAAACAACAAGTTCTGCATTTAAATAAGACATTAAATACGTAACATATGTTGATATTTTATACAGATATTTTCGATTAGAACTCAAGGTAAGAGGTTAGGTTAACGTTAGTTTGTATCGTGATTTTTTTTCAAAACGTGTTTTGGTAACTACCAAGTTCTAAAATATGTATGTTCAAAATCAACATATATTTTTTTGCGCTATACAGATTTGGCAATTTGGTTATTTGCGTCTTGTCAGCGCCTTAATAAATAAGTGATATTTTGAACCAAGTCTTTACCACATCCCATTTCATACGCAAATAGAGGTTCATTAAAATAACCTTCACGAGTGCCGATACTTAAATGTACGGTAGACGCACCCTGGACAGTCAGCCTCCATCTACCATCTTGCTGCAAGATGGCTAGTATTTTAACTACTATGGGTATCTACACATACATACACACATACATAAACTCACGCCTTCTTTCCATGGGGGTAGGCAGAAACTATAGAACACCACCTGCTACGCTCCTTACATACTCCTTTTGCTTCGTTTACGTTCATACATCTGGTCATACACGCACGCCGGTTGCGAGATACTACATATATACATATCTACATATTTCTATACATCTACACAATCATTACATATTATAAAACAAAGTCCCCGCCGCGTCTGTCTGTCTGTCTGAACGCGATAAACCTCACTACTGAAAGGCTTTTCAAATGGTTTTCACCAATAGACGGAGTGATTCATGAGGGCCGGGTACCTGTACATGTTCAGTCCCAACTCTTCGCACATCTCGATGTCCCTCCTCCACAGGTGGTAGGAGTCACTCGCCACATCTCCGTTGCTACCATCTACCACCAGTTCTGGATGGTCATGCAGAAACTTGTCCCAAATGCTGAGACCTTTATCTAGAATATTATAAAATATTATTTATCAAATAAAACATTAACTTGATCTTTGGGCAGCCTCATCTCGCTGAAACCAGCCAGTCTGTCGAGATCGTTGATCCACCTATCTTGAAGGTATCCTAACTCCTACCTTACGTACCGAGATAGGTACCAATTCAGCGCCAGCATCTTGCTGAAATTAACCTATTTAGCGCGGCCGTGAAGCACTAATTATCAGGTTTTTTTTACCAGAGCGCAGTTTTTTTTTTGGTGGTTCACTAACAGTAATTTGTTCAATAACATTTTTTATCACGATAATAATAAGGGGGGGGGGGGGGTGCTCTCCACCACGTCCCGCACGGCAGGGTGGCGCCGCGCCCGGTAGCCGACAGTCTGCTCATGCCCCGTAGTGATAGCGTTGATTCGCTTTCCCCGCGCCGCACATGCGTCGTACCCTACTACGATTACCCACGTGATCGGTAGGGGGTTCGTCGTTAATCGCGAGTTTTAAGAGATGGTGCGAGTGTAGTTATTAAGTGGTGAAAACTTATGAGCAGCTCGAACAATGTGTGCGATCCAGAGCATACACCTCGTATGCGAGCTCATGGGATCCGTAACGCCGCGCCGCAGTCCCTAATGAAAGCACCATTTTAGCAGCCACTCAAAGGCTGCTTGATCATGGACAGTTTAGGACCCCGAATAAGTGTAAGTGTAATAGGTATATTAAGTGCCTTAATTTAATTGATCATAGTGCATTATTTTCTGCATTTTGATGGGCTTAGCCATGAAAGTAAGAAGAAAAAAACTGTAATTATTCTTCAAATAACTTCAGGTCAAAGCCTAAACTTAAAAAAAGTATATTTAGAACCTCAGGACATGATAAATTTAGCGATCAGTAACCCGTGTAAATACCTACTTAAGCCGGCAAATCGAGCGAGCGCGCTGATAGATACGTACGCGCGTTCCACTAGCCCACGCGCCGGCGACCGCCGGCGAGTCACCGTAAAACCAGTTTCAAAGTAAACATCTTTATTTAAAACGCTGACAACACCTAAACCGCGGTCACTGTCAGACTGCATAGAAAAGAAAGAGAAGTGCGATGACACAACGCTTGTAATTTATTGCAAAATATGAAGCAATTATCTATTTACTCAAAATTGAGCTGAGTATTCGAAAATAAAACACAACCAAGTTCTGCGTCAAATAAGACGTTCTTGTTATTAATTAAATACGTAACGTCGTTGATATTTAATACAGATATTTTGGATTGGAACTCAAGGTAAAAGGTTAGTTAACCCTTAGTTTGCATCGAAGTTTATTTTTTCAAAACTTGTTTTGGTAACAACTAAGTTCTACTAAGTTCTGAGAAATATGTTCAAAATTAACATATATTTTTTCCGCTACCACAAACTAAGCAGATTTGATTTTTTTTTTCTTAAGACAAGCCTACTTTGGTCATTTGCATCTTGTCAGCGCCTTAACGATAACTTTATTTTGTTTGTACATATCAAAATAAAAATATTTTATGTTAGTTTTTAATGTTGTTCATATGTGTTCCTTTCAAAAGTACTGTGCCTAATTAACATTTTTCATTCTTTAAAAATTACATTGTACAGAGTATCACCGGTGTCACAATGGCATCTACCATGACACGACACATTATCGAAATAAAAAATCTGGTTGAAAAGTATAAAGTTTTGGTGGACCTAAGTGGGTGAGTTGGACGGCTACTTACCACTGACATTCCAGCCACCTTCCACTTGGTATGCCGCTGAAGCCGCCCCGAACATAAACGAAGGTGGAAACTTTAGCTGTTCCGTGCCCCATGACCCACAGATCAGAATGCTGGAAATAAAGATGAAATATTACCTATTTATAACCTGCACAGGTTTTTGTGACTTTAGTAAATGAAACTGGACTGAATTCAGTCGAAAAACGTCCTCATTGCCTTAGAAATTGTGTTTCGATAGTGAGCTAAATTGTTCATGCAAATTGTGCACGAATTGAAGGAATCGTTTAATTTCAAATTCAAATTTATTTATTCAGGAACAATTCACATTGTATTTGAAATAATTAAAATTATAAAACTAACACATTCAAAATATAAAAAATCATAGAAAAAAAAACAAAAAATAATCATTCAATAACATTACAACACTACATACTAATATTACACAGTCTCTCTCAGTCTGTATTGACTAAATTATGTTTTTTTTTTAAACGTGGAAATGTCATCGTCTATTGAATACAGACATTTCTCCAATAGGAACGCTTTAAGTCTTGACTTAAATGAGCTCTTATAAATTATAGTTTTTAAGTCCAATGGCAACCTGTTAAAAATCCGTTTGATGATAAATGGCATTTATTTTTATAAATTGGATTTAATAAACATTTTTACGTCAGTTTGACGACACGGTTGGCGTAATGGCTGAGCGATCGACTGCTGCGCAGCGTGTCGCGGGTTCGATCCCCGCACGGAACAAATATTTGTATGATCTGCAAGTAATTGTTCCGGGTCTGGGTGTTTGTGTTTGTGAGTTTCTATGTTTGTAAACACACCCACGATACAGGAAGAAATTCCTAGTGTGGGGCAACGTTTTTAAAAAAAAAAAAAAAGTTAAAACAAGAATGATGAGGCCGGTGTTTCCTATCCGACTACTACGAGAAGAAACACCAAAACAAACTCAGAGGTCACAGTAAATTTTAAAGTTGTAGAATCTATCAGTGTTACCACAGTAGACACGCCTTAGTCACGTGTTTAGCAGTTGTTTAGCAAAAGTGATACCACAAAACCATGTTTAGCCGTTGTTTAGGGTTAGACAATGTTTAGACGCTGTTTAAATTTAAACAACATCAACCCACTGTTAACCCTCGCACATTACATTGTCTCAGTACGTAAATTGCAATGGATATCTTCGATTATGCTAATTTTAATGATTTGGACGACATGGAATTTATGAATAGCTATCGTGTTCAAGTGTACCGAGTGCGAGTGAATCCTTTCGTACATTACAATGAATATAACTTCAGAAAACGGTACAGGTTCAGCAAAGCTTTCGGAAAAAAATGTTGGCCTAATATATGATGATATTCCACATGATTCTCGTGTAGGTGCTTAGATCCTCAAATTCAAGTTGCCTGTGCCTTACGGAAGTGGGTTCGCCGTCAGATAAGCGCCCTTTCCTTATTGTCTTTAGTTTTTGTCTACGTATTTATGTCTACACCAGCCGTATGTTACCAATGGCGGACTTATTAATTTAACGAAATAGTACTTATTTTGATTTTTCTAACTTAGTTATTCCTTACAAACAACTGTTCAAACAAAAAAAAAATCGAAAGGAAAGAGAAAGGCTCAACAAATGAAATCTGCGTAAACGAAACGTTTCTTAGGATAGCCAAGTTAAAACAAGGATACGTCAGTTTAGGCAGTGTTTTGTTAGTTATATGATAAACATGTTTTTGTGGTAAGACACTTTAAACATTTGTTTTAAGCAGTGTTTATACTTTAGACACTGTTTAACTAAATACGTGTTTAAACGTTGTTTTATTTATTTTTTGTAGTAAGACTGTATAAGTCGTAGAAATGTGATAACCTGTACTGATATACGTTGACGTGATTGTAAACGCTCCGCAGTCTTATTCATTAAAAGTGGTCTTAAATTGTTTTTTTCAACCTAAAACTTCTGTGTATAGTGAAAAACTAATTTATAAACAAAACTGTGTAAAAGAATAACAATATACAAAGTGACTTCAACAAAAGTGAGCAAAAAACTATTCAAAGTCGTTGTCCTTGCGTTCCGAGTGCGCGAGCGACCTTCAAAGTGAAAGCAAGGTTACTTTACGAACATTAGTGTACCTTAGTTTTGGCATGAATTGACCTATTTGAGCATTTATCTTAGTGACACGCTTGGTTCCGAGGCAGCCGCGCGGATTGACATGCAATAGAGTGGGAGTTCGAATCCATAACAGGACAGCTCTTGGGTTGGATTTTACAACGAGTCGCCTGAATTTGAGGGTGGTGTAGGGGGGCTTAAGGGAGTTAGTTTAAATCCCCCCAAAGTAATTTTGGCTGCCGGAGTTGCGTCTACATAATCAGCCTATAATGTTCCCACTGCTGGGACCCAGGCCTCCTCTCTGCGAGAGGGAGTGGGCCGTAATCCACCACGCCGGCCCAGTGCGGGTTGGTGGATGTCACATGTCTTCGAATTTTTGGTTCTAGGACATGCAGGTTTCCTCACGATGTTTTCCTTCATCGTTTTTGAGAGCAGTGGTGATGAAATAATTTACACAAAGTAAAGCGCCTGTCCGGGTTCGAACCTACAACGTACAACTTGTAAATACCGCGCCGCGGCCGTTACCACTGGGCCACCACTGCTCTCAATATTGTTCTTGTTTCTGTGTGTAGAGTTGCGTCTAAATATTATTAAACAATTTCCAAAAATTATGTTACCAGTGTGGCATACCAAATGGACAAAAATGAAGCAGTTGGAAAGTTTGGTGGCCCCGGAAAAATTGTCCAGATCGATGAATCTAAATTTGGAAAAGAAAATACTAACGAGGTAATTATATTTTATATATTATGTGTTATAAGAAATGTATAAGAACAGGATATAATTCTTAGGTAATTAATAGCAATGTATTACTCCGAGTTGGCACAATCCGACTTCATTGGGTTAGGTTAGATGGCTTTTAGTTTTTTTTTTTTTTGAGGGTGGGAAATCATCAAATAACTTCTCCCGCTCTGGGCGGAGCGGGAGGGTGTGTCAGACTCTTACTGACTAAAACCCACCCGTATTTCTTCCTGTTGCCTGTGTTGCGGGGGCTTCGGTGCCCCATAAGTACCTTCCCGCGAATGTTCGTAGGGTAGTGTGGCTCGATCGGCACGTTTATGTATTTTTTTTAAACCACCCAAAAGTAGGAGCCCGCGTAGCGGGGCTCCGTCGACTCATAATTGAAGCCAGTTTTTATTTATATATATTTTTTTTGTTATAGGTCGCCATATTGAGGGCCATTGGGTTCTCGGTATTTTTGAGGATGGATCTGAAGATCTGAGGTTGGAAGTGTGCCCAGACAATATCCGCTCTGCTGAGGTTTTGGTGCCACTTATATTGAAGAATGTGGAAGATGGCACCACCATCCACACTGAGTTTTGGAGAGCATATGATTGCTTGTCAGAACATGGCTACATACACAAAAGTCAACCACTCGGATCGTGACAACCCATTCATAGCTGAAGATGGGACTCATACTAAACGAATTGAGTCCCAGTGGAGGGCTGTTAAAAGATTTTTTAGGAAGGACAATTTTAATAACAGAAAATTTTGCAGATGTTATTTTTGAATATTTGTGGCCGTGAAATAACTTAAAATACAGGAAAGATCCATTCATGGAATTAATAAAAGCGATAAAACATGTTTATAAAGTAGAATAAACACTTTTGTATAAATTTCTGTTTTTTATTTTTTCTAAGGAAACCAAGTATTTCCGGCGGGTGAAAATGGTGAGGGGTATCCAACCCCTCCCCCCCTCCCCCAACCACTCACAACCCCTTAAAATGGCGACGTATTTTGACATTTTTACCCAAAAGAAAGATTTATTACAAAATGGATTCTTACAATAACATAACACTTAGAAAAAGGATTTCTACCAATCTATATCAATCGGATCATTGACCGATTTATCTAATTCACACATATTTGACTCAACAATTACAAGACTTCCAAGCACATCCCTGGATATAAATCACTCATATTGTGAAGCGCTCCAAGTACAAATAAGTCAACTAACAGGTGAACTACAGTCTGCTAATAATGAAATTGATACATTAAACGAAGAAAACAGAAACTTGGAATGTGAGTTGGTAAAATGCCAAAAAATTAATAATGTTTACAAAAAAACTAGACTTCACAGAGAATTCCCCTAAAACCTCTATTAGGAAAACTAAACGAAACTGAATACATGACAGCCACAGAGAAAGTACACGCTTACAGCATAGGACACCAGAAAAACGCAATCAACTACATTATAGGGAAATAACATGCACACCGTTGCTGTACCATCCAAGAGATACTGTGCAGAAAGATCTTAGGTCACCAACTGGAGATAATACGTGCGCACAGGTGAAGAATAATTTGGAAGAGGCACAGCCAACTAATAACAGTAATATCACACCGATTACTAAAAATCTGATGCCAAAATTGGATATGTCGCCCAATGATATAAAATTGGCGCCGCCGATGAAAAATTCAACACCGGACAAAAAACTTACAAGAACGAGCGTTCACAACGAAACCAAACATAGAAAACTGTGTGTATTAAGTAATAGCGCACAAAGAGGCAAACTACAAGCTATTGAAGAAAGTTTTTCTAAAGAATTTAGATTCTGTGGGTAGTTATTCATTACCTAACTGTATAATAAAACAACTATTAGCTGACATACAAAGTTGATACGACAGAGAGGCTTTCCTTAAAACAGCATAAACTAGGTACCATTTTCAAGCTCTGTACCAAAAATCAATTAAAAAGGAGCAGTAGTGTGAATATTCCACACATTAGGCGCTAGATGGCGTGACAGAACGCGTAGCAGCACAGCGCGGTAGCCGTCAACGCAAAGGTGCTGCCACCAGTGGATCTTTGCGGTACTAACGTCGGGCGTCGACCAATAGGGAGACGACATTAACGCGCCACCACCACGAACCAATCAGGCTTCAGAATTGATTGTGAAGAAGGAATAACGAGGTGTTGAGTTTTTGCCGGGAAAATTGTTAGGCAGTTGATTTTTGTAATCTCACCGGATCAACCAAGTAAATAGAATTTATAGTGCAGGATATTCTGATTTTAACAAGGAGCTAAGTATTTACCTATTTGATATTTATGTTCTCAATTTACTTAATTAAATGTAATATTCGCTGTTATGGGCAATTTATGTTTATTTCTTGGGGATAGCTTTGCTGTAACTTACTAGAGTTTTATTTGAATTGTAGGTGATTAACTTGTTCAATTCTATTGTTTTATGAGGTTCCAATAATTTTATCTAAATTAAACCTATGTACATGTTAAAGGGATGTTATTAAAAATACATTTTATACTGCTACCGTTGTTTATTTAATATAATTGTTTTAATATGTGTAACAATGTGTAACAGTAGTTTAGTCGCAAATGATTTTTTAAGTTTTTGCCCCGTTTGAACACGATGTATCTTTTCTAACAGCTGATTATGTCTATACGCATAGGTCATGCACCTTAAAACGATTTTGAGTATACCTACGATGCGTTGTTGCCGCTCTGACGCAAGTCACAAGTACAACCAAATATTTTCGCTAAAAGATGGCAATGCAAACAAGGAAGCAAAATAAATACACACACGTGCACTTTCACTGCGACAGTGACAATCATAGCAAAACATCCCGCGCGTAAAAGAAATAGAAATAGGTCACTGTTTTGCGTCTTAAATCCTAGCGATCGGTAAGTGGGGCGCCTAAAAAACTTGTTTTTCAGTTCGCCGGCGCTACCCTTTGGTGACGGAACCTCTTGCGCTGATTTTGTTTTGTCGAACTCGCGCGCTGACAATTGTAATTTTGTTTTTGTGATAGGACACTAAATAAGTTTAAGACAGACAGTACTTCTTTTTTGTGATAGGACACGTAACTTGGAATTATTATTATTTAGTGTTAGGTAGTGTTTTTTTTTTTTTGTGATTGTTTTGTTAAACTTTGGTTGTGTGTGTGTAATTAAAGTGTTCCACAATGCCTCGTGTAACTTACACGGCGTCAGAATACACAGACATGATTTTAATTTACGGCGAATGCCGAGGAAACGCAGCTGAAGCTCTGCGAACATACCGAGAGAGGTATGGTGACAGACGCAATTGCCCTAGAAACGCCCGCACCATACAATTAGCAGTACAAAGAATACGGGACAATAAAAGTATAGTGCCACAACAAGAGGGAGTGCCACCGTGGCAAATACCTGCTGCTTGGGAAGAACGAATTTTAGACCATTTTTCCCGCAATCCGACAACGAGTCTCCACCGAGCGGCCCGGCAGTTTAGGGTTTGTCATAGAACCATCCACAAGGTTCTAAAACGTAACAAACGCAAACCTTATAAATATCGGAAGGTGCAAGCTTTGTTATCGAGAGACTTGCCGGTCAGGAACAGTTACTGCCAATGGTTTCTAAATAAAACAACCGAAGACGGTGATTTTTTATCCAATTTAATATGGACCGATGAAAGTACTTTTACTCGGAACGGCATCTGGAATCGGCAAAACCTCCGATACTGGAGTTCGGAAAATCCACACGTGTTTCGAGAATCTGAACACCAGTACAGATTTTCTCTCAATGTGTGGGCTGGTATCCATAATAATAATATTATCGGACCAGTTTTTATTGATGGCACCCTTACAGCGGCGAAATTTTTAGAACTGTTAAGTGGTCCTGTGGCCGAGTACACTGACCAACTGCCTTTAGCAATTCATCGCAAGTTGTGGTACCAGCTGGACGGAGCGCCTCCACATTCTGTGATGGCTTCCAGGGAGCGGCTCACAGAAATGTTTGGGCAGCAATGGATCGGTCGAATCGGACCTGTTCGGTGCAACGCAAACAGAAGGCGGCGAGACGAAGGTAAGGTACAGATACGGCGCAGATACGGTGCAGGCGCGATATCTGCGCAAACAGGCGCGGGGACGATACGGCACAGAGTATTATTATACAAGGTGCTATTTAGTGGAAATAACACTTATTGCACATCCTTTCGGTTGTTTCTCAGTTTATCGAGTACTACTTTCCCTCCTTTTGTATCATATAATTCCAATCAATTTCCAAAAGTGGCAGATGGATTTTTAGTTTGTGGTGCTGTCGCTCTAGCTACCCCTTTTTACAGAATATGACCGTGAGTAAAAGTATGTATGTGTGAATGTGGGATACTTGAATTGGATCGTAGAGAAAGTGAAGTTGTGTAAGTGAGATGGAAGCAGGATGGACAGGGTTCGCTGGCAAGACCGCTATGTACCTATGATTGCGCTATGTAACCGCTATGTTTGCTCTTTAAGTGCTTTAAAATATAAAAAAACAAGTTAAATTACATCGGATTTTCATTAAAACCATGGATTAAATTTTTAACAGTTTAAATTTATATCGCTACGTATCTTTGTTCATACTGTATCTAATGCGAGACGCCGCTTGCGCCTTACCGGTATCGCATCAGCTGGCGACGTGGCGGGGGGCGGGGAGCGACATGCCTGCGCCGTCCGCTTGCCGCCTTCAGTCACGAACAGATACTTTCGCAAGTCGCACGTCGCTTTGTATACAGGATGCGTGACGATATCGAATTTAATATTAAATTTTCTTAGTTTGAGTTGAGTTATCTCGTCAATATCACGCTATATAATGACTTATCTTGCCGTACCGTTGCCGCGCCTGTTTGCGCAGATATCGCGCCTGCACCGTATCTGCGCCGTATCTGTACCTTACCTTCGTCTCGCCGCCTTCTGTTTGCGTTGCGCCTTCGGTGGCCACCACGATCTCCAGACCTCACTCCCATGGATTTCTTTTTGTGGGTGTACATTAAGGGTGAAGTGTATGCCTCAGAGGTAAATACAATTGATGAACTAAAAAATAGGATTATTTTAGCATTTCATAAATTAAAGTGCTTAGCGATGGACAGTGATTTAATTAGAAAAATAAATAACAATATTCTCCGTCGGTATAATTTGTGCATTAATGTTAATGGAGGACACATCGAGAATTTAAAAATTTAAGTGTTTTTGTTGTTGTGCGCGTATTTCAAAAACTAACATAAAAGCCAGCGCTCGCGGAGGCGTAGGGCGCCGCGGCCGCCCGCATCACAGGCGCCGCCGCGCGCCGGCCGACCGCTTTGACACGAGAGAACACACGCCGCGCCGCGCTCGCGCGCGTGCGACGTTGCCAATTTGTTACCTAGGTATCTAAGGTCAGTTAAATTTATTTATAAAGGGTGTTTGCGTTTTACTCCGATTTGTAAGCTATTTAGTTTGTTTGAAAAAAAAAATCCTCATTTTTGGTGCTTCTTATTTTTGTACCGTATTGAATTAATACTAAACACGTATAGTATACGTAGTGTAATTTAATGCCCCTCTCTCATATCAACTCTGTATAAAATTGACAGACTTTAGTATGAATGATTATTGTATAATTTTATTGGGAGACACTGACATTAAAGATAGCAATAACTGTATTGATTTAGTACAAGTTAGGTATTAGTGAAAGTTTGGTACAGATAACCCACACAAATATAATAATATGCACTCCTACGTATATACGAGGAGCGCCTATATATAACTATAAGGTTAAGATGTTTAACTATATGGACCTCGAATATTATAAATACGCATACTATTTTGATACTAATTATGACCTAACATTTGAATTTGACATGTTTTCATATAAATCAGGTATATTAAATAACGCTGGAATACGATTCATATTTAAAAAGACAATGAATAGGATTAAAATTGTAAAAATAAAGCGTGAGACTCTACTTACGCTAAATACCCAAAAAAACAACTACGTTTGCTTCACTAAATACGCAAACTCTCAGCCTGCGCCTGACTTTAACATTAGAATACATTCTTGTCGTATCCCAACCCAATCTACCTGTAGTTGTAGTTGTTGTTGTTCATAAGGTAAATTCCGTCAAGTACCTAGGTATTGTAGTAGATCAAAGGTTAAACTGGTACCCACACCTCGAACTAACTATAGCGAGGGTAAGAACACTCATATGGGTTTCAGTTCTTTGAGACATGCAATGAATGCAGAACTACAGAATAAAATCTATATCGCACTGGCCCAATCTGTAATCATATATTGTATCTCGGTATGGGGTGGAGCAGCTAAGTCGTATTTTATAGATCTAGAGAGGGCACAGAGATCCTTGATTAAGGTCATGTACTGTAAGCCCTACAGGTTCCCTACTGAAACTCTATACGCAAGCTCTAAACTGCTCTCCGTTAGAAAACTCCACATACTACACATGGTACTAAGATAACACAAAATTCTACCCTTTAGCCATGCCAAACTTAAAAAAAGACGGTGTGATATAGTAGCCCCTACATACTCAGCACGTTCAACTCAAGCTCCACGCGTCTATAATAAAGTAAATCGCATACTTAACATTTGCCCTATGCAGCTGTACGAGTGTAAGAAGACATTGACTGAATGACTCTTCACACTTAATTATGATGCCGTGGAAGACATTTCGGCGACTCTGGGTTGAACGTCATGCATACTGACACACACACACACATACATACATACACACACACACACACACACACACACACACACACACACACACACACACTCATTCACACATACACACGCCCACTTACACACGCACCCACTCTTACACACACACATAAAAACAAAATAAACATTCACACACTCATAAACACACGTATAAACACACATTTATACAAAACACACTCTAGTTTTCACACACTGCCATAAACACCATTTTCATTTTTCTTTTTATTGGTTTTATAAAAAAAAAGTGTAAGTTATACCTAATTAGCACAACGAAACAATGATTAATTAATCGAGGAAGAGCGAGGTGTATCCCATCACAAGTATCTTCGGATTACTTTCTGGGAAGCCCCGGCAACTTAATTGTATAGATTTAAGATAATAAACACATTTTATTTTTTTTAATTGTCCCATACGTAACTAGTGACAAAAATAAACAAAGCTCGCAGTTTTTTCTTTTATAATAATATTCGCATTAAACAACAAAATATTGCAGGTCTTATCAACAAATCTGACATTTTGGCAGTACACTTAGAGGAATTGGAACTAAAGAATACACCCGTTGACATAATATGTATTACTGAACATTTTATGACGCCAGGACAGGAGGCCACTATAAATTTACCCAACTTTTGCTTAGCAGCTAGTTTTTCAAGAGAAGTAAATAGGGGAGGTGCCTGTATATTAATTTGTATTGGACATCAATATATGGTAATAAATAATAAACATTCGATTAAAAGAATAATAGAATATAGTGCCATAGAACTAACGGTACATAGTCTGATAATACTACAAAGTATTATCAGACTATGTTCCGTTGGTTTCTATGGCATAGAGTACCAAACTCATGTATTACTATATTTTAGTCAAATTTGCGATAACACTAATAAGAAAATTGTTTTATGCGGAGACTTCAATATCAATATATTAAAAAGAAACCGACAAACTCTAGACTTCGAAAATGTTATGGAAAGACATAACTTGAAATTAGAAATTAAAGATCCCACTAGACTTATCAGTAACACTTGTATTGACAATTCGCATAGATGCGAAAGTGATATAACTGAATTTGGATTATCGGATCATACAGCCCAATTATTACATTTCCCGGTTAAAAAAGCCTGGGTGATAAATTCTTGGCGTATTAGAAGACGTGAATATAGTAAGGAAAACCTCATAAAATTTAATAACTGTATGAACAATTTGAACTTTGCTGACATTTATCTGACAAATTACCCTAACGAAGCTTATGATCGGTTTCTAGAACTGTTCTTATGTTTCTATAATTTGTGTTTTCCTTACAAAACAATAACGAAAACTTTAAATAAAAAATCTAAATCGATTTCAAAAGGTATCAAAATATGTAGCAAAATAAAAAGAAAAATTTTATGGCAGTATAGGGCTCTTCCAACGAAAACAAACAAACATATTTTTAAGCAATACGCTGCTAAGTTTAAAAAAATTATAAACCTAATACAGAAGTCACAAAATAACCATCACTTATTATACTACACAAAACAAATCAAAAGCCACATGGTCAATTATAAATAATTCTAAATTTAACTTTCCCAAAGAACCTATTACGGAAATATTAAGGGATAATATCAAAATTAGAGATCCTAGATCAATTGCTAATAGTTTTAATGACTATTTTATCGACCAAGTATCACAATCAGCAAATACAACCAATTCAAAAAATATTAAAGCACCCTCGAATCACAACATTAACTCTAACGTAAATTCAATTTTTTTTACACCTACAGCAACGGAGATTGATAGAGAAATAAAGCAATTAAAAAATACCCAAAGCGTAGGCTATGACGGTATTTGCACCAAAGTTATAAAGCATGTGTCACATCTGTTGCTAGTCATTTAAGCCACATAATGAATCTATGCATTTCTACTGGATGTTTCCCAGGAAAACTTAAAACATCTGTTGTTATTCCACTCCACAAAAAAGATGACAAGCAAAATATGGGAAATTATAGACCGATAGCTTTGATCCCCATCTTCTCAAATACAATTTGAAAAAATTTTAAGTAGTCTTTATAAATTTTTAGAAAAATATAATATTTTGGTTAACGAACAAAAAGGATTTCGCAAGGGCAAATCTATTAACATTGCTATTTATTACCTAATCAAAACTGTTTTGACTGATATGGACAAAAAAAATCCAATATGTGCTATCTTCGTGGACATGAGCAAAGCTTTTGACTGTGTTGACCACAAATTATTGCTCCAAAAATTAAACATGTACAGCATAAGAGGTAAAGCCTACGGCATTAAGTCCGCCTCTGTACATTTGTGTGCTTAAAGTATTAAATAAATAAATAAATAAAGCGCTCGACCTCATTTCTTCATATATTTCTAACAGAAAACAAGTAACAGAAATTACACGAATATGCCAGAGAACACGAAATGAGATCAAATATAGATCCCACGCTAGAACTATAGAATTTGGAGTTCCATAAGGTACTGTTTTGGGACCCTTATTCTTCCTAGCATACATTATGATCTCCCTAGACACGTCAAGCAACCAATGGTACTGTTTGCGGACGATAGCATAGTAATAATAAAATGTGATAAACCAAATGACTATCAAGATGAAATCAATGAAACATTACAATAATTAAATGGTTAATAAACAATAATCTTAAAATAAATATGGACAAAACAAAAATAATGCAGTTTGGCCAAAGGTCTCAACCTAAAAATATTAATGTTAATTACGATGGACAGAGAGTACATTCTGTAACAAATACCAAATTTCTGGGAATTGATATAGATTACAATTTGTCACGAAAAACACATGTAGATAATCTCTGTAAAAGAATTAATAAATCCTCATTCGCAACTCTACAAACTGTCCAAAATTGTCAACAAAAAAGCCGTCTTAACGGCATATCACGGAATTGTTGCACCTATATTAAGATATGGTATAATATTCTGGGGCAACTCGGTAGACAATGAATTTGTATTCAAAGCCCAAAAGAAATGCATCAGAGTAATGTGCCATCTAGATAGTACTACAAGCTGTCAACAATACTTTACAAATTTAAAAATTCTAACATTACCATCCTTGTACATATACGAATTAAATCTTTTTTTTTGTAAAATCGAATCCAAGCTATTATAAGACTCGCGGGAAGGTACTTATGGGTCACCGAGGCCCCCGCAACACAGGCAACAGGAAGGAATACGTGTGGGTTTTAGTCAGTTAGAGTCTGACACACCCTCCCGCTCCGCCCAGAGCGGGAGAAGTTATTTGATGATTTCCCACACTCAAAAAAAAAAAAAAAAAAAAAACCTATTATAAGACTGCTTTTAAAAGCTATTAAAGACTATTACGTGACAAAAAAGGTTAGAAGTAGAAATATCGTATGGGAAAACGGCATTACTCAATAAAAGTGTTATTTGTATGGCATCACTAATTCATAATAAATTGCCCGATGACATTAAGAAGTTACATAATCATGTATTTAAGAAGAAATTATTCATATTCCTAATTAAAAAGTGTTATTATAATGTAAAAGACTATTTCAAAGATAAAGATATTGTATTTTTTTTTAATATCATTTATTTACATAACCAAATTACAAGATGATTATTAACATTAACTAAATTAAATTAAAACTAAGTTAGGCTTAAAAAAGGCCCTCGGGGCATTGTACCGAGGATGCTGGCGGCATTTCCTCGCTGAATTGCAATGCTGATGCGTTGCGCGAGAAAGCCGCCAGCTTTTCGGTCACCAGTTACATCAACTAGACGTTTCGCGATTTCCGCAAATAACTTATGCGCACTGGGACCCCACGGACCGAGGGTCTCGACGCCAAAGGGCACAAAGTTGTACTCTCTGCCAAGGCCTCCATATTTAATAACTTTCAGATTTTCGGCATTTTCTGCCGCTGCACCCGCTTTAGAAGTAGTCCGTTGGAGGTGGGACGGTGCCAGTGTGTCTACACAGGTAGCGTCCCACACAAGCATCCGTCCCAAACTCCACGGGACCAAAGACACACCATCAGGTCTTTTGCCATCATCTCTGACAATGCCAGTCGGCTCAAGAAGAGCAGGCACATTGATGCTGGCAAGAGACCGGCGGATTATGTCATTAAGTGTTGCATGTCTTGAAAAGCGGCCTGCACTTTTTTGACAACAAAGTCCGTGGTGACCCAGTCGGTCCACGTCCGTGCCACAAGGGCATGTGTGTGGAGTGCATACCGTGACCCCAAGCCGCAGACCAGTCGCCAGACGAAGCGAGGTCGGATCCAGGAAGGTACCGGTATATGGAGAAGGATGGGCATGTAGCCAATGACCGGCCTCTCTGGTTCCGACCGCCAAAAGTCTTGCGCGATCCGGACCTGAACTGCGGCTCAGAATCGATTTGTATGTTAAATCGCAATAAATATCGTCCCAGCTCCTCTGAGATTTTAGGTTGTCTGGAAATTCTTTACCCGGGCAAGCAATTTGAAAAGCATTCTTGGCATCCTCCAAGCCCGCAGTCTCATAGTTTGTGGGCAAAGCCCTTAGGACATTACCTATGAGACGTGACGTGCTATGGGTGGACGACAAAAAGGCTGGGGAAGCAACACTCGAAATTTTGCGGATTCCTAAACCGCCAAACCGAATAGGGAGGGATGCTTGTAACCAAGATGGTTCATTGAGCTGAATATTTAAAATCGTTTCTAAACTAGTTTTGACTAAATCGTCTATTGGTGAAAGCAAATTTGGATGTTTCCAAAAAGGGCTACAGCGAAGCACATAAGTAAATTTAGGGACAAAAAGGCAAAACTTTAGAATTATAAGAGCATAATGAGGACTGATTTCGAGTAAACAATTTGCGTGACTTTGGAATTTAGAAATAGTGTTAGTAATAGTGTTCTGCAATAGTCTTGCATCAACCGGGGGTTTGTCCTTCATAGTTCGTCGGTTGGTGCCTCATTCCATTAAAATTGTCCAAGGGGCCTGCGAGTTGGCTTCGGCCCCTCGTACGCCCTCCAAAGGTCCGGGACCCCATGGTCCCGAGATATGTAAGAACATAATACTAATAATAATAAAAAATGTCATATTATGAATACATAAATAATATTGTAATTGATAATGTCATAACTATTATAGTTTCAAAGTGTCGATAAAGTAAACTTTGAACTTTAATTATATCTTATAAGGTATATACCAATAGTATTGATTTCAGTTTCCGTCTCCGCGATCTGACATGTATTCATTCATCCTCATCATCATTTCAGCCGAAAGACGTCCACTGCTGGACATAGGCCTCCCCCAAGCACCGCCACTTCGACCGGTTTTGTGCTTCCCGCATCCAGCGGATTCCTGCGGCCTTCACAAGGTCATCGGTCCACCTTGTAAGACGCCTTCCAACGCTACGTCTTCCGGTACGCGGTCCTCATTCCAGAACCTTTCGGCCCCATCGCCCATCTGTTCTGCGAGCAATGTGCCCTGCCCACTGCCACTTAAGTTTGGCAATTCTTCGGGCTATGTCGGTGACCTTGGTTCGCTTGCGGATATCTTCATTTTTGATTCGAACACGTAGGGAAACTTCAAGCATAGCCCTTTGAATGACTTTTAGCCTTTTGATAAGGCCCATTGTAAGCGACCACGTTTCAGTGCCATATGTCATCACTGGCAACACGCACTGGTCAAAGACTTTCGTCTTGAGACACTGTGGTATGTGGGACGAGAAGATATTGCGTAGCTTCCCGAACGCTGCCGCGAGTCGGATCTGACGATTGACCTCTTTCTCAAAGTTGGACCTACCTAACTGGACAGTTTGTCCTAGATAAACATACTCGTCCACAACTTCGAGCGTAGCGTCACGCATTTTCACGAGAGTGGGTGTAACATGGGCATTTGACATGATCTTTGTCTTATCCATGTTCATTTTAAGACCCACTCTTTCGGAAGCTCTACTGAGGTCATCGAGCATTGTACTGAGGTCCTCCATAGTCTCAGCCATGACAACTATATCGTCGGCAAACCGAAGGTGATTGATGTACTCGCCATTGATGTTGATGCCTGGCCCTTTCCAGTCCAGAACCTTGAAGACATCTTTCAGTGCAGCGATGAAGAGTTTCGGAGAGATAACGGCGCCGATTCCCTTGTTCACAAACTAAATTAAATTTAAGTTCAGTGCATCTTTTTCTTTCTATTTCATTAAGAGAAGGACAGAAGATAAATTTTAGTTCAGTCCTGTCAAATTAATCAGCGCTTGACGTAAATTGACGTAATTTTAGTAGGCAAGTTTTTAATCACGTCTAAACTTGTATGGAGTAGTGACAGGCGCTGATTAATTTGACACGACTAAACTAAAATTTATCTTCTGTCCTTTTCTTAATGAAATAGAAAGAAAAAGATGCACTGAACTTAAATTTAGTTTAGTTTGTGAACAAGGGAATCGGCACCATTGTCTCCCTGCCACACATTGCGTTACCTTTTTTTTAAACATGGTGAAACAACTTGCTACTTGTTCGATTATGGTGTCGTTATATTTAACATTTAACGTACGGCTTTCTTATATTGGTTTGGAATTAATATGGAGAAAACTAAAATGATCCAATCATTTTAGTTTTCTCCATATTAATCTGTAAATTGTTAGAATGTAACCAGTGTATTATGTTCTTTATTGCTTTGTTTATTATTTTCTGTACGTAATTAGTTTGAGGTGTAATATTTTAACATCGTATTTAATAATTTAGTTATAAGTTGAATGTTTTAAATTTTTTGCATGCCTACATGGTAAAATATGGCTGAACTCTTAAATTTTTTGTCATCATTTCATGTTACCCATATTTGCAAAATAAAATTATCTTTATTTTTATCTTTACCTACTCGCTAATAAAAACAGAACGGGTTCTTAATATTACATTTTCGTTTAAATATAAATAGTAGCTAAAATTAAATCGGTTAGCAACCTTCCCAGCTTATTCAGTTTTAAAACAATAAAGATATTATCTATTGCATGTAATTGCACCACATTTTACACACGGTCACAATATTTTTAATATTATTTTAAATGGTCAAGGACAGCTAATGAGACACAATTGATTTTCTATTGTTTGACACCGAATCGGAGTCAGGCTTGCTTGCTTGTGAGTTTTGCCAGATGTTTCTTCGTCATTCATATTTCTCTAAAAATTGTCTGACAAAGCGTGTGTTAGCTTTTACAGAGTTCTAGGCTGTTTTAAATTAGAAAAAAATAAGCCTATAGAGAGAGAATTATTCCCGTTTTAGTAACACTAAATAAAAGCGCGATGTTGGAATATCAACTTTCGGCGCTAAACTGAGTGTTGAAAATCCAACAGCACGTTTTTATTTAGGTATCAATTTAGGTGTCGTCTAGTGTTAATGAAACGGGCATAACTGTGTGATGTATCACCACATTCACCACTGTATCCGTTCGGTATGTATTTGCGGAAGTTGTGTTTTGAAAAATCTACTTGGAATGAAACTCTATATCCTCCTGTGATATTTTTCGTATATTTTATCTGTCAGTCAATCATTCACAAAACCGCTTTATATTCACAGATTAAGATAAAGATTATATAATACGTACCTGAACACAACCACTCTGATATAACTCATTCTCACGACTAAATTGCGAGTCTTAAACAGCAATAAAAAATCTAAAGTTAACTATCTACGAACAAGGTAATCTAAATTAAACCAAAATGACTTAAAAAGACAATGAAAACAACCTGTAATTTTCTGTTTATAATTCGATGAAATTCGCGACAAATTACAGTGATGGGTCCAAGTTGATCGATTGTCAATTGTTTTTCAAAGTTAATAATATACTTTATATATTCAGACGCAGTGTCTCAAGATTAAAGTCTGTGACCAGTGCGTGTTGCCAGTGATGACCTATGGCACTGAAACGTGGTCGCTCACAATGGGCCTTATTAAAAGGCTAAGAGTCACTCAAAGGGCAATGGAGAGGGCTATGCTTGGAGTTTCCCTACGTGATCGAGTCAGAAATGAAGACATCCGCAGGCGAACCAAGTTTACCGACTAAGCCCGAAGAATTGCCGAACTTAAGTGGCAGTAGGCAGGGTACATTGCTCGCAAAACAGATGGCCGATAGGGCCGCAAGGTTCTGGAGTAGTGACCGCGTACCGGAAGACGTAGCGTTGGAAGACAAGGTGGACTGATGACCTTGTAATGGCCGCAGGAATCCGCTGGATGCGGGAAGCACAAAACTGGTTGAAGTGGCGATGTTTGGGGGAGGCCTATGTCCAGCAGTGGACGTCTTTCGGCTGAAATGATGATAATGATATATTCAGACTGGAATGAGGTCCTCAATGTGGGTAACAAAATAGCTTATAGACTAAGGATGGACCTTAGTTAGTACTTAATAGTACTAACTAAGGACCTTAGTTAGTACTTAATAACTAAAACAGGTCGGACCCAGTTTGTAAGGCACTCCACCAAGGCACCAGCCTGGAGCGGTCACGCCTTTCACCCTTTCGTAGGGCCGCAGAAATAAATGCAGTCAGAGGCAATTTTTAAGGCGTCCGTTACATCCTAGATGCCTCCGACTGCATTGATTTATTTTTGGTACCTACTCGTACTACGAGTAAAAGGATACTCGTTAATCTTTTCATCTTGTTTCCATCTTTCCTTATTTTTGCAGTTGGGTTTTTTGTCTTTTGTAATAACTTGTTTTTAACCTCCGACTCAAAAACGACGGGGTATTATAAGTTTGACGTGTTTGTCTGTCTGTGTGTGTGTGTGTGTGTGTGTATGTGGGTCTGTCTGTGGCATCGTAGCTCCCGAATGCATGAACCGATTTTGATTTTGTTTTTTTTTGTTTGAAAGGTTTATCAGCTCTTTTCTAGTTGATATGAAATGAAATGAAATGAAATTGTTTATTCTGTAAATAGGATATGACAATCACTTTTACACGTCATATCAAAAAATAAGCTAGATGGAGTCGACATTTCCTATCTGACTACCCCTGAGAAGAAATGGCGAAACAAACTCAAGGGTCAAAGTCTCTTTTAAAGTCCAGACATAATCTTGGTCAGATCATATGAGGACCATGTAGATCTATGTCTGAAATGGTCTTTTGAGGAAAGAACCACACAAATTTGAGTGGACCTGTCCAGTCAGTGCAAGTATTTGTCAGTAATCGTGTAGCTCAAATCAAAACTTAAGGAGCTCAACGACTCGACGAACAATACCAAGGAAAGGACAATTGGGTTGGCCGCATAAAGAACTCAAAATGCCAGACCATCATTAAAACTAAGAGAAAAAAAAACAACAAGAAATAAATAAAAATGACCCACATAGTGCTCACATTCACAATAACTAAAGTAATACTCGTATAATACTTTTTAAGGTACATAAATATTCACGTAATTTTGCTTATAATATTCATCAATGTCAATGTCAATATTTACCTCACTCACCAACTTACAGCGCAGGTATCGTGTTTGGGCTCCTTGTACTGGTCTCAATAAATAGGTTATAGCTAGATGGTGATCAGGGTCTGATGATGGAGAAGGAAAGATAAATGGGTAAACTAGTAAGTACCTTTACTTTGGGAAAAATACCTACAGGGGCGCAGATTTCGGCGAGATACGTATCGATATACGTACGGCAGCGTGTCTGACCTATTAGTAATATATAAAGTTTAAAAAGTAGATAATAAAAGTAAAATTTAAAAAAACCCCCGACACTAACAAAAATATATAAAAAGTAACAAAATAATACGTATTGGGCCCTTTCAGTTTAATACTCGTATAAATTTAGGAAATCTTGTGAGCCAAGTGTCGTCGAGTCAGGGGACGGCTAATGAAAATATGAAGTTAACAGCGGCTATTCTTTCTACAATGGCATACATTCATTATTGCTAGGTATACGCCTCGTCTGTTTGACGTTTTCTTTAGCCGTCCCCCGACTAGACGACGCTTTGCTCAAAATATTACCTAAATTTATATTAAACTGAAAGGGCCCAATACGTAATATTTTGTTACTTTTTAGATGTTTTTGTTAGTGTCGGGGGTTTTTCAAATTTTGAATTTAACTTTTTTTTAATTACTATGTTTTTCACCGTAAAAAGATTTTACCTTAACTATCGGTGCCTTGGAACCTTCTCCCTGCCGCCCTGACTCGCTTGTCGTGACCGCGAGCAGTAGTGTGCGAGCGAGATGAAGAGTGAGGCACTGGTGATAGATATGATTTAGTGTCCAGGACATCAGATAATTGCTTTTGCCTGGGGATGTATAAAGTCGTATTTTATTAGGAGAATATTTAACTGATCATCTAAAAAATTATTGACTTTCTAGTGATGTACGCATTTTAAATAAAATTAGCTACAACTAAAAAAAAAGTTTGTAATGATGCACACTTTTTAGGGTTCCGTACCCAAAGGGTAAAACGGGACCCTATTACTAAGACTCCGCTGTCCGTCTGTCACCAGGCTGTATCTCATGAACCGTGATAGTTGACAGTTGAACGGCAGATTTCGTACAGCTTACTTTTTTTGTTGTTTTGTTATAGAATTTGTACCACATATTAAGGCAATTAAGCCATTTATGTTCAATAAATAAGTGAAATATTTTTGGAAGTTCGGATTAATTAATAATATTAAAAAAAAGATTTTAATAACTACAAGTAATTTAGTCGTAAACTAAATGCAGTTATGTTGGTATTTTAGCTATACTCGCCATGATGGTATTCCCCGACCTGCCCCCACTTAGATGAAGTAATATTGACAATTAATTAATTATAAATAAAATCATCATCATCTGCCTGCCTTGTCCCAACTACGTTGGGGTCGGCTTCCAGTCTAACCGGATGCAGTTGAATACCAGTATTTTACATGGAGCGACTGCCTATCTGACCTCCACAACCCAGTTACTGGGTAATACGATACCCCTTGGTAAGACTGGTTATCAGACTTTCGGGCTTCTGACGACCCGTAACGACTGTCAAAGATCCACGAATGACAGCCGGGACCAACGGCTTAATGTGCTTTCCGAGGCACGGAGATGTCTTGGTATGTAAAGATGTTCACCCATCTACGGACCAACCGCGGCAAGCTTAGCTTAACCTGATCGATTGACCCGTGCGGCTGTTATTATCTAGCCACAAGCCCCTCAACAAAAAATAAAATAAATGAAATAATAATGAATAATTAATTAATTAATTATAAATAAAACAAATGTACTTAAAAAAAAACTATTAACTGTATTGTTTTATGTAACTACACTCAAAACCCCATCAGGACTTCATCATTATCAAACACTCCGCTGAGTAGGTACGATCCTCATCTCAATTTACCTACTTGATAGTAAGTAAAACACTACAAAAATAGCGACAAGCAATCTAGGACATGTACTTTATTAGCGAAACAATGTTTATGTGCCTATAAGTAACATTCTACATTGGTACACTTGTACATAACCTTAAAAATAAAACTAGTTATAACTTTTACGTCCCAAGTTCTAAAAATCCAAGAATTTAAAAAGGGCTTGTCTATGGTATTAACTACCAATTAAAACAAAAAATATCCCAAAACACGAAATTTTATTAGCTGTACGAAAGTCCCATACAAGCCTGCCGTTCGCCTTTACAACAGACATGATTTATTTGTCAATTTTATAGACAATGTTACGGAACCCTTCGGGCGCGTGTCCGACTCGCACTTGGCCGGTTTTTTTTAACAAATGAGCCCCTTTTTAACTTTCTTGCCTATTCTCCAAGTTGGTCGTAGAAACTAAGCTAGGGTGGGCACCTCGACCAAAAGGGTTAAGTTCGGTAAGAACTGTGACCAACCGCGAGGGAGCCAAGCGAGCGGTACATCCAAGTTGGTCGCAGATACTTGACTATTTAGGGCCTTATAGCCTAGCGAGTTGCGAGCGAGTGGAAAGCGGGGCGAGTGCGCAGTGAGCTGGCCGCGAGTTCGCAACGTGATCGCAACGAGTACGGAACGTGTTCGCCGCGTTTGCGAAACGAGAGCGGTTGACGTGAGTGTACAAGAGAGAGCGAGACAAGCGAGTGTAAAATATTGTGAAAACGTGGCGAAAACGTTGCGCAGTCTCGGTGATCACGTTGCGAACTCGCGGCGAGCTCGTTGCGCACCGCCCCGCTTTTCACTCGCTCGCAACTCGCTAGTGTGATAAGGCCCTTAGTATTTTTGGCACCACAAAATAGAAATTACAAGAGGTTCGCAAAAAAACCACTTCATTATATTAGAGTGATCAATCATATTTTTTGGAAAGCAAAATGGGATGTAATTGGGGTTCGATTAAATACAAGCCTTTTCTTAGTAACGGTAATCGTTATAATAATAATTATTGACTATCGAATTGACGATTAAGTATTACTATAAAATTTATACTCCAGGAACCCCCTTTCACCACGTGTCTCGCGTGGATCCACGTTTACGATACGAAGGGATAATTTCCAAACTGTATTATTAAATGCTTGTCGAACATTACAGAATCCTATCACGACTAACCAAAAAAGATGAATGGATTCCTAACCTTTTTAGATGATTAAAATATAGGAAGTTAAATAGATAAAACATTTATTCAGTGCACAGAAAAGACATAGCAAAACACACAGTAGCACAATTAATAGACAAATTGAAGAGTTTACTAACTGAAAGTGCATAAATTACAGTATAGCTGAGTTTAGGACAGAGGACAATCTACTTCGTTTTTGAGATGTCGATGTTGTATTTTTGACGTTTTTGTATTTTTTTTGGAATACTTGTAATTTAGAATTGAAATTTTAATGATAGTAATTCATATTTTTATTGACAAATTTATGACTACTTTGACATTTAATTTTATCTAAAAAATATGCTTGCTGAATTGTAATGATACCTGATCTTTAATGAATAATGATGATTTAATAAGTACCCACATAATTTCATAATATAATTTTGATGAATATTATCATGGTTCATGTACCATCTCTTCCTGCTAATTTGTACGCCACGATATGCGGCTGAACATGTTAGAACTTTTCTGTATTTTTTATTTTCTTACATGCAATGCATCATGTACACCATGTTAAACAAATAAAATTTTACTGACTTTATAACTTTAATATTGATATTTACATAAAAAAAAACAAATAACTAAAACTACACACAAACTAAAATAGGGCGTCGAAAAATTCATCCACATCGCTGTCGACTGGTAATGCACCCAGGAGACTGGCGGCTTTGCCACGTTGTATGGCAATGCTTAACCTCTGGCCAAGGTAAAAGCCAGCACTTGAGTCACGGGAAGTGTCAACCAGCCGTCTGGAGATTTCCTTAAATAAGCCACGAGCACTCGGACCCCACGGCCAGAGGGTTTCAACCCCAAACGGCTCGAAAATATAATGACCAACTAGGTTATTATACTTACGCCGCTTGAGAAACTCTGCAGCCGCAGCAGCAGTGCCAGAATTTACTACAGGAATATATAAATAAATCAAGGTGCCAATATATAAAAAAGAAGAACATACTTGAAGAAATAGAGTGACACTATCACATACTTCAAATCAATTATTGAATATACAAGGTGCGGTGTGCGTCTTAAGGTTGCACCAAATGGGAGTCCAGCTCAGCATGTGTCAGGCAAATATACCTGACGCTGATATTCTGCTGGATCCCTGCAGTGACATACGGACGTCGAGCAGACGAGATGAATTGCTGTTGTACAAAGTGTTATGCCCGGAGTGAAATTATGTAAGTATACCCGCAACTTCGCAACTTAAATTATGTATTCTACAGTACACGCAGACGCTACACGTTACACGCTTTTAAAGAAAAAAATATTATATCTTTTTTTGTGTGTTTTGTTCAGATAAAAGTGAGATGAAGGTGAGGTGGTTAGTCAGACTCCTTTGTGAGTTTGGTAGCGGAACTTCCCCAAAATGATAAAGCATTTTATATAAAAAAAAAATGACAATGAAACCTTTTATTTCTGTTATACTTTGCTAACTATTAACATTTCACTTTTTAACAACATAGGTACTTAACACAATACCTACACCTGGTTTCTGAATTGAGAATTTGCAGTTGAGAACTTGAATTACGCGGGCTATCATCGTCTGCCTAGCCTTTTCCCAACTATGTTGAGGTCGGCTTCCAGTCTTACAGGGTACAGCTGAATAACAGTATTTTACATGGAGCGACTGCCTATCTGACCTCCACACCCCAGTTACTGGATAACACGATACCCCTTGGTAAGGCTGGTTGTCAGACTTTCGAGCTTCTGACGACCCGTAACGACTGTCAAAGATCTACAAATGACAGCCGGGACCAACGGCTTAACGTGCTTTCCGAGGCACGGAGGGGTCTTGGTATATAAAGATGGTCACCCATCCACGGACCAACCGCGGCAAGCGTAGCTTAACCTGATCGATCGACCCGTGCGGCTGTTATTACTTAGCCACGAGCCCCTTGAATTACACCGCGGGCTACATTGAAGGAATCGTAATGCTAAAGAAGAGTTTAAAAAGTTCTCAACTTCAAATTCTTAATTCAAAAACTAGGCGTTCGAGTTTTATTTTCTTTTTCCATTTTTCGTTCCGTTTCAGTTTTTTTTTTCAAGTTTTTGTTTAACATCTTTCCTCTCGCTTTCTGTGGGAGTGATTTCTTGAAAAGGGACGGAAATGTGTAGACAGGAAGTGCTAGCTTGAGCATCGAATAAGTAAGTACTTTTTAATAGCCTAAAATTAGTACGGCTGCCCCATCTCAAAACCTAGTAAGGGACACTTTTTACAAAAATCGTTTTATTGCATAGTCTTTTGAAATCTAATTTAGATTGCAGCCGAGTAAATTATTTATAACAGCATGGAATTACTGTACTCATTGAATTAGTACCTAAGTACTATGTAAATTTAGGGGACCACTAGTAATGAATAATATTCGAACAAATATTTCAGTATTTAGTTTTTTTTAAATTCTGAGGTTAATTTCTGTCGCTGTTCAGTTGCTCATTACCAAGGTGAGATGTCAGATGTTACACATCATATGCGACTACTGTAAGGCTCACTCGTTTTTTTTTATACCTAGAATGAATTTTTCTAAATTAGCTAAACCTAATTTAGCCCAGCGTGCAGGAAGTCAAAGGAGCGACTCCTGCAGGGCTAACATGACAAGCGCGAGAACGCTCTCTTTCTCGATTTGTCGAAATTTGTCTACGATTCTGACGTCATCCGAATGCCTAACATGACCGCTAAGCTCGAGTAATCTCGAGAAAGGCACTTTGACAGTTATTTATCTCGCGACGAGAGACCGATGTAGCAAATTATTAAAAACAAATCATTTTTATTTTAGCAACATCGGCTCATTCATTAAATTTTACGCATGGAATTAGTATGACCTAGAATGATTTTACATCCACCTCTATTAATTTATGTTGTAATTTTTTTGTATATCCGACTTTTTTGATTAAAATTTAATATTTTTCTATGGCATGCCGAAATTAAAATACAAAATGACGGAAATGAAAATGAGTGAGCCATTTTTGTTAGGGGAAAAACCTGTGGGTTCGCGTCACCGATATATTAACCGCGTCACCGACATACTAACCACGTCACCGACATACTAGCCGCGTCACACACATATGAACAGCATCCCTTGAATATGTAATCTGCGTCACCAACATGCTAACCGAATCACCGACATGCTCACAGCGTGCCCGACGTGCTGGCAGCGTCACCGACATGCTAACATTGTCACCGACATGCTAACAGCGAGCCCGACCTGCTAGCAGCGTCACCGAAATGCTAGCAGATTTACGAAATGCCAATCGACTTACGCCGTGATAACCGCGTCACCGACATCCTAACCACGTCACCGACATGCAGACTGCGGTACCAACATGCTACCCAAGTCACCGACATGCTAATGTAACGTGTGCATCAGACTGGCGTCGCGTAGCGGCCTGTGTACGTACATGTATACGCATATATATACTTATATATGTTATTCCAAAGTTTTAAGTTTTCATTTCTGTCACCAGTCCCCATGAATGCCATATTTTTTTGTATTATAATTTTGTCTACTCTTCTCGTCGTCAAAATCGAGGACGACTAAATGACAGCAGAATCGAAGATTATCTCGTGTTGAATTGTCAAAATTCGAGATAACTTAGGTGCCATGTTAGGGTTTGTCGAGAAAATATCGAGTTTGACAGAACGAGTCGAGTATTTTGTATGGCAGCGCTGTCAGAAAACGAGAAAATTGACAGAAATAGACAAAAATTACTCACGCGAGAGTGAGTAATTGTCGCGTGTGTCATGTTAGCCCTGCTGGTCACTTTGGAGTAGCATCGCGCAGACTCGCGCGGTGTGCGCGTGCGGTTTGGATCGGTGAAGTTTACTGCGTAAAGTCCGAAAATAACACTGCAAAAAATAAAGTTACCATAAACAATCCTTCCCCAGTTCCACTGACAGCAACACAAGCAGTAATACAACAACAACCTTATTACACTCACAATAAAGATCACTACGATAACCTGTGACTGTATGAGAGCTTAAACTGAACCGACGAATCGGAATCGAAGGTAAAGGAGCGAATATACAAGGTGTCGCTTTGCGTCCTCGTCAAATTTCAGGAGGCTGCTATGAAAGACATATATAATCAAATAAAATTACGATACCTGCTCAATAATTAATACATACTTACTTGTTTTTGAGTCATTTAAGTTTGACGGTATTTTAGAATACACCACTTTCACAGAACAGAATTACCCCGTTGCTTATGCGGTAGTGTGTGTAAATGGGCAGTTACAGTGCGGTATCACACGGGCCGCGTTTTATCATGCGTGTCCCACAAATGCCAATTTCCGAAAATTATAAAAAAAAATAAAAGACCTACTTATTTTATTATTGGTTCGAGTCGAGAATCATTAGCATAGTTACCTCCTTGAATTTGACGAGGATGCAAAACGACACCTTGTATAACTACATTCTGTCTCCACTATCTTTTTTATGTTAACAGGGATAGACCATTCTTTCGTTGGTCTCTCCAAACTAAAATGTCAAGATCATCAAGAGAATCAAATGTTCCTTGTTTTGGTTCTATGTTCGTTTGGTTTGAACGCATGTTTATACGATCGGTCTGACCTTTGTTCAACCCCACGACTAAGCTAAAGTCGAATTATTAATTTATTGGAGTAAACTGTCATGTAGCTGTCACTTTGTGTAAAAAAATGTCCATACATAACGTATTCTAGACTTTTACACTTATTATAATTATACATTTATTGTACACCTATATAAATCGATTAAAAAGGTGCTTGTGGCTAAGTAATAACAGCCGCACGGGTCGATCGATCAGGTTAAGCTACGCTTGCCGCCGTTGGTCCGTGGATGGGTGACCATCTTTACATACCAAGACCCCTCCGTGCCTCGGAAAGCACGTTAAGCCGCTGGTCCCGGCTGTCATTTGTAGATCTTTGACAGTAGTTACGATTCGTCAGAAGCTCGAAAGTCTGACAACCAGTCTTACCAAGGGGTATCGTGTTACCCAGTAACCGGGTTGTGGAAGTCAGATAGGCAGTCGCTCCATGTAAAATACTGGTATTCAACTGTATCCGGTAAGACTGGATGCACCCCAACATAGTTGGGAAAAGGCTAGACATATGATTATATAAATCGATTAAACTACAATCACCATTACAATAAATACATACATAATCAGCTTATAATGTTCCCACTGTTGGGACACAGGCCTCCTCTCTGTGAGAAGGAGTGGGCTGTAATCCACCACGCGGGCCCAGTGCGGGATGGTAGATGTCACATGTCTTCGAATTTTTGGTTAGGACATGCCGGTTTCCTCACGATGTTTTCCTTCACCGTTTTGAGAGCAGTGGTGATGAAATAATTTACACAAAGTAAAGCGCCTGTCTGGGTTCGAACCTACGACCTACAACTCGTAAGTCGCAGCCGTTACCACTGGGCCACCACTGCTCTACAATGTAAGTATTCTTCAGTGTATTAATAATTTACGTACGTGTGCTTAGCTTCTCTTTGTGTGAAAATGTAGGCGGGATCACTCACTGCGACCCACGGCAACGCTACTTACTGCAGGCTTAGCATGACGCTTTGTATTTCTTCGAAGAATAGACACGGCTCTTTCTATACAAAGTGACATTTCGTTCCTCCATTTTTGACATCTCACTGTAGAAATCCTTTTACAATCTGTCATCTTGTCTTTCGTTTTTATCGATCTTTGTCGAGGTCCTTTTCTATGTAGAAAGTTTTCTACGGTGGGATGTCAAAAAAGGAGAAACGAAATGTCACTTTGTATAGAAATAGCGGTGTCTTGTCTTCGAAGAAATAGAAAGCGTCATGCTAAGCCTGCTGATGCGTGGCCGGCAAACAAATGAACTTCGCTGCTAACTTGGGAAACATCCGCATGCACATACTAAATAGCAGTTGACGGTTGACTTCCATGAAAAGGAAAAGGACGTCTTTTCCCTGTAGTGAAACATTTTTCAGGGCTCTGTACCTCCAGGCCCGGGTCAACGGCGCGTTGTATTCCACGCGCGCCTCAAAGAGATGTCGTCAGCACAAATGTAGGGGTCCACTAGGGGCCGATGCCTGCCGGGGTCGCGGGAAGGTACTAATGGGTCACCGAGGGCCCTGGCAATACAGGCAACTGGAAGGAATACGGGTGGGTTTTAGTCAGTAAGAGTCTGACACACCCTCCCGCTCCGCCCAGAGCGGGAGAACTTATTTGATATTTCCTACCCAAAAAAAAAGAGGCTCTGTACCTACCTCAAAAGAAAAAAAACTGAGCCCTTATAGGATCACTTTGTTGTCCGTCAGTCTATCTGTCTGACAATACTCTTTTTCTCAGGAACGCGTGGAGGTATCAAATACGTTAAATTTTTATCATATACGCAGGTTTACGATCATTAGAGCTCTAAAAATAAAACAAATTACTATTATATTCAAATAAGATACGTACTCGTATCCAGCCCGCCACTCAAGATTATCCATCAACGTTCAATGAATGTATCCCGTCACATTGATACCATCTTGAAGCGCGAATTGTATCTGAAAACATATAAAAAAGAAGATACATAGAATATCCTCTTTTTTAGACTTCCGTACCTACCTCAAAACGAAAAAAACGGAAACGACTCGAAGGAAAAAACGTTATTTACTTATAGATTACAGGAAAACCTATAAGAAGTCTATGGTGTTAAAATAACATGGTAAATCTCTCAATGTTGTGCGTACAAACTTACATTTGCAGTTGGAAAGTATGGGAGAACATGTTATTCAACTACAATGTTAAGTTTGTTCTTGGGATAAATTATCTTGGGATAAAAAACATGGTAGTAACATATTCACTCTACGGCACCCTCATCATGCGAGTTCAACTCGTACTTATCCGTGTCTACAAATCTACATTCTATTAAGCTTACAACGTTCTCATATTTTCAAAATATAAAAGAATTTATGTAAAATATGAATAAAATAATAAAAATAAAAACCTATTTAAACCAAATGACATGATTGCCATTACCGCCCGGTTTCCGCCCGGTTATTGTACGTACCTGTTCCAAGTTACTGTACGTACCTGTTCCAAGTTATCCCTAATATACTTCATTCGTTTCCAATCATTGAGGCCGTCTTCTATGTTAACGTACCCATTCTCCGTTATCATTATCTCTTTGACTCCGTATGTTTTTTTTACCCGTGCAGCTGCTTCCAAAGACCTTCTGGGTACATCTGGAAGAGAGTTACGGAAATTATGTTAGTCTTCATTATCCTCGTTACCTATTGAGATTATCTTGAGCCTTTAGAAAAAAAGAACCTAATTTTGAGTGTGAATGTGGATGGCTATAAGAGTATAGGAAGACCAAAGAAACGATGGATGGTCTGTGTGAAAGATGATATGTAGTATTGTATAGCTGCACAGAACATTGTTATGTGAGTACTATGTACTATAAAGCTGCCATTTTCTGGATACGTCTTTCATTGACTTGAATGTGCCCTGGCGGCTGGGAGTATGTCGTGCTCACTCTAATGTCTCGCTGATGGTGGCGCGTGTGTTGGATCATTTAGTTCCCTTCAAAATGGTTGAGCTGAATGGTGCTGATCCACGCGTCATGTTCGTGAACGGGCGCCGTCAGTAGAGACTGGTCATCTCTTAGCTGCCACGGCTTATTTTAATTTTTGATTTGTTTTTTTTTTCTGTTAATCTTTTTATTACGGACGCTTTTACGTTTTGCATCGTTCTCACATGTATAATTTCAAAATGAATCGATGTAAACACTACTTTGTAACCATAATACGTTGATTTAAAAGAGTGTCCGTGGAGTTTCTTGCCCGTTCTTCTCCATAGGTACCTACTACGCTTTGGAATGGGCAACTAGCTTCATCTTTCTGACTGACTGACCGAACCCTTGACAATTCAAAAGTGCCTATAATTGATTTATTTGAAATAAATGCTTTGAGTTTGAGTTTGAGTTTGAGATATGACTAGAAAGGGGGTGACTACCGAGATGACAACTAATAGAGATGTATTGAAGAAAGGGAGAAGTTGCGCCGACCACAAAAATATTGGGTTAAGGGCAAGAGAAAATGAACTTGAGAAAAAACTTCCAAGTAGTTATTTTTCACTTTGAAGTGTTTTTTTTTTTGAAGTCGGTAGTTTTTTTTTTGTAAAATAGTTTTGATTTTTCACTTTAAAGTTGTAGCACCTACCCCGCATAAATTCGCAACCTGCACAACAGCACTCGCATTATGCTGAGCGATGGTAGTTTTGCGTGGATGTGACGCTTATTTTCCCCCACTTGTTACATGTCCGACTTGCTATCTAAATATTTGTGACAGAGGGGAGATCACAACATACTCGTACATACACTAAGTGGAAAAATACGTATTATTGAAAGTAACTCAAGAACTACCCTAGCAAAGTTAATACAATTTATATGGGACTACCGCAAGAGGGTCTTCCATTAAATGAAAAAAAAAATCACGTAAATCGGTCTAGTAATCACGGAAAAATGTATGAACATACATACAAAATACATACAGACGAACATAGAAAAGAAAAGAAAGAAAGCAAATACGTTTATTTGCGGTAAATATAACACAAAAAGAACACAAACACGAAATAACAAGTGGGTGAAAATATGCGTCACATCCACGCAAAACGGCCATCGCTCAGCATAATGCTGCGACTCTTTGCGAGACAGAGCCACAGCGCTGGTTTTCAGCGACAGCCGGCGTTGACGTGATGCCGTCAACCGTTGCAGCATTTAGTGAGTTAGAAATTAATAACAAAATAAGAAATAAAATAAACAAAATACTTAGTTCTAAGTAAATGTTTATATGAATATAATATCTAAAGTTGCAACATTCTGTACCGTCGGCAACGACTCAAGCGCCGCGCGCCGCCGGCTTAATGCGATCTGTGTGTGCAGCTGTCATAAAACTACATTCATAGAACTTCCTCCTTTTTTGAAATCGGTAAAAAAATGCCTACCAGGTTTTTTAACACCATTAACACAATTAACTAGAAATCTCCTTTAATCATCTTACTTAACATACAAACATACTGCAGCCTAATTTTAAAATACAAACACTTTCATTTTGAAAAATCTATTTTTTTCAAATATGAAGCAATGAGTTCAATCATTAGGATTGTGAGTGAGTTGGGGTGCTGAGTTAGGGTAGCTGCTACCTCATGGAAGTCACACTAGATCCCATGACCCCCGGTGCAAGTGTGGGAGGGGACACCGGGGTAATATTTTCTGAGTAAGAGTCTGACAGACCCCTCCACCCGCGCCAGGGCGGAGGACATCCAAGAGGATTTTCCACCCGAACAAAAAAAAAGGGTAACTGCTATCATCCCGTGATTTTCCACCACGGAACAAAAAAAGGGTAACTGCTATAGTAACTGGCCACACATAACAAAAGAGGTAGAAACAAGGTAATGCAAGCAAGCCCATGAATGGAAAGAACAAAAAATATTCCTATATCTATTGTATTTTCATTTTAGTTCACATTACCTTGTTACTACCTCTTTTGATATGAGTGGCCAGTTACTATAGCGGTTACTCTATCATGACAAAGAAACCAAAACTAATTCTATATGTATTTCTATACTAACCTTGATAGCACCGCACCTATGTACCGTCTAGTGGGAAACTACAATAAAATCACTACACGAACCAATAGCATCGACATCTCTAAATATGCGACAATTCCGATCGAGACTTCTAACCAGCTCGGAGTCTCGAGTCGTCTATGCGTCACGAGCCACCTGTTAATAATTATTGTATTCCCTTCTTTGCCAGGTGTGTGATAATACGTTAGAATGAAAGAATGATCGGTTGATTACGAATATTTCGTTGGTACACAAGCATTGTTATTTTTTGCTATAGTTATCAAACCAAATCAAATCTTTTTATTGTTATTGTGGGTATAGGTTATACATACAGATGCTAGGTAAATTACAGATCCATTATGTCCTGCCTAGTAGGCATACAATAATAAATTATGTCAACATGCAGTATAAAAAATTGAGTTATCATTTTTAAAGCAAATCTTACAAAAAGAATTAGTGACATATTAGAGTATTGGTGACAGATTACTAATTATTAAGAAAATCTTGGATCGTGTAGTAGGCTTTGTCAATTAAAAAATTTCGCAATATATATTTGAATAGCGGGAGTTCCTTGGTGTTTAAAATGTCTACAGGTCTACATTTTATTGTAAATTTTAGATGCCATTCCAAAAAACTTTTGCCCAGAAGAGCAGTTCTATGTGGTATACTAGATATTTTAAGTGTATACCTTTTTGATTTTAGTTCACCAAATAGATTTTTATTTATTTTAACAAATACTGTAACTTCATAGATATAAGCTGATGGAAAGGTCAAAATTTGAAACTCTTTAAAGTATGGATCGCAAGATTCAGGAACAAAGATACCAGCAATTGCGCGAACGCATCTTTTTTGCGCTTTAACACTGATTCTTTATTTGCGGCGTTGCCCTAGAATATATAGGCGTATTTGAGGGTTGATGATACGTAGGCATGATAGGCAGTTAATAGGGCTGATTGATCGACAACTTTAGACAATTTGTATAGAGCATATGAGTACTGGTTCAGTTTACTGCATACTGCTTCAATGTGTGTTTGCCATGTCATATCATTATATCCATAGTCCTAAAAAAATTACGCAGCTGACTTGTTGAATTACTGTACCATCATGTTGAATGTTGAGTTTGTTTTTACTCTTTCGCGGGAATGTGACTAATTTAGTTTTTTCTAATTGATGAGCAGGTTGTTATTTGTCAGCCATTTAATTATCACATTAAGGGTATTATTTACGTCAGCTTCAAAAGTATCTATATTTTCAAAATAGCCGTGCTGTCATCAGCAAAAAGAATCATAGGATGTTGTGTGACGTTAGGCAGATCGTTAATGTAAATTAAGAATAGGGGTGGCCCTAGCACGCTACCTTGTGGTACACCGTATACTACTTTTTTAGGTTTAGATTGATGCTTATGTTCTGTACCATTCATATCCATTCGTATCATAAAGAGCTGATGTCATATATTTCTACAACCTGATATCTATCACTTAAATAAGATTCAAATAATCTATGGACATTGCCCCTTATTCCATATTTGTACAGTTTATTTAAAAGTGTTTCATGGTGTACGTAGTCAAACGCTTTGGTCATGTCCATAAACATTGCAGCTACGGGAACACGTTTGTCAATATTTATGTAAATTGGTTTTAAAAGATCATAAATTGCTAAGTCAATTGATTTATTTTTCCTAAAGCCTTTTTGTTCTTTTGCAAACAGATTGTATTTTTCAAAATGAGTACTGATTGCATGATATATAACTTTTTCTAATATCTTAGAAAATATAGGGATCAGTGCTATAGGCCTGTAGGATGCCAAGTTCTCCTTGTTATTTTTTCTTGAATAGCGGCTTTACTACAGACTTTTTCAAAGGAGGAAGGAGGGAAAACACCGTACTTAATACACAAATTGATGATATGACTAAGTATTGGGCTGATAACATGCGCTACCTCTTTGATTGAAGAGGTTGTAATGTCATCATATCCAGTACTTTTAGTGTTTTTTAGGGATTTGATTATTTTGTAAATGTCATATGGAATTACAGTTATCCAGGAAATAATTTATATTGTAGGTAGAATATTTTTTTGGTGGGATTGGAGTCATTGGAGCAAATATTTTGATAGACAGAATTTTAAAATCAAAAAACAAAAAAAAAAAGATATAAGTAATAATTAATAAATTAATTAATTTATTTATTAATTAAATTTTATAGGTAATTTTAAAGAATTTTTAAATCTTTTGCTACAAAACAAAGGAGAAAAAGCGATTTTACTAACAACCGCAAGATTCGTTTACAGGACTTTTTAGCAGAACTATTATAGGGCAAGATCCAGCATATTTTTTAAATTTGTTTTCTTCATAACAAAGTGATTACTCTTTTGACCACTTCTTTCTATTTTTGAACCATCAGAAAACTTAACCCTTTGCAAAAGTAATAATCTTGAACATAGAAGAAATAAGGACATAAGTACTTTTTAGTTTAGGCAAATTAAAAATCAGTCTATACTCTGATTTTTAATTTGTTCGACTTGAACTACATTTGGTGTCGACATAAAAATAACCTAGTAAATAATCTAGTTACCAAGTGACTCTCAACAAGGATCAGTGAATCATTCTCTGCAGGAGGACCTTGTCGTGATGTCTCTTTAATATTAAGGCGCTGACAAGAGGCAAATGATCAAAGTAGACTTGTCTTAAGAAAAAAAATTGCCAAATCTGTATAGTTTGTGGTAATGAAAAAAATATATTTTAATTTTGAACATATTTCTCAGAACTTGGTTGTTACCAAAACACGTTTTGAAAAAAAAAACCTCGATACGAACTTACGTTAAACTAACCTTTTACCTTGAGTACCAAAATATCTGTATTAAATATCAACGTACGATAAGTATTTAATTAATAACAAGTACGTCTTATTTAAATGCAGAATTTAGTTGTTTTTGTTTTCAATTACTCAACTCAATTTGGAGTAAATAGATAATTGCTTCATATTTTGCAATAAATTACAAGCGTTGTGTCATCGCGCTTCTCTTTCTTTTCTATGCAGTCTGACAGTGACCGCGGTTTAGGCGTTGTCAACGACTTAACGCGAAATTCAAATTTTCTCACGTGTTTTGCAATTTGCAGGTCAGTGTCAGGTTGTATCTTGATCAAGATACAACCTGCCTGGTGTGAGCGAACAAGCCCAAGGCTAAGACTATTAAGTTACCTAAACATTTTTTTTTTTTTGTAAACTAGAAACAAGTGAAAAATATATTTATAATAAATATAGTTTATAATAAATAATGAAGTTTGTCATAATATTGTTTTTTAAAAAGGTCGCATACATTAATTTTCGGAAACATTCAAATCAAAAATCAAAAATCAAAAGTCATTTATTCAAACTAGGCTGAGAATCAGCACTTTTCGAACGTCAAAATTACATAAGACAGTCCCCCAAAACGCCCACCCTTCACCACTTCCTAGTGCTTTAGCTGGGAAGAAGACGTGGTCAACAAACTCCCCAGCAGCACAGCTGTCTGTTCAGTTAGAGTAAAAAAAAATGGATTCTATACAACAGTATGCAAAACAATTTACATTACGTGCAACACAAATCATTAAATTATTAGCCATATGTCAGCTAGCACACCACTATACCAACAAAAAAAAGAAAAGGAAAACACCGAAATCTATTAATTCTCAAGCAGAGATAAAAACGTAAACAGAACTTAATGCCCAAATAAAAGCCTCCAAGCATAAAAGGCGTGCCCGCTTACATATAGCTATAGCTGTAACAGTCACAAATTATGAACTAGGACCATCTAAGTAAAATAAATAAACAATTAATTACTAATAACAAAACAAAACAATGGTCAGCAAGACGACCAGTCACCACAAGCAGCACCCGTTCACGAGCATAACGCAAAAATTAGCCCTCTTTGAAAGAGTCATTGCAGACCGCCTCGTCGGCCAGCTGGTGCGGGTGGGGCCGAATTTGGCGGAGAGCCAGTTTGATTTCCGCAGAGGGCGCTCTACGGTGGACGCCATCATGCGTGTGCGAGCCCTGACGACGGGGAATGCTGTTGCCCAGGGTGGGGTCGTCTTGGCGGTGTCCCTAGACATCGCCAATGCCTTCAATACCCTGCCCTGGAGTTGCATCAGGGAGGCACTCCGGTATCACCGGATGCCGACCTACCTCTGTCGTGTGGTCGAGGCCTATTTGACGGACAGGGCCGTCATCTACCCCGGTCACCAGGGAGTGTGGAACCGGCAAGAGATGTCGTGCGGTGTCCCACAGGGATCGGTCCTGGGGCCGCATCTGTGGGACATCGGATACGACTGGGTGCTGCGCGTCGACCTCCCTAGCGGCGTCAGCGTAGTGTGCTACGCTGACGACACGTTGGTCCTGGCGCAGGGGAGGTCGCACCAGGCGGCGGCCGAATTAGCGGCACGCGTGGTTGCAACAATCGTCGAAAGGATCCGGCAATTGGGACTTGAGGTGGCCCTGCACAAGTCCGAGGCCATGTGTTTTCATGGTCCTCTGAACGCGCCACCATTGGGGTCCCAAATAACGGTAGGAGGGGTTTCTATCGGCGTCGAGTCGACGATGAAGTACCTGGGACTCGTCCTCGACAGCCGGTGGAACTTCGTGGAGCATTTCCGACGTTTGGCTCCCAAACTGGAGCGGGCGGGCGCTGCATTGAAGCGGCTCCTGCCCAATCTAGGGGGTCCAAACGCCTCCTGCCGGAGGCTCTACGCGGGGGTCGTGCGGTCCATGGCCCTCTACGGGGCTCTGTATGGGCGCGCTCTCTGGCGCTGCGGCCAGCCCGCCGGTTGAGCGCAGCCCAAAGGGTCATGGCCATCTGGATGGTCCGGGGATACCGCACGGTCTCCTGTGAGGCAGCGAGCCTCCTTGCCGGATTGCCGCCATGGGATCTGGAGGCAAAAGTCCTCGCGCACGTATGGGAGTGGCGCGAGGAGGCGAAACGCCGGGGCGTTAGTCCGCTGCCGCGAGAAATCGCGGCACAGCGGACGGAGCTCCGGCGGGATCTCATGGCGTCATGGAAAATACGGTTGTCGCAACCCAGTGCTGGGCACGCCACGATTGCGGCGATAAGTCCCCTCTTTGAGGAGTGGCTGGAGAGGCGCCACGGCGTCCTCACCTTCCGCCTGACGCAGGTCCTCACCGGACACGGCAGCTTCGGGAGGTTCCTGTGTCGGATAAGGCGGGAGGAAACGTCCGGGTGTCACCACTGTGTGGATCGCCCGGAGGACACGGTGGAGCATACTTATTGCCTGTATGCATACCATAAAATTGAAGGGCAACAAACTGGCACCGTCTAAACAACACATAGAATAAAATAAAATTGCATTCAACTTTACAAATACGAACAATAGAAACAAGCTAAAAGAAATCTTGAGAAGTCGTTCAATAAAATTTTAATGAAATATTTGGCAGCGCAAATACGGGCAATACTTGAATAAATTGTACAAGGACGTGGAACTCTGTATTAGGACGAGGCAAAACTTGCATGCATTAATCGCCTTGCCATGAAATTGCCTTGTTGTAAATCGCATGCAATTTTATTTAAAGACAAAACATGCATTCAATTATTATATGCCATTTTATGGAAATCCCACGCATGTAAACACTTGCATGCAATTCTTGAATGGCAATAAAAGTGAACGTGCTTTATGGCATGCGATTATGTCTCTTGAACGTTCCCGACACTTGCACCGTGTAAATGGAGCTTTAATTCTCTACGCTACATAAAGGATTTTGATGTGGTTTCCACCATCATTTAGAAAAACAAAAATCCGGAATGTTTTTGTGTATAAAACAGTAATATTTAACTTAGATATAGCACAGAAAATTCGATGTTTTGACAATGTCGCCACATCAGTAGGTCCATTACACCCGAGAGAAGCAGCGGCGGATCGCTAGTTACGCAGTACGGTTGTGGAATGCCTTGCCCGTGTCGATTATAGTGGTGGTTAATAAAGCATATAGCATAATAAAGCATCTTGCTTATCATACATAACATAAAGCAAAAGCTATCGTGTCTCGCACTTGTTGCTATTTGCTTTACATCGCACATCGTCGCACATCGCAAGCACATGTAGTAATAAGCAAACAGGCATAGCAAAGCGGCGGGTGCCGGCCGCCGGGTGGCTAGTCGTCGCATGCTAGCGTTTGCTTTCGGTCGTGTGTGTAATCTTTTTAGGTACCGCGTGCGTTATCGCGATCTCAGGCGGTTCACGTACGTAACGTAATATTATAAACAATGTTGTTTTGCTTCGTGCGTTTTTAGTGTAAATAAACAGTGATAGGATACGCAATATTGATTATGTAAATAAAAAGTAATTGTGTAAGTAAGGACGATTGACTGAGTGAGGTATCGTGTTGTTGTTTTGTGTGTAGGTATTTAACGGACGAAAACGTTCAGAAGGAACAGTGAACTTTAAATACGCTTATAATTGTTTTAAATAACACTTAATCAATTATAGACAGTCCTAAGCCTGGAAAAGGAAAGTTCATTGTTTTTTTTACTGTTCCGTAATAAATTCATAAACGCGATGTAATATTCCGCTCTGACAACACCGCGCTGGTTTTATTCGCGCCCGCCCGTTTGGTCGTAACAAGTAGTACATATAAAAAAGCATGCTTCAAATAAAGCATATAAAATAGTATGCTTAAAATAAAGAGCATATAGCATTAAGCAAGTAATTGCCATAAAGCAACTTTGAACACCACTAGTCGATAAGGCGTGCTCAATCTCTGTCCATTTTTTAAATTATGATAAAAAACACTATCTCTCTCCTTAAACATATTTTTTGATTTTCTTTATTCTTTGCACTTATTATTTTTCTTAACACTTGTTTCATGATTATTATTGAATATATTATATAGATAATTTTAATATGTTTTGTGTATGTATGTACTTATTGTATAAATGGTACACCACAGACTACCTGCAGTATTGTCTCTCCTTTCCCCCTAGCGATAAGACCGCCCATTGTGTCACCCCTTGTAAAATTTCTACATTTATATCTGTAATTGTATGGTGTACATAATAAAGGGATTTCTATTCTACTTGTAAATATTTTTTTTCCGTATGTCATGGTAAAATATTTACCTATCTACATTTATTACGTGTAGGTAATGAGATTTAACACCATCTTGAATGGCAAGCGCCATCTTGAATGTATAAAATGTAAAGAAGCATTCTACCTTCATATAATGTATTTTTAGATACGCTTGACAGTGTTATGGTTTTGGCAACGCGTTGTTTTTTAAATTTATATAATTACTCAAACAACAATGATTTCTTAGATACGTAGGAAAAAAAAAACTTTAAAAGTATGCTAGTGTCCTACAATATACCTTTATGTACGAGTACTAAGTTTACAGAAAAAACAATATTTACCTACATACATTCACCGAATGTAATTAATCACTCAGCTTAGTACTAAAAAGCTGTAATTTGGCATATGTACTTATACATATTAATCACGCCGACAAAGTGCTAAAATAAAATCTAGAAAACATTTTTTTTACCTCCCTTCATCGATATATGATTTTTTTTCTCGTCTACCCCATGGTGTGGGGTATCTTTGGATAGGCCGTTTAAAAATATTCGGGTCTGTGAACACCACTTTTCGATTCGAGGATCCGCTTGCGTACATACATACATACATACATACATAATCAGTATTAATCAGCCTATAATGTTTCCACTGCTGGGACACAGGCCTCCTCTCTGTGAGAGGGAGTGGGCCGTAATCCACCACGCGGGCCCAGTGCGGGTTGGTAGATGTCACACGTCTTCGAATTTTTGGTTCTAGGACATGCCGGTTTCCTCCTTTACCGTTTTGAGAGCAGTGGTGATGAAATAATTTACACAAAGTAAAGCGCCTGTCCGGGTTCGAACCTACGACCTACAACTCGTAAGTCGCGGCCGTTACCACTGGGCCACCACTGCTCAACTGCTTGCGTAATATTAAGCAATTAAAGTGCCAATTTTTCTTAGAGTCAAGTGCCGCCCCCCCCCCCCCCCCCCCTGCGCTGCCAGCTAAATGATTATAAATGGAGATGTGAAAATATTCATGGCAGTAGTAGGTACATAATTAAAAGGAAAACTATCACAGCTAAGTGGGCTTTACAAGTTAACGAGTAACAGTCGACCAACTTAAAGTTGCAGTTGGAGTATTGTCCGTGGCTTATGTATGGGAGAACATGTTTTTCAACTACAATATTAAGTTTGTTTTTGGGATAAATTCATCCCAACTTCCCAACAACGGCACCCTTCATTGTCCAGCCGGGGTCGCGGGAAGGTACTTATGGGTCACCGAGGCCCCCGCAACACAGGCAACAGGAAGGAATACGGGTGGGTTTTAGTCAGTAAGAGTCTGACACACCCTCCCGCTCCGCCCAGAGCGGGAGAAGTTATTTGATGATTTCCCACCCTAAAAAAAAAAAAAAAAAAACCCTTCATTGTGCGTGGTCCGACACGCACTTGGCCGGTTTTTAATTTTGTTTTGCTGTGCAATTATCAATGTCAGACTAAAACCCACCCGTTCCTTCCGTTGCCTGTATTGCCAGAGGCCACGGTATCCCTTTCGGACTTTCCCGCGACTTTTGCAGGCATCGGTCCTAGCGGACCCCTGTAGTTGTGCTGACATCTCTTTGAGGTGCGCATGGAACACAACGTGCCGTCGACCCGGGCCTGTAGTGCTATTCTGTAACAATCTCACCGTGATAATTTCGGTGAAGTGAGCGTGGAGTGAGCTTTTAGTCATTCCTAGTATCAGTGGGATGACACTGACAGCTCACTCCACGCAAGTTGTCACGTTGAGAATTTTACGGAATCGACAGGCTGGTCCTTGTCGGACGAATGAATCACTCTTGCCTAACCAACACCTGCATCTAGTGATTCATTATCAGCGAGTTAAATTTGTCCACTAACATCTTCAGAATGCTATTAAAAAAAATATATATATATGGCTTGACCGAGTTCTCTCTAATAGCGATGCCGTTTTTCTCCTCACTATAATGCGCTTAAAATTATAGCAGAATAAATACACACTAAAATCATAATTTCTATTTTAAATGATCTATTATATCTTCTTTCTCTTTTTATTATTTTTACCTGTAAATGTTTCAGTTTAGTTTAATTGTTTTATTTTAACCATACTCTATTTAATGTTGGTAATTTATATCGCACGCCGTTCGTGTTTGTTTATTTTTTTTTTATATTATGTGGAAAATGTTGTTGGTTATACATTTATGCTCTCATTTTAGTTTTAAGTTATATGCCATAACATTTGAATGTGTAACCATTTATTTTCACAAATAAAATAAAAATAAAAAATATTCCGAGGAAGTCGTGAACACGCGCCTGAGCGAACTTGCCAGAGGTACTACAAAAGCGCGGCAACCCCAAAAGCATTCTGAAGCGTTGTATTGGACCCTCAGGGCGTCCATTGTTTTCCGCGTGTAGCTGGCCCAGAGGCAGCTTGTGTAGAAGGTCTGGCAGTAGGCCTTAACAACGTCATCTTAACCTACTTTCTAAAACAAGCAAACATTAATATTTTTATAGAAGATTTAGACAGAACATGTTCAAACACACAATTCTCACGGTCGTACATTATCATACCCCACAAAGAGAGGACACATACACAGTATCCAGTTTTTTTTTTTGCATGTTCTGAAAATGTTGCCTTTTAATGATTATATTATGTTATTGTATCAAATTATTGTTACTTATCATCACTTTATTTTTAAATCTACAAAATGTTATCATCTCTGCATAATGGCTATTTTTAAGTGTTATTTTTTTAATGAAATTTTTAAATGTCGAAATTTGAAAAATTTGAGTGTTTGGCGCTGATTGCCGAAATATAGGCTTTCGCCTAGTTCGGCTACAGATGTCTAATTCACTTGTAGTCAATTCAGTTTGAGTTCAGCTGCTTCCGAATCATCGGGATACCACTTAAAAAAAAAAAATGACCACTCTCATCTTTATATATATTGGAACTCTGTATCTTTATACATAAAAACCTATCTTTATTTCAAGTACATAATGATGCTGTAACAAGAAAAAGTCGAAATATCCACACATTATGTGTATCTCAACAAAGCATTAAACTTTTTCTAATAATGTTTACTGTATGGCAATTCGTATCTATAATAAATTACCTAATGTTTTTAAAAGTCTTAACTTCATGACATTTAAAAAGAAATTATTTAACTTCCTATTGCATAAGTGCGACTACTCAAGAAATGAGTTTCATTAACTACGTAAAATAAACAAATAGCAGTCTGTATTTCTGCCGTTAACGCGTATAACACAATCGCAGCGATTCAGCATACTCAATATGAGTTTATCCACGTTGCGGAATGGCCGCCCACGTCCGTTGTAACAGGCGGAAAAGTTTTCCTGGTGTGTGTACGGCATCCATATTTGGCAGAGCTCTTATTTGAAGCATATCCCATGCGTGCTCAATGGGATTCAAGTTTGGCGACTAAGCAGGCCATCGACGTTCATATTAGCTGCAGCAAGAGCAGTGTTTGCAACGACTGACAGTGTGTGGACGTGCATTATCATGCATAAGCAGAAATGAAGCACCAAATTGGGTCCGCAAATGAATGACAACATCTGATACAATCGATTCAGCGTAAATTTGTGAATTGAGCTTGCCTCTGATCCAAATCAGTTCGGTATTTCCGCCGATCCAAATACCCGCCCATATCATGATTGTCGCACCACTGTATGCATGGACTTCCTGGCATGATTTTGGCGTCCAGGGGTCCTCCAATACCGTGTACGTCTAGTATCTGGCCTCATACCAAAGAGAGATTCGTCAGAAAAACACACGAAACGCCACTCTTCTTCTGCTAAATTGTTCACGAGCCTATTGTAAACGGGCTGTGCAATTGCGGGGCTCATTAGGTGGTACACGTAGCGACTCTATTCATATCAATGGATGATGGTCATTATATTTAAAACCAAAATGCTATTGTATAGCTGTGCTTTCGATTCAAAAATTGTTCGAAGTCACGTTTATTTCCCGCGTTCGTGCTAGTTCCTCTGCCACCGTATGCACTTAGCATTACGACCTTGCAGATTGGCCAAAAGTTTAAACCACGGAATCAGCTTGTAGCTTGTGCTGATACGAGAGCCAAATATGAGTTTCCCATTGCAATGTTGGCACATAGTTACTAACGTCAATGGAGATAGATATTAGTTAATAAGTAAGATGGGACCTTCAATTCTTACCCAGTTCCTGACCCCTGCGGCAGGTCGAAGTGGCATATAGTGACGATAGGCTGGATGCCCTTCTCCTGTAGAACATCGCTCAGGTTGTTGTAGTAGCGCTTGCCATCCTCACTGATGTGGTTGGGATAGCTAGACGGCAGGGGATGAGACCAGGATATTGAAAATAGGAAATAAAAATAAAAGTTTGGCCTAGTACTTTCAATTCACCAATACCCATACTACTACTGTTAATGTTCTGGAACCATGTGGTTTCGTCAAATCAGCCAGTTCAATTCAATTGCTGAACTTCCTAAACTTGCCTTCATTACTTGGTAGGAGATCATTTTCAATCATTTCTTTTTGTGCTTGATTGGAGGGAACTGAAAGTCGTCAGTGAGATTCCCAGCATTTACAGGAAACAGCTAGAAATTTTACTCTTTCTGTCTGTCTTCTCTGTATTTTAAAAATCTAGCTGTTTCAAGAGAAACTTCGCTGATCAAATTTTAACTTTCTCTCTAACGTAAGTCTTGGGTTTTGAAGCTGTCTAATGTCCATAGGCGGCCATAACTATTTTTCAAAACACTGGCCAGTTCAGCGGGACTTATATCGCTTATTGGAGCGAATGCAGAATTCATGCATATTGTAACCAGTTTTCACCTGTACATATTCAGTCCCAACTCCTCGCACATCTCAATGCCCACACGGGACACCACACCACCGGTGTCTCCTCCACTGGTGGTAGTAACATATCTGTTCACACATACGTCCGACGCGACGATTTATGTTGGACGTATTTTGCTTTTTTTAAGCACCAAAATATCCTAGTTCCTTTTCAGTCATTGTTTATCCGGAAAAAACTAAAGTGGCAGTGAGCTGGCCATGATTGTTGAAGAACAGATGGTCGGTAGAGCAGACGAGGCCAGGAGTGAACACCACGTATCACACTATCGCAAGCGTAGTGTGGGACGCCCCCTAGCTAGATGGACCGACGACCTTAAAAAGGTGGCTGGGACAAACTGGATGCGGCAGGCGGAGGACTGGATGTTGTGGCGTAGCCTGGGAAAGGCCTATGTCCAGCAGTGGAGTGCGATAGGCTGAGTTGATTGATGATTATGTATATTTTACTGTCATTAATCCATATCATCGAACCATTCATATTATGGATATTTAAGCTAAGATAAGTACAAAAAATGTCGTGAGGTAACGATCTGCATGTCGATTCTGTAAAAATCTCACCGTGAAAACTCGCGTGGAGTGAGCTGTCAGTTTTATCCCACTGATGCTAGGGAGTGACCAAGCATTACATTTATAATCATAATCGAGATTTTAATAATATTTTGATGCTAATTCTTTGATCATTTTATATTATTTCAAAACTAGTATTTAAGTGTTGAAACGTTACTATAAAGGGGTTTTTTTTAAATAAAATAGCAAAACAGAAATTCAGTCTCTCAACTCAATTTTGTTTTTTTTTTTATTCCAAAAGGTTTGGTAATTTTCGCAGCCGCCATCTTGCTTTTTAGATTTGACCTCGCTATCGGCTTTAACACCCCCAAAAACCATGAAAGCGACACCCATGATGAAAAATCTGAACATTTTTGCAGCGCCATCTTGCTTTTTAATTTTGACCTCACTATCGGATTTAATACCCCCGAAAACTATGAAAGCAATACCCATGATAAAAATTCTGAATATTTTCACAGCCGCCATCTTGCTTTTTAGATTTGACCTCACTATCGGCTTTAACACCTCCGAAAATCATGAAAACGACACCTCTGATGAAAAATCTGAACATTCCCGCAGCCGTCATCTTGCTTTTTAGATTTGACCTCAGTATCGGCTGTAACACCCCTGAAAACCATAAAAACGACACCCTTGATGAAAAATGTTTGTTGCCGCTATTTTGGATTTTGATATAAAGGTGGTAAAACCAAATTTTTGTTTGTCGCGCATTAAAAAATAAAAAAAACAGCAAATTAAAAAAAAAACTCATCTTGGTATTAATAACAGCGCTTCACGCGCAAGCGCGAGATCTTATCACTTCACCCGATTCTCGTAACCATAGTAACCACCCGCGCCGAAGTGAATCGGCTAGGTGAAGTGAGTCGGTAAGCGTGACGCGCGAGTGTCGTGATCTTATCACTTCACTCGATTCTAGTTGCCATAGCAACATCACTTCACTTGGGCTGGATGAAGTGAGCCTAGCCGCCCGCCGGCCGGTGCGCGCGCTGCGCGAGTGTCAGTTGAAGTGTTGAATTTTGTTATAGTATTGATGACGGTAATTTTATGAATATTATTTTATTATATTGGCAACACGAAGGTCGGTATAAAATTACCCACCTAAAATAAAATATTAGAAAGATACTTATTAAATAATCCGCACGTTTTTTATTCAAATGGCTTATATACACAGACACACTTATCGTTTAGTTAAGTTCCCACATAGTTTGTGAGGGGATAAATTCCGGTGGTCCGTCAGCCAGGCACACTTTTAGCACTCGATCACTTGACACACTCGGTTATCTCTTCTTATTGAACAGATTTGAATTAATAACAACGCTGAATAACGTCGCACAGTCTTTACTCGACTCGATCCACTACCGCTTTTTCTCTCTTTGCTTCTTTTACGGTCCTTAATTCCTAATATACTCCTCTCCATTACTCGGTGGAAGACTTGGTGTTTTTTTGTAACTGCCTTTGTTCGTACCCAACTTTGACAACCGTAGGACAGAGTAGGTAACATAATGGTGTCCATAGCTTTATTTTTCGAGCAAATCGGGATACGACAGCCCCACTTTATGTCCAGGCAAATCACTGTCTATCCCATGGTTGCCTGGAAGAGATCGCAGAAAGCGTTAAGGCCGCCAATTGTATATTTTGTAGTGTTTGATTCATTTTTTGTTATGTATTTTTGTGGTGTACAATAAAGTATGTATAAATAAATAACTAAATAATAAATACGTGATTTAAATACTTCTTTCAACGACCCATATCTACTCTATTCACTCTTTATTCTGCGATCTACTTCATTTTTAGTCGGTATATATGTTAAATTAAATGCTTTGCCTAAGATAAACACAGTTATCTACATACTCGATTGGCGTGTTGATACTTTTATGATGTTGGTTAACAGAAATGTTTTTTCAGCGTTCATGTGAAGACCACATTTTCGGCTCTCCTTCTCCAGAGACTTCAGCATGCGCTCAAGATCTGCATGTGCTTCGCGTATTCAAAACAATGTCATCTGCAAAGCGGAGATGGTTGAGAAACTCGCCGTTTATTTTGATATCGACTTCGCGCCAATTTAGCTGTCTGAAGATATGCTCTAAAACTGCGTTGAATAAAGGCAGGGTGATATCATCTCACCAAACCTTGGTGAGATGATATCACCCTACCTAAATCTTTTTTGGATGTTAAATGGTTCTCCCTGCCTAACTCTTTTTTCGATGTTAAATGTCTCCCTTTTTCTCCAGTTCAATTTCAGTCCAGTAAATTACTAGGGTGTCACATAAGATTTGAGTTGAGAATAACAGAAGGATGTTGGAGTTGGAGAATAACTTATGTCTGTCACTTTTGGTACAAAATAGTTTCTCATATCTACTTTTTTTTTGGTTGTGCGTTGTGAGAGTGATGTTGTTTACTTGAATGGTGAGAATGTCATTTCGTTCTCTGGTGATTTTGATGGTTTTCTTTTAGAGCTTGTTTTGGTAGGTTTTTCTTTGTTTTAAGTTAACAATTTATCGTATCTCAGTACAGCATATTTACGCTGGCTTCTTGCTTCATTTTCCGTTTCCGTTTTTCTATGACCTGTGGCGAGATATCTTCTTTTATGTAGTAGCTGATTCGCTTTAGTTATTTTCCTTTTTAATATTGTTACTTTCTTGTCTAACTTTTTCTTCTTCTTCTAATCCAAATAGAACAATATTCTTCATACGTCAAGTACGTATGAAGAATATATCTATCTAGCTTTTCTATTGTATTTTGTAGATTGTTAATAATTTCTTGCTTGAATTTTCCTTAACCGTTGGCCAATCTTCATAAACAGAATTGTAACTATCACGGATATATTTAACGTAACTTATTGTTTTCCTCTTAGCAGATAACACCTATTAGTTTAGTCTATGTATCACTGTATTCGTTTTCACTTGGTTTTATTCGCTTGATATATTAATTATAAGCATAATCAGCCTATATATGTTAACTATAATCTGTGGTAGATACTTACTTAGTATCAAAATATGGCTAAAAGGTCCCAGCAATCAGGACGTTAATTGTGCCAGTCTTATGTTCTGGAGATCTGCAGATAGCATCATGTGTTGGAAATTCAGAACAGGGTGTTAAGTTCTCACATCCTACATAGAAAAGGGAAGATCCTCCGACCAGACGGGTGTCGTGTCTGGTGGGCAACTGCCCGACGGTTGATGTCGAGATGTCAACATCCCGACATCAACCGTCGGGCAGTTGCAAGCAGAGTTTACCGCGCAACTAGCATATATACAAATATATGCTAATTGCGCGATAAACTCTGCTTGCGCGATGCAGGATTTTGCGTTACGTCAGTGTGTTGTGTAGTTCACATGTGGCAATGTAGATGCTGCCTGTGGCAGCATCTACATTGCCACATGCCACTACAACATAAAAGTAAGCAATGCTTCATGTGTACATAAAGTAACTACGTATACAAATCTATCCGTGAGCAAAATGATACCCAATGGCAAAAGAGTTGTGTTCAAGGAAAATGTATGTCACATTTATAACCAAAGAAATAAATGCATCGGAGAAGTCAATCAAGTGAATGGTGTATACAAATCAAACATTGTTAAGTCAGAGGAACTACTAGCGGGAATGGCAATGGCAGCAAGACTTTTGGTGGCACAGGCACACATAAATAATAATGACCTGAACACTATGAAATTTTTTGCAGTGGAGGGCTTGTATTTCCAATTTAAGGTAGGCCTCTGGTGTGGGACGCAACCTGTGTCGACACCCTTGCGCCATCTCATGTTCCAAGCACGGCTGGCTGTGCTGGCGCCGCTGCTGCAGCTGCTGAAACTCTCAGGCGGCGCAAATACCTTATAAAAAACCTTATAGGAAACTACAGTTTTGAGCCGTTTGTTGTCGAATTGCTCGGGTGATGGGGCCCGAGTGAGCATCTCCTTTTTAAGGAAATTTCTCGTCAAATAGATCGACGCTTCACGTGACCAGAGAGTTGGCTCGTTCTTTGGCCAAAGAATTAGCATTGCCATTCAACGTAGCAATGCTGCCAGTCTTCTGGGCACGTGTCCGGGTGACAGCGATGCGGACGAATACTTTAACCCCTAAGTGTCCTTTTGTTTTTTTGTATTAACTTGTATATTCAGGTAGAAAATGACAAAAGTAATTGCACAGTTAGCTGCGAGGGAAAGCAAACAAAGCTACCTTTTCCTATCAGTTTGTCAAGGAGCAAGGAGGTACTGAATTTGGTGCATGCAGACCTCTGTAAGCCTATGGAAACCAAGTCTCTCGGTATGGCCCGATATTTTCTCCTGTTTGTGGTAGACTATAGTCGAATGGCTTTAGTATACTTTCTAAAGTCCAAAGATGAGACATTCACCGGCTTCAATCTTTTCAAAAATCTAGAAGAAAATCAGAAGTAAAAATTTTTTAAGGTTTTTGAACTGACACTGGTTGTGAAATTTGTTCAGGAGCTATGGAGAACTATAACTATACTATTATACATCAGAAAACAAAACCATATACTCCTCAGCAGAATGCGCTTTGTGAGAGATAATAATAGATCAATAGTAGAGAAATCGCGATGCCTGCTATTTGATGATCAATTTGAGAAAATGCTATGGGTGGAGGCAGTCCTTACTCATACAGATCTCTGGCTCTTCATCAAAAAACTCCACTTGAGTAATGGATGGGTAAAAAGCTAGATGTAAGCCATCTTAGAGTCTTTGTCAGTTGAGTCATGACACATATACCAAATGAAGAATGTCTCAAATGTGACAAGAAGGTAAAGTAGCCTTTTCTTGTTGGATACGCTGACAATGTTAAAGGCTTTATGATCCCCTGGCACGCAAAATGATGGTAGCAAGAGATGTGTCATAGTAATGGAACAGGAACATTGTTGGTTGAACAGGTCACAGGTCACGAAAAAAAATCAGCTGCTCCCTACGTTTATGTTCGCTTAACTCGTCAAAATGAGCAGCTGATTTTTTTTGCGATTTCAGGTTTAGTCCCACAGTAAAAGTTGTTTATAATGATGAGTAAAATTACCTTTCTTTTGTGTGGGATATCTTCAAATAACTTCTCCCGCACTGGGCGGAGCGGGAGCGCGTGAGATTCTTACTGACTAAAACCCACCCGTATTCCTTCCCTCGTCTGTGTTGCCAGGGGCCTCGGTAACCCTTTTGTACCTTCCCATGATCCCGGCAGGCATCAGCCCTAGTGGACCCCTACGCTTGTGCTGACGACATCTCTTTGAGGCGCGCGTGGAATATAACGCACCGACGACCCGGGTCCAGTCCTTACCAGACGGTGAGCTACCCATTGCTCACCGCCCGCAAGCCCGCGCCTACGGTGGCCGGAAATCCGCCCGTGATACCCGACGCCCAGGGCGTCTCCTGCGGCGGCTAGGGGCGAGAGGGTGCGAAATTTGCCTTTCCTTCAACCGTCCCGCCTCCTCCTTCGCGAGCATTACTGCTTCGCAGAAGGAGGTGACGGCTGCTCATGGCCTCTCGCTCCGTACCTTGGCCTGAACCAGGGCCGGACGCGAGAGATCTCCACCACCGATTACCTCCACGAGGACACGGCAGTGCTTTGCCCAAGCCGGGCAGACCTCCACCGTATGCTCCACCGATGCCCCTTAAGAGGATGCCCATTAATTAAATTACACCCTGTATAATATGGTTCATAATTATATTCCTCTGAAGACTCAACTGCCAAACTATAGCGAAAACCAGACAGTTGTTGTTAAAGTAACGTAATTTAATTAAAATACATTTTATATGAAAGATAAGTATTCAAAAGCTACTGATTACATACCTACTTTTTATTACTATGAAAGGTGAACAGCAGATTTCGTACAGCTTACTTTTTTTGTTGTTTTGTTATAGAATTTATACCACATATTAAGGCAACTAAGCCATTCATTTTCATGTAAGTGTACTATTTTTAGAAGTTCGGATTAATTAATAATATTTTTAAAAAGATTTTAATAACTACACGTAATTTAGTCATAAACTAAACGCAGTTATGTTGGTATTTAAGCTATGCTCGCCATGAGGGTATTACCCGACCGGCCCCCTTCTTAGATGAAGTATTTTACGAATTAAGTAATTATAAATAAAATATATGTATTTAAAAAATCTATTAACTGTATTGTTTTATTTACCTACACTCAAAACCCCATCAGGACTTCATCATTATCAAACTGTTACAGTCAGCTGCTGGACATAGGTATCTCCTAATGCATTCCGCTGAGTAGGTATGATCCTCAACTCAATTTACCTACTTGATAGTAAGTAAAACACCACAAAAATAACGACAAGCAATCTAGAACATATACTTTATTACCAAAACAATGTTTATGTGCCTATAAGTAACAATCTACATTGGTACACTAGTACTTAACCTTAAAAATAAAACTGGTAATAACTTTTACGTCCCAAGTTCTAAAAATCCAAGAATTTATAAAAGGCTTTTCAATCGTATTAACTACCAATTAAAACAAAAAATATCCGAAAACACGGAATTTTACTAGCTGTACGAAAGTCCCATATAAGCCTGCCGTTCGCCTTTACTCAAATATTTTCAAAATCACTCTTTGCCAAAAAAAGATCTGTGTGTGATCCACCACGCGAGCCCAGTGCGAGTTGGCGAATATCACATGTCTTCAAATTTTTGGTTCTAGGACTTTCCGGTTTCCTCACGATGTTTTCCTTCACCGTTTTGGGATCAGTGGTGATGTAATAATTTATACTAAGTAAAGTGACTGCTTGGGTTCGAACCTAAGACCTCGTAAGTCGCAGTCGTTACCACTGGGTCCTCACTACTCCTTATGTTTAAATTCCATGTAATAGGGGGCGAGAAAACCTTTCTTAGTGTAGTACGGGATATTGTTAATCTTATCACGTTGCTATATACCTTGTAGTATTTGCATAGTCATTCATTCGCAGAACTGTTGTAAGTCAAACAGCGCATAATAAGCATTGTTTTCTTTCTGTTTTCATAGTTTCAAAATGTTTTTAGGGTTCCGTACCTCAAAGGAAAACACGGAATCCTTATTTATAGGATCACTCGTGTGTCTGTCTGCCTGTCCGTCTGCCACAGACGATTTACTCTGAATTTACTGAACCGATTAAGTTGGAAGTGACCCAAACAATAAATACATTTTGAATATGGGGGTCACTTTTGGGGGACAAATTAGCAAATTAGTAGAAAAAAAAACTTTTACAAACTAAAACTGTATAGAGAGGAGAGGGAGAGGAGAGGGTCTTTAAAAAAAATGTATAGACCCTCACAGTAAGCCATTTCATTACACCCGGTATGTAATGAAATGGCTTACTCTAAGGGTCTATACATTTTTTATTATTTTAAAATAAATAGTGTTAAAATTATTTAAGAAAATAAATGAAGGTTGACCAATCTGAAACGATTGAGCATAATTTTTTGAAAAAAATCCAGAAAATGGTTTTATACTTATAGATTACAGGAAAATGTATAAGTCTTAAAATATCATGGTAAGTCCCTCAATATTGTGCATACAAATTACGTTGCTTTTTTTTTTTTTGAGTGTGGGAAATCATCAAATAACTTCTCCCGCTCTGGGCGGAGCGGGAGGGTGTGTCAGACTCTTACTGACTAAAACCCACCCGTATTCCTTCCTGTTGCCTGTGTTGCGAGGGCCTCGGTGACCCATTAGTACCTTCCCGCGACCCCGGCAGGCATTGGCCCTAGTGGACCCCTACCTATGTGCTGACGACATCTCTTTGAGGCGCGCGAGGAATACAACGCGCCGTCGACCCGGGCCTGGTCCTTACCGGACGGTGAGCTACCCATTGCTCACCGTCCGCAAGCCCGCGCCTACGGTGGCCGGAAATCTGCCCGGGATTCCCGACGCCCTGGGCGTCTCCTGCGGCGGCTAGAGGCGAGAGGGCGCAAAACTTGCCTTTCCCTCAACCGTCCCGCCTCCTCCTTCGCGAGCATTACTGCTTCGCAGAAGGAGGTGACAGCTGCCCATGCCCTTTCGCTCCGTACCATGGCCTGAACCAAGGCCGGACGCGAGAGGTCTCTGCCGCCGATCGCCTCCACGAGGACACGGCGGTGCTCTGCCCAAGCCGGGCAGACCTTCACCGTATGCTACACCGTGTCCTCCGGGCGATCCACACAGTGGTGACACCCGGACGTTTCCTCCCGCCTTATCCGACACAGGAACCTCCCGAAACTGCCGTGTCCGGTGAGGACCTGCGTCAGGCGGAAGGTGAGGACGCCGTGGCACCTCTCTAGCCACTCCTCAAAGAGGGGACTTATCGCCGCAATCGTGGCGTGCCCAGCACTGGGTTGCGACAACCGTACTTTCCATGACGCCATGAGATCCCGCCGGAGCTCCGTCCGCTGTGCCGCGATTTCTCGGCAGCGGACTTACGCCCCGGCGTTTCGCCTCTTCGCGCCACTCCCATACGTGCGCGAGGACTTTTGCCTCCAGATCCCATGGCGGCAATCCGGCGAGGAGGCTCGCTGCCTCACAGGAGACCGTGCGGTATCCCCGGACCATCCGGATGGCCATGACCCTTCGGGCTGCGCTCAACCGGCGGGCTGGCCGCAGCGCCAGAGAGCGCGCCCATACAGGAGCCCCGTAGAGGGCCATGGACCGCACGACCCCCGCGTAGAGCCTCCGGCAGAAGGCATTTGGACCCCTAGATTGGGCAGGAGCCGCTTCAATGCAGCGCCCGCCCGCTCCAGTTTGGGAGCCAAACGTCTGAAATGCTCCACGAAGTTCCACCGGCTGTCGAGGACGAGTCCCAGGTACTTCATCGTTGACTCGACGCCGATGGAAACCCCTCCTACCGTTATTTGGGACCCCAACGGTGGCGCGTTCCGAAGACCATGAAAACACATGGCCTCGGACTTGTGCAAGGCCACCTCGAATCCCAATTGCCGGATCCTTTCGACGATTGTCGCAACCCCACGTGCCGCTACTTCGGCCGCCGCCTGGTGCGACCTACCCTGCGCCAGGACTAACGTGTCGTCAGCGTAGCACACTACGCTGACACCGCTAGGGAGGTCGGCACGCAGCACCCAGTCGTATCCGATGTCCCACAGATGCGGCCCCAGGACCGATCCCTGTGGGACACCGCACGACATCTCTTGCCGGTTCCACACTCCCTGGTGACCGGGGTAGATGACGGCCCTGTCCGTCAAATAGGCCTCGACTACACGACAGAGGTAGGTCGGCATCCGGTGGTACCGGAGTGCCTCCCGGATGCAACTCCAGGGCCAGGGTATTGAAGGCATTGGCGATGTCTAGAGACACCGCCAAGACGACCCCACCCTGGGCAACAGCATTCCCGTCGTCAGGGCTCGCACGCGCATGATGGCGTCCACCGTAGAGTGCCCTCTGCGGAAACCAAACTGGCTCTCCGCCAAATCCGGCCCCACACGCACCAGCTGGCCGACGAGGCGGTCTGCAATGACTCTTTCAAAGAGCTTGCCCACCTCGTCGAGCAGCACGATGGGCCGATAAGCGGACGGAGAGTCCGCAGGGCGCACTGCCTTCTTTATGAGGACCAGTTTCCCCGTCTTCCAACGAAGCAAATTACGTTGCTTGGAATGTACATATGGGAGAACATGTTTTTTTTTCAACTACAATGACTTAGCATTGTATTTGAAAAAAAAACATGTTCTCCCATATGTGATCATAATGCTTTTATAATGCCCTTTTCAGTTATGTGTTTTTGCAGTCGCGTTTTTGTTTTTTTGAATAATTAATTTTATTTCAAGCTTTTTAGTTTTATTAATATATATACATACATACGATACGTGAAAATTACTCATTACTAGCTTTAATTTGATACCAATATTGTTCTACAATTTATTAATCAAACCTTTCCCTTCTTTTTTGTATTTGCAGATGCAATAAATAAATATTATATAGCCTATGTCACTCCCACAATTAAGACGAACCTAACGACACCTCTTATATTAAAATCCATCAAGCCTACAGTTTAGGCTACAGAGCGTGCCAAAGAAATAGACATACATACATACTCTCGAAAAACATTACCCTCCTTCTGGGGCAGTCGCGTAAATGGGATGCTTATGGGTTCGCATCACTGACATGCTACCACTACTGTTATTTCATAGTTTTAAGTTTTTACTTCTGTCGGCAGTCCCCATGTCAAAGTCAAATTATTTATTTCAAATAGGCACATAAAAGGCACTTTTAAACGTCAAAATTTACAAAAAAAATAGAATTGATTCTAGTTGCCGGGGTTACAAAATGTAGTTTCGTATGGAGAAGAATGGGCAAGAAACTCCACCGTTACTCTTTTAAAATGTTTTTACAGGTACATTAAATAATTATATGTGAAGACGATGCACCTGGAATAAAATTACTATACCAAAATAGGTAAAAAAATAATTAAAAATGAAGAAATGCAAGCAGGTTAATTAATTATGTGATAGGTACATGGTACATGACTGCCTAGGTATGTTTTTATTTTCGTAAAATGGATATTCTGAATGGTTTTCTACATGATAACACAACTACCACACTACCTCGTATTTAAATGTGAATGCTAATAACCATTGACGTTCAGTAAACCAGCATTTTAAATTAGTCGGTATTATCGCCCTAACAATATTTTTTGCATTGTTTTTTTTTTAAATATTCATTTAATTGTAATTTATACCTATATATTGTTATTTAAAATATAGCAAATTATGACTGTGAGGTTCGATGCCATTGTGTTATATTCACCCAGCTGTTTAATAAATAGTTATTTTAAACATAATCAAAAAAGGAGCTTCATGTGTTTCGCACCTAATTATAATAGTAGATTACTAGCTGCGCCCTGCGGTTTCACCCTCGAGTCTCGATCTCGTGGGTAAAAGGTATTAGATGTCCTAATCCAGCATGTCGATTCTGTAAAAACCTCACCGTGAAAATACGCGTGGAGCGAGCTGTCAGTGTCATCCCACTGATGCTAGGGAGTGACCAAGCATTACATTTATAATCATAATCGAGATTTTAATAATATTTTTATGCTAATTCTATTGATAATTTTATATTATTTCAAAACTAGTATTTAAGTGTTGAAACGTTACTATTTAGTTTTTTTTTTAAATAAAATAGTGAAACAGAAATTCAGTCAGAAACTCAATTTTGTTTTTTTTATTCCAAAAGGTTTGGTAATTTTCACAGCCGCCATCTTGCTTTTTAGATTTGACCTCACTATCGGCTTAAAACCCCCCAAAACCATAAAAAAGACACCCATGATGAAAAAAGTTAACATTTTCGCAGCCGCCATCTTGCTTTTTAGATCTGACCTCACTACCGGCTTTACCACCCCCGAAAACCATGAAAAGGACACCCATGATGTAAAATCTGTACATTCTCGCAGCCGCCATCTTGCTTTTTAATTTTGACCTCACTATCGGATTTAACAGCCCCGAAAACCATGAAAACGATACCCATGATGAAAAATCTCAATATTTTCGCAGCCGCCATCTTGCTTTTTAGATTTGACCTCAATATCGGCTTTAACACCCCCGAAAACCATGAAAACGACACCCATGATGAAAAATCTGAACATTTTCGAAGCCGCCATCTTGCTTTTTAATTTTGATCACACTATCGGCTTTAGCACCCCCGAAAACCATGAAAACGACACCCATGATGAAAAATCTGACAATTTCGCAGCCGCCATCTTGCTTTTTAATTTTGAACACACTATCGGCTTTAGCACCCCCGAAAACCATGAAAACGACACCCATTATGAAAAATCTGAACATTTTCGCAGCCGCCATCTTGCTTTTTAGATTTGACCTCAGAATCTGCTCTAACACCCCCGAAAACCATGAAAACGACAGCCATGATGAAAAATGTTTGTAGCCGCCATTTTGGATTTTGATATAAAGGTGGTACAACCAAATTTTCATTTGTCGCGCATTTAAAAATAAAAAACGGAAAATTTAAAAAAATACTCAACTTGGTCTCACGCCCAAGCGCGGCGTGATCTTATCACTTAACTGATTATGCTCAATAGAATTACCATAAATATATTAAAAAATCTCGATTATGATTGTAAATGTAATCCTTGGTCCATCCCTAGTATCAGGTGGGATGACACTGACAGGTCACTCCACGGCCACTTCACTTAAGTTTTCACGGTGAGAAGGTTACAGAATAGCACTGCAGGTCATCGTCTTCACATGTGCCAAATTTCATCCAAACCCTTTCAGTGGTTTCATCGTGAAAGCGTAACAAATAAACTCACTTTCGCATTTATAATAATAGTTAGGGTTCACTAAGTGGATAAAACAGTGTCTTAAGTCACACGAAGCATTCTAGGATTTCCGAGCGCAGTAACGGAGGTCTTTTTTTTTGAGGGTGGGAAATCATTAAATAACTTCTCCCGCTCTGGGCGGAGCGGGAGGGTGTGTTAGACTCTTACTGACTAAAACCCACCCGTATTCCTTCTTGTTGCATGTGTTGCGGGGGCCTCGGTGACCCATAAGTACCTTCCCGCGACCCCGGCAGGCATCGGCCCTAGTGGATCTCTACCTAAGTAACGGAGGTCTGAGTTAACTCCTGAGCAAATCCTAAAATTTAATACACTTCTACTAAGACTAGAATCCTGAGGTTAAACCCACCCAGGGTTAGGTTAAGTTTGCATGACATATGTATATTTGACATTAGCGAGCAGGTGGTGCGAAATAACATAACGTAGTATTAGTGGGTAAGTACACCTACATTTTGTCAAATTCATCAACTTTATCGATTCCGGGTAAACCCATATAAAACTTATTATTTAACCCTTATTTTGTTGTACTACAGTGGTGCCGTTTCCCTTGTTCACAAACTAAACTAAATTTAAGTTCAGTGTATCTTTTTCTTTCTATTTCATTAAGAAAAGGACAGAAGATACATTTTAGTTTAGTCCTGTCAAATTAATCGGCGCCTGTCACTACTCCATACAAGTTTAGATGTGATTAAAAACTTGCCTACTAAAATTACGTAAATTTACGTCAAGCGCTGATTAATTTGACAGGACTGAACTAAAATTTATCTTCTGTCCTTTTCTTAATTAAATAGAAAGAAAAAGATGCACGGAACTTAAATTTAATTTAGTTTGTGAACAAGGGAATCGGCGCCAGTGTCAAATTACGAGGGCCTTGTGGCTAAGTGATAACAGCCGCACGGTTCGATCGATCAGGTTAAGCTACGCTTGCCGCGACGTCCGTGGATGGGTGACCATCTTTACATACCAAGACACCTCCGTGCCTCGGAAAGCACGTTAAGCCGTTGGTCCCGGCTGTCATTTGAAGATCTTTGACAGTCGTTACGGATCGTCAGAAGCTCGAAAGTCTGACAACCAGTCTAAAGGCTCCTACATCCTGGCGCGACTTGTCGCGCGACGCGTCGCGACATAAAGGCACTTGCTTGTAGCGCTACACGCGGTGTCATTGTGTCGCGTCACATAGCGCGACCAGTCGCGCCAGTATGTAGGAGCCTTTACCAAGCGGTATCGTGTTACCCAGTAACTGGGTTGTGGAGGTCTGATAGGTAGTCGCTCCTTGTAAAATACTGGTATTCAGCTGTCTCTGGTAAGACTGGAAGCTGACCCCAACATGGTTGGGAAAAGGCTAGGCAGATGTTGACAGTGTCAAATTGAATTAGCTAGCGAAAATCCGCCGACGTGATGAGTACCTTGAAGTTAGATATTCTTTATTAGTTCTATAAGAATATACATTTCTCCCTTACGAGTAAATTCATAACTATTATCGTGTAAAGTGAAGGTATCGAAAAAAAAAAACAAAAAAAAAAGATTTGATGTCTTGTTTTTGGGGTCAACGACCGCTGGCAGTGTAAACCAAAACTATCATAAAATAATTTTAGTTTTTGTATTATCATGTTTAGATACCGATACCGAGGATATATCGGTGTGTGATGTGAAAATAAATGATAAGAGTGTAAACTCTCTAAGAGTGTAGACTCCCCAAATATACAAATTCACTTACTTGCTCTACCAAGTAAGTGAATTTGTATATTTGGGGAGTCTGTTTACAAGGGATGGAATGATTGATGAAGATGTGGAAAGGAGAGTAAATATGGGAAATACGAGGGCTGCACTAAAAGTATCGGGAATGGAATATTTCCACTGTTCCTGTCATATTAAAATCTTTTTAATTGAAAACTTCTTGGTTTTAAAAATCGAATACCATTTATTTATTTTAATAAAGATTCTCGGTCTTGTCACAAGGTTTTGTCAAATTTGTTTAGTCGTTGAGAAAATGGAATTGACTCGAGAAAATTCAAGAGCGATGATTTATTATGACTTTCGAAGTGGTTTAACACAAAAACAATGTGTTGACCGGATGATTTCTGCATTTGGTGATGAAGCCCCATCCAAAACCACAATTTATCGCTGGTTTGCTGAATTTCAACGTGGACGTGTCAAGCTCAGTGATGATCCCCGTCAAGGTCGTCCAAAAACTGCAGTCACCAAAGAAAACGTTGATGCTGTGCGTAAGCTGATTGAGGAAGATCGACATGTGACATATCGCGAAATTCAGGCAACTTTAGACATTGGCATGAGTCAAATACAAATAATCTTGCATGAACAATTAGGTGTAAAAAAGTTGTTTTGCCGATGGATACCGCATTCGCTCTGTGAAGAGCAAAAAGCGGCTCGCGTCACTTGGTGCGTCAGAACTCTCGAAAGATTCCACGCAGGATCCTCAAATGCTGTATACAACATCGTATCAGGTGACGAATCCTGGATATACGCGTACGAACCCGAAACAAAAAACCAGTCACGAGTTTGGGTGTTCGAAAATGAGTTAAAGGCAACAAAAATTGTTCGTTCACGGAGTGTTGCAAAAAAAATGGTGGCCACGTTTGTCTCCAAATCGGCCATGTTACGACTATTCCTCTTGAGGGACAAAGAACGGTTAATGCAGAATGGTATGCTAGCATTTGTTTGCCACAGGTCGTTTCTGAACTCCGTAAAGAGAACTGCAACCGCCGCATCATCCTCCATCACGACAATGCGAGTTCTCACACCGCGCACAGAACAAAAGAGTTTTTAGAGCAAGAACACATAGAATTATTAGACCATCCGCCGTACAGCCCCGACCTAAGCCCTAATAATTTCTGTACTTTCCCTAAAATAAAGAATAAATTGCGTGGACAGAGATTTTCATCACCTGAAGAATCTGTGGACGCCTACAAAACGGTCATTTTGGAGACCCCAACTTCCGAATGGAATGGTTGCTTCAATGATTGGTTCCATCGTATGGAAAATGTGTTAAATTTCGCGGAGAATACTTCGAAAAGCAATAAATACATTTTTAAATAGTAATGTTGTGTCACTTCCTTGATTCTCGAAATTTTCAGTGCCGCCCTCGTAAAGTGAATGGTGCTATACATGCGATGGTGATCAACCAGTCGATGCCCAAAGAGGCATGACTGGCTGTTCATAATGGTGTGCTTAGTGCTTAGGTACACTTATGTATGGAAGTGAATGTTGGGTGTGGCAAAAGAAGCATGAATGTAGAGTAAATGCTGTGGAAATGCGTTCCTTGAGAAGCATGTGTGGTGTGACTACAAATGATAGGCTGGAAAATAATGTGATAAGACAACGGTGCGGTTTAAAGGAAGATGTAGTGACAAAAATTGAAAAGAGTATGCTTAGATGGTTTGGGTATGTTGAGAGGATGAATGAAAGGCGACTAAAGGTATTAGTATAACGCAGATGTGAGTGGAAATGCCGGGAGGGAAGCCCCAGAAAGACATATAGTGACCTAGTTAATGATGTTCTTTAAAAAGGTCAGGTGCGTAGTACTCGCAACCGGCGTGCGCGTATGACCAGATGTATGAACGTAAACGAAGCAAAAGGAGTATGTAAGGAGTGTAGCAGGTGGCGTTCTATAGTTTCTGCCTACCCCCATGGGAAGAAGGCGTGAGTTTATGTATGTGTAAAAAATAAGATTTGATGTTTTGCTTTTGGGGTCAACGACCGCTGGCAGTGTAAACCAAAAATATCATAAACTAATTTTAGTTTTTGTATTATCATGTTTAGATACCGATTCCAAACGTCTGTGGAGTTCCGCTAACTAATTTAATTTGACCCTGTAAGAAGTACACCTCTGCCTAACCCTTGGGGCAATGCAAGCGTGATGTTATTTGTAATTTATTAATTATTCAACTAGTTACCGTCATTTCTTAATTAATTGCCAGCCTTAGCAATTAATTATGATAATGCTGGCGATTAATTAATAGGTACGGCAGCAGACGAGTAATAAGAAATATTATGTTACACGGGACAACATTATTATTCATGATTCAAGGGAACTTACAGGTAATTATCGCAATTCCAAACTCAAACCTCAAACTTCAAGCATTTATTTCAAATAAACCAAATACAGGCACTTTTGAATTGTCAAGGGGTCGGTCAATCAGAAAATATGGAGCTAGTTGCCCATTCCAAAGTGTAGTAGGTTCCTATGGAGAAGAACGGGTAAGAAACTCCACGGACCCTCTTTTGAAATTAAAATATTGTTACAAAAATATTGGTTACATCATTCATGTTGAAATTATACATGTGAGAACAATGTAGAAAGACGTCAACGTTAAAAGTGTCCGTAATAAAAAGATAAAAAGCTAAGAAGTGACCAGTCCCTACTGACGGCGCACGTTCACGAACATGAATTATGACCAGCACCATTCAGCTCAACCATTTTGAAGGGAAATTAATGATCCAACTCATTTCAAATAAACCAAGTAAATAAACTGACCAAAACAGTACTGTTTTACTTTTGTTTGGCACAGTAATAAGTAATTAACCAAGAGACCTTTGTAAAGTCGAATTATTCATTCACTAGAGTAATTTGACATGTGCTAGCTGTCAATCTGTGTAATAAAATGGTAATATGCGAGTATATTGTAATGGTGATCGTTTAATTTCAGCATAACCAGCCTATAATGTTCCCACTGTTGGGGCACAGGCCTCCTCTCATCGTGAGGGAGTGGGCTGTAATCTACCACGCTGGCCCAGTGCGGGTTGGTAGATGTCACATGTCGTTCGATCGTTTAATTTAATCGATTTATATAAACGTAAAATAAATGTATAATAATAAGAGTAAAAGTCTAGAATACAATAAATTTTCATTACATATTATGACGGCTGTATTCCCCGAAGAGTTAGGCAGAGGTACCTATACTAGGTACAACCACATTTCGCCAGTTATGTTTAAGTCCCTTATGATAGGGGGGAGTAAAATAGCTGAAATATGACAAGACACCCATAATAGACCTTTACCACAGAAAGCTAATTAAATAAGTTGGTCCTGTAACTGTAACAACTATTTCCTAATGATATAAAAAATAGCCCCTTGAGGGGCTTGTGGCTAAGTAATAACAGCCGCACGGGTCAATCGATCAGGTGAAGCTACACTTACCGTGGTTGGTCCGTAGATGCGAGACCATCTTTACATACCAAGACCCCTCCGTGCCTCGGAAAGCACGCTAAGCCGTTGGTCCCGGCTGTCATTCGTAGATCTTTGACAGTCGTTACGGTTCGTCAGAAGCCGAAAGTCTAACAACCAGTCTTACCAAGGGGTATCGTGTTACCCAGGAACTGGGTTGTGGAGGTCAGATAGGCAGTCGCTCCATGTAAAATACTGGTATTCAGCTGTATGCGGTTACCCTGGAAGCCGACCCCAACGTAGTTGGTAAAAGGCTAGGGTAGATAAGACAGCCCCTTCCCCACTTCCAAAAGTTTAGGCTGGGAAGCAGTGTGGAAACATCCGCAACCTACCAATCCCAGGCTGGTAGTTTATTGTAAATTATTTCATCATTACTGCTCTCAAAACGGTGTAGGAAAACATTGTGAGGAAACTGACTTGTGACTTCCACCAAACCCACACTGGGCCTGCGTCGTGGCTTTTTTATTTTGGGTGGGAAATTCTTTCGCTCTGGGCGGAGCGGGAGGGTGTGTCAGACTCTTACTGACTAAAACCTACCCGTATTCCTTCCGTTGCCTGTGTTGCGGGGTCCTCGGTGACCCATAAGTCAGGCGATCAGCTCTCACTCTTCACGAGTTATCTTACAGGAAAACGCCAATGTGTCGAAATAGGTGACTGGATGAGCGACGAACTCCCTATAACATACGGTGTGCCCCAGGGTAGTATCATTGGACCAACCCTGTTTCTCATCTATATTAATTACCTCTGTCGTCACGAACTTTCTAATGGATCCATATTTACCTACGCCGATGATACTGCCTTAATATTCCACGGGTATTCCTGGGAGTCCACGTTTAAATACGCACAACTAGGACTCAACATTATTACTGACTGGTTGTCATACAACCTACTCACTCTAAATGTAGATAAATCTAAATATCTTACCTTTTCTCTGTCAAAAGTTGGTAAACCTTCAACATCCCATTTTTCATTGATTGCACATTCTTGTAATGCATCACCACAAACACCATGTAGCTGTCCTCTTCTAAGTCGCATAGATAGTGTAAAGTATTTGGGTGTTCAAATAGATGACACATTATCCTTTTATAACCATATAGACTTGCTTACCTCCCGACTGCGCAAATTGATATATATTTTTAAGAATCTCCGCCATGTGGCTGACACACAGTTGCTTAGACAAGTATATCTAGCTCTCTGCCAGTCAGTTGCACAGTACTGTGTGGTTGTCTGGGGTGGGGCAGCAAAAACTCATTTGTTAAAACTGGAACGTGCCCAAAGGGCGATTCTTAAAGTAGGTTGGTCCCTTCCTTATCAATTTCCTACCACCGAACTTTATAAAACCTGTAAGGTCCTCTCTATTCGGAAATTGTTCATCCTAAATCTAATTCTAACAGTCCACTCCCGCAATTCCTATAATCCCGAAAAGTTTGAAGTCTTGAGACGAAAGCATAAAGTGTGTTCATCCATTCCTGTTCCTTCAAAGCTAGCTCAAAGATTCTTTTACTTCCTTGGTCCTTATGTATACAACAAAGTTAATTCAATCTTACATATGTACTCTATGGTTAAATATAAATGCAAAAATACTGTAAGGAACTGGCTGCTGGATATGGACTATGAAAGTACAGAAAGTATCATCCAAACCCTTAAATAATTTTGAACGTACTTCCCACTCATAGATACACACAAACTCTCATACAGGACTTACATTCACATACACACAACAACCTCACACATTCCCACACTACACTACATTACACTTCACAATTAGGACCACCTTTTATTATAGTAAAATTTTACCTCTCTATCTAAACTGTTTGCTAATAGTAATATGAATAAACTGTATCAAGACGCCGCTAAATGTGATAAATGTTCAAAAGAGGTGAGCCTGGAGATCTGTCATACAGGTCCCGAACCTAGTTCAGACTCCAGCTCTCACGAAGGTTTAGCTTAAGGCAAATTGTAAATACAAACTACTGTAACAATGTACCTCGATGAGAGAAAATAAACTGTATTATTATTATTATTATTATTATAAGTACCTTCCCGCGACCCCGGCAGGCATCGGCCCTAGTGGACCCCTACACTTGTGCTGACGACATCTATAAGGCGCGCGTGGAACACAACGCGCCGTAGTCGACCCGTGGCTTACGGCCCACTCTCTCTCACAGAGAGGGGGCCTGTATCCCAGCAGTGGGAACATTATAGGCTGATTATGCTAAACTGGGAAGAAGTGGCGGAACAAACTCCCCAGCAAAGTTAAGTTTTGTTGGTATAGTGGCGTGTGCTAGCTGGCATATAATTTAATTTAATGTTTCGTATTGCGTAATGTAAATGATTTTACATACTATTGTATAGAATCAAATTTTCTGAACAGACAGCTGTGCTGCTGGGGAGTTTGTTCCGCCACTTCTTCTTTCCAGCTAAAGCACTAGGAAGTGGTGAAGGGCGGGCGTTTTTTGGGGACTGCCTTACGTAATTCGCGTAATTTACGTTCCTGTAAGTTTATCTCATAGTTACATGTTTATCTTTAAAATGGGTTTAGTTTGGGGTCGTTTCAAAATTAGTAATATATGTATAAATAATATGAAAAGAAATGAAATTGTTTATTCTCAAAATAAGATATCAGAAACACTGTAACACGTCATTTAAAAAAAAACTAACTGGAGTCGTTTTTTTATATCAGACAACCCCTGAGAAGAAATGGCGAAACAAACTCAGGGGTCTCTTTTGTCAGCACAAGTGTAGGGGTCCACTAGGGCCGATGCCTGCCGGGGTCGCGGGAAAGTCCGAAAGGGATACCGAGGCCCCTGGCAACACCAGTAACGAAAAGAACACGCGTGGATTTTAGTCAGTAAGAGTCTGACACACCCTCCCGCTCCACCCCAAGCGGGAGAAGTCATTTGATAATTTCCCAACAAAAAAATAAAAGGCTTTTAAAGTCAAATATCAAAAATATCGTGTTACAAAATTCAGGGTAGCATCCGGACTGGCCTTATTTATTTAGGACCTCCAACAAAATATATAAACAAAATATATAAAATATTCAGTTTAGTTAACACCATATAATGATAGTTATGTCTACATTATTTCACTCCAAAAGGGTAAGACTTAATTTAGATAGACTGAACACTGTCTCTTAAGATATAGGCCTCCTAATTTAATAAACAGGGTTCATATTTTTTTGTAGCCTTTTGACTTCTGTACAAACACTTATGGATTTTAAAATTATGGATCCTGTAATCTGAAATAAAGAGTTATTATTATTATGTATCATTACAGCATATCTACCACGGTGCTCAACCTGTCTGTATTACTTTGGAGAATATTTTATTTATTTATAGTCGATATACTCTTTCACATATAGGAAACCACAGCGTGCACAATAAAGTAACAAGTAATTTCAAGACAGATGACGAGAAATATTCAGTCAAATTCCTCGCAAATTGTTTTATAATGGGTAATGAGGCATTGACTTTGCCCTTGTAAAGGCGGCTTCCCACAGTCCATGATATTGCGGACGTATGCGGATCAGCGCTCACGATCGACGACCACGAACAGCCTCACACACCAATGCGAAGAACATTGGTGTGTGCAACGGTCTGTGTGGGTCTTCAGATTCGAAGCAATTTTCATTCCAAAGTACAAAGTGAAAAATAACTCGGGGCGCTTTCAATTTAGACGTTTCGTGTCGGACCGCTTCCGCACGTTTACCGTGCCGCTGGTTATAACCCGGTGCCGGGCCACTGCAGTACGGTAGCACTCCGATACCAAACGCTTAAATTGAAAGCGTATCTGACTGCCGTGCGTTTGTATGCTAGTGAAGTTTTAAATATATTTGAAAACAGTTAAGTCAAAGGGGGCAACCACCGCCTCTTGTAGCAGTATTATTTTAATATTGCTTCACAGTGGGAAAGAGATGGAGCTATACCCCCTATATAGCTTCATCTCATTATCACACTGATTTAATATTAAAATAATACTGCTTTATGAGGCGGTGGTTGGCCCTATGGACTCTGACGAAGAAACACACACTAACAAACAACTGTTAGTGCTCTTGTTGAAAAACATCAAACAGAAACAAAAACAAAAACGACGCCCCCCGTAAAAGAGCATCACCGATGTTTTCGTTAATATGTAATTATGGTGATTTCCATAATCCTTACCCTAGGTTATAAAAAGACCCAAGCAATTTTTTTAATTACTTACCTAAGAATGTCTAGAGAATGTTTCTACGAATTACTTGAATTGGTTCAGCGGCAAGAAACTATTTTCAAACATACTATATCAGCTGAAGTAATATCAGCGATTACTGTGTTTGTCGCTTTTGGAGTTCCATATAGCAGGACGTATTTCCATTTCATTTATAAATTCTTCCACGTTTATATCTCATACATTTAAGCAAATAAATAAATGAAAATTTGATAAAATTTGCTCCGTATATTCACCGCACTATTCAACAGCGAAATGAATACGAGAAGTTTGCAACATTGCTTCCTTGTTGTCGAGCGTTCGCGGTACTGACGCCGCACTGTTGCCGCACCGCGCGCTTTGTATGAAAATCAAACGACCGTCCGTGCGCAGTACGACAAACGCATCGCTTCGGCACCGCAGCAGTCCGACACGAAACATCTAAATTGAAAGCGCCCTAAGAGAGCTCGCACCGCTCCTTTGAAGCTACCGACTCGCCGAGGATCGGACGCAACGCGACGGACATGTTTGCGCTACCACGGACGATACCCCCTCCCCATGGTGCGTCACACAGTGCGAGAAAGTCCGCGTCCATCCACAATATCACGCACCGTGGGAAGCCAGCTTAAGTCAGTGTGGTTTAATTAAGTGATACTTTAAGATTACCTTGTTCACAGATAACTGTTTATTTTATTTTATTGCTATTAACGATAAGTAATTCAGTTGAGAGAATGAGCTGTATCAGTGTGGTTGTGTTCAGGTATGTTTGACGTCATACTTATCTTCTTTTTATTTTATTTTTTTGGGTAGGAAATTATCAAATAACTTCTCTATAACTTCTAATCATACTTATCTTAATAATTACTTTAATCTTGTGAAGCGGTTTTGTGACTGATTAACTGACAGACAGACAACGTAACGTTCGTTTTTGAATCCCAGCTAGTAATTTGACAGGTGCAAATGTCAACCTCCACATTGAAAAAAAACAAACAACAACGATTTGAAAGGTCAAATTACTATCTGGAATTAAAAAACGAACTGTAAGGCTAAATTTTATTACACAAAAATCTCTTTTCTCAAAGTGTAGATACCTATAAAAGAAAATCGTGTGTATTTGCTTAAAGTTCTAAATTATTTGATAGATTTTGATGCAGTTTTTACTATCATAGAATATTTCCTGAAAAGGTTGTTATTTTAAAGGCTAGTATATATTGAAATTATCCTAATCCTAACTAATATATTTTATTTATAAATATATATTATAATATAATATTATTCGTTTATTTGTTTACATACTTATTAAACACATTTTTATATTTTTTTTTTTATTAATAATAGTAAAAAATCATTAAAAAATATAAAAAAAATGTGGCCCGCCACGCGCTGGTATCGGGAGTAGGGTCCAGGCTGTCGGGCCCTAGAAACAGGGACCTCCTCACGATGCGAGCCGTATCGAGGAGTACTGCCTTCTGAATCAGGACCTTGATCCAACCACCTAACGAGAGCCTGGATCAACATCTCTATGTCGATCGAGGCTTTCGGCCATCAGGCCATTGGCCGATAAGACAATCGGCACAATGACAGTCGAGTTCACATCCTACATGTCAACAACCTCGTGTGCTAAGTCAAGATATTTAATTTGTTTCTCTTTCTCAGCTTTCACGAGGTTCTCGTCATTTGGAATATATCATATCATATCAGCGCGGCACGCTAATTGATCTATCACCACTATATCGGGCTTATTGGCGTCAACAGTCCTGTCAGAAAATTACTATTTACTGTGTTGTAATATGTGTTCATGTATTTTTATAAATATGTTTTGCTTGGCTTAACTTAAATATTTTGTTCTTATCAAAATGATTTAACAGAGAGTACAACTTTGTGCCCTTTAGCGTCGATACCCTAGGTCCGTGGGGTCCCAGTGCGCATAAGTTACATTCGTAAATCACAAAACGTCTAGGTGACCGAAAAGCTGGCGGCTTACTCGCGCAACGCATCAGAATTGCAATTAAACGAGGAAATGCCGCCAGCATCCTCGGTACAATGCCCCGAGGGACTATTTTTAGGCTTAAATTAGTTTCAATTTAATTTAGTTAATGTTAATAATCATCTTGTAATTTGGTTATGTTAATAAATATTTTAACAATAAAATTTAACTTTAGCGTATTTTTACAAAACGGCTCAAATCATTTACGAGAGCAGAATAATAGTAATAGAAAAATGCAAAAACTCGTCATTTGAGACTATCTACTACTTAAACTTCTGTCTAACCTTGCGGGGAATACCAGGTGAGCCGTTATGGCTCATTAATTTTTTCACATGAAATAATTACAGACCGATTCATTGTTGTTTCTACTTGCCTTGTATTTTATTGTTGTTTACGTGTTAATTATGTAAGCTGCAGACGATGGATCGAAAAAAAAAACCAAAGTTACTTTAAAACTAATTTATTTTAAGGAAATTATTAAAATTAAAATTGGTGAAACCTATTCGATGCTAGAATATGGAATGACAAAAATATGTATTAAAATAACTAATAGCTAATGTCGATTTTCGCCGCGTCTGCGGCCCGTGGCTGGCCGGACGTCATCGATGCAGTTTCCATGCACTTGGCGTAAACTGAAGAAATTGCAAGGATGGCGACATCCATTAGGGATCCGTACTTAACATGTTTAATTGGTCAAGGACGGATATTAATTCTGAGCATTTTTAGTAGTTTTATGTTTTTAATTTGTTTTTTTTTATAGTTATTCCATACATATTTCAAAATTCTGAGGCCGCTATGTACTAAACCACTTCTTAGGAGATATTATTATATTTTTTTTATTTCATTTGCTTTTACGCAATAGTTCAATCCACGAGCTCGAAAAAGTGCCGTCGCGCATTTTATGAAAAACTTGCTTCGGAATTTTGGCTTTATTTAAATAGATTAAAAAAAAACAAAAAGCGAGGCCACTATGAACTATTATAATAACTATTCTCCATTACTCAATAAGTCATACTTGTCGAAGTCTTTCAGTTTCTTAGAATGAGAACGCCAAAGTTGTCCATTTAGCGCAAAAATCACGGTCAAAATGTAACAGGTCTCTTAACAGTGTAGTTAAGAAAGAAAGAAAATAAAGAAAGAAAATAAATTTATTTGACCCAGGTTAAAGCACACAGTTTTCATACAAAAACAAAAAACAGAAAGTAGTTAGAACACAGTATTGTGTGTCTCACGGCTGCGCCAAATTGGCCCAGTTCAGCATAAATGCCAGACAACTGGTGCCTGACGCTGGTTTTCAACTGGACCTTATGTTACGAGGACGTCTTACGGATGTAAATCAGTTTTATAGTGTGTGTAAATATTTAAATAAAAATAGATAGATATGTGTAGCAAAAAATAATAAAATATCTTGGATAATTGTTTAAAAAAATAATTATAGATAAATACATAGTGGTGTTTAAGAAAATAAATGGTATGGTTGCAACAAGACACAATGTGACTATAGTTGATAAATAACAGATAACTATATCATAATTCATATCAATGAAATATTCAAATTGATCATGTCTAGCTCCCGTTGCGCATCGATGAGGTACCGCCGTAAGCGTCTTCTAAAAGAGTCAATCGTGTTAATTGCTCTAATAGGCGGTGGCAGGTTATTCCACACTTTGGAAGCCGCATAGCGGAAGCTACCTCTAAAAGTGGCTGTTCTATGTGACTGGGTCGAAAGTTGCTGCGAGCATTGCCTTCGCCCACATTCTCGTCTACTCGCTATCCAACTCAACTCGTCGTACAGGTAGTCCGGTTTCTGGTATTTCACTACACCGAACAGAAGGCACGCCAAGTGTAGTTTGCGTCTCGATTTCATCCTCAATGTGTAGTGTTTGTTTAAAAATGGGGTAATGTGAGTTCTGGGAGGAATTTTATAACAAAACCGAGCACAAGCGTTTTGGACCCTTTGAATGAGCCGATCTGTGCGAGCCAAAGTTAGTTAGCAAGCCTAGTTAGCGCAAATTGATGCGGGCCGCACCGCAACGCAGCGTATTGCAAAAATTCTCCTACATTACTTTTACTGTTTCTATGAGCCAACGCTAGAGCAGTGGTGGAAGGACACTGCTGCCAATCTTCTCCTCAATCATTCCTCGGTCACCGTTTGTGGCACCTATTTCAAAATTATTTTGACGAATCATCATCTGTCTAGCCTTTTTCCAACTATGTTGGGGTCGGCTGCCAGTCTAACTGGATGCAGTTGAATACCAGTATTTTACATGGAGCGACTGCCTATCTGACCTCCACAACCCATTTACTGGGTAACACGATACCCCTTGGTAAGACTGGTTGTCAGACTTTCGGGCTTCTGGCGACCCGTAACATCTGTCAAAGATCTACAAATGACAGCCGGGATCAACGGCTTAACGTGCTTTCAGAGGCACTGAGGGGTCTTCGTATGTAAAGATGGTCACCCATCCACAGACCAATCACGGCAAGCGTAGCTTAACCTGATGGATCGACCCGTGCAGCTGTTATTACTTGGCCACAAGCTCCTCCATTCTTTTGACGAATGACGATACTTATTATTTGCGGCTTATCTTCTTAGCAGGGAGCAATGGTGGCCCAGTGATAACGGCCGCGACTTACGAGTCGTAGGTCGTGGGTTCGAAACCAAGCCGGCTCTTTAATTTATGTAAATCATTTCATCACCACTGCTCTCAAAACGGTAAAGGAAAACTTCGTGAGTAAACCATGTACTAGAACCAATAGTTTCAAGACTGATGAGACATCCACCAACCAGCACTGGGTCCGCGTGGTAGATTACAGCCCACTCCCTCTCGAGGAGAGGAGGCCTGAGTTCCAGATGTGGAAACATTACAGGCTGATTATAATGATATATGATAAATGTCAAATCTTTACCTAAGTTAGTTATGTATTTACGAGCAAAGATAACAAAAAAAGTTTATTTTTATTTAAACGCACCACGTTGTAAGGTCACGTTGTAAAACCGATGATCACTTTTTTGACACACTATAAGGGTCGATTCACACCGGTACGGCAGCAGCCGGCAGTGACGCGAGGCTGGCAGTACCGCTGACAATAAGTGCGGCTGCCCGCGGCACCGCGGGCGGCCGCTCGACCTTTTCGTGCTTTTCAAGCGATATAGGTAATAGGTAATAAGTAAAACGGGCTGGTGTCCGCAACTCCACGTCAATGCGCGTATTTTGCGTACGGGTGGGAAATCGATTATTCGATCCACCCCAGCTTCTCAAGGAAGGCCAGCAACGCCTTGGTGTTACTCACAATCTCACGGAGGGTACCTGGGTTACCGAAATACTTTGCCCTGTATGTGGCGACCACCGGGCAGTTTAGTAGCACATGTGCTGCTGTCTCGTCGTCCTTCATGCAGGCCCTGCACAGCGGACTGTCTGTGACTCCTATGACAAAGAGGTGTTTGTTAAATGACCCGTGGCCTGTTATAGCTGCTGTAACAGTGCACAGCTGTAGTTTAGTTAGTCGGAGAACCCGTTTCGTGAGGCGATCATCAATTGTAGGGAGTGCTTCCTTGGTCTGCCTGCACTCGCCTTGGTCCGACCATAGTTTGAGATGTTTATCTCTGGTGCGTTTCCTTACCAGAGTGCGTAAGCACACGAAGGGTAGTGGCACGATGGGTTCAGTTTTCAAGCGATAGTGGTCTTTTAATTATGTAGATAAAGTTTAAAAGTATTTCACTCTGCCAGCCGCTGCCAGCCGCTGCTTTCCCGGTGTGAATCGGCCCTTACAATGATTATTTTTGTAGGCAAAATAACAAAAAAAAAATGAGAACGTGTAACTGAGTAAAATAATAGCATTTTGTTTCTTAATTACATTAAAAAGATTAACATCTTTATTGTTTAAAACCCGAATAATCTGGGAAGGTTGCTAACCTCTTTATACATTTCATTATTCTACATATTTCAACATATGGGAAAATATAAATTGTACCTAATCTACAAAACTCGGTTTGGCGAGTGACGAAAAAATTATTCAAATCACGTCTACGGCGTAGCACTCGGGGGTATGTCGTAGACTGCTACGCGAACGCTACGAGGAACTGCTACGACAAACAAATCTACAGGAGTTAGCGAAGCCAACGGAGTATTTGGAATACAGCAATCAGCTGTTATCATCATCATCTGCCTAGCCTTTTCTCAATTACGTTGGGATCGGCGTCCGGTCTAACCAGAAGCAGCTGAATACCAGTATTTTACATGGAGCGACTGCCTATCTGACCTCCACAACCCAGTTACTGGGTAACACAATACCCTTTCGTAAGACTGGTTGTCATACTTTCGGGCTTATGACGACCCGTAACGACTGTCAAAGATCCATGAATGACAGCCGGTACCAACGCCTTAACGTGCTTTCCGAGGCACAGAGGGGTCTTGGTATGTAAAGATGGTCACCCAACTACGGACCAACCGCGGTAAGCATAGCTTAACCTGATCGATTGACCCGTGCGGCTGTTATTACTTATACAGCAATCAGCTGTAGTTATTTAAAATTATTTACAGGTCAAGTGTTATTGGGTTTTTCCCATCAGGAATTTCTCAGTAGCAGACTTTTTTTTTTTTTTGAGGTTGGGAAATCATCAAATAACTTCTCCCGCTCTGGGCGGAGCGGGAGGGTGTGTCAGACTCTTACTGACTAAAACCCACCCGTATTCGAAGGAATACGGGTGGGAACCGGGAAACGGGTGGGCCCGCAACACAGGCAACAGGAAGCTGTTGCCTGTGTTGCGGGGGCCTCGGTGACCCATAAGTACCTTCCCGCGACCCCAGCAGGCATCGGCCCTAGTGGACCCCTACTGTATGTGCTGACGACATCTCTTTGAGGCGCGCGTGGAATACGACGCGCCGTCGACCCGGGCCTGGTCCTTACCGGACGGTGTGCTACCCATTGCTCACCGTCCGCAAGCCCTCAGTAGCAGACTGGAGTTTGGATTTGCACCCTATTAGATGGGCCTTAAATATAACTGAGAACCCACATGAGAAGCGCCATGTTGGAGCGAATACAAAATAAATTTGTTAGATTTTTATATTTGAGGTTCTATGGAGTATATCCTTTTTACCCGCTTATGTATCCAACCTTGTTTATATTGGGCATATTTATTTAAATTAATTAGAGGCAAGATACATAACGCCAACATATTGGAGTTGGTGTGTTTGAGTGTGCCCGACAGATATGTGTGGCGGCGACGGCGGCCTCATCTGCTGGCTGTACCTCGTGGCCGCACTAATCTAAATTAAATGAGGCGCCCCTGACGCGGGCGCTTCGCACCCTGGTTTTTTTTTTTTTTGGTTGGGAAATCATCAAATAACTTCTCCCGCTCTGGGCGGACCGGGAGGGTGTGTCAGACTGTTACTGACTAAAATCCACCCGTATTCCTTCCTGTAACCTTGCAGCAGAGAAAATAGACATTTTTGTGTGTACACGGAGTGAATTCACAAGGATGACATTGTATGTAATAAGTTTTAGAAAATTAGTTGTTATTATTAAGGGGACTACAGGACCTAAACGCAACTTTTATAAGTTTTATAATGCCTTAAAGTATATGATCCACTGCAGTAAACAAAATCCGAAAAATATATGATATTCTTAAGGATATATGCTAGGTAGATAGTGTGTTGAAAACATAATATAACTAATTTGATATGATAGAAAAAAATCACGAAGATACCTCTAAACAATTCTTTTAACAATTAAAACCCATACATGCAATCATTGTGATTTTTTGTCAGATTATTCTACAAGCAACATATTAGCATAATAGTGTTTTATTTTTTTATACAGTCTATAGCTTTTTTGTAAATCGATGATTGCTTCATATTTTGCAATAAATTACCAGCGTTGTGTCATCGCGCTTCTCTTTCTTTTCTCTGCAGTCCGACAGTGACCGCGCTTTAGGTGTCGTCGGCCTCTTAAGTTTCGCTTTTTTTAATTTTGCTTCGCTATTGCATTGGGTTGTACCTGTAATAATAGTTCTAAGTGATTATATAAATAAATAAATAAATAAAAATAAAAAATATAATAAACTGGTAATATGTGGGTATAGGCCACGAGTGCCGTACACTTCAGCGAAAACAGTCGTGATGTTACTTGAAAATAATGATTTTAGAAAATCACTCCTTTTGGAACGAATTTCCTTAACGTGGTTTGCGATAGAAGTTAACTGGTAGAAATCGTCACGTAACGAAAAAGCGTTATGGGCTCCATGCGACTTTCTCTCTCTCTGTCTCTTTCTATTATATACGAGTGTATGCGTGCGGAACTTCGTTTTTAGGGTTCCGTACCTCCTAAGGAAAAAACGGAACCCTTGTTGGATCACTCGTGTGTCTGTCCATGGGTCACAGCCGATTGCTCCGAATCTACTGGACCAATTAAATTGAAATTTGATACACATACACATTTCTGTGACCCAACCACGATCGTATAAAGTAAATAAATGAATTTTGAACATAGGGTTCACTTTTGGGGGTTAAATTATAAAAAAAGGTTTGCTAACTGTAGATTAAAATATATATATTTTTTTAAATAAATTTAACAGAATTCGTTTTAAAGTTATTAAAGGAAACATATGAAAATTTACCTTTCCCTCATAACCCCGGAACTGCCGAACCTAAAATTTAGAAAAAATACAGAGACTAGTTTTATAAGTACTTATAGATTAAAGGAAAACCTATAGGAAGTCTATGATCTTAAAATAACATGGTAAATCACTCAATATTGTGCGTAAAAACTTATATTTGCAGTTGCATATACGAGTACATAGATGGGAACATGTTTTTCAGCTACAATGTTAAGTTTGTTCTTGGGATAAATTCATTCCAACTACGGAACCCTTCAATGTGCGTGGTTCGACACGCGCTTGTCAGTTTTTATATCGTCGTTAGATATCAGTCGATACCCATCACATCTGTGAATTTTTGCCATCGAATTTAATTTGATCTTTTTATATTATTGTTATTTATTGGATCTCCAACAGAGGCTACACAAGTAGTTACTATACATGCAAGTATACGAGAATCGTAACAAATAATGTTCGCTTGCAATTATAGGAGGACACATCTTCACTTATAATCAAGATACAATAAAGGCTCCTACGTACTGGCGCGACTTGTCGCGCGACGCGACGAGACGCAAAGACACCGCGTGTAGCGCTACAAGCGGTGCCTTTGTGTCGCGACAAGTCGCGCCAGTGTATAGGAGCCTAAGTCTGATAGGGACGAAAATATTAAAATAAATTAAAATACATTACACGAAAATTATGCAAAAGAAAACAAAATAAATGCAAAATAATAAGTGTACAAATGAATACTTAATAACAAAATGAGAAGAATAATAACCATGAAAGACAACAGACAAAATGAACAAAATAACTATTTCGATTTGGATACTGTGACTTTTGTCTTTTTTTAACTTTGATATTTTGCATGTAAAATCCAATTGCTATTCTTAAATCCTTTTTAGGAAATAACTTACATTATTTACTGAGAAAAACGATCGTGAAATCCAGCCAAAATTTGACACTTGTTTGTTAGTTTGCGTGCGTTTTGACAAGCAAATTAGAGTACCTACCATCTGCGCCATGATTGATTGCGACTGTTTAGAAATAGAACGCTAGATGGCGTGCAGGCGTTATTATAATTCTGTTAAATCAATATAATACGTACAATAATTGATTTATTTCCTTTCCTAACTTTCATGAACAGGTTCACCAAAAAAAAAACATTTTAATAACCTATAACTGACGACCTTATCAATGTAAACAATTTTATTACATAATATTGTTGTATGGTAACATAAATATCATTGTTCGTAAATAGGATCTAAGCGACGTTGTCGTTCTTCCCAACCTGTGTTCGCAACCTTGACCTACATTAAAAGAAATACTAGGAAACGTTGCCAAACTTAGTTTTTACGATCGACATGTAATAAAATACAATTTTGAAGGTCGCTGTTGCAATAGTATTGGCACGCGGAATTTCTCGCGTGTTATTTTTATTTTGTATGCTTTGCATTTTCATTGATTCAAATTGAAATATTTCTAGTATGTATTTGATTCAAATTAGTAGGCAGAAACTACAGAATGCCACCTGCTACAATACTTACATACTGCTTTTGCCTCGTTCACGTTCATACATCTGGTCATACACGCATGCCGGTTGCGAGTACTACGCACTACGCACAGTATTCACACCATACATGCTTCGCAAAGAACGCATATAATTTTTTTTCCTATCAAACGTTATAAATGTAGCAGGCGGCGCATTTTTTAAATACACGCCACCTAGTGTCTATTTTATAAACGTACGGCTTACGGCTGTGTATGTAAACGACTTGTATTCAATGGCAGATTTTATTTTAGGGCTTTTTTCGAATTGAGTGGATTTTGAGGCAAGATTATGACCAGATTCAATAAAGTGTAATGACCGATTGTCGCGTTTACTACTCCTACGACTTACAAATGCGCCAATTACACATAAAACAAAATAAACTAAAAACTTTGACTTCAGCGCCATCTAGCGGGAAAATGGCAGGGAACAGACTGTATGTACCGCCTTAACGTTTACTATTTGCAGCCTTATTGATAGATAGGAAAGAACAAGATCAGCAGATTGTCCATGAATTCCGTAGTGATATAATTTAGCGTAATGTGGTCAATGCAGTCAAATGCTTTTGACAGGTCACAGAAAATACCAATTGCATCCTGGGACTTCTGCCAGGATTCCAAAATGGGACTGATGTGTTTTACTCCTGCGTCAGTTGTCAGCCTACCTTTCGTGAAACCAAACTAGCGACTATGTATTGACCATTTGAATTAAAACGTGACAACAACTGGTCTAGCATGATTTTTTATTTTACTCAATGCTGGTAGCACAGACTTATGTAGGTCTGTAATTAGATGGATCACTCTTACTATCCGATTTGAAAATTAGTACTACTTTACCATGCTTCATTAAATCAGGAAAGGTACCGCTGTCTAAAAATTGATTAGGGCAGGACTTTACGCTTCAATACTTCGTTATACTGCCTAAAGGCATTTGTCTACCGCGTCTGTCCACCACAGCCGTCACCGGGCCGTCGAGATTATTCGATCGGTTCGAATAATCACATTTCCCGGTGACGGCCCGGAGATGGCCATGGTTTTCCACCGCGACAGACAGACAAAACAAAATCTGGGTGAACGGCGACGGTGCCACGGCATTGTGTGGACAAGATCAAATTAACATGTTTTGTACTGCCGGCAAATCGGCCTGTCACAATCTTGGGCCGAGTTCTAGCGGTCGCGCCGAAATTTCGGCGGTGGACATGCGGCCATAGTAAATGTATATATCGTTATTTAGTCATATCGTTTTCGATTACGTACCGGTGACGGCTGCGGTGGACAAACGCACTAGGTACCTACAGAGCCATGACAAAACAGCGAAGTGTCCGAGGTTTGTGACCTTGCATTAATATCGGATTATTTTTTCAGTTTTCTGATCTGTGGGTCATGGACCACGGAACAACTGAAGTTTCCATCTTCATTCATGTTCGGGGCAGCTTCAGCAGCATACCAAGTGGAAGGTGCCTGGAATGTCAGTGGTAAGTAACTTGGCATATTATTTTTAATTTAATTGTCTGTTTTTTTTTGGGTTCCCTACCCACAGGGTGTCAACTTTTTCAACGAAGTATGGTTCACTACAAAGCCTGTAGTCTGTTCCAAAAGTATCTGATAAAAAGTAAACAAATGGATTAGAAAACATACCTGTAGCTGCCAATTACGAGTAGTGCCGCTTCAAATCAAATCAAAGCTCTTAATTTGAGAGCTTTGATTTGATTGTTTAAATACTGAGAAATTCGGGTTTACCGAATTCTCATTTTATAGGATGCCGTAAAGATGTTTTTCATTTGACAGTTGAGATTAACTTTATAACCTCAATTTTCGTCGATGATTATTCAATTACAATTTATTGATGTAAATTTTTGTTACTAAAGGTTTTTGTTGAGGAATAATTTGTAAAAAAAAAACATTTTTTCATACAAGGCTTGCCAATATTGAAAAAATAGAAAATAAAATAATATACAATTTAAAGTTAAAACCTTATAAATACAGATGAATGTGTTCCTAATTTCCTTTAGTGATCACTCAGTTTTGTGATCATTCAGGGGTTCAGTTTAAATTCTTACTCAATCACTACTCAAGAATTTAACCAGAACAGAGTTTGTTTACAGTTTCAACACATACTATGCCAAGCCTAGGCTATAGTATCAGCAATTACTTCTTTTTTTACGCGACAAGTTTCTTTCGCACACTGGGTTTCCAACTCTCGTGATTGAGCCAAACATTCGGAATCCAACAGAGCGCATCCCAGCGCGTCACGAAAACTAAAGGCTAGCGTAGATTAGAGCGGGTTGCACCGCAACGCAACACATTGCAAAAATTCTACTTCATAACTTTCGTACATTTTCAAAGGACCAACGCTCACTTCAGGCGGCCCCACCGCACTTATTTGTATGAAATCTATTTGTCTGCCTAGGCTATGTGTCAGCAATTACTTCAACTTTTTATTGTCAATGTTACATAAATGTACAGAAGGCATAGATTTCGACTCGGTGATTGGTTTTTGAAACCCTGTATGTTTTTTGCCGTTCGTTCCTGTTAACTAATCCTTGTAGGTATTGCATATTCTGATTATACCTTTTTTATCGTGTGGAAATCCTCATGGATGTCCTCCATCCTGGGGTACCTAGGTGGAGGGGTCTGTCAGACTCTTACTGACTAAAACCACACGGTGTTCTGCTGCTACCTTTAGCCGGGGCGCTGGAGTGCTTGCGCATTTCATCACGTCCGGCTAGGTGTTGGTCCGCATGAATTCATGTGGACCCCGTCACCCTCAGCAGCCGCATACGGCTGCAATTACTATAGAGAGGCGCGCGCGAAACACGGCGCGCCGCCGTCTCGGGCCTTTCACTGTTCAGGCAACAAACTCCCCAAGTCTGTTGTCTGCAGGCTTCTCCCTAAGGCGGCCGGAGATCGTTTCGCGCCCTCCGGCGCCCGGTGACATGTTCTGATTATACCTACACATTTAACTACATACCTATACAACACAATAATCTGGTCCTCACATGATCTGACCAAGATAATGTCTGGAATTTAAAAGGGACTGTAACCTCAAAGTTTGCTTCAGTGCTATTTCTCAGAGTAGTCGGTAAGGAACACCAAATTCATCTAGTTTTTAAATATTATTATTCTTTTTAACGTGTAAGCCCAGGTTGGCTCGGGCGCGTTTTTAGGCGATGGTTTTTCGCGCTTTAGATTGTCAACTCTCGGTATTGAGCCGAGCGTACAGAATCCAACAAGAAAATACACTGTTGGATTTTCAACTCTCGGCGCTAAGAAGAGCGTTAAAACTCCAGTGCGCGAAAAAAAATGTCGCGCGTGCGTACCCTGGGTAAAGGCTAGTGCAGATTAGGGCTGGCTCAACGCAACACAATCCAATAACCCTATTTCATCACTTTTGTACATTTTCTATGAACCAACGGGCCTTCAGGCGGCCCCACCGCTCTTATTTGTATGAAAATGCGCAGCGCTGCGATTCGCTGCGGCTATAATGTGCGCTTGGCTTAACATATTTTTGAAACCAATTCACAGAATTAAAATATCTTTTATCATTTGTCACTAACCCTGGTTCTTGTCTTACTGCTCTAACTCTTCTTGTCACGTTTCAGATAAAGGCGTCAGCATATGGGACAAACTCCTGCACGATCGTCCCGAGCTGGTGGCAGATGGCAGCAACGGAGACGTGGCGTGTGACTCCTACCACCTGTGGAGAAGAGACATCGAGATGCTGGAGGAGTTGGGGCTGAACATGTACAGGTACATCACGACATGAAGACAGATGCATGTCTTTTATAAGCAGAATCTTCGTCTTAATAAATAGGTTCGTCCTCTATTACATGGAGCTTGAACATAAATTGTTAGGAAACCAGCATGTCCTAGAACTGAAAATTTCGAAGACATGTGACATCCACCAACCTGTACTAGACCCGCGTGGTGGATTATGGGCCACTCCCTCTCACAAAGAGGAGGCCTAAGTCAAGTGTGTGAGCAGTGGGATTATCATGAGGTGACCACGTTCATTACGGCGTCAGTGGCGTTGTTAGATCGTCAAGGGTGCAGGTGAGCCGAAATTTGGGACACTCCAGCAGATGAATATGATATTGTAACACGATTGTTCAATCTCTTTTGCCCGCATCTGCGCTCCAGTGGCCTGTATCACAGGAACCGTGCATTTTGAGAAGAAAACTAGCCGACGTTACTCTCCAATCCATAAATTATTTGTATGCACAAAATCACGCCTATCCGGTGCTCCGTTAATGAGTGATAGAAGAACAAACAAACAAACACACTTTTGCATTTTAAATATGAGTAGGTTTCAGCACTATCAGAGTGGGGACTGCGAATCGGTAAAGGAGACATAACTCGACAAATAAGATGTTCTTACTACATCAAAAATCATTTATTCAAATTAGGCGTCCAAGTATAACGTTCTCACTGTCAGCAATGGGTAGCTCACCGTCCGGTAAGGGCCTGGCCCGGGTCGACGGCGCGTTGTGTTCCACGCGCGCCTCAAAGAGATGTTGTCAGCACAAGTATAGGGGTCCACTAGGGCCAATGCCTACCGGGGTCGCGGGAAAGTTCGAAAGGGTTACCGAGGCCCCTGGTAACACAGGCAACGGAAGGAACACGGGTGGGTTTTAGTCGGTAAGAGTTTGACACACCCTCCCGCTCCGCCCAGAGCGGGAGAAGTTATTTGATAATTTCCCACCCAAAAAAAAAAAAGTATGACGTGTCAGTGTCAGCACTGTTAGAACGTCAAAATTTTACATAAGACATTCCCCCAAAACACCTACCCTTCACCGCTTACTGAAATATCCCATTTCGTTGTGATTGCTACAAGATCGATTCCTTCCAGATTCTCAATATCCTGGCCTCGTCTCCTCCCGTCTGGGTTTCCCAACTACATCAGTGAGGATGGGAAGAACTACTACAACAACCTGATCGATGGTCTACTGGAGAAGGGCATCCAGCCTATTGTCACAATATACCACTTTGATCTGCCGCAGTCTCTGCAAGATCTAGGTAGGTATGGATGGAATATAAGTGCCAAAGCAAAGTTTATATTATTGCAGTAGTAAGGCCTGTTCAGCTGTTTGTGTTGTGTACTGTCGCGCTCGGAAGCGATACCCACTCGGTACGCGATATTGGAGTCACGCTCGGTAGACGATATCGTGCGACAAACGCATCATTCCCCCCCTCCCCACGACTGTTTGTATGAACGAGTTCGTTTAAGATTGTCGGCGAACTCGTAGTTATTGTGTATTCGTGTTTTTTGTGTTTAATTGGCAGCACAAAACTGAATAACCAGAAGACGGGCCAGGCCCTTGGCAACACAGGCAACGGAAGGAACACGGGTGGGTTTTCATCAGTTAGAGTAAAACACCCTCCCGTTCCACCCAGAGCGGGAGAAGTTATTTGATAATTTCCCACCAAAAAAAAAAAAGTATAGGTACCGCGCGTGATAGCGATATCGCATAACGATTCGGTATCGCTACCGAGCGCAACAACGATATCGGCCATATCTGAATGGGCCATAAATATGCACCGTTTAGAACGGCTTCATGGAACATGCTATGAATCCCAGAACCAACAAATGGTTTACTCATGTACATACAATAAACGCAAGATAACTTATTGCAATTTCCATTTAACTGTTTTATGATCTTGATCAACTACTACTACAACAGTGCTATTCTGTAATAAAAACACCGTGAAAACTTAAGTGAAGTGAGCTTACAGTGAGCTGTCAATAGTGTCATCCCCAGCATGAGGCGGAATTAGAGCTCACTTCACGTTCCCTTCACCTAAGGTTTCACGGTGAGATTTGTACAGAATAGACCGGCTGATCTATTCTGTAAAAATCTCACCGTGAAAACTTGGGTGAGGTGAGCGTGAAGTGAGCTTCCAATATTGTCAATCTCTAACATCAGGCGGAAAGACAGCTCACATCACGCTCACTTCACCTGAGGTTCCACGGAGAGACTTTCACAGATTAGGACTGTGGTATGGGATCTCTTTTACTGTTTATACGATAAGAAAGTTGGACCAAGTACCTTTTAACGTATTTTTGAAGAAAGAAAGAAAGAAAAAGTATTTATTGGGACTCGCACAAGAGATCACAAATTAAACTAAAAACCACTCATAGAAACTTAAAAAAAAAACAAAGTAAAATTAAAATAAAAACAAAAAGTCCTGTATGAGACCAAACGCTCCTATCTCAGCATAATGCTGCAGTACTTAAGAAATAAGTGTCGCAGCGCTGGCGTTCTGATAGAGCCCACTGTGATGTCACGGATAGGTAGAGATATAAATAAAAAATAAAATAAACGTGTGACATAACCTATAAAAATAAAATAGTTATTGAATAATATTCAAGTAATTTTCTGTTCCGTTCTTCTTGTCTGTGTATTTGTGAGTACATAAATAGTTAAAGAAATAATAAAGTTATCAGTTCAGTGTATTTCTGTGCACTAAAGGTGACAGAACTGACAAAAGTACACAAAACAAACTTAGAGATAAATATCTTATTATATTATATTATATTATTATTTAAACAAATAAAGGTCAATCAAGAACAATTACAGTTTGCGAGATATAAGAAAAAAAGTTTATGTAATAGTCTATTCACATTAACTGGGCTTAAATCCAGCCTCTGAGGTGCTATTAAAAATTTCCTAATGGGAAAATTTAATAACCCTATAACTGAACCTTTGAACATCGACCCTATTGTTCAGCGTTTTCGTCTATTAGTTGAAAGAGGCAGGTTTCGTAATACAAGGTGTTGTTTTGGATCTGCAAAATATTTTAGGAGATAATTATGTTAGTGATTCTCGACCCGAATCAATAATAAAATGGGCAGGTATTTTTTTTTTCATTTTTTTCTTATTTACGGAAATCGGTAAGTGTGAACTACCCGTTTAAAAACGCGAAAAAAAAATTAAACAAAATAAAAAGATAAAATTTAAAAATCTAAAATAAAAAGTATTATTGATTATTGACTTGGTATCGTATTGTTATATGATTATTTACGAGTTTCATAACAACCTCCTGAAATGTTTTGCAGGTTCAAAACTGCATCTTGTATAACAGTTTGCTTAAATTTGAACTTCACAATGATTTCCAGGTGGCTGGGCAAACCCCCTCGTAGCCGACTGGTTCGCAGACTATGCAGAAGTGGTCTTCTCCCTCTATGCTGACCGCGTGAAGTACTGGCTTACCATCAACGAGCCCATGGGGTTATGTGAAGGGGGCTATGGGAACTACGCAGCCCCTTACTTTGATGATTGGAGTGTCGGCCGGTATCTATGCAATAAGAACGTACTGATAGCTCATGCTAGGGCGTACAGGATCTATGAGGAGTTGTATAAGGATAAATATCATGGTAAGCTTGCTTTTTAGGGTTGCGTTGTGGTGAGTAGTCACGTATGTGTTACATCAGCATGTCACGTATTGTCCAGGGTTAAGTTAAGGTAAATATAGTGTTTTCCGTAAGCTTAGTATTAGCACGTAGTCACGTACTATCTATGTATATTTAAACCACCTAATAAAGGAGAGAGGACAGTTGAGGACTACAGTTGAGGACTGTAGTTGAGTACAGTTGAGTCTCAGTTCACAATTGACTCTCAAAGTAATACACGTCATGTCGTTTACTTAACCCCTCCTCATCCCCACATCGCAGCGTAGTAAACAAGGAACCCTTATAGTTTCGCCATGTCCGTCTGTCTATCTGTCTGTCCCCACTGTAGCTCAAAGAAGATTAGTACTAGAAAGCTGTAATTTGGTATACATATAAATTACGCCGAACAGTGCTAAAATAAAATCGTGAAAACTATTTTTTTAGGGTACCTGCCTTGCAGGTAATGTGGGGATGATATATTTTATTCTCGTCTATCCCATGGTGTGGGGTACCGTTGGGTAGGCCGTTCAAAAATATTGCGGGTCTGTAAACACCATTTTTCGATCAAGGATCCTTTTGCGTAATATTTACCTTTAAAGTGCAAATTTTTGTTAGTCAAGTGTCCCCCCCCCCCTGCCAGCTAAATGGTTGTTTATGGAGATATGAAAAAAATCATGGCAGTAGGACATGTAATGAAATTAAAAGGAAAACTATCACAGCTAAGTGGGCTTTACAAGTTAACGAGTAATAGTCGACCAACTTAAATTTGCAATTGGAGAATCGACCATGACGTATATCGATGTATGGGAGAACATTTTTTTCAACTACAATGTTAAGTTAGTTTTTGGGATAAATTCATCCCAACTACCCAACTACGGAACCCTTCATTGTGCGTGGTCTGACACGCACTTGGTCGGTTTTAGTTATTGGTTCACAGATGCAGTAAAAAATCTGGTTAATTAAGTTATCCGTTCAGTGCATTTCTGTGCACACAAAACAGAACACAAAACAAACACAAACACAGAACTTACAAGGTAGAACACACAAAAGACACACAGTGACAGAACTGACAAAAGTACACAAAACAAACTTAGAGATAAATATTTTATTATTATTCAAGTGTCCCCCCCTCTGCCAGCTAAATGGTTGTTTATGGAGATGTGAAAAAAATCATGGCAGTAGTACATATATTGAAATAAAAAGGAAAACTATCACAGCTTAGTGGGCTTTACAACTTAACGAGTAACAGTCGACCAACTTAAATTTGCAGTTGGAGAATAATATTGCCGTAACTCTGTCAGTTAGGTACGGCAATTAGCAAAAAACGTTTAGAGGCCCTGGGGACCTACTCCCTAAGCACTAAATCCGTAGTATCGGCCGAAGTTACGTGTGTTTCCTACTCCGTATCACCTACGGACATAAGATTACTTCAGAGTCAGAACTGAGAATGAATGACAACACGATTTGACAGTTGGGCAACACGAGTTGCAATGTGTCTGTGCCTGTTCGAAAAATTGAATTTGGCACTTGTTTTGATGGATCTACTACTTTCGGTTGGGCCCGTATCTTCGTGGACGGACTTAGAGAGTAGTCGCTCTGGAAGGAACGCGCGAAATAAACGTAAATTCGATTTTTACTAAATACGCAATAGTTTAAGCATTTTGGTTAATTTTTTGCGACAAGCACAAGATATGAATAAATCCTAAATCTTAATAAATATTATTTGCGAAAAGAGTATGTTTAAGTCTAAAATTGTCCGCAATAACGTTGCCTTTACTCAGCGCGTTCATGCTAGGCCCACAGTTGTGTAATTTTTGGGTTGAGTCTCTTTTTTTTGCTTGAATCATATTTCTGTCATTTTTATTGTTTTTAATATTTAAATACTCTGGTTCTTTAGTTGACGAAAACATGAGGCTCCACGGACTAGTGTGAATCCTTGAGTTCATTCGAGTAATCGAGTCTGGTTTAACCACGCTGGGGTCGGTGCGTTTCATTCATTCTGGTTCTATAGTTGACGAAAAGTATCCACATATTCATAGATTTCAACTTTACCAGTACGAAGTCCATCGAATCAATCAATCCATCATTTTCAGGTAAGCTGTCGCTAGCAACACTGTTCTTCTGGTTCAAGCCATTCACGCCGGAGGATCAAGAAGTGACTGATTTAACCATAGAGCACTGGGTATGACCATTTAAATGTGTATCTTTACTAGCTAGTTGTTTATAAAGTTGATGGCAAATATATAATAATATATATATATATATATATATATATATATCACAATATATAACGCGAACTTTACTTCGCGCGTCGAACGTTGTGCGAGGGATCGCACACCGGTCGACGTCTCGCTGTACAACAGAGAGCTCGTGAAATAAAGTTCGCGTTAGCGCGACAGGTGTAGCCGTAGGGTTACGAACACTTCCCCCTTTGTAAAAGTACAAGAACAAATGTTCTTGTCAATCAATCAATCAAAATATTTTTATTTCACATAAACCTAATAAAACCTATACGGTGTTACTACAAAACAAGGATTTCTTTAGACATGCATTAAACCATCTATAAAGAACTGTATTTTGATTAAAATACAGTTCTTTATACAAAATTGTCAACTTAGTACCGGACTAAGTAGTCAGTTTTGTATAAAGAACTGTATTTTAATCACAGTAACGTTCTTTTTACAAAAACTGGCTCGATGGTTTAATGCATGTCTAAAGAAATCCTTGTTTTGTAGTAACACCGACAGTGTTTTCAAATTACAATGTTAATTGGTACGGGAGGACAGTGTAGGCCTGTCATGAAGTACAAGGTACTTAACAAAAAAAAAGAAAAAGGTCTACAAAATATCTAGTATATTAAGCCTACAACGTTCTCACATTCACAAGGTACACAAGAATCTATGTAAAATATTAATAAAAATAAAAACCTATTTAAACCAAATGACAAGTTTGCCATTACAACAAGTCTGAATTAATATCTTGTCCACAAAAGGCTCTAGTAAATATTATATACTTGTACGTTCATAAGAACTACTTTCAAATCGATTCTAACGTAATTCGTAAATCGTTTTCCAAGGCCCATGGAGCTTCTTGAAAATGCGTTAAAATACGTTAAATACGTTAAACTTACATAAATAACGAAATAACCTGCTTATGCCAATATTTTTTTATAATATTTAGTTCAGTTTTTATTGAAATTCAAAATCCTAATCTCATAATACATTTTTTCATTCGAAACGACCATGATTCAACATGGCGGACGGCATGAATCGTGTGCGTTACCCCAGCAAAATAATGTCGAAAATAGGCATTTAAATCTTACAGATAATTAGTTGCCCAGCTTCTGTAATTGTTGCGCACATTTTTAAATTTGTTGCACTTATAGTTTTTTTAGTTATTTCACAAAAACATTTCCTGCTGGGGTTTACCGTTTCAAATGTTACCGCAGCCAGACATTTTTTTTTAAATGGGAGTATTGAAACAAATATTAGCTATATAATTAGTTGTCTAGACGAGGTAAATGTTGCACCTTATTTTGTATTTGTTCTTTTTTCGGCACCGAAGTTATTCGAGATCCTGCTGGAGTAACGTTTGTGGTTTTACTGGATCTCTGAAACGGTTAAGCGGATTCTTATCATCTTTTGCACATAACTTCTTAGAAATTAGTTGTAATTAGTTGTGCAATAAAAAAACCAAAATAATGCACCGTATAAAGGTTATTTAATTAAATATAAAAACACTTCAATAGGTCCTAACACTCTAAATAAGAGCTCTAAAGGCTTATTTTAAACGTTGTTTTGTAGCTTGTAACTGCCTTCAAATGTATGTGAAGTTTCATTAGTATCCTGTAAGTAACTAACAAATTATGATGATATTCAGTTCTCCACGTTCACGGTCACAATGCGCGCGGAGTTATTTGGCCACCGATAAACCTGTATGTGGATATATGAACTGAATTTTATATCAATAATTAGTTGCTTAGTTCAATTTTATACCTGTAAAATTTCAGCGTAGTGCATACAATAATTAAGGAGATAATAAAATAAAAGTGCAAGACCGCGATAAACCACCTAAGTGGTTACAAAAAAGCGACCGCGTAGTACATTATGCTATATTTTAAAATATGTAGAATAGTGTTAGAAGTTTAGTACAGACGTGTACACAAGTGTTATAAAAACTACGTTTCTTAAATAATTTTTATTCACAGGTACAATAATTATTTCAAATGAACTTTTAAAATATTAATTAAACTTTAAAACAATCACAGATAGCAATTTTTCTTTTATGGCATTTTCCATTATTTAAATTTAAATAAGTATGTAGTTAAAATTCAAATCTGTAAGATTTAAATGACTATTTTCGACATTATTTTGCTGGGGTAACGCACACGCATGAATCGCGTATTTTTCCTCACATTGCTTTTGTGACGTCACCGAATCTCGATTCAGTAGCAGTTTTTGTTTTTTTTTTGTGGTAACTACCGCGTCCTTCGCCAAACGTGACAGATTTTTTGTTCAGAATATTGCGCGTACCTATAGTCTCCAGTGTTATATACTCTAAGCAATTTGATGGTAAATTATCGAAACGTACGTTTTTATATTTTTTTGGGACATGTGCTTTCAACATCTTAGTTTCTGTTTTTTCTAGGAAGGTCGATATACTCACGCGATCTTCTCGAAGGAAGGTGGATGGCCTCGTAAACTAGAGAAAATATTAAATGAAAACGCAAGGAAGGAAGGCTACTCGCATCCAAGACTGCCGCCATTCACTCCCGAAGAAATAGAACTGGTTAGAGGTATGCTTGTGTTTTTTTACCCAGCTACGCGACAGCAAAGACAGGGTACCTAATGTTTTACACGCAGATCTATCTTCCCATACCTATACGTGCAGGGTGGATCTTTGAGAGGGTGCCGGGACACTAAGGACAGGGACTTTAACCCTTTGACCACCACGTCTAAAAAGCAAAACCGTGCCCTCGACGCCAAGCTAAGAATTTTTCCTTAAAATCTGTCATGTAGTCGTGACCGTGGCGTGCTGCAGGGCTAACATGACAAGCGCGAGAACGCTCTCTTTCTCGATTTGTCGAAATTTGTCTACGATTCTGACGTCATCCGAATGCCTAACATGACCGCTAAGCGTGAGTAAACTCGAGAAAGGCACTTTGACAGTTCTTTATCTCGCGACGAGAAACCGATGTAGCAAATTATTAAAAACAAATCATTTTTATTTTAGCAACATCGGCTCATTCGATAAATTTTACGCATGGAATTAGTATGTACTATAATGATTTTACATCCACCTCTATTAATTTATGTTGTAATTTTTTGTGTAACCGACCTTTTTTATTAAAATTTAATATTTTTTTATGGCATGCCGAAATTAAAATACAAAATGATGGAAACGAAAATGAGTGAGCCATTTTTGTTAGGGGACAAACCTGTGGGTTCGCGTCACCAATATGTTAACCGCGTCACCGAGATACTAACCACGTCACCGACATCCTAGCCGCGTCACCGACATATGAACAGCATCCCTTGAATATGCAATCTGCGTCACCAACATGCTAACTGAGTCACCGACATGCTCAATGCGTCATCAATATGCTCAATGCGTCACCAACACGCTAACCGAGTCACCGACATGCTAACCGAGTCACCGACATGCTCAATGCGTCATCAATATGCTCAATGCGTCACCAACACGCTAACCGAGTCACCGACATGCTGAACAGCGTGCCCTACCTGCTAGCAGCGTGCCCGACGTACTGGCAGAGTTAACGACATGCTAACAGCGTCACCGAAATGCTAGCAGATTTACGAAATGCCAATCGACTTACGCCGTGATAACCGCGTCACCGACATTCTGAAAGCACTTGTTGACATGCAATTTGCGTCACCATGCACACCACGTCACCGACATGCAGACTGCGGCACCAACATGCTACCCAAGTCACCGACATGCTAATGTAACGTGTGCATCAGACTGGCGATGGCGTCGCGGAGCGGCCTGTGTACGTAGGTACATGTATACGCATACCTATATATACTTATATATGTTATTCCAAAGTTTTAAGTTTTCATTTCTGTCACCAGTCCCCATGAATGCCATATTTTTTTGTATTATAATTTTGTCTACTCTTCTCGTCGTCAAAATCGAGGACGACTAAATGACAGCAGAATCGAAGATTATCTCGTGTTGAATTGTCAAAATACGAGATAAGTTAGGTGCCATGTTAGGGTTAGTCGAGAAAATATCGAGTTTGACAGAACGAGTCGAGTATTTTGTATGGCAGCGCTGTCAGAAAACGAGAAAATTGACAGAAATATACAAAAATTACTCGCGCGAGAGTGAGTAATTGTCGCGTGTGTCATGTTAGCCCTGCTGGGCACATTTTGATTTGTCATCTAATCATGACTGTGGCGATCAAAAGGTTAACAGTTGTATCACGGATATCTAAGACTTGTATGTAGCTAACAGGAAAACGTTCTTAACTTTTTTGAGTAATTGCTAACTGCATTCACTTACTTTGGAAAAATGGTACAATCAGCGACAAAAACATCAATTCTCCCGTTTTATTTTTATGAGGCGTATTGATGCAGTTTTATATACGGTTTAAAAGACTTTTCTGGGCCAACTGAGATATGAGTACTAGAAAAGCCATCACAAATCGCAAAAAAAACTTTTCCCAGTGCTGTTTCGTCGTCTTATTTTATTTCCAATCTGTCCAGGAACCTACGACTACTACGCGCTGAATCACTACACAACTCGGATGGTCCGCAGGGTGAAGCCAGGTGAACCTCCAGGGAAATGGTTCTTCGACGGCTCGAAGGAGCTGAACACTATCATGGATAAGGATCCTTCATGGGAGACCACGGCAGCCGACTGGTTTGCAGTGAGCATCTTTTTTTATTGTTTAGGTACTAAGGACTTAAAAGAAGATGTAGTGACAAAAATCGAAAAGAGTGTGCTTGAAGTGTGATCAAGTTGAGAGGCGACTAACAAATAGATATTTTCAACACATTCGCTCAAAAAATGCATTTACGAAGCCTGTACCTACACATTGTTCGAAAGTTAAAAATTACGCACGATTACGTACAACTGAATGTGCGGTAAAAAGGTACTACTCCCTCTTAATCTTTCCAGGTATATCCGCAAGGTCTTCGTGAGCAGCTGCACTGGCTGAACTCCACGTACGACGTCAAGGAGATCGTCATCACCGAGAATGGAGTGCCCTCACTGGACCCCGGCCTGGTGGACACACAGCGGCTGGAGTACTACAGGGACTATTTAGAACAGGTGAGGAGATGCATGTAAATATTAAAAAAGAAATAGAAAGTGCTGCTATAACTTTTGCGTCCTTACAATGTTTATCTTTAGACCCAGGTTTAAGCGATCGAGCCATTTTTTAATGTCCAACTTTATTTCGACACAGTTAAAGTCCTAATTACAAAAAACCGGTGCGTGTCGAACCACGCACCATGGAGGTTCCATAGTTGAGATGTTTTTTTTTTTCCAAGAACATACTTAACTTTGTTGTCGATTATCATGTTCTCCCATAAATTCCAACGGCAAATGTAAGTTTGGACGCACAATGTAGAGAGATTTAACAAGTTATTTTAATACCATAGACTTCTTATAGGTTTTCCTGTAATCTATAAGTATAGAACAATAACCTGTATTAAAAATAAAAATCTGTATTTAAATTAGTCAATAGTTTTTTTTTTGTTTTTTGTAGGTATTTTGTTTTCTCTGCTACTCTTACACACGGTGTCTACATATCTTTGTCTACTGTCCTATCGCAGGTATGCTGGAAGAGATTTCTTTAGAAATAAGCATCATCTATGTACGTATTTTTCTTGTTCCTTTCTTCTTGTCTGTTTATATGTGTGTACATAAACTGATAAATAAATAAATAAAAAAAATAGGCTCAGTAGTTACGGAGATAAGCGGAGAGAGAACATTTACATTTTCATAAATTTTCTTAATTTAAATAACTTTAAGAGCGTTTATTTTAAAATTATAAAAAGAATATAGCTGAGACCCTCACAGTAAATCCTTGTAATTGAAATTTCACACAGTAAGTGGATCAATCTCCAAAACGGGCGTATTCGTGTATTATCGCTCTGGTGCTTTTCAGATATTGATATTTAATGGTAATTATGTATCTCATTAAAAATAATGATATTCAAATAACATATTTTTACTATTGGCCTTCAATTTACACAAACAGTTATGGAAATATTTAAGTTCAAAAAATTTCGCGACCCGAGTAATCATAATTTATGCCAGAGCGATCATAAATGCTGAAATCAGTGAAACAAAAAACATAATATTGATAAAATATTATTTATTTAGCCGTTTCAGTCATATTCAGTGTACGTGTAACAAGATTATTTATGTAAGAGAAATGTATTATTTTAGAAAAAGGTCAAGGCATATTATCAGTCATACATATCAAAAATACGGAATATTTTATATAAAATAATTGCTAACATTATTATAAAAATCAACTTTTGGCTTAGTTTCATTTATTTGGACTTAATTAAATCATTTCTAGGTAAAAGAGACATAATTAGAAACCTTTTGAAATCAACCATTATTACCTACAGTCTTTTATAGTTATAAAATGACTGTAGATGTGTATGATAGGGTCACCAAATCCATGTTTTCATGCTCTACACACAGACATGTATCACGGCATTTTGCAGCTGGGAAAACGGCCCAAAAGGCAAACGTAGATCGCAGCTTACAAAAGAAACTGTAACTTATATTATGCTGCGGAAATCTTAATGTAAATTTTTGGTGCAAATTGTGTAAGTTATCATTTAAATAGCGCTTTTGCTTTTTTATTTTATTTCTAAACTCCTTTTTACCAGACGTCATGCGGCTAATATCGTCATCTTCAAAAATACAGTTTTATATATTTTATTAACTGTTGTTTTATAGTATATTTTATTTCTTGTACGTTATCTTTGTTTGAAGTTAAAACAATCATCTTTCTTTCCAAACGAGATTTATAACATACAATTAATGCAAAATATCATCGCTCTGGTCTTTTTGGACAGAGCAATCACAGCCATAGCGATCAGAAAAAGTCACAAAATCATAAATATAGCCGAATTTAAAAGCAGTAGAAAGTTGTGATTACGTCTCATAAAAAACATCATTACGATCACTTAATTCACATAACAAACACATTCACAAGCTTACTATTTAATTTAAACGTGCCATAGCAATCATAAAATTCGAGAACCAAATCCAGAGCAATCATAAACTTACCTTCGTAATGTTGGAGCGAGGAAATATGGCACAAAGGTATCCTCCTCGGTGGTTAGACCACTACAGGCGTTGCCCCGCGGGAAGGGAATAGAGTGTTTATAACGCGTAACTAGGGATGAGCGCGATGTTTTACCTCAGCGCAGAGCGATGAGATAAAATGCCCGGTCACGATTTTAAATTCAAATTGTGGCAAAAGTATTGTTAATATAACTAAAAATATTTTATTACTATGAAGATTAACTATTTGATATGTAATCTAAATAAGTTGTTTCATGAACCTAAAAAAGTTAAAGAATATTTTTTTCATTCAATCGGGAGTTGGGTCAACACAGAGCGATCAGGATTTTAGGGTTTAAGATTTTTTAAAATATTTAAAATAAACTTATACATAATGTTAGCCTTGTATCACGTAGATTAGACACCGAATTGTATATAAAAAAATATTTTGAAAAAGTTTTTCGATTTTAAAATGGGTTTATCCAGCCCGACACGAAAAAAATGCCTCTGGAGATCGACCCAAGTACAGTGTGCAAAACATTTTTGTAATTTTCTTATTTGTCTCCCAAAAGTGACCCCCTATATTCATTTGTTTACGTAAAACATCCGTATTCGGGTCACAGAAATTGGTTTGACCAAATTTCCACCTAATCAGTCCATTAGATACGGAGCAAATTAGCTGGGACAAACGGACTGACGAGTGATCCTATAAGGGTTCCATTCTTTTCGTTTGGACATACGGAACCCACTGGCGTTAAAAATCCGAGTCTAAATTCGGTTTAAAGAATTGATCCTCATAAATAATAAAATAACACAAACAGTTCACTTGAGATATACTTAAGCATAATCAGCCTATAATGTTCCCACTGCTGGGACACAGGCCTCCTCTCTGTGAGTGGGAGTGGGCCGCAAACCACCACGCGAGCCCAGTGCGGGTTGGTAGATGTCGCATGTCTTCGAATTTTTGGTTGAGATATAAGAGAAATATACAAATAAATCATGCAGTCTGTTAGTTTGAATTGAACACTTAGTGAAAATGCATTAACTATAAACTGTCCAAAAATTTTGAACGACAACAAACCAATTGGGACAATTTAACGCATTATTTTTCAATCGTTTATAATCGATCCATAGGAAGTCGACAAATTGTGAACCGGTATCAAACTTGTTTGCGACGTAACGCAACTAGCACTAATACTAAATAACCTGCCTAGTTGCAAGCAACTTGGAAGTAGCGCTCGCCGACCACTGCAGCTGCTTCGCTCTCTTCGCTCGCTCAGCTCGCGCGCGGTTTGTCATAGTTCTAACCTAACCTAACCTATTTCACCAGTTCATTTTTATTATATTTATTTACATAACCAAATTACAAGATGATTATTAACATTAACTAAATTAAATTAAAACTAAGTTAAGCTTAAAAAAGGCCCTCGGGGCATTGTACTGAGGATGCTGGCGGCATTTCCTCGCTGAATTGCAATGCTGATGCGTTGCGCGAGAAAGCCGCCAGCTTTTCGGTCACCAGTTACATCAACTAGACGTTTCGCGATTTCCGCAAATAACTTATGCGCACTGGGACCCCACGGACCGAGGGTTTCGACGCCAAAGGGCACAAAGTTGTACTCTCTGCCAAGGCCTCCATATTTAATAACTTTCAGATTTTCGGCATTTTCTGCCGCTGCACCCGCTTTAGAAGTAGTCCGTTGGAGGTGGGACGGTGCCAGTGTGTCTACACAGGTAGCGTCCCACACAAGCATCCGTCCCAAACTCCACGGGACCAAAGACACACCATCAGGTCTTTTGCCATCATCTCTGACAATGCCAGTCGGCTCAAGAAGAGCAGGCACATTGATGCTGGCAAGAGACCGGCGGATTATGTCATTAAGCGTTGCATGTCTTGAAAAGCGGCCTGCACTTTTTTGACAACAAAGTCCGTGGTGACCCAGTCGGTCCACGTCCGTGCCACAAGGGCATGTGTGTGGAGTGCATACCGTGACCCCAAGCCGCAGACCAGTCGCCAGACGAAGCGAGGTCGGATCCAGGAAGGTACCGGTATATGGAGAAGGATGGGCATGTAGCCAATGACCGGCCTCTCTGGTTCCGACCGCCAAAAGTCTTGCGCGATCCGGACCTGAACTGCGGCTCAGAATCGATTTGTATGTTAAATCGCAATAAATATCGTCCCAGCTCCTCTGAGATTTTAGGTTGTCTGGAAATTCTTTACCCGGGCAAGCAATTTGAAAAGCATTCTTGGCATCCTCCAAGCCCGCAGTCTCATAGTTTGTGGGCAAAGCCCTTAGGACATTACCTATGAGACGTGACGTGCTATGGGTGGACGACAAAAAGGCTGGGGAAGCAACACTCGAAATTTTTTATTATAGTTCTTACAATCTCACGGTGACATTTAATCTTACGGGTACATTAGTTGAGTGGGAGTCTGGTCCGCATTTTTTTTTCCCATGCCGACTTCGGCTACGGTGACCCTATTTTGGCTATGGGTCACGAGCGTGTGCTCTTATGTGGCTAATCTAGCCTTTTCTTGGCTGAAAAGTTATATGTGTATTTGTTTATCTATGACATTATTTAGATTCCGCAATATGTATTTAGAAGTTTCCTGCGATTCAAACATATTTAAAGTGGACGGGTTTTTGTTAGTTGTCGAAATGTATTATGTTTACAATGAAATTTTGTAGGGTGACTTGCCGGCCGGCGCGGGTGCGCCGTGTAGCGGAATGCGCTAAGGTATCTAAGCAGCTGTGCGCTCGCTCGATTTGCAGGTTTTTTGGTATTTCATCAGGATTTCAAGTTGGGAAAAAAAAAATTGAACAAATAATGAAAAATTGTTCTATTACTGATACTGAACCACAAAAAAAATTCTCACTGTTTACATTTTTTTCCTGTATATTTTCTAGACATAAACATCTTAAATCCTTTCTTTCACTGAACTGACTGACAACGCACAGCCTAATCCGCTGGGTCTAGAAACATGAAATTTAGCGCAAGAGTTCCTTATATAGCGAAAGAATTCCTTATGTAGCGAAAGAGTTCCTTATGTAGCAAAGTTGAGCACTAACGAAGGATTTCTGAAAATTATATCTGAAGTAAAATAGGGGTGAAAGTTTGTATGGAATTTCGTCATTTATGCCGCTGGGAATGCCATCAGGCACACGGCTTGTAAAATAATATATTTTGTTCTCCAAAACCACATTGAGAGCCCGTTGCTGTTTCTGCGCATAGATTTATATTACTGGTTTCTCTTCTAGGTTCTGCTGGCTATAAACGACGGTATCAACGTGACCGGGTACAATGCTTGGACGCTGATGGATAACTTTGAGTGGATGATGGGATACCTGTGAGTTATAAACAAATAATAAGCCCAGTATCTTTTTTTTTTTGTTCCGGGTGTAAAATCTTCATGGATATCCTCCGCCCTGGGGCGAGTGGAGGGGCCTGTCAGACTCTTACTGACTAAAAACCATCCCGGTGTTCTCCTTTGTGTGCGACTTCTGCGATCCCCGGCTAGTGCCGGCCCGCCATTGTGGGCCACCTCAGGCTCACGGGGGAATGCGGTGTAAAACCCCCCCACGCGCCTTGCAATAGGGGCGCACGTGGAACACTACGCGCCGCTGCCTCGGGTCCTGCTGTGTGGGGGGCGACGGATATTGTCCACGAGTCCGTCGCCCCTGGACCCATTTTAAAAATGGAAGTAAGTAACTTCCATTTTGAAAAACCATTCGAATTTACGTAACGGTTACCCCGCGTGTTCATCCTAGGCCATGAAAACTTAAGTGAAGTGAGCGTGGAGTGAACTGTCAGTGTCATCCCACCTGATACTAGGGATGGACCAAGGATCACATTTACAATAACATAATCGCGTTTTTAAGAATATTATTATGCTAATTATATTGATCATAATCAGTTAACTGACTAAATAAACGCAATCCCATAACTCAATCATGATGTGTTTTAACTGATTAAATAAACGCAATCCCATGACCCAACCGCGATGTGTTTTGAAGAAGCGATAGTGGATTGAGTCGAGTAAAGACTGTGTGACGTTATTCAGCGTTGTTATTAACCCAAATCTATTCAATAAGAAGAGATAACCGAGTGTGTCAAGTAATCGAGTGCTAAAAGTGTGCCAGTTTGACGGACCATAGAATTTATCCCCTCACAAACTATGTGGAAACCTAACTAAACGATGTACTTATGTGTCTGTGTACATAAGCCATTTGAATAAAAACGTGCGGATTATTTAATAAGTACCTTTCTAATATTTTTTTCAGGGAGGTAAATTTGTACCAACTTACACGTCGCCAATAATAAAATAATATTCATAAAATCACCGTCATCAATACTATAACAAAATTCTACAGCTCAACTAACACTCGCGCAGCGCGCGCACCGGCTGGTGGGCGGCTAGGCTCACAACATCCAGTGCCCAAGTGAAGTAGTGTTGCTATGGCAACCAGAATCGAGTGAAGTGACAAGATTACGACACTTGCGCGTCGCGCTTACCGACTCACTTCACTTAGCCGATTCACTTTGGCGCGGGTGGATCACGCCGCGCTAGCGCGTGAGGCGCTGTTATTAATATCAAGATGAGTTTTTTTTTTTTTTAATTTGCCGTTTTTTATTTTTAAATGCGCGACAAACAAAAATTTGGTTGTACCACCTTTATATCATAATCCAAAATGGCGGCTACAAACATTTTCATCAAGAGTGTCGTTTTCATGGTTTTCGGGGGTGTTAAAGCCAATAATGAGGTCAAATCTAAAAAGCAAGATGGCGGCTGCGAAAATATTCAGATTTTTCATCATGGGTATCGTTTTCATGGTTTTCGGGGGTGTTAAATCCGATAATGAGGTCAAATCTAAAAAGCAAGATGGTGGCTGCGAAAATTACCATACCTTTTGGAATAAAAAAAAATAAACTGAGTTTCTGACTGAATTTCTGTTTTGCTATTTTATTTAAAAAAACCTAAATAGTACCTAACGTTTCAACACTTAACTAGTTTTGAAATAATATAAAATGACTAAATACTAGTTTTGAAATAATATAAAATGATCAATAGAATTAGCATAAAAATATTATTAAAATCTCGATTATGATTATAAATGTAATGTTTGGTCACTCCCTAAAATCAGTGGGTTGACACTGACAGCTCACTCCACGCGAGTTTTCACGGTGAGATTTTTACAGAATCGACATGCTGGTCATTATCGGACGGTTAGCTACCCATTGCTCACCGTCCGCAAGCCCGTGCCTACGGTGGCCGGAAATCCGCCCGAGATTTCCGACGCCCAGGGCGGCTAGGGGCGAGAGGGCGCGAAATTTTAATTTCCCTCAACCGTCCCGCCTCCTCCTTCGCGAGCATTACTGCTTCGCAGAAGGAGGTGACGGCTGCCCATGCCCTCTCGCTCCGTACCATGGCCTGAACCAGGGCCGGACTTGAGAGATCTCTGCCGCCGATCGCCTCCACGAGGACACGGCAGTGCTCGGCCCAAGCCGGGCAGACGCTCCACCGTGTCCTCCGGGCAGGACAGGTGTTTAAAGTGCTTGCTTGGGTTCGAATCTCCAGGCCTAAGCCACGGTCGTTAATTAACACTGCTCTCAAGATCAAGTTGACCATCCCTACAATAATATGGTATAATTTAGGTTTTTCTATACAAGAGAACTTAAAAGATTACTTTTTATTTTCTTGTGTAGAAATATCTAGGTTTACCTAAGATTTTTAATACTAGGATTGAAGTTGGGTCGATATAAGAAATGTGCCCGAAACTCACATAAAATTTATGGTTTTCAGCTCAAAATTCGGTCTCTATGCTGTGGACTTCTCGGATCCGAACCGAACTCGAACGCCGCGTGAGTCAGCGCGGTACCTCTCAACTGTTACTAGAAGCAGAATGATTCATCCAACACAAGACGCTACCAAATTAAATTATGTTTAAATTATTAATTAAATTGTTATGACTTTTAAATTCGGTTATCTTAATATCATGGCTTTCTTTCAAAGTCAAATCAGAATCTTTTATTTCACATAAACCTACATGGGTACTTTTGAAACGTCAAAAATCGCTAGAAGCTAACAAACTAGTGTTAATAGGTATGGGAGGACAATGTTGGCCTGTCAAAAGTACCAGTTAAGTATAAGTACCAGGTAAGTCTTTAATGTGTAATTCCGAAAGAAAACGCTTCGGAAGCGTTTTCAAACCAGGACGGAGTCCCACTACGGCCACTACGCGTAACGTCCCTTTATGGCCCTATTGTATTCTTGAAGGTGCATTATTTTTCAGATCAGCCGCGTTACAGCCATTCTACCTAAGTACACTGAACGTTAGAAGTGCCTGTGATGAGAAAAGAACCACACAGATTCATTAGTGTTATTGCGGTACGTCATTTCGATAATTACCTTCGAAATTGTACCTACTGATACGAGCCCTTCGATACCATTCTCATTTTTGCTGCCACACGTTGCTGGGTTCCGAGAGTGCCAATTACAAAAAAATGTCACAATTACAGCATTAAATCTCTGTAATTGCAACGCCTGTGGTTTTTATCAGTTTATTTATACATATCCGCCTCAGTTTTACCAATTTTACCAATTTTATCAGTTTTCATTTTTATTGTCAATTATTATTGTTTTATACTTTAAATGGTAATGAAAACCGCATCAGAATATGTTTCGTAGTTTAGAAGTAGTTGCAGTCAAACGATTTTGCATTGAAGGTCCTTTCTATTTATAGATTTTTGATGTAGGTAATACACAGATATTGGGTATTTATTTTTGTTTTTCATTAAACTCTAATATTGCAGAATATGTCAATAAACGCGGTACCATTACGCATCACGTGAGCTAAATGCTTTTTAACCATCCAGAAAAATAAAGCTCTGGCCAAAAAGCGAATCCCGCGCGAGAACAGGGACGAAATTCGCTCGCGCCGATTGTGTCAACTAACTTGTATGGAGGTGCTTGGCTGAGTGGGGCTGCATTCTACATTCGAGCATAGTTCTAGTTATTCCGGAACCAAAACTAAATATTTTACGTAACATTTTACTTTCAAACTGGCACTAATAGTTGCGTGATTTCCTAATCACTACAAAAATCGAGGCGCGAACTCACGTCTTGCGCAGGATTCGCCTCGGCTTAAGAGGACTACAGGAGCTAAACGCAAGTTTTTTAATGCCTAAAAGTATATGATCCACTGCAGTAAACAAAATCAGAAAACTATACGATATTCTTCAGGATATATGCTGGGTAGATAGTGGTGCCGATTCCCTTGTTCACAAACTAAACTAAATTTAAGTTCAGTGCATCTTTTTCTTTTTATTTCATTAAGAAAAGGACAGAAGATAAATATTAGTTTAGTCCTGTCAAATTAATCAGCACTTGACGTAAATTGACGTAATTTTAGTAGGCAAGTTTTTAATCACGTCTAAACTTGTATGGAGTAGTGACAGGCGCTGATTAATTTGACAGGACTAAACTAAAATTTATCTTCTGTCCTTTTCTTAATGAAATACAAAGAAAAAGATGCACTGAACTTAAATTTAGTTTAGTTTGTGAACAAGGGAATCGGCGCCATTGCACAGTGGAACGAATGTATGGGAGCGGTTGGACGTAGACATGTCCGAAAAAAAAGAGTAAAATTATGCCAAACTAATGATGCCATCTTATTCGATTACTTAATGCCTTCATAACTTGTGGTGATGAATTTCTTCATAACTCCCATATTTCGGGAGTAATTTGAGAAAATGTGAAATTTTACTATGAAAATGAGTGTATCGAGCTCTCTCATAATATCATAATGCTAATACTAAGAGCTATATTTAATACTAAGACACATAGTGCGCCAAATGTGCACTTTCTGGGATAAAGAGTGATGTTTATTTTATAACACAATTTTTTTATTTTTTGTTTATTTTGTTGATTAAAACCGTTTTTCTAAAGGTTTACCTTATTACAATAACATTTCTGAGCAGCCAATTAGAGAAGATATAAGCTAATTAGGATATATAATTAGGGACTTAAGGTTTACATATAAAACTGATGCACTAATGATTACTGATAAGAACATTGCTATTATTTAATTACTAAATGGCTCTTAATACACTAATTTAGCATGCATCATTTACTAATTATCACAATAACTAATTACCTTGCAATATTTAACAAAGGATACCTGGGATACCTGGATTTTATATAAATAGGTCACTATTAGTAACTTTAAAATCAGTGTTGATTTACACCTCGTTGTATCCAAGCTAATCTCGCAATGTATTTTCCAAATTTTAATACAAATCTTGATATTCACGTTGCTTTATGCGCACGCGCACATAAAGATTTACGCGACTTTAACTATTTGTTCAGTGTTTTAAAAGATAACAGTTGTGTTCAGTTATGTGAAAGTGCTGAAACAAGTTTAAAAGACTGGTGTCGTCGATTTTGCTACCGCATTTATGCAAAATGGACACAGTCTGGAAGAAGCACAGATAAGTTTCGGAAGAAACATGAGATTTGGCTACAGGCTGCAATTCAATGGCCGGAATTACAGAATGAAAATATGGAACCTTCTACAGAAAATATAAGTGACGTCATCGAGCCCATAATTTCTCCTGCTAAATCTGATGCTTCAACTTGTACACATCCTAGTCCTCGTAAATCTTTTGAGGACCTTAGTAACCGGCAAAAAAGAAGACGCACTGAAGATAGTCTTTCATGCAGCAGTAGCAGCGCTGAAATTATGTTTTCGGCCGAAACGGCGCTTCAAAAGGCAGGACAAAGCGATACAGCTTATGTTATGAAATACTTGACGGAGAATCCAGAAGAGGCCTCAAAAATCAAAGCCTTCATTGAAGGTAAATCAATTCAGGTACGGGAAATATCCCCTTTGAAGGCATTGGCTCTTTATGTATCGATGAACTTATCGAAATGGCGCTATAACACTCTTCGGGATTTCAACACTCAAGAAGGAGCTCTTCAATACCCGAGTTACTACATGTTGGTTAAAGAAAAAATTAAGTGCTATCCGGCCAAAGAAGATCTCACAGTTACAGAGAGCTCTGCAAAAATCAAATTACAAGCCTTGATGGATTTAACCTCAAGAAGACTTATTAGGTCGTTAGAAACCCCTGTTGATCCCAATCAACAGCTCGTATTGACCAGCAAATGGGGTTTTGACGGATCATCTAGCCAAAGCATTTATCATCAAAGGACGAGTGAAGATGAGCAAATCGATCTTGCTAGTAATTTTATGATTAGTCTTGTACCACTGCGGCTCGTCTCAAAAGGTGTAACAATTTGGGAAAACGAGCGACCATCTTCCACTTCATTTTGCCGGCCAATATTGTTTAAGTTTATAAAGGAAACCAAAGAAAATGTGCAGAGAGAGATGGCTGAAATCGAAGCAGAGATTGAAGCCTTAACTCCATCCACCATCACTGATGGAATTAGTGTCAAACACCAACTGCTGTTGACAATGATTGATGGTAAAATTCATTCCATTATATCCAATACAGCAGCTTCAGTGTGTGACATATGCAAGGCTTGTCCTAAAGAAATGAATAATTTAGAGTTAATCAAAGATAAACACGCAAACGAGGACATGTATAAATATAGCTTAAGCACCCTTCACGCTTGGATTCGCTCAATGGAATGCTTATTACACATTTCCTACAAATTAGACATAAAATCATGGCAAGTAAGGGGTGATATAGCAAAAAGGCAAGTTGATGACAGGAAGAAAAGAGTTCAAGAGGCTGTAAGAAGAGAAACGGGCTTACTTCTCGATGTTGTGAAACAAGGCAGTGGATCCACCAACAATGGCAACTCGGCAAGGAGATTTTTTGAAAACTACACTAAATCTGCTGAACTGACCGGAATAGATGCTATGCTTTTAAGAAAAATCTGTGTGATCTTGCAGTGTATTTCATCAGGAGAGAAGATCAACGTAACTAAATTCCGAGAGTTCTGCTTTGATACTGCTAAGCTTTACGTGGAGTTATACCCATGGTATTATATGCCTTCTTCACTTCATAAAATTTTAATGCATGGGCCAGACATAGTTCAGAACATGTCAATTGTGCCCATTGGTTTTCTATCCGAAGAGGCATCTGAGGCTAGAAATAAAGATTTTAGAAAATATAGAGAGGGGCATTCTCGAAAGCATAGCAGTATCTCATGCAATGAAGATATTATGCACAATCTTTTACTGTCTTCTGATCCACTTGTTACAAGTATCCGTCCAAAAGGAAATAAGTTTGTAAAAAAATCTTCTTTTAAGGAATTTTATGAGCTTACGGATTCTGAGAAAAGTGATATCGAATTTGTTAACATAAATGATTTAGCGGACATCGATTCTGAATTTGAATTAATTGATGATGATGATGATGACGAAGATAATTAAATGATGTTATTGTTTTAAAATGTGTAACTTAGTAAATTAGAGCTTACATCTTAATTATTTATTGTACTTTTAATGAAACTAGGTAATTTATTATCAACTTACTTAAAAGTCATACTCTCATCAGTTCTTGTGAATATTTTTGTTAATATATATTTCTGTATATATATAATATATTTATAGACCTCTTAATAAGTCTGTCTGCGGTTTAAAGTAAATACAAATGGGGAAAAAACGTTTTTTTTTTTAAATTTTCATTTCCTTTTATCCCAGAAAGTGCACATTTGGCGCACTATGTGTCTTAGTATTAAATATAGCTCTTAGTAATAGCATTACGATATTAGAGACCGCTACTTGAAACAAGCCCGGAATCAGGAGGGAGAGAGCTCGATACACTCATTTTCATAGTAAAATTTCACATTTTCTCAAATTACTCCCGAAATATGGGAGTTATGAAGAAATTCATCACCACAATTTATGAAGGCATTAAGTAATCGAATAAGATGGCATCATTAGTTTGGCATAATTTTACTCTTATTTTTCGGACATGTCTACGTCCAACCGCTCCCATACATTCGTTCCACTGTGCATTGTGTTGAAAACATAATACAACTAATTTGATACGACAGAAAAAAATCACGAATATACCTCTAAAAATTTATTTTAACGATTAAAAACCATACTAATGCATGCAATCATTCTGATTTTTTTGTCAGACAATTCTTCAAGCAACATATTAGCTTAATAGTGTTTTATTTTTCAATCATTACATTTTTTGTAAATAGATAATTGCTTCATATATTTTGCAATAAATTACCAGCGTTGTGTCATCGCGCTTCTCTTTCTTTTCGATGCAGTCCGACAGTGACCGCGCTTTAGCTGTTGTCAGCCTCTTAAGATAGGAATCTTTATGATCTCACATTACTTTGTCGAAAATTTGACTGATTATTATTCAACACAGGTAAAACTGTTCTAATATTATAAATGTCCTTGAAAGTTATTGTTGTTTAATTAAATTAAAACTTAAAGTATCTTGTTCGCAGATAACTGCTAGCTAGTATGTTTTACAAGTAATTTAGTCGTGAGCATGCATTGTATCAGTGTGATTGTGTTCAGGTGAGCATAACGTCATAGTTATCTTCTATTTATCTATACTAATATTATAAGGAAAGATTTTTTAATTTGTTTGTTTGTACCGAAAAAGCTCGGAAACTACTGGACCGATTTTCAGCATTTTTTCACCAATAGAAAGCTAAATTATCAGGAAGTAACATAGATTTTTTTTTTTTATTAGAGTTCTCTACGAAAATTACAATAACGTAACCCAAGGTATCAAAAATTTGCCTGTAAAAGTCACTATTTAGCATGCGCTGCGAAAACTATTAATGGTATATAAAAATAATGTATTAGTATGTGCACCACGCGGGTCCAGTGCGGGTTGGTAGATGTCACATGTCTTCGAATTTTCGGTTCTAGGACATGCCGGTTTCCTCACGATGTTTTTCTTCATCATTTTGAGAGCAGTGGTGATGAAATAATTTACACAAAGTAAAGCGCCTTTCTGGGTTCGAACCTACAACCTACAACTCGTAAGTCGCGACCGTTACCACTGGGCCACCACTGCTCCCCGCGTGGAGTATATTTCTATTAAAGATAAGTCACAATACCCATTTATGTTCAAATTAGTCAATCAAAATACGGATATAATACTGGTAAATTACATTTTGAAATAAATAGGAAATAATATTCATCAAAAAGTAACAAATATACTAAGTAAGGTTATTTTTCTTTGCAGCACCCGTGTAGCAGTGGACAAGAAGACTCACTGCAGATGGTGAAAGCTGATGAATGATTTTTGTTATAATTGTATTTTTGTAGTAGTTTCTTTAGAATCGACATTATCACTGTATATTACTTTTTATTTGTATTTACTATAAAATCAAAAGGCGTATTTTTGTAGTAGTTTGTTTAGAATCAACATTATCATTGTATATTACTTTTAATTTGTATTTACTGTAAAATCAAAAGGTGAAATAAAACTTTATTAGGTAAGTATAACCACCTGCTGAACTCATAAGCTGCTCTTTAGATTTTTATTTTTCTAAAAACTTTGTTTGTGCTTTGAAACAATTTTTTTTTACCTACCTGGCTAAATTCGAATACTAAATTGTATTTTATATTTGTTATTTCATGTTTATGAATTATAGTTTCTTACGTCTGTGTTATGTCTTTAATCATTGTAATAATTGGTTATGCTATAAATTTCATTATATGTATCACTTCAAATACTTTTGTTTTGATAATTAATTAGTGTAAGGTAGGTAATACAATAAAACTATCTTCATAAACTGTATAGAATCATTTTTTCTAACTGAACAGACAGCTGTGCTGCTGGGGAATTTGTTGCCACTTCTTGCCAGCTAAAGCATTAGGAAGTGGTGAAGGGCGGGCGTTTTGGGGAACTGTCTTATTGTAATTATGACTTTCGAAAAGTGCTGATTCTTAGCCTAGTTTGAATAAATTAAATGATTTTATATAAATATTACTTTTATTATCCTATCTTCATACTCACGCTTTCTTGCCATGTGGGTAGGCAGAAACTACAGAATGCCACCTGCTACGATCCTTACATACCTACTTCTTTTGCCTCGTTCACGTTCATACATCTGGTCAAACACGTACGCCGGTTGCGAGTACTACGCACTGCGCACAGTATTCACACCATACATGCTTCGCAAAGAACGTATTTCATTGTTTTCCTATCAATCGTTATAAATGGAGCAGGCGGCGCATTTAAATGCACGCCACCTAGTGTCTATTTTTTAAAACGTACGGCTTACGTCTGTGTATGTAAACGACTTGTATTCAATGGCAGATTTTATTTTAGGGCTTTTCGTCGAATCGGGTGGATTTTGAGGAAAGGTTATGACCAGATTCCATAAAGTGTAATGTCCGATTGTCGCGTTTTTTACTCCTACAACTTACTAATGTGCCAATTACACATAAAACAAAATAAACTAAAAATGTTGACTTCAGCGCCATCTAGCGGGAAAATGGCAGGGAACAGACCGTATGTTTCACCTTAAGCGACTAATTGTTTTGAGGTTAGGTTACAATAATTTGTTTTTCTCAAGAACGGTGCGTTACCTTTTCATGGGAGTGGTACCAGGGGGCAGGAGGCAACAACCCCAACCGCCCCCCCCCCCACTCCCGACCCCCTTCTCCTGCCAAACGATACTAGATTTTTACCCCGATCGCCTCCTCGAGGACACGGCGGTGCTCTGCCCAAGCCGGGCAGACCTCCACCGTATGCTCCACCGTGTCCTCCGGGACACCAAAGGCCTACCTACCTTCCAAGGCATTATGGTCATTCCGTCTGGTCTCTTCCCAACGCCCATTGAGTTATAAAAGAGAATATAATTATGAAAGGGGGTTGACAGGGGAGAATGGAAGAAAACGTGTTGCGCCGACCACAACTTGTAAAAGGCAACAAAGTGACTTTAATGACATTACAATTTACTTGTAAGTAATGTGACTAAATAATAAAAAATAAAAAAGGTTTATTGCAGAAACTTGTACAACTTTTACAATAAATCTTACGGAGGGACCTCCTTTTAAGAAACGATATAGCTGTGCTAGGAGATTCCGCTCTTCAACGACAAATTATGAAATGGTAAAAGTGGTGTACAAAAAGAAATAGGTAATATAAATTAAACAAAAAATTACAATTAAAATCTCAAACTAAACAAGACAAGACTTGAACTATAATTAAAAAAAAGAAAAAAAAGACTTAGGAGATTTAGGTTGGGGAAAAGGTCTTTTCGAATTATAGTATGTATGAACTTGTAATAAAATCTCTTTGGGTATACTATTTGTATCTGGCTGGTTTTGGTATCATTGAAAGTTTAAATAAAGAACAAAATTCCAAATTCAAATTAGGAAAATGTGTGATTTTCATTTGTTTTTCGTACCGTCAAGATGAGTGAATCTAATGAAGAAATTCGATACATTTTAAAATTTTACTACAAAAAAGGTAAAAATGCAAAGCAAGCCGCGAAAAAAAATTGCGATGTTTATGGACCTAGTGCAGTGTCTGTGAGAGTAGCACAAATTTGTTTTAAACGTTTTCAATCCGGAAATTTTGATGTCAAAGATGCACGTCGCTCTGGTCGCCCTATTACGGATAAAATGGATGCCATTTTTGAAAAAGTGGAGCAAGAGCAGTAGTTACGACGTAGCTGAAGAACTGGGAATTGACCACAAAACAGTTTTAGCGCATTTGAAAAAAACTGGGTACACAAAAAAGCTCGATATTTGGGTACCTCACGAGCTCGCTGAAAGAAACCTTATGAACCGTGTACTCATTTGTGCTTCTTTATTACGACGTAATGAAACCGAACCATTTTTGAAGAAACTGATAACTGGATGAAAAGTGGATCACGTACGACAAGAACGTGCGAAAAAGATCGTGGTCAAATGCCGGTCAGGCTTCACAGACTGTGGCGAAACCCGGGTTAACTGGTGGTGGGATTGGAAGGGCATTATTCATTATTATAAAAAAGGTGCACTGGTAGCAGAACAGGTATTTGCGAGCAGCGCAAAAGTGTTGCTCCGTCAGACGATCGTGGCTATAGGCGTGAAAAGTGTAAGTTCGTTCGTAATGTTCCTGGGTACTACGCTCACACTCATGAGTTCTGGTATAGGCGTGATAATGGTCGTGGTGCAATTGTTGGATTTCGTACTCGGATTCTGGGATCCCATGGGTTTAAATAACAAGTATCCCGATGATTATCTCGAAACGCTATTCGACACGTCAAAGTTCGCCCTACGCGAACAGTTGCGAACCAACGAACCCTACCTCACGTTCGATTGGTTGTGTTCTTTCCTACTGAGCGAAAACGAAATGTTTGCTATTCAACTAGAATCTTTTGCCTACACGTACGAATACCTCGATTCGCTGACTGTAAATTCGCTGGGTCAACGAATAGACAAGGGTGATTTGTATGATTCTGCAGTTTTGAACGCAGATCGTGCACTGATGGATGTAAAGCTTCATACGCCATACGAGTTTACGCAATACGAGAAGGATCACATTGACCGTAGACGAAAGTTTGAAACACTAGATTACCTGAGCAAGATCTGTCTCGTCGTTGGATTGTGTTGTAGCGCAGTTCGGTTAAATTTAATCTCTGTGATTGTGTTCCTGATCGGAGCGGTCGCTGTATCATTGTCGTACGCAAATATACAGTTTCGAGTATGGCCACTGTACGAAAAACTCAAATTTCCGATGCCGGTCTAGAGCTGTTCACCAAGCGTACTATGGTCGATTTCGAGGTTCGATTTAGGGTCTGTCGCTACATTTCCACAGAGCCCAGTACCACGACAATGGATAAACTCAGACGTGTAGCATCACAATGCTATATTTCTACCTACACATTATACCCAGACCGCATACAGTACTCATCGTGAGCGATTACCAGACAGATTTTGTCGAAATGATGTGTACATTGTTCGGTAAAGATTTTGTTCCTCGAGAGAGGATCGACGAATACATTCACGGTATAGTGCCATATGACGAGTACGAAGAGAACGACTCGAACGCACGTACAATAACACAGTTTTTCACCTATCTACGGGCACATTTAGACTTGCCCGATCATCGTGTCACGGAAAAGACATGGTGGGGTCATACGTACTGGAAGTTTTTACACCTTGCTAGTATAGTGGCTCAGGATAATCCCAAAATTTTAAACTCGTATGCCGCAATCTTGGTAAACTTTAGCCTAGCTTTACCGTGCGGTACGTGTTCTCATAATTACGATGCGATCGATCCTTTAATGGGGGTAACTTACCCCATGCTCATCACCAAAGACCCGATTACCAGCAGGGCTATTGGCTATCTTTTTCATTGCCAGTGACTAACTAGCTTCAGTTGTACACCGAACTTTGATGACAACTGAGAATTTCATAACATTGGTATTACGTATCACAGTAAGTGGACATCACGTTACGGTGACCAACAGACCGGGATCGGTGCTCATCGTCCCAACACTTGACGCCTCTATTTTTTATCGACTATTATGCGGCTAAGTTGAGTAGCGCCTTTTGAGCGCTAGAATACTTTATTTTAGGGAACATTTTGTATTAAGCGGTTTATACATATACTTGAAACGTGAATCTGGCGGTAAATTCAATCTTTTGCAGTTTTAACTCGACAGCCTAGCGAAATTAAATAGTATGTTTTTACTTGTGCTAATAAAGTGTAACTTAGTGAAAATAAATCCTCAAAGGAAAGGTAGGTAAATAAAACCACGAAATAGGTAAACAAAACCACGATAAATAATGTACAAGTTGTTAAAGTATTAGAAGATCATTTTGGACGCTGTATATAGCTATGTACATCGTTAGTAGACTCTAGTATGATGTATGTATCTACATAACTATGTACAGTTTTCGGGAATATGTTGTAGTTACATAATTACTCGCGTATACCTACTCTAAATATTATTATTACTTCTTATTTTGATTATATTTTTAGGGTTCCGTAGTAAACAAGGAACCTTTATAGTTTCGCCATGTCCGTCCTGTGTCAGTTTGTCCCCGCTGTAGCTCAGAGATGCTTAGTACTAAAAATCTGTAATTTGGCACAGGTATTACATATTAATACCCAGCCCAGTCCCTCTCACAGAGAGGAGGCCTGTGTCCCAGCAGTGGGAACATTATAGGCTGATTAGGATGATTACATATTAATCAAGCCGTAAAAGTGGTAAAATAATATTAAAAAAAAATGTTTTTAGGGTAAGTACCTCTCTTGCATCAAATGTGGGGATGTATTTTTTTTTCTCATCTATCCCAAGGTGTGGGTATCGTTGGATAGGCCGTTCAAAACTATTGCGGGTCTGTGAATACCACTTTTTATTCAGGGATCCGTTTGCGTAATATTAAGCTTTAAAGTGCAAATTTTTGTAAGAGTCAAGTGTCCCCCTGCCGGCTAAATGGTTGTTTATGGAGATGTGAAAAAAATCGTGGCAGTAGTACATAAAATGAAATTAAAAAGAAAACTATCACTGCTAAGTAGGTAGGCTTTACAAGTTAACGAGTAATAGTCGACCAACTTAAACATTAATGACCTTCCGGGGCAAATAAACCACCCCATGGTACTATTCGCCGATGATAGCACCGTAGTGATTAAGTGTGATGATCCCAACACTTATGAAAATGAAATAAATATGACATTAAATAGAATAATATCATGGTTTGACAACAATAATCTAATTATAAACTTAGAAAAGACTAAAATTATGCATTTTTATCAAAGGATCCCACAAAAAATCCTCGACATTAGCTATTTAGGGACGAAAATAGAACCAGCTACTGCTACTAAATTTCTTGGTATTAATATAGACAATAATTTGACTTGGAGATCTCAGACAGACGAAATATGTAAAAAACTTCATAAATTTGCCTATGTTCTCTATAAACTATCAAAAATAGTGAGCCTAGAATCCGTACTAACAGCCTATCACGGCTATGTTGCATCAACACTCAGATATGGCGTAATATACTGGGGCAATTCAGTAGATAGAGAACTTGTATTTAGAGCCCAAAAAAGATGTGTCAGAGCTATGTGTAGCCTTAAAAGCACGGACAGTTGTCAACCGTTCTTTAAACGTTTAAAAATTCTGACCTTGCCATCGTTGTACATATACGAAACAAATGTGTTTGTCAAATCTAACATCTCATTATACAAAATAGCTGCTAAAAGTTACTACAGAAAATTACGCGATAAGAATAAGTCAGAACTCGAAGTGACTTATGGCAACACTGCACTAATGAATAAAAGTACCTTCTGTATGGCCAAAAAAATATTTAACAAATTACCTGAACAAATAAAAACGTTAAATCTGGACAATTTCAAAAAAGCACTATTTAAAATTTTGATAAATAAATGCTATTACTCACTAAAGGAATATTTGGACGACAATTCTATAGTTACTGCCTCAGAAAATTATTCATTACCTCACCTATTTTGACGACCTTGAATTTTGTTTGATATTAACATTAATATGACATGTAACTTAATCTATTTGACATTTATTGAAATTGATTGTATTTTAAATTTGTATTGATGTGCATGTATCTTTAATACTGACTTTACTAGCGATGTGAAAGTTACGTAATTCTAACATTTTATGATATTTTAAAAGTAAAATGTGTGTTCAAAAGTAAAAATTTGACAATGTTAATTAAATATATTTGTACGCCTCTGGGCAAAACATAGAAGATCTACCTATCTGTAACATCTCACACTCTGTTGTAATTTGACCTATGTTTACAAATAAAGCATTCTGATTCTGATTCTGATTCTGATTCCAACATTCTCAACTACGGAACCCTTCTGTGTGCGTGACACGCACTTGGCCGTGCCATACTTCTGCCACGACCAAGAATCACAATAAAACAACATACTCGTAAGAAGTAATATTTACACGCTTAACTTACTATCGGCTTCGGTGTTAATCACTATAATTTATAAAACACTACCTTTGAGTAGTGTCTTTCACGAAAGCCACCACAAACTAAATGATCATCAATTTGATGTCCACTAAGCTTACACGATCGCAATCTTAGCAATATCGATACAAAAACATCTGTCAAAATGTGTTACGGTGGCTATCAGCGGTACTGGGTGCCTATGACGTCATCCTAGTTAGTCACTGAAGTTAGCCAATACGAAACTAACTGTTTGACAGTTAATCGTTAAACACTTTGCCAAGTGATCATCATTATGAACTGTCAACAGAGATACGCAATAGCCCTGCAGAGTTTTCGAACTACACAACACTGTAAACTTGCATAAAGCGCCACCTAGCGATTAATATCAGCGACCGTTTAATATAGAACGATTCGTGGAAATGTACCATTTGCGTATTATCGCATCGACCTACATTGATATAAATGTGAAAGTTCCTACGTGATATGTTTTTTTCGCATTCCTAATCATGAATTAGTACGCTTACTCAACCACCTGAAAAAAATACTTTAAAAATATATTTGGTATAACGACAAGTCTTACATACTAAACCCTACCAAAACGCACCTAGACTTTACTCGGATTTGGTGGACCAATAGTAAAACTCCTCCAACCTTAAAGACAAACAGCCGCACCTCGCCGCCGTCCTCGTGTGCTTTGATTCGTGTAAAGGAGTGTGCGTGGTGTTGTGTGTGTAGTGAACCAAGGGTTTCTATACCCGAGCCTATATTTTTTTACAAACTGTAGCACTCGTTAAGAGTGTTTCATCTCTAAATTTAAACTATACATTACGCTGTACCATGTGTGTAAAGGATAGAAAAGAGATCGTCAGTGTGTACCTGTAAAGGAACGTAAAAACAAAATACAAATCTCGCCAATAAAGTGTTATTTATTAAGGTGGCGAAAAAAAAAGAAAAAATCTCATCTTTAAAGTTGACTCTACAGTTAAAACAAAACTGGAATCAGATGGCGAATGACAAACTCGCAAAGCGAGAACGCTTCCTCCACCCGATTCAGTTATCATTGACAAAGTTGAATCAGATGGCGAATGACAAACTCGCAAAGCGAGAACGCTTCCTCCACCCGATTCAGTTATCATTGACAAAGTTGACTCTACAGTTAAAACAAAACTGGAATCAGATGGCGAATGACAAACTCGCAAAGCGAGAACGATTCCTCCACCCGATTCAGTTATCACTAACAAAGTTGACTCTACAGTTAAAACAAAACTGGAATCAAATGGCGAATGAAAAACTCGCAAAGCGAGAACGCTTCCTCCACCCGATTCAGTTATCATTGACAAAGTTGAATCAGATGGCGAATGACAAACTCGCAAAGCGAGAACGCTTCCTCTACCCGATTCAGTTATCATTGACAAAGTTGACTCTACAGTTAAAACAAAACTGGAATCAGATGGCGAATGACAAACTCGCAAAGCGAGAACGATTCCTCCACCCGATTCAGTTATCATTGACAAAGTTGACTCTACAGTTTAAACAAAACTGAAATCAGATGGCGAATGACAAACTCGCAAAGCGAGAACGATTCCTCCACCCGATTCAGTGATAATAAATAAACGTGATTTGATTTCTCGCAAAGAAATCCGTCAACGGTTGAGACGGACAGAACCCGTTGCCGGTACACATTTAAAGTCTTAAAACTAACAACAAGCAATGCGTTCAGCCATGGACGCAACACTAAACCCACCACCAAGTATTAAAACGATTCGTCTTTCCTGGTCCTAGTCATACGCACAAAACGAACACTTACATCTAACGAGGTATAAACGGTAAATGTCAGCACAATTATTATAATTATTCAGAACCCTGTTCGGATCCAACGAGACACACACAAGCGTTTAGTATAACACACAGTCTTACAATCTAAACGCAACCCTGTATCAAACACTTATAAACTAGAAATGCCGATACCTAATGTTGTGTACTAGCAGGATGTATGTGTGTAGCGATGCGCGGCCACGTAGGCTGCCTGCGCAGACGACGCCGCGCAGCGCCCCGCGCCCCCCGGATCGGGCTCGCGCACGCGTGTCACAAAATAAAGCGTCAGTGCGTTCACAGCCCGTCCTAGTTTTACTCGTATCCCCGTGTCCCGTATCCAACAGTGGCGACGAGAGCGACCCACGCTATATCACGATGGCTCAGTTTAGTTTCGGTATATTAAGTAATTTCGACCACACAGTGCACGAATGGCAGGCGTACAAAAGTCGCCTGCGGCAATGGTTCGTGGCAAACGATATTTCCGAAAAAAACGACGCAACGGGTTCAAGACGGCGAGCAATTCTACTGAGCGCACTCGCGGACGGCACCTACCAGCTCGCAGCCGACTTGGCTTTGCCAAAACAACTGGAGGAGGTGCCAGTAGAAGACATTTATAAGCTTCTCGATACTCACTTTTCCCCAACAAAGTGTGGATTCGGGGAGCGGTACGCATTTTACGCGGCAACGCAACAAACGGGTGAGACGCATGCGCAGTGGGCGGCAAGACTGCGTGGCCTCACGAAACATTGCAAGTTCGCCAACGTAGAAGAGGCATTACGAGACCGTTTCGTGATGGGCATGTTGGCAGGTCCCGAGAGGGGCAAACTGTTCACAAAGGACACAGATACCTTGACCCTGGCCAAGGCAGTGGAGTTGGCGCAGAGCGTCCGGTGCGCGCGGGCAGGCGCCGCCGCCGGCGCTTCCACGACGCACAGTGGAACGAATGTATGGGAGCGGTTGGACGTAGACATGTCCGAAAAATAAGAGTAAAATTATGCCAAACTAATGATGCCATCTTATTCGATTACTTAATGCCTTCATAAATTGTGGTGATGAATTTCTTCATAACTCCCATATTTCGGGAGTAATTTGAGAAAATGTGAAATTTTACTATGAAAATGAGTGTATCGAGCTCTCTCCCTCCTGATTCCGGGCTTGTTTCAAGTAGCGGTCTCTAATATCGTAATGCTATTACTAAGAGCTATATTTAATACTAAGACACATAGTGCGCCAAATGTGCACTTTCTGGGATAAAAGGAAATGAAAATTTAAAAAAAAAAACGTTTTTTCCCCATTTGTATTTACTTTAAACCGCAGACAGACTTATTAAGAGGTCTATAAATATATTATATAGATACAGAAATATATATTAACAAAAATATTCACAAGAACTGATGAGAGTATGACTTTTAAGTAAGTTGATAATAAATTACCTAGTTTCATTAAAAGTACAATAAATAATTAAGATGTAAGCTCTAATTTACTAAGTTACACATTTTAAAACAATAACATCATTTAATTATCTTCGTCATCATCATCATCATCAATTAATTCAAATTCAGAATCGATGTCCGCTAAATCATTTATGTTAACAAATTCGATATCACTTTTCTCAGAATCCGTAAGCTCATAAAATTCCTTAAAAGAAGATTTTTTTACAAACTTATTTCCTTTTGGACGGATACTTGTAACAAGTGGATCAGAAGACAGTAAAAGATTGTGCATAATATCTTCATTGCATGAGATACTGCTATGCTTTCGAGAATGCCCCTCTCTATATTTTCTAAAATCTTTATTTCTAGCCTCAGATGCCTCTTCGGATAGAAAACCAATGGGCACAATTGACATGTTCTGAACTATGTCTGGCCCATGCATTAAAATTTTATGAAGTGAAGAAGGCATATAATACCATGGGTATAACTCCACGTAAAGCTTAGCAGTATCAAAGCAGAACTCTCGGAATTTAGTTACGTTGATCTTCTCTCCTGATGAAATACACTGCAAGATCACACAGATTTTTCTTAAAAGCATAGCATCTATTCCGGTCAGTTCAGCAGATTTAGTGTAGTTTTCAAAAAATCTCCTTGCCGTGCCGAGTTGCCATTGTTGGTGGATCCACTGCCTTGTTTCACAACATCGAGAAGTAAGCCCGTTTCTCTTCTTACAGCCTCTTGAACTCTTTTCTTCCTGTCATCAACTTGCCTTTTTGCTATATCACCCCTTACTTGCCATGATTTTATGTCTAATTTGTAGGAAATGTGTAATAAGCATTCCATTGAGCGAATCCAAGCGTGAAGGGTGCTTAAGCTATATTTATACATGTCCTCGTTTGCGTGTTTATCTTTGATTAACTCTAAATTATTCATTTCTTTAGGACAAGCCTTGCATATGTCACACACTGAAGCTGCTGTATTGGATATAATGGAATGAATTTTACCATCAATCATTGTCAACAGCAGTTGGTGTTTGACACTAATTCCATCAGTGATGGTGGATGGAGTTAAGGCTTCAATCTCTGCTTCGATTTCAGCCATCTCTCTCTGCACATTTTCTTTGGTTTCCTTTATAAACTTAAACAATATTGGCCGGCAAAATGAAGTGGAAGATGGTCGCTCGTTTTCCCAAATTGTTACACCTTTTGAGACGAGCCGCAGTGGTACAAGACTAATCATAAAATTACTAGCAAGATCGATTTGCTCATCTTCACTCGTCCTTTGATGATAAATGCTTTGGCTAGATGATCCGTCAAAACCCCATTTGCTGGTCAATACGAGCTGTTGATTGGGATCAACAGGGGTTTCTAACGACCTAATAAGTCTTCTTGAGGTTAAATCCATCAAGGCTTGTAATTTGATTTTTGCAGAGCTCTCTGTAACTGTGAGATCTTCTTTGGCCGGATAGCACTTAATTTTTTCTTTAACCAACATGTAGTAACTCGGGTATTGAAGAGCTCCTTCTTGAGTGTTGAAATCCCGAAGAGTGTTATAGCGCCATTTCGATAAGTTCATCGATACATAAAGAGCCAATGCCTTCAAAGGGGATATTTCCCGTACCTGAATTGATTTACCTTCAATGAAGGCTTTGATTTTTGAGGCCTCTTCTGGATTCTCCGTCAAGTATTTCATAACATAAGCTGTATCGCTTTGTCCTGCCTTTTGAAGCGCCCTTTCGGCCGAAAACATAATTTCAGCGCTGCTACTGCTGCATGAAAGACTATCTTCAGTGCGTCTTCTTTTTTGCCGGTTACTAAGGTCCTCAAAAGATTTACGAGGACTAGGATGTGTACAAGTTGAAGCATCAGATTTAGCAGGAGAAATTATGGGCTCGATGACGTCACTTATATTTTCTGTAGAAGGTTCCATATTTTCATTCTGTAATTCCGGCCATTGAATTGCAGCCTGTAGCCAAATCTCATGTTTCTTCCGAAACTTATCTGTGCTTCTTCCAGACTGTGTCCATTTTGCATAAATGCGGTAGCAAAATCGACGACACCAGTCTTTTAAACTTGTTTCAGCACTTTCACATAACTGAACACAACTGTTATCTTTTAAAACACTGAACAAATAGTTAGAGTCGCGTAAATCTTTATGTGCGCGTGTGCATAAAGCAACGTGAATATCAAGATTTGTATTAAAATTTGGAAAATACATTGCGAGATTAGCTTGGATACAACGAGGTGTAAATCAACACTGATTTTAAAGTTACTAATAGTGACCTATTTATATAAAATCCAGGTATCCCAGGTATCCTTTGTTAAATATTGCAAGGTAATTAGTTATTGTGATAATTAGTAAATGATGCATGCTAAATTAGTGTATTAAGAGCCATTTAGTAATTAAATAATAGCAATGTTCTTATCAGTAATCATTAGTGCATCAGTTTTATATGTAAACCTTAAGTCCCTAATTATATATCCTAATTAGCTTATATCTTCTCTAATTGGCTGCTCAGAAATGTTATTGTAATAAGGTAAACCTTTAGAAAAACGGTTTTAATCAACAAAATAAACAAAAAATAAAAAAATTGTGTTATAAAATAAACATCACTCTTTATCCCAGAAAGTGCACATTTGGCGCACTATGTGTCTTAGTATTAAATATAGCTCTTAGTATTAGCATTATGATATTAGAGACCGCTACTTGAAACAAGCCCGGAATCAGGAGGGAGAGAGCTCGATACACTCATTTTCATAGTAAAATTTCACATTTTCTCAAATTACTCCCGAAATATGGGAGTTATGAAGAAATTCATCACCACAAGTTATGAAGGCATTAAGTAATCGAATAAGATGGCATCATTAGTTTGGCATAATTTTACTCTTTTTTTTCGGACATGTCTACGTCCAACCGCTCCCATACATTCGTTCCACTGTGCGACGGCGTCGATCACACAGCAAGAACATTCAGTGTTCAAGGTGCAGGGCAAGAGTGCGGGTTCTGATAAGGAACCGGTAATGGAGAAGTGTTCCGTGTGCGGACGCAAGAACCATGCATCATCTCAGTGCCGATTCGCGAACTTTTCTTGTAGGAAGTGTAATACAAAGGGCCACTTACGTAGAATGTGCAAAGTAAAGAGTGTTGTGACTGGTGACGTGAGTGAGAAGGACGACGATGGTGAGTTTTTATGTTGTAACATCACTTCAGAGCGGGGAGAACCCATGACAGAAATCGTGTCCATAAACGGCTCACAAATCAAATTTGAGATTGATAGTGGATCTGCAGTAACGGTAATTTCCGAGAGTTTATACACAAAATGTTTTAGCAGGTTGCCCTTGTTATCACCTAAGAAAAGGCTATTTACCTACACGGGCAGTAGTATTATGTGCCTCGGTATAGTTCGCCTATCGGTCACATATAGGCTCAGCACACACACACTAGATGCTTACGTGGTACGCAACGAAGGCCCGCCATTGCTCGGAAGGGATTTCTTATCCTTATTTAAGTTAAAAATAGCACCCTGTAATTTCATAAAAAATGAAGTAAAAACAATCGATGACTTGCATAATAGATTCAGAGACGTATTTTCAGAAAAATTAGGTAAATTCAAAAAATTCGAGGTCAAATTACGTTTAAAAGATGATGCAGTGCCAATATTTTTCAAAGCGCGTCCCACCGCTTTTGCATTGCGAGACAAGGTAGATAAAGAGATAGTCCGCCTTGTAAACTTAGGGATACTTAAACAGGTTGATCACTCAGAGTATGCATCACCTGTAGTGCCAGTATTAAAACGGAATGGAAGTGTTAGGCTGTGTGCAGACTATTCTGTAACCATAAATAAACAATTAGTTGTAGAACAATACCCGTTGCCTACAGTCCACGAGCTATTTTCAAAATTGCACGGAGGTCAACAGTTCTCAAAGTTAGACCTGTCCATGGCCTATAATCAATTTGTTTTAGACGAAGACTCACAAAAGATTACATGCATAAATACTCACCGCGGATTGTTTCAGTATACACGTATGGTTTTTGGGTTAACCAGCGCACCGTCTATTTTTCAGCGCGCAATGGAAAACGTATTGTCTGGTATGGACGGTGTGTTGTGTCTTTTAGACGATGTCCTTATCACAGCCAATGGACCGGGTTTACATTTACAACGGTTGACGGCAGTGTTACAGAGGTTGCAAGATGCGGGACTTACCTTGCAAAAAGAAAAGTGCGAATTTTTTAAGAATGAAATCAATTACTTAGGGTATGTAATTAACAAAGACGCGAGACGGGTTAAAAAAATCATCAGATAAAGTAATAGACAGGAGTGGTAGAGTTGTGTATTTAATTTCCGATCATTTAACAGGGAGTGTAATAAAAAAACACAAAAACCAGATTGTGTTATTTAAGGGGAACGGCAATGTACAACAAAGTTGGAATACTGGCGAATTAGAGGATGATGGTGACGAGGACATATCATCAGCGGCACCACTGAGCCCCCAACCCGCGTCTCAAGCTGACGCAGCGGAGGAGGGCGGACAGGGTGTAAATACGCCACCAGCGGCGCCGACCTCACCGCCCGCGCTTGTGCCGCCCGCCCGTCACGGTAGGATGTTGCGCCAGCTTCCAAAGGTGGACTATAGAAGCCTTGCGTTAGGCAAGTGACCAGTGGATGTCATAATTTTGTACTTGTATGTTGTTGTAAGGACCTTTAAGTATTTTAGTATTATTATTATGTTTTTAATCCTGCTACTATGCTATGCTATTGTATCTTGTATTATATCTTTAGAAATAAGGTTGGGAGATGTTGTGTACTAGCAGGATGTATGTGTGTAGCGATGCGCGGCCACGTAGGCTGCCTGCGCAGACGACGCCGCGCAGCGCCCCGCGCCCCCCGGATCGGGCTCGCGCACGCGTGTCACAAAATAAAGCGTCAGTGCGTTCACAGCCCGTCCTAGTTTTACTCGTATCCCCGTGTCCCGTATCCAACACCTAACAAACGTACACTAGATCTAATTTTGTATCAAATCACGAGCGATACTCACTTACCAAATAAACGAGTACATATTCAACGATAGACATAGCTTACACCAACCCGGAAGACGAATCCGTACACAAACACATATTTTTTTTTAAGTCCTACACTAGTATAAGACTTAAAAAAAATGTGTTTGTGTTGCATTAAACTCTAGAGTTTAATGATAAATTATGTTTAGGGGCGTATGGTCGAGCCGAACGGAGCCAAACCGGTGGGGATAAGAGAACTTTTATGCGTTATTCTTTATGAAATTCAATCGGAATTTATGCGTGAGATTGTCATACTACCTAACACCCTGAACCTAATCCGCCCAACTTTACTTCGTGGGAATCCGGACTCCTCAGTAAAGCGTGTGATTGAGTAGTCTGGGGTCGTAGCGAGTTTCGCACGACTATGGAGGACACTAGGCCCGAAAAGTCTTTTTAACCGCCAGGAGTACCTGTGTAATCACGCCACGCAATCCAAGCCAAGCGGGTGATCCTAACATTTTAAACGAGCTGGCAAAAACTATTGGAGTGACTGCACGCCAACCGTATAATAATTTACATTTAGAGTAACTGTACACAAATGAAAAAGCAATCTCGACACACAAGAACCGCATAATTATGCATAATAAGAATAACACACAAAATACTCACCTCATAGTTGGCGCTGACACCGAACGACTGACGTGACAGCTTTTTTTTTTTTTTTGATATGGCATCTCGTAGTTGACCTTGAGCGGGTGACAGCGGCTGCTGTGGCCTTTTTATACCCACAGCTAACCAAAATGTACATGTATTGTGGTGGTTTATTATAGTACGTGGATATGTCATCTCCCCATTAAAACAGTGAGCGGAAATCTATGTGTACGGATTGTGTAAGCCAAAGAGATTAAATATATATATATATATATATATAATTTAATGTCTTTGGTGTAAGCAAAGTGAAGGAATTTGATCATATATCCGTAAGAATACCTACCTGTGATCGGTATTAAAATTAATAAGTATTAGCCATAAGTTGATTTACAATTTATCTGGTGTGTGTTTGCAATCCACTATTGTATTGTAGTCATCCTGCTCCTGTGTCTTCATGCCGTGTAAGTTAAATAAATATAATAAATAATTAATTCGGTTCAATTTCATCATACGACTATCTGTTGACGACCAGGCAGCGTTTTACGATGACCGAGTACCTATAATGATTTTAGGATTACTCGTGTTACATTGTATGTTTTGCATATTGTTTTACTCGATACATGTATTTTATAATAGGATTTTTCACGGTTTTAAACGATCACTTGTACCATATAACTGAGGATTCCTCGGAGGAATCATCGTTCTTCTCGAATATTTGTCGAGGAATCATCGTTTTTCGCGAATAATCATCAAGGAATCATAGTTTTGCTCGAGAAATAATCGTTAATCTTAGGATTTTTCGAAGGATTTATCATTAAACTTGGCAGTTATCAAAGGATTTATCATAAAACTTAGCACAAACTTAGCATTGTTCGAGAAATCAACGTTAAATGTAGGATTTGCCCGAGAAATCATCGTTATACGTAGGATTTATCGAAGTAATCAACATTAAACCTAGGATTCATCGAAGGAAACATCATTAAACTTGTGATTCCTCCGACGAATCATCATTATACTGAAGATTCTTATGACGAATCATCTTTTTACTGAAGATTCCTACGACGAATCATCATTATACTAAAAATTCCTCCGACGAATCATCAATAATACGAAGGAATCATTCATATTTTCATGAAATCACACATCATCTATTTGTATGTGTATGGAATCATTCACAAATCATATAAATGTCTACGGAATTATCCATAATGTCGAGTAATCATGCATGTGTACACGTATTAACATTGGAATCATTCTCGCATTCGAGCAATCCTACCCGAATCATTCCTGTAGTCGTGAAATCATACCCTGAATCATTATGAAATTACCCATCGTACCTCCAATCATGGTCCTACTATTCTACATTTCTACAAGCCTGTACCATTTATAAAAGATTGGATATCAAAAAAATGCACAGCGTTCAACGTCGCAAACAATGACACGGCTCGGCGTCGCGCTACATAGACGAAGGCACTCTTAGCTGCAATAGACTATTGAGGTAAACACACATCGTACCTTTTCTGATTGCGGGCATGTCGAGCCACGATTCTCGATATGTCGACTATGTCTCTTCCATGCTCGGACCGGCTAGCATAGCATTGCACAGCTACGTAGTGGGTTTGGTCGGTATTTTGACTGTGATTGTCATTATGATTTCGTGTTTATCACAGTCCGTGTACAAGGATTCGTTAACTTCGCACCAGAACAAGGTTCAAAGCCATGCAATCGAACGTGCAGCCATGGATCTGAGACGATCTTTGCCCATGAAATCATTTGTAGTTTCGAAAAAGTAATATATTTTTTTAAGAATCATGATTGCTTTATTCTAATCCGAAGGTTGGTTCATCCGGAGGAGCGACCGAGGTTGAAGACGACATTAGCATCGGGAACGAAGGTACGATCATCATACACAAGCCCGTTTCGTATCGTGGAATCATGAATAGTGAGAGTTCAGAGTCTTGCAGGACCAAGTTTTGTAAAATCTAGCATTCGCATTAAATTGATATCAATAGAGCCGGGTAACATTAACGATGTAAAAGTTATGTACAGTCCGCTGGGTAAGGACGGCGCATGCGCTCAGTCGAACTTGACCGATTCTTTTGATCTGTACGAGCTGCTGAGAGTCGCAGTAAAGTATAACCGGCTCGACATTGTCAATTATCTACTACGGAACGATACGTTAAAGTACAAAAAACCAGAGTGCATCAGCGAGACTCAGGTGATTACACAGATTGTTTCCACGTTTTACTATTGTTTTGTGTCTAAAAATGTTTAAAATAAAATTCTAAAAATGTACTTTTCCAGCAATCAGATTATCTGCAACGAGATTTGCGAGGAATTCGATAGTTTCGTACGCGGATATAGCCTAATCTGTACCGAAGATGGATCGTCTGCGCCATTGCGACAGAGTGTCGGAGTTCGAAGCACGCAAGAGCTGATGGAGCTCTTCTGGCTGTTTAACGTGCAGAAATATTCGTTTGAACACTACATTGATCGTTCAGCATTTAGTAACACTACGAGTATAATCGATTATTTAACGTTTTTCAAATCAACGTCGCCTTCCGTCAACCTACAGCTCGTAGTAGAGGGTGCATCCATAGATCGGATCGAGAATTTCTCGACGGACGCAATATGTGCACGTTAATTTAAACACTTCAAATCATATGATTTCCACGATACAAAAAAGGGGTCTACACTCGAAGTTTCGATCGATTTTCGCGTGTCCTACCACGGTTCTATTCATTCCAAAGTTTCAACGAAGTTGCATTCGAACGAACATTACATTACATTTAGATTCTCTAAACCTACTCTAATTCATAAATGTTGCGAGCGAAATTTTGAATTTGACAGATGAATGTTCGGAATTTTAACCTCAAATTGCCTTTTGATTTTCGTTAGTCATTCGGATTTACATTTTACTCTTAATCGAGGCTGCTCTAAGTGAAGAACGTTCACTGAGCGTAGAAGGAACTAGCGTCGCCTGCGCAATTAACTGAATATAAGTGAAATTCTCGACTTAAAGTTTGTAGGAAATTACAGACTCGGTCGGCAATTATTCAAGGAGTTGTGCCAGGAAATAGTGCCTTTATTACCTCCAAAGGCAAGGCGTCATGGAATCGAACCTACAGTTAAGGTTGTGTATAGCTTTTATGAGAGCAGTGGTGACCCAGTGGTAACGGCCGCAACTTACGAGTTTTATGTCGTAGGTTCGAATCCAGACAGGCGTTTTACTTTGTGTAAATGATTACATCACCACTGCTCTCAAAACGGTGTAGGCAAACATCGTGAGGAAACCGGCATGTCCTAGAACCAAAAATTCGATGACATGTGACATCTACCAACCCGCACTGGGCCAGCGTGGTAGATTACAGCCCATTCCCTCTCGAAGAGAGCAGGCCTGTGTCTCAGTAGTGGGAACGTTATAGGCTGATTATGTAAATCTTTTATTATCATTCTCTTCAATAGAATGAAGCATTTCACTGTTCACAATCCTCATCTTTTCACCCTCATCCGAGCTAGTTACCAGGATCTGTGGGGCAAAACATGCCCAACGCCCATGGCACAACAGACTGTGTCTCGTTGTTACAGGTCACAACTGCCTTCAATGCATCCCAAATAATAAGGAAGTACCCACATAAAATTCCCGCAAAATATAAATAAAAGGAATCTTATTAAGCTGCAGTATGTAAAAAAGTTTTATTATTTATATCCAGCTTACTGTATTTTGAATGAATATTTAGTATTTAATGAATGTTGCAGATTTTATCAGAAATGTCGGCTTCCTGGTGTGATTGTGTGCATCGATTGCACTCATACCTACTATTGCAATTGTTTTGAGCACGAGGTACAATATTTTAATCGAAAACATTTTCATTTCTAACTATAAGCACCAAATAATAATGATTTTATCGTGACATTTACAACAACAAACACACATAAGAAGAAACAGCATAAGAAAAAAGTTAGGTAAGAGATACCTAACTTACTTCATATGTATGTTTCATTGAATGACTTTATTTTCCAGATATGTGACAGTGGAGGGTCTCCAGAATGAAACAGTTTATTTATTAGGTTACCTACCTATATTTAAATGTATTGTTTGTCTTTAAAATATCTATTACTAGCTTCTGCCTGCCGTTTTGTCGGCATTACCGGATGAAAAGTATCCTATATGTTAATTCAGGATCTATCTGTGCGCCAAGTTTTATCCCAGTCTGTTCAGCCGTTTTTGCGTAAAAGAGTAACAAACAAACATCCATACATCCTCACAAACATTCGCATTTGCAATATTTTCTATTTTTATTTTAGGTGATTCTGGTTATGCTCAAAGGAGGGATATGATGACACCTTTATATAATTATAATGCTGTTAAAGACTCTCCTGAAGGAAGGTACAACTTTGTCCAAAAGCGTGCACGCTCCACCATAGAACGCACATTTGGTATATTAAAAGCTGGAGGAGGCGATGGAGATGTCTTTTGGTAGCTCGGGAACTGCATAACTGCCCTGAAACAGCAGGTAAAATTATAATGACCTGCTGTGTTTTACATAACTTATCTATAAGGGGTGGTATCGATGTTCCCGAGTTGACAGAAGATGAACTCCAAGCTGAAAAAAGCAGGCCTCTCGATCAGCCGCTTCGTCAGCTCAAGCTCTACAGGCAGGTCGAAGGGCAAGAGCTGTATTAGTGCAACTGTTAGAAAGGAATAGATAGGATGAAGGTAGAACTCTATCCTACCTATTCTCATTGTATTTTTGTATTGGCTATAATAAAAGAATAAAATTAATTGTTTAACTTATAATAATGTTTTATTGAATAACTCTAACCAGAAACAAAATATTAAAAAGAATGGCAAACAATTAATCTAATATAACAAACAAATCTTAATTCCTATGGTCTAAATGTGCTTGAAGAAGGCCACACAGCTGTAACAGGGCAGCCCTGATGCCTGCTAGCTCGGTGATCCTGACTGTTTCCTCTCTCTACACGCTCCACTTCATATTGATATAATCTGCTTCTGACATCAGAGGCAGCAGCAGAATGTTGCGTTATGAGGCTGCAAAAGAACATTCAAATTTAAATGGGTACTTACAATTAAAAAAATACCCTAAGACACTTGAATGGCTTCAATAATGGACACATTTTACTGTGTTGAAGTAAATAATAGAAATAACAGTAAAGACCAAGTGATAATAGCTTTTTTCTTTTTCTAGTATATTCTTTACATTTATTACACAAGATAGATATAATTTACAAGCTAACCTCATTTCCCTGCAGTAAACAATTAACAATTTGTTATGTTGTTATTGTTGTGTTGTTAAAAAATTATGATAGCATTACTGAAAATACCACAGTAACAAATACTTACAAAGTGTTGAAAACACTCTTGTGATACCGTTGGTTGTCTCGCAGGTTCTGAGAGCAGTCTGTCTTCCTGGCTGGATTCCACATACTCTATAACTTCCTCATGCAAATCAGGAGGCTGTGTAAAGCTCGGACAATGGGAGAGTGGGGGTGCCGTCGATGGACCACCTCGTCCAGTCGCCCTGAAACCAACCTCCGAGAGTCAGCAGCAGCTTTCTTTGCTAAATGTTTTCTATCAAACCATACCTGCAAAATATTAAAGCAAGCATAAGATTTTCATGTCGCTAATATTATGATATCTTTACATAGTACAAAACAAAGTCGCTCCCGCTGTCTAGGTATACGCTTAGATCTTTCAAACTACGCAAAGGATTTTAACGCAGTTTTCAGCACTAGATAGAGTGATTCAAGACGAAGGTTTATAAATTATGTATACATTGCACCCGTGCGAAGCCGAAGGAGTGGGTGAATTAATAAAACACTAGGTACCTTTTGCCACTGCTGAATTTCCTTCGACACTCCTCAATCTCCCGCGGGCTAGAAAGTCCCTATGCTCGTCCAAGAAATTGAGAAGGTTGTCGATGTTGCTCGGGAGTAGCAGAACCCGTATATGGAGCCATTTTAAACTGAAAAGATGTTTATATAAATGGATAACAAGAAGTGAACAACGAACATTATTTGTATTTTTAATGAAAAACAAATAAATAGTACATTTATGATATTTTCTTACAAAGTTTTTAAATCCAAAACAAAACTTGTGCAGACCCAAAATGCAGATTGCGATACAAGTACAACTTAAAACTTTCCGACGGAATGTGTTCGCGATAGCGAAGTGTGTAAAAAAGCACTTGAAAACATGATTTATTAACACAATACTTGAGAAACAAACTTCGGAAATCTTTTTAAAGAATTCCAACAAACAATCATGTGTTGACATGGATTAGATTGTGTGTGAACATACCGATAATTTTGGATGTCTTATCTTACTACGCATCGTTGCATGTTGGCATGACATTTTGATCCGTATATTTATATTTTCTGCATGAACAATATAAGAAATATATAATAAACCAATGTAAAATTAACAAAATAAAGCAAAGTAAGTAGTTTAACATTTTTAAGACAAGTATAAAACGTAATTTACTTTAAAAGACATCATAAAAGGCCCACACATTATTATTCATTCCCATCGTTCACGAAAATTGTCTAAGGATCTTAACTTAGTCTCCGTGTCCGAAAACAAAATAGAGTAGGGTCAATAACGAAACAACGTTTAAATTTCGTTCGTTTGCGAAGTTTCGTTTCAGAGGTAGAGAGTAGACTGACAAAAGTACTTTAATTTATACAACAAGTGCTGCCTCATGATTAAACTCATCTCCGCGAAATTGAATACTTAATGAATGATCAAAAAATTACATGTTCAGAGGCGCAAATCTATAAAAAGTAGGTACGTGCTCATAAATTCAACGAGCAGCTCGGATCTACTGATGTTAAAATTGTTTCCAAAATTGGACGCATTACAATTCACTTAGGTTTAAAGAATCTTTATTCTCAATTAAAAACATACACAAATGTCACTTACTTGAGAACAATAAATTAATGTTAACAATTTAAAAAGGTTTGACTTCACCTCTATGTACAGTTTCACAAACACGACCCACCCAACGCATTCATTTCTGTGAGGGTGTTTTACTTGCTGTTAAATACTGACCGAGCTGAATTTTGAATGCATTGAGTGAGTGTACATTTCTAATACTTGATGGTAATTTATTATATAGTTGCACTCCTTCGAAAGTAACCATTTTTTTGCCATAATTGGTTCTAGTTTTAGGTAGCACTATTAGGCTCGCTCGTCGTGAGCTTCGTTGGCTGACTTGTCGATATTGAGTTAGTATAATGTTTGTGTGTATTTTTTTGTTAAGCACTTTATTAATGAATATACATGTATTATAGATATAGAGTTGCTTGATGTTCATTAATTTTGTGTCACTATAGATTTTTGAAGTTGATGTTAAATAGGGATAGTTAAAAAGCATTTTTATTAATTTATTTTGCGATCGTTGAAGTTCTGACAGTTTTGTTTTCGTAGCACTGCCCCAGAGTTCAATCAGATATAGTAGGTGCGGCTTTACTAGTGAGTTATAGATGGTGTATCTTAGAATTCGCGGAATACATCGAACTATGTTGCGCAATGTCCCTACTAGTGTCGAGAGCTTGTTTTTTATATATTCAATCTGGGCATTCCACGAAAGAGTACTGTCTATTCTCAGACCGAGGTATTTTTCGCTTGTTTTTAGCTGCAGTGGTACGTCATTAATTTTAAGTGGATCAAATGGTGGAATGATTTTATTTTTTGCCTTAAATATTACATAGCAAGTTTTGGATATGTTTATTGTTAAAAGATTAAATTGAAACCATGTGTATAGAGAATTTAAATCATCTTGGGCTAGTGTAATAATGTCGTGGATGGAAGAACCAAAGTAAAACAAACATGTGTCATCAGCATACAGGGTAAGGTGGCCATGTAGCTTTATTTCGGTGATGTTGTTAATATATATGAGAAAGAGCAGAGGACCCAGAATGGATCCCTGTGGAACGCCGCATGTTATTGGTAGCGCGTTACTTTGATCATGATTACCTAGCTTAACTATTTGTGAGCGGTTGGTTAAGTAGGATTTGAACATTTCTAGTGCACTTCCAGTGATGTTAATTGATTCTAGCTTTTTCAATAGTAGTTTGTGAGAGACGGTGTCAAATGCTTTTTTTAGATCGACAAAGATACCTACGACTATATTTTTATTGTCTATATTTCGCTTAATTTTGGTAACGAGATCGATTGTGGCAGTGGTAGTATTGCTTTTTGGTCTAAATCCATATTGGCGATCGGTAATAAAATTAATAGAGTTTAAGTAATTTTGTAATCGGTTGTGAAGAACTTTTTCTAATATTTTTGACATTACTGGCAATACTGAGATTGGTCGATAATTTCCGGGATCTGTAAGACTTCCTGATTTGTAGATAGGGGTAACCTTTGCTATCTTTAGTGTGTCGGGAAAGTTTCCGTCGGTTAATAGTTTGTTAAAACATGTGCATAAGTTATTTACAATAAGATTTTTAATGCACTTTATTGCTTTAGTGTTTATTCCATCTATGCCTGTGCTACAATTTGGATCAAGGTTTGTTATTATTTGTAATATTTCTTTGGCAGAACATGGTTTAAGACTGGACAGCTCACCTGATTCTTGAGGAAGACACTTTGGTAACGCGCGATAATAGTTGTCGTGAAATGTTGCAGGTATTTCTTTTGCTAAAAGTGGTCCTATCGTGGCGAAGTAATTATTAAAAATTTTACAAATGTCATTCGGATTAGCAGTGATTTTAGAGTCTACAACTAGCTGCGAGGGAGTACTACTTTGTTTAATTTTGTTATTGGCTAAATAGTTTATTACACTCCACATTTTTTTGGGTTTTTTAATAGATTTGGTTATTGCATCATAGTAGTAAGTATTTTTTGTTCTTTGGATTAGTTTTTCTACACAGTCTCGTTTTTTGCTAAATTGCTTCTTTAGAGCTTCGTTATTAGGGTCATTTTCAAGTTCCGTCCACATTACATTTCTTTGATTTATTTCTGCAATGATGTCCTTATTGATCCAATCTTTTTGCGGAGGGTTAAGAATTTTAGTTTTAGTTATTTTACTTTTTTTTACACATAATTTTATAATATTTTCCCATTTCAGGTAATCTTCGTTATGGTTAAATTTCGCTGATTCTGTATGTTTGTGTAACTGTGTATAGTCCATTGCCTCATACTGAGATCTCATTCGTGGTAGTGATTTGACTTTTTTAAGTTCTAGGTACATTTGGTTATGGTCTGACAGAGAAGATTCAAGTATTACCATATGGAAGTGGTCGTTTTTGAAATTAGTGCTAATATGATCAATAATGCTTTTTTTTGTAATAGACTTTCTCGTACAGTATTTTTTACTTATTTTGTTCAGAAGCACGTGTCCCGCCTCTTTAACTATAGCTTTATATTGTTTTGTTTCTTTGTTGTTTTTGTCCAATAAATCAACGTTAAAATCACCAAATACAATTGCTCTTTTTCTTTTTTGTAACTGTGAATCATATTCCTGTAAGAATTCCCTGTAGTTGGTATTGGTATTCACTTACGTGTTGAAAGGTGCCAAAAATAAAATACCCGATCCCGATAATGTTATATCAGATTATTTAGCGACTCGAGGTGGTACCAAACTCTACTCAATCAGATTGCGAGTCAATATACAGTGGCTTGCCTTAATTATTGTTAGGGACAGTCAAGATTGTTTTTATTTGTGAAGCTTTAAGTTAATTATAAAAAAACTCATTTTTAACGATAAAAGCTTTTATAACACAAAACAGTTATTAAAGAAGTAAAATAAGAACAAAATAAAATAAAAATAAGTACATAAATAGGTGAAAAGAAATGTAGGTAGTGATCAGTAGGTACTTAGTGACGACTTTGACGACCTTTCGCCTCAATGAGGGCTTCTACATGGCTGGACATGCTTTCTATTCCATCGATGTGGAAAGAGGCAAAAATCACTCCTTTACCCAAAAAATCTAATCCTACTTCCTTTTTCGAATACCGTCCTATCTCCATCCTGCCTTTCCTCTCCAAAGTCCTAGAACGACTTGTCCACAATCAGCTTAGTGATTTTCTTTGTAAGAATAGCCTGCTGAATCCGTTCCAATCCGGTTTTCGTCCTGGTCATAGCACCACTACAGCCTTAGTTAGCGTCACTGATGACATACGGTTAGGCATGGAAGGAGGAAATCTGACGGTTCTTTGCTTGCTGGATTTTAGTAACGCATTTAATACTGTCGATTTCGATATCCTGCTTGGCATGCTTCGCTCGCTTAATATATCTCCAACGGTGATTGACTGGTTTCGTAGTTACCTGTATGGCCGCCGGCAACGTATATGCATAGAAGAGTCTTGCTCTTCTTGGTGTTATACTTCTGCCGGTGTACCCCAGGGTGGCGTTTTATCTCCTTTACTCTTCGCAATATTTATAAACTCAATTTCTAAAAAACTTCTTTCTTCCTACCACCTTTATGCAGATGATTTACAAATATATAAACAAGCTACCCCTGCAGATTTGGTTGATGCAATTAATATTGTAAACAAGGATTTGGGTTCAATTTGCGAATGGAGTGAGGCACATGGGTTGCAGGTTAATCCATCGAAGACTCAGGTCATTGTTGTTAGCAGCTCAAGGTTGACCCCCAAGATAAACTGGTCACAACTTCCCCAAGTTCAATTTAACGGAACTGCTATTCCAGTAAGCGAAAAGGTTAAGAACCTTGGAGTTTGGCTCGACAAACATCTTTCTTGGGGTCCCCAGCTACAGGACGTAAGTCGCAAAATTTTTGCATCTGGTAAGTCCCTGAGACGATTGCGGAACTTTCTTCCAACTGCCACTAAAACTGCGCTTGCACAATCCCTTTTACTACCCATCCTTGACTACGCTGATGTCAGTTATCTCGATCTAACTGAGGCACAACTAGATAAACTTGAGCGACTTCAAAACTTTTGCATAAGATTTATATTTGGCTTGCGCAAGTATGATCATATTTCTGAATATCGTACAAAACTCAAGTGGCTTCCCATACGTCTTCGCCGGAATGCTCATATCTTATTTCAGCTATACAGTATTCTGTTCAATCCTACAACCCCCTCTTATCTTAAAGAACGTTTCAAGTTCCTTCATGACACACATAATAGATACCTGAGGTCATCGGAAAACTTAAGACTAGAGATGCCGATGCATTCCACCAGCTTTTATGACAAATCTTTTACAGTTCAAGCAGTACGGTTATGGAATGCCTTACCCGTGTCGATAAGGCGTGCACAAACTTTGTCCACTTTTAAAATTCAGGTAAAAAAACACTTTCTCTCTCCCTAAACATCATCATTACTTATAGTTATATAGTTCTTGATCTTGTTTCATGTTTATGGCATATATATATATATGTATGTATGTATGTATGTATGATATATGTTATGTATAGTATATGCTTTATGTATTACTTATAAGTATTTATTGTATATGTAACTGGTACACCACTGACTACCTGCAGTATTGTCTCTCCTCCCCCTTTAATCCATCCAAAGGTTGTCTGTAAAAGATCGCTTTTAGCGATAAGACCGCCCATTGTGTCACCCCTTGTAAAATTTCAACATTTGTATCTGTAATTTTTATGGTGTACATAATAAAGAGTATTCTATTCTATTCTATTCTATTCTATGCACTGTTTGGCATTTTCTTTTATCCTAAGTTGTGATTCCAAACATTAATGAGGTTTTCGTCAGCCTGACCTGGTTATCATTTGTTTGGCTATTTCAGCCTTGGTAATCTACCATACATTTTCTATGGGTTCATGTCGGGAGAATCCAGGCCAAGCTAAAACTGGAAACTGTTGTGGTCTTTGAAGAACTTGGTTACGCTTCTGGTTTTATGGCATGGAGCTAAATCATGCATAAACATGAATTCGTTACCATCAGGGAACCATTCTTCAAGTGTGGGTAACAGGCGAGTTTGTTAAACTTGTCTGTACTGGTCTTGTTTCATGGTTCCCTGGACAACGTACAGGCGCCCAACCCCCTTGGTGCTTATGAAAGACCACACCATTATTTTAACAGGGCGTTTTAGCCTCTCCACGATGCAGTCGGGGTGGTATTTATCTCCTGGGCGTCGCCTGACGAAGCTGCTCTTGTGGATCAATCATCGAAGATTGTCAACTCTACGGACACACAGAAACAAAGTACAAGTCCTCTATGAAAGATCATGGCTCTCACGTAACTTAAAAATTTGTAGAAAATAAACATGTCCTTTAACTCTCAACATCCACATCAAATTTGAGTTATAACGACACGACCACTTAAAACTGCAGTCAAGTGCGCCCAAAATAAGAAACAAAATAAAAATGTGATTGTCCCTAATCATTTGACAACCCACTTCAAGAGGCGTTCAAGAGGTTAAAACGATACATGTTTGGTGCTGAAATGGATAGATAAATCCGATGTTCACGGAATCAAATAGGTCAATGGTTCGATGACAAATTGACTGCATTCAAGATTAAGAAAACTTTTGGAACCAGATTCCACTGTTTATCAAGATTCAGCAAGACTTAAATGAACATTCAAAGACCTCTGTCAACGTTTTCCCTCTGTACGCACACGGATTATAGTACATTTCTTATGATTCTCGGTGTTTTCATGAACTGTTACGCCGAGTGGATTCGGTAAATACATCCACAACTTGGCCTAAATTCGCAGAAAATCCAACACTATACTGGCGTAGACACTTTACGCTGCCGTCAAAGTTTGGTTACAATTTCTCGACTGATGGTGTGAGAATCGCGTTGTCGATGACTCGAATCGTGAAAAAGGGTACCTAGTAAATTTAAATCATCACCAAATATCAATCACCAGATTTGGAGACCAAGAAGCTTAGTGTAAACACGGCTTTATATCAAAAGCATATTTCATTGACACGAGTAGGTACACGAGCTTTTACAGAACTACAGTTCCTTAACGCGTGTTGTGAAAGTCGTCGCTTGGATATCGCGTTTCATTACGCAATCACGTGGCAAACACACATCAAAAACAGATGTATCGTCATCAGAAATGGACAATGCATTGAATATTATTATTAAAGATGACCAATTAAAACAATTGCATGAAGATATATTGTTTATCAATCAAAAGGGGCATGTGCATCCTGGAAGCAAAATATCATGCCTTAATCCATTCTTAGATGAGCACAGTACTTATCCTTAGAGTGGGTGGACGACTGAAAAACGCAAGCATCAACGACTCATCAAAGCACCCTATCATATTATCAAGCTATAGTCGTTTCACTGATTGAATCATTGATAAGGTTCATATTACCACATTACACGGAGGCCCGCGACTGACACTTTCATACATCAGAGATAGGTATTGGATCATCAGTGGAATCCGTACCGTCAACAGGAAGCTGAGATCATGCGTTAAGTGTCAGCGCTTTAGTCAAACACAATATCAACAAATCATGGCCGATCTTCCACAGCCACAAGTCACCCCGTCACGACCTTACTCTCACACCGGTGTCGATTTTACCGGACACGTCGAGTTGAAGGCCGACAAGGGATGTGGAATCAAAACCGTTAAGGGCTATATCGCTGTGTTTGTTTGTTTGTCTACCAAGGCTGTTCATCTGGAACTAGTTTTTGATCTAAGTACTCCAGCATTTTTAGCAGCCTTTCGTAGGTTCTCGGCCCGACGTGGAACACCAAGTCACATTTACAGTGATAACGGCACGAATCTCGTAGGTGCCAACCGCACCATAAAGAAGGACTACCAGGACATCATAGCCACAATCAACACCGATTTCTTCAATAACATCAATGACATGAACATAAAGTGGCACTTCAACGCTCCTGCATGGCCAAGTGCAGGCGGTCTTTGGGAGGCTGCGGTGAAAAGCCTCAAATATCATCTAATGCGCATCATCGGAGATCAGAAACTTACTTACGAGGAGTTTACTACACTCCTATATCAAATCGAGGCGTGTCTGAACTCAAGGCCTCTCTGTCAGTTGACAGAGAGCCTTGAAGACGACGTTCTTACACCAGGTCACATCTTGATCGGCGGCCCGCTTCTATCTAGACCACAGACTGATCCAGATCACATAAATCAGTCAACAAGGTGGCAACTCATTCAATCAATGAACAAACAGCTTTGGAAAAGGTGGTCAGTCGAATATCTACAGCAACTTCAGGCTAGATCAAAATGGCGTAAGCCAAGTAGGAACTTCGAAATCGATGACGTCGTTCTTATCAAGGACGAAAACTTGCCGCCCGGCAAGTGGAAGCTAGGACGTATTCAAGCAGTTCATCCTGGAAAGGATGGCTATGTAAGGGTAGTCAGCTTAAAAACCAAAAATAATATGATTCAACAACCTGTCACCAGACTTGTGTTGTTACCAGTAAACGAGGATACAATACAGGATCAAAATGTCAACCATCAAAATAAATCAGACGGGCGAAGCAAAAGAAAGCGACTTCCTCGCAACAACGTATCTTTGAAGAACCTATTCACCAGCTTCTTATTACTATTTTTCGTGTTATTATCATCTACTTCAGCGCAAAATCATCATCAATCGTAAAATAATCATGAATCGTATAATCTGGCGTCATTAGAACAGAGTCAAGCTATTTACTTCGATAGAATATCCAATCTTCAGTACATCCAGGACGATTGGCGTCCAGTTGTCTACTACAATATGACGCCCTACTGGAAAGGCTTAGCCGACATCAAGAGTTACGTCAATCATATCAAGTTATTATGCAACACCCATGCAAGTAAACCATATCAGAGTATCACTCATCAATTAGAGCACGAAATAAGCGAAATTGATTGAATTGATATGTTACTTAAATATCAAAGTCTGAAGAAGCTGGGCCTCAAGTCTGCTATTACAATAGTGTCAGAATGGTATATCATTGATTTTATAATTGTTGATTTTGACAAGTTTGATAATCTACTAAAATAATGGCGTAATTAATGAGGATCGGAACAGACCATTCTGACACTATTGTAATAGCAGACTTGAGGCCCTGAAAAGAGGCCTAGTAAACGGTTATATTGCCAACTCGCTATTCGGTGTACTACTACTTAATCATTGAAATCAAGGTTCCACTCCTAAGCAACGTTTTGTTTGAGTTGAACAAAATCATATCAATTTCCCATAAGAGAGGACTACAATATTATCATCTCATTCCATCAGTACCGCTCATAGCCTACAACCTACGCAAGGATACAGCATTTCTCCTATCAGAAGCAGACCAACACTCATGTACTCATGTTCCCAACGATATATTGTTATGTTCATTCTGATCTACAATCTAAACATGAAGCAGTCTATCTGCGAAATCAAAATATTCAATAAAAAACATCTATGCCACTCCGTAAAATCGTCATATGACGAGCAATGGATCAAATTGCACAGGCCAAACAGCTGCTTGTATACATGCTGCTCGGAATGCCAAACTCGCATTATTTGCGCCAACGGAATAACAATGGTGAACCTTGTCGGCAACGGGATAACCCTAGGTCAAGGTTGCACATTGAAAGGAGAGACCTTTAGTATTTATGCTCATAACAATTTCATCAATCATGTAAATATTCATCATCACATCGAAGTCCCAGAGGTGTCCGTACTAAACAAAATCATTAAAACGTCTGCACCAGAGAATTTCAGTGAGGCCAAAGATCATCATCTCATTTGGAATCAATTAAGGGCTCAGATTGACGAGGTTAAGGAACAGTGGTCTACAGATCTGAGCATTCACGACATTCATCACTATACTGTGTTGTACATCAGTGTATCTACGGTCATCATCTTGGGTGGCGTCGTCATGTATCTCATCAGAAGGCAACGAAGTACGGGCAGGGCATCAGCGTCGCCGGCCCCCCAGGGCCAGGAGGCTCCCGGGGCGGGGCCTGTGATAGTCGCGCCGACAGACAGGTCGCCGGTGGCATCACGTTTAACAGAATCAGTTCAAAAGTGTAGTGAAGTGTTCACAATCAGTGGAGTAGACAGGGCTACCTCGACCAAGTTTCTACGTTCAGTGCATTTACAAGACCGCGATGATTAAAGACATCAGGTGTATTTTTGAATGGTCGTTTTAGTTAGTTTTATCGCACTTGTATCGTTAGCTATCTATATCATTTTACTTGTTTCTTACTTTAATTATCTGCCAACCAATCATGTCAGTTGTCCCATTTGAGCGGGCAGGATGTACTGAATCACACGTTATTTTAAAGACTCACGGGTCGTGCATTCTGTGTGCCCAGCATTTTGTACCATTTTGTATCATTAAAGCCAATTTGTATAAGTACATTAATTCAATAAATCAGTGTTCAACGGACATTCGCGGTGGTCGGTTTTATTTCATCATCATCACACAATAGAATCGCCCCGCATCATCATTAAGTGTAGGAATCCCTACACCTTCTAATGATTTTAATTGAAATATAGCGCTACGAGGTTAATTTAGCGCGTGGCCAAAATATAGCGCTACGTGGTTATTTTAGCGTGTGGCCAAAATATAGCGCTACGTGGTTATTTTCGCGCGTGGTCAAAATATAGCGCTACGTGGTTATTTTAGCGCGTGGCCAAAATATAGCGCTACGTGGTTATTTTAGCGCGTGGCCAAAATATAGCGCTACGAGGTTAATTTAGCGCGTGGCCAAAATATAGCGCTACGTGGTTATTTTAGCGCGTGGCCAAAATATAGCGCTACGAGGTTATTTTAGCGTGTGGCCTAAATATAGCGCTACGAAGTTATTTAGTCCGTGTGGTGTCGGACTTAAAGAATAGCACCATCCCATTTCTTCCCATGGGTGTCGTAAAAGGCGACTAAGGGACTTAGAGAATGGGCAGCAGCGTTCTCTATGCATTTTAACACCATACTGCGATCGCCAACCCGCCTGCCAAGCGTGACGATTATGGCAAACCCCCCCAATATTGGGAGAGGCCTATGTCCAGCAGTGGACGTCTTTCGGCTGGAATGATGAATGATGAAGTTATTTTAGGGCGTGGCCAAAATACTACGAGGTTATTTAAGCGCGTGGCCAAAATATAGCGCTACGAGGTTATTTTAGCGCGTAGCCAAAATATAGCGCTACGAATTTATTTTAGCGCGTAGCCAAAATATAGAGCTACGAATTTATTTTAGCGCATGGCCAAAATATAGCACTACGAGATTATTTTAGCGCGTGGCCAAAATCGGAACTAATGACGCCATCTTGTTTTTTGAATACATTTCAAGTGACATTTCACAAAACAATTGCGCAGATGTTTACCAACAGCACCCTGACAAAGACATACAAGCGAACTTTTCCCTACTATGTTGGGATCGGCTTCCAGTCTAATCGAATGCAGTTGAAAAGCAGTACTTTACATGGAGTGACTGCCGATTTAACCTCCACAACCCAGTTATTGGGTGGCACTATACCCTTTGGTAAGACTGGTTGTCACTTTTGGGTTTGTGACGACCCGTAACGACTGTCAAAGATCAACGATTCCCAGCCAGAAGCAAAATCAAACTATTTTATTTCACATAAACCTACATGGGCACTTATGAAACGTCAGAAGCAAGGTGCACGGTTCCAATTGGTCGTTTTCTATGGAGAAGAGCCGGTAAGAAAATCCACGGTTACTCTTTTAAAAATAATTGTTTTTTACAATGTTTTTTTACAGTGTAGGCCTGTCAAGAAGTACCAGGTACTTAACAAAAAAATAATGGTCTACAAATCTAGTCCAGTAAGCCTACAACGTTCTCTTATTCACAAAATATAAAATAATCTATGAAAATATTAATACAAACCAACGGCTTAACGTGCTTTTTGAGGCACGGAGGGGTCTCAATATGTATTGGATGGTCACCCTTCCACGAACCAACCGCGGCAAGCATAGCTTCACCTTCGATCGAACCGTGTGGCAGTTATTACTTAGCCACGAACCCCTCCCACAATCCTTACATAAAGACACAGGCATACCTCTAACTAGTTCTATTTCTTCTGCAGTGAACGGCGGCAGTCTGGGACGCTTGTAGGCTACAAGCGTCTGCTTCGCGATGTCATTTAGCAGTTTCTCTAGCTTACCATCTACCTTCCTTGGAGAAGATAGCGTGAGCGTAGCGACCCACCTAGAAAGATAAAAGAGCATACATACAAGAAACCGGCATGTCCTAGAACCAAAAGTTTGAAGAAATGTGTCATCTACCAACCCGCACTGGGGTTACGACCCACTCCCTATCACAGAGAGGAGGCCTGTGTCCCAGCAGTGGGAACATTATAGGATGGTTTTTCAATTATTCAATACCAGTGGTCGCCCATTCGTCAAAATTCGACCCCCTCTACTTACAATCTATATAGTAGGTACTTAGTAATTCCATGAGAACACTGATTCTATGATACTTCACCTTAATTCCATGCTATTAAAAAGTATGTACTTACATATTCCATGCTCAAGCTGTCACTTCCTGTCTACACAGTTTTCACAGAAAGCGAAGAAGATGTTACACATCAGAAAATCACAAAAGAAATATAACTGTCTTGTCAGGCAAATGGTCATACCCAATGATCAATAGTTAGATCAGTCACTTCTTGATCCTCCGGCGCGAATGGCTTGAACCAGAAGAACAGAGTTGGTAGTGCCACCTTACCTGTAAAAAATTTTAAGATTTTTAAGACTAAAAAAAAATAGTTATAAGTAACCGCATTGATATCTACTAACCGCGAGTAAAAGTTGGATTATTTAGTTTGTATGAAAGCTAGTAACTCGTCCTTGTTGTGCACGGTGCCAAGAATTGGCAATTGACTGACTGAATTGACTTGGCATCGTTAGTTTCATACTAACGAATATGTGTTTTGCGAATTTGATCCTTATTACAACTAGACATTGCCCAGCTGACAGTTGTTGGGACGCATTCTCTTGACGGCTGACTGTGACGTGCGACATGTATTGACATGTTCTGCAAACAATGTGCTCTACCCACCGCCCCTAACTTTAGCTACTCTTTAGGCTACATCGGCTATCGACAATCGGCAGTTAGGTTGTCCGGAGAATATCCTGATTGCTGATGCGATCACTTCCCTTCGATAAATCTCGCTGTATTGACAGTGAGTTTTATTTGCCATAATCTAAGTAAAATATGATATTATCCCCTCTACTGTTATAATCCTCCAAATCGATATCCTGTCCCGATGTTATCATAGCCGGTAGAATTGACACGCGAGCGTTCACTAAAACTACGACAACTCAGAAAATACGCATCGTAGCTCTACAAACCCCTAGCCATCTAAGTTGTTATATGAAATAAGCTACCAGGTAATATAGGTTTTAGTGCAGTTTCACCTTGCAATATATTGCTAATTCGAAGTTGAAAGTAGCGTGAGCGACTTTTTCGTACAAATATCGTCATATTTATAAAACAAAAGCAATAAGTCCAAAAGATAATACGTAACTTTCTTAAAACCACACTTCTTTACAATACTCAAAGAAAGAACAAAGACCTCTATGCGTTTTTTTAAATGACAAGCTTATCAAAAAATAACCTTATTGCAAAAAAAAAGGTATGCTTACACAATTATTCCGGGAACTCTGTAAGCCCCTTAGCTTCGGTTCTTATCTTATCAATATGTGTATAAAGTATTATGTATAAACTTTCAGGAACTCAAACTCAAACTCAAACTCAAAGCATTTATTTCAATTAAACCATTTATAGGCACTTTTGAATTGTCAAGGAGTCGGTCAGTTAGAAATATGAAGCTATTTGCCCATTCCAAAGCGTAGTAGGTACCTATGGAGAAGAACGGGCAAGAAACTCCATGGACACTCTTTTAAATTAAATTGATACATAAAGATTAGTACAAAAATAATGTTGAAATTTTAACTAAATGTGAGGACGATGTAAAATAAAAAAAAAATAAAAAAAATAAAAAAAAAAAAAAAAAAACGCGCCCATAGTAAAAAGAGAAACAAAAACAATTTCTAAATAAAAAAATTACAAATAAGCCGAGGACGCTAAGAGGTGACCAGTCCCAACTAACGGCGCCCGTTCACGAGCATGACGCATGGATTAGCACCACTCAGCTCAACCATTTTGAAGGGAGCTAATTTTCTAAATGATAATGAAAGCCGCATCAAAATCCATTGTGTAGTTTAGAAGAACTGAGCGGTCAGTCACACAGGAGGACACGAAAAGCGACTTTGTTATACATATATAGAGGCATGAGGAACAGGTGTAAAGGTGTAAAGTTCATTCATCCTCCATAGAAAAGAGAGGATCCTCCGACCAGACGGGTGTCGTGTGTGGTGGGCAACTGCCCGACGGTTGATGTCGGGATGTTGTATATGTGCTAGTTGCGCGGTATACTCCGCTTGCGTGATGCAGAATTTTGCGTGGCGTCAGTGTGTTGCGTAGTTCGCATGTGGCGATGTAGATGCCGCCACATCACTCCCCTCTGGGATGACATCGGGGTCACCAATGAAGTGTTACGGGGTAGATTAAATAATAAACTATTATTTAGTAAAACGGCTTGTATTTCTGCCTACACAGCACTTCTTAAAACAATTACAGGTACCTACAAAACAACGTGGGTTCTAGGGACATCGGATACGACTGGATCCTGCGCGCCAACCATCAAAATATGCAGGGTCTGTCCGGCAAAGAGCTAGAGTTAAGTTTATTTATGGAGAACTATGATGTTCTGGTGTTATGTTTAACTGAACACTGGTTGAAAGAACATGAAGTAGTGTTTATTAATAGTGATCATTTTACTGTACAAAGTGCTTTTATAAGAAAAAGTGCTATTCGCGGTGGATCTTTAGTTCTTGTTGCAAACAAGTTGAAGTGTAAACAACGTTTAGACTTAGTTAATCTTTCTATCGAGCTCACTATTGAGTTGTCTTGTGTTGAACTCGAGCGATACGTTATAATTTGCGTTTATCGACCCCCCTCTGGAGATTTTATTCTTTTCGAATCGGTAATGGAGGATTCACTCAATAGGTTAAAAAGTAGTAACAAAAGTATAATTTTATGTGGAGATTTTAATATTAATATTTTAGATGTTACTCCATTAAGTATTAGGCTTCTCAATCTGTTTAGGTCTTATAATTTAATTAACTTGTTTTTTGAACCTACTAGGATCACGGCGTCCTCGTCGACTTGTATTGATAATATTTTTAGGGATTGTGATGCCAAAAATAAATTAGTGTTAAGTAACTTAACGTCTGACCACTGTGGTTTATTAGCTAGCTTCCCTATGCCATTACATAAAAAGCCGCATAAAATAGAATGCAGGCCTTATACAGCTAGTCGGTGCGACAAGTTTAAAAATAATATAGCTCATAGAATTACACCATCTATAGTAGAACACGTGAATCCTAATGATATCTATGGAGCCCTTTTTGATGTTGTGCAAAAAGAGTACCAATCTACTTTCAAGACCAAAACCATTAACATTAATGGCACCTCCGCTGGCTTTAACCAATGGGCTACTCCAGGTATTTATAAAAGTAGAGCGCGTCTATACGAGTTATACGGTTTGAAAAAATTCAGGTTTGACACTCCTTTCGAGTATGTCAAAAATTATTCAAAACTATTTAAAAAGATTTGTGTTTTTGCTAAATCTAAATTTTTAAGCGATACAATTAAAAATTCCAATAATAAAGTAAAAACCACTTGGAAAATTATTAACAATGAAACGGGTAAGTCGGTTAAACAAGAAAAACAACTTGAGATTATGGTCGACAACAAATTAGTTAATAAAGCAGCTGACGTAGCTGAAGCATTCAATGAGTTTTTTGCCAACATACCTATAACTACGACCCGCTCCTTGAATTCGTCCCCGTCTAAAGCTGAAAACCTTTTGCATAGTAGTGTGCCTAAATGTAGTCGCTTATTTAGCTTCGAACATTTAACACCTCGTGATGTAGTTAATATTTTTAACACACTTAACTCTAAAAACACTGGTGATATCTGGGGTATCTCCATTAAACTATTAAGCAATATAATAGAAATCGTAGCTCCCTATCTAGCTGTTACGTTTAATAAATGTGTTGATTTGGGCTCTTTTCCTGACCTCATGAAGAGTAGTAAAGTCATACCTTTATTTAAATCAGGTAATAAAAATGACGTTGGCAATTTCAGACCTATTTCTATCTTACCTGCATTTAGCAAAATATTTGAAAAGTTAATACTCAAGCAATTGCTAAGACATTTTAATTTAAACAGCCTCCTTCATAATGAACAATATGGCTTTACAAAAGGTCGTTCGACTACAGATGCGGGTGTTGCACTGCTGAAACACATATTTGACGCATGGGAGAACTCGCAAAATGCTATTGGAGTTTTCTGTGATCTCTCCAAAGCCATTGATTGCGTAGACCATGACACGCTTTTGCGTAAACTGTGTCATTATGGTGTCCAAAATAAAGGTCTCAAAGTAATAAATTCTTATTTACATAATAGGTTCCAATGTGTAGATGTGAATGGTGTAAAATCTTCCGGGTTACCAGTTCAGTTAGGTGTACCTCAAGGCTCAATACTGGGTCCATTCTTATTCTTAGTGTATATTAATGACTTACCATTTTATTTAAAGGGTATCTGTGACGTTGTATTGTTTGCAGATGACACCTCACTTCTTTTTAAAGTAAACAGGAATAGACAAGATTTTGATGACGTAAACAGTGCACTCTCAATGGTCACGGATTGGTTTACGACGAATAACCTAGTTCTCAATGCCAAGAAAACGAAATGTATAAAGTTTGCCTTGCCAAATGTTAGGAATCTAGGTCCCAACATCGTCTTAGATAATGGGGTGCTTGAAACTGTAGACTCGGCAGTTTTTCTTGGTATAACAGTAGATGCCAAACTTCAGTGGGGCCCTCATATATCAAGCCTAGCGGGCAGGCTCAGTTCGGCCTCCTACGCCGTCAGAAAAGTAAGACAATACACTGACGTTGATACAGCTCGATTAGTTTATTTTAGTTATTTTCATAGCGTTATGTCCTACGGTATTCTGCTGTGGGGCAAAGCCGCTGCTGACATTCAAAATATATTCGTTCTTCAAAAACGAGCTGTTCGAGCTATTTACCATCTTGGTGCCAGAGTTTCTCTGAGAGATTTTTTTAAAGATGTTGGTATTCTCACGGTGGCATCACAATTCATCTTCGCCAACATCTTATATATTAGGCAAAATATACACTTATACACTAAAAATAGTGATATTCACAATATTAACACCAGAAATATGGACAAATTACGAGCTCCATTTCACCGGCTTCATAAGGTCCATAACTCATTTGTTGGGCTTGGTATAACTTTTTATAACATGCTGCCCTCTTCTTTGCTAGATTTGCCTTTTAATGCGTTTAAAACTAAAGTAAAATCCACCCTTTGTTCAAAGGCATACTATTGTATCAATGACTACTTAAACGATAAGAATAGTTGGTCGCTGTGATTAACTCAAGACAATGTTTATGTTCTTTGTCCAGAATTAGCTTTCCTACTGACAGGTTATATGAGTTCATATAATTAATTATTTTTTTATTTGACTGTATAAGTCAATGTAATTTAATTTAGTTAAATTTTAATTTATTAGTGACATAATCTACTCATTACAATGTCTGTTTTATGAGTTGTATTGCAATAAGTGGTTAGCTAGCGTCCTCGACTATTGATTATACTATTCTTGCCTGAGCAACCAGCAGCAAGCTCGTCATGCTCCCTTAGATGTCACTGCCTGCGGTAGCGTCGGGGGTCGGGTTGCCTCCTTCCCTCCAATATGGCGAGGGGGGTGATGGCTGATCTTTGCGTTATGCTCGTGAACGGGTGCTGCTTGTGGTGACTGGTCGTCTTGCTGATCATGGTTTTAATTGTTATTAGTAATTGTTTACTTATTTTACTTCGATGGGGCTAGTTTATCATTTCTCACTTCGAGCTACAGCAATTGCCTTATGTAAGCGGGCACGCCCTTTATGCCTGGAGGCTTTTATTTAGGTATTAAGTTCTATTTACGTTTTTTTTTATGTTGAAATTTTTATCTGCTTGAGTACAGTTTGTTCATTGTTTTGTTGGTATACTGGCGCGTGCTAGCTAACGTATGGCAAGTGTGTAATTTAATCCAATGTTTTGTGTTTCGTAATGTTAATTACTTTGCATTCGATTTGTATAGAATCAAGTTTATATAACTAAACAGACAGACGTGCTGCTGGGGAGTTTGTTCCACCACTTCTTCTTCCCAGCTAAAGCACTAGGAAGTGGTGACGGGCGGGCATTTTTGGGGGACTGTCTTATGTAACTTTGACGTTCGAAAAGTGCTGATTATCAGCCTAGTTTGAATAAATGACTTTTGATTTGATTTTGATTTTGAACCTCCCTAGCGGCCTCAGCGTAGTATGCTACGCTGACGACACGTTGGTCCTGGCGCAAGGGAGGTCAAACCAGGTGGCGGCCGAAGTAGCGGCACGCGGCGTTGCGACAATCGTCGAAAGGATCTCGCAATTGGGACTCGAGGTGGCCCTGCACAAGTCCGAGGCCATGTGTTTTCATGGCCCTCGGAACGCGCCACCGTCGGTATCCCAAATAACGGTAGGAGGGGTTTAAATCGGCGTCGAGTCGACGATGAAGTACCTAGGACTCGTCCTCGACAGCCGTTGGAACTTCGTGGAGCATTTCCGACGTTTGGCTCCCAAACTGGAGCGGGTGTGGGCTGCCTTGAAGTGGCTGCTGCCCAATCTAGGGGGTGCAAACGCCTCCTGCCGGAGGCTCTACGCGGGGGTCATGCGGTCCATGGCCCTTTACGGGGTTCCTGTATGGGCGCGTTCCCTGGCACTGCGGCCAGCCCGCTGGCTGAGCGTGGCACAAAGGTTCATGGCCATCTGGGTGGTCCGGGGATACCACACGGTCTCCTATGAGGCAGCGAGCCTCCTTGCTGGATTGCCGCCATGAGATCTGGAGGCAAAAGTCCTCGCGCACGTATGGGAGTGGCGCAAGGAGGCGAAACGGCGGGGCGTAACTCCACTGCCGCGAGAAATCGCGGCACAGCGGACGGAGCTCCGGCGGGATCTCATGGCGACATGGAGAGTACGGTTGTCGCAACCCAGTGTTGGGCACGCCACAATTGCGGCGATAAGTCCCCTCTTTGAAGAGTGGCTAGAGAGGCGCCACGGCGTCCTTTCCTTCCGCCTGACGCAGGTCCTTACTGGACACGGCAGCTTCGGAAGGTTCCTGTGTCGGATAAGGCGGGAGGAAAGGCCCGGGTGTCACCACTGTGTGGATCGCCCGGAGGACACGGTGGAGCATACGGTGGAGGTCTGTCCGGCTTGGGCAGAGCACCGCCGTGTCCTCGTGGAGGCGATCGGCGGCAGAGATCTCTCGCGTCCGGCCCTGGTTCAGGCCATGGTACGGAGCGAGAGGGCATGGGCAGCCGTCACCTCCTTATGTGAAGCAGTAATGCTCGCGAAGGTGGAGGCGGGACGGTTGAAGGAAAGGCGAATTACACGCCCTCTCGCCTCTACCCGCCGCAGGAGACGCCTTGGGCGTCGGGAAACCTTGGCGGATTTCCGGCCACCGTGGGCGCGGGCTTGGTGACGGTGAGCAATGGGTAGCTCACCGTCCGGTAAGGACCAGGCCCGGGCCATGTCGTCAGCACAAGTGTAGGGGTCCACTACCAACCCATTTCAATGAAATTTTGTGAATGTGTATGGTTGGTTCCAACTTGAAAGATAGGATAATTTTGGACCCCATAGGTGGCGCTCCTTGCAAAGCAGGGGCGGGCCGCTAATATAGATTGTAGATATTAGATACGAAGCCTAAACTGTATCCTGAATTAATGAATGATTAGCAAAATTTTTAATCTGTGATGCAAAAAACTCAACAAACTCAAAACTCAAAGCATTTGTTTCAAATAAACCAATTACAGGCACTTTTGAATTGTCAAGGGGTCGATCAGTCAGAAAGATGAAGCTAGTTGCCCATTCCAAAGCGTAGTAGGTACCTTTGGAGAAGAACGGGCAAGACACTCCACGGACACTCTTTTAAAAACACACACTTACCATGATACTTATCCCTATACAACTCATCATAGGTCCTGTACGCCCTAGCATGAGCTACCAGGGCGTTCTTATTGCAAAGATACCGGCCCACCTACAACTTTAAGGATGGGCGTCGGAAATCCCGAGCGGATTTCCGGCCACCGTAGACGCGGGCTTGCGGACGGTGAGCAATGGGTAGCTCACCGTCCGGTAAGGACCAGGCCCGGGTCGACGGCGCGTTGTATTCAACGCACGCCTCAACGAGATGTCGTCAGCAAGTGTAGGGGTCCAATAGGGCCGATGCCTGCCGGGGTCGCGGGAAATTAGTAAAGGGTTACCGAGGCCCCTGGCAACAAAGGCAACGGAAGGAATACGGGTGGGTTTTAGTCAGTAAGAGTCTGACACCCTCCCGCTCCGCCCAGAGCGGGAGAAGTTATTTGATGATTTCCCACCCAAAAAAATAAAAAGGCTGTCGGAGAGAATTAGAATTCGAGTACCTAGTATCAAAATGATCTAAGAGCTAGGTAATTATAAATCTATCGCACTAAAGCTCGCGCTCGACCGCCCGCCATAGAAAACACGAAGTTACCCGAATGGTTACGGCGCCTCCCGAATGCTCCCGATCGTGCCTGTTTTGTTAAACGTTAAGATTTTAAGCTTAACAAATAATTCGCTGATACAAATTTGTTCTTTATTTCTATTACTATTAGGACGTTAACCCACAAGCCTATCTGGTTGGGTCCCTCAAGCTAACACGAGTAGACCATATGTGGCAGTTTCCTGCCTTTTGGCAGGATTTGCCTTCTATTTTAGCTTCTGGCATGTTTAGTTAACGTTTTTTTTTTGGCAGTTTTGGGCAGTATTGCAATGTAGAAAATAAATCCATACTGACATCTCAAATTGTCGAAAATGGCAACCCTAAAAACAGATCGTAAGGGATATTCTATAAGAAGTCTGTTTTATCTATTTGTTTCAGTGTACTAATACTTGTCAACAAGTTTCACACTAAATCCAATAATTAATTATTATGTTAGCAACAATTAATAGATATTCCTTTTTTTTTTATTTGCACGTTTTCTCAACACATTGACATTGGCAGAATTGTCGACATCGGCACCATTGCCATAGAGAAAAATAGAATAGAAGAAGTCTGTGCAAAGGTGTACTTCTCGTGTTATGTTTGTATCTCATTCAAATACGAACATTAACAGCAATAGTTATACAGGTGACAATCGTAAAACGAGTATTCTCTATACGTAATTTTATGGTTGTTATGTTATTTCATTCAATCAGTCATAGACGTAGATACTTAAATAATAAACAAAGAAATGTTAAATCGTATGAATAAACCCATGTATAAAGAGATAGAAAATGAAGAATATGAGGCTAATTGCAATGTTTAATTTACATTTGACCTAATTAATAATAAAAATATGATATGTAAAACAAAGTGTTTTTATTTTTTTACTATTATTACGCTAAACAAACTCGGCAGTTTTTTGGCATTTTTTACTCGAGTCTTAGGCAGGTTTTGGCAGGTTTCAGACCAAACTATGGCAGTATCGATAATTTTAAGATGGTCACACTGATCCGCATTTACATTGATATTTTATTGTACTCTGTGATGTGTACTTTCCTAGTTTACGGAGGGATGTAGCCTTTGCAGTGTTGCCAGAACGTTACTTTTGTAACGTTTTGCGTTACTTTTTGAACCCCTTACGTTACATTTACGTTACACGGCTGAAAGCGTTACTTTTACGTTACTTTTCAGAGTAATTTAAGTTGAATAAAAAAACAAGTTGAAATGGAACGCAAGCGAGTGTCGTACCGTGCGTGCGTGCGTGATGTTGGCAATTCGGCATTGCAACTAAACTAAAATGAAAGTTAAGTAATGTCTCTCTCTCCCTCTCTCTCTCTCTCTCTCTCTATGGCACTGCTAGAATGAGCAAACAGAAAGAGCGAGTTTTATGAATGCAAGTTTGTGTACATTCATGCCATAATGTTATGGTGTGTGTAGGCTGTACTATAGGCACTTCACTTTCAAAGGCGTCACCAAAGGGGGGCAGGGAGGGGCGGCTGCGTGTCTTTAGGGTAAGAGCGGCGGGAATTTGGTGGCCGGCAATCGAAAACTTAGCAGTTGACTGGCAGTGCTGCCAACTCCTAAAAATATTTCATACTAAACCTACGTTCAGACCAAGAGGGGGTCAAGTCTGTATGTAACCAATGCCAACGTCGGGCAAAAGGAACGAAAGAGAGACAACGATATACGCTAGACAGAGAAATCACTATTAGTGTTTTGCTTGACTAGATTAGAACATTCCTAACATATTGGTAGAATTTCTATTGTTACGGTGAACGGTGTTGACCCCGTTTCTAAATAAATAATTATTTATTTTATGGATAAAAACATGTGCTGCGCACATCTGTGACTATTTTGTGTTATTAATTAGAAAAAAAAAACTTTTTAGAAGCAATCAATACTTTTACTCTGGCAGCACCTGAAATCGGAAAAATATGGCGGTTTAGTGGACGCGACATTGTTTGTTTTTATCTGGTTTTTTAACTTGTGCCTGGACATTTTTACGAGTTGTAGATACTCATTATTTTGTTTTGTTATTATTTCGTGCTGCTGTGTTTTTAGTTTTGTGTGCCTGGACAATGTTACGAGACACTCATTGTGATTGTTATTTCTGCTTGGACACTTTTACGAGAAAGAGACTCATTTCATTTATTTAGTGTACGTGTATCTGTGCATTATTTGTTAAAATTAGACATGGGTAGTTCGCGAACGATTGAAGGAAATGAAGTACTTCATTTCACAAAATAAACTTATCTTTCCTTCAGTAGTCATTCAAATGTGTCTCTCCTTCATTTAGTTCAGTTCTTCTTTTGGCTAGCACCAACTCAGCATTCATTTATTTCATTTCGCTCGCATGCATGACTCGTACGTGTTCGTGTCACTTCGCCGGCCGGTCGGCTGAAGTCGGGCTGACGAGCGACGACGGCGCCTATACTATGTGTGTGTCGCTTGTCTAGCTTACACACACATGAATCTTTTTTACGCCAACCTAGACAAAAAGTAATCTAACTATCAGTAAAAAAAACAGAAAATATACTACTTAATAATAATATAATTACTTATGTAGTTTTGCTTACTTCTGAAACTGTTAATTTTAAATTAATATTTTTTTAGTTTTTTTTTAAGTCGGTTTCATATTTCGTGGTTGACAGTCCTAATCCTATATAAAGTATGAAGGAAAATCGAGATACGTATAAAAGTGAACTAAGTGAAGTGCTTCATTCATCGTATCACACTACGCGAGCTCGTCTCATTGATTCGTTCTGATATGCTGAACTAAATGAAGTACTGAACTAAATGAGTGGACTACTTCATTGAGTCAAAAGATATACTTCATTCATTTTTTTTCACTGACACATTTTGCGCATGTCTAGTTAAAATGTCACGCCTTATGCCCTATGAACTTAGAAGAAAGTGTGCTAAGTGTAACATCACTGCAGCAGAAGATAGACATTTGAGTTTCCACAGATTATATCATTATTTCAAGTATATGTATATGCTTAAAACGACATTGTATTTTAAAAAATAGGCAGTTTATCGACTTCGCTTCGAAAAAAGCTATGAAAAGAAAAATAAATATATTAAAAAACGCTTACAACTTTGTTTTACTTAAAATATCTTTCCAAAAACAACTGTGTATCATGAAAACAAAGCGAAATTAAATTAATATTCAATTTAAATACCGGAATTACGCTTTGTTTTCATAATTCATCGAATAAATTATCCATCCTAAATAAAATAATATCAGTTTTAAATTCTGGCGCGAAAAGTAGTTTTATGGGTCAAATACTGGCGCACTAGTGTCGCTAGCTGTTGGCATATTTTTTCTATGAAGTCTTCATTCTTCCCGTCAGGGTATATGTGTTCTGTGGTTCAGACACAGTAAAAGATAAGCTAAAATTTTCGTATGATCACGTAAGTAACAATAATTTAATGTTTTTACTGAAGTATTTTTCTTCTTTTCCAGGATCACACCCGTCGATTAAAACAAAAATGCTAAAATAGTGATTGAAGTGTGTTAAAAGTTCTAAATACAATTCAAATTGTTTAAATAGTATTAAAATACAAAAATTTCAAAAAGCGTTACTTTTTTTGTGAAACCGTTACTTTTCGAACAGTCTTGGGTAACTTCTGACGACAGGGCATTGGCAACACTGAGCGTTTGTGTTTTTGTATTTTCTTTTAGATGGACTCCAACAAATCGCTAATTCGCCGCTTGTATTGTCTTTCGGAGGGTTCCTTCTACATCGACCATTTTATGGGCAGTCGACTGAAGCAGGCGTCTGTAGAGCCAGCGATGCAGCAGCCACCGCAGTCAAAAGAAACCCCACCGAAGGCTACAACAGTGCAACATACAACGTCGTCGAAACCGACCATGAAAGAACCAAAAGGTAAGTGTACCTATTCGAATTTCAAACTCTGTAAGCGTTGATTCTTTCAAGCGCGTACGAGGGAATGAGCTAGGTTGTAGCAGTTCTAGCAAAAATATGCTGACTTTTAGACATGCGCAAAATGTGTCAGTGAAAAGAAATGAATGAAGTATATCTTTTGGCTCAATGAAGTAGTCCACTCATTTAGTTCAGTACTTCATTTAGTTCAGCAAATCAGAACGAATCAATGAGATATCGAGCTCGCGTAGTGTGATACGTTACGATTATAGTTGCAAAACTTCTGAAATATTCTGAATAATTCCGGAATACTTCTGGGAAAGTTTCTTTATATCAGAATTATTCAAAATGAATTTTATTGAAATTTTTATTTTTTTTGCTGAAATATCGTATTTTGCATCGATACTAGCATACAGATGCCTCATCCCATACAAAGAAATGTCCCGACGTAAAGAGCAGATTTCATCTGGCAATTCTAGCTATTTTTGTTCATCAATCGCGTTCGTTCCCAATAGATGGTGTTAGTAGCGACTTTGCAAGAAGGGTTACATTATACTTTTATTCCGAATAGATGACGTTAAAAGCACACTGTACTTTTGTACTGCTGCTACGTACTCCTTACTCTTAATATCAGTGATACAAAACAAAATTTAAAAAATCGAGATCTAACCTTTGAAATTTAATACAGCGCCATCTACTGGTATAAATATTAATTGTGCATTCCAATCATCTTTGAAATTTGTACTAAGAGCTTATTGTTACATAATTTGGTGTGATTATGATTATTATTTGTTGATTATGTATGAATAAACCTTATAAAAGTCAACAAAAACTTTGAAATTACACTTCAATCATAGATCAATAAATGTCGTGCCATCTAGTGACATTTATTTGAAATTCTTTGTTAGCGGTGATGCAGGCGATGGCGGTGCGGGGTGCGGTAAGAGGGGAGATGCTCCCCGGAAGTTTTCGCCCGCGGCGAAAGATTCATACCCCGCAATCGAATGTTTCCGCGGAATATTTCGACCGAATTATTCAGGAATAAACGTGTTTATTTTGTTGTGTGGTGGGTGAATTTATTTTTCAGTGGCACATAAGTAAGTAAAATATAAATGTTTATTTTATTATAAATATGATTGATTAAGTATAATATAATATATTATGTTGATATTTTTATAGGTAAATATGTTATCCTGCGATTAACAGGATTTTTATTTCTTTGTGCTATTTTGGCAAATGCTCTTTTTCTAAATGTTAGGTACTTAGTTTTGGAATAAAAAACCACCGAGCATATTTGATTTGTTTTTTGAAAAAGGGATACCTATGTTTTTGATTAGTTTGTATATAGCTCTTCTGTTCGCATCCCGAGTATTCGCGAGTCACATAGATATGTATTAATCATTACCTACTTATCTACATATCGCGTATAAAAGTCAATAAAAACAAATAAAGGCAAACCTTGCAAGCAAACACGTTTTGATGCGGTTTTCAGAAAAGTACCTATTTGCTATACTTAGGAGTAGGTTTTGATATATATTAACTGACTTCAATAAAAAGGAGGTTATGAGTTTGAACCGTATGTAGGTGTGTATGTTTGTCCGCGATTATCTCGCGTTAAACCGCTTTTGATGCAGTTTTTAGAACAATATTACTAGGGTGCGTCTAATGAAAGCGCGACATGGAGTTTTTTTTTAAATTTAATTGGCAACATTATTCAGCCGCAATTGTAGGAAACAAAAAAAATTTAAGTGTCAAGAAATAATTCTCCTACTAGTTAGTAATACCACATACAAAATTTTTGTTTTTAACCTCTTTTTCTCAGGTCGCGCTTTCATAAGACGGACTATAGTCACTATATGTATACGTGACATAAACAAATGTTGAGATAAAAATATTTAAGTAAAAAGATAGAACCAACTTCAATGAAGCCGGAGCACCTCAAACCAACCTCTTCAATAAAATCTTAGAACATAGAACCAACTTCATTATAGACGGAACTTTATTGAAATCCGTTCTGTTTTTATTACTGTTAACCCATTAAAGTATGTTGTACTCAATTGAGTACAGCCTTATCCCGAAGTGTAAATTACAGATCTTGTAAATTTTAAGTGATACACCTTATTATTTTACTTCGTTACGCTGTACTCAATCGAGTACAGTGACTTTTAATAGGTTAATACAATTTTCCCGGTTTTTTTTTGACAATTGAAATATTCCCAAAGTTTCAGAATATTTCGGAATACTTCCGAAGTATTCGACGGGAATGATTCGGAATTTTTCCCGCCAGCATCTTTATTTACGATGAATGATGCACTTCACTTAGTTCACTTTTATACGTATCTCGATTTTCCTTCATACTTTTTATAGGATTAGGACTGTCAACCACGAAATATGAAACCGACTTAAAAAAAAACTAAAAAAATATTAATTTAAAATTAACAGTTTCAGAAGTAAGCAAAACTACTTAGGTAACTATAAATATTAAGTAGTATATTTTCTGTTTTTTTTTACTGTTAATTAGATTCATTTTTGTCTAGGTTGGCGTAAAAATAGTCATGTGTGTTGCCTTGTGTGTGTAAGCTAGACAAGCGACACACACATAGTATAGGCGCCGTCGTCGCTCGTCAGCCCGACTTCAGCCGACCGGCCGGCGAAGTGACACGAACACGTACGAGTCATGCATGCGAGCGAAATGAAATAAATGAATGCTGAGTTGGTGCGAGCCAAAAGAAGGGCTGAACTAAATGAAGGAGAGACACATTTGAATGACTACTGAAGGAAAGATAAGTTTATTTTGTGAAATGAAGTACTTCAATCCCTTCAATCGTTCGCGAACTACCCATGTCTACTGACTTTTCCAAACTAATTGAGCCGTGTCAGCCACATGTGGCTGACGGCATATGTTTGTTTTCAAAGTGCGAATTTTTCATGGTTTTTCACGTTTTTCATGGTAAACTGTATGTAGTATGGTTGACAAGGCCTGTTAAATTATAACTATAGTGATAGAATCGGTACTTTTTTCTATATTTTGAGAAATATTAAGTTTGTAAGTGTAAGGCCCGTATTATAGAACGTCACTCAATACTCAAGCACTACTTAAAACTAGATTCAAGCCATTTGATTGGTTAAAACTAGTTTTAAGTAATGCTTGAGAATTGAGTGACGTTCTGTAATACGGACCTAAATGTTTCGAAACAAAAGAGTGATGAGAAAAGTAATTAGTTGTTTGCAATGAAACGTCTACTTAATTGCTTTTATTCATATTTAAATTAGCATTGGCAACATAATAAATCAAATCTACATCAATCATCAGGTTCGAACACATTTGAACTCAAACATATCTATGATTTAAATTAAAACAGTTGATACAATAGTGTGGCTCATTTGGGCAATCTTCGCAGTATGTAACACTCTTTTGGTTTTATTTCGAGCATGAACTCTTTCGTATTGGGCACAGTTTTCTTTATAACACCTAACACAATATTTACGACAGGTAGAAGCCAACCCTTGCCTCTTCTTCAATTTGTGCCTTACTTGCCTAGGTCTAGCGGAGGCACTAGTTTCCGGGGCTCCTCTATTCACGAGGTAGTCAACCAACGCGGTTCTAAACTGGACGACAGTGAGCTTCTTCTTGGTTGTTAATTTATATAAAATATATGAATTAACAATCGCTGTATTCAATAATAGCTCCATCGCCAATCTCTTGGGCCATTTCGTTGTCTTGCGAAGAAGGGTCGTGTAAGAGGACATTTGGTCTGACAGATCAACTGCTGATTTTGCATGATTATAATCTACTACAATCTTCGGTTTTATTGTTCACGTTATCATAGTTTTGCCAGCATGCAGCATAAACTTGTGCACTTTTACAGTGTATCCTGGGTTTGAGCACAGCTTTAAAAGTTTTATTCCATATCTAAAAATAACACGGCCACAAAATAGGATTAGACTTTTGTCAACACACATTTCTTGATTAGGTATATAATGACATTTAAAATTAGCATTCAGCATGTCTAATAAATGTCTAACTTTAAACAATTGGTCATCCTTATTATGATTTATTTAATTATTGGCAAAGTGCAACATCCTCAAAATGAGTTCAAATCGATTTCGGCTCATAATCGACTTAACAAATTGTTGTTCAAAACATTAAAAAAAAATATGCTTTTTCCAAAAGAAGTCCTTCATTTTCATTTTTATTTTATTTGAAGTTTTTCATGCTCAGATGTGACGACAGTATTGGCATATCCATACTTTCTATCGTCCTGGACTATTTTGTAGTGAAAACGCTCGTTTTGGTTTGTTGATTTCTGCATGAACCTATTGTCTGCGATAAGAATGTGAACCAAACAATTACAAAAATAAACTAATAACTCAAGTGACTGTGCCGATAGCATTCTAGGAATTGAAAAGTCAAAACTAAAAGTCACTCTTCTGAATCTTATTTATTTGAATCAACATTCTTGGTATTGTCAGTGGTTACTAAATTGTGGTAAAAACTATGGAAACATTCTAGGTACCTATTCATTTTTCAACACTTATAGGTACTAGCTTGTCAGTAATATGAATCAAATTAAATTATTTATCTCGTCGCGTGTTCCGTTTGAAGTTAATAATTTTAAATGATTCATCTCTAGAAAGTGACGTTTTGTATTTTATGATGCCGTACTCAGAGTCATAACTCAGCCGCTTCACATCAGGCCACTTGAAAATATTTCCGTCGTCGTCTTTTTTTTCGGACTACTAAGGGACCTTTTAATAAACTAACGAGATCAAATAAATCATTTTGCCGAATTTCTCTAACGAAAAATTTTTTGCTACTCGACCTTACTAACTGCCACCATCCATCGTGTGGGTGATAAATTTGTATTTCGGGTTTTTCTTTTTTTTTTTCAATAATTGGCATGGTCTGGTGAAACAAACAAGGGGCTATTTGATTAGCACCTCGACCAGAAATACTCTCATGCCACATGTGGTGCGTTGACATTCCAGTTGCGTTGTCATCTATTGTAAGATTGAAGGTCCAAAGTTGTCTTTTATAAAAGGCTACAGATGATTGTAAAGCTGGGGTTGGCAAGCTTTGCTGTAAGTCAAAAGTTAGGCATTTGATTCTAGTATTTGTAACTGCAATATTTTTATCAAACTGCTTCTCGTTGTACGCCATAATTCACCTGTTGGGTTGGATCTAGTATCGTTTGGCAGGATTTAGGGGGTAAAAGGGGCTAAAGTTGGTAGGGGTTGGGTCCCCGATTATAACGCTACCACTCTTATTAAAAGGTAATGCATATTTTTCGAGAAATTAATAAAAAATGTTTCTAACCTCAAATCCGATAAGAAGCGAAAATGAAACGTTTAAAATAGGCGATTGACAACCAAATCTGCCCCAGTATCTGTAGTCAGTATCCAGAATCAGTATTTGTAGTCAGTCCGTGGTATAAAATGTCGGGCAAAATCGATAACACGGAACGTAAACAATAAAACAGGTATGCCATTTGCGTCATACACATGACTGTCATTTGTTTTCGATCGTTCCGTTTCTCCTCGAGATGCGTGAATTTTTTCTCTGTTTGTACTTCCACTGATCGTATGTGTGCACAAAAGGCAATGTTACTACTGTTACTAGGAGAACTTAGGATGCAAGAGCGAGCGAAACGAGCTCAGGACTTGGGGCACCCCGACTCGGTCAGGTTAGGTTCGAAGGCCCCGCCATCCCCTTCGAGGTTATTTTTTTATAAACCCTAGAGGCCCGCGAAGCGGGCCTCATACTACGCCTTTTAATCGACTTTATGCGTTTTGAGGTTAGGTTACAATAATTATTTTTTCTCAAGAACCGTGCGTTACCTTTTCATGGGAGTGGGGCAAGGTAGGGTTGCCATACGTCCGGAATTTTCCGGACAAGTCCGGAAATATAGGTCTTTGTCCGGAATGCGGGGGGAATCTTAAACCGTCCGGAATTTCTACAAATAAGTGAAATAAAAAATGAAAAAACCAAATTATTTATTAATTATTTTTATTCTAAATCAAAGTATAAGTACTACATTACTTCTGATATTTAAAGCTCCCAGAAATATTGTTCAACATTAATGAATCTTTAATAATAGTTTTGTAGAACACTTCGCAAGTCATATTTTTTAAATTATATTGAGTTAAGAGAATCGACTTGACAGACTCTACAGAGAGACTGTTTCTTTCCTTTGACCATTGGGTTCCCATTAAGGAAAAGACCATTTCAACATTGGCATTTTGTGCCTGCATCGCAAATATATAAGAGCATATCTTACTTAATTCCGTAACTTTTCCTGGTCCAGCTGCCTTCAGAATAATGGTTCATTGGTTATTGGCATTCATCTCAAAAAAATCTTGACATTGTTGCTTGATCATACTATTCAAAACTGTGATTTCATCAAACAATTTGCTATCATCCAAATTTATCCCTTTTCCAATGAGAAACTGTATTGATGGAATAATATAGTTATAATCAATAGTATTGTCTTTTTTTATTAACATCCATTCAAAAATCTCCAAGTCCATTAAAGGCTGCCGCCATTTGTTTAAATACTCCCGACAACATTTATAAGATTTTTGGATGCCATTCAAAAACATCTTTCTTCTCCTGGCTGCTACAATTAGAGATCAAATCTCTAACTTTAAGTGGAACGAATTTCGCATCTTCTCTTGCTTTCAGGGTGTCGATAAGTGTTTGCAAAATCTTTGCGATGTCCATGATATAATTTTTTTCCTTTACAATTTTTTAAAATTTTTAGCTGAAAGATGGCCGTTAAGCTATGGACAAAAACAAATAAGATTCGCACAATTCATTTTCAAAAAAAATTATGAGGACAATTGGCACTTGTGGAGTAGTTTTCAGAGGCTCATACATTTTGAGAATTCTCTCAACTGCCGGAAAAGGCTCAGCCACCTAGTCTTGCTGTGTGACAGTAACTTCTCATAGTTAACTTCAATGTAGTCGCAAATGGTTTTCAGTGCTTCTGTTCTAACAGTATAAACAAAAAAGAAATTGGAGAGTTTCATCACCAATACTTCAACATCAATTTTCAGTACTTCTGTTCCATGCTGCACGCTATTGTGTAGTACATGAGCCGGGCAACCAACTCCAATAATATCTTTATTTAATTGATGTCTCAGGTTTGTGAGCACGTTTCTTCCCGATAAAGGGCGATTTATGCCACCATAACTTACATTCGCGTTGTCGGCAGTGAATGAGATGCATTATTCCGATAAGTCATATTTTTGTAATGTTGTCATAATAATTTCAGCAATAGTTTCGGAAGCTTCATTCCGGGTACTATGAATATCCAATAACTTTGTTTGAATTCCTCCATTTTTGCAATCAAAATACTGAATCATTATTGGGAAAATCTTTTCGGAGCCATGATTGCTTGCGTCTGTAGAAACTCCGAGATAGTCAATATGTTTCAAAGAAATAGTCAGTTTTTTAACAACCCATGGACTTGTCTCACCTTTGATGATTGCTTCAGTTTTGGTTCTTGAGCAAGTCATCTCGCTCGCAATATTAGAGTCAGGAAATATTACTTTCATCAGTCGCCCAGTACATTCCATTGAATTATAGGATTGGTGGTGTTTAACAGTATGAAAAGCGAGCAGCAGACTGTTTTTGTTTACTCCCTGATGAAGACGACGATGCAAAACTGTTAGTGAATTTTCTATTAGTATTAACGGTCGTAAGTTTAGTCTTGTGCTTATTACTATTGACATGAGTTTCAATATCAGTTATTCCTTTATGTTTTATAGATAAACTACAGTCACAAATAATGCAATAAGCTTCAGTCGGTTCTTTTCCTTTTTTAAAAATATTTGGTTTTCATCACTTCAGTAAACGTACGAATACATTGTCGTTTTCTACCACTACCTGATGCCATTGCCGTAATCTTCGACACATATACACTATGAATCCGCAATACGTACGAGTACGTACGAACTTCAAAATCGCTTCTAATCGCTGCAAAAACAAACGAGAGACTAAATCAAAACAAACAAACTCAAAGCAAAAGTGCACGGTGCGCGGGTGCATCATGTGCGTGGGCGAACGCAGGCGACAGAGAGGCGCTTCCCCCTCACCCCTCACCATATCACCGCGCGCGTGTCAAAATTCGAACGATTTGGCAATCGATTTGGTTTGTTTATTCACTTGCACGATGCGTAACGATTTTAATCAAAAATTGACAAGAAAGTCCGGAAATTTCATCAAATGTCAGGAATTTTCTCCGGATTTTTGATATTTTGATCTGGGAACCCTAGGCAAGGGGCACCACCACCCAACCCCAACCCCCTTCTCTTGCCTCGATTTACTAGATTTTTACCCTCCTTTTAAGATTAGAAGATTGATATGTTTTGTGAAATTAGTTGTCGACTATTGGAGATATTGGCGCCGATTCCCTTGTTCACAAACTAAAGTAAATTTAAGTTCAGTGCATCTTTTTCTTTCTATTTCATTAAGAAAAGGACAGAAGATACATTTTAGTTTAGTCCTGTCACATTAATCAGCGCTTGACGTAAATTGACGTAATTTTAGTAGGCAAGTTTTTAATCACGTCTAAACTTGTATAGAGTAGTGACAGGAGCTGATTAATTTGACAGGAATAAACTAAAATTTATCTTCTGTCCTTTTCTAAATGAAATAGAAAGAAAAAGATGCACTGAACTTAAATTTAGTTTAGTTTGTGAACAAGGGAATCGGCGCCATCGTAACATTATAATTTGTAAGTATATTTATTAAAAGAAACTAGAAAAATAGATTTGAACTAGAACTGGGAACAAATATGACAATAAGCTGTTCTTGAAAATAAAAAAAATACACAGTAACATTACTTTGTAACACACTTTATATGAAATTTCAATTTTCGTTTATAAGTTTTAAATGATTATAACACGTTGTCGTTTAAAAAAATCTTTATTTAAGTTTTTAATTTCAACATAGAAATAGTGTTAACTTTTTACTCTAAAATGGCAAACATGAGATCAACTGTCAGTCTATCGATTAGATACTAAAACTAGGTAGGTATGGGTTGGTTGTTTAGTTATTATTATAGATTATGATGTATATTGTAGGTACTTACTCCTATAATCAGAATCATTAGTAGGTACATTAAATTGCTACAAACTAAGGGTACAACTATTATCAAGCTTAGCCTCAAAAATTATCAAAAACAAACATGAAAAAAATAACTTAAATATGAAGGTCAGCCACTGTCTTGCTTCCATCTATACATATAGTGCCTTTTTGAGTTTGCTCTGGTGTAATGAGATTCGATTTTAGGTATGGCTTCGATAAACTGTTTAATATTTGATTTAATTCCTTCGTCAACTTTCGGTTGGTTTCCGTGGCTGCCTCTATCTATTATCTTTCATAAACAGAAATATTAGTAAAATTATTTTTCTTTTGTAAAGCAGTATCTATGGGTCGATAATTTATTCCTAAAGTATTAGAAAAAAACAGTTTACATACTCTTATTTTGGTGCTAATAATAAATAAAAACGCATTGTTTTTGGTACGCTTGGGTTCGCTAAGGTTTCCATCAGAATCCATTTTATCGTAACGATATTTGGGTAAAACTATCTCAACAGAGTTTGCTATAAAAGTCCATTGTTTTTAGATATTTCCTAATTTCCAATAATCTTCATTTAATGCCTTCCTTTGAATTTCTGATATTTTAGTTCCACACCTTTATTTGCATGTTTCTTTACAGGGTTCTTTCATTTGACGTTCCGATGTTATTTTTCTAGTTTTGCTAGACTCGTAGGGTTTTCCTAGGCTACGCACCCGTTTGGCGATATTTTTCTTCCAATTAGTTTAATTTTTCAGCCTTTTTCTACCTTTTTTAGTTGGAGTTGACAAGTCATTGTTCCCTGATGTCATTGGTAAATAAGTTCGAGAACCGCGGGAGACGTTATATTTTCCGGAGTGGTATTTACTGCATCCGTGTAGCCTGTGAGGCTAATATCATTTATCGGTGTATGGAACGAGATACCTGATATTCAATTAATTGGTTTATACCCGTTGGTTGAGGTGAGCAGTTGGTTGGTTCTGGTTGGGTAATTTTTTCGTCCTCATCGCTGCTATCGATGTATTTTTGTACAATCAGCTCATAATCGGGATCTCTTACTGAATCGTCGCTATCTAAAAGAAAAAATACCGATCACTTAATAATTTGGTAAAAAACTACACACAATTGCTTATCCACCCAAGTAGACTTATAGAGCTTTACTTCTCTTTAGGGTAATCTGAAATTTAAAAAATCAAATACCAACCTTCGTAGAATGATGTACTGCTGCTTGAAGAACTGCTACTAATACTACTACTTGTTCATAAAGATCTGACCGCACTCTGACAACTACTGCTGACATAGGTACACAAAACATACCATCTTGGTTGCTATTGCCAATATTTTCATCTCGGCGTCAGCCTCAGCGTTATTTAACAATTCCATAATTTTCTTTGATCGTGATCCCACAGCAAATGTAATAATAAGAAGAGAACGAATGTGTTAGTAAATTTGTCATAATAATGTGGTTACTGAATTAAGAAAAGCTGTAAAATTAATTCAACTACTACAATGATTCACGCACGTCATTATAATACAGTGCACAGTTGTAAATTTTACAAGAACAGCGTAATAATTAAGATAAATCACAGTACTTATATGTATAGCATTTTCAGTAAGAATGTTTTAACTGCAAATATGTATTACACCGTAGATTTAAAGTATATATGAAAAATACTACTTACCTTTGCAACAAAAACGCGCTAAAGTCGTATTAGCACGTTTTTGATGAAATCAGAAAGGACTTCCCCCTCCCTTCAAGCGGGGCACTTTTCCCTTCAATACTAAGATGACGCGTTGTTGTAATGAACTAACGAGGGAGTTGAGACAGCACTACAACGTGTTATTTCGTCTGTTTCTTTATTTTATTACGTAAAAAATATCGCGTTTTTGCAGCAAATGTACCTATGTATCTAGCTGTGGCGAATTTTTCTATATTATTATTTAGAAAACGATTTTAAGGATTAACACGTTTTTGTCGCAAACAGGCGATATCAGCTACTAGAGAGTCGCGTTCTTCTTCAAGGGCTAATTTTGTGATCTCGGCGTCAAAGGCGTCAAAGTTATACGTAATTAAACGTTTTTAACCATGACTTAATTAAACTTTATAGTCTTTTGTACTAAACCCACAATAGTAATTATTGCATTTGTGACTGCAATTAAAAGCATAGTTATTTGGATAACATTGCTGAAAAAAATAGAAATTTGTGATTACAGTACACCTAAAAATGTGATCTACGGTGTTGATTTTCAACATTTTCAAAAGAATACCTATTATCACTTAACCAAGTATGATGGATTTTATTTATTATTTTTGCTAGAACTGGTACAACCTACCTTATTGCACGGTACCCGCTTGACGTTGAGTTTCGGGACACCCTGTATATATAAATATATGTATAAACTCAGTAAACGTATGCCTATTCTAGAAAAAGCTAATAAACACTATGAAATGTATAAATATTTTTGATACATTTCCACGTGCGTATTGTTTTGGTACTCGGCATTGTAGGTACTAATGACCCATTATTTTGTCCACAGAAGCACCAGTTACGAGTACGAACGCAGAGTACGAATACGAACCTGATGTCGAGGAAAGCGGTCGCGAGTCACCACGGCAAAAGCCTTCTTCGTACCAGGCTCACACAAAAATGTATGCACCAACAATTCGCAACGATTCAACCAACATCTGGTTTGCCCGAGAGGGATTTAATTTCTATACATTATATTAAGAAAACAGAGCATAGTTTTATAGAATACGCAACAAAAAGTAACTGGTACACAAACGTGCAGGAAATTATATGTCAATATAATGAAGAATACCCCGCCATCAAAAGTAACGCTATAAAAACAGCTTACATGTTCTGTAAAAACCGTGCGGCACCTGGCCAGGCAGCGCTTGGAGGATACAAGCATTCCGAGTTTCGAGCTCGCAGCAATCCTGAAACAGGAGCTGCAATTCTTCCCCAGACTAGAAATGATAAATTATATTAGTGGCCCCCTTAATTATTATATTCAAACCCTTTCCACTTCTTTAATATTCACAAGTCTACGTTTGGGGAAACGCGTCGTGACGAGTTCGGCATATTATGCCGCGACTGCATACATTACAGACATGACAATGTGTACAAACTACCTGAATTCAGCATATCAAAAAAATCCTATTCAATTCATTATGAGACGTGGTCTATTGGCTTTATCCCAAAACTATAAAACTGGGCTCGGTAAGCTGATGACGCTCCTGGAGTTGCACGAGGACTTCAGGAGCGTCGTCGTCCGCTTATACGCGATCCAGTAGCATTCACAATTACAATTTAAATAAAATTACTGTGAATAATCTATAAAAAGTGATGATTGGTGAAAAGAATCAATTTCATTTAAAGACTTTTGCCAAGTTCAACCTGCTGGAGGGTGAGTATGATTTCGAAACCGACTACGAGGAGGAGAAGGAAGACGATTTCGAATGATACCCACCCGACCTTTGTTTTTTTTTCAAGTAATTTTCTTTGTTTGTGCTCATTGTCATGTTAATTTTCAAGCTGTCTTCTGGTTTGCCCGAGAGGGATTTATTTTCGATAGACTATATTAAGAAGACAGAGCATAGTTTTATAGAATACGCAACGAAAAGTAACTGGTGCACAAACGTGCAGGAAATTGTATGTCAATATTGACATACAATTAACATTATATAATGTAGAATAGGGTCGCCATCAAAACTAACGCTATAAAAACAGCTTAGCTGTTTTGTGGCTTAACTTTACATGATAACATTCTGAACCCCGATTTGGCCGATTGAAACGGTAGTTGCAGTTTCCCTTGAAAAGGGGTTATTTTTGATGGTCATAATATAGATTTCAACTATAAAAGATGTATAAATATTAAGCCTTATAAAATAATGATCAGATTTCGTGATGAATCTGGATCAAAAAAACTAACTATTTTCTTCTGTAATCTATCAATTTCGCGTTCCCCCCGTTGAAGGTAGTTTATGGAAATAAAAGTTTAAAAGAAAAATATAGTGGACATAAAAGCTAGAAATATTTAAAACAAAAATAAACCCAAAATGTGTTGCCATTCTTGTGATGCATACAGATTAAAAATACAAATAAATTTAAATTTAGTGACTTGGTTTTGCAAGATTAGTACACAATACATTAACAAAATGTTTTATGTTTCAGCAAAAAAGTAGCTAATGCGGAATATCGACGCACCAGCAAACCTTCTGGTACGCAACGATCTCGGGGGCGCAGTCCAGCTCGTGATCGTCGCAGCAAAAGAAAAAGCCGAAGCATGAGCAGCATGCGAATGCTACTCGAACAAGAACGCGAGTTGTCCCGAGAGAGGGAAAGATTAAACAACCGCGAAAAAAAGGTACGAGAGGAACGGGAGAGACTGACGGGACGGAACGGGTCACGTAGGCGTTCCGAAACACCTAAGCCTGGCCCGAGCAATCGTGGGCAGACAAATAGACGGCTCCTAAATATACTGAGTCAAGTAACCGATTATAACAATTTAATTTTCTTGAGTATTAATAATAATTAAATCATTTCTTATTTACATGTAAAAAAACATATAATGTTATTTTTACATGTAAATACGAAATGATTGAATTATTGTCGCTATTTTTTTTTGTTATTCATAAAAATATTATCTATGCAAGTTCTAACTGGCTCAGTATACGGAATTAGCGCAACAGGATCCAGGGGGTAACCATCACCTCTTATAGCAGTATTATTATAATATTACTTTAGCGTGAGAAAGAGATGAAGCTATAAGTCCTGTATAGCTCCATCACTTTCCCACTGTGAAATAATATTATAATAATACTGCTATAAGAGGTGATGGTTACCCCCCTGAAAAACTAACAGCCGCTTACTGTTGTGGATTGTCTATGTACGATTATGAATAAAGCAGTTGTCATCCAGACTTGTCTTTCATTACATTACATGGTGACAGCGGTGCGATTTTATTCTATTTCAATAGTATAGGTCGGTAATAAAGGCACGTTGTGGATTTTAAAATCGTCCGGGACGGTTCAAGAGCGCTATGGAACGCGCGACCACCTACAGAATTATGTTTGGAGGGCAGCTCCGTCAGCCGGGCTGACGCATGGCGGCGTTGGAGGTCGCAATTTATGTTATTTTTAAAAGCATCGGGGGTGCAAAAAGAGGAAGCTGGTATACATGCCAGTTTAATGATAAATTTAATCGGACCTGAGGGGTTTGAAGTCTTTGAGACATTTTCGTTTGACAAAGAGAGCGATAAGGATGATGTCAATCTATTGCTTACGAAATTTAATGAATATTTTGGAGATAAACAGAATATAACATTGGCAAGGTACAACTTTTTTACAAGGGGTCAGGAAGTAGGAGAATCAATAGATCAGTATGTTACAGCATTGCGTTTACTGAGCAAAAATTGTAACTTCAAAAATTTGGAAGAGGAGTTGATTCGCGACCGTATTGTTTGTGGGATACAGAGTACTGGAGCAAGAGATCGTTTATTGAGAGCAGAGAATTTGACGTTGGATAAAGCTATCAAAATTGTCCAGGTTGACCAAATTTCAATAGATAATCGACGTTTATTGGAGAAGTTTGGTGCTGGTACTTCAGGATTGGTGCAGGTCGATGCGGTTCGCGTGCGCGGCCGCGGTGGGCGTGGTGCCTGGCGCGGAAGCGGACACCGACAAGGGCGTGGTGTGGACAGTGTTGCTGCTGGTTCCCTCACAGCGCCAAGATCTGTTCATTCAAGTGAGACTGGTAATTGTCTCAGGTGTGGAGGCCAATGCAATGAACCCAGTTTATGTCCGGCTATTTCTGCGCAGTGTTATTTATGTCAAAATCATGGACATTTTGCTAGAATGTGCAAATTGAAAAAAGGAGTTAAGAAAATGTATGACATAGGTTTAACTGAAGCAAAAGGCAATGAAAAAGATGATTGTGAGTCATTTTTTATATCAGTTTTGTGTAATGTCTCAGAGATTAACTCTTCGTCTGAGGATTGGTATGAAAAACTCCCAAGGGGAATGCGGTTCTGAAAAATTTAAATTAGATACGGGAGCAGACATTAATGTTTTATCGTATAAGCGTTTTTTATTGTTAGGCTATGACAGTAAGCTAATTAGTGGCAAGCAAGGTGTTAGATTACAATCTTATAGTGGTGATTTTATTCCTATAAAAGGTATTTGCAACTTAAAATGGTGGTATAAGGGTGTTTCGCATGAATTAAAATTTGCAATTGCGATTGGTGATTGTCAGAGTGTGCTAGGGTTGCAAGCTTGTTTAACTTTAGGATTAATAAACAGAATTCATAATATAAACCTTACAGATTATGAAGATTTGTTTAATGGGTTAGGCTGTTTGCCAGGCGAATATCACATTGTTGTAGACAAAACTGTGATGCCGGTGATTTGTGCAACCCGTAAGGTACCATTAGGAGTTCGCGATAAGTTACAAGATGAGTTAAATAGAATGATTCGAGTTAGGTGTCATTAGGAAAGTGAGTCATCCAACACCATGGGTGAATTCATTAGTGATTGTTGCTAAGAAAAATGGACAATTGCGTATATGTTTAGACCCGAGGCCGCTTAATAAGGCGATACAGCGTGCACATTTTCAACTTCCAACAATAAATGAATTGGCTTCGAAGTTGCATGGTGCTAAGTATTTCTCAGTTTTAGACGCATTTTCAGGGTTTTGGTCGGTTAAACTAGATAATGCAAGTGCAGACTTATGTACATTCAGTACACCGTTTGGACGATATCAATATTTGCGATTGCCATTTGGTCTTAATTGTGCACCTGAAGTGTTTCATGCGAAAATCAAGCAATTACTTGAAGGCCTAGAGGGGGTAGATTCGTTTATCGATGATATCATTTGTTGGGGAAGGAATAAAGATGAACACGATCTACGTTTGAAAGAATTGTTAAACAGGGCACGGGAAATTAATTTAAAATTCAACAAAGATAAATGTCGTATATGTGTTGACGAAGTAACTTATTTGGGTCATATTTTTAACAAAGATGGAATGAAAATGGATTCTGAGAAAGTAAGAGCGATATATAATATGCCGGAACCGTCGGATCGGAAAAGCTTGGAAAGGTTTTTAGGTGCTATAAATTATCTTTCAAAATTTATCCCTAATTATTCAGAGCATACTTTTCAACTGACCAGATTATTAAAAAAAGATATGACTTGGTGTTGGGAAACTAGTCATAAAGACGCATTCAATAAGCTTAAAGATCTGATATGTAATGCGCCAGTTCTGTCTTTATACAATGTTGGTAGTCCGGTGGTGTTATCAGTGGACGCGAGCAGTGTGGCAATGGGTGCTGTGCTCATGCAGGAAGGGCGTCCAGCAGGGCTAACATGACACACGCGACAATTACTCACTCTCGCGTGAGTAATTTTTGTCTATTTCTGTCAATTTTCTCGTTTTGTGACAGCGCTGCCATACAAAATACTCGACTCGTTCTGTCAAACTCGATATTTTCTCGACAAACCCTAACATGGCACCTAAGTTATCTCGAATTTTGACAATTCAACACGAGATAATCATTGATTCTGCTGTCATTTAGTCGTCCTCGATTTTGACGACGAGAAGAGTAGACAAAATTATAAAACAAAAATATGGCATTCATGGGGACTGGTGACAGAAATAAAAACTTAAAACTTTGGAATAACATATATAAGTATGTATATGCGTATACATGTACGTACACAGGCCGCTGCGCGACGACAGTCTGATGCACACGTTACATTAGCATGTCGGTGACTTGGGTAGCATGTTGGTGCCGCAGTCTGCATGTCGGTGACGCGGTGTGCATGTTGGTGACACAAATTGCATGTCAACAAGTGCTTTCAGAATGTCGGTGACGCGGTTATTACGGCGTAAGTCGATTGGCATTTCGTAAATCTGCTAGCATTTCGGTGACGCTGCTAGCAGGTCGGGCTCGCTGTTAGCATGTCGGTGACGCTGTGAGCATGTCGGTGACGCTTCCAGCATGTCGGGCACGCTGCTAGCAGGTCGGGCACGCTGTTAGCATGTCGGTGACTCGGTTAGCGTGTTGGTGACGCATTGAGCATGTTGATGACGCATTTAGCATGTCGGTGACTCGGTTAGCATGTTGGTGACGCAGATTGCATATTCAAGGGATGCTATTCATATGTCGGTGACGTGGTTAGTATGTCGGTGACGCGGTTAAAATATTGGTGACGCGAACCCACAGGTTTTACCCCTAACAAAAATGGCTCACTCGTTTTCATTTCCGTCATTTTGTATTTTAATTTCGGTATGCTATAGAAACAAAAAATTACAACATAAATTAATAGAGGTGGATGTAAAATCATTATAGTACATACTAATTCCATGCGTAAAATTTAATGAATGAGCCGATGTTGCTAAAATAAAAATGATTTGTTTTCAATAATTTGCTACATCGGTCTCTCGTCGCGAGATAAAGAACTGTCAAAATGCCTTTCTCGAGTTTACTCGAGCTTAGCGGTCATGTTAGGCATTCGGATGACGTCAGAATCGTAGACAAATTTCGACAAATCGAGAAAGAGAGCGTTCTCGCGCTTGTCATGTTAGCCCTGCAGCAGTAGAGTATGCGTCACGCACGCTCACTGACACACAACAACGATACGCACAAATAGAAAAGGAAATGTTGGCAATAGTATTCGCTTGTGAAAAATTTCATCAGTATATTTATGGAAAAAGTAATGTGGTCGTCGAATCGGACCATAAACCACTGGAAAGCATTTTTAGAAAATCTCTAGACTCAGTCCCGGCTCGCTTGCAGCGTATGATGTTGAAGGTTCAAGCTTATGAGTTGATGGTCACTTATAAGCCTGGGAAATTCATGTACTTACCTGATACATTGTCGCGGGCATCTCTTCCGGATTTGTATGACGATAAAATTAGCAGGGCTATACTATGCCAAATAAAAATAGTAATCGATAATGTACCCATGTCGCAGAATAAGTTTAGTCTCGTCAAGCGGGAAACTAATAAGGATGAGTGTTTAAAATTATTGCTAAAATATATCAATCAAGGGTGGCCTAATAAGTTTAACATACACAATGATTTAAGATACTATTGGTCTATAAGAGATGAATTGTACAGTGTAGATGGTGTTATATTTAAAGACAAACAGGTTTTGATACCACATTCTATGCAAAGGGACATGTTAAAGCTTATTCACGAAGGGCATTTAGGGATTGATCGTTGCAAGAGACGTGCTCGTGAGGTAATATTTTGGTCGGGTATAACAAGAGATATTGAGGATTATGTGAGAAGATGTAAAGTATGTCAGGAAACAGCAAACAAACCGTGTAGGGAACCTATGATTCCAGTAGCTGTACCAGAACTGCCATGGAATAAAATTGGAACAGATATTTTTGAGTATGGAAGACAAAGTTATTTAATATTAATTGATTATTATTCTGGTTTTATTGAGGTTGCATATTTGAAAGATACTTCGTCAAACTCAGTAATATGTATTATGAAAGAAAATTTTGCACGGTATGGTATACCGGATACGGTCATCAGTGACAATGGTCCACAATATTCTTGTCGTAATTTTATTAAATTTGCTTTAGAATGGGGTTTTAAACACGTCACTTCATCTCCGTATTATGCTCAATCAAATGGTAAAAGCGAAAGGGCAGTTCAAACAATTAAGAATTTATTGAAAAAATCAGTAGACAGTAAATCCGATTTTTATTTAAGTTTGCTAAGTTACAGAAATACACCGCGGGAAAATTTGAATTCTCCTGCACAATTAATGATGGGCCGGCGATTAAATTGTAGACTACCAGTCCATTCAGATTTATTAAAACAAAAAAGTTGTGATAACTTACAACATCAAAAAATATTGGAAAAACAAATAAAAATTAAAAGTTTCTATGATCAGCATTCTAAACTGTTACCTGAGTTGAATGTGGGCGATGAAGTTATAATGTTAGGAAACACAAATAAAAGAAGTCATGGCAAAATAATGGGAAAAGCGTCGACTCCACGTTCTTATATTGTTAGAAACAGAAAAGGTATTTATCGCCGTAATCGTAGACATTTGATAAGATCCGTAAAGGATCCTGCAGACAATATTTTGTCTGATATTGATGATGAGTATTTTTCGGGGGATGATAGAGATAATGATTATGTGCCAAGCACCAAAATAAATGTATCGTCATCTTACTCGCCACCTCATACCCGTAGTAAGATTTAACAATTTGTATAATTATGTATTTCAATACCTAATGTATGAATATCTAATTATTTACTTTAAGTTTGTTTTTGTGGAATTAATGGATTATTAGTTTGCTTTTTATTATTATTTTATCTTATTTAAGGGGAAGATGTTGTGGATTGTCTATGTACGATTATGAATAAAGCAGTTGTCATCCAAACTTGTCTTTCATTACATTTGATCTTCAAAAGTGCTTAAATGTACCCCATGGGAACGTTAGCACATTTTATTATAAACGAAAACTTATATTATTTTAATTGATTTTTTTCGTAATTATTAAGTACTTACCTCATAAGTTAATTTTTGAGACTGATTTTATTCTCAGCAATAAATACTAAGTATAAGAATTAGAATTAGAATTTTATTTATTTGTAAGAATGTAGTATTACATCGTATGGTGTTAATATTTATTTAGTTCTATACATTCTACCACAACGTATGGTGTACAAATATACAATGGTGCCGATTCCCTTGTTCACAAACTAAATTAAATTTAAGTTCAGTGCATCTTTTTCTTTCTATTTCATTAAGAAAAGGACAGAAAATAAATTTTAGTTTAGTCCTGTCAAATTAATCAGCGCTTGACGTAAATTGACGTAATTTTAGCAGGCAAGTTTTTAATCACGTCTAAACTTGTATGGAGTAGTGACAGACGCTGATTAATTTGACAGGACTAAACTAAAATTAATCTTCTGTCCTTTTCTTAATGAAATAGAAAGAAAAAGATGCTCTGAACTTAAATTTAGTTAGTTTGTGAACAAGGGAATCGGCACCAGTATCATTATTAACTAAGTACAAATTGATATTAAGATTCGTCTAATAAATGTCCAACAATAAGTCCAGTATGAATTATATAAAATTATGTATTCGTTAGTTAAAATTAAGTACATGTCATCTTGGACTTTTACAATGTTCCTCATATTCAGCAATGTCATAAAAGCAATTATCTAGTAACCAATCTGTCAGCTTTTTTTTGAACATGGGGATGGGAAGTTCCTTAAACGAGTTAGTCAACTTGTTATACACCTGAATGGCATTAATACATATAAACATTCCTCCTTTAGGGGTCTCTCTCTCGTTTCGCGATGTGTAAGCCCCTAAACAAGACTGCCTCGTCTGGTTGTAGAAGGTTACGGGTCCATTAATTAAAGTCTTTCGTCAAGTTAATAATGTTTGTATTTATTACATTGAAAACCCTTTAAGACAACCTTCTACGCGGACCGATGTAATGTCACTGGCGTCCATTCATACTTCTCGCTTGTATACCTTTTGCTTATCAAGTGTTCTGCCTTTCATATTTACATTGTGTCCCTACACTACATCCCCCCAAAATTTGTAAAAATAAAATTTTATTTAATTACTATTATCTTAAAAGTAGGTACTAAAACATAATACAATTTATACTTATGAATAGGTACTAGGAATTTGTATCGTAGGGTTATTTATAAATAACGTATACTGTTACATCCTGTAGGGACAGAGAACAACGAATATTAAGGTTACCTTACAACTATGGTCCCTTTGTTAACATTGTTGATATAATAGAAATTTGTTTCATATGAATTGTTTCATTGTTATCTTATATTTATATCTTTGTTCTTAGTATTTACAAAGAAATTGCTTATCGACAAATGAGTACGTGTGACCGTTGATTAATTTAGTAATAATGCACAAGTTGTTCTTTGTTATATTTAGTTTGATCAATACTAGTTATTGTGCGGGCTTTGTTCGTCATTCATTTATTTATTTTAACAATAATAGTCACTGTTGTTTGTTACACCATCGGTCCTTCATTTATTTATTTAAAAGAAAGCACAATGGTCACTGTTATTTATTACAACATCGTACGTTAGGATAGTGTTTACAGGTTAAATCTGACTGGCGGCTTAACAGTACGTCCACTGCTGGTTTTCCAATAGCGTATGGTTGTCGTACTGTTGCATGTCAGAGATATTGTAGAAATCTCCTGGTAAGCGAAGCGTTTGTCCGTATACGTATTCTGCGGGACTCGTGCCATTGTCGCTTCTTCCTACTGCGCGTAGTCCTAATAATACTGTAGGCAGTTCATTACACCAGTAATGGTTGTTTTCTAGTCGTGCCGTTAATGCTGATTTCAATACTCTATGCCAACGTTCTACAATACCATTACTCTGTGGGTGGTATGGTGTAGTACGCATTTTCTTAATACCCATTAGTTTCATTAATTGTTTAAATAACGCACTCTCGAATTGACGACCTTGGTCGCTTGTAATTCTTTCGGGACAGCCAAATCTGCTAATCCATGTGTCGTAGAATACCTTAGCTACTACTTCTGCTGTGATTTCTTTGACTGGTATCGCCTCAGGCCAACGTGTACACCGGTCAATTATAGTTATTAAGTACCTATTTCCATCATGTGATAATTTTAGAGGTCCGACTATGTCGATATTTACATGTTCAAAACGTTTACTTTCTGAATATTGCTGTAAGTCTGAAACAGTATGTCTAATTATTTTGCACTTTTGGCAAGCTATGCAATACTTTGCCCACCGGGTGACGTCTTTATTGAGGCCGGGCCAAAAGAACCTTTGTGCAACTAACTTGCGTGTTGCCCTAATACCGGGATGACTAACATTATGTATCGAGTCGAATGCAATTTTTCTATAACTTGGTGTTAAATACGGTCTACATGAATTAGTTGAATTTTCGCAATATACAGCTGTTTCGCAATTTGGCATAAAGTATTTCTTTATACATAAATTATCGTTTGATCCTTTCAATAGCTGTGTGAGCTCGGTGTCATTCACCTGAGTTCGTCCTAATTCCGCAAAATCAAGTACAGTCGGGCAGTCGATTGTTTGAATGCGCGATAAGAAATCTGCGCCAGCGTTTTTCTCGCCTTCTATGTACCTGATTGTTGTAGTGAATTCGCTAATGAATAAAAGTTGTCTTGTACGTCTAGGTGTTTCGGAGTCACTTTGTAGTTTGCTAAATGCGTATATTAACGGCTTGTGATCCGTGAATATAGTCGGATTATTACCTTCAAGTAGATATCGAAAATGCTTAACTGCCAAGTAGATTGCTAATAACTCCCTGTCGTACGTAGAGTACTTTTGTTGGGCTTTTGTGAACCTCTTTGAAAAGTAGCCTAATGGTTGCCAGGAGTCGATAATTTTTTGTTGCAATACCGCGCCTGCACATGTGTCTGAAGCATCGGTCATAAGAGCTACAGGCACATTGGAATTCGGATGAGATATCATGACAGCATTCTTTAAACCTAGTTTACACTGTTCGAAGTCCTTAGTCGCCTTGTCGTTCCAATCGATAATAGTCTTATCCTTTCGTTTAGCGCCTATCAGGAATTCATTTAAGCTTGCTTGGTGACTAGCAGCGTTGGGTATACTCGCCCTATAGAAGTTTACCATACCTAAAAATTGTCTGAGCTTCTCTACCGTTTCCGGTCGTGGATAGTCTAGAATAGCCTTAACTTTACTTTCTAGGGGTTTGATACCCTCTGTTGAAACTTCGTAACCTAAAAAGTCAATTTTAGATTTACCAAATTCGCATTTTGCCAAATTTATGGTGATACCAAACTGTCTAAATCTCTCGAATACTTTACGTAACTGCATTTTGTTCTCGGCTATACTATCGCTTGCTATGATTACGTCATCGACGTAGCTGAATAAGAAATCTAGGCCATATAATACATTATTGTTCATGAACCGTTGGAATGTTTGACTCGCGTTTCGTAGTCCGAAGGTCATACGCGGGAATTCGAACAATCCAAATGGTGTGATAATTGCTGTTTTTTCTATGTCTTCCTTAGCTACCCTAATGCAATGGTATGATTTGTTGATATCTAGTTTGGTGAAGATTTTTTTACCTGAGAGCACGTAAGTAAAGTCATGTAGGCGTGGAACGGGGTATCGGTCCGGCTTGGTGATGGCGTTTAGACGCCTGTAGTCACCACATGGTCGGATGTCCCCATTTTTCTTTGCTACTACATGCAGAGGTGTCGCCCACTCGCTTTTGGACGGCCTGCAAATGCCCATCTCCTGCATGCGCCTAAATTCTTCCTTTACCTGGTGATACCTGTTCGGAGGAAGTGGCCTAGCCCGTGCATGTACTGGAGGTCCAGTAGTTTCAATGTGATGGAAAATGTTACAACTATTATTGTCTGTCTCATCATCCTTGAATGGCCTAGGTTTAGTAACGTCTGCATGCTCCGATAATAAATCGTGATACTTATGATTACTGTCTACGATGCTAACTGTGGGTTCTGTGCATTTTACTATGCAACCTATCGTATTCAAATCGGTTCGCTTATCTATTAACTTATGAGCATTCAGATCTACCAATAAAGTGTGATATTTTAAAAAATCAGCTCCGATTATCGGTTGTGTTACATTTGCAATTATAAATGTCCATCTCAATGGCCTTCTTAAACTAAGATTTAATTCTAATGTTTTTGTGCCGTATGTCTGAATTTCAGAACCATTTGCTGCATATAACTTGTACTTATAATTATAATTATCTGTTACGCACCTTTGTCTTTTGGTCACTGGTATTACACTGACGTTCGCACCTGTGTCGATGAGGAAACGTATGCCGGAAGTAATGTCCGTTACACATAGGCGGTGATTTGACGTGTCGATGCAGTTTTCCGCCGCTGACTGCATCGCTCCTAATTTCCCGATATCTGTGCTGACGATGATGATTTCTCCTGTTTCCAGTTGCAGGGCTGTACGCATTTGTTCGCCTTGTCGCCAAAACGGAAATGGTAGTAACAGGCCCAGTGTGGTGTCTGCGGGTTACGTCTTTGCGCTGAAACATTGTACCGTCTGTTTCCCGATTGCGATCGTTGTCTAGCGCCATGCTGCTGCCTCCATGTTGATCTACCTCTCTGTATCTCCTCAATTGTTTCGCGTAGTTTTGCTATTTCCGCAATAATTAGATAGTTGTTACTTGGTGACGTGGTCGTGCTCACTCCAGCTATTGATACATCGGGTTTCGCCATTTCCATCACCTTGTCAGCCATCTGTGCTAATTTATTGATATCTGCGATTTCACTTACAGTCAGTACCGCCCGTACTGAAGCTGGTAAGTGTCCGATCCATAGTATCCGTAGTGTGTCCTCTGGAAATTTGTCTTGTGCAAGATCCTGCATTTTTCGTAGCATTTGTGATGGTTTCTGTTCCCCAAGTTCTATTTCGCTGAGTAATTTTTGTACCTTACGAATTTCCGACTCTTCGTACACGGTCAAGAGCCTTTCCTTTAATGTTGTGTACGCTTTTTCTTCTGGTGGGTGTAGGATTAGATCGGCGACCTGTTGTACGTTGTCTTTGCTAAGTTTTGCCACCACGATATTAAACTTTGTGCGTTCCCCTTGCTTTTGATTCGCCATTATCGCTTCGAATTGACCGAACCATAGTCGTGGTTGGTCTGTCCAGAAGTCAGGAATTTGCGTCTTAAACGTGATTTGTGCTATCTCACTGTCTCGTCGGGGTCACCACTTTAGGGGTCTCTCTCTCGTTTCGCGATGTGTAAGCCCCTAAACAAGACTGCCTCGTCTGGTTGTAGAAGGTTACGGGTCCATTAATTAAAGTCTTTCGTCAAGTTAATAATGTTTGTATTTATTACATTGAAAACCCTTTAAGACAACCTTCTACGCGGACCGATGTAATGTCACTGGCGTCCATTCATACTTCTCGCTTGTATACCTTTTGCTTATCAAGTGTTCTGCCTTTCATATTTACATTGTGTCCCTACACTCCTAAATAATTGCAATCTACATTGCGGTACATTTAATTCGAATTTATACCTATCTCTAGCCACAGCCTTTTTGTGGCTCACTTGTGATTGCATGCGAAAATAGTCCGGATATTGTTTTACTAGCACACATAGCATACATAGTTCTTTGATGTACATGCAGGGTAACGGTAAAGACGATACGTACCTATCCGTGATATGCAGTGACTGCTGCATCTACGGACACTGTTGATCGTAGACATTTTATTGCGTAAACAAAGGAGATGTTTGATTTTGGGCTACCACCATGTACACTACATAGATAAATAGTAAAAAAATAGGGGATTTTCATAAAAATACAAAAAAAAATAATTTGAGGAAGAGTACAGCCGTACAAAAAGATTGTTTGGGAAGATTTTTAAAATGATAACCCTATTTTTATGGCAGCTATGACAGCTGTGTTTGTCATGACGTTTAACGACTGACAGTTTTAAGTTTCGTGACGTGACGTCTTTCTTAGACTTTGGCAGTTGGCTTACATATTGTAGTCTGTAGTTGACTTTGAAACGTTGAATCGTTGTATTCGTGCGTTTTGGATTGGGCGTGTTTCGGAGTTTCTAGTGATTTTTTTTATTTTGCGTGATTGTGATTTGTGATCGTGATTTGCGATTGTAATTTTTTTAATTGTTAAAATGACATTTCGTGTATTCCTGATCCACCATATTTATGTTGTGTTGCTCTGCTTGACAGAGTTAATTTCAATTTACATTAAAACGAAGTCAAATTATAGAAAGTTAACATTACAAAACGGTAACTATATTGTAAAGCGATATTTACATATAGTGTACATAGAGCTGGCCCAGGCTCCATACATTTCTGGAACATCTCCTTTGTCTAGCTTATCGCATACGTAATTAACGTGTGATTTCCAGTTACAGTTTTGATCCACAATTATGCCCAAGAATTTTGTGTTTATACTTGTTCTACATATAATACTGCCTTCATATGTTATACTAAGATTCTTAAAATTTAATTTATAAGTTTGAAATTGAATTATTTTTGTTTAATTGATATCGATTTTTAAATTGTTATTATTTAGCCAAATTATGATGTTTTTGATTGCTTCATTAATTTCCGGTTCCAATTTATTTTTGTCTACATTTTATTATTAGTGTCGTATCGTTGTCAGCAAATAAGATTGTTTTATGGCGCGTTGCATTGGGGAGGTCATTAATATATAGCAGAAATAAAAATGATCTCACCACACTGCCTTGGGGTACTCCTACTGCGTTAGTTTTAAAATTAGATTAATATTCTACTTTGTTTCCATCAACAACTTTTGACATTTGCACACATTGACGCCTGTCACTTAGGTACGATTTAAGCCAGTCATTCACTTGACCTCTTATGGCCATATTTATCTAATTTGCTTAGTAATGGCGCCGATTCCCTTGTTCACAAACTAAACTAAATTTAAGTGCAGTGCATCTTTTTCATTCTATTTGATTAAGAAGAGGACAGAAGATAAATTTTAGTTTAGTCCTGTCAAATTAATCAGCGCCTGTCAATACTCCATACAAGTTTAGACATGATTAAAAACTTGCCTACTAAAATTACGTCAATTTACGTCAAGCGCTGATTAATTTGACAGGACTAAACTAAAATTGATCATCTGTCCTTTTCTTAATGACATAGAAAGAAAAGGATGCACTGAACTTAAATTTAGTTTAGTTTGTGAACAAGGGAATCGGCACCAATAGCTTATGTGATCGACGAAGTCAAAGGCTTTACTCATGTCTAAAAAAATTGCTACTACAGGTATGTTGTCATTCATTGCCTGAGTTATTGTTTTTATTAAATTAACACAAGCTAAAGTGGTTGTGCTATTTTTCCTGAATCCAAATTGTTCCCGCCTAAGCAAATTATACTTGTCCACATAGTCATATAGTCTCTTTAATATTGTCTTCTCAAATATTTTTGATAATAGAGGAATTAATGTTATCGGTCTATAGTTAGTCATGTCACATGTATCACCATTCTTAAATATCAGTTTGACTATCGAATTCTTTAGTGCGCTTGGGAACACGCCTTCTGAGAACGACATGTTAATTAAGTAGCTCAACGATTTGCTCAAGCTTTTATAATTTTTGTACGTATTTCGTCAAAACCGACGGACGCAGTATTTTTTAGATTTTGGATTACCCTGAACACTTCCATAGGATCAGTAGGATTCAGAAATATTGTATTATTGTGATCAAGCTCCATAGTTCTATTTATAGCGTCAATACTATACGTAAATTCATTATTATTTGTCAATTTGATATAGTATTCGTTAAACATGTCACAATTTTTTTGAGGGTCAGTGATGTCGTTGGTTTTTACTAAGGATATTAAGAGTTATTAAAAATAATTCTCCTATTTTACAGAAACGTGCAATTTATACAATCAATATTTTATATTTTTACTACCTACGACTAGACCAACTTAAGCGTTTGTTTTTATTGGTAGTATTATTGATTATTGTAAATTTTATAGATATCTTAAAGTTGTGTTAATGTTACCAATACTATTTTGAGATCTCTTTGATTAAAATATTAAACATTTAAGGCGTTTTTGATTGTTTTAACTATTTTGTACCACACTTGACTCAATTTAAGTATGGTTCACTTTTAAAATTATGTCCATGTATAGTGAGTCAACTTATTATATTTTAACAAAATATGAATCCATGACAGAGACAGTATAATATATACAAAATCCAATAAGTAAATAAAAATATTTTTTGCCACTCTTGTAAAGATTCAATAATGCGACGTATAAAAAGGTAAGTGGTAGTTGATCCATTTTTAATAAACAAATAATCGCCGTATACTAGTATATCTACATTATCTCATAAATTAATAAAATAATATTAAATTTATTATGTACAGATGAAAGGCTTTATTATATTTAATTCACTATGATTAGTTATTTTATCTTGGTTGTATTAACAATTTAAATATAACCATTCGATCTTCTTATCGCCTTCCTGTAAAGTTATTAGAAGTATAATAGTTGACTCAGTATACTTAGGAGCCGTCGAAATGCGGGTAATAAAAGCTCAACTCGGTACCAATCCTTAATCACTTCCGCGAAACGACACATGCCCCGTGATGAAATACATGAAGACAACAAGAAAACAAAGTATATTACTGCGGACTTGTTAGATGATTTCTTTGTTAAACTTCTTAAGTCTAAAGCAGGGGATCGTGAATCGTTTTCGTGTTCAACTTTGAATAACGTCGTTTCAGACTTCGACCCTATGTCGAAAGAACAGACTGTTAATATTTGGCTCGATAAAGTCGATGAATGTTCCGAGATTTATAATTGGAACGATAAGCAAACGATTCACTATGCCCTGCCTAAACTCACCGGACTGGCTAAGACATGGTTCCAGCCATGGTCTGCCCTCTATTAAGCATACTTGGCTTGAATGGAAATCAATGCTACAAAAATCATTTCCTGTAACCGAAAATTATGCGTAACTTTTGACAGATATGCTTTATAGACGGGTACGCTCTGGAGAATCTTATGAAATTTATTATATTTTTACGAAAATTAATTTACTGAACAGATGTAAGATCTTTGGGAAGCAAGCAGTGGATTGTTTACTTTATGGGGTTGAAGACAGGGGATTTCGATTGATTTTTTGATTTGATTGATAAACCAGAAGATGTACTTGAATTCTTTAAAACGATTACCTAAGTATCATTGTAGAAATCAATCTGACTTTAACAAATATTTTAATAGACAAGCGTCCTAGCAGTACATCAGTAAGTAATAACTCGGCTCAGAATACAGATAATACGGGGTTAAACAAAAATAGTGGCGTGAAAGGGTCAATTAAGTGCTTTAATTGTCAGGGTGTCGGTCACCCCAGCTTTAAGTGCCCTAAGCTGATCGTCAAGAGCACTAACTGTCATACTATATGGGACACGACAGTTTCCACTGTCCTAGATTAAAGAATCAAAATAATTCTTCAAAAGATACACAGGCCCTTGAAGTTTTCTTCAGTGAAAATAGTAACGACAAGTACAAGGTTATGACAAATATTACCGGCATCGCTACAATTTGCCAATCGGATTTAGGTAGCGAAGCTACACTAATTCGTGAAAATAATGCCATAAGACTAGGATTGAATTGGGAAACCGTTAATGGCCCATATTTAAGAGGATTAGGGAATGTACCATACTTACCGCTAGGGCGTAGGTACTTCAGTGTGCAAGGTGTTTCAGAGAGGGGTGTCGAAGTGTTTATTGCAGATGATCACTTAATTAATTACGACGTGTTGCTTGGACACAGCTTTACCCAAATACCTACACTTCAGATCATTAAAACTCCAACCGATCTAATATTTGAACGGGTAGGACAAGATGATTATTCTGAACTACATTTTTATACAACTTGTGATGTTACTGTGGACTAGGGTTGCCAACTTTTTTTTTCGGCCTAAAGGGACAAAAGATCATAAATCTTAAAAAATACGGAATGTTTCCTTTTCACGCGGGACAAATAAAAATCATGGAGTTTTTAGTCAAAATTTGTTTTATTACTTAAAACTATATTTTGTTACAGATTTTACTGCACTTAACATATCATTTTGTCTTTTGACATAATTATAAAAAGAAACGCAGTCATAATCGTAGTTAAACATGGTCATCAGTTCGGCTTTAATCAAATTCGGTGTGCATTTATTACGAACGTCAGTCCATTTAAGTGTCATTTGCGAAAATACTCGTTCGACAAAACAATTTGAGCTAGGAATACTGAAAACAAAAGAAATTATCGTGTAAACATTGCTTATCTCGGTTTTTGAAAACTGTTGTAAAATTTTCTTCCATTTTTCGACAGCATTCAAGGATTTTTCGTCTCCATGAGAACATACGATTTCCAGGTTTTCCCTAAGCAGTTGGAATTCCTCATAAAGCACGTCTTTATTTACTTCAATTTTTAGCAGTTCAGCCGCTGATACAAAATCATTGTAGTTAATATTTGATTGAAGATTAAGAAAAACCAATTTCGAAAAAATATTATCTTCGGAAAAATCGTACCTTTTCGACAAATACTCCAAAAAGTTGGTATAAAATTGTCGGAAGTCAGTCATTATAGATTCTTTCTCGGCTGTGTTTAAGCCACCGAGTATTTGGCGGGCTTGACTACCGAAAAAATTGTCTTTTAATCGTTGTTCGAACTTGTTCCGAATTTTGTGTATTTCAGCATGCATTTCAAATATTGTCAGTGAATCTGACTCGATCTTTTTCATAATAGTCTCTACTGAAAACATAACATTTTGTACAAATGACAAGTAGCTCAGAGTTTTTTTTCTTCGACATCAGAAGCAATAATATTTTCTATCATTCGGGGACACTCGTTTCCGATTTCCAGAAAATGCGACTTTAGGGCAGGCCATATTTTTAAAATTCTTTCGACAGCTGGTCCAAGAGATAAAAATCTAGTGCAAACGTGTTTAAGAATTTCTTCCCACTGCATTTCATTGGCTTCAAATTGGTCTTGCAAATTAGCCCTTCGCTTTGCTGATCGACTGAAATGATTACATATTTTTAAAATCAAACTTTCGATATCTATCGCCAATCTATCAGTACTGAATTTGGCAGCATTGTGCAAGATGTGAACGGGGCAACCAGCTTTAAGAATTTTGTCATTTTCCGCACACAAAATTGTGTAAATCGAATGATGTTTTCCGAAGTTCACGTTGGTGTTATCAGCGGAGAAAGCTGAAACATTTTGTAACGAAAGACAATATTTTTGCAGACTATCCATCAATAGCTTTGCTACTTGATTAGCAGATTCATCGTTACATTCTACAAAATCAAGAAGACGATTTTCTACCCCAGTATCGTAGTCAAAAAACCGAATGCAAATGGGAAACATTTTCCTATTTTTTTTATTACTTGCATCAGTAGCAATTGAAAAATATAGGTTTTTGTCTTGGATAGTCTGTATCACATTCTTCACTGATTCTTTGGCTAATATTTCGCATACAATACTCTCTGCTTTTGTTCTTCCACAGCTGAACTTTTTGGCTATATTTGAATCATTGCAGATGTAAGGTAGCAACTTGTGCGAGCAGTCCATGCTATTGTAACTTAGAGAGTGTTTAACCGTGTGGTAAACAGATGCAATCTCTCCGGCAGCAGTTATATTTTCGGATCCAGATGTCGACGTTCCTGGTTTTGATAAAAAATTCAAAAGTGTACTGGATGCTCTGTTACTTACAATCGATTTGTGAACCTTTGTTGATGCATGTTGTTTTATGTCAGCAATTCCACCATGCGCACATGAGAATTCTTTTTGGCATAGCTGACAAAATGCTTTGAAAGAATTATCTTTTACTTGGCGTAACCAGGCAAAGTTGCTTTCCCAATTTGGACTGTATTTGGTCAGCCTTTTAGATTTTTTGGCGGGGCTAACACTTTCACTATCACTATTGTCTTCGTCACCCATTTTATGAGATATAATTGCAATTTGTAACTTATTTACGTAAACGCACGCAAGTCACTACACAACACAATGAACTAACGTCCGGAAGGAGAGGGTACGCGTCTTCAACAGCGGGGGAAGAGAAAAGGGGAACGAGTGGGAGGCCTCGACTCGACACGACACGCGATCTCACTCACTCACGCGCTTCGTTCGTTCGTCTCGACTCATTCTCTCTCAGCCCGCGTCGCGGCTAGCACGCGCGTGTTACGGACGCACCCGATGTACCCCGATGTTACCCGATGTATGCGCGCGGCCGCCCGTGGTCTGCAGATTTTCATACAATACGGGACTTTGGCTGTCCCGGCGGGACATAGAAATTTATGCATGAAATACGGGACGTCCCGTGAAATACGGGACGGTTGGCAACGCTACTGTGGACATCGGTGAGATGGTATCAGTGTCCGTAAGGTCAAACTTTGCTTGTACCGGAAATATCTGTGTAGGCGGATCGTAAGGGGCTGCGCTGGTCATGAGTACCTACTATCTATTACCGGAAGAACATGTAATTCATAATTCCGAATATCATGTATTAGTTCAAAATGTTGGTGCGAACCTAGTGTGCTTCAAAAACAACACCCTCATTACACGCGCTCAGCTTGTAGGGTCGGGCCACTTAGACTTACATGTTTTAAGAATTACTAATGATATGAATATTCATGTCTCTGTTACTCCAAATTGCGAAAGACAGCAGTCGGAAAATCGAAACCGTCAATGCGTAACATTGCATTGAAGGAAGACGATTTCGATTTTTTTTTCAAGTAATTTTCTTTGTTTGTGCTCATTGTCATGTTAATTTTAACCCATCAACCAGTATTTCGCTACTCAACCTGGGACCTTTGCTAATATGTGGGATCGAAACCGAACACATTGGCTATTAAACTATGCCTATTAGTTATCTTGTGATGTAGCGAGTTGAGCCAATACCACAATCATGTCGACAAAATTCCAGTAAAATATTGGACCACTTTCCAACATCAACCTGCATACCTCAATGGGTTAAGTCTCTACTTATGTATACACCCTCAGTCACCTCAAGCCTGGTATTCACAATAGTGCTACCGCTAGACCTGAGAGGCAGACGAGCATGTAAATTCTATTTTTTTAGAAAAAAATTGTTTTCATATCATTTCATATTATTATTATGCTGATTATAATATCGACTTCGCCGAGCGACTTGCCGATAGTGGTGTAGAATGCCCATTAATAAAAGTACTAGTTTATTAGCTTTAAGCACAACCTCAAGTGTTTGGTACAAATTTTTATATGAGTGTTTATATTGTGTAAATAATGGATCAAACTTAATGGGTAGGTAGCTCACCTGATTTTCTAAAAACTACTAGATTAGACCGTGACGTAAATCAATGTAAGGGAGAACATGTTGTTGATCCATTATTTACGGGACATCCTGTATAGATACTAGTGAGAAATGTTAGATGTAAGACACAGTGGCGCCGATTCCCTTGTTCACAAACTAAACTAAATTTAAGTTCAGTACATCTTTTTCTTTCTATTTCATTAAGAAAAGGACAGAAGATCAATTTTAGTTTAGTCCTGTCAAATTAATCAGCGCTTGACGTAAATTGACGTAATTTTAGTAGGCAAGTTTTTAATCACGTCTAAACTTGTATGGAGTAGTGACAGGCACTGATTCATTTGACAGGACTAAACTAAAATTAATCTTCCGTCCTCTTCTTAATGAAATAGAAAGAAAAAGATGGCCTGAACTTAAATTTAGTTTAGTTTGTGAACAAGGGAATCGGCGCCAGTATAGATATTTACGCTAGGTTTAAGACTTGAGTTTTAAGTTTTTATGGTATTATTAGTACATTTAGTTTGGTGTATTATGATTATTATAGGTAAGTGAATGTAATATATGTTTTGAGTACAAAAAAAGAATGTATTTTGATAGAATATTCTTAAAAAATGTATAGTGAGTAGGTAATTTTGTTAAAAATGTTATAATAATTAATTATGTAGTAGTTAATTTTATTGGAAACTTGTTATAAATTGTATAGTATATAGTATATATTTGATGGATAATAAATGATGATTCTTATTTATCTCTTTTAACGATTTATTTGAAACCTCCCTCAACACGTACACGACACAAAATTTTCAGCTTTGTATTTTGTATGTTTGTAAAGAATAAACTCAAAAACTACTGAAACCGATTTTATAATTTCTTTCACCATTAGATTGCTACATTATCCTTTCGTTTATTCGCTTATTAGTCCAACTATTGTATGTAGTTATGTCACTATAACCACTTTTTACATTTTAAAAGTTAATAAAAAAAGCTGACCAAAATCAGACCATGATAACCATAGCTTGAACCATAGCTCATGCAAATAAATCATTTCATATTCAAAACTGTTTCAATACCTATAGAATTACCCAAATCGGACATTCCATTCAGAAGATATTACGGAAAAACCGCCAAAACCAATGTTTTAGATTAATATAATGGATATTGTTAATTAATTTTATAATTTATAGATACTTGTTTTTATAGTTTTTTTTGATAAAGTTTAACCTTTAAAACGCATGATCACCAATTCGAGTCTTAGTATACTGGATCGAAGGTGATTGTTTGTACATTATAGGTCCGAAAACTTTAGGCAGATCGTTGTCAGTCATTGGTGCCGATTCCCTTGTTCACAAACTACACTGAATTTAAGTTCAGTGCATCCTTTTCTTTCTATTTCATTAAGAAAAGGACAGAAGATCAATTTTAGTTTAGTCCTGTCAAATTAATCAGCGCTTGACGTAATTTTAGTAGGCAAGTTTTTAATCACGTCTAAACTTGTATGGAGTAGTGACAGGCGCTGATTAATTTGACAGGACTAAACTAAAATGTATCTTCTGTCCTCTTCTTATTGAAATAGAAAGAAAAAGATGCACTGAACTTAAATTTAGTTCAGTTTTGAACAAGGGAATCGGCGCCACTGTGACTAGATCGTGACTCCGTGGTATTTCACTTTGCATAGTCTTGAGCTCTGTCATAGTCAGGGGTTGCATGGCCACGATCAGGTTAAAGTTTTCCAAAGTGACTATGGGTTTGAATGTTGTGTACGATATCGTACTGTTAAAAAAGATTGGAGCGACTGCCTCGTAGTGAGACTTGGCCATATTCTTGTATGCAGAGTTGACTCGCTGCAGCTCACCTTCAAAGGTTTTACTGGAAAGTCTATTCTGGAGGTGCAATCTGTAGACTCTGTACATGGTCGATACTTTTAGTGCGTCAAAACCCAAGAGTCGTTGAAGCTCTTTAGAGTTTACCATCTCGACGGCAGTGCTTTTGTGCAGCTGGAGCATTTCCATAGCCGCAATCACTTGTAAAACACTCTCGGCAGTCATGTAAACCTGCTTATCTTCACTCGAAAGGATAGCATTGTCTGCATAGGCCAGCATAAAACTCCTGTCTAGACCCAGTGCGTCTGCTAGATCATCGCCGTTCACTCTGTCGTCTAGAAATTAATCAGCGCCTGTCACTACTCCATACAAGTTTAGACGTGATTAAAAACTTGCCTACTAAAATAACGTCAATTTTCGTCAAGCGCTGATTAATTTGACAGGACTAATCTAAAATTTATTTTATGTCCTTTTCTTAATAAAATAGAAAGAAAAAGATGCACTGAACTTAAATTTAGTTTAGTTTGTGAACAAGGGAATCGGCACCAATGTTACTGTACAAAATGCTTAAAACTAATGTTTGTTTAATACTTAAAACTAATGTTTGTGTAATACTTAAAACTAATGTTTAGTAAACCAAGGAGGAACCCTTACTTTTTACGTTTTAAACATAAAGTTTACAAGTATTACGTCTACATTTTACAAGAATTACGTCTACATCTTACCACTAAAGTACACAGTTTATAATGATTTCATAACTAGCGCATCGTCGGGCTTTGCATGTTCCTTAAACGCTTCGATGCAGTACATCAAATGATCCATAGCCACTTGTTCGGATACGTGAAGCGTCGAACGTAGGTAAGCTATGGTAGGCAGCTTCGGTTTTAGCGGTGATTGATTAAAGAAACTCTCGAGGCGTACTGAGTCAAATGAACAGGTAATAATGACAGCTTCACCTTGTCGCGTAACAGCTTCTGATCGATGTTCAACTGGAGTTTAGAGAACTTTTTTATAGCTTGTCACTCTTGTGCTGATATTTAATGAGTCGCGCCATATCAAAAGTCTCCTTCACTTGATCGATGCGATCCTGCACGTGCAAGAGTTGCAGAGTGAGCTTTTTCATTTTTGCCCAGTTTTCATCATTACTCAGCTGTTCGACCAGGATTTCGTCCTCTATCGGTACTTGTTCGACGTCGGGGCAATCTTCGTGATCCTCGACAATCTCCGGTTTGCGTGGTTCAGCACTCGTGGAAGGCACGTTCACGGGAGTTTGAGACTCTGCACGTACAAGAGTCTTGATGGGCACTCTCGAAACGCATATGTTCGTAGGGTAGTGTGGCTCGATCGGCACGTTTATGGGTAAACTCTTAGCTATGGGCGCGTTCGTAGACAGATTCACATTGACCATCTGAGCGGGTCCATTGCTCACCTGGCTGTCGGAGCGCTTGATCTGCTTGAGTTGCTGCAGATGGGATTGTCTGAACCCGTGCAGATTGTTGAACGGCGACATGTGGTTTATGAATGACACTTTACCGGGTTTCGATACCGCAGTCGGCTCTCGTTTGGTCACAACGAGAGTCGGTTTAGATTTTATAACAGGCTTCGTGGCCACGATCATGCACTCATCGTCACTTTCACTGTCCACTACCACTGCTTTAACCGCGACCGAGGGTGATTCCGTCTTGATGATCCGCATCGGAGTATCGGCTATCTCTGGTTCGTCGTCACTGTCCAGATTTATGAACGACGACGTATCGTTAACTAGCACTACATCGTCCTTGTCCTCCTTCATCTCGAACTTTGTCGGCTGCGCCGATCTGCGGGAGCACGTACTCGACACTGAAGTCGAACTCGACACTGTAGAATAATTCACCGATCGACGATCACTTAACTGGAGTTGGCCGATGTTCACGGTCTGATTCATGCCCGAATCATCCATGAGCGTAGGATAGTTGAAGCCCGCCATCATGGCAGACTGCGTTAATGTGAGACTCGACATCGGATCGGCTATTGGTAATGTAAAATTCGATATCGACAATGTCTTCTGCATGTACTCTCTGCTGGGCATCCATACGTTGATAGACCGCTCTAGATTTATTTGATAGTACGTGAGCTCGAATAGTTCCAGGATCTGCGGTGTAAAGTTGTCGTCTTTGATGCAATTTAGTACGAAGCGTAGCTCATGCATGGATTCGCGATAATGAAACTCAGCGAACCGAACATGACCGAAACCTTGTATAGAGTCGATAGATTCACCCGTCCTTGATGCGAGTCGATTGGTATAACGCTCAACTCGGGTACCTGAGACTTGATCGGCTCAACGCTCGGAGTCTTGATTCGTAGACGATTCCTTGATCCGACATTAGGGAAGTACTGCACGATGGTCACCTCCTTGTGGTATATTATGTAGATTCTGGTCGTGTAGTGCCAGGACTTTTCCGATCCTGCACCAAGACCGCCGACGACCGTACCAGACGTCATGTTTAGCACACTGAACGCGAGAGACGGAACACAACACAAGTCGATGAATGAAAGTGCGGGAAACTCACTTGCGTGTACCGGAAAACACGATGGAACACGATGATGTGGTATGGAGCGGTGTGTAAACTTCTAGAACGTGTTGACTGAACAGAGCACTGTGGTCGAATGAATACACGGTCGAGACGTGCATTTTTGTATACCCTTCGAGAGGGTGGAATTTTCCTGTACGAGGATGTACGAGTGGAATCACTGTTAAATCCCTATTAAATCTCAATTAAATATAAGATTATTTTTAATATAACGAAACCACTCTACTATTAAATAGCTATTAAATTCGGGCTCCGCAATAACTCAATGGCTCCCCCACCATGCATTTTGCGTCCGCTCGGGATGGTATAAAACACTATTTCGCAAATACCCTGTACTCGCCCCTGGCTGGAGGCTTTAAGTTCGCTTAAGGCAGCCACAGGAAAGTCCGGTTAAGTAGTCACGACCTCTCAAGGTCAACTACGAGATGCCATACATAAAAAAAAAAAAAAAAAATACCCTGTACAGTCGTTCCCTAGAACACCACGTACGATACAGCTACACACAGTGTCAGTCTTCAGTAGTTTACAGTGATCAATCTACTTACGTACTTTGACAGTCTTCAACACTCTTGAGTTTTTTGCGTTGCTCTGCGGTACTGTGAAACAGTTTGTGACTTGATTTGTGTTCGCTCTTCGGCGAACCTTTCGTGCGAACGATCAGTTTTTTTGTTCGTTTTTAGTTTTAACGATCAGTGTTTGTGTGCAATATGTCTATGCACAGCTACCTGAAAGAGGAATGCGCGTGGCCTGAAGTGGAGTCGTCTATACCCGTTTCTACGGCTACGGCTCCCGTTCCGTCTACGAGTGGATCGAGTCAAAAGATCCTAGTGTACAGTGTCGGTGAAGTTGTGTGGTTCAAGTGCAAAGGGTACCGCGAAATGTTGGGTTTCGTCTCTCGCAAGATCAAATCCAACATTTACGAGATCATCGGATTCGGAACTCGGCGAATCTACAAGAACGTCAGAGCATGTCACATGTTCATGTTCAACTGCGTCGATCACTGCAAGTTGATAGATGCGGGCAAGGGTGAGAGCCAGTTTGACGACGCGCTGAGCGACATCATCGACTATGTTAACGAGAAAAAAGGTGAGTCTCTGTTACATAATTATTCTATAGTTTGTAGATATAGATTTTACCGTGTATGTACTGAGTATAGTCAGCAAGCTGAAGTGGCAGTGGGCTGGCCATGTGTGTCGAAGGACCGATGGCCGGTGGAGCAGACGAGTCCTGGAGTGGAGACTGCGTATCGGCAAGCGTAGTGTGGGACGCCCCCAGCTAGATGGACAGATGACCTTAAAAAGGTGGCTGGGACAGACTGGATGCGGAAGGCGGAGGACAGGGTGTTGTGGCGCAGTCTGGGAGAGGCCTATGTCCAGCAGTGGACTGCTATAGGCTGAGTTAATTGATTGATTGTACTGTGTATGATCAGATATGGGAGTTGTGATTTTATTCAGATTTAGGTTATCGAGTTGTGTGTTTATTTAGATTCAGCATGCAGGACTCGTGTTTTTATTTAGGATCAGTCTTTATACTCGGTCTGTGATTTTATTTAGGATCTGTATACTGGACTTGTGTTTTATTATGATCCATCATACTGAACTTGTAATTTAACGATGAATCATCATACAGGACTTGTACTTTGTTTCTGTGTGTCTGTAGAGTTGACAAATCTTCGATGATTGATCCATTTTACTGTATGTAAGGAGTAGCGAGTTTGTAATGAAACTTAATAGATCTGTATACATTTTAATCGATACAAGAGTAGAATCATGTAAGTTTAATCAATTCAAGAGTAGAATCATGATACAAGTATTAAAATCAATGTCTCTTTGTCAACAGCTGCGAAGATTCAAGTACTGAGGTCGCCCGAGACCATGGAACTCGACCCCATTCAGTCACCGGAGGAGTGCTTCAGTATGCCGGATTCGGTGCCGATACCGTTCGACAGCGATTCCAACGACTTGGTGTTCCATGTCATCAACAACGAACTCGTCGACACGCTGCCCGCGCCTCTGCAGATCAAGGTTTCGCTGCAATCTTGGCCCTCCAAGCCCAGCTGCGCGACAGAGCGGGGCTGGCGAACGAGGTGTCCAAGTGCACCGGATGCCGCCCTACCTCTGTCGTGTGGTCGAGGCCTCTGACGGACAGGGCCGTCATCTACCCCGGTCACCAGGGAGTGTGGAACCGGCAAGAGCTGTCGTGCGGTGTCCGTGATCGGTCCTGGGGCCGCATCTGTGGGACATCGGATACGACTGGGTGCTGTGCGCCGACCTCCCTAGCGGTGTCAGCGTAGTGTGCTACGCTGACGACACGTTGGTCCTGGCGCAGGGGAGGTCGCACCAGGCGGCGGCCGAATTAGCGGCACGCGGGGTTGCGACAATCGTCGAAAGGATCCGGCAATTGGGACTCGACGTGGCCCTGCACAAGTCCGAGGCCATGTGTTTTCATGGTCCTCGGTACACGCCACCGTTGGGGTCCCAAATAACGGTAGGAGGGGTTTCCATCGGCGTCGAGTCGACGATGAAGTACCTGGGACTCGTCCTCGACAGCCGGTGGAACTTCGTAGAGCATTTCCGACGTTTGGCTCCCAAACTGGAGCAGGCAGGCGCTGCATTGAAGGGCTCCTGCCCAATCTAGGGGTCCAAACGCCTCCTGCCGGAGGCTCTACGCGGGGGTCGTGCGGTCCATGGCCCTCTACGGGGCTCCTGTGTGGGCGCGCTCTCTGGCGCTGCGGCCAGCCCGCCGGTTGAGCGCGGCCCAAAGGGTCATGGCCATCCGGATGGTCCGGGGATACCGCACGGTCTCCTGTGAGGCAGCGAGCCTCCTTGCCGGATTGCCGCCATGGGATATGGAGGCAAAAGTCCTCGCGCACGTATGGGAGTGGCGCGAGGAGGCGAAACGCCGGGGCGTTAGTCCGCCGCCGCGAGAAATCGCGGCACAGCGGACGGAGCTCCGGCGGGATCTCATGGCGTCATGGAAAGAAGGGTAAGTCTAAACCCACGGATCAGAACGTCGATCCGAAGCAATATGAGCAGACCGTACCGGTGGTCAAACTTAAACTACCCATAGCACAAAAACAACCGCGTGCTCGTAGCTCGAATCAATCTTCCAAGAGCGCTGCTACGAAAAAGCAGTCGGCTACAGCAAAAGCCACCGAAAAAGAGTCGGCTGTGTTAAAAACGACTGAAAAACAGTCTGAGCAGCCGGCTAAACATACTGAGCAGCCGGCTATAAAGACTGAACAGCCGGTTAAAAAAACTGCTCAAAAGAGCTCGGTGCCTACTGAGAAGGGTGATTCGAGAGACAAAATGGTTGCCGCGGCTGAAAAACGCCGCGCTCCACCCTCTAAAAAGCGGTCTGCCTCGGAGAAACGCCCTGTTCTAGCGTTATGTCGCAAAACGATATGCAACCGTAAGATCGAAGAGTCCAGAAGGCGCACGCGGCCTTCCGAAAAGGCACTCCCTTGCCATAATTCGATACGCTATCTTAAGACTTTTTCCCGTTTATTCAGTCTGATTTCGATGTATATATTAAAGATTTACTCTCCAAGGTTTGTTCGCTCATGCGCTACGTTAAACATGTGACGGTTAGAGCTGAAGAGGTCAAAGAGTGTTTACGTTTGATGGGTTGCACGCTTTACGGTGATGGATCGGATGAGAAAAAGTCTTCGAAAAACAACAAAGTCCCGTGGACCAAGCCCAAGTTTGCGCTAGATTTGAAACCTAATGCAAAACTAACTGACGCACAGCGCAAGTGTCCAATGATTCAAAAAGTGTTGAAATTCGTAAGGGTGAATGCGAGATTTCACACTTCTATCATGCAGCTTGCGCCTTTTGTACGGTATATTCGTAAATATTACTTGGAACACATGCGATCCACCACCGGACCCTCTGAAGTCGTCAAGGGTAGGTTCACTTGCGGCGCTCTGATGACTATAAGGGAGGCCGTAGAGCTCTTCATCTCTAACCTCATAGAGCGATCCATAATTTTAGCGTTGGCAGCTAGGCGCTACACCGTCATGGCTCGCGATGTCCAGAATGTGATCCGTGTAAAGCACACGGATCGGTATATCATTTACGATGAAATGTTCGTTCAGCTGGCCTGACCTGAAAGAACTGAAACAAAATCATGATATTGAACAATCACTTGTTAGAACAACAGAGTTTATTTTTATTGATTTGTATTGTTTTGTATATAGATGTAACCAAATATATTTTGTAATATCTTGTCTTTATTATAGTGTAGTGTTATACGCACTCATTTATATAAAATTAACTATTAACACACTAGCTTTAAGTATATTCGAATACTCTAACATTAGACTTTAAATGAACTTTGATACTCTAACATTACTAGTTTAAGCAAACTTATTACCTTAACATTAGACTTTATGTAAATATTATTCTACCCTCCCCCCTAACATTAGCTTTATGTGCACTCTGGTATTCTAATTTATGTACACTTTAATAGTCTAGCACTAGCTTTTAGTAAATTGTATCAGGCTGAGTTCTGGACTCGTAATTATTATTGTGATAATATAGGACTACCAAATGATGTTAGTATTAAGCAAAGTAATAACAAAACTTGTACCTTGCACTGATTTACGATTAAACACTTGAACAGATTTACTATCAAACACTTGTGTAATTAATATAATATTTACAATAAACTGTTTAAAATTTATACTTACATTTCTTTGATTCTCACCCCCGACAGTAGGTAAAACACTGGAGTAGCACCCAGTAACGATAATAATAAGTATACCGTGAAATCCCACACGGGGTACGTAGGTTGACTAGACTCTTGAGTCTCGAACACACGAGTTTTTTTTTATAATTATAGGGCTATCGATAAACTCTACACAACCGCTCATAACTAACGTAAACTTGACACTATTTCAAATCACACACACTGTTTCAAAAATCATATTCAATGATTGCTGATAAACCCACTCAACGCGTATTTAGGCATCTTGCACGCCTTACACCCGCAGTCGGAAAGGCTATATTCTTGCACTCGCACTCTCAAAGACTTGTAAAAAAATACACTAGGATCATACACTCGTTACCATCTTTTAGCACTATTTTCTTTATGTATTAACATCTTACATATTCTTTTTCTCTATAGTTATATAGGTACATATTTCACAAGTTCTACTATACACTATCACATTTTACACAAGTTTTAGTATACATGTTTCCCACTATAATACTAGTATTAATAATTTTATTTTCAGAAAACTAAGGCCTGTACATAAAATACAGAAAATAATCACAATAAACTAATACATAATTACATTGGCGCCGATTCCCTTTTTCACAAACTAAATTAAATTTAAGTTCAGTGCATCTTTTTCTTTCTATTTCATTAAGAGAAGGACAGAAGATAAATTTTAGTTCAGTCCTGTCAAATTAATCAGCTCTTGACGTAAATTGACGTAATTTTAGTAGGCAAGTTTTTAATCACGTCTAAACTTGTACGGAGTAGTGACAGGCGCTGATTAATTTGACAGGACTAAACTAAAATTTATCTTCTGTCCTTTTCTTAATGAAATAGAAAGAAAAAGATGCACTGAACTTAAATTTAGTTTAGTTTGTGAACAAGGGAATCGGCACCATTAAAAACCTTAAAACTATTACTCGTACTATACACGTAATGTTGACGGCGTCGTGTTTCGCTGCGTGGTTTCGCGTAACCGTCCTCGGAAACGTCGATATACGACACCTTTGAGTAACATAAAGCAGTATGTTTGTCGAATATGCTGGGTATAAATCTGAGCCCTATTTTACGAGGTCAAGCGTAAGTCAGGGCAGTAATTTAGGACCACTACAATTTATAATAATGATAAGTGACTTGCCCGAGGTCTCAAGAATGCCAAGTGCCTGTTGTTTGCTGACGATCTAAAACTACTATTAACTACTGCTACTACTACTTACTAACTTTCGGCCAAAAGCCCACTTTCAGGCAGGTCTGTAGATGTTGGGTTGGAGCTCGTAGCACAAATGACTTAAAGTTAACGTTGTGGCGCAATTCCAACCTTTCGACCCTCAGAATCCAGCTGGTCTTCACCCGCCACTGAAACCCGTACAGACTCAGATTTCCGTCTTTTCTATGTTTAAACACGTTTTGATCTAAAAACCCCTGTTTGATAGCACATTAGAGTCTGTAGAACTCGAAATGAACCATAGCAACTCTCCGATCACGCTCTTTACAGGTAGGTACTCGTTTGGTCGTGAGCAGAGGAACTGTACCATTCTCTAATGAAAAACGAAAATATTATTTTACTGTGCTCGCATTTGTGTGTTAATAAATATACAAAATGTAACTATACAATATTGATGCTACTAACTATTTACACTAGGTAGATACTAAATTAAATTACTAACTATATATACAAATTAATACAAAAAACAAAAGGACACTTAGGCGTCAAAGTATTCGTCCGCATCGCTGTCATCCGGAAACGTGCCCAGCAGACTGGCAGCATTGCCACGTTGAGTGGCAATGCTAATTCTTTAGCCAAAGAACGAGCCAGCCCTCTGGTCACGTGAAGTGTCGATCAATCGGCGAGAGATTTCCTTAAAAAGGAGACGCGCACTTGGGCCCCATGACCCGAGCGTTTCGACCCCAAACGGCTCAAAACTGTAGTTTCCTATAAGGTTGCAGTATTTGCGCCGCTTGAGGGTCTCAGCAACTGCAGCAGTGGCGCCAGCACAGCCAGCCGTGCTTGGAACATGAGAAGGCGCAAGGGTGTCGACACAGGTTGCGTCCCACATCAGAGGCCTACCCAACTTCCAAGGCAACAACGTCATACCATCTGGTCTCTTCCCATCGTCACGTACCAATCCATTTGGTTCTAATACCGCTGGTACGCCGGCGGTGACAAGGGCTCAACGATATATCGTTGATGCTGCCGTGCCGTGCTATGCAACCTGCACTCCTGCAGCAGGACAGGCCATGGTGTCCAAGACTGTCGACGGCTTCACCGCAGTGACACCGATGCGGAGCAACACAAGGAGCGCCCAAGCGGAGACATGTAGCGAGCCGAAACGATGAGTCATCCATCATAGTGCCTATGGTAAATGACGGGAGCGCCTGAAGCCACAAGCCAGACTCCCACTCTCCCACAGCCAGCAGACGAGCACGCTCAGCAGTATTAAGTGATGTATTTATCAGGGTATTCCGTATAACACTGCAGAGCGGCACGTACCACCGTCTCTGGGAGGTTGGGTTGTCTGGCAAATCCATATTGGGACAAGCCATTTCCCAAGCGTTCAACGCGTCGGTAAACCACAGTACCTCAAAATCAACCAGTGAGGAAGATAAAATGTTCCTGGTTAATTTATCAGTACCGTGAACCGAGGAGATGAAGGCCGGTAAACTTATACTTGAAATTTTGCGGACGCCGAGACCACCCAGGTGAATGGGTAGTGTGGCTTGCTGCCACGCTCGGTCGTCCAGAGCCACATTAAGGATCGAAGTTAGTGTGTTTCTAATAATTTGGTCTACTTTTTTTAAAAGTTGTGGGTGCTTCCATAGATGGGAGGAGCGAAGGCTATATGTAAATTTTGGTCCAAAGCAACAGTATCGAATAAGTGTGAAAGCCGAATGAATGTTAATTTTGAAAAGTCTTTCCGAGACATCATTAAAATTTTGTATTTTCTCCTCAATGAACGTTGGAAAGGATTCGTCAAAAAATGGGGACCCCAGGAGGTGACGAGAATTTCTTTCCGTAATGTTGATATTTGGTGCTAATGTGTTAAATTTTGTTATGGTAGTCTGTCTGTCAGTGGTTTGGGGAAGATAAATTTCACATTTTGAAAGGTTAAGGTCTAGACCAATGGAACTGAATTTTGCTTTTAAAAAAGTTAAATCTTTTAAGACTGTGTCTACATCACCTCCTAGGGTTCCGTTATCCAAATACCAAACGTTGAATTCAGAATTTAGCTGTCGAATAATTGGATTTATTGCCAAAGTAAAAATGACTGGCCCAAGAGGGTCACCCTGTTGACATCCAACGGCTGATCTCAAAAGGTTGTCTTTATAAAGTAATTTAGAGGGGTGCCTGTAACATTGATAGAGAAAACTGTAAATTTTGGGTATTTCTTTTTGAACTTCTGTCAACAAGGTGTCCCTGTTAACGGAGTTAAAAGCATTCTTAATGTCAACCTTAAGGATGACCTCACCGTTACCGCTATTGAGGTAAGTGGATAAAGCGTGTACCGCAGCCTCACAGCCCCCTTTAGACCCGAAGCCCAGCTGTAGGGGCTGGAATTTGCTGGCCAATGTTTCGCTGTAAAAAGCACAGCAAATTTTGGCTGCGATACGGCGGTAAGTGGAATCTATGGCAATGGGACGAATACCGCCATCCTTCTTGCGTAGGGCACATAGATTTACCCCATACAAGATATCAACGACGGCTTCGTTCACATTGCCGGAGATCATGAGATTAATGAGGGCCGTCAGCTCCTTCAAAAGAGACTCACCGGCCCCCCCCCGGCGCCTGAACACATTAGGTCCTTCAAATGTTGAGGTGCCAAGCCGTGGAGGCCGCCGGCGGAGCCACTTCGAAAGGAGCCCACGGCTGCACATACTTGTTGAGCTGTAATTTCAAGTAAGTTGGAATCTGGATCGGGTGGGTCAGGGAAGGAGAGGTCATCTGCCGGGGCGCACGGTGGATCAAAAATCGGCTGTAGAAGACATAGGATCTCGATTTCTTAAATGTTATTTTTTTTGCTGGAAATGACTTCTGCTGATCATTACTATGTACAAAAATGACACCCGAGTTAATTCTGCCCAAAAACGAAGGAAATATATTTTTTTACGAAAAAATTTGTATGAAGCTAGTATGAAAAATCCGAGTTATCTCCTAAACGCCATGTTCAACCGTAATATCCTAGGAGGTGCTCATAGTGCTAATTATTTATGATTTTTTGGTTGCCGATTTAACGAAAAATTTAATGCCGTTTTTTTTAAAAAAATCGTCAAAATATTTTTATTTAATTTTACATGTAAAACGATCCCTTTTAGTGTCCAAGTTAAAAAGTTCGATATGTTATTAACCCAAATATTAAGAACACACAAAACAAGAAAAATTAAATAAAAACATTGCTGTTTTTTGACACATTTTTATTAATTTAAATAAAAAAAGATTATCAAACTCTTATTTAAGTAACATATAAAGTTATATTATATACAAAATAATTTAATTTAAGGAATTAATACTAAGCATTTGTAAAATAAAGTAAAATAAATAAAAAAAAGACAAAATATCATTAAATATTACAAAAAAAAACCCAAAGAGACTCAAATACAAATTTACAAATAAGTACATATATAATTTTTTTAAAATTTTCCTTATCACTCTCGTTGTCAGACTCCAATTCTGAGTCAGCATCCAGATTGGATATATCCAAAAACTCGAACTCAGTTTCCTGAAATTGAATTAAGTCGAGAGTTTCAGCAAAAAAGCTCTGCTTTTTCTTGGCATCTAACTTAGGCCTTTGTGCACTTAGCAAAGGATCCGAAGAAACAACAAGCGTATTTAAAATGTCTTGATTGGAATCCTGCCTGCTTCTTTTCCGCGAATGATGTTCTCGAAACCTCCTAAAATCTTTGTTTCGAGACTCTGAGGCTTCTTCCGAGAGAGTCCCAATCGGCACAATATTATTTTTCTCAATTATGTCAGCCCCATGGATTAATAATTTATGAACGGTTGACGACATGTAGTACCAGTCGTATAATAATACGTACTTTTCTGCAATTTTGCGGGCATAATCTCTAAATTTTATTATATCGACCTGCTCTCCAGATGTAATTGCTTGTAAAATTACAGCAAATCTTTTGATGAGGTCTTCATCCAAACCGGTTATAGCTGCGGTTTTATTAGGAAACTCAAAGAATTTTCTTGCAGTATTCCCGTCATTGGTGGTTCCCGAGCCTTGTTTTACTATATCAATCAACAGATTGAGCTCATCTTTGAATTTATTTTGAATTATTTTCTTCCTTGTCTGTAGCATTTCTTTGTCATCACTTCTCGCTGCCCACCGTTTGAAGTCGAGCCTGTATGCAATGTGTAACAGACATTCCATACAATTTATACGGGCGTGTAGGGATGACAAGCCAAATTCATACAGGTCAGAACACACAATTTCTGATGTTACAGCATCTAAGCGGTTCATTTCTGTAGGCTTTGCTAAGCACAGGTAGCACGATGCATTTGATCTAGCTTCAGAAAGGTAAGTGCAAACTTTAGCGTCGATCATCGTCATCATTAGTTCATGAGTCACCCTATTATTATTATTGCACTCTGTGGGGATAAGGGCCTCAATTTCTTCATCCATTTGTTTTTTAAGCTCAAGAACAACTGCTTCACTCTCCTTTACAAAAGTAGACTGAACTGGACGACAATACAAAACTGAGCATGGTTTTGGGTTCGTCCATAAGATGTTGTCTCCATCTGTCAGTTTAAGTGGCACCAAGGAGGTCATGAAAATGCTCGAGTCATCTTCCTCACCCTCCATTTTCTGCTTGTATCGGCTTTGGTTAGAAGCACCATCAAATCCCCACTTGGATATCAGCTTCAACTGCTTGTTATGCTCTTCCTTAGAAAGGCTTTGAAGGATTCTTGTAACTGTGATATCAAGTAAAGCTTGAAGTGTAATCCTAACCGATGAATCAGTAACTGTCACTGATTGCTTCGGAGGGTAGCAATCAAGCTTAGTTTGTTGCACTTTATAGTAAGATGGATAAATATCCTTAGCACCTTCCCGAATGGCAGCCTCTCGCAACGTAATATATTGCCACTTTGAGAGTTTTAGCGAAAGAAGCAATCCAAGCGCCTTTTCTGACGTAAATATAATTGTTTTCGCTGGTTTCTTAAGCGTTTCATTTAATTTAGCAGCTGCTTCAGGATTTTTCATCATGTATTTGATGACAGAGGCGATATCTCCATGCCCTTCTTCTTTTAAACCTGCTGCAGCTGCATATGCCAATTCACTGGAATCTTCGCCTGTGTGTTCATCAGATCTTCTCTTATTTTGTTTACTTCCCAGATCTTCGAATGGTTTACGGGATCTTTTCGTCATTGTTCCAATGGACGTTGATGTCGACGGTTCTGGAGAGACTGAGGGCGCTCTTGGTATCTCATCAACACTTGGTTCTTGATTAACTAAAGTTTGCACAAAACTCGGCCAATCAATATTTGCTCCCAACCAATTCTCGTACTTTCTCCTGAAATTATCAAGGAATTGGTTGGATTTCTGCCACCTTTGTAAAGCGGCTCGCGTAAATCTCCGACAAAATTCTTTGAGAGCAACACGATCTTCGTCAGACAGGCAATCGCCTATGCGGGATACAACTGCACTGAACAATACTTCATGATCAAATGAAGTACTCTCACTTCGTAGAAGAACAAACAAGTCTAAATTCGTGATTAAACTTTCCATTCTAAGATTTTATAGTCGCAGATTTAGTGTTAGCAGTTACACAGTTGTGAACAAACTAAATTATAAAACAAAACTTTAGCCCTTTTATTGCAAAACGCCAATAATTAGGTAACTACCCTCATTAGTTATCTTCTCATTAGCTAATGAAAATTTATAATTGTCACTAACTATTCTTAGAACTCATAGCACTGCTAATTAACAAATTAGCTTACTTATCAGGAAAAGTTGAATGTAATCCATAGTCGGCATTGTCGTGAGATATTGAAAATCATTAAATCACCTATAAAGACTCATTAGAAGACCTAATCAGTGTAGTTACATAATCACTTCTTTTCGGCCTCATTAGAAGAGTAAACAATTGGTAATTTGGTTGTATGAAAAGTTTTAAAACTCATGATGTGTTGATAAATATCTAGCTCAAACATAGTTGTCTACGTGTGGGTGTACTATAAACCTCTGCCAACTCCTTCGGAAATATAGGAGTGATGCTATTTTATGTTACGTGTAAAAGTCCGTGTTCTTCAACATAAACACTAAAAGGAATCGTTTCATATGAAAAAACAAATGAAAATATTTTGACGATTTTTAAAAAAAAACGGCATGAAATTTTTCGTCAAATCCGCAACCAAAAAATTATAAATAATTAGCACTATGACCACCTCCAAGGATATTACGGTTAAACATGCCGTTTAGGAGATAATTCGATTTTTCATACTAGCTCCATACATTTTTTTCTTATAAAAATTATAACTCTTCCATTTGTGCACACATTTACTTCATATGACATTTTGTAGAACAGTAATGATCAGCAGAAGTCATTTCCAGCAAAAAAAATAACATTTAAGAAATCGAGATCCTATGTCTTCTACAGCCGATTTTCGATCCACCGTGGGGCGGGGTGTTTGCTGCTTGTTAACGTTACCAAATAACAAAATAATAACCGTTACGTAACGTTAATTTTAATGTGATACCTTACTAACGTTACAAAAAATTTAACGTTACTTGATAACATTACCAGTAATATAACGTTAATTAACATTAACGTAAAATATGATAATAACGTTAATTTTACCGTTAATTTTGCTACGTTGCCGTTCCGTAGGTTTACATTTTGTGCGCTCGCTTAGCTACACTGTTGCCACTCCGCCGCCGCACTATGGGAAAATCGCGTATGTTTCGTCTCAATACTCCGTATCTCAGTTGTTTCAAAACTAAATGAGCTGTAATTTTGCACACGTATTTTTGGATGTATAAAATGTAATATAAATAATTTCGATTTTGAAAATTCTGTTTATTAATTAATTAAAAAAATAAAACTTGAAAAAATACATGCATTCTATAAGAAAAAAAAAAAACAAAATTTGTCTTTTTATTTTTATTTACTTAAAATGGAATAATTGAAGCAAACGAGAAAAATAAAGCACAAAATTCAGGAAGCTCCTACAGATTTTCGTTGATAGCAAGAAGGGCCTTGGCTTCATCTAAAAGTTCTTTCGATATTGTTTCCGAGTTATTTCTCAAACTTGATATATATTATATGGATCAGAAGTGTACAATAAGGTATGGTGTATTCATTTGTAGCCGCTCTTGAACACTTTCTAGAATGATGAAGTCTAAACTTTTTGTAATCCTTATTTTGGGATTCTTGCGCGTCTTTGGGCTATTGTCCTATAGGTAAAATAGTATTGTATGCACGTAGGAAGGCATAATACCAATTATAAATATTTACGTACAGTTGGGCTGTACTATATTTTTTGTTTTTTGTTTTTATTTTTTGGTGGGAAATCATCAAATAACTTCTCCCGCTCCGGGCGGAGCGGGAGGGTGTGTCAGACTCTTACTGACTAAAACCCACCCGTATTCCTTCCGTGTTGCCTGTGTTGCCAGGAGCCTCGGTAACCCTTTAATACCTTCACGCGACCCCGGGATTCCCGACGCCCAGGGCGTCTCCTGCGGTAGCTAGGGGCGAGAGGGCTCGAAATTTGCCTTTCCCTCAACCGTTCCGCTTCCTCCTTTGCGAGCATTACTGCTTCGCAAAAGAAAGTGACAGCTGCCCATGCCCTCTCACTTCGTACCATGACCTGAACCAGGGCTGGACGCGAGAGATCTCTGCCGCCGATCGCCTCCACGAGGTCACGGCGGCGTGTCCTCCGGGCGATCCACACTGTGTTGACACCCGGGCGTTTCCTCCCACCTTATCCGACACAGGAACCTCCCGAAGCTGCCGTGTCCGGTGAGGACCTGCGTCAGGTGGAAGGTGAGGACACTGTGGTGCCTCTCTAGCCACTCCTCAAAGCGAAGCAATTATCGCCACAATCGTAGCATGCCCAGCATTGGGTTGCGACAACCGTACTCTCCATGTCGCCATGAGATCCCGCCGGAGCTCCGTCCGCTGTGCCGCGATTTCTTGCGGCAGCGTAGTTACGCCCCGGCGTTTCGCCTCCTCGCGCCACTCCCATACGTGCGCGAGGACTTTGCCTTCAGATCCCATGACGGCAATCCAGCAAGGAGGCTCGCTGCCTCACAGGAGACCGTGCGGTATCCCCGGACCAGCCGGATGGCCATGACCCTTAGGGCCGCGCTCAACCGGTGGGCTGGCCGCAGCGCCAGGGAACGCGCCCACACAGGAGCCCCGTAAAGGGCCATGGACCGCACGACCCCAGCGTAGAGCCTCCGGCAGGAGGCGTTTGGACCCCCTAGATTGGGCAGGAGCCGCTTCAAAGCAGCCCCTGCCCACTCCAGTTTGGGAGCCAAACGTCAGAAATGCTCCACGAAGTTCCACCGGCTGTCGAGGACGAGTCCCCCGTACTTCATCGTACTTTCTCCTGACTCGACCCCGATGTAAACCCCTCCTACCGTTATTTGGGATCCCGACGGTGGCGCGTTCCGAGGGCCATAAAAACACATGGCCTCGGACTTGTGCAGGGCCACCTCGAGTCCCAAGTGTCGGATCATTTCGATGATTGTCGCAACCCCGCGTGCCGCTACTTTGGCCGCCACCTGGTGCAACCTCCCTTGCGCCAGGACCAACGTGTCGTCAGCGTAACACACTACGCTGACGCCGCTAGGAAGGTCGGCGCGCAGCACCCAGTCGTATCCTATGTCCCACAGATGCGGCCCTAGGACCGACCCTGTGGGACACCACACGACATCTCTTGCCGGTTCCACACTCCCTGGTGACCGCGGTAAATGACTGCCCTGTCCATCAGATAGGCCTCGACCACACGACAGAGTTAGGTGGTACTGGAGTGCCTCCTTGATGCAACTCCAAGGCAGGGTATTGAAGGCATTGGCGATGTCTAGAGACACCGCTAAGACGACCCCACCCTGGGCTACAGCATTCTTCGTCGTGAGGGCTCGTACGCGCATGATGGCGTCCACGGTAGGGTGCCCCCTGCGGAAACCAAACTGGCTCTTCGCCAAAGCCTGCTGCGTTTTGGAATTAATAGCCCTTCCAGATGACATACATTATTATGTACATTCGTTTTATAAGTTCTACGTCTACAACTGTATTGTCTGCAGAGCAAAAGTAATTCTGAAAGAATCTCCGAGTTGTGTTTCTTTTATTACTATTTCCAGTGCCTTGTCGAGGTTTATCGACATGCTATAAATGATAAATGATTTATTTTCTGTAAGTAGGTTTGTACAAACACTTTTACACGTCAATCATATTTTTAAAATAAAGCTAGATGAGGTCGGCGTTTCCTATCTGACTACTCTGAGAAGAAAGGCCGAAACAAACTCAGAGGTCACAGTCTCTTTTAAAGTCCAGACATAATCTTGGTCAGATCATGTGAAGGCCATGTAGATTGGTGTCTGAAATGGTCCTTTTGAGGAAAGAACCACACAGATTGAGTGGACCTGTCCAGTCCCATTTCCTCCCTAAACCGCTTTTGTACCAATTTTTTCTTTTCGTGTTTGGTTTTATTTAATTTTCAGGTGTAGTAGCTGACTACTTTTCAAAAGACAAGTTATAAGAAATGTGTAAGATCATCTCCATACTCCTAAACCAAGCATGTAGTGTTGACAGTCCCTATTGAAATGAACTTTCGTTCACATCTCGTGTCCTAACTGCCTCTAAGTTATTCATTTGCCGAGGACTAGCACTACAAACTGTACAAGAAGCGCTCGAACGATCGCCACTTTACCATCAATCATGGTTAAATATAGGTCATGAGTTATTTCGATTACCTCGCCATTCTTATTTATCAGGGAAGGAGACAGATTATGTTTTTGATTGTTGATATTAGCCACAACAGACGCGGTTTTTACAGGAGTTTCTTTGGCGTATTCTAACAATATAAGTCTGCAAGTTTTGTTTGTACTCACTCTGCCCGGATGACCCGTCACAACCCCATTTACAGAATAGTTTCAACTTTCTTAAACCATTTTTGTAAACTGAACCAATTAGTAATTTACGTGCCACAGTATGATCCAACAAATCCTGCAGATTGACTTTTGCACTTATGTTAGTAATGATTATGCTCGAATCTGGTGGGTAAAACATCTTTTTCGCTTCAACTAAAGTTGGATAAGAAGGAAACACTGAGCAGTTTTTTTCCGCTAAACAAAGTCGAAGTTTCTCATACTGTTCCTTGTTAAGGTCTAAGTAAAAAAATGTCCGTAGTGCTTCTTCCTTTGAAAAAGGTGTAACGTCTTCAGAGTTCTCAGTTACGTATTTAACAAAAAAAATCTTGTAATTGATTGATGCAGTTCGTATAATATTAACGATTGCGGCCTCCTCCGTCTCACCCATAGACAGTAACTCCTGAGCATATGCATTGAGAACACAGTCCTATCCGTACTCTTGTATTAATTCCATGTTTTTTCGTTTTTTCTGAAGATGCTTCGTATGGTTTCGAGGGTCTGCCGTCACTACTTCCAGGCATATTAGGGTCATTAACCGTGACTCGACACTCTAGTGGAACAGGAAATTGACCATCTAACCAGCTGACTCTCTTACTTTCAAAGCGGTCTTTTATCCGAGATGCATTTCTCCAGCGTTCGTTACATTTAGATACCAAGTTTCTTTGAATGTAGAAGACCACAGTAGCCATATCCTCTGGTGACAAATTGAAATTTTCTTGTAAGTAGTCTTCTATATTATTCCTATTTATCAACAAATTGCACAACTCTCGTTTACTACAAACAAATTCACCCGTTTTTCAAATCAGTCAACTTTGCAAATAGTCGAAAAAAGATATTAACTGGTTTTTAGGGCAACTGAATATTTGACCAACAAATGTGAATGTTACAGGGCTCACCATCCTTTTATAGGCATATGAAATAGTGCTATGTGCAAAAAGATAAGATACGAATACGAGTAATTTGCACTCTTCCCATAACAAACCTGTTTTTATTTCGACCCTAATAGATATATGTAAGGTGGTCAAAACTGTATCAAAGCTACAAAGAACTATTAATAATAATCATCACTGTAATTAACTTTTTATCAATTTGACCTTAATAGGTAACAAATGATTTTATGAGAAATAAAAAGAAATTGAAAAAAAAATATAATTTTTATCTCGCGATATGTTTTAGCACCGTCTCAGAAAAAGAGCAAGTATGAGCAATTTTTTGTTCTCCTTGCGTAAACTAATGTATAAAGATCTTAATACAATAAATATCTCGACAGCAGCAAGCAGCGGTAAAGGGTAAAAAAAAAATATCTTATAAACATACCATCTTAAACTATATTAGTTAATTTTATTTTATCAAAGTAATATATATAATTAATTATGAAACGTTATGAGGAGATTATACGCATTCCAAAAATGTATAATACGGGTACATTTATATGAAAAACTTTCGAGTTATGTGGCATTGAATTGCAGTAACGTATTGCGTCAAAATTACGTAATTGAACAAGAGTTAGTTTTTAAGTCTATTTACAATACATTATGATTGGATGCGCGGGGCAACACATAATCGATATTTTGGAATTGGTTTTACGACAAAAGTATGGACGAATGCACAACCACTGTTAGGAAAGAAATTAGGTCGCAAATCAGTAGTTGGCGAAAGGAAGGTAGCACGATACCTTATTTGATACGATGATGATGCACTGTCCCTAAGATACAAGCGATTTCCACAAATTTTCACTTGGTTAAATGAATTTTGGGTGCAATGGGATGCACACGCGACGACGCACGAAACCCGAATCCCTCTTGAATTTCGACGTCATTCCGCGGGTTGGCGCTGATTGGTGTAGCGGTCTCGGTCACACGCGGGTGAAAAGCAATGTGCAGGAATGGGATAGGGGGAGAGGAGTGCAGTAAAACCAACCTAATCCCATTAATTAGTTATACCAACATCAAAAAACTAAGGAAATGACAATACATAATTTCAGTCGATCAGCGCGCAAGCAATGATTAACAAAAAAAAAAATTGCGTATAGAAAGCTTATTTATTAGACCATATTAATTTATTATTTTTATTCCATAACAACGACATTCACGTGAAACGGTTTGAGGCGGCTTTACCATAGTGCGGCGGCACGATAGTCAATTAAATCCTGCATGTGTAAAACGACTATTGTAATAAATATAAATAAGAATCATTAATTACATTGACTATTGTCTTCACTTCACTCATTGATATTGAATTGATTTGATCAGTTATCACTGACTAAATCAGCTCACTATACTATCAAAACTTCTCACGCGTAAGAATCAGGCAAGGCAATGTTTTGATCGGCACGATATCAGCGCGGTGCGAGGGCGCGTGGCGGGCGGCCCACCACGCGTCTCAGGCCCCGCTACTTCCACCTTACCCGTTTAAAAATAACGATAAAAGTAACGTTAATATAAAATTAACGTTAATAATAGAGATAACGTTACGAAAAATTTTCCGGTATTTAAAGCCCTTGCTCTCCAGAGCTGTGAGTGTCTCTGGAGAGTACGGCGCAACCACATCGCTGCTAAAGATGATCCTAGCTGCACCTCTGATATCACCCTCGGCTAGTTTAGACTCCACATGGTGCAATAAACCTCTTTGGGGGAGGTCCGCTGTTAATTTAGGGTCGAAACTTTGGGCCGAAATGTTACAGTTATCTTTGATTTGTGCTGTTAACGTTTTTTTATTTGCAAATTTTTTTTGTACATGTAGAATTCTAAACGGGAAGGTGAGTAATTGCTCCCAAGCACTCTGAGAGTTCTCTCGGGTGACAAGGCGGACACAACACGCTAAACATGAAGCCACGGATGGCCTCGCGCCACGAGAAACTCTCTTCAAAACTGGAGTTGAACTTTTTAATTTTGCAAGGAATATTATTATGCCGAATCATATTCAAATAAATCTGTTTCTCGTGATTTTCCATGTTATTAAAATGTTTTTTAGTGTCTTCTAATTACGTTCTACGTATAAACTTGTCAACGACTAGCGGCCCGCCCCGGCTTCGCACGGGTTGAGATATATTTATAATTTTATCTTTATGAAGGGTATAGGCATGTATTTATGTTTATTCTTTAAATTTTAAATTTGTACTTGCCAACCTATTTTTATTCTTTTTTAAATAACTTTTTAACTGGAACGTAAAAATGTGCTGTGAAAATAGCCAAAATATTCAATGTTGCATGCGTTCGCTGCGTAATGCCGGGGCCACACTACTGGAATATGCCGTTGATTATCGCGATGTTGGATAATCAACACTGGCCGTAGGTGTAGCCAAAACATTGTTTTTTTTTTCATTTTGATTGATCATTCAACAAATGTTATTGATATTTCAACAGTTTTCGTTTTTTTTTTTTATTAATTTCGTTGGTCGTTCAAAATTTTTTTGTTCAATCCTATTGTTCATTCAACATTTTTTTATAGTAAAGATTCTATTTTATGCACTATATTGTTCAATCATCCTTATACACTAATCTACAAAAATACAAACACTCTGATCAGCGTTCTTCCGACTATACTTGTAATTTGAGCATGATTAGGTGACAAGCGGCGAGCTCTTGTCATCAAATATATTATAATATAGACACCAGGCGGATTAAGACGAAATTCATACAACAGTCTTTGTGGTAGTACAAAAACAGGAAATTATTGTTGTGGCTAGTAGGTAACAATATACCGATTATAACAAATACAGCGCTGATTATAGAACGGAATGCTGTGTTGTAAACAATGGTTTCATTAAATTTAACGGTCAAGTTTTGAAATATTAGATCGGTCGAATACTGAATTACGCCGTCTGTAGTCAGATTTAGAGTGTCAGCGAATACGATATTCAACGTGTCGCTTAATGATATCGTAATGTTTGAAGAATTCCTCAAGCTCGCAAGGAAAACTCTATCGATCGGGTAGAGTTTTCGTTTAAACGACACGGGATTATTTTCGTTTGTCATGTTGATTACGTTTAAAGGCTTCTACATACTGGCGCGACTTGTCGCGCGACGCGTCGCGTGGCGATTCTGGCGCGACATCGCCACGCCATACCTTTCACACTAGCGCGACAGGCAGCTGGCGTCGCGGCGTTGTCGCGTCGCGGCCGCTACAGTCGCGTAGCGGGCGCGACGCGACAACGCCGCGACAAGACAAGATAGTATAAATAGCGGTCCAATCCAAACTGGCCTCAGTAGCAGGCGTTCTTCGTCAGTGGATGAAGGCAGGTCTGTGCGTGTTTGCCGAGTGAGGTTAGGTTCGATTCCCGGTCCCGGTCGGTCGACATAACCCAACCTAACTTATGTACCTAGACTTGACCACACGAGCGCGAACGGCGAAACTGACGAATTCGGACGCGCTAAGTGACTTAGGTAGATGTAATGGCGGTGTGTGTGTAATTAAGTTTTAATTTAAGCGACTTTGTTCTATACTATGCATAATGAAGTAGATTAATTTACCTACCTATGTGTGTGTTCAAGTGTTGTGTGCCTATCTTATTATTTTTGTGATCTAATATTGGAAATAAATATATTTTTATGTTAAACATTACATCCGTTAGTTTTATTCATTCTAATATATATTTACTACTTTTTGTATTAGATTCCAGTGGGTCTCATTGACTATTGCGTTTTCAAATTTGACATAAGCAAGTTTTACCAATTAAACTATTTCAGTGTATGCTCAGAAGCATTCTAAACCCTCTTGCAAAAGTTGAGTTTACTCGGTTTTATTCCAAAGTGAATTAAATCATAAGCAAAATTGTAAGTCTTCGCAATGTGAGTCTTATCCTATTGTGATAAGGTATAAATTAGGATGTATGACGAAATTAACTAATGAATGAATAATTTCTCAATTTCACTATATAAGTCCTCGCAAAAGTCAATTATCCTAAATTATACCTTATATCAATAAGATAAGAGTTACATTGCAATGACTTACTCATGGTTTTTGGCGGCGCGCGGCATGCTCAAAGGAGTAGGTACCTATTTGAATCTGCCGCAAGCCAGCTGCTCTACTGCGCCGCACGTCGCACTTGCCACGGCTACAGTACTTACCTAGTATTATTCGCGGATTTTGACTCAAAACACGAATGTCTTATAATTTTATTTCATTTTTAACCGACTTCAAAAAAGGAGGAGGTTTCTCAATTCGACCGTATATATATATTTTTATGTGTTTTTGTACGGATAGCCTATACAATGCGAGATCAGCTTATACTGGAAAGTTATAGCATGATGTGTAGCCAGCCGTGCGCACTATTTTACCTACATAATCAGCCTATAATGTTCCCACTGCTGGGACACAGGCCTCCTCTCTGTGAGAGGGAGTGGGCCGTAATCCACCACGCGGGCCCAGTGCGGGTTGGTAGATGTCACATGTCTTCGAATTTTTGGTTCTAGGACATGCCGGTTTCCTCACGATGTTTTCCTTCACCGTTTTGAGAGCAGTGGTGATGAAATAATTTACACAAAGTAAAGCGCCCGTCCTGGTTCGAACCTACGACCTACAACTCGTAAGTCGCGGCCGTTACCACTGGGCCACCACTGCTCTCTTGCTATTTTCTGCTATTCTCTGCTATTTTACCTACTGCTACAAAATAGTAGTCAAGTGCGAGCCAACTTTGCGCTGAGGGTTCCGCCCATTGGTTTAGTAGTAAGTTTGTGTTTTATAGTTTTCGCCGTGTATGTAGGTATGGAATGTGACAGTCGTTTGCATATGTAATTATGTTTTAGTAGGACTATGCAAGTACCTACATATACATAAATACCTATAATTATGTTAGAAATTTTGCAAACCGATTCTAAACCACTGCATAAATTCTACTGCTACAAAAAACTAGTCAAGTGCGAGTCACCATTGCGCTGAGGGTTCTGTAGGTACTTTGGCTTGGTAGTAAGTTTACACTGCCATTTTACAATCGTATAATATAGTTTTCGCCTTGTATTACTACTTTCTTACTTATTATGCAACTACATACCTACCTATATAAAAATGAATCGCCGAAAGGTATGCACACGCATAACTTCCGAAGGACTGAACCAAATTGGATAGTTATTTTTTTGTCGTGTTAGTGATTCTCAGGACAAGGTTTGTATAAATATAAGATAGGTAGGGTAGGTAGGCAGATAGGTACGTACATAGGTAGGTAGGTAGGTACGTAGGTAGATAGGTAGGTAGGTAGGTATGGTATATACCATAAGTTTTTGGAAAGTAATTAAACATCGCCAAAATTGTACAACATTTATTTTAATTCACTTAAATCTCTAATTAGCATATTATTTCGAACATGTCTGGGATCGCATAGCTCAGGCAACATGCATGTTATATAAAAATGTTCTAATTTTGGTTCCATTTCTTCCCAATAATGGTCATGTCTCTCTATAATTTCAACTTTGATGTCTTTGTCGCATCCAGACCATACTCCGAAAATACATTTTTGCCTACCGGTGATATGTAATTGTCCCTGCACCTGTATAAACTAAGGATGTTTTTTATTTATGACAAGTCCGTTTTTAGTTTTCTTCCAAAACTTCATTTTTTTCTTATCTATAGCTTCGTCCAAAGAGGTTTTAAATGCTGTAATTGGACACTTGATTTCAATGATTGTGTCTTCTCCCACTATTCCGTCTGGATTTGCACCTATAAAAGGCAACTTCTTATCTGTGAAAAGACCACAAGGCCTTTTCTCCTGTTTTTTCTGATACAAAGTGAACGTTGCTCAATTTATATCCGAATGCCTTATTATGATCGCATATTTCTTGAAGTCTTCTATAAAAATATTCAGTGTCAATTATTCTTCCTCCTTCTATACAAAAACAGCTTTTCCCTTCTACAGGATTATTAAAACTCACTTCGTACCTGAAATGACCAGAATAAAAATATTTGATGAATTCTTGTAAAACTGCCGCATGAATAACAATAAATAACTTACCTACGTTTATTATGGAAATACAAATTTGGTGCAGGTACGCGTGGCTACATATCAAGCTATGTGAGATCAGCTTATACTGAAAAATATAGCTTGATAATTATGTAGCCGTGTGTAAATAACAGATCAGATTACATGTTTAGGTAGGTAGAAGATACTCACGAATTTACCGGAATATTCTCTTTATCACCATCGTCTTCTGGGGGGTAATCATCACCTCATGTAGCAGTATTATTATAATATAATATTACTTCACAGTGGGAAAGTGATGGAGCTATACAGGACTTATAGCTCAATCCTTTTCTCACGCTGAAGTAATATTGAAATAATACTGCTTTATGAGGTGATGGTTACCCCCCAGTACTGTGTAATCGACGTCTTCTGGAAGACACATTATAATGATTTAGCTAAACTAGGTACCAAGGTACGTCAGTAGGTTCATAACTTTTATGTCACCTACATAAAAATTAAGAGCAGGTAACACTACAGTCGGATAAGTAAATTACAGTTTTGTATCTTGTAGTTATATGTACAGGTAGGTACTTACCGAACATACTTATATTTTTTTATTACTTACTTACTTTCTAAACGCTTGGCTGCTACACTACGATTCACGGGTTCGATTCCCGCACGGAACAAATATTTTTATGACCTACAGATAGTTGTGCTGGGTCTGGCCGTTTGTGAACGTGAAGATGTGTGTTTGTAATCGCATCGTCTACGATTCAGGAGTGGGTAAACATTATTAAAAAAAAAAACAATTACGTACTGCATAGATAAGTACCTATTTTTTGTATATTGTAAAAACAAACCTTTAGGTAACTTTTTATCTTTTATAAAAGTTGCCTGGATTTCTCTTGAATCGTGGACGGTGCGTTTACAAACACAAAGTTTCATAATATGAAGATTTGTGTTTGTAAACGCACCGCAAGATTTGTTGGGTTATGTCGACCGACCGGGAAATCGAACCTAACCTCACTCGGCAAACACGCACAGACCTGCCTTCATCCACTGACGAAGAACGCCTACTACTGAGGCCAGCTTGGATTGCACCGGTATTTATACTATCTTGTCTTGTCGCGGCGTTGTCGCGTCGCGCCCGCTACGCGACTGTAGCGGCCGCGACGCGACAACGCCGCGACAAACGCGTAGCTAGCGCGACGCCATAAAATAGGCATAATTTCTGTGTCGCAGCGCGACAGGTCGCCCCTGTGTGTAGTGGCGCGCGCGTTTTCATAGAGATTGTTCTACGGATATAATGTCGCAGAATCGCGTCGCGCGACAAGTCGCGCCAGTATGTAGAAGCCTTAAATCTGCAGGTTTCGTTGAGGCTCAAACAGAAATCTATGACTCTCGAACGAACATTTTCATTGTATTTCCGATACAGTAACAGCGTTGTCGGCAATCCGTATACCAGACTCTTGCACAAAACTCCCGTAGACGAGTTGCAATTCAATCCATGTGCAAAAATCTTATCATCGACACTATGCAAACCGAACAATGTAGGGAGTGCCGCAACGAAATCCTGTCTCGCCGATGCGTAATGAGTGATCGTAACGGGTCCGAATCGAGTATCGTTGTGTTGTTTCATGTCGTTGATCATACTCAGCGAACTGGCAAACTGATAGATTGAAAATATATCTATAGCTCTCGGTGGGGTAGTAAAGTTTCCGAGTCTGATCGCCATCGGGGACATGCTCTTAACGGGATCTTTGACATAGACATCCATACGATTGGCAAAAGGATAGTCCAAATATACAGTTTTCGCAACATTGTTAGGTCGGAACGAGTCAAACTTCATTAATACGTCCAACAGAGCGGCTCCGTGCCGTACTTCGATCAACGAAACGGTACGTTTGTTACCGCCGAACGATTCAATGTTTTCGTCAATCCACTTCATCGCCCGAGATAGGTCGGAAAGGGCCTGGTTACCCATAGTTTGATGAATGTCTAGGTATAGAAATCCATAAAACGACAATCTATAGTTGATTTGAATCACGATCATGTCGCGTTTTATGTAATCTTCAACGGGTTCTCGATCCGACTAAAGGTCTGAGTCGAAATCATCACCGTGAATAAAGACAGCTACGCTCATATTTCGCCTGCCGAGCGGTACGAACACGTTCAACGTTAGACAATCCTCGATACCTACATAGTCCGATACCCGAGGTTGGACGCATTGAGTGTACCGATCCTTCGTTTCGTTAACTCTGCTCGTATACCAGACGGGACTCGTCGAATACAAGTATCTTTGATCCGACGAAACCGAGTATGCGTACGGTACAGACATGAATTCAACGAAAGACGCATTCACCCGATTCCGATTGTAGCCTTTAATCTGACCCTCGGTGGTGTTGTACAAATCTCGATCCAGACTCGTCGCGAATAAAGTTGCAAATACGAGGTTGAGTCGAAACATGATCAAAAGAAAAGTAAAATAAGACCAAAACGAAGACCGTTCTGCCTATAGCACGAACAAGTTCAACTGTAATACGCTATTATGCTTAAACTACGTACCGGTCTAGTGTGCTGTGCGAGACGACAGTGCGTGTGTTTGAATATCGAAAGCTCGTTCAGACACTTGTATTTTTTGTTTGCTGTAAATAAAGTTCACGACTGGGCACAAAAATGGAGAATCAAATTGAATGAATCGAAGTCACTTCACATTGATTTCACCAACAGGAATTGTCATTACCACCCAATCTTCATAAATGGCCAGCAAGTGCCATACGCAAATACAGCTAAATACCTTGGCATAACGCTTGACGCAAAACTGCGCTGGAAAGCGCACGTTAAAAAGAAAAGACAGGAACTAGACATGCGTTTTAAAAACATGTATTGGTTGATTGGACGGGGTTCCTGCCTATCGATACATAACAAAATGTTATTATGTATAAGCATATTCTTATGCCAATATGGACCTATGGAATCCAACTGTGGGGCTGTACTAAACCGACCAACATCAAAATTATTCAAACATTCCAGAATAAGGTACTCAGGAGTATTGTTAATGCTCCCTGGTATATAAGAAATGACGACCTCCATCGTGACCTAAAAATGGAATCCGTCACCAACATAATCCAAAAATTTGCTGAGGCCCATGAACACCGACTCCACCAACATGTGAACATCGAGGCAATCCAGCTGTTAGACCAAACAAATATAGTGCGAAGACTAAAGGCTTCTACACACTGGCGCGACTTGTCGCGCGACGCGATTCTGCGACATTATATCCGTAGAACAATCTCTATGAAAACGCGCGCGCCACTACACACAGGGGCGACCTGTCGCGCCGCGACACAGAAATTATGCCTATTTTATGGCGTCGCGCTAGCTACGCGTTTGTCGCGGCGTTGTCGCGTCGCGGCCGCTACAGTCGCGTAGCGGGCGCGACGCGACAACGCCGCGACAAGACAAGATAGTATAAATACCGGTGCAATCCAAGCTGGCCTCAGTAGTAGGCGTTCTTCGTCAGTGGATGAAGGCAGGTCTGTGCGTGTTTGCCGAGTGAGGTTAGGTTCGATTTCCCGGTCGGTCGACATAACCCAACAAATCTTGCGGTGCGTTTACAAACACAAATCTTCATATTATGAAACTTTGTGTTTGTAAACGCACCGTCCACGATTCAAGAGAAATCCAGGCAACTTTTATAAAAGATAAAAAGTTACCTAAAGGTTTGTTTTTACAATATACAAAAAATAGGTACTTATCTATGTAGTACGTAATTGTTTTTTTTTTTAATAATGTTTACCCACTCCTGAATCGTAGACGATGCGATTACAAACACACATCTTCACATTCACAAACGGCCAGACCCAGCACAACTATCTGTAGGTCATAAAAATATTTGTTCCGTGCGGGAATCGAACCCGTGAATCGTAGTGTAGCAGCCAAGCGTTTAGAAAGTAAGTAATAAAAAAATATAAGTATGTTCGGTAAGTACCTACCTATACATATAACTACAAGATACAAAACTGTGATTTACTTATCCGACTGTAGTGCTACCTACATAGGCTCATAATTTTTATGTAGGTGACATAAAAGTTATGAACCTACTGACGTACCTTGGTACCTAGTTTAGCTAAATCATTATAATGTGTCTTCCAGAAGACATCGATTACACAGTACTGGGGGGTAACCATCACCTCTTAAAGCAGTATTATTTCAATATTACTTCAGCGTGAGAAAAGGATGAAGCTATAAGTCTTGTATAGCTCCATCACTTTCCCACTGTGAAGTAATATTATATTATAATAATACTGCTGTAAGAGGTGATGGTTACCCCCCTGAAGACGATGGTGATAAAGAGAATATTCCGGTAAATTCGTGAGTATCTTCTACCTACCTAAACATGTAACTGATCTGTTATTTACACTCGGCTACATAATTATCAAGCTATATTTTTCAGTATAAGCTGATCTCACATTGTATAGGCATTCCGTACAATGACAGGTCAGCGACTGGAAAAGTATAGCTTATTGTGTAGCCACGCGTACCTGCACCAAATTTGTATTTCCATAATAAACGTAGGTAAGTTATTTATTGATATTCATGCGGCAAGTCTGCGTTTATGGACGATTTCTTCTTTTTTATATATTTTTGGGGTTCCATATCCAAATGATAAATAAAAATATGTAAGGTCTAGGTAGGTATTATTAACTTGCCACGTGTGATTGTTACAGGACCCAAATACATTCAAAAGATGTAGAAATAAATTCGGACAAATTAAATCTTCATAATTATAATACAACATTTGTAAGTATCATACGTGTTTGATCATCACGAAATTAGCTGTTCCCCCATGGCACTACCGCTTTATACTAATGCGTAACGGTACTATCACGAAATTGGCGAGTTCACGATAAAACTTCATAATGTTAGACTTTTTAGGGTTCCGTATTATTTATTCATGTTGTCAAAGTTATGCTTGTTTTTATTAATAATACTATTGATTTTATTAGTAATTAGTTTACTACTACTGTTGCCAGCGACTTCGTCTGCGATCCAGGATGAAAAGTAGCCTTATGTCCTTTTCCAGGTCAAGGTCTACCCCTGTGCAAATTTCATCCAAATCCGTTCAGCCGTTTTAGCGTGAAAGCGTAACAAACAAACAAGCTCACTTTCGCATTTATAATATTAGTTAGGAAGTTAGGATTATAATTTCTTACTTCATATACCAAAACTACCTTTTTTTCAGATATTCACACAACCCTCCGCAGTACGAAACATCAGATGATGATAGTAATTGGTAATTGCTAGATTTCTATATAAGAAGGTTGTATGAAGTATGTATGAAGTATGTATGCAGTTTTACAAGAATTCATCAAATATTTTTATTCTGGTCATTTCAGGTACGAAGTGAGTTTTAATAATCCTGTAGATGGGAAAAGCTGTTTTTGTATAGAAGGACGAAGAATAATTGACACTGAATATTTTTATAGAAGACTTCAAGAAATATGCAATCATAATAAGGCATTCGGATATAAATTGAGCAACGTTCACTTTGTATCAGAAAAAACAGGAGAAAAGGCCTTGTGGTCTTTTCATAGATAAGAAGTTGCCTTTTCTAGGTGCAACTCCAGACGGAATAGTGGGAGAAGACACAATCATTGAAATCAAGTGTCAAATTACAGCATTTAAAACCTCTTTTGACGAAGCTATAGATAAGAAAAAAGTGAAGTTTTGGAAGAAAACTAAAAACGGACTAGTCATAAATAAAAAACATCCTTAGTTTGGTGCAGGTGCAGGGACAATTACATATCACCGGTAGGCAAAAATGTATTTTCGGAGTATGGTCTGGATGCGACAAAGACATCAAAGTTGAAATTATAGAGAGACATGACCATTATTGGGAAGAAATGGAACCAAAATTAGAACATTTTTATATAACATGCATGTTGCCTGAGCTATGCGATCCCAGACATGTTCGAAATAATATGCTAATTAGAGATTTAAGTGAATTAAAATAAATGTTGTATAATTTTGACGATGTTTAATTACTTTCCAAAAACTTATGGTATATACCATACCTACCTACCTACCTACCCTACCCTAGCTACCTATCTACCTACCCTACCCTATCCTACCTATCTACCTACGTACCTACCTACCTACCTATGTACGTTCCTATCTGTCTACCTACCCTACCTATCTTATATTTATACAAACCTTGTCCTGAGAATCACTAACACGACAAAAAAATAACTATCCAATTTGGTTCAGTCCTTCGGAAGTTATGCATGTGCATACCTTTCGGCGATTCATTTTTATATAGGTATGTAGTTGCATAATAAGTAAGAAAGTAGTAATACAAGGCGAAAACTATATTATACGATTGTAAAATGGCAGTGTAAACTTACTACCAAGCCAAAGTACCTACAGAACCCACAGCGCAATGGTGACTCGCACTTGACTAGTTTTTTGTAGCAGTAGAATTTATGCAGTGGTTTAGAATCGGTTTCCAAAATTTCTAACAAAATTATAGGTATTTATGTATATGTAGGTACTTGCATAGTCCTACTAAAACATAATTACATACGCAAACGACTGTCACATTACATACGAGTACCTACATACACGGCGAAAACTATAAAACACAAACTTACTACTAAACCAATGGGCGGAACCCTCAGCGCAAAGTTGGCTCGCACTTGACTACTATTTTGTAGCAGTAGGTAAAATAGTGCGCACGGCTGGCTACACATCATGCTATAACTTTCCAGTATAAGCTGATCTCGCATTGTATAGGCTATCCGTACAAAAACACATAAAAATATATATAATATATACGGTCGAATTGAGAAACCTCCTACTTTTTTGAAGTCGGTTAAAAATGAAATAAAATTATAAGACATTCGTGTTTTGAGTCAAAATCCGCGAATAATACTAAGTAAGTACTATAGCCGTGGCAAGTGCGACGCGCGGCGCAGTAGAGCGGCTGGCTTGCGGCAGATTCAAAAAGGTACCTACTCCTTTGAGCATGCCGCGCGCCGCCAAAAACCATGAGTAAGTCATTGCAATGTAACTCTTATCTTATTGTTATAAGGTATAATTTAGGATAATTGACTTTTGCGAGGACTTATATATTGAAATTGAGAAATTATTCATTTATTAGTTAATTTCGTCATACATCCTAATTTATACCTTATCACAATGGGATAAGACTCACATTGCGAAGACTTACAATTTTGCTTATGATTTAATTTACTTTGGAATAAAACCGAGTAAACTCAACTTTTGCAAGAGGGTTTAGAATGCTTCTGAGCATACACTGAAATAGTTTAATTGGTAAAACTTGCTTATGTCAAATTTGAAAACGCAATAGTCAATGAGACCCACTGGAATCTAATACAAAAAGTAGTAAATATATATTAGAATGAATAAAACTAACGGATGTAATGTTTAACATAAAAATATATTTCCAATATTAGATCACAAAAATAATAAGATAGGCACACAACACTTGAACACACACATAGGTAGGTAAATTAATCTACTTCATTATGCATAGTATAGAACAAAGTCGCTTAAATTAAAACTTAATTACACACACACACCACCATTACATCTACCGTCACTTAGCGCGTCCGAATTCGTCAGTTTCGCCGTTCGCGCTCGTGTGGTCAAGTCTAGGTACATAAGTTAGGTTGGGTTATGTCGACCGACCGGGAAATCGAACCTAACCTCACTCGGCAAACACGCACAGACCTGCCTCCATCCACTGACGAAGAACGCCTGCTACTGAGGCCAGTTTTTTTTTTTTTTTTTTTTTTTTTTTTTTTTTTTTTTTTTTGGTGTGGCATCTCGTAGTTGACCTTGAGAGGTCGTGACTACTTAACCGGACTTTCCTGTGGCTGCCTTAAGCGAACTCAAAGCCTCCAGCCAGGGGCGAATTTCTTATATTACTAAGCGACTGCACGCTAAGGGCACCCCCTGTGGGGTACGGACCTCGGCTTAGGGCGTCGCTGGGGGGAGGACAGCAAGATGGGACAGGCTGGATCTGGTTAATATTATTATTATTAATCGGGGAATTTAAAGCTACAGGCTCAGCTGCGGCGCGGGCTGGCACTTCTTCGAGCAAGGGTCGGGGGGGACAATTACGTCGGGGTTTACGCGAGGGACCTCGGCGGCGAGGTCGGAACGTAGGTCGTCGGTGTGTTTTGTGCACTGTACTCGTTGCCCTATTGCTTTCCTGGAGGAGGGTAATGGGGTCATCGGGGTCGGAGAGGGTATGCCTTGGACGGCGAATAGAACTAATGGTGGAGGGCCTATAACTGGCGGCCTGCACAACCAGAGGGTTGCGGTGGGTGGTGGCGGAGTCGAAGAAGCGCTTCGTGATGCGCTTCATGAACTGCTTGATGGTGGGGATTCTAAGATCGAGATGGAGGATCTCGTTTCGAACGAACCAGGGGGCTCCCGTTGCCTTTCGGAGGAAACGGTTTTGGAGGGACTGCATCCTGTGGATGTGGTGGGGTTTAGCGTGTGCGAAGACTGCACAGGCATAAGTCATGATGGGACGGATGCACGCTGTGTAAATACGCAATTTGCCCTTAAGGGACAATTTGCTGCGCGCATTTAGGACGGAGTGAAGTCTACCTAGAGCGAAAGCGGCACGCGAACGCACCTGCTTGATGTGCTCTGAGAACGAGAGATGGTGGTCAAGGGTCACGCCTAGGTATTTGGCTCGCTTCTCCCAAGGGATAGGCTTGCCGAACATGGTGAGCGGTCGGGGGGCGATGAGGTTTTTACGCTGTTTGGTGAAGAGAACAGCCTGACTTTTGTCGGGATTGACCTCGATTCTCCACTTTCTAAACCAAGCGCCAAGCTTGTTGACCTCGGTCTGGAGAGTGCGAGATATGTGGTCGTGGACTAACCCGGTGTAGTAGATGGCCGTGTCGTCTGCGAACAGAGCCAACTGCGCCTTTCTACTTTTCGGGATGTCGCTGGTGAAGAGAGTGAAAATGAGAGGGGATAGTACAGAGCCCTGAGGGACGCCTGCACGGATAGGGTGAGGGGAGGATAGCGCTCCTTCGATGCGATAGCGGAAGGTGCGGTTCGACAAGAAGTCTCGTAAGATGAGCACGAGACGATCGGGCACACCGAGTTTGTAGAGCTTATATAATAAGCCGTTGTGCCAGACCTTGTCGAACGCTTTCGCTATATCGAAGAATACAGCACCGGTCGTAAGACCACGTTGAAAGCCGTAGCTTATGTGTTCAACGATGCGGTGGACCTGTTGGACGCAAGAATGTTGGGCTCTAAAGCCGAACTGCTGGTCGGGGATGAGGCCCTTTGTTTCCGCAAAATCTCTGAGGCGCTTTAAGATAAGCCTCTCATAGATTTTGCCGAAGACATTGAGCAGACTGATGGGCCGGTAGCTGGTGGGCTCTGTTTTCGGCTTACCGGGCTTCGGTATGCCGATGACGGTGGCCTTCTTCCACTCTTGTGGGAAGATGTTATTGCTCAGGGCTCCATTGAAGATGGTGGCCATGAGCATTATGAGGTGAGCGGGGAACAGTTGGAGCACCCTATTGGTGATTCCGTCTGAGCCGGGGGCTTTGCGAGGTTTTAGACCCTTGATGATATCATGCACTTCGTCTGGAGTGACGGGAGGCAGAGGATAGTCAGGGTCTTCAACGGGCGGGAGGGAGGCTCTACGTTCGACTTCCGCGTCGACCTGGGACAGGTGAGCTTGGTCTACTGGTTGAGAGCTAGGCGAGCATTGAGCCTCAAGACTATCGGCTAGGCATTCTGCCTTGTCGACGTCATCGAAAGCGATGGTCTTGTCGGGGCGCACCAGGGGGGGCATTGAGACGACTTCGTCGGATTTGAGTTTCCTCTGAAGGTCCCAGAACGCTCGGTGAGTGGGCTCTAGCTCGCTCAGCATCTTGTCCCATCCAGCGTCACGCAGCTCCGATAGGCGTGTCTTTACAGATCTCTGTAAATAGCGCATATGGGCTTTGTTCGCGTGGTTGGGAAAGTTACTGTACGCACGGACAGCCGCGTTCTTCTCATTCAACAGTACGCGTACATCGTCCGGGAGCTTCCAGCGATGGTCGTCCATCGCCGGAACCTCCCTTGAACAGTCGTTCAGGACTGATTGTACGTGCACTGTGAATGAGTCAATCGCGGCTGTCGTGTCAGCGATAGAGTCGAAGTGGTCGGGAATGGAGTCTAGTCGGGGACCTAACGTGGTGGATTTCAGGCAGTCGCTTACTTTCCTCCAGTCTGTAACTAACTTGGTGAGAGGGGGTCTATCAGGGTCATGGAGACCTAGGCGTGGTGCCAGCTTTACAACAACTGGACGGTGGTCGGAGGAGAGTTCGTCAAGCGCCTCTATAGAGTCCAACCGTAGGTTGATACTCTTCAGAAGCGCTATGTCAAGTACGTCGGGGGTTTGGTTAGGGTCGTGGGGAAAGTGAGTGGGAGTCATCGGGGCGATGATGTCGAAGTTGAGGATGGGACATAGGTCAAACAGGTGTCTGCCTCTGGTGGAGATCCTGGTGCTGTTCCAAGCATGATGTTTGGCGTTGAGATCGCCCGCTATGATAACGGAGTCACTCAGGCCAAGTAGGATGGAAAGGTCGTCAGAGAGGGGGGGAAGGGCTAACTCCGATGAGGAACAGGGGGGAACATAGGCCGATACAATGGTGATCGGTTGATGGCCAGTCATGCCTAGCTTGCATATGGACACTTCTAAACGCGAGAGAGGGGGCGGGTCCATTGGGATGCAGTGGAGGGTTGATCTGAAATAAATTAGGGTGCCGCCCCTGTGACATCTAGTCCTGTCATTGCGAACTATGCGATAGTTGGCAATTGACGGGTTTCGACGGCTGGGCTTTAAGAATGTTTCCTGTAATAGGAGAATGTCAATTTGGTGGTCGCGGAGGAAAGCAGCGATTTCATCTCGCTGGTTAATCATGCCATTGGCACTGAGGCCAGTTTGGATTGGACCGCTATTTATACTATCTTGTCTTGTCGCGGCGTTGTCGCGTCGCGCCCGCTACGCGACTGTAGCGGTCGCGACGCGACAACGCCGCGACGCCAGCTGCCTGTCGCGCTAGTGTGAAAGGTATGGCGTGGCGATGTCGCGCCAGAATCGCCACGCGACGCGTCGCGCGACAAGTCGCGCCAGTATGTAGAAGCCTTAAAACGAACAAAACCTTTTGAGTTAAGGCTCCTACATACTGGCGCGACGCGACGCGACACAAAGACACCGCGTGTAGCGCTACAAGCGGTGCCTTTGTGTCGCGCGACGCGTCGCGTGGCGATTCTGGCGCGACATCGCCACGCCATAGCTTTCACACTAGCGCGACAGGCAGCTGGCGTCGCGGCGTTGTCGCGTCGCGGCCGCTACAGTCGCGTAGCGGGCGCGACGCGACAACGCCGCGACAAGACAAGATAGTATAAATAGCGGTCCAATCCAAACTGGCCTCAGTAGCAGGCGTTCTTCGTCAGTGGATGAAGGCAGGTCTGTGCGTGTTTGCCGAGTGAGGTTAGGTTCGATTTCCCGGTCGGTCGACATAACCCAACCTAACTTATGTACCTAGACTTGACCACACGAGCGCAAACGGCGAAACTGACGAATTCGGACGCGCTAAGTGACTTAGGTAGATGTAATGGTGGTGTGTGTGTAATTTAGTTTTAATTTAAGCGACTTTGTTCTATACTATGCATAATGAAGTAGATTAATTTACCTACCTATGTGTGTGTTCAAGTGTTGTGTGCCTATCTTATTATTTTTGTGATCTAATATTGGAAATATATTTTTATGTTAAACATTACATCCGTTAGTTTTATTCATTCTAATATACATTTACTACTTTTTGTATTAGATTCCAGTGGGTCTCATTGACTATTGCATTTTCACATTTGACATAAGCAAGTTTTACCAATTAAACTATTTCACTGTATGCTCAGAAGCATTCTAAACCCTCTTGCAAAAGTTGAGTTTACTCGGTTTTATTCCAAAGTAAATTAAATCATAAGCAAATTGTAAGTCTTCGCAATGTGAGTCTTATCCCATTGTGATAAGGTATAAATTAGGATGTATGACGAAATTAACTAATAAATGAATAATTTATCAATTTCAATATATAAGTCCTCGCAAAAGTCAATTATCCTAAATTATACCTTATAACAATAAGATAAGAGTTACATTGCAATGACTTACTCTGGTTTTTGGCGGCGCGCGGCATGCTCAAAGGAGTAGGTACCTTTTTGAATCTGCCGCAAGCCAGCTGCTCTACTGCGCCGCGCGTCGCACTTGCCACGGCTATAGTACTTACCTAGTATTATTCGCGGATTTTGACTCAAAACACGAATGTCTTATAATTTTATTTCATTTTTAACCGACTTCAAAAAAGGAGGAGGTTTCTCAATTCGACCGTATATATATATTTTTATGTGTTTTTGTACGGATAGCCTATACAATGCGAGATCAGCTTATACTGGAAAGTTATAGCATGATGTGTAGCCAGCCGTGCGCACTATTTTACCTACTGCTACAAAATTGTAGTCAAGTGCGAGCCAACTTTGCGCTGAGGGTTCCGCTCATTGGTTTAGTAGTAAGTTTGTGTTTTATAGTTTTCGCCGTGTATGTAGGTATGTAATGTGACAGTCGTTTGCGTATGTAATTATGTTTTAGTAGGACAATGCAAGTACCTACATATACATAAATACCTATAATTATGTTAGAAATTTTGCAAACCGATTCTAAACCACTGCATAAATTCTACTGCTACAAAAAACTAGTCAAGTGCGAGTCACCATTGCGCTGAGGGTTCTGTAGGTACTTTGGCTTGGTAGTAAGTTTACACTGCCATTTTACAATCGTATAATATAGTTTTCGCCTTGTATTACTACTTTCTTACTTATTATGTAACTACATACCTATATAAAAATGAATCGCCGAAAGGTATGCACACGCATAACTTCCGAAGGACTGAACCAAATTGGATAGTTATTTTTTTGTCGTGTTAGTGATTCTCAGGACAAGGTTTGTATAAATATAAGATAGGTAGGGTAGGTAGGCAGATAGGTACGTACATAGGTAGGTAGGTAGGTACGTACGTAGATAGATAGCTAGAGATAGGTAGCTAGGGTAGGGTAGGTAGGTAGGTAGGTATGGTATATACCATAAGTTTTTGGAAAGTAATTAACGATCGTCAAAATTATACAACATTTATTTTAATTCACTTAAATCTCTAATTAGCATATTATTTCAAACCTGTCTGGGATCGCATAGCTCAGGCAACATGCATGTTATATAAAAATGTTCTAATTTTTGTTCCATTTCTTCCCAATAATGGTCATGTCTCTCTATAATTTCAACTTTGATGTCTTTGTCGCATCCAGACCATACTCCGAAAATACATTTTTGCCTACCGGTGATATGTAATTGTCCCTGCACCTGTATAAACTAAGGATGTTTTTTATTTATGACAAGTCCGTTTTCAGTTTTCTTCCAAAACTTCACTTTTTTCTTATCTATAGCTTCGTCCAAAGAGGTTTTAAATGCTGTAATTGGACACTTGATTTCAATGATTGTGTCTTCTCCCACTATTTCGTCTGGAGTTGCACCTAGAAAAGGCAACTTCTTATCTATGAAAAGACCACAAGGCCTTTTCTCCTGTTTTTTCTGATACAAAGTGAACGTTGCTCAATTTATATCCGAATGCCTTAATATGATTGCATATTTCTTGAAGTCTTCTATAAAAATATTCAGTGTCAATTATTCTTCGTCCTTCTATACAAAAACAGCTTTTCCCTTCTACAGGATTATTAAAACTCACTTCGTACCTGAAATGACCAGAATAAAAATATTTGATGAATTCTTGTAAAACTGCATACATACTTCATACAACCTTCTTATATAGAAATCTAGCAATTACCAATTACTATCATCACCTGATGTTTCGTACTGCGGAGGTTGTGTGAATATCTGAAAAAAAGGTAGTTTTGGTATATGAAGTACGAAATTATAATCCTAACTTCCTAACTAATATTATAAATGCGAAAGTGAGTTTGTTTGTTTGTTACGCTTTCACGCTAAAACGGCTGAACGGATTTGGATGAAATTTGCACAGGGGTAGACCTTGACCTGGAAAAGGACATAGGCTACTTTTCATCCTGGATCGCAGACGAAGTCGCTGGCAACAGTAGTAGTAAACTAATTACTAATAAAATCAATAGTATTATTAATAAAAACAAGCATAACTTTGACAACATGAATAAATAATACGGAACCCTAAAAAGTCTAACATTATGAAATTTTATCGTGAACTCGCCAATTTCGTGATAGTACCGTTACGCATTAGTATAAAGCGGTAGTGCCATGGGGGAACAGCTAATTTCGTGATGATCAAACACGTACCTATGATACTTACAAATGTTGTATTATAATTATGAAAATTTAATTTGTCCGAATTTATTTCTACATCTTTTGAATGTATTTGGGTCCTGTAACAATCACACGTGGCAAGTTAATAATACCTACCTAGACCTTACATATTTTTATTTATCATTTGGATATGGAACCCTAAAAATATATAAAAAAGAAGAAATCGTCCATAAACGCAGACTTTTTTTTTTTTTTTTGAGGTTGGGAAATCGTCAAATAACTTCTCCCGCTCTGGGCGGAGCGGGAGGGTGTGTCAGACTCTTACTGACTAAAACCCACCCGTATTCCTTCCTGTTGCCTGTGTTGCGGGGGCCTCGGTGACCCATAAGTACCTTCCCGCGACCCCGGCAGGCATCGGCCCTAGTGGACCCCTACTTTGTGCTGACGACATCTCTTTGAGGCGCGCGTGGAATACGACGCGCCGTCGACCCGAGCCTGGTCCTTACCGGACGGTCAGCTACCCATTGCTCACCGTCCGCAAGCCCGCGCCTACGGTGGCCGGAAATCCGCCCGGGATTCCCGACGCCCTGGGCGTCTCCTGCGGCGGCTAGGGGCGAGAGGGCGCGAAACGTAGACTTGCCGCATGAATAACAATAAATAACTTACCTACGTTTATTATGGAAATACAAATTTGGTGCAGGTACGCGTGGCTACATATCAAGCTATGTGAGATCAGCTTATACTGAAAAATATAGCTTGATAATTATGTAGCCGAGTGTAAATAACAGATCAGTTACATGTGTAGGTAGGTAGAAGATACTCACGAATTTACCGGAATATTCTCTTTATCACCATCGTCTTCTGGGGGGTAATCATCACCTCTTAAAGCAGTATTATTATAATATAATATTACTTCACAGTGGAAAGGTGATGGAGCTATACAGGACTTATAGCTCCATCCTTGTCTCACGCTGAAGTAATATTGAAATAATACTGCTTTATGAGGTGATGGTTACCCCCCAGTACTGTGTAATCGACGTCTTCTGGAAGACACATTATAATGATTTAGCTAAACTAGGTACCAAGGTACGTCAGTAGGTTCATAACTTTTATGTCACCTACATAAAAAATATGAGCATATGTAGGTAGCACTACAGTCGGATAAGTAAATTACAGTTTTGTATCTTGTAGTTATATGTACAGGTAGGTACTTACCGAACATACTTATATTTTTTTATTACTTACTTTCTAAACGCTTGGCTGCTACACTACGATTCACGGGTTCGATTCCCGCACGGAACAAATATTTTTATGACCTACAGAGTTGTGCTGGGTCTGGCCGTTTGTGAATGTGAAGATGTGTGTTTGTAATCGCATCGTCTACGATTCAGGAGTGGGTAAACATTATTAAAAAAAAAACAATTACGTACTACATAGAAGTACCTATTTTTTGTATATTGTAAAAACAAACCTTTAGGTAACTTTTTATCTTTTATAAAAGTTGCCTGGATTTCTCTTGAATCGTGGACGGTGCGTTTACAAACACAAATCTTCATAATATGAAGATTTGTGTTTGTAAACGCACCGCAAGATTTGTTGGGTTATGTCGACCGACCGGGAAATCGAACCTAACCTCACTCGGCAAACACGCATAGACCTGCCTTCATCCACTGACGAAGAACGCCTACTACTGAGGCCAGCTTGGATTGCACCGGTATTTATACTATCTTGTCTTGTCGCGGCGTTGTCGCGTCGCGCCCGCTACGCGACTGTAGCGGCCGCGACGCGACAACGCCGCGACAAACGCGTAGCTAGCGCGACGCCATAAAATAGGCATAATTTCTGTGTCGCGGCGCGACAGGTCGCCCCTGTGTGTAGTGGCGCGCGCGTTTTCATAGAGATTGTTCTACGGATATAATGTCGCAGAATCGCGTCGCGCGACAAGTCGCGCCAGTATGTAGAAGCCTTTAGTGTAGTGTAAACAGTGTAGACATATTAGTGACAATGACACACATATAACACATGAACAAAGTGTTTATATTATTATATCAGACTCTAAGAAAGTGGAACGAACTTGTGTAAAGTACAAACAACACTATTCTAAGTTTTAAAATAATTATCACGTTAAAAAATTAAGTTAGATTTAAATTACTTATTAGTCTTATAGGCTAGATTGTAATTAATTATTAAGAACCTGGTTCTTTTTAATAAAGGATAAAAAATAAAAAAAAACTTGTATTTTTTTGGTAATGTAGTATAAATTTAGTAAGAGATGTAGGTAATAAGAGTGAACATGAACTGATCCAGTTGATGATTCTTGTATTTTTTTGGTATTTTAGTACAGTAAGCTAGAGTTTGATTAGAGGTGGGTAACTCCGGTGGTACTGATCCAAAGGTGCCGGTTCCGAACGCGGATCCGGAAACCTTATTGACTCCTCACAATCCTTATCGGCACCGCGGTACCAAATGAATCCGGTCCCGAGAGACGGAGCGGCGGAGCGGCGGAGCGCAGGTTCGGACTCGTTCACTTAATAAACTTATCACTACTCGCTCACTCGCTCACTCAGTGACTCGGTGCGTCGTGAGCCCGTCAGGGTATATATGTTCTGTGGTCGTGAGTCGTGTCGATGCCTATTGCCTACTACTGGTTTGGTTGGTAGACAGACAAGACACGGACACGAAACAACATGATAAGCGTCCTTGGTACTATGAAGTTAGAGTTCAAAATTGTCCAAGAGCTGACGATTTGACAAACATAATAAACATTACGGTGCGCTCTTATTTCTATTGCATTAGAGTTTAATATGGATTGACTGGCACGTATAAAGCACGCATGTTTTTTGTGTTATTGTTGTAGTGTAGTCGCTTATAAGAGTGACCACGCTTTTACTAATATCTATTCTATTATATTAGATATTCTTCTGCCAACTTTAACATTTTACTGTCGTATTTATTTTTATTTTGGGGAAAGGAATTGAAATGGATATAATAAAATTATGATTGTAATTATATTTTATTGAAAACAAGATAGTTTATTAAACTTTTTAGCTATGATCCCGTAGTAGGTACGTTATAGATTCCAATAAAAGTAGTAACGGTAAGTATGGTCACCCGATTTTTATTGTAGGTACCGATGTACTAGCGGAAATTTTTATATTTTCAAATATTTTGCGAGTAATGTATTTTTTTTAAATGTTAGTTTTCAAAACAGCATTATCCCGTACGCGCGTGTTTTATTTTGCTGTACTTTTGTTTCATAAATACTGAGTTATTTCTGAATAATATAAGTTGAGTGCAGTTTAGTAAATATATTTAGTTCATGGACTTGGTTGGTCTAATGTGTCTGTAAATATATAACGCTAGTTAAAACTGTTATAAATAGACTTAGTGAACTTAGTTTAAAAAAGAGCTTGTCAAAAAGACTAAGTATATACTTAATAGAACTAAGCACCTCATCAGTTGATTTTTTGTGAAAGTCAACAATGAGTGATCGAGTGCAATTAAGAAGAAAACGAAGTCCGGTTTGGGATCATTTTACTCAAATAGACGAAAAAAAGGCAAAATGTGTGTATTGCTCCCAAATACTTAGTATATCGATGGGATCGTCTGGAAATTTAATGAGACACATGGGACGTAAGCATCCCACAATTAGCATTGTAGCGGAGAGACAAGCGAGACAACCCACTGAACCCACTTCAGCTTCTACAGTAACAAATCCTGAATGTATGAACAGGGAACAAACCCACACTGACTCTACGGCTCCAGTCCCAAGCACATCAGCTCAAGTTGACCCGTCGCCAACTGCCTCCACTCATTTAAATAATATAGCCCCGACAATTACAGATTATTTTATTCAAAAAAAACCGTTAAGTGTAAGAAAATCGGCTGAACTTGATCGCCAGCTTGTTAAAATTATATCAAAAGAGTACCAACCTTTTAGACTTGTTGAAGAAGTAGAATTTAAAAAAATTGTGGAAATGTTGAATCCGAATTATAGCTTGCCTACAAGAAAAACATTATCAAACAGCCTCTTGACTAAATATTATTGCGAAGTGCAATCATGTGTAAAAGAAGATATCTTAAAGGCACAAGCAGTGTGTATTACAACAGATGGATGGACTTCTATGAATAATGATTCATTTATTGCGGTCACAGCCCATTTTATTGATGACAAAACAATTTTGAAAAATTATGTTTTAGACTGTGTGCAATGTTCAGGTAATCACACGGCCAGTAATTTGACTTCTTTTTTGAAATCTGTTTTCCAAGAATGGAATATAGAAGATAAAATTGTAGCTTTCGTCAGCGACAACGCCGCGAACATATTAGCAGCTGTAAGAAATGGAAATTGGCAATCAATTGGCTGTTTTGCCCATAAGATAAATCTTATATTGCAGGATGCCCTGGGCACTAAATCTTCAGAGCCTATTCCCAACACAATTGGCGAAACTATATCTAAAGTGAAAAGTATAGTGCAATATTTTAAGAAAAGTGCTCAAGCAAAGGCTAAATATATAGAAATGGCAAAAAATATGGGTACACCAGAACTTAAATTAAAACAAGACACACCTACCAGGTGGAATAGTACGTATGAAATGCTAGATAGAGTTCTCAAAGTAAAGGAATGCCTAATTTCTACTTTGGCAATAATTAGACCTGACTTATCACTATCTCTGCACGATTGGGCAATAATAGAATGCGCAGTACCTATTTAAAAAAATTTCTATGAGGTGACCACAGAGGTATGTGGAGAAAAATATGTCACTCTGTCCAAAGCGCCATTATACTACAGAATAATGATAGACCATACTAATAAACAAGAGGCAACGATACTAGAAAATACTCATACTATACCCATAGAAATTGTACAATTAATCGATAATTTAAAAGAAGGGCTTATTGGACGATTCCAAGGTCTGGAAACAGATATGATAATATCCGAGGCAACGGTTTTGGATCCACGATTCAAAAAGAAGGGGTTTAAGTTCCCACATAATTATGATCGCGCTGTAGATCGTCTCAAGACTAAGCTGACTGCTCTCATACGCAAAGAAACGCAGGATAATTCAATCATAACAATAGACAGACCATCTACAAGCGGATCCACATCCATCCAATCCAAACTGCCGTCAATATGGGATGACTTTGACTCAGAAATTGAAAACTTAGTACCGGAAAATCCTACAGCGGCTGGCATCAGAGAGTTACAAAAATATCTTCAAGAAGATTACCTGCACCGCTCCAAAGACCCGCTAGTATGGTGGGAGCAGAGGAAAACCATGTACCCGCACATTTATTTTTTTATGAAAAAAAGATTATGCGTGGCTGCAACGTCAGTTCCATGCGAACGATTATTTTCTAAAGCGGGTCAAATTATCAATGAAAAAAGATCAAGAATAACTTCTTCAAAAGTTAGAAAGCTTCTATTTTTAAATCATAACATGTAAAGTAAAGTAACCAAAACATTTTTTTTATTATAAGAAAGATATAGAGAGAAAAAAAGAACTGATTAAAAAGTAGTACTCATAATAAAGACTTATTTTAAAATTATTTTTATTTCATTTCTTTCTTTCCTAACAATTTACGCTGTCCGAAATTTAAATCGTATGAATAAAATAAAATAAAATGTCCTACTGTAAGTTCTGTAATGTAAACTGTTCAATTCAAAATGTGCCAAATGATCCAAAGTATTCCAAAGATCCGAATGAATAAAATGTTCTGGTCGAACCGCGGAACCAAAATAACCGAGTGAGTCCCGGTGCCAAACGGAACCGAAGGAGCCGATAAGGTGAACCGGTACCGGAGTCGGAGTCGAATAAGGAGGAGTCGGAGGAGAATAAGTGAATCAATTCACTTGTCGGAATAAAGATTACCCATCTCTAGTGCCATCTAAAGCTTTTTTGTGCGGGAAATTTGAATCATCTCAAACTTTTTGAGCGGGAATTTTGAATAATTTCAAACATTTTGTGCGGGAATTTTGAATCGTGTGATAATAGGTAGGTGTGATTGCTTAGTTTTAAAAATCGGTAATGAATATAAAATACCATTTCGCTTGTTTTTTTTTCGTTTCAATGATTTTTATTGCTAAATTGGAACGAAAAAAAACGCACGAGGTTGTTATTTGTCAATGAAGGTATTTAAAACAGGAACTGTGTTTAGTAACTTATTTAAAGAAAAAAAGAGGTTTTTGAAATACATTTTTTTTTTTATTGAGATTATAATATTACTTATTGTCCACATTGGGTACATAAAAAAAAACATTGGTACATTGACGGACGTAAGTGACGGAGTTATTAACAAAATGTTCACCTAATTTATGTATGCAATTAGTTACTTAACAGCTCATAAAGATAATCGAGATTGGCAACTATTTTATTACTGAAAAAATTACAAAAAGATTTGTGCATTTATTAGACACACAAATCTTTTTGTAATTTTTTAGTTATATGCAGATATCGGAATAGGTAGAGATAATTTACCTAAACTTCGAGGGATAATACCTCCTCTAAAATCCCGGAATAATTATAATGACGTTTAAATCCCTGGATTTAAAAACCACGAATTATTTATTGGACTTTACTTAAATTACAGTTACAAATTATTGATTTGTACGTAAATATAAATATTGATTTGATTAGAAATTTTGCTTTTTATTTTTAAAATTACCCTTTTTATCGCAATACACACAATTCACACGTCATTATAATTATTCCGTGATTTTAGAGGTGGTATTTATTATCCACTCTATGTTACACCCTTCCCTGAAGTTTAGGTAAATAAAGTAAAAGAATAAATAAGATATTAGTCCAAGATCCCAGAGCTTTATGAAATAACTTATTTTAACAAAGATGAAGCCTTGTAGTGTCCCATGTACTTTTAATATCTGTTTGTGGAGTTCGCTCAGTGACACCTGGGCAGGTACCAGGTGAGAAAGGTAACCAAAAATAAGAGTTACTTAACTTCTGTGAAATAAAAATATATTTAGAAAATCAAAAAACCCGACTAAAAAGTGAACTTTAATTAAAAAGAAGTTAAGTTCTCTTTTCCTTTCGTTTTCTTTCATGGTGAAAGAAAAAATTGAGTCTCTGTCTCTTTAACACAATGCACAGCACTTGTTTTGGAGTCTCTGTCTCACAGTAAACACTATAACGGAGGAACGGGATGCGTTAGTAATGTAGGAATTAAGTTTATAAGAAAATACAAACTTAATTTACAACACAAATAAGCAAGTGTGAAGCGTGCAGACGCCCGCCAGCAGAGAGAGTGCCCGTCATTTGGGTTCTTCCCCCCAACACAGACCCTCTCGCAACTCCCCCAGAGGCTAAGCCCGCAAAGGCCTAGCCTCTGGAACTACCTGAACCACCAGCAGGCCTTCCCTGCTATGGTTCAGCCGATACCCACTCCGCCTCCCGTCAGACCGCTGATGGATCCCCGCATCCGCGTCCCCGCGCCCGTACCCGTACAACCCGCGAGACCCGCGCCGCTCCCATGGCCGTTGCCGCAACCGCTGCGCCACGGCCCGTCGCCGCGTCAACCACTCCAGTTGTCGATCCGTCTGTCCCAGTAGATCCGTTCAGCGTGATCTCTGGGACCTTCTCAATGTTTTTCACGCCCCGCGCGCGTAAAATGGCCAACGAACTCGTTGCCGCCCGTAGCTCCTGCGATCTCGCTCAGATCCAGAGGATTTTCCACGCGTATCCCGAGATTACGCAAGCCCTAGAAAACTTCGCGAAACCCCCCCAGTAATGGATATACGAGTCCAAGCACGTACTAAACCCTGATCCCTAAAGTTAGGCTTCTTCAATGCCAATGGCATTCTAAAACAACGCGATGAAATCGCTGCGTTCCTCCGCGACCACCAAATTGATATTCTCCTCTTACAGGAAACCTTTTTACAGCTCAGCCGTCGAAACCCGTCAATTGCCAACTATCGCATAGTTCGCAATGACAGGACTAGATGTCACAAGGGCGGCACCCTAATTTATTATAGAACGTCCCTGCATTGCATCCCAATGGACCCGCCCCCTCTCTCACGTTTAGAAGTGTCCATTTGTAAGTTAGGCATGACTGGCCACCAATCTATCACCTTAGTTTCGGCCTATATTCCTCCCGTTTCCACATCAGAGTTAGCCCTACCCCCCCTCTCTGACGACCTTTCCGTTTTACTTGGTCTGAGTGACTCCGTTATCATAGCGGGCGATCTCAACGCCAAACATCATGCCTGGAAAAGCACCAGGATCTCCACCAGAGGCAAACACCTGTTTGACCTATGTCCCATCCTCAACTTCGAATTCATCGCCCCGATGACACCCACTCACTTTCCCCACGACCCTAACCATACCCCTGACGTTCTTGACATAGCGCTTCTGAAGAGTATGAACCTACGGTTGGATTCTATAGAAGCGCACGACGAACTCTCCTCTGACCACCGTCCAGTTGTCGTAAAGCTGGCCCCACGCCTAGGTCTCCACGACCCTGACAGACCCCCTATCACCAAGTTAGTTACAGACTGGAGGAAAGTAAGCGACTGCCTGAAATCCACCACGTTAGGTCCCCGACTAGACTCCATTCCCGACCACTTCAACTCTATCGCTGACACGACAGCCGCGATCGACTCATTCACGGTACACGTACAATCAGTCCTGAACGACTGTTCAAGGGGCGACCATCGCTGGAAGCTTCCGGACGATGTGCGCGAACTGTTGAATGAGAAGAACGCGGCTGTCCGTGCGTACAGTAACTTTCCCTGCCACGCGAACAAAGTCCACATGCGCTATTTACAGAGATCTGTAAAGACACGCCTATCAAAAAATCAAAATCAAAAGTCATTTATTCAAACTAGGCCGAGGATCAGCACTTTTCGAACGTCAAAATTACATAAGACGGTCCCCCAAAACGCCCACCCTTCGCCACTTCCTAGTACTTTAGCTGGGAAGAAGAAGTGGCCAACAAACTCTCCAGCAGCACAGCTGTCTGTTCAGTTAGTATCGGAGCTGCGTGACGCCGGCTGGGACAAGATGCTGAGCGAGTTAGAGCCCACCCACTTAGCTTTCTGGGACCTTCAAAGGAAACTCAAATCCGAAGAAGTCGTCTCTATGCCCTCCTTGGTGCGCCCCGACAAGACCATCGCTTTCGATGACGTCGACAAGGCGGAATGCCTAGCCGATAGTCTTGAGGCTCAATGCTCACCTAGCTCTCAACCAGTAGACCAAGCTCACCTGTCCCAGGTCGACGCGGAAGTCGAACGTAGAGCCTCCCTCCCGCCCGTTGAAGACCTTGATTATCCTCTGCCTCCCGTCACTCCAGACGAAGTGCACGATATCATCAAGGGTCTAAAACCTCGCAAAGCCCCCGGCTCAGACGGAATCACCAATAGGGTGCTCCAACTGTTCCCCGCTCACCTCATGATGCTCATGGCCACCATCTTCAATGGAGCCCTGAGCAATAACATCTTTCCATAAGAGTGGAAAAAGGCCACCGTCATCGGCATACTGAAGCCCGGTAAGCCGAAAACGGAGCCCTCCATCAGTTTGCTCAATGTCTTAGGCAAAGTCTATGAGAGGCATAAGCCTCTCATAGACTTAGTCTCTGAGGCGCTTTAAAATAATTTAAAGCGCCTCAGAGATTTTGCTGAAATAAAGGGCCTCATCCCCGACCAGCAGTTCGGTTTTAGATCCCAACACTCTTGCGTCCAACAGGTCCACCGCATCGTAGAACTTATGTGTTCTACGGCTACGGCTACGGCTTTCAACGTGGTCTTACGACCGGTGCTGTGTTCTTCGACATAGCGAAAGCGTTCGACAAGGTCTGGCACAACGGCTTACTATACTCAATACTCAATATGTTTATTGCATTCCACAATGTGAACTTAGGTGGTAGGTACATAAAGACATACATTCGTTTTGGAGCATTGTGGGCCCTGTAGGACAGAACAACATAAAAATTAGGAGGAGGGCTAATATAGATATTTGTAAAACAATTTTAATATTAATCTAGTCTTTCGTTTTGTGTAGGTAGGTAGGCTGATAACTGTGTGCTAATTTTTACTACTCATATATTGTATTTATACATTTAAATTATACATATATTATTATTATCATTGGTAATATAAATAAATTATTATTGCGTTTTTTTTTTAATATTAACTCTACAAACTCGGTGTGCCCGATCGTCTCGTGCTCATCTTACGAGACATCTTGTCAAACCGCACCTTCCGCTAGCGCATCGAAGGAGCGCTATCCTCCCCTCATCCTATCCATGCAGGCGTCCCTGAGGGCTCTGTACTAGCCCCTCTCATTTTCACTCTCAATACCAGCGACATCCCCAAAAGTAGGAAGGCGCAGTTGGCTCTGTTCGCAGACGACACGGCCATCTACTACACCGGGTTAGTCCATGACCAGATATCTCGCACTCTCCAGACCGAAGTCAACAAGCTTGGCGCATGGTTTAGAAAGTGGGGAATCGAAGTTAATCCCGACAAAAGTCAGGCGGTTCTTTTCACCAAACCGCGTAGAAACCTCATCCCCCCTCGACCGCTCACCATGTTCGGCAAGCCTATCCCTTGGGAGAAGCGAGCCAAATACCTAGGCGTGACTCTTGACCACCATCTCTCCTTCCCAGAGCACATTAAGCAGGTGCGTTCGCGTGCCGCTTTCGCTCTCGGTAGACTACACTCCGTCTTAAATGCGCGCAGCAAATTGTCCCTTAAGGGCAAATTGCGTATTTACACAGCGTCAATCTGTCCCATTATGACATATGCCTGTGCAGTCTTCGCACATGCTAGGCCCCACCACATCCACAGGATGCAGTGCCTCCAAAACCGTTTCCTCCGAAAGGCAACGGGAGCCCCCTGGTTCTTCCGAAACGAGATCCTCCATCTCGATCTTAAAATCCCCACCATCAAGCAGTTCATGAAGCGCATCACGAAGCGACTCTTCGACTCTGCCGCCACCCACCGCAACCCTCTGGTTGTGCAGGCCGCCAGTTATAGGCCCTCCACCATTACCTCTATTCGCCGTCCAAGGCATACTCTCACCGACCCCGATGACCCCATTACCCTCCTCCAGGAAAGCAGTAGGGCCACGAGTACAGTGCACAAAACACACTGACCTACGTTCCGGCCTCGCCGCCGAGGTCCCTCGCGTAAACCCCGACGTAATTGTCCCCTCCCGACTTGCTCGACGAAGCGCCAGCCCGCGCCGCAGCTGAGCCTGTAGTTTTAAATTCCCCGAATAATAATAATTATGATCAGATCCAGCCTGTCCCACCTTGCTGTCCTCCCCCCAGCGACGCCCTAAGCCGAGGTCCGTACCCCACAAGGGGTGCCCTTAGCGTGCAGTCGCTTAGTAATGTAAGAAATTCGCCCCTGGCTGGAGGCTTTGAGTTCGCTTAAGGCAGCCACAGGAAAGTCCGGTTAAGTAGTCACGACCTCTCAAGGTCAACTACGAGATGCCAAACATAAAAAAAACCCGCAGCCAGTACAGTTTTATTGTTGCCCTCGCCATGGACCATAACGAGCCAGAATTTTTGAAAAATCAGCATTCGTTCAGTCACAAGACTTTGAAGGAGCGAATCGCTACTTTATCGGGTTCCGATTATGAGTACGCTGCAGAGTACGGATTCTATCGCGTTTCCGACTATCATCTGGACCGTCGTCTGTTCATTTTTCAAGTTATCGCTATCGTTGGAGATGTGGAAGACGGAATCACCGTGCCGAAAGCTGCATGGGGCCGATTCTACTAATTTGCAACGTTACACGTTCAATTGTGTTTCAATAACAGTTCGGTTTCGATCGCCGTTCGACATTTACCTAAAAAGTCATTCTACTATTTCTTAGGCAGACTGGAAACTTAAACTTAAGCTGAATCGCAACTGAATCATATGAACTGAATCGTAACGGGAAAGTAACAACGGGTAACCTGTGTTACCAACATGCCAAAAAGTATGTTTTAATAATACCTCAAAAAAAAGATGAATATAAAAATGTTACTAAATACGAATAAAAGTATTTTCTAATACAAAAAGATATTCTAGACCATAATTATACTTTTGTCCTGAATATTTTATTGTACACATACCGCACCTTTAAAGTCAAACCGTTACTAAACGAAATTATTCATTAATTTAGTCACATAACACTGACCCGCGTTTTATGCATCAGATTAATCAGATACGCGACTTTTTTGCGAATCACTGCATGGAAGCCGTCAGTTCGGTTTCGGTTATGAGCAAACATCTCCGATGCGCTACAGCAACGGGGCAGTGCCATATTTCTTGAAATTACGTTTTAATATAGATAATAACTCAATTCATGAAAAATTTCGTTTAGTAACGGTTTGACTTGAAATAAAGGTGCGGTACGACATTTCAACTTTTTATTTAATATAAACTCAGAAAGAACCTACTAATCTAAATAAACAGCGGGAAGCAAAAACTTTTATTGTGTGTGAGTTCATTGGAATGGTTGATTTACTGTGAGTATTTGTTTTAAAATATTACTGGTTATTTATTCATTAAATCAAATATCGCACCATAGACCGTTATTGTTATTTTGTATCCAATTTTAAGCGACAAAAGTTTAAAGTAAAATATTTACGACACACTTGAAGGCTTTACACACTTACGTCGCACTTGAATTAGCCACAAATGCCACAATAACAAAACATGCTTAAAAATTATGTGACCACTTGTTGTATGGTGCAGATTGGTGCATTTCATTTCACTTACTGGTTAAAGATTTAGTCTCGCTGCAAGTGTTGTTCTGTTAATACGTACGTAATTTCAGGCCTAATGGAAGATACCAGACGAAAAACTACGTCAGTTCGACAACTAGACCTCCTCATAACATTTATGGAAGCACATACAAATTTTGCCGTGGGTCAATTGCGGTCTAAAGAAGGACGAGCCCTTGCAACACGAATGTGGGAACAATGTGCGGATATTTTAAATTCGGAAGGCGTAGCTAGAACGCCTAAAGATTGGTCGAAGGTAAGTTTTCCAAGTTAATTATCTCTCAATTATTTTAAAAACCAGCATGAAAAATAATAACAATAATTTTCTATCCATTTTAGTTTTGGAATGATTATAAATGTAGGGTGCGGGTCAAACTAGCCGAAATAAATAGAGGCTATAAGGGTACTGGGGGTGGAACTAGCAGGGCACCACAGTTAAGCCCTCTAGAGGAAAGGGTTGCTGCCCTTATAGGGAGGGATGTCGGCCCACTTACTGGAGTCCGCCAAGATCCAGAGATTGAAATTCAGGTGATTACTTAGATATTTATCAATCATGTAATAATTATCCTATTCAAAAAATTTCATTGTCTTAACCAAGGGTGTCGCCAGCCGATGAACCAGGGGAGGGCAAATTGATATATACATACATACATAATCAGCCTATAATGTTCCCTCTGCTGGGACACAGGCCTCCTCTCTGTGAGAGGGAGTGGGCCGTAATCCACCACGCGGGCCCAGTGCGGGTTGGTAGATGTCACATGTCTTCGAATTTTTGGTTCTAGGACATGCCAGTTTCCTCACGATGTTTTCCTTCACCGTTTTGAGAGCAGTGGTGATGAAATAATTTACACAAAGTAAAGCGCCTGTCGGGGTTCGAACCTACGACCTACAACTCGTAAGTCGCGGCCGTTACCACTGGGCCACCACTGCTCCAATTGATTGATATATAGAGGATGGGAAAACTATGAATTGTACACGTTGAGCTGTGATCAAAATTTTCAACGTTTTTCCCGTTTCCAGAAAGGTGTTTGCCCCTTTTAGGACATCAACAATGGTTAGATTTATATGCAATTGCTGCCAAATTTCGATTTAATTTGTTATGTTCGGTAAATCATAAAGTTGGACGAATTCAAGTGAGTGGGTGCTTTGGTTGCTTTGCATTTGGATACTTTTTTATCTCTAGGGGGGAGCAGCTGCCCCTCCCTGCCCCCCTTGGCGACGCCCTTGGTCTTAACCACATTGTTTTTTACATATAGTTTGTTAATGCTGAAGAGATGGAAATGGAGCAGGCTGTGGAACTGCCAGCAGCTAACTCACCCATTTTGTGAGTAATACTTAACCGTTTTATGCATTTGTTAATAATTTATTAATTCTTTCAGAGATTTATCTGTTGTCCAGGAGAGTGCTGGTGCTCCCGTAAATAGTTCACCAGCCACACAAGACCTCAGCAGGGCAGTGACTCTTGAATCTGAGCAGAGAGACAGTGCACATGTGGAAGGAAATAATCAGCCAGCTGATCAAGGCACTACATTACCACAAACTGGTTTGCATTATTTAATAACTTTATTATATTCATGTCCTATTATCATTAATTTATAACATTAATGATTAAGCAGTAATAAGGACGAGTTTGAGACACAGTCATACATGCTTTTTTAGTTCTTAAATCTAGTGTGGTGGGGTGGGGGTGGGGTGGTCCCAACTGTGGTGTTAAATACCTTATCTCCAACTTGGATCTCAAATTAAAGGACTACAATAAGAATGACTACTGCTTGATATTTGTAGGGGAGGAAGACTTTCGTCGGACAAAGAACTATGTTGATCTCGTAATTAGTATTCGTGAAACGCTGTCAAAAGTACAGCACACAAATATAATATTATGTGCTCCTACTTTCAAACTAAATGACTATTCTACAATGTTTAATTCTAGAATTGAAACCTTTAACAGTTTAATTTATTTGGATGCTTATTCATATAATTATGCCATCTTATTTGATTCAAATTATTATCTTAATTATGATTATAATATGTTTGCTGAAAGTAGTAGTTCTGTAAATAATCGTGGCATGGCCAATATATTGCATAATATTAGTTTAATGATCAATGAATTTACATTGCATAGTGACTTACATATGTGTAATTCTTCTGAAAAAATGACAGATATGCCTCACTCTGTACAAAGCAATAATACTGATGAAAATGAATTGTTTTTTCTCGAATAGATATATCAACATATTGCATCAAAATATAGCAGGATTGATAAATAAAGCAGATGATCTGCTGGTATGTCTAGAGGAGATGTCTAGTAAAAAGACAAATGTTGATGTCTTGTGTATTACAGAGCACTTTATCATGGAGGGTTATCAAAATGTACTATTTTTGCCTAACTATAATTTGGCTGCACATTATTGCAGATTAGAACAAAAAAGGGGTGGTGCATGTATCCTTGTTAAAAATGGGCTACAATGGAAAGAATTGCCAAAAGTAGCAAAGTTATCAACTCCAGGCATATTTGAGTGCTGTGGCGTGGAATTGACTAGCGACAAGATAATAATTGTGTGTTTATATAGAATTCCTAACTCATATAATTTAAATTATTGTTTCGAAAAACTTGAAATACTCATGAGTGAAATTTTGCGTTCATGCTGTAAAAAAATTGTTATCTGCGGGGACTTCAACATTGACGTTCTCAAGAAAAATAGTGCAACTAATGACTTTGAATGTTTTTTAATGAGTTATAATCTGAAACTTGCTTTGAAACAACCTACTCGCATGGCCAGTTTATCGTGCATAGACAACTTTGCGCATAACTTTAATGCATGTAAGACTGATGTGTTTGAATGGGCATTATCGGATCGTACAGCACAGCTGCTACAATGCCCCGTACAAAAAAAATGTTGTATTGAGTATTGGTACGCAACTAGAAGGGACTATAATACGGAAAATATTGTAAAATTTAAACACCATCTCATGAATCTTACTTTTTCAGAACTTTATGTCACGGATGATCCAAATGTAGCTTATAATTATTTCATTGAGATTTTCAAACTAATAATAATGTCCTTGCATAATACAAACAGTGTGGGATATGACGGTATTGCGACTTCTATACTAAAACACGTTGCCGATGAAATCAGTGGTCACTTGAGTCATGTCATCAATCTCAGCATTAGTGCAGGCGTCTATCCTGATGCTCTAAAAGTTTCTATTGTCAAACCACTATTCAAGAAAGCAGATAGGGAGTTAATGGAGAACTATCGGCCTATATCAATAATTCCCATAATTTCTAAAATATTTGAAAAATACATTTGCAAGGAAATAAATTCATTTATAGAAAAACATAAAGTTATATGCGAGGAACAGAAAGGATTTAGAAAGGGTAAAACTGTTAATATGGCCATTTATGACTTTTTATATAATGTTACATATAACGTCGACAAGAGGAACCCAGTCTGTGGCGTATTTTGTGACATGACTCAGGCGTTTGACTATGTGCACTTTGATACATTATTAAATAAACTTGATGCATATGGAATTAGAGGAAATGTCAACAATCTAATTAAATCATACTTACATACAAAAACACATATTAACCAAATTGACATGAAAAGTAAGCATGACATTGTATTTGAGTCTTCAGAACGTACAGTTTCGTTTGGTGTGCCACAGGGGAGTGTTTTGGGGCCTCCTTTATTCATAATATATATTAATGATCTTCCAAAAGGCATCCATCAACCTCTGACACTATTTGCCGATGACAGCACCATAACGATACCTTGTAAAAGTGTAGATACTTATGAAAGTGACATAAATGATTCAATAAATTTAATGATAAATTGGCTAGATGATAATAACTTAAAAATTAACCTAACTAAAACTAAAGTTATACATTTTAGTCAACGTATTGACAGTAACAGTAATTTAAATATACAATACGATGAGCAGCCGATAGAAGAGGTAGAAACAACAAAGTTTTTAGGACTCCATATTGATAAAAAACTGAATTGGAAAACCCATATCGAAATCTTATGCAAGAAAGTCAGCAAATCTGCTTATGCACTGCACACATTATCGTCTATAATAGGTGTGGAGGCATTACTTACAGCCTACTATGGCATAACGGAATCACATCTACGCTATGGTGTCGTCTTTTGGGGCAATTCAACAGAAAGAGAAACGGTGTTCAAGGCTCAAAAGAGATGCGTCCGTTCAATGTTTAAAATTAAACCTACCGATAGTTGCGTGCCGTACTTTAAAAAATATAAGATACTTACGTTGCCATGTCTTTACATTTTAGGGGTAGCTGTATTTGTAAAATCGAATCCACACCGATTCAAACAACTAAATGAAGTTGTACCACGTAACAGGCGTGACAACAGCAGGATATGCTCTCATGCTGCGAGAACATCACTCATGCGCAAAAGTATTTTCTGTATGGCTCCGATGATATTTAATAAATTGCCTAAAAGTTGGAGAGAACTGCCCTTGTCACTTTTCAAAAATAAGCTGAGAATTTTTTTAATTAATAAAGCATATTACACTATTTTACATTTTATGGATGAAAAGGACTTTTCTATTCCGACCTCTAATGTAGATGGTTAAAAATACAATTTTATAATGTGAACACAGTTAATTATAGTGGACATAGTTAATTTAATTTATTTTGGACTTTAAAATCGTGACATCAATTTTTATTGTCTATTTCTTACGTATTTTTCTAATGAATTTAAAATGACGTGACATGAAATGATTATAATGATACTATTTGATAATTATGTACATATACTGGACATAATTTAATTTATTTTTTACCATAATATACTTTAAATCTTGACATAAATTATTGGTGAAATGATTATGAATGTTAATCCAATTAAATGAAATTGTTAACTAATAACTTACAACTTATACAATTTGTACGCCGCTATTGGCAAAACATGGACGCTCACTACAAAATATTAACTCAACCGACGGCAATACCTTGCATGTCTGCCTTGTCAGTTTATGTATACGCATGTTTGACAAATAAATGATCTTTCTTTCTTTCTTTCTTTCTTTCTTAGTACTTTTACATAGAAATACAAACTAAATGATAAAAATTAAAGTCAAATTTGTACAAATACTTTCAGATCCACCTCATAACAAATTCCAAACCTAGATAAATTTCACAAAATGCGCCCAAGGAATTTCATGTGGAGTGCACTTGACTATCCCTTGGCTCACTAATAATAACCAATGATGAAGATACTTATAAAGTTATAATGCAACATATGCACACGCATTCCAAAACGGAACAGCGAGTTTTTTTTCCGATAGGACTCTTGACTATCGCATACTTAGATAACATTGTATTTATAAAAATAGGTTCATAATTATTGTTTAAATTTTCAGGCAGACCTAGACAACGACAGACGAGACCAACACGCCCACGTACGGGGGGTCGCCCTCGGTTCGTACATCACAGTAAGTGGCATTTTGTTTAACATAAATCTGGCAGTCAGAACAAATTAGAACTATAACTAATTAGGTACTTATTATAGGTAACACGGCAGCTCTTGATGAAGCAAGGGCAACCATGGCCCGCATTGAAGAGATGCGTACGCGAACGGAGGAGATGGTGCTACTGCAGCATTAAATATGTCTAATGCTATGACTGGCTTCTATAATGCTATGACCGGCATCTCGAATGCTATGACCAGCATGGCAGAAAGTTTGCGTACTTACGTATCTTCTTCACATAGAGTAAGTGTTTAAAAGTTACATTTTGTTAGAATAATGAGTACTTAATTAATTGGTTGTATCACCAGTTTAAGATGCTATAGCATATAACCTATGAATTATTATTCTATACATAACAACACGCCTGTAATACCCGAAGGGTTAGGCAGAGGTGGGCCTATAGTAAACCCACATTTCGCCAGTTATGTTAACTCCCATGTAGAAGGGCTTGTGGCCAGTTGTGGCTAAGTAATAACAGCCGCACGGGTCGATCGACCAGGTTAAGCTGCGCTTCCTGCGGTTAGTCCGTGGATGGGTGACCATCTTTACATACGAAGACCCCTCCGTGCCTCTGAAAGCACGGCTAATGGCTTAAGCCATTAGTCCCGGCTGTCATTCGTAGATCTTTGACAATCGTTACGGGTCGTCAGAAGCTCGAAAGTCTGACAAACAGTCTTACCAAGGGGTATCGTATATAGCGATATGCAGTCGCTCCATTTAAAATACTGGTATTCAGCTGCATCCGGTTAGACTAAGCCGACCCTAACATAGTTGGGAAAAGGCTAGGCAGATGATGTTGATGATTAACCTTTTGACCGCCACTTTCATGTATAGATGACAGAACAAAATGTGCCCAGCACGCCACGGTCACGACTACATGACAGATTTTAAGGAATAATTCGTAGTTTGGCGCCGTGGGCACGTCTTTGCTTTTTTGACGTGGCGGTCAATAGGTTAAGTCCCATGTAATAGAGGCGAGCCTATAGCAATAAACCGGGCAAACAAATGATTTTATAGTACCTATGTATTTATTATTATTGTAAATAATATTGGCTGTCTGTTAAGTCAATCAATTAAGTTACCTTTTAATATTTTTTATCATTATTATCTCCTCTTAATCAGAGCAACTGCCATCTTATATCTTGGCGGCACTGAAAATTTCGGGAATCAAGGAAGTGACACAACATTACTATTTAAAACTGTATTTATTGCTTTTCGAAGTATTCTCCGCGAAATTTTACACATTTTTCCATACGATGGAACCAATCATTGAAGCAACCATTCCATTCGGAAGTTGGGGTCTACAAAATGGCCGTTTTGTTGGCGTCCACAGCTTCTTCAGGTGATGAAAATCTCTGTCCACGCAATTTATTCTTTATTTTAGGGAAACTATAGAAATCATTAGGGCTTAGGTCGGGGCTGTACGGCGGATGGTCTAATAATTCTATGTTTTCTTGCTCTAAAAACTCTTTTGTTCTGTGCGCGGTGTGAGAACTCGCATTGTCGTGATGGAGGATGATGCGGCGGTTGCAGTTCTCTTTACGGAGTTCAGAAACGACCTGTGGCAAACAAATGTTAGCATACCATTCTGCATTAACCGTTCTTTGTCTCTCAAGAGGAATAGTCGTAACATGGCCGGTTTTGGAGACAAACGTGGCCACCATTTTTTTTGCAACACTCCGTGAACGAACAATTTTTGTTGGCTTTAACTCATTTTCGAACACCCAAACTCGTGACTGGTTTTTTGTTTCGGGTTCGTACCCGTATATCCAAGATTCGTCACCTGATACGATGTTGTATACAGCATTTGAGGATCCTGCGTGGAATCTTTCGAGAGTTCTGACGCACCAAGTAACGCGAGCCGCTTTTGCTCTTCACAGAGCGAATGCGGTATCCATCGGGAAAACAACTTTTTTACACCTAATTGTTCATGCAAGATTATTTGTATTTGACTCATGCCAATGTCTAAAGTTGCCTGAATTTCGCGGTATGTCACATGTCGATCTTCCTCAATCAGCTTACGCACAGCATCAACGTTTTCTTGGGTGACTGCAGTTTTTGGACGACCTTGACGGGGATTATCACTGAGCTTGACACGTCCACGTTGAAATTCAGCAAACCAGCGATAAATTGTGGTTTTGGATGGGGCTTCATTACCAAATGCAGAAATAATCCGGTCAACACACTGTTTTTGTGTTAAACCACTTCGAAAGTCACAATAAATCATCGCTCTTGAATTTTCTCGAGTCAATTCCATTTTCTCAACGACTAAACAAGTTTGACAAAACCTTGTGACACGACCGAGAATCTTTTTTTAAATAAATAAATGGTATTCGATTTTTAAAACCAAGGAGTTTTCAATTAAAAATATTTTAATATAACAGGAACAGTGGAAATATTCCATTCCCGATACTTTTAGTGCAGCCCTCGTAAGTAGAGGTATAAGATATTACTGGTAGAGAATGCCTAAAGCATTAAGTCCGCCTTTGTATCTTAATTAAAGAAAAAAAAGAAGAAGAGAAGTAGCGAGAAGAGCGAGAAGCTGAAATAAATAAATATTCTGTTTGTTTCAGACTGATGACTGATTATTGGCCTGTCACCCACTGGACAACAATCATAATTATTTGTATTGTGTACCTAGTAGATTTATAATGAGACTGATTGAAATAAAAATAAATTATGTAATGTTAAGATAAATTATATTTTACTGAAACCTTAAAGCAATCATTTCAATAAAAACACACCAAATCCTTTGTTTTTAATAAATAATTCAATGTTCAGATAAATTGTTTTATTTCAACCCAAAATAAAAGCATTAATTTCAATAAAATCATGCCAAATGCTTGAATGTTGCTCAGAGAATTGAAGCTTGTTAGCTCCTCCAAAGTGTTCTATTCCCATGGACTACAGAGACCAAAGGGCAACAAGAGATGACCAGTAAAAATAAGAATTTATTTGCTGAAAAAATACAGGTTTTAAAAACAATGTACCGGTAAAATGCTGCAACTTTGCCGTAGTTGTATAGTAACATTGATATATTTCGAAAAAATACAATAAATTTTCACCCTTATCAGGTTGGGGATGAAGCTTATATTAATGGTCATTGGCAGTGTACTTAGAACTATGATTATTCTGTTTCGTTTTCGAAATATAACAGTCTTAATCACTAGGCGAAGTTGGGCCACAAAACTGTAACGTTGCCTGCTTCAATTTTGACCGTCTAAACGACTTAAGTACATCATTCTTGCACTGGAAGTTAACCCTTATTAGTAGGACTTAGGGATAAGAATTGCAAAACAGCCACTTTTTGCTTATACCACTAGAAACAATGCTAGCCAATGTTGTGTTCGGCTATCACTCATTGTGTTTTCAAAGAACTCACTGTCATGTGGTTTCAAAGAAAAGAAACATGGCGGCGGGTTTTTCGTATTGCCAGGTAATGATTTAAATAACTACCAACAATTTGAAGTTGCTACAACCAATATTTAAAAAGATATTGGTAAATTCATATAATAGGCAAAGTTGGGTATGCGAGGCAATGTTGCAACGGTATTTAAATTTATAATAATTTACTGTTGTAATATATGTTCTAAGATAAATAACATGATGAATAACAAAACACACTAATTATTTATTTTATTTACCATCTTGATACAGAACCCTGAAAAGCAAAAAGCACGTCGTTGCGAGTTTTACACGCCTAACCTTTCTGATGAACATCACCAAGCAGTTTAACTTAACCCTAGAAGCCCAATCTACGTAAATTAAATTTGAGGTATACCGCGGCGAAATATCTCTGTCTCTTTCACGTTTACCGTCGGATCGCCGCAAACTTCTGAACCAACTCAGTAGCCATTGAGACCTCGCAGGACACAGTTGCGTCATCTCGATAAGTGCCGCCATTTTGTTGTAATAGAGAGGTTGCACGTCATTTTAATATCTCATCATATATCATAATTGGGCTTTGTGTAACTTTTGAAATTTTTTCAAATTTTTTATTTTTGTGATTTATTTGAGTTAATCGTATTGTTTCGTTACATTTTTCATATAATATTAATATTTTCAGGTTGAATACAAAATGGAGTCCCGTCAACGGCTAAACCAGGACGAAATAGCTACAATTTTAGAAAATGATGAGTATTATTCTTTGCTGGATTCGGACTCCGAGGAAGAAGATCGTGTAATTGAAGATGATGAGTGATAACAAGGACGCGATGGTCGACTTCGTTGAAGATACAAGCAGGCAAGAGGACCCCGATAACAATATTGCTTCTCGGGAATCGCCTAATCTTGAGGTAACTTCATTGACTTCACACAGAATAATTAGTTTGCCTCAGCGGTCAATACATGGAAAAAACAACCATGTATGGTCAACTACAAAGGGACGTACGACGGGAAGGACTTCCTCTATCAATATTATACGCACAAATAGGGGACCAACGCGAATGTGTCGCAATATTGTTGACCCATTGCTCTGTTTTCAACTTTTTATAACAGACGATTTAATTCATGAAATAGCCAAGTGGACAAAAGTCGAGATGCTAGTAAAACGACAAAATTTGAAAAACATTTCAGCAAGCTACAGGGATACAAATACAATGGAGATCTTGGCGTTAGTCGGAATTCTCACTCTGACGGCTGTTATGAAAGATAACCACCTCTCATCTGATGAGTTGTTTGACGCTACATTCTCTGGCACCAGATATGTATCAGTAATGAGCCGAGAGAGATTTGAATTCCTAATAAGATGTTTGAGAATGGACGATAAAACACTGCGACCAACTCTTCGTAGCGATGATGCTTTTTTACCGGTGAGAAAAATATGGGAGATTTTTATCAATCAAAATCAAAATCAAAAAAAAAATCAAAAGTCATTTATTCAAACTAGGCTGAAAATCAGCACTTTTCGAACGTCAAAGTTACATAAGACAGTCCCCCAAAAATGCCCGCCCGTCACCACTTCCTAGTGCTTTAGCTGGGAAGAAGAAGTGGTGGAACAAACTCCCCAGCAGCACGTCTGTCTGTTTAGTTATATAAACTTGATTTTATACAAATCGTATGCAAAGTAATTAACATTACGAAACACAAAACATTGGATTAAATTACACACTTGCCATACGTTAGCTAGCACGCGCCAGTAAATGCAATGCAGACAAAACTACGTTCCTGGCAGTAACTTGACTGTAGATGAGCAATTGTTGGGTTTTCGCGGCCGTTGTCCATTCCGGATGTATATTCCTAATAAACCTGATAAATATGGCATAAAATTCCCCATGATGTGTGACGCTGCCACAAAGTACATGATAGATGCCATCCATACCTTACCTTGGTAAAACCTCTTTATATCTTAGAACGTATTTTGTATGTTCGCAAGAACTTATGTCTTTTCAAAACAAGAAGTGATTTCCATAATATAAATACACGTAGTAAACATGAAATTGTGATACTCAAATTTAGATTAACAAAAACAAGCAAATCATTTGTTATCAACGGTATCCGCTTTTATAACAAGTTGCCAAAGTCAGTTACAGAACTTAGCGATGGAAAGTTCAAAACCCACATCAAACGTGTCCTTATCAAAAACGCATATTACAAGATTAAAGATTGAAGACAAGGAAGTTTGGCAATAATTCCTTCTGCACATGTGGCATCCCTGGTACATCAGAAACGGCATAACTATGGAAATGTCTATTAACTGCTCCCAAATTACGATGTTTATTATTATTATTTTTAGACATACTTTTTTGACATTATATTTTCACTTTTTGACATTATATACCTACAATTTATATTTCAGACTTAATATTATTAATATTATTTTACATGGATTCTTGTGTACGTTGTGAATGTGAGAACGTTGTAGGCTTAATAGACTAGATCTTTTTTTCTTTAGACCGTTTCCTTTCTCTTTTTTTGTTAAGTACTTCTCGACAGGCCTACACTGTCCTCCCATACCTAATTTGTGTAATTTGAAAACATTGTTAAAGCCAATTATTTTTAAAAGAGTAACCGTGGAGTTTCTTGCCGGCTCTTCTCCATAGGAAACGACCAATTGGAACCGTGCACCTAGCTTCTGACGTTTCATAAGTGCCCATGTAGGTTTATGTGAAATAAAAATATTTTGATTTGAAAAGTACGAAAACAAATGGTTTACCACTGGGCGAGTTTTATGTAAAAGAGCTGACTAAAACAGTACACGGCACAAATAGAAATGTTACCTGCGACAACTGGTTCACGTCTATCCCATTAGCCAAGAACATGCTCCAGGCTCCTTACAACCTAACAACAGTAGGAACCATCAGGTCTAACAAAAGAGAAATACCTGAAGAGATCAAGAATTCTCGCTCACGGCCGGTAGGATCCTCAAGGTTTTGCTTTGATGGCCCTTTGACCTTGGTTTCCTATAAACCAAAGCCGTCGAAAGTGGTATTTTTATTGTCTTCCTGTGATGAAAATGCCGTTATCAATGAAAGTAACGGAAAAACGGACATGATATTGTTTTATAATCAAACAAAAGGCGGCGTTGATTCCTTTGATCAGATGTGTGAGTCTATGTCTGTTAACAGGAACACTAATAGGTGGCCGATGGCGGTCTTTTACGGGATGTTGAAAATGGCGTTTGTGAACTCCTATATAATATACTGTCACAATAAGATAAATAAACAAGAAAAACCAATGAGCCGCAAAGAATTTATGAAAAAATTAAGCACAGATCTGACGACACCTTGGATGCAAGAACGACTACAAGCACCTACTTTGAAGAGGACTCTACGCGACAATATAACAAATGTTTTAAAAAATGTGGTACCGCCATCTCCGGAAAATATTAGTGATGAGCCAGAACCAAAGAAACGATGCTATTGTGGATTTTGTTCATATAAAAAAAGGCGGATGACCAAAGCGCAGTGTTTCAAATGCAAAAAGACTCTAAGTGGAGAACACAATATTGATGCTTGTCAAGACTGTATATAAAGACTGCTTTTTTTGTAAGAGACTTAGAAAGTATTATTACAAGTTGATTTAATTTTATGAAAACATTTAAAACTAGTTGATTTTTTTTATAATTACATAATTTTAAGAAAAAGTGTTAGAGGCTTGATTTTTTTGTTGATATTTTTCTAAGATTTGATTAAAGTGCCATAATTGTATTAATAAAGAGTATTTTTAACTTAAAATGTATTTTATTTATTAATTAAAACTTCAATTATGATAACTCATGCAAAAATATAGTTCATTACAGAAAACAATAGGAAAACTGAAGTTTTTTCTTACACGTCATTTTTACGTATGATTGGGCTTTATAGCTAATTAAATATGATTGGGCTTCTAGGGTTAACTGCTTGGTGATGTTCTGCAGAAAGGTTAGGCGTGTAGTACTCGCAACGACATGCTTTTTGCTTTTCAGGGTTCCATATCAAAATGGTAAAGGTTTTAACTCTAAAATATTTAAGTGGGAGTTCCCATATATTCTTTGGTAATTTATAAAAAATAGTAATCCACATGCTTTGGTTGCATCTCTTGGTCTCTGTTTAGTTTCACCTTTGAATATAAAGAATTCATAATGCTTCCTTACAAAACCGATACCTCAAACAAATACATGGTCAAGCCAAGCTTTAGTTTTTGAATAAAGGCTTACAAAACTCTAGTAGACCGACACCGCATATCCCAGTCCAGTCTCAACTGACAGCGCCCATTCACGACATTTATATTATTAATATTATTACTACATAAAATAGCTGAATGGTACCTCATATACTTAGTCTGTTCCAAAAGTATCTGATGAATGTGTAAATAAACTCTGTTCAGGTTAAATTCTTACCCAATCACTAACAAAAAGGAATTAGTAACACATTGATCTGTATTTAAGTTTCAACTTTATATCTCCATTTTCATTAGATACTTTTGGAACAGACCACAGCACCTACTCACATTATAAAATTTAAATAAAGCTAAATTATACAAAACTGATATGATAGCTAAATTTCTAATAAGTAGGTAGGTACATAAATAATTATATTTATTTATTGCCTTGAAGTCCACAAGCGTTGTACCAAAGCTGCTTGGTAATTACACCCTTCCTCTAAAAGGTAATTCGGGCGCCGCCGTGACCCACGATGTTCAGAAATTAATCTGGCTGCATCAGATCTTTCTTCACGCTCCTGTTCTATGACTTCTAGGTCATCACTGTCCAGCTCCAGTCTTAACTGTAGTGAGATGTTGTGCAGTACACAATAAGCATTGGTGATCTTTGCTGCAATTTCTGGCTTATAGTGCAGCTTTCTGTCTACTAATAAGCACCTGCAAAAATAATGTAACATGTTAACTAAAATACATGAATACTACAATTGTAATTATTGCAATATCATAATTTTATAATCAAATCAAGAGATATAATTAGTCATACCTAAATCGTGCTTTTAAAATTCCTATACACCGTTCTATAACATTCCTAGTACTCTTATGCTTCTCAGTGTATGAGTGTAGTATGCCTCAAGAGTGTTTGGAGCAACATTAAGAATAGGAGTCATCATAGCTCGTCTTAACGGAAATCCTGAATCTCCTGAGAAAAAAGGTTTCTTTTAAATATTTTATGGCATAGGGGGATATTTCACTATAATTTGAAATATTATATGCAATATAATATATTGTCATTGTCTATGACTCATAGATCTATAATCCTATTTATAAATATGATAGTATAATAATAATAACTTCCCTAGAGAGATAATGGTGCTGATTCCCTTGTTCACAAACTAAACTAAATTTAAGTTCAGTGCATCTTTTTCTTTCTATTTCATTAAGAAGAGGACAAAAGATACATTTTAGTTTAGTCCTGTCAAATTAATCAGCGCCTGTCACTACTCCATACAAGTTTAGACGTGATTAAAAACTTGCTTACAGTTGCCTACTAAAATTACGTCAAGCGCTGATTAATTTGACAGGACTAAACTAGAATTTATCTTCTGTCCTTTTCTTAATGAAATAGAAAGAAAAAGATGCACTGAACTTAAATTTAGTTTAGTTTGTGAACAAGGGAATCGGCACCACAATTTAGTTAAGTGCGATGAAATAATTACCTAATAAATAACAATCTTCACCAGTAGTGCTTATAATTTCATCTAGGATCGACTTAAGAGGATTATTACTCCATGCAGCACTATCATCCGAGTAACCCTGGATCAACACACAACATTTGGGCATCTGAGTCGCAAATCCGAAATAAGTTTAAGATATTAATATTAAACTAGTTCAAACTGCTTTCTCTTTATAGGTTATAATATTATAAAGAAGAAACTACCTACTCACAATTAAAGTATTCAAGGAATGATATCCTTTCCGGTTAAAGTAGCGCTCTTCTTGAATTGTTGGGGGAACTATAGCGACATGTGAGCCATCAATGCACCCCAGAACTCCAGAAATGCCAAACTTTCTATAGAATCTGCAAAATATAACACATTATTTATATTAATTACGATCTAAAGCTAGGTCGGCATACAAACAGAAATGGAAATATTGCAATATTTACCCTCTTTTGATTTCATCACGATCTTCCCTAGAGCTTGGAAATTTAACATACTACTTAAAAATATGTGGCATATTAAGTACCTCTGTCACTTGTTTTATTGCTCGAGAAACAGAGGGTTGTGACACGGCATGACATTGCGACTGGCCTACCAGTGTTTGGTACGAACCAGTTGCATAAAAGGCCAGTGCAACCAAGATCTAAAACAACAATAGAGACACATACATATACAACACAACATAGTAACAAATACTGGCGTAATAAAACGATAGTAGCTGTGTACTTAGGTACCATTGTTTCCATACATTTGTATCAATACCGTCAGAACGAAGATTGACGGGCATGTGAGGACTGATCTCCTCAATCAAAGCTCTTACGAGGTCTTTGGAGAGTCGGTACGTCTTAACGAACTGACGATGCGTAAGGTCAAAAGCATTATTGCTTAATCTTGACGATACATTTCTTTAGGTAAAATCTAGTATCGTTTGGCAGGAGAAGGGAAGTGGGAGTGGGGGGGAGGTTGGGGGTTGGTGCCCCTTGCCCCCTGGCACCACTCCCATGAAAAGGTAACGCACCGTTCTTGAGAAAAATAAATTATTGTAACCTAACCTCAAAACTCTTAGTCGCTTAAAAAGCCGTAGTATGAGCCCAGCTTCGCGGGGAGATTGGGGGGGGGGGGTGCCCCCTGCCCCCTAGCACCATTCCCATGAAAAGGTAACGCACCGTTCTTGAGGAAAACAAATTATTGTAACCTAACCTCAAAACACTTAAAGTCGATTAAAAGGTGTAGTATGAGGCCCGCTTCGCAGGCCTCTAGGTTTAAAAAAAAAATAACCTCAAAGGGGATGGGGGGTTCGAACCTAACCTGTCCGAGTCGGGGTGCCCCAAGTCCCGAGCTCGCTTCGCTCGCTCTAGCATCCTAAGTTCTCCTAGTAACAGTAGTAACATTGCCTTTTGTACACACATACGATCAGTGGAAGAACAAACACAGAAAAAAAAATTCACGCAACTCGAGGAGAAACGGAACGATCGAAAATAAATGACAGTGACACATGACGCAAATGGCATAAGTACCTGTTTTATTGTTTACGTTCCGTGTTATCGACTTTGCCCGATATTTTATACCACGGACTGACTACAAATACTGATACTGGATACTAGATACTGTCCACAGATACTGGGGCAGATTTGGTTGTCCATCGCCCATTTTAATCGTTTCGTTTTCGCTTCTTATCGGATTTGAGGTTAGAAACATTTTTTATCAATTTCTCGAAAAATATGCATTAGCTTGTAATAAGAGTGGTAGCGTTATAATCGGGGACCCAACCCCTACCAACTTTAGCCCCTTTTACCCCCCAACTCCTGCCAAACGATACTAGATCCAACCCTTTCTTTCTCTTAAGGCTCCTACATACTGGCGCGACTTGTCGCGCGACGCGTTGCGACACAAAGGCACCGCTTGTAGCGCTACACGCGGTGTCTTTGTGTCGCGTCGCGTCGCGCGACAAGTCGCGCCAGTATGTAGGAGCCTTTACCCTTCCAACGTCAACCTCATGGGCAAGTTCAACGAAATCCATGTAGAACAACATTATTTTAAGAGAAGAAAACGTAAGCAATATTAGATCAATGAGGCAAAAGTTGCAGTTTACCAACTTATGATCAACCGTGAATTTTGACAGTTAAACCGCCGAAGTTTAGCTTTGGTTCGATTCTAAAGCCGGCTATTGACGATCAGTCCAAACATAAAACTGCGGCATAAAACTAGGGCGTCACTCCAAAACTCCAGAGTTTTAACTGACGACGCGCCACGGAAATTTTCCGTGACTACCATAAATGCAAGCGGCACGTCACACCAAACTGACCGTCAATCAGTGATGCCAACTTAGCTATTTTATAGCTAGATCTAGCTATTTTTGCACCCTTGTCAGCGACAATTTCTAAAAAATTGTAGCTAAAAGATTTAGCTACTTTTTAGCAATTTTTCAACATAGCGACTTCATCTACACACTATCATCGGTGCTTGTGTGATTTTCAGTTTTATTTGTTTATCTGTGGAAGCATTTTGTAGAGTCGTCAGCATTTTGAGTCTTAATGTAAAAGAAAGACCATAGTGTTATAGAGCACAAAGGGCGCGCTATAAGGAAGACGCCCAAGAGAGGGGATTACCCCGATAGTTTCGCTTGCTGGAACATTGTGATTGTTTTTATTCTGTCTCACTCTCATAATATAATTAGCTAGATCTAGCTATTTTTGCACCCTTGTCAGCGACAATTTCTAAAAAATTGTAGCTAAAAGATTTAGCTACTTTTTAGCAATTTTTCAACATAGCGACTTCATCTACACACTATCATCGGTGCTTGTGTGATTTTCAGTTTTATTTGTTTATCTGTGGAAGCATTTTGTAGAGTCGTCAGCATTTTGAGTCTTAATGTAAAAGAAAGACCATAGTGTTATAGAGCACAAAGGGCGCGCTATAAGGAAGACGCCCAAGAGAGGGGATTACCCCGATAGTTTCGCTTGCTGGAACATTGTGATTGTTTTTATTCTGTCTCACTCTCATAATATAATTAGCTTCGTCTACATTTCACGCGTTTTGTTAGTTTTGTCTGTTGTCGTAGATGGTTTACTGACATACCTACATATATATTCCGCGTAATTATTATTATAACCGTTTGCGTTCGGAAAACTTAGTCATCGTATGTGTCGTAATTATTGTAATGAAAAATGGATCTACTCAAGAAACCTAAGACTTATTCCCAAAAATACAGAGAACTGAGTGGGAGAACATTAAGGAATTTAAATTAAAGGGTGGTTAAAGGCAGCAAGTGGAAACTCGTCCAAAGTATTTTGCAGTTATTGTTGTGTGGAAATTCTGGCCAAACTATTTGACATTAAGAAACATGCTGAGACTAAAAAACATTCAAGCAAAAATTGGAGTTCAGAACAGATACGTACATATAGCTTTATTTTTAGACACTCAGACCGATTAGTACCTATAGTTTAGGTTAAGCCTTTCAGGTCATGATAATTTTGTACTAGTCTAGTCCAAAGGACATTATAATCAAACATATTTTTAGAGTGATTCAATAATTTTGAAAGTTTTTCATTTGAATACTTGATGGCATAAATTCCTGATACAAACAATGTTGCCACTGTTGAAATTATATTACTTACCAAAAAATGAGAAAAAAATAATGGTATCGTTCAAACATTAATCTCTCAAATAAATTTAGTTAAAAATAAGCAGGGAGTCTGATAACTCTAAATTCTATTCTATGTATAAGAGACTCGCTCAGGAAAAAAGGCAAATGTTGGTTCAACTGTACCTTCAACAGTTCTGCAACAAATGGGAACCCTGGAGAAATATACAAAATCACTGGATTCTCAGGATGCACAACCATCTACGTCATCTTCCCTAGATTAATATTAATATTTTTTTACCATATCATGTACCTGTAAATATATTACGAAAATAAAGTTATCCATTACATACATTAGTTTTAGTGTAGAAAAACGATTTTAACGATTAGTTTAATTTTTTTTAACTTTGGCAACTTCTAGCTACTTTTGGGGGTAAGATAATGTGGGAATCTGGCAACTTTTTGCAAAAGATCTAGCTACAGAGATGATAGTACAGTTGGCAACACTGCCGTCAATGCGCGATCGTCACGTCACGTCATTCCAAGGCTTCAGTTCGCTCGAATCGCTCGCTGCGATCGCGTTGACTGAGCGTGTTGTGCATCTAACACCACAGAACATACAGGTTGAAATTGAAAACTTGCGACAAACTGAAATGGGACATTGTATACATCATTATTAACAACTTTTACTAAGGGACCAAAGCTGTAATCCCAAAAAAAAAATCTGCTTTTCCTACATTTTGATGAGGTATTGCGAACATAAATGTAGGGGACAGCAGTTTTTTTTTTTGGGATTGTAGCTTTGGTCCCTTAGTAAAAGTTGTTCATAATGATGAGTACAATCTCCCATTTCGATTTGTCGCATGTTTTCAATGTCACCCTGTATATACCTACCTGTGTTCACTTCAACAGCTTTTTTCTTTATGTCATTAGACGTAAATTTTAGGGTTGCAAGAATAAAGGAAAAATGTTGCAGTGTTATTAATAGTGGGAATAAAGATACTTTAACAGACTATAGAGCAACTAAAACGACCCTAATCAAATTCTCAGATTTGTTTCTATACACCCCGTGCAGTGTTGCCAGAACGTTACTTTTGTAAAGTTTTGCGTTACTTTTTGAACCCCTTACGTTACATTTACGTTACACGGCTGAAAACGTTACTTTTCAGAGTAATTTTAATTGCTTAGAGTTGAATAAAAAAACTAGTTGAAACGGAACGCAAGCAAGTGTCGTGCCGTGCGTGAGTGCGTAATGTTGGCAATTTGGCATTGCAACTAAACAAAATGAATGCTAAGTAATGTCTCTCTCTCTCTCTCTATCGCACTGCTAGAATGAGCAAACAGAAAGAGCGAGTTGTATGAATGCAGGTTTGTGTACATTTCTGCCATAATGTTGTGGTGTGTGTAGGCTTATGCGTACAAGTTTTGTTTTGAGCGGATGATTTAAAATACTTAGGTTATTAAGGGGATGTTCCGATGGGCTGTCCAAACATTTATCCGTCAGGCTTTACGCTAAACGTGGACATTTTTTGTTTAAAACGAATCATTTTATTACCTACTTTTCTACAATGAAATGTGGTCGCGTTTGACCTTTTTAGGAAATAACTTACATTATTCAATGAGAAAAACGATCGTGAAATCCAGCCAAAATTTGACACTTGTTTGTTAGTGTGCGTGCGTTTTGACAAGCAAATAAGAGTACCATCTGCGCCGTGATTGATTGCGATAGTTTAGAAATAGAACGCTAGATGGCGTGCAGGCGTTATTATAATTCTAGTAAAATCAATATAAACGTACAATAATTGATTTATTTCCTTTCCTAACTTTCATGAACAGGTTCACCAAAAAAAACATTATATTAACCTATAACTGACGACCTCATCAATGTAAACAATTTTATTACATACTATTGTTGTGTGGCAACATAATATCATTGTTCGTAAATAGGATCTAAGCGTTGTTGTCGCTCTTCCCAACCTGTGTTCGCAGCCTTGACCTACATTGATAGAAATACTAGGAAACGTTGCCAAACTTAGTTTGTACGATCGACATGTAATAAAATACAATTTTGAAGCTCGCTGTTGCAATAGTATCGGCACGCGGAATTTCTCGCGTGTTATTTTTATTTTGTATGCTTTGCATTTTCATTGATTCAAATTGCAATATTTCTAGTATGTATTTGATTCCGATTTAATCAAATTATTGCAATGTATTGTAGGTATAGGTAGTAATAATTATTCAAGATACGCAATTGTATTTTAAAATTAAAGTACCTGTCTTGGGCGGTTTTAGAAACAGTAAGTTGGCCCATTAGTTGGGTTGTAGACGCTGTAATCTCGTCACAATACTAATTACTTACCTACGTCTCAATTATGTAATTGAGACGTAGGTAGGTACTGACTTTGCATTGTACTTATGTAAGTACAATGCAAAGTCAGTGGTTATCTTAACTGTGTTTCCCTATATTTTTTGGTCAACAATAAATTAAATTAAGTATTATAATTCGGTAACCCAACGAGTTTGTAAACATTTGCAAAATCGAAGTACTTACAAAATAGAATACGTTTTACGCATTTTGTAAAGTTTCAGCAAATCTATTACTATACTCTATGAGTTTTGAGACAGACAAACATTTTTTTTTAGTTACATCGGCTCGGTTCGGGTTTTGGGTGCGTTCAGAACTTTGACTTTTGAACTCGTTCAGAATCAGAAACAAACAAATGATTGAGTTACTTACTTCAAATTAATAAACGTGATTTATTGCGTGTATATATATTATTGTGAATTATTGTGAATACATAAGAAATCGAGAACCAATTCGTATAAAAGGAAGCGCTGTCACACAGCGCGCCCCTTTTCGCTCGAGAACCATCGGACCGTCAACACGTCGTAGCGACCGACATTTATTTTTTCTAATTTCGTGCCATTTTCTTTTGTTTTGTTTATTATTTGATTTATTAAAATTACTATTGTAGCCGTTAGAGTTTTGTCTTTTAAAAAAAATAACTTGCCATCTAGTTTGCAAGATCAGAAGTGGGATTCGATCTAATTTCTGTTTTTGTTAATTGGGTTTGTGCTTATTTTAAAAATTAAAATGTCGGATCGCTCTCGAAGTTGTCACCATAGCCGTGAGCCAGGTAAGCGACATAGCAGACACCAGGATCGTGCGCAGACCCCGGAGAGCAACCTACAGCGGGAACTGCACGTCATGCGAGCGCGTTTGCAGACGTTAGAGGATCAAGCATCGTTTGTACAGTCGAAACGATCGCGTAAACGGAGGGTATCTCAACATGAATCGTCCAAGCGTGGCGCGTCGCCGCCGCCTGGCCGGCGCCAGACGACCCCGACATCACGGCGCCATGCCGAGCGCGTCGAGTCGCCGTTGCTAGGGCGATCGGCGCAAGCGCCGCGGTCACGTACGCCACCCCTGCCGTCTGCGCCGCCTAGCGTGCTTCATGCAGGCCATATGGCAGAGTCTTTGTTGGAACATGGTGCAGCTAGTGATATTACCGCAACGGATCGCATAGTGGACGCGATCCGTTCCATCAATAATCGGGTGAGATCTGACCAACATTTTTTTATTTCTAGTTTCGATCCTAGTCTGAATAATATTAGTGATTGGTGTGACGAAGTTGATCGGGCAAAACTTTTAAATAACTGGAGCGATCATGAATGTCTTTCGCGAATAGGCAATTGTTTAAAAGGTGATGCTCGTACGTGGTTACGCGAGTGGGTTACGAGTGATCGTACGTGGAGTAACTTCAAAAAGGAATTTACGCCTTTGTGTCCGAAAACGCCAGACATTGCAAATATTCTATTCGAAGTAATGAACACAAATTCGGATAATTACTCTACGTATGCGGATTACGCCCGACGCTCGTTACTTCGATTACGTATAGTGCGCGGACTCAGTGACGAGCTTATTTCTGCGATTGTTGTTCGTGGTATTGTAGACCCTCACATTAGAGCATCAGCTACTAATGCTAAGTTGTCACCCAACGACATAGTTGAATTTTTGTCGATTTATGTAAAACCGTCTACTTCTAAGACACAAAGTTCGCGTCCTACCTCACAAAATAATTATGTTAAAAGTAATCATGCGAGTAATGTAATTAGAAAGCGTAGGCTTGAGGAGGGCAAGTGTTTTTCGTGTGGTGTGGTCGGACATAAACAGGCAGCTTGCAATAAGAAAGCCAAAATAGATTCAAATGAGAGTTTGAACCCTAGTAGTTCAAATAATTCCGTCTCCAAACCAGTGTTCATGCCGTTAAAATCTGAACCTTGTTCTTTTTGCAAAAAACCTGGTCACAAGGTAGATAACTGTTTCGCAAAACAAAAATCAGAGTCGCGCAACAAAAATAACGTTAATTTTTGTCTAGAAAATAAGATTACCCACAATAACGACGTTGTAGTAGCCGTTATTCAGGGTATACCGGTGGATGTGTTAATCGATAGTGGGTCAACCATATCGCTTATATCATCGTCACTGCTGAAACATTTTAATAGTGCGCACAAGCCAGCATTTCGCGTATTACGGGGATTGGGAAGTCAAGAAATCGAAAGCACTTCATATGTCACCTTACCAATTGAGTTTGATGGTTTAACACTTGAAGTAGATTTATTTGTCGTGGCACCCGAGTTTATGAATACGCCAATTATTGTGGGAACCGACGTGCTCAATAGGGAGGGTGTTCGGTACATTCGCACGCGCAATTTTCAATCACTTACTAGAAAGGTAGACAGTGCGGAAAATGTGATGAGTGTTCAGTACGATGAGTCAATACCAATTAACACGCCTCTCGTAGGTGATCAGTTACAGCGCTTGCTCAATATGATAAATGAGTTTTCTACATATTTCATATCCGGTACCGCGACATCGACTGTCAATACAGGGTGTATGACGATTAGACTTAGCAACAATACTCCCGTCAACTATCGACCGTATCGAATGTCCCATGCAGAAACACTTCGTGTTCGTGAGATAATTAAAGATTTGATAGCAAAAGGTGTTATTCGCGAATCAGAATCTGACTATGCAAGCCCAATTCTTTTGGTTAAAAAGAAAGACGGATCGGATAGGATGTGTGTAGATTTCCGTAAGTTGAATGAAGTCACAGTTAAGGATCGTTTTCCGCTACCGCGAATTGATGATTACATAGATCGATTGGGACGTAATAAGTACTTCACCAGCCTCGATATGGCAACTGGCTTCCACCAGATTACGCTTCATGAGGAGTCTGTTCCACTCACCGGATTCGTCACGCCTGAAGGCCATTTTGAATATCTGAAAATGCCTTATGGATTGGCAAATGCTCCGGTGGTGTATCAACGCGTTATCTCAAAAACACTGCGCAAATTTATCGACTCTGGTGATGTACTTGTTTACATAGATGACGTTTTGATTTTGAGCCAAACAATGGACCAGGGTTTCGATCTTTTGCACCAGGTGCTTAGAGCTTTAACAGAATCTGGGTTTTCTGTCAATTTGAAAAAATGTTTCTTTTTAACGACTGAAATTGAGTATTTAGGACGTAGAATTAGCCAAGGTCAGGTACGACCGAGCCCCAGCAAAATTAAGGCCCTGATAGATTCCCCTGAACCAAAAAACGTGAGACAGGTTCGCCAATTTCTGGGCTTAGCCAGCTACTTTCGTAGGTATATATCGAGTTTCGCTCAGAGAGCTGCTTGTATAGCTGCCCTTACAAAAAAGGGGATAGAATTTAATTGGGGAAAAGAACATCAGACTGCTCGTAAAGAAATAGTTGAATGTCTCACTAATGAACCTGTCCTAGCGATATATGATCCTTCCTTGCCGATTGAGGTCCACACGGACGCTAGTTCCATTGGTTACGGAGCTGTCTTGTTCCAAGTACACGATGGTGGTCACAAGCGAGTAGTTGCCTACTTTAGCAGGCTCACACAAGGCGCGGAAAATAAGTATCACTCATACGAGTTAGAAACCCTCGCTGTGGTCAAAGCTTTGCAACATTTTAGACCTTATCTTGTGGGTGTGCGTTTCATCGTTGTTACAGACTGTAATGCTCTGAAGCTCACACAGCACAAGAGAGATTTATTACCTAGGGTAGCCCGATGGTGGGTCTACCTTCAAGATTTTAATTTTGGCTTGGAGTATCGCAAAGGCACACTTATGTCCCACGCAGATTATCTGAGTCGGAACCCTGTCAATGTGTGTACAATTCAGAAACCTCAGAATTGGGCACGGATTGCACAGGCTGCCGACGAAGAAGCCCAGGTTCTTATACAAAGACTCAATGACGGGCAACTAGATGCCACGAGATATATTGTCAAGAATGACGTCCTTTACGTAAAGTATTCCCCCACTGGCGAATCTTCCCGTTTCCTTTGTTATATCCCTAAAGGACATCGGCTTAGTCTCCTTCGTGTGTTTCACGATGAACATAATCATTTTGGGGTTGATAAAACTGTTGATTTGATTACAAAGCACTTTTGGTTCCCTGGTTTGCGAAATTTTGTTTTAAAATATATTTCACATTGCCTAGTGTGCATTGCGCATAAAAAGGTCGCACGAGCCCCATTCCAACCTATTAGTTCTTGGGAAAAGCCAGACCTACCCTTTGAAACCATTCACATGGATGCCTTGGGACCTCTCCCTGAAGCCGATGGCTACCGTCATGTCTTAATAGTTATTGATGCATTTTCCAAGTTTTGCCTCCTTTACCCTATGTATCGGCAGGATGCAAATGAGTTAAAGCAACATTTTAACAATGTGATATCCCTATTTGGGACCCCTAAATTAATAGTAGCCGACAGAGGCCGCATGTTTCAAAGTGCTGAATTTCTTAATTGGGTTAAAAGTATGGGTTGTGATACACACTTTATAACGCCTGAGATGCACCAATCTAATGGGCAAGTCGAGCGTTATTGTCGAACGGTTTTAAATATGATACGTGTCGAAACTAACTATCGACAAAACGCATGGCCGACTGTTATCTGGAAAATCCAGTTGGTTCTTAATATTACCAAGCACAGAACTACGCAATGCTCTGCCCTCAATCTACTGGCAGGTATTGAAGCAGCAACTCCGCTTATAAGAAGTTTGGTACGCGATGTTGCGTTCGAGGGCTCCAGTCCTAATAGAGAGACCTTACGTGAAATGAGTAGACAGAGAGCATCGGAACGACTTAAGCAGAATCAGCACCAGCAAGATGCCTATGTTAACCAAGGGAGGAAGCCTTCCCGAATTTTTGAATTAAACGGTTTGGTTTTTGTGCGAAAGCAGGCTCAATCAACTGGAAAGTTAGACTCCTGTATGCGGGGCCCTTACCGCATTGTGAAGACGCTGCCACAAGGGCGCTATGAGCTCCAACTCCTGGCCGGCTCGTATGGGAAGTACACGCAGGCGGCTGCGGAGTACATGATTCCTTGGCGTGGAGAGTGGACTCCTGAAGTATGTGCTGCTTACTTCGATGGTGAGTGCTTTATGCCTCTTATATATGAAGCTTCATATGGTGTTTGTGTTGTATTATGGTGTGTTGGGATAAGCTTCACGTAGTGCCTCTATCCTGACCGAACCGAGTTACGAGTACGCCTCGCGGCTAGCCTCTGACTCCGCTAAGTTATGCCACACTTCGGGGCTTTTTCTTAGCTGAATATCAAGATGCGTCTTGATATATGATTTGCCCGCTAATGTGTCGAGACAAGCTTCACGTCGTGCCTCTATCTCGATAGCTTAGTGTGCGCCAGACAACGGTCAATTATGTGCGTATGCACAATGCGTAGCGTTGTGCATAGAGCATATGTTTTTAATGTCATGTGCAGATGCAGACCATGAGGGTGAGGAGTCCACACCTGCTACTGCCAAGTTAATTTCGTCAGCCAACCAGTCTGTCTCCCAGCCACAACCTAGTACCTCTGGGACCGAGACTGAGGCGTCGCAGCATCTCTTCGAGCCTGAGCCACTACAGCTTCAGGTCCAGCCTGAGCCATCACAGCTTCATGCCAAGCCCGAGCTACTACAGCTTCACGTCGAGCCTGAGCCACCGCAGCTCCAGGTCGAGGCTGAGCCACCGCAGCTTCACGCCGAGCCTGAGCCACTGCAGCTTCACGTCGAATCTGAGAGGCCACCAGCAGAAGTGGAGTTCTCCATGCCTGTGCTGGAGACCGACCACCAGAGCTGAAGACATCATGAAGGAGCCCGGGACGGCCTCCTGTCAGGAGAGGCCGTATTGTGAATTATTGTGAATACATAAGAAATCGAGAACCAATTCGTATAAAAGGAAGCGCTGTCACACAGCGCGCCTCGCCCCTGGCTGGAGGCTTTGAGTTCGCTTAAGGCAGCCACAGGAAAGTCCGGTTAAGTAGTCACGACCTCTCAAGGTCAACTACGAGATGCCACACCCAAAAAAAAAAAAAAAAAAAAAAAAAAAAAACAGCGCGCCCCTTTTCGCTCGAGAACCATCGGACCGTCAACACGTCGTAGCGACCGACATTTATTTTTTCTAATTTCGTGCCATTTTCTTTTGTTTTGTTTATTATTTGATTTATTAAAATTACTATTGTAGCCGTTAGAGTTTTGTCTTTTAAAAAAAATAACTTGCCATCTAGTTTGCAAGAATATATAACTTAGTCTAATCTGTTAATTTTTTTTCTTATTTGTCGACCAATATTCTACCAGGAATATAAAGATAAGTAAAACTTTATTTTTATTTTTATTGTTCTATTTTCTGTAATGAGTTCAGAACGTAACTGTGTCATAAATCTTGTTATTTGTTTTTCATTTGTTTTTTTTTATATATTTCAGATTTAGATTGATAGATTCATTGGTCAAGGACGGCTAATGAGACACAATTGATTTTCTATTGTTTGACTCCGAATCGGTGTCGCGCGGGGCTTCTACAATATCTGTTCAAACAAGCAAGAAGGCTTATACACGACAGAAATATTCGGGGCAGCACAAATCTTTCAAACGTGTTCGAGGTGGATTAAGATAATTTCACGATGATGAGAGGTAAGTAAACATGCATAACATACTAATTCTTTGTCCGGCTTCTTCGTAAAACAGCCAAGTTTGGATGTAGGATTTCATTTGATACGTTCTCTGTTGATAAAAGTTTACATTCGTAAATCGTATTACAGCCGATTGAAAGTTTGGCGTTCTGAAGAAACCAAGAAGATGCCAGTGAATGAAGAAATCCTCATAGAAAATTTAGTGTATGTGTCAAATAAGCATGATTTATTGTACTTGCTGAATGCTGCTTGTAAAAGTGGCACTACATGTGGTGTTACTATGGTCATTACATTTTGATTTGTTTCTTTCAGTACCTACCCATAACACACAACGAAGAACATATGCGCATGGAAAACCAAAATTCCACTTAGAGGCCATCTACAGTACTCCTAGTACTAGCACAGTGACGGCTGAACCTTTAGAGATTAATTGGCTGGAAGCTAATCCTGAAACTGATTCATTTCATTGACTGTGGAAAGTGTTCCAAATAAATGTTTGTCTGCGATATCTGGGTAGCGCATTGTGGACCTAGAGCATGTAATCGAGTGGGCGTCCCAATTGGAAAGATACCGAAATATGTGTGAATCTTCACAAATTGAATTTGTTAGTGAAACACTTCAAAATGAATTAATTTTCAAGTGCAGTATGTGTGGCAAAGCATGGAAGCACTGTACGGAGAGCAGTAATAAAATAAATACTGCATTTGTGTGGGCTGTGAACTGTGACTGCTGGTATCTACTACACTCAAGCAGCCCAACAAGTCTCATGGATATTCCAACAATGTCAGCTAACAAAATTCGTCATGTTGAAAAATAATTAAGCAGTGTGTGGTTTGAACATTTGACAGAGGAAATTAAAGTGCTGGTGAACAAGAAAGGTCAATTGCTATTCAAAAAGTTCATGTGTCTTCAGACGGAAAATCAAAGCCTGCTAGAGGCAGCTGCACTAGAAAAGAAAAACTTTAACTCTAAAATTGGATAATCATGTTTTAGATCAGTGATTCCCAAAGTGGTCGATAATCGGTTTCTCAGGGGTCGACATAAACAAAAACTGATATTGGGGGTTGACGAGGTCGTAATAATCGACCCCTGTTAATTAACCCAAGTTCTTATTTGATACTTTCAAAATACTGTATAAGTTGTGTTACATTTACCAACTTGTTATAAGAATGACTAATGTTTTGATAGGAAGTAACATTGTTGTACTTTTAAAAACTCAAAAAGTCGATAAGCATGCACAAGTTCATACAAGATGAAAAAAATTGGTTATGGGGGTCTGAGGTATCAGTTCATTTTGCAAAAGGGGTCTCTTGCCCAAAATAGTTTGGGAATCCCTGTTTTAGATGAACAAAAAGCACGATTATTACCATCAAGTAAATTGATAATTCTATTGCATGTCCACTTTATAATTTATTTCAGTGTCTTGTTTTCTCGGACTATAATTAAAATCTACTATTTCAGGTTCAAGGACAAATGAGTGTTAGCAAAATGGATAAGTGCTACTTCATGTTTTGTTTCAGTCACTGAACCTTTGACTGTGATAGAAGTTTGTCGAGATGATGAATTTATCAGCAATATAATACCGAAGCTGCTGCTACTTTTTTAAAAACTGTATTCTGCCAGAAATCATATAGACATGTTTTCAAAAAAATGCTAAATGTGTAGATTTCAATGGTATGTATACACGGCTACATATCAAAGTAATACATTTTCAGTGTAAGCTGACCTCTCATTGTACTGAAATCCTATACAATGCGAGATCAGCTTTTACGGGAAATGTATAACTGGATAATTATGGCTATTTTTTTTGCTTCAAAAATTGTATCAATTTCAATGTTTATAATATATTATTATGTTATTCTAGTGAAAAATCGTCTTTCAACATCAACATCAGTTGGAACTTCGAGCAACTAGATTTTAGAACAGCTTTGGAGATTGATGGTAAATTACATTTTGAAATAAATAGGAAATAATATTCATCAAAAAGTAACAAATATACTAAGGAAGGTTATTTTTCTTTGCAGCACCCGTGTAGCAGCAGACAAGAAGACTCACGGCAGATGGTGAAAGCTGATGAATGATTTTTGTTATAATTGTATTTTTGTAGTAGTTTCTTTAAGGAGTCTACACACCAAACCCGCCGACCCGCCGACACAGCCCGGCGGCTTGGTGTCGGCGACCCAAACCCGCCAACCCGCCAACATGTGTCATGGGGCTGTGTCGGTGAGTTAGTCGGCGGCAAGAAATCAGTACAACTTTTTTAGTTAGTGATTGCAGTGTGTACGAACGTGACGTGTTGTTTTTCTCGAATATTGCAGCCTACAATAAACATGGATACTGATGCTGATCTAATAATAGCAGCATGTGGAATAATTTTAGCTGGGTCCCTGAAGAGAAAACGACAGTGTTGGGTTAGACCAAGCTGGAGTGTCGGCGGACAACTGAGCGTGCGCGTACGCAAGTCGCCGGCCATGCCGCCGACTTGCACGCGCGGGTACGAGTCGCCGACATGATTCTTGAAGCAAAGTCGCCGACACCTAGCCGCCGGGCTGTGTCGGCGGGTCGGCGGGTTTGGTGTGTAGACTCCTTTAGAATCGACATTATCACTGTATATTACTTTTTATTTGTATTTACTATAAAATCAAAAGGCGTATTTTTGTAGTATGTAGTTTGTTTAGAATCAACATTATCATTGTATATTACTTTTAATTTGTATTTACTGTAAAATCAAAAGGTGAAATAAAACTTTATTAGGTAAGTATAACCACCTGCTGAACTCATAAGCTGCTCTTTAGATTTTTATTTTTCTAAAAACTTTGTGCTTTGAAACAATTTTTTTTTTTACCTACCTGGCTAAATTCGCATACTAAAATGTATTTTATATTTGGTATCTCATGTTTATGAATTATAGTTTCTTACGTCTGTGTTATGTCTGTAATCATTGTAATAATTGGTTATGCTATAAATTTCATTATTTGTGTCACTTCAAATACTTTTGTTTTGATAATTAATTACTGTAAGGTAGGTAATAAAATAAAACTATATTCATAAACTGTATAGAATTAATTTTTCTAACTGAACAGACAGCTGTGCTGCTGGGGAGTTTGTTGTGCCACTTCTTGCCTGCTAAATCATTAGGAAGTGGTGAAGGGTGGGCGTTTTGGGGAACTGTCTTATTTTAATTTTGACTTTCGGAAAAGTGCTGATTCTTAGCCTAGTTTGAATAAATTACATGATTTTATATAAATATTACTTTTATCATCCTATCTTCATACTCACGCTTTCTTGCCATGGGGGTAGGCAGAAACTACAGAATGCCACCTGCTACGATCCTTACATACTCCTTTTGCCTCGTTCACGTTCATACATCTGGTCATATACGCACGCCGGTTGCGAGTACTACGCACTACGCACAGTATTCACACCATACATGCTTCGCAAAGAACGCATTTCATTGTTTTCCTATCAATCGTTCTGTAGCAGGCGGCGCATTTAAATGCACGCCATCTAGTGTCTATTTTTGTAAACGTACGGCATACGTCTGTGTATGTAAACGACTTGTATTCAATGACAGATTTTATTTTAGGGCTTTTTGTCGAATTGGGTGGATTTTGAGGCAAGGTTATGACCAAATTCAATAAGGTGTAATGTCCGATTGTCGCGTTTACTACTCCTACGACTTAGTAAGTCGTAGGAGCCAATTACACATAAAACAAAATAAACTAAAAATGTTGACTTCAGCGCCATCTAGCGGGAAAATGGCAGGGAACAGATCGTATGTTCCGCCTTAAAAGAAAAACTGAAAGGATCAAAGAAAAGAAATAGCTTTTTCGTTCATATGGTAAGTACATTCAACAACGGGGTGTCATATCGTATTTGTCGCGCGAGACGCTTGTCAATTTAATACATAGGTACTGCGTTTACTTGTATAATACCATGCACTACTAGGAACCTATGTGTAGTATAATCACAAAGTATTAAATTAGTAAAATAATTTCTGTCTTTTACTCTCAAAAGTGATTTGTGTCATATTTTTGTGTCTGTAAGGTAAAAACGGCGGGAATTTGGTGGCCGGCAATCGATCTTATATAAAACAAACTTAGCAGCAAGCAAGGAACATATTTAATTATTTATTCTAGGGAGCTTACCAGTTGACTGGCAGTGCTGCCAACTCCTAAAAATATTTCATACAAAACCTACGTTCAGAAACAGTTAAAAATAGGCTATTTTCGTATGATCACGTAAGTAACAATAATTTACTGTTTTTACTGTAGTATTTTTCATCTTTTCTAGGATTACACCCGTCGCACAGTGCGATATTTTTAAAATCTAGGTGGACAATATTATTGTATGCTTTAAATGAGTAATAACATATATTTCACGCAATAAAAAAATACTATAAGTAGTGAAATATTGAAATGAAACATCAATGACTTATATTTTATAAAATAAATGAAAAATCAAAAACATACAATTGATTTACGATATATTCGAGCACAGAACAGATTGAAACGTAATACTTAAAACATTTACGTGTGTATAATATTACAATGGATGATTAATAAAGCAATAATAATATAATACAGTTTTTTTTTAAATAATATAATATGTAAACTTAATAATATTAACTTAGGGCTCTAAATTGCTTCACTTGCACTAAGCGGGCAAATTAATCAGAGTCACTGTATCATGTATATAAGTTCAGTGCATCTTTTTCTTTCTATTTAATTAAGAAAAGGACAGAAGATAAATTTTAGTTTAGTCCTGTCAAATTAATCAGCGCTTGACGTAAATTGACGTAATTTTAGTAGGCAAGTTTTTAATCACGTCTAAACGTGTAGTAGAGAATAGAGTAGTGACAGGCAATGGCGCCGATTCCCTTGTTCACAAACTGAACTAAATTTAAGTTCAGTGCATCTTTTTCTTTCTATTTCAATAAGAAAAGGACAGAAGATACATTTTAGTTTAGTCCTGTCAGATTAATCAGCGCCTGTCACTACTCCATACAAGTTTAGACGCGATTAAAAACTTGCCTACTAAAATTACGTCAATTTACGTCAACCGCTGATTAATTTGACAGGACTAAACTAAAATGTATCTTTTGTCCTTTTCTTATTGAAATAGAAAGAAAAAGATGCATTGAACTTAAATTTAGTTTAGTTTGTGAACAAGGGAATCGGCACCACTGATTCATTTGACAGGACTAAACTAAAATTTATCTTCTGTCCTTTTCTTAATGAAATAGAAAGAAAAAGATGGACGGAACTTAAATTTAGTTTAGTTTGTGAACAAGGGAATCGGCGCCAATATCAGATTCATCTGTATCTCTGTTAGAATCTTGACCAAATTCGTCTGATTGACCTTCACCAATTTCCATTGGTGGAGTTCTAATTTCTAGCAACTCTTGTACTTCTGGAGTAATTTGCCCACGCTTGGTTTTGGGCAAACGACGTAAACTTGCTATATATGGATCGGACGTTATAAGCAACCTATTGATTAAATCCCTATTAGTATCGACTCGTGAAGTCTTTCTCGTAAACAGCTCTCTAAACTTCTTATTATGTTTATTTCTAGATTCTTGTGCCTCCTCTGATAACTGACCAATTGGGACAACACACGACACAATAATATCTTTTCCGTGGAAGAGAATTTTGTGCACGGTTACAGGCATTGGGTACCAGGAGTATTCCTTAATATATAAATCACTAGTTGCTTTACTGTATTCGTCAAACTTGTCGCAATTGACCGGAAAACCACTATTTATACACTCTAAAATAACATGAAAGCGTTTAATAAGTGCAACGCTGACGCCTGTTATGTCTGCAGACTTTTCAGCATTTCTAAAAAAAAATCGTGCCGTGTTACCGTCATTAGTATTGCCAGTATTTTGTTTAGGCATATCAACCAACAATCCCAACTCACTCCTAAACTTTTCTTGAACATATTTCTTTTTTTCTGCCACGTTCTTTTTGTTTTCATCTCCTCTGGCCTGCCATGATTTAATACCGAGGCGATATGAAATATGTAAAATACATTCAAAAAAACGTCATGGATACGTTTTTTAGCGTGTAGCGGTGATAAACCGAATAACAGAAAATCTTGTTTGACCGTCTTGGCTATAATCAGATCTCTATTGTTCATTTCTTTTGGTTTTGCTCCACACAAATAACAAGTTTGTGTAGATGCACAAGAAGCAACAGCATTGCAAACTTTGCCGTCAATCATGCAAAATATCATGTTAGCCTTTATTAACATCTCCACGCCATTAACTGAAATTTTGTGGGTGTTAGAGTTTCAATTTGACTCTTGATTTTAACAACTTCTGTAGTTAACAAATTTGCATTTTCTTTTGCAAACTTAATCTTTATTGGTCGACAATATCTGGTCGAAGATGGCGATAGATTTTGCCATATAATAATTTTGTTAATCTCCACATACATTTGCAGAGGTACCATAGATATACTAAAAAGACTTTCATCACTACACTGTTCCTCAGAAAATTTTTGTTTATATTTATGTTGTTCCGCACCATCACAACCCCACTTCACTATTATCTCTAGGTTTCGTATATTTTTTATAGTTTTTAAAACCTCTTCTTGCGCCTTGCATAATCTTGTGATCGTATGATCGATTAAAGATTGTAGTTTGATTTCTGCATATGTTTCTGTAACATCTATGTCATTGGGGTAGCAAAGTTTTTTTGCCAATTTAACTTACAATATGCTGGATATATATTGGTATTTATTAGTTTTGCTTGCTGTCGTATTACATCATATTGATGGGTCGACAGATTGGCGTCGACAATCAACGCCACAGCTTGGTCCGCGGAAAATTCTTTTTTTTTATTTGAGAAACACACTCGCGCTCTCTTCAGTGTAGTGCCTCTTCTGGGTGAAAACTCACACAGCTCTTTCACTATGGCCGCTGAATCTCTTTTACCCTTCTTGCGAAGCTGCACTTCGGTCGCCAAAGACAACTCTCCCTCACTCGATGAATCTAGAAGATGTTGTATACGTCGCATTTGGGTTTTATGGCTGGAACTGTCGGTCTTTTTGTGGTCTTCCGGGTCGGCTACTAGGTCCATCCAATGAAATGTTTGTGACATTTTCTGTTATTATATTGTTAAACGAAAAACCTTCTTCTAACCAAGTACAATTCGTTTTTAAAAAGCGGTCTCGATGTCTGCCTGATTTCGTCCATTTTACTTCAATTTGTTGGGCACAGCTTCTTATTTTTGCCTTTAATTTATTTATAATTTCATCTGGAAAAGATGGATTACCAAATTCTTGCAATATATGATGCAACAAAGCATCCATTCTACATTCTTTCGCATTGGCGAACCAAACATCGAAAAATGAAATTGGTGAAATCTCGAACGTCATTCTGAAAATGGAAAGAACATGTATGAGAGTCGCAACTTTGCGCCAGCAAATGGCCATGTTTCATAGAGTTTACAAGTGCTTCTATTAGAAAAATATGGCATGAGACTCATATAGTTTCATATAATGTGTTAAAAGTTTATTACAAACAGTACTAGGCATTTTCTATTAGAAAAAATAAAATACTAATATTCCCTTCGCTCTGACTATTCAATGTAACGATATTGGTAATAAAATGAATATATAAACTTACCTCAAGACTCAAACGAAGACGATAACAACACTTAATCACAACTAGCACACAGAAACACAGCGTATTCATCGAGCAAACTCAGACGAATGCCGCTACCGTTCACTCTAAGCGACTGTATAAACGCAGGTAGTTGGCCGGTCTGACCCTTTTTTCTATTGTTCGACTCGACTTCTAGGAAAAAAAGTCTTGTGTGCTTGAAATATGGTTTATTGCTACTGATTTTAAGTAAGTGGCAGGCTGGTTTTTAAAAGTGTGAATTTTTTATATTGTCGTCCTAGATTTACAAAATACTGCACTGTGCGTCGATTAAAAAAAAAACATTAAACAAATACTAAAATAGTGATTGAAGTGTGTTAAAAGTTCTAAATACAATTCAAATTGTTTAAATAGTATTAAAATACAAAAAAAATTAAAAGCGTTACTATTTTTGTGAAAACGTTACTTTTCGAACAATCTTGGGTAACTTTTTGCACAGGCAACACTGACCCCGTGATTCCTATTCACCCCATTTTACGTTAATGTTTCTTTCTTCAGAATCAGAATTCATTTTTTCGACACAATTATAAGTACCTAGTGCACTTTTCGTCAGCTTTGCCCGGCGGCCGATCGAAAAATGAAGAGCCGGAGTGACGCCAGAGAATGGACAAATCTAAAACCATTTGGAGTGACGCCCTAGTTTTATGTTTGGACTGATCGTCAATGGCCGGCTTTACAAGTGACAAAACATTAGTAGAATGTGACTAAACGTCACGCTCATGTTCGATTTTGATAACAGAATAGTTTTTGATATTGTATCGATCGATCGTTGGCGTCAACTGAACCGTAACCACAGTTGCATCGTTATTCATTAGTAGAATGAGAAAACGCTTAAAAGCCGTGATTCAGCTGGGGTTCTCTTGCGATTTGTGAACAATTTCGTTAGTAGAATCGGCCCCCGATGGCGTCGCCGTGCTGCAAATTTGAAATATTGACCAAAGTCACCCACTGGGAGTATTCGCGCGTGATGGACCGCGTAAAATCATACGCCACCTGGACGATTGGGCTCAAGCAGAGAGACCTTTCCTCTAGGGATGTGACATTGTACATAAAAAATCGATTATTAATTAATCGATTGTTTTCCCTAGTAAAAAAATCGATTTTAAAAAAATCGATTGTTTTCCCTAGTAAAAAAATCGATTTTAAAAAAATAGATTTTTGTAGTGATAATAATCGATTTTTCTAAAGTCTTTTGGGCACAAATAACAGAATTATATACTAAAGAATTATATTATATACTCTATTACCTAAACAATAAATTAAAACCATTGAAACAAATTGACCATGCTTTCCGTTCAACTTCTCTCCACAGAATCAATTGATATTACAATATTAATTACATTTAGCATTTTAGCTTCTTAACACACGTGTCACATTCACATTCGATAGTTAGTCCGTGCTATAATTTTTAACTACAATAGTCACCTACCTTTTACATAATATTGCAACAAAGTAGTTAGGTATATAACTCTAATAAAAGTTATCATTATATTTAAATACAAATATGTACCTCATTGTTTTCATTACTGGTGATGATGCCAGAATGTTTTCTTTCCATGTGTTGTTTTAGATTGGTAGTATTACTACACGTTTTTAAAATTTTCGGGCAATCTTGGCATTGCCAGATTTATTGTCAACATGAAAATATTGGCGTCAACTACTCTTCGGCTTTTTGGTTGTTGACATTGTTGCTATCAAAAAGTTATCAACACAAAACTAACAACAAATACTGGAAAATAATACTCTTTAGTCTTTACTTTTTTCACGAAAAACTTTAAATTTTTTGTTGTTGTTGACAAAGACACTGTTTTACCGACACCGATAAAATCTGTCATGAATGTCATGTCGGCAAAACAGTTCTTCTAGTCGCGGTAAATCGGTAATACAGTTCGTTGACGCCATCTATTGTCAGGTTTGATTACTTCAACGTAACATTGTTTTCTACGTACAGAATTGATGACATAGCGTTAAAATCTCAGATGGCGTTAGCATCATTTATTGACGAACTTCGTAGTTAGTGGTTCGCGGCCGTGGCACTTTGCGGCTTCACGATCCTGACTAAAAAACTCAGTGTTGCGGCCGTTGCGGGTGAAAAAAATCGACAGTGAAAAAGAAATCGATTTTTTATTAATCGATTTTTAGTAATATGTAAATGAATTATAAAAATCGATTATTATTAAAAAAAAAATCGATTTTTAATCGATTTTTTCTGTAATCAATTATTTTTTCACATCCCTACTTTCCTCATGTCAAACTCTGGTTTAATCTACACCGGATGCGGCGATGTGACGATTATATATTGCGGTGTCTCGATCCAAGATTGGCTGCCGTCGGACGACGAATTCGTGCGACATTCGCCCGAGTGTTCGCACATAAACAATTTAAAACCCAATTTGTCGAGTGTTAGCACCGCGAGCAGACCTAAGAAACGGAGCGTCAGCTCCCTCATCGAGACCCGATTGCGAGAGATGTCGCTCAACAGTACAGTGAAGGAGTGCAACGTGTGCAATGTTTGCTATAATAATACGGCAAACATCGCCATGATCCCGTGCAGACATGTGATATAGTGCGAACAATGTTTTACGAGATTAGACAAGTGTCCCGTGTGCCGCGATCTACCGACCAATGCGGTTAGTTTGTATTTTTAATAAAAATCGTGTTTAGTTTTTTATTGTGTTTATTGTGTGTAAAGGATATAGTGTATTGTGCTTATATTGGCCCTACATTTATAAGTTAGTTGAGAAGCCACTGCACTCGGTTTATCCATTTGTTTGTGTGATTTAAACTGGACCCTGTTATGCAGAAACGATGACACACACAAAATGTTGATTGGAACATTTTTTGTAAAATCGAGTTATCTACGTATCCATAATGTACTCATCAAGTTTTACATATATATGCACAAAAGATCCAAGCAGTTTGATCACATTAACCTTACAAAAGTTATACTGTGTCAAAGATACCATCTAATAACCAATTTTGAAAAATGCAAAAAAGATTCATGTCACATGGATCTATTTAAAATTTTTAAAAGTCTCTATAATTGTTGTATACTTTTCATACCACGCAATTTGGATCTTTTTGCATAATAGATACCTCATTTTATTTCAAAAACTTTAGGATATGATCAAGGGCATGAGGATATGATCATATAATCATCAAGGGACTGTAACATCTGGGCAGAAGGTGAAGCTGGAAGAGGCTCCCAAGAAGTAGGTTCTTGTCTGATTAAGCACCTGTATGAAAGATTGAAAGAAATCAAATCAAATCAAATCAAAAACGTTTATTTGCTAGAAAATACATACAAATTCAAGGAAAGATCTTATGTCCTAAAAGTCTTTGTATTCTGCCTGCAAGCAAGCGTGCAAATTATTTACTTACGTCTATTTATGTAATTATTATCATGCAATTAATATTATTACAATTATTCTAAACTCAATTATTCATTTTCATTTAATAGTACATACTTAACATTAATTTTTAAATTCCATAAATTCCTTAATGCTATAGAAACAACTCTCTTGTAGCCAAACGGCTACGGTGACCAATCTTATTTTGTGGAGCGATTCCTGCGGTGGCCAAAATAGAAACATTAAGCTCACCCTTATGCTTAAAGCTTTTTTAAATGATTACCCAACATTACAAAAAATTTTATTACATATTTAGAGTCATGGACACACTTCTTGCCTAATGACACAGATTTCGGGAAATATAATGTGCTCTGAAATACCAACAAAGAGTTTTCCTACCTGAAGATTATATAAACACAATGAGAACTTGAAAAAAAATAAACCTGTTCAAGTGCACAGAATGGAAGCCAAAGATTTTCTTGGATGAGCAAGTCTTGAGAATACACTCACTAATAGAAAAAAACTAAAGACATTTGATTGAAAAAGGAAGCAATGTTTTCCTTGTTTATGCGATAAAGTTTAGAGGTTTAGAGGATGATTATGAAGAGGTGGATCTGAAAGAAAACGACAACGCTTAATTTCCAGAGATATGATGAATATGCTTTTGTCAAATGGTAAACCCATAGCAGCTGCGATATCAAAAGCCTTATGCATTTAATTCCACAAGATGCTCATACCTTCAACAAAGATCTAACGGGCGACAATAATGTAGAAGACGATATTGATGGTGCCGAACCTTATTTTGTGTGAGTTTGAAGATGAGATCAAGTTCTTGAACGTGCGAAACTTTAAAACGCCCAGTGTGGCCACGTTTACTCACAAGTTTACCGGTAAAGCTGAGATGTACAAGCTCCAATTGAACAGATTGATCTGCGACGAAGGCGTACGCAATCAGATTGTCGCCAATATACCAGTCTACATGGGTAACGTATCATCGAGATTCTCGAAAAACAACCTCTCCAATCTGGTGGTGATGCTTCTGGAGAAGCTAAACTTGGCGCACTTTGACGACTACGTGTCCAAGTTTAGCAAGCGTACGCAATCGCTGGAAGAGTTGCTCGACATGCTGGATACTCATGGCGACGGAGGTGCGATCCAGCACAAATCGCCCATCAAACGCAAGCAACCCTCTGTAGATGCAAAGTCTAGCAATAAGAATAAGGTTGAACCTGTTGAATCCGATGAGCGCGAAGTCGATGATGATGAAAATATGGAATAAATATAGAAATGTAAAAGTACATATAAAACTATAAAGTGTATAAATGTATGTAGTTGTAATTGTAAATAAACTTGTATTTTTTTGATGCATAGATAATGTGTAAAAGAGTAAACAAACTATTTGTATTTTTTTTCGAGGTTCTCAATTCAACTGTGTTTTTTTTTTTTTTTGCTGTTTTTTTGTATGTATGTTACGCGATTACTCTGCTAATGCTGAATTGATTTTGATGATTATTTTTTGTTCGGTAGGTCATACTTCACATGTGGTTCTCGTTTCGTTAGTATTATTATGTAACTATTGTATTTTGATGTGTAGAGCGTGTAAAATATGACGTGGTTTATTGTATTGATTATGTAGAATAATCGTGTAAAAACTATTTATGAACTCTATTATGATTATGTAGAACAATCATGTAAAAAACTATTGAACTCTATTAAACTATTTTAAAAAAAAAACTTTCATTTTTTCATCTCATAATTTTATTGAAAAATTTCATAAAAAAAACACGAAAACTAAAAAAACACACACGCACCGTACAATAAAACACTACCATTTTCGCATCTCTTCGTTTACACTCATAAACGCAGCCAACAGATCGGCATTGTACTCTGCCTGAGTGACTGTAGCGTAGAGTCCGTGGTTACGTACGTTTGTATCACCGATCGCCTTGGAGAGCACCTGATACATGGTCTTTTTGATCTTTGATACAAATTTATACAGACTAAACTGCCCGAATCCCACCTGTTCTATCCTGTGACCCGCACCAAACTCGACTTCAGTAGGTTTATTTCTCAGCATGTGGAAATATTTAACCTGCCGACAGCTGAAGATATAGTCTGGCTCTTCCTGCACCACGTTACGCAGCATTTTAGCGATGGAAGTATTGGAAGTCTCCGTCTTTTCCATATTAGGACTAGTGGTACACGCCAGTATACTCCTACTCGGTCTCTCAACCACAGACTCCAATTTTAATCAACGCTCACACTTGTCATCCACAAATACAGGGTTCAAATTGTCAATGTCCTCCTTTAACCTCTGTTGAAAGTATCAGATTCCTGGGAATAGTCTTAGACAGAAATCTCAATTTTAAATGTCATATCGGTCTGCTAACTGGACGAGTTCGCAAACTTATATAAATCTTTAAAACTCTTCGGTATATTGCCAATCCCATTATAATACGCAATGTCTATTTCGCACTTTGCCTATCCATTTTAACTTATTGTATTACCTGTTGGGGCGGCGCAGCAAAAACCACCCTCAAGAAGCTAGAAGTAGCACATAGGGCCATATTAAAAGTGGCCACTTTTCGTTCTATTCTTTTTCCAACCGACCAACTATACGATCACTGCAAAGTTCTAAATGTTCGGCAACACTTCATACTACAGTCAGTCATTCTGCAACACCGCACAATCCCATACCGAATTATAAAAAATAAAAAACGTAGTAAACGTCGAAAAGATAGGATATGTACCCTGCCGCGAGTACGCTCAATGTTTGTAAAGAAATTTTTCCATTTTCTTGGTCCGTTCTTATATAATAAAATAAACGAAGAGTGTCAAATCTACGGACTACCGTATTACAAATGCAAAAAGATTGTGAAATCATACCTCCAAAGTAAGTCATACGACAAAACAGAAAAAATCTTAACATAAACAACATGGATGAGCAAACACACACACATAGGCACAAACACACACACAAACACACCACACACACAAACACAGACGCACACACATTTATTTACCTTAAAATTTAAATTATTTTATTTTCACGTTTAATAAAACGTATCGTAAACTTGAAATTGTCCATCTCAATACTCCAAAATTGTAACAGTAACATCAGAAGCACTATGTAACCTTTACGTCATTGTACCTTAGGGGACCGGACTGCTTCTCCTTAACACAGGTTTTCTTAACCTAGCTAGGAGAGCAGTGCTCACCCACACGTTTGCAGATATAGTACTTATTTTGTAAAACTGTATTTTTTTTTTAACGTGTACTACGATGCTTTATTTTTGACTAAATAAACATTATTATTATTATTATTCTGCGTGCTGTAGCCGTACACGGTGCTCGTGAATCGAGCTAGAGTATCAAAGTGCTTCAAGTCGATGGGTGTGCAGTCGTCTTGAGTATTCACGCCATCGGTGTAACGATAACAGTTGAATTCTAGATCGAGCGCCAACTTTAGCAGCTTGTCGGCCACGTCTTTGTAGCATTGCTGCTTGAGCAGGTTCTCGATATAGTCGATATACTGGACTCGCTGTGCCAGAGTTACGCCTTTTCTCGATAGTTTACGGCTCGATTCACGTAGAACCTCCACCCACCTCCATCACGGCACGTTGAGCATAGTGTTTGTTCTCAATCTTCTCCAAGAGAAAGGACAAAAGTTTCGATTGAGTCAACTCCATCAGTAGACTGAGATAGAGCTTTTTGACGATATTGTGATTTTGTATAGAGTCTGATCGGGTACATTTCGTGATATCAATTTGTTTGAGACTCTGTACGGTGCCGTTGAAGCTGTAGCTACCGGCCAACATGAGACAATCCTCATCGTCAGTATCGGAATCGTGATCCAACGCCATGATCTCATGCGGAGACGAAGGTTTTGTATCGTCGCTCGTGTCGCGTTCGCCGTAAATCTTCCACAACTGCTCTGCAAACTTTTCGTAAACTAGCGAAATGAAATGTCGCATATATTTGTCTAGACCGGCAATCATTTGATCGTCGTACTCGGTATTACTGCCGAAATGAGTCGTTCTCTCCATCATATAATCCTCGCAATCATAACATCCGGAGCTTTATCGTACGTGTTTTGATAAACCATGTAGTAAATAATGTTGCGAGCCATGAGTTGGTACTGATAATAATCAGTAAGACTACTCAGCGCAATAGCGCTGAGTAGTCTTTGATTCGCGTTCCACCTCGGGTGTCACACTCTGTTTTCGAAGTTTCAGAGTGATGATCTCGGCGGCGCGAGTCAACTTGTCGACCATTTCATTGAACTTTTACCCTCAATAAATTCTTCAAACCTCTGCAATAGAAATAATGTTTTATTAGTATTTTGATCGTGCATACTACGAAGGAAAGATGGATCTATTCATGAAACTAGAAACTTTTAGGATCCCGAATGATCCAGAGATTGAAAATCGCGCGTGCAGCATTGATCCGAGTATAATTTTGACCGATCCGGTACTCGAACCAAAGTATAAACTCGTACAGTACCGGGTACCGTCCGATGTAGCCAAACAGTTCAAGTAGTTAGGTATTGGTTGACGAACCACAGATAAGCGATGCAAACTGCCTTGTGTTGAAAACAGACTCTGAAACGTGCATAATTAGCATTTATCGCCCACCTAGTGTACATAACACGACCCACTTCGTTAATTCTCTGGATACTCTATTGACAGATCTAACCAGTTGCAAAAATATTATCTTGTGTGGAGACAAATATTGACATTAAACCTAGCACTAGCGACAAACGCTCTCATGAGTACCTTAACATCTTAGCAAGCCATGGTATGCTTCCAGGGCACGATATGCCAACCCATGGCGACTCGTAGTAGTTAAAACAAAATCAAAAGCCACTTGCTTCATTATTGAGTCCTCAATAACTGACCATGAAAGTGTGGCTTTCAATCTTAACTTGAGCGCAAAGTTAGCTTGCGATAGTAAGTCTTATAAACGCATAGACTACACAGCATTAGATGTTGCAATGAACACTCTAGACTTTGCGCCTGCACTTACCTGTAGCGACGCCAATAGTTCAGCTGAAATTCTGACATCATTAATAAGCATAACTATAATAAAGAATACCAAAACAATTAAAACACCATCAGGAAGACGAATAAACAAACCTTGGATAACTGATGGTTTACTGCGCTGCATGAAGAATAGGGACAATCTCTACAAAAAGGTAAAAAAGAACCCAGATAATGAAACCATCTTAACTATCTATAAGCGGTACAGGAATTATTGCAATGCACTAATTAAAAAGCAAAAAATTATGTTTGAAAGGCAAGAGATTGCAAAGGCTAACAAGGACAAAAAGAAACTCTGGGGTATTATCAAAACGATTTGTGGCAAATCAAACCAGCTTGACTCTTCATCCAACCTTATATCGAACGAGAACCCTAAAAAGAGTGTCAATGAGGTTAACACCTTTTTTGCTAACGTGGGAAAAAGACTGGCTGAAAAATTAGCAAGCGAAAACATAGCTAGTTGTTCTGACCAATTCGACCAAAAATATAAAAATCCAGCAGAGTCACTCGTCCTGCTTCTTACGGACGAAAATGAAGTTGAGCTGCTTATTTTGAACCTGAAGGAGAATTGTGCGGTGGGAGTGGACGAAATCTCGGGTAAAATCATCAAACGATACAAGCAGTTACTCACTCCTCCCTTTACGTATATCTGTAACTTGGCCCTTTCTACGGGTGTTTTTCCTCGGGTCTTTAAAACGGCTCTAATTAAACCCATCTTCAAGAGCGGTGACAGAGACTTTGTTAATAACTACAGACCAATCTCAATACTACCCACCTTGTCTAAGATTTTAGAGCGTCTAATAAACAATCGCCTTGTGAGTTTCTTGGAATCAAAAAAAACTTAATTTCAGCATCGCAGTTCGGTTTTCGCTGCGGGAAATCGACTGCCGACGCGGTGCATGAGCTTACTGATTCTATTGTGTCCAATATAGACTCACCACACCACATAGTTATACCAAAAGCGTGGTATCTCAACTTTCACAAGGAACAAATCATTGAAGTTATACAAGAACAATTAATGAAACTGCGGTCCCAGAATAAAAATATCACGGATCGGTCATTGCCATCGGCAAAGTGTGGACGATTCTAAGGATTCACAGCCCGGAACTGTATTGGTGGTTCAGTTTACCTGGCGATTGTCTAGAACCAGACGCTCGACACTATGTATTTTCAGGAAATCTACTCAGCCAGTACGTTCCCGATCTCTTGTCGATGAACGAAGTCCACGAACGAAGACGCGAACTTATGCTGGCCGAGGATTATGTGCGATTCGACTACATCAACAGCACCGACGACGACGAGGGAATCTACATGGAAGAGCACGAACCCGTCTCGTTTGTCGACATTGACGAAGAATTTCTACGCTACGAAGCGATAATACCAAAAATTTGGTTGAATCGAATGAGTTTGGGCATGATTGCGAGTCTCGTCGATACCGAATTGTTTGAAAATTACGATGTGAGATTTGATCACATCACAATCACAGTACTCGGCGTACCCACGAGGCTAGTGATCGACAACGAAAACGGCTACTGGTGGTTCAGATTACCCCAACATACACAACCAAACGGGATGGGATTACTATTTTACGCACGCTGCTCAATGAAAAGTTTCCAATGCTACACAAAGAACTCACAGCACTCAAGTGACCCATGAAAAGATATTGACGGTGAGTAAGGGGTAGCGGTTTTTTCTCGACTTCGAAGGACCATATGCGGGAATGTAATTTATTTGTTTTATTGCGGGTTGGAAGATTGGACGACACACAGAATTGAGCAAAAGGGGAATATGAGATTATGAGTAAGAAAGAGGGATGGATGGACTCCATAAGGATCACATAAGGGATAATCACAAGATTGTATTGTTCGCAGATGACACTTCCCTCATTTTTAAAATCAAACGACTGCTGGTCAACTTTGAACATGTTAACGATGCACTCTCTAAAGTTGTCCATTGGTTTAATGTAAATAATCTTCTCCTGAACGAAAAAAAGACTAAACTTATTAAATTTTCAACGCCAAATGTCAGGCAGCTAACTACCAATGTTCAACTTAATGGAATAGAGTTGGACCCTGTTGAGTCGACAGTTTTTCTTGGAATAACAATTGACGCTAAATTACAATGGCGCCCACACATAGAAAAATTGTCAGGAAGGCTAAGTTCGGCCGCCTATGCTGTTAAAAAAATTCGACAGATAACCGATGTAGATACGGCCAGAATTGTTTATTTTAGTTATTTTCATAGTCTTATGTCATATGGGATTCTTCTCTGGGGAACCTGTGCGGACATTAATACCGTCTTTGTTTTACAAAAAAGGGCTGTTCGAGCCATTTACAACCTAGGTCCAAGAGATTCCCTTCGAGAAAAATTCAAAGAAATAGATATTCTGACTGTAGCCTCTCAATATATATTTGATAATCTTATGTATGTACACAAAAATATATCAAATTTTAAGAAAATGTCCGATATCCACAGTTTAAATACCAGGAATAAACATAATCTTGCTGTACTTCACACTCGCCTCCACAGAGTAGGCAACTCGTTCATGGGTCAATGTATACGCTTTTACAACAAACTTCCTATTGCTATTCGAAATTTACCCATTAAACGATTTAAAAGCTGTATTAAAACCAAACTTTGTAAAAAAGGGTACTATAAAATTTCAGATTATTTAGAAGACAAAAAAGCTTGGGATTGAGCTGCTCGCTCTGATAAGCTTTGTGCTAAAACCATAAAATTTGATATTAAAATTATGCAAAATCATCATTATATACAACTATATGTACATATTGACATTGATGAATATTATAAGCAAAATTAAGTGAATATTTATGTACCTTGATAAGTATTATATTACTTTAATTATTGTGAATGTGAGCACTATGTGGGTCATTTTTATTTATTTCTTGTTGTTTTTTTTTTCTCTTAGTTTTAATGATGGTCTGGCATTTTGAGTTCTTTATGCGGCCAACCCAATTGTCCTTTCCTTGGTATTGTTCGTCGAGTCGTTGAGCTCCTTAAGTTTTGAGTTGAGCTACACGATTACTGACAAATGCTTGCACTGACTGGACAGGTCCACTCAAATTTGTGTGGTTCTTTCCTCAAAAGACCATTTCAGACATAGATCTACATGGTCCTCACATGATCTGACCAAGATTATGTCTGGACTTTAAAAGAGACTTTGACTCTTGAGTTTGTTTCGCCATTTCTTCTCAGGGGTAGTCAGATAGGAAATGTCGACTCCATCTAGCTTATTTTTTAATATGACGTGTAAAAGTGATTCTCATATCCTATTTACAGAATAAACAATTTCATTTCATTTCAATTTCATTTCATTTCATTTCATTTCATTACAATTTCATTTCATTTCATTTCATTACTTGAGAACCTTCTGGACGAAGCACGTTGACTCAAGGGGCAGCCTTAGCAGACGTCCCACGTGTTCACTGGTTTCTTCCTTTCACTGATCACTTGAGTTTTTTAATGTTACACTTGTGTCGGCCAACACTTATACATAGCGAGAGTTTAGAGTTTTGATATAGTAGCGGATTATTTGCGGTGTGGCGCGGTATATGAGCGGTTTGCAGTAGAACAACACACACTCTGATTATCTTGCGGTGCGGCGCGGAACGTGAGCGGTTTGCAGTAGAACAACACTGCCGTCTTAACGAAAAAGGGCACAACTAACATTTTTCCGAAATTTAGTTATATACATATTCGGAATCAGAATAAAAAGGCGCATCTATCAGTTTTTTTATACATTTTTATGAGCAAGATCTTCAAAGATACCTTAAACTAAAAGGGCATAATTACACCATTTTTCACATTAAGATACGGAAAAAGGACTCATTTGACTTTGATTACGTTGAAAGGTCACAAATGTTCAGATGTGGCTTTTGTTTATTTATTTTTTTAATATTTTGTTAAATAAAAAGGCCCATCTGGTCCATATTAAAAATAAAAGGCAAATGTGCCTATTCTTTTTAATTTTCATATACAATACGCTGAGTTAATGAGTTTAAAAGAAAAGACACAACTAGTCAGATGTGCCTTTCTTAACTAGTATTTTTGAAAAGAGGTGAAGTGAGGGGGTCGGTCCCGAAGCGAGTTGTGCCTTATGTGTAAAAGCGAGACCACGCTTCAAGAGTTTACAACTGTTATGTTCTGCCTGCGGCTTATTGTTTTCAATCAGAGTTTTGTTACTGTAGGAGACGAAAAAATACATGAAACTGGTCAAACCTTAGGAGGTTTATGGAATGAAGCTACTTCAGGTAGAAAAAAGGAAGATATTTTTCCTGGAAAACCGAGATTTGAAGCATGTGATTTTATGGTTTGATAACTGTGCGGGGCAAAACATAAATTGGGCGCTATATTCTTATTTAGTTTATTTAGTCAATTTTCCTGACGTCAGCTTTGGAAGTATTACACTTGGAAGTGGGCCACACGTTCATGGCTGCAGATGAGTTCCACCACAGAGTTGAACAATCACTAAAAAAGGAAAAACGTGCATATGACTTTGAGGACTTCTGCAAAGTTGTATCCGATACCAGCTCCCGCACCATTGTAAAGTAAATGAATTTTCAAGATTTTTATGAATTTGAAGACTGTTCCTCAGTATACAAATTGCAAAACTCAGCTCCTCGAGCTTATATGAATACCATTTCCGAAGCAACCTTCCGCAGGGGATTTAAATCTCTTATGTACAAAAATAGTCATAGTTCAGAAGAACACTTTGAATTAGATTTTCTGAAACTGAAAAATATTAAAACTGGTATTCCATCACCACGCCAAAAGCTTGTACCAAGAGGTATCGCATCATAAAGAAAGTCTTCAATACTCACCAAGCTTGGCCCACTCATGCCCACTAAAAGAAGGGTTTTTTGGGAAACCTGTAAACGATGGTTCTGCTGATCTCACTCAAATTCATGATAACTAACCAAAGTCAAATTAAGCAAGACTGATTTATAATCTGATTTATTAAGTATAATAGATTTTTTTGTTACTAATGACTGATTTTGTTAAAAGATTTAATTATATAATACTATTGATCTCATTGTGATACTCAAATGTAAATGGTGCCATCTCGTTGATAAGGAATAATTATTATTTTTGGAAGGTAGATAGGTATTGTTTAAAAATAAAACTTATTTTCACTTAATTATTTTTTATTTAACCTGAACAATTATTTAAGAATTGAGTTTATAGGTAAAGTAAAACTAAGTCATTACAAGTTTTGAAGTATTTTCTTAATTATTAAAAGGCACAACGGATCAAATGTGCCTTTTCATTGTAATATTTTTTTATTTTAACACTAAATACTAGGAAGAAAGGTCACATTTGGTTATTTATGCCTTTTATACTTAACAATCATATTTTTACATAATTTGTTTTACTAAGTTGAAAGAGAAAATGTAGATTATTTATTAATAGCCAAATAAATAAATTATTTGTATTAAATAGTTTTGTAGGCATCATGTTAATATAACTACTTTCATTAACACATTTTTTATAAAACAACTATTTGTATATTTTTTTGCCGAAAAACAGCAAAATATTTTAAACTCAATTTCCTTAAAATTAACAAAATGTTAGATGTGCCTTTTTACACTACGACGGCAGAACACACACTCTTATTATTTTGCGGTGCGGCGCGGAACGTGAGCGGTTTGCAGTAGAACAACACACACTCATTATTTTGCGGTGCGGCGCGGAACGTGAGCGGTTTGCAGTAGAACAACACACACTGATGCGAGAATGTTCTTTCCGGATATATATGCGGTAATTGGTTTTCGCCGCGGAGGAAGCGCCTCTGATTCGGCGTGCGACGAGCGTGCCTCTCGTTCTGTTGTATGGGAATTGGGAGGGAAGGAAATATAGCTTCTATCTACTCCATTTATTAAATAATCAACCACAAATGGTGTTATTTGCTGATGATACTTCTTTAATTTTTAAGGTAGATAGACGTGCTACGAATGTTGACGACGTAAATAACGCCCTATTGCAGGTACAGAACTGGTTCACTGCCAATAATTTAGTATTAAATGGGAAAAAGACTAAGTGCATTCGATTTTCTTTACCAAATGTCAAAAGTGGTGAATAAGAGATAGTATTGAATCAAGAGAAACTAGAATTCGTCGATAAAACTGTTTTCCTGGGGATCACGCTCGACTCAAGGCTACAATGGGGTCCTCATTTAACATCTCTTGCAGGACGGCTAAGTTCAGCGGCATATGCTGTCAGAAAAATCCGTCAATTTACCGCGAGGCTAGTCTATTTTAGTTACTTTCATAGTATCATGTCTTACGGTATTTTACTTTGGGGACGGGCTGCAGACATCGAGTCAATTTTTATTCTGCAGAAAAGAGCTATCAGAGCCATTTATAATCTCCGCAGGCGCGATTCTCTAAGGGACTATTTAAGGACATTAACATCATGACGGTACCTTGTCAATATATCTACGAAAACATCATGTACGTAAGAAAAAATTTACATCATTTTAGTAAAAGAGGTGAAAGACATAATTATATTACTAGAAATAGGGACCTATTATCTCAGCCAGGTTTCAGACTGGCTAAAGTAGACTCATCTTTCATGGGGTACTGTTTAAAATGTTACAATAAAATTCCACCCCACATACTTCAACTGAATGAAATGAAATTCAAATCTTGTATCAAACGCACACTATGCAGGCAGGCATATTATAAGTTGGGTGATTACATCGCTGATAAAAATGCTTGGCTCAATGCTGGTCCCGCTCCACAACCACAACCAATTGAATAATTAACATTTGAAAATACTGTTGGAGCAGCTGAACATTGTAAGACTATCTTTGCATTGTATAAATTCAACCTACGTTGTATTGTATAATTGCATTGCACAGGTGTGAGTACTGTGTATAATAGAGCTACCATTTGCCGGTTATGTAATTGACTTGAATGGGTCCTGGCGGCTGAGAGTATGTCATGCTCACTCAGATGTCTCGCTGATGGTGGCGCGTGTGTTGGATCATTTAGCTCCCTTCAAAACGGTTGAGCTGAATGGTGCTAATCCATGCGTCATGCTCGTGAACGGGCGCCGTTAGTTGGGACTGGTCACCTCTTAGCGTCCTCGGCTTATTTGTAATTATTTTATTTAGAAATTGTTTTTGTTTCTCTTTTTACTATGGGCGCGTTTTTTTATTTTACATCGTCCTCACATTTAGTTATAATTTCAACATTATTTTTGTACTAATCTTTATGTATCAATTTAATTTAAAAGAGTGTCCATGGAGTTTCTTTCTTGCCCGTTCTTCTCCATAGGTACCTACTACGCTTTGGAATGGGCAACTAGCTTCATATTTCTAACTGACCGACTCCTTGACAATTCAAAAGTGCCTGTAAATGGTTTAATTGAAATAAATGCTTTGAGTTTGAGTTTGAGTTTGAGCTCAAAACTGCGGTCGGAAATATTATAACTTAACTTATTTCTAAAACTTGCGCGAGCAGATATGTTTAGAAAGTAGGTACGCAAGTCGTAAATTAATTAGTGTACATGTGACTTATTGCATTTCTATGTAGTTTATTATTTATTCAATATTCAATAAAAAAAATAAAAAAGTCTTCACTCACACAGAAAACAATCATCTCCTCCGGTGCCACACCGACCGACCCCGTAACGTTTGTATTCCCCTTCTTTCTTCTCAAAAAAGTTTGTTTTACCCTCCAACGATATGTTGTGTTCATAAAGTTAAAGGGATTCTTGGAGTGGTAATGTTTGCGTGTTATGCACGCAACTCAATGTATCGGCACATCAAGTTGCAATTATTAATACCAATCATGTCGACGGGTAGCTCGTCTGTGAGAAATCGCTGTTCTATAGTCACGGCGGACGTTATAATGTTTAGTATACTTTCGTCGCGAGAGATTAGTTCGTTGCTAAACGTCAGACCATGCATCAGTCCGCGTTTCTTGAGCCGCAACCAAAACGCTGCAGCAAAGCTACCCGAAAAGAAGATTCCCTTTTCGACAGCGGCGAACGCAATCAATCTTTCGGCAAAAGTCGACTCTCGATCGTGGATCCAACGAATGAGCCAGTCGGCCTTTTCCTTGATACACGGTATTTCAGTGATTGCATTGAACAAACTATCCTTTTTTATAAAAGGGATCTTTGATATAAGTATCGATGAGTAGAGACTACAAATTTCCGAATGAATGTTCTCCATGATCATGATTTGAAAACTGTAAAAGAATTGAGCTCCGTTACAATTCATTTCTTGCGAGAAGCGATTGACTAGATTATCGTTGACTATACCGTTGGAACTCGCAAAGAAGGCTAGGATTTTAGATACAAACTCGCGATCGACCGGGTTCAACTTTGTGTTCCAGTCGGAAAGATCATCCGATAGATCAACTTCTTCGTCTGTCCAGAAGCAGGCTTCCTAAACGTATACGTGACATTTACAAAACTGTCTGGTAGTTGAATGCGAAAACTCTACTGGACATGGCCGCTGACCGTGGTGCTTTCATAGATCAGAGTCAATCGCTCAATTTGCACGTCGGCGATACGAGTTACAAGAAGCTGACTTCGATGCATTTCTACGCTTCGAAGTTGGGTTTAAAGACGGGTCAGTATTAATTACGCACGAAACCGACAGCAAACGCCATCCGATTCACCGTGGATAAGGTGAAACAGTCTTCGAGGAATGTTAAAATGAATTGTACTACATGTTATGGTTAATTTTTATAATATTTAAAAAAAAACTTACGGCAAGACATGCTTACGGTGTACACCGACAAAGACGTTGCACGGTGATTTTACACACACACAAAGTACACGTTGATTGAACAAATCTTGGTAAACGTCGCCGTGGAACGATGCAGCACGACGTACGAGATGCAACAAACGACAAATATCAATAGAGAGATTCGTATCAAACACATACTCCAGTATAATGCAGATGACATATCGTTGCGAAGCTCTGGGGCCGATGAATGTCCGGACTCGGATTCACACTTTCCGTTGAGAACAGGCTCGGTCGTTTGAGTTTGAGCATCTCTGCTACCGAAACTCTTGACCACTCGACGTTTTACACCCGCAATCATAGGAGTCGAACGTTTCCGGGTGACAATCTTCTTTAAATCGTTGTTCACCATATCACGGTACACGGTCGAATGAAAACACGATCAACTATTTATAACAATTGGATCCTTATAAAGTGCACGAAACTGTGGGTCGAGTCGAGACGAATATTGCGAAATGTAGTACTAGTTTCACAATGGATCCAACAGACGGCTCGCCGGAGAGCTCTGACCCACGAACAGATTCAATGCACCCATCAGTACGACTAGTATTAAATATACCAAAGTTATGTATTCCAATTTTAAAGATGTGAAATTTACTTTGGATTCAAAGTGTGGATCACCGTGAACTGCATGACCGGAAAAGTAATCTATGCTATTTACAGAGATTGTAGCCGAAATCAGATCACCTGTCACCGAATTGATCATGACTGTGCGCTCCAAGTCTACGTTCTCCAGTCTATTGTACACGCGTTGAGCTTTGAATTGATCCAATATTTTGTTTTTTGAATCCAAAAAACTCTACAAAGGGTGGGATCTTTCAATACGAAACAATACTTTTCCTGAATAACCTCCTCGGACCACGCCGATGCGGGTATCGGTAGAGATTTCAAATAATCAGTCGTAAGAGTCAGCATATATTACCTATTTCAAAAAACTCGAATGCGTAACACCCGACTAGCTACTAAAACCCTGCACGGGTAACTCGCATACGCTATTGTCGTTGAGACAGTAACGGGTATAAATGTAACAAGTGGATATTGTAATTTTTTAGTATCATCCTGACCGTTGACACGTACGCTTACTGCTTCATCTAAAAAATGTCTTCCTACAACCGATTTATCGACCGGGATGACTCTTCGATTCGTTCGTATCGAGCTCAGCTATACTGGATCGAGCCCGTTAGCAAGCAAAACACTCTGATTTTCGAAGTCAGAGAGTTTTACGAACTCTTTAAAAATCAAAAGATGGACGCGTTCAAGCCTCGACAGATACATCCGGCAGTCTTGCAATCCCACCGGGATTGCAAGACTGCCGGATGTATCTCGAGCACGGAATCGCGTATCGCGTCGAAGAATTCCTACCGAAACCCGCCGACGAGACTCCGGCCGTGCCGAAACCGTGGTTCCCGTGTTGTGTTGAATCGTTCAAGTACAAAAACTCTTTCGGTGTGCGAGTGCTCGACAAGAATTACATTTATCTGATCCCGAGTGTATATTCATCCAAAAACTTTAGTTTTTTTCCGATCAATCGTCGAGTCGAGCTATTCTATTCAGACTGCATTCGAAAGGGAGACTCTATTCCCTGAAAAGGTCAAGATTCCCGTCAACTTGGTGCGTACTCGTGTGCAACTCAAGGCGTTTCTACACAAATTCATGGGCAAATCTCATAAAAAGTTTCTACAAAACGATTTTCCGTGCGGAAACTTTTTAATTCTACAATCCGGCAAGCGGAGTTATGTACGATCGTACCTCCTGGGACATCGATACAACGGTGCACGCATGACTATGGTCGTGGACAAAACTCTGGGACCAGATTCCATATCGATCCCGAAGGAAATATACTCAAAACTACCCCTGGCCACGAATTTGGTCGTCATCAATCGCGATCCTAGTATCAACGACACGTGCATCTATGTGTGTTAAATGTTTTATCACGACGCCGACGCCTGCATCCATCTCAATTTCTTTGTGCTGGACGGACTTCACGCCGATCAAGACGGTGACGACATCTCGATCAACTACTTAAATTACGAATTGACAGTGCCGAGACTGATAATGATAAGACTACGTTTACAGTATTAATCTAAACGTAAGATTGTACAGATGGAATGATCATTTCTATGAATGTAGCAATAAAATTCTGGCAACACTTGTTACTCTATGTTTCGGGTCAATGATAAGCAATGACGCAATACTGTGTGTGTATTTGTGTAACGTTCATTGTAATAATTTGCTAGTTGTTCAAAATTAAAGTTCAAGAACCAAAATATCCGTGTTCTCATTCTAGAACTAAAATATCTGTGTTCTGGTTCTAGAACCAAAATATCCGTATATATATATATATATATATATATATTTCAAGCTCTTTCCACATAATTGATCGGCTGCTTCAAGACTTTCGTGGCCTAAGGCTGAGGCTACAGTAGGCAGCGATTTGGGATGCGACTGAAAGAGCGAAACGAGATAAACATGGTATGGCTACATTATTAGCGAAAATCCGGCGTATATTCGGCGATGACGTGGCTACAGTACACATGCTACACAACGAATTAGCATGAGCGATTCATGCGGCTAATTTCGCTGATATGTTGATGTAGCCGATGCCGTGCTTACAGTAATGTTGTTCCGATCGCTAAAAGAAATCAAAGATCGCTAGTAATATTTGATGTATGGTGTAGCCATATACGTGAGCATTCATTTATTTGTTTTAATCGCTCATGTGTCGCAGATCGCGTCGCGGTCTTATGTAGCCTCAGCCTAACTACTAAGATAACTGTTTGCGCTCGAACTGTTAGAATGAGACACGAAGAACGTGGCCTGAAACCTCATAAGCCAGCCAATTGTCCAAACTGATACGAGTTCACACAATGGCGCGCCTACAGTTTGCACGCGATCATTTGCATTGGACTCATCTTCAATGGAGCCAGGGTCTTTTTACGGAAGAAACCAAGATTATGCTGTATGGCAATGATGGACGTAGGAACGCTACCGAAGAAGAAGAGTGAAAGTTTTCAGCATTGATGCATTGAAGAGACGGTGAGATATAGCGGTGAGACGTGGACAGTCTGGGGCGGAATATCCACAGAATGAAAAACTGGCCTTGTGGTTGCGACGGGACCGAGGTTGCCACCACTAAATAGCGAGCGATACATTCATTTCATTTCATTTATTTGCATACCGTAATGTGTATAAAAGATGTTACATAAGGCTTAATGCTAAAGTACAGTTATGGACCCTGTTAGGGCACAGCAACATACCTAGTATTAACTTAAAATTAAAATTCTAAGATAAAAATTTTGAAAATTACAATTCTTACATTATTCTTATTATTATGTGAACTTATAAAATACGTATTAATAGTTATAGTTATTTCGATACAGTTAATGTTAGTGTTATTGATAATTAGCTAAAGATAAAAGTAAAAAAAGTTAAAAATTAGAATGGTAAAAGTAAGATTAATGTTAATCATAATTAGTCATGTATAGTTATTGTAATTCGTCAATGGTGCCGATTCCCTTGTTCACAAACTAAACTAAATTTAAGTTCCGTGCATCTTTTTCTTTCTATTTCATTAAGAAGAGGACAGAAGATCATTTTTAGTTTAGTCCTGTCAAATTAATCAGCGCTTGACGTAAATTGACGTAATTTTAGTAGGCAAGTTTTTAATCACGTCTAAACTTGTATGGAGTAGTGACAGGCGCTGATTAATTTGACAGGACTAAACTAAAATTTATCTTCTGTCCTCTTTTTAATGAAATAGAAAGAAAAAGATGCACTGAACTTAAATTTAGTTTAGTTTGTGAACAAGGGAATCGGCGCCATTGTCTTAATTTAAGACATCTTTTTTTTCCGTGTACGTCTTTCATTGACTTGAATGTGCCCTGGCGGCTGGGAGTATGTCGTGCTCACTCTAATGTCTCGCTGATGGTGGCGCGTGTGTTGGATTATTTAGCTCCCTTCAAAATGGTTGAGCTGAATGGTGCGTCATGTTCGTGAACGGGCGCCGTCAGTAGAGACTGGTCATCTCTTAGCTGCCACGGCTTATTTGAATTTTTGAATTGTTTTTTTTTTTTTATGTTATGCTTTTTATTACGGACGATTTTACGTTTTGCATCGTTCTTACATGTATGATTTCAAATGAATGATATAAACAATATTTTGTAACTATAATACGTTGATTTATAATAGTTCAATGTCCGTGGAGTTTCTTGCCCGTTCTTCTCCATAGGTACCTACTGCGCTTTGGAATGGGCAACTAGCTTCATCTTTCTGACTGACCGGCCGACCCCTTGACAATTCAAAAGTGCCTGTAATTGGTTTATTTGAAATAAATGCTTTGAGTTTGAGTTTGAATAAAACAATTTATCTTTCAGGCTATGATAAAATTATTATTGTTTTTTTGGCATACAGATCGTAGTAACATGTTTACTACACAAGATACATTTTAGTTTAGTCCTGTCAATTTAATCAGCGCCTGTCACTACTCCATACAAGTTTAGACGTGATTAAAAACTTGACTACTAAAATTACGTCAATTTACGTCAAGCGCTGATTAATTTGACAGGACTAAAACAAGAATTTATCTTCTGTCCTTTTCTTAATAAATTGAAAGAAAAAGATGCACTGAACTTAAATTTAGTTTAGTTTGTGAATAAGGGAATCGGCACCAGTGCCTAAAGGCTCATATTTCGGAGGTTCGAGAATACCTGCATGACATTCGTATCGCAGTAATGGAATGGCCAGCAAGAAGACCTGATATGAATCCAATAATGCACTTATGGGATGAGCTGAAGACGCGTGTTCGAACCAACCAGCTCCAGATACTTTGGAGGACCTGAAAACTGCCATCTTGGAAGCATGGCACAACATTCCACAGCACGTCATACTGGCAATAATTAATAACATGCCGAACCGACGACCTATCGCAATTAAACTATTTTTTTTAGTATTCCGATTTCAAATTTGGAACCATGACAAACGAAAATTATAGTGGGAGACTGGCTTCAAAACCACATGTTTATTTTCTATTAACTACCTTTTTCAAAAAAAAATACAGACTTTTAAACAACAATATGCTGGTTGGCTCGATTCAGGTGTCCGGGAGTTGATGATCCAACAGTGCACTTTTATTTAGGCATTACATATAGGTGTCACCTAGTGTTAATGAAAAAGTAAAAAAAAACAGAAAAGCACAGCGCAGCGGAGAAATTGCGGAACACACTATTGGTATGTAGCAACGGGTTTCATTTTGACAGTTCAACAACATTCATTGCCTTATTTACGTTCAGGGCCGGATTTAGGGCAGGGCAACAGGGGCACTGGCCCCGGGCCTCCACAAAGAAGGGGCGTCCACAATTAGATTTTTCATTGATTTTGATATGAATAAAATACTTTGTTAGTGTCCTTCAAAAAAAAAAGAGTCCACAATCATAACTTCGTAAGGTACCTTCTTTGAATTGTTTTTTTTATCTGTTTCACAAATTTTTCGGGGCCTCCACTTCTTGGTTGCCCCAGGGCCGCCACAACTTTAAATCCGTCCCTGTTTACGTTGTTGAGCTGACCAATTTTTCGAAAAAATGAAGCAATGGATTAACAATATACTTCAAAGTCACTTAATGTGATTGATAGTGGCGCCGATTCCCTTGTTCACAAACTAAACTAAATTTAAGTTCAGTGCATCCTTTTCTTTTTATTTCATTAAGAAAAGGACAGAAGATCAATTTTAGTTTAGTCCTGTCAAATTAATCAGCGCTTGACGTAAATTGACGTAATTTTAGTAGGCAAGTTTTTAATCACGTCTAAACTTGTATGGAGTAGTGACAGGCGCTGATTAATTTGACAGGACTAAACTAAAATTTATCTTCTGTCCTCTTCGTAATGAAATAGAAAGAAAAAGATGCACTGAACTTAAATTTAGTTTAGTTTGTGAACAAGGGAATCGGCGCCAGTGTGTTATTTAGGGTACGATTAGGGTGTTGTTTTAGATGCCTTAGGAATGCCTAGGGCATCTAAAACAACACCCTAATTGCTAATGTTCTGTCTGTCAACCGTTGATATTATGCTATTATTATAACTTTGAGATCGGCCTAGATTAGGTATATAATAGTTGTGTATGAAACTGTTGCATAATGAGGTGTATTACACGAGTGATGTTGTATTTCTGTTGCCGCTATAACAACAAATACACTAAAAAAAAAGAAACGACACTTTTTACTGTTGTTGTACAGTAAAAAAAAAAACGGTTCAGGAAACTTATTTTTATGTTAAAATAATTGATTACTGACAGTGCACTGAAATGGGCAAAAACAGTAAAGAGCTAAACAGTTATTTCAATTGGATGAATATTAAAGTTTACTGAAACAAACAGTTTCTTTTAAGTATTGCCGTTTTCAGAGCTTAAGAGATGCACAGTAAAATCTACTTTTATAACTCAACTGTTTTTTTTGTTAGTTTTACTTCTTTGGACAATAGACTCTATTTTTACTGACCAAGGCGGTGAATATTACCGAAAAATCGATTGGGTTTACCGACTTTTTTTTTCAGTGTATATATAACTAAAAAACAGAATAAAATAAATATTTAAGGGGGCTCCCATACAACAGACATGATGTTTTTACCGTTTTTTTTTATAGATAGTGGTACGGAACCCTTAGTGCGCGAGCCCGACTCGCACTTGGCCGGTTTTTTTAATAGTATCACACGAGTGTTTTAATACCTAGTTATGTGTAGTTTCATACACTACTTTATCTACTCTCATACATTGGGATTGAACCTACTAAATAAAAGATCAACATTAAAAGAGCAAGAAATAGCTTATTGCTAATGCTAAAAAATGGCGCGCACTGCATATGCGTTCCATTAGAAAAAAATAATTGATGGAAACTCCTTTTTAGTAAAAAAAAAATGTTTTATAACACATTCGCTCGTAAAGGGTCTCTTATTTCACCAATTTCGATACCGTATTGTATCTCATTCATTACGCACTCGTGCGTTATTGTAATGTAAAACGCACGACTTTCTTTTTAATAAGGTAAAACGCACGGTTTATCAAGATGCTCCGTCTAAAACAAACGGTACTTTTTTAAATCTTAGCAAAGAGTTTTTATGTCAGAAAAGTGGTCAACACTTTATGAATAAAATGAACTTTGGGAGATAAAATATAATAAATAAACATTTAATTCTTTAATTTAATTAATGTTGACAATAAATTACAACCATTTATCTGTAACAAAAACACAAAAATATTAATTTACTTTATTAGTAATACGGGCTGTTTTTTTGTGCCTTTACATTAAAAAAGCGCTAATTTGTGAACAAGTAAAAATTATTCCGAGTGGAAAAAAAGCGCGGGAAACATAACTTTGTGGACGTGTCCTTTTTTACTTAAGACGCTGACATCACCTAAACCGCGGTCCCTGTCAGATTGCATAGAACAGAAAGAGAAGCGCGATGACACAACGCTTGTAATTTATTGCAAAATATGAAGTAATTATCTATTTACTCAAAATTGAGTTGAGTAATCAAAAATAAAAAAACAACCAAGTTCTGTATTCAAATAAGACGTTCTTGTTATTAATTAAATACGTAATGTATGTTCATATTTGATACAAATATTTTGAATTAGAAATCAATGTAAGAGGTTAGTTTAACGTTAGTTTGAATTAGAAATCAATGTAAGAGGTTAGTTTAACGTTAGTTTGTATCGAGATTTTGTTTTCAAAACGTGTTTTGGTAACAACCAAGTTCTGGGAAATATGTTCAAAATTAACATATATTTTTTCCGCTACCACAAACTATACAGATTTGGCAATTTTTTTTCTTAAGAGAAGCCTATTTTTGTCAATTGGGTCTTGTCAGCCCCTTAAATTGAAAATTATTAATTAACTTGTATTATAGGATCAGTAGGTAGTAGTAGTTTTAGTGTTTTATCTTCTTTCAGTTATATTTTAATTTTAGTTTTGTATATTTTCTTCAGTAGGGTAAGTTTTTTTTACTAATATTTTATAGCGCGGGAAAATGAAAGACCCGCCTGACCCGGGGGACTTTGTTCCCCCGGCAGGCAATTTTGTCACTATAATGTCCAACGAATCGGGCATGGATACCGATGGGTCGTCGTCAGCTCGCCATCTTAAAAGAAGCCGCGTGCATGTGTGCAAAAATAACAATAAACGCCGTCGTACCCGAAAAAACCTAGGTTCCGAGTCTTTGGGTTGTGGTTGCTTGGACTCTACTCCTCCCTCTCTAACTCCATCGGAGCCTAAAAGCTCTGAAACAGTTATTGTATGTAAAGATATTCCGGATATTTCTGCTCCGCCTTCAGTTATTCCCACTCAGATTGGTCGAAAAACTTATGATAAAACTGACAGCGCGCCATACGTTGTTCACGTACAAAAAATATTAGTATCACCAGATGATGGAACGTCATTGCACCCTATTACATTTGGAAAGTTCCTAAAACACAACGCTTTCCAAAATATTATAAACGGTAGCGTCAAAAAAATCGGACGTAATAAAATATCTATTTCTTTTTCCAAATAAATACATACATACATACATACATGCATACAAACATACATACATACATACATACATACATACATACATACATACATACATACATACATACATACATGTGCGCTTTGGCGTCGAGACCCTCGGTCTGTGGGGTCCCAGTGCGCATAAGTTATTTGCGGAAATCGCGAAACGTCTAGTTGATGTAACTGGTGACCGAAAAGCTGGCGGCTTTCTCGCGCAACGCATCAGCATTGCAATTCAGCGAGGAAATGCCGCCAGCATCCTCGGTACAATGACCCGAAGGCCTTTTTTAGGCTTAACTTAGTTTTAATTTAATTTAGTTAATGTTAATAATCATCTTGTAATTTGGTTATGTAAATAAATATTTAAATGTACTATTATCTACACCCATGCTATAAATCCTCTATAAAAATTTCTGAAACAATAAGCTCATTGCCAACATTAAAACAACCAGTGTTATAGTAACCTTTTCGATGCAACTATGATGAACTATGATGAGTTTGCCAAATACATCGCTAAATATTAGTCAGACCGTACTGGATATGAACGAAAAAATTAAATAACTATCGGACGATTTATTAATAGCGCACCAAGAAATTGATAATCTTAATTCCGAAAACTTTCGCTTAAAATCAGATCTACAAAAATATTTAAAAGTCATAGAAACATATAAAAGTATTCATTTAACAGACAATAAAAATGGTACTCCTAGATCTGGAAAAAAACGCAAACCTAAACAAAATACCGCTACTAAGATTGCTCCAAAGAGCAAACAAATGGCGTCCCCATCAGCACAAATAAGGAATGATGCAACCGACACTCCGAAAACAATGAAAACAATAACAAATACCCCTCAATCCGTACCCAAAAACCAAATAATAGAAATTCAACGAGAAGAATCTAAACTGTGTACTAAACCAACGCAATATAAATGCACTACATCTACACAAACAGGAGCTGAAAAAAAAACAGCACAAGTCACTCAAAAAAACAAATTGGTGCATAACAAACCAAAATTATGCATCATAAGTAGTAACAACACGAACAATATATTATTAACAGCTGAAAACACATTTCCAGAAACACAAATATGTCACTTTCTCTTGCCAAACAGTGGAATCAAAAATCTTTTATGCAACATAAGTACAAAATTAGCCAACTACTCAAGGAGTGACTACTGCATAATTTTCATTGGTGACGAACATTATCAAAGAACGAACAATTATTTTGACTTGATTATTTATATTAGGGAGGCATTATTGACTGTACAACATACTAATGTAATTATATGCTTACCAACTTTCAAATGTAACGACCATTCTATAATGTATAACTCGAGAATTGAAACTTTTAATAATTTGTTGTATCTTGACATTCATACTTATAATTATGCAATATTGTTTGACTCTAACCTAGACTTGACATATGACCGTACCATGTTTAAGTTTAGTGGATCAATTAATTATTACGGCATACAAAATATATTTAATAATTTAAAACTTTATTATGTTATAAATACTGACATTCAGGAAAACAACGACAATGTTCCCCCGCAATTTTTTCGTGATTGAAAAAACCAAACAGTATTCAAGTCTTAATATTTATCATCAAAATATATGCGGCATCAATAATAAAAAAGATGATCTTGAAATGTATATAAGAGAATTGTCAAGAGAACTGAATTTCTTATGTATATCTGAACATTTTCTGAACGACACTCTGGCAAAACAATTAAATTTTATTAATTACAAAATGGGGTCTTACAACACTAGACTCAAAAAGAATAGAGGAGGTTCGATGATTTTGACACCTCAGGATAGAAACATCGATGAACTTCAAGTATGTAAGCTGTTGTATAAAACTGATTGTTTCGAAGTATGTGGAGTTAGAGATATTGAGACGAATTTGTGTGTTGTTTGTTGTTATAGAACTCCTACAAACAGTAATCTTGATAACTTCATGGAGAGGCTTGAAAAACTGTTGCAGCATTTCTTCAATGGATTATGTATAATTTGTGGTGACTTCAATATTAATGTATTAAAAAATGACACGAGACACACTTCTTTCTTATCGTTATTAAAGTGTTACAACTTTAGGTATCTAATAAATACTCCCACTTTCAGAAGAAATAAATCGGAATCATGTATAGATAATATTTTAACTAATTTACCTGACACTTTTATAGAATTTACAAATGTTGATTATAATAGGTTATCAGACGGTCACGCGGGTCTGTTCTGTTCACTACGCTTGGAAAAGGTTGAGTTTAAGAAGCGAATAAATTATATGCGTCTTTGCAGAAGAAAGTATAATGACAAGAACAAAAGTGACTTCAGGAAAAAGCTGTTAGAGACTGACTGGAGCACAGGTATTAACACTTTTATAGGTCAATTGAAAGAAATGCATTCTTCATTCTTTAAGAGGTGTACATTTAAAATAAAACTGGTTTTGATGTTTATAATCCGAATTTTACGATATGAGAGTAGATAAAAAAAAACAATATACTTACATAATCCACTACGTTGCTATAGAAATCCGGAAACTGAATACCTAGGTACTATAAAAATAAGTACACGCGGCTACACATCAAGCTATACATTTCCAGTATAAGGTGTTCTCGCATTGTATAGGATTCCCGTACAATGCACGAGGTCAGCGTAAACTGGAAATGTATAGCTTAATGTGTGCTGCTGGGGAGTTTGTTCCGCCACTTCTTCCCAGCTAAAGCACTAGGAAGTGGTGAAGGGTGGGCATTTTTGGGGGACTGTCTTATGTAATTTTGACGTTCGAAAAGTGCTGATTTTCAGCCTAGTTTGAATAAATGAGTTTTGATTTTGACTCTGTAGCCGTGTGTACGTATATAAAATATATAACCAGTACACGCACTTACATACAATAAAGAATATTCTATCTTTATCTATTACTTTCATTTCACGCATGACTTTTATTATTTACATACGTAAACTTCTTGTTCCCATGGGGGTAGGCAGAAACTACTTTACATCACCTGCTACGATCCTTACATACTCCTTTTGTTTCGTCTACGTCCATACATGGTCATACACGCACGCCGGTTGCGATTACTACGCACCTGGTCTAACCTTTCTGAAAAACATTACCAATAAGGTCACTATGTCCTTCTAAGACGCCCAATTCCCGGGATTATCACTCAAATCTGCTCTGTAAATACCTTTTGCTAATCGCCTTTCATTCATCCTCTCAACATGACCATACATCTTCTTTTAAACTTTATTTTATTATTTATTTATGTAATGAATATTATTGTAACTCCTAGGTACCTATTTTTTTCAATCGCCAAGGATACTTTTTAAAGACAAAAACGGCTCGGCAAACGTGTTTATCAAAAATTCAGTTTATCTACAAAATTAATCGCAAACAAAACATTCTCGATTAGAATATCGGATAATAAAGCAATCGATTAAATTATTACTTATCTCCGTGCGCAAAGTCGTGGGCAAATCTAAAGTGGTGTATAAAATGAATCTGGTGCAGCCATCTGCCTTGGTGGAAGCAGACGTGTGGTGACGCGAGGTAGCAATATATACGAGTATACAGTTTAAATCAAAAACTTTTAGAAGATTTTAAAGAAAATATAGTGCCTAAGTCTTGTAATAAAGATAGTGAATCGGAGCAATCACTCTTATCATGGATTGGATTCGAGCAGTCGTGTTAAGGTGAGAGTGCATTTGTTTTTAAAGTGATTAGGGTTAAATTAAATAAAAAGTAATAGAGTAAATGCGGGAAATAAAGTGAATGTTGCTATACATGTGTTTGTGACCAACCAGTCGATACCCAATAAGACTCGACAGGCTGTTCATAAAGGTGTGCTGGTGCCTACGCTTATAATAATAATAATAATTATTATTATTATGTCGTTTATTCATTTTTTACATATAAAATATATTTTTAAATATTTCTTAAAAAAGATATAAAAAAAACATTTAAAAATATAAAAAAATAGTGGTCCGCCGGTGTCGGGAGCAGGGTCCAAGCTACCGGTGGTTAGGGCTCCAGAGATAGGAACCTCCTCACAATGCGAGCCGTATCGAGGAGTACTGCCTTCTGAATCAGGCCCTTGATCCAACCGCCTAACGAGAGCCTCGAGACATGTTCGTTGAGGCTTTCGGCCATCAGGCCATTGGCCGTTACGACAATCGGCACAATGACAGCCGAGTTCACATTCCACATGTCAACAACCTCGTGTGCTAAATCGAGATATTTTATTTGTTTTTCTTTCTCAGCTTTCACGAGGTTTTCGTCATGTGGAATGGTAACATCGACTATTATTGCGCGGCGCGCTAATCGGTCTATCACCACTATATCAGGCTTATTGGCGACAATAGTCCTGTCAGTAATGATAGACCGATCCCAGTACAACGTGACATGGTCATTTTCGAGAACTGGGTCGGGAACATACTTGTAATACGGTACCTCAGAGTTCGCAAGTATATATTTCAAAGCAAGTTGCTGGTGAATAATCCTAGCCACTTGGTTATGTCTGTGCAAGTACTCGCTGTTAGCCAGACGAGAACAACCAGAGATAATATGTCTGATAGACTCACCTGGACGGTGGCATGCCCGACACACGTCAACCGTCCCGTCCTTCATAATTATTATTATTATTTCGTTTATTTATTTTTTTACATATAAAATATATTTTGCAAATATTTCTTGAAAAAAGGTATAAAAAAAAAAAAACATTTAAAAATATAAAAAATAGTGGTCCGCCGGTGTCGGGAGCAGAGTCCAAGCTACCGGTGGTTAGGACACCAGAGACAGGAACCTCCTCACAATGCGGGCCGTATCGAGGAGTACTGCCTTCTGAATCAGGCCCTTGATCCAGCCGCCTAACGAGAGCCTCGAGAGATGATGGTTGAGGCTTTCAGCCATCAGGCCATTGGCCGTAACGACAATCGGCACAATGACAGCCGAGTCAACATTCCACATGTCAACAACCTCGTGTGCTAAGTCGAGATATTTTATTTGCTTCTCTTTCTCAGCTTTCACGAGGTTTTCGTCATGTGGAATGGTAACATCGACTATCATTGCGCGGCGCGCTAATCGATCTATCACCACTATATCAGGCTTATTGGCTACAATAGTCCTGTCAGTAATGATAGACCGATCCCAGTACAACGTGACATGGTCATTTTCGAGAACTGGGTCGGGCGCATACTTGTAATACGGTACCTCAGAGTTCACAAGTTTATATTTCAAAGCAAGTTGCTGGTGAATAATCCTAGCCACTTGGTTATGTCTGTGCAAGTACTCGCCGTTAGCCAGACGAGAACAACCAGAGATAATATGTCTGATAGACTCACCCGGACGGTGGCATGCCCGACACACGTCAACCGTCCCGTCCTTCATAATATGTCTCCGGTAGTTATTCGTCAAGATAACTTCGTCCATAATTGCACAGACGAAACCTTCAGTTTCCCCGAAAAGGTCCCCAAAGCGTAGCCAGGATACGGACGCTAAAAAATCTACATCGGGCTCATGAAGAGCCCGATAGAAGCGCCCGTGTAGCTCCTTGTTTTGCCATATCTCCTTGCGGTCATCCGTTGTAAGTATTACAGGTTTGCACCAGTTCTCTTTAGCCATGGAAAGTGGGGTGAGCCCTTTGTCCACTGCGACCACATCACGGTGCATACCCACTTCGGTTTTCAAAAAATATTCCCTGAGACTGCATATCTCGCGGTTGTGGAGGGTCTTCGCATTTAAAAAGCCTCGACCCCCGCACTTCCGCGGGATGTACAGTCTCATCACCGATGATCGTGGGTGATGCATCCGGTTTGGGGTCAACAGTGTACGGACCCTCCTATCCAGGGCGTCGAGTTCGGTCTGAGTCCATTTGAGTATGCCGAAAGAGTACATCAAAACCGGCATGACCCAACCGTTGAAGGCACGCACCTTGTTTCCGCCTGAAAGAGGACTAATCAATACCTTCTTCAGACGGCCAAAAAAGCGCTCCTTCAATGATTGCTTCATGTCAGTAACGTTGATGCCTAACGCTTCCGACATACCCAAATACTTATAGCTTTCGGGTGAGGAGAGGGATCTAAGGTGTATGGAATCCGAAAGTTGAATTCCCTCGGATTCCATTATCTCCCCTCGCTTTACATGCATGACTGCACATTTGTCCACACCAAACTCCATTCTGATGGCGCTACTGAAAGTTTCAGTTACCTTCAGTAGCTCCATCAGTTGCAATTTGTTGGGGGCAAAGATTTTCAAGTCATCCATGTAGAGGAGGTGAGATATGACCTGACCACCTCTCCTCAACCGATAGCCTAGACCTGAATCCTCCAGCAGCGTGCTTAGAGGATTCAGGGCTAAGCAGAACCAAAGTGGACTTAAACTGTCACCCTGAAATATTCCCCGTTTAATCCATACAGGCTCATCATTCCCCTGGATCTGTCGACACCCTGGATAGCGAAGGACTGTCCTCCATTGCCCCATACACGATTCAAGGAAGGTGCGTAGAGTTGTATCTATTTTGTAGAACTCCAGCACCCTCATGAGCCATGTATGTGGCACCGAGTCGTAGGCCTTCTTATAATCTATCCAGCAAGTCGACAGATCCTTGCGGAATCGACGAACCTGTTGGCTAATGGCCATGTCGATGAGAAGTAGCTCCTTAGTGCCACGGGACCCGTTCCTACATCCATTTTGAGAGGCTGACATAATCGAATTACTGTCAATGTGTGTGTTAATTTTCGCTCTCAAAATGGATGTAAGAAGTTTATAGACCGTCGATAAACACGTGATCGGTCTATAATTCTTGGGTTCCGCGGGACTTGTCTGTCAGAGTCTTACGGACTAAAAATCACCCCGGTGTTCCCTTCCTACAGTTGCATCGGGGATCATGGGAACTTGTGTGCCAGCCCGTCTTTGCAAGCCACCCCAGGCCCGCGGGGTGAGTGAGGTGTTCCCCCGAGACGTCCCATAGGGACGCGCGTGGAACACTACGCTCCGGCCTCGGGTCCTGTTAGACGTTGGCGGCGGACGTCTCCGAGTCAGCCGTCCTTCCATATCTGTTTATGGGGGCTGGAAGAGGGAGTTGGCGCGCCTGCACCGACGTCTGGTCCACCTGCTGCGGGTCGCGAGAGTGGCCTCGCACCCCGTTTGTCTGCTCCAAGCTCAAAGCACACCACATCGTTCATTGCACAGCAAGGAAAGCAGCAATTAGTGAAAAGAGTCCACTACACATCTCCGCACCGCTCATCTTATTCGTACAGAAGAACCACCGTTGACCAGCCCCGCTGCGCACAAGTTCGCAAAGAACGCATTTCCACAGCATTAAGGGTGTGTTTCAATGACGCGGACCTGGGCGGAGTGGAGAGGAACAGACCGTGAATTGGCCAATCCGAGTGCTCGAAATCTGCGGAGTGAAGATTTCGAGCACTGTGATTGGCTCTCCACTCCACACGCGCAAAACGCAGCCTTAGGCATTACCCACCTGCTCCATAAGTCAGGTGACTTATGGAGCAGGTGGGTAATGCCTGTCGTCAGAAACTGTGGTAGCGACCCAGACTCTAAGGATGACTGGAACTGAGATGCCAGGCAAGTGTGTGAACTAGTTAGCCATTTCAGCCATTTATTATTATTATTATTATAATTAATATTATATAATAATTATTATAATAATTAATTAGATAAGGAGGTTCCTCTCTCTTGATACTCCCGATACCGGTGGGCTGCCATTTTTTATTTTTTTTTGTATTCTAATATTATAAAATATATATTTTTATGTGTAAATAATGAAAATATTTATTTTTTATATGTTAAAAAAATAAATAAACGAAATAATAATAATAATATTAATTTGCTTAAAACACGGTATATAAAGATGTTACAATACAAAATGAGATCATACATGTTTTGCTTAAATTAAAGCATGCAAAATTGTGTTGTCAACGTTTGAGTACTAAAAATTCCTTATTATTATTATATTGTATTTTTTGTTTTTTTTTTCTATAGAAATAGAAATTATTTTCATTCCAACACTTATACAATTTAATTTTAAATAATCAACAATTTAATACTTTCAATGTCTTTGGTAAAATATTAAATATAAGTACATACATAGTTACACAAGTTTTATTATATTTGGCACACCAAGGCAGCTCGTCTAGTACAAGTGTGTATCGGTCACGCCGACTTCGTGAACATACCTCTTCTGCTATTTTAAACAATTCTTTGAGATACTTCACAAACACACCTCATATACAATATACAATGACGCTTATGTATGGAAGTGAATTTTGGTTATGGCAAAACAAGCATGACATTAGAATAAGGCTGCGTTTTGCGCGTGTGGAGTGGAGAGCCAATCACAGTGCTCGAAATCTTCACTCCGCAGATTTCGAGCACTCGGATTGGCCAATTCACGGTCTGTTCCTCTCCACTCCGCCCAGGTCCGCGTCATTGAAACACACCCTTAATGCTGTGGAAATGCGTTCTTTGCGAACTTGTGCGCAGCGGGGCTGGTCAACGGTGGTTCTTCTGTACGAATAAGATGAGCGGTGCGGAGATGTGTAGTGGACTCTTTTCACTAATTGCTGCTTTCCTTGCTGTGCAATGAACGATGTGGTGTGCTTTGAGCTTGGAGCAGACAAACGGGGTGCGAGGCCACTCTCGCGACCCGCAGCAGGTGGACCAGACGTCGGTGCAGGCGCGCCAACTCCCTCTTCCAGCCCCCATAAACAGATATGGAAGGACGGCTGACTCGGAGACGTCCGCCGCCAACGTCTAACAGGACCCGAGGCCGGAGCGTAGTGTTCCACGCGCGTCCCTATGGGACGTCTCGGGGGAACACCTCACTCACCCCGCGGGCCTGGGGTGGCTTGCAAAGACGGGCTGGCACACAAGTTCCCATGATCCCCGATGCAACTGTAGGAAGGGAACACCGGGGTGATTTTTAGTCCGTAAGACTCTGACAGACAAGTCCGCCCGCCCCTGGGAGGAGGACATCCATGAGGATTATCCACCCCAAAATAAAAAAAAGGAAAAATACATTAGTAGACTTCGCAATCATTCCTTGCACGCCTCCTTCGCTGACGTCCATCGACACACGTCTCTCTTGTTTTGCATGTAGAAAGACCTCGCTCGGCTAGGAAAATTTAGCAATCCTATTGTAAGATCTGTTCGCGCTTCTTAGCTGCCTTGCTCAGCTCTTGTGGAAACGCAGCCTATGAGCCACGTGCACTCTGGATTTTAATGCGCTAAATCGAGGCCATCATTTAGTTACTTAATGAGATAATAATGCTATTGTTATCACAATACACGTAGATGACTCTTAATGATACATTCGTTTAACTGTCTGTTGGCGATAGGATTCAAATCAAATCAAAATATTTTATTTCACATAAACCTACATGGGCACTTAAGAAACGTCAGAAGCTATGTGTACGGTTCAATTGGTCGTTTCCTATGGAGAAGAGCCGGCAAGAAACTCCACTACAATGTTTTCGAATTACATTGTTAACAGGTATGTGAAAACAGTGTATGTCTGTCAACAAATACCACGTACTTATAAAAAAATAATGGGTCTACAAATCTAAAGTCTATTAAGCCTACAGCGTTCTCACATTCACAAAATATAAAAGAATCTATAGGTATAAATATTATTAAAATAATAAAAATCTATTTAAACCAAATTACATGATTGCCATTACAACTGTAACAAATCTGAATTAATATCTTGTTTAATTGATTACTTAGCAATGTCGCTACTATTTATTTATTTATTTAAACTTCTCGCACACATTTAAGTACAAAGGCGGACTTAATGCCTTAGGCATTCTCTACCAGTCAACCAAGGGTGGTGAAGAGATTTATTCATTATTTATTTATAGTTAATTAAAACGGTACAGCACCAATAACATTAATTAACATAGAAACAACTATTAATATAATAACAATAATTACTTTGTATAGTATAATTAAATTTTAAACTAATACGGAACAGTGGACTCCCTTGCAGACTGTCTCTCACAAAACTCCAAACATATACGCATAATTTTACTCTATTCATCCGCAAACACATCACATTCAGGGTTGGCAGTCAGAAGGGCATTTGTCATCTTTATAGTACGACAGACTGGGGATTCGGCTCTGGCTACAGTTTTGGTTGGCATTTGCGCAAACAGATTGTGCCGGCGGCTCTGACGGTGTCCGATGTATTTGTCGGGCACAAATAATCTGCAGAAAAGGCAGTGGAGCTCTGGGCAGTCGATATGTCCCCGTAAGGTCTTACAGGCTACCGTGAGCTGATCAAGGCCTCTTCTCACCTCCAACGAGTTAAAGCCCAAAGTCCCTAAAAGATAGTTGGTAGGGTACATGTAGGGAAAGAAATGGATTACCTTTGGAATAGGCATCTCAGGAAAGTTTTCTGTACCATTTCCAGCATCAATGTTTGGGTCGTAATATAGGGGTGCCAAATACAGGCACTGGACTCGAGTTTGCTTCGAACCAAAGCGGTGTAGAAAAGCCTAATAACATTTGGATTGCGAAAGTCACGAGTATTTCGCAAAACAAATCCCAACCGCCTGAAAGATTCCTTCGCTAGAAGCGTGATCTCTAAAAGTCAGAGAGCGGTCGAAAGTCACTCCCAAGTACTTTATGTTAGTGACACGAGCAATTGCCTCACCACCCAAACTGTAGTCGTAATTGATAAGATGAAGAAGAAGCAGGTGCTCTAAGACGAAATAATAATACTGAAAAATATTAAAAGATAACATAATAGATTACCTAATAATAAAATACGTACAGAAGCACATAAATAGGTTACAAACTTATAATAAAAAAATCATACACATTTACTACAATTTATACCAACATTATATATACGCTACGCTTAGCAACATTAAGTAATCTAATATCGTGTAATTACGCGACGGAAGTTCAGAAACAATGCGACGAAATTTCGGACCGGGTGCCAACCATCACCTGTTAAAGCAGTATTATTATAATATTAATTCACAGTGGGAAAGTGATGGAGCTGTACAGGACTTATAGCTCCATCTCTTTTCTATTCTGGAGTGAATAAATAAATAAATAAATAAATAAAAATAAATCTCGTTCTCACGCTGAAGTAATATTGAAATAATACTACTATAAGAGGTGATCGTCGGCCCCCAGATGTCATCATAATTCTCTTGCCGTTATCCCAAGGTTTGTGTGGTCGGCGCTTCATGTCTACCATACTTCTCTATAAGTCGTCATCTCCATAAGATCCTTTCTGGTTTTTGTTAGTTTTTTTTTCGGCCTGGTGTGATGTAAGTTAATAAAAAAGCATTGTGGGTTCTGAGCAGTGGTGGCCCAGTGGTAACGGCCGCGACTTAGGAGTTCTAGTTCGTAGGTTCAAACCCAGACAGGCGCTTTACTTTGAGTAAAATATTTCATCAGCACTGCTCCCAAACGGTGAAGGAAAATATCGTGAGGAAACCGGCACGTCCAAGAACCAAAAATTCGAAGACATGTGACATCTACCAACTCGCACTGAGCCCGCGTGATGGATTGCGGCCCACTCTCTCTCATCAAGAGGAGGCCTGTGTCCCCCTTACTAAATAGCCTATAATTTTCCCACATTATAGGCTATTTAGTAAGGGGTAATGTCCAGAAAACCAATAAAAATAAAATTGTGTACAAAGTACACAATTTTTCCGAATTATAGAATCAAAAACCGTTTTAACATTTTCGTGTGTATCTAGTGAATTCTAGTGTATCAATGCAGTCGAAGCCGTGGGTCTTTATTGTTAAAGGAGAAACCCGTTTCTGGGCATAACCGTTACACGAATCAGATATTATACTAAAAAAAATGTCTATTTTTCTTAATTGACCCATTTAAATCTTAGTCTCAATTACAATGGCAAAGTGTAGAAAATAAGTAGATTTCAACTTTTTTCTTTTTACCTGTTAAGCCCCGCGCGACACTGATTCGGAGTTAAACAATAGAAAATCAATTGTGTCTCATTAGCCGTCCTTGACCAATTAAGTAACTATGTGATTAGCAACAATATAAATCGACGTAGGGCTCAGTTCCAAGCAATAGATGTAGGAAGCGATTTTCCTGAATTAACATACAGCGAGCTAATGCTTGTCTCCTTGGGCACATCATAACAAGTTAAGCAGGCCCGTTCTAACTATGGGGAGCACGTGAGAGAAAATAGCTCATATGTCATAGAATTGTGTAGAAAGGTGGACGGTGACCTACAGCAAGAGCTGTCAACATCGGACTCAACCTGGATGTTAAGAGGAAGAATACAATCCAGGTAATAGGATGTATTTCGATGATATATTAGTTGACAGCTCTCTAAGTGGAAGGGATGCTATAATCCAATATTATTGCACCCGTATCGCTGGCAAAATAACGGTTGGTCGCTGTGCCCACACCACACTATGAGCATAATATGGTACCTATATTGGTTGCGCACGGCACCAGGACAGTCAATTGTCTCTTGCACAATTTCTGGATACTGTATTATTATATTATGATAATCCTAATGAAGAAGGTGATCAATAAAACCATTTATTACGATTATGTTTTTTATTTTAATATAATTTACAATCTCAGATAACTGTAATCGAGATTGCATCAAATCCCCTAGTAGACAAAACATTAACAATGCAACCCAGTGCTGTAAGTGGACGTTGTCTAATAAGCTGAGGTTTTCAGTAAGATAAACCTGAAGTCACCTTCTAAGCGCTTTTTATGTACCTAAAACGTCATCGTGATAGGCTGCAGGCGCTGCAGCACAACGCATATGCGTTCCAGATTTCCTACGTAAATCTGGAACGCATATGCGTTGTACTACAAAGCTTAAAAAATAATATTTTTATTTAAATACATAATAAAAATAACCTAAAATTAAACATTGCCTGATTTTACCAATTTGGCCATTGCTGGGAGACGTGAAAGTTGGACTCGTGGAACCTTCCTAAATAATCTAATTTATGGCTAAATTCCAGCCCTGTATCGCCAGGCCCAAGTTTCTATGGAGTTTGGGTTTCTCCTTTAAGAAGATGCCTCCGACTGCATGAGATTGTTTATAGTATTTAAGTTATATAAATCCCCCCATCCCCGTCCCCGCGACTGCCTTGTTGGTCAAGTGGTCGCAAGCGCTACTGCTGAGCATGACGTCCTGGGTTCGATTCCCGGGTCGGACAAAGTGTTATTGGCTTTTTCTATCTGGAATTTCTCAGTAGCAGCCCGGAGTCTGGATTTGTGCCCGGTTAATAGCAATAAGCTCGCCCCCTATTACATGGGACTTAAAAATAGCTGGCGAAATGTGGGTGTACTACAGGTACACCTCTGCCCAACCCTCCAGGGAAACAAGGCGTGATGTTATGTGTGTAAGTTATATAAATCTTGTTTCCATCTTTGTTTTAAGTTCACTTTTTACGCAGTCGGGTTTTCGATTTTTAATTACCTATCTTTTTTAGACGTTTTAGTTAGGATTAAGACCGTAAATTAGGTTATTTACCCACTTATAATCAGGTGACGGACTCTTGCTCACTCACTCCAAAAGTTCGGTATTGTTTTTTTTATCGCCATTTCCCACTCCAAATTTGATTTAAACATACACTTTTGTGTATATTTTTTAAATCAAAATTAAAACCTTTCATTGTGACACCCCACTCAATAGATTTGAGAGATTTTTTTTTAAACCCACACATTTTGGCGCCAAAATTCCGCCATATTGATTTTTTTACATTTTAATACCTACACTTGTGCAATAAAGACAAATCTAACGATATATCATTCATCAAAATCGTTCCAAACGGTTAGTATTTACGAGGCAACGTAGGGACGGACATACATACTCGTACATAGGTACCATATAGGTCAAACATATAACCTTCGTTTATTGACTTAACATGTAACACCTGGTGATGTTGTTAACGTTTTTAACACACTTAAGTCTAAAAACACTGGTGATTACTGGGGTATCTCCATTAAACTACTAAGCAATATAATAAACATTGTAGCCCCCTATCTAGCTGTTACTTTTAATAAATGTGTTGATTTAGGAAGTTTACCTGACCTCATGAAGAGTAGTAAAGTCATACCATTATTTAAATCAGGTAATAAAAAAGACGTTGGCAATTTCAGGCCTATTTCTATTTTACCTGCATTTAGCAAAATATTTGAAAAGCTAATACTCAAGCAGTTGCTAAGACATTTTAATTTAAACAGCCTCCTTCATAATGAACAATATGGCTTTACAAAAGGTCGTTCGACTACAGATGCAGGTGTTGCACTGCTGAAACACGTATTTAACGCATGGGAGAACTCGCAAAATGCTATTGGAGTTTTCTGTGATCTCTCCAAAGCTTTTGATTGCGTGCAACATGACACGCTCTTGCGTAAACTACATCATTACGGTGTCCAAAATGAAGCTCTTAAAGTAATAAGTTCATATTTACATAATAGGTTGCAATGTGTAGATGTTAATGGTGTGAAATCTTCCGAGCTTCTAGTACAGTTAGGTGTACCACAAGGCTCAATACTGGGTCCATTCTTATTCTTAGTATATATTAATGACTTACCATTCTATTTAAAGGGTATCTGTGACGTTGTACTGTTTGCAGATGATACCTCTCTTATTTTTAAAGTAGAAAGGAATAGACAAGATTTTGACGACGTAAACAGTGCACTCTCAATTGTGACGGATTGGTTTACGACAAATAACTTAGTTCTCAATGCTAAGAAAACAAAATGTATAAAGTTCGCTTTACCAAATGTTAGAAATCTAGGACCCAACATCGTCTTGGATAAAGAGGTTCTTGGAACTGTAGACTCGGCAGTTTTTCTGGGCATAACAGTAGATGCCAAACTTCAGTGGGGCCCTCATATATCAAGCCTAGCGGGAAGGCTCAGTTCGGCCGCTTACGCCGTCAGGAAAGTAAGACAATACACTGACGTTAATACAGCTCGGTTAGTATATTTTAGTTATTTTCATAGCGTTATGTCCTACGGTATTCTGCTGTGGGGCAAAGCCGCTGACATTCAAAATATATTTGTTCTTCAAAAAAGAGCTGTTCGAGCAATTTACCAGCTAGGTGCCAGAGTTTCTCTGAGAGATTTTTTTAAAGATATTGGTATTCTCACGGTGGCATCACAATTCATCTTCGCCAACATCTTATATATTAGGCAAAATATACACTTATACATTAAAAACAGTGATATTCACAATATTAACACCAGAAATAAGGACAAATTACGTGCTCCATTTCACCGGCTTCACAAGGTTCATAACTCGTTTGTTGGGCTTGGTATTACTTTTTATAACAAGTTACCCTCTTCTTTGCTAGATTTGCCTTTTAATGCGTTTAAAACTAAAGTAAAATCCAAACTTTGTTCAAGGGCATACTATTCTATCAACGACTACTTGAATGATAAGAATTGTTGGTCGCTGTGATTAACTCAAGACAATGTTTATGTTCTTTCTCCAGAATTAGCCTACCTAGTGACAGGTTATATGAGTTCATATAATTGTTTATTTTATTTGACTGTATAAGTCAATTTATTTAAAATTTTATTTTCGTTTATTATTGACATAATCTTCTCATTACAATGTTTTTTGTTGAGTTGTATTGCAATATGTGGTTAGCTAGCGACCTCGATAACTGATTATATTATTCTTACAACCGGCAGCAAGTTCGTCATGCTCCCTTAGTTGTCACTGCTTGCGGTAGCGTCGGGGGTCGGGTTACCTCCTTCCCTCTAATATGGCGAGGGGGGTAATGGCTGATTTTTGCGTTATGCTCGTGAACGGGTGCTGCTTGTGGTGACTGGTCGTCTTGCTGACCATTGTTTTGTTTTGTTATTAGTAATTAATTGTTTATTTATTTTACTTTGATGGTCCTAGTTCATCATTTGTGACTGTTACAGCTATAGCTATATGTAAGCGGGCACGCCTTTTATGCTTGGAGGCTTTTATTTGGGCATTAAGTTCTGTTTAGGTTTTTATCTCTGTGTTTTCGGTGTTTTGCTTTTCTTTTTTTTTTTGTTGGTATAGTGGTGTGCTAGCTGACATATGGCTAATAATTTAATGTTTTATGTTGCACGTAATGTAAATTGTTTTGCATACTGTTGTATAGAATCCATTATTTTTTCCCTCTAACTGAACAGACAGCTGTGCTGCTGGGGAGTTTGTTGACCACTTCTTCTTCCCAGCTAAAGCACTAGGAAGTGGTGAAGGGTGGGCGTTTTGGGGGACTGTCTTATGTAATTTTGACGTTCGAAAAGTGCTGATTCTCAGCCTAGTTTGAATAAATGACTTTTGATTTGATTTGATTTCGCCGCCGTCGGGTAAAAACGAATTAATTGATTGTGTTTGTTCAAAATACCCATTTTGGTATTTATGTAGGCTAGTGAAGTTCTCTCTGGTTTTTCTAGGTAGTCAAAACATAAACAGAAAGCTCACAGAAAACAGTTCCTTTAAAAATAGTTGCACAGCACATGGCATTGTTATGTAAGTACTATGTACTATAAAGCTGCCATTTACTGGGTACACGGAAAAAAAGGATCTCTTCAGCGAAGAATATCAATATTCTCAGAAAAATTGTTTCAATCCAAGTAAATATTTTCTTAACGTAAGTAAATGTACTCAGTCCAAGAAAACCTGTTTACTCAAATTAAGAATAATAAATACTTGGTTTTTATTCTTGACATAGGCAAATATTTTTGATTCAAGACTATACATAAAATATAATAATCTTAATTGAAGAAAATATCAAGTTTTTACTGAAGAATTCTTAAAATTAAACTTAATAATTCGTCATTTAAGTATAATGTCTTCGAAGAAGACAATAAAACTAAGACAAAATTTTATTTCATTCAAGAATATATTGTTTTCCCCCCATATGAATCAATATTTGTCTGGACCAAAAGGATATTGTCTTAATTTAAGACATCCTTTTTTTCCGTGTACGTCTTTCATTGACTTGAATGTGCCCTGGCGGCTGGGAGTATGTCGTGCTCACTCTAATGTCTCGCTGATGGTGACGCGTGTGTTGGATCATTTAGCTCTCTTCAAAATGGTTGAGCTGAATGGTGCGTCATGTTCGTGAACGGGCGCCGTCAGTAGAGACTGGTCATCTCTTAGCTGCCACGGCTTATTTGAATTTTTGAATTGTTTTTTTTTTTGTTAATCTTTTTATTACAAACGGTTTTACGTTTTGCATCGTTCTCACATGTATGATTTCAAATGAATGATGTAAACAATATTTTGTAACTATAATACGTTGATTTAAAATAGTTCAGTGTCCGTGGAGTTTCTTGCCCGTTCTTCTCCATAGGTACCTACTGCGCTTTGGAATGGGCAACTAGCTTCATCTTTCTGACTGACCGGCCGACCCCTTGACAATTCAAAAGTGCCTGTAATTGGTTTATTTGAAATAAATGCTTTGAGTTTGAGTTTGAATAAAACAATTTATCTTTCAGGCTATGATAAAATTATTATTGTTTTTTTGGCATACAGATCGTAGTAACATGTTTCCACGGACACTTTCAAGTCAATGAAAGACGTATCCAGTAAATGGCAGCCTTATAATACATAGTACTCACATAACAATGTGCTGTGCAACTATTTTTAAATATATCATTATTATTATTCCCTAATGAGAACGTCTTTTCAATGGTTCACCCTTGTTTGATAGAACAACGTTTGATATAATATTACTAAATCGAACAACGTTTAAGAAAATCATCACTTTGTATAATATCGTTTGACAGAATTTTCAGTTCATCGAATATTTATTTGCTATAACAACATTTGCGCTAATGATCAAAAGGTATAATGTTCATTTGATGTAATGTTCAGATGGTATAACCATGTATTTTATCGAATATTCAATTGGTGTAATTTAATGCAGAAAAGAAAACATTGTAAATATTTGCATTTTTTTAATTTTGAAAAAGAAAACACTTAGACTAATCTTAAATTAAATGCGATCGCTTTAAGTAAATCTATTTCTACGTAAGTTTCAAAATAATGGTTAGGTTAGGTTAGGTTAAAACTGTGACCTCCTACGCACGAGCCGAGCGAGCGAAGCGAGCGGTGCCGCGGCAGCGGCCGGCGAGTGCCAAAAACGAATAGATTATATAGAAAAAAATATATAAAAAAGAGATTATTTTTAGCAGGCTATTGAGAACGATCGTATCGAATATTCAGTTAATTAAGAACTGAATATTCGATACGATCTTCGACTAAATTATTATTAGTCTAGTGAAACATTAGTTTAAATAAAATTAGTGCATTTGAAAATTCGGCGAAATGAAATTAGTTCAAATGAAATTAGTTCAAATAAATAATTACGCTAAATAAAAATTTACCAATGAATTATTCGGTCAAATGAATAATTCTTCGAAATGACTTTATTGCAACTAAAATTCGATTTAGTAATATTATATCAAACGTTGTTCTATCAAACAAGGGTGAACCCTTTTCAATCATTGCGCAAAAGTTCACATTTTTTTTTGTAGTAGATAATGTCTAGAACAGTTGTTACTTAATATTGTTTTATTTATTTTTGATTCGCGATATTATTTTGAGTACTAAACTCGTGATCCCTACTTCGTTGAAACCGCTGTATTTGTTACGTGATTTTGGGTTTGTAATTATATCCATATTATACCCTTAAATGATAACATTACTCGTACGACCTTACACACGGCTTTTCTGACAATGTACCTACGCTTATTATTATTTTTTTTCAAAATCATCTGAAATCGTTTTTGTTTCTATGGAAACTAACGTGGGACTTAACATAACTGGCGAAATGTTAGTGTAGCTTTTATTTGATATCAATATTGTTGTAATTTATTTAAAAAAGAACCTCCCCTCCCTTTTTTGTGTTTGCAGATGCAATATATAAATAGTATATAGCCTATGTCACTCCCACAATTTAGACGAATCTAACGCCACCTCTTATGTTAAAATCTATCAAGCCGTTTAGGCTTACAGAGCGTGCCAAAGAAATATGTATGTATGTATGATACATACATACATACTCTCGAAAAGCATTACCTTTCATCTGGGGCAGTCGGTAAAAAAGAAAAGCCCCATCTTCCTACACAATTTTTCCAAAGTGTAGAATCAAAAACCGTTTTAACATTTTTGTGTGCATCTAGTGAATTATGGTGCAACAATCAGTTCGTGTGATATTAGTGCATCAATCAGAGGCAGTGCGTGTGCAAAGACTGCATCGAATCAATCATCAATCAGTTTAGATGAATACTGCTTTGTGTGTCAAGAGCACAATTTAAGTAGCACAATGTGCTTGTCGAATTATTATGATAACATCGGATAAGCTGGGTTTTAGACAGTAAGAGTCTGACACACCGTCCCGCTCCGCCCAGAGCGGGGGAAGTTATTTGATAATTTCCCACAAAAAAAAAAAAAGAAAAAAAAAAAAAGAATGCAGTCTGATTCAGATAGGTATGGCGTTTGATGGCATCAAATCTTAGATAGAACTAAAATAACTGCCTTCTTTTCTTTCCCATAAACTTGTATGATAATTTTATTTCCCAGCGCTGTACTAGCCGTGTCATGGAGTGCTGACCTGTCTTTTCCACCTGGGTTCAAGTTCGGAGCCTCCACTGCAGCTTACCAGGTCGAAGGCGCCTGGAATGAGGGTGGTAAGAATAATATTTAGCATTTCTTTAGTTTTTAATTTAATTTTGTGCTGTTGGTTTTTAAGTTGTGTCAAATGTGTCTTTTTAAAAATATTTAATGATTTGTCAATTGTAAATTTATTTACTTAAAATAAGTTTATGTTTAAGTAGATAATTGTTCATCTAAATAAGCACCTTATATTAATATTTACTACATAATATTTGATATTAATATTTGCATGCCCAAAATGTGTCATCGAAATGAAATGAAATCAAATCGTTTATTCTGTAAATAGGATATTGGAATAAAATTTACGCGTCATATTAAAAAATAAATTAAAAAATAAGCTAGATGGAGTCGACATTTCCTATCTGACTACCCCTGAGAAGAAATGGCGAAACAAACTCAAGGGTCAAAGTCTCTTTTAAAGTCCAGACATAATCTTGATCAGAGCATGTGAGGACCTTGTAGATTCAAGTCCGAAATGGTCTTTTGTGGAAAGAACCACACAAAGAGTGGACCTGCTCCATCAGTGTAAGCAGTAATCATGTAGCTCAACTCAGGACTTAAGGAGCTCAACGACTCGACGAACAATGCCAAGGAAAGGACATTTTGGGTAGGCCACATAAAGCGGACAGACAGACAGACAGACGGACATGGTAAAACTATAAGGGTTCCATGTTGGAATAAAGTTATGCCAAACATGAACCTCGAAAAATGTTTGGTTAATCTTGAAAAAATACTGGATGCAAATTAACTCCGCGTTTATTAATAAGAGGGATTGAGTCAGTGGACATTTTTCACACAACAGCACAACACAATCAATGCACTTTCTAGGTAAAAGCGAAAGCATCTGGGACCGGTTCGTACACGAAGATCCACGAAGAGTCGCAGACCTGAGCAATGGAGACGTCGCCTGCGACTCTTACCACCAATGGAAGAAGGACCTCGAGCTGGCAGAAGAACTGGGGATCCACTTCTATAGGTAACTAGTTTTTGCCCGTGGCTGCAGCCACGTGGTGGTCGAGAACTATCCCACGGGTTCCCGTGGTTTTTACCCCACGGGAACCCGAGAGAGTGTACGCGCCATTTACACGGTGCAAGGTTATTGCCTGTGGCATACCTACCATAAAATTGGAGCAACACTTGAATGGCACCGTGTAAACAGCACGAACAATTGTTGCTCAATACGGGCAAGTTAGTTGTCGTTCACAACTGGTATAGGTCAGCACGTACAGTAAAATAATTTCACGTACAATAAAATTGCACGTGCAATAAAATCGCATTCAACTCTACAAGTACGAACGAATGAAACAAGTTATTTTAATCTTGAGAAGACGTTTAATACAATTTTAATTAAATATTCCGCAGCTCAAATACGCGCAATCAATTATATTATACAAGGACGTTTAACTCTGTGTAAGTCGCGTGCAATTTTATTGAACGGCAAAACTTGCATTCAATTATCGTGTGGCATTTTATGGAAGTCGCACGCGTGTAAACACCTGCATGCAATTCTTGAATGGTAATCATTGAACGTGCTTTATGGCATGCGATTATTGCTCTTGAACGTTCCAGAAACTTATGTAAACGGGGCTATAATTAAGCACTAGTTTTTTGTCATTTAGCAAAACATATGCTGCTACTTTGGATTATGACAAGATAAGTTAATCAAATAATAGATAGTGTATTATGGTTAACAACCGGTCGAAACTGAATAGTACTGCACTCCGTCGTCGAGGGTTTTATTATCGACTATCAGTCTTATGACTATACACCCACAATCATTATGATACTTTAATGGCTGCACCTCTTTTCTTAAAGCCATCACACAGTAACCACTTTTTTGCCACTTGATCTTTATGACATAATGGCATCTAAGTGCATCTTATTTTATTTGTAAAACTAAACCTTAATTTTCCCAACTTCAAGGTTCTCAATATCCTGGCCTCGTATCCTTCCGTCCGGTTTCCCCAACGACATCAATGAAGATGGCAAGAACTACTACAACAACCTCATCGACGGTCTACTGGAGAAAGGCATCGAGCCTCTCGTGACCATGTACCACTGGGACTTGCCACAATCACTCCAGGATCTTGGTAAGATTAACTAGCTTTTAGGCTACTTCAATACCAGTGATTAATAGGCTCAAGGACAGTGCTTAGGTCTGACTAAATATCGTAGGTCTTAGTTGAAAATGACAGGCAGCCAGCGTTTAAAAAATACCCGCAGTTGCTTTTGCAGTTCAACCCTCCCGGTTGTAATCTGATTGTGTCGTGGTGCATTTCAAAATCAAAAATATCAAAATCCATTTATTTCAGGTTATCCCATATTACACAATACAAATCACAATATAAAAATAAATAGAATGTCATCAAATTATAAATACAATGTCAAATTAAAATAAGCAGATCAATGTCAAAAGTAAATAACAAAAAAAAATAATGGGAAATTAATAATATAAAATACACATAAAAATAAAAGTTTAGGGCGAATTTTGGGTAAAAATAATAACAAATTTATAAAACATCAAATATCACGACCTGGCTATATGCCTACTACAACACTTCCCAATATAAGGGCAGTCCAAACGTCCAGCAATCATCTCTAGGACAGCATTGGAGCTGACCCGCACCCTGCGCACCAAGGACGCGCACCGCTTGCGCATTGTGGTGTGGAAACAGTCGGTGCGCGCTTCAGCAAACATGCCCGAGGCACTGCAGAAGCGGGGCAGCCCCAATACCGCCCTGAACGCGTTATTGTACTGGACGCGGAGGGCACTGTAACTCGCCTGTGTATAGCTAGCCCACAGGCTACACGTGTACAAAGAAGTGCAGTATGCTTTAAACAGTGTGATCTTGACTTGATCAGAACAGCGTGCAAACCTGCGTGCCAACATATTCGCTCTTTTTGACAAGGCCCTCCGCTCCCGTTCGATGTCAGCATGATCCCTGAGGCCAGCTGTGACCACATGCCCTAAGTATTTAAATTGTTTCACCCAGTTTAGGGGAACACCATTAAGAAAAACTGGTGGTATACTTTGCGGGCATTTAGCACTACTCGTCTCAAAGACCATGCACTGGCTTTTGGTTACATTATATTTAAGGCCATGCCCACTCACGTACTCCTCACAGATTTGCATTAGCTTCCTCAAGCCACAGACCGAAGCGCTCAGCAGCACCATGTCGTCAGCATAACTAAGGTTATTGACGCAAACATCATCAACATGGCAGCCGACGCGGGCACTGCTGAGCGCAACGATCAGTGCATCCATGTAGAGGTTGAAAAGGGTTGGGGAGGTCAATCCGCCTTGCCTCACGCCACACTCCAACCTATATGGCTCAGACATAGCTCCCGCCCATCTTACGTTGTTAATCTGGTGCGTATACCAATATTTAAAAACTCTTACAAGTTCATGTGGTAAATTAATGTCCTCCAGTTTTTTCCATAAAACATCGTACGCGACCAGGTCGAAAGCCCTGGACAGGTCGAGGAAGCCCGCATACACGGGTGTTTTACGATCCACGTAGTATCTGACGGTATGCTTAAGACACAGTGGTGCCGATTCCCTTGTTCACAAACTAAACTAAACTTAAGTTCAGTGCATCTTTTTCTTTCTATTTCATTAAAAAAAGGACAGAAGATAAATTTTAGTTTAGTCCTGTCAAATTAATCAGCGCCTGTCACTACTCTATACAAGTTTAGACGTGAATAAAAACTTGCCTACTAAAATTACGTCAATTTACGTCAAGCGCTGATTAATTTGACAGGACTAAACTAAAATGTATCTTCTGTCCTTTTCTTAATGAAAAAGTAAGACAAAGATGCACTGAACTTAAATTTAGTTTAGTTTGTGAACAAGGGAATCGGCGCCAGTATCGCACTCTCTGTAGACAGTTGGGGTCTAAATCCAAACTGATTATCATGCAGCGCTACGAACTTAATTAACTGCGTATTAAGCTACGATTGTGGCTAGTGAAATAGGCAGGTAGTTACTTTTATCTGCAAGATTCTACGACTTCTTAGAATATTATAGTCGTCATCATCGACCTGTCCTATCCCAATTTATTTGGGGTTGGCCCAGCATTTCTTCTTTTATAAATCTCTATAGCCGTCATCTCGGAAGTCACCCCCTTTCTAACCACATCATCATTCCCACAATACATCCATCGTTCTTCCCCTACTCATAGGTCATCCACATTTATACTCAAACCAGGAACTTGTTCCTCCTTCGTCCGCATCATGTAAATATAGTATCCATTTTAAATATTGTCTATCAGTCCATCACGGAACCGTTTTAACCATGGAACAGAAAAAACAGTTCCGTGGTTTTAACATTATCAACTATTTATTTCAGGTGGATGGACAAACCCACTTATAGTAGACTGGTTCGAAGACTATGCAAGGGTTCTTTACACTCTCTTCGGCGATCGCGTGAAGATCTGGCTGACTCTTAACGAGCCGATCGTCATGTGCGACGGTGTGTATAACTCTGGGCTCTTTGCTCCAGCCGTGTATAGCCCCGATGTTGGCGCTTACTTGTGCAATAAGTATGTGTTGCTAGCCCACGCTAAGGCTTGGAGGCTGTACGATGAAGAGTTTAAGCCTAAATATCATGGTAAGTGACTCTGAACTGTATGTATCTAACTGTGATGATTTAATACAATAGAATGGTTATTAATTAGCAACTAAAATTACAACATTGTACTACATCAAATTGTGTAACTTCCAATAATTTTCAGGCAAAGTTTCAATAGCCAATCAATTACTGTGGTTTGATCCTAAAACAAAAGAAGACGAGGCTCTTGCGGAGCTGGCCAGACAGAACTGTGTAAGTTATGAGAACCATCGTGTGTAATAACTATATAGTAAAAATAAGGGCAGAGTAACACAGATCGATCTACGTATATCTTTGGGTTCACTTGGCGCCAAGGCAAATGCGAATGTCGTTAAAAGCAAGGATGGGTTTAAAGCCAACACAAAAAGGTAGGAAGCACCATCTTCTATTCAATGAAAATAAGACCAAGAGAATCAATTGATCTGCCAAGCATGGTGATTACAAGAATTTCCCTGAAAGCTAGTGGCTTAAAAGGTTTGGGGTCTGGACCCTGCAGGGTAAAGATGGGGCCAACTTCCTACCCTGGTTGCTGACCAAGAGCTAAGTCAAGCAAGTTTAGCTTAGCTCGTATATCTGACGTAATTTTTCAAACTTGTGTTCATAGTTTGCGGTCTACAGACAAATATTACCCCAACCCCTTACCCCCGTGTCCCAGAGTTAACATTATAGGCCCACAAATATGAATAAATTACCTCCGCTATGTGAGCTAAGCTAAACTAAACTCAGGTGCGCATGGGCGATTTTTTTACACAACGATTCTACTCCCGGTGTTGAACCGAACATGAGAATTGAGAATCCAACAGAGTGCATTCCAGCTCGTCAAAAACTCTCGGACGCTAAGGAGTACGTTGGAAATCCAGTGCGCGATAAAAAATCGCGCTAGGGTACGAAGGCTAACTCAGCTTAGTTCTTGGTCGGCCACCAGTTTGATGGATGGTAAATATTTACCGTCGTCGATGAGAACTTTCCTAAAATAAGTAAACATCATCACATTTGATTTTTAGGCAGGCAGATACGCTCATGCAATATACTCCAAAGAAGGGGGATGGCCACCTTCCATAGAGAAACACATGGAGGAGCTGAGCTTAAAGAAAGGATACCCCAAGTCTACGTTCCCAGCATTTACGCGGGAAGAGATTGAGACAATCAAAGGTAAATAGCATTACCGAATACACTATTCTAGTTTGTGAGCATGGATACCTAATTTTGCTAACTATAATTTGGCTTAATGTCGCGATGAGTGTGATTATCCAGTAGAAAAGGTAGGCATCGTCTTTCATGCACGAGGTTATGGTTTCAAGCCGGGCTAGTGCCCGGCTTGAAACCATAACTAATGTGACTTTTTAATTATAAGTACATTTGAAATGTATCTTGGTCATCACTAATATCGCTCAAGGAAAACGTGAGGAAACCTGGAATTATAATTGAAAGAAAGAAATAAAATACATATAATTGCGGTAAACATGACGCAAATATAGAACACAAACACGAAAATAACAAGTTGGGGAAAATATGCCTCACATCCACGCAAAACGGCTATGGCTTAGCATAATGCCGCGACCCTATACGAGACAGAGCCCCAGCGCTGGTTTTCAGCGACAGCTGGCGTTGACGGGATAACGTCAACCGGTGCGTATAATGAGATAAAAATAATAAATAAATACAATACTTAGTTCTAAATGTTTGTATATAAAGGATATTTAAAATGGCAACATTCGGTTCTGTCATAATTAAATAAGTCTGAAATCGCCAACCCGTCTTGAGTAAGCGTGGAGCTCACGCCTTCTCTGTACGAGGAGTAGTACTCTGTATTTGAGGAGAGGTATTGGCAGTAGGACTGTTAAGTATAGGCTGATATTGTGATTATACTTCGGCTTGACTCCTACCGTTAGGACTGGTCCGCTCTAGAAGTAGACAGAATTATGTAGAAAAACACTGAGGCCTTTCCCTCGCAGTAGGACGATACTAGCTAGTTGGATAACATTAGACACTTTCATGTAAGATGGGAGACAGAGTGCGGAGGACAGGGTGTTGTGGTGCAAACTGGGAGAGGCCTATGCCCAATAGGCTGAGTTGATTGATTGATTTAAGTAAGATAGCTTTGTTGTGATGACTTATTAAGAGTCTGAGGGTTTCAGTCATTTTAATATCGAGTAAAATAACCAAATTTCATTATGATTATCAACATTAACTAAATTAAATTAAAACTAAGTTAAACCTTATAAAAGCCCTCGAGGCATTGTACCGAGTATGCTGGCAGCATTGCCTCGCTGAATTGTAATGCTTCATGCGTTGCGCGAGAAAGCCGCCAGCTTTTTGGTCACCAGATCAACTAGACGTTTCGCGATTTCCGCAAATAACTTAGGCGCACTGGGACCCCACGGAACGAGGGTCTCGACGCCAAAGGGCAGAAAGTTGTACTCTCTGCCAAGGCCTCTATATTTTACAAGTTTCGAGCAAAATTAAATTAAACATTGAGAAAATTAATAAGTAAACTGCATGATGCCTGCACCAATTTGGTGTTGAGGGTATAAATGTAGATATATATTGGTAAATACCATGATATTGGTTGCTTAGATGGACATGGTCATGTTGAGAGGAAAGGCGACTAACAAAAGGTATTAAAGGTATTTACAAAGCAGAGGTGAGTGGAAACGCCGGGAGAGGAGACCGGAGGCCCTAGAAGGTAACATAGTGACCTAATTGGTGATGTTCTTCAGAAAGGTCAGGTGCGTAGTAGGTACTCGCAACCGGCGTGCGTGTTTGACCACATGTATGAATGTAGGTGAAGCAAAAGGAGTATGTAAGGAGCGGAGCGGGTGGCGTTCTATCCCCATGGGAAGAAGGCGTGAATGTATTTATGTATATTTGTAAAACATGATAAAAATCGATACAGAAATACGAAACGCTTGAAAGCGATTACCAGGCCCTCAGACGTACTCATCGTAGGTATTTATTACTATTTCAATATTGCTAAATATAGGTACCCTAAACTTCTGCAGGAACCTACGACTTCTTCGCACTGAACCACTACACAAGCCGTCTCATCCGCGAGGCGGAAGAGGGAGAAAAGTTCTCACCTTGGCCGCTAGGTGACGCTGTAGATATCAACGGGAAAATAGAGAAACAGGAAGATTGGGCCAATTCTGCTTCTTCTTGGTTTTTCGTAAGTATACCGTTTTATTTAAACTAACTAGTCGCTAGAAAAAGATCTTACCAAAATGCCCCTGCTTTTCTTTCTCTAGTTCCACCTCTACATTACAGTAAACCATGTTCTTCTTAACTCGAAACGACACGAACTGAACAAGAAAAGATCCGTGATAAAAATATTAAATCAAAAACAAAAGTCATTTTTCAAACTAGGCTGAGAATCAGCACTTTTCAAACGTCAAAATTACATAGTGCTTTAGCTGTCAGTTAGAAAAACTTGATTCTAAACAATAGTATACTACTCTAAATAAATAATTTACACTACGCGCTACAAAAATCATTAAATTAAATAAAAGCCTCCAGGTATATAGGGCGGGCCCGCTTTTGTATAGCTACAGCTGTAACTCGAAGTCACAAATGATAAACAAGCACCATCGAAGTAAAATATATAGCCAGACAGTAACTTGGCAGCGGGGATGGCAAGATGCTGTATTACAGCATCTGCTTTAGTTAATTAATTTATTTATTTAAACTTCTCGCACACAATTAAGTACAAAGGCGGACTTAATGCCTTAGGCATTCTCTACCAGTCAACCAAGTGTGGTGAAGAGATAAGACGGCGGGTGCTCTGAGAGGAAATAAAAATAACAAAAACATATTAAAGATAACATAATAGATTATAAATAGAATAAGTACAGAAATACATAAATTGGTTACAAGCATAAAATACAAATACATACATATTTACTACAATATATACCTACATTATACACATATATATATATATATATATATATGTTAATTGGTGCAATAAATAATTTTATCTAGCGCACCCTGGTCTGCTACGCTTGCCGAGAACGGTCGGTGGATGTTTGACCATCTTTTACATATCGAGAACCATCCGTACCTCGGAAAGCACGTTAAACCGTTGGTCCCGGTTGTCATTTGTAGATATTTGACAGTCGTTACGGGTAGTCAGAAGCCCGAAAGTCTGAGAATCAGTCTTACCAAAGGGTATCGTGTTTCCCAGTAACCGGGTTGTGGAGGTCAGATGGGAGTCGGTCCGTGTAAAATACTGGTATTCAGCTGCATCCAGTTCTACTGGAAGCTAGCCCAAATATAGTAGGGAATAGGCTAGGCAGATTGATTGCACCCTGGTCTATTAGATATTAATTATTTCAAAAGTGGCCACTCGTGGAGGCTATTTTAATGCACCATCATATAAGCCACATTCACCAACCCTCTCTGGGCCTACGTGGTGGATTATGGCCTACTCCCTCTCACAGAGAAGAGGCATGTGTCCCAGGCATGTGTGGTTCTCGTTGTTAGCTGTATTAAACTATCTATAGTCTTCATTTATTTTCGTTGCTTATATAGTTACTATCTATTTCCCTATTATATTATATTGTACTTATATAGTTTGTATTTGCACCAAAGACAACCCCATTTTATGTCCATAAAATCACTGTCCATTCCATGGTTGCCTGGAAGAGATCGCATTAAGCGATAAGGCCGCCCGTTGTATATATTGTAGTGTATATTTTTTTATTTTTGTATTGTATCTGGTGTACAATAAAGTATATATAAATAAATAAATAAATAATAACGTTATAGGATGATTAGCCTAATACATTTATGGTATGGTTATAATCATCCCCAAACGCCAGGAATATGTAGATTATAATATTTGTCTCAATTCCACAGGTAAACCCCGTAGGTATTCGTAAGCAGCTCGTCTGGATGAAAGAGAGGTACGGCGACATGGAGGTCATGATCACGGAGAATGGACTCGCTACATACGGAGGACTTGATGATCAGAACAGGATTCAGTATTATAGGGATTATTTGGAACAGGTGAGACCCACGCACAAATGTCGACAAAGTTAGAGCATATAGCTTAACTAATAAACTCTGGAACTAAGTCAATCCTCAATTTCAAATATTTGATATAAATTTAGACAACATGAAGGATCTAACAACCTTAAGCACAGGTTGTTAAATCTTAAGTGCATCCTAGAGAGTAATTACTTAGGCATAGTAAAAGTTAAGTGCAAACAGGCACCATGCTACCAACTTTTTGTTGTGACAGTCTTCGCTAGTCTAGAATACTGAGATTTTTTTACATACTATCCTGCGAACCCCGAAGCAAGTTAAAGGGAACAACAAACGCTACTAATAATTGTATAATCGCAGCCAAGTTCTAGGCTGACAGATTTAGATTGCCATCGGAAATGAATGCATATCCGGAAATGGCAATACTGCTTGACGTTAGAGGCTATGCAGATCGAGTATCTCCAGGGCCCCAACTGAGTTGGGGGTAGTGGAAGGGACCGTGGAGTTTTAGTTGGAAGGAGTTCGACATAAGAGATGGTACCTATCCACAAGAAAACAATGAAATCCTTAGTTGTGGTAATTTGTTTATAATGAGTGCTACCATGTTCTTTGTATTATTTTTTGCCCTCTACGAGGTGGATTGCCCTCTTCCTCTCTCCTAATGTTTCTGTGCTCGACAGGGTCCATATTAGTCAGTTACTTTTTATACTATCTATGTAATACATATGGAATGCAATAAAGAATTGAGTATTGTATTAAGTCTATCACTATTATTCTCTATTTCCAGATTTTGCTAGCAATAAAAGAAGATGGCATCAATGTGACAGCATACAGCGCGTGGACGCTCATCGATAACTTCGAGTGGATGGATGGTTATACGTATGTACTTTTATTTCTTCTGTATTTCTTCGATTACGATTTACCTTTCATCCACAAGCAGATGCTTAACTTTATTAAAAAAAGCCAGATCAAACCTCGTCTGCTGCAATTAAATCTCATAATACCTTGTAAATTGTTAGCCATTATAATAATAAATAAACTGCCATGAGTTTTGACAAAATATTAAATTAAACAGGCTTTCAGGTACAGGTTGTTACTCTGCTCACACAGTTCTATTCCATTCAGAAGAAATATTATTCGGTGCCTTTCACTTATTATCATTATTCTTCTGTGTCCGCTCCATTCATAGTCAAATCATCTTTGATCTGTATATGACTTTTCCTCTAACCTCCAGGGTCAAGTTCGGCCTCTACGAGGTGGATTTCTCCGACCCTAATCGCAAGCGCACTCCCCGTGCGTCTGCGCATTACTACGCCAGCATTATAAAGAGTCACTCACTGGATGTACCTACCTCACGGAATGAGCTTTAATGTTGTAAATATTAGTAATCAATAAAATATTGTTGATTTTGAGTAAATACGGTTTAAATAAATTATTAATAAAATATTTGGTTTTTTATTCTGATACTGACTTGCTTCTTTATAGAGATAGGCCGTTTGTCCACCGCTACCATCACATCAACGGGAAACGAGATTATTTGAACCGAACATGACATCGCAGTTGCTGGCGAGCGGCAGACACGCGGCTATATGAAATGAAATTTATTTGCAAGAATTGTAGTATATTACAGATGATTTTTTAACAATTTCTAAAACAATTTGCTAAAACTAGCATGCATAATAATTGATTACATTAATTATTAAATAAATGAAGACAATAAAATTGGAAAATAAGTCATAGTTATTATATTAGGAATAAAAATGTCAATAATTTGTCAAATTATAATAGTAAAATAATTGTGTGAATCTTTAAACTTTAGGTACTTCATTCACAGAATATAATGATTTTTCAATAAGCCATTTGAATAACGCTGTTTTAAAACGATTGATTGGCAGTTCCCTATATGATTTTGGTAATTTATTATTTATACCCTTCTAACCAACTTCACTTTAAAAGCAACTTCTGTGATATATGTAGCTTTTCATTGGAGGAATAATTAATGCATCAGGATATCTCATGTTAAACGTGACAGAGTGTCTCCATGACGTTGAAATAATTCGGAGTGCATTTTAACAAATTTACAGCATTCAAATATGTACATACCGGGAACAGTTAATATATTTAGGTCTTTATAAAGAGGTTTACATGACGTCAACGGTGGCACATTACACAAAGCACGGAAACGTTGTTTTTGGGCTATGTATACCCTATTTATAAGAGCAGAATTCCCCATAGCACAATGCCGGATCTAATCTTAGAAGCTACGTAACCATGATACGCTAAGAGGGCTGTTTTTACAAGGCCTCCACAAGGCAAAATCGAAACGATTAATCACATGTGACCAGCAGTGAGGTTTCCATGTGTACAGCCACTGTCCACTGTTATACCAAGAAAAATGGCTTCGTGTGCTTCGATAATTCTTTGATCGGAATAAGGTCAGAAATTAATTTTCTATTGTAGAACTGAACGAAGGAGGTTTTATCTATGTTCACTTTTAAATTATTATTATTAAGCCATGTTATGATAGCATTAACCGATTCATTAATTTCTGTATTATAGATAAGCATTTTATTCTCCGTGATAACCACGGCAATATCATCTGCAAACAGTGAGTAGAAATGCTTAGTAACATTTGGTAGGTCGTTAATATATAACAGAAAGAATAAGGAACCCGTAACACTATCTTGTGGCACTCCTGTATTGTTGATCCTAATCTTAGACTTAAACAATATTTCTTCTTTAATTGAACTTATTTCGGAAATCGCTGTATATTGACTCCTATTTGAAAGACAGTTTTACAGCCACTTCAATGCTAGGCCGCGAAAAGCGTAGTTCACATTTAGTGAACAGAATATTGTGATCGACAAAGTCGAAAGCCTTGCTCATATCGAAAAACACAGTGCAGACGTGAATGTTTGTCTACATTTTCAATCATTTTTGACAGTAATCTAAAAGCTGCTAAAGTTGTCGATTTGCCTTTTTAAGTCCATATTGCTCGATTTTTTTGTATTTTATGTTTAGTTAAGAATTGAGTCACACGAGAATGCATTATCTTCTCAAATACCAGAGAATTTGATTGTATCAATCTCACGAGCAAACTATGTTATGCAGTCCCACGCACTGTTAATATACATAGTATACGAGCAGGTACCGTATTTGCTGTCAATACTTGTCGAACTAATTCTGGTCTGCGCTGGATAGGGCAGCGTCGTGGCTGAAACTTATAATTGTAATTTTGTTAATATTGATAATTTGTATGCTCAAAAGCCACATTTAAATGTAGGTAATGTCATGAAAATTATTATATTCATCATCGGCCTAGCCTTTTCCCAATTATGTTGGGGTCGGCTTCCAGTCTTACCGGGTACAGCTGAATACCAGTATTTTACATGGAGCGACTGCTTATCTGACCTCCACAACCCAGTTACTGGGTAACACGATACCCCTTAGTAAGACTGGTTGTCAGGACTTTCGAGCTTCTGATGATCCGTAACGACTGTCAAAGATCTACAAATGACAGCCGGGACCAACAGCTTAACGTGCTTTCCGAGGCACGGAGGGGTCTTGGTATGTAAAGATGGTCACCCATCCACGGACCAACCGCGGCAAGCGTAGCTTAAGCTTAACCTGATCGATCGACCCGTGCGGCTGTTATCACTTAGCCAAAAGCCCCTGAAAATTATTATATTATTATACAATAATGTTATTAGTTAGGAATGTAAGCTAGTCTAGATTTTATAATTGATTTATTTTTAGTGTTACTTATTACTCTGTTTCCAAACAATCAATTAGAATCTCTATTTTGCATGATATAATTAATTATTATGAATGTGATGTAATTATTTATTAGGTACCTTCTAGTGGCACTCATTATCATATTTTCTCTGGTTAATACTCGTATGAGGATAATGTAGTGGGCTGCAATATTGTTAATATTTTGTATTATCTTTGCTTTATTCCAACACATATTGTAGCTGTTTATTGTCCCTGATTAAATAAAATAAAATAAAACTAGTATTAAGGTGGCTAGTATTAGGGCTTAAGATAAGATAAGATTCATTTATTTGTATAAACATGGTATACACATACAAGAGCATGCAAGATGTTATTCAGTTACATAAAAAGTCCAATCATGTTTAGCCTTATAATATATAGGCGTAAAAATATTTTAGTCACTTTTACTTTTTTCACACACACAATTACTACATATAATCAATAGATAAATTTAATGTCAAACAAGTTTTTCGGCAAAAAATTCAGACACACTATAGTAAGCCTTTTGCGATAAAAACACTATCAACTGACGTTTGAACGCATTGATACTTAGCTCCTTCCAACGCTTAGGTAGCTTGTTAAGGCGCTGACAAGACCCAATTGACCAAAATAGGCTTCTCTTAAAAAAAAAAAATGGCCATATCTGTATAGTTTGTGGTAGCGGAAAAAGTATATGTTAATTTTGAACATATTTCCCAGAACTTGGTTGTTACCAAAACACGTTTTGAAAAACAATCTCGATACAAACTAACGTTAAACTAACCTCTTACCTTGAGTTCTAATCCAAAATATCTGTATTAATTATCAACATACGTTACGTATTTAATTATTAACAAGAACTTCTTATTTGAAAGCAGAACTTGGTTGTTTTATATTTTCGATTACTCAACTCAATTTTGAGTAAATAGATAATTGCTTCATATTTTGCAATAAATTACAAGCGTTGTGTCATCGCGCTTCTCTTTCTTTTCTATGCAATCTGACAGTGACCACGGTTTAGGTGTTGTCAGCGGCCCCGGAAAGCACGTTAAGCCGTTCGTCCCGGCTGTCATTCGTAGATATTTGACAGTCGTTGCGGGTAGTCAGAAGCCCAAAAGTCTGGCAACCAGTCTCACCGAAGGGGTATTGTATTACCCAGTAACTGGGTTGTGGAGGTCAGATATGTAGTCGCTCCATGTAAAATACTGGTATGTAGCTCCATGTAAAATACTGGGTTAGACTGGAAGCTGACGCAAACATAGATAAGAAAAGACTAGGCAGATTGGTTGTGTGTAGGTGTGCTTGCGGGTATTCGGGCCCGACTCTTAGTACAGGGGTCTACTCCCTAAGCACTAAATCCGTAGTTTTGGTCGAAGTGACGGGCGTTTCCTACTCCGTATCACCTACAGACCTAAAGTACTTCAGAGCCCGAACTGAGAATGAATGAAAACACGATTTGACAGTTGTCCCTACTCGCAATGTGTTAGTTCCCGTTCGAAAAATTTTACTTGACACTTGTTTTGACGGATCAACTAGTTGCGGACGGGCCCGTATCTTCGTTGACGAATTTAGAGAGCAGTCCCCGCAGATCGCTGCAGGTTGCTCTTCGGAAAGAAACGGTAACGTGTTTTCGTTGTCTGTTATATGTGAGCGTATAAGTTAACACGGTACTATTCGCTTACCTACTATTCTGCCGGGAACATGCTTCTATGTGCAAGCACCATCATTATGGCCCTTTGTCCACCTCCACCGTCAACGGGACGACGAGAACGTGATGACGTCGCCGAAGTAGCTATACATACATTTACTTTCAACAAATCTACCCACGCCCACAGTACAAATCAGCTCCGTAATTTTTAATATTTAAAAATAGTTTATTTAGTTTATCTCGTAATTCACAGTTCTAAATAAGTTAATTAGTGAAAGTGATCCACAATAAGCATGTGACATTGTTATTCAGTGATTATTTCCGCAAAATAAAAAGGTATAAAGATTTAGAAATACAAGTGTAACTACATCTCGAAAAAGCACAAATTACTGCTTTTACAGTGTCTCAAAGTCAAAATTAAAAACAACAAAAGTCATTTATTCAAACTAGGCTGAGAATCAACACTTTTCGAACGTCAACATTACATAAAACAGTCCCCCACGCCCGCCCTTCACCACTTCCTCCTGCTTTAGCTGGGAAGAAGAAGTGGCGCTACAAATTTCCCAGCAGCACAAACTTCCCAGCAGCACACCCACGCGTTTTTATAAATACGAGTAAGAGTACTCAAAACTCATTAAATAACATTACTGTAGCATGATTCTAACTAAATAACATACAAAAACAGTGATATTCCAAAAGCTAGAAAAATCCAAACTATTTTGAAATAAGCCGTCAATTCAAAATTCTTACTGATTTGTGACGCCAAATATGCGAAAATCAAAGACTAATTTGAACCACAGAATTAATGATCGTGCGGTCGAGTAATTACTGTTATTTTTTTGGGTGGGAAATCATCGAATAACTTCTCCCGCTCTGGGTGGAGCGGGTGGGTGTGTCAGACTCGAGACGTTGCCTGTGTTGCCTCGGTACCCCTTTAGTACCTTCCCACGACCCCGGCAGGCATCGGCCCTAGTGGACCCCTACACTTGTGCTGACGACATCTCTTTGAGGCGCGCGTGGAATATAACGCGCCGTCGACCCGGGCCTGGTGCTTACCGGACGGCGAGCTGCCCATTGCTCACCGTCCGCAAGCCCGCGCCTATGGTGGCCGGAAATCCGCTGGGGATTCCCGACGCCCAGGGCGTCTGTCTCCTGCGGCGGCTAGGGGCGAGAGGGCGCGAAATTTGACTTTTCCTCAACTGTTCCGCCTCCTCCTTCGCGAGCATTACTGCTTCACAGAAGGAGATGACGGCTGCCCATGCCTTCTCGCTCCGTACCATGGCCTGAACCAGGGTCGGACGCGAGAGATCTCTGCCGCCGATCGCCTCCACGAGGACACGGCGGTGTTCTGCCCAAACCGGGCAGACCTCCACCGTATGCTCCACCGTGTCCTCCGGGCGATCCACACAATGGTGACAGCTGGGCGTTTCCTCCCGCCTACCGACACAGGAACCTCCCGAAGCTGCCGTGTCTGGTGAGGACCTGCGTTAGGCGGAAGGTGAGGACGCCGTGGAGTGATTACTGTCTGCACCTTGTACGACCGTGCCTACCCAGGGTAGTGCATACAGCAATGACATACAAAGAAGTGCCACAGGGATCGTGTCAGTTGTGGATTAGCGATTAGAAAGAAGTGGTTTTATAGTATTTAGGAAAGAGGGCGTGACCAACCACAAACTTGTAACACGATGGACATGGCCTTCAACATAAGTTTACGTAAGAACGCCATCCGTAAGGAAACTTCATGGGAATCATTACCATGCGAAAACACTAGCTCACTGCTATCTGAAGATTCGAATATAATCCCCAAATGGATCTTAAGAGGCTGACAACAGCTAAAGTGCAGTCACTGTCGGACTGCATAGAAAAGAAAGAGAAGCGCGATGACACAGCGCTGGTAATTGATTGCAATTTTTTTTCCGTTTTTTCCGTACAATGCGAGGTCGGCGTAAACTGGAAAGTATAGCTTGATGTGTAGCCGTGTGTACAATAATCTGACAAAAATCAGAATGATTGCATGTATACATATTAGTATGGTTTTTAATCGTTAAAAGAAATTTTTAGAGGTATCTTCGTGTTTTTTTTCTATCGTTTCAAATTAGTTGTATTATGTTTTCAACACACTATCTACCTAGCATATATCCTGAAGAATATCATATATTTTTCTGGTTTTGTTCACTGCAGGGATACTTTTAGGTATTAAAAAACTTGCATTTAGCTCCTGTAGTCCCCTTAAAGTCATTACCCAATAGCACAAACTAAAAGCAGTAGATGGGTGAAACATACGCAGCGAACCTACAGAGCCCTGCGCACCGAGTATAATAACGCCTTTAGGACGCTGTTGGGGCTGCAGTGCGTCTAGTATGTTTGCTGAAGCGCGCACGGATGGCTTTGAAGCCATCATGCGCTAGAAAGCAAACTCCTTGCTGCACCGTCTACGAAGCAGCAGCAACAGCATCTTAAATGTTATTGCTGCCCGTTTTGACTGACCCTTCCAACAAGGACAGCCATAGGCATCGGTTAGGTATACATAATCAGCCTATAATGTTCCCACTGCTGGGACACAGGCCTCCTCTCTGTGAGAGAGAGTGGGCCGTAATCCACCACGCGGACCCAGTGCGGGTTGGTAGATGTCACATGTCTTTTAATTTTTGGTTCCAAGACATGCCGGTTTCCTCACGATGTTTTCCTTCACCGTTTTGAGAGCAGTGTTGATGAAATAATTTACACAAAGTAAAGCGCCTGTCAGGGTTCGAACCTACGACCGTCGACTCGTAAGTCGCGGCCACCACTAGGCCACCACTGATCAGTTAGGTATATGTTAGGTATACTAACAGTACTGACATATTATTGTAGGTGCAATTTTTGTTTCTAACAAGCTCAAATTTTACGATGTTATGTTGTGTGTAATAACTTATACGGAGATTCTCCGAAATAAATAAATAAATAATAACTACATATTTACGATATTTCAGGGATAAGGAAAATAATATGAAACACCAAATTTTATCATCCATTTAGATATATTTCTTTGTCAACATCAAACAAATACAAATTAAATAGTGATATTATGAGGAGAATAGAAGATGTGATGATATCGACGGTTAAAAGGTGGATAAGGCTTAGGCGAAATTTTGGTCGAAAATGAGTTATGAATGCCATCCTTCTTAAAAATAGAGATTAAGTAGGATGGCATTCATAACTCATTTTCGACCAAAATGTCGCTTATGCCTTATCACCTTTTAATAGTCGATATCATCACATCTTCTATTCTCCTCATAATATCACTATTTAATTTGTATTGTAATCTATGTTGCGAACTCCTGCTCCACTATCGCACATTAGGGACTAATAGCGACATCTCGAGGCATGAAACGATACCATACGCAAAGTCATACCTATCTCTCGACCATGATTGGTTTAAATTTCTTGAATGTTGTAAGATCAAGATGGCGAATACATAATTAGTTCGTTAAACTAACGCATCGTTTTAATTGAAAATCCTCAACACAATCTATAAAACACCTAAGTTTTATAATCTATGCAAATAAATGAAATTGAAGTGTCTGTTTGTTATGTCAAAATAACAGCGTTTTTATGCATATTGTAGAATTAATAATTCTACAATTTTATTTTTTGGTATTTGACCTGCAATCTTAACACTACATAATCAACCTCTTTTATGATTTCCTACTGGCACTCATTTTTTTCTATCGTTTGCATATTAGTACGAAAATTCTTTAAAATTTTGACAATAGTGGAACGTCAGAAAATTCTTGCTGATATATCAGATCAGGTCGTTTTTTTATAGTATTTTTTTCCAATACTAAATCGGAATTGTTACACCAAAATTGTATGTGTTAAAGGCATTCTCATAATACTGACAATATATAATATATTATTTGGTATGTATTTCCTATTTTTTTCGTAATTTCGGATTTTGTAAAATTGTTTTTTTTCTATTTCTTATCTAATTTTCATTCCATTTTGTAGCTGTTTTTTTCTACCTGTCGACGCATACACTCGTCAGGAGTTTCAAAATTGAGTCCCACGACTAGGTGGTACGTAATCCCTTTTTATTTGTGGCAAAGTCCCGACTTCATAATTCCATGATCTAACCCCAATCTTTCATCTAGGGAAAATACATAGGGTTCGGTTCTGGGCAGTTCCTATCTTATACGCCCAGGCCGCATACCACGACGCAGCTCTACACAGCGGCCCCAACACCACTTCGCTGCTGTGAATAAGCCGAGTATCATTTTGGTGACCGGTGATTCCGTGACGGCCAAGCGTACTGCTGGGCTCTGGTGTTCCGGCTACAAACACAGGATTTACCAGATAAACATTTTTTTATTTTTATTTTACCTAGGAGGGTTGGTTGCAATCATTCTGTTTAGGTCGTTATGTCCCAAATTTTTTAAACGTACCTGAATATGATTTTTTTTATGGATTCACATTGTCATTTTTATTTTCAAATTATATTTTATTCAAGCCACGTACAGCGTTTCACTATTATCACACCACAATATGAAAGTATATACGGTACTTATAACAAATAATAAAAAAAAATTGTCTGCCTGTCCATTAGTTCCGGCTAATCTCCGAAACGGCTGCACCGATTTTGACGCGACTTTCATTGACAGATAGCAGATATTATAAGGCTTAGGCTACTTATTTTAGAAAAAGTCACGCGTGCGAAGCCACGGCCAGCAGCTAGCGCATTTATTTTTTGTTATATATTTGGTTTTAACGAAACATTGATTTAGGAAAGTATCCAAAAGTGGTCATCATCATTTCAGCCGAAAGACGTCCACTGCTGGAGATAGGCCTCCCCCAAGCACCGCCACTTCGACCGGTTTTGTGCTTCCTGCATCCAGCGGATTCCCGCGGCCTTCACAAGGTCATCGGTCCACTTTGTAGGAGGCCTTCCAACGCTACGTCTTCCGGTACGCGGTCGCCACTCCAAAACCTTTCGGCCCCATCGGCCATCTGTTCTGCAAGCAATGTGCCCTGCCCACTGCCACTTCAGTTTGGCAATTCTTCGGGATATGTCGGTAACCTTGGTTCGCCTGCAGATCTCCCCACAAGTGGTCATCATTTTGCATTTATCTCTACATAAACTAGTCGAATAGCTTTGATTACTGTTTTATAATTTAACCTGTTAAGCCCCGCGCGACTCCGATTCGAAGTCAAACAATAGAAAATCAATTGTATATCATTAGCTGTCCTTGACCAATTAAAACTGACCCTTTTGTTAAGATTTGTCGGTATTCAGAAATGTTCAAATATCAAGCACTTGAAAGTAATGATTCAAAGATAAGAAGCAAAAATAGAACATCGTCAGAGTAAAAAAAAAAATTCTCTGGCTAGGAATGGAACTCGTAGACTTTGGATTACAGGAGTTGCAGTGGCTAGCACGAGTGGCAGGAAATTATCTTGGTATCTAATACGCAGCTGCTATGCTTGCTTTTTAACCGACTTCCAAAAATAGGAGGTTATCAATTCGACGTTTTTTTTTTTTTATTTATGTTCGCCGATTTCTCCGTCAATTGTGGACCGATTTTAAAAATTATTTTCTTGTTTGAAAGGGTATGCTCCCGAGGTGGTCCCATTGTCACGAAGTCATAATCTGATGAGGGGATCCCGTGGAAATAAAGGGAAATTCTCAAATTTTAAAGGCACACCTAAAGCGATTTAGGTATTTTTTATAGTAACTTGTGCATTTGCTCTCGGAAAGCACCATTTGGTGGAGTGGAATTGATGATGAAAACCACAGAGAGGCCACCGGAACTAATTAATACGAAGTATTTACCGAGTTGCGATTCGTATAGGTACTTTAATATGGTTGCTAAGCCATTTATGCTCTTCACAATGCATAATTATGGTAAGTGCCAGTTCTCCTGGTTCTTACCAGGAGAACTCCTCAACAATTAACGTCCCTACATCAAGAAAAGCAATATTTTGTAAAAGGTGATGAGCAGTTGACATTATGCTATTGTAACTTAGATAAATTACAAACTGACCCACTAAAAGTGAAAAGTAAAAAACTTTTTACAAAAAAAAAACAACTGACTTCCAAAAATACACTGCAAAGTGAAAAATAACTTTAATTTCGGAAGTCGCCTAGTCGGTGGCAAAAACTAAAAGACGCCGACTTCCGAAATTCAAGTTATTTTTCACTATGTATTGGTTTTTGGAAGATGCAGGATTGCTCAGAGTGGCCACTTTTCCAATAAATCTTGGGTTTGGGCATAGTGGGTGCCGTGTAGATGTAATGGTTGACATGATATGGTGTTTAAACTATAAATATTATGTCGAACAGTCGGGTTCAAAGAGGTGGCACGCAGTATTATATTATTATGCGCGACTTAATAGATAATGTGCGGTCGTGAGGTGGGCCGCACTCTGTGATGGGGCCCGCTAGTCATGGTGAGCTGATAACAGTCGAGGATGCGGCGAATGTGCAAGTATCTCCCGGGCCCCCGCCTCATGGTACTAGAAGGGACAGTGTGGCAACACAGGCGACGGAAGGAACACGGGTGGGTTTTAGTAAGAGTCTGACACACCCTCCCGCTCCGCCCAGAGCGGGAGAAGTTATTTGATAATTTCCCACCCAAAAAAAATAAATAAAAGACATCGTCGGAGACATACCTCCGTTCTTCCCAGACGGACAGTATCCCATGAGGATTTCCCAACGGAAATAAAGGTACAATTAGCAATTCTTTTATGATATTTATTGAATAAATAACAGCAACAATTTCATATTGTCTCCTTAATATTTCACATCATATTAAAATAACATTTTATCATCATTTCATCTCATCTGTAACATCTGGTAGCGCGTCTGGATCCAGTGAATGCTTCTTTATAAGGTCTGCGTAAAAATGCGCTGATTTCCGGGGAGTGCGCGTACGCTGTGGTTCTGAGAAGTCTACCTCGTATAACCCGAATTTGGTCCTAGAAGATAAAAGTTAACTTTGTGATTACAAAAGAAACTGCCGGGGTCGCGGGAAGGTACTAAAGGGTTACCGAGGCCCCTGGCAACACAGGCAACGGAAGGAATACGGGTGCGTTTTAGTCAGTAAGAGTCTGACACACCCTCCCGCTCCGCCCAGAGCTGGAGAAGTTATTTGATGAATTGCCACCCAAAAAAAAAAGGGATGGCAGCTGGCTAATAACGTTGACAAACTTATAGCATCAAATAGGCTTGAGGACATTTTTTTCGTTCCTTACCCGTGGACCACGGGTATTTTTTTACCCGTGGTCCCGCCGAGAAATACAATGCTGCCGAATTAAAATGGTAGTCGCTCCCGTAGTCCCTGGAACGTACCTAATAAAATTTCGATAACGATCAAAACAGATTTTATTGACTGATGACGCAATTCAACATAATAATATTATTGTACAATTAATCAGTGGTGAAATTTCATTAAGTCATGCCCTTGAGAAGCTACGATAATTTAAACTATTTATAAATTTATGACTGAAGAGTGAAAGGGGAAGGAACGATTTTTTTCTCTAAATAAGATTTTTATGCAAATAGTGCTTTAACAAAATACAATAATAGTATAAAAGCTAAAGGAATTGCCAAGTTATAAACGTTTTAAAATATCTGCTAGACAAAAACGTCACTATCACAGAAGTGACGAAACGACTATGTAATTTCATACTACCGCCATACATTGTCTGTAGTTCGCGACAAGGATGGGAGTAATCCCTTCAAAATTGTGTAAATTCTGATTATTTCCATCGATTTTACAGATTTTGTCATTTAACTATGACTTTTTTGAAATTCGAAGTATACAAGGCCGACGTATCTTTCATATAGTGAAGGATAATGTTAGGTTAGGTTAAGTTAGAACAGTGACCATTAACGACCAGATCCCCTCTATTACTCTTAATTCTAATGCTTTATACGTCGGCCTTGCATACTTCGCTCCAGTGAACTTTCGAACTGGCGTACATCGAGATCCTGTACTTTAGAACTAACATACGTCGACATTTCAAACTTTGACATTCAGTAGCGCAGTCGATGCACGCATGTGATTAATACCCTGAGTCCCAGAGTCTGTTCTCACGAGAATCTGGCACTAATCTATTGTTATTTAACATTTCCCCTTTGGCCATTACTTTTTGCGATCATTGTTAAGGACCCTTATTCTACTAAAGTCGTGAAATTTTGACGTGATTATATTATGCTAAAGATCGATAAATTATTAAGTTTCCAATCTTTGAATGAATCATATTCAGCATTTTTACTGACGACGGTTCTGTGAAAACCGATAGTATACTCACACGTATGTCGAAGACAATATGTCGGAAAAGTATGTGTAGGTATTTGGGCCAGCTTATCTCACACAAAGACCAAACAACTAATGAAATTGGAAGACGAATAACAAATGAATGGAAAAAATACTGGTCATTGAAGGAGGTCATGTAATCAACTGATCTAAATATTGGAATAAAAAGGGAAAGTCTTCAAAATCTTCTTTGATCTCTTACAAAACATCACAGGGAAATGCTGGCACGTTACTAACGATCAATGGAAAGGAGTATGACTGGTACTCGTATGACGTTATACAAAATACCCTGATTTGAGAAAATACAAAAGTTATTAATGTTCTAAAAAGGGGAGATGTACTGGCCACATATTAAGAGGCATTCAAGACAATAGGAGTAAAATTGTGACAGAATGGTACCCCAGAGAAAGCAAAAGGAACAGGGAAAGACAATGCAAAAGGTCTAAAAACTAATAAAAGTTCACAGCGTGTCCAAATCGGAGAAGAGTTGCGAGAGATCGGTGGAAGTTGTCAGAGGAGGCCTTGCTAAGAGGCACGCCGAACTAAGGGACATTCAAGATTCAAAATGTTCAAAATAAAAGGGCTTACATTATATGCAATCAATTATTGAGTAATTGTACTTACTCGTATCCCTCCATCCATTCGAAGTTATCCATGAGCGTCCAGGCGGTATACCCTGTAACGTTCACGCCATCTTCTTTGATCGCCATTAAAATCTGTGAATAAACCACATACTGAACATTCTGTGGGACACTTACCAAACTCAGAGTCTAACACAAAAGGCAGAATGAGATGAAAAATAGACCTATCAAGCCTCGAGTTAGGCAATCGCCTAATGCATGTAACTGCTGACTATACATCGGATGGAGTAGTGCGTCATCGCGTAAAGTGCATAGTTGTAGATTTATTAATAAGCTAGCTATTAGAAATATTTTAATTTTAATTTAGTCTTGTAGAACAATCTGAAGAATAAACATTGTTTTTATAATAAATAAACATTTTTTAATTAAAATCTCGATCGCCGATATTTAACTCTCGACAGATACAAATTAATAATCGTTGTAGCTCTATCAATTTTCCCTTATTATCTTTACTCTTTTTTATATAAACCTAGCAATATTCGTTTAGAATTTAGGTAATTATTAAATGCGTTTATTAAATGCGTTAATAATTAAATGCGCAATAAACCATAGGGTCAGGATAAAAAAACATTTCAAATCAGAAGGTTCGTCTGCATTTTGACGGTGTGAAGCTGGCGTACCTGTCTCAAGTAATTTTTGTAGTAATCGATTCTGTCTTGATCTTCGAGTCCTGCATGGGTAGAGAGACCATTCTCTGTGATTACAAATTCCAAGTTTCCGTACTGCTGTTTCAACCAGACGAGTTGCCGACGGATGCCTTCGGGGTAGACCTGAAAAAATTATTGCTTGTATTATATCTATAAGATTCATATTTATATCTTTAACCAAACCTCAGGCTGTGTAAAACCCTGCCGGGGTCGCGGGAAGGTACTTATGGGTCACCGAGGCCCCCGCAACACAGGCAACAAGAAGGAATACGGGTGGGTTTTAGTCAGTAAGAGTCTGACACACCCTCCCGCTCCGCCCAGAGCGGGAGAAGTTATTTGATGATTTCCCACCAAAAAAAAAAAAAAGGCTGTGTAAAACCCGTTGAGTGCAGGTCAGCTCGCTTTTAAAATTAGCACTCGTAGTTTGGGAGCCATCGATATTTCAAGGTTAATAGGATCTCAGGTATTTCGGTTTTTGACTGTCTAAGGGCAGCCATTTAAAAGAGAAAAACCGGCCAAGTGCATGTCGGATCACGCGCAATGAAGGTTTCCGTAGTTGGGATTACTTGTGACGTATTTATTCCAAAAACAAACTTAACATTGTAGTTGAAAAACCTGTTCTCCCATACATCGATATATGCCACGATCAATCCTCCAACTGCAAATTTAAGTTGGTCGACTATAACTCGTTAACTTGTAAAGCCTATTTAGCCGTGATAGTTTTCCTTTTAATTTCATTATATCTGCCATGAATTTTTCTCATCTCCATAAACAACCATTTAGCTGGCAGAGGGGGGACACTTGACTCTAACAAAAATTAGCACTTTAATGCTTAATATTACGCAAGTGGATCCTTGAATCGAAAAGTGGTGTCCACAAACCTGTGCCGACATGCGCGGTGGATGTTTTTGGCGGCACCTTTTGTCGCATTCAAAGAAAGCCGCTAGTAGCTAGTAGGCTCTTTAGCGAAATAAAGATGTACTTGTAAAATCAGATAGGTACTCTAAACATTTTTTTGAATGTGTCGATTTTAATAGTTATTTGATTTTGACCTATCGACTAGCCAATGCTTATTTTTTTTAAATTATAATTTCATCAATGTTCTGCTTATAGGAAAATGTATACGTTCCTAAAAGGAACAACAGGGTTTTTGTTACATATTGTATAGTAACTTACTTTATTAATTTTCGAGCCATCTAGCGCACGAGACCTGTGTGTTACTTACTACAAAGACTACATGTGACAGAGGGCAACTGACTGGCTTATACTTGTGTTTTAGTCGACCCTTGATCAAAAGTGAGGTGTTCAGTGGTGTACTACTTAGATATAAGTGTCTATCGCCGCGATGAATGATGATGTTTGTTCCTTTGTACCATTGTAGAGACCAAACGCGTTTACCGATTTTGATGATTCGCACGTCAATCGATTAGTCTTAACCTTGCGAGTGTCACTAAGGATATGACAATAATCAAAACTCATCACGGCGACATCCAGACGCCAAAACGTCAAAATTAAAAAAAAAATATCGGGTATCGTTGAGTAGCTATTTTAAAAATCATTGTGTGTAACCATTGTTTTTCAGTTCAAATAATATTTTTGGATAAAAAGCGATTTAAAGTTTTTTAATTGGAGTTCTCACTAATATTTATATTTGTTACTACATAAAAAGTTGGAAATAAAATTATTATTATTAAAACAAAAAACCCGACTGCTTAAAATTAATGAACTGAAAAGGAAAAAACAAGTTAAAATTGCAAGTTACTTTACATTACACGCAATGTTTTGTAGACCAAAGATACAAACTACTAGACACGGCAGCTTCGGGAGGTTCCTGTGTCGGATAAGGCGGGAGGATACGCCCAGGTGTCACCACTGTGTGGATCGCCCAGAGGACACGGTGGAGCATACGGTGGAGATCTGCCCGGCTTGGGCAGAGCACCGCTGTGTCCTCGTGGAGGCGATCGGCGGCAGAGATCTCTCGCGTCCGGCCCTGGTTCAGGCCATGAGCAGCCGTCACCTCCTTCTGCGAAGCAGTAATGCTCGCGAAGGAGGAGGCGGGACGGTTGAGGGTAAAGGCAAATTTCGCGCCCTCGCCCCTAGCCGCAAGAGACGCCCTGGACGTCGAGAATCCCGGGCGGATTTCCGGTTTCCCGCCACCATAGGCGCGGGCTTGCGGACGGTGAGCAATGGGTAGCTCACCGTCCGCAGGCCCGGGTTGACGGCGCGTTGTATTCCACGCGCGCCTCAAAGAGATGTCTTCAGCACAAGTGTAGGGGTCCACTAGGGCCGATGCCTGCCGAGGTCGCAGGAAGGTACTAATAGGTTACCGAGGCCCCTGGCAACACAGGCAACGGAAGGAATACGGGTGGGTTTTAGTCAGTAAGAGTCTGACGTTACGTCTCATCATTCATCATCATATTTTGCAAAAAAAAACTAATGTTTTTAGGCGGTAAAGGTTTAAAGACCGATTCTAGTTGACATACGGATAGGGGGGCCCACAGGCGTGGATTGCTTAGGGCATCAAGTAGTCTTAATCCGTCACTGTTCATGTACCTAACGCCAGAAGCAAGGCTTACAGTATATACTTACATAGAACCAAAAAGCAGTCGCTACGGGCCAGTCCTCCCGTTTCTCCACAATACCATTCAGATCCACAGAGTCCCCGAGAGGCCAGGCTGAGAAGGTCTCGCCCTCCTTCGCCTGGCGGATCAGACGGCTCGTGTAATGGTTCATTCCGTAGAAGTCGTAGGTTCCTGAATAAATTAACAACAGTACTGGGCTTGATCCTCAGGTCAGCTAAAGATGAGGAAAACGTCATGAGGAAAGTTTTGAGTATAAATGTGGATCGCTATAAGAGTAGGGGAAGACCAAAGAATCAATGGGTGGACTGTGTGAAAGATGATATGGCCAGAAAGAGTGTGACTACCGCGATGACGACTAATAGAGAAGTATGGAAGAAAAACACTGTGAATGTTGCGCCGACCGCAAATAAATTGGGATAAGGGAATTATAATTTTATAACCACTAAATAGGCCACTCAGAAAGTATTGCGAAAAAAAGTTTTTATGTATGAGAAACTGGCCAGTTATAATCTATTTTGAAAATATGATTATCTGTAGTAAATTATATATATATTATTTGAAGTAAAAATAGGTACGTTCCGATTTAAAAATTTCCCTCTACATTGTTTGCGAGCTAATTTAAATTAAAAAATGTCTCATTAAAAACTGGATCTGCGCCGGGAACTTTTTCGCGCATGATTTTTACGATTCAAGTGTCGCCTGAAACCAGACCAATCAGTAGTAGTAGGTATATAATTGGGGCATCAAGATCAATGTAATTTCACTTGTGAATTTGTGCAGCTTCATCAAAGAGACCGTTACAAAATTATAACTATAGTAAACAATGCATGTCAGGCGTCATGCAGTCGCCGGTGTCAGATAGCTTGACAGTTAACACGTTGGCTTCCACACGAGTATACTCGTAGTAACTTTTTTTTATGCCCATTGCCACCATACAAAATGGTAGGTACGAGTATACTCGTAGTTGTAAAAAAAAACCCCGCCCTCCTTTCACTGCCACTTGTCTAGAATTCGTTAGAAATCGCATACAGTCAACTACGAGAATACTCGTAGTTGGCAGTGGGGCCCAGATCTTGTACTACGAGTATACACGTAGGTTGGCAGTCAACGTGTTAAGGTAGTTTCGCTTATCCGATGACGTTACTAAGTCAAGTCATTTCTTGTTGGGCACGCCACAATTGCGGCGATAAGCCCCTCTTTGAGGAGTGGCTAGAGAGGCGCCACGGCGTCCTCACCTTCCGCCTGACGCAGGTCCTCACCGGACACTGCAGCTTCGGAAGGTTCCTGTGTCGGTGTCACCATTGCACTGTGTGGATCGCCCGGAGGACACGGTGGAGCATACGGTGGAGGTCTGCCCGGCTTGGGCAGAGCACCGCCGTGTCCTCGTGGAGGCGATTAGCGGCAGAAATCTCTCGCGTCCGGCCCTGGTTCAGGCCATGGTACGGAGCGAGAGGGCTTGGGCAGCCGTCACCTCCTTCTGCGAAGCAGTAATGCTCGCGAAGGAGGAGGCAGGACGATTAAGGGAAAGGCAAATTTCGCGCTCTCTCGCCTCTAGCCGCCGCAGGAGACGCCCTAGGCGTCGGGAATCCCGGGCGGATTTCCGGCCACCGTAGGCACGGGCTTGCGGACGGCAAGCAATGGGTAGCTCGCCGTCCGGTAAGGACCAGGCCCGGGTCGACGGCACGTTGTATTCTACGCGCGCCTAAAAGAGATGTCGTCAGCACAAGTGTAGGGGTCCACTAGGGCCGATGCCTACCGGGGTCGCGGGAAGGTACTAAAGGGTTACCGAGGCCCCTGGCAACACAGGCAATGGAAGGAACACGGGTGGGTTTTAGTCAGTAAGAGTCTGACACACCCTCCCTCTCCGCCGAAAGCGGGAGAAGTTATTTGATACTTTCCTTAAAAAAAAAAAAAACAAAGTCGTTTCTTGTCTAATGGAGTTTGTGGGTTCAAATTAGGCATTTATCAAAATACCTGTTTTTAAAGCCGTATTCCAAGAAGTCATTCGGTTTAGAAGCAGGCACCACCAGCTTCTGCCTTACAAAAAACACCAAGTGGTTGGTCCGAAATTGTCACACTTAAAATACTGCATGACAACAATACGCAGTGGAGGCAACTTGCAACCGCTCTGTGTAAAATACCAACTTTCTGACACATGCCATCTTATTACAAAACGAGTTCTATCTTTGATCCAAGCTTAAACCTTCGAGCCAGTTTTTGTATTTCGAACTTTGTTTTGACCGTAGTAAAATTCTTTACGAAATTGATCACTTAAGCCCGGTTTAAAAATCTGTTTTTGTATTAAGAACTTTGTCTTTGTTGAAATAAAGTTCTAAATTCAAAAACGGCTCGATGGTTTAAACCTGGTTCTAAAGACAAACCTTGGTTTGTAATAAGGCCCTTACCGTCTTATTACAAAACAAGGATTATCTTCAGATCCAGGTTTAAATTATTGAGCCATTTTTGAATTTTGAACTTTATTCCGACTACGTTAAAGTTCTTATTGAAAAACTGTCAACTTAGTACCGGACTAAATAGTGAGTTTTGTATAAAGAACTGCATTTCAATCATAGTAAAGTTCTTATTACGAAAACCATGGTTTAAACCATGTCAAAAGAAATCTTTGTTTTGTAATAACACCGATTAAGTTTAAAAATCGAAACAAGCCCATATTTGATCTTAATAATTTATCATTAAAAATAAAAAAATAATTTACCACCCTCCATCATTTCCACTCAATAAGAAGAATTATACGATAAATAAACATTAACATATTTGAATGGAAATGTTAATGTCATTTGATTAGACAATAATTTAATAGACCATCAATTCAACAAACAAGATATATTCTATTTGATTGAATAGATATTTTTTATCTATTTGAATATTGATAATTGGGGTGTCCGGATCTACTTTGATCCAGATACCACAATTATATACTACTCCAATCGATGGCATTCATGGATGAAGGCCCTTCTAAGGCCGGTTGCCTTAAAAGGGCCTTGTATCATTGGTATAACGAATTCAAGCACGGTCGACTAACTTTGGGGAATGAAGAAAGAAGTGGTCGCCCTTTGACGGCTGTTACAGAAGAAAACGTGCTAGCAGTGACAAATTTAATCCGTGACAATAGGCGAGTTACGTATCAAGGGATTCAGCACATACTGCAGGTTGGATCGGGAAGCCTTCACGAAATTCTACACGTGAATCTTCGCGTGAGGAGGATAGTTTCACGCTGGATGCCCCACAACCTCACCGATGCTCAGAAGCAGGTCCGGGTAGAATAGTGCTGTGATATGATAAACAAATTTGAAGTAGGCTCGTCTGGGCGTCCTGGTCCTTACAGCCCTGACCTACCACCGTGTGAATTCTTTTTATTCCCCAAAATAAAAAAATCTGCTCAAAGGGATACAATTTTCGTCGCCGGAAGATGCGCTGTCAGCGTTAGAGCAGGCTGTAAACGAGGTGTCTGCGGCGGACTGGAAAAACTGTTTCGAAAACTGGTTCAGACGCATGAAACTTTGTATAGAGGCTACTGGAGAGTACTTTGAAAAGCTTTAATAAAAAAATATGTATCTTTAGAACATTTTTTATTTTTATTTTCGTAAAACTTTCTGATAATATGGTATTAAATGGGCACAACTCGAGATTCCAGGCAGCTACTGAGAATTTAATTAATCGAAACTCAATAACACTTTGCACGCGGATTGAATCCACGCAGAGCAGTAGCGTTTGCAATTGCTAGACCAACGAGGCACTCAAGGTTGTTTGTTACAGTTATCCATTTATCTTATTTTGCATAACGAGATTATGACACTATCGTATCAACGTCTTGAATATCATTCTTATCTTAAAGAAACATGAAGTTAAATGTTATTTGTTTTGTATTATGGGTATTACCTCTAACAAACTCAATCTCTTCTGGAGTAAACGCAGGTAATGAAGATTTATTGTACCCCCTCTTTATGCTGATCTCCTCCATGTGTTTTTCTAAAGATGGCGGCCATCCACCTATTGTGGAGAATATAGGGTGGGTGTATTTGCCAACCTGAAAATAATTATGCATGTTTCAATAGTTATCATCATAACAATGTGGGATACAGTTTCTGAAAGCCATAACAAGTCCCTGATCAGTAAACTTGTTGTCAAAATAATATCATGTTAGTTGTTGTGATTGGATTATCGGAAAACCAATCACATAAAAGGAATATCAAATTAGATGTTGGAACAGGCGGGTAACCATCACCTCTTATAGCAGTATTATTATTATAATATTCATTTTCAGTGGGAAAGTGATGGAGCTATACAGGACTTATAGCTGCATCTCTTTCTCACGCTGAAGTAATATTGAAATAATACTGCTATAAGAGGTGATGGTTACCCCCCAGGATGGAAGTAAATGACGGCGATCATCATCTGCTTCGCCTTTCCCAACTATCTTGGAGTTGGCTTCCAGTCTAACCAGATGCACCTGTATACCAGTATTTTACATTCCTCATTCATCATTCATTATTACCTCTACAACTAGGTAAAATGAAGATGATCATCATCATCATTGTTTCAGCCGAAAGACGTCCACTGCTGGACATAGGCCTCCCAAAAGCACCGCCACTTCGACCGGTTTTGTGCTTCCCGCATCTAGCGGATTCCTGCTGCCTTCACAAGGTCATCGGTCCACCTTGTAGGAGGCCTTTTAAACGCTACGTCCGGTACGGGGTCGCCACTCCAGAACCTTTCGGCCCCATCGGCGATCTGTTCTGCAAGCAATGTGCCCTGCCCACTGCCACTTAAGTTTGGCAATTCTTCGGGCTATGTCGGTAACCTTGGTTCGCCTGCGGATCTCTTCATTTTATGAGGATGATATTTGCTATAAATTCTAATAAAATAGTAACATACACAGGTCTCTCTGGCCAGTTCTGCAAGCTCAGCATCTGCTGGCGTCAAAGGGTCGAACCAAATGTGGTGGTTGGCTAGGGATACCTTTCCTGTAATCAAATTGATACCACAATGTAATTTATAGCGGGGTCCTACGAACCAAAAGTAATATACAGACAACTATCCTGAGTAAATCCTGAGATCATCGTCGTTATTATGAGCCTATAGTAGTCCACTGCTGAACATAGGCATCTCCAATCGCACGCTGTTTAACTCGAACTATAACAAAGAGTTGTTAAAGTATAGGAACCGCTGTCCAAATAACAAACATCTTTAATAACCAGGATACCCTTAAAACCACTCTTAGTGGATTCATTTCTTGCAAATATACAGAAACTTCACATTTCCCTTTCCATTGAATTATAATGCCAAAAGAATACACAGTCACGGTGGTCTTCAATAAAACTGGTTTCTCTCCAACTTACCGTGATATTTCGGTCTAAACTCTTCATCATACAACCTCCAAGCCTTAGCATGAGCTATCAGTACATTCTTGTTACACAAATAAGCTCCAAGTTCAGGGCTTACAATCGGCGGGGCTAGAATACCAGAGTTGTAGACCACGTCGCAGATAATCAACGGTTCGTTGATGGTAAGCCACCATTTTACGCGGTCGCCGAAGAGGGTGAAGACTACTCTCGCGTAGTCTGTGAACCAGTCCGCAACGAGGGGGTTGGCCCAGCCACCTGTAAGGAACAATGTTAGGAAACTTACTTTTAACACGACTGCCAAAACATGAGTGTTATATTTTCAGGGTTCATGTCCTAAGTTTGGCGAACAAGGCACGCCCACATTTCAAGGATCAATGTACATATATGTGTGTTTCTTTATTTCACTATAACTTGTGAACGCCTGAACCGATTTCGATATATGCGGTACCGTTGGAATCATTTTTAAAGTACACTAAACATTTTTTGAGGTCTATTTTCTGTTTTCAATATTATATCAATTTCGCCTGTATTCTCCGGAAGGCTTAAGAAGCGATACTATAATATAGTTTTATACCCTCGCCAGTTGTAAGTCCATCATGATATAGAGCGACCGCCTATTTTACGTATGTATCATAATTCTCATAAGCATACATGTTACATTGTAATTTCTATTGCCACGTTGACTGGAAAATCTTAATAAGTACATATTTAAATAATAAATAATTACATTACATAATCGTAAAATGATATGGGAGTGTGAATTATTTCGATTAGAAGAAGCTCATTAGCTTCTCCGACTGCTCATTAGCTCTTTACCGATTTTTTTTCGGGAAATTAATAACATCCGAATATTTTATATAAGAAAGTGATTTTATTTGTTTGTTACGCTTTCACGCTAAAACGGTTGAACGGATTTGGACGAAATTTGGCACATGGGTAGACCATAGCCTAGATTAGGATATATAATTTTTATCTCGATATTCTCATGGGATCAAGACTTATGCGGGTGAAGCCGCGAGGCGCAGCTATATACTTAAATAAACGAAATAAATTACAATAAAGATTTAAATCTATCTGAGCATTCTGAGCTGACCAAATATTCGAAGACATTCACAAACACGCGCTGGAGAATTGTAGTAATGGCCTCTCATAGACAGGATTCCTGAGTCCTGACTGTAAGAGCATTGACCGATTGTTATGTTATGTTATTCTTTTAAGCATCTCATTTGGCTCACCGAGATCCTGAAGTGATTGTGGCAAGTCCCAGTGGTACAGCGTCACGAAAGGCTCGATGTCCTTCTCCAGTAGACCGTCAATCAGGTTGCTGTAGTAGTTCGTACCATCCTCACTGATGTGGTCGGAAAACCCAGACGGGAGCAGGCGAGACCAGGATATTGAGAACCTGGTGATTAAGGGAAGATTTAGTCGTAGAAAAGCTATTTCAAAATCAAATCAAAAAGCCTTTATTGTACCATAATTTACATAGCAAATTTTAAGCACAATAATTATTTTATCATATCACATATTTGGTTATTACACATTTAATTATCATTTATTGTTTATTATTCGAGTTAAATTCACATTGATAATCTTATAATTCCTATGTGCTTGTAAGCAAAATATAGGTTAAATTATGTAATTATAAGGATTCAAAATATTATTATTAATGTTGGGATGCACGTGAAATGATTTAATTATGGAAGTCGCCTCTGCGGTGTAGGCCTCCCCAACTTTCTCCATTTTTCCTTATCTCTAGCTTGTCTCCTCCATTCTGGTCCACATCTTTCTTTAAATATATCTTCCCAGCGCTTTCGCGGTCTTCCTCGTTTTCTTTTTCCATTCTGCAGACGTGGCCCACCCATTTCCATTTCAGACTTCTTATTCTCTCTACTACGTTATTTTAGTTTTCCTCCTAATTTCCTCAATAGTAACTCTGTCGGACAATTTAATGCGCAACATGCTTCTCTCCATTTTCCTTTGCATAAATCCGAAATTGTGTTCTTCTTTTATCCGTAAAGACCATGTTTGGCATCCATATGTAAGGCATGGAAGGATTGCTATCTCGTACAACTTTCTTTTCAAATTCATGTGTATCTTCCTGTTCTTCATGATTTCATTAAAACTCCAGTATTTTGTCCATGAAATTGCTATTCTCCTGTTTGTTTCTTTTTCAGTTTGGTCTTCAAATGAAATAGATTGTCCCAAATAGATGTATTCTTAACATATTCTATTTCCTGTCCATCCAAAATTATTGATACTTCCGATCAGTTTGTTAAAATTTTGGTTTTTGCAGCATTCATAGTCAATCTTAATTTCTTCCGCAAGCTCTTGCAACATGTTCTCTAATTATGCGGACTCTTCTGTAAACACAACGATGTCGTCTGCAAAACGTAAATGGCTTAAATATTCACCATCAATTCTCACGCCTTTGCATTCCCAGTCTAGATATCGAAATATTGTGTCCAGAACAGACGAAAATATTTTAGGTGACAGCGGGTCACCCTGTCTGACACCTTTTCTTATGGGAAAAGTTGGTCCTTCCAATTCCAACTTTATTTGTGCGGAATTTTTTGAATAAATGCTATGGAGTAGGTCTACATATTTGATGTCTATTCCTTGTTCCACTAATGACTTCCATATTGCACTATGTTGCAGAGAATCGAATGCCTTGGTGTAATCGATGAAGCATAAACACAGAGTTTTACCATATTCTTTGACCTTCTCTACTATTTGTGTTACCACTTGGATGTGGTCAGTTTTTGAGTAGTGTTTACGGAATCCAGCTTGTTCACAAGGTTAATTTTCATCTAGAGTAGTAAGTCTATTTAATACTATTTTTGAGAAAATTTTATATATCTTTGTCATAAGGTTAATCGGTCTATAGTTACTCAGGTCACATCTATCTCCTTTTTGTGAAGAAGAGTTATTAACGATTCGGACCATTAATAATGATAATAATAAAAAAATATTTTTCAAAAAACATAGTAACATTTTACATAAAATAGTTTGGCAGTATTAATTTCTAATAAAACGGATGTAGCCACTGCAACCGAACTACTCGTAAGCAATGCCTGTGTTTCGGTTTACAATACCTCGATATTTTAATAATAAAAAAGCCAACAAAGCAAATAGGTTTGGTTGTTCTACTATATAATTAATTTTAAAAGATTAATAACTAACTTAAGTGTTATATTATTTATAATTATATTACCTTTATCATAATAAGTTAGTGATCCAAACGTGAATGAAGTGTATATGAGTATGGGTGTGTTTAAGTGAAGTGTTTGCGATTTATGTGAAGTTTGAGTGATGTGGGTGTGTGTGTGTGTGTGATTATGAGTGCATCAAGATGGTTTGGTTTGGTTTTGTTGGTTGGTTTTATTAACTGTATTGTTTTTGATTTTATGTATTCTATTTTCTCTTCTACTCTTACACACGGAGTCTACATCTCTTTATCGACTTTCTTATCGCAGTTATGCTAGATGGTGTGTCAGACCCTTACTGACTAAAACCCACCCGAATTCCTTCCTGTTGCCTGGGGCCTCGGTGACCCTTTAGTACCTTCTCGCGACCCCGGCAGGCATCGGCCCTAGTGGACCCCTACATTTGTGCTGACGACATCTCTTTGAGGCGCGCGTGGAATACAACGCGCCGTCGACCCGGGCCTGGTCCTTATCGGACGGTGAGCTAGCCATTACTCACCGTCCGCAAGCCCGCGCCTACGGTGCCCGGAATTCCGCCCGGGATTCCCGACGCCCAGGGCGTCTCCTGCGGCAGCTAGCTCTCGCCCCTAGTGGCGAGAGGGCGCGAAATTTGCCTTTCCCTCAACCATCCCGCCTCCTCCTTCGCGAGCATTACTGCTTCGCAGAAGGAAGTGACGGCTGCCCATGCCCTCTCGCTCCGTACCATGGCCTGAACCAGGGCCGGACGCGAGAGATCTCTGCCGCCGATCGCCTACACGAGGACACGGCGGTGCTCTGCCCAAGCCGGGCAGACCTCCACCGTATGCTCCACCGTGTCCTCCGGGCGATCCACACAGTGGTGACACTCGGGCGTTTCCTCCCGCCTTATCCGACACAGGAACCTCCCGAAGCTGCCGTGTCCGGTGAGGACCTGCGTCAGGCGGAAGGTGAGGACGTCGTGGCGCCTCTCTAGCCACTCCTCAAAGAGGGGACTTCTCGCCGCAATTGTGGCGTGCCCAGCACTGGGTTGCGACAACCGTACTCTCCATGTCGCCATGAGATCCCGCCGGAGCTCCGTCCGCTGTGCCGCGATTTCTCGCGGCAGCGGACTTACGCCCCGCCGTTTGCCTCTTCGCGGCACTCCCATACGTGCGCGAGGACTTTTGCCTCCAGATCCCATGGCGGCAATCCGGCAAGGAGGCTCGCTGCCTCACAGGAGACCGTGCGGTATCCCCGGAAAGCATCACCCTTGCACGCATTTCTCTGTTCCTTTCTTCTTGTATGTTATGGTTTTAGCTAGGATTATTTTAACTAATTATAAACTAACAAATTATAAACTAAAATTTAATTTATTGTACAACATTTAGCAATAACTTTGTTTCTTCATTAAGTTCTTGCAAATGTTGATTTGCTATTTCTTTACATTTAGATTTAGTAATAGGGTAGATATTTAATTCTTTATTAATTCTGCTATAAAGAAACGGACCAAGAAATTCAATACATCTTTCGCTAAATTTGGTTTTAGAAGGGATTCGTTCCATACATACTTTTTTATTTCGATGTTTTTGCGCGAGTGGGTCATAAGGTAGTTTCATGTGTTGTTTTAAAATAATATTGAGGATGAAAAGTTGTCTTACGGTCAGAACTCCACAAATCTGATATAGAGAGACAGTGGGAAAAAGGATAGGTTTGAAAATACACTACTTGAGAATTGCGCGCTGAGCGGTTTCAATGGGCTTCATAGTGGTTTTACTAGTACCCCCCCCCAGGACGAAATACAATAATTTAATAGTAACTGAGCTAGGGCATAATAAATTTGTTTTAGGAGATAAGGCTTAGCAGCGTGGCGCAAATTTTTAAAGACATATATGAGTTTGCGCACTCGTGCACCAAGCAGCTTGATATGTTCTTTGAAATTGAGATTTCAATCTATAGTAACTCCCAGGTACGTGATGGTGTGAACAGGTTCCAGTGATGAACACGTGCAGTTGGTTTTCAGGGTATACTCATGAGAGATCATTTTATGGCCGTTACTGAGACTTGAATAATTATTGATGCTGAACGAAATATACTTTGTTTTTTCCACGTTTAAAGTCAGAAAGTTCGCCTGAAGCCAGCCTCTAGTGATATTATAGCCCTGCTGAGCAGCATCAAATATCTCATCCCAAGTATTGGCGGCAAAAACTAAAGCAGTATTGTCTGCGAAAGAGATGATTTCGCCTTGTGAGAGTTTAAGACTCGTGAGTTCATTGATATACACAAGAAATAAGATGGGGCCTAAGATGCTGCCCTGTGGTACGCCATGTGTAACTGGAAGGTAGGTACTTTTGTATTTACTCAACGGACACACTGATTTCACCCAGACAAGTAGCTTTTAAACAGTTCTAGCTGTTTTCCTCTGATTCCTAACTTCTCGAGTTCAGCCAATAATAGAGAAACAGAAATCGTATCAAATGCCTTGGCAAGATCGAGAAATATTAAGACATTTTTTTTCCTTTATCCAAGATTGTGCTATTATTTTTTCCAATATCTTCGATATCGCCTGTAGGATAGATATTGGCCTATAATTACTGATTTGATTTCTGCCCCCGCTCTTATAGATTGGGCATACTTCCGACCTTTTCAGGGAATCGGGGAATAATCCCGACTAAGCTATCATTAATAATTTTCGTAATAGGTGGAACTACAATATTATTATGCAATTTTAGAAATTTACTACTAATCTTATCAGATCCCGATGCACAATCTGTTTTTAGACCATTTATAATTTGTTCAACTTCTTGCTCATCTGTGTCCATCAAAACAAATTATTTACTCTGTTGGCTACACACATCTATATGATATTGAGAATGTGCATCAGGTGTGTTCGTTTTTTGGTAAATTTTATCAGCCAGTGAGGCTCCAACATTAATAAAATAACTATTTATTTCATTTAAGGATTGCCCTGGAGAAGTTGAGAATGTTAGGAGTTCCTTTGTGTGTTGTATTGGTTCTGTTGTATTAGAGATGTTTGGAATAGCTTTCCATATTTTTTTACTATCTGTTTGTGCATTTTAATAATTATTATTAGATAATATCATAATTAGATTTTTATCGTACTCTTTCTTTATTTTTCGTAACAGAGCGTTACAAAAATTCATGTAGCGTCTGTAAGTAATTTGCAAATTTTTATTTTTTGGTGATAATTTAGCTTTTCTGTGTAACTTATCCCTGTTTCGCATGCACCTTAGTAAGCCCGGAGTTTTCCAAGGCTTTATTATTTTTGACCGTCGTGGTAAATTTTTTGTTTGAGTATTTTTTTCAATAATATTTTGAAGAGACTGGATCAAGTAATTTGGTGTAAGGTTAGGTTATTCTATCTATTATACAAATCAAGTTGTAATAGGTCTTCTACTATTCCTTCATTGTTTACTTTAGTTACTGTTGTAGTTGTATAAAGCCATGGCTTTTTTAGCTTTACGCATAGTAAAACCGGATAATGGTCTCTTAACGTTGATTGAGGGACTATTACAGTGGCAGTACTTAAAGTTTTTATCAAGGCGTGATCCAAGCAAGTTTCACTGTCACTACGAGTTATTAGGCTATGTGCTGAAAGAAAGCCGTGTGTAGCAACTAAAGTTAAATATCGTTCCCCGTGTATGTCTATTTTGTTTGAATTTATTGGTATATTTATGACACCCATTAACAGATTGTGTTTGTAGGTCGATACTAGCTGAAGTATTTTGTCTAGAGAAGAGAGGAATGGATCAATGTTGGTATATGACGGCGATCTGTATAAACCTATAATAGCAACTTGTTCTTCTGCAATCGCCACCAAACAATTACAGTCCAGTAAGTCAGGTTCCTCTATGCGGACATAAAGATTCTCTTTATAATAAATAACTACACCATCATTTTGTTTGTTTTTTTTTTAAGTTGCTACATGACAATATCCGTCTAGTTTCGGAATTTCCGACGCACAAGAGAGCCAACACTCTGTCAGTATTATAATGTCACATTCTAGTTTTAATCTACTTAGTAAAATCTCAAAGCCTGACATATTGCAGTTTATACTACGGATGTTCTGCGTTAATATAAGTAATTGATTAGAAGTACTAGTGATGATAGTATGACAATCTTTTATGTCAGCAGTTTGCGAGTGGGATACAGACAAGCTATCAATGTTAGCATTAAAGTCGATTATATCACCAAATTTTAGTAAAAAGCTTAATTTTGTAATGAATTTTTATCCGGGATTGTACGTTATTATAGAGAGCATTTTTAAGAGTAGCGCAGTAAGTTATTTTTATAATGTGTATTGTATTTGTGAGGAAGTGTTTGTATAGTTTGTAGATATGTATGTTTGTGTGTATATTGATTTGTAGTATGTTTTGGACTGTATGTATTTGAGTTTTTTTTTTTAAATACAACTAAACGTATGATGAGAGTGGTGTGTAAATAAGTTAAAGGTATAACGTGAGTGTGTTCTGAGATGTATATTACATAGGGCAAAAATATATTTTACATTATAACAATAAAGGAAAGCATGCATTATAAATACTTCAGGCTATTTGAAGAGACAGATCGTAACAGATAATAGTCATATTGTGATTCGTATCTTTTCTAAGTCCGCCGCGTCGTTGATGCGAATAGGTGAGGCGTCTTCGTTTTTTTTGAGGTACACAATTCCATTTGTAGTCCAACAGCAGTTGTAGCCATGGCTATTCTTAAATTGTCTCGCCAAGAAGTAAAGTTTTTGAGTTTTGTACGTGAGAGTTTCCGCTACATATAAAGGTTTAGCCACGTACTTGGGGTTCAAGTGAGTAGTATTAAATTTGTCACCTTTAGTTTTTTGTTTATTGAAACTCTTGACAGCCTTAAGAAATTTGTCTTTTAGTAGTACGGTGGTTAGATCCACGATTACCGGGTTTGAGTCATCTTTTGACTTTAAACGATATATATCTTTTATGGAAGACCCGATTTCTAGTGGGTGTAGTAAGAGTTCAGCAGTGCTATTCTGTAACCTTCTCACCGTGAAAACTTAAGTGAAGTAAACTGTCAGTGTTATCCCACCTGCATGTAGATTCTGTAAAAATCTCGCCGTGAAAACTCGCGTGGAGTGTGCTGTCAGTGTCATCCCACTGATGCTAGGGAGGATTCATTTTTATTTCTTTTGTTATTTTTTCTTTGTACAGTTGTTTTATATCTTCTAGAAGTTGGCGGTGTATACACTTATCGAGTATTTTGTTTTTTTCTTTTCACATGGTATTTGCGTTAATAAATGTTTTACACCTTTTTGGAAGTTATCATACTGTGTTTGAACTTGTGAGGATATTTTGATCAAATCAATCAATTTATTTTCCCAGTTCATTCCGTCTTCTCTTGTTATTATTGACAAATTTCTTGTACAACATGCGTTTATGGGTTTGCTGAAACTTCTGTTTTTAGTGTAATCCAATTTTATTTTGCACCTATTCAATAGGTGATCAGTTTTAGAGTTAAGGTTTTTTCTTAAGTCGAAAGCAAAAATATCTGAACTTTTGTTTGTTAAGATGAAAAGCTATTCATTAAATATGGCCAGTGGCCCACGCACGTACGTCATGGGACCTCAGCATCTTAAAAAGCAACTTGATGTTACTTATTGTCAACGGGGCTTATGTAACCCGAAAAATTCTTCCGTTTATGAAAGTTGGCATGTGATGACTTTAGGTAATATAGATTACAGATGTACATTACGCCAACAAATTTTAATATGAGAAGTTAGGTATTTTAACCTGAACATGTAAATCGCTTATGGGTAATATTAAAAATAATTGTACATTTCAACATACTAAAATGTCCATGGTAGGTTTTATCGATATAATGCGTATCTTTTATATAAATAAGTTATGATACGTAGGCTTAAATAATTAGGGATGAAGAATATGAGTTTCATAGCTTAGTTTACTAAATTCGTATAATTCATGCTTATAAATTTTTTAATGCACTTTTTTTTTTGGGATATATTATTTTTCTCCCATGTAAATAATTATGTCCTCGAAGACTTTTGCGTTACAAAAGAGTCTCTAGTTTTGTACTTGCTACATATCTCACTAACTAAAGCTAAAAATAAAGTCGAGTATTATTAAGCCTGTCTAGATTCTGCATTTATTTTTTCCATAATATAGAAATACATAATTTATTTAATATCAAATCAGCGTCCACGATTTTTGTCATATTTGTTATTATATTTTGTAACACCAATATTGGGTACATTTTTAAATGATGAATTGGTAAACTGCGTTTTTTGTTAGCAGCCAATCAGGTAGCGCTAAATAGTGTGACAGTCGGCCATTTTCCAACGTGCTTTGTTCTGAGTGCAGTGTGCTTATGCCAGTGGTGAATTTTTTCAACAATTACACGTTCCTTTTGTGCACTGGTCTTTTTATCAAACGGTAAGTTGTTGATTTACTATTTCACCATTTCATAATTGTATTACTCTTGCCCAAATCAAAAGTAAACAACAATTTCAGCTAAGGAGCTTTATTCATTTTTATTTCGTTGGAGGTTATATTCAACACGTGTTTCATATTCCTTTTCGTTACAATTTGTTACAATTTTTTGTCACGTAACAAAAATTATTTAACAAATAGGAAGTAAGGCTGATTTTATACTGCTGAAAAATACGTCACAAGTTTATTTTGGTTACAAATTATTCTAGCAATGCTTAACCTTACCTACTAGGAATACTATTAGATGAAGGGAAGTATTACTTTAACAATATTATTTTTGGTTTTACTCGCGTATACCTTTCGGGTTTGCCCAGCTAGTTTCAACCAGCTGTGCCATCACTACTGTGTTTTGAGCTCATGACTAAGATCCGTTCGAGATTGACACTAGTCAGGCATAGAATGAATAAATACGTTAGTACAATCCTAGGGGTTAGTAGATTCCTGCTAACCCCTCCAGGTTAGCAGGAATCTGCTAACTCCTTCAATTAAGATAAAAATGCTTATGCTGGAGTGGGTTCACGTTAATAATATAGGGTTCGAACTCACAACCGAGATTTTTGACAAAATATAATTTGTTTTAGAAAAATTGCCCATGACACCTGCAGAACGACAACGCAATTACCGAGAACGACTTAGCAAAACGATCCCGAAAAATATGAAGAAATTCGTAAAAGAAACTTGCAAAGAGTAAAGTCCAGGTATGTTAAAATATCTAAACTACCAGAAAGTCAAAAAAATAAAAGAAGAAGAGACTGGTGAAGACTAAAAATCAGGAAACAATCTCAAAGAAAGTGAAACGAAACCTAGATCAAGAAAACTTTACTTTAAAAAAATTACTACAAATTGAAAGAAATTATTAAAAAACAGAACAAGAAACTAGAAAAACAAAAGAAAAAAATAGCGGCACTCAAAAAAAAAATGTTATCGACAGAAAATTCTGTTTGAATGTCAAAAAACGGATGATAATGAGGCAATACCTGAAAACGAGACTATCACTGAACTAACACTGAATTCCAAAGCTAAATCATTCATGCAAGAATTAACTAGCGTTTCTACTCAGGATAAAGAAAAAATAAATAGAGTTTTACTTCAAAATAATATTATAACTGAATCTTTGGCGAAACAATACGCAGATACGAAAAGTAATACCGAAAGAAATTTATTAAAAAGACTTTGTAGTTCAGAGTTAGCTCATTGCTACCTACTATCATGTCACTTATGATTTATTTTCCAATATTAATTGCCAGTTAACTACTCTTCAGAAAAACGCGTTCTTTAATTATTATTATTTTGCTCAGATATTAAATTATCTATTTGGTAAAAACGGTTACTTACCCAGTATTCTTCGTCAACGGCGAGATTAGTTCCGAAGAAAATGTTATTTAGGATAAGAAAAATATAAAACCTTTAAAAATGTGACAGTGTACCTGTTTTGTGATTTAAGTTTTAATCAAGTGTTGTTATTGTATTATTAAGAGTTCAGATGAATCAATACAAGTTGTACCTTTCTAACTATAAGTTCAATTACCATGTGATTGATTATAATTAATTAAAAAAAAAACGAAAACCTATGCAGTTTTGTTCATAGTGTGAAAAAGCCCTATTAGTTCCTTTTTGTTTCCTTTTTGTAACACTTATCATTTTGGTAACGAAATTCATTTTCGTTTCATTTTGGTGACTGTACAATTATTTTTAATATTACCCTTATAACTGACTAACTGTATACAGAAAGTATTGCAGTCTGAGGAAATATTTACAGAGAGTAATAAGCGATTAGCACGTTTGTCAAAAATACCTAACTTCTCGTAATAAAATTTGTTTGGCATATGCCAAATTTAATAGGTGAGGGAGTTTTTCGGAAGTCTCCATATAATAAATATCCTCCTTGATTGGCCTTATAAGATTTACGATTAATCTACGTAGGATGGATTTATATCCCTACTGATCTTTGTCTACTGCCGTCAGCAATAGTATTGTCCTCCATCACCTAAGCATACAATGCAGTCATTTGGCATCATCATCAGTCCTTTCTGTCTGGACATGGCATCTCTAATCGTTCATCCTCGATGCATCACTTACTGTTTGTGAGAAATAATAACGTGTTATTCTTACCTATAAAAATGTAGACCCAATTCCACAGCCATCTCGATGTCTCTCTGCCATTGGTGGTAGGAGTCGCAGGCGACGTCTCCACTGCTCCGGTCTGTAATCCTTTCGGGATGTTCATGTGTCAACCGATCCCATATGCTTTCTCCTTTATCTGAAAAATCTCATATTTTATTTCTCGGCTGTGTGTTTGTTGGTTCGTCTGATGATGAGTGATTTTGTAATTCCACTTTATGAAACTTTTGAAGTTGAAGTGCGTCAAATTACTACGGTTGGCTTAAAGGACATTTAGGTATTTATCGCACATATACCTATGTATATCGAATCAACCAGAATAGTGTACATAGGATTTTATAATATCTTGATTTAAAAGAGTGTCCTTGGAGTTCCTTGCCCAATCTTCTCCATAGAGATCTATGTTTTGAAATGGGCAACTAGCTTCAACTTACTGGCTGACTCATTGACAATTCCGGTGCCTGTAAATGCTTTAATTGAAAGGAAATGCTTTGATTTGTGTGGAGTGGTGGACTAGGGTGCCCTTTGAGAAAAAGCCCTCCCTCTCAACCCTCTCTTACTGTCTTTAACGTAGGTTGATTGTATTTTGAGATGTGTTTGTAACTATAACGGCTCCTTACCACTAGCATTCCAGCCACCTTCAACTTGGTAAGCAGCAGTGGCCGCCCCAAACTTGAACCCAGGAGGAAATGTCAGGTCTTCGGCACACCATGAAAGGGAGAGCACAGCGCTATGAAATAAATAGGATATTACTCCAGGCAATCATTTTTTGACGCGGCACGGTTGGTGTTGTGGCTGATCAGTCGACTTTTACGCTACGGGTCACGGGTTTAATTTCCGCACGAATCAACTATTTGTGTGGCCTACAATGGCCAATAGCGTATGTGCAAGGTTAATTATTATTTTGATTGCACAGATAAAAAATACCTGCATAACAACACGATTTTCATCCCATCTATTCGAAAAGAGGCGAACGGTTCCTCGATAAGTGCAGGCAAAATGGGTCATTCCGGCGCACTTATTAACAGTGACGAAATTATGGAATGAAGAGCAGAGTAGACACACGGTACCAAAACTATTTAACCTCGAGCGACGTACTTTGAATCCCTCGCTACGCTTAGGATTCTACTCTAGATTCAAACAATCGCTCTCGCCCTCAATACATTATTTTGGTCCCTTGTGACACAATCTACTATTATCTTATTATTGTATCAACAAAATAAAAAAGATCAGATATTTATTTGACAGCCACTTTAGTGATATCGAAAGGAATTCTCCCGACTTCTCAAGGACCCCCAGTTGACGTGAACTAGGTATATAGATAAAATGAGAGGAGTCACTTATCTGGTAGATAGTGAGACTTGAGAAACAAATAAATAAAACCCACTATCTGCATCTTATGTCAGTTTTTTCTGATAAGGATAATGATTTGAAAGATACTGGTTACGTGGGGCGTGCTATCTTATACCTACTAACCTTTTGAGGACAATTCAAGTTTAAGTAGTTTGTTCTTAAACTTGAATTGTGCCAAATTTCATTCAAATCAAATCATTTATTTGTTTATCACATGGTTCAGAGGATGTTACAAAAGGTCCATAAGGTACACCGTATTGTAACCATGCGAGATGTGTAAATTTAAATTAGGAACATTATGACACAATTATTCTCAATCAGTTTTCTTATTAAATTAAATTGTCATTGAAAATATATATGTATATTTTCAATGACAATTTCATATTTAATTTCGTTACACATTATATTCAATCTGTACTAATAAATTATAACAGTAATGTCAAGTAAATTAATAATGTCATAGTAATTGTAATTATTATCATGTTAATTAATGTACAAATATTTGCTATAATCAAAATACAATATCTTTATCTTCGAAGTAGTCTTTTACATTATAATAACACTTTTTCTTCGTAAATAGATGAGGTAACTTCTTAATGTCATCGGGCAATTTATTATAATGCCTTATGAATAATACTTTTTATTGAATAATGCCATTTTCCCATACGGTTTTTCTACGTCTAACCTTTTTTTGTCACGTAGTTGTCTATAATAGCTTTTAGAACCAGTCTTATAATAGCTTGGATTCGATTTTACAAAAGATTTAATTCGTATAATTATGTACATTTACCTAAGGAAGGAGAATTTTTAAATTTGTAAAGTGTGTTTGTATGTATTGTATTATGTTATATGTGTTTACTGATTGTGATACTTGGTCGATAAAATACGAGGGCTGCACTAAAAGTATCGGGAATGTAATATTTCCACTGTTCCTGTCATATTAAAATCTTTTTAATTGAAAATTCCTTGGTTTTAAAAATCGAATACCATTTATTTATTTAAAAAAAGATTCTCGGTCTTGTCACAAGGTTTTGTCAAACTTGTTTAGTCGTTGAGAAAATGGAATTGACTCGAGAAAATTCAAGAGCGATGATTTATTATGACTTTCAAAGTGGTTTAACATAAAAACTGTGTTGACCGGATGATTTCTGCATATGGTGATGAAGCCCCATCCAAAACCACAATTTATCGCTGGTTTGCTGAATTTCAACGTGGACGTGTCAAGCTCAGTGATGATCCCCGTCAAGGTCGTCCAAAAACTGCAGTCACCCAAGAAAACGTTGATGCTTTGCGTAAGCTGATTGAGGAAGATCGACATGTGACATACCGCGAAATTCAGGCAACTTTAGACATTGGCATGAGTCAAATACCAATAGTCTTGCATGAACAATTAGGTGTAAAAAAGTTGTTTTCCCGATGGATACCGCATTCGCTCTATGAAGAGCAAAAAGCGGGTCGCGTTACTTGGTGCGTCAGAACTCTCGAAAGATTCCACGCAGGATCCTCAATTGCTGTATACAACATCGTATCAGGTGACGAATCCTGGATATACGCGTACGAACCCGAAACAAAAAACCAGTCACGAGTTTGGGTGTTCGAAAATGAGTTAAAGCCAACAAAAATTGTTCGTTCACGGAGTGTTGCAAAAAAAATGGTGGCCACGTTTGTCTTCAAAACCGGCCATGTTACGACTATTCCTTTTGAGGGACAAAGAACGGTTAATGCAGAATGGTATGCTAGCATTTGTTTGCCACAGGTCGTTTCTGAACTTCGTAAAGAGAACTGCAACCGCCGCATCATCCTCCATCACGACAATGCGAGTTCTCACACCGCGCACAGAACAAAAGAGTTTTAGAGCAAGAAAACATAGAATTATTAGACTATCCGCCGTACAGCCCCGACCTAAGCCCTAATGATTTCTATACTTTCCTTAAAATAAAGAATAAATTGCGTGGACAGAGATTTTCATCACCTGAAGAAGCTGTGGACGCCTACAAAACGGCCATTTTGGAGACCCCAACTTACGAAATGGTTGCTTCAATGATTGGTTCCATCGTATGGAAAAATGTGTCAAATTTCGCGGAGAATACTTCGAAAAGCAATAAATACATTTTTAAATAGTAATGTTGTGTCACTTCCTTGATTCCCGAAATTTTCAGTGCCGCCCTCGTAGTCATTAAAACTATTAGCAATTGATGTTGGATCTCTAATTGTGATATAGGTATGTCTTAATATATCCACTATAGGTTCTTTTGGAAAGTTAAATTTTGAATTATTTTTTAATAGACCATGTGACTTTTGATTTGTTTTGTGTAAGTAGTATTTGTGTGATGGTCATTTTGTGACTTCAGTGTTATATAGGTTTATATTTTTTTTTAAACTTAGCAGCGTATTGCTTGAAAATATGTTTGTTTGTTTTCGTGGGAAGGGCCCTATACTGCCATAATAATTTTCATATTCATTCAGCCGTTTAAGCGTATAAACGTAACAAATATACCTACAAATAAACTCACTTTCGCATTTCATCCTATTATTTAGATGATCGCGAGTCTGTTTAAATAAATAAATAAAAAAGTTGGTTACAATATTTTTACTGAAATAAGTAAGAATATGTAAACAAAATAACAGGCAAGCATTCTACCTTTCATAAATTCAACACTCAGTGAATCTCTGATTAGTTCATAATATAACCTTTAACATTACACCTGACACAGTCTTACGGTTTTTTTTTTATTTAAAAAAATAACTATAAGTAGGTAGATAATTATATCAATTCTGAGAGTGCTGATTTTATACCTAGAGGCTAAAATAATAATAATAAAAAATAATAATATATATAAATAATAGGCATAGCAGGTAAGTATGAACTATATAGCGCACGAATACCTACATAGCAAATAGCTTTTCTCGATCAAAAAGTTAAAAAGGTTCTTAAAATGTTCAGTAAAAAAAATACCTTGTAAAACTTAGGTATGTATAAATAAGTGCGTTAAGAATTGGTAAGATAAATGCACAGCCTTTGTCCTAATACATTTATAACGTACCAGAAATGTTATTTAAGTAGGTATGTTTCTATCAATTTAAATGTTAAAAATCATTTTTCTTTGCAATATTGGTTAGCTTTGTTTTAGGATATAATTGAGCTTTGATAGCTTTATTTTTGGGTAGGAAATTATCAAATAACTTCTCCCGCTCTGGGCGGGAGATGCCAGATGCCCTCTATTACCAAAACAAAAATTCGATGCCATTTTAAATTAAAACAAAGCTAACAACTGATTATTAAGCTGCTACATTTTACTTCCTCTTACGTCCCGCTGTCCCCGTAACGACTGTGACTAATAAAATGCTGTTTTATTTAGAAAAACTGCTGTACATAATATAAAAATAGAAGCTATATTTAAAAGAAAAATAGTTAACATGTATAATGTGCATTAAGATTATTAGCTGTGCATTGATAAAAAAGCTTTTGCTTTAGGAAAAATCGCTGTACGCTGCGAAAATAAATTGTAGTGTGTTTAGTGATATTTTGAGTTGAATATTTTGCTGTGCAATCAGTAATTTTGATGGAAATTCGGAATCTTATTGCATAGAAAAAGGATATTTTTTGATTTGCGTTTAAATACTAACCCTATTTAACCCGTTTAGGGGGATGAGTTTTTAGAAAATCCACACTACATTTTCGTTATTTAAGTACTAAAATAATTTTAAATATCGACAAATTTGCACGCCTGCACCTATTTTATTTAATAATTATTATTTATTCAAATTAAACAAATAATTATCTTGCCCACCTCAACACAACTGCCCGGCACCAATCCATGATCACTACTCTTTTGTTATTCTTATGTGCACCCCGTACTTCTCAAAAATATCTCACTATCTAAGCAGGCATTACTATCTACATATTAAGATTATAGGTATATTTATTTATTTGCACAGCACATACCTAACAAAATTGCTTTCACTACAGATTCAAAGAACCATTATTTATGTACATTTGCTGAATTAAATTTTTGAGACAAAGTCCTTCACCAATCCGAATTTATTTTGGCTCGGTGCAGCATTTTTTCTTCTTCTGTACATCTCTGTCAGCCTTCATCTCAATGTTTATCCTCTTTCTAAACAAATTGGTAGATTTTACACAATCCATCGGTCGTTTCTTTGATACATTCTTGAGATAATGATTTGGGCGTAATTACTCAAAACCAGCTTGTGAGATGTCAGCAAACTGTGTAAATATTGGACGGTGTAATAAACAGAGTAATCAAAGTTTTGTATCATAAAGGCAATCTTTCCTTTTTAATTATTTTTAAAATTCTCGGCAAATTACCATCATTCTATAAATTATCACTCTTATTGCGAAGTTTGTTTGGATGTTTATACCTTTGTACTGCAAAAGCGTACCGTTTAAGCTTTGAATTTGGAATAACTGACCCTGTTCTCTGCCTACCCGTTTCATCCAGTCGTGATAATGATTTGTTTTTTTTTTTTTTTTTTTATCTTTTTGGCAACTGAGCCGATGTCGACTATTCTGCCAGCGTCATGTGGTGACGACAGGTGAGTCGTCGAACTTTGCACTTTGTGGACTGTGGTAGTTGTCTAGGTATGTTATTTGTTAATAGCTGAAAGGACGAGACAATTTTTGTTAGTAAATCTATCTACAAAAATAATAATAACTTGGATTAGTTTAGGAGAAAAGTTAGTCAGTAGGGAATTAAACCTTTGTTCGAGCAAGTGAATAATAAATTTAGTATGTCGGAAATGATTTTACTGTGAATTTTGGATTTTAGTTGACACTGAGCTAAGGCTTGAATGCTACTGCGAGAATCTGAGAAAATTACCGATTTTTTTTATATTGTGGGCTATAATGAAATTGATGGCTTCTAGTATACCGATACATTCACCCGTAAATACGGAAGCCTCTGGTGGGCATTGGAATAAAAGAGCAATTTTAGAGTTCTGGAAATATGTTGAAACACCTGTACAACCAGTTGACGATAATTTGGATGCGTCTGTGTAAAATAAATTCCAACCCTCCCAGTATCTCTGAATGGCCCGATCAAAGTCGCCCTTTACGTCCTGGGAATTTTTAGAAATACCAAGTCCCAAAACGACCTTTGGCCTGAAATGGACCACCTCATACGCGGAAGAAAATACAGGGAGAGAGGGGTATTGACAAACAGGTGAGGAGAGGTGTTTAAGCTCTCTGTACCTATTCATCAACGGAATAGATTTATTATTCCAGTAAGAAGACGCGTTAAGAGAGAGATAGATTTGTTCCAAAATGGGGAGTAAAGGATGGGACGAAAGGGAGAAAACTTTTGACAACAAAAGATCCGCTAAGTATTGTCTTCGAAGGTTAAGAGGGGGTTCTGCACATTCAACCTAGAGAGCATTTATGGGGGAGGATTTCATGCCACCGATTATGATCCTCAGACATTTGGACTGGATAGAATCCAGTCTACGCAAAGGTTCCTTGTTACAGGGCTCAATTAGGAAGCTGCAATAATCCAACACGCTTCTGACCAGTGCATTGTAAACTAGCTTTAAGGTGTATGGGTGTGCTCCCCACCAAACACCTGCCAAAGCCTTGAGGACCGAAAACGAGCGCTCACATTTTTTTAAAGTGGTGTTTTGTGATCCATTCCCGACAATCTGTAATCCAGGGTAACTCCCAGAAACCTGGCCTTCTCCTCAACTGGGATAGCTTGACCGTCAATATTAATATCAACCTGGGGGACAAAGCGTCTACGAGTAAAGATAACTGCGGTACTCTTTGGAGCACTTAAAGATAGCCCGTGATCTAAGAGCCATTGGTTTAATGAGGACAGAGAAATGTTAAGGGAGTGAGCGGCATCTTCGATGGAACTGCCACAGACCAATAGTGCAATATCGTCAGCATACTGAAGTACTTTACAGTTAAAATTTAGGCACGAAGGGCGATCAGAGGTATAAATATTGTATAAGGGGGGCTAAGTACGGATCCCTGAGGTAGGCCTCTCCAAACCAACCTCGGTTCAGAGCCCTCCCCTGGAATCCTGAGTTGAACGCTACGATCAGAAAAAATGCTGCAAATGATTTGCCGAATCCTCGCCGGGATTCTCAGCTCTTGCATTTTCTGCCTGAGAACTGGGAGGAGGACAGAATCATAGGCAGCTGAAATGTCTAAGAAAACGGCTACCACAGACTCGTTTCTACTGAGGGCCAGCCGGATCTCTGAAGTGAGGGTACCCACACTATCAGCAGTACCCAGGCCTTTCCTAAAGCCGAATTGAGTCGTTGGCAGCAGCTTCCTGTTTTCGACAAACCATTCCAGTCGGTTTTTAATCAAGTGTTCTAACAGCTTAATAAGTATGGACGATAGAGCAATTGGTCTGTAAGAAGAATGGTCACTAGGATCTTTACCAGGTTTTAGTATGGGGATTACGACTTGAACCTTCCAATCGGGAGGAATATAACCGGAGGTAAAACAATAATTGACTAAATCCAGATAGTATTGGTGGGTCTTGTCACCAGCTTTAGTGATGAAGGAGTAAGGGAATCCATCCACTCCAGGAGCTGAATCCTTTACATGGGCGAGGACCGATTTAAGTTCTTCCAGAGTAAATGGTCTATCCAGAGGGTCATCCGATATCAACTGAGAGCCTGAAGCGACACATTCATCCATATGAGGAACATAGACTGGAGCGAGCTTACAGAAAAACTGGTTACCCAATTCCGCAGCCAGCACGCTCCCGGAGGGCGGCTTCAAACTATTTCTGTAACATTTCAGTTTACGCCACACTGCTGACACTGGAGTGGATGGACTCAGTGAGCCACAATACATCCGCCAACCTTCTCTCTTCTTATGTTTTAGTAATTTCTTGGATTTAGCCAATACATGTTGAAAAGCAATGATATTATCCAGGTTCATGTCGGAATTGAAATTAATTTCAGCCTCATTCCTGGCCCTGATCACAGCAGAGCATTCCCTATCCCACCATGGCGGGGATGGGATTTTGTCCGTTCGCGGTTTTTTGAAGGGAAGCAGTCATCTGCTGTAGAAGAAATGGTGTTGGAGAATGACGAAAAGCATTCCTGAGCAGTCTCAGCGTTAATGGATGGAAGAGAAGAGACACGTAAGTCCAAAATTTTTGAGTAAAGGTCCCAAACAAATGAGTTCAGCAGGTATTTTAATAAAGGAGGGGAGATTTTGTCAGGGATAGTCTTGGAAGGGATTTCAACCATGATGGGATAGTGATCACTCCCATAAGTCATATTCAAGCGACTCCAATTAAAAATGCTGGCTATACTAGATGAACAGAACGTCAAATCAACGCAGCTGTTGTTCTGCCCTGGAGCAGACCTACGTGTGGGACTGCCATCATTGATTACACATAGGTTAAGCTCATCTATTATGTCCACCAGGCCTATACCAAAGTTGTCGCAGGTTTCTGATCCCCATCTAAAATGATGTCCATTAAAATCACCCATAATAAGTAATGGGCCTTGTACATTACTCAGCACGCTTTTAATTGTAAAAAGATCTTCAATTTGTGGGTGTGCAATATAAAAACAAAATATATTTATATCCTCAGCCTTAACAGCAACAGCATTGATGTTGTCACCAACAAAGGGTAGAGGAATTGGGGAGAATGGTACTTTGTTATTGATGAACAAAGCACATCCTCCATATCCATCTGATCTGTCATGACGAACAGCACTGAAACATGGAATCCTGAAATTACTTTCAGAACGGAGCCATGTCTCAGCGATGCCGCAGATTGATGGTTTAAATTTATTAATTAGGAAGAGGAGGTCAGGCTTCCTAGGAGCAACACTCCTCACGTTCCATTGAAGGAATGCCAGGGGGTGGAACATTGTGGATGTAATTAACAATGGATGTCAGCTTGTCGGCAACGTGGTCAGGTAGGGATTGAATTGGGTTTGCTAATACAGTCATTAGCATACTGGATATAATATTCAGAATATTTTCTGAGTTGTTAGGACTGATTGCACTTTCCCTAGGGTAAGCGCAACCGTTTTGGGAAGGGGAGAAGGAGTAGTTCTGTGTGAGGGCTTGATGTGCCTGCTTATCATAGCTAGGTGAAAGAGGGGCATGGGATTTTGGTTTAAGGAATACCGTTTTGCGCTGAGATTTTGGAGTTTGGGGGAGAGGACTGGGAGAATGAGAGGGACTGGTTACTAGTTTGGTCTTTTGAGATATTCTTGACACTTCAGCATATGATCTTGAAACCGATGGAAAGACCTGACTTGCTTCCGCATATGAGACTGACTTCTCTGCCATGAGAGCTTTTATGCCTTCCTGTCGCCCCAATTCAGGGCAAGTTTTATCGTTAGCATAATGATTGCCAGAACAGGAAACACAAAAGGCACAATCAGAGGTAACTTGGCATCCATCACCTGGGTGGTCTTGACCGCATTTAAAACAGCGGGGTTTTGAGCGACATACTGTGCGTGTGTGGCCATATCGACAACAGTTGAAGCATTGGATGGTTGGGTACATGTATGTCTCAACTGAGAGAGCAGAGTAGAAACAAAAGACTCGCTTAGGTAAAATTTGGCCGTCAAAGGTTAAAACAACCGTTTGAGTGGGTTTCCATTCGGTAACACCCAGAGAAATCACCTTACGGCTCATTCTCCTAGCCTTAATTACAGGGCCGCATCCAGTGGGAACCTTGATGTTCTCTATAACTTCTTCCTCAGTCCATTCTATGGGAACGTCTCTGACAAGACCTAAACGAGTGATGTTAAATTGTGGGATTGAAGCAATGAAATTATTTTTAAGTAAAATGGGACTGATTAAAAAACTATTAGCATCCTGGTGAGACTTGAACTCGACTGAAACCCGGTTTCTTCCTACGCGTTTGACACTGCCCAGGAGTATGTTGCTGTAATTATTTTGTGTCAAGAACATACCAAATTTAACAGGGTGCAGAACAGTACCTGGAGTCTGACCATCTTTTAAAGATATGTGTACTATGTATGGGGGGTAATCTCTCATTGTGTATATCTGTCTTCCAACTATGTTTTTAGCTAGCTTAGGAGGGTTAGTTAAAGTAGCCGGGGGGGAACCAGCTGATCTTTTCCTATTTGCAGATTCTGAGTCCATAATATCTAATTGCACATTGTCGTCGGGGAGAGTAACTGTTAACATCGAAGAGAAATCAAAGGGATCAGGGGGGTTGGGTGGTTTTTTGGCATCCATAGTGGACGCCAGTTAAAATCTCTAAAAATAATCTAAATCAGTGTTAAAACAAACCTTACGCCAAAACACAAACACAAAGAATGATCTCGATTGAAGTTCAAACCAATAAAAACCACTAAAATCTAAAAAACTTGTAACACAAAAAAAAGCACGTGTTAAGCCTTCACCACTACCAACAATGATGATTTGATATTTCTGAACGAAAATGCAATTGTTAAACCAAAACTAAACTGTCAAATACAACGTCAAAGTCACATTGCAATTGCGTTGTTTTGAGGTTATGTTAGCCAAAATAACACGATTTTTACGAGTTTTTAAATAAAACTATTAAAATGAGTAAGAAACTAAGCAATATGAAATGGGAGTCGGTGGCGATGGATGGTTTTCCGGCCTCCATGACAGACAAATTCCATGGTTTTGTGGGTTTAGAAGAGTGCACCGACTATGGTTTAGATAAGGACAGGAAACAGTCTAAAAGGGTTTGTTTACTTCGATTCTAATATCTGTCGCTTCATAGTGAAAATAAATATCGTTTCACAATAATTGTTTTTTGTAGATGAAATTTCCATTGGTGGACATAAACCTCTTCTGAAAAGAACTCGCCATGATTTTTCATAAGATTAAACAATAAGCCATCTGCCTGCGGAATAAGGAATCCATATATATCCGTATTTAGTATTCTTAACAAAGTACGTCGTCGTCATCAATCCTAGATGTCATGTTATACTAATACGGGATATTCAAATAAATCTTCAAGACAGAGTACAGGGCAGGGGTTTTTTACTCTTCTCCCTAACATACACACCATTATCTTCATTGCTGCTTGTCAATTATTAAAATTGATGAATTATTAAAAATTAACAATTTTTTTTCAGAGTAAACAGAAAGAAATACTGAAACAGAGGAGAGAAGAAAAGAAGAAGCGGAAATCTTCAGAAAGCGAACCAAAAGAAGTTCCTAGCAAAAAAGTTAAACTAGACAACGGTTTTGTTGTAGATTCATGCAACTCTATAGAACCATCACTAGCTAATAGTACTCAAAAGAGGACTAAAAATAAAAATAAGAAAAATAAAAACTCAAAAAATTCTAACACTGACGAAAATAATGACAACACTGAAAATCCTAACCAAAATAATGAATCCACAGACAAAACAGCCAAAAACAAAAATAAGAAATCTAAAAATAAAAAGAAAGATTGCAATAAAACCATAGATAATGCACAAAATGTTCCAAAAAAAGTAAAACAGAAGTTAGGAGACTTACCACAGTCAACCACAGTCTTGACGCCTGAAGATATGCTAACTTGGGCGGAGTTCAAGTTGCAGGAGCCTATTATAAAAGCTTTAACTGAATTGGGCTTCAAACAGCCTACGAAAATACAACAGTTGACACTACCAGCTGCTATTCATGGTAAAGAATACTATTCATAGATAAATCTTATCAATTTTGTAAAAACTAAGGGCACTTCCTAACTAAAAAGATCGTCGCATGAACAACCGGCCGTCCCTGTCATCATTGAGACAGAGGGCGACTTCTAGTTTTCTGAACATAAAAGTGACATATGAATGTGACAATTGCTTAGTCGCCCAAACAATCATTTTGGTTAAGTTATAACATCTCTTATTTTTCACATTACCCAGCTTCCTGGGTACCCAACTTATCAAGGGCGTCGCCAGCCAATGAGCCAGGGGAGGGCAAATTGTTATACAGAGGATTGGAAAGTATGAATAGTACATGTTGTGCACACTGCACAGTAGAGCAATCAAAATTTTCAATGTTTTTCCAGAAAGGTGTTTGCCCCTTTTAGGACATCAACAACGGTTAGATTTATATACGATTGCTGCCAAATGTCGATTTTATTTTTTATGTTCGATAAATCATAAAATTTGACGAATTCAAGTGAGCGGCTACTTTGGTTGCTTTGCATTTGGGTACTTTTTTATCTCTAGGGGGGGGGAGCAGCTGCCCCTTCCTGCTCCCCTTTGGCAGCTGCCCCTTCCTGCTCCCCTTTGGCGACGCCCTTGCAACTTATTACAACATCTATTGTCTTCTCACTGCAGATAATTTTGTGAGGAAAGCAACAAAATTGAAAGAAAACAATAATAAATTGATGTATATTGTAACACAGTGAGATTCCATTCTACGTTGTTCTGGCTGGAGAGTTCAGACTTTTTGGCTGAAAAAAACTAATTACTGGTATTAGAATTTTTAATCAGAATATTGAAATTCTACTAACATAATATCACGCCTGTAATCTCTGAAGGGTAGCTGAGAGCTAGGCAGAGCTGTACCTACCTTAAAGTCCCATGTAACTTGTTTGTAGGCTCGTCCCATCAACCGAGCACAAATCCAGATTCCGGGCTGCTACTAAGAAATTCATGATGAAAAAATCTAACAACACTGCCCAACTTAGGAATCCAACCCAAGACCTCATGCTCAGCAGAGACCAACGAGGCAGAAGTTCTACTATTACTCCAAATTAACTTTATTTGGTTGAATACAAATTTAACAATAATATTTTTCTTGTACAGGTCGAAGAGACATCCTTGGTGCAGCTGAGACCGGCAGCGGCAAAACTCTAGCATTTGGCCTTCCAATCTTATGTGGCATACTAAAACTTAAAGAAAAAGCTCTTTTAAAAGGCCTGGATGTCTATGACATACCATACAAAAGATCCAAAGCCAAGAAGAAGAATGTTGAAGCAAAAGAAGATAAAAAACAAAGGTTTAAGAGTAAACATAGGAAGTTTAATGAAAAGAAAAAAGCTGAGGAGGTTGAAGTACGTACAGCTAAAGAGTCTTCTGAAGATGGTTACAGCAGTGGAGCTGAAAGCAATGACGAGGCTGATGATTCTAAATCAGAGAGTAAGGGTAATGATTATACTGATGATGATTATCTAGAAGAGATTGAAGTACCAGTCAGGAAAAGAGAGAATTCAGCTGATGAAGGCAACGACAGTGATGATGACGACAATTACATTCATCTATCAGACATGTTGGACTCTGATGATTTGGCTGAAACTAGTGATGACGATGTAGAACGGAAAGATAGTGAAAATGCCAGTGGTGATGAGATAGATGACGATGTTGATAGTGATGATGCAGAGGAGAATGATGATGAAGTAGAGAGTGATGAACAAATTGGTGAGGCGGGGGAGGAGTCAGGCGATGACGAGAGTGAAGCCGATGAAGATGTTCCTGATGAAGGCAATGAGAATGAACAAGGTAATATAATGTGCTGTTTTACTTAAACCTAGCTAGAGTAAAGATAAACATTTAAATCACTAACAACAATTTAAGTTGGCTATTGTAATAATGCAATGCGTTTATAAAAATAATTGCATTAGTTGAACCAGCTTATGCGGCCGTCAAAGATTCGCTCCTACATAGCTACGTCATCAAATTAAATACGTTATTCAACAAAAAACAGTTTTTGATGTGAAAAATCTCATGCCACGTTTACAAGTTACATAACACAATACAACTAGCCGCAGGAGATAATGCACAAGTGTGTTACAAACACAGTTTAATCCTTCTATGTTCTATGTTAGAGGGTTTGGTTTCTGCACTTGGTCCTTCAGATGGACCATTGTGCGTGGGCCATGGCGGCCGTTTGGTGGTTATTCCAACCAGCCCACCTCCCTCCAGAAGTTGATCACATCTCCTGGTCTGTTTAGAATCTCAGTGTAGGATCTGGATGCCTCGAGGGTTTCTGTTCTAATATGGGTGACGCCTGTGCATTCGAAGAGCACATGCGCAGCGGTTTCCTCTGCTTCCATGCAAGCCCTGCACAGGGGGCTGTCCGTTATGCCTATTGTGTGAAAGTGTTTGTTTAGCGAGCAGTGGCCCGTGATGGTCCCCGTCAGCAGGCGCAGGCCGGTCTTGTCCAGGCGTAATAAGCGCCAGGTGACTCCCTCTTCCCTCACTCAAATAGTCCAATGGAACAGCAATCCGGCACGACTGGCAGAGAGTGTCTTTACAGGGTTGAGAATGACTCATGGCCAGCCTCGTGACTCGTTGGTTCACTCTGCTTGAGACCTCCTGGACTTGGTGTTGTTCCTTCATTCCATCATTCATTCAACCATCTTTGTATTTATTACTTATCTATAAAACTTAACATTTCATTTAATAACAGGTATAGGCTGTGTGAAGGTGGTGGACAACATAGAGATCCCAGGGCACGTATCGATGAAGACCGGCAAGCCGCTGTTCGCTCTCATCGTGACTCCGACCAGGGAACTGGCCATACAGATCAGCAGGCATTTGATAGCCGCCGCTAAGTATACAGGTATGCTATAGATTTTAAAATGTGGTAACTTTCCCAGGTGTAGTTTCAAGATAAAGTCTGAATATTAGATCGGAAAAAAAGAAGAATTTTATTCTTCTTTTCTTGAAACTTATAATCCTTGAATTTATTTATTTACGTGCTACGCCCCGCGGTTTCACTCGCGTAAGTCTTGATCCTGTAGGAATATCGGGATAAAAAGTATTCTATGTCCTAATCCAGGTTATGGTCTATCTGTGTGTTAAATTTCATCCAAATCCGTTTAGCCGTTGAAGCGTGAAAGCGTATCAAACAAACTCACTTTCGCATTTATAATCATAGTTACGATTAAAAAAAGCACAGCCACATCACTTACACTACACTTATGTTAGAAACAATCTTAACCTATTGACCGCCACGTCAAAAAAGCAAAAACGTGCCCTCGGCGTCAAGCTACGAATTATTCCACAAAATCTGTCATGTAGTCGTGACCGTGGCGTGCTGGGCACATTTTGGTCTGTCATATGTACATGAATTTGGCGGTCAAAGGGTTAAATCTGTCATGTAGTAGTGACCGTGGTGTGCTGGGCACATTTTGGTCTGTCATCTATACATGAAAGTAGCGGTCAAAAGTTTAATAACTGTAGGACTAATGCATGTGACAATTAAGGCGTTCATAACGTAATTCTTCCAATTCTTCGTTTCTTGTGTAGGCACGAACTATATTATGGGTATTGCTTATTGCATAAGCATGGTAAAAAATTGGTCAGACAATGGTGCCGATTCCCTTGTTCACAACCTAAACTAAATTTAAGTTCAGTGCATCTTTTTCTTTGTATTTCATTAAGAAAAGGACAGAAGATAAATTTTAGTTTAGTCCTGTCAAATTAATCAGCGCCTGTCACTACTCCATACAAGTTTAGACGTGATTAAAAACTTGCCTACTAAAATTTCGTCAATTTACGTCAAGCGGTGATTGATTTGACAGGACTAAACTAAAATTTATCTTCTGTCCTTTTCTTAATGAAATAGAAAGAAAAAGATGCACTGAACTTAAATTTAGTTTAGTTTGTGAACAAGGGAATCGGCACCAATGAAGTGGTAACGCGGCTGAAATCTGAAATGCCGAGGTTGCGCTGGACATACTTTTAACTATCAACGCTCTCGAAGGCTAACAATTTTAATTCTCGACTGCTAGACATTGAAAACGTTCTCTCCGTTGTTGTTTACTGGTTTTTTAGGGTTCCGTGCATCCGAATGAAAAAACGGAACCCATATAGGATCATACATACATAATTTTGAATATTAGAGCCATTTTTGGGCGGCAAATAAGGAAAAAACAATCATTTAAACATGTCAAATTATAAGGGCTTACTGTGGGGGTCTCAAATATACTTTCTGTTTTATAATTAAAAGTGATAAAAGTGATAATTATTGTCAAGAGTCAAGTCGTCGTCCCCCCCCCCCCCCCGTGCCAGCTAAATGGTTGTGTTTTTGGATATGTGAAAAAATCATGGGCAGTAGTAGGTATATGTAACGAAATTAAAAGGAAAATAATCACAGCTAAGTAGATTTAATAAAATAGATGAAGACTGACCAATCTGACCATTCCCCCCCCCCCCCCCTTAATCTCCGAAACTACAGAGCCTTAATTGTTGACAGAAAACAGTTGTATACATATAGATTACAGGAAATCCTATGATAAGTCTATAGTCTTAAAATAACATGGTAAATCTTTCAATATTGTGCATACAAAATACATACTTGCATTTGCAGTTGGAATCTATGGAAGAACATGTTTTTCAACTACAATTTTAAGTTTGATCTTGGGATAAATTCATCCCAACTTTGCAATCCTACATAGTGCGTGGTCCGACACGCACTTGGCCGGTCTTTTTTTTTAATTTTTCCTAAATAAAACCTACTAAATAAACCTCTTACAAAGAGGAGGTCTGTGTGTACGTTATAGGCTGATTCTTCCTTCACCGGATACACAGCTGACCCTCCGTGAGGAAATAAGGCTCTTTCGATCCGAGCTGCGGGAGGTACGCGATGAAATGAGGGAATTTCGTCGTGAGATGGCCGGCCTGAACTCGTCGATGGGAGTCTGTACCGAGCGGGTTGACAGCCTGGAGGCTAGGATTGAGGCTCTTGAGAGCAGACAAAGTGCTGCAGTGCCAGACAGCAAAGTGGGCCAGCTGGAACAGATTGTGCTGAAGTTGCAGCTTGACCTCAACGACCGCGAGCAGGAGTTACTTGGCTCCGACTTAGAGATCGCCAACATCCCGGAGTCTCCGGGTGAAAACGTGTTGCACACAGTCGGCCTGGTGGCGGCAAAGCTTGGGGTGACTCTCGAAGATCGGGACATAGTGTTTGCGCAAAGGGTGGGCTTGCGAGCTGAACGAGAGGTACAGAGCAGCTCGGCAAGCGGCGCGAGTCTGGTCGGCGGAGCGAGCCCAGTGGAAGCAGCGGCGACGACAGCGCGCGGGCGACGCATCGTGGTGCGCCTGACGCGGCGCGCACTGCGCGACGACCTGCTGCAGAGCGCGCGCGTGCGGCGCGGAGCCACCACCGCGGACCTGGGACTCTCCGCACCCCCGCGTCGCTTCTTCCTTAATGAAAGGCTTACCAAGGCAAACAAGCAACTATTTTACCGTGTGCGTGAAGCTGGCAGTCGTCTCGGGTGGAGGTATACCTGGACGAAGTTCGGCCGTATTCTGGCTAAGCAGGGTGACGGCAAGCCTACCCACTGCATCCGCTCTGAGGAGGATCTTGCGCGTGTTTTTGGTTGTGAGGTGTCTACAGCAAAGGATGTCTGATAACATAGCCCCTGGAAATCTATGTACTGTTTTTAATAACTCAACCCTTAAACTTTACTGTTTTTTATCTGTTCTGTGTTCACTTAGGTTTTTAAGTTTGTCTTGTGCGAGGCCAGTTATTTTTGTATCTCAGTATACGTTGGTTTCTTATGGTGGCCCAGCTGCTCGACCCATTACAATATATTATGTACATTTTATTTGTGTCACACTTCCACACACTATTGTCACATATTCATTATTTAGTATGACATATTTATTTTTACGGACTTTATATATTATTTCATTTTGGCTGATTATGTATTTTTTTATAACAATTACAATACTTCGCTTTATATTATTACAAGTTACACCTAATACCATGATGTATTTCAGTATATTTACACCTGACATTATTATACAAAACTCTACACCACTTCTGACGCTAACTATGATAAACCTACTTCTACTTATATACACCACTATTTATAAAAATGAATAAGACAAGAAATTTAAAAGTTGGATTATTTAACGCGGGGTCGCTCGGTTCGCGCCATGAGGAGTTCCTTGTTGCTATGGATGGCCTCTTGGTGGACATCATGGCGATAAATGAGACCTGGCTCAGGCAGGGAGAGGAAGGTCGTGCGCCGACAGTGCCGGGCTACCGGCTGCGGCACGTGCCGCGGCCGCGCGGCGTGCGCGGCGGGCGCGGGGGCGGCGTGGGCTTCTACGTGCGCCGCGGGCTGTGCGTGCGCGCCGTGCCCCACCCGCCGGCGCCGCATGTTGAACAAATGTGGCTCAGGCTTAACATTAACTCACATGCAGTTATCATCGGCACTGCATACAGGCCGCCGTGGCTTGATGTCAATGTCTTCCTGGATGCAATTACTGATTCTCTCTCGTCCTTTGCTAACGTGGACAGGGTTGTGTTGCTTGGCGACTTCAATATTAATTTATTAAACCAAACTGATAACAAATCTAAATTACTGAACAATTTTATACATTGCAGCAAGCTTAGTCAAGTTGTTACTGAGCCAACTCATTTCACAGATCATAGTGAAACTTTAATTGATGTTGTGTGCACTGACGCCCGTGTATGTGGGGTCTCAGTATCACACATACCCGAGCTCGGTCACCACGCAATTATATCTGTCGAACTAAATTTTAAACTAGAGAAACCTACTCCACACTGGATTACCTATAGGCCACTTAAAGACATCCTTCCTGATTTTTTTAATGTCGACTTAAATAGAATAGACTGGGAACATATTGAAAGTCTGGAAGATGTGAACTCCATGGTTGCAATGTTTAATGAATACATTTTGACTCTATTTGACTTGCATGCTCCCCTTAAAAAAGTCTTAATTAAAGAGAAATCTTTACCCTGGATAACTGACACCATCAGGGAAATGATAAGGCTGCGTGACAAGTGCCATTTGAAGTCTAAAACTACAAAATCTGAACATCACATTAAATCATACAAAGAGTTTAAATACCTTGTTAGAGCTGCTTTTGATAGTGAGAAGTGCGCATATTTTAAAACATACATTAATAATAATATCAAACAACCTAAGAAGTTATGGAGTCATATTAAATCAACTGTAGCCACCTCAAAAAAACCAGAGCATAGTCTGCCACATTTCTGTAACAACCCAGAATCTATTAATCAGCACTTTTTGGATGTACCTGGCAGTGGTAAGGTCACAGCTGCTGATTTAAGTTATTTTGAACATCATAGACACAGTAACAATCACTTCCGGCTTGAGCCGGTCCAGCAGGATATGGTGCTGAAGATCTTGCGCAGTCTTAAATCCAATACACAGGGCTCTGACCATATTTCTCTGGAGATGCTGATGTTGACACTTCCTCGAACACTTGCAGTAATCACAGCCATCATCAACAGATCCATAGTCTCCTCTTCTTTCCCTGATCTGTGGAAAAAGGCAATAGTTAGACCAATCCCAAAAGTACCTAACCCCACTAGTGTGAAGGACCTCCGTCCGATAAGTCTACTGCCATGTTTGTCCAAGATATTGGAAAGGGTTGTATCCAACCAGCTTAGGGCATATCTTGAGCACCATAGTATTTTGCCACTGGCTCAATCCGGATTTCGCAGGGGCCACAGCACAGCGACAGCACTCCTAGATGTAGTTGGTAACATCCTTGAAGCCAGAGACCAGGGCATGGGAACCCTGCTTGTTCTACTAGACTTTTCCCGTGCTTTCGACTCCATTAACACTTCGCTTCTTCTTTCCAAGCTGTCTTATTACGGGTGTGAAGTTGAAGCAGTTAAATGGTTTGAGAGTTACCTCAGTAATCGAACACAGTTTGTTCAGGTGACATGTGACAGTAATGGAGATGTCATGTCTTCTGGTCCAAAGCAAGTAGACAGGGGTGTACCGCAGGGATCGATCCTTGGCCCTCTTCTCTTCATCCTGTACAGTGCTGACATTGCCAACTGTCTGATCAACACCAAGTTCCACCTTTATGCCGATGATCTGCAGTTGTACCTCTCCTTCCGCTCCCAGGATACTGCTGAAACTGTAAGAAAAATAAATGAGGATTTGGAAAGGATCTCTGCTTGGTCCAGAAGAAACTCCTTGGTCCTGAACCCTAGTAAGTCCAAGTATATTGTGATGGGATCTAGGGATTTCCTGAGCAAAATGCTTGCTTGCAACTTGGACCTCATGATTGATGGTTGTGGTGTGGAAAGAGTTTTGGAGGCTCGTAATCTTGGGGTAGTATTTGACGGGCAGCTGCATTTCGAATCTCACATTTTGGAGGCTGTGCGCAACTGCTTCTACCGACTCAAGCTGTTGTATCGTGTCCGCCCCTACATAAGTGTGGATATGCGTATCATGCTGTGTGAGTCACTTGTTCTATCCAAGCTGAACTACGCTGACACTGTGTATGGGGCGTGCATTCTCGGTAGAAGCGAAAAACTGATCCAGCGGGTGCAGAATGCTTGTGCAAGATTCTGCTATAACGTCCCACCACGATCCCACATCACTCCATTTTTAAATAAGGGTAATTTGATGAGAATGTCAGCACGCAGAAAGCTTCACCTGGCTACCCTACTCTTTGGCACTATTCTCACAAAAAAACCAGATTATTTATATAAGAAACTGTCTTGGTCGCGCGATATTAACAAGATTAAAACTAGAGCATCTTCGTACCTCATGTTAGCTTCATCACACAGAACTGCTGCATTCCGTGGTAGTTTCAAATTCGCTGCCTCTCGTTGCTGGAACGACTTGCCACCTCCTTTTCGTGCTATAAAGACAGTTGGTACATTCAGAATCAAATTTAAACAGCACTTATTACAGATTCAAAAAGATACCTCACTTTGAACTTACCCCTGATCTGCACGCGGCTGGCAAAGGAGGCAAGTGTTTGGCAGCGATTGCCATTGTTCACTGACCACACACATTTTGTTCTTGTTATTTTTTCGTTGATTGTCATTAGTGAAATTTGAAATTCTTCTAACTTTTAACATCTTAATTTCTCCAAGCCACTAACCACATAACACTTTTTATTATATTATTGCACTGTTAATAATGTAGCAATAAACAACCGTAATATTTTTCTAATATTTATTTTTATTTAAATTTTTGTCGGAATGTCGGCGCCCGCGTCTCTGTACTTGTCACAGCGATGCCATCACCACAGAACCAGGGTTGCCAACTTTCAACTTCTGGATTACCCAAAAACCTAACGGAAAATCCCCAATTTTGGGGAAAATAAAATCAATATTCCCCACATTTTCCCCACAAGTTTTCAGCAAATAAATAAATAAAAGCACTGTTCATATAAATCAAATATATTTATTACTTAAAAGAATTTAATGATTTTAATCAAGGTTCTTCATTGCGCCAAATTGATTTTGTTAACATGTCATTTGACGGATCAAATTTTAGGCTTCCTCCTTTCTTCCTAATACCTTCTCTAGTGGCCATAAGCGCTACTACAGTGTCATTGTGTAGGCGATTACGATTCTCTGTTTTCAAATTCTTCAGAACGCTAAATTTTCTTTCGACAGATGCATTTGAGAAAGGCAGAACCAGCAATAGGCTTATTGCGTATTTCAAATTTAAAAACATTTCATGACCTGCACTGTTTTTAAGACGGAATACCTTAGCCCAGTATGTTTCTGGATCGACCTCATCTTGCAAAACAAGAGCAGAGTAATCTAGCATCGCGTGAGCCCTCCATTCGTCATCTAGTTTTTGAGGTGTCACTACATTTTGAAGTATCGGAAATCGTTGCAACAACGGTTTAAGGGATTTGACTGTAAATTGCTGAGCTTCTGACGGATTCACTATAGATATAAATGAAAATAATGTGTCCGAAAAATCAAAACGCTTAGTAATATCCGTAGTCAGTTCAATATAAAAGGCTTGGCAGGATTTATAAAAATCTGCAATCGCATAACGGGGAACATTTGGATCTTTTTTCAAATTCTCAATAGTTTCTGAAGCTTTCATGCCTATGTATATATCATTTAAACCATTGAAATGCGCTGTGTTCGTAAATTCAGCCAACAAAATATCTTGACAGGATCTGACATAATTTATATTCATGTAGTTTGCTGATAGCGTTTTCAACAAGTTTTCCACTTCCGGCTTCAGTTTATGAAGAAGCGGTGTTTCTGATTGAAATACCGTATTAAAATCTGTCACCAGTGAAAGAACATAAGACATGAACTCTAAATACACCAAAGTGAGGTTGTTATTCATGGTGGTTAGCATTTCTTCAGTAGTTTTTGAAGGGTCAGAAAAGACAGACTCTGTCAGATAAGCTTTCAGGGGAACATATTGCTCCAATACACGATCTACGCATGCTTTCAACGAAAGCCATCGAGTTTGTGCTGGTGCAAGTATTTTGTGTATGTCTACTTTGAAAAATTCTTGGAACTCTTTAAATTTCATTTGTCGATGTGAGCTTCTGCTGAAGTGAGCCCCAATACAGCGTAACAAATCTTCCACATACCTAGGTAATTTGAGGCAAGCTTTTGATGCTGATAAATGTATCATGTGACAAGAACATTTTATTAGAGCAATATGTGGCAAATCTTTTTTCAGGAGTGCAAACACTGAGCAATGTTCACCCACCATCACATTGGTCGTATCCGAGCTAAACCCTACCATATTGTCTATGGGTATTTTTTTCTTCTTTAACATTTCTATCAAGCAGCTGTGCAACCCAGACGCAGTTCCTGAAGCTACTTCAACCATATCTAAAAATACTGTTTGCACTTTATTAATTTCGTGGTCGTACACAATAGCTGTAAAACAACATTGTTTCAAAGTGCTCTGGTCGGTCGTTTCATCCATTATTATTGAATAAAAGCATCCGTTAGTACGCATCATTTGATTAGTGCTCTCCATGAAAGATTTTCCTAAAATACTTTTTAGAATGGTTGTAGCTTTCGTCCTATGCAAATTTATATTTCTGGCTATGGTCGAATCTGGAAAAATGTTTGCACAGAGAGGGCCTAAAGTATCTATAAATGATAATGGTATATTCTTTTCAGCTAATGCTCCAGCTAATTTTAACTCAGCTCTTCTAACATTTTTTTCTAGATCTGTGGGTAATATATAAGATGAAATCTTAGGAACATCTTTTATTTCCAGGGTCTTTTTTTGATGACGATCTGATTTCTTATGGCGAATTAAATCACTTTTGTGCGCAATAATTGAAGTTGAACAAACTGTACAAAGTGCTAACTCGTTTCCATCTTTCAGATTTGGACTTTTTCGTAACCAGCTTTTAAAGTCATCTTCCTTGAGCCACTGATCATTAAATTTATTGAAACGTTTTACCTTTTTTATTTCTGTTTGTAAGTTCCTAGAGCCAGGTAGGTTTATATCAGAATTATCAATATCTGGTTCTGGACTAGCAGCGACGGTTTCTGAGTTCTGTTTCTCATCTTCTGGTTTTCGCTTTCGTTCACTCTTTAACAAAAATATATAGGTACATTAAAAAAAACCAGATATAAATGATAAACAAATAGATCTGCTCATCACACGTTTATCAAACGTTTGTCCAATATCGAACCCACGATTCACGGCGTAGAAGTCAAAGCGCTAATCACTACGCCACCGAATCAGTCAGTAGATTAAAATAAAAGTAGAAAAGATACCAGAAATATAGTTCACTGTACTAATGAATCAGTCAAAAAATACCTAAGTTTCTTATTTATTAAGACGTTTTACCTTTTTAATTTTCGTTTCTAAACTCCCGGAGCCAGACGGACGTGGATCGGAATAAGCAATGTCTGGACTTGCAGCGGCGGTTTCTACATTCCGTGCATTATTTTGTAGTTCTGGTATTCTTTTCCGTACAGTCTTAAAGAAACAAAATAGAAAATAAACATGAAATATAAGTTACTAATCAATGATATCAATCGAGAAATACGTAAGTATTACAATCCAAACCAAGTAAACCAAATATAAAAATAAAAAAAATTGCATCTAGAATACTACTGACTACTGAATATTGGTTTTAAACATACCTTGGAATTATTATCGTCATCCTTATTAACTTTCTCTTTTTCTTCACATTTTAACAACCACTTGTCCATTGTAGCCTTATATTACTTATACTAAATAATTAACAAGCGTCAAGCAATAAGTGAACTCGAAATATGAATGAATGAACACATTGAACACAATAACACTCAACAAGAATTCTATTCTCTTCTCTGTATAGTTCGTTTCGTTACAAAGCTAAAGTAAACAACAGGGACTTCCCCGATAAACGATACAATTTGATGGACAGAAATGTTGCCATAAATTCAACCTTCCTGCCGGATAAGTTGAGTTAAACTTGAATCAAATATAAATAATTTATACTTACTTCATAAACTACTTTTATTACTTCTAAGTTCAGCTCCAGTGTAAATGTCAAAATTCCCCGCATTTTCCCCACATAAACGCTCTCCCCACAAATTACCCAATCGGACTGAAAATCCCCGCAGTTTGGGGAATTCCCCACAGATTGGCAACGCTGCACAGAACACAAATAAGTAGTACGATACCATAGAGTACCACAAACTCAAATGGCATTGACAAGTAACTGATGTTACGTCGGGTTCTGACACGCGGTTTAGTATTATATGAATATTTATTTAATAACTATTTATTTTTATAGGTTATTTCATACGTTTATTTTATTTTTTATTTATGTCTGTATCTATACGTGAACGTACCAGCGCTGCGACACTTATTTCTTAAGTACTGCAGCATTATGCTGAGATGGGAGCCTTTTGGCCTCGTACAGGACTTTTTGTTTTTATTTTAATTTTACTTTTTGTTTTTTTTTTTATATATTTCTATGAGTGTTTTTTTTTTTTTTAGTTTAATGTGTGATCTCCTGTGCGAGTCCCAATAAATACTTTTTCTTTCTTTCTTTCTTTCTTTCTAAAAACTGCTATAATGCATTTCTATACAGTGGAGTCTCAACTTGCAAGTTCAAAACTAACCAGCAACATAACTACATTCTTTGGAGTCCCTTAAACGTTACTCAAAAATGTTGCTCTTTTTCATTAAATCCCTCCATATTATTTACCAGGTATAAGAGTAGCCACGATAGTGGGCGGCATGGCGGCCGTGAAACAGGAGCGGGTACTCCGCTCTGGTCCTGAGATAGTGGTGGCGACGCCCGGGCGCCTGTGGGAGCTCATCGGGCAGGGGCAGCCGCATCTGCAGCAATTGGATATGGTCAAGTAAGGATAGCTTAAAAAAAATAATGAAAATATGTTTTGTTTTCGGTAAATATGACGCAAAGAAAGAACACAAATACAAAAATGAACAAGTTGGGGGCAAATATGCGTCATTATACGAACGGCCATCGCTCAGAGTGGACTTGCTTGAGTTTTTTTAAGCATTCTAACGAAGTCTTACGAGTTACTATTTAAAATATAATATGTTCCTTCATTTTTAATTAGTTCACCTGATGATACCAGATGCCTCATTTTTTCGTATCATTCTTCCTGTACGGACAACTGAGTAATACCTTTTACTCCCTGCTGACAAACATGTGAGACTTCTGAGCACGTCAGAAAGGTGTTTTCTTCAACACTTTCGCGGTGCGCGATAACTAGTGACCAATACATTCTGCTATCCCCTTTAAATTCAGTTTTATTGACACCCTTATTCGCTGTAGCCGTAATAGTTCACCAGCAGTTATACTGAAAATAACTACAGATTCTATCAATTTTGCTGACAGTATTAAGACAAGTCGTGACAGGACTAAACTAAAATGTATCTTCTGTCCTTTTCTTAATGTAATACAAAGAAAAAGATGCACTGAACTTAAATTTTGTTTAGTTTGTGAATAGGGGAATCGGCACCATTGCCTCGTTAGTCGAGTGGTCGCAAGTGCTACTGCTGAGCACGACGTCCGGGGTTCGATTCCCAGGTCGGACAAAGTGTTATTGGGTTTTTCCACCAAGAATTTCTGAGTAGCAGCCCGGAGTCTGGATGTGTGTCCGGTTGATGGCAATAGGCTCCACCCATATTACATGGGACTTAAACATAACTGGCGAAACGTAGGTCTACTATAGGTACAGCTCTGCCTAACCTTTCGGGGATTACAGGTGTCATGTTTTGTCATGTTTATGACACAATGCGAAATATTTTGTATTTTAAAACTAACTCACTTTTCAATTACTTACTCAACCAGATTCCTAGCAATAGACGAGACGGACCGTATGGTAGAGCGCGGTCATTTCGACGAACTAACGCCTATATTAGAACGCCTGAACGCGGACGACGAGCGACGCGCCGCTCGACAGAACTTCGTGTTCTCGGCCACCCTCACCATGGTGCATGACCTGCCCACACATATGAAGGGGAAGAAGGTACGTTTTAACTTCTTCTTTTCGAGTCGATAGTAAATAAATACTATTATAGTATTGTATAATGGCTGCTGGCCGCGGCTTCGCCCCTGTAGCTTTTTCTAAAATAATAAAACAAAATATTTAAAAAAAGGGGCTTGTGGCTAAATAAAAACAGTCGCACAGGTCAATCAATCAGGTTAAGCTACGCGGTTGGTCCGTGGATGGGTGACCATCTTTACATACCAAGACACCTCCGTGCCTCGGAAAGCACACTAAGCCGTTGGTCCCGGCTGTCATTCGTGGATCTTTGACAGTCGTTACGGGTCGTCAGAAGCCAGAAAGTGTGACAACCAGTCTTACCAACGGGTATCTTGTTACCCATTAACTGAGTTGTGGAGGTCAGATAGGCAGTCGCTCCCTGTAAAATACTGGTATTCAGCTGCATCCGGTTAGACTGGAAGCTAACTCCAACGTAGTTGGGAAAAGGCAGGCAGATGATGAAAATATAAAAAAAAAAACTAAAAACACGACTGCAAAAAAAAAGAAATCAAAAGATCATTGTACTTGTAACCTTGTAATCATTTTACTGGAAATAAACATTATTATTATGTCGTTTGTTCATTTTTTTTACATATAAAATATATTTTTAAATATTTCTTAAAAAAGATATAAAAAAAACATTAAAAAATATAAAAAATAGTGGTCCGCCGGTGTCGGGAGCAGGGTCCAAGCTACCGGTGGTTAGGGCTCCAGAGATAGGAACTTCCTCACAATGCGAGCCGTATCGAGGAGTACTGCTTTCTGAATCAGTCCCCTTGATCCAACCGCCTAACGAGAGCCTCAAGAGATGTTCGTTGAGGCTTTCGGCCATCAAGCCATTGGCCGTTACGACAATCGGCACAATGACAGCCGAGTTCACATTCCACATGTCAACAACCTCGTGTGCTAAATCGAGATATTTTATTTGTTTTTCTTTCTCAGCTTTCACGTGGTTTTCGTCATGTGGAATGGTAACATCGACTATTATTGCGCGGCGCGCTAATCGGCCTATCACCACTATATCAGGCTTATTGGCGACAATAGTCCTTTCAGTAATGATAGACCGATCCCAGTACAACGTGACATGGTCATTTTCGAGAACTGGGTCGGGAACATACTTGTAATACGGTAACTCAGAGTTCACAAGTTTATATTTCAAAGCAAGTTGCTGGTGAATAATCCTAGCCACTTGGTTATGTCTGTGCAAGTACTCGCCGTTAGCCAAACGAGAACAACCAGAGATAATATGTCTGATAGACTCACCTGGACGGTGGCATGCCCGACACACGTCAACCGTCCCGTCCTTCATAATATGTCTCCGGTAGTTATTCGTCAAGATAACTTCGTCCATAATTGCACAGACAAAACCTTCAGTTTCCCCGAAAAGGTCCCCAAAACGTAGCCAGGATACGGACGCTAAGAAATCAACATCGGGCTTATGAAGAGCCCGATAGAAGCGCCCGTGTAGCTCCTTGCTTTGCCATATCTCCTTGCGGTCATCCGTGGTAAGTACTACAGGTTTGCACCAGTTCTCTTTAGCCATGGAAAGAGGGGTGAGCCAAGGGGCTCACCCGCCGGGGCAAGGGGCTCATGCACCGTGATGTGGTCTCAGTGGACAAGGGTCCACTGCGACCACATCACGGTGCATACCCACATCGGCTTTCAAAAAATACTCCCTGAGACTGCATATCTCGCGGTTGTGGAGGGTCTTCGCATTTAAAAAGCCTCGACCCCCGCACTTCCGCGGGATGTACAGTCTCATCACCGATGATAGTGGGTGATGCATCCGGTTTGTGGTCAACAGTGTACGGACCCTCCTATCCAGGGCGTCGAGTTCGGTCTGAGTCCATTTGAGTATGCCGAAAGAGTACATCAAAACCGGCATGACCCAACCGTTGAAGGCGCGCACCTTGTTTCCGCCTGAAAGAAGACTAATTAATACCTTCTTCAGGCGACCAAAAAAGCGCTCCTTCAACGATTGCTTCATGTCAGTAACGTTGATGCCTAACGCTTCCGACATACCCAAATACTTATAGCTTTCGGATGATGAGAGAGATCTAAGGTGTACGGAATCCGAAAGTGCAATGCCTTCGGATTCCATAATTTCCCCTCGCTTCACATGCATGACTGCACATTTGTCCACACCAAATTCCATTCTGATGGCGCCACTGAAAGTTTCAGTTACCTTCAATAGCTCCATCAGTCAAATTTGTTGGGGGCAAAGAGTTTCAAGTCATCCATGTAGAGGAGGTGAGATATGACCTGACCACCTCTCCTCAACCGATAGCCTAGACCTGAATCCTCCAGCAGTGTGCTTAGAGGGTTCAAGGCAAGCAGAACCAAAGTGGACTCAAACTGTCGCCCTGAAATATTCCCCTTTTAATCCATACAGGCTCATCATTTCCCTGGATCTGTCGATATCCTGGATAGCGAAGCACCGTCCTCCATTGCCCCATACACGACTCAAGGAAGGTGCGTAGAGTTGCATCTATCTTGTATAACTCCAGCACCCTCATGAGCCATGTATGTGGCACCGAGTCGTAGGCTTTCTTGTAATCAATCCAGCAAGTCGACAGATCCTTACGGGAACGACGAACCTGTTGGCTAATGGCCATGTCGATAAGGAGTAGCTCCTTAGTACCGCGGGACCCGTTCCTACAACCATTTTGAGAGGCAGACATGATCAAATTATTGTCAATGTGAGTATTAATTTTCGCTCTCAAAATGGATGTAAGAAGTTTATAGACTGTCGACAAACATGTGATCGGTCTATAATTCTTGGGTTCCGCGGGATTACCTGACTTATGGAGCAGGTGGGTAATGCCTGTTGTTAGAAACTGCGGTAGCAACCCAGCCTCTAAGGATGACTGGAACTGAGAAGCCAGGCAAGTGTGTGAACTAGTTAGCCATTTCAGCCAAAAGTTGTGCAGTCCGTCCGGTCCCGGTGATTTCCAATTCGGTAACGGACGGACCGCTCTGGCTATGTCTGATGGCGTAATGACTACTACTTCCATTTCTGGTATAATTCCACACACTCGCTCGACAGTCAGCCTCAGCGTGACAGACAGGCACCGACCAGATGCTGCGCCAAAATGAACTCGTGGCGGCATCATCCGGGCGGCACATGTCTGTCACATTTTGCTCTGGTCGCTCCCAAGCTCTATATACCCATTATTATTATTATTATCAAAAGAAAAACGACTATCCTATATGACGTGTACGCCTACGGCATTTCATGCAAATTTTCAAGTCCTTATTTTTCGATATGACTGAACCGATTTTAATGAAACTTCATACACATAACGTCGCCTTAGAGTGAAAACCTCGGGAATGTTTTGGTCATTTTTATTTAATTACATTTTTGGAAAGCAAAACCTCGCAACTCACGCCTAATTTCCCACAAAAAAAGTTTAGTCACCTGTAGCGCCATCTATGGCGAGTTCGAAATTCTCGCAAAAGAACAGATGCGGTGTTATTACAAAACAAAGATTTCTTTTGACATGGTTTAAACCATCGAACCAGTTTTCGTAATAAGAACTTTACTATGATTGAAATGCAGTTCTTTATACAAAAATCACTATTTAGTCCGGTACTAAGTTGACAGTTTTTCATTAAGAACTTTAACGTAGTCGGAATAAAGTTCAAAATTCAAAAATGGCTCAATAATTTAAACCTGGATCTGAAGATAATCCTTGTTTTGTAATAAGATGGATGAGGTTTTTAATTTACTAACACTTAGAATTTAATAATTATTCCAGTAAAGTTGCCTTTTTCGCATATACGAGGTTTTCACTCTAAGGCGACGAGAAGCAGAATAAATAGGTTTAAAAAGTTAGTAGAAAACATTTTTGAAAAATAGTGTTACAGTTAAATCAGAGCGATTTTAAATTTTCCATACAAACAGAAATTTCCTTAAATATTCTTTTTTAAATAAGACATTTTGAAAATGTTTTCTACTAACATTTTAGACCTGTGTATCCTGCTTATGTGTGTCAAAATAAAATTTCCTTATGTTTTTTTTTGCAATTTGCAGGTCAATGTCAGGTTGTATCTTAAATATGGAACAAATATAACTTAGAAACAAGTATTAATGAAAATACGTATTTAATATAATCTGTCTCGTTGGACTAGTGATCGCAAGCGCTACTGCTGAGCGTGAGGTCATGCGTTCGATTCCAGAGTCGGCAAAGTGTTATTGATTTTTTCCATCTGGAATTTCTCAGTAGCAGCCCGGACTCTGGATTTGTGCCAGGTTGATGGCACAAGGCTTGCCCGTTATAACATGGGACTTAAAACATAACTGGCGAAATGTGGGTGTACTGCAGGTACACCTCTGGCCAAACCTTCGGGGAAACAAGGCGTGATGTAATGTTTAAGTATGTATGTATATATTTGTTATGGTCGCAAATCATATTTTGAAGAAGATACAACCTGACACTGTCTTGCAATTTTCGCGGGCTACCACTGCAGCACGCTTAGCATGACGCTTTGTATTTCTTCGAAGAATATACAAAGTGACATTTCGTTTCTCCATTTTTGACATCTCACCGTAGAAATCCTTCTACAATCTATCATTTTGTCTTTCGATTCTAACGATCTTTGTCTAGGTCTTTTTTTATGTAGAAGGATTTCTACGGTGGGATGTCAAAAAAGGAGAAACGAAATGTCACTTTGTATAGAAAGAGCCGTGTCTATTCTTCGAAGAAATACAAAGCGTCATGCTAAGCCTGCAGATCTACCTTAATTTCGATCATTTGAATGTTCACAGGTAACAAAACGCGGTAAGATAATAAATAGACGTGTAGAGGAGATGACTTCTGAGCAGAAGGTGAATCGTCTCATCAAGTTGATCGGCATGAGTGATACCAAGGTCGTCGATATTACCACACAGAACTTAGGTAAGGAAAAAAACCACACGGTTTTTTGTTTGTCATTTTTTGCCGATTCAGAATACCAATATTGCCCCACAACTGGGCAAAAGCACAGATAATATAGCACCGTGCGAAGTTATCTTGTCATGTGTTTAATTTCTCCTCTAAAATCCCGGTGTTTTTGCAGTCGAGTTACCTCATGAAGATCTGCAGGCTTGTTTTGTAATTTTGTTTACAGAATCTGTCTAAATTAGGAATGTGTGTTCCTTTTGTAACCTGCGTTGGCAAATTTTAAAGATGAAACATAAGTACCTTTTTAAGGTTCCGTAGTAAACAAGGAACCCTTATAGTTTCGCCATGTCCGTCTGTCTGTCTGTCCCCGCTGCAGCTCAGAGACGCTTAGTACTAGACATAAAAAAAAGACATATAAATTCATACCAACTTCCCAACTACGGAACCCTTCATTATGCGTGGTCTGACACGCACTTAGCCGGTTTTTTTAAATATTTTTAGTCAAAGCCTCACTGTAGAAAATGCCTAAAGCATTTCAATTTGTCTGTTACTACTCAAATATCGTGCAAGATAAAATGTAAATAATGCGGGTTATTACCCGGTTTTAGCTAGTTGATTGTTATTGTAGTTCATATTATGTATATTGTATGTTATAGGTGAAAAAGTGTGATTAGAAAATCCGAGCACGTTAAGTCGTTGGTCCCGGCTGTCATTCGTGGAACAGTCGTTACGGGTCGTCAGAAGCTCGAAAGTCTGACAACCGGTCTTTCCAAGGGGTCGTATATATGTCGCAGCCATCTGGTTAAATTAGCCAGCTAATTGGACGCCTTGGCCGTTCATTAAACGACGTCGCATCCAACTAGCTTAATTAGCCGCTTAGTTAACAGCTTAACCGTTAGAAGTAGCGCTCGCCGGCCGCTGCCGCGTCACCACTCGCTTCGCTCGCTCGGCTCGCGCGCGATTTGTCACAGTTCTAATGGGTTAGCCATTTGATCGGAGTGACCTAGCTTATCTACCGCTACTACTTCGGTGCGCGTGGTTGGTCAAAGTTCTAGTTGTCCTTCAGCTATTTAATTGTGTATACGGCCTAGGCGTCCAATTAGCTGGCTAATTTCACTGGATAGCTGCGACAGAGTTCGGAAGATAACTAAACGGATAATTAAGCTAGTTAGCTGCGACATATATGTATATCAAATTATCCAGTACCTGTGTTGTGGAAGTCAGATAGGCAATCGCTTGATGTAAAATACTGGTACTGATGCATCCGGTTAGACTGGTAGCCGACCCCAATTTAGTTAAGAAAGGGCTAGGCAGATGATGGAGGGAGCTGCTTCCACCAACAAACTGCTTTGCAGTTTGGTGGAGGTAATTATGTGTTCTAAAATCATTATGTCTGTGAATACACACACACACACACACACACACACACACACACACACACACACACACACACACACACACACACACACACACACTTACACTTTTCTTCTTTTTTCAATTAGAAAACTGACAACATTGATAGCGAGGCTATAACTATGCACGACAGGGGCTGCAGTTTCGACATATGTAGATAGCGATCGCTTTACGACCGAATTGGGTCCCAAAGTCCTAATGGGGTTTAGACTTATGTGTGAATATACACTTTTTCTTCTTTTTTCAATTAGAAAACTGACAACATTGATAGCGAGGCTGAAACTATGCAGGACAGGGGCTGCAGTTTCAACATAGATAGCGATCGCTTTACGACCGAATTGGGTCCCAAAGTTCTAATGGGGTTTAGACTTATGTGTGAATATACACTTTCTTCTTTTTTCAATTAGAAAACTGACAACATTGATAGCGAGGCTGAAACTTTGCAGGACAGGGGCTGCAGTTTCAACATAGATAGCGATCGCTTTGCGACCGAATTGGGTCCCAAAGTCCTAATGGGGTTTAGACTTACGTGTGAATATACACTTTTTCTTCTTTTTTCAATTAGAAAACTGACAACATTGATAGCGAGGCTAAAACTATGCAGGACAGGGGCTGCAGTTTCGACATATGTAGATAGCGATCGCTTTACGACCGAATTGGGTCCCAAAGTCCTAATGGGGTTTAGACTTATGTGTGAATATACACTTTTTCTTCTTTTTTCAATTAGAAAACTGACAACATTGATAGTGAGGCTAAAACTATGCAGGACAGGGGCTGCAGTTTCGACATATGTAGATAGCGATCGCTTTACGACCGAATTGGGTCCCAAAGTCCTAATGGGGTTTAGACTTATGTGTGAATATACACTTTTTCTTCTTTTTTCAATTAGAAAACTGACAACATTGATAGCGAGGCTGAAACTTTGCAGGACAGGGCCTGCAGTTGCGACATCGACGGGATTCAGTCCTTAAGTCCTAATGGGACTAGACGGTCAAAATTGCTTGACAAGATTGTGATTTTGTCGTGCTTTCCAGGTCACTTATAACATCCCTAGGATCTTTTACACAGTAGAGACGAATTTTATTCCTCTTTTCAAAATACCTAATGTCCTTTACCATAAACCACACTAACCAAAATCCCTTTTCACTTGCAGGTACAGCAGAAACACTGACTGAGTCCCGGATAACTTGCGCGATGGAACATAAGGACGCTTATTTATACTATATTGTTAAGAGACATCCCGGCAGGACCATAGTGTTCTGTAACTCTATAGGAAGTGTTAAAAGGTGGGTTTATATGCATTTTTATTTTAAAGGAGATAAAACGGTGAAGGAAAACATCCTGAGGGAACCGGCATGTCCTAGAACCAAAATTTAGAAGACATGTGACATCTACCAACCCGCACTGGGCCCGCGTGGTGGATTACGGGCCACTCCCTCTCACAGAGAGGAGGCTTGTGTCCCAGCAAAGGGAACATTAGGTATAGGCCGATTATGCTACAACAATAAATACCTACATAGATATACAGGATGGGTTTTTGAGACGGGGCAGTACATGGAGGAGAAATAACAATCGGTAGAGGAGACACGAATCTAGGAAATCGGCACTGGGATGTTTCTGCCAACTTCTTACAAGTATATTATATACCTATCCTGTACCGATAATATTTTAATATATAATATTTTAAACTATTTAAATATTTATGTAATTAAAATCGGTCCACCCGCTAAAAAAGGTTATAGCCCGCCTTCCTCCCATGGGGATAGGCAGAGACTACAAAACGCCACCAGCTACGCTCCTTACATACTCCTTTGGCTTCGTTTATGTTCATACTTCAGGTCAGGTCACGCACGAGTACTACGCACCTGACCTTTCTGAAGACTGAAATGTCTATAAAACAAAAAAAAATAACAAAAGACAGAACCGAAATACGTACTGTTTCTAACTTTTTAGCTAGAACAGATAATGGTGCCGGTTTGATTAATTTGACAGGACTAAACTAGAATTTATCTTCTGTCCTTTTCTTAATGAAATAGAAAGAAAAAGATGCACTGAACTTAAATTTAATTTAGTTTGTGAACAAGGGAATCGGCACCATTGTATATATTATGTAATGTAACATCGCAACATATTCAACTAAACAAAATCCAGCTCATAGACAAGTATCAAAACTATCTGCACTGCTAAAAATAGGCACAATAGCCTGTGAAGTAGACCTTTACAATAGTCAGAAACGTAGTCCCTACTGCAAATGGAATACGATTTTATTAATTATAATAACAACTAATAACATAACATCACCTATTTTCCTCGAAGGAATAAGCAGAGCTGTCGTTAGACACCCTCATTTCGCCACCAGTTATGTTTAATTCTCATACAATAGGGGACGAGCCTTTAGCCATCCTTTCACAATGTTATGGTGTTGTTTTTTTTTTGGGTGGGACATTATCACCTAACTTATCCCGCTATGGACGAAGCGGGAGACTCTTACTAGATGTCAGACTCTTACTGACTAAAACCCACCCATGTTCCTTCCGTTCCTGTGGGTTGCCAGAGGCCACGGTATCCCTTTCGGACTTTCCCGCGACCCCGGCAGGCGTCGGCCCTAGCGGACGGCTACTACCGGGTCTGGTCCTTACCGGACGGCAAGCTACCCATTGCTCACTGTCCGCAAGCTCGCGCCTACGGTGGCCGGGAATCTGCCTGTGATTTCCGACACCCAGGGCGTCTCCTGCAGTGACTAGGGGCGTGAGAGCGCGAAATTTGCCTCATGTTATGGTGACCTAACACACCTTTCGCGTATTGATAAGATATGGTATATAAGGTAGAAGTTAAAGTCTCGAATTATAAAGGAAATAACTATATTAAATCACTATAAAACTAACTACACGACTAACTCATTATTAAAATGGTAATGGTATGGTTTTGAGGACGTGGTGTCTCGATATACTTGCGTACTTGATACTTGCGTTCAATGCAATTATGAGTTTTCGCTGGGTGTACGATTAAAACTCGAATATACAAACATACATAGTTGATGGGATTTTTTTTTTGGGTGGGAAATCATCATATATCTTCTCCCGCTCTGGCCGAAGCGGGAGGGTGTTTCAGACTCTTAGTGACTAAAACCCACCCGTATTCCTTCGGTTGCCTGTGTTGCCAGGGGCGTCGGTAATAGTTGATGGCCTGAAACACAGGTTTTCATAAACCTAGATCAGGCAAGTCTACATTACAGTTGGGATACAATTTTTCTCGGTTGTAATTAATGTAAATCATAATTTTACTTTATACCTAAGTGCATTTTTTATATTTTTTTATTTATAGAAACAGTAATATTTTCATATTATTTTTCCAGGCTAGCTCAATTATTCACACTGCTCAAGTGTCGCCCCCTACCATTGCACGCCAGCATGCCACAGCGGCAGAGAATAAAGAATCTCGAGAGGTAAGTTACAAAGAAAAACATAATACAAATATGTAAAAAATCAGTTTATTACGTTTGTTAACCAGAATAATAACAAGCAATCATTTGATAGATATGGAAAAAATTTAACCACTGTGAATTAGAGCAGTTGTCGCCCATAAAGGCTGCGACTTACGAGTTGTAGGCCGTAGGTTTGAACCCAGACCCAGTTTGTATAAATTATTTCAGCACCACTGCTCTCTAAAAACGGTGAAGGAAAACATCATGAGGAAACCGGCATGTCTTAGAACCAAAAACTCGAAGACATGTGACATATACGAACCCGCACTAGGCCCGCGTGGTGGTTTACGGCCCACTGCCTCTGACAAAGAGTAGGTCTGTGTCCCAGCAGTGGGAACATTATGGGCTGATTATGCTATGAATTAAACATCGGCTTCTGAAACCGTGTTTTGTACATTTGGTGTCGGACCTCCAGCAAAAATGAAATTACTAACAGCCGAATTCTTCAATTTAACTCATTTAAAGTCGCCGCTAAGTCGTATGCTGTCTCTGAAAGATATATTGTAGCAACATAAAAAGTAGTGTCCGACCGAAGCACGATTTTCAGCCAAAACCGAAACCGTAACCAAATCTTTGGCTCCTCTTCTAGTTTCGGCCGAACCGAAGAAGGCAGAAGCCGAAAATTACGTAGTTAAGTAAAAGTTAGTTAATTAAATGACATTGTGAAACCCGTCGTTTCTCGTTCATTTACTAGAAATAATTTCATTAAGGCCTGATATTGCACTGATCAGATTTCTTTTAACAAAAAAAAAATACTTTTACCAGAGTTTGTGTGAAAAACTATAAATATTTCAAAATGACGGTTGAAAATGAGCCCTACCTTAAATAAGGGCTTCAGTAGATATAAAATGCTACTGTTAACTTTTGCGATTAGCAATTTAGTATTTTTTCAGATGCTCGATTCAACTCTTAACACCGCATAATTTTAGCATTAGCAATCAGCGATGTAATCGCTTTTTAGAAGCTCGACGTACCTAGCTTTATCTCTCCGCCAATCAATTCGGAATCGTTAGAAAACGCAATATTTAAACCGTACTGCGTAACTGAACGAATCGCCAAAACGCGATGCAGCGTCGATGTAATCGCTGAAACGTGTGATTTTGTTATTGTGATCGAACGCACAGTCGCTAAGATAAATCTGCTGTTGCCCTTAGAGCTCGTATCATCTTCCAGAGAGCGAGTAAATCCCTACTCGCTGATAGTAAAAGCCAACATGTCTGCTAAGAAGCTAAATTTCTTCTAATTATAAGGAAACACATTTTTTGGGTTTTGTACACAAAGTGTGAAAACGGGACCCCATTACTAAGTATATTGCGCTAGCTGTCTGTCTGTTTGTCAGTCGTTCGTATTCTATCAAAACAGTTCACGAACGCCATACATCAGTTTCGGTCGGGCTGACGATTCGGTTACTTTTTGGCCGAAACCGAAACTCTGGCCGAATCCTGTATTTTTGGCCGAAACTGGCCGAAACCGATCCTTCGGTCGGTCACTAACAAAAACTAAGCATTGTCTACAAGTGTCGTTTCTGAATTGGTATGATGCGTTTTATAAAAAATAGACAGCTAGCTATGTTTTACATAGTACAGGTTCATTAGATTGCTACATTGTTATGTTCAAATGATTACACTGGTCAACACAAGTCTTGTTTCCTTTTTTGTTCTGTTTATGGGTATTTCTATGGCCCTGACTATGATAAAAATACTAGGAGATTGCTAACAGCTTACTTTTTTTAATATAGATTTATTATTTTGAAAAAAAAATACAGAATATGAATACATTATGTTAACAAAATTTCTATTGAACACAATGAAATGATCTTTTATAAGATTTCCTTGAATGAACGTCTTTAGATAGATCTCGTTGCAAACTCCAGCAGTAGTCCGCCATCATATGTGAGTCCCACCGCCCCTGATAACGTTTTTCCATTGTCCGAAGATCCTGAAGGAATCTTTGACCCTGCTCCTCACTAAAATCACCTAGATTTTGTGGAAATCGGTCTAAATGCGAGTGCAGGAAGTGGCTTTTTATGCGCATGTTGCACCCTAGCTCTATCAAGTTTGATAGCATGGACTCAACAAGCTCGACATGCAGGGCTAACATGACACACGCGACAATTACTCACTCTCGCGTGAGTAATTTTTGTCTATTTCTGTCAATTTTCTCGTTTTCTGACAGCGCTACCATACAAAATACTCGAATCGTTCTGTCAAACTCGATATTTTCTCAACAAACCCTAACATGGCACCTAAGTTATCTCGAATTTTGACAATCCAATACGAGATAATCTTCGATTCTGCTGTCATTTAGTCGTCCTCGATTTTGACGACGAGAAGAGTAGACAAAATTATAATACAAAAAAATATGGCATTCATGGGGACTAGTGACAGAAATGAAAACTTAAAACTTTGGAATAACATATATAAGTATATATATGCGTATACATGTACGTACACAGCTGCTGCGCGACGCCAGTCTGATGCACACGTTACATTAGCATGTCGGTGACTTGGGTAACATGTTGGTGCCGCAGTCTGCATGTCGGTTAGGATGTCGGTGACGCGGTGTGCATGTTGGTGACGCAAATTGCATGTCAACAAGTGCTTTTAGAATGTCGGTGATGCGGTGATCACGGCGTAAGTCGATTGGCATTTCGTAAATCTGCTAGCATTTCGGTGACGCTGCTAGCAGGTCGGGCTCGCTGTTAGCATGTCGGTGACGCTGTTAGCATGTCGGTGACGCTGCCAGCATATCGGGCACGCTGCTAGCAGGTCGGGCACGCTGTTAGCATGTCGGTGACTCGGTTAGCGTGTTGGTGACGCATTGAGCATGTTGATGACGCATTGAGCCTGTCGGTGACTCGGTTAGCATGTTGGTGATGCAGATTGCATATTCAAGGGATGCTATTCATGTCGGTGACGCGGCTAGTATGTCGGTGACGTGGTTAGTATGTCGGTGACGCGATTAACATATTGGTGACGCGAACCCACAGGTTTTTCCCCTAACAAAAATGGCTCACTCATTTTCATTTCCGTCATTTTGTATTTTAATTTCGGCATGCCATAGAAAAATATTAAATTTTAATCAAAACAGTCGGTTACACAAAAAATTGGATGTAAAATCATTGTAGTACATACTAATTCCATGCGTAAAATTTAATGAATGAGCCTATGTTGCTAAAATAAAAATGATTTGTTTTTAATAATTTGCTACATCGGTCTCTCGTCGCGAGATAAAGAACTGTCAAAGTGCCTTTCTCGAGTTTACTCGAGCTTAGCGGTCATGTTAGGCATTCGGATGACGTCAGAATCGTAAACAAATTTCGACAAATCGAGAAAGAGAGCGTTCTCGCGCTTGTCATGTTAGCCCTGATGGTCGTCAGATTTCTTTTTACCTAGGAAATTATATAAATATAGCAAAAACAATCGGGATTAAGCACACAACATCTTCTTGACGAAGCCATATCGAAAACAACAACAAAATATATTTCACTATCCAATAAAAAACAGCAATATCTAAGTAAAAACAGCAATATCTAAGTAAAAACAGAAATATCTAAGTAAAAACAGAAATATCTAAGTAAAAACAGAAATATCTAAGTAAAAACAGAAATATCTAAGTAAAAATTGTAAATAAGGGTAGTTGTAGAGTAGCTGTAATTCGAAAACAAAAGCTGTTATAGAAAATTTGTTGCCATATTTAAATAATACGCGTCAATTTGAGATCGAAACAATAAAAAAATCACAGGAAACAAACATTATTTTTTTTTACCTGTTTTATATACCTACGTCTACGTCTTGCACGTCTTTCATCTGCAATAAAAATGATTATATACCTAACTTTAGCGGAACTGGTGTAACCATACCTTTTTGTTTTTTTTTTGGATGGGAAATCATCAAATAACTTCTCCCGCTCTGGGTGGAGCGGGAGGGTGTGTCAGACTCTTGCTGACTAAAACCCACCCGTATTCCTTCCGTTGCCTGTGTTGCCAGGGGCCTCGGTAACCCTTTGGTACCTTCCCGCGACCCCGGCAGGCGTCGGCCCTAGTAGACCCCTACACTTGTGCTGACTACAACGCGCCGTCGACCCGGGCCTGGTCCTTACCGGAGGCGAGCTACCCATTGCTCACCGTCCGCAAGCCCGCGCCTACGGTGGCCGGAAATCCGCCCGGGATTCCCGACGCCCAGGGCGTCTTCTGCGGCGGCTAGAGGGCGCGAAATTTGCCTTTCCCTAAACCGTCCCGCCTTGTGTAACCATACCTGGGAAATAAGTTTTAATTATTAATACACCTTCCAACTTTTCAGATTCCGCGACGACCCGCACGGTGTACTAATCGCCACCGACGTGGCCGCGCGGGGCCTGGACATCCCGCACGTGGAGCACGTCATACACTACCAGGTGCCGCGCACGGCGGAGAACTACGTGCACCGCAGTGGCCGCACCGCGCGGGCCACGCGGGAGGGGCTCACCATACTCATGATGGAGCCGGCTGAGGCGTATGTGTATGCCAAGATGTGCAGGACGCTGAATAGGAGTAAGTGGAAGAATATCTTTATTGTGCCAGCTAAATGGTTGTTTATGGAGATGTTGATGACTAGGCTCAAACAATATAAAATTGTTAAATTAAAGTAGTGTCAGAATATAAAGATGTGTCATTGTTATGCCCGGTTACTGTACTGCCAGGTGTGTAATACAAGGTGTCGTTTTGCATCCTCGTCCAATTTCAGGAGGCTGCTATAAAAGACATATACAACATTAGTTTTTGTTTACCCTAAACCCGAAAAGGTGTCATTGTACTCATGATTTTGAACAACTTTTTCTATGGGACCAATCATGAAATCGCGAAAAAAAAATCAGCTGTTCCATACATTTTGTCGATTTAAGTGAACACAAATGTATGAAACAGCTGATTTTTTTTTCGCGTTTTCAAGGTCGGTCCCATAGAAAAAATTGTTCAAAAAACTAGTATTGTATAATCAAATAAAATTACGATACCTGCTTAGTAATTAATACATGACTTGTTTTTTTAGTTATTTAATTTTGACAGTATTTTAGAATACACCACTTTCACAGAACAGAGTCATCCCGTTGCGAATGCGGTAGAGTGTGTGTAAAAGAGCAGTTACAGTCCGGTATCACACGGGCCGCGTTTTAATATACGTGTCACACACATGCCGATTTCCGAAAATGAGAAGAAAAAAAATGACCTACTTATTTTATTATTGATTCGTGTCGAAAATCATTAGCATAGTTACCTCCTTGAATTTGACGAGGATGCAAAACGACACCTTGTATATATACACCACTTCAGCATATCTATACAAATAAATAAAATTGAAGTGTCTCTTTGTAATGTCAGCTTTTTACTAAATTCATATGAAAGTATATACTGTACTTACAACAAAAAAACATATTTTTTTCGGTCTGTCAGTTCCGGCTAATCTCGGAAACGTCTGTACTGATTTTGACGGGACTTCCACTGGCAGATAGATGATGTTATAAGCAGTAACTTATGCTACTTTTATTTAAAAAAAAGCCATGCGGGCAGCAGCAAATACACTCTTGTGTTATGATGATATTGTCGGCCCTTGATATGTGTAACATCGTGTGTCCGCATTATAGAGCGTCAATTACTGCCATTAAAAATATGGGTCTCATAATAATTCGAAATGGCAGTTGTATTTGGAATCGTATGTAGTATCATAAACAGCCCTTCAATCTAATGCTGGGAATAAACTTCTCAGAAAACGTGATTTTACTGCTCTCATCCCAATGGAAGCATGCTGATGATTAATAATCAATTCCATATAAAAAAAACCGGCCATGTGCATGTCGGACCACGCACAATGAAGAGTTCCGTCGTTAGGAATGTTGGGATGAATTTATCCCAAAAACAAACTTAACATTGTAGTTGAAAAACATGTTCTCCCATACATCGATATACGTCACGGTCAATTCTCCAACTGAAAATTTAAGTTGGTCGACTATTACTCGTTAACTTGTAAAGCCTACTTAGCTGCGATAGTTCTCGTTTTAATTTCATTAAACGTACTACTGCCTCTTGACTCTAACAAAACTTAGCACTTTAAAGCTTAACATTACGCAAACGAATCCTTGAATCGAAAAATGGTGTTCACAGACCCGCAACATTTTTGAACGACCTATCCAACAATACCCCACGCAATGGGATAGACGAGAAAAAAAAATATCATCCCCACATTACGTCCAAGGGAGGTACCCTAAAAATTATTTACCATTTTGTTTCAAGATTTTATTTTACCACATTGTCGGCGTGATTAATATATTTGCCTATGCCAAATTACAGCTTTCTAGTACTAAGCGTCTCTGAGCTATAGTGGGGACAGCCAAACAGACGGACATGGCGAAACTATAAGGGTTCCTTATTTACTACAGACCCCTTAAAAACCTTTATAAACAAGCAATATCTTTCTCTCCACAGCATCAGAAGTCCCCACCTTCCCAGTAGACTCCCAAGTCCTGTTTCCGCTCAAGGAGCTGATGGTGGCAGCGCGCGAACTGGACGGACTCGAGCTCAAGAAGAAACGCGCGGCGCAAGCGCAGGGCTGGAAGGAGAGGGCGGCCAGGGAGATGGACATCATTATTGATGATGAGGACGTGTATCCTTTTATAATAGATCAGGGGCGATACTTAAATCGGTGCCTAGGTTTCTGATTTGAGAATTTTAAGTCGAAAACTTGTTGAACTCCAGCACTATCCGCGCGCAAGTGCTAGTCACCATCATCTGTCTAGCCTTTTCCCCTTTTAGCCTTTTTCAGCCTTTTCTTTTGGTCGGCTTCCAGTCTAACTTATTTATTTTGTCATATTGTACTTCTGTTTATATATGTATGTAGTTTGAAACCACACAATTTTTATTATTTATTTTTATAAGTTTTGTTTAATTTCGTTCTTACCTTAGGTTATCACCGTATTTGAGAATGCTAGTTCACCTGTTATTGGCAACTGTATAAGTTCATGACTTTTATGTACTTTTATTTGATATTTTGTATACAGAAGCTGTTGGTGTACCTTTTATAAATAACTAATTAAATAACCGGAAGCAGCTGAGTATCAGTATTTTACATGGAGCGACTGCCTATCTGACCTCCACAACCCAGTTACTGGGTAACACGATACCCGTTGGTAAGACTGATTGTCAGACTTTCGGGCTTCTGACAACCCGTAAAACTGTCAAAGATCTACAAATGACAGCCTGAGGTATATGAGCGGTGAGACGGGGGAGGTAGACAAAGGCCAAGCTAACTCAGTCTGCCGATCTTGTCAATCGCGTCCTCCCCCGTCTCATCGCTCACATACTTCAGGCGGTGACTAGCACTAGCGCGCGTACCATAGTGATAAAGTAGAGTTTAACAAGCTAGTGGTCCTCGACACCGGGGTGCAGGCAGTCCAAGGAGGCTATGCCATCCTCAATAAGCGCCTGGACAGGATCGGCCTGCGCCTGGTGACGGGGATCATCACAGGACACTGCTCGCTAAACAAACACTTCCACACAATAGGCATAACGGACAGCCCTCCTTGCAGGGCTTGCACAGAGGAGGAGGAGGTAGCGCATGTGCTTTTTGCAGGCGTCACCCAGATTAGAACAGAAACCCTCGGAGCATACAGATGCTTTACAGACGTTCTAAGCAGACCAGGTGACGTGATCAACTTCTGGAGGGAGGTGGGCTGGTTGGAATAACCACCGACATCCGCCACCCACACACAATGGTCCGCATGAAGGACTAAGTGCGGATACCAAACCTTCTAAGGGTGTTACCACACCAATTAAGTTTCTTTCTTTCTTTCTAAATACGTTTATAGAATTTACGAATATTTCTGGGGCTAAATTAAAGGAAGGAATATTTGTGGGTCCTCAAATCAGAAGAATATTGGACGATACAAAATTCGAAAGCCTTTTAACCGAGGTAGAAAAAGCAGCCTGGAACTCTTTCAAGTGTCGTTTAAAAAATTAAGGCAATAAAAAGTGATAATTAATTCGCTGGAGTAACACATGTGCACGATCAACATTACAATAAATATGACCATTTCATTACACAAGGTGACAGCTACACTTTGTGTAATAAAACAACTTTACAACTTTGTGCCCTTTGGCGTCGAGACCTTCGGTCCGTGGGGTCCCAGTGCGCATAAGTTATTTGTGGAAATCGCGAAACGTCTAGTTGATGTAACAGCAGGCTTAGCATGACACTCTATATTTCTTCGAGGAATAGACACGGCTCTTTCTATACAAAGTGACATTTCGTTTCTCAGTTTTTGACATCTCACCGTAGAAATCCTTCTACAATCTGTCATCTTGTCTTTCGTTTCTAACGATCTTTGTCTAGGTCCTTTTTTATGTAGAAAGATTTCTATTTCTATTTAAGAATTTTATTGTTTTTCAGAATAACTCTCTTAATAACCCCATCTAAGATCTATGAAATAAATGTCGGTTGCGTTTGTTTGTGTGTATGTAAAAACGCAGTTTAAGGACACGTACAGACTGGCCGCGTTTTAAAAAGGGGAGTTCACACTTACCGATTTCCGTAAATAAGAATAAAATAAAAAAAAATACCTGCCCATCTTATTGTTGATTCGGGTCGAGAATCACTAACATAATTACCTCCTAAAATGTTTTGCAGATCCAAAACAACACCTTGTATAAGTCTAAAATAAATGTATAATAATATGTGTAAAAGTCTAGAAAACAATAAATATGAACATTTTATTACACAAAGTGACTTCTAGCACATGTCAGATTACTCCTTTGAATGAATAATTCGACTTTTAGTGTCCTTGCTTTTTTTTTGCTAGTCTTAGCGGGGCACTACTGTGTCCCCTGATAGTTTATTCAAAGATTTAGATTTAGAGAACAGCAGTTTAATTTTAGTCATATCCCAATCTTCACGTGTAAATTCCTTAACTCCATCCCAGTCCCGTGAAACAGGTAGACGCCTCAATAGAAAAGGCGTTGAAAGCCAAACGTCGACAGCTGGAAGCCTTACTGTCGCGACCGATATACCCGCGAGGATTCTCCTTCAAATACCCCACGTTGAATGATATGGTCGCCTTCGGAGGAAGCGAGGTGAATGCTCTGCAGGTATGTTGATTTTTTTATGTTTGTTATCGTATTCCTCGTGTCCTTACTAAAAAGATCGTGCACGCGAATACGCGATCGTCGTGTTTTCTTATTTGTTCGGAGAACCGGAAAGCGCCCTCTGTCGATACGACCACGCGTTCGGGTTCGCCGAAAAAAATGAACGCTACGATCGCATACTTACTCGCGCGACGCGTTAGAACGCGGCCATTGATTATGTTAGGGTAAGTTCGGCGCTGGGATAACACCGTACTAATCAGAATTTGTTGCGCCACTTCTTCCCAGCTAAAGCACTAGGAAGTGGTGAAGGGCGAGCGTTTTGGGGGACTGTCTTATGCAATTTTGACGTTCGAAAAATGCTGATTCTCAGCCTAATTTGAATAAATGACTTTTGATTTGGAATGAAATTCCCGAAAAATTTGGTCATATTTTTTAATGCTGACAACATTGTGTTCTACGTCATTTTATTCGCGGCTGAATAAAATGGCGAATAATTTGATTCGTACGGTCTTATCCCAGCGTCGAACTTACTGTCCCACTGCTGGGAAGAGGAGCTGAGCAAAGGACAATAGGTAGACACTTCTACATTCTCTTTCTACGATAGCTTCTCTGTCAGAAATGAATCCGAGTCGACGTGCCATCATTGCTTAGTCCTGTGTCTTTATACCTACCTACTTTAGATTTATTTTTACAGAAAAAGCAGGACGATTTTTTTTAAATTGAAAATTCTTTAGCCGCGTTGAGCGATTTTTGGTATGGGAAATTCTTATGGGTTCGCGTCATCCTGCTAAAATATTAACAGTATATCTGTAGCTATACACAGTTTTAAGTTTTTTCTTCTGTCGGCAGTCCCCATGACTGCCTACTGCTGGGCTAACGCTTTTTCCCAAGTTCGTCCAGGAACTCCTTTCCCGCGCATCCTCGAACCAGACCCCAGTCATTATTAATATTATATCATAATATTTTAAGTACCGATAAAGCTCTGGCCAAACTGAAGCGAATCCCGAACGGGTTGCGGGACGAAATTCGCTCGCGACGATTTTGTCAACAAACTTGTATGGAGATGTTCAAACTGGCGCCATACGAATAAATCGCAGGATTTCCTAATCATTAAAACAATAGACGTGACTCCGCCCAATTGCATAGCATAACATACTTTCAATCACAATGCGAAGGATTTTGAAGAAAATCGCTAATCCATTGCCACGTATGCTTATAAAATTCGTCAGCTCGGCTACGTAAATGACGCAATCAATGTTGTTAAATTATCAAAATTAAAGGTATTGCCATTGTAAGTGTTAAACAATTACCCTCGGGATAGTGTGGCCAGAGCTTAAGACCTTCCTTAGAAATGATTATTTGTGGCAATTTACGATGCAATCGCGACTGTTTAGCGTTAATTTCTGGGAATTTTTCTAAGTGGAATTATGCGAATTAGTTACGAATCTCTCAGAAGCAACTCAGGGTATATCGATTTTAAGCCGCGCTCCTTATTTCTTTGAATTTATATTTTACTACGTCGACAGACATTAACAAAAATATAGTTGCACTGAAGGACAAATTTGACTTTCCCTATCCTTCACAAAAAATGGCAAAACATAATTATTAAAAAGTGGAAGCTTCAGTCACCATTAAGGCGCTGACAAGACTCAATTGACCAAAATAGGCTTCTCTTAAGAAAGAAAATTGCCAAATCTGTATAGTATGTGGTAGCGAAAAAAATATATGTTAATTTTGAACATATTTTTCAGAACTTGGTTGTTACTTCGAGATTTTTTTTTCAAAACGTTTTTGCGTTTTGAAAAAAAATCTCGATACAAACTAACGTTAAACTAACCTCTTACCTTGAGTTCTAATCCAAAATATCTGTATTAAATAACAATATACGTTACGTATTTAATTAATAATAAAAACGTCTTATTTGAATGCAGAACTTGGTTGTTTTTTATTTTCGATTACTCAACTAAATTTTGAGTAAATAGATAATTGCTTCATATTTTGCAATAAATTACAAGCGTTGTGTCATCGCGCTTCTCTTTCTTTTCTATGCAATCTGACAGTGACCGCGGTTTAATTGTTGTCAGCGTCTTAAGAATGGTTTACGCAGTGCGGTTTAATTGTCTGTGGTATACCATAAGTAAAAGCAAAAATAAAAGTTGCACCGTCTTAATAGTGTTTAGACGATGCAAGGCATTTGTTGCTTCAATTTAATTGTATGCCACAGGCTAGAAACATGCATCGTGTAAATGGGGCTTTATTCCATGGAAACTTTAAGAAAATGCTTATTTTACAGGTAATGAAAAACGCGATAGAATCCGGCCAGCAGAAGAAAGAAAAAAGGAAAAGTAAGAACGCTCCTCTACTACAACTGCAAAAGAAATTAAAAAAATAAGATCTAGGCATGGTTTATGTATTCAAATTGTAATAAAATTATATTCCAAATCAATCATTTGGTAGTTTTTATTTTCTACAATGCCCACTCTTTTAAAGGGGAAGTTTTCTGTTAAAACTGGCTATTCCAGAAACATGGATGGTTGATCACCGCACAATACGGGGACGCATCGGCGGCGATTCCGTGTCCGATCAGTTTTTTTTTTTTTTTTCAATAATGGTAATGCTGTTGCGTCTCCTTAACTACAAACTCTCAAAAATGGAAAAACTGCCTCTGTAGTCTAGTGGTAAGACCACTTGTCTCAGACCCAGAGGACCCAGGGTCGATTCCTAGCGGGGGCAAAATGTTCTGCTCGGTTTGGTTTTTCTGTCGCCATAACAACAATGCCAACAGCATTGTTGTATTTCGGCAGTTAGAGGTAAGATAGCCAGTTCATCTGTGGTTGAGGATTCCGGGAGCTCTTCCACCTTCGGCCTGATCATCACTTTACCATCAGGTGAGATGAAGGCCAAGAGCAAACCGCCTAGACCCAGAAAACATAACCATAATAAGCAGATGACAAAATTCAAACCATTTATGTAATATCGGCTGAAAACCAGCATTTTTTGAAGAACAAAAGGCAGTCCCCAAAGCGCCCACCCTTCACCATTTTCAAGTATTTGACTGCGACTGGAAAAAAGCATGGCGCAACGAACTTCTCAGCAACAATTATTTAGATCGGAAACTATTTTAATTTATAAGTGTGTGGCTAGTATCAAAGCCCAAGGAAATGAAATTACAAATTCATAATAATTATACCTACTAGCAACACTGTAAAGTGGTATATTTATATCACTAATTGACGTGACTTTCCGAATGTTGAAAGTACTCTTTGGGCATGACACAGCACTCTGAATAACGACGCGAAGGACGGACTGACCTATCCGCGTCATTAAACCACTACCAGCTGCGCGCTGCGATTTCACGCGCATAAGTCTCGATCCCGTAGGAATATCGGGATAAAAAGTACCCTATCTCCTAATCCAGATCATGGTCTACCCATGTGGCAAATTTCATCCAAATCCGTTCAGCCGTTTTAGTGTGAAAGCGTAACGAACAAACTCACTTTCGCATCTCTAATATTAGTTAGGATATCATGAATTATCTACTTAAAATTGCTCAAATAAATCAATTAGGTACCTATATAATTCCTCATAAGATTATTATCATATCTGCTAATTAAGAGAACAAACACTTTATATATTTAGCGATAAACGTATCAGATATAAGATAGTAGGTACAGCGTTCACGTTTACCTAATATCTATAAAATCGGTGAATTGGCAGACGGCCAAAATTAGCCTACCGCTCGCTATTATTATCTGCGGTTGGCCTTTAAGTTTTATTAGTCTAGGGAACCTGTCTCACCGCCGACGAGGAAGCGAATAGCAATCAACGATTTTCTGGCTCAAGAAATGGACAAAATATTGTAGGTAGGTCCCGTGTAGGTAAAAGAGATAGTTGATACTTGTTTGCTGCAGAGAAAAGAGCTACCAAAGAGAATACTCGCTCAGCGACGCTCGCTTGGCGGGCAAAACACTCGATGAAACTACATACATACATACGCTTGGTACATACGCATCATCATTTCAGTCAAAAGACGTCCACTGTTGGACACAGGCCTCCCGCAAGCACAACCACTTCGGCCGGTTCTGTGCTTCCCGCATCACATGGCCATTCACAAGGTCATTGGTCCATTTTGTAGGAGGCCTTCCAACGCTACGGCTTCCGGTACGCGGTCGCCACTCCAGAACCTTTCGGTCCCATCGGCCATCTGTTCTGCGAGCACTGTGCCCTGCCCACTAGCAATTCTTCGGGCTATGTCGGTAACCTCGGTTCGCCTGCGGATCTCTTCATTTCTGATTCGATCATGTAGGGAAACTCCAAGCATACTCGTAGCCCTTTCGAGTACATACGCATACCAGCGAGTCACCATCGCGCACTCGCTGCTCGCCAAGTCGTTTTAAATTACTATGTCTACTCGCTATTCGTTAATCGCTGGCGGTGGGACAGTGGCCTCAAACCTAACGATACAATATTCAGGTTAGTAGGATCGTTATCTCTTGAACTCTGGCCTGTGGTTTTAGGGCAGTTATTGATATCATACAATCAATCATTAATTTTACGTACCTACCTTAAACCAAATTACATAAAGATTTTTAGTCGCAATTTGTTGGTTCTCCTTTGATTTTGTTTTTCTCAAAGATGTTTCTTCTATTTTAGCAGGGGTGAGCAGTAGGTATCTATAGGTAATAAGATATAGTTTGCGAATGTGTGAAGTTCTTGAACCTCAATTATAGGGACAGTATTATTCGGAGCAATCAAACGACGTTATAGATTAGAATTATTTGATATAATTACCGAAAATTGCCGTCCAAACTTTTTTGTTTTCATAATATATAATTTTCGTCATAATAAAAATTAGGAGTACATTTCATTTTGATTGTATACACAAACTAATGTGGACGTGCAGTGAAGAAAAAAACAATAATACTTATTGAAAGAGCTGCAGGCCACGACTTATAGCGCGACGGTGGCCTGATCAGGCCATATATTTTATGGCCTTGTAAATCGACTAGCTTAATGCTCCCGCGTGAATGTCATCTTAAAATTAATTATTGCTTATATTCCTTTCAAGCCACGCTTATTTTTAACATCACGACTACCTTTTATTAAAAAATATTACTAAATTGATGTGACAAATCTTCTCTAACCACCAAGACGAATTTTAATCGCACTAAAGTACACTTAAAGCAATATTTTATATTAAGGACTGTTATTTCAGGCCATAACACTCCGGGCTATAGGCCATGGCCTGGCCTGAATTGACTGCCATGCAAGGCGCCATAAACTTTTGCTCTTATTACACGCATTATGATTACAAAATTCACATAATTCTTTATTCTGCACCCACTTTGAGGCACTGCGGAAACGGACCGGGGAGAGTGAAAATGTTAATATTCAGAAATTAGACCATAATAAGTTTGCCGTGTTTGGCATACTAAACATTTGAATCGCAATGAAAATATAAGAACTTCATCATTGGTGCCGATTCCCTTGTTCACAAACTAAACTAAATTTAAGTTTAGTGCATCTTTTTCTTTCTATTTCATTAAGAAAAGGACAGAAGATACATTTTAGTTTAGTCCTGTCAAATTAATCAGCGGTTGACGTAAATTGACGTAATTTTAGTAGGCAAGTTTTTAATCGCGTCTAAACTTGTATAGAGTAGTGACAGGCGCTGATTAATCTGACAGGACGAAACTAAAATGTATTTTCTGTCCTTTTCTTATTGAAATAGAAAGAAAAAGATGCACTGAACTTAAATTTAGTTAGTTTGTGAACAAGGGAATCGGCGCCATTATCTCATTTTAACAGCTCGCTAACACCAAATTCTGTAAAGATTTCGTTGAGAATTCGGTGTTGTGAGTGAATTCACAAGCGTTTCAATAATTGAAATCTAATCAGGTATTGACTTTTTGGACTTTCCTTCGGTACGTTCTCGCGGTGTGAATAGGAACAATATCCAGAACATAATTTGCTATATTGTCAGGAAAATAAAAAATGAAACTAAATTGTTCTATAGTTGTCATACAGGCTACTTACATACAAAATCAGATTCCTGATAAAAATAAATCAACTTCTTTGAAGTAACTTTTGAAAAATTGGCAAAATAATGTCTCAACAATATCTCCATTACTAACTTGACACATTCCTTTTCGCTCGTGGCGCCGTATAGTATTCAAAATACTACAATCATATTAGGTTGGGGAAAAAGTCTTTTCGCATTATAGTATGTATGAACTTGTAATAAAATCTCTTTGGGTATACTATTTGTATCTGGCTGGTTTTGGTATCATTGAAAGTTTAAATTTTAAAGAACATAATTCCAAATTCAAATTAGGAAAATGTGTGATTTTCATTTGTTTTTCGTACCGTCAAGATGAGTGAATCTAATTAAGAAATTCGATACATTTTAAAATTTTACTACAAAAAAGGTAAAAATGCAAAGCAAGCCGCGAAAAAAATTTGCGATGTTTATGGACCTAGTGCAGTGTCTGTGAGGGTATCACAAATTTTTGTTTAAGTGTTTTCAATCCGGAAATTTTGATATCAAAGTTGCACGTCACTCTGGTCGCCCTATTACGGATAAAATGGATGCCATTTTTGAAAAAGTGGAGCAAGATCAGCATATCAGTAGTTACGACGTAGCTGAAGAACTGGGAATTGACCACAAAACAGTTTTGGCGCATTTGAAAAAAACTGGGTACACAAAAAAGCTCGATATTTGGGTACCTCACGAGCTCACTGAAAGTAACCTAATGAACCGCGTACTCATTTGTGATTCTTTATTACGACGTAATGAAACCGAAACATTTTTGAAGAAGCTGATAACTGGTGATGAAAAGTGGATCACGTACGACAAGAAACTGGCGAAAAAGGTCGTGGTCAAAGGCCGGTCAGGCTTCACAGACTGTGGCGAAACCCGGGTTAACTCGCAACAAGGTGATGATGCTGTGTGTGTGGTGGGATTGGAAGGCCATTATTCATTATGAACTGTTACCACCAGGCAGGACCATCGATTCTGAACTCTACTGCGAACAACTGATGAGATTAAAGCAAGTTGAGAGAAAGCGGCCGGAATTAATCAACAGAAGGGGTGTGGTTTTTCATCATGATAACGCTAGACCTCACACATCTTTAGCCACTCAGCAAAAATTAAGAGAGTTGGATTGGGAGGTGTTAATGCATCCGCCATATAGTCCTGACCTTGCACCTTCAGATTTCCACCTGTTTCGGTCTCTTCAGAATTCTTTAGGCAGTGTCAGGTTAACATCACGAGAGGACTGCCAAAACCACTTGTCGCGGTATTTTGATCACAATTCCCAAAATTTCTATAGCAATGGGATCATGTCCCTACCTACATGATGGCAAAAATCGAACAAAATGGTACCTACATACTTTAGTTAAATGTTAATAAACTATATTAAAAAAATGCTTTGAATTTTCTTAAAAAATGCGAAGACACTTTTTCCCCAACCGATTATTATTATTCTGCTGTTAAAACTCATTTTTATCCTTTGTAACATCCTGACGTCTTAAGTACCAATCTTGCGGAGATTGAAGATAAAATTGCCCCAACATGTTCAAACATTCATCCTCATTTTCCGATTAAATTCAATTTTACCAGTCTTTCAAAAATTACTTTACTTTTGAACAGTCTTTTAACTCTTGAATGAAAAATTAATTCATGTTATATATAAGGTACAAGTATTAAGTATTAAAGCGTTGGAAAAGAGACTTTATCCAGCCGAGTAGTCCATTTTTCACAGTTGAAGCGAATATCAAACTATTATTTTTAACCGACTTCAAAAAGGAGTTTCTTGAATGTAGATTGAACGATTCTTAATTACGTCAACATCCAAAGAGTTAAAATACCGCTTACTATTTTATTTTAGCATGCATAGAAATTGACTAATTTACACTTTGAAATACTCGAAAATAAACTAACTGAAGTCTGTTTTTTAATCTCGGAGACTAAATTGACACAACGTGCAAATGTCAAACTCTAAATTGAAAAAACGAACAACAATCATTTGAAATGTCAAATTAGTCTCTGAGATTAAAAAACGAACTATACAGATTCGGGATTGCAATGCTGCGTTCACTAAGTATGCGACCATAATAAAATAGGGCGCGCTTCACTTGTAGAATCAGTTTAATTATTAGGTAAACACTTTCTATATAAATTACCTTACCTAACACATTCTACCGAAGTGATTTTACAGCTAAAGCGCCATAAAATGGTGCAATCCTATTATTATTATGATAACATTTTGCTTCTGACCATCACGAAGTAATCGCTCTCGTGGTAATAAGTAGTCTATCATCCACTATCCACTGATAGGTGGCTTAATAAGAGCGAAAAGCATAGAAATAACGTTCTGGAATTGTTAAGGCGCACTGTGCGGTTTGCGTACTGTCGCTTGAGTAACTTAAGTCAAATGAGTGACTCAAGCGTCCTGACACTTAAGTCACTCATTTGACTTGAAGAATTCCAAAGGCTTCGTTTTTCGGATGAAAACTCAGACGTCTTATTAGACCCTAGTCGCTAAATATGTTACCTATCAGAGTATGGTCTCATTGCAGCCTAAAAGTAACCCGTAAAATTAGTTTATTTTCTAAAACCGCACGCTACTCTCATATACAAATGATTTTATTACACAACCGTGATGCAATTCGAAAAAAAAACAAAACAAACGAAAATGTTACAATTGTTCTTATTTACATCTCCGTATTTCTAGGTGTTGCTAGAAATGAAAATTTAATTTTTATCCCAAGTGGAAAATTGCTTGGTATTAATGGGCTATTTATCTGGGGTTTAAACCTGGCAGTGTATGTCGGTCGCCGCCTACCGCTGTCATCCCATTTATAACAAGGATACATAATTATAATTCATAAGGTAATACCAAATGGTATTAAATGATCTAGCATTTATTACCTAAGCCTAATTGGCTGACCAATGTAGGCCTATGTCTAGAAAATTACAACTTCTCTTAAAGCGAGAAGCTAGTCATTATTTCGTAATGAAGATGCATTACCATTACAAGTATTATCACTCTTATACTATAAAGAGCAAGCTATGATACAACTTGAATATTTCAGAACATACTGAATATTTCAGTAATTTTATTCTATTAAGTTTGCTATTATGAATTGATACTTCATAATAGCAAACTACTAAGTTCACTTACGACAGTATTTAGTTCTCCTTCACAGTTTACGGGCGCGAATGTATAATTAAATGTGAACTTAAATTCATTCAATGTCCCTTATTAATATTGATTAAATTAATAGTATTACCATGACAGCCCCAACTCATCACAAACAAATTTATTTCAATTCGAATCAATTAAATTTTCATTTTTAGCTCACTGATCTAACATTGGTGTTATTCTAATTAGTGGCCTAACACCTAACTAGCCAAGGGAATATAGACTCTATGATATTCATAAAATAAAATGAATTTCGTTAAAATGGCAAGTGATATTGGCTTCTTACTACACACCAACGCCGCGGTACGGGGTGAAGCGCCATTATATTATGGAAACATTTTAATAAAAAAAATATATAATGATTCACATTTTTTTATTCAGGGACCTCTGTATTTACCCGCATTTTTATTAGAGGGTAGGTTTTACCTTAAGTCACAGGTAATATCGCACAATCGTTTCATGTAGCAAGTACGGCCCTACATGGCTCATAAGAAGTCAACAAAACTGCTTCTATACTCCAAGTCCCTATTTAATGTTTTCGGGTGCTACAATCACCTTATATTAATGACAGCACCTAGTCATACAGTAGATTATCTACAAGACATTAAAAGCACTTACAATTTTACATTTGATCACCCCGCCCGCGCAAAACGCTTACGTTAATGTCGCCAGGATATTTAATGTGAAGTAATTTTATTATTGCTCTGGATACAAGAGGAATGAACTGTGTTTAGGCACTTTTATATGACATGCTAAACGCAAATATTGCTATTAATATAGGAATAATTAGTCACCTCAATTATCACTTTAAATTATGAAGGAATAAGCCTGGGTTTAACTTTTCAGGTATTTTTCAAGAAGCAACTGCACACAGTACAACATCAATGTATACCCTTCTTCGGGTTCCATAGCCACTTGGCAAAAAAGGAACCCTTATAATTTCGTCAGGAACGTCTGTCCGTCCATCCGTCCGTCTGTGCAGATGTTACACAGCCATATTACTCTGAGACTATTTGCACTATATCAATGAAAATTGTATTTTTAGATATGGGTTTCCACCGCATTGATAATTTTGTTTTTCATAGTATTTTCGAGAAATACTATGAAATACAAACTTATTTTTGGCGTCGATAAAATCGATACTGTAGATGCGTTAACATTCATCCCAACTTCGGAACCCTTCATTGTACGTGGTCGAACACGTAAATGTATAGGTAGATAGTAATGATAATTTCATTTTACAATAAGGTTTTATGGAAAGCCAATCATTATCTAATCAAGATTTAATCTAAGAACTAAATCAGAGCTGAGCAACTTTATTTAAAAAAATCAACTTAATCAATTAAATAGATTCGGAGCAAATTGGCTGTGTCAGACGGACAGACAAGTGATCCTATAAGGGTTCCGTTTTTCCTTTTGAGGTATGGAACCCTAAAAATAATGAGATAGATTGAAATATTTAATTAGGTAATGGTTGAGCTTCCAAATAACAATTCTGTTGAACAAAAAAGTGCATCTGAGCCTATGAAAGTATCTATCCATATTATAATCGCTTTGTGTATGACAGCGTTTGTTCTTTTAAACTACGGGACACATTTTGATGTGATTTTAACCATAATTTAGAGAATTTATTTCAGAAGGTTTACATGTATAATAAGTTAATATTAAACTACATATATAATTAAGAAATCTCGATGTTTTGTCAAGTCAAGAAGCAGAATAGTATTTCAGTCTATGTAATATTGCTGAACATCCTTCATTCCACTTCTAAACAGAGCTGTTATGGCAACTCAATGTGTTCTTCATGATACAAAATTGTCATGTTATTATTTTCTATTAAGCCAAAACTTTTGCAAGCAAAGTCATGGTGAGTCCCAGTATGGTATATTTATCTAAGTCATTTTGGTGTCTCATGCAAATTGTTTATGTTCCTAAGTCAATGATTTTGCTTGCAATAGATCTCAGCACACTTTCGAGATCCAATTGTCTGCCAAATCATGAGGTAGTCATGTTGTCTGATCTATTTGTGCAATAGAGGATCAAGCACCAATGTTACTACAATGAAAAATAGCAGATCCTTGCCCACATTACTATAATGTTAAGATTTACAATACAAAAATTCATAGTATTCATAAGTTTATCAAGTAATAAGAACCATAAAATACTGATTATTTGCTCAATATTAATGCTCCAGAAAAAAATTGATCACTTTATCCTATATTTACAAAAAGGATTTTTACACAATCTATGGCTAAAGTGCAGTGTATAAAAATATTTGACGGAAGTAAATTTTCATAATTCACGATCTCTAGTGTTGACTGGCAGACAGAAGGTATCATGGACTGTAACACTGGCTGCGTCTACCTAACTAATGATTGAGCCTGACTCCAATAATGATAAATGAGTATTGACAATGATAAGCATTATCATTTAAATTCAGCACTTATTGCTTATCCTAAATGTACTTGGACTAAATTAATAGTACAATTACTAGCCGCAGAGCTGCCTTGCTGGAGACGGCCGGCCCGGCCAGTCTCTGATTCACGTCCAACTTTAGAATATTTACATCTGAATTTCACCGTTCTGTGTGTTCAAATTACACTAGTAAGCGTCGGCACCGCCAAAACTAAACATTTCACCGAGAAGGCGTAACTTATTGCCTTTGATTACCATTTCACTTTTTACTTAATTTACAAGGCCAGCAGTCTCTAGTTACATGATTGTGTCACTGTGATGTATCGTAATAAATAAGTCCGCTTACACACTATAAAGTCTGAACGGAAGATAGTTCACAACCGATTGCGGCGGTTCCTTATTGCCCTAAGGCGCGCTCGGCGCGACCTCTCGGATTATATGTCCCCATTTTGACTAATCCCGATCCTCTTGATGAACTCCTCCTGCAGCATCACAGTTTTGATCATATTGGGGTGTGCACCGTAAGCAATAGTCTGATCTGGGGTGGAGCAGTACTGCTGGGCACCGTCTGTAAGCATCACTCCTTGTCCATTGCTCAATGAGGCATTTGATTCAATAGAGTTCCAGTATGTTTCACTAGGAGAGCTGCTGTTCACACCAGGAGGGGGTGCAGCTGGTGCACCCGTATACCTAAAGTAGGGGTTCTTTAAATCCAAAGTGTTTGATGATGAGATGTTTGTACCTTCTAGGTTGATCTCCATGGTAACATCGTAACTCTGGCGTTTGTTTGCTAACAGTAACACACGGCCTGTGAGTGCCTGACCTTGTTTGGCAAAGATAGGTGTCTCTAACAGGCATCGCACCTGGTACCAATGTGTAAGAGGCTCTGTGGGTGCAGTTGATAGCCATATATGCTGTGTAGCACCAGCAAACAGCACATCAAACCAAAATGCCAGTCCATGGCATGTCCCTGACTGTGTGAGTTCAAATCTGAAGGGAATTTCAATTCTATGTAAGTCTGTCTCATGTGCATTCAAGAAGTCCACTACATGTCTTTCTGACCTGGCCATGCAGATACGAATATCAAATGTGTCTACAATAGGCTGTCTAAAATATTCCTTCATGGCAGCTGTGCGCAATGCACTCAAGTCTACACCATGGAAGCATGTTTGGTACCAGAAGTTCGCCTTATTGTACTGCTCCATGAACAGAGCATCATCAGTGAACGGTGCTATGTGTAAGTCTCCTCTCGTTGGGTACATGTTACCATTAGGTTTCAGCCACTTTTTCGCATGAAGATACGTTTCTAACATACGCTCATTGTACAACATATAGCCCATAGGCTCTGATATTATCACATCTACACTCTCTGGAAGCTCAATTTCCTCGATCTTTCCCGCGACCACGGAGATGCGGTCTTGTAGTCCGTTTGCTCTCACTAACGCCTGCGCGTGGTGGGCCATGTTACTTGCTTCAACCGCGTACACTTTACGAGCACCCGCCTGAGCAGCGAAAAATGACAGAATACCTGAGCCCGCTCCCACATCCAACACCACTTTGTTCTTGAAGTCGTTGATGTTGGACAGTATGGCGCGCTGGTACGTGCTCGTCCTCACGTAGTCTTGCATCATATTCTGCTGCTGACTCAGGTAACCGTAGAACTGGAAGTACTGCATCGCCGACGAGTCCTCCGTGCGCACCGTGAACACCGAAGACGACCTGCCTGCCTTGCACTTTGTAACAAGCAGATGGAAGGCCTGGCAGTCAGCGTCTGACGCGAACTTGAAGAATAGCGTTTCATTGTCAATCGTGAAGATGTACGATTGACCCGCGACACGAGAACACTCACTTTGGCTGTGCACAGGGAACTCGAGTACCTCCTGTGCTAGCACCGGGTCCGCACGAATCACTTTTACACTCAACCCCTGCGGGTCGTAATCCACGTTTACGTTTGTTGGAAAATTGAAGCGCGCTGTGAGTACACCCTCGCCACTCACCGTCGACACAGTCACCGCGCGAAACGTGTTCGCCATTTTATTGATGTGTACGCGGACTCGCGGCTAAAGTTGATATCGTCCACACGCGTTACGGCAAACAAAGAAAAATGTCGTTGAGAAGTTCAGGAGGCCGGCGTAAAATCGATCATTCACAAACTTCCTCCCTCTTTTGTCTATGGTTGGCAGCGTGCTGTTTTATTTTGACTTTTTACGCGGTCTAGCAACGCACAGATAAATCGGATACAGCCATTTCGGCAGATATTCTAGTAATTGAAAAACCAGTTTCTATTACTTTCTATAGTTAAATATTCATGTCATTTTTCTTTATTACCTTACAAAGTCTATAAATACAAAATAAGCACAGAATTACTACTCGACGGGAACGATTTCTAAGTGCCGTATTTTCCTAAAAGAACATAAAATACAAAATATTAATAAAATATCACAACAAAATACTATTTGTTTACTTGTTTAATAGGCAATATTAAATCTAGAGGAAGTCCTTTGATAATACCAATGTGGATTTAATTGAATCTGAAGGTCTATGGTTTCCGGAGAGTCTTCACCAAGGAACATATTTATTTAGTCTAGGGGGAAGAATGACAACTACGAACAAATAAAATGGTACGGTTTTTGGCGCCTCCTGGTGGACGCCCCCGAAAACTCGCGAAAGCGGGATATTCAAAATCGCATTTCTTTCAAATCAAAATCAAAATCAAAAATATTTTTATTTCACATAAACCTACAAAGGCACTTATGGAACGTCAGAAGCTAGGTGCACGGTTGCAATTGGTCGTTTCCTATGGAGAAGAGCCAGCAAGAAACTCCACGGTTACTCTTTTAAAAATAATTGGCTTTTACAATGTTTTCAAATTAGTGTTAATAGGTATGGGAGGACAGTGTAGGCCTGTCGAGATGTACCAGGCACAAAAAAAAAGAAAAAGAAAAATGTCTACAAAATATCTAGTCTATTAAGCCTACACCCGAAAAAGCGCGGGAAACATAACTTTGTGGACGTGTCCTTTTTTACTTAAATTGAAAATTATTAATTAACTTGTATTATAGGATCAGTAGTAGTACCTAGTTTTAGTGTTATGTCTTCTTTCACTTATATTTTAAGTTTAGTTAAAAGTTATAAAAAATTTCTTTCACTTTCTTCTCCTATTTTCCGTTCCAATAAACTTCCTCTATTTAGCAGTAGTTATGAGAGTTTACATTTCAGTCCCTCTATAAAATATAACTGTGTAAGTAAATCAGATCCCGATTGTCATTTAAGTTTGAATCATTTTCTGTCAGAACACTTAGAGTACCACCATATTTTTGCGGATGCTGCCAAGCCTTCTCCGATGGGTTGTGTTGGGATAGGTACTTACCATTCCCAATACAACATCGTACAAAAAAGAAAACTACCTCCGGAGACTTCTGTTTTTACCGGGGAATGTTTTGGCATTTTTAAAGCCATAGAATATATCCGTATTTTGAAGCTCAAAAAATCTATAATTTTTACTGATTCTCAAAGTGCTCTTCTAGCCATTAATAAATCTGCTTTCGAACACAAATTGCAGTTACCTATCATTTATTTAATAAGAGAATTTGCGTTCAGGACCATCTCTGAGGGTAATTCACTACAATTTGTGTGGATTCCGGCCCATGCTGGAATCCATGGCAATGAAGTAGCTGATAAACTTGCCGGTGATGCGGTGCAGTGTGGGGACTTAGTTCCATATATAAATTTTAGTTATGATCTCGCGTCGTTACCAAAGACTTTTCTTCGGGAAACCTGGAAGGTAGCTTGGGATAGCGGAAGCAAATCGAAGGGACATTATTTCTCACTTATCCAACCTGATATACCAGAAAAACCATGGTTTGGCAAGTCCAAGTTTGGCAAGATGGAGATCTCCATTTTAATACGGATGAGACTGGGTCATGTTTGTTCTCCAGCCCATCTTGCCAAACTTTCTATCAGCGACGATCCCGTTTGCTTATGTGGCACAGATGTAGGCGACTTAGATCATATTTTTTTCTCCTGTCCTTTAAATGACCTTTCTTCCTTTCTTAGTAACCTCTTATCCCTCCGTACTCCTTTTCCTACCTCAATACTTTCCTTACTTTGTACAAATAGCTCTCTTGTAGGTATATAAATGTATAGTCTCATTCATTATTTTAGATAATATCAAGTTGTAATTTTTTTGTTTTCATTTATCCATATGGTATCCTTGTTACTTATAATTATATTGATCCTATTTTTCCGTCCTATCCTAAAAAACGTTAAAATATTTATAATAATTTTGTTTCCCTACCTTTAAATAAAACTAAACGTGACATTGGCTAAATGCACAAACCGTGCGAAGCCAAAGAAAAAAAAAAAAAGCCTACACCCACATTCTCACATTCACCTACGTTCTCACATTCACAAGTTACACAAGAATCTATGTAAAATATTAATAAAATAATAAAAATAAAAACCTATTTAATTGGTCAAGGACAGCTAATGACACACAATTGATTTTCTATTGTTTGACTCCGAATCGGTGTCGCGCAGGTTAAACCAAATGACATGTTTGTTATTACAACAAGTCTGAAATCAAAATTGTAGGTATATAATGTCAAACAATGAAAATATTAAGTCAAAATGTATAAAAAAAAATAATAATAAACATCGTAATTTGGGAGCAGTTAACAGACATTTACATAGTTATGCAGGTTACGAGGTACCAGGGAAGCCATATGTGCAAAAGGAATTATTGCCAAACTTCCTTGTCTTCAACGTAGTCTTTAATCTTATAATACGCGTTTTTGATAAGGATACGTTTGATGTGAGTTTTGAACTTTCCATCGCTAAGTTCTGTAACCGAGTTTGGCAACTTGTTATAAAAGCGGATACTGTTGATAACAAATGATTTGCTTGTTTTTGTTAATCTAAATTTGGGTATCACGATTTCATGTTTACTACGTGTATTTATATTAAGGAAAACACTTCTTGTTTTGAAAAGACATAGGTAAGTTTTTGCGAACATACAAAATACTTTCTAAGATTATAAAGAGAAGGCAGAGTTAGTACCTAAATTAATTTCTTTGAATTTGTCTCTAAGGGACTCACGAGGACCATTCTATAGACTGCGCGGATTGCCCTCATTTGTAAAATAAAAATTGAATCTACATCAGCCGCCGATCCCCACAACAGAACGCCATAAGACATAATACTGTGGAAATAAGCAAAATATACTAACCTAGCTGTGGCTATATCAGTCAACTGTCTAATTTTTCTTACTGCATATGCAGCTGAACTTAATCTACCTGAAAGAGCTCTAATGTGGGCTCCCCATTGCAATTTCGAATCTAGAGTAATTCCTAGAAATACAGTTTCCGTAATAGCATCTAGTCTCTTGCCATCAAGTTTTAAATTTAGAGCCACTTGGGGTAGGTACATTTGGTAGTGAGAACTTAAGACATTTTGTTTTGGTCGCATTTAGTAACAGATTATTAGCTGCGAACCATTTCGAAAGAACAGCCAGACTATCGTGGACGTGTAAGACATCCGGATCTTTTCTATCTATTTTAAAAATAAGAGAAGTGTCATCAGCGAATAGAATTATATCGGATAAGTTTGCCATCATGTAAGGGAGATCATTAATATAAACTTTGATATAGGTACTTATATATAAGCCTGTCCACGAAAGCAGAACTGGGAAACTGTAACCGATGTTAAATGATTGTGCAATTTCACTGGTTACAATTTTCCAGCTCCGCTTTGGTGGTCAAGCAGCCTTATTGATGAAATTAACATAAAACGGTAAATAGGAGAAAATGTATTCTTGCTTGTAGAAAACTTTAAACAACAAAATCATAAGTTAGTGGTTGATTTGTAAAAGTCAAAGACTACTCAACGTCATTAATGGTGAGGATAACACTTAACGTTGCATAAAGAGAATTCACAAGGAAGAAATAACATCTAAAGTAAATAATTACGTTCCTAGATTATCATGCGCTTACGCCGGCAGACATTTTTCTTGTGAAGTGGGGCTGCCAGGTATATTTAACAAAATCTTACCTACTAAATTTTATTAAATTAATTTTAGAAAATAAGTACCCTCCGCGATCTGCCCGATGCGTTACAGTAAATTAAATTAATTATTTTCTTTATTGGCTTGATTGGGTAACTCTTTTGTCTATTTATAGTTACAACCAACGCTATACGAGCGTATATCTATTATATTATGCATAAATTATATTTATCCAATTTTAATAATATTAACATTGATTAAATTAACCGAAATAATAAATCGGCTAACTTGTTTAATTAATAAATAAAACAAAAATATTGATAAAACTACCAAATGGTAGCTTGTTAACATTTATGAACCTTTTTAGTTTATGTTATGTGTGCTATTTCTAGCAATAATTGGATTCAGGGTGACTTCTTGTTTATTTCAATAAAAATGCGGAGATATCAAAATTGATCTATTCTTGAACAATGCGTAAAGTGAAGTAAGGTAAAAATGGTAGTTAAAACATAAAACTAAAAGTTTACATGGAACATTTGATTGGTAACAAAAAAACAACGCGATTGGCTCTTCATGACGTGATAGGCGGTCATCATTGGCTGATGAAGATGACGTGGTTAAAGGTGCGTTCATATGCTCGAACATCCTCCCCGGCCTTGGAAGTGGTGACTTTCAAGCGACTGCAACAAGGCGATCCCGCTGCAGCTACTCATCTCTTATTGGAAGAGGGCAGATCTTCGAAAAGGCTCGTCGTACGATGCCAGAAGCGGTTTGGATATCGGCAACCCTGGCCACTCCATCCTTGCCTGGAAAAACGTCGACAATACGTCCTAAGCCCCATTTTAGTGGAGGCTGATTGTCATCCTTTATAAGAACAAGCGTGTTCTTTTGCAGACAATCTTGGTTTTCTCTCCATTTGCTTCTAGTCTGCAGTTCAGACACGTACTCCTTGGACCAGCGGCTCCAGAAGTGCTGACGGATTTGTTCGACCCTCTGATAGCTTGTCAGGCGGTGTGTAGGCACGGCGGTGACGTCGGCGCAGACAGGTGCAGTCATCGGACGGCCAACCAGGAAATGAGCAGGGCTAAGAGGGAGATAGTCATGCGGATCTGTGGACATAGGAGTCAATGGACGGGAGTTCAGTATGGCCTCGACTTGTGTCAAAACCGTGCTGAGCCCCTCGAACGTTAAGTGCGCATTGCCTACCACACGTCGCAAGTGATGTTTACAACTTTTAACTCCGGCCTCCCACAGGCCTCCAAAATGACTGGCGTAAGGAGGAATCATTTTAAATTTAATATTTTGAGCTGTGGCGAACTCTTTTATGTCGTCAGAACAACTGGAAAGAAATTTGTTGAAATCATTCATTAAGCCAACAAAGTTCCTTCCATTGTCTGAGAATATTTCAGCCGGTTTACCTCGGCGTGAAATAAAACGTTTTAATGCTAATAAATATGCTTCCGAAGTGAGATCGCTGACCAATTCTAAATGAACCGCGCGCGTTGTAAAACATATAAATAAACACACGTATGCCTTTACGGTTCTAGCACCCCTGCCCTTTCGGTTCAATACAAGCAGTGGCCCGGCGTAATCTACGCCGCAATGTATAAACGGAAACCCATAGTCTAATCTTTCCTTTGGTAAATCAGCCATTTTTGGTGTAAATATTTTACCTCGCATACGTACGCACGTAACGCACATGTGACAGGTCTGACGTGCGAGATTTCTACCACCTAATGGCCACCACGCATCCCTGATGGTAAACAATAACATCTGTGGACCTGCGTGCATCAACCGGTTATGCTCATATCGGAATAACAACAATGAAAGTCGATGTTTACCAGAGATCAATATGGGGTGTTTTTTATCAAAATCAAAATTGGGACTGTTTTTAATACGACCTCCAACTCGAATCAGTTTATTTTCATCGATAAATAAATCTAACTTTGCCAAGTGAGTCTGTGTTTTGTTTACCTGTCCCTTTCTAAGAAGTGAATCGCGCGCATCGGGAAATGACTCACGCTGCGACAGCCTAGCTAGCGTTGTCGCAGACTTGTTTAGTTCAGATGTACTCAACGCCCCCTTCCACCGATCATCTTTACAACGCGTGTTATGTATAAAGCGGAGTACATATGCGGCGGCACGCAGCATGCGGTTATACTGAGAAAACCTGTAAAATGGAAATAAGTTTTCTTCAGTTTGACGAGTAAGAAGTGTGTGTGCATTGTGATTTTTGAGCTCAGGTAAGTTTTCTGGCGATATTTGTATGCGTGTATCTTCATCTAAACTATCCAATTTAGGGTCCTGTAGAAATTGTGGCCCTGACCACCATAAATTTTTGACGTTCAGTTCATCTACACTTTGACCTCGAGACACTAAGTCGGCGGGATTATCGATACCACTAACAAGTCGCCACGAATGGCCTTTTGTCAATTCGTGTATCTCCCCGGCCCTATTCTGGACGTAGGTTTTTAGCATGTTAGGCGGAGTTTGTAACCAACTTAACACAATAGTCGAATCTGTCCAGAATACGACTTTATCCAAACTAGATCGCAGCGAACCTCTAATTTTTTCATATAATCTTGCCCCCACCAGCGCCCCACACAGCTCGAGCCTAGGTATTGTCATGACAGGCTTTATAGATGCGACCCTACCCTTTGAGCATAGCAACCTAACTGTGACTTTTGATGCGTTATCAATTGTACGTATGTAGGCGCAGGTGCCATAGGCTGCTTGTGACGCGTCGGTAAATATGTGCAGTTCAGTGATTACGGGGTGTTCGCACATCACAAAACGAGGTACTCGAATTTTATTGAGCATACACAAATTATTAACAAACCGCTTCCAGACTTGCGTGACGTCATCCGGTAATGGTTGATCCCAATCGAGTTTTTGCAACCAACACTTTTGCAACAATATCTTTGCTTGTGTAATAACTGGACTCAATAAACCGAGCGGGTCGTAAATTTGTGATGCACCTGATAATATTGTGCGTTTAGTGATCGGTTTTGCGTTAAAATCGAATTGCGTGTGAAAATATAATTCGTCACAGTGTGGGTACCATCCTAACCCTAACGTTTTGCTGTGCACATGCTCACCTAATGAAAAATCTTTTGCGTCGTTAGGCATGTTTACACTACCGGAATCTGCATTGAAATTGTATACCCACTTGCGGAGCGGAAAACATCCGGTATGTAAAACTTTTGAGGTATCATTACAAATTTGAATTAATTTACTTTTATCGTTGTTTCCACAAATTAAATCGTCAACGTAAAAGTCTTCGCGAATCGTTCGTGCCACATCTGAATCGTCACATTCCTGTGCTAATTGTTTCAGACACCTGCAGCTAAGAAACGGCGCAGACGCGGTACCATATGTCACCGTGTTCAATTGATAAATGCCTAAAGGATCCGACTTGCTTTCGCGCCATAAAATCAATTGAAGGTCACGTTGTTCCTTATCAATCAACACCTGCCTATACATTTTTTCTATGTCTGCGCAAGCTACATATTTGTTTTCTCGGAATCGCAGTAAAATAGAAATTAAGTCACCTTGTATAGGTGGTCCGACATACTGTAAGTCATTTAATGACCTTCCTGACCTTGAAAGCGCGCTTGCGTTATATACAACACGCAGTTTTGTTGATGTTGCATAAGGACGAAATACGCCGTGATGGGGCATGAAATAATGCGGGGTTCCGTATGTGGTGATACGAGTCATGTGACCTAAAGTTTCGTACTCGTTCATAAATTCTGTGTACAATTTTTTATATTCTGGATAACGTTCCAACCGTTTTTCCAAAGCATAAAAACGTCGTTCGGCTTGTGCGAATGTATCACCTAACGTGTCAGGTTCATATTTGAATGGTATGCGTACGATGAATCTGCCATCAGCTGTGCGCTTCATGGTATTCTGGTAATGATTCTCACACGCACGCTCATCGTCGCTGCGTGAGTCAGCTGATTTCGTGCTAATGGGTAACTCTTCGAGCTCCCAGAAGCTGCGGACTTGTTTATCTAAAGATTGCATGTCTATAGATTGTGTGAAATTACAATTTACACGATTCGATTTTCGGGGGTAGTCTAAAACAGAACCTGAGATAATCCATCCTAACTTTGTGTTAATAATGTACGGGCCATTGGTGCCGATTCCCTTGTTCACAAACTAACCTAAATTTAAGTTCAGTGCATCTTTTTCTTTCTATTTCATTAAGAAAAGGACAGAAGATACATTTTAGTTTAGTCCTGTCAAATTAATCAGCGCTTGACGTAAATTGACGTAATTTTAGTTGGCAAGTTTGTAATCACGTCTAAACTTGTATGGAGTAGTGACAGGCGCTGATTAATTTGACAGGACTAAACTAAAATTTATCTTCTGTCCTTTTCTTAATGAAATAGAAAGAAAAAGATGCACTGAACTTAAATTTAGTTTAGTTTGTGAACAAGGGAATCGGCACCATTATTTAGTTTTATTTTCCCTTCAGTCAGCAGGTCCCAAAATAGGTTTGCGCCGATCAAAATATCAATTTTTTGGCTTTCATTGAATGTGGGATCGGCTAACATAATATTGTCAGGTATACTGAACTGTTTCCGTGGCAAAGTAAAGTTTGGTAAATTAGACGTAATTCCGGGTAAAACTAAACATTGTACACATGTTGCAAATGTTTTATCTAAAGAACGCAGTTCTATGTTGCAATACTTTGTACACTGCGTCACAGAATAGGCTACTCCTTGAATATTTTGAGTGGACTGTATCAATTGCGCTTTTAATTTGTCACATAACGATTCTGTAATGAAACATCTATCACTGCCGTTGTCTAAAATTGCGCGTACTTGGTGTAAATTACCTAATTTATCAGGTATTTCGACTAAAGCAGTAGATAACAACACAGGTTCATATTGCTCGGATGACGATTGCGCGTTTATGTCTGGGTGAGCATGATTTACCTGGATTGAATAGCTTTGTGACTGTGCGTGTGTATGTGACGTATTGGAACTAGAGGCGGGGAGGTCCACAGCGGTCGGCACCTCAGCTACCGAGTGCAGGGCGACCGAGCGGTTGTGTTCTTGGCTCCCGACCACAATATCACATATTAATGAGTTATGTTTTTTCTCACATCTTCTGCACGGACCGTACCTACACTCGGCAGCTGTGTGGCCGATACGGAAACAATTCTCGCACATTTCGTGCCTGCTTACAAGCTGTTTTCTCTCTTGCAAACCAAGATCGAGGAACTTTTGGCATGAATATAAAGGATGTGATGCATTACACATAAAACACATTCGTTTGCGAGATTGTTTGTTTTTGGTGTTAGTGTTGGTGTCCGGTTTTTGTGTAACTATGTTACAATTAACTTTCTGTATGGAAGAATTATTGGAAGGTTTGTTTTGTGTTGAATTGGCTTTAGGTGAACTGTGTGAGACGGAGTGTGAAAGTGTTTCCAACATATCTGCCTTCTGCTTAAGAAATCTCATTAAATTATCTAGTTTTATGCGTTTAGAATCATCCGTCACTGACAAAGAATTCTTATATTGTTCCCACTCGCGTTCAGTAACTTGGTCGAGCTTGGAAACAACCATATGTATAATTAATATGTCCCAATGTTCGATGCTTTCGCCGAGTAGTTTTAAAGCGCGTAAATTTTTTAATGTTATGTCAATAAGTTTCCTTATCTGCGGCGATGATTCTTTTGTGACAGACGGCATGGAAAATAAAGACTTGACGTGCTTCTGCGCAAGAAGTGTAGAATTATTGTAACGGTTTAGAAGTAATTCCCATGCAACAATGTAGTTATCTGCAGAAAACTCAACCGAATCGATAACTAAGCGAGCAGAGCCTTTTAATGATGATTTAAGGTAGTGAAATTTCTGTATTTTAGGAATTGATCGGCAGTTGTGAACTAGGGATAGAAATATATCGCGATATTCCAGCCAGTGCTCGTACGAACCGTCATATTCGGGCAGAGATATAGTAGGTAATTTAACAGAAGAAGTTTGAACTGAATGACTGTTGGTTGATGCATTTGAATTATCAGCTTCCTCATCTTCATTGTTAATTAAACATTGCGCTTTAGCTAATATCGAATAATATTCAGAATCAAAATTATCTCGTTCTTCTAATGCTTTTGGAATGTCTGTTTCGGACGTTGTTAATGTTTCAATTTTATATTGCACGTCATCGAATAACGAATATAGTTCTTGAATGCTTGAAACACGCAATTGCAACTCTGTACGCTGCCTAACAGTTAAAACGTTACCGTCTAGAATATCTACATGTTTTTTAAAATTAGTGAGAGTCCTTTTGATGTGACCTCTTTTATTATTAAGCTCTCTAATCTTCTCCCTAGCGTCAGTCATTCTGGAATAGTGTGGAAGTACTCACGTTTAAACGGGTGCACGATATTCACAGCAGCTGAAGCGATGATTGCAGCTTCGATTAAAGCTGGATAATCCTGGTTTGAACGTGAAGTAGGCAACCGACACGTAGCGGTCACGCAGAGGTCACGCAGAGGTGGCTCAACACTGGAATTTAGCACAAAAAAACCGAGATCACACAGGGATATGGACAGGTCTTGGATAATCTGGTTGGCTCGTCTCACCAAATGCGCTGCGATGCTGCTGATGAATATTGACGAGGATCTTGCGTCGATCAATGCCCAACCGTCGTCGTAGCGTTTATCCAGATTCTTGATCGCTGATATCCGGCTCGGAGGACCAAATTATGTGTGCTATTTCTAGCAATAATTGGATTCAGGGTGACTTCTTGTTTATTTCAATAAAAATGCGGAGATATCAAAATTGATCTATTCTTGAACAATGCGTAAAGTGAAGTAAGGTAAAAATGGTAGTTAAAACATAAAACTAAAAGTTTACATGGAACATTTGATTGGTAACAAAAAAACAACGCGATTGGCTCTTCATGACGTGATAGGCGGTCATCATTGGCTGATGAAGATGACGTGGTTAAAGGTGCGTTCATATGCTCGAACAGTTATGTTGCCATCCTTGAAAACGTCATTATTGAAGACCGAAGTTTTAGGTCTCACATAATAGAGGAGAACATGGCAACATAGGTCTAGCCCCCGTAGGCATTCCCACGTTTACTCAATGAGACGACCCCGCCTGGGTCTTCAAACTTTCTGGATTTTTTAAACTATCAAGAAAGCTTTACCAAATGAAAATAAAAAAAAACTGACCAAATGCGTGTCGGACCACGCACAATGAATATTTACGCTTAAGTACACAGTTTTACATAAATAAGTTTGTATTTCATAGTTGCGGTTGTAACCGAAAATACATCCACATATTAAATAGCAAAGTCACTAAGGAACGTCATGATCGTATTAATTATGGGAACCAAAAATATCCCACACGCTTACCTATGTGCCACTCGATCCTCTCTGCCTACCCCGCAAATGAAAGCATAAAGTTATCGCAGTAGTAAAGAACAATAGCCAATTTCGTATAGAAGCTAGACCTGACTTTTATTTTAATTTTAATTTTATTTTAATCTTTGTTTTTTGTTTCTGTACAAATGAAAGTGAGATTGGATTGTTTTTGCGTGGTAAACACCATATCGTTCGAAAATTATATCTAAATAGACAGCCAAGACATTATAATAACAGAAAAAAAGTTTAGAGGTTAGAATCAATAAATAAGTGTACGTTACTCCAGCAGGAAACTGGTTCCTAGAGTCTAAGGACTGGAACGTATAATTAGTGCGTAATCTGCTGTCAATGTGCAGCACATAAAACAATGTCCGCTCTGTCGTTTACGAAAAAAAAATGGCGTTTTGATTCCTGCTGGAGTAACGTTGTTCCAGCAGGAAAATTCTAAACGAATGATCGGAGAGAGAAATATTGTGCATGGGCAGAGCTTTTCGTGCAAAAATGTACGCCGATAATAATATATCATCGCTTCTTCTACATCGCTACCATCGCTTTTTTGTAGTCATTCGAATTTGGTCGGATAGATAGCCGTTGTTTACATGTTTTGTTTTTTGTTTATATCTACGTTTATATAACGGCTTATTATATAAGTTCAGAGTGCCTGACCGTCTCGTGCTCATCTTACAACACTTTTCCCACTATCGCATCGAGGGTTCACTCTCCTCCCTTCACCTCATTCGCACGGGAGTCCCTCAGGGCTCCGTGCTATGTCCCCTCGTCTTACCGCTGTTCACCAGTGACATTCCCAAAAGTAAAAAGGCTGTTGGCTCTATTCGCCCAGGACACTGCCATTTACTATACCGATCGCTGTCAGAACTCTATCGCTCGCACTCTCCATATCTCAGCAAATGTCTTAGGCGCTTGGTTCCGGAAATAGAAAATCGAGGTTAACCCCGATAAGATTCAAGTCAGGCGGTTCTCTTCTTGAGACCGCGACGTCTCCTTCCCCCGGCCCGATCTCTTTATATGGCAAGCCGATCGCTTGGGAGAAGCAAGCCAAATACCTAGGTGTGACCCTTGACCATTACCTTACCTTCAGTGAGCACATAAACATACAGACGGCTAGTTCGCGCGCGTCTTTCGCTCTCAGTAGGCTCCGTTTCATATTGACCGCATGCAGCTAATTATCACTTAAATTCAAATTGAGCATCTACACCGCGGTCTACCGTTGTCTTCGCACACGCGAAGCCACACCATTTCCATAGGATGCAGACTCTCCAGAACCATTTCATAAGAAAACTCACGGGAGACCGCTTGTATGTTCGTAATTTGGATCTAGACTTGGATCTCAAAATGCCCACCATCCAGCAGTTCATAAAACGCCCCCAAAGTGTTTCTACGACATGCCATAAAGCACCACAACCCCATCCCGGCCTGATTGCGGCGGCCGCCCCATACACTCCCTCCCGCATATAAAGTAGGATTCGCCGACCAAGCCATACACTCACCGTTCCCGATAACGCTATTACGATAGAGTTGGCCCACCACTAGCACTGTAGCACATAAAATAACATCCGACCGCCGACCTTCGTTCCTCACCAGCGAGGCCCGCCGCGATGTCCTCGTACATCCCCGCCCCAACTCTTGCTCAGGCCAGCCCATGCCACTGAGCCTCTAGCTTTAAATTCTCCTTATAATAATATTAATCAAATCTAACCTCTCCCTTGCTATCCTCCCACAGCGACGCCCTAAGCCGAGGCCCGTACCCCACAGGGAGTGCCCTTAGCGTGTAGTCGCTTAGTTTGTAAGTTTTATGCTCTGGCTGGAGGCCTTAATTTATTGAGGCACCCACAGGAAAGTCCGGTAAAGCAGACGACGACCTCCTAGACCGGCAAGAGCCCATTTACAAGAAAAAGAAGTCTGTCGAAATCGACTCGCATCGGTATACTAGAAACCATTAATTTAATTTTAATTAATAATCATCTAACCCGGAGGATCGGAAGCTCTACATGGTGCAAAGTTACGATTTACGAACTGACACCAAACAAGCTGTACAACTCGAGGTCAGCAGTGTGGCAGGTAATATAAAAATTTAAGGGAGTCCGCGTATCACTGGTCAGTTTCCGTCAGTCATCAGTTTATTTAATTCGCCAGTTTTGTTGATTAGTCAGTTTCACTGATTGGTCAGTTTTACCACAGTTGCGTTAACTCGACATTTTCCAGTGCAGTTTTCGTCGATTCGTCAGTTTTATTCAATTCAAGGCAAAGTACAGTCAGACACCATAAGCATTAAAATTAGCTGCCAGTGTTAAAGAAATATTTTGCGATGAGTTAAGACTTACCTATTAACACAAATATAAAGATGTTAAATATAATAAATTAATTGAAATCCGAGATTTAAAGAAAGGTTTTTAAGTTTTTCGATCGAATTCATTTCCATTTTAATCGACTCTTATATTATTTTATTTGAATTAGCGACATATCGTTACGTATTACATAATATTCAGATTTATGTATGTTATATGAGTAATGTTAGAAGTACATTTTTTAAATTAAATATTGGTTTATTATTATATGTTATATTAAAAATATAAACTGAGATTTGATTTTAATAAGGTTATTATAGGTATTCCTTACACGTAGAAACTTTTCCCCTTAAGTATACCAAACTGACGAATCAACGAAAACTGACAAACAATCAGTGAAACTGACTAATCAACGAAACTGGCGAATTAAATAAACTGACGAATTAAATAAACTGACGAATGAGGGAAATTGACCAGTGATATACGGACTCATTTAACCCTCAGACCGCCACGTCAAAAAAGCAAAAACGTGCCCTCGGCGCCAAGCTAAGAATTATTGCTTAAAATCTGTCATGTAGTCGTGACCGGGGCGTGCTGGGCACATTTTGGTTTGTCATCTATACATTACTGTGGCGGTCAAAAGGTTAAGGGGGCGTACTATGCTAGTATTCTACCCGACATCCAGCGAAAACCTTTTTTTTTTTTTTAAATCATCAAATAACTTCTCCCGCTCTGGGCGGAGCGGGAGGGTGTGTCAGACTCTTACTGACTAAAACCCACCCGTATTCCCTCTTGTTGCCTGTGTTGCGGGGGCCTCGGTGACCCATAAGTACCTTCCCGCGACCCCGGCAGGCATCGGCCCTAGTGAACCCCTACCTATGTGCTGACGACATCTCTTTGAGGCACGCGTGGAATACAACGCGCCGTCGACCCGGGCCTGGTCCTTACCGGATGGTGAGCTACCCATTGCTCACCGTCCGCAAGCCCGCGCCTACGGTGGCCGGAAATCCGCCCGGGATTCCCGACGCCCAGGGCGTCTCCTGTGGCAGCTAGGGGCGAGAGGGCGCCAAACATGCCTTTCCCTCAACCGTACCGCCTCCTCCTTCACGAGCATTACTGCTTCGCAGAAGGAGGTGACGGCTGCCCATGCTCTCTCCGCTCCGTACCATGGCCTGAACCAGGGCCGGACGCGAGAGGTCTCTGCCGCCGATCGCCTCCACGAGGACACGGCGCTGCTCTGCCCAAGCCGGGCAGACCTCCACCGTATGCTCCACCGTGTCCTCCGGGCGATCCACACAGTGGTGACACCCGGACGTTTCCTCCCGCCTTATCCGACACAGGAACCTCCCGAAACTGCCGTGTCCGGTGAGGACCTGCGTCAGGCGGAAGGTGAGGACGCCGTGGCGCCTCTCTAGCCACTCCTCAAAGAGGGGACTTATCACCGCGATCGTGGCGTGCCCAGCACTGGGTTACGACAACCGTACTTTCCATGACGCCATGAGATCCCGCCGGAGCTCCGTCCGCTGTGCCGCGATTTCTCGCGGCAGCGGACTTACGTCCCGGCGTTTCGCCTCCTCGCGCCACTCCCATACGTGCGCGAGGACTTTTGCCTCCAGATCTCATGGCGGCAATCCGGCAAGGAGGCTCGCTGCCTCACAGGAGACCGTGCGGTATCCCCGGACCCTCCGGATGGCCATGACCCTTTAGGCCGCGCTTAACCGGCGGGCTGGCCGCAGCACCAGAGAGCGCGCCCATACACGAGCCCCGTAGAGGGCCATGGACCGCACAACCCTCGCGTAGAGCCTCCGGCAGGAGGCGCTTGGACCCCCTAGATTGGGCAGGAGCCGCTTCAATGCAGCACCCGCCCGCTCCAGTTTGGGAGCCAAACGTCGGAAATGCTCCACGAAGTTCCACCGGCTGTCGAGGACGAGTCCCAGGTACTTCATCGTCGACTCGACGCCGATGGAAACCCCTCCTACCGTTATTTGGGACCCCAACGGTGGCGCGTTCCGAGGACCATGAAAACACATGGCCTCGGACTTGTGCAGGGCCACCTCGAGTCCCAATTGCCGGATCCCTTCAACGACTGTCGCAACCTCGCGTGCCGCTACTTCGGCCGCCGCCTGGTGCGACCTCCCCTGCGCCAGGACCAACGTGTCGTCAGCGTAGCACACTACGCTGACGCCGCTAGGGAGGTCGGCGCGCAGCACCCGGTCGTATCCGATGTCCCACAGATGCGGCCCCAGGATCGATCCCTGTGGGACACCACACGACATCTCTTGTCGGTTCCACACTCCCTGGTGACCAGGGTAGATGACGGCCCTGTCCGTCAAATAGGCCTCGACCACACGACAGAGGATCCAGCGAACACCTTGGTTTTTAATCTTAGTCAGTCTGCACACTCTTATGGAAATGTTCATAAGAAACAGATCTAACTTAGATATATCTATTAATGATTTTAATGATTATAATTCTGTAAGACATATTTGTTATGGTCGCGAATAATATTTTGATCAAGATGTAACCTGAGACTGACCTGCAAATTGTAAAAAACGTACGAAAATTTGAATTTCGCGGGCTACCACTGCGGTTCCAACTTAATCAGGGGTGTGTGACGTTCCGTTGTACGTAATGGGGTTAATAACTGAAAACTCTTCATAGTTGGCAGCAAAGTTGTCCATCTACAAACCGCCATTGTTTTTTTAATGTTTACTTTTGTGTTGATTACAAATTAAACGAAAGATTTAGTTCTCTTGAGATAACCAGTACACGAATTTCTCCATAATAGTCTTCAGGATTCAAAAGGTCACGTAGTCTCGAAGAAATATCGGGTTTCCATTTTACTTTCCGGAGAGCTTTTTTCAAGTTTTCGTCTTTTAACATCTTTGGAAAATACATGGGTCCAATGGGTCCAATGGGCAAGTGGCAGTTTTTACTCCCATTGAACATAATGTTGATACTAACTACGAACCTACGTAATATTTTAATAAAAATAACAAGAATCCAAGAATCCAATACCTACATGATAAAAATCCCCGCTTTACCTGTAACTTTATCAAGATTTTATTACACAACTTTGTGTGCATGATTACTAAGTATATCCATGCTAAATTACTGTTTTTTTTGTACCACGGGTCTCAGAGTTAAACCGTGGACTGACAGACTTGGAGAAACTGAAAGGGTTACTTGTTTTATTACGGAACCCTAAAAACAGTTTCAAAATATTTATTACACTTAATTAATATTACTTACACTTAATTATATTACGATGTAAAATATGTGCCACTAAATATGTGACTTGACACACCACGTGGTTTGACTTGCGCAGTAGACGATAACTATTTCGAACTAAAAAACATATAATACTATTTCATACATGACTACCTGTACAGGCACCCCACTACTCACGCTCGTCAAGTCTCATATTTCTTGGCGAGTATTGTACGTAGACTATGCAGTCTGTGCCTAGGACGACGAATCAAATTAAGACGCTGACAACACCTAAACCGCGGTCACTGTCAGATTGCATAGAAAAGAAAGAGAAGCGCGATGACACAACGCTTGTAATTTATTGCAAAATATGAAGCAATTATCTATTTATTCAAAATTGAGTTGAGTTAACAAAAATAAAAAACAACCAAGTTTTGCATTCAAATAAGACGTTTTTGTTATTAATTAAATATGTAACGTATGAACGATATTTAATACAGATATTTAGGATTAGAACTCAAGGTAAGAGGTTAGTTTAACGTTAGTTTGTATCGAGATTTTATTTCTAAACGTGTTTTGGTAACAACCAAGTTCTGGGAAATATGTTCAAAATTAACATTTATTTTTTTCGCTACCACAAACTATACAGATTTGGCAATTTTTTTCTTAAGAGAAGCCAATTTTGGTCAATTGGGTCTTGTCAGCGCCTTAAGGTTTGGCCATGGAATTAGTATGTACTCTAAACTATGTTAGGCAAAAACGGTTCGATTTATTCATATTTATGTCTCACATAAAGTAAAGGGAAATGGTCTAAGAATGGGAACGAAATGATACAAAATATTTATCGTTAAAACTTATTATTAGACATTAATTATCATGTTCTATAATAAAATTAAATTAAATACATGATAAAATTAAACAAAATAATCACAGATGAAACATTATTTTCCTATGTAAATTTTATTCCAAAATAATAAGATTTGACTATTATTGGATTTATAATTTTATACATACGAGTTTTTGCACACAATAAATAATTATCTAACTTAAAATTTAACATTAAAAGGGAAATCATAGCGCGACGTTTGACAGGGCAGGAAGATGATGTTGTATGGTCCATATTTAACTTGTTTCGCGCAACCTGCTAGGGTACTTGAAGATGACAAAAGTTCGGAAATACAGCGAATATATACAAAAGGATAATGTGCATCTTCACATTGGCGATATGTGACAGTAGCCAACATTTTTGACATCGTCTATAGCTGCTTTTATAAAGTTAGGACAAAGGACTATTTTTGCTTAATACCACTTTTTTTTTAAGTTCGCGCAACCTGCTAGGGTACTTGAAGATGACAAAAGTTCGGAAATACAGCGAATATATACAAAAGGATAATGTTGCATCTTCACACTGGCGATATGTGACAGTAGCCAACATTTTTGACATCGTCTATAGCTGCTTTTATAAAGTTAGGACAAAGGGCTATTTTTGCTGAATGCCACTTTTTTTTAAGTAGCTCCTGAGCACAAATTTGGCTTGGGGTATTGCTAACGTGGTTGCCTTTAGTCAGGAGATTAAAATATTGAAATTTATCCATTGTACAGTCACCACCACATCAAGTTACCACAAACTGTAAAATTTCTTCAAATGATTTTACATCTTTAAAATAAATGTTGATGGTTAAGTTTAAAATAGAATGAGAAAATTTGACAGTTTGTGTGTGGTAACTTCTGATGTGCTGGCGACTGTACATAACATTTAATAAGCCTTAAATTCATAGGTTACAAAAATTGCATAGCATGTTATTGTGTTATTTTCATCTTTTCCAGATGTTGCTGGCAACATTTGATACAGGTTGAGAGTGGGTGTTGCCAGTAACATAAACTAGGGATGTTACTTTAAGCAAATTATTTCTGTTTCTCGAGAATACAGGGTTGTTTCTATACAAATATTACATTTACTAATAAATCAAAATATTTAACATGGAATTACTATTACATACAATTGAGCGAAAATATTACAATTTTAAACATTCTAAAACATTAGGTATAGTATCACTTTTATATTTACACAGCATTCTTAATAAATTAAGTTTCTTTTCATTGGTTTTAGAAGATTCTAGTTCGTATAACGTACAGAGATTGATGAGAAGGCTTTCGTTGAGGCCTCTTTCAGGGTCGGAATTGATGGCTTTTTGGAGGACAGAAATGGCTTCCTTTAGACGACCCATGTAGAGTAGGCAGACAGATAAGTTGTTGGCTACCTGTGAATTAGAAGTACAATTTAGAAAGAAAGGGTTCTCCTTATTATTATTATTATAAATGCGAAAGTGAGTTTGTTTGTTTCATTGTAAAACGGCTGAACGGATCGTTAAGAAATTTCACAGATAGGTAGTCTGGGACCTGTAGAAGGACATACGCTACTTTTTATCCTGGATCGCAGACGAAGTCGCGGGCAACAGCTAGTTTATTATAAAGGGGTTATTGAAAGCGGGTGGTTTTGCCATGTGCAAACGATTTCTGGAAATTGAGAACATTTTGGCAACTAGTAAATAAAGTCCTACAATAATTAAACTTTTGGCGCTTGAATGACATTGACAGGTTGGTAAACAATTGTGTTTTCATGAAATTTCACGCCACCAGGTGGCGCCACTTTAACAAGAGGTCTTCCATTTCGCCAATAATTATTATAAAATAAATGATAACGTACATCAATCGTTTCATTCATTCGTTATCGTATCATACAGTCACGACTAGAGAAAATAATAGGCGCTTTGACACTTTTGACAGGTACCCGCGGTTGACGTCTCAGTGCTGCCACCTATTTCAGAAAAACCTCATTGTTATGAAAAAAACAAGATGGCGGCGTTAGTACCAATTTTGGCCACGCGCCAAAAGATTCTTTTACAACTATACTCTAGTTTCTAATCTACTCTACTAGGTGGAAAGTATCATAAAATAATAATGGTATCCTACTTTGCTAATCAACTCAGCCTATAACAGTCCACTGCTGGACATAGGCCTCTCCTAGGCTGCGCCACAACACCCTGTCCTCCGCCTTTCGCATCCAGTCTGTCCCAGCTACCTTTTTAAGGTCGTCGGTCCATCTAGCTGGGGGGCGTCCCACACTACGCTTGCCGATACGCGGTCTCCACTCCAGGACCCGTCTGCTCCACCGGCCATCGGTCCTTTGACAAATATGTCCAGCCCACTGCCACTTCAGCTTGCTTACTCTGCCGTCTATGTCGGTAACTCCTGTTCTCTTCCGGATAGCTTCCTTTCTGATCTTATCCTTCAAAGAAACTCCGAGCATAGCCCGCTCCATGGCGCGCTGAGCGACCTTGAATTTGTGGACCAGCCCGACTGTCAGTGTCCACGTTTCGGCACCGTATGTCATAACGGGCAGGACGTAGTGATTGAAGACTTTAGTATTCAATCACCGCGGGATTGGCGACGAGAAGACTTGACGAAGTTTTCTATATGTTGCACCATATTATATATTAATTTGGCCAAATTGTCTGTGACAATTGATTCACATGACAAACCGTGACAAGTGAATTTACTGGTCACGCTAAATTATACAGGTGTCAAAGTCAAAGTCAAATTATTTATTTCAAATAGGCACATAAAAGGCACTTTTGAACGTCAAAATTAACAAACAAAAAAATTGAATTGATTCTAGTTGCCCCTTCCAAAAGGTAGATTCGTATGGAGAAGAATGGGCAAGAAACTCCACCGTTACTCTTTTAAAATATTTTACAAAATTTTGTATAGGTACATTTTAAAATTATATGTGAAGACGATGCACCTAGAATAAAATTACTATACCAAAATAGGTAAAAAAAAAAAACAATGAAAAATAAAGCAATGACAGATAAATGAATTATGTGATAGGTACATGATGCTCACATATTTACAAACATTGTAAAAGCATACGTTTTCCTAAAAATAATAAATAAAGTCAGTGTGTGATTTAAAGTAATCACAGAATTGAAATTCAACATTGATTTATTATTTGTATCAAATAATAAATTGTACAATTAAAATAGCAACCAGTTTGATTTTGTCTAGACTCTAGATTGTCCTATGGAGCTGGACCAGCATGTTTACAAGCATTCTTATCTTGGATAACAGCCACAAAAGGCGACCCATATTTCCCTACCCAGAACATATTGTCGCATTATACTATTTTGATTCCTACCTTTAGAAAAAGGGAAAACGTATTTATTGGGACTAGCACAGGAAGATAATTACAAAAACGTATTTATTGGGACTAGCACAGGAAGATAATTACAAAAACGTATTTATTGGGACTAGCACAGGAAGATAATTACAAAAACGTATTTATTGGGACTAGCACAGGAAGATAATTACAAAAACTTAAATCTATGGTACGACACAAACAGAAACATCAAAAAAAAATGTACAAATTAAAAATAAAATAGTCCAGTACGAGGCCAAAAGGCCCCCTATCTACACCATTTAAAAATAAATGGCCACCTTTATCCGACTGCGGCGAACCCCAAAAGGCGGGTAATGTTTTTAGATTAAAAACAAAAATCTCACCATAATATTAGTAGGTTCCTGGTCAGCTGCTCTCGCGAAGTTATTGTAGGCCTCCTGGTACTTCCCATGTGCGATGTCTATTAGACCCAGGTCCACGTATTCACGGACATCGGGCGTAGGGCATCTGCAAAATGAGATAAAAGTAATAAGATTTTAAGTAAGTAAGTAATCATTTATTTACCAAAAACTTAGCCTAAGTAACATCACTTTGGTTAAATAAGGGATGGGGATGGCTATTACAATTAATGAGTAAGACCTGTACCTTGAAGGACAGGCATCTTTAGTGCGATTGACTCGTTTTACAAAATATTTATTTATGTATAACTGTGTAATAATTCACATAACATCATTCATTTCCTTGTTAACATATTTATAACATAATCAGCATAAAATGTTCCCACTGCTGGGACACAGGCATTCTCTCTGTGACAGGGAGTGGGCCGTAATCCGCCACGCGGGCCCAGTGCGGATTGGTAGATGTCACATGTCTTCGAATTTTTGTTTCTAGGGCATCCCGTTTTACTCACGATGTTTTTCTTCACCGTTTTGAGAGCAGTGGTGATGAAATAATTTACACAAAGTAAAGCGCCTGTCCGGGTTCAAACCTACGACCTACAACTCGTAAGTCGCGGCCGTTACCACTGGGCGATCACTGCTCCATATACAACGTTAGTGGGTTTAACTGTGAGCAGAGTTTGTGTGAGTGTGTTTCTGTGGGGTTAAACTAGTCTGTTGGATTTGTATGTGAGTGTGGTATACTAAGTAAAAAAGTCTGTCAAGGGAGTGAATAATTTGGTATTTTAGTTGTTAATTCGTAGAATAAATGAGTTCCTCTGTATCGCAATGGTTTAGATTTAAGAAAAAATTTAACAATTTACTTTTTAATTCGAAATGGTTTAGATTATTTATTGTTAATTAGTTTTGAAGCGTTTGTTTATTCTAGAACTTAGGATGAAATACTTTTGGGTAGCAAATGTGGTCCTGTAACGCTCGAGTTGACATACTCGAGCAGACATATGTCGAACATGGAGTATTTGTCTTGGTGGATTTTTTTTTTTTGGGTGGTTTATTATCAAATCTTAAAAGGCTTTAAAATCTGTTAAAGGACTAACTTTTGACTTCTTCTCTTGTGAAGGAGTATTTTATCTGAATAATAACCTGTGATCGGAGTAGGCAGATTGATTTTACGTAACCGCATCATGAATAGTCATAGAAATCATAACATGGATAAGCCTTTTTTTCTCCGGGATTTCATACTTACGGGATTGAATTGTGCAAGTAAGGATTTTTAAACTACTACATTAGAAATTTATAGAATGCGATAAATAAACATTTAAAATTGTTGTTACTGTTGTGCGTCAATTCGAAACTTACATAATAAATTAGTCATATTATGTAAGTTTATTATCTGCTGCTTGTAATTGAGACTATTCTTGAATAAATAAATAAAAATATATTTTTATACTTCCTTGAAAAATCTTAATAATTTCAAAATCCTGGAATCCCGGAGGCATATCCACACTAATATATACGTGCCAGTTCATTGACGCCAAATCAATCTACCTACTCCGATCACTGATAATAACACAAGTCTTCACACGAATTACAGGAAGCAATTTTTCGGGACTCTTGAAGAGCGCTACTAGATCTATCTTGAAGTTTGAAAATATAATAAGTACCTTGCCGATGAGAACAACAACATATTCAATAGTATTTAGATATTCTAATTGCGTGACGTAAATGTCTGGTGATGTCATACTCACATATGATGCCTCGCCTCCCGAGCGATGTCTAGGCAGGACATGGCTGCCCTCACATGTCCTGCCAACAGCCACAGCCTGCACAGGGCGCTGCAGATGGCGCGTCGCTGTCCTGCTGATGATGCCTGCTGTTGTAATGTGAGCAGGATCCTGGCTGCTTGTCTGTAGTCCTGAAAAAAAAAGAACAGTAATTATCTACGGTTCATCTATAGTTACATGTTATACAATAAAACCGCTTTTCGTGTCTATCTGTGTGACCGCGTTATTCTTCTAAACTACACAACAGATTATGATGCGGTTTTCGCCATCACTAAGAGAATTTATTCCTGAAAGTTTATGTGTTTATTACATTAATATTAAACTTATATTCAATAATAAGATTAAACTTATTTTTTTTTGCGTATCTCGTTGGTCTAGTGGTCACAAGCACTACTGCTGAGCATGAGGTCCTGGGTTCGATTACCGGGTCGGGCAAAGTGTTATTGGGTTTTTCTATCTGAAATTTCTCAGTAGCAGCCCGGAGTCTGGATTTGTGCCCAGTTGATGGCAATAGGCTCGCCCCCTATAACATGGGACTTAAACATAACTGGCGAAATGTTGGTGTACTACAGGTACACCTCTGACCAACCCTACGGGGGAACAAGGCGTGATGTTATGTTATGTTATGTGAGTTAAATTTTTTTTATTTATTTACAAAAATAGGTATATTAATTGTTCTCTTTACAAATTTACTCGACAAACTTATTCGTTTGATGGAAGGAAGCGCTTGTTCATCATCTGCCCAGCCTTTTCCCAACTATGTTGTGTTCGGCTTCCAGTCTTACCGGATACAGCTGAATTACCAGTATTTTACATGGAGCGACTGCCTATCTGACCTCCACAACCCAGTTACTGGGTAACACGATACCCCTTGGTAAGACGGGTGGGTTTTAGTCAGTAAGATGATGATTTCCCACCCAAAAAAAAAGACCTGACGTCACACAAATCGTGCATTGCGCAAGCAAAGTTTGATCGTATATAACAACGTGTATACAACATCCCGACATCAACCGTCGGGCAGTTGCCCACCAGACACGACTCCCGTCTGGTCGGAGGATCCTCCCTTTTCTATGGAGGATGAGTGAACTTCACACCCTGTTCCTCATGCCTCTATAGTATCCACAGGTCCACTCAATCTGTGTGGTTCTTTCATCAAAAGACCATTTCAGACACCAATCGACATGGTCTTCACGTAATTAATTACATACGTATAATTTTAGAAGTGCGTATAGCAAGCGCTACTGTTTAGTGATGTTTGTTACATTCCCTTTTTTGTTGCTTAAAAACATAAAATGACGTTATTCGAATTTGTGTTTATTGTACTGTGTTTTGGACACAGTACAATAAACGGACTTTTACTACGAAAATAGACCCTACTGCTACGATATAAAGGTTAAATTGCTACCACAGACGTGCCGTAACTTGCCGTGCCTACCGTATGCTCGCGTAGGCGGGACGGTTGAGGGAAAGACAAATTTCGCGCCCTCTCGCTCCTAGCCGGCGCAGGAGACGCCCTGAGCGTCGGGAATCCCGGGCGGAGTGCCGGCCACCGTAGGCGCGGGCTTGAGAACGGTGAGCAATGGGTAGCTCGCCTCCGGTAAGGACCAGGCGCGGGGCGACGGTGCGTTGTATTCCACGCGCGCCTCAAAGAGATGTCGTCAGCACAAGTGTAGGGTCCACTAGGGCCGATGCCTGCCGGGGTCGCGGGAAAGTCCGAAAGGGATAACCTGGCCTCTGGCAACACAGGCAAAGGAAGGAACACGGGTGGGTTTCAGTCAGTAAGTCTGACACACCCTTCCGCTCCGGGCGAGCGGGAGAAGTTATTTGATAATTTACCACCCAAAGAAAAAAAAAAGACGTGCCGTACCTTAACACTGAGAAAAACCGAGGGATTTTATTAGGCTACAATAAGGATAGTCTAAAAACCAATCTTACCAAGGGGTATCGTGTTACCCAGTAACTGGGTCGTGGAAGGCAGATAAGCAGTCGCTTTATGTAAAATACTGGTATTCAACTGCATCCGGTTAGACTATAAGCTGACCAACATAGTTGGGAAAAGGCAGGCAGATGATGAATATAACATATCATCCCGCCTGTAATCCTCGAAGGGTTAGGCAGAAGTGTACACACGGCTACAGAATCAAGCTATACATTTCCAGTTTTCGCTGACCTCGCATTGCACAGAAATCCAATACAATGGAGAAGGAGGACTGCTATCATAGGAGTCACAGACAGTCCGCTGTACAGGGCCTGCATGAAGGATGACGAAACAGCAGCATACGTGCTACTAAACTGCCCGGTGGTACTTCGGTAACCCAGGTACCCTCCGTGAGATTGCCAGTAACACCAAGGCATTGCTGGCCTTCCTTGCGGAGCTGGGGGGGATCGAATAATTGATTTCCCACCCGTACGCAAAATACGTGCATTGACGTGGAGTTGCGGACACCAGCCCGTTTTACCTATTATCCTATACAATGCGAGTTCAGCTTATACTGGAAATGTATAGCTTGTTGTGTAGCCGTGTGTACCTGTAGTACACCCACATTTCGCCAGTTATGTTAAATTCCGATGTGATAGGGGGCGAGACTATTATGATCAACCGGGCACAAATTCAAGCACCGGGCCGCTACTGAGAAATTCCTAAAATTCCAAACCAATAACACTGCCAGATTTGAATTACACGATTACTGACAAATGCTTGCACTGACTGGACAGGTCCACTCAAATCTGTGTGGTTCTTTTCTCAAAATACTATTTCAGACAGAGAGGATGGTCCTCACATGATCTGACCAAGATTATGTCTGGACTTTAAAAAGAGACTTTGACCCTTGAGTTTGTTTCGCCATTTTTTTTCAGGGGTGTTAGATAGGAAATGTCGACTCCATCTAGCTTGTTGTTTTTAATATGACGTGTAAAAGTGATTTTGATATCCTATTTACAGAATAAATAATTTCATTTCATTTCATTTTGACCTGGGAATCGAAACCAGGACTCTCTCAGCAGTAGCGCTTGCGACCACTAGGCCAACGAGACAGTCATGATATGTACTGAAAAAAAAAATATATACAATATGTAACAAAAACCCTGTTGTTCCTTTTAGGAACGTATACATTTACCTATAAGCAGAACATTGTTGAAATTATAATTTAAAAAAAATTAAGCATTGGCTAATCGAGAGGTCAAAATCAAATAACTATTAAAATCGACATATTCCAATAAATGTTTAGGGTACCTGATTTTACAAGTACATCTTTATTTCGCTAAATAGCCTACTAGCAGCCGGCGGCTTTCTTTGAATGCGACAAAAGGTGCCGCCAAAAACACCCGCCGCGCATGTCGGCGGGTCGGTACCACGTGCCTACCTACCCCGCCGCCCCGCCACCCGTCTCACTGCGAATCACTTAGTCAGTCTCCCGCGCTTCCAGCTTGCTTTCGAATAGATGTTATTGTTGACCTACGTAGTGAGTGAATTGTGTTTTGTTTACGTAAACGTTGACCATATCTTATTCTAACGTAGAATATTTTAATATGTTGATGTGTCTTCGGAAATGTAACTGCAATTATGCAGAAGCACGCAGACTACCAAGAACGTTTTGCCAGTCTACCATTACCGTCGGCGATGGTATTCCAACGTTTGCACATACGTACGTACAATACCGGCAGTGTGCACGGGCGAGACCAACAACGAGCTGACGCAGGCAGACCGAGGACTCGAGACAGAAGTCTTGGACTTGTTTGAGCACGATCCAACGCGAAGTACACGCTCAGTGGGACACGAACTCGGAGTAAACCTTATGCGCGTTAGGAGAGTACTCAAAGATGGCCAGCACCCATTTCACTATTGTCGTGTCCAATCACTACTTCCCTCCGACTATGAGCCAAGAAGTGTAGAGGTACAAGGTGGTCATATCGAACAGCAACTCCGTGGCCGTCAAGTAGATATCATAATAAATTAATGCATTAAAATGTAATCAGGTTTTATGTGACAGACGCGGCGAATTTGTTTTTTTTTTTACGTAGTGAAGTGTTAAATGTAGTTTTAACAATTATCAATTGTGCTTAAAAAGAGTGTAAACCAAGATTTTCAAAAATTAATTCGTTAAAGTGATACTGATAAACAACAGCTGACAAGGTCACGGACTTGTGTAGAAAAAGAGGTAGATATGCGGCGGCGCGCGGCGGTTCGTACCGGCGCGGCGGCACCGATCAAAGAGTGTGGCGGGACCGTTCTATCTACTTCTGGTTTCGCGTCATCGCTTCATTCAGAATTGCAGAGGTAACAAATCAATTAAACACTACAAATATTAATAATTTTTTTTTTTTTTTTTTTATTGAACAGTTTTTTTTATAAATGACTTGCTTTATCGCTTAGTAAACCGATTCTTAAAACGTAGGTAGAAGGAACAACAGGGTTTTTGTTACATATTGTATATATATATAAATGTACATATTAAATGCGTTACCTTCATAGCTATAGCACAATTCACTAGCGAATGCATCACTCTCGTCTCTCTGCCCATCCATAGACGAATAGATTCTGCTTTGTCCAGCTCCGCTATGGTGGTCGTGCCATCTTCCGATTTACCCTCGCGAAGGTTTGATAGCATCTGAAAAGAATATAAAGGTTGGTTCGATCGTTTTGAGTTTGATCTGCACAGAATGGATTTATTTATTAAAAGTTTTAAAAATAACGGTACAAGGGCGGATTTAATGCCTTAGGCATTTTCTACCAGATCACCACCACCAGGCTTAACATGACGCTTTCTATTTCTACTCTACTATATAATAGAAATCGCTTGTCTACATTTCTCCGTAGAAAACTCAACTGTCTACACGGAAATAGCATTTTTGTCAACTCGTCCGTCGACAAAACGCTCCTTTACGGCTCTCGCGCTAAGCCTGCTGATCACCTAGCGCACACCTACGAAGGCGCGGCGAAGCGCGGTTCTTAGTCGCAAAACACTCGTGCGGACTCCGAGCGACGCCAAGAGCCATCAGGGGGGCAACCATGACCTCTTATAGCAGTATTATTATAATATTACTTCACAGTGGGAAAGCGATGGAGCTGTACAGGACTTATAGCTCCATCTCTTTCCCACGCTAAGTATTATTGAAATAATACTGCTATAAGATGTGATGGTTGCCACCCAGGGGTCGTGCGGAGCGGCGTCGAGAGCGCCTGTGCGACTCTCGACTAAGATAGTTTTTACTGGTAAAACTGTCTGGGCATCTCCATATATATTACATAGATGGCAAAGTAAAATATAAAAATGGGCCCTGTCAGCCGGCGCCAGGAGCGGGGTGCAAGAGGGTGCAATTGCACCTTCCCGGCTTCAAAATAAAATAAAGGTGCAAAAACATTCAGAACTATAAAAATATTCGAAAACGCCTAATACAATATTAGAGAACTTAACCTATTGATGCGAGATCCTAAAATGTTTCTCTTCTGTGCATTAGTCGACAAAGCACCGAACTTCTATTTCCGAAAATCTAATCGACCCTAGGGGGTGGGGCGGGGTGCTAAAATAATCGAGCTTGCTTCGCTCGCTCTTGCACCCTACTCTATCTTAATTCTTAAGCTACTTTGTATAAATCGACAGTCCCCTTTCTGTATGAATGGACAAAATATAACCTAACATATCCGAGTAGAACTGTAAAAATGATCGATCCCGCTTCGTGGAGCTGAAGATGCACCGTCCTGAAAATAAAATTGCAGGCGCCCATAGGCGTCAGGCACAGCAAAATTAGGAGAGAAGAAGAGGATCAAGTAGCAATTCAAGTAATTCAATATTACAAAACGTTATTCAAGCAACAATTGTTGGAAAAGTAGTGAGATACAATGAAGTTAAAATATAATGTGCTAGTTCTCTTTAGTGGGTGATTACGTAAGAATTTAACCTGGAGCTGCAGTCTTGACATAGGTAGCTTGGGGTCCTTAGACAGTCAAAATTGCTTGACAAGCACGAAAGAATCACAATCACAAGCACAATCTTGTCAAGCAATTTATCTGATACTTTTGGAACAGACCATAATAATATGATCATTGATTTTTTTAAATAAATAAAGATAAATGTTTTATTTCTGTATGTAAGTTTGTACAAACACTTTTACACGTCAATCACATCGTCGTTTTACATTAGGCCACGCGTTGGAGAAAATGCGTTAAATAAATATTAAAAGTAGACTATTCGATTGGTCGATTCATGGGAACTAGGAAATAGAACCCGTTATATATCTGATACACCGTTGTATGGATTTGAGGACCTGGGGATCCGAAATTCACGGGTCCGAATTTAAGTTCCCGTGGCACTGGCACTGGTGTCTTCCAGGAGTGCCTTGGGTCCGGAATGCATATTTCAAAAACTAGAAGAGGTCGGCGTTTTTCCTATCTGTCTACTCTGAGAAGAAAAACAAGTTATCTTGGTCAGATCATTTGAGAGCCATTTAGATTAGGGTCTGAAATGGTCTTTTGGGGAAAGAACCACACAGATTTGAGTGGACCTGTCCAGTCAGTGCATGCATTTGTCAGTAATCGTGCAGCTACAAATAAAAACAAACATTAGGGATACGTAGATAAAAATTCTTACCGTTTGAATAGTGTCTAGCATAGCATACAGTCTGTCGACCGCGTCATCCGGCTTGCCGACGTGCGCCGGTAGCTCTGCGACTAATAATCGGAGAGAGAACGGTACTAGACTGCCCGTACGATTCTCGTATGTGTCGGGGTAGAACTGAAAGACAGAACATTATTATTTTTATCTACACCCATGCTACAAATCCTCTATAAAAGTTTCTGAAATAGTTAACTTATTGCCAACATTAAAACAACCAGTGTCATAGTAACCATAATGTCATCCAACCGAGTGTTATAATGTTGTACTAAATTTCATTATGCAACTCCTTTTCTAAAAAAGAACATTGTCATGCACGCGCGTTTCACTACCGTAATAAAAAAAAACTTATAAGTTATTCGAATTCACGTCGTATCCCGCCATTTTGTTCAATATTGGTATTGCAAAAAAATATTACTTTGTTGTTTACAAAAATTAGTGATACAAGCTCTGATAACACACCACCAGATATTTCTAATGCAGCAGAGGACATTTCTAACCAATTATTACCAGAAAATTTCCATGAATTTACATAGTTCTTACAACACTGTACAATACCCTATGGTTTCAGGAAATTGTAAGGATTCAAATCATGTGTGTAGATAAAGCCTTGTATGCAACTGTACATAATTACGTATTATACAACAGTTGCATAAATAACTATTATGTCACATGAATTTAAGGGGCTTGTAACACAGCCGCACGGGTCGATCGATCAGGTTAAGCTACGCATGCTTCGGTCCGTGTATGGGTGATGGGGATCTTTACATACCAAGGCCCTTCCGTGCTTCGGTAACCACGTTAAGCCGGTGGTCCCAGCTGTCATTCGTGGATTTTGACAGTCGTTACGGGTCGTCAGAAGCCGGAAAGTCTGACAACCAGTCTTACCAAGTGGTGTCGTATTACCCAGTAAGTGAGTTGTGGAGGTCAGATAGGCAGTCGGTCCATTTAAATACTGGTAGTCAGCTCCATCCGGTTAGACTGGGAGCCGACCAAAGGCTAGGCAGATAATGATGTCACATGAATTTAATTTATGGTGATGGCAAGGTGTTGCCTAAAAGTGGTCGTCAAAGTGGGCCAGCACAGAACATGTTAATAAACAGAGTTCCATGTCAGTTCTGTATAAGACCAGGATCGACTTTTAGTTACCATTCTAAGATTTGCGATACCATTCACAATAACATCGATTGAATACCTGAATGAACAACGAGTTAGACGTGATCCACAGGCATTTTAGTACGACTTGGGGGCAACTAAGTTAAAATAAAATTAATAGAATTAACTTTTCTGGATGCTATTTTCGTAGGATCTGTATTCAGACTTATTATAGTACTAGTTGCACCTCGTGTTTTCACCCGCGTAAGTTTCGACCTCGTGGGTATATTGGGATAAAAAGTATCCTATGTCCTAAGTCAGGTCATGGTCTACCTATGTGCCAAATTTCGTTCAAATCAGTTCAGCCGTTTTAGCGTGAAAGAGTAACAAATATCCATACATACATACTCAAAACTTTCGCGTTTATAATATTAGTAGCATAAATATATTCTTCCTCACCTCATAAAACATATCAGGTTTGTTAAAGTCTCCAAATGGTTCAGCCTCCTTCATTAATGGGTCGTTGAGTTTGATTCTCAACATGACTGCAAACCTGGTGAGCCATAGTTGTAGGGAGCGTGGCGTGTGCTTTGTTGGTCGATGCATGCGACCTACACCTGCCGGGTAGAAGCACTGATGAGTTTGTGGTTGCAAAGAGGATAAAAGACATTTCACTAATCTTTGATGACGTGATGCTGCATTAAAAAACGAACACTATACTTGAAATACCATCTTTATAAACATAACAAGAAACAAAACAAAAAGAATTATGACAACTATACGCAAATCTTGAAAAAATGTATTCACAAGGCTCAGCAGATTAATAGCTTAAACTATATGAAAAAGGCCAAAAACACAAATAAAGCCGACTGGAATATGATTAAAACAAACACAGATAGTGATATGACGAGTGCCTCTGAAATTGACAAAATTAATGCTAATAGTAAAATTTATGACAATCCGAACCAAATATGCGACTTATTTAATGACTACTATATATCTCAAACAAAACCGACCAACAATACTCATAAAAACATGCAATATGACATGCCCACTCCTCAAAATCCTAAAAGCATTTTCCTTACTCCGATAGATGAATCAGACGTATATAAAATAATTCATAGTCTTAGAAATACCAACTCGACTGGGTATGACGACCTGAGCACTAAAATGTTAAAAATGTGTGCGCCGAGTTTAGTATCCCCCTTAACCCACATTATAAATATATCTCTGACAGAAGGAGTATTCCCAACGCGTTTAAAAAGGTCGATTGTTAAACCACTGTATAAGAAAGGTGTAAAAACGGACATGGGTAATTACCGCCCAATAACTTTAATTCCAATCCTATCCAAAATCTTTGAGAAAGTAATGTGCATCAAAATAGAGAACTTTTTAACAGCATGTGATATAATTAAAAAAGAACAATATGGTTTCAGAAAAGGGAGTTCAACTGCTCTGGCATGCTTTGCGCTAATAAAACATATAACTGAAAGCTTAAATAAAAATTCTAAAATATGTTGCGTATTCCTCGACATGACGAAAGCCTTTGATTTTGTCTGCCATAAAACACTACTTTCAAAGCTTGAACACTATGGAATACGAGGTAAAGCCAATGACTGGATCAAAAGTTATCTTTCGGATAGAGTACAATGTGTGGAAATAACAAAAACTTGTAAAAATCAACAAAACACCTTTAGGTCAGAATATAAACAAAATAATTATGGCACGCCCCAGGGTAGTATCTTATCCCCAGATCTCTTTAAAGTATACATGAACGACTTTCCCGAAGCGATAGGGAAGGAGTGCATACTATTCGCTGATGACACTACAATAATTATTAAGAGTGATAGTTACAAGGATTTAGAAAACGAAATCGTCGAAGCTATGGATAACGCAATCAGCTGGCTAAACAAGAATAACTTAAAAATAAATATGACTAAAACAAATATAATACAATTTCAGACATACAATACAAACATAAATAAACTAAACATTCTTTATAAAGATTCTCACTTAACCACTGTCGAAAATTGTGTATTTTTGGGTATAACAGTCGATAAAAATTGTAATTGGAAACCACACATAAATTAAATTATTGTTAAAATAGATCGATTTATATATGTCTTGAAAAGAATTAGACAAACAATTAACTATGATAGTGCAATGTTAGCGTATCATGGTTACGTATCATCCATACTTAGATACGGTATTATAATATGGGGTAATTCAGTAGAGTTTGACAGAGTTTTCAAAGCTCAGAAAAAATGCGTCAGAGCAATTTGTGGAGCTCATTTTCTAGACAGCTGTTAGCCACTATTTCAAAAACTAAAAATTTTACCTTTGCCATGCTTGTATATCTTTGAAATGTGTATTTTTGTTAAGAGGAACTATAATTTATTCGAAACTACCATTACCAGACCAAATTGCCGATCATCACGCCATAAAGATAGACTTCAGCTACCACCAATAAAACTAACATTATTTAAGAAAAATACATACTGCATGGCCATTATAATATACAACCATTTACCAAATAGTGTGCAAGACCTACCGCTGACAATGTTTAAAAAATATATTTTCAAATTGCTTTTACTGAAAAGTTATTATACGATTAAGGACTATTTAGAAGATAAGTCAATAGAATCTGTAGTTTGTGAGTTAAAATAATTGACATTATAAGTATGTATAAATTTGCACGCCATCGTTTTGGCAGGATATGCAGAAACAAAATTATTGTAACACCATTATGTACCATATTCTAGCAAATAAATGTTTTTGATTTGATTTGATTTGATTTTTGGAAATGCACTGCTATGTATAAAAAAAACATTTATTCACCCACTGACAGACAGTGCCCAGCTTATACGAGGGGTGATCCAAAAGTAATGATAATCAATATAAAATAAGGGTATTTTAACTAAAAAAAAAAAAATATTTCTCTACATAGTCTCCTAGTAAGTCAATGCATTTAGTCCATCTTTTCTCTAAACCCATAATTCCTTTTGAAAAAAAATCTTTGTCTTGACCCTCCAAAAACGCCTCTACAGCAGTCATCACCTCGCTATCGTCCTCAAATTTTTTGCCTCGGATGTGTTTCTGAGTCGAGGAAAGAGATAGAAGTCGCTGGGAGCCAGGTCTGGCGAATAGGGTGGGTGTTCGAGCAATTCAAATCCCGTTTCTTGAATGGCAGCCATCGCGACGGCGGCTTTGTGAGCCGGTGCGTTGTCTTGGTGAAACAACACTCCAGCTCGGAGTTTGCCTCGTCTTTTTTCTTTAATGGCTTCCCGCAATCTTCTTATTTGGTCTGCGTAGTAAGAGCCCGTAATAGTGGCTCCCTTTTCTAGGTATTCCACCATAATAATTCCTTCAGCATCCCAAAAAACGGACGCCATAACCTTTCCTGCCGAACTTGACACTTTGAATTTCTTCGGCGTCGGAGAAGAGGCTCGTTTCCAAGTCATCGATTGCTGTTTGGTTTCCGGATCAAAATGGTGGATCCAGGTCTCGTCCATGGTCACGAAACGAGACAAAAAAAGTTCCCGATCCGTCTGGAACTTTTCGAGATTCGCCCTCGAAATGTCGACTCGTTTTTTCTTTTGCTCGTCGGTTAACATTCTCGGCACCCAACGCGTAGAGACCTTTTTCATATGCAGTTCGTTCGCAAAGATTCTTTGAACACTACCATATGAGATCCCTGTGACCTCAGCCACATGTCTTATGGTCACTCTTCGATCTGCCAATACGATATCTTCGACTTTTTTGACGTTTTCTGCAGTGAGGGACGTGGATGGGCGGCCCTCGCGATGTTCATCTTCTGTGGATGTTCTACCCAGCTTGAACTCCTTTGCCCAGCGCGGAACCGTGGAATATGAAGGAGCAGAGTCCCCCAATGTTTCCACTAGGTCGCTGTATATGTCTTTGGTAGACATTTTTTTCATACAGAGGTACTTGATGACAGCTCTGATTTCGTTTTTCTCCATTTTGATGTTTACTCTCCGACTGTTCGTATTCAAATGAATGTACCTCCCGGTAATCGTGTCCTATTTATATGATTTTTTATGCTGAACTAGTGGATATATGATGCAGCAAAAAAAAATGTTTTCATATTTTTATGTGGTCTACAAATATCTGATAATCATTACTTTTGGATCACCCCTCGTACTGCTGGGCTAAAATAGATAAATGATTTTACACTTCAATCATATCTAAGAAGAAAAATCAAAAAATCAAAATCAAAATATTTTTATTTCACATAAACCTACATGGACACTTATGAAACGTCAGAAGCTAGGTGCACGGTTCCAATGGGTCGTTTCCTATGGAGAAGAGCCGGCAAGAAACTCCACGGTTACTCTTTTAAAAATAATTGGCTTTTACAATGTTTTCAAATTACAGTGTTAATAGGTACGGGAGAACAGTGTAGGCCTGTCGAGACGTACCAGGTACTTAACAAAAAAAAAGAAAAAGGTCTACAAAATATCTAGTCTACTAAGCCTACAACGTTCTCACACTCACAAGGTACACACAAATCTGTGTAAAATACTAATAAAATATTAAAAATAAAAACCCATTTAAACCAAATGAAGTTTGCTATTAAAACAAATCTGAAATCAAAATTTTAGGTATATAATGTCAAACAGTGAAAATAATATGTCAAAAAGAAAATTTATATAAAAAATAATAATAATAAACATCGTAATTTGGGAGCAGTTCATGGACATTTACATAGTTATGCCGTTTATGAGGTACCAGGGGAGCCACATGTGCAGAAGGAATTATTGCCAAACTTCCTTGTCTTCAACGTAGTCTTTAATCTTATAATATGCGTTTTTGGTAAGGACACGTTTGATGTGGGTTTTGAACTTTCCATCGCTAAGTTCTGTAACTGACTTTGGCAACTTGTTATAAAAGCTGAAAAACAAGCAAATCATTTGTTATCAACAGTAGTTGATAACAAATGATTTGCTTGTTTTTGTTAATCTAAATTTGGGTATCACAATTTCATGTTTACTACGTGTATTTATATTATGGAAATCACTTCTTGTTTTGAAAAGACATAAGTTTTTGCGAACATACAAAATACTTTCTAAGATATAAAGAGAAGGCAGAGTTAGTACATTAATTTCTTTGAATTTGTTTCTAAGGGACTCACGAGGACACATTCTATAGACTGCGCGGATTGCCCTCTTTTGTAAAATAAAAATTGAATCTACATCAGCTGCCGATCCGCACAGCAGAACGCCATAAGACATAATACTGTGGAAATAAGCAAAATATACTAACCTAGCTGTGGCTATCAGTCAACTGTCTAATGTTTCTTACTGCATATGCAGCTGAACTTAATCTACCTGAAAGAGCTCTTATGTGGGCTCCCCATTGCAACTTCGAATCTAGAGTAATTCCTAGAAATACAGTTTCCGTAATAGCATCTAGTCTCTTGCCATCAAGTTTTAAATTTAGAGCCACTTGGGGTACATTTGGTAGTGAGAACTTAAGACATTTTGTTTTGGTCGCATTAAGTAAGAGATTATTAGCTGCGAACCATTTCGAAAGAACAGCCAGACTATCGTTGACGTGTAAGACATCCGGATCTTTGCTATTTTAAAAATAAGAGAAGTATCGTCAGCGAATAGGATTATATTGGATAAGTTTGCCTTCATGTAAGGGAGATCATTAATATAAACTAGAAATAGGAAAGGGCCAAGAATTGAACCTTGGGGCACGCCCATCTTTACTAGAGACCCCGAGGACCACGCCCCGTTAACGTTTACTTTTTGCTGCCTGTTTGATAGATAGGACAGAACAAGATCAGCAGTTTCACGAATTCCGTAGTGGTGTAATTTACAGGTCAGTGTATTGTGGTCAACGCAGTCAAACGCTTTTGAGAGGTCACAGAAAATGCCAATGGCATCCTGGAATTTCTCCCAGGATTCCAAAATGTGACTGATGAGTTTTACTCCTGCGTCAGTCGTCGACCTACCTTTCGTGAAGCCAAACTGGCGACTATGTAAAATCCCATTAGAATTGAAATGTGACAGCATCTGGTCTAGCATGATTTTTTCATATATTTTACTCAATTCTGGTAGCACAGTTGGTAAACGACCAAGAAGCGGCCAAGTACGTGTCGAACCACGCAAAATGAAGGGTTCGTAAATGTCGGTCCGTAGTTGGAATGAATTTATCCTAAGAACAAACTTAACATTGTAGTTGAAAAGCATGTTTTCCCATACCATCCAACTGCAAATTTAAGTTGGTCGACTATTTACTCGTTAACTTGTAACGCCTAGTTGGCTGTGATAGATTTCCTTTTAACTTCGTTATATATGCTATTGCCATGATTGTTTTCACATATCCAGAGACAACCATTTAGCTGGCAGGGGGGGAGGGGGGACATTTTCTAACAAAAAATAGCACTTTAAAGCGTAATTTCGCAAACGGATCCCTGAATCGAAAAATGAACGACCTTTCCAACGACACCCCACACAATGATATAAACGAGAGAAAAAATATATCATCCGCACTTAAATGTAGGAGCGGTAGGAATTCTAAAAAAAAAAAAATTTAAGATTTTATTTTACCCCTTTGTCGGGATTAATATGTATACCTATGCCAAATAAACAGCTTTCTAGTACTAAGCGTCTCTGAGCAAAGCCGCGGACAGACAGACAGACTAACGGACATGGCGAAACTATATGTTACGTTAATATGATAGCTGAGCTGTTATTATACTTCATTAAGAAATCGTTTCTAAAGTAGTTATTGTATTTATTTATGCACAAGTAAAAAATAAATACTGTACAAAGGCGCACTTAATGCCTGAGACATTTTCTACCAGTCAACCTTAGAGTGTTGCAGAGACAAACCATGACAAGTGCAATATAAGGGACAGATAACTCGAAAAACAAAAATATATACTAATACATAGATAGATAGATACATACATACATATAAACAAAATAAAAAGTGTCAGGAGAAATAACGATTGCTACAGGAGAAAACGAATCAGTGCTGGGATGACTCTGGCCTTCACTTTAAATGATAATCGACTGGTTGCCATCCCAATATTGAAAGAAAAACCCCCTGTTCAAAGAAAGAAGAGTGAATGAAACCAGAGCGGTGAGAAGGACGTCGTAGAAGACGATTGTTGGTGATCTTTCCATTTTACTTTATTCTCAAAGCCATATTGTGGCAACAGTCCTACGATATTTATTTTAATCAGTACTTAGTGCCTTTCAAATTCAGTTAAAGTTAAGCATAGAGTTAACACTGGATGGAAGAAATCATTTCTTCCATCCAGTGTTAACTCACACAGATCACAGATTGTTCCCGTGACCTGCTGCCATTTCTTAGAAATGGCAGCAGGTCACGGGAACAATCTGTGACTCCCGCATTCCCCTTAAACTTAAGGGGAAGATATATAAAACAATGATAACACCTGCTGTATTGTATGGATCAGAATGTTGGGCTACAAAAGGGATGAATGAAAGGCAATTGCATGCAGCTGAGATGAGAATGCTAAGAGGGATGTGTGGTGTGACACGAATGGATAGAATAAGAAATGAGTACATAAGAGGAAGTCTGAAAGTGGCACCGGTGACAGAAAAGTTGTGCGGAAATCGGTTGGCATGGTATGGGCATGTGATGCGGAAGAATGAGGAAAATGTCGTGAGGAAAGTCTTAAGTATGAATGTCGATGGCTTTAAGAGTAGGGAAAAGAAACGATGGATGGACTGTGTGAAAGATGATATGACTAGAAAGGGGGTGACTACCGAGATGACAACTAATAGAGAAGTATGAAAAAAGGGACATGTTGCACCGACCCCAAATAAATTGGGATAAGGGCAGGAGAATGATGATGAATCTCACTGTGTGCTGCACCGGTCGACGTCATCACGTCAACACCGGCTCTGTGCCGCATAGGGTCGCAGCATTATGCTGAGCAATGGCCGTTTTGCGTGGTTCCGTACCCAAAGGGTAACACGGGACCCTATTACTAAGACTCCGCTGTCCGTCTGGCTGTCTGTCTGTCCGTCTGTCATGTATCTCATGAACCGTGATAGTTGAAATTTTCACAGATGATGTATTTCTTTTGCCGCTATAACAACAAATACTAAAAAACAGAATAAAATAAGTATTACAGAGGGCTCTCATACAACAGACATGATTGTTTTGCCGTTTTTATAGATAATGGTACGGAGCCCTTCGTGCGCGAGTCCGGCTCGCACATGGCCGGTTCTTTGTATTTGAGTTCCTTCTTTGCGTCATGTTTACCGCAAATAAACGTATTTTCTTTCTTTCTTTTTCTTTAAATACTATTAAAACTGTCATGAAGTGGGAAATCTTCAGCGAAATCATTCTCTTTCAACAAAAGACATGATTGTGATTATAACACATCATGATTCTGACACTGAGAAATAGGGATCCACTTTTAGAGGAGCACCGACGCTTGAAAGGCAAAATGTACTAAGCGACATAGGGCAAATTTAACTTTACATTATTAAAGTCAATTAAAAAAAAAAAAAATCATATAAATTCTGATTCAGATGATTAGATAAGCAAGATTTCCAAAACAGTAAGATTTACGCCTGTAGGATGATTACAAGAATATATGATTTTTTTTCTGAAAAATTGTCTTAATAATGTAAAGTCAAATTTGCCCTATGTCGCTTAGTAAATTTTGCATTTCAAGCGTCGACATGATGCTTACCTTGTCCCGCGGCACTGATCAGCACGTGTGTGAGGTTGACAGCTGCGCGCAAGTAGCCAGTGCGCAATAACTCACGCAGCCCTGCCTCGTCGCGACTCACGTGTTCAGCTCGCACCACGCCTCGGCTGCCCGCTGAGCTCACTCCGAGGTACTTTACTGCTACTTCTTGAAGGGCATCTGCCTGGGAAGTAATTTTAATAGGTAAAGTTGATAACTTAAGCTGTTAGGCATAAAAATTGAGGTAAAGCAAGAATTTCTTTACAAGTTACATTTTTTTCTAAGTCATCATCATCTGCCCAGCCTAACCCCAACTATGTTCGGGTCAGCTTCCAGTGTAACCGGATTGCAGCTGTATACCAGTATTTTACATGAAGCGATTGCCTATCTGACCCTTACAACCCAGTTACTGGGTAGCACGATAGCCCTTGGTAAGGACTGGTTGTCAGCCTTTCGGGCTTCTGACGACGCGTAACTACTGTCAAAGATCTACAAATGACAGTCGGGACCAACGGCTTAACGTGCTTTCCGAGGCACGGAGGGCTCTTGGTATGTAAAGACGGTCACCCATCCACGGACCAACCACGGCAAGCGTAGCTTAACCTGATCGATCGGCTCGTGCGACTGTAATTACTTAGCCATTTTACTGGCTTATCTTTTCTGTGATAACTACAATAGTGATATCCTGTATTTGCTAATAATTATACCCACAAATATCAAATGCACCAAAATAATATGTAACATATCTTCGAATTTTTGGTTTTAGGACATGCCTGTTTCCTCACTAATTCTTCAGCAAACGGTTTCTTCACCAATTACTTGTAATGTTTATCTTTGTATATAGCTTTATATGTTTTTTTTTTAATTCTTAAACATACATATGTTATTTGTTGTTTTTAGAATATTACTCTCCAAAAATTTCTAATTTGATGGCAAAAAGCACTTGTTATGTTCCCACTGCTGGGACACAGGCCTCCTGTGTGAGAGGGAGTGGGCGCGCGGGCCCAGTGCAGGTACCAACCTGCACTGGGCACGCGTGGTAGATTACGGCCCACTCCCTCTCGCCTCTGTCCCAGCAGTGGAAACATTATAGGCTGATTATGTATGTATGTGTGTAATTGGTGAAGAACATTTTGATTGTCAATCTTGTAAATATTATGGAGAACTTACCAGTTCTTCTTCAAGCACTAGGCCGGGCATTGTGAGCACTTCTCTTTCAGGAAAGAATGAGCCTTTGGGTGAGGATTGAGCCTGTGGGCAGAAGACATAAAAAAACACATTATATTCCAAATTATTTAAACAAGTTTGTAGCGAAGCTAAGAGTCGATATTTAAGTTTAAAAATTAAAAGGAGTCAAAATAAAATAAAAACGACTTGGGAAATTATAAACAATGAGACTGGAAGGGATAGGAAGCGTAATTGTGAATACAGCCTTAATATTAACAATACAGTTATTAACACGGATTTAGAGGTTGCCACAGTTTTTGAAAATTTCTTTGCAGATATCCCAGTCTCAACCACTAAATCTTTAAATTCATCACCCACTGTTGCTGAGTCCATATTGAATGAAAATGTTGATATTTGTAACCATGAATTTAATTTCGACTATGTTAGTGCTCGGGATATTATTAAAACTTTCAATACACTCAATGTTAAAAAAAACTGCTGATCTATGGGGAAATTCTGTGGAGGTTGCAAAATGCATAATTAACACTGTAGCGCCTGAATTGGCAATTATTTTTAATAAATGTATTGACTGTGGTGTAATTCCTGACTTAATGAAGAGTAGTAAAATAATACCTTTGTTTAAATCGGGCAGCACATCAGACCCCACAAACTTTAGACCGATTTCTGTGCTTCCCACCTTTAGTAAAATATTTGAAAAATTGATGCTAGATCAATTGCAAAGACATTTTAATAAACATAAATTATTAAACAGTAAACAATTCGGTTTCACAAAGGGTCGATCGACTACCGACGCTGGTGTGGAACTTCTTGCACATATTTTTGAGGCTTGGGAGAAGTCACATGATGCCCTAGGTATTTTTTGTGACTTATCTAAGGCTTTCGATTGTGTTTCTCATGATACATTGGTCAGGAAATTGCATCACTATGGTGTTAGAAACACTGCCTTGGATCTTCTTATTTCTTATTTGGATAATAGGATCCAAAGAGTGGACGTTAACGGTAAGCGATCGCCGGGTTCTATTGTCACTATGGGAGTTCCGCAGGGCTCAATTCTTGGCCCTTTTTTATTTCTCGTATATATTAATGACCTACCTTGCCTTATAAAGAACAGTCATGAAATAGTGTTATTTGCAGATGACACATCACTTTTATTTAAGCTTAAACGACAACAGACAGTTACTGACGATGTAAATAATGCTCTCTCTAAAATAGTACATTGGTTTAGTGTTAATAATTTACTTTTAAACGAGAAAAAGACCAAATGTATTAGATTTCTGACACCTAACGTTAAGCAGGTAAAAACCAATGTACTAGTAAATGGGGCGGAGTTGGATCTTGTGGACACCACTGTGTTCTTAGGTATTACTTTGGACTCAAAGCTACAGTGGGGCCCACATATAACCAAATTGTCGAAGCGGCTAAGCTCTGCAGCCTACGCGGTGTATAAAATCCGTCATTTGACTGATGTAGAAACAGCTCGATTAGTATATTTTAGTTATTTCCATAGTGTAATGTCGTACGGCATTTTGCTGTGGGGAAATGCAGCCGACATTCAGGCTATATTTGTGCTGCAGAAACGAGCCATTCGAGCAATTTATAACCTAAGTTGTAGGCATTCACTGAGGGATACATTTAAGGATATAAACATAATGACAGTCGCATTTCAATATGTATATGAGAACCTGATTTATGTCAAAAAGAATATTAACCTATATTCTAGGCACAGCGACATTCATAGCATAAATACTAGAAACAAAGACTTACTTATTGTGCCCAAGACTAGGCTCCAAAAAATTAGTAATTCATTTAAGTGCCAAAGTATACGTTTTTACAACAAACTCCCAAGCCATGTCAAAGAACTGAGCCTCAATAAATTTAAATCATTTATTAAACAGAAACTCTGTCAAAAAGGTTTCTATAAAGTTAAAGATTACTTGGACGACAAAAAGGCTTGGGATTAATTAAGCTACTCCAATGTACCCCCAGGCAACAAACTAATTTTATTTTTATACTAAGTGTGACATTGATGATTTTGTTATACTTATACACTATGACATTAATATTTACTTTTTGAAGTATTATATTCTTTTTTTTTAATTATTGTGAATGTGAAGACTATGTGGATTATTGTTTTTATTATTTCTCTCATTTAGTTTTCATCTTAGTCTGGCAGTTTGAGTCATTTATGCGGCCTACTCAAATGTCCTTTCTTTGGTATTGTTCGTCGAATCGTTGAGCTCCTTAAGTTCTGAGTTGAGCTGCACGATTACTGACAAATGCGTGCACTGACTGGATAGGTCCACTCAATCAGTGTGGTTTTTTCCTCAAAAGACCATTTCAGACTCCAATCTACATGGCCTTCACATGATCTGACCAAGATTATGTCTGGACTTTAAAAGAGACTGTGACCTCTGAGTTTGTTTCGGCCTTTCTTCTCAGAGTAGTCAGATAGGAAACGCCGAGCTCATCTAGTTTTTTTCTAAGTATGATTGACGTGTAAAAGTGTTTGTATAAACCTACTTACAGAAAATAAAATCATCATTTCATTTCATTTCAGTCTTCAGAAGATGCTATTTTCGAAAAGTAAGGGACAGGGTGTCAATTATTAAATACAGTGTCCCTGGATAAAATTCACAAACGAAAATGGGTGAAACTAGACCATTATTCATTGCCAAAAAAATTGGAAAAAAAAATGTTAAAAAATCAAAATTTATTGAAAACTTTAGACAATATTTTCAAAAAAAAAATCAAAGGTTTTTTTACTTGATGGCTGTATTTTAATGGGTTTCTTTGTATTTACTATGCATGGCAGCATCAATTATCAGCCATCATTATTGTTTTTATTTTAACGAAATTCCCTCAACTAATTAAAAGTTATTACATTTTCAATGCCGTCTTTAATAGGCAATAAAAAAGTAAAAAAATCGATAATAATTATTACGATTTATTTAAGATTTTTTTTCTTCTAATTATTTTGTCGATTAATTATGGTCTAGTTTCACCCATTTTCGTTTTGTGCACTTTATCCAGGGTCACACTGTATGTTAACTATTAAGAAATTAGTACACAATACCATTACTAAAATTATAACAATACTAGCTGCGCCCCGTAAAAATATCCTATATGATATTCCTGGAGATAAATGCTATCTGCTGGCTGGCTATCTGTGTGCCAAATACCATCCACATCCGTTCAGTACTTTTTGCGTGAAAGAGTAACAAACATCCATCCATCCTTACAAACTTTTGCATTTATAATATTAGTAGGATATTCCTTATTGGCATAAAAACAGAGCAATGTATATAATTTATACTTACAAAATTTTACAAATTAAAATCTTACTTACCTTCATAAGTGTCTTCTTTGCTTCATCATTTGGTAGCCAAGCATCTCTCCTCCTATCTGCCTCTTTATCCACAGGCTGATTCTACAAAGAAAAATATAAAATTAAACCTGCAGTACCATCTTCCAATTTTCAATAACAGAACAATGAAAAAAAAACTGTTTTTGTTTTTTCTTCTGCGTTGTTTCTTTTAGAGCTGGAGATGAGGATGTATTTACTCTTAAGCCGAAATTGATAGTTTCACAGGTAAATAGATAATTAATTACACTTAAAACTATCACTAATTTTGTGATGTAAAAGTAAAAACTTTAGCTTATCTACTCAAAATAGTAAATTATCTTACTTTTATACTTAACCCATCCATAGCTTCAGTGAGTATAGTCGGGTTAGCTATTCCGCTTTTGGCCGGCACTATTTGTGGTTCAGGGCCAATAGTGTCAAAGAACGTCGACGGATCAGGTAAACTCGTTGCTGGCACGGCCGCTGACCCACTCACAATTGGCAAAACATTTGTAAAAGTCAACTCTTCCGTCATTTTCTGTTGTGTAAATGAAGCAGTCATGTTTTGAGGAAAAACACTCCCTGTTGATGTTTGGTTACCTAAATAACAGAAAGTAACTCTTTGAGATTATAAAGTAATATTAAATAAATCCGTTTTAATAGAAAAATATTTCACAAACGCAAGTGAAACGCTACCTTCCGGTTCGCCTAAATAAATGCTTTGTATCATGTCTGACGGCGATGTCCCGATTTCGTCGAAAAACTGGGAGGCGGGAGGAACTTCCTTATCACCGAAATATTGACTCAGCGACGGTTTATTATCCATTTCTTCTGTTTATAATTCGCCTTTATCAATAAAATTCCTCGCAGATAACAAATGACGTTGACATTTAACTTTACTTTTAAAACGTCATTATTTTTTCAAAGTGCAATACAAGTCTTTTTAAATTAAATACCGGATGTTTATAGTGAGCGATCATTTTTTAATGTTGCTATAACCATATTGTCCCTAAAACACGGCAAGTTAATAGAACCATGCTGTATCTGTATCACTGTATCTTTAAAATGTTTGTGCCTTGTGCCATGGGACAATTATTTTTAAAGTAAAATTAAATTGACGAAACCTAGATCAAAATCTGAAGTTGGAAAAGTTAAGAAATCGGAGACCTTTGATTTTTATATTTAGACCTTTAAATCTATGTTCATTGAAAGTAAGTTTGATGTGTGTTGCTACCATGGACTTTTAATATTATAAGTCCATGGTTGCTACAGTTTCTGTAAAGACTGTAGATCACTATAGGGTGGCCCAAAAGTCGTGGATCAAACGCAACTAGGGGTTAGATGGGGTCATCAGCTGCAAAAAGTTGTTCTATGGGAGGTCCTTAAAGTCAACCCCTGCAGAGTTATAATTTATTTTGTGTTTTTATGAGAAAATTGACTTTTTTTAACTAATTCTTATTAAAATTCGAAAAAATCTACATCCTGTATCTTTTTATAATTTTCACTAGATTGGTACTGATGAGTCCTTGCGTTAGACATGCTATTTATGGTTGTTTATTGGGTGTGTTGAAGATAATATTAAGTTTTACGTTTTTTTTTCTCAAATCATAACTTTTTATCTACTTCGGACCCCACTGTGAAAAAAAAATACTCTACCGAAAAGTGACCCTGTATTACAAGTTTTGGCCTTATTCTTAACGAAGCTGAAGTTCCAGAAAAAAGTATAGCAGAAATGTGGCTACAACATGATGGCGCCCCGCCTCACTACGCTCGAGCAGTTAGAGATCAGTTGAACGAGCGATTCCCCAACCGGTGGATTGGTCGAGGCGGACATATTGCGTGGCCACCCCGGTCGCCCGATTTAAATCCATTAGATTTTTTTGCTTTGGGGCTATTTTAAAGAAATAGTTTACCAAGGAGAGAACAATAGCGAACAAGAACTACGACAAAAGCTCGAATTTGCTAGGGTACAAGTTACTAACAACAGAGGTGCATTCCGTAGGTTACGTAGGAATTTTATTAGACGGTGCAGATTATGTATTATAGTCAGAGGCAGGAATTTTGAGCATTTATTGTAAAATGTTTTGCTTAATAAAACAATTATTTCACAATCTTGTTTTGTTTTTTCGTCCTAGAAAGATATTAGAGCCACTCATGGCAATGTGTAATACCTTTTCAGAATCCCTATAAAATGCGCCAAATTTTGTAATACAGGGTCACTTTTCGGTAGAGTATTTTTTTTTTCACAGTGGGGTCCGAAGTAAATAAAAGTTATGATTTGAGAAAAAAAAAATCGTAAAACTTAATATTATCTTCAACACACCCAATAAACAACCATAAATAGCATGTCTAACGCAAGGACTCATCAGTACCAATCTAGTGAAAATTATAAAAAAGATACAGGAAGTACATTTTTTCGAATTTAAATAAGAATTTGTTAAAAAAAGTAAATTTTCTCATAAAAACTCAAAATAAATTATAACTCTGCAGGGGTTGACCTTAAGGACCTCCCGTAGAACAACTTTTTGCAGCTGATGACCCCATCTAACCCTTAGTTGCGTTTGATCCACGACTTTAGGGCCACCCTAATATTGTTCCCAATTTATCATGATAGTATGGTGTAAACTACTACCTCGATACATGTTATCCCTTGAACAGTTGAAGTGTTGAACTAAACAATCTGTCAAACAAGTACTCTGTGCTGTCAAACTTGACAATTCGAGCTGTCGAAATCGCTTACGATAATCTTGCACAGTAGAACATTACTAAATTTTCCTTTAAAATCTTATCGGTGGCTCCGTTTGTCCTCAGTTCATAACACAGGTGCGTTGAGAAATGTTACGTCGTCAATTTGCATGCTGAACAGTCCGTATGGAGCAAATAAATCATCCATTTTTGTACATTTGGTCCAGTGTTAGTAGATATAGGTACTTAAATTTATCGTAGTTTTCATCAAAGCGGTGCCTTATCTGTTTGTGTTTTGTAGGCACAAATGACGAACCAGTCGTCCCCCGTCGAGGAGCAGGAGAAACTCTTGGATGAGGCCCTGAACATAGTCAAAGTGCAGGTTTGTTTTCAAATTGTTATCTAATTATTGAACGACAATTTATGGGCGGTACACGGTTTCCGTTTTTTATCACGTTGATCTAACTTACCGCCTGAATTGTTTTATATATTTTTTATTGAATTTAAATCTTTTTTTATTTTTATTGTAAGATTTGTATGCATAGTAAAAAAGTTAACCAGTTCAAAGTGAGTTCGGAAAGCTTATGGACTGCATTAATAATTGTCATTGCGAAAACTTTTGCATTCAAGGTTTTAAAATAAAATTTTCTATAAAACTTCTATTATCTGTCTACCAATGCATACTGCATTGATGTACTTTGTGTTATGCTACCAAAATCCTTTATTCGCATTTCATTCTATGTTACTAAATAATGTACTTTAAATATACTCTCAACTCATAAAATTTAGACAGTTTTATAATAATTGAGAGTGCCAATGTAGCAACAATCCATATGTTCTATACAGGATTTAATGCTGTGAATCTAATTACATGTGTCAATATAATTTGACATCCTACAATTGAATAAGTAATTGGTAAGTAGTGCATTTCTGTGATATTAATGACATTAATTGGTCAAGGACAGCTAATGAGACATAATTGATTTTCTATTGTTTGACTCCAAATTGGTGTCACGCGGGGCTTAACAGGTTAGTATATCGTCGCTTAAGTTCTAACACCGCGGAAGTCATTTTTTTGACAAAATACGTATTGTATGTCATTCGATAGAGAATCGCAAGGCGCATCGTTTGACGAATTTTAAAATTGGATGTGTCTACATGAATTAAACATATTTTAATTTCTATATTGAATAAACCTAAATATGAACAGTTGTTTGAGGCTAAATAAAACGGATTTTTTGCTCTCCTGAAAAGTTGCGTATTTTGACTTCCGCGGTGTTAGAACTTAAGCGACGATATCACACAAATGCACTACTTACTGATAATTTACACAAGACACATCTGACATTGGCAATATACGCTATTATAATGAAGCTGAAGAGTTTGTTTGTTTTTGTTTAACCGCTTACGCGCCGCTGTCACATGAAGTCAAGATCCCTCGCGCCCCGAACCCGAACCTTATTGCGTTATAATAGAGTTGCAAACCGCGTAGCTACTGACACCTATTCGGAGACGACGGGGACTGAAGGGTTCGGAAGTGCGTCTCCTATTCGGAGACAACGGGGAGTTACTGGTTAAACGCGCTAATCTCTAGAACTACCAGTCAGATTTGAACAATTCAGTTTGCATTTGATGGCCCAATCCTTGAGGAAGGTTATAGGCTATTTAACATCACGCTATGACCCTTAGGTGCCAAGCAAAAAGAAAAAGAAAGAAATAACGCAAAGGACAGAAGATTAGTCTTAATCAACACATGCCACACATGCCTAAGCATTGCCACTCAACTAATGTACATACATACATGGTAGGTCTGAAGGTTTCAAACTGAAACGACTAAACAGACCAGGAGATGTTATCAACTTCTGGAGGGAGGTGGGCTGGTTGGAATAACCACCAAAAACGGCCGCCATGGCCCACGCACAATGGTCCACCTGAAGGACTAAGTGCGGAAACCAAACCCTCTAACATAACATAACTGAAACGACTTGAACATATAATTACCGATAAGGTTATTATACTTAGGCATAAGTTAGCTTGAGGTTTGTCTCAGTCGCAGCGGCAGCGCCAGCACAGCTAGCCAGGAAGCCAGGAAGATGGGATGGCTAAAGATTATCGACACATGTTGCGTGCCACACTAAAGGCCTACCCACCTTCCATGGAAATAAAGACATGCCGTCCGGTCTCTTGCCATCGTCGCGTGCCAAGCTATTGGGTTTTAATACAGCCAACGACAGTTACAAGAGCTGGTCGGATGATGTCATCAAATGATCTGACCAAGATTATTTACTCATTGACATTGATGATTTGATTTTAAATTATTGTGAATGTGAAGACTTTGTGGGTTATTGTTTTTCGGCCTACCTAAATGTCCTTTCTTTGATATTCTTCGTCGAATTGTTGAGCTCCCGAATCTTTGAGCTCCTTAAGTTCTGAGTTGAGCTGCATGATTACAGACAAATGCGTGCACTGACTGGATAGTGTCCACTCAATCTGTGTGGTTCTTTCCTCAAAAGACCATTTCAGACACCAATCTACATGGTCTTCACATGATCTGACCAAGATTATGTCTGGACTTTAAAATAGACTCTGAGTTTGTTTCGGCCTTTCTTCTCAGAGTAGTCAGATAGGAAACGCCGAGCTCATCTAGTTTTTTTTTCTAAATATGATTGACGTGTAAACGTGTTTGTACAAACCTACTTACAGAAAATAAAATCATTTCATTTCATCATGTCGTTAATATTGGCGTGACCCGCACTTCGGCTCCAAGACAGGCCATGGCGTCCGAGGCTGTTGACAACTTCGCCACAGTGACAGCAATATTATTTAGTTTTGAAATAAAACTTAGCATTCCTCTACAGGCAAAGAATGAAAAAATATTTTATTTGTTGTAGGCATTTCAAATGAAAAGATGTCTGGACAAATCAAAGCTGATGGATGCTTTGAAGCACGCCTCCACTATGCTTGGAGAGCTCAGGACTTCTCTGCTGTCCCCCAAGAGCTATTATGAGCTTTGTATCCTTTTGAAATCAATTTTATGGCAAACTTTCATTGTTTTTCTGTTTAATAAGATGTGAAAAGACTGTATTAGTGCATGCAGCAGTTGAACAGACTTTGGTAAGACCATTTAATACTGCAATAAAACAACTTGTATTATTTTATTGGGGACACAGCAGCTGCATTTGAAGATCATTTGCTGCAGCCATGATCTTCACTTTCTGCAAGTTTTAAAAATGAAATAATAAGAACAAAGACAAAGAAGTAAATAAGTTGTAGATAAATTTTTCAGATTTTAATAAGTATCTAATTATAGTAATTGTGTAGGGAAACGTCTAGTTGATGTAACTGGTGACCGAAAAGCTGGCGGCTTTCTCGCGCAACGCATCAGCATTGCAATTCAGCGAGGAAATGCCACCAGCATCCTCGGTACAATGCCCGAGGACCGTTTTTAGGCTTAACTTAGTTTTAATTTAATTTAGTTAATGTTAATAATCATCTTGTAATTTGATTATGTAGTGTAGTGTAGTGTAGTGTAGTGTACATTCACTTTGATTCTAGTCTAATGGTTAAGTGTTAAGTGTAACACTAACCATATACATAGTTTAACCTGATACCCAAACCCATATCATATTTCAGACTGTAATTATTATTATGAAGTGGTATTAGTTTCATACAAGTGAAATCATGAGAAAATAACACTTCATAATAATAATTATTATGAAGTGGTATTTTCTCATGACTTTCTCATTCACTTGTATGAAACAGAAACATAGTCGACTGTGCACTTTCTACTTACTACAAGGAGTTATTTAGAAGTTTGGAATTGTTAAAAGCCTATGAAACTGCACAAGTGTCGTTATTGAATAAAACATTCCATTTAGTTTTTCCTTTTGCATAATTTATATTTATTTACGACTAGCTGCTCTCCGCGGTTTCACCCGCATAAGTCTCGATCCCGTGGGAATATCGGGATGAAAAGTAACCTATGTCCTAATTCAGGTCCTGGTCTACCCATGTGCCAAATTTCATCCAAATCCGTTCAGCCGTTTTAGCGTGATGCCGTGACCAAGGGAAATAGGGTATAGATACCAAAAGTACGAAGCGCCCTATCGGCGCACGATCCGCGCTACCAAACAGGCTAATCTTTTTTTTTTTGGGATGGGAAATCATAAAATAACTTCTCCTCTGGGCGGAGCAGGAGGGTGTGTCATACTCTTACTGACTAAAACCCACCCGTATTCCTTCCTGTTGCCTATGTTGCCAGGGGCCTCGGTGACCCATTAGTACCTTCCCGCGACCCCGGCAGGCATCGGCCCTAGTGGACCCCTACATTTGTGCTGACGACATCTCTTTGAGGCGCGCGTGGAATACAACGCCCCGTCGACCCGGGCCTGGTCCTTACCGGACGGTGAGCTACCCATTGCTCACCGTCCGCAAGCCCGCGCCTACGGTGACCGGAAATCCGCCCGGGATTCCCGACGCCCAGGGCTTCCAAACAGGCTGTCTAATAAATTTACAACATAACCGGTCCAATCATCCCACTACCCTTAACTCCATCACAGACATGGCCATAACAGACGAGCTCCGTCACTTAGAGCTGTACCTCCTCGAAGAGTTTCAGAAGGGCCGCAAAGTAGCAGACTTGTATGAGTTAGTGCAGTATGCTGGCAACATTGTACCGAGGTTGTACCTGTTGATCACTGTGGGGCTGGTCTATATCAAGACTAACTCGAATTTGAGGAGGGATCTGCTGAAGGTAAGAATAAAAAGCAGTTTTCTTTAATGGAGTATTGTTTAACACGTTCAGGCCGGGTTGTACCACCGGTGGAGCACGGAGTACTCGCTGATATGGCGGGTTGTACCAGCGGTGGCCACATCACACTAGGCTTTCAATGTTGAAAACGTGTTGTAATTAACGTTCCCGCCCTGTAAAATTGACAAATATTCATAGTGTAGCTCAGGAGTTTGACATTCTTAGGCAGGACTTGTGGTTTATGGGGCGGTGATGTACCACCGGTGGTCATGTGGAGATTTGCCCCGTAGGACGGAGAGCATATAAGAGTTCATGTGGTCCCGGTCTGAACGTGTTAATGTGGTCCTCATTATTTTATTCGCTTCATATAAATGTTGACTTGGTTGAAAATGCTTAGGGCATTAACATATTGACCGCCACGTCAAAAAAGGAAAAACGTGCTCTCGGCGCCAAGCTCCGAATTATTCCTCAAAACCTGTCATGTAGTCGTGACCGTGGCGTGCTGGGCACATTTTAGTCTCTCATCTATACATGACTGTGGCGGTCAAAAGGTTAAGTACGCACAATATTTTTTTGCTCAAATAAGGCAAGTAATTAATAAATCAGCAGGTATTAAAAAGGTATTCGGAGGTCGACTGAGCCGAATCCTTGCTAAAAAGTCTCAATATCGAAAGCTGTATGATTTAAATGCTTACATAAATTCAAGCCGATTTCACTAGCTAGACGAATAACGCCAAATGGGAGTCAGAGAGTGGTAGACGTCAAAAATTTAGCTCGAATGCGGGTTCCATCGCCCTTGGTAAATTGTCCAGAATTTGATGAACTTTTTGCCGTCTATGACTTCTAAATGGAGGGTTATCCTACTCTTTGTCATCTATTAGAGCCAGGACCAATCAAGGCTTCATTCAGCTCACAATGAAGGTGGCCGATGCGGTATATACATTCCCTATCAAAGTTTGTCTTTCAGGACTTGGTAGAGATGTGCCGAGGAGTGCAGCATCCTCTAAGAGGTCTGTTCTTGAGGAACTACCTCCTGCAGTGCACCAGGAATGTCCTGCCCGACACCTCGGACGCGCAGAACGAGAATGAAGGCGTTGTAAGTATGATATGGATATTTTTTTCACTTGCAATAAAACTACGACATTTTAATTGAGTCTCATCTGACGCGGTCGCATAGTTAAATTGCCCTTAATTTCGATACCAATATTTTCCACATATTTTTAATTGACATTCGTTAACTGTAATTTGTAAGTTAATTGCTCCTATATAGAATTTGACGTCATAAAGTACGATTACAAAATCGCTTTATAAATATTTTGTAGCGGCTATTAAGTTCTTTATCGAAGAGATAGTAGAACCACATAGTTTTTAGACTTTATACAGGAAAAAAAAAAACCAATCCGCAAATTTTGCCAAATTAAACTTAAGCGAGTATTATTACGCTATACTTTTTATTTTGATATGTCTTAGTAAAAAAAAAGTTGTCGTTAACTTGCCGGCCGGCGCGGGCGCACGGTGTAGTGGAACGCGTAAAGGTACCTAAACAGCTGTGCGCTCGCTTGCTTTGCGATCTGTAGGTTTTTACCCGACTGCCTCAGGAGGGTAATGTTTTTAAGAGTATGTATGTATGTCTGTCTGTCTGTCTATTTCTTTGGCACGCTCTGTAGCCTAAACTGCGTGATGGATTTTAACGTATGAGGTGTCGTTAGATTCGTCTTAATTGTGGGAGTAACATAGGCTATATAATATTTATAAATAGCATCTGCAAATACAAAAAAAAGGAGGGGAAGTTTTTTTTTTTAATTAATTGCAACAATATTGGTATCAAATAAAAGCTAGTAATGAGTAATTTTCAAATATATATAATAAAACTAAATAGCTTGAAATAAAATAAATAATTTAAATAACAAAAAACCCGACTGCAAAAACACATAACTGAAAAGGGAAAACAAGCATTATAATCTATATAATTTTGGTCTGGCAGGCGGGGACAGTGGAATAACCTGAAATATGGTGTAACTTTTGATAATTTTGTTTTTTAAATAATTTAGGTATTTTATTAGGATAAAGTCGAGTCGGGGAAAAAAAAACTATTAAACAAATAATAGAATAATATTACTGATACTGATCCATCAAAAGAAAATTTGCGCACTGCTTAATTTTTTTCCCCTAATTTAACCAAAATTCACGATGTTCAGGTTAAAGATGCGATAGACTTCGTTCTGATGAACTTCGCCGAAATGAACAAGCTATGGGTCAGGATGCAACATCAGGGACACTCCAGGTAATAAGTAATTTTTTAAAATATTTTTGGCTTTATGAATTTATTTTTTTAGGGTTTCGTACCTCAAAGGAGAAAAAGGAACCCTTATAGGATCACTTGTGTGTCTGTCTGTCCGTCTGTCGCAGCCAATTTGCCCCGAATCTACTGGACCGATTAAATTGAAAGTTCGTATACATATCAATTTCCGTGACCCAAGTACGGACGTGTAACGTAAATAAATGAATTTTGAATAATTTCACTTTTGAAAGGCAAAATAGAAAACAAAAACAAAAAGTTTTGCGAAATGTATCGTGTGGTTATATCAAATGAAAGGGCTTGATGTAAGGATTTCAGATAACTTTTTTTATAATTTTAAAAGAAATATTTTTATAGTTATTTGAGAAAATAGATGAAAATTGACTATTGGCCCCTATATCCGAAAATACTGAGCCTCTAAAACTTTAAAAAAATACAGAAACTAGTTTTTTACTTATAGATTACAGGAAAACCTATAAGAAGTCTATGGTCTTAAAATAACATGGTAAATCTCTCAATACTGTGCGTTCAAATTTACATTTGTAGTTTTAATGTATATGAGGAAATATGTTTTTCAACTTTATTGTTAAGTTTGTTCTTGGAATAAATTCATCAACTACGCAACCATTCATTGTGCGTGGTCCGACATGCACTTGACCGGTTTTTTTACCCTTCATGATTATCATTGTACAATTTAGTGCTTGCGTGGTCACTAACTTCTGGGTTGGTTGATATTTGGTTGATTTGATACTATAACAGAATGGTTTATTCTTCCATTGTTGGTTTACGATCACTGCTGGAACGATAGGAAAATATATTAAATTTAACATAACATCACACCTTGTTTCCCCGAAGGGTTGGGCAGAAGTGTACCTATAGTACACCCACATTTCGCCAGTTATGTTTAAGTCCCATGTAATAGGGGGTGAGCCTATTGCCATCAACCGGGCACAAATCCTAAATCCGGGCTGCTACTGAGAAATTCCAGATAGAAAAACCCAATAACACTTCGCCTGACTCGAATCGAACCCAGGACCTCATGCTCAGCAGTAGTGCTTGCGACCACTAAACCAACGACGATTTAAAAAGTTTTATTGAATACATGGTATTCAGCCCCATCCGGTTAGACGGGAAACATATCTCAACTTAATTGGGAAAAGGAATTGACTGATTGAATACTACAGTTATATCCAAGGGTAAATCTAAACTAAATTAAATTAGCCCTATAGATCAGGGATTCCCAAAGTGGTCGATATCGACCCCTAGGGGTCGAAATCGGTTTCTCAGGGGTCGACATAAACAAAAACTGATATTGGGGGTCGACGAGGTCTAATAATCGACCCCTGTTAATTAACCCAAGTTCTTATTTGATACTTTCAAGATACTGTATAAGTTGTGTTACGTGTACCAACTTGTTATAAGAATGACCAATGTTTTCATAGGAAGTGACATTGTTGTACTTTTAAGGCTCCTACATACTGGCGCGACTTGTCGTGACACAAAGGCACCGCTTGTAGCGCTACACGCGGTGTCTTTGTGTCGCGACAAGTCGCGCCAGTATGTAGGAGCCTTTAAAAACTCAAAAAGTCGATAAGCGTGCACAAGTTCGTACAAGATGAAAAAAATTGGTTATGGGGTCTGAGGTATCAGTTCATTTTGCAAAAGGGGTCTCTTGCCCAAAATAGTTTGGGAGTCCCTGCTATAGAGGCATGAGGAACAGGGTGTAAAGTTCACTCTTCCTCCATAGAAAAGGGAGGATCCTCCGACCAGACGGGAGTCGTGTCTGGTGGGCAACTGCCCGACGGTCGATGTCGGGATGTTGTATATATGCTAGTTGCGCGGTAAACTCTGCTTGCGCGATGCAGGATTTTGCGTGACGTCAGTGTGTTGCGTAGTTCGCATGTGGCGATGTAGATGCCGCCACAGCCCTAAAAGTAAAAGATGATTTGATTTAGTTACGCGATTGGTAGTCGAACACGTACTAACTGGTAATAATAATAACGGTACATGCATTTATGAAAATGCATGTAGGTAAAAGTGCTGATCTGTTCGATTGCAAATGTTTTACTGAACAATCATAAATGTTCTTACATTATCATCAATTCAGACAGCGCTTAGGATTTTATTGCTTTACTTCTTCCGAACTAAAACACTTAAGACGCTGACAACACCTAAGAGACTGCATAGAAGAGAAAGAGAAGCGCGATGACGCAACGCTTGTAATTTTTTGAAAAATATGAAGCAATTATCAAATTTGAGTCGAGTAATCGAAAATAAAAAACAGCCAAGTTCTGCATTAAATTATGACGTTCATGTTATTAATTAAATATGTAATGCACGTTGATATTTAATACAGATATTTTGGATTGGAACTCGAGGTAAAAGGTTAGTTAACCGTTAATTTGTATCGAGATTTTTTTTTCAAAACGTGTTTTGGTAACAACCAAGTTCTGAGAAATATGTTCAACATTAACATATATTTTTTCCGCTACCAGAAACTATACAGATTTGGCAATTTTTTCTTAAGACAAGCCTACTTTGGTCATTTGCCTGTTGTCAGTGCCTTAAGTGCAAATTCTTCTCTTGAACGCGGTTTAGATAAGCAAGTAAGTTCAGTTTTATTGGTGAAATCCGTCCTAAGAAGCGATGACGGGTGGGACTTGTATGAATTGTTTTTATAATTTCTGACATTTGCCAATTCTAAGTCCTATTTGAATAAATATGTTTTTATTTTTAATCACCTTTCCTCCTCAACAGAGACAAAGAACGTCGCGAACGCGAGCGCTCCGAACTACGTATCCTAGTAGGAACGAACCTCGTCCGTCTGTCACAACTGGAGTCTGTGACGGTGGAAGACTACGGGCGCCTGGTGCTGCCCGGCATACTGGAGCAGGTCGTCAGCTGCAGGGATGCCATCGCGCAGGAGTATCTTATGGAGTGTATCATACAGGTTAGCGTTACCCTTTTTCTTCCAAGAAGGGTATTTATCCGATGCAAGAGTAGTTACCCACCATGGCGGTAGTAACACCTCCAACTAGTGGTGTATTTACTCTATGGCCAAGAGGGCCAGGGCCCAGAGTGGCATGCAGCGAGGTTAGCCCGTCGTTACCCTTGTTAGGGTAATTAACCGCTGTGAGTGTAGTTACTCCCAGATAATATGATGCAAACATAGAAGATTCTTGATGTCAGCTTGAAAAGATGAACCTAATTTATTTACTTATATTTCCAGGTGTTTCCCGATGAGTTCCACTTGGCCAATCTGCAGCCGTTCCTCAAGTCTTGTGCGGAGCTCCAGCCTGGAGTTAACATCAAGAACATCATCATAGCGCTGATTGAAAGACTCGCTACTTATAGCCAGGTAATTAATTTTGAGTAATGTGTTTTTCACTCCCGAAACAAAAAGCGATAGTTAAACTTAAAAAATATATTTTTATTTATTAAATCGCACTTCTTATTTAATGAAACTTATATTTTAAAATAATCCAGTCTCGGTACTCAATTTCACTTGGTATATTATTTTGTAAATGTGTATTCATTTCACATTTTACTATTTCCATCCTTCAGCTGTGAAAGTCTGCTTTTTGTTTTTTTATCTATCCTTTAAAAAAAAAATAAAAACAAAATCAATAGTCATTTATTCGAACTAGGCTGAGAATCAGCACTTTTCGAGCGTCAAAATTACATAAGACAGTCCCCCAAAAACGCCCACCCTTCACCACTTCCTAGTGCTTTATTAACAAAGGGGGCTTTTAGCATATGCCAACCCCATCGTACCTTATCAACTACTTAATTAAAGTAACTATAGCTACATATACTGTAACAGAAAATGAATCATTGAGGCCATCTTCACCAGACCACACAACCTCTTTGCGATCAACAATCTAGGGTTTGCTAAAATGTTTTGATTTTGAATTAGCCCGATGTCCAAAATGTTCAGTTTAAATTTTCTAATAATTGATTCTCTTTCATTCTTGCTTTTAACACACTCCATCAACAACGGTTTTTACCTTTCGCATTACGAGTCCATGAATTTTAATTTTTACTTTGTTTTTCAGAGGAATGAAGGAAACATAAATCTGAGTGTTGTTCTGGAAGACGGCAAGGAACAGGAAGTACAGCTGTTTGAAGTGTTCTCTGACCAGGTCGCTGCTATTACACAGGTAAACCATGTTATTTATAAAACAAACAGGTACCTGGGTCGTTTTCAAATTTAGGGCCAAAAAAGTAGGAATTTCATGAGTGAAAATGTATGATATTTTCGTACATAACACATACATAATCAGCCTATAATGTTCCCACTGCTGGGACACAGGCCTCCTCTCTGTGAGAGGGAGTGGGCCGTAATCCATCACGCGGGCCCAGTGCGAATTGGTAGATGTCACATGTCTTCGAATTTTTGGTTCTAGGACATGCCGGTTTCCTCAATATGTTTTCCTTCACCGTTTTTGAGAGCAGTGGTGATGAAATAATTTACACAAAGTAAAGCGCCTGTCTGGGTTCGAACCCGCGGCCTACAATTCGTAAGTCGCGGCCGTTACCACTGGGCCACCACCGCTCGATATTTTCGTATATTTTTGTATGTAGGTGCATTCAGTTAATTTAAAAACCATGTGAAAATCAAAGATCACGCGGGGTGAGAGACAGGGTATAGCAGAGTATTAATCCCAGGTGTTTATTGATGCGTTTAATTACTTTACACAAATGAGATTACATAGACAAACTTTTTTTAAAAGCTAATAAATGTTATTTTATTGTTTTAAGATTGTCTCAACAATTAATTATCCTTCCTTTAGAATTATATAGAACATTGTAAAAATAAAACTCCAGTTTCCTGCACATGTTTTTGTTTTATATAGCAATCTAAAAAAATAAGTCATTATAACTAGTGACATTAATGAGAAATGGGTTAGTTTTATAGTTTTTTTACGTGATAAGAAAGTCGTTGTAATAGGCTCTTAGGCGTCTCAAGTAGTAATATATACTAGTCGATTTAAGTAATTTAAGTTACCTACGTTAACATATACTCCACGAGAGTTAAATCAAATATAATTCTTTTTGGCCCCAAATTTGAAATCGACTCTTCTATATGCTCCGGCGTGCGTGTATGACCAGATGTATGAACGTAGGCGAAGCAAAAGGAGTATGTAAGGAGCGGAGCAGGTGGCGTTCTATTGTTTCTGCCTACCCCCATAGGAAGAAAGCGTGAGTTTATGTATGTATGTATGTATGTATATAATAATGCTGTAGAGTTTGTTTGTTTGAAAGCGCTAGTCTCTGCAGCTACTAGTTTAAGAAATGCAAGAAGAATTTTAAAAATCCGTAAAAAAATATTCTTGTATTTAATAGCCCAATTCCACAGGAAGGTTACAGACTATTTAAAATGACGCTACGACCTATTGGAGTCGAAAATAAAAACCACCTGTTAACGTGGTTGGAGGGGGTTTTAAAAAATTTTGGGGAAAATACGAAATACACGCGGGCGAAGTACAATTTTATCATATTCCACAAGTATTACGCAGCGAGTATTCGTAAAAGCACGGATTTCAGAAACTAAGACCGGTTCTGCACTGCATCCGATCCGAATCCGAATTCAAGATCCAAGTTCAATCCGAATTGGGAATGTTCTAAATTCGGACGGACAGAGTTCGGATCTAATGTGCAACCCCTCATAAAAATGCCTATGGCTACTTCGACCGACATATCTCGGATTCGGATCAGATGCAGTGCAGAACCACTAAGCCTGAGTATCCTTAGTTTTTTGGGGTTCCGTACCTCAAAAGGAAAAAACGGAACCCTTATAGCATCACTTTGTTGTCCGTCTGTCTGTCAAAACCCTTTATCTCGGAAAATTAAAATTATTATAAATTTATAGGGTACTTTCCGTTGAACCTAGAACTATGAAATTTAGCAAGTAATATCGTCTTATACTACAAGTACAGGGAAAATCTGAAACTAAAACATTTGTAATTAAACAATTAAAAAAATAGTCTTTATTTAAAGAACCATTCTTTTTTCAGTCACCACAGTCAAATCTGGATTAAATTTGATATTCAAGTAAATAAAAACTTTGATTAGGTTACCTAACTAATTTAGGTATGAACTGTTAGTATAACAATAATATAAGTAATTATAGGTTTTGGAAACTGAATTTCGGGAAAAACTCGGAAAAAACAGGGTATGTACCTACAAATCTATACGGAACCCTCGGTGGGCGAGTCCGACTCGCACTTACATAATCAGCCTATAATGTTCCCACTGCTGGGACACAGGCCTCCTCTCTGTGAGAGGGAGTGGGCCGTAATCCACCACGCGGGCCGACTCGCACTTGTCCAGTTTTAATTACATTGTATACTTTTTCTCTAGAGTCGCTCAGACATGCCTCCCGAAGACATGCTATCTCTTCAGTTAGCACTACTGAAGCTAGCACAGAGGTGCCATCCTGACAAACTGAACTACGTGGACCGAGTACTGGCGCATACTGACAAGATTTGTGCGGATATACACCAGGCTAGGTAAATTATTATATTTACATAATCAACCTATAATGTTCCCGCTCCTGGGACACAGGCCTCTCTGTGAGAGGGAGTGGGCCGTAATCCACCACGCGGGCCCAGTGCGGGTTGGTAGATGTCACATGTCTACGAATTGTTGGTTCTAGGACATGCCGGTTTCGTCACGATTATTTTCTTCACCGTTTTGAGAGCAGTGGTGATGAAATAATTTACTACTTTGTGTAAATTATTTCACCGCAGAGCAGTGGTGGTCCCGTGGTAACGGCCGGGACTTACGAGTTATAGGTCGTAGGTTCGAACCCAGACAGGCGCTTTACTTTGTGTAAATTATTTCATCACCACTGCTCTCAAAACGGTGAAGGAAAACATCGTGAGGAAACCGGCATGTCCTATCCAAAAAAAAAAAATTCGAAGACATGTGACATCTACCAATTCGCACTGGGCCCGCGTGATGGATTACGGCCCACTCCCTCTCACAGAGAGGAGGCCTGTGTCCCAGCAGTGGGAACATTATAGGCTGATTATGTATTTCACCACCACTGCGCAAGCGTCTGTCCGGATTCGAACCCACGACCAAAAACTCTATTATTATTATATTTATTATGCAAAATCACGGCTATCATGAAAACCGGCCATTTTCACTGGAGTTTGACTTTTCTGTGGCAAAGAACGCTTTCTATCTATGGACGGCCGTAATTTAACGCCCATTAAATGACGTTCGACATACAAACCTGTAATTTTTTCCGGTGTTTGACTATTTAAAAAGCGTCTTCTATACGGATGGCCATCATTTTACGACCATTAATTGATGGCACTGCTTACTTAAGAAAATCAAGCTATATTTGGGTGCTTTACAGTTGCCTAAAAAAATTTGGTCGCTCAAACAAACCTGTCTTGGAAAAAATCTATTCTATTCCTAAACCAGTCCACAAGATTAACATAACTCTTTTTCCCAGTGGCAAAACCCACTTAGAACACAACACAGCAGTCTTCAAGGAACTGATGAAGATTCTCAAACTACCTGCGGACCACTACAAGAACATTCTCACATTGATCAAGCTACAGAACTACTCACCGTTGATCAAACATTTGAACCACCCTGGAAGGATAATGATTGCTGTGCATCTGATTAATGATGTACTGGAAACTGACTGCTTGATTTCTACGCCTGAAGATGTAAGAATATAAACATCATTTATTCTTTAGCCTTTTGACTGTCAAAGTCAACACTATGACAGTTAAAAACATTTGACAAAAAAAAAAAAAGTGCTGAAAATCAACATTCTCAGCACTTTTTTTACAGTCAAAACTTACAAAAGACAATACCTAAAACTCTTACCCGTCACCACTTCCTATAGTGTATTCACGGAGACGAGTTAGTATAGCGCCTTCTCTATCGCACATTATCATACAAATGACAAAGACAAAAAAAAATTTTAGGGTCAGTGGGCGTTAAAAATACCTTAGAAAAGTAAATGTGCGTTCACACTGCGCTTCTTAAAAGTTTGCTTAGTTTATTCCTGCGGCTTCGTCTGTCGTATAAATTGAGAGACATTTATTTGATAGAATTTTTTTATGGGTACCTACTTTTTTATATATCTGATGGATATGAAGGAAAGAAAAAAATCGAGAGTTAATGATTAAATTTTCTTTATTATATTATAATATCTACTTAAACAAGTTTATAACATATCATCATCATCATCATCACTCTCCGTACTATCACTACTGTCGTCGTTTCCTACATTTATTATGAATCTTTCAGTCATTGCTTCCACATTTCTGTCCATGGCATCCATTTTGGGCTCAAGTATTTCTATGACATGCTTTATACATTTTTTCCATTTCTCTGCTTCAATATTTTGACTTGATTCGTTTAATACAATTTTTAATTCTGCCATTTTGTGTGTTTTCATGTGTGAAGCTACATTTCTTTTAACTTGAGCCCACACTAGCTCAATTGGATTTAATTCGCAATGATTCGGCGGCAGTCTCAATACAGTTTTGTTTGTGATTTTGCCGTTTCGTCTATAATGCAAGCGTCGTATCGCTGTCTATGATTTTTAACGATGTTTAATCATTCACGTTTTAACATTTCAGCATTACAGCTAATATTTTTTTCGCGTAACCGATTTAATATATCCTGTTTTTTTACATTTGGCCGTTGGGATTCGCTCTATTTTCCTAGATAGGAAGCGTTATCCATAACTATCACAGAATTATCATCTAGCTTATTTAAAACCACTCTAAACCAATTTTCAAATTCTTCGGAATTCATCTCCTTGTGATAATCGCCTTGTTTCTTCGACTCAAACATATTTAGACCACCTTCGACGAATCCATCCTCACTCCCGATGTGAGTAATAATTAGTCTTTTGCCTTTTCCTGTAACGAGAATATAAAACATGTTATAAAACACGTGTTTCAACAATGAAAATATAACAATAACTTAGAATAACCTAAAAATACACACCTAAAGGTGTTTTCAAGCCAGTCGTTAGTCCATTAATAAAAGCGTCTCGCCTGCTTTTCACTGTGGTATCGACCCAAGCTTTCGAGGTAGTGTGACCTTCATTCACCCAAGTTTCATCTAAATAGTAGATTTTTTGATGATTATTTCGTGCATTTTTGATAGCTCGCGGATAATTTCTTCTCCAAAAGAATATGTCATCGCGATCCAGCAATAAGTTATTTCTGCTTCTCTTACAGAATTTAAAACCATTTTTTTTTCAATATTTTATGTAGAGTCGTTCTCTTTATAATGCCCAAAGTGCCATCATCACTGATTTTCTTTAAAATCTTATCTAGAGTAGGTATTTCATTCTGCGCGAAGAAATTGTGGACTATAGTTCTGATGGCTCATTTTGTAAAGTTATCAATCGTATCAACAATTGACAAACGTTGCTTCAATTTCTTCGGAGATTTTAGCTCACCACTATCATTCTTCTCTTTTACAATTCTATGAACAGAAGCCCAGTGAACACCTAAAGAAGATGCAACAGCTTTCAGAATGTCACCCTTGGAGGCCGAGGAGTCTGCATTTCTCGTTGCGTGGTACATATTTAAAATCATAGTCTTCTCGGTAGACAAAAAAGCCCGCCGTTTTCTTTTCTCAGCAGGTTGTTCGATATCCGCCATTATCGCACTATTTCAGTTCACAATGAAAAGTCCTTTTCACAAGCCGCCAAGTCGTCAAGAAAGCAATCAATCATAAAATCCAATACACCAGCCGGTTCACAAGTTGAGCATACAGTCACAGTAAGAGCACGTCTGCACAGTACGGGAAGTATGAGTAGACTAAAAAGTACTCGTACTGTGTACACCGCCTTAGCGTTTATCACTGATCAATCGCAGTTAAAAAATTGTGTGAGTGAGATAGCGCTCTACTAACTCGTCTCCGTGAATACACTATAGTGTATTATACCTGGGAAGAAAAAGTGGCGCAAAAAATAGCCAGTAACACATTTGTCCGTATAGTTTTAAGAAATTTCGATTCCATATAATAGTATAAAGGTCTCGTTAAGGTAAAGTTTTGTAGTAGCTAAGCAAACATTTGAACCATTCTGTCTGGATTATGATTGCCGTCCATATGACCAATGATGTACTGGAGAGTGACTGTTAGATAATCACGCTTGAAGATGTAAGTTTTGTCGTTTGCGTCTTATCTGATTTATAGGACTTCGATCTATTTGGAGAAAAAATAACATACCACCGTATAAAAACTTTGTTTTTTTTTTAATGTTTCTAGGAAATATTTTAAGAAGTCCCCTAAATCGTGTTCAATCTTTTTTTATAACAACTTTGCTCAATTTACAACATAAAGTTAAATTATAAATTCACTGGCGTAATCTGTGAATTAATAATTCGACTTTAGTTTCTGTTGTCAACCGGAAGGCCGACCTTAAAGATTAATCCTGTGTTTGTTTTGTGTCTAGGTGGAAGCAGTTCTCGCAATGCTGGACGTGCTTGTGAAAGACCAGGCTGACCAGCCGTCCGCAGAGCCTGATGTTGAGGACTTTATGGAGGAGCAGGGCTTGCTGGCAAGGTATGTGTAATCTTAAACTAATGATATAGTGGCGGCATCTACATCGCCACATGCGAACTACGCAACACACTGACGTCACGCAAAGTCCTGCATCGCGCAAGCAGAGTTTACCGCGCTATTAGCATATACAACACCCCGACATCAACCGTCGGGCAGTAGCCCACCAGACACGACATCCGTCTGGTCGGAGGATACTCCCTTTCTATGGAGGATGAGTGAACTTTATACCCTGTTCTTTAAGCTTCTATAATACGAGTACTAAATCACTGTTTTATAAGGGCCATACACTGCTGAACTTAAATACTGGACGATATTGATGTTATAGTCAGGTTTTAGGGCAATTTCAATTAAGCTTAAAATCTAGAAAGAAGAAAAACGGAAACAAAATACATTAACTTAGCACAGGCTAAAATGCACACAACATATTTTAAAAAACAACAACAAAACAAACTACCTTATTGAAAAAAATAACAGGAATGCGTGGCTCACTGCGCTGAGCACACTGTTTTTTTTTGGGTGGGAAGTTATCAAATAACTTATCCCGCTCTGGGCGGAGCGGGACGGTGTGTCAGACTCTTACTGATTAAAACCCACCCGTGTTGCCAGGGGCCTCGGTAACCCTGTTGGACTTTCACGCGTCCCCGGCAGGCATCGGCCCTAGTGGACCCCTACACTTGTGCTGACATCTCTTTAAGGTTACCCATTGCTCACCGTCCGCAAGCCCGCGCCAACGGTGGCGGAAGCCCGCCGGAAATCCGCCCGGGATTCCCGACGCCCAGGGCGTCTCCTGCGGCGGCTAGGGGGCGAGAGGGCGCGCAATTTACCTTTTTCTCAACCGTCCCGCCTCCTCCTTCGCGAGCATTACTGCTTCGCAGAAGGAGGTGACGGCTGCCCATGCCCTCTCGCTCCGCACCATGGCCTGGACCAGGGCCGGACGCAAGAGGTCTCTGCTGCCGATCGCCTCAACGAGGACACGGCGGTGCTCTGTCCAAGCCGGGCAGACCTCCACCGTATGCTCCACCGTGTCCTCCGGGCGATCCACACAGTGGTGACACCCGGGCGTTTCCTCCCGCCTTATCCGACACAGGAACCTCCCGAAGCTGCCGTGTCCGGTAAGGACCTGCGTCAGGTGGAAGGTGAGGACGCCGTGGCGCCTCTCTAGCCACTCCTCAAATAGGGGACTTATCGCCGCAATTGTGGCGTGCCCAGCACTAGGTTGCGACAATCGCACTCTCCATGTCGGCATGAGATCCCGCCGGAGCTCCGTCCGCTGTGCCGTGATTTCTCGCGGCAGCGGTGTTACGTTTGTTTCGCCTCCTCGCGCCACGTGCGCGAGGACTTTTGCCTCCAGATCAAATGGCGGCAATTCGGCAAGGAGGCTCGCTGCCTCACAGGAGACCGTGTGGTATCCTCGGACCAGCCGGATGGCCATGACCCATTGGGCCGCGCTCAAACGGCGGGCTGGCCGCAGCGCTAGGGAACGCGCCCACACAGGAGCCTCGTAAAGGGCTATGGACCGAACGACCCGGCCGAGGCCGAGTCCCAGATACTTCATCGTCGACTCAACGCCGATGTGACTCCTACCGTTATTTGCGACCCCGACGGTGGCGCGTTCCGAGGACTATGAAAACACATGGCCTCAGACTTATGCAGGGCCACCTCGAGTCCCAATTGCCGGATCCTTTCGACGATTGTCGCCCGCGCGATTGACCCCGCGTGCCGCTACTTCGACCGCCGCCTGGTGCAACTTCCCTTGTGCCAAGACCAACGTGTCGTCAGCGTAGTACACTACGCTGACGCCGCTAGGTAGGTCGGCGCGCAGCACCCAGTCGTATCCAACGTCCCACAGATGCGGCCCCAGGACCGATCCCTGTGGGACACCGGACGACATCTCTCGCTGGTTCCACACTCCCAGGTGACCGGGGTAGATGACGGCCCTCTCCGTCCGATAGGCCTTGACCACACGACAGAGGTAGATCGGCATCCGGTGGTACCGGAGTGCCTCCCTGATGCAACTCAAGGGCAGGGTATTGAAAGCATTGGCGATGTCTAGAGACACCGCCAAGACGACCCCACCCTGGGCAACAGCATTCCCCGTCGTGAGGGCTCGCACGTGCATGATGGCGTCCACCGCAGAGCGCCGCGCTGAGCACACTTGGCTTCATGGGTTCAGCAAAAATGTGAGACAGTGCCTAACGTTGTCTTCCAACTGGACCTGAAGTGGTGAGGGGTTGGATGTTAATTAATTTCATACTTCGTGTCAATGTGTGTATCCATAGGTACTTAAATAAAATAAAGTGTGTAATAATAATATTTTTTTTTGGCCGCCTGTAGAAGGTATTGGTTAGTCCTCTTTCAGGCGGAAACAAGGTGCGTGCCTTCAACGGTTGGGTCCTGCCGGTTTTGATGTACTCTTTCGGCATACTCAAATGGACTCAGACCGAACTCGACGCCCTGGATAGGAGGGTCCGTACACTGTTGACCGCAAATCGGATGCATCACCCACTATCATCGGTGATGAGACTGTACATCCCGCGGAAGTGCGGGGGTCGAGGCTTTTTAAATGCGAAGACCCTCCACAACCGCGAGATATGCAGTCTCAGGGAATATTTTTTGAAAGCCGAAGTGGGTATGCACCGTGATGTGGTCGCAGTGGACAAGGGGCTTACCCCACTTTCCATGGCTAAAGAGAACTGGTGAAAACCTGTAATACTTACCATGGATCACCGCAAGGAGATATGGCAAAACAAGGAGCTACACGGGCGCTTCTATCGGGCTCTTCATGAGCCCGATGTAGATTTTTTAGCGTCCGTATCCTGGCTACGTTTTGGGGACTTTTCGGGGAAACTGAAGGTTTTGCCTGTGCAATTATGGACGAAGTATCTTGACGAATAACTACCGGAGACATATTATGAAGGACGGGACGGTTGACGTGTGTCGGACATGCCACCGTCCGGGTGAGTCTATCAGACATATCTCTGGTTGTTCTGGCGAGTACTTGCACAGACATAACCAAGTGGCTAGGATTATTCACCAGCAACTTGCTTTGAAATATAAACTTGTGAACTCTGAGGTCCGACCCAGTTCTCGAAAATGACCATGTCAAGTTGTACTGGGATCGGTGTATCATTACTGACAGGACTATTGTCGCCAATATGCCTGATATAGTGGTGATAGATCGATAAGCGCGCCGCGCAATGATAGTCGATGTTACCATTCCACATGACGAAAACCTCGTGAATGCTGAGAAAGAGAAGCAAATAAAATATCTCGACTTAGCACACGAGGTTGTTGACATGTGGAATGTTAACTCGGCTGTCATTGTGCCGATTGTCGTTACGGCCAATGGCCTGATGGCTGAAAGCCTCAACCATCATCTCTCGAGGCTCTCGTTAGGCGGCTGGATCAAGGGCCTGATTCAGAAGGCAGTACTCCTCGATACGGCCCGCATTGTGAGGAGGTTCCTGTCTCTGGAGTCCTAACCACCGGTAGCTTGGACCCTGCTCCCGACGCCGCCGACCACTATTTTTTATATTTTTAAATGTTTTTTTTTATACCTTTTTCAAGAAATATTTAAAAATATATTTTATATATAAAAAAATAAATAAACAAAATAATAATAATAATATAATAAGAAGCTGGCAACACCAACGTCAACACGAAATACGTTCCCTCATTTATTTTCAGTTATAATAATTTTCGACGCAGTTTTTCTTTTGTTATTGTGAAATGGACAAAACGACATATTACCCAAATAATAACGACATATTTAAAACATTACAAAATGAAGCATAATCTTCTAGACATTCACCAAAAATCGCCGGATAGGAGGTTACATGACAGATGTGACCTCCGATAAAACAGAACAAATACGTATACAAATGAAATGTTGACAAGATCAGCTGCAGCACGCCTACCACCTCCGGACTCTTCACTCAGTTCCGCCTCGCCGCCGCCGGTACCCAGCCCCATCGTGTGCGCTGTGACGACACCGACCGCGGCAGTTGCGTCGAGCTCGAGCGACGAGTATTTCTCTCCGCCCACGACGCCACCACCTGTTCGTCGACAGGGAGGACGGCTTAGGATCTCCCCTAGGTCCCAGCTCCCGGTGGAAGTGTGAAGCGCATGAGATGGACACAATCTATCAATGAGAACGTCATGCGCTCATACTATGGAGCTACAGAGGGGGGAAACAATCTGACTGCGTACCGTGTTCGGATGCTCTCTCTTTTTCAGGTTCTTGAGCCAGCTGTCAACGTTTCGGCACAACGATTGTCGGATCAGGTACGGGTTATCCAGCGTAATCATATGTTAGATGACACTGTACTTGATCGCCTACGAAGTGAAATGCAGAGTAGCCGTGTCATCGCCCCCCGTCGCAGACTATTGTACTTTCATCTCAATTAAGCACAAATAAAGCTGACGACGGGAGTGATGACAGGGCTACAAATGTAAGTACCCAGTGCAATGTGGAATTGAGGAGTGCTTTGGAAGATGCGATTCGATAATATTGGTTCATGTCGCCCGAACTAAGACCACGCTTACCTCGTTTGTCCATGCATAAGAAAAACAGGGCGCTGGTGGCAGCTCTGGATTCGCAGTCGTCAAATTATTTTGATGACTGCGAAGACCTCACTGGTACTCATTCGATTCTGTACTGCGCGGCTGTAGCGGTATGTCGTGTAGCTCACGCGAAATTCGCTTAAGACTCTAGAGCTATACGACCGAAACCAACCGTACCAGCTTGGCAGTGCAGAATTGAACGCCGTATTGGTGGGGCCAGAGCGCTCATTGGCAAACTAATCTGCTTCAGGGAGAGCAATACTCGCCCTAGAGTGATGCGCATTGTGAGGCGAGCGTTCTCAGGGAATGATATCGACCCTCAGGACTATATGACCCATGTCACAGAGCGCATCGACTTCCTGAAGCAGAAAGTGTATGCATGGGCGAACCGTATTCGTAGGTATAAGCGGCGAGTAGAGCGACACACTCAGAATCGTACCTTCCAGAGCGATGAAAGGTGGGTTTATAGGGGTTGTGAGCGACTGGACCAAGGTGTGACTGACACGCGCCTACCGGACGATGATGTCATGTGTTTTTTCTGGCGCAGTATCAGGTCGGTGCCTGTCAGTCACACCAAAGGTGATTGGGCTCGAGAAGTCGAGCGAGCCTGCGATCCAATACCAGAAATGGGGGCTATTACCATCTGCCCCCAAGATGTAGCTCGTGCAGGCAGTCCGTTACCTAACTGTAAGTCCCCAGTTCCGGACGGGCTGCACAACTTCTGGCTCAAATGGTTTTTAAGGTCGCACGCTGGCTTGGCAGCTCAGTACCAGACTGCTTTTGAGTCTGGATCGCTACCCCAATTCGACAGGAGTTACCCACCTGCTCCATAAATCAAATAGCACCGCGGAACCCAAAAAATATAGGCCGATTACGTGTTTACCGACGGTCTATAAAGTTCTTACATCTATTTTGAGAACTAAAATGAACAAACATATAGACACCAACTCCACCATGTCTGCCTCTGAAAATGGATGTAGGAACGGGTCCCGCGGTACTAAGGAGTTACTCCTCATTGATATGACCATTAGCCAACAGGTTCGTCGTTCCCGAAAGGATCTGTCGACATGTTGGATAGATTATAAGAAGGCCTATGACTCGGTGCCACATACATGGCTCATGAGGGTGCTGGAGTTGTATAAAGTAGATGCAACTCTGCGCACCTTCCTGATGTCGCGTATGGGGCAATGGAGGACGGTTCTTCGCTATCCAGGATGTCGAAATATCCAGAGAAATAGCGAACCGATGAGGATCGAGCGAGGCATATTTCAGGGCGATATCTGCTTAGCCTTGAATCCTCTAAGCACACTGCTGGAGGATTCAGGTCTAGGCTATCGGTTGAGGAGAGGTGGTCAGGTTATATCTCACCTCCTCTATATGGATGACCTAAAACTCTTTGCCTCCAATAATTTGCAACTGATGGAGCTACTGAAAATAACTGAAACTTTCAGTAGCGCCATCAGGATGGAATTTGGAGTGGATAAATGTGCGGTCATGCATGTAAAGCGAGGGGAGATTGTGGAATCCGTGGGAACCCAACTCTCGGATTCCATAAACCTTAGAGCCCTCTCCGCATCCGAAACCTACAAGTATTTGGGTATGTCGGAAGCGTTGGGCATCAATGTTACTGACATGAAGCAATCGTTGAAGGAAAGCTTTTTGGCTGCCTGAAGAAAGTATTTAATAGTCTTCTATCAGGCGGAAACAAGGTGCGCGCCTTCAACGGTTGGGTCATGCCCGTTTTGATGTACTCTTTCGGCATACTCAACTGGACTCAGACCGAACTTGACGCCCTGGATAGGCGGGTCCGTACGCTGCTGACTGCATATCGAATGCATCACCCACGGTCATCGGTAATGAGACTGTATATCCCGCGAAAGTGTGGAGGTCGAGGCTTTTTAAACGCTAATACCCTCCACAATCGCGAGGTATGCAGTCTCAGGGAATATTTCCTAGAAACCGACGTGGGGATGCATCGAGATGTGATCAAGGTGGACAGGGGCCTCACCCCACTCTCCTTGGCTAAAGAGAACTTTCGCAAGCTTGTAGTGCTTGACACTAACGATCGCAGGGAGGTATGGCAGAGTAAGGAGCTTCACGGACGCTTTTTCGGTGACCTCTTTGGGGAAACCGAAGGTTTTGTCTGTGCAATTATGGACGAAGTTACCATGACGAAGAATTACCGGAGATTTATTGTGAAGGACGGCACGGTTGACGTATGTCGGGCATGCCACCGTCCGGGAGAATCAATCCGACATTTTGTCTCCGGGTGTTCTCGTCTAGCTAACGAAGAGTATTTGCATAGACACAACCTTGTAGCCAGGATTATCCAACAGCAACTTGCTCTGAAATACAGCTTTGTAGAATCTGAAGTGCCGTACTACAGGTATGTGCCCGACCCAGTTCTCGACAGTGGAAATATCACATTGTACTGGGATCGATCCATCATGACTGATAGGACTATTATTGCCAATAAGCCTGATATGCTGGTGGTGGATCGAACAGAGCGGCGCGCAATGATTGTTGACATAACAGTCTCTCATGACGGGAATCTCGTGAAAGCCGAGAAAGATAAACAGATCAAGTATCAAGACTTGGCTCGCGAGGTTGTCGACATGTGGGATGTGGATTCAGCAATCATTGTGCCGATAGTCGTATCAGCCAATGGCTTAATAGCCAAGAGCCTCGACCAACACCTAATGAGGCTCACGTTGGACAGCTGGATTAAGGGCTTGATACAGCAAGCGGTACGGCTCGCATTGTTAGGAGGTTCCTCTTTCTGGAGCCCTGACCGCCCCACAGACTGGTAAAACGACTCAAAACCTGGCCATTAATCAAATTTCTCGAAATGGTCTACTAGACTTCAAACTTAATCCCATAAAAGGTAGATAATCCACGCGTCACTAGGTAAAATCTCTACCTGCTTCCGAGTCCCCGTCCGCTACACGGGCAGTCGGAACTTAGCGCTTGTTGACAACACTGGTCTCTGTTCGCGGCAACTCTAAAAAAAAAAATATTTCTCCATGCCATAGTTTATGTGCAAAGTGATTCAAGATACAAAAAGTGCTATGGATTCTATCAATCAAGGTATGTACTACATTCTATGATCCGTTTTATTTATTATGAGAGCTTATTCATGACCTATTTTGCAGTATATCAACATGCCTAAAAATATTGAATTTTTCCTTAAATTTTTGATAAATTCGTGTTTTTAAATATGTGCAACTCATCGCAACTGCATCATAGTAATATTTCAATAAACTAGAGGATATGTGCAATTATACTAAGTAGCAAAAACATTCACATATATTCACATAAAAGATAATTTTAACTCTGAAAACTGTCTCTTTACCCGCGATTTTCTAACAATTATTTTGATTGTTTCAGACTCTCTACATTGTGTCATATCTATGACTAGGAAAGAGCTTCATGAATTAGGTAATTAAGTGATCGGTCAAAGCGCCGTAAAACAATGGCACTTAGACAAAACGTGTCAGTGGAGTTGACGCGGCACAAATGAGCCAAAGAGCTGCAGGTAACACCGATGTTGCCTCTGTGATTCAAGAAGTGACAAAAAGCCCTACCCGAGCAACAAAGTTCCGCAAGGCAGCTGCTATTGGTAGTAAAACTACTACTAACAAGAAGCATACGCCAGAAAATGTCTAATGATTTTCTTGGAAGCCAACATCACCTTAAGTCAATACGAGGTGATATATCAGGCAAATAAAGACGTATACCCTTGTTATACTTATGTCCAGAGGGCAAAACAGGATTTTTATCCACCGAAAAACGTGAATGAGACGGTTGCAGAGGTGTACTACAAGATCTGCTTGATCACACAGCTTCGCGGCTGTGCAAATATTTAGAACCAGACCTCGAACGACTGGAGCCAAACGCTGAGTTTGTACTGATTTATAAATGGGGATGCGATGGGTCTACCCAAAATCAATACAAGCAATAGTGACGCAAACATATTTATGAGTTCTATGGTACCACTTCGGCTCACATACGGTACTAAAATCATATGGCAGAATCCCCAACCATCTTCACCAAGATGCTGCCGGCCCGTGAGGTTTCGGTATGTAAAAGAAGACAAGGACGTCACTAACGAAGAAATCGATCATATTGAGAACCAAATAAAATCTCTTCAGCCTACAGTTGTTAATGAAAATATTCGAATTAAGCATGTGTTACTCCCAACAATGATCGACGGAAAAGTGTGTAACGCGGCCACTAACACGAGTTCAACATTGCACTGCTATGTACGTATGTGGTAAAACGTCTAAAGGTTTCAACGATTTGGGAACATCATCCCAACAACCGGAAAATCCAGACTTTTAAATTCGGATTGTCTACTTGACACGCGCGAATCCGTTTTTTCGAATTTTTATTACATTTGTCTTATAAAATAAGAGCGGGTGTAAATAAGGGACGGATATCTGGAAAAGAACATAAAGAAAATCCAAACCGCCAAGTCAGCGATACAAGAACAATTCCGGGAAAAAATGGGTTTACTAGTAGACATTCCCAAGGCTGGCTACGGAAACACGAATGACTGGAATACCTCTCGCAAATTCTTTTCTGACCCAGAAACAGCAGCATCCATCACGGGTATTGACGAAGACCTTAATAAAAAATTTAGAAATATGTTAGTATAAGTCATATCGTTAGGATATAAAATAGATAAAAAAAAAAATCTGTCTACACTATGGATGTAGCGCATTACTACATTAACTTGTACAGCTGGCAACCAATGAGTCCTACTGTACATAAAATATTGGTACACTCTTCAAGCATAATATCTCACGCGCTTCTGCCTATTAGTCAATTGTCAAAAGAGGCTGCGGAGGCCCGCAACAAGCACTTCCGACTATATAGGGAAAGCTTCTCTAGGATGCTTTCTAGAAAAGCCTGCAATGAAGATGTGCTGAAGCGGCTTCTTCTGACATCTGACCCTTTCATAAGTAGCCGACAGTGAGAAAAAGAGGAATAAAAATAAACAGGCTTTCACTAAAGAAGCAACAGGTTTCTTTATACCTGAAGATGAGACAATAAGTGACGATCAGTGATAGGAATAGGTAGTGCCTATTAGCCTAAACTTCGAAGAACAGAGACAAGAAACGGAGACTTCCTTAGGACTAAATTATTTCCGGCACATCTGTCTCGAAATTTCGAGACAACACTTAAATACATTTAAAAAAATGTGTTATTTGGAATAAGTAATTCGTCTATATTTATCTAAAGTTTGTCTATAAATGTGATAGTTTGTATGGATGTCCATTACTCAATGCCACTGAAAATTAGAGTTGCGAATAATAGTTCAATGAGAAGAAAAGAGAGATACGTATCTTTCCGGTACGATGAACTATATCTTTCATCTAGTTCACTAGTTCACTTAGTTCACTATTGACCAGTATAAACTGACCTATCACTGTTGGGTACGCTTATATGATTCGAGGTCAACAGATATACTTTTTAAAGATACATTACATCAACATGATATCTTATCTATTCTACTAATTAACTAAGTTCTACTGTATTTTTTCACATATACACAACTTATATAATAAAGTTAGTAGAAAAAGCAACAAATTGATTTTCCTTCATACTTGTCAGGCTTAGGACTGTCAACCTCCATACACAATAAATTTAGTTAAAATGGGTTCTATGTATTGTTTTGCTTTTAGCTATATTAAATTATTAAGTTTCATAATGAGGTTGGCGTATTTAAAAATCAATTCGTATGTACAGTGATTAAAATATACATATAAAATAATACCCAAAATTGCGGATGAAATTATAGTCTATTGACAAAATTCTGGAAAACTGTATCGTATTATTAAGTGCGTAATGTATATTATTGCTCGTTCGGCAAAGCGAGCGATGCATATCAACTGTCTCACATTATTACGTAAATAAAAACGAGACAGCCGATAGGCGATACTTCGCGCTCTCAACTCGGCACACGCTCGTGCACGATCGGTTCTTGTCGCGATTCATTTAGTTCCGCGAAACGAGCGATCGTCGTTAATAGTTCCCGAGTCAAAATGAGCGGTGAATCGCGAAGCGAACTAGTGAACTAGAGATACAGTCTGTACGGAACTGAACGAAAGATTTGTTACTGCTTTCATAATGAACTAGTTCATTATTGTCTTTCGTTCGCGAACTACCCAAGTCTACTGAAAATGCTGATTTTGGTAGTGATATAGATTAAGGTGTGGAATAGCACATATGCTACTTCCTATTAAAAAAAAAGTATAGTTCCCATGGGATACAAAAACAATAGTACACGCGGGAAAAGCCGCGGGCATTAACTAGTTAAAAAAAAAAACGTAAGGGTCCTTTCACACCACCGATATTGTCTGGCGATTTGTGGAGATTTCTATGCAAAAAAAAAACGAAAGAAAAAATGCTCAAAAATTGCCGGTCGATATCGCTCTAGGTTCATTAAATAATTAATGGGCTCTAAAGGAAAAATAAAACACATAGAATATTGTTGTAACAAATATATGTATATTTATATTATTTTAAAATATGACGTAATTGGAAACCATGAAACAAAATGTACAGAAGGAAAGATTTAAGAAACAAATTTATGTTTATCTATCTTTAAATATCTATGTCATATTTATTTTACTGACGTTGAGGGATGCAATTTTTACTCAAATCAAAGTACAAATTAACCTTTGAAGTTTACAAATTAATATTTGAAGCATTTAGGACAATCAGTTTTAATACTGAACTACTAACTGTTCGGTTTTGATAAAGAACTTGATGCATCAAAAATTGCTAAGAATTTGAAAATCTTTATTTGTGTTACAAATACCATAAAAAATAAAGAACGATTTTAATTTAATCATCGTGATTCGATTAGTTTAGTTAAAAGTTATTAAAAGTTCAGTATCAGAACCGAAATTTTCTTTGTCAGATGAGTCATCTAAGTTAAAATACACAATCATAATTTTTTCTGTATTTTCAACTGTCAGGCGATTTCTTTTTATGTTAAGAATCCATTTATAAGTTGAAAATGACCTTTCAACATCAACTGAGGTTAAAGGCGCGTACATATAGTATGATCGCTCATCCTTTCCTGCTGTTATCGCTTCACATATGTCTCTAATTTTATCTAAACCGGGATTTCTGTCCATGACATTTACGAGTTTATTTTTTATAAGCTCAGATGAACACCAGCTAAGCACAGTTCTCACGTGATCAAATATTTCAAAGGATTCCGTTAGAGTTAAATTCGATTTTTGTAATTTCTTTAATCCAATTTGTATATCTTTAAAATATTCCTCAATGTAGTCCAAGTCCGATTTCAAGTTTTCCTTTTGAAGAACATTTTTGGCACACCTAATAGATAGCGCGTCGGAACTTCTTAAAAGATTTACAATTGTTTTAATTTGATCATAATATTTTGCATAATATGACACTGCCTCCAACCAAGTACCCCATCTTGTAATAACGGGTTCTGGAGGAAGCGGCATGTGGGGAAAGGTGTTTTTTAACAAGCGCACTCTATTAGGTGATTTTAAAAATATTTTTTTTACGTTTGAAATTAATTCATCTACATCTGAGTATTCGTATCGTATTTTTTCTGCCACGAGATTCAGTGCATGTGCTAAGCAAGTGACGTGTATCATGTTGGGCAAATAATTTTTCAGCACACGTCCCGCTTTTAGCATATATGCTACACTATCAGTGCATAATACAGCAACGTCTCCTACTTTGGATTCATACAAATCGCACCACATATTTTCAAAGCAGTCTATTACAAATTGGGCAATTGTGCTCCCATTAACAATTTCTAGTACTTTGCAAGCAACTAAAAATAGTTTTTGTGTGATCGCATTTAAAGGTTTTACAAGTAAATGTACCATGTATCTGCCTAAAAAATCAGTTGTCTCGTCTAAAGATACCCACAGCTTTTGATTTGCAATTTGTTCATAAATCGAGTCAATTTTAGTTTTAAAAATCTTATCTAAATAAACTTTTCTCAGCAATGATTGCTCAGGAAGCTTTTGTCGATTTGTACAATTGCAGCAAATATATTTATGGAAGAATTTTTTGAAAGCGGGGTTGTTTACTTGAATCCAAGGTATATTACATAATATGAGAAATTGTACTAGGTCCAAATTAAATTCTTCATTTGGTTTTTTACTTGTCCCTTTGTGTTTCGGACCTTTAACGTGCCTCTTGACACTACTAAGTTTAGCTGTTATACTGCTCTCGCACTTAGAACAGTAAATCAAATTACTGGCCGGGTCGTAATATAATTCAGGATGAAGTCCAATCCAACTTTGTACTGTTGCTTTCTTAGGCTTGTTCGCCATCTCCAATCTTACTGGTCTCCAAAAAGATGTACGATGGCAAGTACCTAAAATAAAATAAAATTTTAAGTTTTCCATGCCTCAAAAGGAATAACGAACCTTTATAGATACAGGGAGGTGGAAAGGAAAGCGGGAGAGGTGCGCGCATTCCAGCTAGGTGCATCGATTGTATCGATTTAAAGATTTTATTCTTTCATTTTACGCTCTAATAAAGAAAAACGGTTAGATAATATGAACACGCGTAACATCATTGTTATTGAAATTTTTTTTTCGCATTTTAGTCAATGCGCAAAAGACATATTCCTTTTTGGTTCAAATATTAAAAGAACCGGCCAGAAAAATAATATATTTTGATAGAATTCGTCCACCTTAGCAATTCTCTATGACACCAAAGATATAACATTACTATGCTTGGTAGTATTGAAGTTCACTTTTATATTTGAACCAAAAGTTAAATGCGTATGTTTTTTTTCTTTAACTACGTTTCATACACAATAATTATCTTAAAAACTCCACTAAAAAATATCAAGTTCATACAATTGCATATCAATCTAGACTGTCAAATTGCTAGTTTAAGATAAAATAATATATACATTAATGTTCTTCTTTATATCTAACTTACTGTTTGTTTCCCTACAAGAAATAAAATAAATAACTTTAGCCAAAACATAAAAAGTAATAAATGTTGACTTACCGTATTATTTGATGTAGACAGACAGGAACAATGTTATTGCAGCAAATCGTAATCCATAACTTCAAGCCAAAGTAGTCGTATTAAGAAGATCCAATGAACCAAAAAACGAGCGAGGGTGAAAAACAATATTCACAAAAACAATACAGGAAGATGCGCACTTAACAAACCGAAGTACTGGATTGAAGTGAAGGTAACCTGCGCGCACGCGGGGCGGTAAGGAGTAGGGGGGGAGGGGGTATGTAGAACCTCCCCGCGCCGCACAGGTATGCGACCATGGCGGTTACCTTTTGTAATTTCTAAGAATAGATAACGAAACGCGCTGCCGTAAAATGTGATAATGTGATACCATTATTATGCAATTATTTTAATATCATGCACTTTTTAAAATATACTTTAGAAATATATTTCGTTAAGATGAAAGAAAAAAAGGTATTTGTATTTTCATTTGTAACTAAATATTTGCACATCATGTATAACGGTAGAATGTAAAGGGACCTCATTAATATTAAGATCATACCCCTTTGTATACCTACATTCTGGCAAATAAATGAATTATTTATTTATTTTAAATACCGATAAAATCAAAATCAAAGCATTTATTTCAAATAGACCATTTACGGGCACTTTTGAATAGTCAAATGTCGGTCAGTCCAAGAAAAGTGAAGCTAAATTGCACGTTCCAAAGAGTAGGTCTCTATGGAGAAGAACGTGCAAGAAACTCCATGGACACTCTTTTAAATCATATTATGTGTTACATATAATGCTTTTTTTACACTTGAACTTTAGAAATCTCATCAAACGTAGCCGAGAGTGAGCTAGAAAGAAGATACATATTTACTTCGAAACGTGTACGGCTTCTTAGTCAAACATTGTGATTCATTGTGTATTACGATCAACAAGTCATTTACAAAATGTTCTACAAAAAAAAAATCAGAAAATTTTATGGTTGTAACGACTGTGTATGTTATTTATTATGATATATCTAGTCGCAAACTTTAGGTAAATATAGACGAATTACTTATTCCAAATAACATTTTTTTTAAATGTATTTATGTGTTGTCTCGAAATTTCGGGACAGATGTCTCGGAAAAAAAGTTAGTCCTAAGGAAGTCTCCGTTTCTTGTCTCTGTTCTTCGAAGTTTAGGCAAATAGGCACTACCTATTCCTATCACTGATAATTAGTAATAAAAGTGCAAAAAAAAAACGGCTAAGTGCGTGTCGGACCGCGCTCAATGAAGGGTTTCGTAGTTGGGATGAATCAAGAACAAACTTAACATTGTAGTTGAATAACATGTTCTCCTACAAATTCCAACTGCAAATGTAAGTTTGTATGCACAATATAAATTTACCATGTTAATATGGATTTACTATGTTATTTTAACACGATAGACTTCTTATAGGTTTTCCTGTAATCTATAAATAAAAAACTATTTTCTGTATTTTATTCCAAATTTTAGGCAATTTTTATCTATTTTCTTAAATAATTATAAAACTATTTGAAAATTATAAAAATTGATATATTTGAGATCCTCACAACAAGCCCTTTCATTTTGATATGTCAGAATGTAAAACCTGCAATTTTTTTTTTAATTTTGCGCATAACATTGACCCTCATGTTCTAAATTCATTTATTTACGTTACACGCCCGTGTTCGGGTCACAGAAATTCATATGTGTACCAAATTTCAACTTAATCGGTCCAGTAGATTCGAAGCAAATCGGCTGTGACAGACGGACAGACAGACAGAAAGACACACAAGACGAGTGATCCTATAAGGGATTCGTTTTTTCCTTTTGAGGTATGAAACCCTAAAAACGACGCACGCCGTCTCGCGTGGGATTCGCTTCAGTGTGATCAGATTTTCAATGCTTATCCCTTGTTCCAGACTAATCCACCACTTCAAATCGGACTCCGCGGACCGTCAGTACCTCATCCTGTCGGGCGCGCGCAAGGCGCTGCAGGCGGGCGGCGCCGCGCGCATACAGCACACCTTCCCGCCGATACTGTTCCACGCGTACAGCCTCGCGCACACGTACAAGGAGCGACAGGATACGGTAACATGCTCACATACAGCACACCTTCCCGCCGATACTGTTCCACGCGTACAGCCTCGCGCACACGTACAAGGAGCGACAGGATACGGTAACATGCTCACATACAGCACACCTTCCCGCCGATACTGTTCCACGCGTACAGCCTCGCGCACACGTACAAGGAGCGACAGGATACGGTAACATGCTCACATACAGCACACCTTCCCGCCGATACTGTTCCACGCGTACAGCCTCGCGCACACGTACAAGGAGCGACAGGATACGGTAACATGCTCACATACAGCACACCTTCCCGCCGATACTGTTCCACGCGTACAGCCTCGCGCACACGTACAAGGAGCGACAGGATACGGTAACATGCTCACATACAGCACACCTTCCCGCCGATACTCGCGTACAGCCTCGCGCACACGTACAAGGAGCGACAGGATACGGTAACATGCTCACATACAGCACACCTTCCCGCCTATACTGTTCCACGCGTACAGCCTCGCGCACACGTACAAGGAGCGACAGGATACGGTAACATGCTCACATACAGCACACCTTCCCGCCGATACTGTTCCACGCGTACAGCCTCGCGCACACGTACAAGGAGCGACAGGATACGGTAACATGCTCACATACAGCACACCTTCCCGCCGATACTGTTCCACATAATCAAACTATACTACACGAGGAAATATTAAAAGCAAAAAAATATGAAAAGACAAAACAAAATACTCGTGGCGGCATCTACATAGCCACTTGCCAACTACGCAACACAACTGCATCGCGCAAGCAGAGTTTACCGCGCAACTAGCATATAAACAACATCCCGACATCAACCGTCGGGCAGTAGCCCACCAGACACGACACCCGTCTGGTCGGAGGATCCTCCCTTTTCTATGGAGGAACTTTACAGCCTGTTCCTCATGCCTGTATATACTCATTGTGGTCCCTACAGGTTTAATAGGAGCAGTCACAAAAATCTAATTAATAAAAATCTTAAATTCATTCACCCACCGGGTTAGGCTGCGCGTTTTCTGTCAAGACAACGCATAGCCTAACCCGTTGGGTCTAGAAGCATGAGATTTTGCACAAGGGTTTTTTATTATAGCAAAAGTGCGGGAAAAAATGCGGGATGCATTTCAACAATTCGTCCTTAGAGCTCACTTTTGCTGAAGGGGTTAAATGTGGTATGAAAATTTGTTTGGAAGCATTTTAGTTGATGAGAAATCCCATAGGGCACACGGATAATTTGTTCCACGTACATAGACTTACCATAGAATAACAATAATTTTGTTTCAGGACGACATGTGGGAGAAGAAATGTCAGAAAATATTCCAGTTCTGTCATCAAACTATCAGCATGCTGGTCAAAGCTGAATTAGCCGAGTTGCCTTTGAGGTAAAACATTGATTTTTAACTTAAGATAACGCCTACTTTTCCCGGCAAGAAAATAATGTTGGCAATATGTTACCTCTATTCTCAGAATTACACTATTGCTAACATTGTTCTATATTCAAATTTAAACTCAATTCACTTCAATTATTAATTCACTGGAGTAATCTGACATGTGCTAGCTGTCACTTGTCAATGGTCATATTATTGTGTTCTAGACTTTTACACAAAGTGACAGCTAGCACATGTCAAATTACTCCAGTGAATAATTCGAGTTTAAGGCCCGCTTGCACAACAAATCACTATACACTTTTAGCACTAACGATTTAAAACAGCGGTCTGTTTCTTTCAGTCATTTGAAGATGACAGAGACAGAATGATGATTTAAATATAAAAAAAGACATTTCTAAAACTTATGTAAAACGATATAGATCACTATATCGTTTTACATAAGTTTTAGAAATGTCTTTTAGGAAGTACCTTTTAAGGGGACTACAGGACCTAAACGCAACTTTTATAAGTTTTATATTGCCTAAAAGTATATGATCCACTGCAGTAAACAAAATCAGAAAAATATATGATATTCTTAAGGATATATGCTAGGTAGATAGTGTGTTGAAAACATAATATAACTAATTTGATACGATAGAAAAAAATCACGAAGATACCTCTAAAAAATTCTTTTAACGATTAAAAACCTAATCATGCAATCATTCTGTTTTTTTGTCAGATTATTCTACAAGCTACAATATTAGCATAATAGTGTTTTATTTTTTTTTATAAAATATATATATATATATATATATATATATATATATATATATATATAGCTTTTTTGTAAATAGATAATTGCTTCATATTTTGCAATAAATTACCAGCATTGTGTCATCGCGCTTCTCTTTCTTTTCTATGCAGTCCGACAGTGACCGCGCTTTAGGTGTTGTCGGCCTCTTAAGTAAAAATATTGCTTGTATTAGGTACTTCCGCTCTTCCGGTTTACATTAACAATACATAAGTGAGAAATACAAACAATATTTTATAAAATATGTTTGACGTTAAATGTATTGAGCTTTTCTCTGGTACCTATAATTTTTGAGTATTTAGGTATTGATTTCTTTCATGTCATTTTTGAAGTACGTAACCCTTAAAACAATGCTAGTTACATAAAAATATTACATATTTTTGACAGGATATTTTCATAAATGCACTTATTTCAATTTTTTATACAAAAGATTCACCACTGCTCTCAAAACGGTGGAAAATATCGTGAGGAAACCGACATGTCTTAGAACCAAAAATTCGAAGACATGTGACATCTACCAACCCGCACTGGGCCCGCGTGGTGGATTATGGCCCACTCCCTCTCACAGAGAGGAGGCCAGTGTCCCAGCAGTGGGTACATTATAGGCTGGTTATGTGTTACGAAAGATTTCGGAGGAAGATTTCGGAAGGGATTTATGAAAGATTATGTGTTACGAAAGATTTCGGAGGAAGATTTCGGAAGGGATTTATGAAAGATGTCTGGTGTTTTAAGTTCTTAAAAACACCAGACAAATTAATCTGTCACAGATCCCTCTAATTTTGCTACATTTTTTTTTTTCAGATTTTGGACTTTTTTTAAATACGGGACAAGCCTTTGATTTTAAAAGCAACCACGATTTAAAAAACAAACTACTTTAATCAAACATTGACTAATAATATGTGTTTTTTTCCAGATTATACCTACAAGGAGCGCTCGCAATAAGCGAGATAGGCTTCGCGAACCACGAGACGATAGCGTACGAGTTTCTCTCCCAAGCGTTCTCTCTGTACGAGGACGAGATATCAGACAGCAAGGCACAGTTGGCGGCCATTACCTTGATCATCGCTACCTTTGAACAGATCAACTGCTTCGGTAAGTAGATAACGGAGGGAACATAGATAGCTGATGATCGGGCGAATCTTATCGACCAGGCGCATATAATATACTTACATAATCAGCCTATAATGTTCCCACTGCTGGGAGACTGACTCTGTGAGAGGGAGTGGACCGTAATCTGCCACGCGGGCCCAGTGCGGGTCGGTAGATGTCACATGTCCTCGTATTGTTGGTCAAGATGTTATCCTTCACCGTTTTTAGAAGAAAGAAAAATGGGTTTCCGTTTTAAGAGTAGTGGCGATGAAATTATTTACACAAAGTATAACGCCTGTCTGGGTTCGAATCATAAGTCGCGGCCGTTACCATTGTGCCACCACTGCTCTTTACTTATCTAATATACTTGATTTCTCCAAATGCAATTTTTTATAATACAGTTGAAAGCAGATTTGGTGAAATAGACGCGTTTCTCTCAAGCCATACCATTAGGAAAGTAGTTTGAAAATTAAATTAAATAATGGATGAAAACAGCGGTAGAAAGGTGTATACAACAGCATTAAGAAAAATAAATCCCAAGACGTTTTTGTCGTTCAGGATAAAAAACCATTTCTATAGGATTTTTTGTATTTTTGATTGAAGTTTATTTCAGTTTCTTAATTTGCATTCCTAGTTGGAAGTTTATTTCAGCTCCACTGTCCATAACCAAATCTCATTTCACAAACTTCATTATGCTTTCGTCCCACCTCCACTCAAAAATCAACTCTAACACAATAACACAAAGTCTAAACTCCCACATCACATCCACAGGTGCCGAAAACGCAGAACCAATGCGTACACAATGCGCTCTAGCGGCTAGTAAGTTACTAAAGAAGCCCGACCAGAGTCGCGCCGTGGCGTTATGCGCACATCTGTTCTGGAAAGCCGCTAAAGATGGGAAGCAGGTATGTAAAATAGTAGATTGTCCAACTGGTGCATAAAAGAAGCCATTTTATCCTTTAGGTAAGGTAAAATACCTTACCTAAAGGATACTATAAGGAACGGGCTTAAAAACACTTTTCATTGTTCAAAAATGTTGGAAAATTGAAGAAGAAAATAGCTAATTCCCGCCACGAAACTTTTTAAAAGGTTTTTTTTTTAATTTTCATCATGATTTTATGTCGCCTATGCACAACATAAAGTCGAACTTTTAGAGAATGAGAAGTGAAAAAAATATTATTAATTTCTAATCCAAAAAACGATCTCTGTGGACGATTGTACGAAGATTTTTTGGCTTATCAGAATCGGACGTAATGTGAGAGGGATTCATGAATTTTTTTTATTTTATTTTATAGCTCTGGTCAACACGGCTACAAATATCAAGGTATAATTTCCAGTACAAGCTGACCTTTCATTGTACGGAAATCCTGTACATTGCGAGGTCAGCTTATACTGGAGATGTATAGCTTGATATGTAGCTGTGTGTACCTATAAACCGTGGAGGAATGAGGAAAATGTCGCTTACCAAAATTCTATAGATTATAATGCTTGTTTATCTCTTTTCAGTTATGTGTTTTAGCATTCGGGTTTTTTATTTTTTTTAATAATTTGTTTTTGTAACCAATCACAGCATCTACCACAATTTGAACGGCGACTATAAAACCATGATTGTTGGTATTATTTTCTTTTTCATATTGAAATTTTGGACAGCCCCGTTGGTCTAGCGGTCGCAAGCGCTACTGCTGCTGGGTTAGATTCCCAGGTCGGTCAATGTGTGATTGAGTTTTTTTATCTCAAATTTCCCATTTGCAGCCTTGTCCCCGTTCAAGGCAATAGGCTCACCCCTATTACATGGAACTTAAATATAACTGGCGAAATGTGGGTGTACGCCACACGTCTGCCTCATCCTTCGGGGACACACGGCGTGATGTTATGAGTTGTAAACATTTTTTTTGTTTCCAGTGGCCTCTAAACGACGCATCTCGTGCCCTCGACTGCCTCAAGAAAGCCGCGCGCGTCGCACAGCAATGTATGGACGGAGGAGTTCAGGCGCAGTTGTTAGCTGAACTATTGGGAAGATACGCGCTGCTGAGGGAGCGGGGCAACGCTAGTCTTACTACTAACTTAATAGATGCGGTAAGTACCTTAAAGCCAAACGCACATTACAGCCACAACGGGCCTCAGCTTAACGCATTTTCGTACAAAAAAGTGCGGTGCGGCCTGTAGTGGGAATGGTTCATAGAAAATATGCAAAGGTGATGAAAGAGGATTTTTTCAATTAGATCAGTTGAGGGGCGGCTCACCCCAATCTACGCTGGTCTTTAAGCCATGTCCCATTTACACGATGCAAGATTCTTGCCTGCGGTATACAATAAAATTAAAGCTACAAATAACACTATTTAGACGGTGCAACTTTTATTGTTGCTTCAACTTATAGTATGCCACAGGCAATTAAATCGCACCGTGTAAATCAGGCTTTATTGTTTAACACTTTCACCGCTAAGTACATAGAATACATACAAATTGGCATGCCATATAATGTTTATTGCAAATCTATAACAATTCAATCAACAGAAGTCATCTGAACAGAAGTCATCTTTAGCTACATATAGCGACGACTCGGATGCGAGTTGTGGGCACACGAACGAATTATTTTTCGACCCATATGCTGGGTGCTTGGCATAGAAAGTGTTAACAGCTGTGCCTCGCGGTTTCACCCTAATAAATCTCGATCCCGTGGGAATATCGGGATAAAAAGTATCCTATGTCCTAATCCAGGTCATGGTTCACCCATGTACCAAATTTCATCCAAATCTGTTCAGCCGTTTTAACGTGAAAGCGTAACAAATAAACTCACTTTTGCATTTATAATATTAGTTATGATATTATGCTGTTGAAACTATTCGCCAAGATTCATGAGTTGTAGCCTAACTAGTTGATATTTTCCCAAAGGAGGTTTTATTACCATACTGTAAACCAAGGATTCCCAAAGTGGTCGATATCCCCTAGGGGTTGAAATCGGTTTGCCAGGGGTCGACATAAACGAAAACTGAGCTTGGGGTCGATGAGGTCTAAAAATCGACCCCTATTAATTAACACAAGTTCTTATTTGAATTTCTCAAGATACTGTATAAGTTGTGTTACGTGTACCAACTTGTTATAAGAATGACTAATGTTTTAGTAGGAAGTATCATTGTTGTTATTTTAAAAACCTCAACAAGTTGATAAGCGTGCACAAGTTCGTACAAGATGACAAAATTTGGCTATGTCTGAGGTATCAGTTCATTGTGAAAAAGGGGTCTGATGCTCAAAATAGTTTGGAAATCCCTGCTGAAAAACAATGTGGCTTGTGCTTACATCTTGCGCCGCATACCCTGTCCGTCAGCGTTCATGTGATGATCTTAAATGAAATAAATTAAATATTTCACTCCAGGTAATCCAGAAAATCCGTGAAGAGTTAGCGAACTTGGACCAGTCAGAGGAAGTGGAACAGATCACCAAGCACTTCCACAATACTCTGCAGCATCTCAAGAATAGGATGGAGACGCCCGACCCTGATGGGTTAGGTTATGAGGGACTAACACTGGCTTAAATGTGGTAAAAAGAGGTGTGGGGAATGTTTTTTGTGGTATTCGATGAAGCAGTCTTAAGCCTGATTTACATGGTGTGAATTAACCTATTGACCGCCACGTCAAAAAAGCAAAGAGTTACCCTCGGCGCCAAGCTACGAATTAGGCTTTAAAATCTGTCATGTAGTCTTGACCGTGGCGTGCTGGGCACATTTTGGTCTGTCATCTATACAAGACTGTGGCGTTCAAAAGGTTAACTGCCTATGGCACCATAAGTTGAAGCAACAAAAAGTGGCACCGTCTAAACAATGTTCAAACAATGCAAGTCATTTGTTGCTTCAATTTTATTGTATGCCTTGCAAGAAACTTGCATCATATAAATGGGCTTTTTTCATTTATGAGTTTTTAATTTGATTTAAAATTGTTTTGAATTTGTTAAAGTAAACAGCATTGATGAAATGATATGTTCAATTGACACTTAATTCGATAATCACCAGTGAGTTTGAAACTCTGTATGAAAAATCTTCCATTGACAATTAGACGTTCGGTGTAATTTTACAAGATAAGTTTTCGATATTGAAAAACAACATGTTTCAAGTGCAGTGTTTTTCAATCTGACAGACGACCATCTTCATATTATTATTCGACCATATCTTCCCGACCTGCTACCTGTACTTGGGTGAAGGATGCTAGACCGTGCCAGGGTGTCTACTCTCCTAAGTCTGTCAACGAATATACGGGCCCGTCCGAAAGTAGTTGATCCGTCCAAACAAGTGACAAATAAAAAAATTCTAACGGGCAAATACACATTGGTATTAGGGACAACTGTCAAATCGTGTTGTCTTTCATTTTTTGTTCAGGCCTCAAACTAATCTTATGTCCGTAATCGAAGTTACGGGCGTTTCCTACTCCGTAGTAGGAAACGCCCGTAACTTCGACCGAAACTACGAAATTCGTGATTAGGGAGTACACCCTCAGGCACTGACCTTGCCATGTACGAGGCGTGGGCGAGGGATCCAAAAGTTCACGAACATTATAAAGCAGTTCATGCTTCACGGTGCAGCGTCCGTGTCCCGTTCGATTCTTACATAACCAGCCTATAATGTCTCCACTGCTGGGATACAGGCCAGGGAGGGGGCCGTAACCCACCACGCGGGCCCAGTGTGTGTTGGTAGACGTCACATGTCTTCGAATTTTTGGTTCTAGGACATGCCGGTTTCCTCACGATGTTTTCCTTCACCGTTTTGAGAGCAGTGGTGATGAAATTATTTACACAAAGTAAAGCGCCTGTCTGTGTTCGAACCTACGACCTACAACCCGTAAGTCGCGGCCGTTACCACTGGGCCACCACTGCTCGCGATTCGATTCTTAGTACCTACAATAGAGCAAACAAGGACGCGACTCGCGCCCTTGAAGGTTTAGCATAAATCATTCCTAAATCTACAAAAGTATTTTTTTCGTCCCGTCAAATATCACAAAAACTTCTCAAATTAAATCACTGAACAATGTTAATTCTAAAATAATGGTAACGTTAGTCGGTACATGGAATGTTATTTACTACATTCCGATAAAATTGTAATAACTTTGATTTAAAATCTCACGTTGTAATATTATGTGTAAATAAGTTATGAATATTATTATTATAGTATTTTAATGTTTAAGTTATACGTAAATAATGCAAGTTTTATAGAAAAAATATTATATTTTGTGTTATTTTTATGTTGGTTTTATTTTGTAGTCCCAAAAAAACCCTGTTTAGATTGGTAAAGCGATAACTCTAGGCATATGGATAGGCACTATCCATCAGATAAATAGAGAAAGAAGAGTATAGAGGAATGAGGAACAGGGTGTAAAGTTCACTCATCCTCCATAAAAAAGGGAGGATCCTCCGACCTGACGGGTGTCGTGTATTGTGGGCTCAAAGAGAATTAAACCACTTAAGAGCTGATAAGACCGATTTTGCCTAGGCACACGACTCAACACTGCGGGTGGACCAAGAAAATACAGCGGTTGTAATTGGTCGATGCAACAATGTCAGGACGAATGTTCCAAACATAGGGATGCATAAGTCAGTTTTGCAACAATGATATCGATATCGGTAAAATAATTGACGTCTATTAATTTTTTTAAGAACAATATTTTCTCATAAATGAAATTCAAATAATTTATTGTGCAATTAGGATTTAAAAATCACTTTTCGACGTCATTATTTGTCAAGCTAGCTGGAGTCGACATTTCCTAAGTGACTACTCTGATAAGGAATGTCAAAACAAACTCAGGGGTCACTGTCAGTTTAAAGTATAGAAATTATCAGCTGTGAAATGCCTTGAACAAATAACGCTATATTTTTTTGGAAACCCAATTTTACCTGTGAACTGCATTAATGCAATTTTTTTTCAGTTCCGGAATATTTGGAAATCTAAAATATAAACATTAAGTAATATTACTTTTTTTACCATTAGGAAACATCTATAATTTTTATCGTCAATATCGACTTCGTTTTGAAGTTGTCACAACACTACAGCATTAGAACAGATAGAAAGGGACAAACATATTGCCCTAGTGAGAGAAAGGGACTTTTAAAAATAAAATAAATTATTTAAAAAACAAAAAACCCAACTGCAAAAACACATAACTGAAAAGGGAAAAACAAGCATTATATTATAATCTATATAATTTTGGTATCGCAGGCGGGGACAATCAAAAGTTACACCATATTTCAGGTTATTCGACTGTCCCCGCCTGCAAGACCAAAATTATATAGATTATAATGCTCGTTTTTCCCTTTTCAGTTATGTGTTTTTGCAGTTGGGTTTTTTGTTTTTTAAATAATTTATTTTATTTCAATCTTTTTAGTTTTATATTTGAAAATTACTCATTACTAGCTTTCATTTATTTTGACACCAATATTGTTGCAATTAATTAAAAAAAAACCCTACCCCTGTTTTTTTTTGTATTTGCAGATGCAACTTATAAATATTACATAGCCTATGTCACTCACACAATTAAGACGAATCTAACGACACCTCATAAGTTAAAATCCATCAAGCCGTTTAGGCTACAGAGCGTGCCAAAGAAATAGACATACATACATACATACTCTCGAAAAACATTACCCTCCTGAGGCAGTCGGGTAAAAAGACATCAACGCGGTGTACATTTTTGTGACATTTTACGTAATGGAACCAGTTTAGCTTGAACCCTGCTTCATAATTAGAGATCGGATATTCGGATGCATATTCACCTTTTTTTTTTTTTGAGGGTGGGAAATCATCAAATAACTTCTCCCGCTCTGGGCGGAGCGGGAGGGTGTGTCAGACTCTTACTGACTAAAACCCACCCGGATTCCTTCCTGTTGCCTGTGTTGCGGGGGCCTCGGTGACACATAAGTACCTTCCCGCGACAATGCATATTCACCTAAGTTGAGAGTTGGCGAATGTGGAATGCGCTTTTGTATCGAAAAAATCCCGCGGTTCCGGGATCAACAAGGTTTCTGGTTATTGAATCAGATTAGTATTATAATCAGTACTACATATAACTTACTTTCAAATGTTGGCTTTTATGGAATGCACTATAGTAAAAAAAAAAACCCGCGATTCCGGAATCGACAAAGTTTGTGTTTTTTCTGACTATGTAAGCGGATGCATATCTACCTACCTTATATTGTAAAGTAGGTAGGTAAATACCAAACTGCCATAGCAAATAACGTTAATATAAGATAACGGACTACATATATTTAGAATAATTGATGTAGCTAGCTGGTTCATTTTTTTGTTTCAACTAACACACACCACCCCTCCTCTTACACCATATACATATACATGTTTTAGAAGTTGCTTCTTTATTATACACCCGACTAGCTATGCATTCCCGGCATCCCGTGTTTTTTTATACAAATAAAAATATTTTAAGAAGCCGCGAACATTTAACTTTAGGTAAATATGCATCCGAATATCCGATCTCTGTTCATAATTATAAATATATTTTACTTACCGATGAAAAGTGATGCCATCTTTTTATAGCTTGATGTTCTAGACGATTTCCCACACCATAATTGAACAGGAATTCATAATTGTTTTTATTTATGCAGAAAGGTATCAAAAAAGCAGCGTGTGCTGATCCAATAACTGGTCAAAACTAAAATGGCCACGCATATCGTCATCTAATATAAGTGCAATTTCATTTAAGTGTCGTGAGCTTGAGTCGCCCGCATGAGCAGTCAAGAGGCTATTATAGTCATTGGGTGGGCTACTGCCCGACGGTTGATGTCGGAATGTTGTATATATGCTAGTAGCGAGCGCGGTAAACTTAGCTTGCGCGATGCAGGATTTTGCGTGGCGTTAGTGTGTTGCGTTGTTTCGCATGTGGCGATGTAGATGCCGCCACAAGAGAGTTGCTTAAATCGTTAAAATATTGTTGGTTACAAATAGCCTGACAAAATGTGATAGACTTTTTTCTAGTCTGCTCTATAGCACTCCTGGGCAAAGGCCTTGCGGTTTCGTCCAAACTGGAAGGACGCACGTCTTCCTTCCAGTTAGGACGGAACCTATCCAGTTCATCCCGCCATCTCCTACGTGGTCTGCCGCGACCCCGTCTTACTGTCTCTGGGGTTATTATATAATTAATACCATTCTGTGTTAATATCATTTACCCTGTTAACATCATTTAGCCTTTCAAATCAGTTTTCCAGCAAAACGAGTCTGTTGGGGTTGCTGTGTTTGGCTCTTCAATAAAACTAAGTGGACTGTATAAATGATGTTATAATGGGTAGGTACTGCATCGGTTGGAAACACGAACTAATAAGTTAATAATACACCCGTTTGCGAGGATCTGATGCCCCCCCCCCCCCCCGCCACTTCCGTCTGCAGAGGTACCGACGTTAGCGCGTGAACAGTCCCTCCCGCCCTCTCGATGCGCTCGAGTTCAACTTTTTGATATAGATTAATTGGAAGTAGCCTACTTGGCACGAAAATCATAATAAAAGTCCAAATATTCTTATACCATAACATAATATATTCCTTTAACTATACACAGTATAGTCAACCTTATAATTTCATTATCACTTTTGACAGCAGCCAATCTATTCAATAAAAATCTCATCGGGTGGATTGACAGCTCACTTCACTTATGTTTCCACACACAACATAACATCACGCCTTGTTTCCCCGAAGGGTTGGGCAGAGGTGTACCTGTAGTACACCCACATTTCGCCAGTTCTGTTTTTAAGTCCCATGTAATAGCCTCGTAAGGCCCAACCCAAATTTAGGTCGATATATATTTTTATGATTAGATATATAATTTAAATGATTTTAAATAGTGTCTCGGGCCGGAGTGTCAAAATTTTTTTGTCATTAAATTAGGTCGTTGGGCCTTACGAGGATAGGGGGCTAGCCTATTGCCATCAACCGAGCACAAATCCAGACTCCGGGCAGCTACTGAGAAATTCCAGATAGAAAAACCCAGTAACACTGCTCGACCCGGGAATCGAACCCAGGACCTCATGCTCAACAGTAGCGCCACCTATGTTTCCACGGTGAGATTTTTACAGAATAGACAGAGTTCCCAGTATTGTGCGTTCATTATAACTAGACGCGTGACGCGATTGGTAGCACTGAATTTTGCAGTCATGTGATTGGTAGTTCAGTTCGTCAGGCGCCATTTTGAATAGAGTTAAAACGAACAACATTCGCTCGTGTGTCGCGTTCATGTGTCACTATTTGTTCGATGAACCAGAACGCGTGGTCGCGCCGACAGAGGGCGCTTTACGGTTTTCCAAAAAAATAGTGACATATGAACGCGACGATCGCTTTTAAATAGGACGCGGGGTCAAGCGATTCGATTCGATTCGCGACGCGACTTGCGTCAAGCGACACGCACGCGTCTCCTGTCTCCGTCCACCGCTCCGCCAGTCGTGTCGCGGTGACTCATAACATGCTCTAAACCAGGGATTCCCAAAGTGGTTTCACAGGGGTTGACATATCGCGGGAAAGTACGAAAGGGTTACCGAGGCTACTGGCAACACAGGCAACGGAAGGAACACGGGTGGGTTTTATTCAGTAAGAGTTTGACACACCCTCCCGCTCCGCCCAGAGCGGGAGAAGTTATTTGATAATTTCCCACCCAAAAAAAAAAGGAGTCGACATAAACGAAAACTGATTTTGAGGAATGACGAGGTCTAAAAATCGACCCCTATTAATTAACACAAGTTCTTATTTGAAACTTTCAAGATACTGTATAAGTTGTGTTACCTGTACTTACTTGTTATTTGAATTACTAATATTTTATTAGGAAGTATCACTGTTGTACTTTAAAAAACTCAACAAGTCGTTAAGCGTGCACTAGTTCGTACAAGATGAAAAAAATTGGCTATGGGGGTCTGAGGTATCAGTTCATTTTGGAAAAGGGGTCCCTTACCCAAAATAGTTTGGGAATCCCTGCTCTAAACAACTTCTTTCATTTGTTTTCTCCGCAGTCACTGTCGCAAGAGGCGTGTCGCTTGAGCGTGTAGCTCGTGGCCACGAGGTTACAGCGATAAAGGAATTACTTGGTCCACTACAATCCTCTACAATATTCTGTTGCCCTGCACATTATTTCTGTTGTTCAACAAAATCTTCTCCTGGCGTTTCTTCTCTTCTTTGAACGCGTCTCTGTTAGCTTTCTTCTCTATTCTTCTTTCTTTCCTGTAATCTTTTAGAAGACGTTTGCGTTCTTTTTTCTCTTCTACTGATTCGTCTTTAGCCCTGGAATGGATAAAAAATGATGAGAAGCATATAATTTATATATGTGACGTGGGGCTTGTGGAATGATAACAGCCGCACGGGTCGATCAATGGTTATGGTTAGATTATCTTTGACATTCGTTACGGGTAGTCAGCAGTCCAACCAGTCTTACAAAGGGGTACCGTGTTACCCAGAAACTGGGTTGTGGAGGTCAGATAGGCCCACAACTCAGGCCACACCAGGCTCCATGTGAAGGTTAGACTATAAGCCGACTCTAACATAGTTGGGGAAAAGGCAGATTGATTTGATGAGAGGTAAGCTTATCATTGTTGTTGACTATTTCAACCTTCGTGATGTTAACTATTACAAAGTAGGCATAAGGTGGGGCTTGTGGCTAAGTAATAACAGCCGCACGGGTCGATCGATCAGGTTAAGCTACGCTTGCCGCGGTTGGTCCGTGGATGGGCGACCATCTTTACATACCAAGACCCCTCCGTGCCTCGGAAGGCACGTTAAGCCGTTGGTCCCGACTGTCATTTGTAGATCTTTGAAAGTCGTTACGGGTCGTCAGAAGCTCGGAAGTCTGACAACCAGTCTTACCAAGGGGTATCGTGTTACCCAGTAACTGGGTTGTCGAGGTCAGATAGGCAGTCGCTCCATGTAAAATACTGGTATTCAGCTGTAACCAGTAAGCCTGGAAGCCGACCCCAACATAGTTGGGCTAAAGCTAGGCAGATGATGATAAAGTAGGCATAAGAATTTTCTGACAGACAAATAAAAGATAAATTGGTCAGTCTTCGATGTTTGTTAAAATTAAAGCTAACCCTTCATACTCAACACTGGAAGAAGTATAGTCTTCAAATTCTATTATTCCGTCAGAAACCGTTTACCAACCAACCACATCAGCAGGCTCAGCACGAGAACCGTAGAGAAGCGTTTTGTCGACGGAAGACTAGACAAAAATTACGTTTCCGAGTTGACAGTTTTCTACCGAGAAATGTAGACAAGCGATTTTTATTCTACACAGTAGAAATAGAAAGCGTTATGCTAATCCTGCTGGGGTTAAAAGTAGTCACAAGATAACCGAGCGAGTGTTAAGACACGAATTGACATGCCTTTTTTTTTTTGGATGGTAAATCATCAAATAACTTCTCCCGCTCTGGGCGGAGCGGGAGGGTGTGTCAGACTCTTACTGACTAAAACCCACCCCTATTCCTTCCGTTGCCTGTGTTGCCAGGGGCCTCGGTGACCTTTTAGTACCTTCCTGCGACCCCGGCAGGGTCGGTCCTAGTGGACCCCTACATTCGTGCTGACGACATCTCTTTGAGGCGCGCGTGGAATACAACGCGCCGTCGACCCGCGCCTGGTCCCTACTGGAGGTGAGCTCCCCATTGCTCACCGTCCGCGCGCCCGCGCCTACGGTGGCCGGCACTCCGCCCGGGATTCCCGACGCCCTGGGCATCTCCTGCGGCGGCTAGGGGCGAGAGGGCGCGAAATTTGCCTTTCCCTCAACCGTCCCGCCTCCTCCTTCGCGAGCTTTACTGCTTCGCAGAAGGAGGTAACGGTTGCCCATGCCCTCTCGCTCCGTACCATGGCCTGAACAAGGGCCGGACGCGAGAGATCTCTGCCGCCGATTATTCACATGCCTAAGGGCGCTTTCAATTTAGACGGTTGGTGCCGCACGGTTGTTGCAGAATTATTACGACCGTGCGCCGCACTGCGAATCGTCTTATTTGAAGAGATACGCAGCTGCAGTCCGATCGAATTTTAGTGATTTCCATCGAAAGCACGATGCGTTCACCCGCACTAGTGAACAACGACTTAGGCAGGTAGTATATACATTTTTGCCGTTCCGCCAACGGACGTGCGCCGCACTGCTCTCGCACGACCTTGCGTCGAGACATTTTGTATGAAAAACCATAACCACCCGTGCGCAGTACGATACCCGGACTGCAACAGTCCGGCACCAACCGTCTAAATTGAAAGCGCCCTTAGAGTCACCTAACGTAATTAACTGGCCGATAAGTCGTCGTCATTTTCAAATGTATTGTATTTGGACAGAAATACTGAAAGTCTAAAGATTACCGTAAAGACAATACACTCAAAGTTGACAGCACGGTCTCGGTATTAGTCTTGACATCCTCTTCATCACTAGAGCCGCTGTCTTCGTTTCATAGCGTTGATTTTGTACTTAAGTACCCGATCCTTTGCCATACAAAAATGACTCTTACCGTAAGGAAATAACGCTCAAAGTTGAGTTGAGTTGGTTTCGGCATTAGCCTTGCTATCGTCTTCACCGCTAGAGGCGCTGTCTTCGTTCACAGCGTTGAACTTGTACTTACACGCTTCTTTGCCACACAAAAATTATCCTTACCGTAACGATAGAACGCTCAAAGTTGACAGCACTGTCTCGGCATTAGTCTTCCCATCCTGGTCATCATTCCCAGACGCGCTGTCTTCGTTCATAGCGTTGAACTTGGCTAAAGACTTGACAGTTAGTTTGTTGTCTTTGCCGAGCACGTCTTTAGGCATGCCGCGTGCGTTCAATTGGATTTTGTGGGGTTTCTGATTAAGAAATAAATATATTTGGATATTAAATCATTAATTGCTTATTTTTCTGTTGCTCATACAAAAAGAGTCGAAAATAAGTCTGCTAATCAAAGCTGACAGCCGCGCTTATGTTTTCATCATAATTAATCATAATTTAAGGTTAAGTTATGTACTCATTTTTACTTTGAAGGCAAGTTATAGAAAATAAATCCCAATAGAGATCTGGTTATTTAAATGCGTTTTGTTATTGAAGATCCATAGCAGTTTTAAGAAACACTTAGAAGCCAATGGTGGCAATCATTTTAATTTTAATTTTTTTTTTTATCATTAGTAGAACTTTTGTGGCTATTAAGCTTGAGCAGGAATTTTGAACTCTCCTCAATTTCAGCCATAAGGCCCAGGTAAACCACAATGTGTAAGGTGTTACTTGACATTATAGTGACGAGCTAACACAAAAAAAAACATTCACAAACATTCAATAGAAAGAGAAAAAAAAAATCAAATCCGATGTCAGGTCAAAATTATCACAACAATCATTTAAAAAAATCTATCTCCTAACTACTAATTATTGCGGAGCATACATGGGGTGATTCAGATACCCCGCAATACAAGGCATCTAAATTTTACCTTTAAACGTCACTTCTCCCGCCACCCTGTGTATTATTCTATCATTATTTATTCTCCGAATATAATGTGTCAATCTATTTATTTAAGTTCCAGTACATTATATATTTTTAGGAATATAGGCTTATGTGGACTTGGGCAATACGGGATTATAAAATAGGCGACCATACAAAAGCATTTTGTAGTTACTCACCTTCGGCTCCTGAATAACTTTTGGATGGTTATACATGTTGGAATAAGTTGACAATATGGTCTCACAGTCCCACTTCTCTTTAGGGTCGACGTCCACAGTCACAAGGTCGTTCTCAGATTCTTCCTCTATCTCTTGCAGGCGATTTAATCTGTAAAAACAATAATAATATGACGTGATACCATTATTCCGGTGACGGAAAAAAGCCATGTGAATAAACATTATATGCTTAGCAAACTGCTTTAAATGTGACTAAGATATGTAAGTCACTGCGATTTCTGCTTGAATAAAGCACAAAAAAATATTTAATTTATCTGATTTATGTTAACAAATAGACGTAAACAAAGCAGTATCGTGGATAATGATGTTACATCATAGCCGCTACAGTAACGGACGTTTGAACTCTATTAGAAAATTATTGGAGTTTAATCATTTTTTGAGTAACAAGCAGTAGTTGATTTGGACTTTTAATACTTTTCTTGGGTTTTATATTGCTGTCTTTTATTGATTAAGTGAAAACAAAATGACATGCACACTTAATTTGGAATATTCCCAATTAAGTTAATGTAATATCCCTCTCACCTGGCGATCTCCTGCTCCTTATCGAGCTGGTACCGTCGCTGCGACTCCTCGAAGTGTTCTGCCGCCTGCAGCAGCATGTCGTGTGTCTCCGGCATGAAACCCTCGATTTCGTCCAGGTCTAAAGCACCCACTTCCGTGTCGTCGTATTCGGCGAACATCTGGTAAAATAATGATGGTTTTATTATCCTATTTTGAATTGTTTTTAACCCCATGTCAAAGTGGATCCACAGTGGTAGCCCGCCGGCGGCAGAGATCTCTCGCGTCCGGCCCTGGTCCAGGCCATGGTATGCAGCGAGAGGGCATGGGCAGCCATCACCTCCTTCTGCGAAGCAGTAATGCTCGCGAAGGAGGAGACGGGACGGTTGAGGAAAGGCAAATTTCGCGCTCTCTCGTACCTAGCCGCCGCAGGAGACGCCCTGGGCGTCGGCAAATTCCAGGAGGATTCCCGGCCACCGTAGGCGCGGGCTTGCGGACGGTGAGCAATAGGTAGCTCGCCTCCGGTAAGGAGCAGGCCCGGGGCGACGGCGGAACGTGTGCCACGCGCGCCTCAAAGAGATGTCGTCAGCACAAGTGTAGGGGTCCACTGCCGGGGTCGCGGGAAGGTACAAAAGGGTTACCAGGGCCCGTGGCAATACAGGCAACAGAAGGAATACGGGTGGGTTTTAGTCAGTAAGAGTCTGACACACCCTCCCGCTCCACCCAGAGCGGGAGAAGTTATCTGATAATTCACACCCAAAAAAGAACGATTTTAAAATATTCTTGCGTTTTTTGCAATTTGCAGATCAGTGTCCGGCTGTATCTTGATCAAAATATAATTCGCGACCTTAACAAATATGTATTTACAGTATTATAATAATGAATACATCTCTCTAAGTTAGATTTGTTCCACAAGAACATGACTGGGACTGTTACATCCTTGTGCAGACTGAGACTTGGTCACTGCAGCAGCCCGTACACTCTTAGTCAATCTGCACACTCTAATGGAAATGTTCGTAAGAAACAAGTCTAAAATGACTTTTAATGATTATAATTCTGTAAATACATATTTGTTATGGTCGCGAGTCATATTTTGATCAAGACACAACCTAACACTGACCTGTAGATAGCAAAAAACGTAAGAAATTTTTAGTTTCGCGAGCTACAGCTGCACGCGAAATCAATTCAAACGCAATGAACACTCACACTATTATACACACTCATGCACACACACACACTATTACACACACTCGCGCGCACTCATACTCAAAACCCACTCGCATACATCGCACAAGTGCGCCCCTTTTGTATTTTCTTTTATTTTATTATTTTGTTTTCAATAGCATACACTGTATAATGTTAAGTGGAAGAGCGGAGTCACCTAACACAAGCATCTTCTTGTGCGGTTTGTCACTTTTAACCTGACCTAACCCGTTTGGTCCTCGGGACAGGCTGGATCGCTTCAACACAAATGTACACGTACATCTGTGGTCGAGAGACCCAGACAGCCAGGCACTTCTTCTCTTGCAACCGAACGGGTGGGCAGGTTGCGGATAGCCCAACTCCGGCTGCGGGACCGACTGTTAAGGTCGATCCCCCATCCAGAGCATCTCGAAAGAGATGTTCCTGAAGGCCAAATCCCAGACTAAGGGAAACCTATGTTACCTTTGTCCTATGCACCTATCACCGAACCAACCTCTATCCATACACCCTGTCAGTCCCCAAATCCCAGGCCTAGGGTGACTCCCAAGAACCCACACCACTTCACCTAACCATGCCTTCCCTCCCGTCCCCGCATCCCGTCGTCCCCAGAGGAGGGTTAGCCTCGATTCCCTAAAAGCCCACCCCCACAACACAGGCTGCGACGTGCGTGCCAGCTCACCTTACTACGACGTGTATGCCTACCACAAGTCTCTGGCAACAGAGCCTCGTGCGTAACAGCATCACTAACCCGGACAAGAACAGCGCAGATGGGGAAGGATGACGGACCTGGCAGCTCTACCACTTTCCCGACTGACGGAGTACGCATGCTTCACAAGCGCGGAAAAATCATGGCTCGGTGAAATAGTAGGCGACCGAAAGCTCAAAACCCGCGAAGGCTTTAGCCAGCGCAAAGCGCGATCGAACGCCGAAGAGGCAGTACGCGACCAGCCACGAGTACGCGAAGGGACAACACAGCATCACCAAATAACGTATGTTAAAACTTTATGTAATTGAAATGAAATTTTTTTTTAATACTTTCTGAAATATCCGCCACACTCTTTTTATACTTATCCTGTATATTAAGCAAGGATAATATACCTTTTCAAATCTGTTGTCAAGCAGCGTGAGTCCCTGGTTACGTTTCATGACGCTTGAAGACATGGAGTACTGTGAGAATCGCGACTTAGTGTCGCCTTTGTCGTGAGCACCCCAGTCTGACATGCGGACACCCCTGGTCTCTCTGTCACCCTGGTACAGGAAAATAACAAATACATAATTAATTAAAATAATCTTTATTTCAAACAAGCGAATTAGTAACAGATTGTGCTTATATGCTACGTCAGTGTTATTAATTGGTACTTAATTTACTGAATACAGCATAACACATAGCATCACACCTTATGATGAGATGTGTACCAAAATCAAATCAAAATCAAAAGTCATTTATTCAAACTACAGCCTAGTTTGAATAAATGACTTTTGACCATGTTCTTCTTATCTCGAATCGACAGGAACAAAACAAGAAAAGCTTACTCCGTAGTAAAAATATTCAATCAAAAACAAAAGTCATTTTTCAAACTAGGCTGAGAAACAGCACTTTTCGAACGTCAAAATTACATAAGACAGTCCCCCTAAACGCCCACCCTTCACCACTTCCTAGTGCTTTAGCTGGGAAGAAGAAGTGGCCAACAAACTCCCCAGCACACCTATAGTACACCCACATATCGCCAGTTATGAAGTCCCATGAAATAGGGGGCGAGCCTATTGCCATCAACCGGGCACAAATCCAGACACCGTGCTGCCACTTCGAAATTTCAGATAGGAAAAAACCCAATAACACTGCTCGACCTGGGAATCGAACTCAAGACATGCTCAGCAGTAACGCTTGCGACCACTACCCCATAGAGGCCAGGCGCGGTCCCTGGTCACGGGGGTTATGACTTTACCCAAAATCATTCATCTTTCGAAAGCCTGAGTGATTTACGTATCTCTAACTAAAAACTGTACTTGAGCCAGTGACCCCGATGGGCGTGGGCGTATATGCCCATGCCCATCGGGCATGGCATTATGGGTTTATAACAGGCTTTTTTTCTTCGTGGTTTTGTATACAAAACCACGAAGAAAAAAGAACATAGGCAAACTGCTCGAGTGATATGTCAAAATTTTGTTCCGTATTTTAAAATTAGTTTTATTTAATTTTAAGTGTAATTAAGGTGTAATAATATATCTACATGTAATATAACTGCTTATGTACTCAGGATTATTGTTTTCCTGTAAATTTACAAAGTAAAACACAGTGTTTTGTTGCCCACCGTTACCGGTAACCTATCGGGAACTGTGGATGTTCGACCTCGGACCGGCGGATTTAAACGGGGAGTATTTGTTTACTTTTATTCCTTATGTAGCAGACAATCGTCACTTTAACACTGTAACACATTTATTGAGTCTTAGTATCACACGTTTTGGTTGATTTGGCACCCTGCACTGTGTCAAATCACTTTGTTTACATACGAGTAGATTACGAAACGTATTACTGTGAAATATCAAAATACTGTAGTTCTGTTAGTATTATATTGTACATAACAGCAATAACGTTAATTATCGTTATTTTCAATTGTAATCTTTATGCAAAACTATGATTTTTAAATTAGGCATCCTACCCACATAAGCAAAATTAAAATCATATGACAATAGAATCAATGTAACTTTGCCCTTGATCATATTATTAGTTGCATCTCAATTTGATTCAGCAGCCAACCTCATTTCTCTAGCAACACTAATTTCTCCAATGTTTCCTTTCATTTCTATCTTTCCTTTTTTTATTGTATTTCTAATTAGTTCTCACCGTTCCTTCAATTCTACTTTCAGTACTGATTCCTGAAACCATGCCTGTGATGACCCGTAAAGCTGCTGCTCAGGAGTTGGAGCTTAAATTGAAAACGGCCCTTCAAAAACTCCAGGCCTCAGACTGTAAATGTCAACAGCTGTTACAGGAAATTGATGAAAGTGAGAAGGAAGTCGAGCAGGTCATTCACAAAAACACTAGCTTAAAACAGGAGCTAGTAGGCTTACATCAACAATACCTAGATGTTGTCGATGAACGGGACAAACTGCGGGTGGTCACGGATGGTTTCAACAACTGCAGTAACTTATATGAGGAGGCTTTGTGTAAGGTTAGGGACTTAGAAGATGAATTAATTCATGCAAATGTACTCATTTCTAAGTTACAGAAACAAAATGAATGTACTCAGGCTAAGGAAACTAATAACTTGTATAATGAAATATTTCAAACTAATTGCAACCCTCATTCCTTAATAACAATAGACCTTACTGAAGATTCTATTTCGAAACATAATAATACTAGTAGTTATAAAGTAAGTCAAAACAAAATAAAAAAATATGCAAAACTAAATAAAATCATAAATAAATGCAATAAATTTAGGAAACAACAAAAACACAGTTCCAACAATATTAAACTAAGGAAAGAACGTGGTTTTCTTATAAATAAATTAAATAACTATCAAATTAAATTAGAAGACAGTAAGAACATTTATGAGATTGACACTCAACGCTTACAGTCTGACATTCAGGTACTTGAAGCGTCCATACATTCACTCTATACTAAGTATGTGAGGTCTGAAAAACAAATTCAGGAGCACATCCTTGCTGCAAATGAGTTAGTGGACAAGTGCAACTGTAATGCAGACGAAGTGGACCCGCTGACTCTCAGCAGTCCTCAATCTTCAATGCAAAGGGAATCTAATCTTGGCACTCCCCAACCTGAGGCAACGGAGGACCCGTACCAGTCAGGAAGTGCTCAGGTCTCTATTGCCAATCAAGATACAGCAGAAATTGAACAAGGTCCATTGCAAGTAGTTCAGACAGAAGCTAGTTCTCTCACTTGTAGTAGTAAGGTTTGTAACTGCTCCATTATGTTTTCTGATAGTTTTGGAAAAGGGTTAGGAAAATTACTTAGTAACCACCTGAGTCATTCTTCTCAAAACTATTGTATGCCTCAGACATCCTACAAACAAATAATGTATTCAATAACTAGGAATGAATATGATTCTAATGCCATTATTACTGTGTTTATAGGTAATAGTTTTAATGTTAAAAAAGATGATATCACTGATAGTGTCACCAATCTAATGAAGATAAATTGTAAGAAAATAATTTTGTGTGCTTTCCCATACTTTGAGCACATGTCAAACAGGCAAAACAACTACATTCACATGTTAAATAATTACATGCATTTCTTAGTTAGTCACCATAGTGACAAGTTTATATTTTTTGACACCAACATTTTTGTTGATAAGCTAAGGTCGACTAGGGATACTGTGTATCTGCCCATTAGTTTTAGACGTCAAATAGCTAGGCTATTAGCTTTTAATATTAACCCAGACATAAACAGTATGTCGAAGTCATATTTAATTAGCACCACAATTAGTAATAGTACTAATGTTAAGGTGGTTAGCTCAAATAGTTTAAACTAGTTTGTAAGACAACAGAAGATACCACTAACAGTATAGTTACACTTAATAACAAAAAGGTATTTTCTGGCACTAACATAGTTACCTGTAGAAAAGAGGCTAAGCAGAAATCCTTGAAGTTATTTCATCAAAATATTCAAGGTTTCTCTTCTAAACAATTGGAAATCGAATTATTTTTAGAAAAAACAATGTTTGACATTGTCTGTATAACTGAGCATTGGTTAAAAGATTATGAAATGTTAATTAACTATGAGAATTATAGTGTGGCCAGTTGTTTTAACCGAAAATCGATGCTGCGTGGTGGTTCACTAATCCTAATTAAAAGTGGTATCAAATCAAAAACTCGTAAAGACATAGTGGAACTTTCGGTTGAACATATCATTGAACTGTCTTGTGTTGAGCTAGATAAGCATGTCATAGTGTGCGTTTACAGACCCCCTAATTATCAAAACTACTCGACATTTGAGTCAGTTATGGAAGATGTTTTGGCTAAACTAGCAAATGGAAATAAATCAGTGATTATCTGTGGTGACTTTAACATTAATATTTTAGAAAATAATTCAAACACCAGTAGATTATTAAATTTGTTTAAATCATTTAATCTGTCAAATGTGTTTGTGGAACCAACACGAATAACTACGACTTCTGCTACGTGTATTGATAACGTTTTTTGTTGTTGCGACTATTTAGATAAAGCCATCGTTAATTATCTCCCGTCTGACCACAGTGGTCAAACCGTAACTTTCGAGTCCAACCTAACAATAGAAAAAATGCAAATACAATTCAGACCAATAACATCTGTTAATTTAAATAAATTTAATAGCACTTTAATTTGTAAGTTAAGTGACCAGGATCTTACAATGAACAATGTAAATATCTTGTACAAAGATTTTTTTTCGGTAGTCCAGACCGAGTTCAATAATTATTTTAAGAAGAACACTAAAACTATCAGCCCTAGGTTTTTATTTAGTGACTGGGCCACTAGAGGACTCAGGAAAAGTAGGGAAAGACTTTTCGAGCTGTATGGCCTTAAGCCTTACATAAACACTGAAACTTTTAATAGGTATGTTGCTACTTACTCTAGAATTTTTAAGAACACTTGTAAGGCAGCTAAAGCCTTGTACATTAGCAACAAAGTTAAATCAGCAGACAATAAAATAAAGACAGTTTGGAAAATTATCAATAATGAAACGAATAGGAACAAAAAGCATGATTCTGATTACACACTGGAGACGTCATGTGGTCTCATTTGCGATAGCAAAGAAGTTGCTCAAGAATTTGTAAATTTTTTTACCAGTGTCCCGCTTAAAACTACTGAAACCTTAAATTCCTCGCCCTCGCTCGCTTTTGGTTTGGTAAAGGAAAAGGTTTCAGCTTGCACGATTGAATTTAACTTTAAGCATATTAATCCCATAATAGTAATAAAAGCTTTTAAGCAAATCAAGATCAAATTGTCTGAAGATCTTTGGGGAATGTCCATTAAAGTCTGTACCTCTATAATTGAGACTATAGCGCCCTACTTAGCCTTAATATTTAATTTGTGTGTGGATCAAGGAGTCTTCCCGGATTTAATGAAATACAGTAAGGTAATACCACTTTTCAAATCCGGGGACAGTAAAGACACCAATAATTATAGACCCGTATCTGTGTTGCCGGTTTTCAGCAAGGTGTTTGAAAGGGTAATGCTTAATCAAATGCTCAATCATTTTAACTCGAATAAAATCCTTCACGATCAACAGTATGGTTTCACTAAAGGACGGTGTACGACCGACGCCGGTGTAACCTTGCTAAGACACATTTTTAACGCGTGGGAAGAAGCGCAAGACGCCATAGGAATCTTTTGTGACCTCTCCAAGGCATTTGATTGCGTCGACCACGAAACCTTACTCTTGAAACTTGAGCATTACGGACTTGGAAAACATGCGCTCAGCTTAGTAAAATCTTATTTAAATGATAGACAACAGCAAGTACAAATTAATGGTATCAATTCACTGGGTTTAAAAGTAAAAATGGGTGTTCCACAAGGCTCGATATTGGGACCTTTCCTCTTTTTAGTGTATATTAACGATCTACTCCATTTATTAAATAATCAACCACAAATGGTGTTATTTGCTGATGATACTTCTTTAATTTTTAAGGTAGATAGACGTGCTACGAATGTTGACGACGTAAATAACGCCCTATTGCAGGTACAGAACTGGTTCACTGCCAATCATTTATTATTAAATGGGAAAAAAACTAAGTGCATTCGATTTTCTTTACCAAATGTCAAAAGTGGTGATTATGAGATAGTATTGAATCAAGAGAAACTAGAATTCGTCGATAAAACTGTTTTCCTGGGGATCACGCTCGACTCAAGGCTACAATGGGGTCCTCATTTAACATCTCTTGCAGGCCGGCTAAGTTCAGCGGCATATGCTGTCAGAAAAATCCGTCAATTTACTGATGTAGATACCGCGAGGCTAGTCTATTTTAGTTACTTTCATAGTATCATGTCTTACGGTATTTTACTTTGGGGACGGGCTGCAGACATCGAGTCAATTTTTATTCTGCAGAAAAGAGCTATCAGAGCCATTTATAATCTCCGCAGGCGCGATTCTCTAAGGGACCGGTTTAAGGACATTAACATCATGACGGTACCTTGTCAATATATCTACGAAAACATCATGTACGTAAGAAAAAATGTACATAATTTTAGTAAAAGAGGTGAAAGACATAATTATAGTACTAGAAATAGGGACCTATTATCTCAGCCAGGTTTCAGACTGGCTAAAGTAGACTCATCTTTCATGGGGTACTGTTTAAAATGTTACAATAAAATTCCACCCCACATACTTCAACTGAATGAAATGAAATTCAAATCTTGTATCAAACGCACACTATGCAGGCAGGCATATTATAAGTTGGGTGATTACATCGCTGATAAAAATGCTTGGCTCATTGCTGGTCCCGCTCCACAACCACAACCAATTGAATAATTAACATTTGAAAATACTGTTGGAGCAGCTGAACATTGTAAGACTATCTTTGCATTGTATAAATTCAACCTACGTTGTATTGTATAATTGCATTGCACAGGTGTGAGTACTATGTATAATAGAGCTACCATTTGCCGGTTATGTAATTGACTTGAATGGGTCCTGGCGGCTGAGAGTATGTCATGCTCACTCAGATGTCTCGCTGATGGTGGCGCGTGTGTTGGATCATTTAACTCCCTTCAAAATGGTTGAGCTGAATGGTGCTAATCCATGCGTCATGCTCGTGAACGGGCGCCGTTAGTTGGGACTGGTCACCTCTTGGCGTCCTCGGCTTATTTGTAATTATTTTATTTAGAAATTGTTTTTTTTTTCTCTTTTTACTATGGGCGCGTTTTTTTTTTTTTTAATTTAAAAGAGTGTCCATGGAGTTTCTTGCCCGTTCTTCTCCATAGGTACCTACTACGCTTTGGAATGGGCAACTAGCTTCATATTTCTAACTGACCGACTCCTTGACAATTCAAAAGTGCCTGTAAATGGTTTAATTGAAATAAATGCTTTGAGTTTGAGTTTGAGTCATATGTTATAAAAATAGAGGATATAGGATGCAAGAGTGTTCGAAGCAAACTTGGAAATTTTAGTACCACTACGCTCGGATTAAAAGGTCAGATTTCAAAACCTAAACTGCTTTAAAATAAGATTAAGCTATTCTTCATAACTCGACAAAGTAAGTTCTCTTTCTATATAATGGTCAAATTGCAATGCACCTATTCATTGCGGGGTGCTAAAATTTTGAGGCTCGCTTCGCTCGCTCTTGCATTCTCTAGATTTATGATTCATGTGTCGACAAAGCATGTAATTCTTAGTTCTTTTGGAATGATCAAAAGAAAATCTAACCTAACCCCAATGAAACTTCATCCTTATAATTCCCATTTTGCTTTCCTAAAATGATATTATTGAAAACTTTAATATAATGATTGCTCCTCTTTTTGTGAACCTCAAATGATTACTATTTTGGGATCTTAAAAATACTAAATAGCCAAGTAACTGTGACCAACTTGGATGTAGCGCTGGCCGGCAGCTACCGCGGTATCGCTCGCTACGCTCGGTCGGCTCGCGTGCGGCTTGTCACCTAACCCGTTTGGTCGGGGTACCCTAGCCTAGTTATTGCGAACCAAGGCCGTAAGTAGGAGGGGGTTTTGAGGGTTCAACGGGAGGTTGAACCATGTTTAATTTCTGATGATCATCCAGGTAACCGACCTGCCTTTTAATTAAGTTTGTATATGTGTATGTAAAATTATAATACCTATTACGGCTTTTTTCGCATTTTAAAATTAATTTGTTCCATATTGTCTCTGGTCTAGAGCTCGACCCCTACTCTACTCTGGCGAACTCCGTCCTCTATTAAAGAGAATTGAGAAACTATTTCGCGTAGGCGTACTTTATAATCTACAAAAGCAATACTCCTGTTTTATTGACTCTGACTTTGAATTGAATGAATTCCTGCAATTTCAGCATTCTATGAGGGAATTTAACCTATCCCAGGCGAGATGCTAAAATTTTTGAGCTCGCTTCGCTCGCACTTGTATTCCCTATTCTCAAACTTTTACGCATAATTCGATAAAATTACTTCAAATTTTTGAGCTCGCTTCGCTCGGTCTTGCATTATGCAATCTCTTAACTTTCAAACTTTTCTGCATAAGTCGATAAAGTGACTTCTATTTCCGTATGAACGGAACTAATTTATTCGAAGAGGGGTCCAAAAAATTCGAGCTCGCTTCGTTCGCTCTTACATCCCATATTCTACATAGCTGCCCCATTAAAAAACTAAAAGTGGCGAGAAGGGACAAACAGGGTTTAATTGAAATTGATAATGTTCTTTATCAATTTGAACTCTGAATTAGAAGGTTTATCGGATCGGAAAATTAGAAATGCTTACAATTAGATAATTAAAACAAAAAATACTGTTTTAAAAATCACAAAAATAATACTATTTTTTTATAACTATGTACTCTTTAACAAACTCCCCAACATCACATCTCACATCTGTTTGTTAAACCATTTGATTAATTATCAGGAACATACTGAATCACTGTCGTCGTCAGAATCGAGGTCTGACGCGAACGCCTTGTCAGAGCGGTCATCATCTTTGTCAGAGTTGTCATCATCTGCAAAACTATCACCATCTTCATCTTCGTAGTCTTCATCATCTTCAGACACGCCTCCTGAAAGTTATTTATTTTACTACTTTAAGAAATCCTAACTAATATTATAAAAAGAAAAGTGAGTTTGTTAGTTTGTTATGCTTTCTAGGGTTGATGAGGAAGTGGTTATGAGGAAGAGGATGCGGATGAGGAACTATTAGAAATACGTTTTGAGGAAGAGGATGAGGATGAGGATATGAGGAGGAGGATGAGGAAGAGGAAGAGGATGCGGAAGAGGAAGATAGAACCTGTGATTTGGAATTGAAATTTTAAATAAAAGAAAGATTGCGAATGGAACCTTTAATATTTAGAAGGAAAAAAACAATTTAATAGTCAAAATTCACAATAGGGAGGTTGAATTTAATGAAAATTAACTTTAAAGATGTTTCTCCAGATAGACGGTTTCGTAATTCGTCGTAAACTAATCCAGCGCCACTGAAAAGGTACTGTACTGTACGTACACTACAGTACAGTAAAACACACACACAATAGCGTGCTGTATTATATTTTTAACACACGTTGAAACACGTTCGAGCCTGATCGTGAAAGTACCTAATGCAGCGAGTAAAAGCCGTCTTTTGCTCGCTAAAAAAGTAACGGGTCCGCCATCTAACTTTTTTTTTTCAACTAGTGCTTATTTCGTGAATGGTAACACTTAGCTCATGTCTGATTTGACAGATAATTAGTTTTATCCTTCCGCTGAACGAATATGGTTGTGTATACGCTTGAACAACGCTGGGAAATATTGCGACATTACTTTGAAAATCATGGTAATGTTGCAGAATGTGTGCGAAAATTGCGTACGGATTTTGGAAGAAGAGAAGCACCGTCAGCTCCGTATGTTCGTTATCTTGTGAAAAAAGGGAAAGAAACTGGCATCCTCATCGATAAACCAAAGCGTGAAAAGCCAAAAACAGTGCGTACACTCGAGAATATTGCTGGTGTGGCACAAAGTGTGCGTGAAGCGCCATCAACATCAATTCACCGTCGTTCTCAACAATTGAACATTTCGGAGACATCATTGAGACGAATTTTGCATAAAGACCTTGGTATGACGCCATATAAAGTCCAATTGGTTCAGGAGTTGAAGCCAACTGACCATCCAATGCGTTTTCGCTTCGCTGAGTGGGCCTGCGATCGACTTACAGAAGATGCCGATTTTGCCAAAAAAATCATCTTTTCAGACGAAGCTCATTTTGATCTTGGCGGGTATGTAAACAAGCAAAATTGTTGCATTTGGGGCACAGAAAATCCGCACGCATACATTGAAAAGCCGATACACCCAAAACGAGTCACTGTTTGGTGCGGATTTTGGTCCAGAGGCATAATTGGGCCATTTTTCTTCGAAAATGAGCAAGGAGTGGCCGTTACAGTCAATGGCGATCGTTATCGGGCCATGTTGAACGAATTTTTGTTCACAAAAATTGAAGAGGAGGATATTGGCAACATTTGGTTTCAACAGGACGGCGCTACGTGCCACACAGCCGAAGCTACACTCGATGTTTTGCGCCCTGTTTTTGAAGATCGCATTATCAGCCGCAGAGCTGATTTCGTTTGGCCACCTCGGAGCTGCAATTTGACACCGTTGGACTATTATTTGTGGGGTGCCCTCAAAGATAAGTGTTACGCCGACAAGCCAGAGACAATTGACGCTTTAAAGGACAATATTCGTGAAGCCATTGGTGAAATACAGCTGCACACAATCGATAATGTGCTTAAAAATTGGACCGATCGTGTAGGCTACTGCATGGCCAGCCGAGGCAGCCATTTGAATGAAATTATTTTCCATTATTAACCGGAAGGATTGTACTTTCAAATAAAAAAAGAAGTTTGAGAAAATATTCAGTAGATTTTTTTATAGCATTTTCAAAAAAAAAAAGTTATTTGGCGGACCCTGTATAAAAATAATCTCCGTAATTTTATTTACATTGAATACGTCAACAACACTTCCTCATAAATTCCTCTTAACCTTTTGACCGCCACAGTCATGTATAGATGACAAGTCAAAAAGTGCCCAGCACGTAACGGTCACGACTACATGACAGACTTTTATACGTAAATAAAACTCATAAAACAACATTGTTTTTTTATTTCCTTTGCTAATTATGTTCCTTGACTCATCTTAATTTAGATTAGTTGAACTTCTTTCTGTATATTTCATGTATATTAAAATAAGATGACAAAAACTAATACCCATTAAAAAGTTCGAAAAACATACTGCCGTCAGCCCCACAGTCACCATATCATGACACGTAGTGATGTAGGTAACAATCAATATAACAAGCATATCGACCTCGACGGTAATCTACGTTATATTTAATTTCTTTAAATTAGTCCTCAATAAATAAATAAAACTTTGGTATTGTAGTTTTTATGATTGAGAAATCGGTGTCAGTTGATTATCGATAAATCATAATGACTGTAATGCCCGTCTCCACCGCCGTCACCGACCCTGTTATATTGTCTGAGCCTGGAACGCCACAGTCATCTAATCATGACAATCCCATGACGTCACACGCGGAAAATTTTCAAATAGAGTTCCTTTATTATTAATAGTAATAACAATGGATGCCAATAATATGAGTACTGATAAGTTAAATAAGATTAAATTTGATGTAACATTTTGCAATACGTACATAGTGTGTTAATTAAGTCTTCTTATTAAATAATAATATACATACGTACTAATGAACAATGGCATACATTGTTTTAGCTGAGATTAAATTTCTACGTCTTTAAATTAAAAATATCTTCACCTTCTTAATTAGTTTGTGCAAGATTTTTTGTTCGAGAAGGCCGAGAATAATAAATATTCAGTCATGAACTTTTGTAGGTTATTTCAATGGTAACTTTTACATTCCAAATTGAGGAAGTAAAATGGCAATAACGCATATATCGTATTTTCCTTACGTAGTTATTTCATATTGAAATGTCTTGACTTTTAGACGCTCAAATCAGTCAGCTAAGATTTCGCCGTTCGGTCTCATTAGTGCGCCGCGCTGTCGCTCACCTATTCGTAGACTAGATACCTCCTCGCATAACTAACCACTGACATACTTATCTCTATAAATTAAGGACCTATTGATGACTCGACTCATTGAACATTGTGTATTTATTTTGTAAAAATGCATAATTTATCGTTGAATAGGTACAAAACTTTGTTTAGAGGTCTGTTTAGCCGCTCTTATTAGAATAATAACACGACGTGCGAAGATTGTTCGTAAGAATTCTAAAAGATGGCGGTGTTCGTCTGTCTAGTAAATTCTAAATTCAATAACAATGCGAATATTATATTTATGTTAGTTTTGTTGCTTTCGCATATTTTCCTAGTATTCTGAAAAGTATAATATACGGTAAATAGTATTTATTTCAGAAAATATGTCATCAGTACGTAGCGGTACGTTAACGCATTATTACTGGTTGTTCTTTCCGAGAAACTTAAATTTTATTATTTGACAATGCTGATACTGTATAGAAAATAAGAAACCATAAAAATATAATACCTATTATTATTTCGATATTATTAATAAATATCGGTTGCACACCTCTAGTGAAGAGGCGAGCAAATTAAAAACAGCCGTGCCTACTACGCCACTGTCATCATATGGTGACAAAAAAGTACGTCATGATTGATCATAGTGCTGTGATGGTATTGACTTGATTTAGTCGATTGTTGTTTTTAATTGTGGATTTAAATTATAAAGAACGCCGAAACTGTGACACATATCATTATCATTTCTGTCTTATAAGACAAAGTAGGATGAAATAAAACTCCTGTATTATCTATTTCGGGTAAATAGTAACTTTTATTAAAAAGATACTATATGTTAAAAAATAAATAGATAGCTTTATCGATATAATTCCGAAATCACTACTATTTTGTAGGTATTAAAGGATGAATTTGTAGCTTGGCGCTGAGGGCACGTCTGCTTTTTTGACGTGGCGGTTAAAAGGTTAATGAATGACGAAGAGGAAGAGGAATATTTTATGCCTGATTTTGGGGATGTAGAAGTGGATGGGGAATCGCTAAAAAATGAGGAACCTCCGCATTATGAGGATGAGGAAGAGGAATCCTCATCAACCCTAATGCTTTCACGTTAAAATGGCTGAACGGATATGGATAAAATATGGCACACTGACCACGACGTGGGCCAGGACATAGGATTAAACTGACTTTTATACCGTTAGTACTTTGCCGTGGAATAATTTCCGACATCTACGCGGGTGAAGTCATGGGCAAAACCTAGTAGTAGTAAATAAATAATAGCAACTTACCATCAGCCATAGCGAGATCAATAAAGTTGTCTTCCAGCTCATTATTAGGGTTATCAAAGTCAAAGTCATCATCCAAGGCGGCTACCACTTCAGGGTCCAAATCCAGACAGAGACCTATAAAAAAAAAACGTATTTTTCACTTCTCATGCTCAAAAAGTTCGTCTTTATGTTGGGCATAGGCGACATAAAATCGCTTTTCATGCTCTAGTGCATAATTTTTTTTCCTATGACTAAGATAATTAGGCCCAACAGCCACAGGCACAAAAACGTCGCAGATTAAACTCTTTATTTTATTTAATTTGCTTTAATTTATATCGCTTCCGTGTTTACTATCGTTAATTTAATAAAACCAGATAAAATAGCTGTCATTTATTATTTAAAAACGCAAAAAAGCTTTTTATGACTTGGCAGTATGAAGTACCCAAGTCAATGACGCATGTTGAAAATAAAAAAAAAACTTTTAAAAAGTTTCGTGGCGGGAATTAGATAGATTCTCTTCTTCAATTTTGCAACATTTTTGATCAGTGAAAAGTGATTAAACTAAAACAATGGAATATTCATGTGACGAAGAAACTCGCCTCACACGCTTATGGGAATGCGAAAAACGTGGTTGAAGAAATATTACCGCCGAAATCCAAGCAACTTTATCTTTAATGCGTACGACAATTTCATGCGTTAGAGATCAAACAAACAAGTAAATACTGATAATATTTTTTTATGCCTGTTTAATTTTCTCGCAATCGAAGTGAAAAGCAGAGAGTATTATAACTCAGGCATGAACGAGCCATTTTACCCCTCGTATTAACTATTCACCCTCGCCTGCGGCTCAGGTAAATAAACGACTCGGGGTAAAATGGCTTCTTTCATGCACTAGTTATACAATCTTGAATCTACTATTATAATCATCAGAAATGTGCAACTTATCGTCCAATGAAACACGTTTCTCCGATTTAAATTGAGTGAGATTGATTCAGAAGTTATTATAGAAAGGAATTTAGAACCTAAGAACTTATTTAAACCATGCAGGCAAAAAAACTAAGTAAGTACATTCATAATTTTCAAAATGCAGTAGTCTTTAACATTTAATATACTACGTGACCAAAACAATGAGGCGCATGACAGCTAAGACGTCAAGCGTCACTAGGAGAGCGCTGTCATGCGCCTAATTGTTTTGGTCACATAATACATCCCAGGTGGTCTACTCCCTGAGCAAGAAACCCGTATTTTCGGCCGAAGTTACGGACGGTTAAGACTGAATGATACCGCGACAGTTGACAGTTGTTTCTATTCCTGATGTGTTTTTGGCAGTCCGAAAAAGTTAATTAACCTGCCACAGTCATGTATAGATGAAATGACAGATCAAAATGTGCCCAGCACGCCACAATCACGACTACATGACAGATTTGTAGGAATAATTCGTAGCTTGGCGCCGAGGGCACGTTTTTGCTTTTTTGACGTGTCGGTCAATAGGTTAATCGGGAGTAGGCTTTACTCCGAAGTTTCGAACTACTTTCGGATGGGCCCGTATTTTTGTTAACAGACTTAGAGAGTAGGCCCCCTGATTGCAAACATTAGCACAAATCTGACAGCTTTATCAAGACCACCAAGACATCCATGGGGTTGTGGGAAACTCTGAAAGGGATACCGTGGCCTTTGGCAACACACAGGCAACGGAAGGAACACCGGTGGGTTTTAGTCAGTAAGAGTATAACACACCCTCCCGCTCCGCCCAGAGCTGAATTTATTTGATAATTACCAACCAAAAAAAAAAGTTAGGTAGGATAGATCAAAGAGTATAATAATAACATAGGAAGATTCTAAAAAAATACCTTGGGGAGCAGCTTTATTCAGTAACCCAACATTTTCTTCAAACTCAGAGGCAAACACAGAGCTGGGCAGGTTGAGTGCTTCTGTCACGGGAATGGTCTCACCTTCCTCTGTAGCCTCTGTGGATTTCTCCTTACGTTTATGGATGGGTTTCTGGAATATTTAAACTTATGTAGATATAATTTGAAGGTAAAACTAAATTTTACTGGAGAATACTCATGAATTTATTTATCAATATTACAACCAAAAGCAGTAACTAGGACCCCTGTTTTTGAAGACAGGTCCCTATTCGAATGAAAAAAATAATAATTGCAATTTTATGTTTGTTTTAAGTCATGGTCTCACCACATAAGGAGTTGAAAGATGAGTGATTTGAAATATAAATTTTTAAAGCTTTATTTTAATAAAAATATGGTAATATAATAGACTCATCATCATCTGCCTAGCCTTTTCCCAACTACGTTGGGGTCGGCTTCCAGTCTAACCGGATGCAGCTAATGACAGCTGGGACCAACGGCTTAACGAGCTTTCCGAGGCACAGATGGGTCATCTATGGACCAACCCCGGTAAGTGTAGCTTAACCTGAATGATTGACCCTTGTGGCTGTTATTATTTAGCCACAAACCCCTTAATAATATGATAGACTGTTATAATTATTTAAAAAGTGATGTTTATAACTTACAGGCTGCACCACAAGTGTGACTTCTCTGGAGTCTTTAAGATGTTGCAGATAATTGTAGTCATCATCATAATATATGCCATATTTCATCTGTTCCTCTCTACGCTGTTCTGGAGTTAGAGCCTGTGAACATAATTGTTATTAAGTAATCAACAAAATGAGTGTATCCTAAAAATCCCTTCACAATAATAAAATGTAAAAGTTTGTTTGTTTATAAAATGTTAGCTTCCGCCTGCAACTTCGTCGGCGTGAAATTTCTTGTTGCGACCTACCCCGTCGCATCGCATCGCCCATCTGCGCTATTACTTCGTTTTCACTTAGCGGGCTGTAGCGTGATGATAAATAGCCTAATAGCCTTCCTCAAGAATTTAGGCTATCAAATGCAAAAATATATTCCTGCAAATCCGACTGGTACTGGTAAAGCACATATTTCTATGACTTGTGTTTATCATAAACCTGCATTTGTATTTCACTATTTTTTTTATGGTGAAATAAAAATCTTGATTTACAGAAATTGTGATTATTTCCTTCAATCCAAACTTTCACTTGGGTGAAAGTTTCGTAAACAACATCATTGGAAATGCTAAAAGCTTTAAGTTTTCATTGAAACTACATAAACAGACTAATTAGTAAGTACAGAATCAGTCCTCATACTTATCATCTGAGATTATTGATTTCATAGTCATACATCAATGCTTCTAAAACATTGCATACTCACAGGGTCTTTGTTCTTTCTTTGTGGCACATTAGCACTGACGGGCACCAATACACGTTGAGGAGCTGTCTCATCAGCCGCCAGGGGATCCCTTTGAGAACGATGTACAACGTTGAACGTCACGGCTTTCTTACGATCAATGAATTTCTTTTTTGTCTTCGGCTGAAATTAGGTTATGTGTTGTTTATTACAGAACAGCTAAGAAGTATTCAAGAAATTTGTGCAAATAAGATATAATCACGATACTTTACCATTTTGAAGAGGTTTTATTTGAACTGTACTGTGGAAATTATGGAAATATTATCAAATACGCACAAAACATGTGTTGTTTTGAAAAGGCGTACATCCCGTACGCAGAATACTCTTTTTTACCGTACGTCAAAAGAATGTTTCCGCGGCTGGGCCGTTCAGAAACTATGATAAAAAAACATAAAGCTCAAATTGCTACAATATATTTGTGAACATTGGAAACTATCTATTTAAATATTCTTGAATTATTATTAATCTTTTATTAGGATCCTAAAATTTCATAAAGGTACTAACAATATTTACTTAGCTAATTTGTGAGTTAGTAAGTAACAAACTTTAGCATTCGTGTAATGGCATGGTGGAATAAATCATAGCAAAGAAGGTACCTATACATGAGGAATAGTCTTCAATATCAACAACGTGAAATTATAATCGAACAGTTCTGAACATAGACAAAACAATATCAGAATACCAACAACATAACAAAAAAAGTTATCTGTAATATGTCATAACAACGTAACCTAAAAAAAATGTATTTCGCGAAAAATTCAAACATTTTGTGTTATAAATACAGAAGAATTGTATCAAAATGGACTTGCATAAGTTGTATGCGTGTGAAAAGTACAATTGCGCCAAAGACCAAAACGTATTCACATACCATTCTTTCCCCAAAGACCAATTTCCCTGCTCGATCAAGTAATGCAATAAAAGAGCAAATTCAAAAGGTAAAATAACTTAAAAACTTATAAGCATGCATTTATTAATAAAATACAAAATCGTAATCGGTCAAAAGCAACGTAACAGAAACCCAGCTATAGTTAATTCAGTGTTTTTATCAGTATCTAAAATCTTATTATTGTTTTAGACTGCACAATTTGCTGAGCTTTATAACTGGCAAAGGGAAAACCTGAAGGGTCCAGAGTTTGTACTGCACGATGGCCCACCGTATGCTAATGGAGATTTGCATATGGGTCATGCGGTTAATAAGGTAGGCAAATAATATTTTATAGTCAATCTTAAAGTGGTAACAATACTACCCAGTTACAATAAATGTAGCGGTACCAAATATAAGCTCATCAAAGGTATGCTTAATGAGTAATTCTTTTAATTATTTTAAAATCATTTTCCAGATAATCAAAGACATAAACAACAGGAGTCAAGTACTTCAAGGCAACCGGGTCCACTACATCCCTGGTTGGGACTGTCATGGTCTACCCATAGAGCTTAAAGCTCTACAAAAGGCCAAGAAAACCTCTAAGAACAGCCAAATATCAGACCCAGTTCATATCAGAGAAATTGCTAGAACATTTGCCTTAGAAACAGTGGAGAGACAAAAAGATGCGTTTAGGAAATGGGGTGTCATGGCTGATTGGGATGACCAATGTTACTTAACATTGAATAAAGGATATGTACAGAATCAGTTGAGACAGTTCCATAAAATGTATAAGTCTGGGTTGATATTTCGGGCATTAAAACCTGTTTATTGGTCACCTTCTTCAAAGTGAGTCTTGGTTATTTTTCCATTTATTTGTTGCAATATAAATATATAAACATAGCATTTTTTGCTTCTTCTTCATGCAGAAAACAGTCTTCTTGATTTATTTGTTGAGAAGGGAAGCATATTATTTATAGCATTCAAAAGTAATGCAGTTCTGTTTGTGTAGTAAATAAAATGCATTACTTGTGAATGTTGGCCCCAATAATAAAAGATTATTAAATACTTTTTGTTCATAACTTTTCCTGTCTTTTCAGAACAGCATTAGCAGAAGCCGAGTTGGAGTATGATCCTCAATATAAGAGTAAAGAAGTGTATGTCACATTCCCACTGGTGAATATGGCTGCAGTGGTAACGGATGCAGCTAAGGGGTAGGTAACACTTGAATCTTCTTTGTTTCAAGTTGATGGCAAAAGTAAAAATATTATTTTATTATGTTAGATGAGTTGAGCCCTGTAGGTGGCCACATCAATGTACCGGTCCTCAGAAGTGCAGGTGGACGCCTTGGAAGCTCCCAACATATGGGAAATGTCTTGTTTAGGAGCACTGCATTCGCACTAGGTGTCAGTTGGGTCAATAATCCCCCGATTTGCAAGATTTTTCTCGCAGCAGTTTATGTGTATAACTCAGAATAAATTATTTAAATGATGGCGAAACCGCATCTAAATCTGTTGCGGATTTAAGAAAAACAACGTGGCAAACTAGACAGACATGAAAAGCGACTTTAATTTATAATATGTATAGGTATTGCATTTAACCACACTAGCAAAAGCCCTAATTTTCAATCTTAATTATTTTTCTCCCACAATCCTACCAATAAACCCATCCCCATTTCTAGAAAGAAACTCTCAGCCATAATCTGGACGACCACGCCCTGGACATTGATCGCTAACCGCGCGATCTGCTACAACCCTCAGCTTAAATACAGCGTCATATCACTAAGCGGTAGAGCTGACTACTTGGTTGTCGCTAGTGGACTTGTCCAGGCTTTGAAGGAGTTGTTACAAGTTGAGATTAAGATTATTGCTGAGATTGATGGTATGTATTTACATTATTTATTATTTACTAGTTTATACCTGCAGATTCACTTCCGTGGTCTATTCCACGTAATCCGTTTATATTTCCGGGATAGAAGTAGCCTATGTCACGCTCCAGACCTTAAACGATCCCTTTGCACAAAAATGCGTTGATAATATTAGTACCATATATACAACAATGGCCTATCGTGTTACCCAGTTACTGGGTTGTGGAGGTCAGGCAGTCGCTCCACGTAAAATATTGGTATTCAGCTGCATCGGGCTAGTCTGAAGGCCGACGACGATGGCGCCGATTCCCTTGTTCACAAACTAAACTAAATTTAAGTTCAGTGCATCTCTTTCTTTCTATTTCAAAAGGACAGAAGATACATTTTTGTTTAGTCCTGTCAAATTAATCAGCGCTTGACGTAAATTGACGTAATTTTAGTAGGCAAGTTTTTAATCACGTCTAAACTTGTATGGAGTAGTGACAGACGCTGATTAATTTGACAGGACTAAACTAAAATGTATCTTCTGTCCTTTTCTTAATGAAATAGAAACAAAAAGATGCACTGAACTTAAATTTAGTTTAGTTTGTGCACAAGGGAATCGGCACCGATATTTAGGAAGAGGCTAGGCAGATGATGATAATGAAAACGAGTGTCTATCAGTTACTGAGACAGACAGAAATAGAATGAAAAAGAAAATAAATAAAATACGTTTATTTGGAATATGTGTCATATCTACGCAAAACGGCCATCGCTCAGTATAATGCTGCGACACATAGCCCTAGGGCTTTTTTTTGGGTGGGAAATCATCAAATAACTTCTCCCGCTCTGGGCGGAGCGGGAGGGTGTGTCAGACTCTTACTAACTAAAACCCACCCGTATTCCTTCCGTGTTGCCTGTGTTGCGGGGGCCTTGGTAACCCTTTAGTACCTTGCTGCAGGGATGGAAATACACTTAGATTATAGACTAAGTAAGTCCCTGGTTGAGCCGCGCGATCTGTAACAACATCAGCTCAAATACAGCATTGTATCGCTAAGCAGTAGACATGAACACTTGCTAAGATTGTACCTAGCTGAGTTTGATTGACTCTTATTTTAGAAAAAGCCACGCGGGCGAAGTTATTAATATAAAGTAGGATTAAAAAAAAATGTCAGCCAAGTTATAAAAAAGCAGAAGCTACACACATCATTCATTTCATCATTTTATCTCAATTCTCATGTTCTGTAAAAGATAACAAATTAATAGCATAGCTGAATTCCTATTATAAATATATTAATAGAGTATTTATCCGGAGAACCACGCAGAGATGCTCAACACGCCCACAATTAGTTGTGGCGGAAATCTGTTGTCATGGTATGGGCATGTGATGCGGAGGAATGAGGAAAATGTCGTGAGGAAAGTCTTGAGTATGAATGTCGATGGCTATAAGAGTAGGGGAAGACCAAAGAAACGATGGATGGACTATGTGAAGGATGATATGGTTAGAAAGGGGCTGACTACCGAGATGACAACTAATAGAGAAGTATAGAATAAAGGGACATGTTGCGCCGACCTCAAATAAATTGGGATAAAGGCAGGAGAATGCTGAGAATTATGAATTAGTTTTGGTTAAGTCTCATATCATATGGGGGAGCTCACAGAGTCTGGACGCAAAAATCCATACTCTAAGACTGTGTACAAAATATTTACCACATATTCTCTTTTCTGGACCCGTACCGTACACCCTGTTTACTTCCGACTTAGCAGAAAGCTCCGAAATCACAACTGCCACTTTCGCGGATGACACTGCCTTACTTGCCTCGCACAAATGTCCACATGGAGATACGGTGGAGGCCGAGGTCGCAGGAAAGTACGAAAGGGTTACCGAGGCCCCTGGCGACACAGGCAATGGAAGGAACACGGGTGGGTTTTAGTCAGTAAGAGTCTGACACACCCTACCGCTCCGCCCAGAGCGGGAGAAGTTATTTGAAAATGTCCCACCAAAAAAAAAGGCTTACATGGAGGAAACATGCCGAAACAAAAAGAGAAGAAAAGAACCCGAAATACAGAGGTATATTCTGGCACTAGGGAGAAACTCAAAACGGTTTATAAAAAACAATCTCCTCATGTACAAAACTATAATAAAGCCAATCTGGACATAAGGCATCCAACAACGCACCATGGTTTATGAAGTCAACAGATATCTATGTAATCCTCAATACTCCGATGGTCAACGAGGAGATTAGTACACCTGGCGACAACAACAAATCCCTGTTAAAGCATCCGAATAAGCTTGCGGGGCAGCTTACTATCCCAGAAAGCATCCGCCTTAAAAAAGCGGCGGGACATTTTCGTCCAGAACAGTCAGTGCGAAGAATGACTACAAAAAGATAGGGCAGATTCCACTTAGAGTAGTGTCCCACATGCCAACAGAACCATCTCATCTGCTCATAGTCTAAAGCAGGGATCCCCAAACTATTTTGGACAAGTGACCCCTTTTCCAAAATGAACTGTTACCTCAGACCCCCATGGCCAATATACCTACTTTTAAGATCAACCCCCTTATTCATAAAGGTCCGCTAACTTAAAACAGCTGCTACAGAGTGTTATTTTTCATTCTGACTTAGGTCAATAGAAGAAGACAGAGTGAGAATTAGCAATGCTTTAAGTTAGCAGACTATTATGAATAAGGGGGCCTATCTTTAGTTTTTTCCTATTGATAAAAAATACCTAGGCACTAAGGTACCAATTGGAAAACTTTGCACTTGGTTAAGTGAGTAAAGTTGACTTTATTTTCTCATCAAAATTTAACAAAATAAAAAGACATACAATTCAGTAAATATCAAGTTTAATTTATAATGATTATTACAAATTAGGTACTTAAATCTTAAGTAGGTAGGAAATTATATTTAAAAAAGTATTAATTCGCAAAGAGAAAATAAAACATTCAGTGTGATGGATGAACCTGGTGACTATCTACCAATCTAGCTACATCCGGTTCAATATTGGTGAGTTGCAGCCTTAAATCTCCACGTTCGTTGATTTTCAAGCGGTTTCTTTGTTTCGTCAAAATGTTTGTTACCACACTGAAGCTTTTTTCAACTAGGTATGATGATGGAAAAGCGATAAGTAAGGTATTTTTCAGCAATGTTCCACAATGTAGGATACTGTGTTTCAATGTTGCGTTGCAACCAGAACTTCTGATAGCCTTGCTTGAACTTCTGCTTAAGCTCTTCGTCTGTGCTGATGGTAATCAACTCTTCTTGCATTATCACATTGGCTTCTTCTATGACTGTGGTATTGAACGGAATTATTATCCATTGAGGAATTTGTAAATTTAAAATATACTCAAACCTCTCCGTAAAATCCTTGTGTAATGCGTCCAAGTGAGTGACATATAATAAAATGTCATCATCTTGAAGCATTTCTGGTAATTTTGACAAATGCAGAAAGTGCGAATATTCTTTTCTGCCTAAATTTTGTTTATAAAGGATTAGTTTACCTACGAAGGCCGATATTATTGATTTTGTTTTAATCAAGTTAAGATCGTCACCCTGCAGCTGCAAATTAACTTTGTTGAACATTCCAAAGATATCAGTCAAGTAATAAATAACTGTTTTACAATTGTTCAGATTTTCTTTCAAATTCGGATCTTTTTCTTGTAAAAACTCCAATACAGATTCAAAAATGGCTGAAAATCTTTCTAAGCAAGAGCCTCTTGATAGCCAGCGAACTTCAGTGTGCAGAAGTAATCGAGTAAAGACTTCGTCGTTTTCCTCACATAGCTGAGTAAATAACCGACAGTTCAAAGAATTGGTTCGAATCTTGTTGATAGCATTTATTACATATTGTAAAGACTTATGCAATCTAGGACTCAGCTTTTTTGCTACTAAATGCTGCCTGTGAATCACGCAGTGAATGACCAGTACATCAGGCAGTTGTCGCTTTAAGTGAGCTATAAAACCACGATGACGACCAACCCTAGACGGTGCACCATCAGTCGCAACAGAAACAATGTTCTTCCATGGAATAGCTTTGTCAGTAAAAAAATGTTCCACGGCCTGAAAAATTGATTCTTCTTTGGTATCAGTCTCTAAATATGTAGCAAAAAGCAGTTCTTGGCACATATTTTCATCTTTGATATATCGAACATATCCTAACAACAGAGCTTCATTGCCGGGTAATGTAGACTCGTCCAACTGGAGAGAGAATCTGTTGGTCTGTAAAAACTTGCATAAAATGATTTCCACATCGCGTCCCATCTCGTCTATGCGTCTCTGAACGGTGTTATTGCTCAAAGGTATTCTCTTTAAAATATCATGTGCGTGTTTGTGCAATACATTGTTAAGGACCTCCGCAATGGCTGGTAAGATAAGCTGCTCTCCAATTGTGTGGGGTTTCCCCGACTTCGTTATTAGTAAAGATATATTATAGGACGCTCGTAAACCATCATCGTCTTTAATAGATGATGACGCAAACATCGATCTTATGGATGGCCTTTTGTCTAGTTTTTCTTTAAGTGCTTGAAAAAATGACAAGGGCTTACTTTTTTTGTCAGCATGTACTCTTGATAAGTGGTCATCCATTTTTTAAGGCTTCATGGCACCGTTACTGAATACTTTTTCACATATGAGACATCGGCAAGTGTTGATTTAATGGAGATGCAATAAATCCGAACTTCAAGTAGTCCAAACTGTATTATCTGTACTTTTTTTTCGTGTCCGCCATCATAAAATTCTCAGTAATCCTGCAAATGAAAAAATTAGAAACTACCTAAATAAAAAACCACAATGTATGCCCCACTGTATGGCAATGCTGATGCGCTGTGCCGAATAAAAACAGTTTGGTACTTACCCTGTTAATTTTTCATAAACTGCAGATATTGTATGGTTACGCTATTAACTCGCGTAGGGAGCTCAGCATGTTGTAAATTCTTTTTCAGTCACTTTACTACACTTATTAGCTATGTAATAACTTTGTAATCTCTTGAAATAAATGAGTACTTATATGAGTTATTATCGTTCAAGCTCCAACGAATTTCAAAACGCAAATGAACTTTCAACCTAAGTGCAAGCTCGTTATATAGTAAAATATCAGGAACATGTTTGGACTTGCAACTTGATCATGAATTCGTCCGTGTTAAATCGCGTAAGCGTCAAATAGAGAGCAAGTCAAAACGCGCCTGAAAGACGTACGCTCGAACTCATTATCTTGCACAAACTTGTCCACACTGACTTGCCAAGTTTTTCATCTTGTACGAACTTGAGACTTTACATTACTGCAACAATGCTATTTCCTACAAAAATATTAATTATTCTTAGTACACGTAACACAACATAAACAATACAGTACCTACCTACCTATCTTGAAAGTTTTAAATAAGAACTTGTGTTAATTTAATAGGGGTCGATTTTTAGACCTCGTCGACCCCCAAAATCAGTTTTCGTTTATGTCGACCCCTAGAAAACCGATATCGACCCCTATATCGACCACTTTGGGAATCCCTGGTCTAAAGGCTGATTGCATAATAAAATCTAAAAAAAAAAAACGAGCGAGCCTTACGATAGTCACATAATTATGATGTGTAACATCTGACATCTCACCTTGGTAATAAGCATTGAACAGCGACAGATTTTTTTTTTCTCAGAATTTAAAAAGCTAAATACTGAAAGATTTATTCGACTAATTATTCATTACTCGTGGTCGCCACTGGTCGAAATTTGACCCCCTGTACACAATCTATATAGTACAAAAAAAAAAACAAGTCATTTATTCAAACTAGGCTGAAAATCAGCACTTTTCGAACGTCAAAGTTACATAAGACAGTCCCCCAAAAATGCCCGCCCGTCACCACTTCCTAGTGCTTTAGCTGGGAAGAAGAAGTAGTGGAACAAACTCCCCAGCAGCACGTCTGTCTGTGTACTTACTAATTCCATGGGTACACCAATTCCATGCTATTAAAAAGTACTTACTTATTCCATGCTCAAGCTGTCATTTCCTGTCTACTCACTTCCGTCCCTTTTCACAAAATCGCTCCCACAGGAAGTGAGATGATCGATGTTACACATCAAAAAACATATTTGCATCCTTGCAGGTCACCAACTCCAAGGCACAACCTACCACAACAAGCTAGTAAATCAAACACTCCCGTTCCTCGAAGGTGACCACGTGACGGAGGTCAAGGGCACAGGGTTGGTTCACACGGCGCCGGCGCACGGGCCCGAAGACTTCCTTGTTGCGCTGAAGAATAATATGATTGTGGTAAGTTTCTTTTAGAATGGAATCGTTTTCTGCTCATAAATGAGACAGTAGGACAGCCAGTAATCTACTGGCTGTCCTCTGTCTACTATGCAAACTAATAAAACAAAGTCAATGGTGCCGATTCCCTTGTTCACAAACTAAACTAAATTTAAGTTCAGTGCATCTTTTTCTTTCTATTTCATTAAGAAAAGGACAGAAGATAAATTTTAGTTTAGTCCTGTCAAATTAATCAGCGCCTGTCACTACTCCATACAAGTTTAGACGTGATTAAAAACTTGCCTACTAAAATTACGTCAATTTACGTCAAGCGCTGATTAATTTGACAGGACTAAACTAAAATTTATCTTCTGTCCTTTTCTTAATGAAATAGAAAGAAAAAGATGCACTGAACTTAAATTTAATTTAGTTTGTGAACAAGGGAATCGGCACCAATCTATGATTTTGACGATCATAGTTGCAATACTCATCTTTCCTATATAATATTCAAATACAGTTTTCTTGAAAACTGGTTTTCGTTTAGCGTAAACTGTCATCAGGAGAGATTGGAATAGGTAAAGTATATTTATCTTAACTTCGAGGGAGTAAGTAACATAGAGTGGATAGTACATCCACTAAAATCCCGGAATAATAACGATAAACGACGAACGACGACGTTACGGATAATGACGATTTAATCCCGGGATTTAAAAATCACGAATTTTTTATTGGACTTTATTTAGCTACAAATGATTGATTTGAAGAATCATATTGAATTTTTTAGGGTTCCGTACTAAAATTGTGTGAAATCCAAATATTTCGTCTTAAGTAGGTAGGTAAAATAAAACGAAGTTGGCTGTTTTATGTGCTTATTTGTTTAAGTGGATATTAGGTAAATTAAAATGTGTGCTTCAAAAACATACCTAAGTATTAAATATTATTTTGTTGTACAGATATTTGATTATTCTTACTCAAGTAGCGGTGGCGGTTCCTATTGTATCAAAATATTTTTTGTTACACAACAAAACAATAATCAGCCAACTTTTCAAGAATTTATTTTCCTATATGTAAAAAAAAAACAAAGCACTTTAATTTAACAGGTTTAGTTCGGAACCCTTAAAACGTAATAAGATTCTTGAAATAATAATTTGTGAATGTATTCAAAATGCAATAAATAATTTCCAATTTCTTAAATCCCGGGACCTAATAGTCATGTTTATGATTCCGGGATTTTAGAGGAGGTATTATCCACTCTAGGAAGTTGCGAGCGAGTGGAAAGCGGGGCGAGTGCGCAGCGAGCTCGTCGCGAGTTGGCAACGTGATCGCCACGATAGCGCAACGTGTTCACCACGTTTTCACAATAGTGTGTCTAGTGTGATAAGGCCCTATGTTAGTTACTTCCTCGAACTTTAGGTAAATATACTGTAACTTTTCTGAGCTCTGGTCACCAGTAACCGGCTTGCCCTATGTAAAAACATAGAGCGACTCGGAGCGAATATAACAATCAAAACACTCAACTTTCGCAAATAAACATGCTCGAGTAAGCTAATAGAGCACTAAAACAGTGATTTTGGTATAACTTTAACCCTTTGACCGCCACGTCAATAAAGCAAAAACGTGACCTCGGCGCCAAGCTACGAATTATTCCTTAAAATCTGTCATGTCACGACGGTCACGACGACCGTGGCGTGCTGGGCACATTTTGGTATGTCATCTATACATGACTGTGGCGGTCAATGATAGGTTAACAACAAGCCATAAAACTGTATATTTTTTTTAATTTAAAAAGTGTACATAACTATTGTAACCATTTTCAACCGTTCTATTTATTCCTAGGAATGCAACGTAGACGAATCCGGCTGCTACACATCCTTAGATCCTGAACTTAACGGTCTTCCGGTCTTAGGCGAGGGTCAGGAGGTCATCATCTCCCGCCTGGGCGATGACGTCATGCGGCGGGGCGAATTCGTCCACTCGTACCCGCTGGACTGGAGGACCAAGAAACCGGTCATCCTCAGAGCTAGTCAGCAGTGGTTTATTGATACGGCGGCCTTGAAGGAGAAGGCTTTGGTAAATTGATATTTAGATATATAGAATATTCTTTATTACAAGACATCATAACTTAATATGTATAAATGCGAAAATAAGTTTGTTTGTTACGCTAAAACGGCTGAACGGATTTTGATGAAAATTGGCAAATGGGGCCATTCAAGAAGCTCTTACCGCCTCCTATGATTACGTAAACCTTGGTATATATATATTTTTTATCTGTTATTTTTTTTTTAGATAAGTTGATTAGTCGATTAGTCTTTAATAAAATAATAATTAATAATAACATTCATGAGTACAAAGAAATTTATAGAATATAAAGGAATTTTAGGCCCATTTAAGTAATTTCCCTATTTCGGATCTTTCTAACTTAACCATATCCATTATTTTGGGGAATAAACATACTTTTACCCTAAACATACTTTTAGCTTTCGAGCATAGACAAGTAATGTCAAAACAGAATCTTCTTTCTTGCAGGCAAATGTGAAAAAGTAAATAAATAAACATTGCTGACGTAATTCTCATCCAGGCCCCCCGTCCCCTATGTCGTCAAAAATAAGCAAAGCAAAGACCCCCCACCCCTTTGGTGCTTACGTAATACTTGAATGGTCCCATGGGTAGACTATGACATGGAGAAGGATATGGCCTACTTGTCATCCTGGATCGCAGACAAATTCGCGGGCAACAGCTAGTTTCAGATATTTTAACAAGATTTTTATGTTGTTATTTAACCCTGAAAACGTTAAGTGATATCATTATGATGTTATTCCGAAGTTTTTTTTGCTATACATATATCGTTCATTTGCGAGAAGCTCGACATAATTAAAAAATAGTAGTTTTTGGGTATGATGAATTAAAAGTTTTAAAGCAGCGGTAAGAATGCGACGAAATATAAAGTCACACTATAAAGTCTCTAGCTCCCTCATTTTTAGTGCTCATCTCATATACACCAACGGTACAGGCAGCCCACTCCAAATTGCTGATTTTTTTGTTATGTCACGCTTCTTGCTAATGAGCAAGAATTCAAATATTATTTAAACTCAAACTCAAAACTCAAAGCATTTATTTCAATTAAACCAATTACAGGCACTTTTGAATTGACAAAGAGTGGGTCAGTTTGTTGTTTGTTTTGTTTCTTCTCTCTCTACAAGGAAGTGAGTCGTAATTGACCAAGCGGGCTTAGTGTGTGTTGGTCCTTATTGAATAGTTATAGTACGCGTCTAACTTTATGGCGGCTCTGAAGTGCGCTACTCGCTGCGCAGTACCCTGCCCTTCACCCCCGCTGACATGTTAATTTGTTATTGCGCAGCGACTCGCCTCACGTTCCGAGCCGCCATAAAGTTTGAATCGGAGTGTACATTATGGTTACGTCTTTTCAACAGTGAGCCTTCGTAAAGTTTACCTGTTGAGTTACGCTTGCTATGCAACTAACTAACCATTACAATATAGAACTTAATTTGCAAAAAATAAGGTACATATTTCAAAAGAACCTGCAACCAGTATTGCAGTAGCCTATTGGCTAGCTACCAAGTCTTTCAATAGATCTTATGCATAACCTTTTATAATAAATAGGGGTCGTCCACTGATCGAAATTCGACCCACTCTACTAACTACTTACAATCTATATAGTACTTAGTAATTCCATGCTATTGAAAAGTACTTACTTATTCCATGTTCAAGCTGTGTGTGCTGTGTGTCAAACGCATGGTAGTGTGTGTAATGTTTTTTTTATTAATTTAATTTAACTCTCCTCCATAAAAACTTTAACTGTGCCAAATTTATACTGCTCCGTCCGCGTATTTTTTGGTATAAAGGGGTACAGTTTTCGCATCATATATTAAATTAATAATATGATAATCAACTGATGTTTATTTTCTTTGTCATTTGTTTTTATTTAATGATCAGACAGCTCTGGAAAAAGTAGAGATACTACCGCCATCTAGCAGCGAGCAATCCCGGCAAGGCTTCAGAGCTCAATTGGAGAAGAGACCGTACTGGTGTATATCGCGACAGAGGGCCTGGGGTGTGCCCATACCCGCCGTGTATAGCGGGGATGATGTTGTGGTGGATGAGTAAGTACTTAAGAATAGTAATACACTCACATTTCACATACACACCCCCCTACACACAAACTACACACTCCTTGATACACAACCAAAATCATTCACTACACTTATTGTAATAACAACCACTGCAAACAAACAGAAAAGTCACGGTTGTATTGTATAATATAAATTGAAGCCGCAAAATCTCCGACTCCCAAGATACAGGTCTGCGTACCTAGTTTAGGAGCCTGGAAAGCTGACAATAATTTTAAACTTGGTAGTACAACCCACTCTATCCATATGCTATGTACTGTGTAAATAATCCAGCATTCAGGTAAGGCAAAAGTGAAGAAAATCTTTTAATGAAATTAACTGGTACTTTTCGGAAAGAATACCCTAAAATCATTTAGTAAAGCCTTAAGATTCAACCGATTATAAGGAAATCCAACCGGTCATACCTTTTTATATGCAATGCCGGTCATTTATGTGCCCGAGTTGGTTGAAAAATAACATGAATTTATTATTATTTATTACCCCACTTTGTCATTCTTTCCGTCCAGAGTGGCCACACCTTTTGACCGCCACAGTCATATATAGTTGACAGACCAAAATGTGCCCAGCACGCCACGGTCACGACTACATGACAGATTTTAAGGAATAATTCGTAGCTTGGCGCTAAGGGCACATTTTTGTTGTTATAACGTGGCGGTCAAAGGGTTAACAAATTGAAAAATGATTAAAAATCTATTAAATTATTTTTGAGAATTTTTTGGCACAATTTGTAGACTTATAATCATGTATAGATTACAAGTAAGGACAAATGACGATTATTAAATACAAAATCCAAATTCCAGACGTATCATAGACAAGCTGTGCTCTCTGATAGAGGCGCGAGGCGCTGATGTGTGGTGGACCTGTGACGTCACGGAACTGCTGCCCGATGATGTCATCAAAGAAAAACAAATTGACAACAAGGAGGTCATTAAAGGAAAGGTGAACAGGATTTTTTTTTAAACTGTAAAGCTCCTAATTTGAAGGGGAAAATACTGCCAAGTTGACGTAAGACGATTCTAGGTGCAATGGAATTTGAGCTTTGTTTACTCAAGTAAATGAATTTCCTTCCAAACATTTTGAATGAAACGGATGTAGTTATTCTGTTACTGTTGGGCAACAGTCTCTTTTCATAGAGTTGATGAATGTGCATAAACACTATGCTTACTTTAAGATTAATCTAGGAAATTACTACTCAAAAAAATAAATCATAATCAGCCTATAATGTTCCCACTGCTGGGACATAGGCCTCCTCTCTGTGAGAGGGAGTGGGCCTTAATCCACCACGCGGGTCCAGTGCGGGTTGGTAGAAGTCACGTCTGGTTCTAGGACATGCCGGTTTCCTCACGGTTTTCCTTACGGTGTTTTTCTTTTTCTTTCACCGTTTTGAGAGCAGTGGCGATGAAAATAATTTACACAAAGTAAAGAGCCTGCCTGGGTCCGAACTGACGACCCGTAAGTCGCGGCCGTTACCACTGGGCCACCACTGCTCAAATTACTACTCAATTCCTGTATTTTGCTGGACTTCCGAAGCCACAGAACACTGTCTGATAAATGATACAAACATAAAGCTTTTAAGTTTTGTACTGCCGCGCTTAGTCATAGTGCACCTATCATTACGCGTTTGTATGAAGTTTTCTCTCTGTTGGGTTAACTACTCCGGTCGCAGATCGTCATCTGTCAGTAAAAAGTCTTGGAAAGATTTTTAGAATTGCATAGAGTGGTTAATCTATAATATTGTAATCATATGGTAATACAAAATAGGCAAGTACTTCCATGGTTGTAACAGCTCTATAACAGATCTTATCATCGTGCCTTCGTTTTTTCCGAAGATAGACGTTCCCCGAAGCGCTTTTTAGGTTCATCTTTCTTTGTTTATTTTCGGCCAGTCGTCTATCCATTGTAAAAAAGTAAGTTTGAGTCTCATTTCCTACAAAATGTATACATAATCAGCCTATAATGTTCCCACTGCTGGGACACAGGCCTCCTCTCTGTGAGAGGGAGTGGCAGCCCAGTGCGGGTTGGTAGATGTCACATATCTTCGAATTTTTTTTTGGTTCTAGGACATGCCGGTTTCCTCACGATGTTTTCCATCACCGTTTTGAGAGCAGTGGTGATGAAATAATTTACACAAATTAAAGCACCTGTCTGGGTTCGACCCTACGCTCTACAACTCTGCTTAGTGGTGGCCCAGTGGTAACGGCCGCGACTTACGACTGTATGGGAATGGAAAAAATGGATGAGAAAATGTATGGGAATAGTTTTTTTTTTTTGCAATTTCTGACTTTTCTAGTACTCAGAGTTTTTTGATCCCTGTAAGAAACAGGATCGATTGGCACCAGGAAAAATTTTTGTTAAAACTGCCCATTTTCTTGCTGACTGTATTTTTTTTTCAAAATCTGTGAATGCAGATCTAAATGTCTCAAAAAGTTAAGGTGTCGAATGTCTTAAAACGGTCTCTTAAGACCGTTTTCCTGTACCTACAATAGGTTAAGGTAGCTGCCCTTACTGCTCCATCTCAAAAATCCACCCTGTATATAACGAAGTTAAAAGGAAAACTATCACAGCTAAGTGGGCTTTACAAGTTAACGAGTAATAGTCGACCAACTTACATTTGCAGTTGGAATGTATGGAAGAATTATGTTTTTTTTCTTGGGATTTCTGTATATTATTTTAAAAGAAATAATAGTACTTACCTACTTTGCAAACTATTCGTGGCTAATTAACGTTGTTATTTATTCCCAGGACATAATGGACATCTGGTTAGACTCAGGTCTGTCCTGGTCTACGTTGGGCGGTCGTACTGCGCGGCTGTATTCTGAAGGAGTGGACCAACTGACAGGCTGGTTCCAAGCGTCGTTGTTGACTTCTCTAGCGTTGACTGACGAGGCGCCTTATAAGTGAGTTAGATAACAGTTTTGAAATGCAAGTAAATACTAATATTTAATATAATTTGTTACCTGACATTTTGAATTGAAGAATTGAATAAATAAAATAATATACAATATAATAAAGGATTGCGCGTGCAGCAAGCACCGTACACGTGATTACAGTGAAACTTCTTAAAAAAATAAGAATAAGAGAGATTTAGTGTGAGAGACAGAGTATCCTTCTTCTCTCTCATGTAACGAAATGTGCCTTAACGTGACACGTCCTTGAAATTTCTCTCTCAGTTCTCATCCGATTATCGAATCGCCGCATAAGAAAAGTTTCTTACACTCAACGCAATAGCTTGTGCGGTCAGAGAGCGTCATTTAGTTATACCCGTCACCAACGAATATATACTATCATCTCAGACTTATTTATTACCTATTTACTTTAGTTAATAAGTTTAGTTAATATGATTGTTACCTTAACTTTTATTATTTTGTTAATGGTTTATGTTTATTGCTAAAGATTTAAGCCTGTTACTTAGCACTATTTATATTATTTTATAGGCAATAAATACTACCTGTACACCTATTACCTACTGTGTAAGAAATGTTTGTACGCCTTGCAGGGCAACACATAGTGATACCATATTTTTATTTTATTACATAATGTACCAACATTATACCTATATGTACAAATAAATAAATTTGAATTTGAAAATGTATTTTCCCAGGTCCATATTCGTCCACGGTTTTGTTGTAGATGACAAGAAGCGGAAGATGTCCAAATCTATAGGCAACGTAATTGATCCCACAACGATCATACACGGAGGCAAGGATAAGAAGAACCAGCCGGCTTATGGCGTTGATACTCTTAGGTAAGTTATGTTCCAAAGAATAGAATATTGTAGTTTTAAAAGTAAAACTACAATATTCTATTCCGCGTAAAAACTAAGTTAACTTTTAATAAAGTTATATAAAGTTTCCGTATTTTTTTTAGGACGCCCAAAGAGCCGTTTAAAGTCTGCGTCGATGTTTATACAAGTTTACACTTTATGACACTGATTATAAAGTTTATTATGTTGTCATCAGAATATTCAATTTTACTCTAAAATTCTTATTTTCCTACAGATGGTGGGTAGCAAGCCACTCAACCCAGCATTCCCAGATAATAATCAGCAAGAAACTTCTCGACGACTGTCAGGCAGAGCTGATTAGGATCAGAAACATCATGAAATATCTCCTTGGAGTCGTTAATGATGTCCAAAAACCCGATTTTAACAGAAAACCGAATCTGAACTATTTTGACAGGTATATGGTCAAAGAAACAGAGGTTTTTATCAACCAAATAAACGATAGTTGTAATAATTTTAGTTATAACCATGTAGCTCAAAACGTTTTGTATTTTATTAGCAATAAAATCTCCGGCCTGTATTGCCATTGTATAAAAGATAGGTTATATTGCTCTCAAAGAGATTCTGAAGAAAGAGTTTCAGCTCAGTTAGTTGTACATACGATTCTAGTCTCTCTCTGCAAAGCTTTAGGACCTATATTACCACATCTGATCGAAGAAGTATGGCAACACCACCCGTTGTATGAAAAACCGTTTTATTTTACGGAAAACTTACCGGTTTTGAGCCCAACTGATGTGGATACATCACTAATGGACTCTATATTGGATTTGAAAAGAGAAATATGTGTGTTAGCCAAAAACGAAAGCTTAAAGAAGCTTCAAGCTAATATTGTATTAAATTCAGATTTGTACGACAAATTAAATGAATTAAATAAGTCTGATGTCGCTAATGACAGTGTTTTGTGCGAGATTTTAGAACTGTCATCTGTCAGTTTGACAGTTAAAAATGGCGGGAACGATACGCATATAGAGTTGTCATTGAGTAAAAATGGACAGTGTTTGCGGTGTAGAAAATATAATGTTACAGATGATGGAGATAAATGTGTTAGATGTGATGAAGTATTAGGTGATTTGTAAATAATAGTGCTAGTAGGTAAAATATACTTTTAATCATATTAGGGCTGATTTTTCAATAGTCAGATAACTTTTATCTGAGGAATAAAAATGGCGGTTTGACAGCTTATCAATAGGAAATATGTCAAACCGATATTTTTACTGTTAGTAACTAAAGTGTTAAAGTTAGTATCTGACTATTGAAAAATCAGCCCTTAATATAATAACTGTAAATGGTATACGACCACGAGGTAGTGGGATCACATCTGGGCAAGTACAGCCAGCGTCAAAAATATCGGGACGAACCGACTGTTCAAAATGATCTCAACAACTAAGAAAATTAAACTTAATCTCGATTTAATAAAATTCTTGTCAGAATGACCGTTTTCGTGTACTTTTTTCTTTTTGAAACAGTTCTTGTGTCATTGAGTTAATATTTAATTTTCATAGTTGTCTAAATCATTTTGAACAGTCTGTTCGTCCCGATATTATTGACGCTCACTGTACCAATGTGACTTTCAATTCATATGCACTTTCATATATATTTTTTTTCATATTCAAAAATCATTTATTTCAATCAATTTAAGATCATAATTTATTATGTTATACATTTAAATAAAATCAAAATTTTCATCACAATAAATATAATATGTATATAAAAATAATTAATTAAAAAGTACCAATAAAACTAAAATTATAATAAAGGGTTTATCTTGGATATTACTGACAACGCTGAAGGATAACGTCGTAAGGAAACCTGAGCTTATAGTCATTATAAGTCAATAAGAAACCACCGAAATAATTGTAGCGTGTATGACAAACGTCTGGTCCGGTTTTGTATGGGACAGCTAATATTTTTTTCGCGATTACGATGTTGGTCCCAGCGAGAAATTTGATCAGTTTGAAGGTCTGTACCACACCCTTAAATATGACCACACATCTGATACACGCTGTATAGGGGTAACTTTTTCTTTTTTTTGGGTGGGAAATGATTAAATAACTTCTCTAACTTCTAAGGTGTCAGACTCTTACTGACTAAAACCCACCCGTGTTCCTTCCGCCTGTGTGTTGCCAGAGGCCAAGGTATCCCCTCGGACTTTCCCGCAACCCCGGCAGTCCCACGACCCGGCAGGCCCGCGCAATCTTTTTTTGTATATATAGCTTATCTAACTAGATATTAAGTGAACGCTATATAAATCATTATTTATTACGAGTACATCCTGTATATGTCTGTTATACAACAGACATATACAGGATGTACAATGATGAACTATGCATTATACTGTGTGTTTAGATGACTGTTTCAATAAAATTATATTGAGTTATCGACACTGCAAAGCGTTTTTTTTCCACCAATTAACTAAAGATCTAGTTTTTAGAGCCCGTAAACAATTACCTTTACTTTTATAAAGATTCTCTAACTTTTAATACAAAGAAATAGATTATGGACCACTTCCACTACAAATGACTAAATGCATTTTGCGTTAAACTTCTTTAAAACGTTATTCTTTCTCTGTCACCTTCAAATGCTTAACAGAATCAGAGCAATGTTTTAAATTCGTTTACCTCTTAATGTATTTAGTAATTTGTCGTGCCAGCGGGCCTACGATATTATAAAAAAAATCTATACGTGTCATCTCATCGTCCGGCTTCTGTTGTTCATTTTTGACACCTGAGATCTACTCAAAAAGACCACCATCATTAATATGGCTTGTTTGAATATATAATCTGTTTCTGCCTAACTACAAACAAAAGTCGTGATGTTACATAATTCTGTATGTACCTGTACTAGTTTAGACTAGTTTTGAACCGGCTCAAACCGGACCGAGCCAATTATTCCCGAACTGAACGGCTGAAACGTTTGCTAATCAGATTTGCATCGTATTTGACGACCGCAAAATGGATGGCGGAATATTTTATTGTTTCACGTTAGTTTTAATAAAAGAATGGTAGAAATGTAAGCATGAGAGCTATTTGGCCTACTTCCTTCGTTTTTACGCTGGCAATATTTATATTTTATAATATTTTATCCTTAGGTATTTTTAGGGGGTTGTGCTAAGGTAGCTCGCAAAATACAATTTTTTTTAACGTTTTTTGCAATTTGCAGGTCAGTGTCAGGTTGATACAAATATGATTCGCGACCGTAACAAATATGTCTACAGAATTATAATCATTAGAATCAGCAATACAAACTTAAGGAGTTCCTTAAGTTAGAATTGCCTGGTGATCTGTAATAGGTACAGGTTTAACCTACAACAGACATCAGTCTCTATTAAGCGTTACCTTGACTTTCTGCTGTATTTGTGATTATGAGAGAGCAATAAGAATAACTTGCTATTATATTATATTATCATGGTTTGGCCTCAAATGTCATGATTTCATGAAATGGTCATTCAATTTAGAGAGTTTTATTGATGATTTCTATAAATAAATATTTGATTAGGGCTCGGAATCATATTTTGATCAACATACTACTTGATATTGAACTGCAAATTGCAAAAAGGTAAGAATTTTTGAATTTCGCAGGCTACTCTGACGCATTCTTCTTAATCTGTTCTCAGTCTCTCGACCTTGTAAAAGATAAGTTCCTGACGGTCTAAAACCCTTAAGAGCTGCCGATACGAGGCCATTTTGCAAGCCGTGAGTCAGTTCCGTGGCTTGTGCTATTGGTGCCGATTCCCTTGTTCACAAACTAAACTAAATTTAAGTTCAGTGCATCTTTTTCTTTCTATTTCATTAAGAAAAGGACAGACGAAAAATATTAGTTGATAATGGCGCCGATTCCCTTGTTCACAAACTAAACTTAATTTCAGTTCAGTGCATCTTTTTCTTTCTATTTCATTAAGAAGAGGACGGAAGATAAATTTTGGTTTAGTCCTGTCAAATGAATCGGTGCCTGTCACTACTCCATACAAGTTTAGACGTGATTAAAAACTTGCCTACTAAAATTACATCAATTTACATCAAGCGCTGATTAATTTGACAGGACTAAACTAAAATGTATCTTCTGTCCTTTTCTTAATTAAATAGAAAGAAAAAGATGCACTGGACTTAAATTTAGTTTAGTTATTGAACAAGGGAATCGGCACCATTGACGTAATTTTAGTAGGCAAGTTTCAAATCACGTCTAAACTTGTATGAAGTAGTGACAGGCGCTGATCAATTTGACAGGAACTTAAATGTCGCCTGTCACTACTCCAATGGCTCACAAACTGACCTTGTCTTCGCACACAATTAGTTGCGTTCATATTAGAGCACTCACAAATTCAAGCATCTGATCGGTGATCGCCCGTATGTCACTGCTAGTTTCTTTTTCTCCGAAGGGTAGGAAAAGTTAGGAGTAAGTAACCGTATACACGTCTCTTCAAAGTGCAGGTTTTGGTCTGTAAATAGCTCGCTAATCAATCTATCAACTCAGCCTTTAACAGTCCACTGCTGGACATAGGCATCTCCCAGGCTGCGCTACAACACCCTGTCATCCGCTAAATTATGAATCAGCTCGCTAATGCTGATTCATAATTTCATATTGCAGATAGATCGATTCGTACGGAGTTTAGGTCATACCGTTTAATCATACCTCTTTTCTTTAATATTTTTTTCATTGCGTAGTAAACAGGTGGCGTTCTATAGTTTCTGCCTACCCCTATAATGAGAAGGCGTGAGTTTGTCTGTATGTAGTAATCAAAATTGAATTAACGTTAGCGTGAACAATCATATGCCTGTTAAACCATTCATACTTCACAAAAGTTCCGTTGTTATTCAACCGTTCCTAGTGCCTAAAATACATAATTATGTAGCAGAGTACGTAATGCATAGAAAATTGTTCATAATTGCATTAATATTTACTCCAACACTGCAATGTTTTTAGCACACTGGGATTAGTAGTATGTACTCGTGCACTCATTAGAGAGTGTACTGGGCAAGTATTTTATTCATGAGTTCATGAATAGCTTTTGCTTGTTACACTCGAGCAGTTAAAAAAATAAAAAACAGTAGTCGCATATGATGTGTAACATCTGACATCTCACCTTGGTAATAAGCAACTGAGCAGCGACAGAAATTAAACTCAGAATTAAAAAAAATGTGTGGTTTTATGAAAACACGATGCAAGTGAACCTTTAGTGAAGCTGATGCGAGCCATGGGCGCCGCCGTATTGGCCTTGGCTACTCTGCCGAGCGCCTTTCACTTACCCCTACTCCGCGGCCGGCTGTAATGCGACATGCGATAGATGGACGAAAAAAATTGAGCGATGGAATAAACGTTTCACTTTAAAAGTTAAATACTAAAATATTTATTCGAATAGTAATTCAATACTAATAGTCGCCCCTTTCGCGGGAAAGTACGAAAGGGTTACCGAGGCCCCTGGCAACACAGGCAACGGAAGGAACATGGGTGTGTTTTAGTCAGTAAGAGTCTGACACACCCTTCCGCTCCGCCCAGTGCGGGAGAAGTTATTTGATAACTTCCCATACAAAAAAAGTGGTCGCGCCCTCTATTTACAATCCATATAGCAGTAGTATAGTACTTACTCATTGCATGAGTACACTAATTCCATACTAGATTATTAGTGTGAATTGTTTCGTAAATTTTCTTCTATGGGCCTAGTTACCCGAAATAAATGAATTTTATTTTTATTTATTTATTTATTAAAAAGTACTTACTTATTCCATGGTCAAGCTGTCACTCCTTGTCTACATACTTCCGTCCCTTTTCACGAAATCACTCCCACAGAAAACGAGAGGATAGATGTTACACATCAAAAGCACTTTAAACTAAGTGACCCCTGTAGGGAACCAACGGTGGCTTTAACCATGGCGAGGCTACAGGCGGCAGATCTGTGCGAGGCTCTTGTCCCTTGCGTAAAGTATGTGAATTGAAACTAGGCATTTCTGTTGATTGATCAGAAATTAATTTTGAACCTCCAAAAACTCCTTTTTGCAGACACAACTGTGACAGGTGAGTGGTGGCAATAATTCTCAGTACTACTCCGATAGTACCTAGGGTACCCTAGGTACTATCTATTTCAGTATTTTTTTCTTATATTTTATATTTCAGCATCGAGATAATGTGTCGTTGTTTCCTTCACATACATGGATCAACATACCTATTCAGTTCTTCTGTATAGTCGTAAATCTCAGAATCGTTAACTTTGATGTCGTTTATTACTTCTATACCAAACTTATTTTATTGTATAGGAGACAGTGAGGGGAAATAATTAAGTTGAAACACATGGTCCATTGAAAGGCACTTCGCCGCTATATTTTCTCTTAAACACTTGTAAACAACTCAGTAATAAAATTATAACTTCGCGCACAAACGACGGACTTTACCCTGGTAACTTTAAACTGTTATTTAACAAAACTTCGTGTTTACACACTCGAACTGAATTTCAATAAAGGATGAAACTGATGCTTAGGGCCGCGGAATCGGAGTAGTCTTAGGGTCGTATTACACAACCTTACTCGAGACTCAAGCATTATTTTAAACTAGTTTCAACCAATCAAATGTCTTTAAACGAATTTTAAGTAATGCTTGAGTTTGAGTGAGATTCTGTAATACGGGCCTGGGAGTGCCAGCGTGCTACGAGAATCGCGTGAAGTGACCACGACACTCGCGCGTCGCTCTTACGACTCGCTTCACCTAGCGATTCATATCGGCGCGGGTGGTGGCTATGGCTACGAAAATCGCGTGAAGTGATAAGACCACGACACTCGCGCGTCGCGCCTACGACTCACTTCACCTAGCGATTCACTTCGGCGCGGGTGGTTGCTGTGGCTACGAGAATCGTGTAAAGAGATAAAATTAAGAAACTCGCGCATCGCGCTCACCGAATGACTTCACCTAACCGATTCACTTGGGCGCGGGTGGTTGCTATGGCTACGAAAAACGCGTGAAGTGAAAAGATCACGACACTCGCGCATCGCGCTCAGCGGCTCACTTCACCTACCCGATTCACTTGGGCGCGGGTGGTTGCTATGGCTATGAAAATCGCGTGAAGTGATAAGATCACGACACTCGCGCATCGCGCTCACCGACTCACTTCAGCGCGGGTGGTTGCTATGGCTACGAGAATCTGGAGAAGTGATAAGATCACGCAACGCATGCGTGTGTGGCGCTGTCATTAATATCACATGGAGTATTTACTTACTTTATTTGCCTTTTTTTAAATTTAAATGTGCGTCAGTCAAAAATTAGGTTCTACCACCTTTATATTAATATCCAAGATGGCGACTGCGAAAAATTACAATCATGGGTGTCGTTTTATGGTTTTTGAGGGTGCTAAAGCCGATAGTTAGGTCAAAATGAAAACCCAAGATGGCGGTTGCGGACGTTTTAAATAATTTGGCAAAAAAAAAACAAAAATAACTTTCTGACTGAATTTCTGTTTTGCTATTTAATTAAAAACATCCCTTAATAGTTATGTTTAAACACTTCAATACAGCTTTGAAATAATATAAAATTATGAATAGAATTAGTGTAAAAATATCATTAAAATATCTATTATGAAAATGTAATGCTTGGTAAATCCCTATCATCAGTGTGATGACACTGACAGCTTACTCCAGGCAAGTTTTCATGTTGAGATTTTACAGAATGGATTGGTAGGTTCGCCGAACAAAACAGAGTCGATCACGTATTCGCGCGACGATTGCTTATATTACATTAGGCCACGACCTAAGCCGATAGATCAGGGCCTCAAGTCTGCTATTACAATAGTGTCATAATAGTCTGTTCCGATCCTCATTAATGACGCCATTATATTAGTAGATTACCAAACTTGTCAAAATCAACAATTATGAAATCGATGATAGACAATTCTGACACAATTGTAATAACAGACTTGAGGCCCTGATCTATCGGCTTAGGTCGTGGCCTAATGTAAATTGCCCTGTATTCTTGTCGAAAATGGATTTATTTTATTTAATAGGTAATGCAAAATGTGTTGTTGTTTTTTTTTTAAATTGTAGTTATATGTATCTACACTAATATAACTACAATTAAAAAAAATGTGTTTAGTATTGGTTATTAGAGTATAATGACTACATTATACTTTATAAGTTAAGTTTTATACCTATGCGTAATATTGGCGCCGATTCCCTTGTTCACAAACTAAACCAAATTTAAGTTCAGTGCATCTTTTTCTTTCTATTTCATTAAGAAAAGGACAGAAGATAAATTTTAGTTTAGTCCTGTCAAATTAATCAGCGCCTGTCACTACTCCATACAAGTTTAGACGTGATTAAAAACTTGCCTACTAAAATTACGTCAATTTACGTCAAGCGCTGATTAATTTGACAGGACTAAACTAAAATTTATCTTCTGTCCTTTTCTTAAAGAAATAGAAAGAAAAAGATGCACTGAACTTAAATTTAGTTTAGTTTGCGAACAAGGGAATCGGCACCATTGTGTCTTAAAAGATCTAGGTACTTACAGAAATAAACATAATTTCATTTCATACATACATAAACTCACGCCTTTTTCCCATGGGGGTAGGCAGAAACTATAGAACGCCACCTGCTACGCTCCTCCTGCTACGCTCCTTACATACTCCTTTTGCTTCGTTCACGTTCATTAGGGCCGGTTTTGAATGTTTTTTTTTTAATTTTACGTAATACACGCACGCCGGTTGCAAGTACCCACTACCCGCACCTGACCTTTTTTAAGAACATCACCATATAGGTTACTATATGTCTTCCTGGGGCGTCCCCTCCAGGCGTTTCCACTCACATCTGCCTTGTAAATACCTTTTGTTAGTCGCCTTTCATTCATCCTTTTATTTCATAGTTCAAAGTAATTAAACTTCAAAGTAATAGTATTCCATGGAACTAAATAAAATCTTATTAAAGTATTTTTCCAGAGAAGCCCGCGTTAAGCGACACACCCTCCCGCTCCGTCCAGAGCGGGAGAAGTTATTTGATGATTTCCCATCCAAAAAAGCGCTACACGCGGTGTCTTTGCGTCGCGTCGCGTCGCGCGACAAGTCGCGCCAGTATGTAGGAGTCTTTAAGCGAGATAACTCAAGTAATCCATCGTTTCATTTCATTGTTTTAAAAACTTTTGAGATTTTTAAATAGCATAGGATGTCGGTCTATGATCCCTGTTCCGGCACAAGCTTCTTGTAATTTAAATAAAGTTGAAGACCGTCCACTCAAACTCAAGCAGGAGTTGAACTCACTCAGGAATACCTACATTATCATTCTACGAAAGTTGGTTTTTTATCTACTGTAGCTGAAAGAGCAGTGGTGGCCCAGTAGAAACGGACGTGACTTATGTGTTGTTGTGTGTTGTGGCTGGTCGCAGGGTCGGACTCAGGCAGGTACTTTACATAATCAGCCAATAATGTTCCCACTGCTGGGACACAGACACTCCTCTGTGAGAGGCAGTGGGCGGCTCTCTGTGAGAGCAGTGGTGATGAAATAATTTACACAAAGTAAAGCGTCTGTCTGGGTTCGAACCTACGATCAACAACTCGTAAGTCGCGGCCATTACCACTGGGCCACCACTGCTCTTAGGCAGGTACTTTACTTTGTGTAAATTATATCATCACCACTGCTCTCAAAACGGTGAAGGAAAACATCGTGAGGAAACCGGGATATCCCAGAACTAAAAATTCAAAGACATGTGACATCTACCAACCCACACTGGGCCCGCGTGGTAGATTACGGCTCACTTCCTCTCACAGAGAGGAGGCCTGTGTCCCAGCAGTGGGAACATTGTAGGCTGATTATGTAGTTGAAAGTGATCGCTTATGGGTGCTTATGTTGTTCAGGTAGGCACATTCGATTCGTGAGTATTTGTTCAACAGCATAGCTGACCTGAAGCAATAGGGTATTTTAGTATATACGAGAAAAAAATCTATAAATGAGTCGTATATAATCAAAAGCAGCAATCTGACATTTCACTAATCTGTAAAATTCATAAAAATATTCTTAATTTAATTTTAATTTATTCTACTGAATGTGATATTTAATTGAAATAAGAACCTTAAATTTAATAATATACTACACGTGTGATTAACTTGTGAATTTGATTAAAGAGTGACATTATTTTTCTTAATTACCACAAATTTGTGAAATGTCAGATTGCTGCTTTGATTCTATACGACTCAAATAGATTATTGAGATAGTTTAGGCAAAAAGGAGTCGGAAAATGTTACTTTTAGTTCATAAAAAAACAAAATAAATTTTAAATTTCAATTCAACGTTATCAGTTTTTCTAATCTGTTAAAAAACACCATGAAATAGTAGCCGCCATGTTATTACGTCATACGGCTATGTAAACTAAAACGTGTCAACTGTCAACTGATAGTTAGATAATAGATCAGCGCATTTGTTTACATAGCTAAGTGACGTCATGACCACAGAGCAATATGGCATCCACTGCGTCCAGCGTTTTCGTCAAACTACGCGCGAAATTTGAAAATGTAAAATTTAAATGCATTTTTATGGCACTTATCGATTGAATAAAATTTTTGTGATTTTTTTGGGGCATATTAGCACTATAGAATTTTATTAAGACACTTTTGAAAAATGGGTGTAAGACCCTATTTCCACACATATTTCGCTTTCATTCAGCTTGTGCCCTTCAGCTGGGCACATTTCGGCCGGCTTTTTCCCGATCATACAGGGTCAAATAAAGTTAGCTAGCGAAACTCCGCAGACGTTCATTTGATGATTTTTTGTGGGTTCATCGACCGAAATTACCTCACGGGAACGTACTACGGGGATAAAAAATCCTGTGTCCTAACCCAAGACATGGTCATGTGCCAAATTTCATCCAAATCCGTTCAGCCGTTTTAGCGTGAAAGCGTAACAAACAAACAAACTCACTTTCGCATGTATAATATTAGTTAGGAAAAAAAACTAAACAGCGCAAGTTTTTTTGGTGATTCAGTATCAGTAATAGAACACATTTCCATTATTTGTTGAAATATCTAAAAAACCTACGCCGGTAAATCTAGCGAGCGCACAGCTGCTTAGGTAGGCGCCGGGCCCGCCAGTCACCATAAACCTTTTCAAAGTCTCAAAAATTTAAATCTTTTGTTAACGATAACTTTACTTTTTTTGTACTAAGATATATCAAAATAAAAATTATATCTGTATAGATAAATAAAATTGGAGTGTCTGTTTGTAATATTAAAATAACCGATTTTTACTAGATGCATATGGATGTACACGCTACATATAATACCAAAACGACGGGACTTTCACTGGCAGATAGCTTATGTCAGCGGTTCTCAAACTTTTTTGGTCACGGAACCCTTTTGACAAGCAAAATACTCGACGGAACCCTACAATAAAACAATTGTTTTTAAAAGTGTATTCTTTTATTATATAAGCATGATAAAAGTACAATGTAACAGTTACTAATTATTACTTACTTTACCACATGGCAAGTACAATAATAGAAGATATTAAAAACGAAAAAATCTTAACTAATGGGAGGTATGAAACTGTTTTTTATTTTTCATCAATTGCTTGATATCAGGTTTGATAGAAGACATTTGAAGTCTCATAACAGGTTCGGCGTCCAGTCTATTGCAATATTTTGTTTTCGTGGCTGCATAGGTTGAGAATCCTGTTTCGCACAAATATGTTGTTGGGAACGGGAGAAGAATATTCAGAGCCATTCTGCCAAGCATTGAATATTCATCACGGATTCTGCACCAAAAATCGTTGAGAGGCGTCGTTTTGAACAGTGACTCCATACTTGTGTCTGATGACATTTCTAAAAGAGATTCATATATCTCGTTTGACATACTTTCGGGCTTTTACAAGTTGGGTAAAAAAGGATTATGAATCCATGAATTCAGCTTCATTTTTGTATTCTGTTCTTCGGGAAAATACTTTTTAAAAGATGCGCGCATCGAAGTGAAATATTGGACCAATTCTTCAAACACATCATCTTGAAACATTTCTGAGTCGTTATCGCTAACAAACTCACTGAGTGACGTAAAGCTTTCTATTTCTCTCTTACCAACGCAAATAATCCAAAAATCTAATTTTCTTTTGAAGGCAGTTATTTTGTTATAGGCCTGGAACACTGTTGTCTGTTTACCTTGCACTGATAAATTCAATTCGTTCAGTTTTTGAAAGATATCCGCCATAAAAGACAACCGCAACAACCAAGTTTTATCATACAAACGGTCTTTCAAATTAAAAGAAACTGTATCTGCTGAAAGAAACATTTGTAACTCGGCTCTAAGTTCAAATAGCCTTGTTAAAGTTTTACCCCGAGACAGCCATCGCACTTCTGTATGGAGCAGCAGTGTTTTATGTTTGCTGCCATAATTTTCACACAATAATGAGAACAATCGGGATTGTAGTGGTCGTGATTTGATAAAATTAATTATTTTTACCGCTTCATCCATAACTAATTTTAGATTTGACGGCATTTGCTTCATCGCAAGTGCTTGTCTATGCAGAATACAATGGCTCGAACTACAATTAGGCGCTTTACTTTTTATTCGTGATACTGCTGCTGCTGTTTTACCTGTCATCGCCTTGGTCCCGTCTGTACAAATGTCAATGCAATCGTTCCAACTAAGATTATTTTCTTTAAAAAATATGTTTATTTTATTAAAAATTTCTTCCCCGGTAGTGTTTGTGGGCAGCGGTGAACACATAAGCATGTCTTCTTCAAAAGAACGTTCATATGGATATCTCACGATAGCCAAACCAGTGACATCACTTGACTCATCCATTTGCAAGGCGAATCGTGTTTTTTGTAGACGTGCAACTAGTTCTTGTTTGACGTAACTTGTTGTTAACGATACAGTTTCACGGCGAATCTATGATCTGGATCATGGATTCGCCGTGAAACAGTATCGTTTGATAGCGGTACAGTAGAAAGACTTTAGACTCGGGGTGTAGAGTTTCTAAATGTCTGCGCAATTTGGCAGGTGCCACGGAACTATTAGGAAGCAGTTTACTACATAACATGCAGAGAGGTGAGCCGTTGGAATCAACAAATCCGAAACTGAGATATGATTCATCATACTTCCTTTTTTCGTCTTTGAAACCGTGGAGCTTGACGTCGTGGCATCATCGTCTGGATCGGTAATTGCTGTATTCTCCGCGCGTACTGCTTTTGAACATTCAGCGTCATTAGATGTTGTTGCAACACGTTTAACCCCTTTAAGCCAACGTTCTATTCTTCTTTATTAATAATGTTACACGTCAGGATGGTTGGGTCAAAATAATGCACAATCGTTACTGCGTTTATGAGACAAAGTTTAGTGCAAAGAAGAAATGTACAAAACTGATACAATCAGAATACAGCAGGCAGTAGAACTTACAAGCAGGCAGCCGGCTAGCCAGCTTATAAGTAGGTAGGTACGAACTTATCGCTCCGAACGCTAATCGTCAACTGACTGACGAGGCGCGATTTTTTTTTTTTTTTTTTTTGACCTTGAGAAGTCGTGACTGCTTAACCGGAATTTCCTGTGGCTGCCTTAAGCGGACTCATAGCCTCCAGCCAAGGGCGAATTTCTTATAATACTAAGCGACTGCACGCTAAGGGCACCCCCTGTGGGGTACGGACCTCGGCTTAGGGCGTCGCTGGGGGGAGGACAGCAAGGTGGGACAGGCTGGATCTGGTTAATATTATTATTATTTATCGGGGAATTTAAAACTACAGGCTCAGCTGCGGCGCGGGCTGGCACTTCGTCGAGCAAGGGTCGGAGGGGACAATTACGTCGGGGTTTACGCGAGGGACCTCGGCGGCGAGGTCGGAACGTAGGTCGGTGTGATTTGTGCACTGTACTCGTTGCCCTACTGCTTTCCTGGAGGAGGGTAATGGGGTCATCGGGGTCGGTGAGGGTATGCCTTGGACGGCGAATAGAGCTAATGGTGGAGGGCCTATAACTGGCGGCCTGCACAACCAGAGGGTTGCGGTGGGTGGTGGCGGAGTCGAAGAAGGGCTTCGTGATGCGCTTCATTAACTGCTTGATGGTGGGGATTTTGAGATCGACATGGAGGATCTCGTTTCGGACGAACCAGGGGGCTCCCGTTGACTTTTGGAGGAAACGGTTTTGGAGGGACTGCATCCTGTGGATGTGGTGGGGTCTAGCATGTGCGAAGACTGCACAGGCATAAGTCATGATGGGACGGATGCACGCTGTGTAAATACGCAATTTGCCCTTAAGGGACAATTTGCTGCGCGCATTTAGGACGGAGTGTAGTCTACCAAGAGCGAAAGCGGCACGCGAACGCACCTGCTTGATGTGCTCTGAGAACGAGAGATGGTGGTCAAGGGTCACGCCTAGGTATTTGGCTCGCTTCTCCCAAGGGATAGGCTTGCCGAACATGGTGAGCCGTCAGGGGGGGATGAGGTTTCTACGCTGTTTGGTGAAAAGAACAGCCTGACTTTTGTCGGGATTGACTTCGATTCTCCACTTTCTAAACCAAGCGCCAAGCTTGTTGACTTCGGTCTGGAGAGTGCGAGATGTGGTCGTGGACTAACCCGGTGTTGTAGATGGCCGTGTCGTCTGCGAACAGAGCCAACTGCGCCTTTCTACTTTTCGGGATGTCGCTGGTGAAGAGAGTAAAAATGAGAGGGGATAGTACAGAGCCCTGAGGGACGCCTGCACGGATAGGGTGAGGGGAGGATAGCGCTCCTTCGATGCGATAGCGGAAGGTGCGGTTTGACAAGAAGTCTCGTAAGATGAGCACGAGACTATCGGGCACACCGAGTTTGTAGAGCTTATATAATAAGCCGTTGTGCCAGACCTTGTCGAACGCTTTCGCTGTGTCAAAGAATACAGCACCGGTCTTAAGACCACGTTGAAAGCCGTAGCTTATGTGTTCAACGATGCGGTGGACCTGTTGGACGCAAGAATGTTGGGATCTAAAACCGAACTGCTGGTCGGGGATGAGGCCCATTGTTTCCGCAAAATCTCTGAGGCGCTTTAAGATAAGCCTCTCATAGATTTTGCCGAAGACATTGAGCAGACTGATGGGCCGGTAACTGGTGGGCTCCGTTTTCGGCTTACCGGGCTTCGGTATGCCGATGACGGTGGCCTTCTTCCACTCTTGTGGGAAGATGTTATTGCTCAGGGCTCCATTGAAGATGGTGGCCATGAGCATTATGAGGTGAGCGGGGAACAGTTGGAGCACCCTATTGGTGATTCCGTCTGAGCCGGGGGCTTTGCGAGGTTTTAGACCCTTGATGATATCATGCACTTCGTCTGGAGTGACGGGAGGCAGAGAATAGTCAGGGTCTTCAACGGGCGGGAGGGAGGCTCTACGTTCGACTTCCGCGTCGACCTGGGACAGGTGAGCTTGGTCTACTGGTTAAGAGCTAGGTGAGCATTGAGCCTCAAGACTATCGGCTAGGCATTCCGCCTTGTCGACGTCATCGAAAGCGATGGTCTTGTCGGGGCGCACCAGGGGGGGCATTGAGACGACTTCTTCGGATTTGAGTTTCCTCTGAAGGTTCCAGAAAGCACGGTGGGTGGGCTCTAACTTACTCAGCATCTTGTCCCAGCCGGCGTCACGCAGCTCCGATAGGCGTGTCTTTACAGATCTCTGTAAATAGCGCATATGGACTTTGTTCGCGTGGTTGGGAAAGTTACTGTATGCACGGACAGCCGCGTTCTTCTCATTCAACAGTTCGCGCACATCGTCCGGGAGCTTCCAGCGATGGTCGTCCATCGCCGGAACCTCCCTTGAACAGTCGTTCAGGACTGATTGTACGTGCACTGTGAATGAATCGATCGCGGCTGTCGTGTCAGCGATAGAGTTGAAGTGGTCGGGAATGGAGTCTAGTCGGGGACCTAACGTGGTGGATTTCAGGCAGTCGCTTACTTTCCTCCAGTCTGTAACTAACTTGGTGAGAGGGGGTCTATCAGGGTCGTGGAGACCTAGGCGTGGGGCCAGCTTTACAAAACTGGACGGTGGTCAGAGGAGAGTTCGTCAAGCGCCTCTATAGAATCCAACCGTAGGTTGATACTCTTCAGAAGCGCTATGTCAAGTACGTCGGGGGTATGGCTAGGGTCGTGGGGAAAGTGAGGAGAGTCAGGTGTGGGGAGTCATCGGGGCGATGATGTCGAAGTTGAGGATGGGACATAGGTCAAACAGGTGTTTGCCTCTGGTGGAGATCCTGGTGCTGTTCCAGGCATGATGTTTGGCGTTGAGATCGCCCGCTATGATAACGGAGTCACTCAGGCCAAGTAAAATGGAAAGGTCGTCAGAGAGGGGGGAAGGGCTAACTCCGATGTGCAAACGGGGGGAACATAGGCCGATACTATGGTGATCGGTTGATACGAGGCGCGACGCGCGATCACCGCTTTTATACTTAGCCCTAGACTCGAACTCGAACATACTCAAAAATACTCGAGTCGGCGCCTTTGATAAACAAAAAGCGGAAATAAAAATAGAAATACAAAAAAATGCATTGTAAACAATCTCGACTTTATGTTTTTGAAGATAGAGCTGGAAGTCGCTTGTTCATAACTATAGCGTCTAATTCAGAGGCGGCTTTTATCAAAGGGACTGCGCGCTCACAAGTATACGCGCGGTGGACGGAGTCCAAACGTTCGACCAGTGACCAGAGAGAGGTGTTTTGATTTTTTTTCTAAATTCTTGCGGAACCCCTACAGGGGTATCGCGGAACCCTAGGGTTCCGCGGAACACACTTAGAGTACCGCTGGCTTATGTAATAAGGAGGAAGTTAGGTACTACTACGTACTTTTATTTTAGAAAATGTCACGCGGGCGAAGCCGCGGGCAGCAGCTAGTGTTTAATAAAACTCGCTAAAGTTTAATTTGTCATTGTTTTGAGCACTGGTTAAATTTTTGTCCTGTCTATATAAGTTAGGATACTTTGTATTACACTGAGTAGGTCAATTGCTTGCTGTGATAGCTCATCAAAACTGATCTGTGCCATTACTTAGTTTTAAGTTTCAAACTTTTGTTTATGATATGTTCCTTTTTAGAATACCTAGTTACAATCGTATTGTCAGATTGTGATGATTTGATCTCCATTTAGTTGTATAAGAATTTTGATAAAAATGTGCCTTAACGACTGTATTTTTAGGTTAATAAACGTTGATTTTTATTTTTCTAAAACTTGTATTTATTTACACATATCACTATCTTTTTTTTTGAGGGGTACATCTTGACTTACATCATTTAACATATCTTCTGAAAGACTAGGATTTTAGTAAATTGATACAGTTCAACTAAAATATGTAAAGAGGTGACTGATAAGTAAAAAAAATCAATCTTAAGGGTTATATCTTCATCTTTTGTTTTAGCACATTTTGCTAGAATCATTATTCTAATGAGTTATTAGACGTTTTAACTTGATAGTATATCAGTTTACACTAAGACAATTTATTGGTGCAAGCTTGGTGCAACGTACAAGTATAATTAATAACTTAATTTTAGCACATAAAAACTAAGTAAAAGTTACAAGTCGCAGGTTTTTCATGAATTACTTCCAAAATTAAATATGTATCAAAAAATCTAAATTATATAGAGAAAGAAAATGTTTTGTTCTACAAAAGAGTGCACTGATATTTTACCTAGCCCACTTAATTAACGAACTAGATTTTTTAAAATCTTGTTTTTGCTGTCCTGTAAAATGACGTTTTTTGACTTGTATCACTTATCACAGGAGGCACAGTATTATAATATTTCTTTACAGTGGGAAAGTGATGGAGCTATACAGTACTTATAGCTCCATCTCTTTCTCACGCTAAAGTAATATTGAAATAATACTGCTATAAGAGGTGATGGTTACCCCCCAGCTATACAGATTTTGTTTGGTACAGAAAAGATGCGTTAGGATCGTTCCTTTGATAAATAATTCTCAAAGGATTTGTTGTTGTTTATCAAACAGTCATACCTACTGGGATTGACACCGAATTAGAGAAAGGCAATATGTAAACATTTTCAGTTCGAAATGTTTAGGGGCACATAATATTATGGAAAAACGTTCGTTTTGCACATATTTGGCATTGAAAGAAAGAAAAAGATTTTATTTGGGACACGTCCAAGAAGCAATTTAAAATTGACTTATTTGTTCACATAAACAAAATACAATCAAGACCTGTGCGACACTAAAAAGGCTACTACTATCTAAGCACAATGCTGCGATATAAAAAAAAACAGCGCTGTTATATTCTGATAGGGCCCGCTGTGATGCCACGGACACACCTACGCACATATATAAATCCCACAAGGGGAATAAAACATAAATAAAACAATAATTTATAATAAATAAAAACAAAAATTAACAAAAACAACGTGTACTTACAATAAATATTACGATCGACTCACACCCGACGCTCGAACATGATTGTTGTCAATTCGTATCAAATAGTTCGTACCTTAATAAAAATAATATTATTAGCAATAGGCAGTCAGGTGGTAGCAAAATTAACCCCTCTATCACACAATATCGTGACGACAAAATAAATAGTCTTCCTGCTATAATCCTGAGGGCCTAGACAAAGTGGCATTCTATCAGCGATAACCACGATGGAAAAGAACTATTGGCAACTTTAGCGGCCACGGCAGTCAATGAGGGTTTTCGTGAGAATTCACGCCACCAGTTGGCGCCACTTTGACAAGAGGCCTTCCATTTCAACAATGAAATATATTATGACGTTCATTTCTTCCATTCATTCGTTCATCATTCAGTCACTACTAAAGAAAATATAGGCGCTTTGACACTTTTGACAGGTGGACCCACAGAACATATAATATATACCCTGACGGGCCCGGACCTGACGTTCATTTCAGAAAACCTTCATTCTGTTAAAAATCGTTGAAATTAAATTAAATTGTTTATTCTGTAAATATGATATCGGAATCACTTTTACACGTTATATTAAAAAAAAAAAATGAGTCGACATTTCCTATCTGACTACCCCTGAGAAGAATTGGTGAAACAAACTCAAGCGTCATAGTCTCTTACAAAGTCCAGACATAATCTTGGTCAGAGCATGTGGGGACCATATAGAACCATGTCTGAAAGGGTCTTTTGAGGAAAGAAGCACACTAATTTGAGTGGATCTGTCCAGTCAGTGCAAGCATTTGTCAGCGTTTCCGTATAGATATACGAAACGCTTTAAAAGCCATTGTCACTTGTCTAGGCCCTCTTCACCAAAAATGGTACCTACATATTACCACGGCGAGATAAATTGTCAAGATGAATTTTTAATTACATACGAGTAGCGCTTCGTTTATTTCTGTATGGCGCGATGGCGTCATGAATGACAAAACTATAAGGGTTCCATTTTTTCCGTTTGCTTGCGGAACCTAGATAAAATTGTCTAATTAAAATGCCTACTAGGTAATGGAATTTAAAGTGTTCTTTGATACAATTATGAAATCAAAGTCAAATCATTTATTTCAAATAGGCACATAAAAATCACCTTTGTTTGAATGTCAAAATTTACAAAAAAAAAAATTCTAATCGCCCCTTCCAAAAGGTAGTTTCGTATGGAGAAGAATGGACAAAAACTCCATCATTAGGTTACCTACTCTTTTGAAATGTTTTACAAAATTTTGTATAGCATTCATTATATTTTATTTGACATTGTATTTATGATTTGATGGCATTGTGTTTATTTTTATATTGTGATTTGTATTTATCTCGTGTTTCGTAACTTGTGATTGTAATATGGGAGAACCTGAAATAAATGGATTTTATTTATTTTATTATATAATTACATGTGAAGATGCGTCACCCAAAAAAAGTCACTCAAGGGCAATGTAGAGGGGCTGTACTTGGAGTTTCCCTACATGATCGAATCAGAAATAAAGAGATCCGCAGGCGAACCAAGGTTACCGACATAGCCCGAAGAAATGCCAAACTTAATTGGCAGTGGGCATTGCTCGCAGAACAGATGGCCGATGGGGCCAAAAGGTTCTGGAGTGGTGACCGCGTACCGTAAGACGTAGCGTTGGAAGGCCTCCTACAAGGTGGATCGATGACCTTGTGAAGGCTGCAGGACTCCACTGGATGCGGGAAACACAGATCCGATCGAAGTGGCGGTGCTTGGGGGAGGCCTATGTCCAGCAGTGGACGTCTTTCGGCTGAAATGAATGAATTAATGATGTGAAGACGATGCACCTAGAATAGAATTACAATACCACAATAGGTAAAAGAATTAAAAATGAAGCAATGACAGATAAATTACTTATGTGATAGATGCATGGTGCTCACATATTCACAAACATTGGCGCCGATTCCCTTGTTCACAAACTAAACTAAATTTAAGTTCAGTGCATCTTTGTCTTTCTATTTCATTAAGAAAAGGACAGAAGATACATTTTAGTTCAGTCCTGTCAAATTAATCAGCGCTTGACGTAAATTGACGTATTTTTAGTAGGCAAGTTTTTAATCACGTCTAAACTTGTATAGAGTAGTGACAGGCGCTGATTAATTTGACAGGACTAAACTAAAATTTATCTTCTGTCCTTTTCTTATTGAAATAGAAAGAAAAAGATGCACTGAACTTAAATTTAGTTTAGATTGTGAACAAGGGAATCGGCACCATTGTAAAAGGGTACGTCTTCCTAAAAATTTTAAAGTCAGTGTGTGAATTAAGGTAATCACAGAATGTAAACTAAAAATAATGTCATAAAAAACAAATTGTATAATTAAAATAGGACCCAGTTTGATTTTGTCTAGACTAGATATATTTTTATATCATACAAAGGTGCCATTTTATATTCTACCCACAGAACTATCATCTATATAATATGTACACACATCCGTGGGCAGTTGGGTACCAATTCAACTCTGAAGATACCTACCATTGACAAGATTTATAGGGATTTCACTAATACACTTAAGGGACTCTAAAAAATAGGGTTCCAAAATGTACGGCCTAATAAAGAAACATGTAAACATTTAGTGGAACTAGCAAAGTTTTGGTGTTGCTAGGCGTGAAAAAATTGGGGAAAATAGTAGAATAAAATTATACAGTAGTTAATAGTTTGTTTTTCTCCCCCAGGTTAGGAGAAGCCACGTACAGATGAATTACAAAGGGTGAGTTCATGGATGCTAGGTTCTTAGGTCGATATAAATATATTTATTCTATTTTGGGCTTTGGGATCCATTCCCTGGTCGGAAAACGTGTTATTGATTAGTTCCAGTGGGACTTTCCCAATAGGAATCAGGAATCTGAAGTGTTGTTTAATTATGTTAAAATACGTTTTACTAGGTATACGAGTTTTATATTTATTCCGGTATACCTACCAAACATCTGGCAAAAAACTGCATTCCAAAATCTACCATTCTCTTCTTCTAAACTAGCAACACTAAAACTTAGCACTTGTAACGCGATCAACATCCCGGAACACATAAATAAGTCGTCCAGGGCTTATTAGATTTATTTGAACACCGCTCAGGAACCGCTGTGCGTCTTGTGCCGAACACAAATCACTGGGATAGCTATTAATGATCAATTTAGATTACTTTTGGATTTATAGTGATACCTTTTCAGTTTGTGTTTGATGTTTCATGTTATTCTTTTAAATCGAATAGCAATGCAATGCAGGCCCTATCAGAATACCAGCGCTGCGGTATTTATCTTTTAAATATCGCAGCATTATGAAATAGAAGACTTTTGGCGACGCACAAGTCGTTTTTATTTATTTTCTTATATGTAAATTTTGTTAGTATGCCTTGTGCGTGTCCCAAATAAAAAAAAAATCTTTCTTTCTTTCAATGTTAATTAAAGGTTACCTTATCTGAAAGAGACGTAGGTACCTATTCATACAGTATCTTATTGCCAGTAGTATCCGGATATTATGCAACGGGCTCTTAGTATTCCTGGGGGTAACCATCACCTCTTATAGCAGTATTATTTCAATATTACTTCAGCGAGAGAAAGAGATGGAGCTATAAGTCCTGTATAGCTCCATCACTTTCCCACTGTAAAGTAATATTATAATAATACTGCTATAAGAGGTGATGGTTACCCGCCTGCTCCCACTCCCGCCTCGTCTAACTACTTGAAACTTGGGCGATGAGTTTAAAACTCAAGGACAAGTTATTTGATGATATCCCAACCAAAAAAAAAAAGTTAAGTAACTTTCAGATTTTCGGCATTTTCTGTCGCTGCACCCGCTTTAGAAGTAGTCCGTTGGAGGTGGGACGGTGCCAGTGTGTCTACACAGGTAGCGTCTAGGGCTTTCAAATACCGAACTTTTTCAATACCGGTATCAATACCGGTATTGGAAAAGTCAATACCGTGATCCCGGTATCAATACCGGTAGTCCGGTATTGAACGCAAGTTCAATTAGGACATTAATAAAACCAATGAAATACGCCTTTTTATATTTTCAAATCAGTCTTTATCGTTCTTATTTATTGAATATAATAAAATTAATACGTTATACATAGCTTTCTTAATTCTTATATAATAATTTGGTATTGGTTGATTATTTAGATAGGACTAGGAATTAGGAACATAATGAAAACTTAAACTTAATCTACTCTTTTTGCAAGAAGGCATTTCACATAGACTTTGTTTGTACAATATCAAAAAAATATAAATTTCTTATTATTACCTAAATGTCATCATGTCTCATGTAAAAATCAATATAGGTATCATTATTTGTAAAGATGAAAGTGAGTTAAGTATAGCTTAACTAGCTAATTAGCTAGCAACCATTTTAGTGACATTATTAATAATTATGTAATAAAAAACAATCAAAATCTAAAACTAAACAAGTAACAAAATAAATCAAGCGTTAATAACAATTTCTGACAAACAGTAAAAAAATGTAAAAGTATATAAATAAAAAAAAAGGTAAAAGGTGCGCTTCCCTGGTGCGCAGGGTGTGGGGCAGCACCAACAGTATCCTAAGCATGATTGCCAGTCGCCTGGACTGTATTTATGTGGGTCGCTGCTGTGCAATTACTCATGGGTGAGATCGCAAAAACGAAATCGCATTCAATGTTGAATCAGACAGCGAACTTCTGAGCCTGTTACATAAATAGCCTACTGAAGAAAAAGCACGTTCTGCGTTCTGCCGATAGAAATATCTCACGACCACCGCCAGCAGTTTCGAAGACACAAATCTCTACTCTTATTATAGATTTAAAAGCACTCTTGGTTTTAGGCAATTTGGATATCTCTCTCTCCCGACTCCCGAATCCTTAAAAAGTCTCCGCATATCTTCGGATGTGCAAAACTTGCTCAAAGGGATACCATCCAAAGCTGCCATCCTTGAAACAACTAATTCCACTGAGTGAGAACTTTGGTAATAGTCCGAGACTCGAGTTTTCTTTCGTACTGGTTCATCTTGTACTGCTAATTCTGGTCTTGATCCTTTTTCTTTGGATGATGAAGCTGTGTTTTCTTGTGTATTTAATTTATGTATTGAGCGCATATGAGTTGCATAGGTTACACTTTGCAGTGAGTCGATCGTCAGCGGCAGTGAAATTATCCCATATGGCAGTAGTAGTACGTTTATTTAAAAACTTTTTGTAAGTTTTCGAATCTGATCTCTCTGGAGTCGACCTAAAACAAGAAGAGACCATAATTACCTTCGATTATTTATATGACATATAAATAATTATTCTAATCTGTCATTTATCTGTTCTCTGTATGCGATAAATAACACCGTATTTGCCGTGCGCTCTCTATCGCTACACACACACAGGAGTCTTTAGCAATAGTTGGCCTACTATTGTCTTCTCTTTTCGCAATCGCACCGCACAGCAAACTAGTTTTAGGCCATCTTACAAAATACGTATCAAATGTGCCAGTCGGTAAACAATAGGCATGGCAGCGCTGATTTGACCAAGCTTTAAGTTATTTATTTCATAACAAAAATACATTTGTGTCTAAATATCTGCACAGTAGGTATAGGTACACAAAAGAAACAACATAAACAATTACTTAACTGCGCAAGGTTTGTTTACTTGAGTGTTACGCATGGTCAACCTTAATAGACCGCTGCATCGGCATACCTGCATATACATTGCACACGGCACCTACGGGCACGAAACGCAAGCCCAGCATAACGTGACCAATTGACGTCAATCGAACCTTTCCATAGAAACATAAAAACGTGGAGCGGCACTTTTGGATCTGACATCGACCAATTGACACTCTAGTATAATTAGTCGTAATTTCAATACTTTGTAATACAGTAATAAATTAGTTTATTAAAATAAATCTGCATTTTTTTGGATCCTCCGGTTGCACCCATCGTAATTGGCGCAGTCGGTAGGATAGTCCAGTAAATTCAGTGAATCGATCACCGACAACGGGCTATTCGAACCTACGGGTGTGCGGCTACGGAGGAGTATCCGAATATCGATACCACAGAGAGATGCAGATTTGGTAAGTACCTAGATCTACTAGAGTTGCTCGCCTTCCTATATTTTAGTATCCTTCGTGTAATTTCCTTTTTTTCCCCTGTGTTTCCTTTGTGTTAATTTCCTCAAGTGTTTCTATTAAACTTTCAAAATTTTTCACCCACGTATATCACGGACTCCTAAGTCGAGTATTTCTGATAGGAACTCGCAAATCGATGCGAATAGGAATTTAGATACTAAATTAGAAGATAGTGAGAGTGTAGAATCTTACTTAATTATAGAGAATAATTTAACTAACAAAATGAGTACCGATTTGGTAGATCAAGTTTACAAGGCTCTACGCCTCGTTCCCGAATTCGACGGGAACCCGAACGTGCTCACGCGGTTTGTACGTTTATGTGACCAACTTGTCGCGCAGTTTATTAAGGCGGAGCCAGGTTACGAACTAAGTAATTTATCCTTGTTGAACGGCATACTTAATAAAGTTACCGGAAATGCCGCCCGCACAATAAATTCAAACGGCATTCCCGAAACCTGGCAGGGTATTAGAAGCGCCCTGATTAATAACTTCTCGGACCAGCGGGACGAGACCGCTTTATACAATGATTTGGCCCTGTTAACGCAAAGGAATTTATCACCACCGGAATTTTACGAAAAGTGCCAAACTTTATTTAGTACAATTATGACGTATGTGACCTTGCATGAGTCCATATCTACTACCATCGAGGCCAAACGGGCACTATATAAGAAATTAACCCTACAGGCATTCGTTCGTGGCCTAAAAGAACCTTTAGGCTCGCGTATTAGGTGCATGCGACCCGACACCATCGAAAAGGCTCTCGAGTTTGTGCACGAGGAAATTAACACCATGTATTTACAGCAGCGTAATGACCATTTGCCGGAGCGGACACATTTAATCCCAGTACATATCAGATTAAGCCATTTAATTTGCATACTCCACAGCCAGTCACTTTTTCAGCGCCGTTTAATCAGCCCGGTCCCTCCAAAAGTTTTTATCAGCCACAACCGCCAAGGCCAATGCAAGCTTGGAGACCCCAAGTGCCTTTCAATCGCGGTCCCACGCGAACCCAACAAATGTTAAGCGCACCCCTGCCTAACCATAGGCCCCAGAGCAACGTGTTCCGATTGCCTCAACAAAGGCCTAGTTTCACGCCCATTAATAGTGGCCCCAAGCCCATGAGTGGTGTAAGCCACTTTGTTCCTAAACCTATGCCGGGACCCTCGACAGGACATGACTGGACTCAACAAGGAAATCCACCTCCCAGTAACTACTTTAAGACTCGGGAGATGAATGTTAACGAAGTAGACTTTTGCGACTATTATGAATACCCCGACTATGCCTATAATGACTATTACGACCAGTTCTACCCTGTACCTCACAATTACGAACCTATGTATGAGCCACTAGCTCATAGTGATTATGTTCCTGTGCACGTAGAGGAACATCAGAATGTGCCTGAAGGAACATCTGCCCAAGGAACGTCTGCTGAAGGCCAGGATTTTCATACAGCCCCGAAATCAGACAAACCAAAATAGAAATTAACTTACAAACCCAGAGGCAACTTCCATTCATTCAGATTGCTAATCCACCCATTAAACTGTTAGTAGATACCGGTGCGAACCTATCTTTTATTAGCCCGAACGTTGTAGAAAGATTTTATCATCATATCCACCGTAATTATGAGCCTTTCGAAGTCACTAACATCCACGCGACAACTCGTAGTAATTATTCCATTACTATACCGTGCTTCCCGGAATTTAAAGAAACCTGTGACATTACCCTATACATTTACAAGTTCCACAATTATTTTGACGGCTTAATAGACTTAGACTTACTAGAAAAGTTAGAGTCTAATATAGATTTAAAGAATAAGGTTCTTGTTACACGTAATTCATCTAATCCCTTGCGAATGTATGATTCACGTAATTGTAATCTTTACGAGGACATAGTACCCGCTAATTCATCCAAATTAGCTAGAGTCCCCATTAATCTTCATGATCGTGACGTAATAATATCAGAGCAGACTATTTCCAATTGCACTATTCGCGACTGTGTTACTTCTGTTAAAAGTAACCGTGGCATCATAGAAATAATTAATCCAACTAAACATGATGTAGTTTTCTCAATGGACAAGCCGGTTACCGCGGAACTTTTTAACGAGCAAAGCGCGACTATCTATCAGCCTAGCGATCGCGTATCCAAGGTATTATCAAAACTACGCACTGACCATCTGAATCCTGAAGAACGAGCCAACTTGGAATCTCTTTGTGCACAATATGCTGACGTTTTCTATATCGATGGTGAACCTCTAACTTTCACCAATAAGATAAAGCATAGTATTCATACCACCGACGAATTACCTGTCTATACTAAGACCTATAGATATCCCTTTGTTCACAGACAGGAAGTTCAGGATCAGATTAGCAAAATGTTAGACCAAGGGATAATCCGTCCCTCGCAGTCAGCCTGGAGCTCACCCATCTGGGTAGTTCAAAAAAAATCTGATGCGTCCGGAAAGACCAAATGGCGCATAGTCATTGATTTTCGTAAAGTCAACGAGAAAACCCTCGATGACAAGTACCCAATCCCCAATATTAATGACATCTTAGATAAACTTGGTAACTGTCATTACTTCACAACTCTAGACCTTGCAAGTGGATTTTACCAGGTGGAAATGGACCCAGCCGATATTCACAAAACGGCCTTCAATGTAGAACATGGGCACTTTGAATTTTTACGCATGCCTATGGGTCTCAAAAATTCTCCATCCACGTTTCAACGCGTGATGGATAATGTCCTCAGGGACCTCCAAAATGTCATATGCCTCGTATATCTCGATGACATAATCGTTTTTAGTGTTTCCCTACAGGAACACATGGTAAATTTGGAAAGAGTATTCAAGAGGTTAAGGGAATCAAACTTTAAGATCCAGATGGATAAGTCGGAATTCTTGAAGCTTGAAACTTCATACTTAGGTCACCTAATAAGTAAGGACGGTATTAAGCCTAACCCCGATAAGATCATTGCCATCCAGAAATTCCCTATTCCTAAGACAGCTACCGAGATCAAACGCTTTTTAGGCCTGTTAGGATACTACAGGAAATTTATTCCTGACTTTGCGCGCATTACGAAACCCATGACGCAATGTCTCAAGAAAGGTTCTAAGATCACCTTCAATGACCCTAACTACATCGACTGTTTTGAAAAGTGCAAATTACTACTGACTAACGACCCTATACTGCAGTACCCTGACTTTTCTAAGGAATTTGTGCTTACGACTGACGCATCTAACTTTGCCGTAGGAGCTGTCCTTTCTCAAGGACCTATAGGACAAGATAAGCCCTTAGCATACGCGTCTAGGACATTAAACTCCAGTGAGATTAACTACAGTGTAATCGAGAAGGAGTTATTAGCCATAGTCTGGGCTACTAAATACTTTCGTCCATACTTGTTTGGGAGAAAGTTTAAGATAGTTACAGACCATAAACCCTTACAATGGGTTATGAGCCTTAAAGAACCAGGCTCCAGACTCACACGTTGGAGACTTAAGTTGAGTGAATACAATTTTACTACAGTATACAAGCAAGGCAAAAAGAACACTAACGCCGACGCATTGTCCCGCATTGAAATCAACAACGAGGACGCTATGTCTATGGCGGTAAATGTATCTGAAAAGCCTCATTCAACAGTAGGTTCTGAAACACTGACAGCCCCTACAAACAACCCTGACGTACTCGACAACTCTGACACAGCAACTGTTCACACTAGTAACGAAGCCCCTATTCTAGAAGTGCCAATATCAGACGAACCCTTGAATAAATTCAGTAGACAAATCTGTTTTGTACTTGTAGGCGATATTAAAAAACGACCGACAGTGAGTAAGCCATTTGAAACGCATACCCGAACTACCATTCAACTATCCGAGTCTAACCTGACTAACGACGTTATTAATGCAGTTAAAGAATATGTGAACCCTAAAGTCAAAACCGGTTTAATCATCCATCCTCCTCTGGCCATGTATAAAATAATCCCCATAATTCAAGACAACTTCAAAAGCTCTTCAATGAACATGGTTCTAACTAAAGTTGAATTAGAGAATGTTAAAGACTACCTGCGTCAACAAGACATCATAAAGAAATACCACGAAGGTAAAACAAATCATCGCGGTATCACTGAATGTTACTTAGCCTTATCTTCTAAACTCTACTGGCCCAAGATGAAAGAACACATCTCCAAGTACATAAATGAGTGTATTATCTGTGGTCAGGCTAAGTACGACCGTCACCCCATCAAGCAAAGATTTAACATTGTACCACCCCCTAGTAAACCTTTTGAAATTATCCATCTAGACCTGTTCACAGCTCAAACAGAGAAATTCCTTACCATTGTAGACGCTTTCTCTAAGTATGCACAAGCTTATCACCTTAGAGATAGCACCGCTTTAAGTGTAGTACAAGCTCTACTTGTATTTTGCACCCACCATGGGGTCCCATTGACGATTGTCACGGACGGAGGCCCTGAATTCACAAATCAGATTTTCTTAGAATTCAACCGAACTCATAAAATTACTCACCATAAAATATTAGCGCATTCCCCTAACGACAATGGCATAGTAGAAAGGTTCCATTCTACCATTTTAGAACATCTTAGGTTATTGAAATTAGAGAGACGAAATGAACCAGTCGTTAATCTTATGCCTTATGCCATCTTAGCGTACAATAGTTCGATCCATAGCTTCACAAAATGTAGACCCTTGGACTTGATAACTGGACACTTTGACCCTCGAGACCCAATAGATATTGACCTATCTGAACACTTACTGCAACAGTACTCACAAGACCATAGGAAACGAATGAGTCAAGTATACGACCTTATTAACCAGACATCCTTACATGACAGGACACAACTGACTGAAACCCGTAACAGGGACAGAGAACCCGAGAAGGACTATACCCCTGACCAGCAAATCTTTGTACGCAATCCCATGGCGTCTCGACAGAAGTTAGCCCCGCGTTATACGCAAGATACTGTACTCGCAGATCTTCCAATCCACATCTATACGAAGAAGAAACGCGGTCCAGTAGCAAAATCTCGCCTTAAGCGAAGTCCTAAAGATCCCACTTTGTTACAGGATAATACTATGGCTGATGACCCTACATCCGGCCCAAGGACAAGAGATAACAGTTGAATCACTTGACAATGGACCAGGAATACTTCCCTTCAGATTAGGAGCGGCAAAAATCGTTTCCCATTTCCATTCTTTCCTAAGCCATATAGATTTGGAGAATATCCATCTTCAAATTGAAGTGGTAAAAACACAGATGGCTGAATTAAGTCCCTTAGTTAACAATAAAACCTTATTCCTATTCGACCCCCATCTGAAACATCTCAATAGTAAAATCAATTTAATTACTAGTAAAATTAGTATGTTTGAATCAACTCGTAGTAAAAGAGGCCTTATCGACGGCTTGGGTTCTGTAATAAAATCAATTTCTGGTAATTTAGACTACACCGATGCACTTAAATACGAAAACGCCATAAACACCTTACGTAATAATGAGCATAAATTAGAATTAGAAATTAATAACCATGTCAGTTTAAATAGTAAATTTATTTCACGTAGCTCTCAAATAATAGATAGTATAATTTCAAACCAAGATAAGATGAGTAAAGCACTAAACTTAATTTTGGAAAGTAACGCTAATAGGGATACAGATTTAATTAAATACGCCCACCTGGCCCAACATCTGTTAATCTTAGGAGATAATGTAGAAGATCTTTATGAAGAATTACGAAGTTTAGAGAACACCCTAACATTTATTCGTGCGTCGAGTACCCCGTACTCTTTATTTAATTTAGATGAAATTAAGTATATGTTAGGTAAATTAAGGATTTTATATGCTAATGACGAAATCCTTGACGTAGAAATTAGGCATTTTTATGAAATAATTAAACTAGGTTACTTCTATTCTAATAAGCAGATAGTAGTAGTTATAAAAGTCCCGATAGTTGTTCCCTCCACATATAATTTGTATAAACTTTCCCTTGTTCCTAACAGAAACCACGAAACTCTTATACCACCCTCACCTTTCGTAGCACTCTCTAGCTCAGACTCAAGGTACATAGAGACAGAATGTCCGAAGGTAAACTCCATATATCTCTGTGAGTCAACAGCCAACCTACAAATCCAGAGCAAACCAGATTGTATCCAGCATCTCATAGTCCATCAAGAACTTCAACCCAGCTGCAAGCTGACACCCGTAGCTCTCACCACCGAAGCCCTGGAAACCCTGGACGACAAGCATTATACCTTAAGTTTTCCTGTACCAACAAAAGTGAAGATGTCTTGCGGTCAAGAACAGTACCGGACCCTACGAGGCAGCTATTTGGCAATCATCCCCCTCAACTGTAACCTGAGAACACCCGCCTTCACTATCTCCAACACTGACGACCACATCAAAGGACATGTCGTGAAGATCATTGGGATGCCCCTATACAACGAGTCGAGGCCTGAAAATTATCCGAAACTCATCCTAAATTCGCCAAATCTACAAAAACTTCACACGCTTAGCAACGAGATAGCGACGCAACTGCCTGTACATTTAGATAACGCCACCGATCCCGTCATTTACCACACTACTATACCCATGTACCTCGCACTATCCGGTACATGCGCACTCATCGCCACTCTAATCTATCGTCGGCTGCGCATAAGAAAAGCATCCAGAGAAATCACAGAAAACTTCAACAGCAACCCTGAAGTCGTCTATGCAATCCCATCACCACGCACTATCAACCCAAGTCAAATAAGGATTGACCCTGGATGTCTACCAGCGACCATCTTGAACAAGTCCATCGATACTCGCTGTTCTACGGGGGGAGGTGTTACGCATGGTCAACCTTAATAGACCGCTGCATCGGCATACCTGCATATACATTGCACACGGCACCTACGGGCACGAAACGCAAGCCCAGCATAACGTGACCAATTGACGTCAATCGAACCTTTCCATAGAAACATAAAAACGTGGAGCGGCACTTTTGGATCTGACATCGACCAATTGACACTCTAGTATAATTAGTCGTAATTTCAATACTTTGTAATACAGTAATAAATTAGTTTATTAAAATAAATCTGCATTTTTTTGGATCCTCCGGTTGCACCCATCGTAATTTGAGTTTACGACAAATTAAAGTTCTACTTACATGTTGTTCGCCAAGAACGTTTTGGGTAAGACACGAAGAGGCAGCAACGACGGTAATCTAATTAAACTAGCAAAAATACGCGCTAGTAGATCACAACATCACAGTCACAAGTTAACACTACACAATAACAAAGCCTATAGACGCGTTATCCCGTCGCCTTTGCGAAACTGACTGACAATACCAAAAACGACACATTAATTACAGCTCGATTTCGGGCATTGTCTCAGGCCGGGTGCGGAAGGGTGAGCTTTAAGTGTATGAGAATAAGATCACATAATTTTCAGATCTAATGTTTGTAATACCGTAATCACGGTATTGGGGCGTCAATACCGGTATTGTAAAAGGTCAAAATAAAATCCGTGATCACGGTATTACGGGATCCCGGAATACCGGTATTGAAAGCCCTAGTAGCGTCCCACACAAGCATCCATCCCAAACTTCACGGGACCAAAGACACACCATCAGGTCTTTTGCCATCATTTCTGACGATGCCAGTCGGCTAAAGAAGAGCAGGCACATTGATGCTGGCAAGAGACCGGCGGATTATGTCATTAAGTGTCGCATGTCTTGAAAAGCGGCCTGCACTTTTTTGACAACAAAGTCCGTGGTGACCCAGTTGGTCCACGTCTGTGCCACAATATGTGTGGAGAACATACCGTGGCCACAAGCCGCAGGCCAGTCACCAGACGAAGCGAGGTTGGCGCCAGGAAGGTACCGGTATATATGGAGAAGCATGGGCATGTAGCCCATGACCGGCCTCTCTGGCTCCAACCACCAAAAGTCTTGCGCGATCCGGACCTGGTGGTATATATTTATTTTCATCTACAATACTCAATTCTTTATTGCATTCCATATGTATTACATAGATGGTATAGCAAGTAAAATATCAATATGAACTCTGTGGGGCACAGCAACATTAGGAGAAAGATCCAGGGCTAAGTAGCAATTCAAGTAATTCAATATTATTATAAATTATTAGATGTGTTTAATTGGGTGTATAATTATTTATATATTATTAGGTATGTGTGTATAGGTATAGTATATATTAGTTATTTTTATTGTATGTATTGCATAAGAATAATGTAGGTAATTATTATGAAATTCTTAGAAGTATTTTAATTATTATTGAATTATGTTATTATTTATGTTTTCATATTTATATTTGATTTTCTATAATCCATATTATTTTATATAATATCATAATGTTTGGTGCATAAGAGAGAGAATAATTTTATTTTGCAATCGATACCTACCCACCTATCGATACCTTCACAAATAAGACGAGTTCCTACTTTAAAAAAAAATCTTAATCAAAATATTTTATTTTATATTACATGGGCACTTATGAAACGTCAGAAGCTAGGTGCACGGTTCCAATTGGTCGTTTCCTTTGGAGAAGAGCCGGCAAGAAATATTTCAAATCACCGTGTTAATAGGTATGGGACGACAATGTAGGCCTGTCAAGAAGTACCAGGTATATAACAAAAAATAAATGGTCTACGAAACTAGTCTATTAAGCCTACAACGTTCTCACATTCACAAAATACAAAAGAATCCAAATAAAATATTAATAAAATAATAAAAATAGAAACCTATTTAAACCAAATGACATGTTTGCCATTACAATTGTAACAAGTCTGAATTAATATCCTCTCCACAATGATATATACATTTCGTAATACGCCTCGCAGCGTGGATTGAGTGAGTACAGCACAACGTCCCGATTATTCCGGGATAGAACGCAGGTAGTGCCGCGATTACCCTGGGATAGAATGAAGGTAGTGCTGTGTTACCCCGGGATGAAACGTACATCTGTATTAGTACCGGGTCAACGATGCCTCTAACTTTCATTCGGTATGGACAGCAGAAAAAGCTTGTGTTTATTTTTGACTATTCATTTATTATTTTATTTGAAAAAGTAAAGAAATGATACATAAATAAACAAACTAAAATATTTCACTGTTCCACTGTTGTTTTTTCACTGTTCCTAAATTACCCTAGGCAGATAACATTTTCATTTTCACAAATTTAGTTAATAAATTTCTAAAATTTAAATTTTGTGTTTAGGTCGGTCTCCTTCTTTCGAATCACATAACCTCTTTCGCACATTATTAGCGGCTGTTTATATGGCGCTGTCATTATCATACCTAGTTGACGGTAGAACATTGGGATCACGCTTCAACATAGCAATGTTTATATGGTTAAAAACAAATCCAGTAAATGTATGAAATTGCCGGATGATTCCAAAATTGTACCGTAAAATATCGTACAGATCATCACTGTGTAAATGGGCTTTATAATAATAAAAAAAAAACAAGAATGATCTATGTTCTATTATATGGTCCCACTACCTATTTATGTTGAACTGGATAAATGAAAATAAAAGAAGTCCTTCTCCATTAGTGGAGTTTAAAATACACACTGTAGTGTATATAGTTGCACAGCACATTGATAAGTGATTATTATGTACCTACTATAAAGCTGCCATTTTCTGGATACGTCTTTCATTGACTTGAATGTGCCCTGGCGGCTGGGAGTATGTCGTGCTCACTCTAATGTCTCGCTGATGGTGGCGCGTGTGATTGATCATTTAGCTCCCTTCAAAATGGTTGAGCTGAATGGTGCTAATCCATGCGTCATGTTCGTGAACGGGCGCCGTCAGTAGAGACTGGTCATCTCTTAGCTGCCACGGCTTATTTTAATTTTTGTATTGCTTTTTCTTTTTTTTTAATCTTTTTATTACGGACGCTTTTACGTTTTGCATCGTTCTCACAAGTATAATTTCAAAATGAATGATGTAAACAATATTTTGTAACCATAATACGTTGATTTAAAAGAGTGTCCATGGAGTTTCTTGCCCGTTATTCTCTATAGGTATCTACTACGCTTTGGAATGGGCAACTAGCTTAGTTAGCTTGGCTTATTTATTGCTTAGCTTGGTTTATTTGAAATAAATGCTTTGAGTTTGAGTGTGGTTGTAATGAAACGCGCTGTAAGTGACATGTAAACATATAATTTTTAAGTAAATATAAACAAATTAATCATAAAAAATAAAATATCAGATATCGGTGAGACGGTATTAAGTTGGGTGATAAGAAACTACCTAATTGGATGATTGCAACCAAACCCCTTAGGTGCGTTCAAGACGCCCATATAACCTGAGATTATACAGTATGTAATTAACAAAATAAAGAATTTTACGGTGAAGATACCAATAAAAATATGACTGTTAGCCGAAATAGAAGAAATAAAAAAAATAAAAGGTTATCTGGAATCCGGTCGCAGCAGCCGCAGTACTAACGCCAGCAGCTCGACTTGACTGCCTGAGATGGAACACGCCGCGAAATCGCGGGACACGTAATTGTGCTCAGCCTGGGTGTGAGATAGCCTGTGTGATGATATCCGGCCTGGGCGGAGCTTCTGCTTACTCAATACTAAAAGAATGTGTACCAGAATGTGATAAACATTTTAAATTCACAGTTGTTAGCCCTAAAGACATTTTGGAATCTTTTAAAGAACTTGATGTAAAAAAAAACTACTGATCTTTGGGGATTATCAGTAAATACAATGTCTTCAATAATTGATGTTATTTCACCCTTTTTAGCAATTTTTAACTCTTGTATTGCATCTGGTATATTTCCTGATCTGATGAAACTTAGCAAAGTGATTCCACTGTTCAAATCTGGCAGCACAACTGATCCCACGAATTTTCGGCCTATTTCGATATTACCTACATTGAGCAAAATCTTTGAAAAAATAATTTTAAAACAAATGTTAGGACATTTCAATTCATGTAATTTATTTCATCTGAAACAGTTTGGTTTTACGAAGGGTCGTTCAACTACAGACGCGGGCGTGGAATTGCTGAAGAGCATTTTCGAGGCTTGGGAGGAGTCGCAGGATGCTCTTGGCATTTTCTGCGACTTGTCTAAGGCCTTCGATTGCGTCCATCATTATACTCTCATCAGGAAACTGCACCACTATGGTATGAGGGACAGGGCTCTCGACCTTCTGACTTCCTATCTTAATAATAGAATTCAGAGGGTTGATATAAATGGCAAGAGATCTGCAGGATCTGCGGTCACTATGGGCGTTCCGCAGGGTTCAATTCTAGGTCCATTCTTGTTTCTAATCTATATAAATGACTTACCTTATCACATAAGGGATAATCACAAGATTGTATTGTTCGCAGATGACACTTCCCTCATTTTTAAAATTAAACGACTGCTGGTCAACTTTGAACATGTTAACGATGCACTCTCTAAAGTTGTCCATTGGTTTAATGTAAATAATCTTCTCCTGAACGAAAAAAAGACTAAACTTATTAAATTTTCAACGCCAAATGTCAGGCAGCTAACTACCAATGTTCAACTTAATGGAATAGAGTTGGACCCTGTTGAGTCGACAGTTTTTCTTGGAATAACTATTGACGCTAAATTACAATGGCGCCCACACATAGAAAAATTGTCAGGAAGGCTAAGTTCGGCCGCCTATGCTGTTAAAAAAATTCGACAGATAACCGATGTATATACGGCCAGAATTGTTTATTTTAGTTATTTTCATAGTCTTATGGGATTCTTCTCTGGGGAACCTGTGCGGACATTAATACCGTCTTTGTTTTAAAACAAAAAAGGGCTGTTCGAGCCATTTACAACCTAGGTCCAAGAGATTCCCTTCGAGAAAAATTCAAAGAAATATATATTCTGACTATAGCCTCTCAATATATATTTGATAATCTTATGTATGTACACAAAAATATATCAAATTTTAAGAAAATGTCCGATATCCACAGTTTAAATACCAGGAATAAACATAATCTTGCTGTACTTCACACTCGCCTCCACAGAGTAGGCAACTCGTTCATGGGTCAATGTATACGCTTTTACAACAAACTTCCTATTGCTATTCGAAATTTACCCATTAAACGATTTAAAAGCTGTATTAAAACCAAACTTTGTAAAAAAGGGTACTATAAAATTTCAGATTATTTAGAAGACAAAAAAGCTTGGGATTGAGCTGCTCGCTCTGATAAGCTTTGTGCTAAAACCATAAAATTTGATATTTAAATTATGCAAAATCATCATTATATACAACTATATGTACATATTGACATTGATGAATATTATAAGCAAAATTACGTGAATATTTATGTACCTTAAAAAGTATTATACGAGTATTACTTTAATTATTGTGAATGTGAGCACTATGTAGGTCATTTTTATTTATTTCTTGTTGTTTTTTTTCTCTTAGTTTTAATGATGGTCTGGCATTTTGAGTTCTTTATGCGGCCAACCCAATTGTCCTTTCCTTGGTATTGTTCGTCGAGTCGTTGAGCTCCTTAAGTTTTGAGTTGAGCTACACGATTACTGACAAATGCTTGCACTGACTGGACAGGTCCACTCAAATTTGTGTGGTTCTTTCCTCAAAAGACCATTTCAGACATAGATCTACATGGTCCTCACATGATCTGACCAAGATTATGTCTGGACTTTAAAAGAGACTTTGACCCTTGAGTTTGTTTCGCCATTTCTTCTCAGGGGTAGTCAGATAGGAAATGTCGACTCCATCTAGCTTATTTTTTAATATGACGTGTAAAAGTGATTGTCATATCCTATTTACAGAATAAACAATTTCATTTCATTTCATTTCATTTCATTTCGTGTAAAGATGGGAAAACCGCCAAAACTGAATCCTAGGTAATTGGTTTTCTATGTATAATTATAATAATTATTTTAAATTTTATATGCACATGTATATAACTAATTGTATTATGTATTTATGAAATATTGTATGTACTATAAATGTAGGCATACACACACATACACATACACACGCACAAACACTCACACGCACACACACACACACACACCATCAATTACTCGCAATTGTACCACGTTGACAACCTCTACTATGTGATTTAAGTGCCTGGAGTTCTAAAATACAGGCTTAGGCTTAGTTTAGACTCCAGATCTCCCACAAATTATAGAATGTTCTCAAAATACCTGTCAACGAAATATAACTAGTATAAGAATGTAATTTGTGGACATAAATAAACATTTTTTTTCTCTAGATAAAAGATAGTGGTTAAAATATGGAATTACCAGCCGGGAATTTAATTGAAATATAAAAAAGGGCAAAAAAATAAAAATAATACCACTTCGTCGTGGGACTTAATTCATAGGGCTCTTAATGAGTCTGTGCGACGGCACACAGGGTTAAACGGCTAAAAAATCGTGAGAAAAATCACATGGGAAATAAAAAATATAATAAGCAAATATAATATTCGAAATTAGGAAAAATAGGGAATACGTGCCAAATAAAAAAAATATAGATATCGCGAGGTATGGCGATGCTTTTTTACTTTAAATTTGGGTGAAACAGTCCAAGAAATATTGGTATAAATTCTATCAAGTTCACGACCTGGTATCTGAAACAACAAGCTAACACTTTCTGATGTTCCACGATAGCGTCAAAAATTGAAGAATTTCCATATAAATATTCAAACGATATACATATGTGCCAGTAGGGATCTACAAATGAGGTTGAATGTGTGATGTCTTCTCGTCGCCAATCCCGCAGTGTTTGAAGACTAAGGTCTTTAACCAGTGCGTCCTGCCCGTTATGACATACGGTGCCGAAACGTGGACACTGACAGTCGGGCTGGTCCACAAATTCAAGGTCGCTCAGCGCGCCATGGAGCGGGCTATGCTCGGAGTTTCTTTGAAGGATAAGATCAGAAATGAAGTTATCCGTAAGAGAACCGGAGTTACCGACATAGCCTGCAGAGTAAGCAAGCTGAAGTGGCAGTGGGCTGGCCATATTTGTCGAAGGACCGATGGCCGGTGGAGCAGACGAGTCCTAGAGTGGAGACCGCGTATCGGCAAGCGTAGTGTGGGACGCCCCCCCGCTAGATGGACCGACGACCTTAAAAAGGTGGCTGGGACAGACTGGATGCGGAAAGCGGAGGACAGGGTGTTGTGGCGCAGCCTGGTAGAGGCCTATGGCCAGCAGTGGACTGTTATAGGCTGAGTTGATTGATTGATTGATTGTGTGATGTTAGAACGAAGGATAAATACAAAAAAATATATAGCCGAGGGAAAGGTTGCAAAAAAGGCTGCAAAAATATATCATACCCACATTACGTGCAGGGGAGGTACCTACCCTAAAAAAAAGAGATTTTATTTTACCACTTATACGGTGTTATTAATGTGTAGGTATACCTATGTATGCCAAATGCCAGCTTTCTAATACTAAGCGTCTGTGGGCCACCGTAGGCGCGGGCTTGCGGACGGTGAGCAATGGGTAGCTCACCGTCCGGTAAGGACTAGGCCCGGGTCGACGGCGCGTCGTATTCCACGCGCGCCTCAAAGAGATGTCGTCAGCACAAAAGTAGGGGTCCACTAGGGCCGATGCCTGCCGGGGTCGCGGGAATATACTTATGGGTCACCGAGGCCCCTGGCAACACAGGCAACAGGAAGGAATACGGGTGGGTTTTAGTCAGTAAGAGTCTGACACACCCTCCCGCTCCGCCCAGAGCCGGAGAAGTTATTTGATGATTTCCCACCCAAAAAATAAAAAAAGTAAAATTGCATACAAGTTGAAGTACATATACATCCACTTGTATGCAATTTTCCGTGTATTTTTAGGCAACGTTTAAACTCTGTCTTGCCTAAGGGGGTCGTAAAGGTAGACTAAGAAATAACGTGAAGGGAATGAGTAGCAGGTCGTCATACCTTCTCAAACTAAGACCTCCAATCTTGGTGCCAGGTGTAGTTTGCACGTCAAAAGAAGCTCCGCCCAGAGCCGGAGAAGTTATTTGATGATTTCCCACCCAAAAAAAAAAAGCGTCTGTGAGCTACAGCGGGGGACAGACAGACAGACGGACATGGCGAAACTATTTGGGTTGTTTACTACGGAACCCTAAAAAGAGTTGCTGTTGGTCATCCTTAGACATAATATGCTATTAAGGATATGCTTTTTGTTGAACTTTGTAAAGTGTACAATCCCGTAGAACATTCATTTTATGTATCTCTCACGGTTTACGCGGCGCACGCCATTAATGCTCCCAGTCGGGACTTTTTTTCGACATTTTCAACAGTCAGCCAATTTATACAACACCTTCATGAATTATACATATAAATCTTCCTCATGCAGCACTCCGTCTATTGGTAAAAATCGTATGAAAATCAGTTTAGTAATTTTTGAGTGTATCGCGTTAGGAGGAGAATTTGTTTTCAAGTCAAGTTAAGTTAAATTATTTATTTCAAATAGGCACATTTGAACGTCAAAATTTACAAGAAAAATAGAATTTATTCCAGTCGCCCCAAAGGTAGTTTCATATGGAGATGAATAGGTAAGAAACTCCGTTACTCTCTTTAAAATGTCTTACAATATTTTGTATAGGTACATTAATTGTATAATTATATGTGAAGACGATAATTAAAAATGAAGCAATGACAAATAGATAAATTATGTGATAAATATAAAATATGGTGTTCACATATTTACAAACATTGTAAAAGTATACCTACGATATCCTAAAAAAATTAAAAAATCAATGCTGCTTTTACATTCCGTGATTCTGATTACCTTAACTCACACACTGACCTATGTGTGTGAGTTAAGGTAATCACAGAATGTATAAGCAGCGTTGATTTATTATTTTTATGACATCATAATAAATTACAGAGTTAAAATAGCAACCAGTTTGATTTTATCTAAACTCTAGATTGTCCTATGGAGTTGGATCAGCATGTTTCCAAGCATTCTTATCTTGGATATAATCCTCCAATTTGTAATATGCTTGTTGACAAAGTATACTTTTAACTTCCCCTCCAAGTATTGATTCCAGCGAAAAAGTGTATAATACTTTTTTTGTAGCAGTAGTGACTGTGTTTGTCAAGCGTGTTGGGACTTGGCTCAAAGCCCACATGTCGATGACCAAAGAAGACCACTAGGCCACCGTAATATTTGTCCCAAACCAAAAAAACACCCATCACCAGCGTTGCCGTTAGCGTACATTTTACACATTTGACGTACCTTTTAAGCCTCCCATGTGTAATGTGTAATGGGGTCTATTTGACGTACCTTTTCAATTTACCATCCAATATTTGAAACCGCCGCCAAAACGAGAAAACGAGATAGATCTTCGGTCCTAAGTACAACACACAGGCAGATACGATACAAAACACACACTACTCTGTGACTACTCTACTCACAGGGCGCTTGTTTGCAAAAAGGATAGTTTTGCTAAGTATTTTGTTTTGTATTTTTAAGCGCGCGAGATATTGGTCTCTGCGATAAGGGGAAGTGATTTTCTTTCTTGTATACATAAGTGTACAATAAATAAATTGAATAAGCCCATTTCCATTAATCGAATCCTGTGTTCGATTTGGTCGTGGCGGCCCCGAGCGGCTGACCGGTGCCTTTATCCGCTCGCTGCTGTGGTGCTTGGTAATTTGTAAAATACTTCCTTGAGAATATTACTAGATATTTTGTTTGTGTGTTGCATTGTGTTTTGGTGTGGGCTTTGATTCTATTACATTTCTACTAACTACTACTGAGACGTCCACTGCAGTACATAGGCCTCCCCAAGTTAGGGGGTTTTGCCGTAATCGCCACGCTTGGCGATTACGGCAAAACGCCTACGGTGGCCGCGCCTACGGTGGCCGGAAATCCGCCCGGGATTCATGACGCCCAGGGCGTCTCCTGCGGCGGCTTGGGGCGAGAGGGCGCGAAATTTGCAACAAACATGCATGATTTTACTGTAGAATTATGAATATAATAAATTTATTATTTTAGTTTTAACTGACAATTATGAGCATATTATGTGTAGTATGTTTTTTAATGTTCAGATTATGGATATACTCGTAACTTCACAATCACGATTTCGATTTTTTTTTATCGTGTGATTTCTCCATTATATTAACCACGAGAAACAATTCAATGAGTACCTATCATAAAGCTGCGGGGATTTTTTAGACGTATAATACTAGCTGAACCGCCAGACGTTGTCCTGTCAAAATTACAATTTCATTTTTTGTATTTTGTTTTTCTTATCATAGGTATAAAATATACTTTAAGACCTATTCTCATACCTACCAAATATGCATAAAAAAATACTTACATAAAAATCGATCGAGCCGTTTTGAAGGAGTGCGACCACAAACACCGTGACACGATATTTTTATAATATTATATAGGTAAGTTTTCTCACATTTAGAATCCAAAAAAAAAACTTTTGCTGGCGAGCAGGCAGTCTCTCCTTGTCCACAGATTACTAATATATAGCAAGCTATCCTTGTCTCGAATTCATTGCGAGAGAGCGAGAGAAGCAGTAGTAAGTGATTTTAGTAAAACCATTGCTGACGTACCTTTTTAACCCAAAATGTACCTTTTCAGCGCTGGATTTGTACCTTTTGGGAACTCAGTTGCGGCAACACTGCCCATCACCTACTTCATACCAACACAACCCGTGAATCAAGAATTTATAATGTTATACAAGAGTGGATTATACCTCGAACTGTAAGTTAAATCAGATTACAATGTGGTTTGTTGCAAGTTAAAAAGATATCTATTTTAATACTTAGACCTGTCCCATAACATTGTATGTGTCTGTTTCTTTGTATACTGCAAGTCTGCAACCCAATCAAAGTAAATCTATTTCACGTCGTTATTTATTTATTAATAGTTTTGTGGAATGATAATGCAGAAGAATAGAAATAGTATCTAAGCATTCTTAGCCAAAATCTAAACATAAACAGCTTACATAATTCATTCATGTTAGGTAATTAACAACAATTTCCTTATTATCTCAATAAATTCCAATCTTGAGTATATATGTTTGTTGCAGATACAAGCAGCAAGTGAAATATGTCATACTTGTTGGGTGGCTGCAGACATAGCGGCTGTCCATATGGTCTCACGCCCATCAACTTCATCCCAACAAGACCCCCCTCAAGATATACAACCACAGGGACAAGATCTTCCTAGTACGTCTCCGAATGGAGGCATTGGAAGCAACCAACCGGAACCTACTATTGTTTTGCCAGACTACATGAGAGCTATAGAAACTGAACGTAGGTGCTTCATAGAAGGATGTCAGAGAACAGAAAGGTACAGAGTTCCACTTTCGACTAGGAAAAAGTTGCTTAATCAATATAAATATTACATCCCCGAAAATAACCGTCTTTTGTCGTCTTTTTATCGTTTTGGTTATAGAAGCATGGGATTTTCTAGACAGCTTGAGATCCAATTATGTTCAGTCTTTTACAGCTAAACATATTCAGGACATGATGTCCTTAAAAGAAGTTGTGGATACTGGACTACTTCATTTTGAAAATATAAATAACATGGAAGACCATGTTGTGCATACATGGACTGGATTAAATAAAGCACAGTTCCATCAAATGTTTGCCGAAGTTCCTCAGTTGCTGACAATGCCAAATGCAACTTTGGCTCTGGCCGCTTACTTTATGAAACTCAGAACTGGGGACTCCAATGAAAGGTTGGCGACTTTATTAAACGTGTCTAGGCCAACACTTGAAAAGTGGTTACATCAAGTAAGAGAATTGCTCACAGAGTAATTTGTACCTATGAATCTAGGTTTAAATCACATAAACAGGCAACAAATGGTAGACAGAAATCTTACAATACCTAATACATTGTTTGGAAGCTTTGAGGGAGTTGACAGACCAATAGCTATTTTTGATGGAACATATTGTTATGTGGATAAAAGTTCCAATTATCTGTATCAAAAAAAAAAAACATATAGCATGCACAAATACAGAAATCTGGTAAAACCATTTTTAATTGTTTGTACGGATGGGCATATTCTTGATGTTTTGGGCCTATACCCAGCCACAACGTCCGATGCTGACATCATGAAAAAAGCATTTGAAAATGGAAGACCTTTACGCGAATATTTCCGTCAGGGTGATGCATTTATATTAGATAGGGGCTTTCGTGACTCATTACCTTTGTTGCACCAATGTGGATATAGGACATACGTGCCTGCTTCGTTAGAGGAGGGTGAAACACAGCTATCAACTAGCGAGGCAAATAAATCAAGAGCAGTCACCATATGCCGTTGGGTGGTCGAAATTGTCAACGGCAGATTTAAACGCGATTTTAAATTATTACGGCAAAATTATTTCAACGTAGCCAGTAAAAATTTTATGAAAGATTTTGAGGTGGCTGCTGCCCTTTTAAATAAGTTTCATCCTCCTATAGTTGATCGTGTAGATGCTGTGGAAATAATACAAGAAATAGATAGGTATATGAATGTAGAAAACGAATTAGCTGATTTTATTATTAGGAATAATTATAATAGATAGATAGATAGATAAAACATTTATTCAGTGCACACAAAAGACACAGCACAACACACAATAGCACAATACATGGATAACAAATTACAAGAATATATATAAAAACAAGGTGCCAATATACAAAAAAAAAAAAGAAAAACATGCTTAAAGAAATAAAGTAACATTACGACATACTTCAATTAATTATCGAACAAGGTGCGGTGTGTGTCTCAAGGTTGCACCAAATGGGAGTCCAGCTCAGCATGTGTCAGGCAAATATACCTGACGCTGATATTCTGCTGGATCCCTGCAGTGACATACGGACGTCGAGCAGACGAGATACATTGGTGCTGTGACAGTGTTATGCGTGGAGTGAAATTGTGTAAGTATACCCGCAACTTAAAATTATGTATTCTACAGTAAAGTTTTGTATTGTATTGGGAAACTTTCTTGTTGAATGTGTTGATTGTGGTTTGATTACTTGATAATTTAGAAAGTTATATACCTAAATGAATAATCTTATTATAGTTACAGTGGCTTCAGTGTGAATAAAATAAACGATTTGGCTTGACAACAAGAAAATATGTTCACAATAAATAGTTAAAGGTAAATAAAATGTGAATTACAGCTATTACAACATATCAAAAAACCATTCAATTACGGTAATCCTCTGTCCACAGATTTACGCTACTTGTAGTATAGTCAGATTGACTCGGGAAGAACACGACAGGCGCGAGCTAATTTTGAAGCTATCACCGTACATGATGATAACCTTAACGATTTTCCACAGCTCTCCGATAGTGAACTAATATTGATTTCTTTAGGAACATACCAAATCAAGCAGGCACGTTCCTATTACGGTGAACATGTAAGTGGAAATTATGGTTTTAATATAGAAGTGTGCAGGGAGGTCAGCAGTAGCCTTCTTCGAGAGCTGTCGGCTGCCAATTCCTCCTGGTTACTTAGGGGTCGCATACAATCCCGACATATAAGTCGAAAAACTTATTTTATTTATATTTTAGTCGACGGCTCTCGTAGAGGAAGGGAGGCTATAGTAATGCATTACTGCAATTATATTGTAGGGAAACGAACTGTAGGCTGTTGCGCTCATATAATGTGCATTATATGGTACCTTAGCTGGGCTAGGTACCAAGATCATATAGTACCACCTGCACAATTTGTAGACGACATTTTAATTATAATAGAAGGCGAATTGCAGAGTTATTTTCAAAACAAATAGCGTAGAGTCATCTCAATTATGTATCTCTTTTCCTTGAATGTGTATGTATATATATATATGTATAATGTAGGTATATATTGTAGTAAATATGTATGTATTTGTATTTTATGCTTGTAACTTATTTATGTATTTCTGTACTTATTCTATTTATAATCTATTATGTTATCTTTAATATTTTTCGTTATTTTTATTTCCTCTCAGAGCACCTGCCATCTTATCTCTTCACCACCCTTGGTTGACTGGTAGAGAATGCCTAAGGCATTAAGTCCGCCTTTGTACTTAATTGTGTGCGAGAAGTTTAAATAAATAAATAAATAAAACACTTTATTAAATGATATTTTATTTTATTTTAGACAACCTTTCCCTATCTCCTTACCCGTTACCTACCCATCGCTTGAAGTCGTTGACGTTCATTCATATGATTTTTCAAACATTTTCTAGTAAATATAATAAACTATTAGTGCAAAAGAACACATTTTGCACTTCAGGAATCAGCTGTTAGTCAAAGATTGTAACATAACCTCACTTTTACATAATCTTTTATATCTCTGTTCTCAGATTGACAAAATCTGCAGAATTTTCAGTGAAAGGTTGATAATATACAGGGTGGAATTTTGTAATGCCACCTGGAGGGAAAGTACTCTTAATACTGCGCATAGAAAGTTTTACTCAAAGGAAACATTCCTTTATTTTTGAATAGAAAGCACAGTTTGCTTTCTGCGAGATCGCCAGATCTCACCCCATTAGATTTTTTTTTGTGGGGATATGTAAAAAATCAAATTTACATGAAATCTTATGCGAATGACAACGAGTTGAGAGTTGAAGTTCAGAATACGATTTATAATATTCACCACAACACTTTATTAAAGGTTACTAGAAATGAATTCGTTAAAAGAATAAATTTGTGTATCCAAGAGAATGGAGCCCATTTCGAGCAACTAATTAGTTAGTTTACCATTTTTTGTAAATAATTAAATTAATTTAAGATTTCCTGGTTTTCCTTTCATTTAATTTATGTTTGTTAGAGATATTTCATCCTCATAATTGACCCTAACGATCGATGCAATAAAAGTACAGGGTATATTTTTTTCAGATTTTAGCCGGTTCGATTCCCGGGTGTGGGAGAAGAGAATTTTCGAAAATCTTTGAACGCAGTTTGCTTTCTATTCAAAAATAAAGGAATGTTTCCTTTGAGTAAAACTTTCTATCTGCAGTATTAAGAGTACTTTCCCTCCAGGTGGCATTACAAAATTCCACCCTGTATAAGCTATTATTTGACACCACTTTCATCTTCTTACAACTAGGCCCAAGATTGTATGTAATCATTTCAGTCTTCTTTAAGTTGGTCGACTATAACTCGTTAACTTGTAAAGCCCACTTAGCCGTGATAGTTTTTCTTTTAATTTCATTATATGTACTACTGCCATTAATTTTTTCACATCTCCATAAACAACCATTTAGCTGGCAGGGGAGGGACACTTTTATTTTTGGGTTGGAAATCATCAAATAACTTCTCCCGCTCTGGGCGGAGCGGGAGGGTGTGTCAGACTCATACTGACTAAAACCCACCCGTATTCCTTCCGTGTTGCCTGTGTTGCCAGGGGCCTCGGTAACCCTTTAGTACCTTCCCGCGACCCCGGCAGGCATCGGCCCTAGTGGACCCCTACACTTGTGCTGACGACATCACTTTGAGGCGCGCGTGGAATACAACGCGCCGTCGACCCGGGCCTGGTCCTTACCGGACGGTGAGCTACCCATTGCTCACCGTCCGCAAGCCCGTGCCTACGCTGACCGGAAATCCGCCCGGGATTCCCGACACCCAGGGCATCTCCTGCGGCGGCTAGGGGCGAGAGGGCGTGAAATTTGCCTTTCCCTCAACCATCCCACCTCCTCCTTCGCGAGCATTACTGCTTCGAAGAGGTGACGCCCATGCCCTCTCGCTCCGTACCATGGCCTGAACCAGAACGCGAGAGATCTCTGCCGCCAATCGCCTTCACGAGGACACGGCGGTGCTCTGCCCAAGCCGGGCAGACCTCCACCGTATGCTCCACCGTGTCCTCCGGGCGATCCACACAGTGGTGACACCCGGGCGTTTCCTCCCGCCTTATCCGACACAGGAACCTCCCGAAGCTGCCGTGTCCGGTGAGGACCTACGTCTGGGGGGGGGACACTTGACTCTAACAAAAATTAGCACTTTAATGCTTAATATTACGCAAGTGGAGCCTTGAATCGAAAAGTGGTGTTTACGACAAAAAAAATATTATCCCCACATTACGTGCAAGGGTACCTCACTTGACAGACATGGCGAAACTATAAGGGTTCCTTACACTGTTTATTTCCACTAATTGGGCTTTTTTGGTCTTCGTTGGTCGGACTATATTTGAATTGAAGTGTCGTAAGATTCGTTTTAATTGTGGAAATGACACTGTAGGCCATAAAATATTTATACTATGTGGCGCAAAATTAATCACCCTATCGGAAGATGTTATAATTGGTGCAAATAGCGTCGTACGTCAATCATATTTGACATTTATGAACTAGACAGCTGCAGTATACAAACAAACAAGCAATGGAGCGCTATACTCCGCAAGAACGTGAAATGCTTGTGAAGGAAGCGTTTTCTGGTCGCGTAATCTCCCGTTTTGGCAATTTGGCATGGGCAGCAAGATCAGCCGATTTTACCATCCCAGACGTCTTTCTTTGGGGCTATTTGAAGTCGCGAGTTTATACCAACAAGCCTCAGATAATCGCAGCCCTGAAGGAGAATATTCGACAGGAATGCGAACAGTTATCACCGGAAATCTTGCGGAAACTCATGGAAAATGCAATAAAACGGGCACAAATGTTTATCGACACTGGCGGCAGCCACTTGACGGATATAATCTTTTCCACTTTACAAAAAAATTGTAAAGGTCTAAATAAAGATTGCCATCACTCATAAAATAATTTTTAATTAATGAAAAAGTTATCTAAAAACAAAATTAGATGATTAATCATGCGCCAACCTGTATATTGCATCTACAAATACAAAAAAAGGGAGGGGACGGTTTTTAACTAAATTACGACACTATTGGTAACAAAAAAAGGCTAGTAATGTTATTCCAAATATATATAAATATAGAATAATCCATAACCTGAAATATGTTGGTAACTTTTGTTTGTGGCCCCGCCTGCGATACCAGAATTCTATAGACTTTAATGCTTGTTTTTCTCTTTTCAATTATGTGTTTTGCAGTCGGGTTTTTTAATAATTTGCTTAAATAATTACACCCCATATGTGCTCACTTGTTATTATGTTATATAATCTACAAACAGCTTAATTGCCTTTTATAATGTTATGGTCACGTCAAGTGGAACGGGGTAAGTTCAATCAAAGAATCGATCGCTTGCTCTGCACCCTCGGTTATTGTCACTCAGTAATATTGAGATAAAGACAGCTTCCCGACCGAATTTGCTGACGATACTCGTCCTCAATTATAAATAAGGTGAGTTGCATACGAGTGTCGTAACGTCACGGTCTACATATCAATCAATAATACTACCCTCAACTTCTCCACCAGAGGGCGTTATAAGAGATTATGTAGTCTATAAAGCATGCCTCCGGAATCCGGATTCATAGATGACTTGGCAAGATCAGAGGAGTCATGATGTTTGTCTCTGTCATGTTTTTTTTTTAAATCCATTTATTTATCACATTGCGTTCGAATACAATATCTACAGCTTGAAACATAACTATGAGGTGTATATGGTTAAAATGAGAAAATATTGATTAGAATAAAGTAAAAAAAAATAACATTAGAACAAATTTTAACACTAAGACAATATTAAATAGCTTGAATGGTGCGTTCCCGAATTACGATTTAGTCAGTCAAGTCAACAAACTTGATGTTTATATAATTGACTGCACACCACTATTTACATACAATAACATAAAAAACTTTTTACAAAAAAAAAAAAAACAACCGACTTCCAAAAAAACACTACAAAGTGAAAAATAACTTTAATTTCGGAAGTCGATGTCTTTGAATCAGTATTTTAGTTTTTAAATTAGATATTTTTCACTTTGTAGTGTTTTTTTGGAAGTGGAATGTTTTTTTTAATATTTTTTTTAAATGGATCCACTAACGACGGAGAAATCGGCGAATTATCTACATAAAAAAAAAAGTGTCATATTGATAACCTCCTCCTTTTAGTAGTAGTATTGGTAGTGTGGATGGTTCAACCTTGCCACCTGTTCTCTTCAATGGAACGATTGTTCCGTTTAGTACTGACGTGAAAGACCTAGGCTTGCACATCGACTATACCCTGAACTGGCGTAGGTACTCAAGTCGCTAGGGTGAGCCAGAAGGTTACTGGAACTCTGCGGGCTTTATATCGACTGAAAAATTGATTACCATCAAGTACCAAGACAATGCTTGTGCATCTCAACCCGATTGAGCACGCCTGGGATGAGCTAGGGAGGCTAGTCAGAAGCCGCAGACCACCATCAACCACCCTCAGGGCACTAAAACAGGCCCTGATAGACGAACGGGAGAATATTCCCCAACATCGGCTCCGAAATCTCGTGTTCAGTATGCCAAATCGACTCGAAGCTGTAAGCAGAGCCCGAGGAGGCAATACAAGTTATTAAAAAATAAAAAACATAAAAAAAAAATACTTGTAAATGTTAATTGAGTTTTATGACACTAAGCTAAAAATTGCCATTTTTGTTGTTTTATCTTGTTTTACATTTAAAAATGTTACTAATGTATAATTTACTATAGTTTCAAAGAAAGCTGATAAAAATTGCTATAAAACGTTTCTTATTTTAAATCTCTAACTTCTACAGTTTAGAAAAAAATAAAAGTGTAGTACTTAGTTTTGCAGGCCAGTGTAGTTCATATAACTGGTCAGTTTTTTATTCTTAATTTTTATAATTTTCCAATTTGATTAAGTATACAAGGCCGTCAGTTCTTTTTAAGAAACTTTAGTCTAAGAAAAATGGGAATTAAATCCAGTCAATTTATAAATTTTGGACTTGAACCAAGTGAATTTGATTAATTACACTTTGCCTTAATTCCTAATCAAGTTATAAGTTATTATATTCTGCAGTCAAGCAACATAAATATTGTTGAGTTTTGGGCAAATAGTGTAAGATATTCTTCGAATCTGCATGTACTTTCCCTTATTTGCTATCTCAGCGGAGGTTTTAGCTTTTTCTCTGGTGTAATATCCTATTTTATTTGTCATAGGTGTACCTAGGTAACCAGTTGAAAAGGGCCGCTTCCGGCCTTTTTCCGGGTACTGGACTATTCACCAGGCATGCGTGCTTCTCTGTTTGCTTGCATCAGCCACATTGAATCTTTGAAGCTAGAGATCGGCAAGCCTATTTTGGTGCGCGAAACATGGTCGTCTTATCACCTGCGATCTTGTCGAAGCGGGCTACGCTTTGAAGTTGCAGTTCGTCAGGATCGACTTATTTAAACCATCACACTTGCCTATTTTAAAGTATTTTCGGGATTAACATTTTAATACAAGTTGATCTTTAACCAGCAGGGCTAACAAGACAAGCGCAAGAACGCTCTCTTTCTCGATTTGTCTACGATTCTGACGTCATCCGAATGCCTAACATGACCGCTAAGCTCGAGTAATCTCGAGAAAGGCACTTTGACAGTTCTTTATCTCGCGACGACAGACCGATGTAGCAAATTATTAAAAACAAATCATTTTTATTTTAGCAACATCGGCTCATTCATTAAATTATACGCATGGAATTAGTATGTACTATAATGATTTTACATCCACCTCTATTAATTTATGTTGTAATTTTTTGTGTAACCGACTTTTTTGATAAAAATTATATATTTTTCTATGGCATGCGAAATTAAAATACAAAATGACGGAAATGAAAATGAGTGAGCCATTTTTGTTAGGGGAAAACCTGTGGGTTCGGTCACCAATATGTTAACCGCGTCACCGACATACTAACCACGTCACCGACATACTAGCCGCGTCACCGACATATGAACAGCATCCCTTGATTATGTAATCTGCGTCACCAACATGCTAACTGAGTCACCGACATGCTCAATGCGTCATCAACATGCTGAATGCGTCACCAATACGCTAACCGAGTCACCGACATGCTAACAGCGTGCCCGACCTGCTAGCAGCGTGCCCGACGTCCTGGCAGCGTCACCTACATGCTAACAGCGTCACCGACATGCTAACAGCGAGCCCGATCTGCTAGCAGCGTCACCGAAATGCTAGCAGATTTACGAAATGCCAATCGACTTACGCCGTGATAACCGCGTCACCAACATCCTAACCACGTCACCGACATGCAGACTGCGGCACCAACATGCTACCCAAGTCACCGACATGCTAATGTAACGTGTGCATCAGACTGGCGTCACGCAGCGGCCTGTGTACATACATGTATACGCATATATATACATAAATATGTTATTCCAAAGTTTTAAGTTTTCATTTCTCTCACCAGTCCCCGTAAATGCCATATTTTTTTGTATTATAATTTTGTCTACTCTTCTCGTCGTCAAAATTGAGGACGACTAAATGACAGCAGAATCGAAGATTATCTCGTGTTGAATTGTCAAAATTCGAGATAACTGTGTTGGGTTTTGTTTTGGCTTTCACTATAAATCCCGCCAATCTGTCAACGGCTCATCTCGGCGCCAATCAACGCGCGAGTTGAAAAGTTTCCCGACGCGCACACGCCCGCAACCGTGGCGCCAAAGTCAGTCGCAACACCGAACGAGACGGAGCGTGCACGCCGTCGTTGCATGCGCTCTAAAATTCTAACAAAACCTGAGTGTCTGAACCATATAACTTCCCACAAATACGGCCTAAACCTTGTGAAACCCGTAAAACTATCAGCCCGTCCCGGGACAAATCGGAGCAATACCAACATCCTGGTCGCAGAGCTGGTCGGCGGCGGGTAAGTGAGGCCACTTTTCAAATACATTCAAAATCAATACATTTTGGTCATATCGAGCCGGGATAACCCAGTTATATGGTCATATAAACTCAGTAAACTCATTACATTAACACATTTTTCTTAGCCGCCATTAGTACAGTAATTTCTAGGAATTCAACATTTTAGTCATAAACTGTTGTTTATCTGTGTTCTACAAAGAAATCACTTTATTTAATTACTATCTACTAGTAAACTATTTTAACCTAATTCATTACGTAAATAAGTCAAATAAAGTGATTTGAATTGGTTTGTAGCAAATAATTTCTGCAGTAGGTATTATTTAGGGTCATTGACGTTTGTTTCTAGAAAAGTCAGTTTATCGATGCTTTTATGCATAATTGTGTTTTATTTACAGGCAAATCTGTGGTTATTAATGTTTAAAGTGTTAAACAGTGTTTGAGTGCTTTTAAGTGTTGTGATTCACGTTCGTAAAAACATTGTTTTTTGGCGCGAAACCGGGCATGTACCTATAGTTCGCGTCAACGCGTCGTAACATTCGTAACACATGCGTAAAAGTTACGTAGGTACTTTATAAGTAGTGTTATTTCGTTTGATTTTAATTTAGCGGGGTCAATTTTATTAGTCAAGTGGGTTTGTTAATTTCATTGCGTGTTATACATTTTAGTACTCAATCAAAATGGAGGACGCGGAATTCGATAGATTAATGCAACCACTTCTGACCTCAAAGGAGATGTGTTTTATTCGCTTGCAGAATTTATTCGAAATGTCGAAAACTCTATCAACAGACCCTTCTCATGAAGGGTTGTTTATCGCCAGAGTGCAAGATTTGTCTAAGATTCGAGACGAATTCGATAGGCATGTCGCGGGAATTAACTCATTGAATAGACAATACGATCCGAAATTTAAGCCAACTTATAAGGAAATCGAGGCATTCGATGATATTTATTACAGGATTCGTACTGTCGCGGATACACTCACGTCAAAGAACGTTTCGATTAAAATCGAACAAAATACGAACGAGATGAGTGACGGTGACGTCCGGCGGGTTAAGTTACTCGAATTGCAACTTTTAGATCTTGCGAAAGCATTTGACACCGTTCCCGTCTCCACTCTTCTAATCAAGCTTGAAAGTTTAGGTATCAGAGGGTCTTCACTTGAACTTTTCAAAAGTTATCTTACTGATCGCTCTCAATTAGTCAATATAGATAATTACAAGAGTGATGAACTACCCATTCAGTATGGCGTGCCTCAGGGTAGCATTCTGGGGCCCACACTATTTCTTGTGTTCATTAACGATCTCTGCAATCTCCAAATTCCAAATGCCACAATAGTTTCCTTTGCTGACGATACTGCCATCACATTCTCCGCAAACTCATGGTCGGAACTCCAAGTTACTGCACAAGATGGCGTTAATTCTGCCTTGAAGTGGCTTTCCTCTCATACTCTTACTCTTAATGCCAACAAAACTAACTTCATCACTTTTTCAATGACCAATACTTCCCAGCCGAATGCCCCAATCTCTATTAAAGCTCATTCTTGTCCCACACAATCTCAAATGAATTGTCAATGCCCTACCTTAACCTCAGTAGAACAAGTTAAATATCTTGGTATTGTTCTGGACAGAAACCTTAATTTCAAATCTCATATATACATTCTTTCTGGTCGCGTACGAAAGTTAATTTACGTTTTTAAAACCTTGCGACATGTAGCCAACCCACTAATCATCCGAAACGTTTACTTTGCTCTTTGCCAGTCAATACTAATATATTGTATCTCATGCTGGGGTGGTGCTGCAAAGACCATACTTAAGCCTCTGGAGATCGCTCACAGAGCTATTCTAAAAGTGGCTACTTTCCGACCGATACTGTCTCCAACTATCGAACTGTATAAATCATGTAGAGTACTTAATGTAAGGCAACAATTTATTTTACACATAGTCCTTCTGCAACACCGACGAACACCTTTCAAAAAAATATCCAAACGCCGCAAAGACCTAATTTGCACAATACCACCTACACGCACAGCTTTTATAAAAAAGTTTGCCCTCTACCTTGGCCCATCACTCTACAATAAACTTAACGCAATAATTTCGATTTACGGCTTAACAAACTTTAATTGCAAAAAGACTGTTCGGTCCTTCTTTCTAAACCTAAACTACGACGAAACAGAAGAATTCCTAAAGAAGTAATCTCAAACACATACATGCATTTCACACTACTTAAATTAACGAAACACTCACTACACTAACAAAATACTCACCACACCTACATACTGAACATTTCTTTTTTATAAATTTGATTTTTCGAAAACTGCAACTTTCTAGATGTAAAGTTTTTTTTTTTTTTTTTTAGTGACCTAGATTGCTGTAATGATTACTATATCCATGAATATTTAACACGTGCAGTTATAAGTCAACCATTTATGACGGGGATCGCAACTGTTTCTCCTAAACACAGGTTATTTTGTAACCTATCTAGGAGAACAGTACGGCACCCACTAACTAGATCAAGAAACTTTATGCTTGTGCTTTATATATTACCTTGCCATGTAATCTAGTCCTAGTTCAACAATAAAATTTTATTATATTTATTATTATTATACTTTTGAAATTCGATGGCAAAATAGAGAACTGGCCCACTTTTCGTGATACATTTATAAGTCTCATTCATAACAATTCCCGTATATCTAAAATTGAGAAATATTATTATTTGCTGTCGTGCGTTAGTGGTCCAGCATTACAAATCGTGAAGTCGATACCGGTCAGCGCGGATAATTACGCGATTGTATGGAAATCGCTAGAGAAACGCTACGAAAATAAGCGCATCCTAGCGACAGCATATTTAGATAAGCTGTTTGGTTTCAAATCGATTGCCAGCGAATCTGCATCTAACTTAAATATATTTATGAATACCTATCAAGAGAATATTAGTGCACTAGAGCTTCTTAAAATACCAGATTTGGCCAGTTTCATATTATTTTACGTATCGCTGCGTAATTTGGATGCGGTTACGAGGCGTGAGTTCGAGCAAACCGTGGCCCCGGGGCATATCCCTACCGTTACGGAATTATTGGCGTTTGTTGAGAGACAGGCTCGCGTACTTGAGATGTCGGAGTGCAAACCGGTGCCCGTCAAACCGTCTGCACCAGGCAAGCAAAACCCATTTAAGTCGCTCCCTCCCGCGGCGTCAAAAGCCTCGAACTCAAATAGCTCACGTACTCAAGCGCATACATTGGCGTCTGGTGTGGCCAGTACTGATAAGAGTGAGTCAAAATCTTCCATCTCGTGTTTGTATTGTCAAAAGCCACAACATTCCATATATCGATGCACCGAGTACAACGACCTCTCACCTGAACAACGCAATGCTAAAGTTGCGGAACTCAAGCTGTGTGCTAACTGTTTGCGGAACAATCACGCCACGGAGGATTGTACGTCCAAACATTGTTGTACGGTATGCAAAAAGAGACACCACGTCACTCTCCACCTAGATTTGACTAAGTCCGAGGAGAAAGTGGTAGCTCTTACGTGCTCAACTGAAGAGACCGTGTTGCTTGGCACCGCTGTCATACACGTCGCAGATGCGTGGTCACAGTATCACCCCGTACGCGTTCTGATTGACAGTGGCGCTATGTCAAGTTACATTACTAAGGATTGTGTTAGGAAATTGGGCCTATCCCGTCGTAAGTGCGATTTCGAACCAATAGGTTTAGGCGGAAATAGGGTTCAGCATTTCGGGTTGACAACTTGTACCATCAAGCCACGTGGCACCAGTGTTCCAGTACTTGCCACTGATGCTGTTGTTGTGGCCAATATTGCTGGCAACTTGCCAACAGTACCTATGCCAGACAAGATATTTAATCAATACCAACATCTTGCCTTGGCAGATCCAGCCTTTAACAAACCGGCACCAGTCGAAATGCTGATTGCTAGTGATCTTTTCCCATATATTTATGGCGGTGACAAAATTTTACCTTCCCAACCTGGGATGCCTGTCGCTATCGAATCCATCTTCGGATACGTAATTACCGGTCAAGTTGTTCTCGACCAACGGAATCCGCGGCAAATGATGACGTCAGCTACCACTGCCAACTTGGACAATTCCTTCTGCGGTCTCACTAGTTCAACCAACCTTGATCAGATCATGAACGCGTTCTGGGATACTGAGAACATACCGTCAGAAAAACCCATGAAACCGGAAGACGCCTTAACAGAAGCGCTGTTCGCCAAGGATTGTAGTCGCGACGAGACCGGTAGGTTCGTGGTGAAATACCCGCTCCGACCCGACCATGATCTCGGCGAATCCAGGCAAGCCGCAGTGCGTCGCCTTGTCAACTTAGAGGCAAGACTGAATCGGGAACCTCAGCTCAAGTCCGAGTATCACAAGTTCATGGCTGAATACGAGGCTTTAGGGCACATGACATGCTTAGGAGAGATACAAGACGTAGATTCCAAATATTTGATCCCGCATTTTTGTATCCACAAGCCATCCAGCACCACAACAAAATTGAGAACGGTGTTTGACGCGTCATGTAAAACCACCAATCAAAAATCTCTTAACGACGTAGTAATGGCGGGCCCAAAACTTCAAGCTGACATTAATAACATTTTAATCAATTTTCGACTTTGCGAAGTATGTCTATCAGCAGACATCTGTAAAATGTATAGACAGATCCTCATTCACCAAGAGCAGCGACCGTATCAGCACATTTTGTGGCGAGTCTCAACAGATCAACCCATGCAGGTTTACGAGCTCAACACAGTCACATACGGTGTAGCTAGCAGTCCGTACCTGGCCATCAAAGTTTTGCACACGTTAGCTGATGCTGAAGCGGAAACGTATCCGGCAGCCGCGCGTGTCTTGAAGACAGCATTCTTCATGGATGATTTGTTATGGTCAGAGCCTAACGTTGACGCTGCACTACAGCTGCAGACGGATCTTCGTGCTATACTGGAACGTGCAGGATTCATACTTCGAAAATGGTCGAGTAATTGCCCTCAAATATTAGCAGCTGTACCAGAAGACCACCGTGAGACACCTATCGAATTTGATGATGAGGAGAATCTGTCACTTAAAGTACTTGGCCTCCAGTGGCAGCCGGCTACCGACTGTTTCTCGTTTCGGACTGCGCCATTAGATCAAGAGGTCACAAAGCGATCTATTCTATCGCAGATAGGACGCTTGTTCGACCCATTAGGATTCGTAGCCCCTTGTGTGTTCTATGCCAAGTGCTTCATGCAGAAACTTTGGGCTCTACAGCTTAACTGGGACCAACGTTTGCCTGCAAATCTTGAAGCAGAGTGGCTTGCATACGTGCGGGAACTGCCTCTCCTTGTAAAATTTACACATGATAGACACGCCATGGTCAGGCAAAATACTTTCTGTCGGATGCTAGGATTTTGCGATGCATCAACCCTTGGTTATGCTGCTGTACTTACAAACCACAAATAAAGATAATGAACAAAAGGTCAGCCTTCTTATAGCTAAATCTAAGGTCGCGCCCTTAAAAACCCTATCGATACCCCGCCTAGAGTTGATGGCGGCACATTTATTGTCTAAATTAGTTAAATACGTCAAAAACATATTAACAGAACGCAAGCTAACAATTGACGAGATTCTGTTATTCACAGACTCGTCAGTTGTTCTAGCATGGCTAAACACTCCTGCCTATAAATTGAAAATATTTGTTGCGACCCGCGTGACCAAGATACTGGACACAGTTCCCAGTACCTGTTGGTTCCACGTCAGTGGAGTGAGTAATCCAGCCGATGTGTGTTCTCGTGGCGCGTTACCGTCGACCCTTCTCACAATGCCAGAGTGGCTCAATGGTCCACAGTGGTTTGGACAGCCATTTTGGAGGCATATACGAGGCAGCAATCAAATCCGCAAAGACTCACTTAAAAAGAACTGTCGGAGAAAGAGCCCTTACATTCGAAGAGCTTACCACCCTTTTTGCACGCGTCGAAGCAGTGCTAAACTCACGACCGCTGTGTGCATTATCTTCGGATCCCAGTGAGTTTGAGGTGCTCACACCGGCGCATTTCCTGATCGGTAGAGACCTTCTAGAAGCCCCCGAATACGACTTGACGGATTCTCCTATATCGAAGCTGAATCGTTGGCAAGCCGTACAGCAGATGTCGCAGCAATTCTGGCGACTCTGGCGAAAAGACTACCTCCACACGCTCCAACAACGCCAGAAGTGGTTGGATGGTTGTCGCAATCTAAAAGAAGGAGATTTAGTACTCATAAACTCTGACGGCCCTCCTCTTCAATGGGCGTAGTTATTTAAGTTTATACAGTCCACTACTCGCACAATTATCTATCACACACTATCACATGTTTTCAACACTCGCCTAGTTATTCAACACTTTAACAATATGACAACCCTGTCAAATGACCTTATAACCGGGAAATCCTGGCGGATTTCGGTGGGGGGAATGTTGGGTTTTGTTTTGGCTTTCACTATAAATCCCGCCAATCTGTCAACGGCTCATCTCGGCGCCAATCAACGCGCGAGTTGAAAAGTTTCCCGACGCGCACACGCCCGCAACCGTGGCGCCAAAGTCAGTCGCAACACCGAACGAGACGGAGCGTGCACGCCGTCGTTGCATGCGCTCTAAAATTCTAACAAAACCTGAGTGTCTGAACCATATAACTTCCCACAAATACGGCCTAAACCTTGTGAAACCCGTAAAACTATCAGCCCGTCCCGGGACAAATCGGAGCAATACCAACATCCTGGTCGCAGAGCTGGTCGGCGGCGGGTAAGTGAGGCCACTTTTCAAATACATTCAAAATCAATACATTAGGTGCCATGTTAGGGTTTGTCGAGAAAATATCGAGTTTGACAGAACGAGTCGAGTGTTTTGTATGGCAGCGCTGTCAGAAAACGAGAAAATTGACAAAAATTACTCACGCGAGAGTGGGTAATTGTCGCGTGTGTCATGTTAGCCCTGCAGGACTGTTTCTATCGAGATAAATAGGTTCATCTTCATAAGATAATATTCATTTCAAAAGTTTACGTAATTTAGTAGTCTCTATCCTAAAACCGATTGCAATCGATTCCTTGGTGCGGAAACCAAATGCGTAACAAACATTTACCATCCGACGTACCTTAAGTTTTCTGGTAATCTTTTTAATTTCAGGCCAAATTACCTGTTCCGCAACTGTTTTACTGGGTTCTCTATTATGTTATAATACATAATATCCAATGCCATAAAATTTGTTTGTCATAAATATTACAATCAATTATATACAAAAACTGTTTTCAATAAAAGTTATGTCTTAAATTCAAATTATTAATGGCTTTTGTCACGGCATCGACGCTGCATGTTTTATCACTCAATAAAACAGTTGATTGTGAACATGTGGTTTTTATTTTCCTGTAAGAGGCATGCAAACAACCATGCATGTAGCAAGCATGCATGCAGCATGCAAGCGAGCATGCATGCAGCATGCAAGCAAGCATGCAACATGTAGCATGCAAGCAAGCATGCAGCTTGTAAGCGAGCATGCAACATGTAGCAGGCATGGTTTCAGTCATGGCTCCGGCATGGCACTGCGGGGCTCCGGCGGTCCCACGCAAGCTTGTCGTCACAGATGGTCCAACGCTCGCCACCGCAGCTTCGACTTGCTGGCCGCCGAAGGCAAGCATTAACCACCTGCTCCTCAAATCGCGGGCCGCCTCGCCTCTCTGCGCCTACATGATTCTAAATTACACTCTAGGGGTAGAGCAGACAAGACTGCGTGAGTCGGATTTACAGCGATTCGTTTCTGTCACTAAAACCTTACTTTTAGCAAATGTTTTAGGACTAACAATTTTATTAAAACTGAACATTCGGAATAATACAAATTATACATATAATAAACTACTTAGGTCATATGACTTTATGTCATGCAAAATTAGGAGATTAAATGATTATAATACTCGATATTATGACATACTACTTTTAGAAGTAAAGATAATATTTAATTTTTGAATATTATGGTTACTGAAATTTATAGTAAAATTGTTATGGCTAATGATTTTCAGACAAACAATTTTAGGAGAAGAAAGGGAGTAAGCCGTTTAAATGATATTTTATTTTAGTATTTTATATTTTTTGATGCGATTCTTTTTTAAATAAGATAAGTAGTATATTATTGGGCATTCTATACCACTATCGGCAAGTTGCTCGGCGAGTGCGCCTCGCTGCCGATAGTGGTATAGAATGCCCAATAATTGATAATCTACTCGCCTCTCCACTCGACCGAGACAGTACATTGTACTGAGAACTTGATTTGGAACGATTAACTCGACCAAATCGATACTCGACTCGCCTCTCCACTCGACCGAGACAGTACATTGTACTGAGAACTTGATTTGGAACGATTAACTCGACCAAATCGATACTCGACTCGCCACTCAACTCGACCGATACACTCGAACGAGACAGTTAATTGTGTTGCGTACTGGATGAGCTTTACTCCATACGTCTGACCAGTATGCGGCGTTTTGGAGAACGATGAACTATCAACTCGACTCTCCGTTTACTTACTGCACTCGACCGATCACTCGAGTTTGTATTCGCTGTTAACAGAATGTCGAGCGAGAGTGATGGTGGCTGATGATTGTAACAAACCAAAGCTTGTGACTAAAGCGTTAACGGGTTGTTACTGTAAATAATAAACAACTGTAACTTAGTTACTTGGTTTAATTATCATAAAATGTTGGTTTGTCTGGAAACAAAATATCAGTCGCACGCACGAGCTCTTGTAGTTTTCGCCACTGAGGAGAGTCCGCGTCGGTCTGGAACTTGATTCGGACGAGCGCTTTCTTCCACAGCTCGGCGGAGTCGGTGAGGCGAGCGTCGTCAGCCTTGTACACCTTGCAGTCGATGTAGTACTCTCCGTCAGTGATCGTTGCTCGGCGCTCACAGCCGCTGGCTACGCGGTTCACAAAGAATGAAGTTAGGTGATCCGATGAATGTTCTTTGTGGGGGATGTCGCGGTTGTTACTGATGCCGAATATGTCCATGCCAGTGTTGGTTTTTTTACTGAAATAATAACGAAAACTGTTATTAGTTAATGTTTAGAACGAGAGATGCACAATCGCATAATATTTTATGAACGACACCACGGATATTTCTGTAGAAAATATTACAAGTGACTAATCAGCGAATGGAATACTTATGCAAATTGCACTATTATAATTCAATTAGTGGAAACGTACTACTTTACTGTTTTAATTTAATCAGAACTAAGAGATAATAAATTCAAAATATTATTCACCTGCTACGAGCTACGGTTGTTGTTTGTGACTGCATCTTGCGTTTCCCATTGCTGTCTGCAGACGGTTTGCGACAGGCCTTCACTTTGTGTCCAGTGATCGATGCTTGCGAGTAATCACACTCAGAGTCTGACCTGAAATAAAAATAGAGGAAATGTAGTCACACAATTATTATTAATTAATCCAATGGAGTAATGTCCATTGCGCTGGGCATACTATAGGACACAAGTGTTCGGGCAAACACTGGTTCTCTAATATTTAAATGGGATAGCACTGAGACTGAGCTCGTCATACTATGTACAGATCAGGTGATCTGTGAAGTAACGCGCTCACAAACAAATATATGTAGTTATAAATGACAGGCTAATCACAAGTGTGATCCATGAAAACGAACAGACTATTTTATCAGACTTACATTTTTTCCGATCAGAAGTTCCACTCGGTTTGATGACTTGGCTGGTGATGACAGCAGCGGATGGCTAACGACAATGCCGTCACTGATATTGTAGGCGACACGGAGTTTTTGTAGACCGATTATACAAGAGCACTTCGTTGCACTTGCAGACTGCGAATACTTTGTACCGAACAGAAAAACTTGTGGCTTATAAGTTAAAATCGAATTATAAGTTAGGAATGTTAAATCCACTACAATCAATCCGGTATTGCTTTGTTAAAGTAACTTTTTTCTATAGTCGTATTATACGCGTTGGTAAAATGAAGACGAAGGAAAATTTTATACTGTATCGAATGTCGATGCGGCGAAATAAGCTAGGGCTGACCAAACGATAGCGTGATCGGAATCGCCACAAACCAGATGGATTTTATAATTTTAAAGAAGTAAATAAATGTTTCCAAGGTAATTATTTCATCATCTACATTTAGGTTTCGTGTAGAAAAAATGAACTTACTGCCGTCTACCGCGTACTTCTCTAGATTTCCTAAAATAAATAGATAATATCGACGCTTGAAAGGCAAAATTTACTAAGCGACATAGGGCAAATTTGATTTAACATTATTAAAGTCAATTTTTCAGAAAAAAAAAATAAATCATATAAATTTTTGTAATCATCCTACAGGCGTAAATCTTACTGTTTTGGCAATCTTATTATCTAATCATCTGAATCAGAATTTATATGATTTTTTTCAAAAAAAAATTGACTTTAATAATGTAAAGTCAAATTTGCCCTATGTCGCTTAGTACATTTCGCCTTTCAAGCGTCGATATAATTCCTGTAACTACGGTAACGGTCATGAGGAAACCATGAACGTTATATGATATCGTCATCGTCATGTCGTCTATCGACATAGGTACTATGATATATTTTAATCGATTTAGTGCATTGTGTGAAATTTGTATATTTGAATGCCTACCAAGTTGTTACCAACCCTACCAAAATAGCTGATTATTGTGATCGCGAAATAAATAATTATATTTAGCACACGTGTAACAATTAGGCAATAACAACTTTTATGATGAAATATTTTTTCTGCTTTGTAGACAAAAAAAACAAAAACCCTAAAATATTATTTATTACCTCAAAGTCTCTCGGAGCGAGCACCTTTCTAAACTGTTACAGTACAATCAAGTTAATTATTATAAATAAATATTTAATTGATCACACACCAGAAACAACAACAATTTCATCTCCTGGAGCAACTGTGTTCGTTATATCGCGGTGCTGAAATACATACATATTTGGATCACGCAAATACATAATCTTATGTATGAATCATTTCATACTGTGCAGGTAATTATCAAATATAACACAACAATAATACGATAACTATTTAGAACATTATAATAATTATGACAATTTTTCATTCTAGAATTTACAGCTATTTACCTAATTCTTCATCGGTACCAATAAACCATTTTTTTTTAGTTTCAGATACATACTGCCTAAACATAATATTAATTACTGACTTGCCTGTGAAGAATTATTAAATTACCTGAAGTATACCTACATATTTGGACCACGCAGATACACGTACTCTTATGTATATGTTTCATATTTTGCAGGTAATTATGAAATATATTTTTCTTCCTAGAATATACCATTATCTTACCTAATCAGATTATGTACCTAATGCATCCATTTTTTTATTATTTCAGATACATCCTGCCTAAACATAATTACCGACTTGCCTGTGAAGAATTACACAAGGATCTTGAAATCAGCGTAAAATTGTCCTGACCAAGTTGTACTAATTATATAAAATATTTTGGCTGGTATACCTAAGACGGTGAATATTAGTTGTAAGTATTATCTAATCCAAATTTATTGAAATAATAATTTTAAGTGTTCTTGGATTTCAAACAATAGCATAATGCCTCACTGCTCTGATTGTAAAGTATTTGTAGACAATCGTCGATGGTCTGGTCATTTACGTAGCAATGTACATAAAAACAATAGTTCTACCCCTATGTATTATAATGTTGCAATTATTAATTCTTCTTTTAAAGAACGAATCAAAAGTTACAAAATCATAGCGACAGGTGAACAAATACATAGTTTTCCTGAGGTGTTTCTCAAAAGTATTAGTACACAAGTCAAACATTTAATAGACAATTCAATAGAGAAACACACCTCTGTCAAAATAAATTTTGAACTGTTTGCTTCGTTTCTTTTGTATAAAAATGATCAACAAGAAATAAAATCATTCCGTACAAACAACATTATTACACATTTTAATTACGATTTTGATTCTATTTATAAACTAACTATTGATTTACTGCTAAAAAAAATTGAAGAATTTGAGGAAAGGGATAGTGGTTGGACTTTTTTATGCAATTTACATTTAGAATTAAATATTAATAAATATCAACCACTCAGCGGATCTAAATTTTTAACTTTGCCGAAATTCATAAAAAGTAAAAGAGCTTGTTTGAATATTCGGAACAATGATGAGTATTGCTTTTTGTGGTGTGTTGTGGCGGCATTGTACCCCACAAATAGACATCCCGATAGGATTTCGTCTTATCCCCGCTTTCAGGATGTTTTGAATGTTAATAATTTGACATTTCCAATCACATTTTCGGACATAGCTATCTTTGAGAAAAATAATCCTTCTGTTAATATATATGTGTATGGTTTAAAAAATGAGAAGACAATTATTGGACCGCTTTATACAACGTTGAATAATAAGTCTAATAAAAGTATCCATCTACTGTTTATAGAAAACAATAATAATTCTCATTACTGTCTTATCAAAGATTTATCTCGTTTAGTTAGAAATCAGATGACCAAACATCATGGTAAACTATATTTCTGTGAAACTTGTTTATTGTTTTTTCCAACGCTTAGTCAAATTGAATCACACTTGTGTGGGGGGATCGTCACAGTTTTACCAGAACAAGGTTCATTTTTAAAATTTAAAAATTATGATAGGAAACAAAACATTCCATTCGTCATATACGCTGATTTCGAAACGTTACTTGAACCCATTTCCGGCGATGATTTCAACACCGCTAATACGTCATACTCTAAACGCCACGTGCCGGCTGCATTCGCTTACAATGTTGTGTCATCAAATAAAAATGATAGCGTTGAAGGCTATAGAAGTTATCGCGGCAATGATTGTGTTTCAAAATTTATAAATTTTCTTACTGAGGATGTAAAACAAATACATCAGATTATATCCAAAAGCGAGCCTATGATATTCACTGATGACAATTCTCTAGAGTTCAAACGTGCCGTTAAGTGTCATATTTGCGAAAATTTACTCTTGACCGATAAAGTAAGAGATCATTGTCATATTACAGGCCTGTATCGAGGTGCAGCACATCGACACTGTAATTTGCAACATCAGTTCCGTGCCGTGAGTTCGATCCCTGCGAAGCTCCGTATAAAAAATATTTAAAAATAGTTATATTACTGTTTTTCATCAAATTCTAAGTAATAGAGTGTAAGAATAAGTATAAGCTATAAGTGAGCATGTGAACAGGACAAAAAGGTGAAGACATATATCTTTATAAACAGTGACAACAAAACAATAAAAACCAAAAATAACAAAAGTGAATAAAGTGAATATCTACAATAAACACATTACGAATAAATAATAAACTTTAACCAATATTAAAAAGTGAAAGAACAATCCTAAATAACTAAAATAAAGTGTTTTTTTTTTTAAATCAAGTGAACAAAGAAACAGTGCAAAAATTTCCAATACATGATTCATAATAACCGACACTCATTAGTTCAAAAATCGTGTATCTACATTGAGAGGCACTATTTTGTCAACAAAGTTAACTGTACAAATAGCTCTGCCAGTAAAACATCGTCGCGTCGTCTATGTGAACGGTGGGGCTTGAGTTCGATCCCCGCGATAAGAGGTTCTTTTTGTAAATTGTCTGGTGTTATTTCTTAACGATGTCCATGGAAATAAACCACAACGTAACATTGCGACGACGAAATCAACTGTTTAGATCTAAGTCAATAGATTCATTCAGTAATGACTCATCATTGGACAGAACGAATTCGGACATAAACACAAGAAGTCTTGATCTTTCAACGGGTATTAGCAAAAATGAATTAGACGAAATGAAGGTTGAAATACAGCAATTAAAATACCAATTTGAATTAACACAAAATGAATTGGACAAGGTGATATGCGACAACAATGAGCTTAAAGAAACAGTATTACGACAGCAAACTTACATTAATACATTAAAAGATCTTTGTACTAGCAGTCCTACAAAGTCGCAAAGACAAAAAATATTGTCTGCGAGAAAAAGAAATAGACGTTCTATTACTGATAGTCTACGTGTTGCATCCCTAGGCCAAGAACAGCCATCCAGTAACAATGAAAGAGACTGCATTAAGAGCTCAAATATATTATTAGAGTCACCTAATTTTGATGCATCACCTAAAACAGTGTCTGTAGCAATATACGAGGATAAGCAAACACAGACCGAAGCATCTGAATTTACTGAGTATAGCAATTATGTCGAAAAAGAAATGAATAAACACAACAAGACACCACAAGATCAACGGGTAATAACAAAAGACAGTAGGAAAAAAAGAAAGCTATGCATTCTCAGTAACTGCAACCATAGTGGCTCACTAGAAATATTAGAAAACACTTTTGATCGACACTTCGAGTTCTGTCATTACTTGTCACGTAATAGTAGCGTAAAAGACATTTTTTCTAATATAGTTAATAAGATAAGAAATTATAGTTTAGATGACTACTGTATTATTATGATTGGCGAGCAAGATTTTAAAGGCACCGGGGAATCAATTGAAATAGTTAAGTTAATTAGAGAATCACTTAAAAGTGTAACTAACACAAATGTCATTGTATGCTGCCCTACATATATACAAGGGGCTCTGATACACAATTATAAAATAGAAATGTTTAATAGATTGCTTCATATGGACATAGAAAATCATAATTATGCTTATTTTTTTGACAGTAATTTTGACCTATCTGATGAAACATTCTCATATAATACCGGTAAACTTAACAAACTCGGTCAAAAACGTATTTATGAAAATATATTCCGTCGCCTGCTTGTTGATATTGAAACCTATCCAACTGAGTATGACTACTGTGATTCTCGAAAATCGCCAAAAAAAGCCCAAAAAACTCTTTTTCGTCCCATCACGTAAAAAGGTATTTGATGGTAAAGACAGTTCTACAGGAAAACAAAAATTTACACTATTACACCAAAACATAGCTGGAATTTTAAATAAAACTGATCTATTCGAAATTACAATTACTGACTTGGCAAATCAGATTGGCGATATAGATTTTATTTGCCTGAGTGAAACTTTTATAAAATCAGGGCATGAAAGTAATCTGGCACTTACACACTACAACTTAGCTGCCAGTTACACTAGACACGAGAAGAAACGCGGTGGAACATGCGTTTTAATAAAAAAAGGTCTAAGTTTTAGCCCGTTACCCATAACTGATGAACTGGCCATCGAATATTGCTTTGAATGCTGTGGCATAGAAATATTGAGTCATAATTTAATTATAGTGTGCATTTATAGAATTCCAGATTCTGATGTGTCCATATTTTTTGAAAAACTTGAATCATTATTACGCAACCTAACCCGCAAAGTTAAAAAAAATATTATTCTGTGCGGAGATGTCGATGTTCCACGACATATTGAAAGATAACAAATATTCTAAAGAATTAATATCAATACTAAACAACTTTAATATTTCCCTACATGTTAGGATGCCTACTAGGAAAAATACTAGCATAGATCAAATAGCCAGTAATCTCCCAGCAGTTGATATGAAATGCAGTATACATAATTTAGCTCTCTCCGATCACGATACTGGACAATCATTATCTTTTTACCTTGAAGAGATAAATAATAATAATAAATTAAAAACTGTACAATTCTGGTATGATACAAAGAGAGATTACGACAAGGGTAACATAGAAAAATTTTTAGATTGCTTAGCAGCTTTAAGCTTTTGTGAAATGTACGAAGAGACAGACTGCAATAAAGCATTTTATATATTCCATGATATATTCACGCTCTTCTATAAATTGTGTTTTCCTGAAATACTTGTCAAAAGGACCAATAAACCCATAAAAAACAAATGGCTTAGTAGGGGTCTAAAAATATCATGCATTAAAAAGAGAGCTTTATATTACGCATACCAACACGATGCTATAAGTAAAGGTTACCACAAGAAAAAATACCGCAATTACACTAAGATTTTAAAAAAATGCATATCAAAATCTCAACAGATAAACAACAACAATTTTTTCAATAAATCTAAGAATAAATGTAAAGCGACATGGTCAATCATAAAAAATAACTTAAATAAATCTAATAATAATAACTACATAAATGAATTAATAATTAGTGACAAAAAAATTAATAATCCTATTGACATATGTAACCAATTTAACAATTATTTCATCGAACTGACACAAAAAAATTACAATAATAATCATGACGTAAACAACATTGACATTGACAATAACGTAAATACTTTATTTTTGTCTCCCGTGAATGAAACTGACATTATTAAAATAATCTATTCATTAAATAATACAAACTCTACGGGATATGACGAAGTAACCACTAAAATAATTAAATTAAGCGCAAAAATTATAGCATCACCACTTAGCTACCTAATAAACCTCTCATTTGAAGAAGGTGTTTTTCCGTCGACACTAAAAGAGTCTATAATTAAACCATTATTCAAAAAGGGTAACTGTTCTGAAATGGGTAATTATAGGCCCATTACACTGATCCCAATCTTTGCAAAAATTTTTGAAAAAGCAATGCATGACAAAATAAATAGCTTTGTAACTAAATATAATCTAATTGTAGAGAGTCAGTTCGGTTTCAGGAAAAATTGTTCAACAACTCTAGCCTGTTTTTCATTAGTAAAATTAATTACCGAAGCTCTGGATAAAAAAAAGTCTGCTTTATCGGTATTCTTAGATATGAGCAAGGCATTTGATTTTGTCTCACATGGGCGACTACTCTACAAACTAGAGAGATATGGTATAAGAGGCAAGGCGCATGATTGGCTTAAAAGCTATTTGTCTGATCGCCATCAAAGAACTGTTATCTCTAAAATAGAAAAAAATACCAGGACGACATATTGCTCAGAATTAAAAATAAATAAATCTGGCGTTCCACAGGGAAGCGTACTGGGTCCGCAACTATTTATATTATACATAAATGACCTCAGAAAATGTTTAAAATATGAATGTATCCAATTTGCTGACGACACGACTCTGACTATAAAATGTACCACCAAAACTGACATAGAAACTAATACTAACATTGAATTAGTTAATGTAATAAAATGGCTCGGAGACAATAATCTTAATGTTAATATTAATAAAACCAAAATTGTTCAATTTCAAACATGCAACATGTCGGTAACACCAACAACAATTCGACATGATAATTCAATTTTGCAACCAGGACCATCGGCTTTATTTTTAGGTATAATAATAGACAATAAACTAAACTGGAAGGAACATGTAGAAAGAGTATGCAACAAGCTTGATAAATTTGTGTATGCTCTTCGCAAGCTAAGACTGGTGTCCAGTAAACAAACTGTCCTAAATGCATATCATGGGTATGTTTCATCAGTATTGCGTTACGGCCTAGTGATATGGGGTAATTCAGTGGATGTGGACAGAGCATTCAAAGTACAAAAAAAATGTATCAGAGTCATGAGCGGAGCAGAATATTTGGATCATTGCAGGCCATTATTTAAAGAATTAAAAATTCTTCCACTCCCGTGCCTGTATATTTTTGAGGTTTGTTTATTTGTAAAAAAATACCCTCATTTATTCATATTGAATGAACAAGTCTCCCAAAGATTGAATGAAAAAAATGCCGGGAAATTGCTAGTACCTCCTCAGAGATTGCAACTATACAGCAGAAATGCCAGTTGTATGACAATCAAAATTTATAATAAATTACCACCTGGCTTGAGAATGTTACCAATAACTAAATTCAAATGTAAAATGTTTACTTGGCTTTTAGATATGTGTTTTTATTCCGTTAATGAATTTTTAAATCATTCTTTTTGACATTGTAATTAATATTCTACGCTATTAGTATTTTGACATTATAATTAAATATTTTGATACTAGAACTTTGATTTTTGACATAACTTTTTTTTTTTTTTTTTTTGTTATGGAACTATGTTGTTTTTTTTTTTTTGGCATGATTTAATATTTTGACATTACAAATAATCCAATTCAATTAATCTAAATTATTAATATTGTATCAAACTAAAAATATAAATTAATAAACAATTTCAATAATTTATTATAACTCTTATTGTACTCGTAATGTCTATAAGCATATTATTGCATGCACTTAGCTTATTTCATTTTTCTACACCAGCAATGGTAGTATATGTGAATCTATGTTTAATTTAAGATCTCAATGTACCATATACTTGGAAATAAATAAATATTATTATTATTATTATTATTAAACATAAAGTACCAAAATTTATACCAATATTTTTTCACAATTTATCCGGGTACGATTGTCATTTATTTATAAAAAAGTTAGGTGAAATTCCTGGCCCAATTAAAATAATCCCTAAGACTAAAGAAAAATACGTCGCATTTACCAAATTTATTCCTATTGCTGATAACGAGTTTATTTGTATAAGATTTTTAGATTCATTCAACTTTTTAGGGACAAGTTTAGACAAGCTCGCTAAAACATTGCAGGTGGAAGATTTTGTTAATCTTCGATTTCATTTTTCTAAAGACAGACAGTTTAATTTATTGACAAGAAAAGGTATATATCCTTATGATTACATGACCAATTGGAAATGTTACGATCAAAAATCATTGCCGTCTAAGGGTAATTTTTATAATTATTTGACTAACGAAGACATTACAGATGAGGATTATAATCACGCACAGGCTGTTTGGGCTGAATTCAATATTAATAACCTCGGCGAGTATACGGATCTATACTTAAAAACGGATGTGCTTTTGTTAACAGACATATTTCAAAATTTTCGGAAAACCTGTAAACAATATTACAATCTTGACCCAGCGTTTTACATTACTGCACCTAGTTTATCTTTCGATGCAATGTTGCTAAAAACGGGCATTCAGTTAGAACTCGTGTCGGACTTAGCTATCATCAGAATGATACAAAGCGGTATACGCGGCGGTTTGTGCATGTGTTCCCATCGGCATGCTAGAGCCAATCACAAATACATGCCTGAATATAATCCATCACAACCTGAGAGTTTCATAGTATATTTAGATTGTAATAATCTTTACGGTTTTAGCATGTGTCAGTATTTACCATACTCTAGTTTCAGATTTTTAAGTGATAACGAATTAGCAAATTTTAATGTTACCACTATAGAGGATAACGCAAACTGGGGCTTCATATTAGAAGTCGATCTATTGTATCCCGAGCATTTACATAATGACCATAATGACTTACCATTTTGTCCCGAAAAATGTGTACCCCCGGGAGGTAAAACAAAGAAATTAATAGCTAATTTGTATAATAAGTACAACTACGTGATTCACTACGTTCATTTAAAAAAATGTTTAGAACATGGTTTAATATTACGTAAAATTCATAGAGCAATTACTTTTAGACAGAGTACATTATTTAAAACAGTACATAGAGTTAAATACTCAATTAAGACAGAAAGCAAAAAGTTCCTTCGAACAAGACTTTTTTAAGTTATTAAATAACAGTGTTTTTGGAAAAACATTAGAAAATACTGAAAATAGAGTAACCGTACATTTAGTTAATCAATGGTGCGATCAGTCCAATCGAACTAAGAAATTTATATCCGCTGAGAAACTTATAGCCAACCCCTATTTCCACAGTGCATCTATTTTATCAGAAAATTTAGTTGCAATACAAATGAAACCTGATCAAATTATTTTAGATAAACCTATATACATAGGTTTCACTGTATTAGAACTTTCAAAAGCACACATGTATTACTTTCATTACAATATTGTAAAGCCTTTTTATAAAGATCGAGTGCAACTATGTTACACAGATACCGATTCCTTTGTCTATAAAATATACACCAACGATTTTTACCATGATTTGAAATATAATTTTTTACAATATTTTGACACCAGTAACTATGAAATCACAAATGATTTACATATACCGCTAAAAAATAAAAAGGTTCCCGGTCTCTTTAAAGATGAAATGGGAGGAAAATATATTACTGATTTTGTTGGTTTGAGATCGAAACTTTACTCTATAAGAACCCCTAATAGTATCATTAAAAAAGCAAAAGGAGTAAAATCATGCGTGGTCAGGGATTTAAACTTATCAGACTATGAAACCATTTTATTTAATGGTGGAGTAATCCGGAGAAAAAATAATATGTTTAAATCAATAAAGCACGAAATATTTACTCGGACTGTCAACAAAGTTGCTTTATCTAGAAATGATGACAAACGATCGATATCTGTGGATCAAATATCAACCCGAGCCTGGGGTCATGCATTTATTTTTAAGAATGAATTACTTTGATCATAATTTTAAGTTAAGTGTTACCTACTCATAGTTTAGTTTTAGGAAATAATAAATGTTAATGTTATACAAAAATGAAATAAAATGTGAATTATTATAATTATTGACTTGTTTCATTTATGAAATCCTGTTTATTTCAAAATATCATTACACTTTTTGCAGTTATCAGCAGCAGTTATTATTATATTACCACACACTGATTGCAGTTATCTCACTATGCACCTAAAATACCATGCATCACAAGGTTGATTTTCGAATAACTTACGTTTTACGATTAAGTAACATGCTTACAAGGTGTTATTTGTCAATGTATAAGTGTTACCTACGTTGCAGTTCATTGGCCTTAGCTTAGAGACACAAACGCTTAGTTGACAATATTAGTATGACATGTAATTATTTAGTTATTTTGTCATCATTTATGAAATATTATTCGACGCGAACACCTGTTTAATACTTTTTAACTTCCATCAAAAGTCATCATGTCGGTGAGTAAAATATTTTTAATTCGTTTTTTTATGATTGTTTCATAACTAGAGATTGTGTTCGCAGCTGTGTTGTGTTGCATTTTTCCAGAGCCTATTGTCACTAATCTAAACTAAATCTAGACTTTCTCGATTGAAAACCCAATTAAAACGCTATACTAGCGGAATAGTGGTATAAATTGTGTTTATATTTTGTTCCAGAATTCTGACACCGAGATTGTATTCAGCCAGTATGCTCAGGATCCTTACGAGGGATTCTCCGAGATGTTTCGCAGTGAACCCGGGCAAAGCAAACAAGTCACGAAAGATAAAAAACCAAAACAACGGTGCAGGGAAAAATCGATAAAGCAAAAACCTACAAAATCCTTCGTTATGAGTCGACTACAGCGAAAAGGGATTAAGCTAATAAAAAATTCAGTGATAGATCTGTGTAACAACAATCCTCAAACCATAGACAGTGATAGTGACAGTGAAAACGTTATTATAAACGCTCAATATATTGTTCAAGATCCCATCGACAGTGTTATGGACGAAACTGAGTCTTTAGTTAAGAAAATATCAAAATCTTTAATAGGTACTGACTTTTATTAACCGTTTTTGTAAAGTAGTTAATATTTGTATTTTCATTATGATGTTTTTATTTAATTTTGTATTAGGTTGTGTTATTTGTGGAGTAGCGTGGGGGTGTTTAACAAAATAAAAGCAAATTTACATTATTTTGATTTTTATTTAAAAACCTTAACACCAATAATCTAAATACATTACACATATGAGCACATACATTTATACCCATTCTAAATATTTCCTTAAACAAAGCACATTTTTAAGAGCACAATGCTTTAGATGTTTATTACAATTAAAATTAGATCTTCCTTCACAGTATTTTTTATGCAAAACAGAGAAACTAAGACATTGTTCTGTACCAAGGTCTGATACTTTACAATTCACACACAGTTCCTTTATCCAATTCACCTTCTCCAAACCATTTACAATAATTTCCTTATTTTCTAGATATGGAACGATTATACGCCGAAATTCTCTATAGTCAATATATCCCTCATTCCAATAAATACCTCTATTTCTTTCCAACCATTTAACTTGTCTCTTTTCGTCACTTGTTAAGTATTTAAACAAGTATGGCGGTTTTATTAAAAATGTTTGCGTATAATCACGACTTGCAAAAGCTAATTCTTTTATTATAAAATTATTGTTCAGGTCTTTAAACCCTTGAACATCTAATATGATAGTATTCGGATTCATGATATTTTTCTCACAGTATTACTCAATGGCTTGTACTCAATTATGCAGTCGTTCATTATAAGACAGTATGCAGAAGTTTGATCTGGTATATCGGAATCACTCTCAATTTCCACTCTTACATCCACAATAGGACCTGTCTTTACATTATCAGCTTGTCTAGAGCAATCTATGACAAATAGCGGCGCCAAATCTTTGAATTGTTTCTCACTTAATAAGGGTTCCGAGCGACGTCCGTAATAAGACTGTTGAAATCTGATGTATTGCTCGTATAATAAAGCGATTCTGTTATTCGCGAAGCTGACATTTAGGTTTTCATACGGGAAGTAAGTTGAGTTTAGGTATACTCTAACGTCACGAACATGACAGTGATCGAACTGGGACATATCAGAACTTGAATTGTTTTTTCTATTTGTTTGTAGACCCATAATTATGTATCTTGGTTTCTCTATTTGTGAGGAAGTTTTGATAGACCAGGTATGTTTTGTAGTTTTAGGTAAAGCTGGATATTCGTACAGATCCCAATTTCTGAATATCATCTGGAGTGGTCGATCTTTTTCTAACAGTTTTAGCAAACTTATTTTTTCTTTGTCGGACACTTTTACATGCGGTACACGCCAGATGATTTTATTTATCTGAACGTCATCGACAAATTCCCCGGTGTTAAGTTTCACAGCATTCAGATTAGTGTTACTTCGTAGCAATATCAGTTCGTGCCTACTATTTATCACGACTTTCTTGAAATCTTCTGCAAAACCGATGATGTTACAGAGTGGTATAGAAGCAGAAAAACTACCCCCATTAATATTTTTTATTCCATCGATATTCCAGCCCCATGCATTGGCTATCTTTGATTCACTTTCACTTATTGATATTAACGATTTCATGGTGGTAGTTATGCCAGCGTTTTTTATTCTATCAATTTCCACTCCATTCAGCTCATATCTTATATCTTGGAATAAGTAGAGTAGAGCATTATTCGTAAAATTAACACTAGTGGCTTTCTCTTTCATATCCTTTTTACTTACGACAACAGTTCCTTCCAAATACAAGGTACTAGCTGAGGGAAGTATATACAAGTCCTGTTGGTTAATAGGTATGCGGATTTCATCGTTTCTATTGAAACTAGTTACGTAGGGCTTATAAGAATGAAATTCGATTCCTTCAACAGTGTTGTCATAAGTCGGAGCAGATAAAACGTCTAAGATATTCATTTTAGCAAACCGATCGCTTTGAGAAATGCCTTGTTTTCAATAGATAATTTAATTTTCTTCTTAGGGCGAGCTCTTATTTGGTTGGAAGCTTGAGTGGAACTGATATTTTTGATTTGTTGATGCATATATTTATTGTAGTCAATCATTTTTTTCTTCTGAGATGCAAATACAGCTGCACTTCTTCACCGCGCAAATTGATTAAGCGGTTATTTATATCTAACAGCCTGATATGTATACAGCTAATGTTGTTTTGGTTAATTGGAAAGTATATCGCGTTTTTCGGGATTTCTATAATCCTATATCCGGGAGGCACGTTGAGTGCAAATTCGTGGATAATGTGACTGGGTTCTCCGTTTGTGTACGAGCCGCTTACAATATCACATTCGATCCTGATCACTGTTGTAGGTAAAATTTTGACTGGAAAGTACGATACATGCCATTTATTTGCTTTTAAGATCTGCTTATTAAACCCTAACAAATTCCTAAACGTACCTTCTTTATTAAAATTTATATCTTTTGTACAATATACAGCAGCTTTTAAAGTATTGTTATTGCACTGTAATTTGATTGATGCATCTTTCATTTCAGATTTTAAATAATCATTAATATCTTGCAATTCATAGGTGCCGTCAGGTATTTCAATAACTTCGTTAGAACCATAATAGAACTTATTATTCGTTTTGTCAATGTTTGGAATAGAATTAAATGTTGCGAAATGCAATAAGGCACACTCATACTGTTCATATAGTTGCAACGTGTTAGGATAGTAAGTAGATAAAGTTGACGAGTTTCCAGTTATCGATAATGTGAGTGACATCTTGCAAATGATTCAAATAAAAGAAAAGCATAAGTTTTATACGTTTTATTTCCAAAAATTCCATAGATATTCTAAACATAAGTGTCCACAATTTACAGTGTTGAATTTCTGATATCTTGTATAATTATAAAAAACATTACAATTCTTAAAATATCGCATTAATTCCATTGGAGGTTTTAAATCTCCGAAGCTATCAAAATATTCACAATAATTGCATACTTTTACATAAGCTACCCAATGCGTGCCTTCGTTCTTAGAGTCGTCCAAGTTAACGACACCACATTCAACCCGTTTTGGAGTCCTTGGTAACTGATCCTTCATGTATACTCCTCGAAAGTGAGGGATGTTGCGTGCAAACCTTTGGATGTCTATATTAGTGAGAGGACGATTAGGTAGCTTATTTTTCAGTTTTTTGAAGACTTAATGAATAAACCATTACCATTTTTATATGACTTAATGTACAAGCCCTGGCCTAACTTTAAAGACTCCATAGCCTTATTATGTCGTTGTGTTTCTCGCAAATTTTGCTGACCTGCTTTGTAATCGTTAACAGTTTTTGCAATACCAGCCGCACCACCAGCTAAAGTTCCTAAAGCTGATAAACCCGCAAAAATTGGGATTAAAGGTAGAATACCTCCAGTCTTTGGTAAGGGTATCACTCGCGGCACTCGAATTTTCTGAATGCATGGAATTATTTTTTTTTGCTGCTGAGTAAGCAGCGTTAATTAAAGTTTTACTGTCCTTTGGATTCAGTTTCTTTATTTTTGCTTTTATTTTTGACACGAAACTTTTAAACGTTTTAATGCCAGAACCAGATTTCAGTTTGGCTTTCATAACTTTGCTCACTAACCATGAACTAAGTTTTTCACCTTTCCCAGCATCGCTCGATTTAAGTCTTTGTTTAGCCATATTTAGTAGTTGCAAATCAGCTTTGTGACGATTGGGTAAGTCTGTATGGTTTGCATATGCAATGTCGTGATGCATACAAGCTTCGTCTAGCTTATTTACACCTCGGTCACCTCGTAATAAACGTTTCTGCAATTTAGTTCCGGGACCGCAATAATTGTAGCCGGGTAAATGAAGTTCGAACGGTAGATTATTAATTAAGGTATTAACAAGTTCACCTCCTTGCATTGTCTAATGTGTAATGAGAGAAATGATGCAAAAGTAATCGTTATATAATTATTTTAATCCACTATTGCAGTTTTCTCGATCCAACTATTTTCTTCGTTGTTTAGACCCAACCATTTCACAAACATTTTTGATCCTTTTCTTTTTAAAACCCTTTCTATCAAATAAATACCAGGATAGTAAGATTTCTGAAGTTCTTGCTCGTAAAAGGTTCCCATTATGGCTTGCTTTCGCTGATCTTGTATATGATATGTTACTGGTATGGTATGATTAATTTTTTTTATAGTAAATATTTCAGTTGACCAATTAGGTGTATAACTTTTTTCAAAATGGTGTTTGTATTTACTGATACGAACAAAGTCACCTACTTTGAACTTAGGTTTTCTACGGACGGTTACATGATTTAAGGCTTTTTTAATATTTTCTTTTATAACAGACTCGCAAGATTTATTGACTTCAATTGGTTTAAATTTAATTGTACGATGTTTTGTATTGTTATACATCTTTAACGTAACCTCTAACGGTATACCTAACCACATATAGTTTCCGTTCAGACTAAAATATTTATATAATTTATTTTTAAGAGTTTTAATCAGTCGCTCTACGATCGAAGCTTTTTTGGTAGAAAACGTTGAGTAATGGTTAACATTGTAAGTCTTCATAAGCGTTTGAAATGAGTTGTTATAAAATTCTGTTCCCATATCAGTTTGTAAATTAACCGGTTTGCGATTGCTGTTAATCAGTATTCGTTTAAATGCATGAGTAACATCAAGTTTATTTTTTGATTTTAATGGCTCTGCCCAAGCTTACTTTGAGAAGCAGTCAATCACCACTAAAATGTAATTATGACCTTTATTATATTTTCTTAGATTTTGCATGTCCATCAGATCAGCTTGCCACAAGTCATCGATCCCCTTTAGAATGACAGGACGTCTAACGAAATTTCTTCGTGCTGCTTTGTGTATTTCATTAACAATTTGCTGTTTTGCCATTACGGAGTTTTTTGTAGTAATTTATCTACCTCTGCTTTGGTATAAAACTTATCTTCCAAATGAGTTGAAATCTCAGGTATCTTTGCTTTTAAAGTAGCCTGAACTGTGCCCTTTGTGTCTTTTATGATTTGAGAGCGCAATGAACCAATCATGTTATTAAATTCTTTTAACATATAAGCATTCAATCGATTTACATAATCCTTGTTCACGGTCAGGTTATTTAATTCTTTTAACATGTTAGCATTCAATCGATCTACATAATCCTTGTTTACAGCATCGTCTGCTTCTACTGGAGATCGAACTCCTCTTAGTCTTGATGTTTTTAAATCAAAATCTCCGTTTTCTAATTTTAACAATGCGTTCTCATTAAACTCAAATAACTCTGATAAACGCATTCTTTTGTGAATGTAGTGTCCGAATTTGTCTACGTTCATATTTAAGGTGTATTGTATCGAGAGGCTGATAATAAAATAAACATATTTTAAAATATTTATTTATTTATAACTTTACTTTCACGCAATTCTTCAATGATAGATATAATTTCATTATCTAATCCTGTGTTACCAGCATCTCGAGATGCAATTAGTAATTTTAACCTATCTACCAGTTCATTTGGATCGTCCCAATAAACAAAATCAACGTTTTTCCTCCACATTTTTGTAAAGGGTAGTCCTTTTCCTTTCGATTGGTGGTCCTGAATTGTACTTCGTAGTTGGAATAGAGGCTTAATAATTTGCAAATATTTTTGTCCTTTATTACTTTTGATTGGTTTACCAGGCTCATAGTCTCGTCGATGTGCGTTCGTGTCAAGTAGCATCGACTTATAATGTTTCATATCACTCTCTGTAACCAAGCTTAAATCGGCGTTCTTTTTCAACAGCAACTGTTTTAAACCAGACGTATTTCGGTATCTGCGTCCAGCTACGATGATATACTCATCACTGATCGTTATACGAGCAGAACCTAACATCAATTTTCCGCCCTCTACTCTGACACCAAACGGAATATCGGTCAGAGCTTCTGAGGACACTGACCAGGATGACGAATCAATACCTTGGTTGTTTTCAACTAATGATTTGTACGAAGAGTCACTTTCGATATCAGATTCATATTCGTCTTCATTGTCGTTATTATCATTGGTTCCTTTACTAATTGTTGGTTCTTTTTGCAAAGTTTTATCGATAAACGGAACTTCGGTGTCTTCATTTTCTATATTATGCATAAGAGAAGCTTGCTTACTGACATTAGCAATTTGGTTGAGTGGTTCTGTTACCGGCTTGAAAACTGATTCCAGTACTTGCTGATTATTAAGCTCAACATCTCTCATCTTTCGCACCTTCTTCTTAACAGCATCTGCAGCCTCAACAATTTGTCTTTTCAGTGATTTTTCCATAATAACAAAAAGTTCGTGATTGATTAAGGGTTGTCTGAAGAATAATAATATCGCGAGGGTAACAGTCTTAAATATAAGTTTTTTTAATCAAAGACAACAAAAGTGTCAAATTTATTTCTATAACATCCTTTATTTTTGGAGCAATCCTTATTAATCACTACATAATTGAAAGGTTCACTCCATATTTTCGAACACATTTCACGAAATTCAATCCATGTCATATCAGTGTTGACATGTTCTTCATAAATATGTCGTAAATTAATTTCATCTTGTTTAAAAAGTATGATTAAGTTCGCATTATCTCTTACTAACTGCTTGGGGATTTTACTATATGTTTGGTTCAGATAAAAACAATCTATGCATTTGTGTCTTCCCATTGCAAAATAATCACGCATGTTATTTTGATTTTCACAAGCAACATCATCAAAAATAATCACGGAGTTGGGTTTTGCGTCCTGAACGCTTAGTACTTCCTCATTTCCCTGATATTTCTGGAGGGAAATACCGGGAACCCGCTGCAAAACTCTTTCTAAGAAAATGTACTTGGGTTGGTGCAGAGTTTTTGAATAAACATAAACATTTTCAAATCTTAATCTATTTTCGTGTATAAGAAGACCAATTAATAAATTGGTTTTTCCACAATTGGATGGACCACAAATGATACATCGTACTGAGTTAGGTAATAATTCTCCATGGCGAAAACTAGTCTTACAAATATCATCACAGACTGTATCAACATGCAGCGATTGCGGTTGTTTTACAAATTTCATGATTACTGTTGGAAATGAACCGATTAAAAATGAGTGAATGTATATAGTACGTTAACATTTATAAACTTACCACAACCTCTTTTGCGTTACTGGTTCATTGATCGAGTGGATTGTTCATTATTAAGCATTCTGTACCACCCTTCAGAGCGATAGCAAACTCGCATGATCATTGGTTGTATACAGTTATACACTAGAGAGTAAGTAAACGGAGAGTTGATGGATGATCATCGTTGCTCATCAAGTACGCAGCAAAATGTACTGTCTCGGTCGAGTGGAGAGGCGAGTCGATTATCAATTATTGGGCATTCTATACCACTATCGGCAGCGAGGCGCACTCGCCGAGCAACTTGCCGATAGTGGTATAGAATGCCCAATAATATACTACTAAGATAATTTATTATACACGTTAAAGTGGTGAATTTTCATTTTTATTTCGCTACAATATGAACGATCTACACGATGGATGAGTGGCGTTGGAGCCAACATTGGAGCCAACATGTGGACCAATGTATCCAGCCGGCGTTACTCATTAGTTCAATCTCAAAGTAAATGTACACATCATACATAAATTTACGCCTTTTTCCCATGGGGAAAAGCAGACGAACACCACCTGCTACGATCCTTACAAACTCCTTTTGCTTCGTCTAGTAAATTTATTTTATGTTATTGAGTGAAAAGTAAGCCGACGCGACCCCTAGGCCCAGCCTAGTCGAAGTGTTCACCGTCAAATGAACATCTGCCGATCTCAATTGGATTGACACTGAGGGGCTTGTGGCTAAGTAATTACAGCCGCACGGGTCGCATTTTAAGCTACGCCGCGGTTGGTCTGTAGATGGGTGACCATCATTACATACCAATACCCCTCCGTGCCTCGGAAAGCACGTTAAGCCGTTGGTGCCGGCTGTCATTCATGGACCTTTGAAAGTTGTTACGGGTCGTCAGAAGCTCGAAAGTCTGACAACCAGTCTTACCAAGGGGTATCGTGTTACCCGGTACCTGGATTGTGGAGGTCAGATAGGCAGTCGCTTCATGTGAAATACTGGTATTTAGCTGCATCCGATTACTCAAAATTCAATACTCAGTTTTTTATTGTATTCCATATGATACTGGAAGCCGACCCCAACATAGTTGTCAAAGGGCTACGCAAATGATGATGATGATAGGGATTCACACTATCGACAGCACACTTCAAGTTCACGTCACCTAACTTTTCACGAGTGACATTTTTACAGAATGGTAAGACCTGCTGTCTTGTATGGATCAGAATGTTGGGCCACAAAAGGGATGAATGAAAGGCAATTGCATGCAGCTGAGATGAGAATGCTAAGAGCGATGTGTGGTGTGACACGAATGTATAGAATAAGAAATGAGTACATAAGAGGAAGTCTGAAAGTGACTCCGGTGACTGAAAAGTTGTGTGGAAATAGGTTGTCATGTGATGCGGAGGAATGAAGGTAATGTCGCCAGGAAAGTTTTGAGTATGAATGTGTGAAAGGATGGCTATACGAGTAGGGGAAGACCAAAGAAACGATGGATGGACTGTGTGAAAGATGATATGGATAGAAAGGGGGTGACTGCCGCGATGACGACTAATAGAGAAGTATGGAAAAATGAGACATGTAGCGCCGACCAAAAATAAATTGGGTTGTGGGCAGGAGAATGATGATTTTTACATAAAACAGTGGCTGAAATACTTCATGCCTGTAATACAGCAACGCTGCTGACGGCAGATATAGGTAAAACAAAACCTTCAAAATGCTTATATTATCTAACAGCGAGATACCAACATATCCCTGAGATATTTCAATAAGCTGACATGTCGTATGAATACCGTGCCGTTATGACAACTGAAGACTGCTTATAATATTGTGAACACAGTACAGTTATTTAATATGAATACTACGAGAATTTTGTGAATGTGAAACAATATGTTGGCTTACAAAATTTGAGAACAGGTACGGAATTGTATGCTAATTTTAAGGATTGCCTTGCAGACTAATAATGAAGGAATTCCTACCATTTTGTTACTTGCTTACATACGTAAAGTTACCTTATGTAGCCCTGACTAAAGTTAACTGATAAATAGGTAGTTCAAATGAAAAAAACCGGGTTCAAAGGGGCTTGTGGCTAAGTAATAACAGCCGCACGGGTTGATCGATCAGGTTAAGCTACGCTTGCCGCGGTTGGTCCGTGGATTGGTGGCCATCTTTACATACCAAGACCCCTTCGTGACTCGGAAAGCACGTTAAGCCGTTGGTCCCGGCTGTCATTTGTAGATCTTTGACTGTCGTTACGGGTCGTCAGAAGCCCGAAAGTATGACAACCAGTGTTACCAAGGGGTATCGTGTTCCCCAGTAACTGGTTTGTGGAGGTCAGATAGGCAGTCGCTCCATGTAAAATACTGGTATTCAGCTGCATCCGGTTAGACTGGAAGCCGACCCCAACATAGTTGGGAAAAGGCAGGCAGATATGAAATGAAAAAAACCGGCCAAGTGCGTGTCGGACCACGCACAATGAAGGGCTCTCTTGTTTGTATGCGTTTATCCCAAGAACAAATTTAACATTGTAGTTGAAAAACATGTTCCCTCATAAATTACAACTGCAAATGTAAGTTGAGAAATTGTGTTGATAACAGGAAAACCTATAAAAAGTGTAAAACATTTTATAGGTTTTCCTGTAATTAATAAGTAAAGAACTATTTGGTGTATTTTTTTTTAATTTTAGACTCAAGAGATAAGTGGGGGGTGGTAAATTTTCGTATATTTCCTTAAATAACTTTAAAAGCATTTATTTTAAAATTATAATAAAAAATATCCGAAGTCCTTACAACAAGCCCTTTCATTTGATATGTCACACGGCAAGTACTAAAGGGTCACCGAGGCCCCTGGCAACACAGGCAACAGGAAGGAATACGGGTGGGTTTTAGTCGATAAGAGTCTGACACAAAGAGCGGGAGAAGTTATTGGATGATTTCCCATCCAAAAAAAAAACACGGTACTGTTGATAAAACTTTGTTTTGAATTTTCAAATCCCAAAAGTGAACCCCATATTCAAAATTGATTTATTTACGTTATACGACTGTGTTTGGGTCACAAAAATTATTATTTTCATTACTACAACTGTCAAAGAAGGACAGTTGTGATTGGAATATACGGGTAATTTAAGTTGGTACTCAATTTCGTAAACAATAAATTTCCCTTACTTTAACTAGTGAAATATTAACATGTTAGTATTGGCAAGATAATATGATTTAATTCCTTGCCGGACTGTAGCTACGAAAAATGCTTCTAAATTGTACAATGGTTTGCAATGTATTTGAAAAATTAATACCATTTATCCAAACGGATAAAGCGAATCAAAGCTCTCTAGTTCAATTGCTTTACCGTGAAAAAGGCGGTTGTAGAATCGAGCCTGGATTACTCAAATGCTATGTCGGTAGTAGCACAAAACCATGCTACAGTCGAATTATTAATTTACTGGAGTCAAAATCAAAATCAAAATCAAATGTCATTTATTCAAACTATCTCATTTATTCAAACTATCAGCACAGTTTGAATAAATGACATTTGATTTTGATTTTGATTTTGACTCCAGTAAATTAATAATTCGACTGTAGCATGGTTTTGTGCTACTACCGACATAGCATTTGAGTAATCCAGGCTCGATTCTACAACCGCCTTTTTCACGGTAAAGCAATTGAACTAGAGAGCTTTGATTCGCTTTATCCGTTTGGATAAATGGTATTAATTTTTCAAATACATTGCAAACCATTGTACAATTTAGAAGCATTTTTCGTAGCTACAGTCCGGCAAGGAATTAAATCATATTATCTTGCCAATACTAACATGTTAATATTTCACTAGTTAAAGTAAGGGAAATTTATTGTTTACGAAATTGAGTACCAACTTAAATTACCCGTATATTCCAATCACAACTGTCCTTCTTTGACAGTTGTAGTAATGAAAATAATAATTTTTGTGACCCAAACACAGTCGTATAACGTAAATAAATCAATTTTGAATATGGGGTTCACTTTTGGGATTTGAAAATTCAAAACAAAGTTTTATCAACAGTACCGTGTTTTTTTTTTGGATGGGAAATCATCCAATAACTTCTCCCGCTCTTTGTGTCAGACTCTTATCGACTAAAACCCACCCGTATTCCTTCCTGTTGCCTGTGTTGCCAGGGGCCTCGGTGACCCTTTAGTACTTGCCGTGTGACATATCAAATGAAAGGGCTTGTTGTAAGGACTTCGGATATTTTTTATTATAATTTTAAAATAAATGCTTTTAAAGTTATTTAAGGAAATATACGAAAATTTACCACCCCCCACTTATCTCTTGAGTCTAAAATTAAAAAAAAATACACCAAATAGTTCTTTACTTATTAATTACAGGAAAACCTATAAAATGTTTTACACTTTTTATAGGTTTTCCTGTTATCAACACAATTTCTCAACTTACATTTGCAGTTGTAATTTATGAGGGAACATGTTTTTCAACTACAATGTTAAATTTGTTCTTGGGATAAACGCATACAAACAAGAGAGCCCTTCATTGTGCGTGGTCCGACACGCACTTGGCCGGTTTTTTTCATTTCATATCTGCCTGCCTTTTCCCAACTATGTTGGGGTCGGCTTCCAGTCTAACCGGATGCAGCTGAATACCAGTATTTTACATGGAGCGACTGCCTATCTGACCTCCACAAACCAGTTACTGGGGAACACGATACCCCTTGGTAACACTGGTTGTCATACTTTCGGGCTTCTGACGACCCGTAACGACAGTCAAAGATCTACAAATGACAGCCGGGACCAACGGCTTAACGTGCTTTCCGAGTCACGAAGGGGTCTTGGTATGTAAAGATGGCCACCAATCCACGGACCAACCGCGGCAAGCGTAGCTTAACCTGATCGATCAACCCGTGCGGCTGTTATTACTTAGCCACAAGCCCCTTTGAACCCGGTTTTTTTCATTTGAACTACCTATTTATCAGTTAACTTTAGTCAGGGCTACATAAGGTAACTTTACGTATGTAAGCAAGTAACAAAATGGTAGGAATTCCTTCATTATTAGTCTGCAAGGCAATCCTTAAAATTAGCATACAATTCCGTACCTGTTCTCAAATTTTGTAAGCCAACATATTGTTTCACATTCACAAAATTCTCGTAGTATTCATATTAAATAACTGTACTGTGTTCACAATATTATAAGCAGTCTTCAGTTGTCATAACGGCACGGTATTCATACGACATGTCAGCTTATTGAAATATCTCAGGGATATGTTGGTATCTCGCTGTTAGATAATATAAGCTTTTTGAAGGTTTTGTTTTACCTATATCTGCCGTCAGCAGCGTTGCTGTATTACAGGCATGAAGTATTTCAGCCACTGTTTTATGTAAAAATCATCATTCTCCTGCCCACAACCCAATTTATTTTTGGTCGGCGCTACATGTCTCATTTTTCCATACTTCTCTATTAGTCGTCATCGCGGCAGTCACCCCCTTTCTATCCATATCATCTTTCACACAGTCCATCCATCGTTTCTTTGGTCTTCCCCTACTCGTATAGCCATCCTTTCAAAATCCTGAAAATCAGCACTTTTCGAACCTCAAAGTTACATACGACAGTGCCCCAAAAATGCCCGACCTTCACCACTTCCTAGTGCTTTAGCTGGGAAGAGTAATCTGACATGTGCTAGTAGGTCATTAAAACGCCATTTTGAACGTCAAAACGTACAAGAAAATAGATTGTAGTTGCCCCTTCCAAAAGGTAGTGCCGAAACTAGAGTCGAATTAATAATTCACTGGAGTAATTTGACAAGTGCTAGCTGTCACTTTGTGTAATAAAATGGTCATATTTATTGTATTCTAGACATTAACACTTATTAAATTTCTTTTAATATAAAATAATATATTGAATAGAACTTTATTTTTTATAATTATAACATATCGTAACTTTATTATAATAATATGTAGCTTACAATTAATAATAATAATATGTACAATTATATAAAAAGGGAGGGCAAAATATCACAGGGCGTCAAAAAATTCGTCCGCATCGTTGTCAACAGGAAAAGTGCCCAAAAGGCTGGCAGCATTACCACGGTCACGTGAGGAGTCGACCAACAGCTTTGCGATGTCTCTAAAAACTAAGTGGGCACTCGGACCCCATGGCCCTAGTGTTTCAACCCCAAACGGCTCGAACATATAAGTCCCAATAAGATTTGAGTACTTGCGCCGTTTGAGGTTTTCTGCACCTGCTGCAGCCGCCCCAGCACAGCCCGCCGTGCTAGGAAGATGGGATGGCGCAAGGGTGTCGACACGCATCCCACACCAAAGGCCTACCTACCTTCCAAGGCATTATGGTCATTCCGTCTGGTCTCTTCCCATCGTCGCGTGCCAAGCCATTAGGTTCTAAAACAGCGGGCACCCCGACGGTGCTAAGAGCGCGACGGATGATGTCGTTGATGCTGGCGTGCCGTGCTATCCGACCTGCGCTTTTACTGCAGGATAGGCCATGGTGTCCGAGACAGTCGACACCTTCACCGCATTGGCAGCGATGCGGAGCCACGCAAGGAGCGCCCAGACGCAGACAAGTAGCGAGCCGGAAGGTGGTGTCACCCAGCATAGTGCCTATGTTGGGTGACGGTAGCGCCTGAAGCCAGAGGCCCGACTCCCACTCACCCACAGCCAGCAGGCGGGCACGCTCAGCAGTATTGGTGGACGTATTAATAAGATTTTTCCGTACCAACCTGCAGAGCGGCTCATCCCACTGCCTCTGGGAAGATGGGTTCACGGGCCGATCTGTATCCGGGCAAGCCATTTTCCAGGCGTTCACCGCGTCGGTCAAGCACGGCACTTCAGAGTCAACCAAGGAGGGGGCTAAAATTTCCCTGGTTAGCTTTTCAGTGCTGTGGACAGAGGACAGGAACGCCGGTAAGCTAATATTGGTAATTTTACGGACACCGAGGCCACCAAAACGGATGGGTAGTGTGGCTTGCGACCACGCTCGGTCGTCCAAGACCACATTTAAAATAGAAGTTAATGTATTGCGAATAATTTGGTCAATTTTGTCCAAGAGGTGTGACTGCTTCCATAAAGGGGAAGAGCGTAGAAAATATATAAAATTTGGGCCAAAACAACAGTATCTAATCAGGGTGAATGCCGAATGTAAATTAATTTTGGAGAATCTGTCCGAAATGTCGTGGAAGTTTTTGATTTTTTCGTCGATGAAAGAAGAAAAACTATCTTCTAAAATTGGGGAACCTAGGAGGTGCAGTGAACTTTTTTCTAAAATTTTGATTTGTGGGGTTATTTCATTAAATTTCTCTAGGGTCAATTGTCTGTCGGTAATGTCAGAAAGATAAATTTCACATTTAGATGGGTTAAGGTCCAGGCCAATAGATTTAAATTGCTGTTTGAGGAATTTTAAGTCATTCAAAACGGTGTCTACATCACCTCCTAGCGTTCCGTCATCTAAATACCACACATTGAATTTTGAATTTAGTTTCTGAATAATTGGATGAATGGCCAAGCTGAAAATGACTGGTCCTAGAGGGTCACCTTGTTGGCATCCTACTGCAGATTCCAAAACATTGTCCTTGTATAATAATTTTGAAGGGTACCTGTAACATTGCCATATAAAACCATAAATTTCGGGTAATTCCTTTTTGGCTTCAGCCAACAAAGTGTCCCTGTTGACAGAGTTAAAGGCATTCTTAACGTCGACCTTGAGGATGACCTTACCTTTGTTGGAATTCAGAAAAGTGGAGAGGGCATGCACGGCAGCCTCACAGCCCCCTTTTGAACCGAAACCAAGCTGCAGGGGCTGAAACTTAGCTGTAAGCGGTTCGCTATACAGCTTACAGCATATTTTGGCTGCCGTACGCCTGTAAGTGCAGCCAACGGCGATGGGACGAATACCGCCGTCTCTCTTACGCAGTGCACATAGGTTGGCCCCGTATAAGACATCGACGACGGCCTCGTTCACACCGCCGGTGAGCATGAGATTAATCAGGGCCGCAAGCTCCTTCAAAAGCGTCTCACCAGCTTCCCCGGCGCCTGAACTCAAAAGATCTTTAAGATGTTGAGGAGTCAGACCGTCGAGGCCACCGGCTGAACCACTTCGGAAGGAGCTCACGGCTGCAATCAACTGGGGGGCCGAAACGTTTAGAAAGGTTGAATTTAGATTGGGAGGGTCGGGGGGATCGGGAAAGGTGAGACCATCCGCAGGCGCTGGGTGTTTACTCTCTAGAGCTGTTCCTGTTTCTGGAGAGTAAGGCGCCACCACATCGCTGCTGAAAAGTATCCTGGCCGCACCCCTGATGTCACCTTCACCTAATTTGGATTCCACATGTGAACATAATCCTTTTCGTGATATATTATTGAAAGCAGGTAATTTTGTATCTAAAGGTAGGGTCGTATTGTTACAATTTTCTTTAATTTGGTTCGTTAAGGTTTTTTTAGTTGCCAAATTTTTTTGAACATGCAGAATCCTATAAGGGAAGGTAAGGAATTGCTCCCAGGCACTTTGTGAGTTCTCCTGGGTCGCAAGATGGAGACATTGCGCCAAACTCAGTGCAACAGACCGTCTCGCGCCCCGGGGAACTCTCTTTAATACTGGGGTAGAATTTTTTAATTTTGCTAGCCTATTCCACAAGGTTTCTTCTAGAGGTGTTGAGGGTTGGATCTAGTATCGTTTGGCAGGAGTTGGGAGGTAAAAGGGGCTAAAGTTGGTAGGGTTTGGGTCCCCGATTATAACGTTACCACTCTTATTAAAAGGTAATGTATGTTTTTCGAGAAATTATTAAAAAATGTTTCTAACCTCAAATCCGATAAGAAGCGAAAAACGAAACGTTTAAAATGGGCGATTGACAACCAAATCTGCCCCAGCATCTGTAGTCAGTATCCAGTATCCAGTATCAGTATCAGTATTTGTAGTCAGTCCATGGTATAAAATGTCGGGCAAATTCGATAACACGGAACGTAAACAATAAAACAGGTATGCCATTTGCGTCATGTGTCACTGTCATTTGTTTTCGATCGTTCCGTTTCTCCTCGAGTTGCGTGAATTTTTTCCCTGTGTTTGTACTTCCACTGATCGTATATGTGTACAAAAGGCAATGTTACTACTGTTACTAGGAGAACTTAGGATGCAAGAGCGAGCGAAGCGAGCTCGGGACTTGGGGCACCCCGACTCGGACAGGTTAGGTTCGAAGGGGATGGCGGGGTCTAGTAAGCGAGCGGAGCGAGCGAACTCAGACCCCGCTATCCCCTTCGAGGTTATTTTTTTTTAAACCCTAGAGGCCCGCGAAGCGGGCCTCATACTACGCCTTTTAATCGACTTTAAGTGTTTTGAGGTTAGGTTACACTAATTTGTTTTTCTCAAGAACGGTGCGTTACCTTTTCATGGGAGTGGTGCCAGGGGGCAGGGAGCACCCCTCCCCCAATCTCCCCCGCGAAGCTGGGCTCATACTACGGCTTTTTAAGCGACTAAGAGTTTTGAGGTTAGGTTACAATAATTTGTTTTTCTCATGAACGGTGCGTTACCTTTTCATGGGAGTGGTGCCAGGGGGAAGGTGCACCACACCCCAACCTTCTCCCCCGCTCCCACCCCCCTTCTCCTGCCAAACGATACTAGATTTTTACCGGTGTTGATGTTGGGGACGTGGCTAGGGGGCACAATGGTACACTATGTGATTTGTGGATCTTGCCATAGTGTATCTTCAGCCCCCGTTCGCCTTTAAAAAAGCGTGCCTGTGAGCAATGTGGACATCTCACCAGCTGGACATCAAGCGATGTGGTAGGTTGACTGGCACAGTTTCCGGCGTCGCTACAGCCGGCATTGAACATATATAAAACACTTAAACTTACCTAAAAATATAAAAATAAACTATATACACAAGCACTCAAAACATTAACTAAAAAGACCCTATTTTTCACAATATTTACAAAATGTCATGTATGAAATGTCAAGTAAAATTGTTATTTTTTCACCGGTTCAATAGAACTAGCCAGCTTCTTGGACTCACTGAGGCGGCACAGTAAATGCTGGAGTCAGCAACTTGTGGTAAAGCAATCACAATAGTATAAAATAAACCTTCAACAATTCGATTTCACGATTCTCGGATTCTTTCCTCTATCAATCCTCCTGTCCAGAGGCTGTTCTCCGAAGATGAGGCCAATTAGGCCCAAATTTGTTCATTTATTTGAAAATATTTTCTCTTGTATAACAATACATCAGCCGCCTTCAACACAATAGCACAACGCTTGCCAAATTGGAATTGTTCCACAAAATTTCGCGTTTCAACCAAATTCGTGTCTGTTTCGGGTCATTAGATATGATTTGACCAATAGGTATTATTAGGTATTATTATTATTATTTTCAACAGAAACTCAATTTTGTTTTTTTTGAAAAAACAAAATTTTTTTTTCTTATTGTATAATTAAATTAGCGAATAGTTTTATTTTTGAATAGAATGTTTTGAATATAAAATGTAAAACATATGTATTATAATTATTATGAAATCCACATATTATTATTGACATTACTTAATTAATATTGAAACGTTTCCATTATTCTTGCTATTCTTTATTCACTTGACATCATTATTATTGATCACTATTATTTAATTTTAATTATTATTTTAAATGGATAGAATTGTATTTAATTTGAATCTTATTAATTGCATTGTAAACTAAACTTAAATTATGACATTATTATTAGTATTTTTATGTGATTGCTAATAATTATTAAATGTGTACCTACTGCATGCTTATGTATAACCAAGATGTAAAACCTAAATATTTGCACGGCTGGAATGCCGAATATAGTGAAACCCATAGATCCTAAGAACTTATGTCAGCTACGTATATTCTTGCAAATAAATATATCATTCATTTACACTTTTAAATAAATCGATTAAACTAAACGATCACCGTTACAATAAATATGACCGTTTTATTACACGAAGTGACAGCTAGCACTTGTCAGATCACTTCAGTGAATTGTTAATTCGACTCTAGTTTCGGTACTACCTTTTGGAAGGGCAACTAAAATCTATTGTATTTACTTGTACATTTGACGTTCAAAAGTGCCTTTTAATGACCTACTAGGAGGAAATGCCTCCAGCATCCTCGGTACAATGCCACGAGGGCCTTTTTTAGGCTTAACTTAGTTTTAATTTAGTTAATGTTAATAATCATCTTGTAATTTGGTTATGTAAATAAATACTTCTCACGACCTGCTTGAAATAAATTATTTGACTTTGATTTTGACTTTCGAGTAGATTCTACCATGTAGCACACAAATAGCATGTGCTTACGAAAAGGCGTAATAGTTTTACACACACGGCGAGCATGCTATAAATTAGTAAAGTAGCATACTTGCAAAAAGGCACACTTTTTAATGGCATGTGTATTTTTTAAAACCTATAACGCCTTATGTGTGTAATTAATATAATTAGACCTTTATTACTGGTCTGCAAATTTAAACTCTTATTTTCCCCTTTTGGACTTGATGCTGAGCTTGGGGTATTTTGGTGCGCTGATAACGAATATGTATTTGGATTTTTCCTATCACCGTCAGTTTTTTTGAAACATCCCTTTGTGTGAGTTTGCAAAAAGAAAGCCAACTTTACTAAGTATTTTTTTTTATATTACAATTAAGAAACAAGTACATGACTTTAAAACAGTAAAAAGACATTTAAGGGACAGTAATAAAAAAAAATCTTTTAACATCTTTTGTGGTATCTTGCTTTTTTTACCCGACTGCCTCAGGAGGGTAATGTTTTTCGAGAGTATGTATGTATGTATGTATGTATGTCTATTTCTTTGGCACGCTTTTAGCATATGAGGTGTCCTTAGATTCGTCTTAATTGTGGGAGTGACATAGGCTATATAATATTTATAAATGGCATCTGCAAATACAAAAAAAGGAGGGGAATGGTTTTTTTTTTAAATTAATTGCAACAATATTGGTATCAAATAAAAGCTAGTAATGAGTAATTTTCAAATATATATTAAAAAAACTAAAAAGCTTGAAATAAAATAAATTATTTAAAAAACAAAAACCCGACTGCAAAAACACATAACTGAAAAGGGAAAAACAAGCATTATAATTTATATAATTTTGGTCTTAAAGGCGGGGACAGTCGAATAACCTGAAACATGGTGTAACTTTTGATTGTACCGATACCAAAATTATATAGATTATAATGCTTGTTTTTCCCTTTTCAGTTATGTGTTTTTGCAGTCGGGTTTTTTGTTTTTTAAATAATTTATTTTATTTCACCGAAGCTCCGATTGTGAGGTTTTCGCTTGAAATTCCGACTTGAATCATCTCGTTTTAACAGCCAACTTTAGTCTGCCGTCATTCTTTTATTCCACTATTCCTGATAGCGACATTCCAACTCTTTAAAATCCTGGTGAAATCTTCCGCCTTGCTCTTCGCGCGTCGCGCCTCGTTCACCGACCCCGATGACCCCATTACCCTCCTCCAGGAAAGCAGTAGGGCCACGAGTACAGTGCACAAAACACACCGAACTACGTTCCGACCTCGCCGCCGAGGTCCCTCGCGTAAACCCCAACGTAATTGTCCCCCCCGACCCTTGCTCGACGAAGCGCCAGCCCGCGCCGCAGCTGAGCCTGTAGTTCTAAATTCCCCGATTAATAATAATAATACTGATCAGATCCAGCCTGTCCCACCTTGCTGTCCTCCCCCCAGCGACGCCCTAAGCCGAGGTCCGTACCCCACAGGGGGTGCCCTTAGCGTGCAGTCGCTTAGTATTATAAGAAATTCGCCCCTGGCTGGAGGCTTTGAGTTCGCTTAAGGCAGCCACAGGAAAGTCCGGTTAAGTAGTCACGACCTCTCAAGGTCAACTACGAGATGCCATAAAAAAAAAAAAAGTCGCGCCTCGTCAGTCAGTTGACGATTAGCGTTCGGAGCGATAAGTTCGTACCTTCCTATTTACAAGCTGGCTAGCCTGCTGCCTGCTTGTAAGTTCTACTGCCTGCTGTATTCTGATTGTATCAGTTTTGTACATTTCTTCTTTGGACTAAACTTTGTCTCATAAACGCAGTAACGACTGTGCATTATTTTGACCCCACCATCCTGACCTGTAACATTATTAATAAAGAAGAATGGAACGTTGGCTTAAAGGTGTTAAACGTGTTGCAACAACATCTTCTAATGACGCTGAATGTTCAAAAGCAGTACGCGCGGAGAATACAGCAATTACCGATCCAAACGATGATGCCACGACGTCAAGCTCCACGGTTTCAATGACGAAAAAAAGGAAGTATGATGAATCATATATCAGTTTCGGATTTGTTGATTCCAACGGCTTACCTCTCTGCATGTTATGTAGTAAACTGCTTCCTAATAGTTCCATGGCACCTGCCAAATTGCGCAGACATTTAGAAACTGTACACCCCGAGTCTAAAGACAAGAATAAAGAATTTTTTGTTCGTAAAAAAGAACAATTATTGGAAAGTCAAAAAAATATGATGCATGTAACACAAACTATCAATGAAAATGCCACGGAGGCATCATATTTAGTTAGCTATCGCATTGCACAAGCAGGTGAAGCGCACACTATCGCTGAGAATTTAATAAAGCCATGTGTGTTAGACATAACAAAATGTATGCTCGATGAAAAATCTGCAAAGCATCTTTCTACTGTACCGCTATCAAACGATACTGTTTCACGGCGAATCCATGATCTGGCAAGCTACGTCAAACAAGAACTAGTTGCACGTCTACAAAAAACACGATTCGCCTTGCAAATGGATGAGTCAACTGATGTCACTGGTCTGGCTATCTTGCTGGTTATCGTGAGGTATCCATATGAACGTTCTTTTGAAGAAGACATGCTTATGTGTTCACCGCTGCCCACAAACACTACCGGGGAAGAATTTTTTAATAAAATAAACATATTTTTTAAAGAAAATAATCTTAGTTGGAACGATTGCATTGACATTTGTACAGATGGGACCAAGGCGATGACAGGTAAAACAGCAGGAGCAGTATCACGAATAAAAAGTAAAGCGCCTAATTGTAGTTCCAGCCATTGTATTCTGCATAGACAAGCACTTGCGATGAAGCAAATGCCGTCAAATCTAAAATTAGTTATGGACGAAGCGGTAAAAATAATTAATTTTATCAAATCACGACACTACAATCCCGATTGTTCTCATTATTGTGTGAAGATTATGGCAGCAGACATAAAACACTGCTGCTCCATACAGAAGTGCGATGGCTGTCTCGGGGTAAAACTTTAACAAGGCTATTTGAACTTTGAGCCGAGTTACAAATGTTTCTTTCAGCAGATACAGTTTCTTTTAATTTGAAAGACCGTTTGTATGATAAAACTTGGTTGTTCCGATTGTCTTTTATGGCGGATATCTTTCAAAAAGTGAACGAATTGAATTTATCATTGCAAGGTAAACAGACAACAGTGTTTCCAGGCCTATAACAAAATAACTGCCTTCAAAAGAAAATTAGATTTTTGGATTATTTGCGTTGGTAAGAGAGAAATAGAAAGCTTTACGTCACTCAGTGAGTTTGTTAGCGATAACGACTCAGAAATGTTTCAAGATGATGTGTTTGAAGACTTGGTCCAATATTTCACTTCGATGCGCGCATCTTTTGAAAAGTATTTTCCCGAAGAACAGAATACAAAAATGAAGCTGTATTCATGGATTCATAATCCTTTTTTACCCAACTTGCAAAAGCCCGAAAGTATGTCAAACGAGATATATGAATCTCCTTTAGAAATGTCATCAGACACAAGTATGGAGTCACTGTTCAAAACGACGCCTCTCAACGATTTTTGGTGCAGAATCCGTGATGAATATCCAATGCTTGGCAGAATGGCTCTGAATATTCTTCTCCCGTTCCCAACAACATATTTGTGCGAAACAGGATTCTCAAACTATGCAGCCACGAAAACAAAATATCGCAATAGACTGGACGCCGAACCTGATATGAGACTTCAATGTCTTCTATCAAACCTGATATCAACCAATTGATGAAAAATAAAAAAACAGTTTCATACCTCCCATTAGTTAAGATTTTTTCATTTTTAATATCTTCTATTATTGTACTTGCCATGTGGTAAAGTAAGTAATAATTAGTAACTGTTATATTGTACTTTTATTATGCTTATATAATAAAGAATACACTTTTAAAAACTATTGTTTTATTGTAGGGTTCCGTCAAGTATTTTGCTTGTCAAAAAGGTTCCGTGACCAAAAAAGTTTGAGAACCGCTGCACTAACGCATGTCGTACAAATTTGGGACCCACTGTTTATCTTGATTGGCGATTGCTAGGCCGAAATAAGCAAAAAGTATGAATCTACCTTCATTAAACCTCTTCTAACGATTTAAGTTAATTTATATATAAAAAAAAAAAAACATTAAGTCTACAAGAAATGAGGTCTTTAGCAAATGACTTAAAAATCTATACCTTTTTTTGATAATACATGTCATAAGTGTATGTCACTTAGTTAATTCAGTTATGTTTAACTAATTTTATATGAGAACTTATTATGAATCTATCTTCATTAACTCTCTTCTAACGATTTAAGTTAATTTCTATTTAAAAAACATTAAGTCTACAAGAAATGAGATCGGTAAGCAAAAGACTTAAAAATCCATTTTTTTGAAAATTGAGTTTTGTTTAACTAATTCTATTTATGAGAACTTATCAATATTGTCTACTGCAACCATTCAGTGTGTTTTTTGTTCAATAAGAAGCTATTAAAATAAAATATGAATGAATAACTAGGAAGGGCTAGGTAATTTTGGCAAACAAAAAACGATGCTAAATAACTAAAAACCCTGACGTGATGGAATTTTAAAATGCCCCAAAATCTAACCAAATCAATCATCAAAACTGAAAGGAGAAAACCATGGCAGACAAGTGTAATCAGAGTGCCGACAACGGATGGGAACTGGTGAAATACATGCAAAATTGAAACCCTAAAACTTTGTTGAGAAGCAATAATGGGCGAAATAAATTATATAAATAAAAGTTTGCCTTTTTATCTAAGTATTTAGACAGGCAATTTTCGCACCTGAGGCTTGTACTTATAATAATACGTTCATAGATCACGTCCATAAGACGTAATTAGTAAATCTGGAATTGTGTCCTTCACGCAGACCCAAAGTCATACCTAAGAAACTTTGTAGACACACAAAGCTACAAAAAGCTGTATAATACCAGTCAGCTAGACACCTGTTTCCGGAGACCTTTACTTTCCGCATACGTAAGGTGTTCAAATTAATATAAAGATTACCAAGGTTATTATCTAAATGCAATCATTTGGGTCGCATTGAAATAATCTTCTTCTTCGTCATGCTCATGATTTCGTGTTGAAGCAGTCATTCTAGTTTGTTAGTCTTTTACAGTTATTAAATAATGATTCTAATCATGATACTGAATCTTTTTCTGAATCTCTTTCCTGTTTAAAAGAGCGATCAGACATTCTCCATAGCTAATGCCTGTTCTAAAAGTATCTGATTAAAGTGTAAACAAACCCTGTTCAGGTTAAATTCTAACTCAATCAATCACTGAAGGGAATTAGTAACACATTCATCTGTATTTAGAAGATTACAACTTTAAATCTTACCACTTTTTCCAACAATTTTAGTTTGAAAAACAATTAAATTGTGATTGAAAGTTCATTGATGATTTAGGTTATAAGATGAACCTCAATTGTCAAATGAAAAATATCTTTAAAATACCTTAGAATTAGAATTTTGTGCTTAAGTATTCAAATAATCAAATCAAAATACTCAATGTGTAAGTAGCACTACTAATTGGCATCCACAGGTACGTTTTCTGATCCCTTTGTTGACATTTTCATTGGATACTTTTGGAACAAAGCATACTCCTACGATGAAAGCAGCTGATTGAACCAACAGTCCATACCTCCTGCATCATCTAACCTATCACCAGAATACCTACTATAAAATGCAGTCAACAGACATCTCATCGATCAATCAGTCGGGTGCATATTCCAGCGACTCGGCGACTGCTTGCGTTCCGAATCGGTAATCGAAGCAACTGTGTGTATATGTTGTTGGCGGATTTGCCCTATGTGGGTGATGCGAAGCTATAATTATTATTTATCTGCTGAAGATTGTAGATGTCACCGGATTGTAAACTGGCGAAAAATTGTGAAAAGTCGGTGTATTCTCAGTGAACACCTAGGTGACGTGATCTTGAAGTGAGCTATCAATAGTGACAACTCTAGCATCAGGAGGAATGACAGCTCTCTTCAAGATTTTTACAAAATAGATCGTCAGTTCTGTAGTTTCTACCATAGATTAATAAATACAAATTGGTTTCTACATACCATGGGAAAAAGGCGTGACTTTATGTATAATCATTACATAACGCCTTTATTCCTCGAAGGCAAAAAATGCGACACAGAAAGAGAAAAATAAAAAAGTCTGAAGGCAAGTTACAGTTTCCCAATAAATATTAAAAGCCGTCTAGCTCCTCAACTATAAATAATCGTTGAACATACATGGGATGTTTAGGGAAGCTCTTGGAGACAGGCTTTATAAATTTTGCTTTGGACTTCGTTTCACGGGCCACTGTATATTTGAAGCCAAGTTATGTTGGTCAGGGCAAAAATCAACTCCAGAGAAAACATATCAGGTACCTCCAACCGACCCCCTCGTCGGAGGACGACCCCGAGTTGGGGCGCTTCGAGGTTCGTCTGAACTCTCGGCTCCTCCCGTCAACCTGTTTGCGCTCCGAGCTCCGACCTGAGCTTTTTGCACTAAATGCGGCGTCGGACTCCGACCCCGCATCACTCTCCTCCCCTTGTCTTCCAGTTGTTTTTGTGGGGCCAGATTTGGCGGACAGCCAGTTTGGTTTCCGCAAGGGGCGTTCTACGGTGGACGCCATCATGCGCGTGCGAGCCCTGACGACGGGGAATGCTGTTGCCCAGGGTGGGGTCGTCTTGGCAGTGTCTCTAGTCATCGCCAATGCCTTTAATACCCTGCCCTGGAGTTGCATCAGGGAGGCACTCCGGTACCACCGGATGCCGACCTACCTCTGTCGTGTGGTCGAAGCCTATCTGACGGACAGGGCCGTTATTTACCCCGGTCACCAAGGAGTATGGAACCGGCAAGAGATGTCGTGCGGTGTCCCACAGGCATTGGTCCTAGGGCCGCATCTGTGGGACATCGGATACGACTGGGTGCTGCGCGCCGACCTCCCTAGCGGCGTCAGCGTAGTGTGTTACGCTGACGACACGTTGGTCCTGGCGCAGGGGAGGTCGCACCAGGCGGCGGCCGAAGTAGCGGCACGCGAGGTTGCGACAATCGTCGAAAGGATGCGGCAATTGGGACTCGAGGTGGCCCTGCACAAGTCCGAGTGTGTTTTCATGGTCCTCGGAATGCGCCACCGTTGGGGTCCCAAATAACGGTAGGAGGGGTTTCCATCGGCGTCGAGTCAACAATGAAGTACCTGGGACTCGTCCTCGACAGCCGGTGGAACTTCGTGGAGCATTTCCGACGTTTGGCTCCCAAACTGGAGCGGGCGGGTGCTGCATTGTAGCGGTTCCTGCCCAATCTAGGGGGTCCAAACGCCTCCTGCCGGAGGCTCTACGCAGGGGTCATGCGACCATGGCCCTCTACGGGGCTCCTGTATGGGCGCGCTCTCTGGCGCTGCGGCCAGCCCGCCGGTTGAGCGCGGCCCAAAGGGTCATGGCCATCCGGATGGTCCGGAGATACCGCACGGTCTCCTGTGAGGCAGCGAGCCTCCTTGCCGGATTGCCGCCATGGGATCTGGAGGCAAAAGTCCTCGCGCACGTATGGGAGTGGCGCGAGGAGGCGAAACACCGGGGCGTAAGTCCGCTGCCGCGAGAAGTCGCGGCACAGCGGACGGAGCTCCAGCGGGATCTCATGGCGTCATGGAAAGTACGGTTATCGCAACCCAGTGCTGGATACGCCAAGATTGCGGCGATAAGTCCCCTCTTTGAGGAGTGGCTAGAGAGGCGCCACGGCGTCCTCACCTTCCGCCTGACGCAGGTCCTCACCGGACACGGTAGTTTCGGGAGGTTCCTGTGTCGGATAAAGCGGGAGGAAACGTCCGGGTGTCACCACTGTGTAGATCGCCTGGAGGACACGGCGGTGCTCTGCCCGGTTAGGGCAGAGCACCGCCGTGTCCTCGTGGAGGCGATCGGCGGCAGAGATCTCTCGCGTCCGGCCCTGGTTCAGGCCATGGTACGGAGCGAGAGGGCTTGGGCAGCCGTCACCTCCTTCTGCGAAGCAGTAATGCTCGCGAAGGAGGAGGCGGGACGGTTGAGGGAAAGGCACGTTTCGCGCCCTCTCGCCCCTAGCCGCCACAGGAGACGCCCTGGGCGTCGGGAATCCCGGGCGGATTTCCGGCCACCGTAGGCGCGGGCTTGCGGACCGTGAGCAATGGGTAGCTCACCGTCCGGTAAGGACCAGGCCCGGGTCGACGGCGCGTCGTATTCCACGCGCGCCTCAAAGAGATGTCAGCACAAATGTAGGGGTCCACTAGGGCCGATGCCTGCCGGGGTCGCGGGAAGGTACTTATGGGTCACCGAGGCCCCTGGCAACACAGGCAACAGGAAGGAATACGGGTGGATTTTAGTCAGTAAGAGACACACCCTCCCGCTCCGCCCAGAGCGGGAGAAGTTATTTGATGATTTCCCACCCTCAAAAAAAAAAAAGGTACCTTGCTAATTCATTTATAAAAATGTTAGGCATGTAAGAAAAAAAGAGATCTTTTTAATAAAATAAGTGAAAGACATAATTTTAATATTAGAAATAAAGATAAAATAGATCAACCAATTTTATGGTTATCTAATGTAGGTACATCTTTTATGGGGTATTGTGTTAAATGTTACAACAAAATACCTTGGGTAATATTGCAATTAATGAAAGAACATTTAAAACTAGTATTACTCGTATAAAAGTACACTTTGTAAACAAGCATATTATAAATAGAGGATTATATCCAAGAGGTCCAGCTCCATAGGACAATCTAGAGTCTAGTCAAAATCAAACTGGTTGCTAATTTAATTGTATAATTTGTTATTTTTATGACATTGATTTTACATTCACTCACTGACTTAATAACTAGTTAAATAGGAAAATCGTCTATTTTTACAAAATTTGTAAATACATATGTGAGCACCATGTATGATCTATCACATAGTTAATTTACCTGTCATTGCTTTATTTGTATTTTTTTCAAATCTTTTGTGGTATAGTAATTTTATTCTAGGGCATCGTATTCACATATAATTATATAAATGAATGTAAACAAAATATTGTAAAACATTTTAAAAGTTTAACTGTGGAGTTTATTGCGCATTCCTCTCTATACGAAACACTAGAATAATTTTTTTTTTTGTAAATTTTGACGTTCAATAGTGCCTCTTCTGTGCCTATTTTAAAAAAAATATTTGACTTTGACTTTGACCTAGGATCTCGTTTTCATTAGTAGCGCTTGCGACCACTTATAAGCCCAACCAGGCAGTCAACCAACAATTTTAATCAAAAATAGCCATCATCGCTTCGCAAACCCACACAGGACATAAACTAACCTTAGTTTACCTCACTCGATAGGTAGCACTCACCTACCTACCTACAGTATCCAGGTAAATAGAACTCGGTACCTATTGTAGCTGCACCAACTGATTCCTACGGGATTGGTTATTGTCTCAAAATTTGTATTTGAGTAACTGGAGAACTGCGACGGTTCAACTTAGATTTAAGAAATATGGGTATTTTGACGTGATTTCGTTAATTTAATTTTATTAAATGTAGTAATTTAATACCGAATTATAATATCCACTGTGGCAACACTGTCTGAAGGGGTTGCGAAATATGAACTCCTTCTTGAATCAACTATTGTATTTTGCTTGCATTTACAACAATATATTTTTCTTGAGACGCGTACATTTATGCGCGTGAGTACTTAATAACAGGCACTCGCTTGCGCGATCCGATGTGCACTGTCTCGCGGCGCGCCGCTCCGTCGCTTGCGGCGATGTTGCCCCGCGCGCCGCACCCCCCCGCCGCCGTCGTAGTGGTGTGCCGCACGCGGTACAGAACGGTTTTACCAACGTAATAAAATTATAATCTTGGTGCACACGATGGCGTGCACATACTCCGCGGCGTTGAAGCTATTTCAACAGCTATAGTGTCGTGGGCAATAGACACATTTTGTGGACAGCCCGTTTTATAAGGCCTTTGTTGGTGTGGATGTCCGCAACCCGAACAATCCCATCTTGGCCCGGGTACAACTTCATCACGCGCCCCATGCGCCAGTCGAGAGGCATAAGGTTGTCCTCTCGCAGCACAACCAGGTCACCGACTTGAAGTGATGGTTGACCTCTTCTCCATTTGGTCCTGTTCTGCAGCTCTGCCATGAACTCCCGGCGCCAACGTGCCCAGAATTGCTGTCGGATCTGCTCGATGCGCTGGTATCTGTTGGGTCTGATGCAATTAACCGGTAACGACGGCACAGACATCAACGGGCGGCCTATAAGAAAGTGCCCAGGAGTCAATGGAGTTGTGTCAGTTGGATCAGAAGAAAGAGGAGAAATGGGGCGGGAATTAAGGATCGCTTCAATTTGCGCAAAAAGCGTCGTCAACTCTTCAAACGTAAGGGAGGCACTCCCAGCAACGCGTTTTAAATGATATTTGGCGGATTTTACGCCAGCCTCCCATATACCACCGAAGTGTGGTGAGTAGGCTGGACAAAACATGAATTTGATTTCCTCATTTGACGCGAAATCTGAGACTGATTGACGGCTGGCTTTTATAACTCTCCCCAACTCGTTGTTAGCCCCTACGAAATTTTTTCCATTGTCGCAATAAATCGCGTTAGGCTTGCCGCGACGTGAAACAAACCTGCGTAAACAAGATATAAAAGCTTCAGTGGTTAGGTCACTGACAACTTCAAGATGTAGAGCTTTAGTGGCTAGACATACAAAAACGCAGAGGTAGGCTTTAGTAACGCGGTTACCTCGACCCTTTTTAGAGGATATCATAAATGGTCCTGCAAAATCGATCCCACATGTACTGAACGGGAAGCCTGGATTAACTCTAACACTAGGCAAGTCTCCCATTAAAGGCTGTATCGGCTGTCCTCGTAATCGAGTACAAACCACACATTTCTTAACAATAGTGCGAGCTAAGTTTCTGCCACCCAATGGCCAAAAACTCTCGCGAACAGAGGACAAAAGTAACTGTGGACCTGCGTGAAATAACCTAGAATGTTCCCATTGCATTATCAATCTAGTTAAATGTTGCTTAGCATCTAATAGAATTGGATGTTTCTTATCATATTTACAATCAGACTTATTTATCCTACCTCCTACTCTAATTAAGCCATTATTATCACAAAATGGATTTAAAGGCAACAATTTGCTATTGTGATGTAAAGCCTTACCATCCTTTATTATTTTAATCTCCTTTGCAAATGACTCCAGCTGGCTGAACTTTAATAATAATGTTAATGAGCGATCAAGTTCCTCAGTTTGCAAAGGTCCTAACACTTTAACAGTATTCTTTTTACAGTTATGTACGAACCGTAGGACGTACGCAAAACATCTTTTTATTTTTATATAACTGGAATATTTATCGAATTGAATAAATGAATTAATGTTATCTAATGCTTCCTCAAAGGCAATTAGTACCTTCGTTTCAGGTAAGTTATTAAGGCTAAGCTGTGGCTGGGTAGGCCATTTTGATTTACCTTCCTTTAGGAACGAAGGTCCCTCCCACCACAACGATGATGCCTGCACTTGCTGTGGATCAATACCCCTGGACGCTAAGTCTGCAGGATTACATTTTGTTGGAACATGGTTCCATTCAAAGTTTTCGGTAAGTTGATTTATTTTGTTTACACGGTTACGCACAAATGCTTGCAAGGCTTTATTTTGTGTTTTTAACCATCCCAGTACCACCATGGAGTCAGTCCACATATATATATTTTTTACATTGCACGGAACTGACTTTAATACTTTAGTACATAATTCAGCTCCTGTTAAGGCAGCACATAACTCTAACCTTGGAATAGTAAGTGTTTTAATTGGAGCTACTCTTGTTTTCGCACACAGTAACCTAACAGTAACTGTATTCTCTTTATTATTATTATTAGAGCACATATAGACACATGCTCCATATGCTTGTTGTGATGCATCAACAAAGCAGTGCATCTCCACGGACTGACCAACTAAATTGTCACCTAACACATTGCGAGGTAAGACAATATCAGACAAGAAATGTAAATTTTTTATAAAACTAAACCATTTTTTAACATAATGTTCTGGTACTGAGTCATCCCAATCCAATTTGAGAGCCCATAATTGTTGCAATAATATTTTAGCCTTGATAATACAACAACTAACCAATCCCAATGGATCAAATAGCTTACATGTAGTAGAAATGATTATTCTTTTTGTAACCTTATTAGAGATTTCAATGCCACTAGGAAAATGTAATTTGTCTGACAAAGGTGACCATTTCAACCCTAAAACAGTGGCTTCATCATGAAAAGTAAGGCAATTAGTAGACTCTGAATTATCTTCAAGTATTTTAGGACAATTTGTTCTAAACTTTCTTAATGGAAAACAAGCCGCATTTAAAACCTGTGATACACCTAAATAGATGTGCTTTAATTCGTCCTCGCAACACATTGCGAGGTAAGACAATATCAGACAAGAAATGTAAATTTTTTATAAAACTAAACCATTTTTTAACATAATGTTCTGGTACTGAGTCATCCCAATCCAATTTGAGAGCCCATAATTGTTGCAATAATATTTTAGCCTTGATAATACAACAACTAACCAATCCCAATGGATCAAATAGCTTACATGTAGTAGAAATGATTATTCTTTTTGTAACCTTATTAGAGATTTCAATGCCACTAGGAAAATGTAATTTGTCTGACAAAGGTGACCATTTCAACCCTAAAACAGTGGCTTCATCATGAAAAGTAAGGCAATTAGTAGACTCTGAATTATCTTCAAGTATTTTAGGACAATTTGTTCTAAACTTTCTTAATGGAAAACAAGCCGCATTTAAAACCTGTGATACACCTAAATAGATGTGCTTTAATTCGTCCTCGCAAGAGGCACCAGTTATCAAATCGTCCATATAAAAGTTATTCTTAATTACCTCAGCAATAACCTTATCTCCACACTGGCTACCTAGCTCAAACAGACACCTGGTACTCAAAAATGGAGCAGATGCCATTCCATATGTTAAGGTTTTAAGTTGTAGAATTTTAATAGGCTCTGATGCTTGGTCTCTCCACAATATCAGCTGTAGATGCCGCTGTGAGTCATTTAATTCTATTTGTCGATACATCTTTTCGACATCCGCTGTTAATACACATTTATGTAATCTAAATTGGATTAGTATCGAAAACAAATCATTTTGCACTACGGGACCAACCGCCTGGATGTCATTGAGTGATTTTCCAGATCTTGTTTTGGCCGAAGCATCAAAAACCACCCGAAGTTTTGTGGTTTCATGTTGTTCGCGTATAACACAATGGTGCGGCAAGAAACATCCAAATTCTGGCCTATTAGTTTCAACCAAGTGTTCTAATTTAGCATATTCATTTATAAATTTTGCATATTGTTCTTTTAACTTAGGATTTTTATTTAATTTACTTTCTAAGTTAAAAAAACGCTTAATTGCTAAGGGATATGAATTGCCAAGTGCCTGCTCCGGGTTCTCCTTCAGCGGCATCATTACTGAGAATCTACCATCAGGTGAACGGCAAGTATTTTTATTGAAATGTGTCTCACAAAACTGTTCATCCACAGAATAAATATTAGCTTCTGAAGGTACTTCTTCAACCTCCCAGAATTGAATTAATGACTCATGTAAATCTTGATCAATCTTTGAACATTGTTGAACAAAGTTACAATGTATTTTCTTATTATTGCAACTATCCCCGGTGGGGCCAGCCACTATCCACCCTAGCATACTATCTTGTAATACAGGTCTGTTGGTGCCTAAACTTATTTTATTTGGTAATATAATATTAAAGAAATGATCTGCACCCAGCAAAATATCTATTTCAGACGGCTGGTAAAACAAAGGATCAGCCAATTGAATGTTATCTGGTAAACCAAACCTTTCTACATTAACTTGAACGTTAGGCAAATTTCCAGTAATTTTTGGAAGAATAAAACAACTGACATGCATACTAAACATGCCTATTCTTGACTTCAATTTAATATTGCACCGTTCGGTAATTTCAGATGGTATATTGTTTATGCCTGTTACATTAAAGGCATTCAGTTTTTCAGTCTGTAGTCCTAGCCTTTCTTTCAAGTTGCCAGTCATAAATGAAGACTGGCTCCCTGTATCCAGCAATGCACGAGCTAGGTAAGTACAATTTGTTTTTGTATTAATCACTTCAACCTGTGCAGTGCACAATAAAACTTGCCCCGGTGAGACTGCAGCTAAACTAACAGGGACACCAGTAACCAAAGGTTCAGTGTTTTCAGTAGCTACATTTACAACTGTACTATTTTTATGTAATAAACTATTATGTTTCTCCTGGCATTTCCGGCACAAACCTTTCAAAGTACATTCTGTATGTGTGTGACCACTGCGAAGACAGTTGATGCATAGCTTCTGTTTGTTTACAAAGGAAAGCCTATCATTTAATTTCATCCCTTTAAATTTGAAACACTGATGTATATAATGGTTTTTATCACACACAACACATGCCTTATTATTAGTGTTATCTGTAACAGTAGCAAGTGACCTTACAGATTTATTTTCCTTATTATTATTATCTCTAGAATAGTTTTTGCTGTCATGATTACTATGACTATGGTTAGCCGTTTGCAGAACGTTGGCCCTTTGTATTAAAAAATCTTGAAATTCTTGAAGTGATGGATGGGATGACAAACTACCTTTAAGATCTTCCCATTTACTTCTAGTCCTGGGATCCAACTTTGCAGCCACCAAATGTATTACTAAAGGATCCCAACTATCTGTAGAGATCTCTAAAGTATTCAGCGCACTTAAATTTTTAAAAATTGTATCACTTAAATCTCTTAATGCCATGAAAGATTCCTTTTGAATAGGAGCAATACTTACTAATGCGTTCAAGTGATAGTTTATAAGAATATTTGGATTATCATATCTCTTACATAAAGCCTGCCATGCGCTTCTATAATCCTTAGCCGCAAAATTGATTGAACTAATAGCAATCCTAGCACTACCCACCAAAGAATTTCTCAAATAATGATATTTATTTATTATCGGTATAGAATCATTTTCATCTATAAGAGATTGGAACGTGTCTCGAAACTCTAACCATTTTACAAAGTTCCCATCAAAAGTTGGTAGATTAATAGTAGGCAATTTTATGGAAGCATTTACTCCAGAATTAGATTTTATTGAATCATTATTAATCGCACTTTTGTTTTTAGATGAAAACAAATCCACTATTTCCTGCGCTAACGCAATTTGGGTACAAAATTCACTTTCAGTGATATCTCTTTCCGCATACTGTTTCTCTGCATTTACAGAAAGTTCTTCAATTTCTGTTTGAACCCCATCAAATTTTTGAACTAATTCTTGTAACTGTGCTAATTTTACCGATAATTCTCTTATATCTAAACTAGTTACGCTATCCAACTTATCTAATTGAAACTTAGTGACGTAGTTTTTAAAATACGTTACACGACTACGTATGCCAGACCGTTTACGGATTAATTTAACTAAAATGGAATTTGAACCATCGTTTTCTTGTTCACTGTCCGACATTTTGTCTAGCAAGTTTACTATTTTACACAAATATTGACAGGTATGTTCACGAAACTTTTTGTTTAGAATTTAAATCAACCCAGTTACGTACCTAGAACGGCTTGTAATTTTAACAACGAGAAAGGTAAAGTTAAATAAATGTTCACTCTAACCAAAACACATCCAGCAGCCAACCAGCTCAAACCTCACAGCTGCCACCGAGCTCGCTAACAGCACGGACAGTGCCCGTAGGGCGCCGCTGCCGGCCGCTTTGTCGAGCACGTTGTCAGCACGACAAGTCCGCCGCGCGCCAACACAGGCGCGGCGCGACAGCGACGTCACGATCGCCTGGAATGTTCGGCAAATAACCGTTCACAACTAATAAAATATTACCTATTTCCTTTCACCTAGGAGCAAAACTTTAACAACTCTTTATCAAAACTGAATTATTAGGTACGATCATTTATCAGTGCCGCGTGCATAGAAATATAAGATGGCATGCGTATAGCCAAGACAATCATTCAAAACACGCTGCTAGGCACCTCACCCCACAGCTTCAAGGTAGCTCTGCATTTATACGCAACCAAAGCTGAGAAATAGGGATTAGGGAACAAACAAGGAACGGGATCACTTCCTTTCTATAGCTCTTGAAACGCCGCCGCCATTCTGGTCGAACACGTCGAACATGGATACTTTCGTTAGATTATTCTTTTCCGTGCTTCCGATGGACGACAGCAAATCGGGTTATTATTTCCGGCAGCTTCGATTAATTGTTCACGGTCGCCACATGGAGGGGATGCGAAATATGAACTCCTTCTTGAATCAACTATTGTATTTTGCTTGCATTTACAACAATATATTTTTCTTGAGACGCGTACATTTATGCGCGTGAGTACTTAATAACAGGCACTCGCTTGCGCGATCCGATGTGCACTGTCTCGCGGCGCGCCGCTCCGTCGCTTGCGGCGATGTTGCCCCGCGCGCCGCACCCCCCCGCCGCCGTCGTAGTGGTGTGCCGCACGCGGTACAGAACGGTTTTACCAACGTAATAAAATTATAATCTTGGTGCACACGATGGCGTGCACACTGTCAAAGTAAAAATTATTAATGTTGTAACAAATTTATATTTTCATAAGGCAACTGAATGTATGATTTTACTTTGGCAGCACTTAAAAATGACGGTTACGATGTTATCGTCGTTTCTGATTGGATCAAAAAAAATTTAAATGGAACAACAAATTATAAAAAAAAACCCGACTGTAGAAACCGTAGACAGATAATAAGAAAAACACATTACTGAAAAGAGAAAACCAAGCATTATAATCTATAGAATTTTGGTATCGCAGGCCGGCAAACGAAAGTTACACCATATTCGTTTTTGTAAATATTTTTTTTAATGCAAGGTTTTTAGTTTTATTAATATTAACTCATAACTAGCTTGTATTTGATATCAATATTATTGTAATTTATTTTCAAAAAACATTACCCTCCTGAGGCAGTCGGGTAAAAACCTTCCCCGTCCCTATTTTTTTTGTATTTTAAGATGCAATATATAAACATCATATAGCCTATGTCACTCCTACAATTAAGATGAATGTAACGACACATCTTATGTTAAAATCTAGCAAGCCGTTTAGGCCACAGAGCGTGCCAAAGAAATAGACATACATACATAAATTGTCTCGAAAAACATTACCTTCCTTCTGGGACAGTCGGGTTAAAATTAAGTGCAGAGCCAGTTGTTGGATTGTGAAATAGTACGTAGTGCGGAATTAAAGTGTTAGCAAGAAAATAGTGTTTTTCTTCAAAATTTGTTATTGTTTATTAGGTATACTTAGTAACTATGTTAGATTTAGATCATCATCATCTGCCTAGCATTTTCCCAAGTATGTTGGGGTCAGCTTCTAGGCTAACCCAATGCAGCTGAAATACTTACCAGTATTTTAACTAGAGCGACTGAAAAAAAAGGATTCGAAGGAAAGACATCTCAATCAAAGCCAATATTAACTCCATTGTGTACAAGAATTATGACAATTTAAACTTTAAAACAATGTTCAAATCATTTCTTCTGATTACAAAATTAATATTTCAATAGAAAACTTTCTTCACAATCAATTTCATTTGAAACAATAACTCCAAATAGCAATTATGAAACGCATAACTGAATTTCGTTAACCAAGACTCCAAATTCAAAATTCAAAAGTTGTCCAAGTTCTAATTTTGAAAAAGGTTCTGTTCTTTCAAACTGGATACGCCGTTTTAATTGGCGGCGATTCATTTTGGCGGGAGAGACCGTTATTTTAGAGCAATTGAATTATTAATTCGATGGGCTCTCGCCATAATGATAATGGTCGGTATGGAGGTTTGGAGCTTCTGCTGGGATGCTGACTGATTGTAGCTTTGTTACTTTTCTGTTATGGCAGGAAATATATTTTTATGAAATTGTATGCTTTATAATAAGAGAATCAAAGTAATGGGCATGATATTCCTAAAAGAACACATAACATCACGCCTTGTTTTCCCGAAGGGTTGGGCAGAGATATACCTGTAGTAGGTACATCCCCATTTCGCCAGTTATGTTTTAAGTCCCATGTAATAGGGGGCGAGCCTGTTGCCATCAACCGGGCACAAATCCAGACTCCGGGTTGCTACTGAGAAATTCCAGATTAAAAACCCAATAACACTTTGCCCGACTCGGAAATCGAACCCAGGACCTCGTGCTCAGCAGCAGCGCTTGCGACCACTAGACCAACGAGGCACTGGTGCCGATTCCCTTGTTCACAAATTAAACTAAATTTAAGTTCAGTGCATCTTTTTCTTTCTATTTCATTAAGAAAAGGACAGAAGATAATTTTAGTTTCAAATTAATCAGCGCCTGTCACTACTCCATACAAGTTTAGACGTGATTAAAAACTTGCCTACTAAAATTACGTCAATTTACGTCAAGCGCTGATTAATTTGTACGCTATAATGTTTTTTTTAACCAGCTAGGCTGTGCACTAAAAAAATCGTTTGTTTTTAGGGTTCTGTATCTCAAAAGGAAAAATCGGAACCCTTATAGGATCACTCACACATTGCGTGTGTCTGTCTGTCTGACCGTCACTCACAGCCAATTAACTCCGAATCTACAGGACCGTTGAAATTTGGTACCATATATAATATCTGTGACCCAAACACGAACGTGTAACGTAAATAAATGCATTTTGAATATGGGGTCAGTTTTGGGGGGAAAATTAGAAAGTTTAAAAACATTTTTTTTTATAATTTCAAAATAATTAGTTGTCTCTTGCAAGCAAGCAAAAGGAAAAGGAGTATGTAAGGAGCGTAGCAGGTGGCGTTCTATAGTTTCTGCCTTTCCCCACCCATGGGATGGGATGGGGATGTTTCTGCGCCCATGGGAAGAAGGCGTGAGTTTATGTATGTATGTATAATTAGTTGTATAGTTATTTGAGAAAATCGATGAAAACTTATATTTGCAGTTGGAATGTATTGGGGAACGTGGTTTTCAACTACAATGTAAAGTTTGTTCTTGGAATAAATTCATCCCATTTACGGAACCCTTCATTGTGCGTGGTCCAACACGCACTTTTTTATATTAATTTTGGGTTATTTTCGATCATAGATAGATTTATTTATAACTCATTTTTACTATATACCTAGTAGGTACATGCCATGGAATTAGTATGTACTATTTGGTACATACTCATTTTTAACAATTATTTTTTTAAACCATCAAACTTCTTAGTCATTATATCAAAAATAATAAACCATCAAAACAAAATTAAGAAAAATCTATCAAACACAAAACGTCACTGTCACACGTAACATGAAAAAATATGGAAAAAATACAAAAAAAATGATAAAACTGTAAAATAGGAATCCGTCCTTTTCACAAACACAACTACACAGCTATTTTAAACCAATGTCAACAGTCATTTTTTAAATTGATCCGTTTAACTAAAATGGGAAAGCCGCCTTACGTGTACACCGATTCGGAAACCGAGGATACTAATTCTTGCAGTTCCATTGACAATAAGAAGAAAAAGAAGTTTTCGTGAGTATAATATTAGTCCTTCTTGTACTTAAATATTAATTTTCCCTAAGACGACCCACTGACCATTTCTCCATCTGTTAGTTACACATTTTTTTTTGGGTGGTATAGTATCACCCAAAAAAATGGGCAACAATTGCATGCCAATGGGCATGTGATGCGGAGGAACGAGGAAAACGTCGTGAGGAAAGTCTTAAGTATGAATGTCGATGGCTATAAGAGTAGGGGAAGAAACGATGGATGGACTGTGTGAAAGATGATATGGCTAGCCCCTACACTTGTGCAAAAATCTCTTTGAGGCGCGCGTGGAATACAACGCGCCGTCGAACCGGGCCTGGTCCTTATCGCACGGTGAGCTACCCATTGCTCACCATCCGCGCGCCTACGGTGGTTGGGCATCGGCCTGGGATTCCCGATGCCCAGGGCGTCTCTTTCGGTGGCTAGGGGCGTGAGGGCGCGAAATTGCCTCTTCATCACCCGTTCCACCTCCTCCTTCCGAGCATTACTGCTTCGTAAAAGGAGCCATGCCCTCTCGCTCCGTACCATGGCCTGGACCAGGGCCGCACGCGAGAGGTCACCGACGGCGATCGCCTCAAGCCGAGCAGATCTCCACCGTATGCTCCACCGTGTTCTCCGGGTGACACCCGGGCGTTTCCTCCCGCCTTATCCGGTACAGGAACCTCCCGAAGCAGCCGTGTCCAGTGAGGACCTGTGTAAGGCGGAAGGCGAGGACGCCATGGCGCCTCTCTAGCCACTCCTCAAAGAGGGGACTTATCGCCGCAATTATGGCGTGCCCAGCTCTGGGTTACGACATTCGTTCTCTCCATGTCGCCATGAGATCCCGCCGGAACTATGTCCGCTGTGCCGTGATTTCTTGCGGTAGCGGAGTTTCGCCCCGGCGTTACACTTGCACCCGCTTCCTAAATTCTTATATTATTATAAATGTAAATTATTTCATCACCTGCTCTCAAAACGGTGAAGGAAAACATCGTGAGGAAGCCGGCATGTCCTAGAACCAAAAATTCAAAGACATCTGACATCTACCAACCCACAGTGGGCCCGCGTGGTGGTTTACGGCCCACTCCCTCTCACCGAGAGTAGGCCTGTGTCCCAGCAGTGGGAACATTATAGGCTGATTATGTATGTATGTGAAATGTTAGAAGAGAAATATATATTTTATATTATTTCTCACCCTTGTGATTCTTTATACAGGGTGAAATTTAGTTCATAGGCTTCCCTCTTAAGGAGTCATTGTACTCGTCATAATGAACAACTTTTACTATGGGACAAATCCTGAAATCGCGAAACAAAAATATCTGCTGTTCCCTACATTTTGACGAGTTAAGCGAACATAAATGTAGGGAACAGCAGATTATTTTTTCGCGACTTCAGGGCCTCAAGTCTGCTATTACAATAGTGTCAGAATGATCTATCATTGATTTTATAATTGTTGATTTTGACAAGTTTGGTAATCTACTAATATAATGGCGTCATTAATGAGGATCGGAACAGACCATTCTGACACTATTGTAATAGCAGACTTGAGGCCCAGGTCTGGTACCGTCGTACAAGTTGAGTTGAGTAAGAGGATGCCCATGAATTTAATTTCACCCTGTATAGCAGTTAGGACTTAGTCAATCCATCAGATACTTATGTTAAGGTTCATAAAACGATGTTTTGATTTGTCGTTATTTCTCTATCCTACTAATATTATAAATGCGAAAGTTTGTAAGGATGGATGGATGGATGGATGTTTGTTACTCTTTCACGCAAAAAGTACTGAACGGATTTGGATGAAATTTGGCACACAGATAGTATATAACCAGAAATAATACATAGGATACTTTTTATCCCGATATACCCACGGGGTCGAAACGTATGCGGGTGAAACCGCGGGATGCATCTAGTATATTATGAGAAGAGGTCTTGCTCTGAAGTCGGATAAATTACTGTCTGCTACAGTATAATATAAAATTAAAACAATTGGTGTGTGGTGAACACACGGTTCGATCGTAGTTCCTTTAATTTTGCACAGTTTTATTACGAAAATAGTGTAGTGACGGTCAAAATGTTAATTTTTTTTCGGTCTAGCTCTCATTCACCAAGTGTGCAGAGGATAACGTGCGATAAGGATCATCGTTCCAAAAAAATAAATTAATTTATTTCCGACCATTTTATTTGTCCTTATTTGTTAGTTAGAAAGGTCTTAATTAAACCTATGTTTAAAAAAATAGAAAATATTTTTTTTTTTTTAATCTTTATAATTTTTTGGGGTTTTTATCCATAAGGATACGTCAACCCCATTGTAACTTAAAACAATATCATGACAAATATAAAAATAAAAATAAATCTAAGAAAATTCGGGGTTCACTAATGCTAAACTACAAAATCGATTTAGGGCTTGACAAAATCGTCAGAAAACATCTTAAACATTGAGAATCTTTATAGAATTCACAGGACCGGTCGTTATGACGACGCTTAGGCAATGCTTATGTCCAGCAGTGGGCGTCTTTCAGCCGTAACGATGGCTATGATGATGATTTTCACTGTATACCAAAGTTTTGCTTCCAGCATCCTCAAATATACAAACGGGAATGTAAAGAAAAAGAAATGTAAGATTCACAGTAAGTCGGAGCCTGATGACTCCGACTACCGCACTAGGAGTCGAAGTAACCAGAGAGTGAGATACAAACTGCCTGGCATTCTGAAGAAATCTAACAACGATAGTAATAGAGAAAGTGAGTGTTTTTTACCCGACCGTCCCGGAAGCAGGGTAATGTGTTTCGAGTGTATGTATGTATGTATGGTTAGGTATACTTATGTCTATTTTCTTCGGCATACCCGGTAGCCTGGACAAGATAACTTTTCAATCAGTCTGATGTAGTTGGTGGGATCAAACCTAATGTTGAACTTAAGGATCGGGTGAACGCCGTTGACCTTGATTTCAAAGGGAATATTTATTTTTAGTAACAAAGTCTATAGAATATTATGTATACTTATAGTCTGTTCATACAACAAAAAAAAAAAAACATGAAAATATCATAAGTAGTTTGATAGTAAAATCGTTTTTTATGCTTTCGGTAGACTTCCTGAATTTATTTCATAAAGTATTTTACTACAATACTTGAATATTCACGTAAAGAATTGATGTGTATGCATTCTAGTTTAATATATATTTTGCATAACTTACTTGCGTTATTTGAAGGCGTAATAACAGATTTAAAAGTCACTGAAATCATATATCGGCGCCTTAAATAATTGTCCCCAACTGTGTTAGACTGCTTGAAATGGGATCTTGTTTAGAAAATCTTAGCTTTTGTTGCAGTCGGAATCAGTATTTTTTTTTTCATCACTATACCGACATTTCCCTCAGTCAAACAGGATAGTTTCTGAAAAAATATTCCACATTTTACGTTATCTAAAGTGTGTCAAGGATTACACCGGTTAAAATAGCTTCGGAGATAACATTTTTTTTTATCTTTCAAGATAAAAAATGGTTACTGTGGGTCATTCTTAGAAGATAGACATATTAAGATGTACAATCCTGTAGAACATAAATTTTATGTATCTCATACGGTTTACGCGGCGCACGCCAGGGAAGGTCTCTCAGTCGGCATGATTTTTTCCGACACCTTCAACAATAATCGTCATATTTCAGCCAATTTTTACAAAACCGCAATGAATTATAAACATGAAACCTTTCTCATGAATCACTCCATCCATTGCTGAAAACCGTTTGAAAATCCGTTCAGAAGTTTGAGTTTATCTCGTTCAAGACAGGCGCGCGGGGACTTTGTTTTATAATATGTAAGGATTTACAGTTCTTTCCTCAACCTTTACGCATTTCGTATAACTACGCATCTGGCTTACTGTTCCAGCATCTGAAGAAGACGAGGACAGCGAGCCGTACAAGCCTCGCTGCCAGGACAGGTACCTGGTGGGTCGGGTGCCCCGGCCGGCGGGGGCCAAGCCCGGCAGGGGAGGCGGCGTCGCTATCATCGTCAAGAAGAACGTTAGCGTGAGTATTGTGTTGCAAGGCTTTTAAGGTTTAAAGATCCGCGGGAGACGCCCTGGGCGTCGGGAATTCCGGGCGGATTTCCGGCCACCGTAAGCGCGGGCTTGCCGGTACGGTGAGCAATGGGTAGCTCACCGTCCGGTATGGACAACGCCCGGGTCGATGGCGCGTTATTCCACGCGCGGCTCAAATAGATGTCGTCAGCACAAGTGTAGGGGTCCACTAGGGCCGATGCCTGCCGGGGTCGCGGGAAGGTACTTATGGGTCACCGAGTCCCCTGGCAACACAGGCAACAGGAAGGAATACGGGTGGGTTTTAGTCAGTAAGAGTCTGACACACCCTCCCGCCCAGAGCGGGAGAAGTTGTTTGATGATTTCCCACCCAAAAAAAGGGTGTCCCCTGTCAATTTACCATATTATTATTATATTCTTATCTCGGACAAAAATGATCCAGCGGTTAGTAAACAATATTATAAATTATTATTAGTGTTAATTGTTGCCAGCGGCCTCGGTAACCCTTTTGAACTGCTTGATCTTTTGAACCTCCTGAATTGACAGGGGACACCCTATGTCAATTTATAAGCAAATTGACAAATTTACTTAGAAATTCATGTCCCTGACAGACATGTACAGTCTGTGCATATGAGACTGACACAAAGCCATTTAAAAAGCATGGTACAGTGTGTGATCTCATTAAATTAACACTTTGATGGACACTAAACGCATACATACAGCAATTAAACTTCTATTGTGTCTCATCCATTCCCCTTCAACCGATTGGTAAAAAAACAAATCGAGCGTTAATTTAAAACTCTGGTAATAAAAAACCTGCCAAGTTTGAGTCGGAATCGTACACGAAGGGTTCCGAACCGTATTAAGATCGAGAAAAAAAAACGCTGTGAAAAACACCTATCTTGTTCATCGTCTCTATTTTTAAGGTCCCGTACCTCAAAAGGAAAAAACAGAACCCATTTAGAGGATCACTTCGTGATCCGTCTGTCTGTCCGTCTGACTGTCAAGACCCTTTATCTCGGGAACGCGTTAAGGTGTCGAGTTGAAATTAAAACCATATATTCAGGTCTACAGTCCCTTGAAGCTGTGAAAGCTGCCTTGAGATACGGCCGTTTATAACACAACAAAACGTATATTTCGACACTCTCAAAAGAATCGAAATTTATTGGGTACTTTCCCGTTGACCACCTTGAAATCATCAAATAACTTCTCCCGCTCTGGGCGGAGCGGGAGGGTGGGTGTGTCAGATTCTTACTGACTAAAACCCACCCGTATTCCTTCCTGTTGCCTGTGTTGCCAGGAGCCTCGGTGACCCTGTACCTTCCCGCGAACTTTCCGTTGACCTAGAACTATGAAATTTGGCAAGTAATGTCGTCTTATACTACAAGTACAGGGAAAAATCTGGAAACTATACATTTATAATTAAACCATAAAAAATATAGTCTTTATTTAAAGTACCATTCTTTTTTCAGTCACCACTTACAAATCTGGATTAAATTTGATATTTAAGTAAAAACAACTTTGATTAGGTTACCTAAATAATTTAGGTATGAACGGACTGTTAGTATAACAATAATATAAGTAATTATAGGTTTTGGAAACTGAATTTCGGGAAAAAGTGCGAGACTTGATTCCTAAACTATTTATAATAATTATCAACTGTCTATCTAATAAGGTTCATGAGATACAGCCGTCTGACAAACAGACGGACGGACGGACAGCGGAAGCTTTGTAATAGGTTCTGTTTGGCACCCTTCGGTTACGGAACTCTAAAAACTAAAGACACCACGTGCTAAGCAATTCACTTGGTTTCTTCGCGTATAGTCTTTATAAAATCTAATTAATAGTTATGGATTTTCTTAAACGACAAAGTAAAAATAAAATATTCCTCAAACAGAGAACTTTATTTAAATTGTTTTATGAATATTCTTTTTTATTTCCGCTTAAGGCGCTAACAAGAGGCTAATGACCTAAGTAGGCTTGTCTTAAGAAAAAAAAAAGCCTAATCTGTGTAGTTTGCGGAAAAAATATATGTTAATTTTGAACATATTTCTCAGAACTTGGTTGTTACCAAAACACGTTTTGAAAAAGTCTCGATACAAACTAACGGTAAACTAACCTTTTACCTTGAGTTCCAATCCAAAATATCTGTATTAAACATCAAAGTATGTTACGTATTTAGTTAATAACAAGAACATCTTATTACTCAGCTCAGTATTTAGTAAATCGATAATTGCTTTATATTTTGCAATAAATTACAAGCGTTGTGTGATCGCGCTTCTCTTTCTTTTATATGCAGTCTGACAGTGACTGCGGTTTAGCTGTTGTGAACGTCTTAAATTTTATTTAAAACGAGACGACGTTTCTGGCACTAGATCGTATTGTGAGGCAGTCGGTGTGCCTCGAGGCATACAAGCCGGCTGCACTAAACTCCACGAGGCAGAAATATAGACAAAGCTAGGATACGATGGAATTTTAGAACATATTCCGATTGAAAGGTTTGGTTGGAAATGTTAACAGATATTCTATATTTGCGTGGAGCAGTAGTGGCCCAGTGGTAACGGCCACGAATTATGATTTGTTGGTCGCAGGTTCGAACCCAGACAGGCGCTTTCCTCGCGCGCGTATGGGAGTGGCGCGAGGAGGCGAAACGCCGGGGCGTAAGTCCGCTGCCGCGAGAAATCGCGGCACAGCGGACGGAGCTCCGGCGGGATCTCATGGCGTCATGGAAAGTACGGTTGTCGCAACCCAGTGCTGGGCACGCCACGATTGCGGCGATAAGTCCCCTCTTTGAGGAGTGGCTGGAGAGGCGCCACGGCGTCCTCACCTTCCGCCTGACGCAGGTCCTCACCGGACACGGCAGCTTCGGGAGGTTCCTGTGTCGGATAAGGTGGGAGGAAACGTCCGGGTGTCACCACTGTGTGGATCGCCCGGAGGACACGGTGGAGCATATGGTGGAGGTCTGCCCGGCTTGGGCAGAGCACCGCCATGTCCTCGTGGAGGCGATCGGCGGCAGAGACCTCTCGCGTCCGGCCCTGGTTCAGGCCATGGTACGGAGCGAGAGGGCATGGGCAGCCGTCACCTCCTTCTGCGAAGCAGTAATGCTCGCGAAGGAGGAGGCGGGACGGTTGAGGGAAAGGCACGTTTCGCGCCCTCTCGCCCCTAGCCGCCGCAGGAGACGCCCTGGGCGTCGGGAATCTTGGGCGGATTTCCAGCCACCGTAGGCGCGGGCTTGCGGACGGTGAGCAATGGGTAGCTCACCGTCCGGTAAGGACCAGGCCCGGGTCGACGGCGCGTCGTATTCCACGCGCGCCTCAAAGAGATGTCGTCAGCACAAAAGTAGGGGTCCACTAGGGCCGATGCCTGCCGGGGTCGCGGGAAGGTACTTATGGGTCACCGAGGCCCCCGCAACACAGGCAACAGGAAGGAATACGGGTGGGTTTTAGTCAGTAAGAGTCTGACACACCCTCCCGCTCCGCCCAGAGCGGGAGAAGTTATTTGATGATTTCCCACCCTCAAAAAAAAAAAAAGACAGGCGCTTTACTTTGTGTAAATTATTTCATCACCACTGCTCTCAAAACTGAAGGAAAACATCGTGATCCGATGTCCTAGAACCAAAATTTCGAAGACATGTGACATCTACCAACCCGCACTGTGCTCTCGTGCTCGATTGCTCGATTTCGGCCCACTCCCTCTCACTGAGAAGAGGCCTGTGGCTCAGCAGTGGGTAACATTATAGCCTGATCATGCTAAGCATTTTAAATTCTCCCTTTTGTTTTATTTCACAAGATAAAATCGTCATCTTCTTAGGTACTTTCAGTAAGTTTGGTGCACAATCGCAGTCAGACTTGAAACCCCTTGTTTATGGACTCATTGGGAATAATGAGTCCCAATGAACATGTCATATGAACTATGCATGTAAACTTCGCTCTGATAATAAACGACATGACTCTAGAAAAATATTAAATCGAATCGAATAATAATGCCATTTGATAATTACCACGTTTATCATACTAATTGGAGACATGTAGATATGTTGCGTCGAACAAAAACGAAGTTGTATGGAATAAGGTCCTGGGGGGTAACCATCACCTCTTATAGCAGTATTATTTCAATATTACTTCAGCGTGAGAGATGGAGCTATAAATCCTGTATAGCTCCATCACTTTCCTACTGTGAAGTAATATTATAATAATACTGCTATAAGAGGTGATGGTTACCCCCTTGCACACATATCACGGAGCAGAATTAAGTGAATCTAATCTAAGCATACGAAACTGCACACGTCTCATTTATGTATAAAATCACCAAAAAGTGTGAAAGTTTACACTAAACATTAATTTTATTCCCTCACGTAAACAAAGATTACTCTAAAATACAGACATCTCTAAAACATTTTTAAATCCACCTGTATCACAATTTACACTCATCCTCACATAGTTTATTTAGAGGTGTGACTACGTTCTCCCCGCTAATATTGTCGTCTGGAGACTAACTAAGTGATACGTGCTGACCGGGAGCTACTCCAGTGGTATTCTCATATAATTCACCCTTTATTATAACGGATAACAATTGATTTTGTAGACTTCAACGCAGAGAGTCTAGAGAATTGATTTGTGCTGGTTTTAGAATTAAGATTTACAATGCAACGTTAAAAAATAACTTGCTTTCATGAAAATTATTGTTTCTGTTTGTGAAGATTGTCTTTATCTATTTACCTTCTTATTTATTTTACATCTTAATAGCAGAGATTTCACTATGAACTGAGTTGAGCTGCACAACTACTGACAAATGCGTGCACTGACTGGACAGGTCCACTCAAACTGTGTGGTTCTTTCATCAAAAGACCATTTCAGACACCAATCGACATGGTCTTCACATGATCTGGCCAAGATTATGTCTGGACTTTAAAAGAGACTGTGGCCTCTGAGTTTGTTTCGACGTTTCTTCTCAGAGTAGTCAGATAGGAAACGCCGACCTCATCTAGTTTAAAAAAATATGATTTACGTGTAAGTGTTTGTACAAACCTACTTACAGAAATAAAATCATTTGTCATTTATTATTTAACCCAGAATAACATGTATCAACTTTACCCTCACTTGACCCACAAACTGAAAACGCAAAGTCGCATAACGCCAAATCCGCGTTATGTCATCTAAGATACGTTAAAAGGACATCGAAGTGATAACAATTTCAGTGTTTTTTTTGACGTATCTTGGATTTTAGAGCCTCTAAATGAGTTTTTTTTTCAGTTTTACACCGGAATAAATATAAATTATTAGTAGAAAGATTTGCGCGTGTGATTATAAAAACATATTTCAATGGAGTTTTTAAGAACACTCAATATTGACTAAAATGAAACAGTAACATAAGAACAGCAAAAAACCTTTCTTCATGAGCCTTTTCGCAAAATTACTAACATAACATTTGAAACACACGCAGCTAATTAGCTGCGAGTGTGATGATAAATAATGATAATAATAACACAAAAATTACCATTAAACAAAGCCCAAAAAGTGATGACTCGTGAAAAACTTGCACTCCCGACCACACACGATCCACAGTCTGTCTCTCCAAAGCCGAGCTGTCTTAAGACCTCTCTACATGAAAGAAAGTGATGAGCAGACTAGCTCTTGCTAACGAGTCCATAGATGTACTGGCGAAATCGCGGTCTATGTCGGGAGATAAAGAGGGAATACTCGTATATGAACCACTTCACTTTGAATTCATTGGCATCTTTGCATTTTTTCATAGTATAGGACTCATAATTTAGCTCAACTTTTACTATGAGACGAACTCAAAATACAAAAAAATTAAATTCATTTTAACACACCGACCACAACAGTTTGTAAAAGAAAACATCCAAAAAGTGTTGACTCGTGAAAGACTTGCACCCTCGACCTCCGTAGTCTGTCGCTCCCGAGCCGAGCAGTCTTAAGATCTCACTACACTATAGAAAGCAGCGAGCGACCAGACTATCTGCGCTCTTACCCTCTGAGCTAACGAGTCTGGTAGTGGCGAAATAATCCATGTCGTGCGAGATAACGAGAATAATAATTGCCCACTTAGATTAAAACCTTGTTGGCAATAAACCGTAAAGATTTGAAGTTATTGTCAAATTATTGGTTATTAATTCCAATCCTAACTAAGCACTTACACCAGTAACAGTTATAGTCCCTCGTACAGTGAATGTCCTGGCTGCCGTAACGGATCTCTTACCTACACAAATAATCAGTTTGATTGATAGACCAAGTGGTTCCATTCATCCAAAAAATCATCTTAACACGTAACAATATTAATGAAACTAAATACAAGCTTGTAATAACGTGTATAAAGTGTTGACTCGTGAAGATCTTGCACCGTCGACCTCCGCAGTCTGTCGCTCCCGAGCCGAGCAGTCTTAAGACCTCTCTACGCGATAGAAAGCGGCGAGCGACCAGATTAGCGACGCTCTTACCTACTGAGCTAACGAGTCCCGTAGATGAAGTAGCGAAATAACCCGCCATATCATGTGAGGCATAGAGAATAATAATGGCCTTCTTAGATTCAGTTTCTGACCTACTTGCATACATAAAACCACGCCTTTTTCTCATGTGGTTAGTTCGAAAACTACAAAACGCCACCTACAATCCTTACATATATACTCCTTGTACCCCCTCCTTTGGCTTTGCTTCTTTTTTTATATTTCAGACCTTGGCAACATACTGAATCATTAGAAGCTAACGACCGCGATTTAAGAGTTGTGGGTCGTAGTTTCCTTCACCGTTTTGAGAGCAGTGGTGATGAAATAATTCACACAAAGTAAAGTGCCTGTCTGGGTTCAAACCTACGACCTGCAACTCGTAAGTCGCGGCCGTTACCACTGAACCACTACTGCTCTTAATTAAGTCAGTACTAATCGGTGTTATTAGACATATTATTATTATAATAATAATTTTAACAAATTAATGTGTCTCGTTTTTGACATTTAACATGTTTAAATATTTGTAAGCAAGTTTATGGCGAAACATGTAAGATCATAACTCTATAATATAATCCTAATTAATGTACCATGTTTTAAAGCAAATAACTGTATTCAAATTAATTTCAAATGTATTTATTAAACTTACATATAGTTCACAAATACCTAAACAATTAACATGCATGAAATTTTAACCAACAGAAAACTTAGATTTAATAGTGGGTCCCAAACTAGGCACAGCCTGGATCTTGGTGATCCAAAAAATATATTATTTTCTATTCTAGTATATTCCATTAAGACGCTGACAACACCTAAACCGCGGTCACTGTCAGATTGCATAGAAAAGAAAGAGAAGCGCGACGACAAAACGCTTGTAATTTATTGCAAAATATGAAGTAATTATCTATTTACTCAGAATTGAGTTGAGTAATCGAAAATAAAAAACAACCAAGTTCTGCATTAGAATAAGACGTACTTGTTATTAATTAAATACGTAATTTATGTTGATATTTAATACAGATATTTTGGATTAGAACTCAAGGTAAGAGGTTAGTTTAACGTCAGTTTGTATCGAGATTTTTTTTTCAAAACGTGTTTTGAGGACAACCAAGTTCTGGGAAATATGTTCAAAATTAACATATATTTTTTCCGCTACCACAAACTATACAGATTTGGCAATTTTCTTTCTTAAGAGAAGCCTATTTTGGTCAATTGGGTCTTGTCAGCGCCTTAATTTTCCATTTGTTACTGCGTTGATATTCAAGCTTTATTATAAAATATAAAAAAATTGCCCACTAATTTGACCATTGAAGACAAGTACAACTTAAAATTCCTAACCATGTTTTCATTCGCCGTAAGTGATGTCTTAAGGAATAAGCACCATTAAAAAAATCTCATTTGTATTTCCTAGGCCCATTATTTATACAACATAAATACTCAGTTTCCTTCCTTATAAACATTCTAGTAATTTAACGTAGACAATCCCAAAAAATAACGCAATTAAGTATTAAAAGTAATGACTCGTGAAGGAATTGCACCTCCGACCTCCGTGGTTTTCCGCTCCCAAGAAATGAACACAGAATACGGTGAGCGGGAACCAACCGGCGCTCTTCGCTACTGAGCTAACGAGTCTAGTGGGTGCTAGAGCCAAATTAAGATACATATTGCACGGTTTAAAAATAGCAAGAATGAACAAAAACCATAAAAGTTGTGAGGCGAGATTTGAACCCGATGTTATACAATTGGCAAGGACTAAATACTGAGCTGTTGAGTCTTGTGGATGGAAGGATCATACTGATACACATTGTGTGACTCTTAAAAAGTGAAATCGAACAAAAATTATATATTGTAATGCGGGATTTGAGCCCAATGCTACTGCAATATAGGGTAGCGCTCGTCGGCAATCAGCTATCTGTTCATTGTGAATATGGATGAAATTAGGCTACTATAGTCAGGGGAATTTAAACGATGATACTGTATTAAAACCGGCCAATTACGTGTCGGACCACGCACAATGAAGGCTTTTGTAGTTGGGATGAATTGATCCCAAGAACAAACTTAACATTGTAGGTGAAATACCCCACACCATGGGATTGACGAGAACAAAAAATATCAAACACTACAATATCACTACAAACATTTTTTTTAGATTAATTCGTCGACGTGATTAATATGTATACTCATACCAAATTCAGCTTTCTAGTACTAAGAGTCTTTGAGCTAAGCCGCGGACAGACAAAGAGACGGACGGGTATGGCGAAACTATAAGGGTGGCTTCCTTGTTGATTATGGAACCCTCAAAAGGATCTCTGTTTTAAATGCATCCAAATGTTGTCTGTAAAAGATACACACGCGTACGTAGTTTTAGTTTTCAAGTTTGATGTAATTCATGTCATTAGTATAGTATTTTTTCTGCCAATAGGACATTTTCGCTCGTAAATCTACGGGTATAAGGGTGTAGTTCACACTTTAATCGTCATTTTGTACACCAGCTCTGTCTAAACTAAACTTTCGGGGATGGACATTAAAATACCTGCTTATTTTCATAGTGACGTTGTGGCGGCATCTACATCGCCACATGCGAACTACGCATCACACTGACGTCACGCAAAATCCTGCATCGCTCAAGCAGAGTTTACCGCGCAACTAGCATATATACAACATCCCTACATCAACCGTCGGGCAGTGCCCACCAGCTACGACACCCGTCTGATCGGAGGATCCTCCCTTTTCTATGTAGGATGAGTGAACTTTACATTCTGTTCCTCATGCCTCTATACTGGTGACCCCGAATATGAACGTCAGCGCAGGCTTCGTGCAACTACTTCAGCGTGACGACATCATCATCACTTCTTCAAGCTCTCGAGCGGCGAGTCATATAGCTGGCCAGCACCCACGGTTTCAACGGGTATCCTGATCACTAGCATGCAGCGACTGCGCATACCTGGTCATCACCCTAAGCCTCATCAGCAACCTTGGCACAGCACACTGCACTTTCGGCCGGTTAACAAGCAGATCTCTTCAACCCTCTCCTGGTCTACGCCAGCAGCCCTCAACCCGGCGCTGTACCAGCTCCGACGCACTGGAGCATAACGCAGCGCCACCCCGACACACGGGGGCATCACCGCAGATAGTTCCGGCCCACCGCGACCTATGCGATAACCGGTTCCGACCCACTGGAACCCCATCTGGCGCTGGCAAGCATCGCAAGATACACGACTCAACCCACTATCGACCTCCGGTCTCCGAAAGGGAGTGATGTCGTAGCATCTACATCACCAAATGGAAACTACGCATCACACTGACGTCACGCAAAATCTTGCATTGCGCAAGCACAGTTTACCGCGAAACTAGCGTATATACAACATCCCGATATCAACCGTCGGGCAGTTGCCCACCAGACACGACACCCGTCTGCTCGGAGGATCCTACCTTTGCTATGTGAGTGAACTTTGAAGTGATGTGAATCTTAGAAATGATGAGTGAACTTTACACCCTGTTCCTCTATAACGTTAATGCAGTTGGCTTTTGGTGAAAATCAGTGTCAGGTACATTATGGTGAACTGAGGCTCTTTTGGAATAAGAATTCGTTTTTATCCTTTTTATTAGGATCTAAGGATCTAAGGATCTCTCTTGAGTTCTTTACGTAACTGCAATTTGTTCGCGACTATACTATCGCTTGCTATGATTACGTCTCGCTTGCATACATTTTTGCTTATCAAGCAGACTGCCTTTCGTGCTGTGTCCGTACAGTTAATTTATTTTTTGTTCTACGCCAATAAATTAATTTTCCTTCTTTCTGCAGTGTGTTCAAGGTCAGCAAAGCTCGACGACTGGTTCTAAGAGCAGAAGTAGCAAAAAAGAGTCATGGCATCGGCGGCTATCGAGGAAACGGTCTTATTAGGTAAGTGGATACTTAATGGTAAAATTTAATTTAATGTAATGTTTGTTTCTAAAGTAATCTGATGAAAGTGTAAACAAACCCTGTTCACTCACTATTAAAGGGACTTAGTAACACTTTAATCTGTACTTATGGTTTAAAATTTATTTTATCACCACTTGATCACGTGTTATCTATGTGCCTCAGCCTGTCAAACTAGACTCTCTACAATGATTTTTAAATATTGTTAATATATTCATAAATTGATTCTCGGGGACTTTAATTTTGGTATAAGTGGGCAAAAATGCAATATTTTTGTAATGTAATTTTATTTTTATTTTCCTAATCTTAAGTTTAAGAAGTAATTTGCCATAATTTCAAAATTTTCTTTTGGTTTTATGATTTATAATTTCCATAATATTCCTTTACCTATTTCTGAGAATGCTGGTAAACTACCTGTTTGGTGAGTGTGTATCTGCGAGACTATTGTTACCTATAGTACTGAGATATTATACAGAAGCTGTTGGTGTACCTTTATGAATAAATAAATAATCCAGTTTTTCTAACAATTGTTTGAATAACATTATTACATTGTAATTAAAACATCATCGACGGCAATTGAGGTTATAAAATTTGCATCCACGGGAATGTTGTCTGATTCATTTGTTTACATTTCCATCAGATACTTTTGGATCAGGCCATACATTGATTGGTGTCGGCTATTCCGGTAGTCAATAGCCCGAATGTCTTACAACCTCGTCTTATTAAAGAAATCATCTATATGATTATTTCTTTAATATATACTGTAGACAATTTCATTCCATTTTTATTCCCAAGACTATCTCAATTAATAATAACGCATCTTTCAGTGATTGGGCTACCATTGGTATTCATAAAAGTAGAACACGGCTTTATGAGCTGTACAATGAAAGGGCATACATAAACACTGCTGAATTTAATTTTTATGTTAGAAACTATTCAAAATTATTTAAAAAAGTTTGTTGTATGGCCAAGTCGCGTCATTTGAGTTCGAAGATTAAAAATAGTAGTAATATAATCAAAACGACTTGGAATATTATTAATAGTGAAACGGGAAGGTCTAGTAACCGAAATACTGACTATAGCCTGTCAATTAATGACAAAATAATAAAATCAAGTCGCCGCGGCCTTTGAAAATTTCTTTTCAGATATTCCCGTTTCAACTACTAAATCCCTAAACTCATCACCTTCTGTTGCTGAGTCTTTGCTCAAGGAAAATGTTAATGTTTGCGATTCGGAATTTCATTTTGAACATATTACCTGTAGAGATATAATTAAAACCTTTCACACTTTAAATGTAAAAACGACTGCAGATCTGTGGGGTAATTCTGTAGAAGTTGCTAAGTCAATTATTGACATTGTAGCTCCTACTTTATCTCTTATCTTTAATAATTGCATTGACTGTGGGGAGTTTCCTGACCTTATGAAAAATAGTAAAATAATACCTTTGTTTAAATCAGGTAGTACATCAGACCCCACCAATTATAGACCTATTTCAGTACTACCTACCTTTAGTAAAATTTCTGAAAAAATAATTTTAGTCCAATTACAAAGATTTTTTAATAAACATAAATTATTGCACAATAAACAGTTCGGTTTTACAAGGGGTCGTTCGACTACTGTCGTGGAACTTTTAGGACATATTTATAATGCATGGGAAGATAAACGCGATGCATTGGGCATCTTTTGTGATTTGTCCAAGGCATTCGATTGCGTTCTTCACGAAACGTTAATCAGGAAACTCCGCCACTACGGGATCCGGAACACCGCTCTGGATCTTCTTACTTCATACTTGAGTAATAGGATTCAGAGCGTTGACGTTAATGGGAAAAGATCTCCTGGATCTATAGTAACAATGGGAGTCCCACAGGGCTCAATTCTTGTTCCTTTCTTGTTTCTTATTTACATTAATGATTTGCCATACCTCATAAAGGATAATCATGATATAGTGTTGTTTTCGGATGACACTTCACTTTTGTTTAAACTTAAACGTCAGCAGCTGGTTACTGACGATGTTAATAGTGCGATCTCAAAAGTACTTCACTGGTTCAATGTTAATAATTTACTTCTTAATGAAAAAAAAACCAAATGCATTAAGTTTACGCTACCTCACGTTAGGCAGGTGAAAACTAATGTATTGATAAAGGGCGAAGAATTGAACCCTGAAGATAGCACAGTATTCTTGGGCTTAACTTTGGATGCTAAGCTTCAGTGGGGTCCACATATAGATAAATTGTCGAAAAAGCTAAGCTCCGCAGCATACGCTGTTAGAAAAATTCGTAATTTAACTGATATAGAGACAGCCCGTTTAGTGTACTTTAGCTATTTTCATAGTGTAATGTCGTACGGTATTCTGTTGTGAGGAAATGCCGCTGACATTCAGACTATCTTCGTTTTGCAGAAAAGAGCTGTTCGGTCAATTTATAGATTAAGTCCAAGACACTCTCTCAGAGAGAAATTTAAGGAGATTAATGTAATGACTGTGCCCTCCCAGTATATTTTTGAAAATCTTTTATATGCCCATAAAAATATAAAATTGTTTAAAAAATAGTGATATCCATAATATAAATACTAGGAACAAACACAAATTTGTTGTACCTACAACAAGGCTCAAGAAAATAGGTGGCTCATTCAGATGTCAATGTATACGTTTTTATAATAAACTTCCAAGCCACGTTCAAGATCTAAGCCTTAATAAATTCAAATCATTTATTAAAAGTAGGTTGTGCCAGAAAGCCTTTTATACTATTAAAGATTATATTGAGGACAAAAAGGCTTGGGATTAAGCTGCTCCAATTATTGCATACTGAAACTTTTATTTTATTTATATACCATTTTGACATATTTACTTTGTGGAGTTCAATATACTGTTTGGAACTTAATATTTAATTGTAAAGTATTATATTGTTTTCAATTATTGTGAATGTGAAGCCTATGTGGGTCATTATTGTTTTTTTTTTTTTTTCTCATTTAGTATTAATCATGGTCTGGCAGTTTGAGTAATTTATGCGGCCTACCCAAATGTTCTTTCTTTGGTATTGTTCGTCGAATCGTTGAGCTCGTTAAGTTCTGAGTTGAGCAGCACGATTACTGACAAATGCGTGCACTGACTGGACAGGTCCACTCAATCTTTGTGGTTCTTTCCTCAAAAGGACCTTTTCAGACACCAATCTACATGGCCTTCACATGATCTGACCAAGATTATGTCTGGACTTTAAAAGAGACTGTGACCTCTGAGTTTGTTTCGGCCTTTCTTCTCAGAGTAGCCAGATAGGAAACGCCGACCTCATCTAGCTTTATTTAAAAAATATGATTGACGTGTAAAAGTATTTGTACAAACCTACTTACAGAAAATAAATCATTTATCATTTATCCTAACCAGTCTTACCGATCGTGTTACCCATTAACTGGGTTGTGGAGGTCAGATAGGCATTCGCTTCATGTAAATTAATGGTATTCAGCTTCATCTGGTTATACTAGAAGCCGACTCCTCTGTACATCTGCTTACCCCTTTGAAGAAAATCATTCAAAATATTAGGTCTTTACCTATGAAATTGGAGACTTGTATGAAAATTTTAAAATATAAAAAATTTTGTATTTTTTTTATTTCAGCTAATCAAAGTACGGGCACAAATTATCTATACAATTTGCCCATTTTGATGGCAGTTTCTTTATGCCTTTACTGTAGAAGTCTGCCGGACGGGAGGTGATGAAGTCAGCTAAAGCGTTTTGACCTGCCTCTCGGGTGTTAAATTTTTTCCCACTTAATAATTGTCTAAATTTTGAAAAAAAAAACAGAAATCTGTTGTGGCAAAGTCCGGTGAGTACGGTGGGTGACGGAGAGCTTCCAGCTGTAACTCTTGTAGCTTTGCGATGGTCTATCGTGAAGTTTGAGCTCACGCGTTGTCGTGCAGGCGCAATGGGGTAGAGCGATTGACTAGTCTTGGTTGTTGAATTGCGAGCTTCTATATATAATAGACATCTGCCGTCACTGTTGTGCCATTCGGTAAGAAGCTGTGATGTACAAGTCCGGCACTGGTCCACCAGACAGTCACCATCATCTTCCTATGAGTAATATTTTTTTTTAGCTCACTGATTAGGTGCGGTACCCGGGTCCACCCACTGAGACGAACGCTTACGGTTGTCGTACAGGATCCACTTTTCATCACAGGTAACAGTTTGACTTAGAATTCCCTCGTTTCTATGCCGATTCAGTAGTGCTATGCATGCTTCGACGCGTATTTCTCGCTGTTGGTCGCTTAGTTCGTGTGGCACCCACTTATCTAGCTTTTTTATCTTTCCGATGATGCAAGTGCTTCAATGTTGTTTTGACACTAACTCAAAGGCCTGCAGCAAGCTCAGCCGTAGATTGAGTTGGATCCGCTTCCACTATTGCCTTCATTTGGTCGTTGTCGACAATAGTCACCGGCCGACCGCGAGGCTCGTTCTTCAACTCAAAATTTCCAGATTTAAAACGATTGAACCAATAATGGACCGTGTTTATGCAAGCAGTGTTAGGCCCGTACACGTCGTTAATGTTTCGTGTTGTTTGCGCAGTGGTATTTCCACGTAGGAACTCATATTCGAAAATTGTACGAATTTTCAGATTATCCATGGCGCCTAAAACTACCACTATTTCACAAAAAGAAAAAACTATCTGAAAAAAAAATTGACTGAATTTGAAATTAAATTAACACGGCTTTCGAATAAAATTTATTTGATTTTCGAATTGCACGCCAATCCACAGATAATTAAATCTGAAAATGCTGGTTATAGAATCTCAAATTACATAGGTAAAGACCTAATAATATATTTTTATAAAATTTCCAATATTTGTAACATAACTGACACTCGCCTTATTATTTTTTTTCAGTTTAGTCGAAGATTTGGAGATGTTATTGATTCCGTAACCACCGATATATGTATATCGTTAGATTCGTTCTGATCGTACTTGCGTCGCTCGAAAAGTGTCAGTGCTAAAGTTTAATTTAAACGGTGCAATTGTAATAGCCTGTGGCATTCCTTAACTCGAAACAACGACAAACGTTGTATAGTCTAAACGATGTAATGTCTAATGTTTAGATGACGTAAGTGATTTGTTGCTTCAATTTTATTGAATGGCAAGAAACTTACATCGTGTTAATGGGGCTTACGTTGTGCGATACCACACATCATTTAATCGAAACATTCGCTCGTTTAAAAACAGTTCGTGATACATCGGATAAACTTTATTAGTTTTGTCATAAAAAGCACAGTTTGAAAAATGCCCTATGGTGTTTTCAGGAAGTGTTCCAAAAATAAAAAAAAATGTTAAAGATTCTCACCATCGTCATCATCATCTCTCTTTTGTGCCATGCCTTCCTGGTATGTGGGAGTCTCATCCAGGTTTTCCCTGCGATCTTCTTTAGGTCGTCCATCCCACCTGGCCATTCGTCTGCCAACGCTCCTTCGACCGTTTCTCGGCAACCATTACGTTAGGGCTCTGCTCCACCTGCCATTACCACGTCTAGGCAAGTGTTCTGCCCACCTCCATTTCAGAGCCGTAGTCAAGAATTAATTCTCATTGTGTAAGAACAATTTTTCAACATTACAATTAAAAGTTTCCGATGAACGTTCAAAAAAGTTATATCTTTATCATAGTCACATACTCAGTTCCTTATAATACTTACTAACTTATTAACTTACTTTTAATAATATTGAATAAAAATAAAGGACTAAAAAAATTTTTTTTTTTGGTTCCAAAGAATCTTTTTTACCAGTTTCGTAACGAGTACGCTTACTTTACAGTCGACAATTTTCTACGTCAATGATGACAGCTTATAACTGTACAAAGGTCTTTTGGCGCGTGGCCAAAATCGAAACTAACGCCACCATCTTTTTTTTAAATACATTTCAGCACAAATCCACAATTTTTTGCCAACAACGCCTCCCTGTCAATGTCATTCAGGCGCCAAAAGATCTTTGTAGTCCTGTACGCACAATAAATTGTGATCCTTGATGCGGTAGGGCGAATCTAACGATTTATATCACTGTTCGTAACGAGTTGCGGACAATTTGCGGGCCGATGCGGACTGACCGCAACGACGGGCACAATCGTAGTTATTGGTAAGCGTATATTGTATATTATTATTTATGTCGGGTTTGGAATACAAGCATAGTTTCAATAATAAAGGTGTATTTTTGGATTCTAGTGGTTGTTTCATTTGCATTTGTGTCTGAATGATGAAGCTGTACGTTGTCCGTATGCAGTCGATTATTCATTCTCTAATGTGTGCTAAACAAATGTATGATTTTATAAAATGTATTATTTTAAAATGGTGATAACAGTTATAGAAAGAAGCATTAATTTTCCGTCAGTCACCGAAAGGAGATTTTTTTTTTAAATTTCAAGTTGGCATCTCATCGCAGCGACAATCAATGTCAAAAATGTCTACTGTAGGTAAATTACTTAGGTAAACTTAGAGGTTTTTTTGACACTGGCAGAATAGTCGACATCAGCTCAGTTGCCAAACAAGAAAAAAAAAGAAAAGGGTATTTGACAGATTGAAAGTAAGACTAGAATCTGAACGTTCTTAAAAATGCGAGTTATGCCCCACCCCTTTTTAATTACATGAAGAGACGAGAGAGTTTTTACATAATGTATTTTACGTCGGTGCTAACACTACCTACATTATATTAATAAATCGGATACTGAAGGATTTATAATGTAGACCCTACGCGAGCTATAACTTTATGTGCCTCCGGGGATGAGAGGAAATAAAACGGTTTCTACTGCACATAATCAGTTTGTTCCAGGAATAGTTTCTTAGGTCGATGTTATAGTCGCGGGAAAGTACTTATGGGTCACCGAGGCCCCTGGCAACACAGGCAACAGGAAGGAATATGGGTGGGTTTTAGTCAGTAAGAGTCTGACACACCCTCCCGCTCCGCTCAGAGCGGGAGAAGTTATTTGATGATTTCCCAACCAAAAAAAAAAAGGTCGATGTTATAACATCTTTTATTTGTTCAACAGCTTAGCAGTAGAGATGAGTGTGTTCCTATCTTACTTCCTAATTATTCTACTCAATGCGAAATGCTGTTTGTTAGTTTTGGATGTTTGTTAAAATCATCAAACTTTGGATGAAATTACTCATGGCAAAACTACCACTTTAGCAAAATGTCATATTAGCAAAAGGTCCTTCGAGCAGTTTGTCCTATAATATATATGCAACTTATATATTTTTTTTAAAGTAAAGTAATGCTGAAGAATTACTATCTTTTAGGTTTTTATCGTCATGGCTCATTATAGCATTTATTTGAAAGGTACCATTGAAATGGAAAATAAAGAAGAATTAAAGCACTCGCACATAAGAAAAAAATATTTTGGCTCTCAATCTTGATTGCTATGTCAGTTTGGAAGAGATAGACCGTACCTATTACAGTTTTTGTTAGTGTAGGTAGTGAATTGTTGTAATAAATTATAACTAATAATTTGAAATTCAACTTTGATTCCTTTAATGGAAAAAGATCGCAACAAGCACATAACTACCAAAAAAATAAAAGGTCTTGTCAGCTATAAGCGATATCGCTGTCGCGCTCAGTAGTGGTACTGGTTCGCCTTCTGGGGCTGCAAAGTACTAATGGGACCCCTAGATGGTCAAAATTGCTTGACAAGTAATTTTGACCGTCTAAGGGGTGCCCAGATAGGACTTTGCGAACGATTTCAGTCGTAAAGCGATCGCTATCTATGTCGTGACTGCAGCCCGGTAGTCACTTTGGACCAGTATCGCTAGCGAGCGCGACAGCGATATATCGCTTGTATCTGAAGGCCTTTAGAATTAAAAAGTTTCTCTAAACACTTGTGGACCTTCAACGATGTACGCTTTTTTAATAACACATCTATTTAATCATCCTCTTTATAACTTTGTGGCCTTTACCACCAATTTATGCACCAATGGTGTATCACGCGACATTTCACGAGTGTTCGTAGCAGTAACTAAGGTTCTGCAAACTTAAATATTAAAAAAAACAAGTATGTATTAATTATTAAGCAGGTATAGTAATTTTATTTGATTATACAAGGTGTAGTTTTGCAGCCTCGTCAAATTCAACGGGGTAACTATGCTAATGATTCTCGACACCAATCAATAATAAAACAAGTAGGTATATTTTTTTTTTCTAATTTTCGGAAACTGGCATGTGTGGGACACCCATGTTAAAACGCGGCCCGTGTGATACCGCACTGTAACTGCCCTTTTACACACACACTACCGCTTACGCAACGGGGTGATTCTGTTCTGTGAAAGTGGTGTATTCTAAAATACTGTCAAACTTAAATAACTATAAAAACAAATATGTATTAATTATTGAGCAGGTATCGTAATTTTATTTGATTATATATGATTTTCATAGCAGCCTCCTGAAATTTGACGAGGATGCAAAACGACACCTTGTAGGAGGCATGCCTTTTAAGTTTTGTCTATTAAAGAAAAAAACACAACTAGAACCTTATCTTAGTACTTTTTAAAAGTATTCACCACGTAGCTTAATACACTTTTCCATTCGCTCAAACCAGTTATTATAACATTTATTCCACTCTAAAGTGAGGGTGTTCAAAATGGCTGACTTGAAAGCGTCGACTGCTTCTTCACCGGACTGGAACCTTTGACCACGAAGACTTTTCTCAGGCAGAACTCCCCGAACAAGTCGGTCACGTTAGGTTAGAACTGTGAACAACCGCGCACGAGCCGAGCGAGCGAAGCGACCGGTGCTGCTACAACCAAGTTAGTCGCATTTAATTGGTTATTTAGTATTTAGGACAACCTAATGGAAATTATTTGAAGTCTTCGGATATAGAGAAGGGAACAATGTATGGCAGCAAATTAGCAACGATTGCTCTAGTCACTTGTCAATAGGTACGTTGTTTAGTTTATGCCTTATAAATATATTGTGTCACACAAAAAAAAACTTTTTTTAGATTCGGTTCCGCGATCTCCAACAAAGCCCGCAGGCTTAAGTGGGACTGGGCCGGACATGTCTACCATATGCCAGATGAGAAATGGGCTAAAAAAAACCACTAAACGCACGACAACATGGCAGTGGCAGGCCAAGGTGAAGATGGCGGGCCGTGCTTCACTCCTACCGAAAGAACTAGTAAAAGACAGAATTGTGTGGAAAATGAGCTGCAGTGAGTCAATACAGGGTAGTTAGATTAGATAAAATTTTAATTTTATAGTTTATAGCCTCGAGCTGATGATACATAAAAGACATATGACATTTGAAAATCTCATATTTATGTGTTAATTAAGTTTGGTGGCAGCAGAGGATGCAAAAAAACCGATTTTATTTATAAGAATTTAATTAGTACCAAAAATTACAATTATACGAGTATTATAAGTCTAATTAATTACTATAAGTATTGTTCAGTCGACGATTGACCAAAGAATATGTCCATGAATTGCGGAATCGGGTAGCTAGCGTCCGGTGTCAGCTTCGCGACGACACGAGGCACGTGTGCAGCGTCAGCTTCTAGATATTGCGCGGTGTTGTTGCCGTGTGAAATCAGGGCGATGCATGCTATAGCAATTTGCCTCGGCTATACTTGCGTAACACCTCCCCCCGAAGAACAGCGACTATTGAAGACCTTGGTCGTAAATTGCGCTGGGAGATGATCTGTTCTATCCCTTTGTGTCTCTGGTATAGCGTAGATGATCTGCGGTCGAACTTCCTTGTCATCGGAGGATTCTTTCTTAAGATCGATCTGCTTCGGATAACATCTTCGATAAGTGAAGTATGCAGTTAGTGCACATGCACTGAGTAGTAACACGTACAGCGGTATAGTTGTATGATAGATGCTGCTATTTGAGTGTGTATCGAACTGTATCGGTGTTTGCAGTGAAATCTCCTTATTGGTAGCGTGAAGATCATCCAAGTTAATAGAGTTGAGATTAAATAGTGGGCGTGCCGTTGGGATGGGAATATCTTCTTTAGGAACATCTATTATCTTCAAAGCTTGACCTTTCAATCGATCATTGGAGTTTGAGATGGTGAACTCTTCTGTCTGAATAAAACAGTTGTGAGGAAGTATGGCGAGGTAACTTCCTTGCAGTAACTTGTGGAGATCTTGTTCGCAGGATACACGTACTTTCGTCGGACTCGGGAAGCTGATGGTATAGTGTCGGTCATCGAGTTTCTCGTAGGCTGGTTTTTGAAGAGATATCGTGACTGGTTTGCATTCAGGAAGTCTCTGCTGCGTTGTGATGAGGGCTCCAATGCAGTCCGGCGAAGTTCGGCTTTGTACGTTGTGTATCTCTTCACATAGATACCCTTTAGTGGACTTCGGGCATTCAGCCTCTATGTACTTGAAATCTTTCGGATGGATTGCAAGGAATTGGAAGCGAGGGACGTGTATTTCGTGTTTTTTGTTAGGGACTATGGATATCTTGTATAGATCATATGTCTGGGGTAGAATAATCGGGAACTTGTAGACTATAACTATTTCATTACCTATATAATATGAACTTAATTGTATAACTTCATAATATTCTCTAGCTCCTATATCTAATACCTTATCACTACTATATAATCTAGTTAATTTGCTTATTATAGATCTAATGGTACTGATATTCTATTTCACGAAGTCCGTTCGGCTTTGATTGTAGTAGTGACGTATCCCGACAAGCGCGCTTGTGTGTGTAAAAGTAGGTAACGTTAGCAAAAAAATCTGATATATATTCAAGTCGAGATTTAATAATCTAAATAAAATTTTGGTTTTAAAAGTATATACATTTTGTAAATAAATTAGATTAGGTTGCAATAAATACAAATATATTAAGAATATGTAGGCATTTAATTAAGCATTGGTGTTACAGAATGGACACGAAACAAGTAGGACTATTCAGTATTTTCAATCACTATCAGATAAATTTTCGATTTCCGATTCCGTTTTGCTGTCGTCAGAATCAACTTGTACATTGATTATAAATTCAAAATCGAGATCAAAATATTTCAAGTAGTCTTTTTAAATTTTTTCAACATGAGCACAAGTTTTTTGCCACGTTTCACTGCTAACTTGGCCCAAACTTTCATTGATCAGTCTTTCCGTATTCGTCATGTTTTGCTCGATATTTTTAGATGCGACATAATTTTGAACGATCCCCCAAATATTTTCAATCGCATTTAATTCTGGGTGATAAGGGGAAGGCTTAAGACATCAAAACCCTTGCTTTTTATAAAATCGTCAATCTTGTAGATTACGTGTTGGGCTTTGTACTTCTTTATTGTATCGTACAATTCCAATTTAAGAAGAGATTCATCAAATGCTATACCCTTATCCCTTAGCCATTGCTGCATATCGGCTTTCTTTGTAGATTGCGTCGGTAGTCGTTCAGCCCGTGTGTTGTGATAAGATGCATTGTCTAAGACAATGACAGAGCGCGGAAGTAAATTGGGTAGCAACTTTTCATTTAGCCATTTTACATAGTTATCATAGCTCATATTTGAATGATAATCACCAGCTGTTGAGTTGGCCTTATAAACCAAGGAAGCATTTTCAATAAAACCATCCTTGGTTCCCGCGTGCACTAAAATAAAGCGAGTGCCTGTGCTAATTTTTTTTTTTAAATGGAGTCATTTCCTTTTTTTTGCCCAGGTGTTGTTTCGCACGTGTGTCGAAAGGACGTAGCTCTCATCGGTGTAGACAATGGGCCGACTTTGAGAGCGGTACTCTGTTATTTTTTTTTAATATTTTAAACGCCACATTTGTATATCATGACGCTCCGTCAAGACTTTACGGTTGTTCTCTGTTTTGCGCCACTTGTAACCTAATTTCAACAGTAACTTGCGAACAGTTTCTAAACAACCTTCGAATCCGATTTTTTCATTCAATGCTGTTCTTAACTTAGCTAATGTTGGAATTTCTTTATGGACAATATGGAAATCTTGTACAGTACTGCAAACCACATCGGCTGTAAAATTATCTATATCCACTTTATTATCTCGCTTTCTCCTTTTCTTCATAGGTGAAGTGAATTTTGATGAAGTGGATGGCAATTCCTTCTCTTCTTTTAATATTCTTTGAACTGTTTTTTGGCTCACACCCGTAGCTTCAGCTGTACGGCGTGTAATGTCTCGTAAATGAGACAAATCACAGTTGAGTTCCATTAATGATTTTGTAAATTCATATTCTTCTCGCAGAAAATGATAAACACTAGCTATCATGTTTCGACCCTAAAACAAAATGTAATCAAAATGATTAAGTAATATAAACATTTTATAACACAAAAAAACATTCATTTTATAAATACTTCTATTGCTATATTAAGTATCTTTGTATAACATTTTAATTGAAAACGTATAAATAAATATTACCTCACTATGGACAACTCTTCTTCGTTTTGTTGCCATGCTGACCTTACTCCGTGAAACAATTTGGCGCGAACTAAAAACCACTACTGATCCGGACCGTGTCCCGATCGACACTGAGCGCTCTCGAGGTTACGCACACAAAAACAATGTGCATGTGCACGCTTGACAACATTCATAGCCAAACGGACTTCGTGACATAGAACATCTTTATCTAAACTAATAACGTCATGGTGTGCTGTTGACGTTCTTATGAATGCTAGTATGATCTGTAACTTCGATATCTCTCGCGATAGCCTATCAACGTTGTCACTAACTATTAAAATGGTTTGTCCTAGATGAGCATACTGGACTAATTCTTGATTTCCTTTATCCAAATTCTGACTAATATTTCTAACCAAGGCTGTTAATCTGTTCTGGTTGTCCACCATGCTATCTACTACTTTAGAATGTTGAGTTATCCAAGTTTTGGTCAGACTCACGTGATTAATAAATTCTGTTAATAATTTGTTTTCATTATCTTGGAGAGATTTTATAGCATTATTGAAATGTACTGCATCGGTATAATCAAGGTTACCGGTTATGCTTTTAACAACAGAACCGAGTCCATCTACCTCTAGACCTCTTTTAGAACGAGTAGTTTCAAATGACTGCAATTGGTCAAGGACGATTTGGAGCTGGTCCTCTAAGTATTTAATATGGGGCTGGAATAAAGAAAGGCTTCTATTATCAAGGTCGGGGCTTATTTCTCTTAATTGATTATGAACGGTGTTGACTTTATCTTGCAATTCTTGAAGGTTTAAATGTTGTAAAAATGAATGGTAGTGAGATACTATTCTACAGGGACCTAATTTAAAAGGTAATGTACACCGGGGCCATCGTCGAGATTTTCAAGTTTTATCTCCTGTGTTAGGGCCGAATACAGGAGCAGATGAAGTACTAGGAGGGTCCTGTAACAATCGGGCACTTTTAGGTACTCTTTTTAATCTTGATTTAGCAATGGGTCCACGCTTCTTGCGCGTATATATATGTATTGGTAGGTCAGCCATGACAGTATCGTGCGTGTAGCGGGGTACTCTAGTTTTATTACGAGCATCTATTAAATTTTTGCGTTGGGTCATACTAGACTCGTGAATTAAAGTATAAGCTTTAGTCATTTTGTTTTTATGTTCGACTGTATACTGCTGTAACAATTGGGTGGTTAAATTATGTCCAGTGGGTCACGTGGGTCGAAATGTCCAGTAATAACGTCGATTGGTCTGCATCTCGTCAAACTATGTATAGGGCTATTGTAGGCCAAGAGGGCATAGTTTATTAAATTTAAAACGGATTCGTTCTTTTGTTGCATTTTTAAAATACGTAGGTATTCCAAGATTGTTGAGTGGAATCTCTTGACAATTCCATTTTCATTAGGAGTGTGAGGTGCTATTTTATGGTGTTGGATTTTATGTAGTCTTGTGAACTCGGCGAACAATTGGTTGGTGAACTCCGGGCCATTATCTGTCACTACAGTGTAAGGTACTCCGTGATGGGTACAGAATTTTAATAACGCTTGCACTACAGTTACTGCTGTCCCGTCTCTTATGAAATAGGCTTGAGCATACTTTGAGAAAGCATCAACAATAGTTAGAAATTTTTCACTCTGAATAGTTAGTAGATCTAGATGGACGGTTTCAAAAGGCTTACTAGGTGGAGGAACGAGATGAAACTGTTGTTTTATGGGATTGATCATACTTGGCTTGACCACATATTGTGCACTCGTTGATAAATTTAGTGATGTGCTCTCTCATTTTAGGCCAAAAGTATTTGTTGGACAGAGCTAAGTAACACTCATTTATACCTCTATGATTTGTTTTACCGTCGTGATATTTGTTAATTATTTCTTGTTGTCTTAAGTACTCTCTTATATTTTCCAATTCGGTTTTTGCTAGCACAAGGTTCATGGCTGAGTTCTTAAAAGTTTTTTGAATTATGGGAATAAATGTGTACATTGCTAACGGTGGATTTATTAGTAAGCCTGTTTTGATTTTGGGGTGAACATACTCTTTAATAGCATTAATGACATCTTCCTCCAGTTTGGATTCCGACAATTGAACGGCGGTACGCGTGTGCGTGTCGAAAGGTTTTGTGACGGTTAGCCTTCCTTTGATGTCGCCTACGATAGTGAATACTAGCTGTTTAGTAAATTTGTTGAGGGGTTGCTCAGTGATAGGGACTTCTAGGATAGGATTTTCGCCGTCAGTATGGACTGTTAAGGTGTTAGAGTCGTTTGCGCCCCCTGAGGCTGTAATCGTTCTTGAATCGTCGGCTGATTGGTTCTTTTCAGACGGGATTACAGCTATTGAACTTACTTCTTCGTTATGGAGTTCTATGCGGGATAAGGCGTCGCCATTGGTGTTTAGTTTGCCTTGCTTATAAACTACCGAAAAATTGTCTTCCGATAGCTTCAAACGCCATCTTGTAAGTCTGGAATTGGGTTCTTTGAGGCTCATAACCCATTGTAGAGGTTTATGGTCGGTAATAATTTTGAATTTTCTACCAAATAGATAAGGTCGAAAGTAGTTGCAAGCCCACACAATAGCTAATAACTCCTTTTCTATTGTGCTATAATTAAGTTCGCTTGAGTTTAAAGTTCTGGAGGCGAATGTAATGGGTTTATCCGAACCTATTGGACCCTGCGATAACACGGCCCCTAATGCGACATTGGAGGCGTCAGTGGTCAATAAAAACTCTTTGGTAAAATCCGGGTATTGTAAAATTGGGTCATTTGTCAACAGCGTCTTGCAATGCTCGAAACAGCTGATGTAATTTTGGTCATAAACTATTTTGGATCCCTTCTTTAAACATTGGGTCATGGGTTTTGTGATACGTGCAAAATCCAGTATGAATTTCCTATAATATCCAAGGAGACCAAGAAAACGTTTAATTTCTGTAGTATTTTTAGGTAATGGGTAGTTATTTATAGCGCTAATTTTATCTGGATTTGGTTTAACTCCAGCCCTACAGACGACATGTCCTAAAAACTGGTTCTCCAGCTTCAAGAACTCGGACTTATCCATTTGTATCTTGAAGTTGGATTCCCTTAATCTTTTGAAAACTTTTTCTAAATTAATAATATGCTCTTGCAGGATGTACTGAACAGAATGACGTCATCTAAATACACTAAGCAGATGTCCTGAAGGTCTCTTAGGATATTATCCATTACACGCTGAAATGTTGCCGGAGAGTTTTTTAAACCCATCGGCATTCTTAGAAACTCGTAATGTCCATTTTCTACATTAAAAGCAGTTTTGTGTATATCAGAAGTGTCCATTTCAACTTGTTAAAATCCACTGGCAAGGTCCAGGGTGCTAAAGTCAATTGACATTTGCCTAACTTATCTAATGTCCGGTACGGGATACTTGTCATCGATAGCTTTTTCGTTGACTTTGCGAAAATCTATCACAAGGCGCCACTTGGTTTTACCCGAAGCGTCTGCCTTTTTGGGGACCACCCAAACGGGAGAGCTCCATGCAAAATCCGACGGTCTGACTATATTCTTCTCGAGCATCTTATTGATCTGGTCTTTAACTTCTTGTTTATGGATATACGGATATCTGTAGTTTTTAGCATGGATGGGGATTTCGTCAGTTGTCCTAATTTTATGCTTAATTTTGTTCGTAAATGTTAAAGGTTCTCCTTCGAGATAAAATACGTCTGAGTATCGTGCGCATAAAGCTCTTAGATTTGCCAATTCTTCTGGATTTAAATGGTCGGTCCGGAGACGCGATAAAACTTCCTGTGTGCGGTCAGACAAATGCTCTACATGTTCGCTCTGTACGTTAAATAGTACGGCAGTAACGGGACGGTCCATAGAAAAGATTACGTCATTAGGTGACTTATTTGAGATTTGTACCCATCCTCTGTTTTGTTTTACGGTGGTCAAGCAATCAGAAATCAAACAGTTACTAATTATCTGGTCAGGAACGAATACCTCACCATCGTGGGAGTTTATGGGCAATCTTACTAACTTAGCTGTCTGAGCTGGTATGATTTCTTCATAGAGATTAGCATTGCGAAACGTGACCTTTATATAAGCATAGTCATACATAGTAATGGGTATCTCAGTGTTTCTGGTGATTAGTTTCCTGTTTCTTAGATCAATGTTAGTACCCCATGAGTCCAATAAATCAAAGCCAATAAGGCCATCAAAATACTTATGGAAATCTAAGATGAACAGGGTAATGTCGCCTTCTTCTTTAAATTCGGGGAAACTAGGCAAGGTTATTGAATAGTTATTTTTATAAACAGTGCGCACGTTGGTTACTTCAAACGGGTTATAGTTAAGAGGTACATTGGAAAAGTACTTTTCAACAGCTTGAGGCGATATGAACGACTGGCTCCAGTGTCTATAAGAAATTTTAAAGGTGGGTTATGGATTTGTATGTATCCAAGTTGTCTCTGTATGTTAACATTTACATCTATTTTAGCTTTTCTGATTTCGGGACCTCGGTAAAATTTCCATCCGATTTCCGGTTTTCGTTTCCGGCTTCGTCCGCATTTGGCTTAAGTTCCTCTACCACTGGGGCTTCATATTGCCCATAATTAGTGTAAAAATCTAGGTACTCCTGGTAAGCATCATAGTCTTGGTTATACGCTGCACAGACTAAGTCGTAATAGGGACCAAATACACAATCATAGTTATTAACCTCACGTGTTCTGAAATAGTTGCTGGGTGGTGGATTACCAGCTGTATGCCAGTCATGTCCAGTCGGGGGTAAAAGTCTAGGTACGAAATGGCTGACGCCAGTCATAGGACGCGGCGTATTGTAATTAGTGGGTTGCACGGGTGATCCATTCGGGGGCCTAAAGGCATTGCCCTGAGTATTATAATTTGGAGGTGGTGCCCGGAACATCTGTTGAGTCCGAGTAGGGCCACGTAGTTGTTGTGGTTGGGGTACATTTTGCCGCCAACCTTGGTAAGGTTGAGGGAAAAATTGCTGGGGGCGCAAAAGACCCGGCATGCTATATATCTGTGGTCTTGAGGGACCGGGCATAAAATTATTTAGTGGTAAATTGGAATTGGGCTTGGAGGGCTGCTGATTAATATCTTTCTTACTAGACCCGCCTTCAGTGCGTTGTTGCATATAAAGGGTGTTAAGCTCTTCCTGAACGAACTCGAGGGCTTTTTCCATCGTTTCGGGACGCATGCAACGGACCCTAGAATCTAAGGGATCTTTTAAAGTAACATTGTAGGGTTAGTTTCTTATTATATATAAAGGTCACGTTTCGCTGTAACTGTAGTGGCCACGGTTTCATGCAATGTGACGTACGTCATGATTGTACTGAATAGGTTCTGGCAGCGCTCATAGAACTCCTGTGGGGTAGAAGACCCCTGAGTTTGCAATGACAAATCGTTATATAAAGCGGTCTCGTCGCGATGGTCAGCGAAGTTATTAATTAATGCACTTCGAATACCAATTCAATTTTCGGGAATACCGTTAGCATTTATCAATCGAGCTGCGGAACCCGTAACCTTGTTTAATATGCCGTTTATGAGGGCCAAATTGGTTAGCTCATTACCCGGGTCTGTCTTGAAATATGCAAGTACTAGTTGGTCACGGAGATTTATGAAACGGGTTAACACGTGAGGGTTGCCATCGAAATCAGGCAAAACCTTAAGCGAATTAAAAATTTCTCCTATCGTGCCCTGTGACATATTTGCGTCCAGTAATACTGGTTCACCTAACTGCCTAGACTCGTCTATAGTGATAAGCCTATTCGATCTACTACTTCCTAAACTAGGGTTACGCGACTCTCTTGGGTGGAAAATCTTGAAAGCTATTATATAAAACACTAAAATAAATCTTAACAATATCTCTATTATAATATTCGCGATTGCGATAAAAAATGACTGTAAATGACAGGTAGGGATCTAGGTTAGAATAAAATCAGGACAGTAGGGACTTGAAAGATTCAAAGTACTTACAACATAGTTCTCTTGCCGAATCGCCTCACGATGTATGCAGGTTCAGGATTCTCGAGAATCGGTAAGTCACGCGGGACTTCGATCCGATTTTGGGGGAAATCTTGACGCGTCACGTACCTATTATGCCTCGAAAATCCTACCGGCTGCGCCAATTAAGTTCAGTGGCAGCAGAGGATGCAAAAAAAAAACGATTTTATTTATAAGAATTTAATTAGTACCAAAAATTACAATTATATTATAAGTCTAATTAATTACTATAAGTATTGTTCAGTCGACGATTGACCAAAGAATATGTCCATGAATTGCGGAATCGGGTAGCTAGCGTCCGGTGTCAGCTTCGCGACGACACGAGGCACGTGTGCAGCGTCAGCTTCTAGATATTGCGCGGTGTTGTTGCCGTGTGAAATCAGGGCGATGCATGCTATAGCAATTTGCCTCGGCTATGCTTGCCTAACATGTTGTATGACTGTACCATTTCCGTTCTTTTGTTTTTCGAAATATTTGCTACTAGGACGATTTGCTAATAGGACATTTTGTTAAAGGGTCGTTTTGATAAGTAGTTCTGCTATTATTAATTAATTAAATTAATTCATTCATTTATTAAAAGAACGCCACATGTTTATAAAAAATCGACTCGGTGGTCTAGTGGTCGCAAGCGCTACTATTGAGCATGAGGTTTGAATTCCCGGGTAAGGCAGTGTTATTGGGCTTTCCATCTGGAATTTCTCAGTAACAGTTATAAATAATAAAATAATAAATAAAAATCTATTTATTTCATCTCCACAAATTACATCAAGGTATAAAGTTGACAAGATAAATTGTCGAAAAATTAGTAATTTGTGGGAGATCTGGAGTCTAAATTAAGCCGAGGCCTGTACTATAGATCTCCAGGCCCCCCATTTCATAACATTTGTATGTATTGTCAACAAGTGAAAGACGGAAAGAGTGGGAATGATTGAGAAAAACGTGGAATGATGTAGGGTAATGTGCGTGGGTGAGTCTATGTGTGGGGGTGTAAGTGTGTGTGTGTGGGTATAAATGAAGGTGTGCTTGGGAGGGGGTGTGTGTATGACTGTGTCAAAGGGCGGGTAGTTTTGTTAAAAATTTGTTTTTGCGTGTTTATATACATTTATTTAGTTTTATGGAGCATTATGCTAAATAACATTTTGGTAAGTGTAGAATAGTGATATATAAATGATTAATGTATATAAAAACGTAAGTAGGTTTGAAGTATATGTAAGGTTTGCTATCATATTATTTTGTTTGTTATAATATGTAATGTAATAATAATATAATAATGGAATAAACACTTCAGTTTATATTTGTACCTCTAAGATTTTTTCTGTTTCGGAGTAATTAAGAGTCAGTAACCATTTATAAATTATTTTTTTGCTTTCTATTTTCGAATTATTGGAGAACGGAACTATTTTATTTACTTTGTTTAGCAACATAGCACCTCGGAATGGAAAAAATCTTTGTGCAAATGAGGTGTTCACAGCAGCCGTCTCACATACCGCGTGCTTTCTTCTAGTCTGAGCTATGTGTTTTCTTCTATCTTCTGGTAAGTCACTCAGTTTGTGGAGGATAGATTGCATTATGTGAAGCTGGCGCACAGTGAGGACTTGCGCTTCTTCGTAAAGCTCAGAGGTAGGGAATAGTCGGCTATTCCCTACCTCTGAGCTTTACGAAGAAGCGCAAGCCTATCTAAGCCTCGGGGCTTAGATAGGCTTACTTTCAGTATCATCCTTTGCGCTCTTTCCAGGGTAATAATTTTAGTTTTGCATGCTCCTCCCCAGGTAGTGATGCAATAGGATATAACTGACTGCGCCAAGGCCTCGTATACCAACTTTATGGTCTGTCTGTCTGCTACGTCACGCAGAGCTTTAAAAATATATGTTAATTTTCGGATTCTATTGGATATCGAATGTATATGGTTATCAAAATTTAAATTAGCATCAATTTCGATTCCGAGATATTTAATGCATTTAGTAGGTATAATTTTGGAACAGGTACAGCTAGGGATAGGAGGAAAATTACATTTGTGGGCATATATGTTATAAGTAAGGTCAGCTATTTCTCTTCGATTTTGAATAGAGAACACAATGAATTTTTTCTTGTAATTATTTAAAGTGAGGTAGTGTGATGTTAGCCAATGACAGATCTTGTTGAACCCCTCTTGCGCATAATTAAAAAGTTCCTTATATGAATCAGCGTAGAAGGTTACAGATGTATCATCTGCATAAGCTGAAATGCGGCAATTTTTAATATTAAGTGCGCAGAGCTCATTTATGTAGCAGAGGAAGAGCGTCGGTCCAAGTATACTGCCTTGAGGCACCCCAAATGCAATTGGGAGTTCATCACTGATGTTGTCACCTATTTTTACGCATTGTGTTCTATTGTGCAGATAATCAGAAAAAAGTGCCAGTGTGATGCCTCTTATGCCATGAGCTTCCAGCGTCTCTACAAGGCAGGGGACAGAAACAGTGTCAAAGGCCTTAGCAAGGTCAAGAAATATAGTCAAGCATTTCTTTTTGTTATCGAGTTTATTGACCAGAAAGTTAACAAGATCAAGTACAGCATTATTTGTTGAGCGGCCAGCCCTGAAACCATATTGCGAGTTAGAAAGTAGATTACCGTCTTCTAAGAATTTTGTAAGCCTGGTATTGACTATGCGTTCAAATAATTTCGATATGGAAGTTAATATTGCAATCGGTCTATAATTGCTGACACTGCTTCTATCACCTGCCTTGTATATTGGGTGTACTACAGCTCTTTTTAAAGAATCCGGAAAGACCCCAGCCTCGAAACAGCGATTTATCAAATAAACAAGCACGGGTGTTATTGACTTGGAAGTAATTTTAAGAATCTCAGCGCTGATTTGATCCCAGCCTGGAGCGCAGTCACTTTTTAAAAGTTGTATTGTTAAAAGTCTAGAATTGTGGCCGGTTCACAACACGGTACAAGGGACCTAAACATAACTGGCAAAATGTGGGTGTACTATAGGTACATGCCTGCCTGACCCTTCGGAGAATGTCGGCGTAATGTTATGTTATTTTTATAAAACTTCCCTGTGTACTACGTTTCTGGTTTTGGTCTCAGCAGTCAAAATATATAAACTGACTTGGAGACGCGGAAGCAAGCGACGGAACCCGAATGCGGTATAATGAGAAAAAAGTACGGCGTACGGTGTACTAACCTTTTTTTTTGTTCCGGGGTGAAAAATCCTCATGGATGTCCTCCGCCCTGGGGCAGGCAGAGGGGTCTGTCAGACTCTTACTGACTAAAAATCACCCCGGTGTTCCCCTCCCACACTTGCAACGGGGATCACGGGATCTAATGCGACTTCCGCGATCCCCGGACGGTGTACTAACCTAACCTAACCCTTCGGGGAACTCAGGCGTGATGATGTTATGATAAGAGTAAAGTAGGTACATTCATGGTTTTCGAGATTCAAGATGGCGTTACTAAAAATTCGCAAATTTTTCGACATAGGTTTAATTTTCATGGTTAATGTTTGAACTTTCATGGTTCATGGCAACTTCTTGAATTTAGATTTTTACTTCATTATTTATTTATTTATTTATTTATTTATTAAAACTTTATGCACAAGTAAAAAAAAATACTGTACAAAGGTAGACTTAATGCCTGAGGCTTTTTCTTCATTATTATCAGTGCCCTCGAAAATCCTGAAAACGACACCATGACGAACAATTTTGCAAAGGGTGGCGCCATCTTGAATTTTAATTCTGACCCCATTTTCTTTATCAGCAACCTTGAAAACCATGAAAACGACACCCATGACTTTGTTATTAGGAAATTCAGTACACGGGTAGTATTAGACCATGGCCCGGATTAGGACATACGAGTAATGTACTACTCGATCAAAAGTATCCAAAATCAAAATCAAAAGTCATTTATTCAAACTAGGCTGAAAATCAGCACTTTTCGAACGTCAAAGTTACATAAGACAGTCCCCCAAAAATGCGCGCCCTTCACCACTTCCTAGTGCTTTAGCTGGGAAGAAGAAGTGGTGGAACAAACTCTCCAGTAGCACATCTCGTCTGTTTAGTTAGATAAACTTGATACTATACAAATCGTATGCAAAGTAATTAACATTACGAAACACAATACATTGGATTAAATTACACACTTGCCATATGTTAGCTAGCACACTCCAGTATACCAACAAAACAATGAACAAACTGTACTCAAGCAGATAAAAATTATAACATAAAAAAACGTAAATAGAACTTAATACCTAAATAAAAGCCTTCAGGCAAAAAGGGCGTGCCCGCTTACATAAGGCTATTGCTGTAGCTCGAAGTGAGAAATGATAAACTGGCCCCATCGAAGTAAAATAGGGTAAACAATTACTAATAACAATTAAAACCATGATCAGCAAGACGACCAGTCACCACAAGCAGCACCCGTTCACGAGCATAACGCATCATATGTCCTAATCGAGCCAATCGGGAAATTCAGTACACGGGTTGTACTGAATTTCACCTCCGTAACAAAAAGTCCTAATAACAAAGTCATGGGTGTCGTTTTCATGGTTTTCAAAGTTGCTTGAACTTGTATGCCCTAAACTTAGAATATAGAAAGAACCAGAAGCCGCGAACACGCCTATTACTGAAGCGTCAAAGTTTTTGACGCTTCAGTAATAGGCGTACGCCTAAATAGAGGAGTTTGACGCGCAGCCGATCAGTTACTCTGTGAACGTCGTATCGCGTAACGTGTTTTACCGGTGTGCAATTTAATTTAATTATGCCGTCTTGTGTCGTTCATACCTGTAAAAATGCAGCGGGGCTAAAAAATAAACAGGATGGGATCACATTTCACGTGTAAATAGCGCATTCAAAAATCGTCTTATTTAATTATTGAATACATTTTAGAGTTTGTAATTGTCACAGAGAATGATGCAACTATCTTGTTAGTGTTGCCAGTATAAGAGTTTTGATTTTCCCTTCTTTTTATTACCTACTGAGGGCATTTATTCGTTGTAGTGTTAAATTAATAACAACTTATAAACAAAACCCGATTTGAAAAAGAAAGGTTATCAATGCAACCCGTATGTATATATGATTTTGTTAGAATTGCATAACATTAATAGGTACTATGTTAGACTATTAGAATAGTGCTCTAGAGAGGGCGGGTGTATGAAATTATGTGTCTATGAAAAGACCAATTGTGATTTTATTATTTATATTATCTTACCAATACTCTCAACGTTCACCCCAAAACGGGTTCATTATGTCCAAGCTAGCAACATTACGCGGGTGGGAAGTGAGGCGGGCGCGGGACGCTTGTCTTGATTTTGGACACAGCGTGCGGCTTGCAATGACAATTGAACGCGGATTCTGGTTCTTTCTATATTCTAAGGCCCTAAATTATCCAAATTTAACCATTTTAATGTCGTTTTCCGATCTCGACGAGGGGGAAGCCCTCAAAAGCTCAATAACGTCGTTTTCTTGTGGGTTCTTCTGATATACGCGTAATGTATTATGCAGTAGGCTTAGCATGACGCTTTCTATTTCTACAAAGAATAGTCACGGCTTTTTGTATTATAGAAGTTGTCATTTCGTTTTCCATTTTTGACATCGCTCCGTAGAAATCCTTCTACAACCTGTCATTTTGCCTTTATCAGTAGACTATTTCAGAAGGAAGTTTTCTATCCCAAACTGTCAAATCACACTGACAACTAGGTAGTGAAGACAATTTGATTTTGTAATCGCCATGCTAAAGACAGTAGAAAACTTTCTACTCTTCGGCCACAAAGTATAAGGTTATCTACAAAATCATGATTTTACAGGAGAGCATTTTGAACGCAAAACTGTGATAATTAATAGAAGAACAAAGCTATCTTCTCCTATTTTACATAATTTCGTTAATAGGGCCAATATTACTGTAATATTTTTTGTTCTAGTTATATAGTTGTAGTTGTCTTTATATACGTGACTTAATATCCGTAAAAAATAAGTATCAAACAGAAAAAAAATCGTATGACAAAAAGAAAGAATTCTGAGTCGAATTATGTAAAAGAGATTTTCGTAAAAAGTGCAGTTGACTCTTTCTACTTTGCTGCCGTCGTACTGTCTACACGGAACGTCATTTTTGTCTACTCTTCCGTCGACAAAACGGTGCTCGGTCAAAGCCTGCAGAAGTAGAATGCAGTGTTATGTACTTAGCAGAACACCGCTTGCATGGAACTTGTAATGAGTAAAGTAATAGTGACCCAATTTCGGAGCAAAAGAATCCATTATTTTCTTGACCTACTTTCAGTTAAATAAATAATAACACTCGGTTCACTTTAAAATTTGTCGTTACGGTATTCTCACCTTCGCACGAAGCAATCTGCTTTTCTGCTGCTATTGAATTAACTCCTTATGCCGCGGTGTAATGCATAAGTGGTAGCGATAAGCGTTGACGAGCAAGTCTTGTCACGTGAGGAATAAGGCAGGGTTTTTGAAAGCAGAACATAATAAGATTATTCAAGTCTTGCTGATTGTAAAGTGTGCGATACATAATGGTAATTTTATTACTTAAATGGTTATCGACTTGACTCTCGGGTTGTAAGTTCCTAAATTATCGGTAGTAGGAAAAATAAGTTAAAGGTTTGAGCAAAAATCAGACTACATAACGCAAAAACTGTTTATGATTTAAGATTAATGTGATCCACAAAAAGCGGCCAAGTACGAGTCGGACCCGTACACAAAGGGTTCCGTATAGTCAGCCCCAAAAATACACGAACAAGAAGTCATTTTATTGTCAACAACCTTTGTTCCATAAAATTGTAAAAAAAAAACAAATTGTATACAGTGTTTTGTACCTAAACGGTAGATTTTAGGTACAAAATATCGAATACAATTTGTTTTACCAAAATACGGTATATATTTTTAACCTTGGTAGTATCCATATGGTGCCAACAGGACCCCCGTTGGCACCCTATGGGTACGGAACCTAAGAACGCTGTTCCTTATAACTTAGGCCCAATCCTTGCTTCATACACCTAGAATGCCATAACGTGAAAACAGGCCAAGACCTAATTTATAAAGCTTACCTTTCTACACTTTCTTATTCATCATAAAAAACGGCAAATTCCACGACTAGTTTTCTCAAAATATTCCTGGCAACGCGTTTCATGAAAATTATCTGGAGAGAAAAAAATCGAGCATTCTGTAAGATACACTCCTAACTTATGTATAGATAGGGAAATTAATTGTTTATAAAATTGACACATTACGCCCATTTGCCATGGCAAATTATTATAGCCATTTCATAAAACTGTCAAAGAATGACATTAGTGTTTTGAATATCATCATCACAGCCAAACTTCACCCAGTGCTGGGCATAGGCTTATCTTCTCTCATGCCAATCCCCACGTGCTTGTGCCAGCCTCAATTTCAAATATACGGATACTACAAAGTGGCGATTTGGTTATCACATTAAATAGTACAGCGGTTAACACAAGTGTTAAAATAAACATTTAACCTAAAAAATAAAGTTAACGGTTTTTAAAACGTATTTTATTGAACAGATGTGGTGATTATGGGTGATTATTGGATAAAACAAAAACATAAAGTTTGTATTAAATTGTTGCCGTAAATGTTTGTTTTTATTGCAATCGTTGTTTGTTATACCACCGCACCACGTAGCATACAGGTTAGTAAACTAATTTTATTAAGGGCGGTTGATTTCGTGTAAATGTTTACGATATTTTCATCATCATTTCAGCCGAAAGACAACCACTGATGGACATAGGCCTCCCCCAAGCACCACCACTTCGACCGGTTTTGTGCTTCCCGCATCCAGCGGTTACGATATTTATTATGTTTGAAAAACGCAGTTTTTTAGGTTAAATGTATAATTAGTTTTTTGAGCAGACATATAAGAACTTGTGTTAACCACTGTACTATTTAATGTGATAACCAAATCTTCACTCTGTATAAGTTGGTAGTCAGTTTGCTTAACAATTAATTTCTTTGACTGCACGTATTTAGTGAAGATGTTGGGGTCCATTTTCGCTAATTACATAAGCTAGGATTTTAGAAAGGGATCTATGACAATGGTGCAACAATTGACAATAGTGCAACAACAGGAGATCGAACTCACGACCTCTGTCTAGCCAGTGACACTACACATTTACTTAGTTTTCAATCTGGTTCTATTCCAATCGGAGACACCCGTAAAAATGGACATAAAATATAAATAAACTCCCGCTCGAATATTTCATATTCTCAGATAGTTTTATCGCTGGTAGTGTCTGATTGAATTTGTTAGAATCTTGCCTAGTGTATCTTATAGAAGACTAGTGACCCGCCCCTGCTTCGCACGGTTTTTACGACTTGACAAAACATCGAGATTTCTTCACCTGGTTCTATTTTTTTCTTTTTTTTATTATAAGTTTAATCTTCTTCTTTTACTTAGCGTGTCGATGGCAAAACACGAAAAATATGTAAAGTTCTTTTTTTAAATTTGTATGGACCGATAATTCAGCAACGCGAATACCGTTCGCTGACGCAGCCACTGCGTCCTCACGTGTACGGCATGCGGTGCAAGATGGGAGGACACCGGAGATCTGGGGGTCTACTCTTCAAGTCTGTCAACGTAGATATGGGTCCGTCCGAAAGTTGTTAATTCGTCAAAACAAGTACCAAATTAATTGTTAGGACAGGCAAATACATATGTATTTGCCTGTCCGGGTGAAGGACAACTGTTAAATCGTGTTGTCATTCATTGTTAGTTCGGACCTCGAACTAATCATAAATCCGTAAGTGATGCGGATAAGGAAATGCCCGTAGATTCCGTCAAAACTACGGACTTCGTGCTTAGGGATTAGACCCCCTCCCTGAGCCATATATGAACCCCCACTTATGGAGGTTGTCCTTGCTGCGGCCTACTTGGGTACGAAATCTATTTAAGGTTTTTCCAAGTGGGCCACGGTAACTTATGCCTGGATGGGAGGCTCTCTGATGATTCAGTAAAGAAATCATTACCTTTTAGCAGTTCTTGCTAAAGATCACATCTTGCTGTGGAGGGATTGTTGTCGGCTGGACTCAAGCACCAAAGATTTTTTTTCCAGCTTCTGTGGGACTAGGTTAAAGTGGTGCATCGGGTGGCGTGGGTCATCCTGTACCTTCGCCCTCTCGATGCGGCTGGCTATAGTCCCGCAAATTCCAGGAGGCGCGATGCCAGTCAGTGGATCCAGCAATCGCAACGGGGTCGGTTTTAAGCAACCAGTAATAATTCGGCATGTCTCATTTAGTGTTGTATCAACTTACTTAGCGTGTGCAGATCGGCTCCGTACTGGATGCCTCTTATTCAATAGCGGAATAGAAACAAAGGCGCCATTCCAGTTGTTCGCAGGACTTGACAGATGGGGGGCATCTCCATGCCCCCCATCTGGTGAATGTTAGATAATATTTTAATAAGTAATAATTTAGAAAGTTTACATAATCAGCCTATAATGTTCCCACTGCTGGGACACGGCCTCCGCTCTGTGAGAGGGAATGGGCCACGCGGGCCCAGTGCGGGTTGGTAGACGTCACATGTCTTCGAATTTTTGGTTCTAGGACATGCCGCTTTTCGCGCATTGATCGATGCTGATTATTAAGACGCTGACACCACCTAAACCGCGGTCACTGTCAGATTGCATAGAAAAGAAAGAGAATCGCGATGACACAACGCTTGTAATTTATTGCAAAATATGAAGCAATTATCTATTTACTCAAAATTGAGTTGAGTAATCGAAAATAAAAAACAACCAAGTTCTGCATTCAAATAAGACTTCGTGATAAAATACGTAACGTATGATTATATTTAATGCAGATTTTTGGATTAGAACTCAAGGTAAGGCGTTAGTTAAACGTTAGTATGTAACGAGATTTTTTTTCAAAACGTGTTTTGGTAACAACCAAGTTCTGGGAAATATGTTCAAAATTAACATATATTTTTTCCGCTACCACAAACTATACAGATTTGCCAATTTCTTTTCTTAAGAGTAGCCTATTTTGGTCAATTAGGTCTTGTCAGCGCCTTAATGCTGAAGTTCAGAGTCGTGACATGACCGCAGAGGGGGCGGGGCTTATAGCACGTGTTGTGTTCGCTTGCGAGTTTTGACCAATCCAGAGGTCGACCGCGGTTATTGCGATTATAAACAAACGCAAACTTGTCTCATTACGTTATAATATGTCATTGCGCGTGAATTGTTGTTTTTGTAAACAGTAAAGTTGAGTGACAATAAAAGTTGAGCGATAAAAATAATGCTGCCTACGTTGAAAAGTGGAATATAGTCGTATTTTAAATTAGTGAATAAAGGAAAACTGTGCAACACCAAGTGTGCAATACCAAGGAAAACTGTGCAACTTTTAGGTATAAATTCATAATGGTCACTGTTTTTTTTTAAGAAAATAATTAAAATCAGCATCAGCATCCGCTGATGTCAATGATAAAACATTAGAATCCGCTGATGTGAAAAAATATGCATCAGCAACAACCCTGGTACAAACCACATCGAAATTCATTGCGTAGTTTATAAGATCAACGTGGTCATACAGATAGACACGAAAAACGACTTTAATTTATAGAAGAAACTAATAATAAATTGTCCGATGACATTAAGAAGTTACCTACTCATCTATTCAACAAGAAATTATTCACATTCCTAATTAAAAAGTGTTATTATAATGACAAAGACTATTTCGAAGATAAAGATATTGTGCTTTGATTATAGCAAATATTTGTACACCATTCGACTGTCTAAATTGGTAGCGCGAAGCGTGTTCTGTCTCTTTATCGGTGGAGTGTGTTAGATATTGAAGTGGGGTCATTATGGCATGCTAGTTCTTTCCTTTAGCCGTTGTAGAAATGAGAGCGGCATAGATAGAGGTGTCATAGGCAAAAATGACACAAAACTGACGTCATTGTCAAACGCCATTACGCGGTAACTCGACAGAAATCGATGTTGACATCCGCCGCGTTGTAGTTCCGTGACAGTCGACTAGTTTCAACATGATAATAAATACAATTATTATGACAATATTAATTTACTCGACATTACTGTTATTACTCATCTATTTAAGAAGAAATTATTCACATTCCTAATTAAAAAGTGTTATTATAATGTCAAAGACTATTTCGAAGATAAAGATATTGTATTTTGATTATAGCAAATATTTGTAAATTAATTCAACTTGATAATAAATACAATTACTATGACAATATTAATTTACTCAACATTACTGTTATAATTTATTAGTTCAGATTTAATTTAATGTGTAACGAAATTGACTATGTATGTTTATTTTCAATGACAATTTAATTTAATAAGAAAATTGATTAAGAATAATTGTCATAATGTTCCTAATATATTAAAAACCTTGCATGGTTATAATACGGTGTACCATAAGAACCTTTTGTAACATCCTTTGAACCTGTGTTATGCCAATAAATAATTTTATTTGATCTGACCAAGATTATGTCTGGACTTTTAAGAGACTGTGACCTCGTGAGTTTGATTCGGCATTTCTTCTCAAAGTAGTCAGTTAGTAAACAATTTAAGTTATTTGCTATGTTAGTACTTAAATTCTACTTCCGAAGTGTGGAGTTTATAAGATGCCTCATTATGGGGCTGTCGTCAAGGTCATCAGAAATAAATTTCAGGAGGCCGTTGCTACTGTACCGCAATCTTGTGAGAAGAGGTGCATTCTTTTCCGTACCTACTACAACTGAAAAGCTATCAATTTTTTATATATTTTTTATTCATTTATAACCATTTATGTACACAAATATATATAAACAGACAAGAAGAAAATATACAAATACGTACAAAGGTGATGGTTGTTTAAAAATAAATCTCTTCCAGCATACCTTTTTTTTTTTTTTGGGGGTGGGAAATCATCAAATAACTTCTCGGTGTGTCAGACTCTTACTGACTAAAATCCACCCGTATTCCTTCCTGTTGCCTGTATTGCGGGGGCCTCGGTGACCCATAAGTACCTTCCCGCGACCCCAGCAGGGACCTTCCAGCATACCTGCGATCGGAAAGTAGATAGAGATGTAGACAACGTGTGTAAGAGAAGAAGAGAAAATAGAATACATCAAATCGAAACGAATCACAAAACAAATAATATGGGGATATATTAACGTACATAACATACAAAGACACATGCATACTTCTAAAACAAAATCACTGGAATATTAAAAATTATAGTGTACCTAATTTAAAATAATAAATACATACGCAACTATGACGAAGTGAAAGGATAGTGTTGTTTCACTCTTCTTTTAAATACTGCAGCAGTTTGGCAGTCCCTGATGTCCGGTGGAAGGTGGAATTCCACAATCGCACCGCGTGCACAGTGAAGGAGTAGGAGTACAAGTCGGAATCTACTCTGGCTCGAGCAAACATTGCAGATGCAATGCAATAACGTGGAAGTCTCAACAACGCTCTAAAAGCGTTGTTGTATTGGACACGCAACGCATTGGCGGCACGTTTAGTACAGCTGATCCATAGAGCGCTTGAGGTATGTGCAGTATGCTTTAAAAAGCGTGCTTTCTATACATCGCGTGAACCTACGGGCCAGCATATTCGCCTGCACCGCCAAAGCCCTGCGTTCCCGCTCAACATTGACATCTTCTATAAGGTCGTCAGCAACGAAATGTTCAAGGTATTTGACACCAGCCAAGGTCTTGCCAACAGCCTTAAAGACCAAGAGTTCCGACTTATTTACATTATAGAGTAATCCATGGCTGGCAGCATAGTCCTCATATATCGTTAACTAATTATGACACAGTACAAGAATATCTAACGGATAAATTCAATAACAATAATACATAACTATGAATAACAGATATATTTTAATAAGTAAAATAATAAAAATAAATTATACTATAATACTTAATAAATATGTTACATTAATAATAATGAACAATTTTTAAGCGAGAAAAGAACTAAGCAATATTAAATATAATTAAATAAATAATAAATTAATAGATAGAACTGCACATAAAAATAGAATAGGTGAATGAATGGAAATATAAATACATAGGTAATAATTCTAACTTAATAACAAGGAAAATTAATACAGCGGTCCTCCTCTCTCCATACACTTATTTAAAAATTTGCTGCTGCGCCCGACAGGGTCTATAATTGTTTATATTTTTTTATTTACCACCTGTAATTATACAATATGGATTGCAATAAACGATTTGAGATTAGAGATTTAATTTTCTGAGTGATAATGGTATGCTAGGCGCTATCTTACTTCTAGAGCCACTGTTAAGCCACAAAATATCTTAACAATTACTTTATCTATCTTCGCTTCGTCATCTATTATACTGACACACTTCAACAGTTGCAAACTCAAACTCAAAGCATTTATTTCAAATAAGCCAAATACAGGCACTTTTGAATTTTTAAGGGGTCAGTCAGAAAGATGAAGCTAGTTGCCCATTCCAACTCAACTCATTTCAAACTCCACGGATACTCTTTCAATCAAAAATATTGGTTACATCATTCATGTTAAAATTATACATGTGACAACAATGTTGTAAGACGTGCACGTTAAGTGTCCGTAATAAAAAATAAAAACAATTGAAAAATTAAAATAAGAGGTGGCAGCTAAAAATTACCAGTCCCTACTGACGGCGCCCGTTCACTAACATGACGCATGGATCAGCAACATTCAGCTCAACCATTTTGAAGGGAACTTGATCCAACAAAATTTTATTCCCTTTTTCAGCCCCTCTGTCAGTTGATACCAGCAATATTTTATTCAATAAAACATGTGCAACTCACGAGTGACTGGGAGATCTCTAATATTGTGTGGGAGTCGGTCAAAATGTAATGTAACATTGGTAAATATTTAAAAACAAGCTTTGCGTCCAATGGCATTTCTCATAGGCAAAAGTTCGAACTCCCATACAAACTTTAATTACCTATTTAGCCCTTTTATTGGATGAATTTTCAAGAATCTTTCCTCGGTACTCATCTTCGTCACAAAATAACTTTAGTCCAAAATTTAATGATTCAAGATTCAGCGGTTAGGTTGTGTGTTGTCTGTCAGTGAATGAATGAATGAATGAATGAATTTAACATTTTGATTGGGTAGATGAGAAAAAATAATTCTTTATTATTCATTTCGTCTTAGTGACTTTTAGAACATATCAGTCGCATATTAGGTTTGCGCCCACAATACGCCTCTAAACGATTGTGTGGTTTATTGCCTTTTCCGAGGTTAAAACGTTAAATATAGCCACTTAAATGTCCATAAACATGTTTGTTGCACTAGAATTTTAAATTATAGTTATTGAATGTTCTCAGTTGATGCACAATTTAATCGGACAGAGTTCCAGAGTTTGCTCTTTATCATTGGAGAAAAACAAAAACTCTGTTTCAAAGTCCACCGGTTTGGAGTATAATGTTATGCTTCGGTGTGGCATACAGCCACTTTATTGGAGACGAGTGAATTGACACATGAAGCTTCTGCGGAAAAGTTGCATTTTCTTATCCAACTACTACCCCTATTCTATATATAAACGTGATCCCCCATTCTCGATATAAATGTATTCCCCCGAGAACGTTTGAATTCTAACAAACACATAAAACGGACTGTTTTGAGTGTATTGACTGACACTTAATTTTATAGAGTTTGACACCAATGTCGGGGCTTTATTTTGGAGCCAATATTGGTGTTGGTCTGTGTGGGAAGAGAATGGGTTGGTTACCTCAATACATGCATGTCGGAAAAAGGCGATTTAGGGGTTATATTTGGAAGAAGGGCAGCTGTGTTCTCTTATTCACCAATCTGTTAGGCAAAATTAGTGATTATGACTATTTCTTTTGGCTCGTGTATTGGTTAATAATGCAATATAGGACTGCATCATTAGCCCTGGTCGCAAGTGCGACTTCTGAGTATGGGGCCCTGGGTTCGATGCCCAGGTCGAGCAAACAGTTACTGAGTTTCTCCATAGGATAAGTTATGAATGTTATGATCATAGGCTCACCCTATAACAACCTGCCAGGGTCGCGAAAAAGTCCGAAAGGGTTACCGAGGGTCCTAGCAACACAGGCAATGGAAGGAACACGGGTGGGTTTTAGTCAGTAAGAGTCTGACACACCCTCCCGCTCCGCCCATAGCGGGAATTTTTTTTGGATAATTTGCCCTATAACAAGTGACTTCAAAATAACTGGCGAAAGGTGTATCTATTTTATACCGCTGCCTTTCTGAGAATAAATGCTTAAAGTCTGCTGTTAAATCCTCCTTCAACTGGGGAAGTTTTACAGTTTGATGTACCTATATTTTTTTCAAATAGACCTTCCATGTTGGGCCCAACATTGGCAACAACTTTGCTGACATTGTGTGAAAGCTTGGCTCACACAGAAATAAGTCTTCACCATGAAAAGACAATAAAACGCTCGTATAAACCTAGCTCATAAATTGTGAGCTCTTAACGACTGTTAGTCAATCTTTATTGGACGTTTTTAATTAGCTGAGTAGTGTTCAATGGCGTTTGTCTTATTATTGTTTACTAGTAGAATGGTTGGTTTAGTATCCTCTTGACGGTGGAGGTCTGCCCGGCTTGGGCAGAGCACCGCCGTGTCCTCGTGGAGGCGATCGGCGGCAGAGACCTCTCGCGTCCGGCCCTGGTTCAGGCCATGGTACGGAGCGAGAGGGCATGGGCAGCCGTCACCTCCTTCTGCGAAGCAGTAATGCTCGCTAAGGAGGAGGCGGGACGGTTGAGGGAAAGGCAAGTTTCGCGCCCTCTCGGCCCTAGCCGCCGCAGGAGACGCCCAGGGCGTCGGGAATCCCGGGCGGATTTCCGGCCACCGTAGGCGCGGGCTTGCGGACGGTGAGCAATGGGTAGCTCACCGTCCGGTAAGGACCAGGCCCGGGTCGACGGCGTGTCGTATTCCACGCGCGCCTCAAAGAGATGTCATCAGCACAAAGTAGGGGTCCACTAGGGCCGATGCCTGCCGGGGTCGCGGGAAGGTACTTATGGGTCACCGAGGCCCCCGCAACACAGGCAACAGGAAGGAATACGGGTGGGTTTTAGTCAGTAAGAGTCTGACACACCCTCCCGCTCCGCCCAGAGCGGGAGAAGTTATTTGATGATTTCCCACCCTCAAAAAAAAAAAAAAAAGTATCCTCTTGAGCAATAATATCGTCAAGTAGGTACTTGATATAGAAAATCAATCTCTGCAAACGTGTAATTTTCTAAATGATAATTATCAACTGTATCTATATTTACATCCTCATCAATAAAAACGTAATAGGTACCTACCTAAACTAAAATATTAGAAAGGTACTTATTAAATAATCCGTAAGTTTTTTATTCAAATGGCTTATGTACACTGATATACACATCGTTTAGTTAGGTTTCCACATAGTTTGTGAGGGGATAAATTCTATGGTCCGTCAGCCAGGCACACTTTTAGCACTCGGCTCTTCTTATTGGATAGATTTGGGTTACGCTGAATAACGTCGCACAGTCTTTACTCGACTCAATCCACTACCGCTTCTTCAAAACACATCGCGGTTGGGTCATGGGATTGCGTTTATTTAATCAGTTAACTGATTATGATCAATAGAATAAAAATATTCTTAAAATCTCGATTATGATTGTAAATGTAATCCTTGGTCCATCCCTACTATCAGGTGGGATGACACTGACAGTTCACTCCACGCTCACTTCACTTAAGTTTTCACGGTGAGAAGGTTACAGAATAGCACTGCAGGTATGGAAGAAACCGAGTTCCACAACTCCCTTGCGGAGTTGAGAGACGTCGTCGTCGGATTTGGTTCCCTCCCCGTGGTCGTCCTCGGGGACTTCAATGCCAAGAATTTGGCTTGGGGTTCCCGGTTAACGGACACACGGGGCAGGATGGTGGAGGACTGGGCTCTGGAGACAGGCCTGGTCGTCCTAAACCGGGGTTCTGTCCCCACGTGTGTGCGGATGCGGGGTGAATCAGTGGTGGATATCTCGTTCGCCAGCCCCGCTCTGTCGCCGCGTGTAGTTGACTGGCGCGTCATGGAGGGGGTGGAGACCTATTCCGATCACCGGTATATCCGGTTCGACGTCTCCGCCCAGACCTCGGACGCGCCGGTCCGACGGGCCCCGAGTGGTCCGCGGTGGGCGCTGAAGCAGCTGGACCGGGAGCTCCTCCTGGAAGCCTCGATCGTGCAGGCCTGGGTGTCACCACCGGACAGGCCTGCTGACATCAACGACGAGGCGGAGTGGTTCCGGGAGGCCATGTCCGACATATGTGACGTGGCAATGCCCCGGGTCCAGCCTGGACGTGCCTCGCGCCAGGTGTACTGGTGGTCGCAGGAGCTGACGGCTCTGCGCACCAGGCACCGCAGGCTCCGTATCAAACCTCCGGATACGGAAGCCATTCAGGCGGAGCTGTACGAGGGGTACAGAGCGGTGAAGACCGCCCTCCAAGCGGAGATCCTGCGGGCCAGGGGTTTGGCCCGCGAGGAGTCGCTGGGGACTCTGGGGACGCCCGTACAAGGTGGTGCGGGATAAACTCCGCCCATGGGCTCCCCCGCTAACGCAGAGTCTCCAGCCCCAGCTTGTGGAGGACGTGGTGAGCGCTCTGTTCCCTTCGCGAGGGGAACACTCCTCCCCACCTATGGCTCCGCCTACTGCGGTGCCTGATGCGGACCACACCGCCAACGACGACGACGATGCTCCGGAGGTGACCGAGGTAGAAATGAGAGCGGCGGTACGCAGGCTTAATGCCAAAAATACCGCCCCAGGACCCGACGGCTTACCTGGGAAGGCCTGGGTCCTGGCCTTGGAGGCTCTCGGGCCTCGACTTAGGGGGCTCCTAAGCGCATGCATGGAGAGGGGCCAGTTCCCGCTTCGCTGGAAGACGGGGAAACTGGTCCTCATAAAGAAGGCAGGGCGCCCTGCGGACTCTCCGTCCGCTTATCGGCCCATAGTGCTGCTCGACGAGGTGGGCAAGCTCTTTGAAAGAGTCATTGCAGACCGCCTCGTCAGCCAGCTGGTGCGGGTGGGGCCGGATTTGGCGGAGAGCCAGTTTGGTTTCCGCAGAGGGCGCTCTACGGTGGACGCCATCATGCGTGTGCGAGCCCTGACGACGGGGAATGCTGTTGCCCAGGGTGGGGTCGTCTTGGCGGTGTCTCTAGACATCGCCAATGCCTTCAATACCCTGCCCTGGAGTTGCATCAGGGAGGCACTCCGGTATCACCGGATGCCGACCTACCTCTGTCGTGTGGTCGAGGCCTATTTGACGGACAGGGCCGTCATCTACCCCGGTCACCAGGGAGTGTGGAACCGGCAAGAGATGTCGTGCGGTGTCCCACAGGGATCGGTCCTGAGGCCGCATCTGTGGGACATCGGATACGACTGGGTGCTGCGCGCCGACCTCCCTAGCGGCGTCAGCGTAGTGTGCTACGCTGACGACACGTTGGTCCTGGCGCAGGGGAGGTCGCACCAGGCGGCGGCCGAATTAGCGGCACGCGGGGTTGCGACAATCGTCGAAAGGATCCGGCAATTGGGACTCGAGGTGGCCCTGCACAAGTCCGAGGCCATGTGTTTTCATGGTCCTCGGAACGCGCCACCGTTGGGGTCCCAAATAACGGTAGGAGGGGTTTCTATCGGCGTCGAGTCGACGATGAAGTACCTGGGACTCGTCCTCGACAGCCGGTGGAACTTCGTGGAGCATTTCCGACGTTTGGCTCCCAAACTGGAGCGGGCGGGCGCTGCATTGAAGCGGCTCCTGCCCAATCTAGGGGCTCCAAACGCCTCCTGCCGGAGGCTCTACGCGGGGGTCGTGCGGTCCATGGCCCTCTACGGGGCTCCTGTATGGGCGCGCTCTCTGGCGCTGCGGCCAGCCCGCCGGTTGAGCGCGGCCCAAAGGGTCATGGCCATCCGGATGGTCCGAGGATACCGCACGGTCTCCTGTGAGGCAGCGAGCCTCCTTGCCGGATTGCCGCCATGGGATCTGGAGGCAAAAGTCCTCGCGCACGTATGGGAGTGGCGCGAGGAGGCGAAACGCCGGGGCGTAAGTCCGCCGCCGCGAGAAATCGCGGCACGGCGGACGGAGCTCCGGCAGGATCTCATGGCGTCATGGAAAGTACGGTTGTCGCAACCCAGTGCTGGGCACGCCACGATTGCGGCGATAAGTCCCCTCTTTGAGGAGTGGCTGGAGAGGCGCCACGGCGTCCTCACCTTCCGCCTGACGCAGGTCCTCACCGGACACGGCAGCTTCGGGAGGTTCCTGTGTCGGATAAGGCGGGAGGAAACGTCCGGGTGTCACCACTGTGTGGATCGCCCAGAGGACACGGTGGAGCATACGGTGGAGGTCTGCCCGGCTTGGGCAGAGCACCGCCGTGTCCTCGTGGAGGCGATCGGCGGCAGAGACCTCTCGCGTCCGGCCCTGGTTCAGGCCATGGTACGGAGCGAGAGGGCATGGGCAGCCGTCACCTCCTTCTGCGAAGCAGTAATGCTCGCGAAGGAGGAGGCGGGACGGTTGAGGGAAAGGCACGTTTCGCGCCCTCTCGCCCCTAGCCGCCGCAGGAGACGCCCAGGGCGTCGGGAATCCCGGGCGGATTTCCGGCCACCGTAGGCGCGGGCTTGCGGACGGTGAGCAATGGGTAGCTCACCGTCCGGTAAGGACCAGGCCCGGGTCGACGGCGCGTCGTATTCCACGCGCGCCTCAAAGAGATGTCGTCAGCACAAAGTAGGGGTCCACTAGGGCCGATGCCTGCCGGGGTCGCGGGAAGGTACTTATGGGTCACAGAGGCCCCCGCAACACAGGCAACAGGAAGGAATACGGGTGGGTTTTAGTCAGTAAGAGTCTGACACACCCTCCCGCTCCGCCCAGAGCGGGAGAAGTTATTTGATGATTTCAAGGTATGGAAGAAAAAGTGTCCGTTTCAAAGGCGCGGCCACGACATTTAAAAAAAAAAAAACCATGCCAATCAATATATTGTAACAGTTTGTAAAAGTAATAAGGGTTTGAACGTGGCCGTGCCATTGTAACGCGGCGAACCGCACGGACACGGAGATCTTTAAAACTAAGCAATTCAGAGACCTGAAATTTAGGTAAATAACAGATTTAATTTGTAAACAATTTGTAAAAAATATAGAAAAAATTCCTGGGTTTATATTTTAGGAGCTGCAAGACTTAAAACACCATGGCCGCGCCATTGAATTGGTGAAAAACACATCGCCGATATCTCGCTTAAAAAGCATCACAGACGTCTGAAGTTTTTTGTAAAACTCAGATTTGAATTTGTCAAAACTAGTGAAAATACAACAAAAAAATCCTAGGTTTATATTTCAGAAGCTGTGAGACTAAAACCCCATGGCCGCGCCATTGAAACGGACACAAGAAAAATCATGTTACGCCGACCTCAAATAAATTGGGATAAGGGCAGGAGAATGGTGGATAAATTAAATACTACAAAGATCACAAGGACTAACTGAATTTATTTACTTAATTCCAAGGTCAAAAGGTGAAGCAGTAGTAAAATATATACTGCCGACTATCACTAAGATAATCACTAACATTTAGTTTATTACTGTCTTATAAATTTTTATCATTACGTGAAGGAAATTGTTCATTCGATTTAGAGGTCGTATTTGAGTATCACTTACGCAGATAAAAGAGTCGTGGTGGCCTCGGTTGGGTTTAAACCTCGCCTTTCATGCACGAGGTTGTAGGTTTAAATCCTGCCAAGTACAAATCAAACTCAAACTCAAAGCATTTATTTCAATTAAACCGATTACAGGCAGTTTTGAATTGTCAGTCAGTCAGTTAGTCAGAAAGTTGAAACTAGTTGCCCATTCCAAAACTTAATCTCTATGGAGAAGAACGGGTAAGAAACTCCAAGGACACTCTTTTAAATCAAGATAATTATCATAATTTATTCATGTTTTTATTGAAATGCAAAATCTTAACTTCATCACATTTTGAATTTTCATTAAACTAGACCATGATTCAACATTGCGGACGGCATGAATCGAGTACTTTTTTGCTTTTGTGACGTCACTCATTCTCGCTATACCTCGTTTTTAGGGTTCCGTAGTAAATAAGGCACCCTTATACTCTTAGTTTCGCCATGTCTGTCTGTCTGTCTGTCTGTCTGTCCCCGCTGTAGCTCAGAGACGCTTAGTACTAGAAAGCTGTAATTTACATATTAATCATGCCGACAAAGTGCTGAACTAAAATATTAAAAAAAAATATATATTTTACCTCCCAGTCCTTTTGTTTTTTGGGTGGGAATTATCAAATAACTTCTCCCCGGAGGAGTGGGAGGGTGTGTCAGACTCTTACTGGCTAAAACCCACCGTGATCCTTCCGATGCCTGTGTTGCCAAGGGCCTCGGTAACCCTTTCGAACTTTCCCGCGACCCCGGCAGGCATCGGCCCTAGTGGCCCTACACTTGTGCTGATGACATCTCTTCGAGGCGCGCGTGGAACACAATGTGCCGTCGACTCGGACCTGGTCCTTACCGGACGGTGAGCTACCCATTGCTCACCGTCCGCAAGCCCACGCCTACGGTGGCCAGAAATCCGCCCGGGATTCCCGACGTCCAGGGCATCTCCTGCGGCGGCTAGGGGCGAGAGGGCGCGAAATTTGCCGTCCCGCCTCCTCCTTCGCAAGCATTACTGCTTCGCAGAAGGAGGTGACAGCTGCCCATGCCTTCTCGCTCCGTACCATGGCCTGAATCAGGGCCGGACGCGAGAGATCTCTGCCGCCGATCGCCTCCTCGTGGACAATGCAGTGCTCTGTCCAAGCCGGGCAGACCTTCACCGTATGCTCCACCGTGTCCTCCAAGCGATCCACACAGTGGTGATACCCGGGCGTTTCCTCCCGCCTTATCCAACACTGGAACCTCTCGTAGCTGTGTGCCGTGTCCCATGAGGACCTGCGTCAGGCGGAAGGTGAGGATGCTGTGGCGTCTCTCTAGCTACTCCTCAAAGAGGGAACTTATGGCCGCAATTGTGGCGTGCCCAGTACTGGGTTGCGACAATCGCACTCTCCTTGTCGCCATGAGATCCCGCCGGAGCTCTGTCCGCCGTGCCGCGATTTCTCGCGGCAGCGGAGTTACGCCCCGGCGTTTCACCTCGTAGATTTTTTCGATGCAACTCCAGGGCAGGGTATTGAAGGCATTGGCGATGTCTACAGACACCGCCAAGACGACGCACCCTAAGGCACGGCATTCCCCGTCGAGAGCCCACCTCCCAGCCCTTGCTCCTTTAATGTTCGGATGATATTTTTTTTCTCGTCTATTTCATGGTATGGGGTATCGTTGGATAGGCCGTTCAAAAATATTTCGATATGTGAACACCACATTCCGATTCAAAGATCCGTTTGCGTAATATTAAGCATTAAAGTGGTAGTTTTTCTTAGTCAAGTATCCCTCTGCCAGCTAAATGGTTGTTTATGGCAGTAGTACATATAATACAATTAAAAAGAAAACTATCACAGCTAAGTGGGCTTTACAAGTTAACGAGTAATAGTCGACCAACTTAAATTTGCAGTTGGAGAATTGACCGTGGCATATATCGATGTATGGGAGAACATGTTTTTCAACTACAATGTTAAGTTTGTTTTTGGGACTAATTCATCCTAACTTCCCAACTAGGGAACCCTTCATTGTTTCACACACTTGGTCGATTTTTTATGTTCATTATGTTCAAAACAATTTTCTTTTGCATTATGAAAATATCCGTCAAATCAGCAAAATGGGCATGCACTAATAATGCTAACGAGACTACCGTAGGGTAGGGATCATGTTTGAAACCAAAATTGACATGTAGATAATTTCTTAGTACGAATAAGTGATTTTTAAGGGGCTTGTGGCTAAGTAACCAGCCGCACGGGTCGATCGATCAGGTTCAGCTACGCTTGCCGCGGTTGGTCTGGGGATGGGTGACCATCTTTACATACCAAGACCCCTTCGTGCCTCGAAAAGCACGTTAAGCCGTTGTTCCCTGCTGTCATTTGTAGATCTTTGACAGTCGTTACGGGTCGTCAGAAGCCCGAAAGTCTGACAACCAGTCTTACCAAGGGGTATCGTGTTGCTCAGTAACTGGGTTGTGAAGGTCAGATAAGCAGTCGCTCTATGTAAAATACTGGTATTCAGCTGCATCCGGTAAGACTGGACGCCGACCCCAAAATAGTTGGGAAAAGGCAGGCAGATGATGACGAATTAGTAATTATTGAAATAAAAAAAAAAAAATTATTTATTTTTATATTTCCACGCATGGATCAGCACCATCCAGCTCAACCATTTTGTAGGGACAAAACGTGGGTGAACTGTCAAAATAAAACCGATTACGTTCAATTGTCATTTTATGTGTATTACGCAATTTCCCCGCAGATCTATGAACGTGGAAAGGCAAATTGCGCGCCCTTTCGCCGCCGCAAGAGACGCCCTGGGCGTCGGGAATCCCGGGCGGATTTCCGGCCACTGTAGGCGCGGGCTTGCGAACGGTGAGCAATGGGTAGCTCACCGTCCGGTAAGGACCAGGCCCGGGTCGACGGCACGTTGTATTCCACGCGCGCCTCAAAGAGATGTCATCAGCACAAGTGTAGGGGTCCACTAGAGCCGATGCCTGCCGGGGTCGCGGGAAGGTACTAAGGCAACAGGAAGGAATACGGGTGGGTTTTAGACAGTAAGAGTCTGACACACCCTCCCGCTCCGCCCAGAGCCGGAGAAGTTATTTGATGATTTCCCACCCAAAAAATAAAAAGATCTATGAACGTAAACGAAGAAAAAGGGAGTATTACGAATCTTAGCAGATGGCTTTCTGTAGTTTCTGCCTACACTGACGGGAAGAAGGCGTATGTTTATGTACGGATACAAGTGACGATAAAGATCAATCAATCAATCAAAATATTTTTATATCACATAAACTTACATGGGCACTTATGAAACGTCAGAAGCTAGGTGCTCGGTTCCAATTGGTCGTTTCCTATGGAAAAGAGTCGGCAAGAAACTTCACGGTTACTCTTTAAAAATAATTGGCTTTTACAATGTTTTCAAATTACAGTGTTAATACTTAATACTTACCAGGTACTTAACAAAAAAAAAGGTCTACAAAGCATCTAGTCTATTAAGCCTACAACGTTCTCACATTCACAAGGTACACAATAATCTATGTAAAATATTAATAAAATAATAAAAATAAAAACTTATTTAAACCAAATGACATGTTTGCCATTACAACAAGTCTGAATTAATATCTTGTCCACAAACGCCTTCACATCTTAAGATCAAGTCACTCCATTTAATAATATAAGGTGCAGTTTTTAAAACCACCTTAACAGCCGCTTGTCTGCTATCCCTGGGGAAATTATGTCGCCTCAATGATATCAACGTTGTATCACAATGGCGATATAAAACGGTAGCCTTTTATGATTGTTTACAATTTTTTTTAGTTTACTTTTTTAGTAGGGATACACAAAACAAATGTTTTTGAATACATAATTATGTCAAACGAAATAGTAACTGTTTTAATAATATAACATAAACATAACATCACGCCTTGTTTCCCCGAAGGGTTGAGCAGAGTTGTACCTGTAGTACACCCACATCCCGGGCGGATTTCCGGCCACCGTAGGCGCGGGCTTGCGGACGGTGAGCAATGGGTAGCTCACCGTCCGGTAAGGACCAGGCCCGGGTCGACGGCGCGTCGTATTCCACGCGCGCCTCAAAGAGATGTCGTCAGCACATATAGTAGGGGTCCACTAGGGCCGATGCCTGCTGGGGTCGCGGGAAGGTACTTATGGGTCACCGAGGCCCCCGCAACACAGGCAACAGGAAGGAATACGGGTGGGTTTTAGTCAGTGAGAGTCTGACACACCCTCCCGCTCCGCCCAGAGCAGGAGAAGTTATTTGATCATTTCACACCCTCAAAAAAAAAAAAAAGTTCACCCACATTTCGCTAGTTATGTTTAAGTCCCATGTAATAGGGGGCGAGCCTATTGCCATCAACCGGGCATAAATCCAGACTCCGGGCTGCTACTCAGAAATTCCAGATAGAAAAACCCAATAACACTTTGCCCGACCCGGGCATCAAAACCAGGACCTCATGCTCAGCAGTAGCGCTTGTGACCACTAGATCAATGAGGCAGTCCTGTTTAATTCTAGTGTTTAAGATGGATGGATTATGTGAGGAATAACAGAGTGGCAGCTGACGGGGGAAAATTGAAGATAAAAACGGGTTGTGTCGACCCCAAGTAACATGGGCCAATCATCGTGTACCTGATGACTACTTCATAACTTTGAAGATACTATTGACACACACATACACTTATTAAAGCCAAAAAATACGAAAACAAACCGTCCCACACCTTTAAAATCTATATCGCTACGCCGTAGGACTCGTAGCTTCGTAGACCTTGTAGCGTCGTAGCTTCAAAGACCTCGTAGCTTACTACGCCGTAGCTTAAGTTCATCGTTAAGTTTACGAGTCCTACTTTATGTCAGTCAACAATGTGTATATGACGTACTATTATCCCTTTTTGGGTAGTCAGAAGTGTAGGTTAAGGGATAAACCACATTGTTAGGGAGCTTTAAACTTTTACGTGGGTTTGTGAGAATAGAATTTGTGAGGTTTTTGTTTTGGAATGGCTGTGTTGTTTCCGTCTACGAATACAAGGTGTCGTTTTGCATCCTCGTCAAATTTCAGCAGGCTGTTATGAAAGACATATATAATCAAATAAAATTAAGATACCTGCTCAATAATTAATACATACTTGATTTTTAAGTTATTTAAGTTTGACAGTATTTTAGAATACACCACATTCACAAAACAGAATCACTCCGTTGCGTATGCGGCAGTGTGTGTGTGTAAAAGGGCAGTTACAGTGCGGCATCACACGGGCCGCGTTTTAACATGCGTGTCCCACACATCCTGATTTCCGAAAATTAGAAAAAAAACCTACTTATTTTATTATCGATTCGTGTCGAGAATCATTTGCATAGTTACTCCTTGTACCTACATTTGTTTAGTTAGTCCTTGAATTTGACGAGGATGCAAAACGACACCTTGTATAATGTCTCTGCGTGTGTATTGCTAGAGATACTACTCATTGCATTATGAAACAGCATAATAAACCTGACTTGGTTTCCGTACGTTGTTTTTCAGCTGACCACTGAAAATTAGCGCTGTGCTGTGGGTAAGAAGGCTTCCACTCAGCATGATGCTGTGCTCCCCCATAGCACAGCATCATGCTGAGTGGAAGACTTCTAGTCAGTCATGACGTGCAGCTGCCGACTATTTCCGATCTGTGCACGTAATAATAGATTTGTTTTATTTTTAGGATTACGTACGTCCGAATGAAAAATAGAACCTTTATAGGATCACTCATGTGTCTGTCTGTCTGTCACGGCCAATTTTCTCCGAATCTAATGAACCAATTAAGTTGAAATTTGGTATACTTATGAATTTTAGTGATCCAAACACGGACGTGTAACGTAAATAAATAAAATTTGAATATGGGGTCACTTTTGGGAGACAAATTAGTTTTTTTTTAGCAAATGTACCGTGTTACACATTAAATGAAAGGGGTGCATTAAATACTATGGGGGTCTCATACAGATTTATTTTTTAATTTTAAAATAAATGGTTATAAAGTTATTTAAGAAAATAGATGGAAATTTACCATTCCCCCCTTATCTCCGAAACCAATGAGACTACATTTTTTAAATAAATAAAAAATAAGTAAGAAAAATAAGTTTATTTCATGTATCTTATTTGGCTTACATAGCATGTCGAAGAGTCTCCCTTTCGGCATAGAAAATGCCTGTAGTTGAAGGCTCCGCTGTTTCCTTACATTATAGACGTACGAGTACCAATAGGTATACAGGGTGGATTTTTGAGACGGGGCAGTAAGGGCAGCTACCTTAACCGTTGCTACAGGAAAACAGTCTTAAAAGACCATCCTTAACTTTTTGAGACATTTAGATTTGCATTCACAGATTTTGAAAAAATTGTAGAGTCAGCAAGAAAATGGGCAGTTTTCACACTTTTTTTGGTGCCAATCGATCCTGTTTCTTACAGGGATCAAAAAACCATTAAACTAACATAGGTTTGAGTACTACAAAAGGTAGGCTAAGGTAGCTAGCTGCCCTTACTGCCCTGTCTAAAAAATCCAACCTGTATAAAGAAACAGAAATAGGGAAAATAAAAATAAAAATACGATCAATTGTTACGAGTGTGTGTGTGTGAGAGAGATTTTAAGTGTACATGAGTGACTAAATAAGCCTATAACGACAAAACGTCGCTAACGTCATAGAGTATAAATACGTAAAATATATACATAACGAACAATAATTTATCAACACGTTACTCATATGCGAAGAGTTGACGTCATCTGTGACGTCACGGGTATTGTCAAGGAAACAATAAAATATTGGGAGCGAAGGGAAGGTACACGGTTTTTATTTTAGCCTTTGATGGGTACTGGTAAATGGAGGTTGGATGTTTTGATATTTATGTCAATATAAGTAATAATCACCCGGTCTTGCTTCTCGCAACTTTCAACAGGTCATCGGTCTCATCATAATCAGCCTATAATGTTCCCACTGCTGTGACACAGGCCTCCTCTTTCGAGAGAGAGTGGGCTGTAATTTACCACGCGGGCCCAGTGCGGGTTGGTAGATGTCACATGCCTTAGATTTTTTGGTTCTAGGACATGCCGGTTTCCTCACGATGTTTTCTTTCACCATTTTGAGGGCAGGCAGTGGTGATGAAATTATTTACACAAAGACAAGCGCCTGCCTGGATTCGAACCCACCAACTACAACTCGTAAGTTGGGGCCGTTACCACTGGGCCACCGCTGCTCATCGGTCTATCTTGTGGGAAGTCTATGACCAGCAGTAGACAATTTTCGGTTAAAATGATAAGCCGTTCTTAGGCTAGAAGACAATGATTTCTTGTAACAACAACAAGTATCTTTTAATAAAGCCTGCGGCCTCTTCGGAATTTGTTAAATTATGTTAGGGTAACTTCGGCGCTGGGATAAGGCCGAATCAAATTCCTGGCTAATTTGCCAATATTTATTATGACAACATTGTGTTCTGCACACCATTTTAGACTGACCAAATTTCTGAAGCCGAACTAGGGCGGAATAAAATGGCGCAGAATTTGATTCGTGTGGGATTATCCTATTTATTTATTTATGTTTCATGTGTTTTTATTTATATTTAAATTTGATTTAATTGAATTAATTAATAATATTGAAACATTTTTGTTTTGTTTGATTTAGTTAATAATACTGTATCTTCACTGTACTTTAATTGTTTTTTGTTATCTGTGGAATCGTAGTGGATTGTACTGTAACCATCCTTAGATTTAATTCAATTTTATAATTATGAAATCCTCACTGTAAGATTGTTTGTCTTCTCAAATAAATAAAATAAAATAAAATCACAGCGCCAAACTTCGGATTTCCGGCCACCGTAGGCGCGGGCTTGCAGACGGTGAGCAATGGGTAGCTCACCGTCCGGCAAGGACCAGGCCCGGGTCGACGGCGCGTCGTATTCCACGCGCGCCTCAAAGAGATGTCAGCACAAATGTAGGGGTCCACTAGGGCCGATGCCTGCCGGGGTCGCGGGAAGGTACTTATGGGTCACCGAGTCCCCTGGCAACACAGGCAACAGGAAGGAATACGGGTGGGTTTTAGTCAGTAAGAGTCTGACACACCCTCTCGCTCCGCCCAGAGCGGGAGAAGTTATTTGATGATTTCCCACCCTCAAAAAAAAAAAAAAGTGCCAAACTTACCCCAACGAAGTCTACTGCAACTTTTTGTAGAGATTTATTTGTGAGTGTAAGTACTAATATTATACTTACCTAAGTCGACAAGTAGAATTTATTTGATCCCTGATGAGTGATTGTCATACATGAACTGCTTTTCTAGAAGCATCGCAGATGCCATCCTAAGATAAAGCTAAATTGGATCTAGTGATTGTGTATATTTCCCGTCTCCACTACACCACCGACGCGGAAGACATCGTGAAGTACGTGCGCCAAAAGCTGATGTACGCGCCGAAACTGCAGCTGCTGGAGCCATATCGCAACGTAAACTTTAAGGCGTTTGTGGTGCACATACCAACATGCTACCTGTATCAGGTGATGGAAGAAAGCTTTATGGCCAAGTGTCACCGGAACGGACAAATACTTAGTGCAACTCATCATCTGCCTAGCCTTTTCCCAACTATGTTGGGGTCGGCTTCCAGTCTTAACGGATACAGCTGAATACCAGTATTTTACATGGAGCATCTGACCTCCACAACCCAGTCACTGGGTAACACGATACCCCTTGGTAAGACCGGTTGTCAGATTTTCGAGCTTCTGACGACCCGTAACGACTGTCAAAGATCTACAAATGACAGCCGGGACCAACGGCTTAACGTGCTTTCCGAGGCACGGAGGGGTTTTGGTATGTAAAGATGGTCACCCATCCACGGACCAACCGCGGTCAAGCGTAGCTTAACCTGAGCGATCGACCCGTGCGGCTGTTATTACTTAGCCACAAGCCTAAAGCCTAAGCCCCCCCCACCAATACTTAGTTGCACTAAGTATTTAAGGGGGGGGGGCTTAAATACTTAGTGCAACTAAGTGATATTAACATCGTTTTAAGTTTTATTTAGTAACACAATTGTTATTATAATTATGTATACGTATTCATATATGGGTCTTTGTAACCTGAAAATAAATGGTTTATTAATATTATTATTTCGTTTATTACATTTTTTGCCATATAAAATACATGTTTAAATATTTCTTAAAATATATAAAAAGCATTTAAAAATATAAAAATAGTGGTCCGCCGATTTTGGGAGCAGTGTCCAAGCTACCGGTGTTTAGGGCTCCAGAGAAGAACTTCCTCACGATGCCAGCCGTATCGAGGAGCACCAGGGCCTGGATTTAACCGCCTAACGAGAGCCTCGAGAGATGTTGGTCGAGGCTTTCAGCCATCAGGCCATTGGCCGTTATGACAATCGGCACAATAACAGTCGAGCTCACATTCCACATGTCAACAACCTCGTGTGCTAAGTCAAGATATTTTCATTGTTTCTCTTTCTCAGCTTTCACGACGTTCCCGTCATGTGGAATGGTAACATCGACTATCATTGTGCAGCGCACTAATCGCTCTATCACCACTATTTCAGGCTTATTGGCGAGAATAGTCCGGTCAGTAATGATAGACCGATTCCAATACAATTTGACATGATCATTTTCGAGAACTGGGTCGGTCACATACTTGTAATACGGCACCTTAGAGTCTACAAGTTTATATTTAAAAGCAAGATGCTGGTGAATAATCCTAGCCACTTGGTTATGCCTGTGCAAGTATTTGCCGTTAGCCAGATGAGAACAACCAGTGATAATATGTCTGATGGACTCACCCGGACGGTGGCATTCCCGACACACGTCAACCGTCCCGTCCTTCATAATGTCCCCGGTAGTTATTCGTCATTATATTAAAAGACCTTCCAAATTGGAACACTGTATTATTTGGTGTGGCGCAGCCTGGAAGAAGCCTATGTCCAGCAGTGGACTGTTATAGGCTCAGTTTATCGATTGATTGATATTATTTGGTGGCAATACTGAACATGATGAAGTAATATCGTATTTCCCCTGTTAAACCCTTTCACAAAAAGCTATATCACTATGAAAAAAGATATTTTGTAACTTTATCTTGATTGAAGGTTACTTGTCTAGTTTTATGAACGGATGTAGGCGTTCGTGTGTTCAGAAGGGTAATAGGTACGTTAAACAGTCTCGGTTGCTAACCCAAAAGATAGCTTTGTCTACGAATGGAAGGTTTTTTTTCAAGAGATGTATTTTTGAAGAGATTTTATCACAGTGATTTTTTTGTGTCAAATAAAATAAGGAAAGACACAGCTTTTCATTTGTTAAAACTTGAAGTTACTAGTTGATTTAGTGCTGGCAAACGTGTTCCCTGGTCGGCCAGTGTTATTGGGCGTATTCCATTAGGAATTTCTCAAAAGCTGCCCTGAGTCTGAATTTGTGTCCGGTTTATGGCTCACACGCTGTTACATAGGACTGACGACATGTGATGTACTATACGCCTCTGCCTACCGCTTCGGGGAAAAGATGCGCGATATTATATTTACATATATGTGTGCTGCTGACTTACCGAGTTGTAGGTCGTGGGTTCAAACCCAGGTAGGCACTTTATTTTGTGTAAATAATTTCATCACCTCTCAAAACGGTGAAGGGAAACATCGTGAGGAAACCGGCATGTCCTAGAACCAAAAAATTCGAAGACATGTGACATCTACCAACCCGCATTGGGCCCGCGTGGTGGATTACGGCCCACTCCCTCTCAGAGAGAGGAGGCCTGTGTCCCAGCAGTGGGAACATTATAGCCTGATTATGTAAATCAAAGTCAAGTTATTTATTTCACATAGGCACATAAAGGGCAGTTTTGAACGTCAAAATTTACAAAAAAATAGAATTGATTCTAGTCGCCCCTTCCAAGAGTTTCGTATGGAGAAGAATGGGCAAGAAACTCCACCGTCACTCTTTTAAAATGTTTTACAATATTTTGTATAGGTACATTAATTATATAATTATATGTGAAGACGATGCATCTAGAATCAAATTACTATACCACAGTAGGTATGAGCCATCATCATCCATACTAACACCAAAACATTCCCATAATATAAATATTGTTTATGTTCATTCCTGATGCTGAAACTGCTCTCATCATTCGCAGCAGGTACTGTTTGCTTAGGATAATGGTACTTTACGAGGTGGCTGCGAGGGAAATTGAAAAAGTTTCGTCTTACTCAAGAGCGGTTAGCCGACTGCGCCGAGTCTGGGTGGGCACTGTGGTTACGCATGAAAGTCTGGGAAAATAAGTAAGAATTGTTTGTGAATGTAATTTATGGAGATTTTGGGTTTGGAGTAGATGTTTCTATAAAGATAATTCTGAATGAATGGGACTTATATAATTTTTACTCTATATCTCTGTTCCTTATGTAAGCGGGCACGCCCTTTATGCCTGGAGGCTTTTATTTAGGTATTAAGTTCTGTTTACGTTTTTTTTATGTTGTAATTTTTATCTGCTTGAATACAGTTTGTTCATTGTTTTGTTGGTATACTGGCGTGTGTTAGCTAACATGTGGCAAGCGTGTAATTTAATCTAATGTTTTGTGTTTCGTAATGTTAATTACTTTGCATACGATTTGTATAGAATCAAGTTTATATAACTAAACAGACAGATGTGCTGCTGGGGAGTTTGTTCCACCACTTCTTCTTCCCAGCTAAAGCACTAGGAAGTGTTGAAGGGCAGGCATTTTTGGGGTACTGTCTTATGTGACTTTGACGTCCGAAAAGTGCTGATTTTCAGCCTAGTTTGAATAAATGACTTTTGATTTTGATTTTTGATTCTATAGCATGTCAGAAAAAAAATATACCTCCACCTGCCTATGCTTTCAGGGGATACAGTCGTGATGTTGTTTATTTTTAACATTATTATGTCATCTGCATCATCGAAGGGTATTTATATTTTTTGTGACAATAGGTATTACCTTATTTCTAAACTAGTTTTTTTAACAGACTATTTGAGAACTCAAGATTATCGAAAATCTCGCACACTTCCCATTAAGATGGCATTGTTCTTGTAAAATACTTACATCAAACTATGAACGAATCTGTGGAAGGAAGATTGAACGTATATGAATATATATGAATGTATTATATATACCTACATATGAATTTATTTACATAACCAAATTACAAGATGATTAGTAACATTAACTAAATTAAATTTAAACTAAGTAAAGCCTAAAAAAGGCCCTCGGGGCATTGTACCGAGGATGCTGGCGGCATTTCCTGGCTGAAATGCAATGCTGATGCGTTGCGCGAGAAAGCCGCCAGCTTTTCGGTCACCAGCATCAACTAGACGTTTCACGATTTCTGCAAATAACTTAAGCGCACTGGGACCCCACGGACCGAGGGTCTCGACGCCAAAGACCTCAATATTTGATAACTTTCAGATTTTCGGAATTTTCTGCCGCTGCACCGCCGCTTTAGAAGTAGTCCGTTGAAGGTGGGAAGGTGCCAGTGTGTCTACACAGGTAGCGTCCCACACAAGCATCCGTCCCAAACTCCACGGGACCAAAGACACACCATCAGGTCTTTTGCCATCATCTCTGACAATGCCAGTCAGCTCAAGAAGAGCAGGCACATTGAGGCTGGCACGAGATAAGTAATACATATTATTAGTCACAACTGCGTCGGTTTAAGGGAATGTTAGGAAAAGTTGCATACAAGTTGAAGTATTGTTATAATGCCACTGTATTTTTAGGCAACGTTTAAACTCTGTCTTGCCTAAGGTCGTAAAGGTAGACTAAGAAATAACGTGAAGGGAATGGGTAGCAGGTCGTCATACCTTCTCAAACTAAGACCTCCAGTCTAGGTGCCAGGTGTAGTTTGCACGTCAAAAGAAGCTTACATCATCAGTTCTAAGAATAACTCACATAAGAATAACTTGTGCGTAAAAAGGTCTCTTACACAGCATTGATGCAAAAAGGGTTTTTTTGTATGGCACCAATCATATTCAACCATATGTACCTAGTTCAATTAAAGAATTAAACATAAGCTAATTTAAGAAAAGGCTTAAATCTTTAATATTGAATAAAGCATGAAACAAAATGCAATGACTGTTTTCGACCTTAGTTGGTACTCATTGACCTGGTATGTTTAAGTCAAGTCCATTTAACATTTAACATTGTCAGTTTTGTATCATTTTAATTATTATATTATTTTTTCTTTCTTTTTTTTGTTTAAACTTTATTTGAATATAGACGTAGTAATCTTATTTTTTCTTTTGACATGTATATTTTTTCTTATTTTTTATTTTTGACAAATAAATTATTATCGTTTCATTAATGTAATTATGTTATCAATTTTAGTATCAATGACATCCATGAATTTGTACACCTTCTGGTATAACATTGTGTGCTTTAAATTTTCATTTTTATAATACCTACTTTATTGTACCTATGTATGTTAACAAATGATTAAATGATTATGATTAATAAATGATTGTGATTATTATGATCGTTAGTTAACATTTTGTAGCAAGCGTTTTGTTGACGACAACAGGACGTGACTTTTTCGGCCTAATATATTAATGTACCCTAGTCACCGTGAATGGGAAATACGTGACCTATTTTTATAGAAAATGTGAGATTGTGAAAGTGTGAGAAAATTTTTCTAGGGAATGCGGATCTAAGATGACTATATACTATGGAATAGGTAGATATACATAAACGAGAATGAAACTGTTGATGGCGCGAGTCCTTACAAAGTTATCATCTAGCTCGACCGGTTTATCAATTTATCCAAAACACATTATAATAACTTTCTCTTATATGCGGGTATTCTTTATAGGATGACCACGTGTTGGTATTGATTTCCGGACACTGTCTTAAATGGTTCAGTGGGATTCTTCGACATTCAAAATAATTGTTTTGTTAAATTAATAACTATCAAGTTTTGCAAAAAAAAATCCAAGTAATTCTTAATGACCCCATCGAAATTCATCTGCTATTTGTGCATCATCATATTAAATATGAGCCTGTTGTGTCCCACTGAGAGCAATGGCCTCCCTTCCGTCTTTCCATTTTTTTCTCTCTTTTGCATTTAGGTCTCAATCCTTTAGTTAGATCTCCAACTCGTGACGCCATGTCCTTCTGGGTCTACCGCGTCACCCGTTTCTGTTTTTTGAAACCCAATCTGTGGCTACTTTCGTCCAATTCGGATGCGACATGCGGCAGATGTGGCCTGCCCAGTTCCGTTTTAATTTGGCGGCTGCGTTGCCTACGTGATACGACTGCCATTTGTGTTTTTGGACGGAGCATACTGTCAATAAGCATGTCAGCCCGCATACTCCCAGAATATATCGTTCCTTTGCTCGTTGGCGGACCCCGAGTGCGGGCTTTGACGCTTCGTTAATGACCACAATATATAGCAAGTAAAAGCTTGAGCCTAACAAAATAGGTAATTTGTGTAAAAATGTTGTTTACTCATTTTCGCCAATGTAAACGTACGGTCCTACATTTTCCATACGCTTCAAAATCAAAATATTTTATTTCACATTATAAACCTACATGGGCACCTATGAAACCTCAGAAGCTAGGTGCACGGTTCCAATTGGTCGTTTCTTATAGAGAAGGGACGTCAAGAAACTCGACAGTTACTCTTTTAAAAATAATTGGCTTTTACAATGTTTTCAAATCACAGTGTTAATGGGTATGGGATGACGGTATTAATAGGCTTGTCAAGAAGTACTAGGTACTTAACAAAAAATAAATGGTCTATAAATCTAGTAATTTAGTAATCTATTAAACCTACAACGTTCTCACATTCACAAAATACAAAAGAATCTATGTAAAATATACTACTATTTATTTACATAACCAAATTACAACATGATTATTAACATTAACTAAATTAAATTAAAACTAAGTTAAGCTTAAAAAAGGCCCTCGGGGCATTGTACCGAGGATGCTGGCGGCATTTCCTCGCTGAATTGCAATGCTGATGCGTTGCGCGAGAAAGCCGCCAGCTTTTCGGTCACCAGTTACATCAACTAGACGTTTCGCGATTTTCGCAAATAACTTATGCGCAATGGGACCCCACGGACCGAGGGTCTCGACGCCAAAGGGCACAAAGTTGTACTCTCTGCCAAGGCCTCCATATTTAATAACTTTCAGATTTTCGGCATTTTCTGCCGCAGCACCCGCTTTAGAAGTAGTCCGTTGGAGGTGGGACGGTGCCAGTGTGTCTACACAGGTAGCGTCCCACACAAGCATCCGTCCCAAACTCCACGGGACCAAAGACACACCATCAGGTCTTATGTAAAATATTAATAAAATAATTAAAATAAAAACCTATTCAAACCAAAAGACATGTTTGCCATTACAACTGTAACAAGTCTGAATTAATATCCTGTTCACAAAAGCTTAAGGCCTAAGGCGCTTAAGGTCGAAGTGTCCTAATTTTCTGAAAGCGTTTACCAATTACGTCTTCTTTTCCAAAGACTTTGCCTTGACCTCTTTAAACACACTCCTAAAATTGAAACGATGACTACTCCGTTGGTGTTATGGTAGCAAGTGCTATTGCATGAGGTCCTGGGTTCCATTCCTTGGTCAGGCAAACCGTGACTGGGTTTTTACATAAGGATTTTCTCAATACCAGCCCGGACCCTGGATATGTACTCGTCCCCTATTACTGAGACTTAACATAACTGGCGTAATGTGGTTGTACTTTAAGGAAAACAGGCGTGATTGTGTTATATAATTTTCTGTGTTTTAAAAACTTTTGACAGTTTTATTACAAAATAGAACACCCTAGGTCACCTAGTTTAGTGCTTTTTATTTTTATAACTACGAGTACTCTAGTGTAACAAACAGAAGCTATTCATGAACTCATGAATAAAATACTTTCCTAGTACACTCTCTAATGACTGCAAGAGTACCTCCTACTAATCCCAGTGTGCTCAAGACATTGCATTGTTGACGTAAAAACTATATATGCACACCTCGGCTTCATCCTATAGGAAAAACAGACGTGATTTATTAAAAGGGAAAGTGTACAAAAAAACAGAAACACAAGGTACCCTACATCCGCTTTTATGTCAACAGAATATAGTTAGAGGGAAGTTTTATTTTTTGCCAATAACCCCTAAGGGCGAACAACTTATATTAGTTTTTGAGTTAAGTACCCAAGATTTACAAGCCAAGGGGCCTTGGAGCAAGATCGAGAATATTTCCAGCTTAGAAATGATGTGATTATGGAAATTTTTTGATTTAGTTTTTGTTTTTTTTTTTGTAGAAATATGGCTTGTTTGGGGAATTTAAAGGTTCTTTACCTGGCTGTTAAAGCACATCAAGTTTGAAAAATAAATTGTTTTGTGCAGTCCTATCACAGTTAAGGTGGCCACACACGTAACTGCAAGCATGACGAGCCTGCATGTGCAAGCGTCCACAACTTCCCTATAGGCTACACACACTGTACAAGCAAGCTGGAGCAGCATCAGTTTTTGCTTGAGCGATGGACGACGACAACTTGCTTGCTTTAGCTACTACATTACTACTTTTGACGTTCGAAAAGTGCTGATTCTCTGCCTAGTTTGAATAAATGACTTTTGGTTTTGATTTTGACAACAGAACAAAGTTATTCATACTGAGTGCGTGTAGCTTATTTATTTATTTATTCATTTGCATAATGTACACTGTAATGTGTATTTACAGGCTAGGCTAAAACATATGAGTACATGACCCTGTTAGGGCGTAGCAAGATTACATTTAACTTATACCTAGGTTAAATATTAGTAGTTAACATTACATTACATTGCATACCTAATATATAGTAATATCACAACATTAATTATTATTACTAATATTATATTTGCTTATTCTCTTCTTTATTTATATTAATTAAAGTAATTTGAACTGTATAGTAACATTACACACACACACATTTATACTTTATGCTTTATTTTAGCTTCTTATCTTCCATAAACTCGTTAATACTATAATAACTTTTTTCTAATAGTAATGACTTAAGTCTAAATTTAAATATGCACAGTGTTTTTGTGGATCGTATTTGTTCAGGTAACTTATTATATATTTGGATGCTTCGGTATTCTGGGCTATTCTTGTACATCTCTAGTCTAGGTGCTGGTAGAATCAATTTAGTTTTGCGGCGCTCATTATTATCAGAGTTGTATATTCTTTTTTACAAAAGCTTAACTTGCATACACACGTTCAATCATGCTTGCACAAGCGTGGCTTGTTCAAGTCGCATAATGAAATTTCTATCAATCTTCATGCCGGTTGCACGTGCAAGATGTTTGCACAAAATCATCATACAGACGCTCAAGCACGCTTGCACAAAATGATTATTCATGCTTGCTTGCTTGTGGCCACTTTTATCTCAGTAGCAGCCAAACAGTAATTCATGTTATACCAGCATTCCCACAGCAACCTTATTGCAACGGGATTAAAGACCACTGTGATAATGACAGATTTATCAGTGGCAGCAAGCCATCAGCAACGAAAATCAGTGGTAAAATATCTGTGGTAGAATATGCAGAACATCATCCTTCTCACTCACACCTTAGTGGTAGTCTCTTCCCGGGTGTCACCACTGTGTGGATCGCCCGGAGGACACGGTGGCGCACACGGTGGAGATCTGCCCGGCTTGGGCAGAGCACCGCCGTGTCCTCGTGGAGGCGATCGGCGGCAGAGATCTCTTGCGTCCGGCCCTAGTTCAGGCTATGGTACTGAGCAAGAGGGCATGGGCAGCCGTCACCTCCTTCTGCGAAGCAGTAATGCTCGCGAAGGAGGAGGCGGGTCGGTTGAGGGGAAGGCAAATTTCGCGCCCTCTCGCAGGAGACACCGTGGGCGTCGGGAATCCTGGGCGAATTTCCAGCCACCGTAGGCGCGGGAAGGAATACGGGTGGGTTTTAGTCAGTAAGAGTCTGACACACCCTCCCACTCCGCCCAGAGCGGGAGAAGTTATTTGATAACATCCAACACAAAAAAAGCGGTAGTCTCTTTCTAAACGTAAACATAACTTGGTGTACAGTGGTTATGGTATTTCCTTACCTTGGAGTGGATAATCGTGGGCCACAAAGCTGTGGCCATGAGCATAGTCTCTTTCACATGTTACAATGCTGGATTTCACCTGTCCAAAATATTTTCCTGATTACGGAAAGCCGAAACGGAGGGTAATATTTTTAATAAGCAACATTTAAGGCTTGATGTCAGAAGATATCCCATGGGAACATACTACCGGGATTAAAAGTAGTAAATCGTATGTCTTAATCCAGGTTATTAAACTATAAATTAGTACTTTTGACTAATTTGAACAAAAACAGTTATTGTGACTTAACTATGATGTTAGACATACTCGTATAGCCTTGCGGATTTTTTTGTGGGTTATAATGAGTTCTATAAACATGAAGTACCTTATTTTATGTATCATCAATAGTTTTCGCAGGGCCCGCCAAATAATGTCTTTTATAGGCAAATTTTTGATACCTTGGGATACATTGTTGTAATTTTCGTAGGGATCTCAAACTTAAAAAAAAAAAATACAGCCCATGTTACTCGCTAATAATTTAGCTTTTTATAGGTGAAATAATTTTTAAAATTAGTTAAGAAGTTTTTGAGTTTACACACACGAATTCTAATGAGATTTAAGTAGCGTTTAATGAAGCATCTACAAATCCTTCCATTTCCAAAATACAAAAGGTTTAATTATTACACTATCAATATCTCGGAACGATTCAATTCTTCGAACACAGCCGTTCATTAAAATCGTCTTACTCTTCAAAGTTCGAACGAAGCGACTTTCAGTACCGTCGCATGAATTAATGATACAACCCCATTTATTAGCGACTCTGTTTGTGTCAAATGTCTTGATGTTTGTTCATTAACTGTACTCATTAGTAGGGGGCATAGAGTAGGGGCGGACAGAGAGTGCAGGGGTTGGTTTAAAAGGCAATAACACAACATGTTGATAGCAACGCTATAAAGAACATCGCTTGTTGGATGGGTTGTGGTTTGTTGTGAGAGACGCTGATATCACCTAAACCGCGGTCACTGACAGACTGCATAGAAAAGAAAGAAAAGCGCGATGACACAACGCTTGAAATATATTGCAAAATATGAAGCAATTATCTATTTTCTCAAAATTGAGTTGAGTAAACGAAAATAAAAAACAACCAAGTTCTGCATTCAAATAAAAGATTCTTGTTATTAATTAAATACGTAACGTATGTTGATATTAAATATAGATATTTTGGATTGTAACTCAAGGTAAGAGGTTAGTTTAACGATAGTTTGTATCGAGATTTTTTTTCAAAACGTGTTTTGGTAACAACCAAGTTCTGAGAAATATGTTCAAAATTAACATATGTCTTTTCCGTTACCACAAACTATACAGATTTGGCATTTTTTTTTCATAAGTCAAGCCTATTTTGGTCATTTGCCTCTTGTCAGCACCTTAATACATGTGCTTATCGCTAGTAACATGTTAAACTATCAAATATTTAAGGATCACATATGGATGGACTGTGACAGACGATGTGGCTTGGAGGTTTCTACCGAGATGACGACTAATGAAGAAGTATGGAAGAAAAACATTACCCTCCTTCTGGGGCAGTCGGGTAAAAGGACATGTTGTGCCGATCGCAAATAAATTAGGAAAGACCAAGAGCATGGTGATATACTAATTGTTAACTGAGAAGAGTGTGATATCAAAGCTTGATACGAGTAACTAATGTGATCCTGGAGACTACTGATACAATATACACGAAGTAGTCAATTGGTCAATTGTACCTAAACACATTATACATTTTCTTAAGATGAAAATTTACTCAAGTTAACATTCTGTTAAATCGAATAAAATCGATAAAAAGATATCAAATCATGTAGACCAAACATACGCAGATAGGTACTGTTAGCGACGCGCCACTAGAACTTAGAAAAATAAGTAGGTAGTTTAGTAAGAAAAAAAAAACATCACTAGTTAAGAGGCAGGACACGTCGATATGCTTGTCACACTGTGAAGGTGAACCAGTCTGCCACCAAATGTTAATCGATGCGCACGCCCGCATATTCACATTGTGCGCACGCGGCCATCTTGTTCTTGCCAGAAATGAACGTGTTTAAAAAAAGATCGCCTGTATTTTCGTTGCGACAAACCACAAGACAATTACTTCCTGCATCGCTACCCCTAATAGGTACTTCATTTCGAAGTTTTGCGTACTTATAATGTTATCCGCCTATTCGTAATTCGTAACTACTAAAAGCAACAGCTTAAAAAATGTCTCACAGAAAACTAAATTAACTAAAATACAACCTTCTATCCCAACCTACTCTGTACTTACCCATGAATTATCAAGTGATCTCCCGCGTGAGTGCGTCCGTCATCGTAGAGCTAACTGCTTACCATCGCTTACCGAGAATACCCTGTATCATGTACTACTTACCTAATGGTCCAATGCTCAAAGGGAAATGGCATTCTCAAAGGTATATCTGACGGGCCGGGCTTACGACCATGGATTGGATCATACTGTGGACCGACAGACTTTGATGACAGCCTGTTGATGCCTTAAGCTTTAAGCAAAGCTTTGTGGATATCTCATATATTTTTAATAATAATTAATTTAATTTATTCAGACAACCATTGGTCCATTACATCATTAATATTTATGTTGTTAGTATGAACTTAAAAACTATGTTAGTACCTAATAACTAAGAGATCAGACTTAGTCCTCTGGGTGAGGATCCACACCAGTGGACTGTCCAACCTATTGCCTATTACATTCAGGATGCTATTACTGCTCCCACGCAATCTGCTTAGCAGTGAGGCTGCCCTTTAGCGCCAGGTGGCATCAAATCCATCTGTGCGCGACTCAGCGAACATTGCTGACGCACTGCAGAAGCGAGTGTTTTTTTATCTAACATACTTATATCTGTCACAGTTCATTGGATTGGTACAGTAATTTCCCAAAGTAATTATCATCGTCGCGGCAGGACACGTAAAACGAACTGGATAGGTTCTGTCAAAACTGGAACGAAGACACGTGGGCTCGCGAAAGATGGAAAGAGTGGCCTTTGGACGAACTGGATAGGTTCTATCAAAATGGAAGGAAGACGCGAGGGCTCGCGAAAGATGGAAAGAGGGGCCTTTTCCCAGGAGTGGGTCATCACTGGCTGGTAAAAATAAAATAAGAAAAACGAGCGAGCCTTACAGTTGTCGCATATGATGTGTAACATCTGACATCTCACCTTGATGATAAGCAGCTGAGCAGTGACAGAAATTAACCTCAGAATTTAAAAAAAGCTAAATACTGAAATATTTATTCGAATAATTAATTCACTACTAGTGGTCGCCCGCTGGTCGAAATTCGACCGCCTTTACTTTCAATCTATATAGTATTTACTAATTCCACGAGTACACTAATTCCATGCTATTAAAAAGTACTTACTTGTTCCGTGCCCAAGCTGTCACTTCCTGTCCACAGAAAGCGAGAGGAAAGATGTTACACATCAAAAATATCATAATAATTCAGGTTCCACAACGTCACTGCACAGTGCAACTTTTCTTACGATTTAATTCCTTAGTGTCCAAAAAACCCACCTAGTGCGACTCGGCGTCACTAAGGGCTCCGCAACACGAAAACTTTTACCGTCTCATTACAAAACAAGTTCTAACTTTGATTCAAGGTTAAAGCTTCGAGCCAGTTTTTGTATTTAGAACCTTATTTTGACAACAGTAAAGTTCTTTATACGAAATTGATCACTTAGACTCGGGTTAAAAAATCTGTTTTTGTATTAAGAACTTTATCTTTGTTGAAATAAAGATCGAAATTCAAAAATGCCTCGATGGTTTAAACCTGGTTCTAAAGACAAACCTTGGTTTGTAATAAGGCCCTTAATATTTACCTTCATTGTATTATTTACCGTAATATAGGCCATAAGTACAGTCGCCAGCACATCGTTACTACAAACTGTCAAATTTTCTCATTCGATTTTGAACTTAACCTTCAACATTGTAAGGTTTAAAATCATTTGGAGAAATTGTGACAGTCTGTCGCAACTAGATGTGCTGCCGACTGTACCTAACACACATAATAATTTATTGGGTTGTTGCATATTTTTTTTCCCACTTCTAAATTTTCTTCATATTTCCAGTTGTATCGGAAATATTCTAGAATAAATCGTAGAATGTTCTCGTATGTTTCACGTAGGGTATATAAGCGTGGGCTTGTTACTGGGATTTAGTTAGAGTTGACAAAAATTGATCAACAACATCTTCCAGCGATTTACTTGTACCAACACAAATTGAGAACCAGTTCGAGGGAAATGACAACTAAGATCAACACCGCTTTTGGCCCAAACACTACTACCGATTGCACAGTACGAAATTGTTTTCAACGCTTTGATGAACGAGACACAAGTCTGAAAGATGTTCCTCATACTGGTCGACCCGACACTTTTGGGGGGAGTTACTGGACAACAATCAGACTATCAATGCCGAAGCCTACGTGAATCAACTACAGAAGTTGGCGAACGATGTTAAAGAAAAACAGCCAAAACGTCTTGCAGTATCATTACTTCGTGATAATGCAAGACCACATAAGACGAAGGTGACCTGTACATTTCTAGAGAAGTTCGGTTGGACAACGATACCTCACCCACCTTATAGCCCTGATCTGGCACCTTCCGACTATCATCTTTTCCGGGCTCTAAAACAGCATCTTCGTAAAAAGAAATTTGAAAATTCTGGTGACCTAAAAAATTACCTTGCCTATTTCTTTGCCTGTCAGCCACTTTCTTTCTGGGCGAAGGGCATTGAAACTTTGCCTAACAGATGGCTACATGTTCTTTATAATGATGGTGATTATATTGTCGATTAATTGTTTTAATAAATAAATATTACAAAAATGGAAGTTTCATTTCAAATTGGGAAATTTTTGCAACAACCTAATATGTTCTGTAAAACATTTAAGTGGCTTCCTGTTGCGATTAAAACATACTACCCTGTGACAGACAGATGGACAGACAGACTAGGATTAGTTACCGTAAAAAAACGACACGTAGTCTGCAGAGTAATTAGTCGTAAAACCGTAAGCTAAACGAGTTTTATTTTGACCGCTGTTACTTTATACTAGAATGTATGATTAGTATGATTTTCAACCTGTCATTACAAAGACCTTTTCAGAACGCAACAAGTAAACAAAAACTATAATTAACGACCCAATGTGACTGAACACGGGTAGAGATTCGTCCCACCGGGCGTGTGCCACGTCTGGATTTACGCCTCGTTACGTGCGAGTATGTGAGTCAGGGGCTTCTAGCACCCACATAAACTCACGGAGATACTACGCAGATGCGTGGGGTGATACGGGAGGGTGATGTGTCCAGCTGAACTTTTTAGAAAGAAGAAAAGAAGAACGTACAAAGAGGATTACCTTTCCTCTCAACTTTGAGTAGGTAATTATATTTAGTTAAACATTATCGCGACTTCGTCCGCGTTTTCTTCTCAGTTTTGGTCTCAGCAGCCAAATTATACAGAGACTCAGGACTTGTGACGCGGTAGCAAGCGACGTACAGTTGTCCGTGTGAGAAGCAGTTACTTCTGATGTCAACTCCGCAGTCTTCAGTAGCAATTTCATACGGTCAGTTACATACGGTTGATACGTTAAGTAAGAGTACATTCATGGTTTTCAACATGGTTGTAAATTATCGGTGGCGCCATCTTGAATTGTGTTTTTGACCCCGTTTTCGTTATCAGCAACCTTGAAAACCATGAAAACGACACTCATGACAACGACACCTAGCAAATGTTCAGTGGCAACATCTTGAATTTTGATTTTGACCCCGTTTTCGTTATCAGCAACCTTAAAACCCATGAAAACGACATCCATGACAACGACACTTAGCTTTCGGTGGCGCCATCTTGAATTTTGATTTTGACCCGAGTTTTGTCATCAACGACTTCGAAAACTATGGAAATGACACCCGTGTCGAAACTAAATAAAAATAAACTGTAAAACAAAAAAAGGTACAATAAAAAAACTACGAATTCTAGGTCAACGGAAAGTGGGTTTGATTTATTTGCGAGTATCAAAATATTTCGCATTAATGGCCGTGTTTTTTTACTGCGCTGACTTAGAAGCTTGATTGTTTAGACCTCCAAGAGATCTGCGTGTATGATATTAATTTCAACTTTATACCTCCACGCGTTCCTGAGAAAAAGGGTCTTGACAGATAGACAGACGGACGGACAACAGTTTTAAGAAAAAAGTTTGTTAAATATTAAACCAATTATTGCCATATACAAATTTACTATAGAGAATGGTAAATGTTGCCGTTATGATGACAAACTTTTTTCTTAAAACGGTTGTCTTTCACCCCATTAGTTGCAATACACCCCAGTTTACGGTACTTAAGTAACACTTTGTTTTTTGGTTAAAGATAAAAAAAAAAACTTAAGGTATATCAATATGAAATGAAAAGTCTGAGTCTTTACAGTTTCGTTGGCAATGGTTTACTGAACTGTAATTGTTGCTTAACCATTTAACTCGGAATCAATGCGGGGTACAAGCGGTTCCAGTGCGGCACGTGTGGGATATTCATTCAAATACACAAACATGTGAACCAGCGCGCGTCGACGGCGCGGCTCCGGCGTCATGTACGTAGCCTTGGTGTAGATTCTTGTTACTTATACTTTAATAGTTTTTTAATGTATCAACCTACCCTTTGCCAACTATGTTGGAGTCGGCTTCTAGTCTAACTGGATGAAGCTGAATACCAGTATTTTAGATGGAGCACCTGCCTATCTGACCTCCACAACCTAGTTACCAGGTAACACGATACCCCTTGGTAAGACTGGTTGTCACTTTCGGGCTTCTGACTGTAACGACTGTCAAAGTTCCATAAATAACAGCCGGGAGCAACAGCTTAACGTGCTTTCCGAGGTACGGAGGGTCTTGGCATGTGATCGCCATGAGATCCCGCCGCGCCGTAGCTCAGTCCGCTGTGCCGCGGTTTCTCGCGGCGGCGGAGTTACGCCCGCGGCGTTTCGCCTCCTTGTGCCATGAGGCAACAGTCCTCGCGCACGTATGGGACGTGCGCGAGGACTTTTGCCTCCAGATCCCATGGCGAGGCTGTTATTACTTGGCCAGAAGCCCCTCAATAGTAATAGTTTTATAATTTTTACATATAATTTATACATTTATATTGTGCTCTACGGTATTCAAGGCCGTATGTTTCAACAAACGTAACGTAAATGCAGGCGGATCAGACGCGACTTACTGGTAACAGAGACTTTTTGTCAATGCTCTCCAGCACATAAATCATTTGGGTTCACTTCTAATAACATGTCATTTGCATACTTCTTTCTGTTTGTAGAATATTGGGATATTTTAACGTGTTATCTGGTTAGAGCTTTATCATGTTATTTAATTTTTATATTCTTCTGTTCACCTGACTTTTGCACTTTATCAAAGAAGAACCTTAATTTTGCTTTTATAATAAAACTATATGCGCGGCACGACTTCGTTCGCGTGGTGCCTTACCCTATTTTACCCTTTTTTACAAAGTTTGGTTTTAATACAGCTTTTAAATAGTTTAATGGGTAAATTTCGAATAGCAATAGGAAGTTTGTTGTAAAAGCGTATACATTGACCCATGGACGAGTTGCCTCCTCTGTGTAGGTGAGTGTGAAGTACAGCAAGATTATGTTTATTCCTGGTATTTAATTGGTATTTTATTGGCTGGTATAAATTTGGGAAAAGGCTAGGCAGATGATGATGTTTGTTTGCGAGCTAATTTTAATCATCGCTGCTGAAACATCAACGCTGAATGGTATACTACCAAATGCTTGGCAGAAGTTTTCTCTGTTGTGAGCAATAAGCGACCAAAAACAGGTTTCGCGGGCTACTGCTCCACCACCACAACGTGCTTTCGCACACCGTGCTCCAAATGAGGGACTTCCTGGACAGCACGCCGGTCAAACTCCTGGGTCACCCTCCTTACAGCCCTGACCTAGCACCGTGTGACTTCTTTTTATTCCCGAAAATAAAAAATCAGCTCAAGGGTACACAATTTTCGTCGCCGGAAGATGGGCTGTCAGCGTTCGAGCAGGCTGTAAACGAGGTGTCTGCGGCTGACTGGAAAAAGTGTTTCGAAAACTGGTTCAGATGCATGAAACTTTGTATAGAGGCAAGTGGAAAGTACTTTGAAAAGATTTAATAGAAAATTATTTACCTATAGAACATTTTTTTAAATTTTCACAAGACTTTCTGAGTATATAAAACGAAACGTACTATATAAATATAACATAGATATTTGCATCAGATGGAAGTAAATGCAGTTGAGGAAACTGCCCGCGGCTCCAAGTTAACATGCATCGAATCTTGTGAGGGAGATGGCATTTTGTAGTTATGTATAGGTAAATATTACAGTACTTTGACGAAATTTCACGACGGGTTGTGCAAGAAATATGAGAGTTTGCTTCACGGTTTTTATAGTCTATAGGGGTCCACAATTTGTTTTTTTAAGATAAGAAAAAAATAAATCCTTTGTGTCCTTCAAAGAAAAAAAGGTCACAATCACAAGATCCAATCTTTAAATTGGTTTTTTTTCATCTGTTCCAAAAAAAATTCGGGGCCTCCACTTCTTGGTTGCCCCAGGGCCTCCACACCTGTAAATCCGGCCCTGCGGTCGGTGAGCAATGGGTAGCTCGCTGTCCGATAAGGAACAGACCCGGGTCGACGGCGCATTGTGTTCCACGCGCGCCTCAAACAGATGTCAGCACAAGTGTAGGGGTCGCGGAAAAGTCCAAAAGGATTACCGAGGCCCCACAGGCATGGCAACATAGGCAACGGAAGGAACACGGGTGGGTTTTAGTCAGTAAGAGTCTGACACACCCTCCCTCTCCGCCAAGTTATTTGATAATTTCCAACTCAAAAAAAAAGCCTGCCATGTATATCTGTGTGACCGCGTTGTTCTCCTAAACTACGTACCGGATTTTGATGCACTTTTCGACACAACTTGAATCTTATCATTAAACGACAATTGCGAAAACTTACTAGTTTTAACTTCTAACAAACACACATTATCAGCGCAAACTTCACAACAGAACACCATTCTTAGGTAAACAACAAATAATATTTACACTACTTTACGTATCAAAACGAATTACTTATAACTTTATAAATTGCGTGTCACTATCACGTGAAACAAACACTGCCAATTAAAATTGTATCATTGTCATACCGTGTTCTTCCACAAAAGGGACTACCAAATTTTGCCGGATAATACAGTCCAGGGTTGCCAAAACTTATTTTCCTAACTCCCCAAAAATCAAAGCAAAATTTACCAAATATGAGGAATATAATAAAAATTATGAAGTTATTAATTATTTTTATAGGGCTTTTGCTATTCCTTACAATTTATAATTTTTTGGATGGTATAAATTCGACAATACCACCCTGTTTTTTTATTTGTCTCTAGTAGTCATGAAGGAAACTTCCCCGCAATTCGGGGAATTGTCCAAAAATTGGGAACCCTGGTCTTCAATACTTTTCATTCATTAAATCTTAACTTTACACAACCAATGGGTAGTGAGTGAAGTAGTGAAGTAGGAGTGAAGTAGTCCTGCCGCAAGAGTTACGCCCCTAATTTAAACCATGTCACTATTGTGTGCCGTTCATACACACGAAAATATACACGAGTGTGCGTAAATTTATCAACGGTATGTAGGCTAGCCGAGTGCTTGTCTAATAAATCGCGCATACCTACCGTACCAAGCTCCGTCGAACTGTGAGTCACGTGGCGTCTGCGACAAGTTGCTATAAGAGTTTTAACAGGAGTTTAACTTTTTTTTTTAATATTTTGTATTATTGTATTACATAGTTAAAATAAATGCATTTGGCGTTGTTGGTAGGGTAGGCTAGGCCTAATTGCCTCTATGGACGGCACGCCCCTGCAAACTGGTATGAATAGTAGCGTGATTATGTATCTAATCGGCTTACGAGTTGTAGATCGTAGGTTCGAACCCAGTCAGGGAAGGTACCAAAGGGTTACCGAGTCCCCTGGCAACACGGGCAACTGAAGGAATACGGGTGGGTTTTAGTCAGTAAGAGTCTGACACGCCCTCCCGCTCCGCCCAGAGCGGGAGAAGTTATTTGATGAGTTCCCACCCAAAAAAGAAAAAAAAAAAAAGACAGGACAGACACAAAAAAATCAGCAGTAAATAATTTATATTGTGTAAATTATTCACTGCTGATTTTGCTGATTTGGCTGATTATGTGTTATGTGTATGAATATTATTATTCATTATCACAATCGACGCACATAGTCACGTCCCGCGTGGGATCTAGAGTGAGAGGAGAAATTAAATTAGCGTAAGGACTTTTAAAAATATATTACAAAATTATTGGTATTAAATAAAATTTTGTAATGAGTAAATTCCAAATATACAATACGTAACAAAAACCCTGTTGTTCCTTTTAGGAACGTATACATTTACCTATAAGCAGAACATTGATGAAATTATAATTTAAAAAAATTAAGTATTGGCTAGTCGAGAGGTCAAAATCAAATAACTATTAAAATCGACACATTGCAAAAAATGTTTAGAGTAGGTACCTGATTTTACAAGTACATCTTTATTTCGCTAAATATCCTACTAGCTGCCGGCGGCTTTCTTTGAATGCGACAAAAGGTGCCGCCAAAAACACCCGCCGCGCATGTCGGCGGGTCGGTACCACGTGCCTACCTACCCCGCCGCCCCGCCACCCGTCTCCCTGCGAATTACTTAGTCTCCCGCGCAGCTTGCTTTTGAATGGATGTTATTGTTGACCTACGTAGTGAGTGAATTGTGTTTTGTTTACGTAAACGTTGACCATATCTTATTCTAACGTAGAATATTTTAATATGTTGATGTGTCTTCGGAAATGTAACTGCAAGTATGCAGAAGCACGCAGACTCTACCAATAACGTTTTGCGAGTCTACCATTACCGTCGGCGATGGTATTCCAACGTCTGCACATACGTACGTACAATACCGGCAGTGTGCACGGGCGAGACCAACAACGAGCTGACGCAGGCAGACCGAGGACTCGAGACAGAAGTCTTGGACTTGTTTGAGCACGATCCAACGCGAAGTACACGCTCAGTGGGACACAAACTCGGAGTAAACCTTATGCGCGTTAGGAGAGTACTCGAAGAAGATGGCCAGCACCCATTTCACGATTGTCGCGTCCAATCACTACTTCCCTCCGACTATGAGCCAAGACCACTTTGTACCTCTGTACAAAGTGGTCATATCGAACAGCAACTCCGTGGCCGTCAAGTAGATATCATAATAAATTAATGCATTAAAATGTAAATAGGTACATCAGGTTTTATGTGACAGACGCGGCGAATTTGTTTTTTTTTTTAACGTGGTGAAGTGTTAAATGTAGTTTTAACAATTATCAATTGTGCTTAAAAAGAGTGTAAGCCAAGATTTTCAAAAATTAATTCGTTAAAGTGATACTGATAAACAACAGCTGACAAGGTCACGAACTTGCGTAGAAAAATAGGTACATATGCGGCGGCGCGCGGCGGTTTGTACCGGCGCGGCGGCACCGACCAAAGAGTGTAGCGGGACCGTTCTATCTTTTTCTGGTTTCGCGACATCGCTTCATTCAGAATTGCAGAGGTAACAAATCAATTAAACATTACAAATATTAATAATTAAATATTTTTTTTTATTTTTTTTATTGAACAGTTTTTTATAAATGACTTGCTTTATCGCTTAGTAAACCGATTCTTAAAACGTAGGTAGAAGGAACAACATGGTTTTTGTAAAAAAAAAAAACAAAAGCGGGTCTGCAATAACATAACTGAAAAGAGAAAAACGAGCATTGTAATCTATAGAATTTCGGTACTGCAGGCGATGGACAAGTAATCTGAAATATGGTGTAACTTTTGTTTGTCACCGCCTGCGATACCAAAATTCTATAGATTATGCTTGTTTTCTCTTTTCAGTTACGTGTTTTTGCATTCGAGTTTTTGTGTTTTTTAATCATTTGATTTTTAAACTGACATATTTTCAAGTGACTACACTACTGGCGGTTAATGACCCCAAAAAAAACTCATCAAATTAAATTTCTTTTTTGTTTTTTCGTGTTTAGATATCGATACCTATCACATCAGTGAAGTTTCGCTGGCTAATTTAATTTGTCCAGCCACACTGAGGAAAATAATAATATAAGCATTGTCATCTCTAGTCTTTGAGCCATGGGGGCGACCTTTGCCACTGAAAATTTGTAGTAACATAACCCTATAACTCTTTGCTCAACCTGGGAACCTAACCAGGGAATCATTGCTCTTGTGAAGTTGTAAGCACTGGACCAACGAAGCAGTTCATAGTCACATTTTTACCTGACTGTAAAGAAGGGTCAAATGCCCATGTTACATCCACTCTCATGAAGATCGGAGACGCTACAATCGAAGTTGTGGACGAGTATGTTTACCTAGGACCAACTGTCCAGTTAGGACCTTTGCCACTGAAAATTTGTTGTAACGTAACCCTTTAACTCTTTGCTCAACCTGGGAACCTAACCAGGAAATCATTCCATCCCTGGTTAGGACCAGGGAATCATTGCTCTTGTAAAGTTGTAAGCACTAGACCAACGAGGCAGTTCATAGCCACATTTTTACCTGACTGTAAAGAAGGGTCAAATGCCCATGTTAAAACCACTCTCATAAGGATCAGAGACGCTTCATTCGGAGTTGTGGACGAGTATGTTTACCTAGGACAAACTGTCCAGTTAGGTAGGTCCAACTTCGAAAAAGAGGTCTATCGTCGAATCCAACTCGTCTGGGTAGCGATCGGGAAGCTACGCAATATCTTCTCGTTCCACATACCGCAGTGTATCTAGACGAATGTCTTTGACCAGTGCGTGTTGCCAGTGATGACCTATGGCACTGAAACGTGGTCACTTACAATGGGCCTTATTAAAAGGCTAAAAGTCACTCAAAGGGCAATGGAGAGGGCTTTTTTTTGGGTGGGAAATCATCAAATAACTTCTCCCGGTCTGGGCGGAGCGGGTGGGTGTGTCAGACTCTTACTGACTAAAACCCACCCGTATTCCTTCCGTTGCCTGTGTTGCCAGGGGCCTCGGTAATCCTTTAGTAACTTCCCGTGACCCCGGCAGACATCGGCCCTAGTGGACCCCTACACTTGTGCTGACGACATCTCTTTGAGGTGCGCGTGAAATACAACGCGCCGTCGTCCCGGGTCTGGTCCTTACCGGACGGTGAGCTACCCATTGCTCACCGTCCGCAAGCCCGCGCCTACAGTGGCCGGAAATCCGTCCGGGATTCCCGACGCCCAGGGCGTCTCCTGCTGCGGCTAGGGGCGAGAGGGCGCGAAATTTGCCATTCCCTCAACCATCCCGCCTCCCCCTTCGCGAGCATTACTGCTTCGCAGAAAATGGAGAGGGCTATGCTTGGGGTTTCTCTAAGTGATCGAATCAGAAATGAAGAGATCCGCAGGTGAACCAAGGTTACCGACATAGCCCGAAGAATTGCCAAACTTAAGTGGCAGTGGGCAGGGCACATGGCTCGTTGAACAGATGGCCGATGGGGTCGAAAGGTTCTGGAGTTGCGACCGCGTACCGGAAGACGTAGCGTTAGAAGGCCTCCTACAAGGTGGACCGATGATCTTATGAAGGCCGCAGGAATCCGCTGGATGCGGGAAGCACAAAACCGGTCGAAGTGGCGGTGCTTGGGGGAGACCTACGTCCAGCAGTAGACATCTTTCGACTGAAATTATGAAACAAGGGTTATGTTTTTATGAATATTTATTTCAAACACCTGCTTCAGCTCTCATTTTAAGCAGTAACTAATCAACACCACTATGGCAGTCATCCCTCCCGGGCCATTGGCTGAACATAGTGTCATAAGGTAACATCCAAAGTTAAATTAATATATCTATTATTAACATCTCCACACAACTTTGAGATTGTTTACTCGCCGTTGTTTTGTGGGTCAAGGCATTAGCGACAAGCGGACGAATCTTCAAAAGCATTATTTTGTTTAACCGCCTCTGTGTTCTAGTGGTAAGACCACCTGTGTCAGACCCAGAGGTCCTGGGTTTGATTGCCATCGGGGGCAACATTTTTGCTCGGTTTGGTTGGTCGTAGGGCTTGTTCTAAGTCCACCTGGCTAGCTACCATCATCTTATCTACGTCTGTTGCCATAACAACCATGTTAACAGCATTGTTGTGTTTGACAGTTAGAGGTAAGATAGCCTGTTTTTCTGTGGTTGAGGATTCCGGGTGAACCTCACTTCCACCTTCGGCCTTATCATCACTTACCATCAGATAAGATGAAGGCCAAGACCCAAGCCCAGACCTTGGTACCAGGCAGTTTTCAACTGCCACTTTAAACTGTGTAGTCGACGGAAAGAAATACATTTAAAAACATCTTAAATATCGTTCGAGGAGTCTAGGCTAACCCCATCGGCTTCTCAAAGTTGAAATCAATTAGTCAGTAGTCTATGTCAGTCCTACTGATTTGATTGGCTCTTCATTTTATCAACCATCCATTTTATCAAACCTAATAAATCATTTTGAAAGAAGATTTACTGATTAGCCTCTATCAGGTTTTTAAAAAACCTGGGTGTGAGTTATTATTTCATAATTATTATGTTCTGCACAATTCTGTCTTGAGTGCCATGAGGAGCAGATTTAAAACAAGACTGCAGTTTATGCATCGGGTACATGCAGTGAGGAAGCCTTCAGTGATTATTAACTAAAGATATCTAACTTTGTAATTTAATTCATGTTGTTTTAGCTCACTACTTGATCCCCACAACAATGTCTAGCATACATATTATTCTAACAGTGTGGACGTAATAATTAATTTTAATGCTCTCGACACATTCACAACATTATAGTTGACCTGATTAAAAGTTTTCATTATAGCTACTTGCCGTAGTTATGTTTTTGGTGAGGAGAACTACCGGGGCTTCAATCTGCGTGGAGTTTATGATATCAACAGAACTGCTTGTGATAGCGTATCTTATTTTGTTGCAATTAAGTCAGGCGGTGCAGTACCAGCAGCATCCTGTCTATGGTAGCAATCAGGTTGGTTTGTGTGTTGTGAACCACTGCTGCAGGGTATCGGCTGGGCCTGCCACCCTGCAGCTGTGGTGTCACATATTGTTTGTGTTAATGTGTTGCTAACATAGTTTGTAAGTATTTTGTTACTAACACTATGAGTCTAGTGACTTGAATTAAATTATTGTTTTTTGACAGTGTTTGAAGTGTTTGAAGACTAAGGTCTTCAACCAGTGCGTCCTGCCCGTTATTACATACGGTGCCGAAACGTGGACACTGACAGTTCACAAATTAATGGTCGCTCAGCGCGCCATGGAGCGGGCTATGCTCGGAGTTTCTTTGAAGGATAAGATCAGAAATGAAGTTATCCGGAAGAGAACCGGAGTTACCGACATAGCGTACAGAGTCAGCAAGCTGAAGTGGCAGTGGACTGGCCATGTGTATCGAAGGACCGATGGCCGGTGGAGCAGACGAGTCCTGGAGTGGAGACCGCGTATCGGCAAGCGTAGTGTGGGACGCCCCCCAGCTAGATGGACCGACGACCTTAAAAAGATGGCTGGGACAGACTGGATGCGGAAGGTGGAGGACAGGGTGTTGTGGCGCAGCCTGGGAGATGCTTATGTCCAGCAGTGGACTGTTATAGGCTGAGTTGATTGATTGATTGAATAATTAATGAATGGACATATTGACGTTATACGTGTGAGCAATGTGTTCTCCTCTCTCATTTAATTTGCAATAAAATAAGGATAGGTCAAATCTAATCGAGTCTTTGTTTCAAACTAGCTTTTGTCCGCGGTTTCGCCTATCTGGAAGTCCTAACCCAGGCCATGGTCTACCTGTGTGTCAAATTTCATCGACATCCGGTTAGCCGTTAAGGCTTGAATAGGTAAGCCAGGCAGAGTTAGTTTTACATTTATAAAATTAGTACGGAAGTATGGATGTTCTTTTGGCTTTGAAGTAAGGGAAGATCGTCCACTGCGGGATAAAGGTAACTTTGTGATGGCTTTATACGCTATCATTATCCTCTTCTTAAGCTCGTAAGCAAACATCAGTCAACCAACCAAGCTCTAAGACTTTTTAAGAAATATCGTGCGTCCTTTCTAATACATAACTGCAGAGATCGGATATTCGGATGCATATTTACCTAAAGTTAAATTTTATCTGTGAAAGTATGGAAGTGGCTTCTTAAAATATTTTTATTTGTAAAAAAAAAAACACGGGATGCCAGAAACACCGGCAATGCATAACTAGTCGGGTTTATAATAAAGAAGCGACTTCTAAAATATGTGTATGTAGGGTGTAAGAGGAGGGGTGGTGTATGTTAGTTAAAACAAAAAAAAAAACACCCGAACGCATGGCAAGCACAGCGACGAATGCAATTATTGTAATTAAATAAACTAAGAGAACTATTTGCCGGGGTAGGTACTTGCGCATAAGCAGGTACCTATAATTTGCCGTCCCACTCACAAACTCGCAAAATGCCCATCGTCGTTTTCTATTAATATAATGGTGCTAACATATAATGTTTTTTTCGCTATGTGGAGAGGACAGGAATTTAACAGAATTTCACTAAGCACAATCATTTTTAACTATTTGTTTTAATAGGTACCTACATCAATTATTCTAAATATATGTAGTCCGTTATCTTATATTAACGTTGTTTGCTATGGCAGTTTGGTATTTACCTACCTACTTTACAATATTAGGTAGGTAGATATTATGCATCCGCTTATATAGTCAGGAAAAACACAAAATTTGTCGCATCCGAAACCTACAAGTATTTGGGTATGTCGGAAGCGTTGGGCATCAATGTTACTGACATGAAGCAATCGTTGAAGGAGCGCTTTTTTGAGCGCCTGAAGAAAGTATTTAATAGTCTTATCCACGGTCATCGGCAATGAGACTGTATATCCAGCGAAAGTGTGGAGGTCGAGGCTTTTTTAACGGTAAGACCCTCCACAATCGCGAGGTATGCAGTCTCAGGGAATATTTCCTAGAAGCCGACGTGGGGATGCATCGAGATGTGGTAGCTGTGGACAAGGGCCTCACCCCACTCTCCATGGTTAAAGAGATCTGGCGCAAGCCTGTAGTGCTTGACACTAACGATCGCAGGGAGGTATGGCAGAGTAAGGAGCTTCACGGACGCTCTTTCCAGGCCTTACATGAACCCGATGTAGATTTTATAGCGTCCGTAGCCTGGCTGCGTTTCGATGACCTGTTTGGGGAAACCGAAGGTTTTTTCTGTGCAATTATGGACGAAGTTAGCATGACGAAGAATTACCGGAGATTTATTGTGAAGAAGGGCACGGTTGACGTGTGTCGGGCATGCCACTGTCCGAGAGAATCAATCCGACGTATTATCTCCGGGTGTTCTCGTATAGCTAACGAAGAGTACTTGCATAGAGACAACCTTGTAGCCAGGATTATCCATCAGCAACATGCTCTAAAATACAGCCTTGTGGAAACAAAAGTGCCGTACTACAGGTATGTGCCCGACCCAGTTCTTGAAAATGGAAATATCACATTGCACTGGGATCGATCCATCATCACTGACAGGACTATTGTTGCCAATAAGCCTGATATAGTGGTGGTGGATTGAACAGAGCGGGGTGCAATGATTATTGACATAACAGTCCCTGATGACGGGAACCTCGTGAAAGCCGATAAAGATAAACAAATCAAGTATCTTGACTTGGCTCGCGAGGTTGTCGACATGTGGGATGTGGATTCAGCAATCATTGTGCCGATAGTCGTATCAGCCAATGGTTTAATTGCCAAGAGCCTCAACCAACACCTAAGGAGGCTCTTGTTGGGCAGCTTGATCAAGGGCTTGATTCAGAAAGTGGTACTTCTGGACACAGCTTGCAATGTCAGAAGGTTCCTCTCTCTGGAGCCCTGACCACCGGTAGCTTGGAACCTGTTCCCGTTACCGGTGAGCTACCATTTTTTGTATTTTTAAATGTTGTACATTCTCATATTTTAAAATATAATTTTATGTGTAAATAGTGAAATAAAAGAAAATAATAATAAAAATTACTAATCATAATTTTATTGTATCTAGATAGTTTGTGCAATAGGATCAATAAATTTCCTTAAACTCTCAGAAAAGTAAAGAACATTGCAAATAGAAAACGGCAATTACTACATACCACGCATGTATAGACCGTTACGTTACAGGCTTATTATAAGGGGAAACAGTACGGATAAGTATAGAGCATTTATTGCACAAAAAAATCCGTCAGGGCCATTTATGGATTCTGTTCTGAAGAGTCTTGCGAACCGTTTTTTAAAAGCTAGGCTTATTACCACTTCCCTCACTTTACATATTGTATGTAATTTGTAACTTTATGTACAGTGCTAAGGGATTGTCCAACAAAGTGTATGAAGTATTCTCTCGACCGACAAGGGATCCAGACAGACTTGTATTAAAGGATAATCCTAAGTCAGCCAAGTATGCTAAAAGCTGTCTTGTGATGTATGTACGTATCATATAAGATAATATACTTCTGACAAAATCGAAGCGAAGTCAAAATTGTACATTCAATATTTTTGAAAAAAAGTAATTGTCGGGACGATTCTAATGCCAAAAATATAGTTTTTAGATTTTTTGTCTGTTTGTCTGAATATATCTTCCAGCATCACGCAAATTCTACCGGATAGATTCTGTTAAAATTTTGCATAGATATTCCCTATAAGTCTGGTCGGTGACGAGGATACAAAACGACACCTTGTATATAGTCTATACAAGGTGTCGTTTTGTATCCTCGTCAAATTCAAGGAGGTAAATATGCTAATGATTCTCGACAAGAATCAATGATAAAATAAGTAGTTCCTTTTTTTCTAATTTTAGGAAATTGGCATGTGTTAGACATGCATGTTAAAACGCGGTCCGTGTGATACCGCACTGTAACTGCACTTTTACACACACACTACTGCATACGCAACGGGGTGATTCTGTTCTGTGAAAGTGGTGTATTCCAAAATACTTTCAAACTGAAGTAACTAAAAAAACAAGTGTATATTAATTATTGAGTAGGTATCGTAATTTTATTTGATTATATTATTATTATTTTATTTGGTTCTTTCATAGCAGCCTCCCGAAATTTGACGAGGATGCAAAACGACACCTTGTATATATTATCACGCTTTTTGGTATGGGGGATGAATAAAATGTATTATGTTTGTATTCCTTTATAGTTTACAGCAAATTGTAACTCTAAAAAGACAAGCCAAACGGTTAGAATATTGCACATAGTAACAGATTTAACCTTTTAAATGACTATCATTACGCTATATCTTTATGGGGTTAAGCAGTCAATCATCATGACATATACAGAGTGGATTTTTGAGATGGGGCAGTAACCTTAACCGTTGTAGCTACACGAAATCGGTTTTAGGAGACTGTCCTTAACTTTTTGAGACATTTTGATCTACATACACAGATTTTGAAAAAAAATTACAATTGACAAGAAAATGGGCAACTTTTACAAAAAAAAATTGGCTCCACAAAGTTCCATAAACTGGATTGATAGTTCGTTCTAAGGGACGCTAGGAATTGTGTCTCGTTAAACCACATCCGGCTACCGGCCTCTCACAAATTATTAGCGAGACACGACATTTGGATGCCCAGATAGAAACGCTCCGATGCTTGACATAGACGCACGGTTACCGATTACATTGAAAGCATCCTCTAAATGGGGAAAATTAAGGAAGTGATGATTTGTAATAACCACTTCGGCGTATAGCAGGAGCAATCGTAAACAATTCTACTACCGACTGACGATGCGGTACGCTTGCGCAAGTTTTGTATTGTCTTTGTAACGGGTGATTAGGCCGTTATAAGGGGTTTATTACATTAGTACGCGCCCAGTGATTACTGGAACGTATCTATATATATATTTACATACGCCGACGACACCGCGTTGAAAGTCTATGACACTAACTGGACAGAAGCTAAACAAAGAGCAGAACACGCGCTTCGATCGCTGATGGAATGTCTCTCAGAAAATCTTCTGACACTAAATATAGCAAAAACCAAAATTATTCGTTTCTCCTTACCCAACACCACCTCTCCGCCCCAAGAGTCAGGACTAGTAAAAGCCCATAATTGTCTAGGACAAAATAATGACTACAATTTTCCAATCCTGTCCCTGGTTCCATACTTAAAATATCTAAGGGTCTACATTGATTATAAGTTAAGCTGGCTACCTCATGTTGAAACCCTATGTACCCGGATAAGGAAACTAATTTACATCTTTAAAGAGCTCAGGCACTCTGCTGATCCAGAAACAGCGCTAACGGTTTACCAGAGTCTTTGTGAATCTATTATCACCTGTTGCATCTCTGCCTGGGATGGAACCTATAAAACCTCTTTATTTTTTGCAGAACGAGCTCAAAGGGCAATCCTAAAAGTAATGCATTTCAAACCCAGAGATTTCCCTAAAATCGAACTCTAATCTACTGCTCATGTCCTGACAGTCAGACAGTTATTTATACTCCGTGACGTTCTGAGCAGATACTCCATGTTACCATTAGACACAAAAATCCTGTTGAGACGCAAAGAAAATCCTGTCTGTGGTCCTGTCAGGTGTCGTTCCGCATTTGCCAGTCGTCAGTTTCTTGCCCTAAGCTCTCGTCTTTATAATAAAATAAATAAAGTACTGCCAATATATATTCATACAAAATATGAGGTGAAAAATAAACTTATAAAGTGGTTGCAAGAGTTATCATATGATAAAACTTAAAATTTACTCAAAGTAATATCTTGAAATATTAATTAAATACTGTATAAACGTAATATTTTTTTAATGTTTTAGTTGGTTAAGTTAGTTTATTAGGTTAACTTTCATAGTAGTAGTACTTGTACGACGATCTATGTTTAATTTGTTGTATGTCACTGAAATCTTGGGGAATTTCGGCTTCTAAGATACAGGCTTCTTGCCTAGTTTAGGAGTCAGATGTTTCGACTTAAAACTGTGTCAATGTTGTACAACCTAATCATAAGACTCTACCTTGTACTACTTGTTGAATTTCGCAGTACTCTGCCTTAGGATTGAGTAAGACATGACTAGAGCTTAGGGAACGTGGCCTGTTAGAATCGTAGCAGTGTCCTTAGTGGGCCTATGCGTTCAGGTCTAATAATACACGCACGACGCTGTCAGCTGCTGTAAAGCAGTCCCACGTTACTTTTTTTTTTTTTTTAGGGTGGGAAATCATCAAATAACTTCTCCCGCTCTGGGCGGAGTGGGAGGGTGTGTCAGACTCTTACTGACTAAAACCCACCCGTATTCCTTCCTGTTGCCTGTGTTGCGGGGGCCTCGGTGACCCATAAGTACCTTCCCGCGACAGTACCTTCCCGCGTCCCACGTTACTTGGGGTGGGTCTGTAGTTATTGTAAAGAAATCCATTAATGTAACTTAGGGTAATATACTAGTATTGCCCAACGCAAGCATTACGTGTCACTTACCTACTCTTTTGTATTACTGTCATGTCTTCAAACTTTCATAATCAAAAGAAAAGTAGATAAATTAGTTTCCTTTCCATAATGTTCTTACCAATGAATTTCCAACCTTATTTTATATTGACATTGTTTACTTGTAACCCCTCCTTGTCCTAACTATCCAAGACGAGACAAGGCGATTTAAGACCACGGAAACATACGGACGTTTGAGTTTAGGCGAGTTAAGTTAGGAGACTTGGTGAATACCAAGGGCCATGTCCGAGAGGGCTGTCGCAAGATAGCGAGTATTAGGTATAGTTGGGTTAAAGCCCCGATTAGACTAATTTAGTACTTAATGTAGTGTGTGTGTGTTTGTTGCAACGACTGGGTGAGTCTTTCATTATAATATTTATCCTAGACAGAGACGTGTTGCTGGGGAGTTTGTTGCGTCACTTCTTCTCCCCAGCTCAAACACTAGGAAGTGATGAAGGGTGGGCGCTTTGGGGCTATCTATATATCTTTAGGGGAGTTGACCCACAGCTCTATTATGTTGTTCTTAAATGTTGTTTTATGTTTTCAAATGTTTCTTTATCTCAGCCCAATAATTCGGTTAGACTGACATGAACACGTGTCTTGCAAATATGCTTGTGGTGCAAAGGGGGAACTTCCAGAGGTTTGGGTGACCACATTTATCTCATATCCAGTCCAAGGACTGATAGGGACGTTGTCACCTTAAGAGCATGATGCCGACGCAATGCCGCTGGACCTAGCCGCCCCATTGTTAGACAAGGACGGTTCGTCCGTTTGCCGCAGGGAAAGCCGCTTCGTCACGTTTATCAGTTTGAAAGAATTGCTAGGGACCATGTCTCCAAGAGAGCATGATGCCGACGCAGTGCCGCTGAAAAGCCGCTTGCGTCACTTTATGGAAGTGTTGCTCTGAGTACTCCAGTTGCAGATGTAAAGTATCGTTTACTCACACGATACTTTACATCTGCAACTGGAGTACTCAGAGCAACCAAATACCTGTTACGCTAGCGTAAGAGTTACTCACAAATTTATATGATAATATACTTAGCATCCCTCTATTATTTTTATCTTTCTAAAACCACATCCAATTTCATAACTATGATTTCCCAAATCTTATTTAATATTTCTTTCAATCCTTTCCTTGCTCTATTAATGGGACAAGTCGTTGGACTTCTTCATATTTGGAATTCATTTAATCTCTCTCGGTGGGAGAGTGTCCAGTCTGGAGACGAGCTTTACAGAGCCGTACGGGGTGGAGTACGGCTCTTCCCCAATAGGGGGAACTGACCTAAACAGTCATATTAAAGGAATCAGGAAAAACGAACATTTTATTAGCCTAGCGTAATTTAGGAACAGTCACAATAAGGGTTGCGAAAAATTAAAAAAAAATTCGGCCTGGGTGTCGTTTTCATAGTTTTCGAGGGTGCTAAAGTCGATAGTGAGCTCAAAATCTAAATCCAAGATGGCGGTTGTGAAATTTTTTTTTTGTTTTAAATTATATGTAAGAAGGAACTTCGTTCCCGGGTTCCACGGCCGCACACGTTTTTTTATGCAAAAAAAAAACGCCTTTGTCAATGTCTGGTGTTACTTATGAGGATCAAAAAACTTTAATAGGTCAACTGAGTTTTCATTACTAGGAGAGTCGGAAAAAGATTTCTTTGAATTGAAAATATCAAATATGTATGTGCAGGTATTAACGAAAATGTTTGTGATGTATGATCCGAATGACTATTGTTGTATTACTAATAAATCTACAAAATTGTATGATTCACCTTTAACTCGTTTATTAATTATTTTGCATACAATTGATACAATATTCTGTATAGCTATACATTAACATTCAAAACCTAGACTGTAACAACTATATACCATGTTTAAAGTAAATAAAGATCTTATCTTATCTTTATAAGTAGGTAGGTCCTTTGTATATATTCACCTAAATTATGTCCATCCTATGTCCATCTGTGTACCTTTTAAATAGTGAATTAATTTTTCAACTAGGAGCTGTGGTTCCGGAGATTGTCCTCCAGATATACATAAATTGACAAAATTCGCTCTCTGTCTTTATAATATTGTAACAACAGATTAAACACAGAGTTTATAATAAATTAAATTCTAACAACCTTAGTAAATTACTTTAATTCGTTATTTATAGAAATTACAACTTATTTGAACTAAGAATCTGTTATAATTTAATCACACGAAAAGCAAATTAAGAATAACTAATTACTGTACATCAATATTGAACTACCATCATTTTATTAGGTACAATACAAATCAAGAAATTAGGTATACTTATCGGGTATTAATTATCAGCATAAACAGCAATACAAAATAAAATAAAATAGCAAGTTGACAGAGGTTCGACCTGGTCAGTTGTCCTTGTGGAAAAGAGAGCGATAATGATTTTTTTTTTTTTTTTGTATGGCATCTCGTAGTTGACCTTGAGAGGTCGTGACTACTTAACCGGACTTTCCTGTGGCGCCTCCAGCCAGGGGCGAATTTCTTATAGTACTAAGCGACTGCACGCTAAGGGCACCCCCTGTGGGGTACGGGCCTCGGCTTAGGGCGTCGCTGGAGGACAGCAAGATGGGACAGGCTGGATCTGGTTAATATTATTATTATTAATCGGGGAATTTAAAGCTACAGGCTCAGCTGCGGCGCGGGCTGGCACTTCTTCGAGCAAGGGTCGGGGGGGACAATTACGTCGGGGTTTACGCGAGGGACCTCGGCGGCGAGGTCGGAACGTAGGTCGGTGTGTTTTGTGCACTGTACTCGTTGCCCTATTGCTTTCCTGGAGGAGGGTAATGGGGTCATCGGGGTCGGAGAGGGTATGCCTTGGACGGCGAATAGAGCTAATGGTGGAGGGCCTATAACTGGCGGCCTGCACAACCAGAGGGTTGCGGTGGGTGGTGGCGGAGTCGAAGAAGCGCTTCGTGATGCGCTTCATGAACTGCTTGATGGTGGGGATTCTAAGATCGAGATGGAGGATCTCGTTTCGGACGAACCAGGGGGCTCCCGTTGCCTTTCGGAGGAAACGGTTTTGGAGGGACTGCATCCTGTGGATGTGGTGGGGTTTAGCGTGTAGCGTGTGCGAAGACTGCACAGGCATAAGTCATGATGGGACGGATGCACGCTGTGTAAATACGCAATTTGCCCTTAAGGGACAATTTGCTGCGCGCATTTAGGACGGAGTGAAGTCTACCGAGAGCAAAAGCGGCACGCGAACGCACCTGCTTGATGTGCTCTGAGAACGAGAGATGGTGGTCAAGGGTCACGCCTAGGTATTTGGCTCGCTTCTCCCAAGGGATAGGCTTGCCGAACATGGTGAGCGGTCGGGGGGCGATGAGGTTTTTACGCTGTTTGGTGAAGAGAACAGCCTGACTTTTGTCGGGATTGACCTCGATTCTCCACTTTCTAAACCAAGCGCCAAGCTTGTTGACCTCGGTCTGGAGAGTGCGAGATATGTGGTCGTGGACTAACCCGGTGTAGTAGATGGCCGTGTCGTCTGCGAACAGAGCCAACTGCGCCTTTCTACTTTTCGGGATGTCGCTGGTGAAGAGAGTGAAAATGAGAGGGGATAGTACAGAGCCCTGAGGGACGCCTGCACGGATAGGGTGAGGGGAGGATAGCGCTCCTTCGATGCGATAGCGGAAGGTGCGGTTTGACAAGAAGTCTCGTAAGATGAGCACGAGACGATCGGGCACACCGAGTTTGTAGAGCTTATATAATAAGCCGTTGTGCCAGACCTTGTCGAATGCTTTCGCTATATCGAAGAATACAGCACCGGTCGTAAGACCACGTTGAAAGCCGTGGCTTATGTGTTCAACGATGCGGTGGACCTGTTGGACGCAAGAATGTTGGGCTCTAAAGCCGAACTGCTGGTCGGGGATGAGGCCCTTTGTTTCCGCAAAATCTCTGAGGCGCTTTAAGATAAGCCTCTCATAGACTTTGCCGAAGACATTGAGCAGACTGATGGGCCGGTAGCTGGTGGGCTCCGTTTTCGGCTTACCGGGCTTCGGTATGCCGATGACGGTGGCCTTCTTCCACTCTTGTGGGAAGATGTTATTGCTCAGGGCTCCATTGAAGATGGTGGCCATGAGCATTATGAGGTGAGCGGGGAACAGTTGGAGCACCCTATTGGTGATTCCGTCTGAGCCGGGGGCTTTGCGAGGTTTTAGACCCTTGATGATATCATGCACTTCGCCTGGAGTGACGGGAGGCAGAGGATAGTCAGGGTCTTCAACGGGCGGGAGGGAGGCTCTACGTTCGACTTCCGCGTCGACCTGGGACAGGTGAGCTTGGTCTACTGGTTGAGAGCTAGGTGAGCATTGAGCCTCAAGACTATCGGCTAGGCATTCTGCCTTGTCGACGTCATCGAAAGCGATGGTCTTGTCGGGGCGCACCAGGGGGGGCATTGAGACGACTTCGTCGGATTTGAGTTTCCTCTGAAGGTCCCAGAACGCTCGGTGAGTGGGCTCTAACTGGCTCAGCATCTTGTCCCATCCAGCGTCACGCAGCTCCGATAGGCGTGTCTTTACAGATCTCTGTAAATAGCGCATATGGGCTTTGTTCGCGTGGTTGGGAAAGTTACTGTACGCACGGACAGCCGCGTTCTTCTCATTCAACAGTTCGCGTACATCGTCCGGGAGCTTCCAGCGATGGTCGTCCATTGCCGGAACCTCCCTTGAACAGTCGTTCAGGACTGATTGTACGTGCACTGTGAATGAGTCGATCGCGGCTGTCGTGTCAGCGATAGAGTCGAAGTGGTCGGGAATGGAGTCTAGTCGGGGACCTAACGTGGTGGATTTCAGGCAGTCGCTTACTTTCCTCCAGTCTGTAACTAACTTGGTGAGAGGGGGTCTATCAGGGTCATGGAGACCTAGGCGTGGTGCCAGCTTTACAACAACTGGACGGTGGTCAGAGGAGAGTTCGTCAAGCCCCTCTATAGAATCCAACCGTAGGTTGATACTCTTCAGAAGCGCTATGTCAAGTACGTCGGGGGTATGGCTAGGGTCGTGGGGAAAGTGAGTGGGAGTCATCGGGGCGATGATGTCGAAGTTGAGGATGGGACATAGGTCAAACAGGTGTTTGCCTCTGGTGGAGGTCCTGGTGCTGTTCCAAGCATGATGTTTGGCGTTGAGATCGCCCGTTATGATAACGGAGTCACTCAGGCCAAGTAGAATGGAAAGGTCGTCAGAGAGGGGGGGAAGGGCTAACTCCGATGAGCAAACGGGGGGAACATAGGCCGATACTATGGTGATCGGTTGATGGCCAGTCATGCCTAGCTTGCATATGGACACCTCTAAACGCGAGAGAGGTGGTGGGTCCATTGGGATGCAGTGGAGGGACGATTTAAAATAAATTAGGGTGCCGCCCTTGTGACATCTAGTCCTGTCATTGCGAACTATACGATAGTTGGCAATTGACGGGTTTCGACGGCTGGGCTTTAGGAATGTTTCCTGTAATAGGAGAATATCAATTTGGTGGTCGCGGAGGAATGCAGCGATTTCATCGCGTTGATTAATCATGCCATTGGCATTAAAGAAACCTAACTTTAGGGATCGGGGTTTGGTACGTGCTTTCGGTTGTATATCCATTATTTGGGTTTCGCGAAGTTTTCGAGGGCTTGCGTAATCTCTGGATACGCGTGGAATATACGCTGTATCTGGGCGAGATCGCAGGAATTACGGGCGGCAACGAGCTCGTTGGCCATTTTGCGCGCGCGGGGCGTGAAAAATAACGCGAAGGTCCCAGAGATCACGCTGAACGGATCTACTGGGATGGACGGGATGGACGGGCCGACCACCGGGGTGGTTGAAGCGGCGACGGGCCGTGGCGCAGTGGTTGCGGCAGCGGCCATGGGAGCGGGCGCGGGCCTCGCGGGTTGGACAGGCGCGGAGACGCGGATGCGGGGGTCCATCAGCGGTCTGATGGGAGGTGGGGTGGGTCTCGGCTGAACCATAGCAGGGAACGCCTGCTGATGATTCATCGCATTCCATGGGCTAGGCCTTTGCGGGCTTAGCATCAGGGGGAGTTGGGGGAATGTCTGTGATGGGGGGGGGAAGAACCCATATGATGGGCACTCTCTCTGCTGGCGGGCGTCTGCGCGTTTCACCAGTTTTGATGAGGACGTCTTGGGGGCCATACGACAGCCCCGGTAGTTTGCCGGGTGTCCAGCCTCACCGCACAGTACGCAGCTGGGCGGCTCGGTGCACAAAGACCGGTCTTTAGGGCGGGGGCAGTCCGACGTGCCATGCTCACCCAGGCACTTGACGCACCTGGGAGTCGCATGGCAGTTCTTCTGCGCATGCCCGTATAACTGGCAACGATGACATTGCCCGACGACGCCGCTCTTCCTGGGCTTCTCGATCACGAGGCCCGTGAGATGGCAGATCTTGGATACTTTATGGATAGGGTGATGCCCTTCGAACGGGGGGCATACGACAAGGACCATGTCGTATGCTGAGCCCCCCCTGGCGCGGTGCATGCGGTGCACCTCGTCCACGGGGACGCCTTGTGACTCAAGGTCGGCCTTGATGTCGGCAGTGGGGATTTCCTTTGGCATCCTACGGATCACCACGCGGATCTGGCGTTCCTCGGGGAGCGAGTAGGTGTGGTATAACACACCTCTCGCCCGGAGGACTCTGGTTAGGTCCCTATAGTCGCGGGACGTTGGGACGGTAATTTTAATACCCTGTTGGGTCGTGGTGGCTTTTGAAAAGCCGATTTTCTGGTCGACGCACCATTTCGATACGTCCAACCATCTTGTTTTGTCCTGCAAGATTACAGGAGGGGGAGGGGGGATCCTTTAGGGGCCGGAGTGTCCTTAGCGGACGAAGCGGTCGGGGTGGGGATAGTAGCGGAGGGCGCCACAGATACAGGGGGAGTGGGGGCAGTGAGAACCTCCGTGGCGGCTATTTTAGTCGCCTGCGAGGACGTCGCCTTCCTCTGTTTCCTCTTTTTCCCCTTTCCGGTGACGGCCACAAAGCCGTCGTCCTCAGAAGAGTCGACTGACTCTACGTCAGAGTAAGAATAAGGGGTCGGGCACCTCTTGTCTTGCGACAAGGGCTCCTCAGTGTCCATAGACACTGAGGGGCTAGGAGGGATCACGGTCGCGGATGCGGGGGTCAGAGCATCGCTGAAGTCAGCGATGGAATCGGAGGATAGCGGCTGGCTAAGAGCCGCAAATCTAGCGCCATATCTGGCGAGGAAGTCTGGGTCCTTGAGGAGGACCTCTTTGAAGAACGCCGCTATTAGGGCGTCCTCCATGGCGGGGGAGAGGGGGATTACGGGGGCGAAATTTTGGAAACTAAATTCCTCCTAACATAGACCTAACGGCCCTAAACCTAACTCCCCGGGTGGATAGGCCCGGGGATGAGTAGCCCTCCCTGTCGGGTGCAGACAGGGAGGTGAGTACCTAATTGTGAGCCCTAAGCTTGTAACCCTTTGCCAGTCTTAATGTGCAAAGGGGCCCTGAACCAGTCTAGCGCGAAGGGTGTAGACACACCCTAAAGACGCTAGGTGAGTAGCTGAAAAGGAATTCAGTGCACCAGAGCCGACTAGGAGATCCCCCAAGGCCGGTTAACTCTGGGACCCTTCCAATTAACTGCCTAGCCCTGAAGGGGTTCGGCGGGTGTATTGGGACAACAACACCCCACTCGGTTTCGTTGGCACCGTCAGGTATCCACCGAGGACCACGAAACAGTGGATTTAGCCCAGAGGAGGCCTGTGAGCTACTCTGACAATTTTTCTGTTAAAGAAATACCTGCCTTGAAAAAGGCACTTTTTGAGATCAATACGGCCGATTAATAAAATTAATCGACCGTGGATCGGAAGTAGTCGGCGACTACTGAGAGTTACGGCAGCGTAACGAGATCCGGAATTCGAGAGCGCAGTGAGCGAGTGCAGCGAGCGGGAGCGGCAGCACGTCCGTTCACGGCGGGTGTCGAGCGCGGAATGGAGCGATAATGAGTAGTGCAAGCTTATTTATGCACCATTTCCCGTCATGGCGTCTTGAAGTGCGTGGAGGGGCTTGACAGGGATGAGGGCACGCCGACAGTGTTGCCAGCGTCTTAGCGGGCCAGTATAGATGTAACAATATTACTAGCTGCGCCCCGCGGTTTCATCCGCATAAGTCTGGATTCCGTGGGAATACCGGGATAGAAAGTATTCTGTGTCCTAATCCAGGTCATGGTCCACCAATGTGCCAGATTTAATTATGAATCCGTTCAGCCGTTTTAGCGTGAAAGCGTAACAAACAAACAAATAAACTAACAAACTCGCTTTTGCAGTTACCTATACTATTAGTTAGGATTATAATATAGATTATAAAGGTACCATTAGATTTATGAGAATGTAGAATTTTATACCAAAACCTGTAAAATTAGGCAGATAAAAGTACCAATTTTTGCATGCCAAATGGTAGATTGTTGTACCTGGAACGAAACATTATTTTGTACAACTTAGTTGTATAGCATTATATGCAATTTCTATAAATATATTAGGTATATATTTATTGTATTCATCATCATCATCTGCCTAGCTTTCTCCCAGCTATGTTGGGGTCGGCTTCCAGCCTTACCGGATGTAGCTGAATACCAGTATTTTACAAGGAGCGACTGCCTATCTGACCTCCACAACCCATTAACTAAGCCACTAACAACCCATTAGCCAACTTCTGGAGTTATTTTTGAACAAATGCGAGTGGCCCGTAACATCTTCAAGGCTCGGCTAAAATGGTGTCAAAAAAACCAGGAGCAGATCAAGATGGATATTATAGCAAAAGCAAGAGCAACAAATAATTTCGCGAAGTTTTGGAAGTCCACGAGTAAGCTTGATATTAAGCCTGGCCTATCGGTGATTGTCGGCGGGAGGAGTGCTCCGGGGGAGATTGCGAATATGTTCAAAGAACATTTTACAGTACAATCTCCTCTGGGTCCCTCAGTAGATGTGATCAATGCTGGGCCTGAATTTCGGGGGGATAAGTCATTAATGTTCTTCTCGGCCAAACAAGTTGCAAAAGTTATTAAGAATATGAGCAGAGGCAAGTCTCCCGGACATGACGGGCTCAGTATTGAGCATTTCAAGTTTGCTGGAGCGCATCTGCCAAGGGTTTTGTCGGTGTTTTATACCATGTGCCTTAGTCACTCTTACTTGCCGGCGGGACTGATGAAAACACTAGTGGTTCCCATAATTAAGAATAGAACGGGTGACATATCCGATAAGTCAAACTATCGTCCTATATCTCTCGCAACCACATTGGCAAAAGTGCTGGACGGTATGATTGATTCCGCTTTGAAAGAATCTGTTTCCGTGCATGACTCACAGTTCGGGTTTCAACCTGGACTGTCAACGGAAAGCGCCATAGTAAGTCTCAAACATACCGTCCAGTATTACACTGATCGGAAAACGCCGGTATACGCCTGTTTTCTGGATCTCTCCAGAGCCTTCGATTTGGTAAATTATGATGTACTCTGGAGAGAGCTTGAGGATAGGGGTGTACCGGCCGGAGTGCTCAGGATCCTACGGTATTGGTATGGGAATCAAGAAAATGTTGTAAGGTGGTCCAATGCACTCTCTGATACATACAGGTTGGAATGCGGTGTGAGGCAGGGTGGTCTGACATCTCCGAGGCTTTTTAGCACATATATAGATGGCCTAATCGTGAACCTCAGCAATATGAGGGTGGGATGCAGCGTCCATGGTATAAAAATAAACAGTATCAGCTACGCTGATGACATGGCGTTGCTGGCGCCGACGGCAGGTGCGATAAATGAAATGCTTCGGGTCTGTCAGGCGTATGCTGCCTCACACGGACTTGTTTATAACGTTAAGAAGTGTGAATACATTGTCTTTAAGGCCGGCGGTGATTGCCCAGATACTATACCTGACATTACCCTAAACGGCTTGAACGTCAAAAGAGTGACAACAGTCAAATATCTAGGGCATCTTCTCGCTGACGACCTTAAGGACAATGCTGATATTGAAAGAGAGCGTAGGGCACTGGCGGTCCGAGGTAACATGTTGGCCCGAAGATTCGTTCGGTGTAGCAGTTTAGTAAAAGTGACACTGTTTAAGGCATATTGCCAGTGTTTTTACACGGGGAGTCTTTGGGTCAACTATACTAAAAGAACGTTAGATGACCTACGCGTACAATATAATAATATTTTTAGGATGATGTTGGGACTGCCGCGATGGTGCAGCGCTTCTGCTATGTTTGCGCAAAACCGAACTGACGGCTTCCACGCCGTCATTCGTAAGAAAACCGCGTCGCTGTTGTCAAGGTTGCGGGCGAGTGGCAACAGCATCCTAAAAACTATGGCGGAGAGTATTGACTCTCCGATTGTTAAAAGTTTTGTGAGAAGGACAATCACTGGACATTAAACCGGAGGTATCCTTTTCACAATACTATTTTTTTTTTATTATTCTCTATTGTATCTCAGCTACTAACACTAGAAATAAGTCATTTTTGTTTTGCTTACTAACACGATGGATCACTGTTGTCCGAAAAATAAAGAATATTATTATTATTATTATTATTATTAACTGGGTAACACGATACCCCTTGGTAAGACTAGTTGTCAGACTTTCGGGCTTCTGACTACCCGTAACGGCTGTAAAGATCTACAAATAACAGCCGGGACCAACGGCTTAACGTGCTTTCCGAGGCACGGAGGGGTATTGGTATGTAAAGATGGTCACCCATCCACGGACCAACCGCCAAAGCGTAGCTTAACCTGATCAATCGACCCATGCGGCTGTTATTACTTAGCCACAAGCCCCTAAAATGTATTTTTTTTATGTTTTTTAACTTTTTTGTGTTTATTGTTTATATTATTTATTTTTTCTATTCTATTCTATTCCCAATAACCAATCCAGGAAATGGAAATTGCCTTTATAATCACTTCACTTGTCGGCTTCATCTTGACATATTATTTATTTTCATACTTGCTTTTTATAATACCCACACTTAGAGGTTGTAAAAAAAAACTCATCACGAAGTTGTCATCTACGCATCCTGTACATCAAATTATTTATTAGGTAACTTTGTGCAAAAATAATTGCTAGGAAATGACTTTTATTTTTGCTGTGGAAATTTGCTATTTACGATAGCGCGCAATGTAACGTACGCAAAACATTATGCTTATGGGTGCATGCAACGGTACAGGGATCTTGGGGGTATGTAAAGTTAAGTATAACATTTAAAACTAGTTTTTATTTAACTTAGCTGAAAGTTAGACATGGATAAAGTTTGGCCTGGCACAGGCAAAGATATTATCATATTAAAAACAAAAATACTGATAATATTTGAAATCCCACTACAGTTTCGGTACTTGGCAAAATTTTGCATATTAATAATTTAATTTTACAAGATTATTATTTTGATTCAAGTATTCGGGGAGATATTTATGGTGCCAGTTTTGGAAATATGATAGTAATTGGGACATGCTTATTGTAAGAATTGATATTATTTCACTTTCAAATATTAAAACTGTATTTAAAGAGTATTGAATAATAACGACTTTAATGAACATTATATTTAATAATTGATTGCATTTTTATAATAAATAAAATTACAAGATGGTTATTTACATTAAGTATGTCATCATCATCATCATCATTTCAGCCGAAAGACGTCCACTGCTGGACATAGGCCTCCCCCAAGCACCGCCACTTCGACCGGTTTTGTGCTTCCCGCATCCAGCGTATTCCTGCAGCCTTCACAAGGTCATCGGTCCACCTTGTAGGAGGCCTTCCAACGCTACGTCTTCTGGTACGCGGACGCCACTAGAGAACCTTTCGGCCCCATCGGCCATCTGTTCTGCGAGCAATGTACCCTGCCCACTGCCACTTAAGTTTGGCAATTCTTCGGGCTATGTCGGTAACCTTGGTTCGCCAGCGGATCTCTTCATTTCTGATTCGATCACCTAGGGAAACTCCAAGCATAGCCCTCTCCATTGCCCTTTCAGTGACTTTTAGCCTTTTAATAAGGCCCATTGTAAGCGACCACGTTTCAGTGCCATAGGTCATCACTGGCAACACGCACTGGTCAAAGACATTCGTTTTAAGACACTGTAACTATGTAAATTAAATTAAAACTAAGTTAAACCTAAAACAGGCCCTCGAGGCATTGTACCGAGGAAGCGGCCAGGAAAGCCGCCAGGCATTTCCTCGCTGAATTGAAATGCTGATGATAATTGATTAATGTATCAATTTCATTTTTAATAGTTTAGTCCAGTCTTAAAAGTTAAGTGTACTTTCTGTAACTTATACTCGTAAAATCATTGTCATTGACCGTCATTGTCCTGCATTTGTCATATTAATGACCGACAGTTGATGTCGGGATGTTGTTTATATTGCGTAGTACCTATGTGGCGATGTAGATGCCGCCACAATTATGTAATTGTATGCTTTGCACAGACCTCCCCTGGTCTGTACAGAAAACTCATTGAGTGACCTGTCAAATTTCCGCACGCCTGTCCAAAGTCTCTTTGAGTTTCGTCATTCCGAGTCGACAAAATGGCGGGATTCTGCCTGTTTACACGATTCTGCGTTCCCCTTGCGCGTATTTTTATTGTAGAGCATTAACAAGGCAACGCAAATAACATCACATGTTAAACATCTAGCAACGTTTCGCTCCGGAACGTATTTTAGTAAATTCTATAATAATCTGTGGACACGCCCACATTTTGGCATTAGTCGACCGCGATGTTATGTTGTCGATTTGGTTAATGTTTTTGCTATGTAACATAGTTGTTTTGTGTTTTTCCATTAGTGAATATCATACTAGTGTAGAATGCAAAGTTACATTTAAAATAAATACAACAATGTGTGAATTGTGTGATTAAAAGTATGAGACGGTCTTTCATAACGGTTATTTTGACGTGTTTTCTAGTGTTTCAATTGTTTCTCAGTGATCGTAAATTAAACATTCTTATCAGCTAAAGATTTATTTGTGTTATGTTGACGTATCAAGCATAGTGATAAGATAAGAACCGAAGCTAAGGGGCTTACAGAGTTCCCGGAATAATTGTGTAAGCATACCTTTTTTTTTTGCAATAAGGTTATTTTTTGATAAGCTTGTCATTTAAAAAAACGCGTAGAGATCTCTGTTCTTTCTTAGAGTATTGTAAAGAAGTGTGGTTTTAAGAAAGTTACGTATTATCTTTTGGACTTATTGCTTTTGTTTTATAAATATGACGATATTTGTACGAAAAAGTCGCTCACGCTACTTTCAACTTCGAATTAGCAATAGATTGCAAGGTGAAACTGCACTAAACCCTATATTACCTGGTAGCTTATTTCATATAACAACTTCAATGACTAGGGGTTTGTAGAGCTACGATGCGTATTTTCTGAGTTGTCGTAATTTTAGTGAACGCTCGCGTGTCAATTTTACCGACTATCGTAGCATCGTGACAGGATGTCGATTTAGAGAATTAGAACAGTTCGGGACTAACATAGAGGGAGACTTATAAGATAAACAATGCAACAAAATGCAATTTTTCTTTTTTCTATACGAAACATCCTGTGTGTTAGAAAGAGTACGCTTAAGTACTTAAATAATTATGATATTAGGTTATTTTTTAACGTAGACACTAAATGATTCCTCAAATTAATATTTGAGGAATCATTTTTCTTATGACTGTAAGTGATAGTTGCATTCTTGCATCTCACTTTTGCATGTTACCTTCAGCATAAAACCAGTGTAAACAATTGTTGGTGAACCAATAAAAATAAATACATATCTCTCTAAATAAAAATAAAAACTTAAGTGTCAATCGACTTTTGTCGCTGTAGCATAGTATATTTCAAAAAGTTTGTTATATTATTATCTGATATACTTGTTCGCTAGTTTCTATGTGCTTGAACGAAACTTTTCAAAGTTGGTCGACTGAACAACTTATTTTTCAAAATCGGATCGGAGTTGTGCGTGGAAAGATCTCTAACCCGGGGGTGCTAAAGGATGTGTGTCTGCACGTGCCGGATGATTACGTGTCGCGGTGATGGAGACCGCGGTTACTGGTGGTGCATCGCGGAAGGACCAACCTGCTGGGCAAAGCACCTTTGACGCGCGCCTTGCATACTTAACGAAACCGCGGAAAGGGTGGACTTATTTACGGGTTCTCTGAATGAGTTCACAAAATTACTTTACATGTGATAAGCTGTAATGCAAAAAAATATTGTTTAAGACCACGCTACCGATTTGGAGAGACCTGTAATGCTAGTTGTGTTGGAAATAATAAACTGCCGGCGAACTTCTATCCACAAGCAAACTTCAGCAACCAGGAATTTTCTGGTAAACCTTTATTACTAACAATCTTCACTAAGTGTAATCGAGTGTTGTCGCTGATAGTTCCCTGCATAGTATGTTTTAAAAAGTTTCCTTAATGTTATCTCATATACTTATTCTCAAGTTTATATGTGCTTGATCGGAACTTTTCAAAGTTGGCCGATAGGACAACTCATTTTTCAAAATCGGATCGGAGTTTTTTAAGCTACCGTTGAACTTCTATACAAAAATATTTCATACTTCAGTAACCAGGAATTTTCTGTTCAACCTTTATCACGGATTTCCGGCCACCGTAGGCGCGGGCTTTTTGACGGTGAGCAATGGGTAGTTCACCGTCCGGTAAGGACCAGACCCGGGTCGACGGCGCGTTGTTTTCCATGCGCGCCTCAAAGAGATGTCGTCAGCACAAGCGTAGGGGTCCACTAGGACCGATGCCTGCCGGGGTCGCGGGAAGGCACCAAAGGGTTACCGAGGCCCCTGGCAACACAGGCAAATGAAGGAATACGGGTGGGTTTTAGTCAGTAAGAGTCTGACACACCCTCCCGCTCCGCCCAGAGCGGGAGAAGTTATTTGATAATTTCCCACCCAAAAACAAAACCAGAGAAACGACCCAGTTCTAATATAAGCAAGAAGTATGACAAATCCGATTTTTTTTTCTCACGAGTCCAACCAAAAAACAAACTCCAAACTCACCACGGTGCCAACAGATCCAATAAAGCAGACACAATGTCACAAACACAGACATAATGTCATAATTCTTGGAAACATACAAAGCCCTACAAAGAGAGGATTTCCACACAAACAGCGTCAAAATAAGCGGCTAGACACGGGGATATTTGGGCTTTAGGGCAGAGGTGTACCTGTAGTACACCCACATTTCGCCAGGTATGTTTAAGTCCCATGTAATAATAGGGGGCGAGACTATTGCCATCAACCGGGCACAAAATCCAGACTCCGGGCTGCTACTGAGAAATTCCAGATAGAAAAACCCAATAACATTTTGCCAGACCCGGGAATCGAACCCAGGATCTCATGCTCAGCAGTAGCGCTTGCAACCACTAGACTAACAAGGCAATTAATAAGGAATAATAATAATTAAGAACTTATGAACATCATGAAATTATTGTACATGAGGAATTAGTAAGTACTATATAGATTGTATGTAGAGGGGGTTGAATTTCAACCAGTGCGCGACCACTAGTAATGAATACTAGTAGTACTACTAATATTTATTCGGATAAATATTTCAGTATTTAGCATTTTTAAATTCTGAGGTATTTTTTTTCTGAGGTAGTTTTTAAATTCAATAAGCAACTGAGGAACGACAGAAATTATTATGTCGTTCCTCAGTTGCTTATTACCAAGGTGAGATGTCAGATGTCACACATCATATGCGACTACCGTAAGACTCGCTCCTACTCCGAAACTCTTTCAAAACGTTTTAAAATATGTACCAATCTAAACATTTACTACGTTTGAGAGGCTTGTCGCTGAATAATAACAGTCGCAAGGGTCGATCGAACAGGTTAAGCTACACTTGCCGTGGTTGTCCCATGGATGGGTGATCTTCTTTACATACCAAGACCCCTACGTGTCTCGGAAAAAATGTTATACCGTCGGTCTCGGCGGTCACTTGTAGATCTTTGACAGTTGTTACGGGTCGTCAGAAGGCCGAAAGTCTGACAACCAGTCTTACCAAAGAGTGTAGTGTTACCCAGTAGCTGGGTTGTGGAGTTCAGATAAGCAGTCTCACCATGTATAATACTGGTATTCAGCAGTATCCGGTAAGACTGGAAGCTGACCCCAACATAGTTGGGAAAAGAAAAAAAACATGTAATCTCTAAAGCCTTTAAGATATTGGTGAGCTTACATTCACATAAGCATATCTTCCATACACTCAAAATCAAAATCAAAATATTTTTATTTCACATAAACCTACATGGGCACTTATGAAACGTCAGAAGCTAGATGCACGGTTCCAATTGGTCGTTTCCTATGGAGAAGAGCCGACAAGAAACTCCACGGTTACTCTTTTAAAAATAATTGGCTTTCACAATGTTTTCAAAATAGTGTTTAATAGGTATGGGAGGACAGTGTAGGCCTGTCGAGACGTACCAGGTACTTAACAAAAAAAGAAAAAGGTCTACAAAATATTTAGTCTATTAAGCCTACAACGTTCTCACATTCACAAGGTACACACAAATCTGTGTAAAATATTAATAAAATAATAAAAATAAAAACCTATTTAAACCAAATGAAGTTTGCCATTACAACAAGTCTGAAATCAAAATTTTAGGTATATAATGTCAAACAGTGAAAATAATATGTCAAAAAGAAAATTTGTGTAAAAAAAATAATAATAGAAAGAAAAGAAAGAAGAAGAAAGAAAATACGTTTATTTGCGGTAAACATGACGCAAAGAAGGAACACAAATACGAAAAAGAAACAATTTGGGGGAGAATATGCGTCACGTCCACGCAAAACGGCCAACGCTCAGCATAATGCTGCGACTCTATGCGAGACAGAGCCCCAGCGCTGGTTTTCAGCGATAGCCGGCGTTGACGTTAAGACGTCGACCGGTGCAGCACTCAGTGAGATTGTAATATGAATAACATAAAATACAAATATATAAAAGAAAGAATAACATAAATACAAATATTTAAAATTTAAATTAATAATAAACACTACAAGTGTAACTCCAGAATAATTATCTCAATGCCATTGAATATTTTTTCCATGAAGGGATCCAAAGCGTAACCTACTTAGTGCAGCAAGAATTCAGTGTTAAACTGCAAAAATCGTTGTGAGGTTTGTAGGTCTCACACTAGTGCACTGGATTGGAGGATGCTACTGCTTGTTCACTTATTAAAACTCTTTAAAACTTGAAGACTATTTATTGTTCTTGTTGATCGTAATATCTGGATTCACAAAGCACAGTGATTCGAAGGCTCAAACTGCCCTCATACTTATATGAATTTACATAGGGACAAGTAGCGGCGGTAGCGCTGTCTTGATGATTTTAATTTACCAACAAATTTTTATTATGTAAATTACGTTTACGATCGACTCTAGGTCCACCAATCAGAGGCTGGTAGTGGTGGCTCAAGTTTCGGACAGGTTTTGACAAGTTCAGACCTGCTCTGAACCTGAACTAGAGTCGCTCGCGATCATGACAAAGTTCCTAATAATCAATAGAATGCTTATACTAAAATGAACTTAAGGCTACGTGCTTATTACAAACATTTATACATTAAATATAGGTTTCTTATTGTTCTACGAGCGGGCGTCCTGCACATTCCTCCCGCCGTGCGTCGTCCACTGCTGACGTCGCAATGGTAGAAGCTGGTGCAGGGTCGCCGTGGTCGATTGATAGCACCACTATCTTTTTCACTGGACGTCGCAGGATACCTCCTTTTGTAGACACGTCCACTGTACGCACCACTCCATCTGGGCCGGGAAATGTAGCGCAAACGCGTCCTCTGATCCACATGTTTCTCGGAAGATTTCCATCTACGATGAACACTAGGTCGTCGACCTTGGGAATCGTGCCTTTAGTGTGTGGTTCTCTGCGGTTCTGTAGTTCTGGGAGATATTCTTTCAGCCATCTGGCCCAGAATATATCGGCAAACCTCTGAGCTGCACGCCAATTGGCTCGTAGACGTAAGTCGCTGTCGTCGAATTCTCCTGGTGCCGCGTTGCGACCTGGCCCACCCAAAATGAAATGATTGGGTGTTAATGCCTCAGGGTCTTCGTGGTTCACGGATACATGCGTAAGTGGTCGGCTGTTTACAGTGTGTTCGGCTTCGATGAGTAGTGTGTGAAGTACTTCTTCGCTTGGGAATCGTTCGTTCAGCGTGGTGGCTAGTGCTGTCTTTACGGATCTCACCATGCGTTCCCAGGCGCCTCCCATGAATGGCGCCCCAGGTGGAATGAATCGCCAGTCGATCATTTTCTTTGAGGCTTCTTCTGCGGTGGTTGCGAAGATGGCTGCTCGTAGATCCTTTTCAGCGCCGTGAAAGTTCGTTCCATTGTCGGACCATAGCTGTGCTGGACACCCTCGGCGTGCGTGTTCTTTATATATATCGCTGTAGCTGGTGAACAAGAAGCCCCGAAGATTAATGACTTCATACGGTATTGTTCAGGCGGTTGGTTGTCTCTTCGGTCTCCTCGCCACAAGTAACGCAAAGCGTCCCGGTCTTCGGGTCGAAGTTCTATTTGTAAGAACATTTCAGTAATGTCGGCGGTCACAGCGATTGAGTGTTGACGGAAGCGCATGATCACTCCTGGTAACGACTGCAGAAGATCTGGACCAGTGAGTAATTGGTCGTTCAAAGAGACTCCTCTAGTCTTGGCTGCGGCGACACATACGATCCTCAATTTGTACGGTTTCATTGGGTTGAAAACCGCAAAGTGAGGTAGGTACCAGGTTCGATGTTCTGGAGTGATCGGTGGAGCTGGTTCGGCGTATCCTTTTGATACTAGTGCTTCCATTTGTTCAGAGTACTTCTTCTTTAGTTCTGGATCTTTATCAATTTTCTTTTCCACACTAATGAGTCTGTTCAAGACGCTGTCGTAGTTGTCTGGCATTTTAATGTTATCATCTCGCCATAATAGAGTGGTTTGATATCGTCCATCTTTAGTTCTCTTCGTATGCTGCTGCAGGATACGAAGCGCCTTTTCATCCGGATCATTGATGGGTTTCTTTGCATTGACTTGTATGTTGTCCATTGTGATATATTCCTTCACCAGTTCATGAAGGTCGTCGTCTGTGTTAGCATGTCTGATGAAGTTCACTCTGTGACCGAGGGCTCGTGTATGGCTGCCGTGCAGGACCCAACCGAGTGGTGTTAATGAGGCCACTGGTTGGTTCTTCTTTCCTGTTTTAATTTCTTTTGTAATGAGGAGATCCCAGTTGTCTTGACCGATCAGGAGTCTGGGTCTTGCATCTTCAGTTACTATATCTTTGACTATGTCTCGAAGATGTTCACAGTCCTTGACTGCTTCTCGAGGTATTTTCTGTGCAGCCAACTCTAATTGTTTGACTGTTCTTGCATGCAACTTGCGTTCAGATGTGTGAAGTCCTTTGATGAAGAAGTTTACTCGTCGTGATGTTACGTCGATCGTAGGCTCGCCGTCGAAGGATGATATGTGTAGTGGATCACAAGATCCTTCTGCTCCTATTTGATTGGCTAGGCTCTCGTCGATTAGTGTTACTGTAGAACCGTCGTCTAAGAGTGCGTAGGTATCTACAGCTCCCGCCGGTCCAGAAAGGTGAACTGGTATTATTTTCAGGAATGCTACCTTAGGAGTCCATGCTGAATGAACCTTCTCTTGTTCTTCTTTGGAGCACTCGCTTGTTTCTTCTTTCTTCTTGTTCGCTTTACTGTAAGCGTGTAACATTTTGTGATGTAAATGTACACAGTCGTTTATTTCACATTTCTTTGGTTTACAGCTGTGTTGCTTTGTTCTGTATTTGAGGCAACGGAAACACAAGCGATGTGTCTTAGCTATATCCCATCTAGCATCGGTAGTTGCTTTTTTGAATTGTTCACACTCCATGATGCTGTGTCCATGACGTTCACATAAACCACACTTTGGTTTAGTTGTTTCCTGCGTGGCGTGTACTCGTTGCTGGCGTCGCTGCGTGTTCTGAGAGGTTTGTGTTGTTGCAGCGATATTTTCAGGTAGTGCATATGGGCTGCATATTTCTGCTTCAATCTTGATGAATCGGGTAAATTTCAGAAGATCTGGTTCTGTCCTGGGATGCATTGCTGAAAACTGATACCACTGTCTCTTCAAAGTTGGCGTGAGTTTCTCAACAATAGCTTTTGTTACTTCTGGATTGAAGAGATAATGTCCACAGTTGAGTGCTTGCAAAGTCCCAACTATGCTTTCCACTTTGGTGGCGAATGTACAAACTTCACGCGGAGGTTCAGTGAGGCGCGGCAGAGTTCATAGACGTTCTATCTCGGCCATTGCGATTGAGTCCGGACGTCCGAAGCGTAGCTCGAGTGATCTGACAACTTCACTTGGGTCTGCGTTTACTATTAGAAGACCTTGTACAGCTTCCTTGGCTATACCTCGAAGGCTTCGTCTAAGTCTAGACATGTTTTCCACTGCTGTTAGTCGATGTGCCGTCTCACTATAGGCGGCGCGAAACGTGAGCCAATCTTGATGAGCTCCGTTGAAGCAGGGTAGTTCAGTGTGTCTCATTGGCTGCTGATACTGTGTGGATTGCACAGCGTGTGTGATCGCAGCAGCAAGTTCCTTCATGTCCGTCCTTGGTTCTTGGACGGCCAGCGTTGTAGGCTGGTAGACGTGTGCTGATGGCGTAGGCTGCGGCACCCTGGTCTCGGTAGCATAACCCGGAGTGTAGTTATGATGCGGTGCCGTAGTGTAGATCGGTTGCCATGACGTGTTCGTTGTTGCATACGTCGAGGTCTGTGGCCAGGATGCGACGGGTTCTGTCGGTACTGGCGTTGGTCGCGACTGCGCAGGCACGTAGTTTGGTTGCCAAGACGTGTTCGTTGTCGTTGGCTGTAGGTTCGGGTGTGGTTGCGTGGTCGCGGAGTTCTGTAGCCAGGATGCGAAGAGTTCTGTCGGTACTGGCGTTGGTCGCGACTGCGCAGGCACGTAGTTCGGTTGCCAAGACGTGTTCATTGTCGTTGGCTGTAGGTTCGGGTGTGGCTGCGTGGTCGCGGAGTTCTGTAGCCAGCTGGTTATTACTGGCGGCGGGTTCAGGTGCGGCTGTTCAGTCGCAGAGTTCGGCTGCCAGCTGGTCATTACTGGCGTAGGGTTCAGGTGCGGCTGTTCAGTCGCGGAGTTCGGCTGCCAGGAGGCGGCAGTGCTCACCGGCAGCGTGTTCTCAGGTTCGGTGTTCGGGTTTTCAGGCGGTGGGTTCACTGTGCTAAACCCTGCCGGTAAGGTCGCTGGGATGCACCAGGACACGGCGGTGGTCACTGGGGGTATGGGTTCGTTGGTCGACTTTATTCCGGATTGATGTGGTCTGTCAGCGATGGCGAGTAGCTGACTTGATTGTAACCAGGTAGTTACTCGTTGATTATTTTCAGCTTCCGACGGGACTGGGGATGCGTCTTCATCAGTAGATTCAGCTTCGACCTCGGCGAGGTGTGCGGTTGCTAACTCTACTAACCTTTGTGCTAGCTCCGCCTTGGCCTAGGCTATGCGACGCGCTTTTGATACTTTTTCACCCTTTTGTGACGTAGGTTTGCTGTGGCGACTACTTTCTTTGTTTTCAGGTTTTTTTTCGTCTTGTTGCGTGGCGGCGCGTCTGACTGTAGATGCGGTCGCGGTGGGTGTTTCAGATGCATCGGCTGTCGTTCTCGTAGTCTCTGTAGTGACTGTCTCAGCCGTAGTTTCAGTAGTGGTTTCAGTAGCGGTTTCAGTAGCGGTTTCAGTAGCGGTTTCAGTCCGCTCTGTAGCCGTAGTCGACATTTGTCTGCCTTTCTTACCCGTAGACCTCGTAACCGGCATTGTTCTTGATAAGTTCTTCTAAATATTCTTCAAGAAGTTCAGTGGAGTCTTCTCAATAGCGTTTTCCTCGGATCCGGCTCTCGAAGGACCAGAAAATGTGAGGTTTGTAGGTCTCACACTAGTGCACTGGATTGGAGGATGCTACTGCTTGTTCACTTATTAAAACTCTTTAAAACTTGAAGACTATTTATTGTTCTTGTTGATCGTAATATCTGGATTCACAAAGCACAGTGATTCGAAGGCTCAAACTGCCCCATACTTATATGAATTTACATAGGGACAAGTAGCGGCGGTAGCGCTGTCTTGATGATTTTAATTTACCAACAAATTTTTATTATGTAAATTACGTTTACGATCGACTCTAGGTCCACCAATCAGAGGCTGGTAGTGGTGGCTCAAGTTTCGGACAGGTTTTGACAAGTTCAGACCTGCTCTGAACCTGAACTAGAGTCGCTCGCGATCATGACAAAGTTCCTAATAATCAATAGAATGCTTATACTAAAATGAACTTAAGGCTACGTGCTTATTACAAACATTTATACATTAAATATAGGTTTCTTATTGTTCTACGAGCGGGCGTCCTGCACAATCGTAAAGCCTAGCAAGTATTTAGAAATTATTTTACGACACGTACGAGTATACTGTTGCAAACTTCATGGTTGATAGAAACCTTTTAGATGATTTTTTATTTAAATGTTGTTCTTTTCTTTTTTATTTGCTTCTATTTATTTCCGTCAAAAGGTTGGTTTGTGTTTTCAATATACGCAATTTTTTTTTCATTACTTTTCCACTAGAATCACACTGAGCATTAGTTTTATTCTATTCCACCAACCATTAATAAATATTATACATTTAATTTTCATGGCCATCATATACCTAAAACTTATAGTCTGTCGTTAAAATCAGCCTACAACTTAGCCTACCACAGTGTAAATCAAGTGTATGCCATATTGGGGCCTCGCTCAAAAGCAAACTACTTTAAATTAATTAAGGCAGTGTTTGTTTCCCTCCACGCTTGGCGTATTACATCAATCACGGCATATTAATTCACTGACGACCAAGTTTTCCATACGCCGGGAGTTGGGAATACGAAACAGCGTATTGTGAGAATAATACGCCGTTTCGGGTTCATAGTAGTTATGAGACTAAATATTTTGTGTGGATTTGCGTTTTGTTTATTTATTATATCCTAATTTTCAATATGTGTTAAAATAATAACTAATAATAGGTAATACGGGTTGGTGCCCGCAACTCCACGTCAATGTGCGTATTTTGCGTACGGTAAAAAAAAAAACGAATAGAAGAGTAAATTAATAACTAATTAAGGCAGTGGTTGTTTTCCTTCCCCGCTCGGCATATGAATCACTTATTTGCTGATGACCAAGTTTCCATAAGTAGTGAGTTGGGAATACGAAATAGCATAGGTATTAATTCCGGGAATAATACGCTGCCGTTTCGAGTTCGAATATTGTGTTGTACTCGTAGTTGTTATGGATCAGAATGTATTGTTGCAATAGGGTATTTTACTATATACGAGAAAAAATCTATAAATATATTATTGAGATAGTTTAGGCAAAAAGGAGTCGGAAAATGTTACTTTTAGTTCATAAAATAACAAAATAAATTTTAAAATTCAATTTAACGTTTTCAGTTTTTCTAATCTGTTAAAAAACACCATGAAATAGTAGCCGCCATGTTATTACGTCATACCACTATGTAAACTAAAACGTGTCAACTGTCAACTGATAGTTAGATAATAGATCAGCGCATTTGTTTACATAGCCTAGTGACGTCATGACCACAAAGCTACATGGCGTCCACTGCGTCCAGCGTTTTCGTCAAACTACGCGCGAAATTTGAAAATGTAATATTTAAATGCATTTTTATGGCACTTATCGATTGAATAAAATTTTGTGATTTTTTTTGGGGGGCATATTAGCACTATAGAATTAAATTAAGACACTTTTCAAAAATGGGTGTAAGAACCTATTGTGTTTTGTTTATTTATAGCCTAATTAGATGTGAAAAATAAATATTTTGCGTTTTAGTTTTGTGATATAATATTTAATGTCATAGACTAGAATACTCTTTATTATGTAGGTACTGTTAGATAAATAAAGAAGTTGGAAGGAACGAGGGGCGTGGTCAAGATAGCTGCATCAAGAGAAGATAGTACGCGGAAACTGTGGATGACGATGACTCCTCGCCGTATTTTTTCAAATAAACCTGCTTCTGATAAATAATTTATAAATGTGATACAGAACTAAGACTAATTCATGTAATGTTCGTTCCCTGCTCCACGTGTTACATCAATCACGGAATATTAAATCACTAATGACTAAGTTTTCATAATAAGCCTGGAGTTAGGAATTTCAAATGACGTATTGCGTAAATGAAACGCTGTTTCGGATTATGATACAAATTAACGAGTCCAATTTATTAAAATACAGTATGTTTCAGAAAGTTGTGGTTATATTTAAGGGTGCGATACAGATCATTAAACTTTCTTCAAGCCATCCCATACATTTTCGTCGAGTAGGTATTGAAATTTTGTATGGAATGGTTGCAATTTCGTATATTAAGGGTTGGTCTCCCTTAAATATGACAACTTATTTCTGATACACGCTGTATATTATATGTATAATATAACTGAGGAACCGTTAGTAATAAAAACTTGCTTTCCGTTTTGAAATGTCACACACTTAATTCCTTGGAACGTAAAACTCACTAAAGCAATGTTTGTTGTCTCTAAGTATACATCAATCACGCCTTAATTAATTTACCACGACTTAGTTCACTACGCATAGCCCTGGAGTTGGGACATGGGTGTACGCACGATACGCGGTTTCGGAACGATTTGAACTTTTGAATTTTGTTGAAATTTTCCATTTTTATCTTTTAGGCAATTACTGTTTTGAAAATTGTTGTTTGTTTAAAACAAGCAACAATTTTCAAAACAGTAATGATAGGTTAACTTTTTCTAACAAACACCGTTTTACCGTTAAGTTATTTTAACTGCGATGACCAAAGGAAATTTCAATAATCAAATGCTAGGTTAGGCGTATGTAATAATACTTTGAGATGTAAAATCATATTTGTTTTTACAAGTGAGCAACTTGATATTCTAAACAGACTTAATCATCTTGTTAGCCCTTTTCAAACGAAGCAGTAATGCTCGCGCAGGAGGAGGCGGGACGGTTGACGGAAAGGCAATTTCGCGCCCTCTCGCCCCTAGCCGCCACAGGAGACGCTCTGGGCGTCGGGCCGGGCGGATTTCCGGCCACCGTAGGCGCGGACTTGCGGACGGTGAGCAATGGGTAGCTCACCGTCCGGTAAGGACCAGGCCCGGGTCGACGGCGCGTTGTATTCTACGCGCGCCTCAAAGAGATGTCGTCAGCACAAGTGTAGGGGTCCACTAGGGCCGATGCCTGCCGGGGTCGCGTGAGTGAAGAGTGTAACACACCCTCCCGCTCGCAGAGCAGGAGAAGTTTTTTGATGATTTCCCACCCAAAAAAAAAAAGCCTTTTTCAATGTTGGCAGTGCATCATTATCATCGGCAATCATCATAATTAAGCTTACCTAAAAAAAAAAGCGCGTTCCAGACGTTAATTTGGACCACACAATTAACTTTATCTATTTATTTATTTATCTTTTTATTAATTTATTTATCTATTTATTTCAGTCCTTAAATAGCGGTTATTTGGTAACGTAACATCATGCTTGTAATGCCCGAAGGGTTAGGCAGAGGTGTACTTAACAGTACACCCACATTTCGCACGTTATGTTTAAGTCCCATGTAATTAGGGCGGGCATATTGCCATCAACCGGGTACAAATTCAGACTCCGGGCTGCTACTAAGAAATTCCTGATGGAATAACCCAAAAACACTGTCCAAACAGGGAATCGAATCCAGGACCTCATGCTTTCGCGGGAAGGTACTAATGGGTTACCGAGGCCCCTGGCAACACAGGCAACAGGAAGGAATACGGGTGGGTTTTAGTCAGTAAGAGTCTTACACACCCTCCCGCTCCGCCCAGAGCGGGAAGGTAATTTCATGACTTCCCATCCAAAGAAAAACCTCATGCTTAGTAGTAGTGCTTGCGAACCCTACTCCAACGAGGCAGACAAATGATTTATTATTAGTTATTTTTACTAACTGTCATCTAAGGACATCTAAAAATCTAACTAATATTTTAAATGCAAAAGTGAGTTTGTTTGTTTCGCTTTCACGTTAAAACGGCTGAACGGATTTGGATGAACTTTGACACTTTACTTTTTATCCTATACAGGCGAAGCCACGGGCAAAAACTAGTAAATTAATAAAAAGTTCCAGGCTCCTGTCCTACACCAGTTGCGAGCTCCTCGTCTTTGAAACACTGTCGTCGTATATCATTCATATTTGACTACACCTGCGTTGACTACCTACGATTTTGGACGCGTAATATCGAATGTTAGTTACCTGAGCGTGTTGTTTCTGCGATGATCCAGGTACTGGTGATCGAAATACGGTCAAATTATGAGTTAAAATAAATACAAGCTTTTTCTGAGTGTTACAATGCCAACATTTTTGTTCAAAAGCTTGTTATAACCAACAGTTTATTTATGCTAGACTCAAAGAATTTATTTCAAATAAACCAAATAAAGGCAAATACAAATTCACTCGCCGTATCACTTAACAATCCTATAATGTTCCCACTGCTGGGACACAGGCCTCCTCTCTGTGAGAGGGGTGGGCCGTAATCTACCACGCGGGCCCAGTGCTGGTTGGTAGATGTCACATGTCATCGAATTTTTGGTTTTAGGACATGCCGGTTTCCTCACGATGTTTTCCTTCACCGTTTTGAGAGCAGTGGTGATTAAATAATTTACACAAAGTAAAGCACCTGTCCGGGGTTCGAACCTACGACCTACAACTTGTAAGTCGCGGCCGTTACCACTGGGCCACCACTGCTTTTGCTCGCCGCATAAAAAGGTACATACGAATGTCTGCAACAAGCAATTTTGTTAGTGTCTATGTTTAGAATAGAAACAGTTACCTTTTATAAGTACCTAGGACTAGTAATAGATAACACATAACATAACCCACAAAACATCACGCTTTGTTTCCGAAGGGTTGGGCAGAGGTGTACCTGTAGTACACACACATTTCACCAGTTATGTTTAAGTCCCATGTAATAGGGGGCGAGCCTGTTACCATCAACCGGGCACAAATCCAGACTCCGGGCTGCTACTGAGAAATTCCAGATAGAAAAACCCAACAATAGATAACACATTCACATTTAAAAGAAATTTGCATGTTAAGTTAACAACGTGTGTAATAGGCAACGCTCCATTCTGGGTAAACTGTAAAATCTTAAATACGTTGTCAGCAGGAAAGTAGGGTGGAGATCTGCCAGGCTTGGGCAGAGCACCGCCGTGTCCTCGGGGAGGCGATCGGCGGCGGAAGTCTCTCGCGTCCGGCCCTGGTCCAGGCCATGGTACGGAGCGAGAGGGCATGGGCAGCCGTCGCCTCCTTCTGCGAAGCAGTAATACTCGAGAAGGAAGAGGCGGGGTGATTGAGGGAAAGGCAAATTTCGCGCCCTCTTGCCTCTAGCCGCCGCAGGAGACGCCCTGGGCGTCGGGAATCCCAGGCGGATTTCCGGCCACCGTAGGTGCGGGCTTGCGCACGGTGAGCCAGAGCAGGCCGTCTGACGGCGCGTTGTGTTCCACGCGCGCCTCAATGAGAGGTCAGCAGTAGTGTAGGGGCGCACTAGGGCCGATGCCTGCCGGGGTCACGGGAAAGTCCGAAAGGGTTACCGAGGCCCCTGGCAACACAGGCAACGGAAGGAACACGGGTTTTTTTTTTTTTTTGAGGGTGGGAAATCATCAAATAACTTCTCCCGCTCTGGGCGGAGCGGGAGGGTGTGTCAGACTCTTACTGACTAAAACCCACCCGTATTCCTTCCTGTTGCCTGTGTTGCTGGGGCCTCAGTGACCTATTAGTACCTTCCCGCGACCCCGGCAGGACAGGATTGCCTCTTGAGGTACGATTGCCGAAGAACTATTTAAAGGTAAAGTGCGTATTGTATATGGAGATGTGAAAAAAATCATGTCCTAATAGAAAGTAAGCCATAAAAAAAACTTAATTAAGTTTACGGTACGGTTCTAGGGCTAATTACCAGGGTTACCGAGGCCCCCGCAACACAGGCAACGGAAGGAATACGGGTGGGTTTTAGTCAGTAAGAGTCTGACACACCCTCCCGCTCCGCCCAGAGCGGGAGAAGTTATTTGATAACGATAATGATCCCATAAAAAAAAAATAAGCAGGAAAGTACTGTATATCTTTCAGATCTTATATTAGCACTGACTGACTCAATTATTGGCTATCGCGTCCTTAGTGCGCAGGGTGCGGGCCAGCTCCAATGCTGTCCTGGTTATGATCGCTGAGCGTTTTGACTGCCCCTACATACGACAATTCTGTAACAGACATGTATAGCCACTTAAGCTGATTGTTTTTATATTAAATTTTTATTACTATTTTCTAAATTTAATTTTTGACTCAAATTTGACATTTTATTTTTATTCTGTGACATTTATAATTTGTACTTATTAATTCGTAGATGTATTTAATTGTATTGACATTTTATTATATTCTGTGACCTTTATAATTTGTACCTATTAATTTGTATATTTAATTGTATTGACATTTTATTCTATTCTGTTGCAGTTTTGTGAAATTTTGTTTTAGTTTGTGTAATATGGGTTTTGCCTGAATTAAATGAATTTTATTTTATTTTATTTTTATTTATGGCTTGGGTGGGATATTCCCTACACACTTAAATAAAATTATTAACATCTTAAACATAAGGTTACTAAATCTACCTATAGATAAAAAAAGCAATACATCATTAAATAATAATTATGAAGAACTGTTAAAAATTTGTAAAGAATTCCTGATCCATCTTAAAAGTAAGTTAAATATATTGACTGAATAATTTAATAATCATTACCACAAAGTGGAACGTAAGCATATGTACCCAACTCGTTTATCTAAGAAGAAGACACTTGCAAAAGTAACAAACTATTTTGGTAAGCGCACGAGTAGGGACTTAAGATCAAATTATTAATTTTTTATGTAAAATGTTGCCAAGACACGACCACATGGCTCGCACTGTCAAAAAGTTATCAAATCTCATGTAGAGGCAAGCTTCCAACTCTACGCGCCCTAACTCTACAAGCCCTAACGCCATTTTCATTAGCCGTCCCCCGACTCGACAACGACGCATGGCTCAAAATTTTATCTAAATTTATATTAAACTTAAAGGGCCCAATACGTATTATTTTGTTACTTTTTAGATGTGTTTGTTAGTGTCGGGGGTTTTGTATATTTTAAATTTAACTTTTATTACCTACATTTTAAACCTTAGATATTACTGTTAGGTCAGACACGCTGCCATCTATACGTGCTTTGCCGAAATCTACGCACCTGTACGTATTTTTCCCAAAGTGAAGGTACTTACTAATTTACCCTCATTTCTCTTTCTTTCTCCATCATCAGACCTTGATCACCATCTAGCTATAACCTATTTATTGAGGCCAGTACAATTAGCCCAAATACGACACCTGCGCTGTAAGTTGGTGAGCGAGTTAAATATCAACTAGAAAAGAGCTGATAATCTTCAAACGACTGAACTGATTTTCTTGAATCATAGCTAAGAACACTCTCGATTAAGTCACCTTTTAAACAAACATAACAAACAAAATCAGAATCGGTTCATGTGTTTGGGAGCTACGATGCCACAGACAGACACACATACACACACACACACACACACACACACACACAGAGACAGACAGACACGTCAAACTTATAACACCCCGTCGTTTTTGCGTCGGGGGTTAAAGGCGAAGCTTTTCGTTAGAAAATTTACAGGAAGCCTGAAGTTTAAAATGTTTCCGATAAATTCACGTAGATTATTTCACAGAACTATATCAAAACCTGAATTATTGCAGTAAAATAGTACCTACGCGTTTTCGGATGTAAAAATTCGGGGTGACGTGAATTTAACTCAGTAATTTCTTCGTAAATCCTAACCGTTTCCAGCGAACAATTTAAACAGCGTTCAATAATCAAGTTACTTACGAAAGTTCCGACCATTTAATAATATTGAGATAGTTTGTGCCGCGACTGCTGTTTACATTTCCTAACAGAATTTGTTTTAAGGAATTTTCTAGAAACGTTCCATATTTTAGACTTAATTTGTTACGATGAAAGTGCTCATAAAAGTCTAAAAAATGTATGTAGGTACTTGCATCCATAATAAAGGGGCTCGTGGCTAAACGACATGCTTTTGGATAAATAACAGCCGCATGTAACAATCGATCTGTAAGGTTAAGTTGACCCTGCCCGGTCAATCCGTAGATGGGTGACAATTATATACATATCAAGACTGCTCCTACATTAGATAGAGGCCTGTAAGTCTGACAACTAGTTTTACTCATCATCATCATCATCATCACTGCTGGACATAGGCCTCCCCCAAGCACCGCCACTTCGACCGGTTTTGTGCTTCCCGCATCCAGCGGATTCCTGCGGCCTTCACAAGGTCATCGGTCCCCCTTGTAGGAGGCCTTCCAACGAATTAAGTAAACGACAGTCGGAGAGTTTTATAAAAATAACTTTATTTTACTGACAGAATGACAGTGAAGATAATAATGTCTTAATCCTAAAGGTACAAGGTACTTATAGCTAAGTTATGACAATCGCTACGTGACGACCATGTTCTACATTACAATTACTTACTCTCAAGGTTTGGCGGAAGCTATACTGCTGACAAAGCTAATTGTAGTAGGGTTACCACACTTAACTCCTCCCTCCCCAAGAGAGAAATTATTTAAAGGCAACTGTGTGGTCTTTAGGGAATTTCTTTTACAAATTTTACATAAGTCCCATCTATATATAATGAAACCTATAACAGAAACTAGGATTATGACGTAAATACTTAGGGTCCATACACTGATATTGTCACTTGTTACACGTACATAATATGACTCGAAATCACTAACACTTTCACTGTACTTTGCTCGGTTCACTAGGTCCTTGATGTCACCTAAGTCCACCCCTCTAAGATCCATTTGCTTCGCCGGTGGGCTGACGTCACGTCGAAGTTCGGGCATCTGTGCTGTTGGCAGGCTGAAGGAGACTGTGCTACTATTCGTTGGCGTTGTAATGGAGATGTCAGCGATCTGCAGTGTGCAGTGCTGACTTGGTACTAAGATGTATGTACCTTGCAAGGTGTATTTCCTGGTTTCATCGTCACAATGTTCCGTTGTCTGGATACTTTTTTCTGCATATACCAACCAGTGACTTTCGGATATGGGTTGTATCTTGGTTTCTTCTATTTTTACCTGGTGTTGCTGACAATCCGTGAAATTATGTTTTAGTAACATAAGTTGCTCGACGCATGTTTCTTCTGTGTACTGAAGAACGTTGTCCTCGGAGCAAAGGTATGTGAGGTCATCTATTTCTTCGCAGCTGTCGACTACGGGCCTGTATTTCGACTTTTTCACCAGTAGGTAAGGAATAATGTATATGGTATAATGGTAAGGAATAATATTTCGGAATAATGACATAGGGTTTTTTTGTGGTAGGGTTAAAAATTGGAACAGGGATAACTTTATAATAGATATATGTGTTACTGTCTACTAGTGGAACTTCCAAAATAAAAACTATTTTACTACTATCTATAAACCCCTTAATTTTTATACTTCCCTCTAACTTAACTAGGTTATGAATATCTAACGGATAAACTAAGGTATGGTGCGTTTTGATTACCTTCAAAATATTAAATAGTTCCGTAGAGTTAATTATAGATTGATGTAATATATGTATTTTGCTAAAGGCAATGGCTGTTTCTAGTTCATAGATGATAGTATAAATAGTACGAAAATTATTTAATATTTGGTGCATACTATTCATGATTGAAATCAAATTGGAGTACTTAGTTTGATTTTGAACAAGAGACTGAAATTGTTTAATTTTTAGATTTAGATGTCTAGTATTGAAATTGATATCGTCTGAAACATTAAGCAATTTATCAAAAGCCCTTTGCATTAATGATACCCTTCGTTCAACGGAATGTTCCCTTTTTCCTAGATTACTTATCTCTAAATCATACTTCCTAGCGTCCTCGTTATCTAAATTACCTGTTATTACTTTAACAAGAGAACCCAATGGATTCAAAATACCTCTTTTTGTTCTTCTTGACGGTAAAATCTGCTGTAACCTGTCCTTAGTTAATTCTAACAGAGAATCTATCTGTACGGTTAATCCTATAAGTTCCCTATATATCTCGCTATTACTATTACAAATAATTTTTAACTTATTATATTCTTGTATATTATTCTCTAATTGTAGGGCTAGAGAATTTAAATCTATTGTTTTTATGATGTCCCAGTGGTTATTCTTCATCAGAGCCGTCCCAATCCTGATCGGAACTATCCCGGGATTCTGATCGATTTTCTGGATGTTCAAAGTTGTCCCTTGATCCACTAGGGCGAGAAGTATCGACCACCATCTGTGAAGGACGTTTTACGTTTTTTAATGCTACTCTCGTACGTCTATTTTTAAGCTTAACTGGGACTATGTTCCTGTCGACATTTCCCATGACGATTGCTTTTTCAAAACGAGGCAACTCTTTAGCTTTTCTAGTCCTAGTATTTTTCATAAAAATTGTGTCCCCATCTACTACACTTGGTATATTCTCTTCTCCTCCTTTCTTTTCCCTAACTAAACTTTTATGTCCAATCATCTGGCTACTCAAGTGTTCGTAAAGAATTTTCAGTCTTTTACGATGGTCTTGTAAAATTTTCTGCATTAAGTTTTTATCGATATCAAAAATATTCCCTGACTCTGTTTGTCCAAAAACTACCTCAAAAGGTGTGAAATTTGTGGCACTATGAATTGTGTTATTATATCCCATGATCGCGTATGTCATTACGGATGTAGCATCTAAGTTACTTTGCTCGTATTTTGCTAACCTATATATTTCTATTATTGTTGAATGAAAACGCTCTACCATCGCCATTGAATTGGGATTATTGGGTGTTCCAATATGCTGATCTATTTTGTGAAGGTTCAACATTTCTTTGAGCAGTTCGTTATTAAATTCTGTGCCTGAATCACTACTTATCTTCTTGGGTGTTCCATACATACTAAAGTATTTAATTAAGGCTCTTACTACCTCTGGTGTACTTTTGTTAGGTATGTAAATAGCTTGTCCTAACTTACTAAATGCGTCCACCACTGTCAGATATTGGTTCTTTTCGATGTATAACAGATCAATAAAGACTTCTTGTAATGGGCCATCTGGAGTCTGTGTTAACTGTATAAATGGTTTCAGGGGTTTCCTGTCATATTTCATTTTTTTACATTCCTCACAGGCATTAATGATGGCAGTAACTGTTTCCTGCATCTTACTCCACCAGTACGATCTTTTTAATTTAATTACTGTCTCCCTAATACCCCTATGACAGGTTTTACCCTGGTGATATTTTAAAACTAAATTCTTTTGCTCATCCTCATCTGTAACGTTCACCACTCTTTCAGTACATTCAACAAATTGTTGGGTTCCCTTTTTATAGAGTGAAATAATAACGTTGACAAAAATTTTCCTATGGGCGGGATCCTCAAAATATATGAAATATTTATGCTTGTAGTCTATATATTCCTTAAGGAAATCCTTTACTAAATCCTGGTTATTCGTAGGTAAATGAACTTCCAAAATTTTTTGTTTGTCATTAGAAATGTCTTTTACAGCCAAGCTGTCTTTAAACCAAGTAAAAATGTGAATTTGCCTAGGCTTAGTGTCTATCGCTTCTTTGAGGATAGGTATACCTTCATGCTCTCTATTGGATATAGAATTAGCTGTAGCAGCGTCACTTTCAGAATCTGATATTTCGATGGTCTCTAATTCTGGTTCCTTTTTACCAAGTTTTATAATCTCGTTAGTCACCTCGTCTAAATGCTCTTGCAAGTTTCTTTCGTTTTCATCGACATTTACAATCATCGACTCACAATCATTTGTGACATTAATTTTGATGCGTGATAAGGCATCCGCATTTGTATTTTGTTGACCCTTTTTATAATGGATATCAAAATTGTAGTCCTCTAACCGTAATCTCCACCTAGTTAACTTGCTATTTGGTTCCTTTAACGAATTCAGCCAGGCTAATGGTCTATGGTCGGTATAAATAATAAACTTTCTACCATATAAATAGGGTCTGAAGTATTTGACCGCCCATATTATGGCCAATAACTCTTTCTCGATTGTGCTATATCTAGACTCTGTATCACTTAGTTTCCTGCTAGCAAACGCAATTGGTTTATCTGAGCCTATGTTGCCTTGAGACAAAACAGCGCCAACAGCGAAATTCGATGCGTCAGTTGTAAGAATAAAAGGCTTGTTGAAGTCGGGAAATTGCAGTAAAGGTGCATTTGTTAGTAATTCTTTACATGTTTCGAAACTTTTTCTATATACGTCATCTATTACTATACTTTTTCCTTTCTTTAGACATGCTGTAAGAGGTCCCGTTATTTTAGAGAAATCCTTGATAAATTTTCTATAATATCCTATCAGACCCAAGAAACTTTTTATCTCCGTGACTGTTTTAGGTATTGGATATTTTAGGATAGCTTCTATCTTATCATTATTAGGCTTAAGGCCATCTTTTGTAATTGTATGTCCTAGGTATATAACTTCTTTTCTTAGAAACTCGGACTTATCTAGTTGAACTTTTAGATTTGTTTTTCTAAATCGTTCAAAAATTGCTTTGAGCTTAACGACGTGTTCCTGTAGGCTTGTCGAAAATATGATTACGTCATCTAAATATACAAGGCAATGTAACCCTTGCAACCCTCTAAGTACACTGTCCATTGCTCGTTGGAAAGTAGCAGGCGCTGTTTTTAAACCAAACGGCATTCTGTTAAATTCATACAGCCCAAATGGTGTTGTAAATGCAGTTTTCTGCCTATCCTCTTCTTGAATTTGTAATTGATGATAACCAGAGGCGAGGTCCAAAGTTGAAAAATACATACTCTTTCCCAACTTATCAAAAAGGTCATTGATATTTGGCAAAGGGTATTTATCGTCTATGGTTATATCGTTTAATCGTCTATAATCCACTACCATTCTCCATTTCTGTTGGCCCGACGCGTCTAACTTTTTTGGAACTAAATGAACAGGTGCATTCCAAGGAGAGTTTGATTCTCGGATTACATCGTCACTTAACATCTTATCAACTTGACGCCTAATTTCCTCTGTTTGGGCTGGCGGTAACCTATATGCTTTGACATTAATTGGATCTTCGTTCGTAGTTCTAATCTTATGCTTGACATCATTCGTAAAAGACAACGGTATATCCTCACAATAAAAAATATCCTTATATTCCTCACAAATATTCCATACCATGTTCCTTTCTTCCTCATTCATGTGGTTTAGTCGTAATTTGTTAAGATTTTTTAATAACAATTCATCCAGTCCATCCCTTTCGCTTAGGTTATTTACTACTAATTCGCTATCATTACATTGTTCTACCTTAAATGGACTAGTGACCTTAAGGATCATTTCTTTGTTTTTACAATTTTGAATAACCGTATATGCAAACCCATTAACGCAGTTTACTAAAGCACAAGGCATCCTTATTCCATCGGTTAATTCTTTATAATCCAAAATGGCCGCGCCATAAGTTAAATCAACTGGAAGGTTAACTTTTACTTCACAACGTGCTGGCAGAACATACGTAAATGTTGACGAATAGACAAAAGGTATGTTCGTTGTTTTTGTGCACAACATTGACGTTTCGTAGTCAATCTTCGCGCCTAATTGTTTCATTAGATTACTTCCTATCAAACCATCGTAGTTACTATCCACATCGTAAAGATAAAACTTATAATCCTCCGAACATTTAAAAATTTTAGGCAATTGTGTACAAATAACGTGTGTATGTTCGCTAATACCATGTGTGCTAACAACATTAAAACGCTCATTATATATATTATTTCTAAAGTATTGCTTCGCTATACTCGATCCGATAAAAGATCTAGTGCTGCCAGAGTCTAACATAAAAACTGCATTACCTAACTCAGGAATTATAATATATGGCAAAGAACGAAAACTAGTACACTTTAAAACTATATGTTCCCTCTGTTCGAGGCCCTTAGATGAAAATTTTCCGCACATACAGGCTCGTCTGAAGTACTTGGTTGTAGTTCCCTTTCAAACGCAAACTGATTATTATCGTATGAATCATTGTTTGTGTAATTAACACGTCTAGAACTCGCAGTCCGCATAGTAACATCGGTGTTTGCACCTGTATTTGCAAACGGTGCATTATGTGCCGACGTCCATCGCCGATCATGCTGACTCGGCGTCCTTGCAGTTGACCTAGTCTGTAACGGAATTCGATTTTGTGCAAAATGCGAATTCCTTAATTGAAACGATGCGTTTTGTGAACCTGACTGGTTTACGGCATTTTGTGAACTACTAGATGCATTCGGATTTGCCTCTCTTGTTTGTGAGTTATGTAGTCTTTGGAAGTTGTTATTATGGTTTTCCGTAAATTTCCTTGACGGCTTATTTCTGCTATTTTTCAGATCATAAACTGTTTGGAAGTTTTGCTCTTCTAGAACAACCCTTAGGGCATCCTCCAAAGTCGTTACATCTCTCAATCGTACTAGCCTAACTAAATACGCTGGTAAATTATATAAGAAAACATTCAGCGACGAATTAGTATAGATATGCTGTTTGGCTTGACGTACGTCGACATTGCTTATCGTTTCATTGGTTTTTGCAATAAGAATACTACGTATGTTTTGAATCCTATGGCAAAAATCTAAATAACTTTCATTTTGGTTCATTTTTAAGGATTCCAATTCCAACACTAAACATTCTTCGGTCCTAGGATCCCCAAAATGTTGCACTAACAAATCTTTTAGTTCGTCCCAATTATTTATTTGATCCCGCTCTCCTACTAGGTTCGCGGCTTTATCCGAAAGCTTACTTGTTACGACGTGATATAAGTATTCGTTCTGAGCATCTCCTCCTCGAAACTTAGTTAATATATATTCGCATTTTTTTATGAATAGTGGGAGCTGTCTAGCATCGCCACTAAATTCCGGAATAATGCTAGTCATTGCTGACGGAATTGGTACGATCTGATCCATTGTTATTGAAACCCGAAACGCTACACACCAGGAAAATACCTACTTAGTGACACAGTTTAATACGAAAATTGTATCGTAATAGACTGTAGGTACTAAACAATTATGCCTACCTAATTGCTTTATCACGAGACTTGTATCGTAATAAAAATGTACTAAACTAACTATATCTACGTATTTATTCTATCACAAAAGTTTTATCGCAATAAAATATGTATGTTACCCAGGTATTGTCTGACCCCTAATAACACAAACACATATATCTAATCAAAGAGGTACACGTAAAGGAAAACAGAAAGGATAGTGAAAAAGTTCTACTCACAGTCCCGAAGTTACTCCCATCTCCTCCTTGGGCTATTATCACCACACTCAGCGTCAGCCTCTCGATGAAGTTGCTCAATAAATTTATTTGTTCGGCGATCCCTGTTAAACTGTTGGAACAGACGTCACAGCAGCTTTGTAGAATTTTATACTATACTGAGTGACTACAGAGATCCTACCGGCTGCGCCAATTAAGTAAACGACAGTCGGAGAGTTTTATAAAAATAACTTTATTTTACTGACAGAATGACAGTGAAGATAATAATGTCTTAATCCTAAAGGTACAAGGTACTTATAGCTAAGTTATGACAATCGCTACGTGACGACCATGTTCTACATTACAATTACTTACTCTCAAGGTTTGGCGGAAGCTATACTGCTGACAAAGCTAATTGTAGTAGGGTTACCACACTTAACTAACGCTACGTCTTCCGGTACGCGGTCGCCATTCCAGAACCTTTCGACCTTTCGGCCCCATCGGCCATCTGTTCTGCGAGCAATGTGCCCTGCCCACTGCCACTTAAGTTTGGCAATTCTTCGGGCTATGTCGATAACCTTGGTTCGCCTGCGGATCTCTTCATTTCTGATTCGATCACGTAGGGAAACTCCAAGCATAGCCCCCTCCATTGCCCTTTGAGTGACTTTTAGCCTTTTAATAAGGCCCATTGTAAGCGACCACGTTTCAGTGCCATAGGTCATCACTGGCAACACGCACTGGTCAAAGACTTTCGTCTTGAGACACCGTTGTATGTGGGACGAGAAGATATTGCGTAGCTTCCCGAACACTGCCCAGCCGAGTCGGATTCGACGATTGACCTCTTTCTCGAAGTTTTACTCATACGCAATCGCAAATAAATCTCCGAATTGTACTCGTAGAATTCAATGCAGATGAAACGGAAAAACGGGACAAGTGCGAGTTGAACTTGCGTGGTGAGGGTTCCGTACAATGAAATGTTATCTACCATGTTTTTTATCCCAAGAATAAAGTTAACATTGTAGTTGAAAAAAATGTTCTCCCATACATTCCAACTGCAAATGTAAGTTTGTACACACAATAGTGACAGATTTACCATGTTATTTTGACACCATAGACTTCTTATAGGTTTTCCTGTAATCTGTAAGTAAAGAACTATTATCGGTATTTTTTACTATTATCTCTTAGTAGGGATAAACTTTCATCTATTTTATTAAATAACTTTAAACTAATTAAGTACTATAAAATTAAAAAATATATATATTTCAGACCTCACAGAAAGCCTTTTTATTTGATATGACACACGGTATAGTGTACAAACCTTTTTTCTAAATTTTATAATTTGCCCCCAAAAGTGACACTCATATTCAAAATTAATTTATTTACGTTACACGTCCGTGTTAGGGTTACATAAACTCATATGTGTACCAAATTTTAACTAAATTGGTCCAGTAGATTCGGAGCAAATCGGCTGTGACAGACGCACAGACAGACAGACACACGAGTTAGAATTCGATAACTTTTATCTCAGGAATAAATATTCAGTTTGACAATTTTTGTAGAGAAAATATATCAAACCGCCATCAGATTAAAATTATCTGACGATAAAAATCAGCCCTTCATAAAATAATTCTTATTCCACCACTCTTTTGTTTTGCCTGTTAGTATGCCGTTTCCAATATCTGGATCATTCACAGCATATATCTGTCGCAGGAAAGGAGACGGATGACGGTCCCATGCAAACTTGACCCAGAAATGAACACAAATAAAAAAAAATATTATGAAGCTGTAATAGTGTTTCATAGCCCTTTATATTTATGTTTTTCGTAAAACTTTGTGAATTGACCCTTCTCAGATCTTATGACTTCATAAAACAAGTACAAGCCTGTCGTTCGTGGAGTAATCCACTGTCTTTCAGCAGATTTAATGATTTATTTGCTATGCCCCAGTTTATAGAACGTTAGATCTCTGTTAGAAACCAGGCAAAACCAGAGTGGTCCGAGATGTGAGTATTCTTACTGTTGCCCACGTAAATTGTATCGCAAAGACCCATAGTCTAAGAAAGGCGAAGTCACTCAGAAATGCAAAAAAGATAACCAGAAACACAGCCAATTATATTTTTGAAAAAATCACAACAAAACATGAATGATGCTATCACACGCAAAACCACAGAGTTAAAAATAAAATAGAAATCGTCAAAGTCAGACCCGACTGACAAGTAGGGTTATGTTTTTGGCGCATGTATTTGTATGCTACATAGTTATGCCCTATGTATGTAGTATAGAGGCATGAGGAGCAGGGTGTAAAGTTCACTCATCAAAGGGAAGATCCTCGGACCAGACGGGTGACGTGTCTGGTGGGCAACTGCCCGACGGTTGCTGTCGGGACGTTGTATACAGTGTGTCTGTATACGGTGTAGCGAAAATTAAAGGCGTGGTACAGACCATCAAACTGAACAAATTTCTCCCGGGAACCAAAATCTTAATCGTGAAAAAAAAATCTGTCGTCCCATACAAAACTTCAATACCTACTCGACCAAATGTATGGGACGACTGATATTTTTTTCGCGATTACGACGTCGGTCCCCGGGAGAAAGTTATTCAGTTTGATGGTCTGTACCACGCCCTTAATTTTCGCTACATCGTATACATACACACTGTATATGCTAATTGTGCGGTAAACTCAGCTTGCGCGATGCAGGATTTTGCGTGACGTCAGTGTGTTGTGTAGTTCGCATGTGGCGATGTAGATGCCGCCACAGTAGAATTATTTATTCTCTCATACCATCCAGAGATCTGGATGCATTTTAATGATTTACATGTCATTAAGTTTGTGGTGACTGCCCAGCGTAACGCACTTCACTTTCAATCGCATTCCGAAGGATATTGAAGGAAATTCCTAATCCAATATGTGGAAGGTGACGTTTAACAAAAAAACAACATGGCGGACTTTAGAACCCATGTAAAGTCGTGAAAAAAGTTTTTAGTACATCAAAATAAAGGGCTTAAAGAGACGGTCACCAGGGTCATTTATTTATTTTATTGGTTCACTAACAATTGTTTACGCTGGTTTTATGCTGAAGGTAACATGAAATCTTGTGCAGTCATAAGTCATATTTTAGGAATCGTCTAGTATCCACGTCAAAAAAAAACCTAATTGCATAATTGTATAAGTACCGAAGCGTACTCTTTTTAACAGACAGGATGTTTCGTATAGAAAAAAAGTTAATGATGAGCGAACCTTACAGTACTCGCATATGATGTGTAACATCTGTCATCTCACCTTGGTAATAAGCAACTGAGCAGCGAAAATGAGTCCTCAAAATTTAAAAAAGCTTAATAGAGAGCGGTCGTGGCCCGGTGGTAACGACCTCGACCAAAGAGAATTAAACCACTTGAGAGCTGATAGACCGATTTTGTCTAGGCACACGACTCACCACAGCGGGCGGGGGACGAAGAAAATACAGCGGTTGTGATTGGTTGATGCAACAATGTCAGGACGAATGTTTCGAACATAGTGTTGCGCAAGTCAGTTTTGCAACAATAATATCGATATCGATAAAATCGACGTCTATTAATTCTACATTTGAAGAACAATAAATTCTCTTGTATGAAATTCAAATTATAATAATTTATTGTGTAATTAGGATTTAAACGTCATTATTTAACAAGCTAGCTGGAGTCGACATTTCCTAACTGACAACTCTGATAAGAAGGAGTGGATGTCAAAACAAACTCAGGGGACACTGTCTGTTTAAAGTACAGAAATTGTCAGCTGTGAAATGCTTTGAACAAATAACGCCATATTTTTTTGGAATCCAATTTTACCTATGAACTGCAATAATCCACTTTTCTTTTAGTTCCGGAATATTTGAAATCTAAAATGAGTAAAGAGAGTGAGTGATTGAGTAGAGTGAGTTTGAAGTAATATTTCTTATTTTACCATTAGGAAACATGTATAATTTTTTATCGTTAATACTCGTATCGATTTCGATTTGAAGTTGTCACAACGCTACAGTATTAGTACAGATAGAAAGGGACAGATATATTGACAATACCCTCGTGAGAGAAAGGGACTTTTCAAAAAGACGCGGTGTACATTTTTGTGACATTTTACGTAAACAACCAGTTTGGCTTGAGCCCTGCAATTATTCATAATTATAAATATATTTTACTTACCGATGACAATTTATGCCATCTTTTTACTGGATGTTCTAGACGATTTTCCACACCATATAATTGAACAGGAACTCATAATTGTTTTTATTTATGCAGAAATGTTTTAAAAGGTATCAAAATAACAGCGTGCGCAGAGATCCAATAACTGGGCAAAACTAAAATGGCCACTCACATCGCAATCTAATATAAGTGCAATTTCATTTACAGTTTTTTCAGTCAAGAGGCTCTATAGTTACGACTTACGAGTTGTAGGTCGTAAGTTCGAACCCGAACAGGCACTTTACTTTGCGTAAATTATTTCGTCACCACTGCTCTCAAAACGGTGAAAGAAAACATTGTGAGGAAACCGGCATGTCCTAGAACCAAAAATTCAAAGACATGTAACATCTACCAACCCGCACTGGGCCCGCGTGGTGGATTACGGCCCACTCCTTCTCACAGCGAGGAGGCCTGTGTCCCAGCAGTGGGAACATTATAGGCTGATTATTTCATAATTGACAGCGTTTGTAAACGGACGGCGCCGTATGTATAATGGCGAATCTTATAATCTGCCTGTGACATATCCACTACCTACAGTAAATTATACGTTTTTATTTTCTATCCATGTATCAGCAACACGAAAGACCGATCTATTTTCCCCCAATTTGTTGTTTGTCCATTATTTTCAGTTTGAAAACTAAATAGCGGCAAAAACGTTGACTTGTGAACCATCAGCGTTGTTCGGAGCGGTAACAAAAGCTGATGGTATGTCAATGTTTGCATGCCAGTCGATTGGCACAGAGTAGGAATATCAGTTTCACAATATTTAGGACACTCTACACCTTACTTTAAGTGACCTAAGTAGATATATATTCAGCACTAGCTTTTGCCCGCGATTTTGTCCGCTTGTAATTACTTGTTTTAATATAAAACATTTCCTATGACACTCGGATATAGCTTCCCATCAGTGAAATAATTTTTCCACAGATAATTATCTGTACAAAAATTCTTTCCGATAGTGCCGATTATACGCACTTAGAGATTCACTCCTTGTAAAATTTCAACAATTGTATCTGTAATTTTTATGGTGTACATAATAAAGAGTATTATATTCTATTCTATTCGTTTTTAGCACGGTAAATAGCGCAAATTTTCACTTTGCGGTCGTCTTCTCCTTCCGTATCGTCGGCGTATAAGAATTATACATGGCGTAGTAAAAATATGTATTTAGCCAGTCAGCACGTCGATAACGGGGTTACAACTGATTACCCAGAGTATCGGTTCTCGTGGAGACAATTTGAATGTACTCTCGGGGTACTAAAGAACTATTATAAAACAATCATACAATACGGTCGAATCATGGCCGGTCTAAACACAGGCTATTCGAACTTCCACGCATGTTCACTCAGTCAGTCACTCGAGGCAGCGAGCCGCCTTGCTGGATTGCCGCCATGGGATCTGGAGGCAAAAGTCCTCGCGCACGTATGGGAGTGGCGCGAGTAGGCGAAACGCCGGGGCGTAACTCCGCTGCCGCGAAAAATCGCGGCACAGCGGATGGAGCTCCGGCGGGATCTCATGGCGACATGGAGAGTACGGTTGTCACAACCCCACGCCCCGTGCTGGGCATGCCACAATTGCGGCGATAAGTCCTCTCTTTGAGGAGTGGCTAGAGAGGCGCCACAGCGTCCTCACCTTCCACCTGACGCAGGTCCTCACCGGCACAGCAGCTTCGGGAGGTTCCTGTGTCGGATAAGGCGGGAGGAAACGCCCGGGTGTCACCACTGTGTGGATCGCCCAGAGGACACGGTGGAGCATACGGTGGAGGTCTGCCCGGCTTCGGCAGAGCACCGCCGTGTCCTCGTGGAGGCCATCGGCAGCAGAGATCTCTCGCGTCTGGCCCTGGTTCAGGCCATAGTACGGAGCGAAAGGGCATGGGCATCCGTAACCTCCTTCTGCGTAGCAGTAATGCTCACGAAGGAGGCGGGACGGTTGCGGGAAAGGCAAATTTCGCTCCCTCTCGCGCTTAGCCGCCGCAGCAGACGCCCTGGGCGTCGGGTATACCGGGCTGATTTCCGGCCACTGTAGGCGCGGGCTTGCGGACGGTGAACAATGGGTAGCTCACCGTCCGGTAAGGACCAGGATCGGGTCGACGGCGCGTTGTATTCCACGCCCGCCTCAAAGAGATGTCGTAAGCGCAAGTCTTAGTGTAGGGGTCCACTAGGGCCGATGCCTACCGGGGTCGCGGGAAGGTACAAAAGGGTTAACGAGGCCCTTGGCAACACAGGCAACAGTAAGGAATACGGATGGGTTTTAGTCAGGGACTGAATTACCCAAAAATTATTTAACATCCTTAACATCATTAACCGCGGCTCTGAACCCACTTGGGTCACAGTCCGAGGACAAACGATCATAGACTTAACACTCGCTACAGAAAACGCGACTAACCTTATTATGAACTGGCACGTATCGGACGAGCCATCTTGCTCGGACCATAGGAGGATACGCTTCACAATAAATACCAATACAAAGAAACCAACACCAAGGCGGAACCCGCGGCGCACCGATGTACCCGGGTTTAAACGTCTACTAGCCTCTCTATTAGATAGGCACCTATCACAGGTAACTCTAAGAGACCAAACGCAACTGGAATACACCGTGACAAAGTTATCAGAATATATAACCGAAGCATACCATGCATGCTGCAAACTAAGAGCGCCAAAAACCAAGGGCGAGAGGAACCCCTGGTGGAATGCAGAACTTAGTAAACTCAGAGAGGCATTGCGTAAACAATTCAACAGAGCCAAAAACACCAGACTCCCGGATGACTGGGAACTATACAAAGAAACACAATATGCATACAAAAAACAGATTAGAACCGCCAGGAGATCTGCTTGGCGGAAATTCTGTGAATCCATAGAGACAAATAACGAAGCCGCTAGGGTAAGGAAGATCCTGGCAGCAGACCAGGACCGAACTCTTGGCGCGCTGAAAAAGCCGGATAATTCATACACACTAACCGACCAGGAAACCTGTAAGGTCCTTCTCGAAACCCACTTCCCAGACTGTAGACTCCTGGAGGATGGGAGGTGGGAAGCTGAACCAGAATGGACCCCAACGGATCAGGACTGGTCCAGAGCCCGCAACATAATAACAGAAGACCGGTTAAGGTGGGCTATTGACACCTTTCAGCCGTACAAGTCCGCAGGGCTGGATGGCATTTTCCCAGCCCTGCTGCAGTGGGGGGTAAATCATCTGGTGCCATTGCTGACGGAGATTTATCGAGCCTGCATGGCACTCAGGTACATACCCCTCGCGTGGCGCGAGGTGAAAGTGATTTTCATACCGAAACCTGGCAAAACCGACTATACACAACCCAAAGCTTATAGGCCTATAAGCCTCACATCCTTTCTACTGAAGACCCTCGAGAGACTTTGTGATAGACACATTCGAGACGGACCACTTCGAGCCAAACCCCTTCATAAACAACAGCATGCGTACACCACAGGCAGATCAACAGAATCCGCGCTGCACAGCGTGGTTTCCAAAATTGAATGCGCAGTGGATTACAAATGCTCAGCACTGGCCGCCTTCATTGACATCGAAGGCGCCTTTGACAAAACGATGTTCAATAGTATCAACACGGCCCTTGACAGGCACAGCATAGACCAGACCATAAGTGGCTGGATCTCAAATATGCTTAAACTGAGAGCGGTACAAGTCACAGTGAACGACACCACCAGGGCCATAGTGGCGAAGGGCTGCCCACAAGGTGGCGTCCTCTCGCCACTCTTATGGAACCTGGTTGTCGACAGTCTTATTAAAACACTGAACGACAAAGGTTACTTCACCGTAGGCTACGCGGACGACTTAACCATAATAATAAACGGCACCCACGAGAATACCCTGTGCAACCTTATGCGCCAAGCCTTAAAAATAGTAGAGGTTTGGTGCAATAAGCACCAACTATCAGTAAACCCTACAAAAACCGAACTGGTTCTTTTCACAAAGAAGAGGAAATTGCCGCTACTACAGCTACCACGATTCTTTGGAACCACCCTAAGCCTATCAACTGAAACCAAATACCTGGGCATTTTCTTGGACAAACAGTTGAATTGGGCAAAACACACCAACTACATCATTACAAAAGCCAGCATATCGCTGTGGCAGTGCAAAAGACTGCTCGGCAGGAACTGGGGAATTAACCCCAAGATTACCCACTGGCTATTCACCACGGTCATCCGGCCAACTATCACATACGGCTCACTAGTCTGGTGGCCCAGGACAGACCTGAGCACAGCCCAAAAAGACCTCGAAAAACTGCAACGGTTTGCTTGTGTAGCAATCACAGGCTGTATGAGAACTACGCCCACCGCTGCCCTACAGGCGATGCTTGGACTGCCGCCTCTGCACCTCATCGTGCGAGAGGAGGCGGCCCTGGCCGCCTTTAGGCTTAACATAACAGGAACCCTGAGCAAAGACTCTAGAGTCAAGCACATACGCATAAGGGAGGATGCGATCAAACGAAGACCGATGATGGCATCACCCTGCGACAGAGCCCCAAAACTACACTGTTTCCAAAAGCACTACAACATAATACTCACAGAAGAACGGTGCGATTATTCAAGCCCGTATGAGGTAAGAGTATACACCGATGGATCAAAGACCAACTCCGGAACCGGAGCTGGCGTTTTCTCACACGACCTTAACATAAATATATCCTGCCCGCTGGGAATGTTCAACACCGTCTACCAGGCGGAATGTGTGGGCATTATACAAGCGGCGTATGCCATAGAAGCCAGGAGAGTTACGGACACTCATGTACGCATACTCTCCGACAGCGCCTCAGTTCTCCAATCCCTAGGGAAGAAACATAATACTTCGAGATTAACACAAGAATGTCACAATGCGCTAGAACGTATAACGGTATTGAACCGCAACACAGTGACACTGCAATGGATAAAAGGACACAGTGGATCCCTGGGCAATGACGCAGCTGACGAACTAGCCAGGAAAGCATCCGGCACGTCAGTCTGCGGACCGGAGCCAATCGTGCCCATCCCCTTCAACCAACTACGCAGGTGGCTACAGGAGCTCACCCACACACAAGCGGAGAGCTGGTGGTCCTCGGTACAGGGGTGTAGACAGTCCAAGGAGGCTATGCCATCCTTGGATAGCAAGTTAACCAGACGCCTGTTACGCCTGAACAGGACCGGCCTGCGCCTGTTGACGGGGACCATTACGGGCCACTGCTCGCTAAACAAACACTTCCACACAATAGGCATAACAGACAGCCCTCTGTGCAGGGCTTGCATGGAGGCAGAGGAAACCGTTGCACATGTGCTCTTTGAATGCACAGGCGTCACCCACATTAGAACAGAAACCCTCGGGGCACCTAGATCCTACACAGAGGTTCTAAACAGACCAGGAGATGTTATCAACTTCTGGAGGGAGGTGGGCTGGTTGGAATAACCACCAAAAAAAAAAACGGCCGCCATGGCCCACGCACAATGGTCCACCTAAAGGACTAAGTGCGGAAACCAAACCCTCTAACATAGAACATAGAACATACCCAAAAATTAAGGTTTTAGTTCTTCTCGCTCCGCCCAGAGCGGGAGAAGTTATTTGATGATTTCCCACTCCAAAAAAAAAAGCCATGATTCATCGGCTGTTTTGTATTTTTTCAACTATGTGGAAACGATTGGTTTCACTGATCTTTTTAAACTGCGGCAGCAAGCTTCGTTACTTTGTAATCGATTGTACAATCGCCAATTTGGCAGATTTTTCAAGTTTTATTTTCCTGCAACAGTTATATAAGCTGACCTGATTATTTATAGTAATCGTTAAAGATATATAAAAGTGGATTTTTATAAGGACTCCGGGACCTATGGACTCTCTCTCTTAGGACAGTAAAAGATTCGAAATCAGGCAAAAATCGGTCCGGATTTTTTCATTTAATTAGTTAAGTCATTGGTGTTTTCAGCCTAGAAAAGGAATCGCCAACCAACACGCAGTGAGCAAACGTGTTTTTTTGCCCGTTCTCCTTCATGAGAATCTACGCTTGAGAACTGGGCAACGCAAAAGTGAGGGATGGCTCGTCCTTTGGCCGAAGAATTAGCATTGCCATTCAACGTGGCAATGCTGCCAATCTTCTGGGCACGTTTCCGGATGACAGCAACGCGGAGGAGTACTTTGACGCCTAAGTTTCTTTTTGTATTTGTTTGTATATATATGTAGCTACTAATTTAATTTAGTAGTGTAAATAACTTCATAATTATATTGTATATAATGTAGTTTATATATGTTTTAAGGTTATTTTCACCAATATAGATGGAGTGATTCATGAGAATGGTTTAGGTGCAAAGCGGCTGAAATATGACGATGGATGTCGGAAAAAATCATGCCGACTGGGAGCTTCAGTGGCGTGCGCCGCGTAAACTAATAGAGTTATATGAAAACCCCGGAAACAATCCTGGTAGACCCGGTAGTTAGTTCCCGTGGGATATTTCCGACATCCACGCGGGCGATGCCAAATGCTAGTAGTACATAATAGGGTATTCGACTGTTACTTTTTGATTTCATTTTTCGAAACATAGAAAAAAAATAGGCCCCAATAAACCATTATCATGTCATAAGCATAATCATTTATTTGTCAGAATATGGTACATTATTAAGGTCTTAAGTTTAGTCGATGGTGTCATCACATGCTGCCAAGTATGGCGTGCAAATATTAGGTACATACAATTATCACAGGAAAGAGATTATTAAGTTAGGTTAGGTTTAAAACAAACGAAAGAAAAAATAAAGAAAGAAAATACGTTTATTTGCGGCAAGGAAGGAACACAAATATAAAAAAGAAACAATTTGGGGGAGAATATGCGTCACGTCAAATGTTTAATAGTCTATAAAAATGGCGAAGTTGTTTGCGTTTTAAAGTCTATGCTGGACAGAAACAGCACTACTAGCATCTGACGTTACAACACAGGAGAGCTATAGCAACTTCGCGCCATTCAGTACAAGGATCGTTTTGTGTAACAAGGATGAAAGAATCATTTAAAAAGCGTATAACTTCTCTATTTTTCCACTAATTTTATTTGTTTTTATACAAAACGTCTCTTTTTAGTAACATATTTAAAATAAGTATTAGTTCATGTATTTCTTTGATACAGTCAAATACCTTATTATAGGTAGATAGATAGAATACTCTTCATTATGTACACCATAAAAATTACAGCTATAAATGTAGAAATTTTACATAGGGTGACACAATGGGCGGGCTTATCGCTAAAAGCGATCTTTTAAGGACAACCTTTGAAATGAAATGATATGAAATGAAATGATTTTATTTTCTGTAAGTAGGTTTATACAAACACTTTTACACGTCAATCATATTTAGAAAAAAAACTAGATGAGCTCGGCGTTTCCTATCTGACTACTCTGAGAAGAAAGGCCGAAACAAACTCAGAGGTCACAGTCTCTTTTAAAGTCCAGACATAATCTTGGTCAGATCATGTGAAGACCATGTAGATTGGTGTCTGAAATGGTCTTTTGAGGAAAAAACCACACAGATTGAGTGGACCTATCCAGTCAGTGCACGCATTTGTCAGTAATCGTGCAGCTCAACTCAGAACTTAAGGAGCTCAACGATTCGACGAACAATACCAAAGAAAGGACATTTGAGTAGGCCGCATAAATGACTCAAACTGCCAGACTAAGATGAAAACTAACTGAGAGAAATAATAAAAACAATAATCCACATAGTCTTCACATTCACAATAATTTAAAAAGAATATAATATTCAAAAACTAAATAATAATGTCATAATGTATAAGTATAACAAAATCTTTGGATGGATTAGGGGGGAAAGGAGAGAGAATACTGCAGGTAGTCTGTGGTGTACCATTTACATATATACAATAAATACATACATAAAATATATGAAAATTATCTATATAATATATTAAATAATAATTAATCATAAAACTAGCGCTAAGAATCAAAACAGGTGCAAAGAACAATGAAAATAAAAATATGTTTAAGATAGTGTTTTTTACCATAATTTTAAAAATGGACAGACATTGAGCACGCCTTATGGACACGGGCAAGGCATTCCACAACCGTACTGCTTAGGTACCTAGTTGCATCTAAATGGATAATACTGTTTACACGCTTGAGATCCGATATCTCGGAATTAACGAGGATGTAGTGAGCTGTGAGCTGTATCCAATGGAGCTAATCAATTAGTCAATGGGACAGTTCAATTCAATGATTATTGGATGTAATAAGCATTGAATTGAACTGTCCCCTGTGTCTTGATCTGAATGTAATAGAGGGAATGCATATTGGGTTACATAAGATTATCTCATGTAAGTTCCTGAGTACAAAAGCGACACAGTTCGATGATCATTTCGGCAATTTGATTGAAGAAAAACGAATTTCAACTATGTATTATGAAACCGAATCCATGGCTTTATAAAGTCAGGGAAATAATGGTTTTTATCAAATTGACTACTGACCTAAATTGTCCGTATGTTTATTTATTTAAACTTCTCGCACACAATAAGGAACAAAGGCGGACTTAATGCCTTAGACATTCTCTACCAGTCAACCAAGGGTAGGGAGATAAGATGGCAGGTGTTCTGATTGAGAGGAGATAATAATAATGAAAAGATAACAATGAATTATAATATAATAGGTAATAAACATACTCATATATTTATTATTATACAATATACATAGTTATATATACTCGTATACCTACAAATTCAAGACAAATAGGTAATTAAGATGAATCTAGGCTATTTGTTTAAGTCGATCTTTTACAATTGTATGAATTGGCTATATCACGACAAATTGACGCAGTGTGTCAATTTGATAATCATTTAATTTTCTCAAACTGTACATATCATGGCTTTTGGTGAAATAATGTTAAAACTCGAGCTTATTAAATAAACGATAACAACTATTTGTTTAATTTATTTAGCAAGACTTTTTTTCTAAAATAGTCATCGTTTATTTTAACGTTACTTTTCGTGAACTTGCACGTAGAGAAATCCTAAAAACAAGGCCTTGTTTAACGTTTTTTCAGTAGCTGTAAAAAGGTTTTTTAGTCCTTAGATCTCTAGAATATAGAGCTAAGTATCTTGATAAATGATTCCTTAGACCATTCATCTTGATCTTAGGTACCATCGGGAGACATACGACATTATCACTTTTTACTTAGGCAGCCTATTTTTTAACCTAAAAATATTCTCATCTGTAAAAGATGAAGGTCTTATTTTTAGAAAAATAATCTATTAGAAAAAATATTCACTTAAAAAATTAAAGATAAGTTCTTACATTAATTTTCTTTTTTTGGCAATCCGTTATAACTGTTCTACAATTATTGTTACCATCATCTATCTAGCTTTTTCCTAACTATATCGTGGTCAGCTTCCAGTCTTAATGGATGCAGCTGAATACCAGTATTTTACATGAAGCGACTGCCTATTTGACCTCCACAAACCAGTTACGGGGTAACACGATACCCCTTGGTAAGACTGATTCTCAGACTTTTGGGCTTCTGACTACACATAATGACTGTCAAAGTCAAAACCCAATGATGCTTTGAAATACAATTGTATTCGCGACGATACGTCATCAGATAGTGTTTTCATAGTGATTTTTGAAAATAACTTAAATTCAGTGTTCGTGACGGTATGTCGCCATAGTGTTATTCAGTGTTTTTGAAAATAACATATTCAAATAATAAAATATTCAAGTGATAACAGTGCTAATTTAAGCAAATAAACAGTATTAAGATAGTGTTTAGTACATAAGACGGTAAGTACTTACAAACGTCAGTTAAGAGGACTATATAGCCATAATTTATAGTTTTATAGTTTTTTCGGTGTGTCCAGATAGCTTGAACCGAGACCTAGCCCTGGACATTGAACTTTTATGTATCTAATCCCTTGAAAAAGCCCATTTAACTGAGTTTGTATGTCGTGTTACTTTAGATTAGTAAACATTGGTATTATGGTTATTATGGAAAGCGCAGGTGGCGAAGGCTCCAGCCCCAGCGGCGAGAGCTCCAGCCCCAGTGGCGAGAGCTCCAGCCCAGGAGGCGAGGGCTCCGGTCGTGGCGGCGAGACGGCTGCCACCGCCTCCTAAATCTCTTCCGGCCGATGCCGAATGGCAAGTGGCCGGGGAGAAGAAGAAGGCTGGTAGGGCAGCAAGGGCGGCCAAAAAGAGGGAGAGGCGGCAAGAAGCGCACCACCGCGGCTAGGCTCCGCGCCCCGAATTCCGCAGCCGTAGTGATTACACTACAGCCGGATGCGGAAAAGAAGGGCGTGTCCTACAAGACCGTACTTGAGAAGGTGGGTGAGGTGGTGCGCCTCGAGGAGCTCGGTGCAGCAAAAGGCCTAAAAATGAAGGTAACGGCGACTGGGGCCCGAATGGTGGAGGTCCCCGGTGCGGCCAGTGGCCCGGCCGCTGACGCTCTGGCCGAAAAGCTTAGGGCGTCCCTAAATGCGGACGAGGTCCGAGTGTCCAGGCCCACCAAGTGCGCTAGCGTGCGCATCATGGGCCTGGACGATTCCGTGACGGAGGACAAGGTGGTCGCCGCGGTGGTTAGGACCGGGGGGGAGCAGGTTAAGGCCATCCGTCCTGACTCCACGGGGCTGCAAACCGTTATGGTGAGCTGCCCCGTGTCGGCGGCCAGAAAAATTGCCGGGGAGGGCCAACGGCTATTGGTGGGCTGGGTTTCCGCGCAGGTGAAACTGCTGGAACCCAGACCTCTGAGGTGCTTCCGCTGCCAGGTGGGCAACCACGTGCAAGCGAATTGAACCTCGGAGGTGGACCGCAGCGGTCTTTGCTACCGCTGCGGTCTGCCCGGGCACAAGGCCGGCTTGTGCAATGCCACGCCGCACTGTGCCGATATGCGGCGGCTGGCAAGCCGGCCGAGCACCGGATGGGGGGCAAGGCCTGCGCCCCACCCACCAAAGCCAGGGCCAGAGGCAAGCCCTCCGCCACCGCCGTCACCGCCGCAGCCGCCACCACTGCCACCGCCGCTGCCGCCTCCAACACCGCCGTCGTCGCCGTCGCCACCGTGGCCGCTGCGGCAGGCCCCTCTCAGGGGGCTGGGAAGGAGGCCCAAGAGGGGGCTGACATGGAGTGCCATTAATGGCCCCACTACGCCTCCTCCAGGCGAACATCAACCACTGCGCCGCCACTCAGGATCTGTTGCTCCAGAGCATGGCGCAGTGGTCGATTAACATCGCCGTGGTCGCTGAGCCGTACTTTGTCCCGCCCAGGGATGACTGGGTGGAGGACCTGAGTGGCTCAGTGACCCTAATTTCGTCGGCCGCCGCCGGTACCCCGTCCCTCGAGGCCGTCAAGAGAGGACGGGGCTGCGTAGCAGCACGGTTCGGAGAGATTGTCGTGGTAGGGGTCTACCTCTCTCCGAACCGAACTCTTGCCGAGTTCCACAACTCCCTTGCGGAGTTGAGAGACGTCGTCGTCGGGTTTGGTTCCCTCCCCGTGTTCGTCCTCGGGGACTTCAATGCCAAGAATTTGGCTTGGGGTTCCCGGTTAACGGACACACGGGGCAGGATGGTGGAGGACTGGGCTCTGGAGACAGGCCTGGTCGTCCTAAACCGGGGTCCCCACGTGTGTGGGGTGAATCAGTGGTGGACATCTCGTTCGCCAGCCCCGCTCTGTCGCCGCGTGTAGTTGACTGGCGTGTCATGGAGGGGGTGGAGACCTTTCCGATCACCGGTATATCCGGTTCGACGTCTCCGCCCAGACATCGGACGCACCGGTCCGACGGGCCCCGAGTGGTCCGCGGTGGGCGCTGAAGCAGCTGGACCGGGAGCTCCTCCTGGAAGCCTCGATCGTGCAGGCCTGGGCGTCACCACCGGACAGGCCTGCCGACATCAACGACGTGGCGGAGTGGTTCCGGGAGGCCATGTCCGACATATGTGACGTGGCAATGCCCCGGGTCCAGCCTGGACGTGCCTCGCGCCAGGTGTATTGGTGGTCGCAGGAGCTGACGGCTCTGCGCACTGCGTGCGTGGCTGCGCGACGCCGGTACACCAGGCACCGCAGGCTCCGTATCAAACCTCCGGATACGGAAGCCATTCAGGCGGAGCTGTACGAGGGGTACAGAGCGGCGAAGACCGCCCTCCAAGCGGAGATCCTGCGGGCCAGGGGGTTGGCCCGTGAGGAGTCGCTGGGGACTCTGGACAGGGACCCGTGGGAACGCCCGTACAAAGTGGTGCAGGATAAACTCCGCCCATGGGCTCCCCAGTCTCCGGCCCCAGCTTGTGGAGGACGTGGTGAGCGCTCTGTTCCCTTCCCGAGGGGAACACACCTCCCCGCCTATGGCTCCGCCTACTGCGGTGCCCGATGTGGACCACACCGCCAACGACAACGATGCTCCGGAGGTGACCGAGGTAGAAATGAGAGCGGCGATACGCAGGCTTAATGCCAAAAATACCGCCCCAGGACCCGACGGCTTACCTGGGAAGCCCTGGGAGGCTCTCGGGCCTCGACTTAGGGGGCTCCTAAGCAGATGCATGGAGAGGGGCCAGTTCCCGCTTTGCTGGAAGACGGGGAAACTGGTCCTCATAAAGAAGGCAGGGCACCCTGCGGACTCTCCGTCCGCTTATTGGCCCATCGTGCTGCTCGACGAAGTGGGCAAGCTCTTTGAAAGAGTCATTGCAGACCGCCTCGTCGGTCAGCTGGTGCAGATGGGGCCGGATTTGGCGGAGAGCCAGTTTGGTTTCCGCAGAGGGCGCTCTACGGTGGACGCCATCATGCGTGTGCGAGCCCTGACGACGGGGATTGCTGTTGCCCAGGGTGGGGTCGTCTTGGCGGTGTCTCTAGACATCGCCAATGCCTTCAATACCCTGCCCTGGAGTTGCATCAGGGAGGCACTCTGGTATCACCGGATGCCGACCTACCTCTGTCGTGTGGTCGAGGCCTATTTGACGGACAGGGCCGTCATCTACCCCGGTCACCAGGGAGTGTAGAACCGGCAAGAGATGTCGTGCGGTGTCCCACAGAAATCGGTCCTGGGGCCGCATCTGTGGGACATCGGATACGACTGGGTGCTGCGCGCCGACCTCCCTATCGGCGTCAGCGTAGTGTGCTACGCTGACGACACGATAGTCCTGGCGCAGGGGAGGTCGCACCAGGCTGCGGCCGAATTAGCGGCACGCGGGGTTGCGACAATCGTCGAAAGGATCCGGCAATTGGGACTCGAGGTGGCCCTGCACAAGGCCATGTGTTTTCATGGTCCTCGGAACGCGCCACCGTTGGGGTCCCAAATAACGGTAGGAGGGGTTTCTATCGGCATCGAGTCGACGATGAAGTACCTGGGACTCGTCCTCGACAGCCGGTGGAACTTCGTGGAGCATTTCCGACGTTTGGCTCCCAAACTGGAGCGGGCGGGCGCTGCATTGAAGCGGCTCCTGCTCAATCTAGGGGGTCCAAACGCCTCCTGCCGGAGGCTCTACGCGGGATCGTGCGGTCCATGGCCCTCTACGGGGCTCCTGTATGGGCGCGCTCTCTGGCGCTGCGGCCAGCCCGCCGGTTGAGTGCGGCCCAAAGGGTCATGGCCATCCGGATGGTCCGGGGATACCGCACGGTCTCCTGTGAAGCAGCGAGCCTCCTTGCCGGATTGCCGCCATGGGATCTGGAGGCAAAAGTCCTCGCGCACGTATGGGAGTGGCGTGAGGAGGCGAAACGCCGGGGCGTTAGTCCGCTGCCGCGAGAAATCGTGGCACAGCGGACGGAGCTCCGGCGGGATCTCATGGCGTCATGGAAAGTACGGTTGTCGCAACCCAGTGCTGGGCACGCCACGATTGCGGCGATAAGTCCCCTCTTTGAGGAGTGGCTGGAGAGGCGCCACGGCGTCCTCACCTTCCGCCTGACGCAGGTCCTCACCGGACACGGCAGCTTCAGGAGGTTCCTGTGTCGGATAAGGCGGGAGGAAACGTCTGGGTGTCACCACTGTGTGGATCGCCCGGAGGACACGGTGGAGCATACGGTGGAGGTCTGCCCGGCTTGGGCAGAGCACCGCCGTGTCCTCGTGGAGGCGATCGGCGGCAGAGACCTCTCGCGTCCGGCCCTAGTTCAGGCCATGGTACGGAGCGAGAGGGTATGGGCAGCCGTCACCTCCTTCTGCGAAGCAGTAATGCTCGCAAAGGAGGAGGCGGGACGGTTGAGGGAAAGGCAAGTTCCGCGCCCTCTCGCCCCTAGCCGCCGCAGGAGACGCCCAGGGTGTCGGGAATCCCGGGCGGATTTCTGGCCACCGTAGGCGCGGGCTTGCAGACGGTGAGCAATGGGTAGCTCACCGTCCGGTAAGGACCAGGCCCGGGTCGACGGCGCGTTGTATTCCAAAGAGATGTCGTCAGCACATATAGTAGGGGTCCACTAGGGCCGATGCCTGCCGGGGTCGCGGGAAGGTACTTATGGGTCACCGAGGCCCCCGCAACACAGGCAACAGGAAGGAATACGGGTGGGTTTTAGTCAGTAAGAGTCTGACACACCCTCCCGCTCCGCCCAGAGCGGGAGAAGTTATTTGATGATTTCCCACCATCAAAAAAAAAAAAGGTAGGTATCTTGAAGATATCTGGAATCAATAGGTGCAGTACGTCAGCGCCGCATGGACAGGGAGGCCTACCCTCACACCGGGATAAACCTGGATAGGCATTACATACTCCTTACACACCCTTCACGTCCAGCGATCACGCCCGTCCGGCACGAATTGTATCTACAGTCCTTTCACAGTTCTTTACATCTAATGTTGCATCACTGTCAAAATCAAAGTGATCTTTATTTACGTTACAATACAATTGCTGTTTGGTTGCTGCTGTAAGAGGTAAAATTTATTTATTGTAAAATATGAAGCAATATCTATTTACTCCAAATTGAGTTGAGTAATAGAAAATAAAAAAAACAACCAAGTTCTGCATTCAAAGAAGACGTCCTTGTTATTAATTAAATATGTAACGTATGTTGATATTTAATACAGATATTTTGGATTAGAACTCAAGGTAAGAGATTAATTTAACATTAGTTTGTACCGAGATTTTTGTACAAAAAGTGTTTTGTTAACAACCAAGTTCTGGGAAATATGTTCAAAATGAACATATATTTTTTCCGGTACCACAAACTATACAGATTTGGCAATTTTTTTTCTTAAGAGACGCCAATTTTGGTCAATTGGGTCTTGGCAGCGCCGTAATAGACTGTAGACTTGTAGACCATTTTCAATTTTGTTAATTGCCTACACTGTCCTCCCATACCTATTAACACTGTAATTTGAAAACATTGTTTAGCCAATTATTTTTAAAAGAGTAACCGTGGACTTTCTTGCCGGCTCTTCTCCATAGGAAATGACCAACTGCACCGTGCTTCTGACGTTTCATAAGTGCATATTGAGTAAATTACATAATTAAATATATATATTTATAAGAGTCAAAGGCATGGTTTTTCTATTTTTTTATATTATAACATACAAGAGAGTACAACTTTCTGTTCTTTGGCGTCGAGACCCTCGTTCCGTGGGGTCCCAGTGCGCATAAGTTATTTGCGGAAACCGCGAAACGTCTAGTTGATGTAACTGGTGACCGAAAAGCTGGTGGCTTTCTCGCGCAACGCGTAAGCATTGCAATTCAGCGAGGAAATGCCGCCAGCATCCTCGGTACAATGCCTCGAGGGCCTTTTTTAGGTTTAACTCAGTTTTAATTTAATTTAGTTAATGTTAATAATCATCTTGTAATTTGGTTATGTAAAAAAACGATAAAGGCTCTTACAGACTGAAATGAAATGAAATGAAATGAAATTGTTTATTCTGTAAATAGGATATGAGAATCACTTTTTTCACGTCATATTAAAAAATAAGCTAGATGGAGTCGATATTTCCTAGCTGACTACCCCTGAGAAGAAACGGCGAAACAAACTCAAGGGTCAAAGTCTCTTTTAAAGTCCAGACATAATCTTTGTCAGATCATGTGAGGACCATGTAGATCCATGTCTGAAATGGTCTTTTGAGGAAAGAACCACACAAATTTGAGTGGACCTATCCAGTCAGTGCAAGCATTTGTCAGTAATCGTGTAGCTCAACTCAAAACTTAAGGAGCTCAACGACTCGACGAACAATACCAAGGAAAGGACAATTGGGTTGGCCGCATAAAGTACTCAAAATGCCAGACCATCATTAAAACTAAGAGAAAAAAAACAACAACAAATAAATAAAAATGACCCACATAGTGCTCACATTCACAATAATTAAAGTAATATAATACTTTTCAAGGTACATAAATATTCACTTAATTTTGCTTATAATATTCATCAATGTCAATATGTATACACAGGTTGAAATTGAAAACTTGCGACAAACTGAAATGGGAGATTGATGAAAAAAAATCTGCTTTTCCTATATTTTGATGAGGTATTGCGAACATAAATGTAGGGGACAGCAGTTTTTTTTTGGGATTGTAGCTTTGGTCCCTTAGTAAAAATTGTTCATAATGATGAGTACAATCTCCCATTTCGATTTGTCGCATGTTTTCAATGTCACCCTGTATAGTTGTACATAATCACACTCACACTCACACACGCACATACACACATATGACATACAATTAACAATTTTCTTTTCTCATTTGTTACTTACATACTTGTATATTTATAATGGAAGGGAATGAGCGGAGCCTTCAACTACAGGCATTTCCATGCCTAAATGGAGACTCCTCGACATGCAATGTAAGCCCAAAATTATTTGAAATAAACTTATTTTATTTTTATTTTATTTTATTTTTTTTTAATGATGATTTTGCATAATTTAAATGTCAAGTTTTATGGTTTTAGCATAAGGCTTATCAGAGCGAGCAGCTCAATCCCAAGCTTTTTTGTCTTCTAAATAATCTGAAATTTTATAGTACCCTTTTTTACAAAGTTTGGTTTTAATACAGCTTTTAAATCGTTTAATGGGTAAATTTTGAATAGCAATAGGAAGTTTGTTGTAAAAGCGTATACATTGACCCATGAACGAGTTGCCTACTCTGTGGAGGCGAGTGTGAAGTACAGCAAGATTATGTTTATTCCTGGTATTTAAACTGTGGATATCGGACATTTTCTTAAAATTTCATAACTTTTGTGTACATACATAAGATTATCAAATATATATTAAGAGGCTACAGTCAGAACATTTATTTCTTTGAATTTTTCTCGAAGGGAATCTTTTGGACCTAGATTGTAAATGGCACGAACAGCCCTTTTTTGTAAAACAAAGACGGTATTAATGTCCGCACAGGTTCCACAGAGAAGAATCCCATATGACATAAGACTATGAAAATAACTGAAATAAACAATTCTGGCCGTATCTACATCGGTTATCTGTCGAACTTTTTTAACAGCATGCCTATGCTGTTAAAAACTTAGCCTTCCTGACATTTTTTCTATGTGTGGGCGCCATTGTAATTTAGCGTCAATAGTGATTCCAAGAAAAACTGTCGACTCAACAGGGTCCAACTTTATTCCATTAAGTTGAACATTGGTAGTTAGCTGCCTAACATTTGGCGTTGAAATTTAATGAGTTTAGTCTTTTTTTCGTTCAGGAGAAGATTATTTACATTAAACCAATGGACAACTTTAGAGAGTGCATCGTTAATATGTTGAAAGTTGACCAGCAGTCGTTTGATTTAAAAAATGAGGGAAGTGTCATCTGCGAACAATACAATCTTGTGATTATCCCTTATGTGATAAGGTAAGTCATTTATATAAATTAGAAACAAGAATGGACCTAGAATTGAACCCTGCGGAATGCCCATAGTGACCGCAGATCCTGCAGATCTCTTGCCATTTATATCAACTCTCTGAATTCTATTATTAAGATAGGAAGTCAGAAGGTCGAGAGCCCTGTCCCTCATACTATAGTGGTGCAGTTTCCTGATGAGAGTATCATGATGAACGCAATCGAAGGCCTTAGACAAGTCGCAGAAAATGCCAAGAGCATCCTGCGACTCCTCCCAAGCCTCGAAAATGCTCTTCAGCAATTCCACGGCCGCGTCTGTAGTTGAACGACCCTTCGTAAACCAAACTGTTTCAGATGAAATAAATTATATGAATTGACATGTCCTAACATTTGTTTTAAAATTATTTTTTCAAAGATTTTGCTCAATGTAGGTAATATCAAAATAGGCCGAAATGTCGTGGGATCAGTTGTGCTGCCAGATTTGAACAGTGGAATCACTTTGCTAAGTTTCATCAGATCAGGAAATATACCAGATGCAATACAAGACTTAGAAACAATTGCTAAAAAGGGTGAAATAACATCAATTATTGAAGACATTGTATGTACTGATAATCCCCAAAGATCAGCAGTTTTTTTTACATCAAGTTCTTTAAAAGATTCCAAAATGTCTTTAGGGCTAACAACTGTGAATTTAAAGTGTTTAACACATTCGGGTACTCATTCTTTTAGTATTGAGTAAGCAGAAGTGGAGGACGACGATGACAGAGTTTTGGTTGTTAAAAAGGGAATATTAGTGAAGAAGTTTTCAAACTCTGTTGCCACCTCCACGTCTGCCCTAATATCTACATCATCGATTTTTAGATGGAAGTCACGATTCCGTACTGTCGTTCTTCCCGTTTCAGAATTAATATTATTCCAAGTTGTTTTAATTTTATTTCCAGAAGATTTTATTTTATTTTTAATGTGTATGGCTTTTGCTGAGGAACAGACTGAGGCGGTATCGCGGGCGCGACAGGCTTATTGCTGCCTGTCGCGCCCGCGATTTCGCCTCAGTATGCAGGAGCTTTAACATACAAAACACGACAATACAGAAAATAGATTATGAAGAGTACAAAATACAAAAAAATATTTAATACATACTTGAATATATTTTGATATTTTGGCACGTAGGTAAATATGAACTAACGCCGGCCATCTTGTTTTTTTAATATATTCCACAAATATTAACCAACAGTGCCTCCCTTTTATTTTTGGTTGGTAAATTATCAAATAACTTATCCCGCTCTGGCCGGAGCGGGAGGGCGTGTCAGACTCTTACTGACTAAAACCCACCAGTGTTCCTTCCGTTGCCTGTGTTGCCAGGGGCCTCAGTATCCTTTTCGGACTTTCCCACGACCCCGGCAGGCATCGGCACTAGTGGACCCCTACTCTTGTGCTGACAACATCTCATTGAGGCGCGCGTGGAATACAACGCGCCGTTGACCCGGTCCTAGTCCTTATCGGACGGGAGCTACCCATTCCTCACCGTCCGCAAGCCCGGGAATACGCCTGGGATTCTCGACGCCCAGGGCGTCTCCTGCGGCAGCTAGGGGCGAGAGAGCGTGAAACTTACCTTTCCCTCAACCGTCCCGCCTCCACCTTCGCGAGCATTACTGCTTCGCAGAAGGAAGTGATGGCTGCCCATGCCCTCTCGCTCCGTACCATGACCTGGACCACAGGACCAGGGCCGGACGCTAGAGATCTCCGCCGCCGATCGCCGATCGAACAGTGCCTTCCTGTCAACGTCATTCGAGCGGCATTCCCATTTAATTTGATAATACAACTTTAGATGAATGACAAATTCGTGGAGGCGATCGGCGGCAGAGATCTCTCGCGTCCGGCCCTGGCTCAGGCCATGGCACGGAGTGAGAGGGCATGGGCAGCCGTCACCTCCTTCTGCGAAGCAGTAATGCTTGCGAAGGAGGAGGCGGGACGGTTGAGGGAAAGGCATGTTTCGCGCCCTCTCGCCCCTAGCCACTGCAGGAGACGCCCTGGGTGTCGGGAATCCCGGGCGGATTTCCGGCCACCGTAGGCGCGGGCTTGCGGACGGTGAGCAATGGGTAGCTCACCGTCCGGTAAGGACCAGGCCCGGGTCGACGGCGCGTCGTATTCCACGTGCGCCTCAAAGAGATGTCAGCACAAATGTAGGGGTCCACTAGGGCCGATGCCTGCCGGGGTCGCGGGAAGGTACTTATGGGTCACCGAGTCCCCTGGCAACACAGGCAACAGGAAGGAATACGGGTGGGTTTTAGTCAGTAAGAGTCTGACACACCCTCCCGCTCCGCCCAGAGCGGGAGAAGTTATTTGATGATTTCCCACCCTCAAAAAAAAAAAATGAATGACAAATAAAGAACTAATATAATACCAGCTTACTATCCTGCTGCAGGGCAACGGCCTTTTCTGATACAAAGAAACCATGAGAATTGGTCCCCAACTAATGTAGGTAGTACGTAATAACTAACATTCTTTTCATTTTCTAACATTTGTATCTCTAATTTTTATGTTGCACATAATAAAGAGTATTCTATTGTGTGGCTCGTGGCTGGATGAATAAAGAAATGATTTCCTTGATAGCTGCGCCCCGCGGTATCACCCGCATAAGTCTCGATTCCGTAAGAATATTGAGATAAAACATTTTAAAATGCTTTTATAAAAAAAAAAAAAACATTTAAAAATTTTAAAACATATTTAAAAAAGAAAAACGAGCGTGCCTTATAATAGTCGCATCAGATGTGTAAATTCTGACATTTCACTTACTAAGGAACTGAGCAGCGACAGAAATTAACTTCAAAATTATTTTTTTTTAGTATTTAACTTAAATTTTTATTCATTACTAGTGGTCGCCCACCGCCCCTGGTCGAAATTTGAACCCCTCTACTTACAATCTACATAGATAATCAGCCTATAATGTTCCCACTGCTGGGACACAGGCCTCCTCTCCCCAAAGGAGAGTGTGATGTGAGTGGGCCGTAATCTACCATGCGAGCCCAGTGCGGGTTAGTAGATGTCATACCTACATGGGCTACATGATGTCTGACATAGATGCAAACAGATGGATCAGAAAACGTAGTACCTATGGATGAAAATTTGTAGTACATCACATACATAATCAGCCTATAATGTTCTCACTGCTGGGACACAGGCCACCTGTCTGCGAGAGGGAGTGGGCTGTAATCTACCACGCGGGCCCAGTGCGTGTTGATAGAGGTCACAATAATTATGTCTTCGAATTCTTGGTTCTAAGAACATGCCAGTTTCCTCACGATGTTTTCCTTCACCGTTTTGAGAGCAGTGGTGATTAAATAATTTACAAAGTAAAGCGCCTTGGTTCAAACCCACGATCTACACCTCGTAAGTCCCGGCCGTCACCACTGGGCTACCACTGCTCTCAATCTACATAGTACTTACTAATTCCATGCTATTATAAAGTACTTACTTATTCTATGCTCAAGCTGTCACTTCCGTCTCTTTTCACGAAATCACTCTCACGGATATTGAGAGAAAGATGTCACACATCAAACATAGTTAGCCCGTTGGCATCAGGTACGGGCTCCAAGCTGTCGATGGTCAGGGCTCTAGAGAGAGGAACCTCCTCACTATGCTATGTCCAGGAATACTGCATTCCGAATGAAATGAAATTGTTTATTCTGTAAATAGGATATCAGAATCACTTTTATACGTCAAATTAAAAAAAAAAAAAAAAAAATAAGCTAGATGGAGTCTACATTTCTTAACTGACTACCCCTGAGAAGAAATGGCGAAGCAAACTCAAGGGTTTTTTTTAAAGTCCAGACATAATCTTGGTCAGATCATGAGAGGACCATGTAGATCCATGTCTGAAATGGTCTTTTGAGGAAAGAACCACACTAATTTGAGTGAACCTGTCCAGTCAATGCAAGCATTTGTCAGTAGTCGTGTAGCTCAACTCAGAACTTAAGGAGCTCAACAACTCGACGAACAATACCAAGGAAAGGACAATTGGGTTGGCCGCATAAAGAACTCAAAATGCCAGACCATCATTAAAACTAAGAGAAAAAAAAAAACAACAAGAAATAAATAAAAATGACCCACATAGTGCTCACATTCACAATAATTAAAGTAATATAATACTTGTCAAGGTACATACATATTCACGTAATTTTGTTTATAATATTCATCAATGTCAATATGTATATATAATTGTATATAATGATGATTTTGCATAATAATCAATCCCTTGACCCAGACACGCAAAAAGAGCCTACTGAGGTATTGGCCGAAGATCTCCGCTATTAGCCCAATAACCGTACCGATTATCTGTACAATGTTTGCAAAGCCCACGTCTCACATTTCGACAACCTCGTGTACTAAGTCAAGATACGAAAAAGTTATAGAAATTATTACTATTAATATACCTCAGTATGTTTGAAAAATTCGTCGGCTCGATAGCAAAAATAACGCAATAAATTTAATGCCGACACGGTTGGCGTCATGGCTGAGCGATCGACTGCTTCGCAGCTTGTCGCGGGTTCGATCCCCGCACGGAACAAATATTTGTATGATCTGCAAGTAATTGTTCCGGGTCTGGATGTTTGTGTTTGTGAGTTTCTATGTTTGTAAACGCACCCACGATACAGGAAGAAATTCCTAGTGTGGCGCAACGTTTATTAAGAAAAAAAAAATGGCGAAATAAAAGGAATTGTCTTTACGAGTGTATTTCGCAATTAAGTTGTAGGGTTATTAGTTTTTCGATGAACGTGCTTGTAATATGAGCTGCAAAGGACATTGCAATCCAGACAGTGTTGAATGTGTCTTACGCCCCAAAACTGCAGGCACTTAAGGCGCTGACAAGACCCAATTGACCAAAATAGGCTTCGCCTAAGAAAAAAAATTGCCAAATCTGTATAGTTTGTGGTAGCGGAAAAAAATATATGTTAATTTTGAACATATTTCCCAGAACCTGGTTGTTACCAAAACACATTTTGAAAACAAAATCTCGATACAAACTAACGTTAAACTAACCTCTTACTTTGAGTTCTAATCCAAAATATCTGTATCAAATATCAACATAGGTTACGTATTTAATTAATAACAAGAACGTCTTATTTGAATGCAGAACTGGATTTTCGATTACTTAAAGGCTCCTACATACTGGCGCGAATTGTCGCGCGACGCGTCGCGACACAAAGGCACCGCTTGTAGCGCTACACGCGGTGTCTTTGTGTCGCGTCGCGTCGCGCGACAAGTCGCGCCAGTATGTAGGAGCCTTAACTCAATTTTGAGTAAATAGATAATTACTTCATATTTTGCAATCAATTACAAGTGTTGTGTCATCGCGCTTCTCTTTCTTTCCTATGGAATTTGACAGTGACCGCGGTTTAGGTGTTGTCAGCGTCTTAATATAGTCTGTTTTAAAAGTATGTGATGAAAATGTAAACAAACCCTGTTCAGATTAAATTCTTACACAATCACTAACTAAAGGCAATTTAGTAAAAGTGAGAAGGTTTCAACTATACATATATCTCACCACTCTTTCCAACAATTATTTTGTAAATTACAATTGTAATGAAAAAATCATCGTTGAAAATTGAGTTTTAAACTATACAATTAACCCCAATGATTCTAATAGGAAAAATATCTTTAAGGTGATTTAAAATTAGAATTTCGGTTTAAAGTATTAAAATAACCAAAACAAATCACCTAATTTTTAAGTGGCACTATAAATTGGTGACTTGCGAGTTGTAGGTCGTAGGTTCAAACCCAGCCAGGCATTTTACTTTGTGTAAATTATTTCATCACCACTGCTCTTAAAACGGTGAAGGAAAACATTGTGAGGAAAACGGCATGTCCTAGAACCAAAAGTTCGAAGACATGTGACATCTACCAACCCGCACTGGGCCTGCGTGGTAGATTACGGCCCACTCCCTCTCACAGAGAGGAAGCCTGTGTCCCAGCAGTGGGAACATTATAGGCTGATTATGTATGTGATGTATTACAAATTTTCATCCATAGGTACTACGTTTTCTGATCCATCTGTTTGCATCTATGTCAGATACTTTTGATACAGACCTTAGGTTATTTCCAAAAATGTAAGGCAATGCCTACTTAATATACTTATGAATAATGCGTTCAAAACGGGAATTTCGCTTCTACATATTCATAATCTATGGTATCGACGTATGGGCTCGACGGCGCGTTGTGTTTCACGCGCGCTTCAAAGAGACGTCGTCAGCACAAGTGTAGGGGTCCACTGTGGCTGATGCCTGCCGGGGTCATGGGAAAGTCCGAAAGGGACACCGAGGCCCTTGGCAAAACAGGCAATGGAACGAACACGGGTGGGTTTTAGTCAGTAAGAGTCTGACACACCCTCCCGCTCCGCCCAGAGCGGAAAAAGTTATTTGATAATTTCCCATTAAAAAAAAAGGGTCTTTTCAAAAGACGTATCTGATGAACATGCCTTCATATTATACTTATGAATAATGCGATCAAAACGGGAATTTCGCTTCTATATGTTCATAATCTATGGTATGTTATTAGAGGTGTGTGCGAGAAAAGTTAAATGCGTTCAATTTAAGTTCCACCGACTCGGCAGAGTTTCTTGTAATTCTGTTAAAGACACACAACTTTTATAATTACGTGGTGCATCCAAGTTGTGACGACGGTTTGAGAGATTCAGATGATTAATTTCTAATTAATTACGACATCTACCTATGACTAGAACACAAAGTTAACGTAGTTAGTAATAATGCTTTATCAAGCTGCCTAACCTTTTCTCAATATGTTGGGGCCGGCTTCTAGACTAACCGGACGCAGCTAAGTATTTTACATGGAGCGACTGCTTCTCTGACCTCCACAACTCCGTAACCTCGATACCTCTTGGTAAGACTGGTTGTCAGACTTTTGGGCTTCTGACGACCCGTAACGATTGTCAAAGATCTACGAATGACAGCCGGGACCAACGGCTTTTTTTTTGGGATGTAAATTATCAAATAACTTCTCCTGCTCTGGGCGGAGCGAGAGGGTGTGTTAAAATCAAAATCAAAAGTCATTTATTGAAACTAGGCTGAAAATCAGTACTTTTCGAACGTCAAAGTTACATAAGACAGTCCCTCAAAAATGCCCGCCCTTCACCACTTCCTAATGCTTTAGCTGGGAAGAAGAAGTAGTGGAAAAAACCCCCCAGCAGCACGTCTGTCTGTTTAGTTATATAAATTTGATTTTATACAAATCGTATGCAAAGTAATTAACATTACGAAACACAAAACATTGGATTAAATTACACACTTGCCATATGTTAGCTAGCACACGCCAGTACTGACTAAAACCCACCCGTATTCCTTCCGTTGCCTGTGTAGCCAGGGGCCTTGGTAACCCTTTCGAACTTCCACGCGACCCCGGCAGGCATCGGCCCTAGTGGACCCCTACACTTGTGCTGACATCTCTTTGAGGCGCGCGTGGAATACCAACGCGGGACCAATGGCTCAACGTTATTTCCGAGGCATGGAGGGGTCTCGATAATTATGTATTGGTCACCTATCCACGAACTGACCGCGGCAAGCGTAGCTTAACCTTCAATCGACCCGTGCGGCTGTTATTACTTAGCTACGAGCCCCGAGTACTAACGCTTTCTGAGAATTCATTAGATGAGTAATTTATTTTCTTAGGTCCCTCTCAGTGAGCTTGATTTTTCTTTGAATCGTGACTAGGAAAATAAAAGTGGATGAACAATGGCATTTTCCCATTTTCACAGAAGGCCTTTAATAATATCAAGGTATATTTCTGTTTTTTCTATAATAGACCAGCTCTTAACCTGGATGTCATAAAGGACGTAACGATATCTTGATTTAAAAGTGTGTCCGTGGATTTTCTTGCCCGTTCTTCTCCATAGGATAAATGATTTATTTTCTGTAAGTAGGTTTGTCCAAACACTTTCACACGTCAATCATATTTTTAAAATAAAGCTAGATGAGATCGGCGTTTCCTATCTGACTACTCTGAGAAGAAAGGCCGAAACAAACTCAGAGGTCACAGTCTCCTTTAAAGTCCAGACATAATCTTGGTCAATTCATGTGAAGGCCATGTAGGTTGTTGTTTGAAATGGTCCTTTTAAGGAAAGAACCACACAGATTGAGTGGACCTGTCCAGTCAATGCACGCATTTATCAGTAATGGTGCAGCTCAAGAGGTCACAGTCTTCTTTAAAGTCCAGACATAATCTTGGTCAGATAGGAACTTACTACTTTGGAATAACTAGCTTCATCTTTCTGACTGACCGACTCCTTGACAATTCAAAAGTGCCTGTAATTGGTTTAACTGAAATAAATGCTTTCGGTGTTATTACAAAACAAAGATTTCTTTTGACATAGTTTAAACCATCGAACCAGTTTTCGTAATAAGAACTTTACTATGATTGAAATGCAGTTCTTTATACAAAACTGACTATTTAGTCCGGTACTAAGTTGACAGTTTTTCATTAAGAACTTTAATGTAGTCGGAAACTTGTTCTAAATTAAAAAATGGCTCAATAATTTAAACCTGGGTCTGAAGATAATCCTTGTTTTGTAATAAGACGTTTGAGTTTTAATTTGATGGCATAGATGTGCCAGGAATATGTCAACAGGCAACGAGCTGGCGATTCCTAAAACCTACTTATTGGAACGAAGTTCTTTAACGTGGCTTGCGGTAGGAGTAAATTGGCGAAATCGTCACGTAACGAAAAAGCTTTATGCCCGAAAATGTCAGTTTCAAGTGTCAAACTGCCTAAAAAAAGGAGTGTTATTACCCGACTGCCTAAAAAAAGGAGTGAGTTTCTTTATTCCACCATAACTTCTAAACCGCTTAACCGATATCAATGTATGTAATATTGTTAGAACCGTTGCGTTACCCTGGGTAACATAGGCTGGTGAAAGTTTAAACAATATGATGAAGCCATGATTCATGAAATAAACTTTTTTTTTTCATAAAAAAGTACTACTTATATCATCGTCTACAGCTTGCTTAGTACATAACAAAAATATATAACAGTAGTATAAAAATAATTTAAATAAATATAACAGTAGGTACTATTTAATAGCCCATAGAAAAACTTATAAAAAAAATATCGTTTTATTACTAAGAGATATAGAGAGATATATAAAATAAAAATAAATAATTAAAAAAATTAAAAAAACATGCCTTGTCAAAAAGCTAATTACAAAAATTGAACTAAAAAATGAAAAACAAGCTAAATGATTTTGAATTGAATACCAATCTATTCATTGCAGTCGGGGGACGGTTCCTTGGACGGTTCATTTCTTTACAGGTCCCCCGACTTCGCTGAATATAATTGGTATTCAGTACAAAATCATTTAGCTGTTGTTTTTTATACAGTAGTTTTATCTAGTATAAGTTTTTAGAAAGCTATAAACTTTTGACACTTGCAACTTGAGACCATACTACATTGCTCTGTATTAATACATAATACAACAAAAAGAAGTTCGTTCCAACCGGGTCTCCTACGACACCTCCCAACTTTTTTATTTTGTAAGTCCAGTAGAGCATTTGGTATTAGTGCATATACAGTTAAACTTTAAACTGTTAAGACAGTATTATGTTGTGTAGCTTTTTCATTAATCTATTTTAATATCAATTGTAGGTTAAGGTGGCTATCGTCCTTAAGAAGCCAAAACTTTTCTCGAAAAAATAATGAAAAAAACACCATTAATTATTACCATAAGAAGTTAATCGAATTTTCCGGAGAGCACCATTGGTTACCTGCTCACATTTGTGCGATTTTGTATCTCAAATACATTTGAAAATCATTGGATTATCGACTTAATTTTGTTAACCAAAAAGTTGAAAATGGAAAACGCTGTTTTGTGGCATATGTCGTTCTTGAAATAGGAGAAAGGAACAGAGGTGTTCCATCATTTTCTCGCAGCCAGTTTTCGTCTGACGCTCAGCCTGATCGGACGTGTCAAAATCGTTGGGGTGAGCGATTCTCGTGTTCGCGTATTTTAATAATGTTCGTATAGTTGTTGTGCGGAAATAAATACAGAAAAATAACGAAAATTCGTAAAACTTTTGTGTTTTTTAAAGTGTTAGTTTCAGTTGAAAGAAGAAATAAATTGTACTTCCCTCTTTACTAAGATAATCTCAAAGAAAGGTAAGATTTTCTATTCATTCCTCTGGCATAGCGTCTCGTTTCCGAAGGGTCCTTTTCACTTTCGTTTTAATGAAACGATGTATTTTGTATTGAAATGGTTAATTATATGAATTTTCCTTGAGGTGGAGACGAAAGGACGTAAATAGGAAATATTTTTCTTGATGGAATGCTTTATTTTTCCTGCTTGACATATTTTTAAACGAAGCTTTTTTTAAAATTGAAAATTGTGAAATTGGAAGGAAAATAATGGAAGGACTTTCAAATGAATAAATGGAATTTTTCTCTTCACCCATGACTGATAAAAACAACGTACTCAGATTAACAATCAGTCTGGGAATTGTGACGATATTATTAACATTTTGTCCGGCTGTTCAGAGTTGTATTGGTTGTTTTAGAGAAATTTACGTAAATACAAATTTAATAACATTACTACTACTACACAAAACATTCTTAGCTTTATTTAACTTTCAGAATACCCCCCAATTTCTCTCCTTTCTTTCTGTCTGACAACCAGTCTTACCAAGGGTTATCGTGTTACCCAGTATAGTTACTGCCTATCTGGTCTCCACAACCATTGGGTGGCAGTCGCTTCACGTAAAATACTGGTATTCAGCTGCGTCCAGTTAGACTGGTACGAGACCTCAACATAGTTGGGAAAAGGTTAGGCAGATTGATTGAATATCCCCAACTTTATACGAAATTTTCAGGCCTCCGGCAATATATTTAACAAATTATCTATTTCATTCAAACAGATGTGATAAAAGGGATTGATCCTAAATCAAAATAACTTACGGAACTCCCTAACTCCGTTTTGCGACGTGTCAGTAAAAGTACCGATGTTAGGGATTTGCTTTATATCGGATAAATTTATTTTTCTCACTCAGTTGGGTGGATGAGAAACTATTGAATGTATACACTTATCATTCCCAAAATCGTAAAGTCTGTGTAAGGGAAAGATTACTGTCTTAATTGGTCAAGGACAGCTAATGAGACACAATTTATTGCCTATTGTTTGACTCCAAATCGGTGTCGCGCGGGGCTTAACAGGTTTTTTTTTCCATTTTCCCTTTATTTACATAACCAAATTACAAGATGATTATTAACATTACCTAAATTAAATTAAAGCTAAGTTAAACCTAATAAAGGCCCTCGAGGCATTGTACCGAGGATGCTGGCGGCATTTCCTCGCTGAATTACAATGCTGATGCGTTGCGCGAGAAAGCCGCCAGCTTTTTGATCACCAGTGACTTTTAAATCTGTTATTACGCCTTCATATAATGCAAGTAAGTTTTGCAAAAAAACAATGTTAAGCTATACATACCTATACATCGATTCTATATGTGAATGTTTAAGTATTGTAGTAAAATACTTTATGAAATAAATTCAGGAAATAGTATCTACCCAAAGCATAAAAAGCGATATTACTTTCAAACTACTTAAGATATTTTCATGATTTTTTTTGTATGAACAGATTATTTTGATATATATATAATTCTATCGCGCAACGCATCAGCATTGCAATTCAGCGAGGAAATGCCGCCAGCATCCTCGGTACAATGCCCCGAGGGCCTTTTTTAAGCTTAACTTAGTTTTAATTTAATTTAGTTAATGTTAATAATCATCTTGTAATTTGGTTATGTAAATAAACATATTCAGCATTCTATCTGTGATTTTTTTCCAATATTCATGTTTTTGATACTAAAAATAAATATTTCTTATGAAACTGAACCGCGGCGCGGCGTGGCGTGAGCGCGATGCGCATTTTTAAGGCCAAGGTTAGCGGCGATTATCCGACCCTTAAGCGTAGGAAAGCGTTGACGCTCTAGAATAAACAATACTTTTTATAATTGTTTTTGCTGGGTTCTTCTGCTATTTTCAGAGATATGTCGTCGATAGAATATACTTTATTGTACACCAAAATTGTTACATAGCTCTTTTAGAATATTGCTAATTCCTATATTGTAATAGGTACAATGGCGGTCTGGTACCAGACACAGATATTTTCCAGACAACTTTTGGATATCCATCCAAATATGCCTGGAAAATATCGCTATCTATCCAGAACGGACCTAACATAAACAAGAACCCAGCAAGAACCCAGAAGATTCAGTAAAGTCATCATCTTCGTCATACATAGCCCTTTTCTTGTGCCCCATACTCCGTTTTTTTTTTGTGTTCCTGGGTAGAAAATCCTCATGGATGTCCTCCGCCCTGGGGTAGGCGGAGGGGTCTGTCAGACTCTTACTGACTAAAAACCAAGCCCGGTGTTCCCGTCACACACTTGCACTGGGGTCATGGGATCTAGTGCAACTTCCACGATCCCCGGCTGGTGCCGCCGTTGCGGGCCACCTCCTAAGCCATCCTCATCCAGGTTCAGATTCAGTGTTGTGCCGCTAATAAATACAATACTTAACGTCGTCCACGTAGGTAGATCTATATAACTTGTGGAATGGGACGTAATTTTGTTAAAGTAATTAATGGTTTCTTAAAGGGAGGGGCTCCTATGTTAAATTATAGAAGAACTTACACATTTTCTTAACATTTAGGCGGACTTTAACGAGTAAAAATATTAATAGCGAACTTCAAAGAATTGGGGAACTTTTGAAGGGGTATCACCATCGTCGACAAAAAAAAAAGGAAATTGTCTTTGATGGTCGGTGTCTTTGGCTCTCAGTTTTTAGGGTTCTGTACCCAAAGCGTGCCAACTGAACCCTATTACTAAGGCTCCGCTGTGCGTCCGTCTGTCACACGGCTGTATCTTTTGAACCGCAATAGGAAGACACTTGAAATTTTCACAGACTGTGTAAGTACTAATAATAGGCGCTATAACAATAAATAATAAACATAAAATAATAATATTAACTTTATTGACAGATAACCTTTGATACACAAGTACTTAACTATTAGGTTACCAGTTCAGATAAATAAAGGTATATTGGAAACCCTGCCTCTTTAAACTGGGGAAACCTGTGACTTAGGAGTCAGTGTTCTATAGTTACTTCAAATGTTTCAATAAACCTGTGTGTGTCGTTTATGCTGAAGAACCTAATTACATGATTCGAAAATCTGAAAGTTATTAAATATGGAGGCCTTGGCAGAGAGTACAACTTTGTGCCCTTTGTCGTCGAGACCCTCGGTCCGTGGGGTCCCAGTGCGCATAAGTTATTTGCGGAAATCGCGAAACGTCTAGTTGATGTAACTGGTGACCGAAAAGCTGGCGGCTTTCTCGCGCAACGCATCAGCATTGCAATTCAGCGAGGAAATGCCGCCAGCATCCTCGGTACAATGCCTCGAGGGCCTTTTTTAGGATTAACATAGTTTTCATTTAATTTAGTTAATGTTAATAATCATCTTGTAATTTAGTTATGTAAATAATTATTACATGATTGGGGTAATAACAATTAACATAAAACTGTCAATGTGAGGTAAGGTTATGTAGAGTTGAATATGTGAGTATTTTACCTTTAAGATAATGCAGATATTGAGAGGGAGCGTAGGGCATTGGCAGTCCGAGGTAATATGTTGGCACGTAGATTCTCTCGCTGTACCGACCAAGTTAAGATAACATTATTCAAGGCTTATTGTCAGGGTCTGTACACGGGAGGTCTATGAACCAGCTACACCAAAAGGTCGCTGGATGACGTCCAATAGGTATAATAATATTTTCAGAATGATCTTGAGACTGCCCCGTTTCTGTAGTGCGTCGGAAATGTTTGCACAGAATCGAACCGACGGCTTTCATGCGATCATTTGAAAAAAATCGCATCGCTAGTAACTAGAGCACGAGCCAGTAGCAACAGTATTCTGAAAACAGTGTCAGACAGTTTCTATTTTGAGGCATTTTGTGGAGAGGATGGCCAGGTGAGTAAATTGTACCTTGCTTGGTCATCTTCTGTGCAAAGTGCTTCAAACTCTTATAATAATAATTTACTTTGCTTACTAACTAGCTATAAGCTATTACTAACATTATGGATCTTTGTTGTCTTTATACATCAATTTTTATTTTTTTTATTTGTATTTTTGTTGTGTTCGTGCGTGCTTGTGGCTAAGTAATAACAGCCGCACGGGTCGATCGATCAGGTTAAGCTACGCTTGCCGCGGTTGGTCCGTGGATGGGTGACCATCATTACATACCAAGACCCCTCCGTGCCTCGGAAAGCACGTTAAGCCGTTGGTCCCGGCTGTTATTTGTAGATCTTTACAGTCGTTACAGGTCGTCAGAAGCCCGAAAGTCTGACAACCAGTCTTACCAAGGGGTATCGTGTTACCCGGTAACTGGGTTGTGGAGGTCAGATAAGCAGTCATACATAACATAATCATACATAATCAGCCTATAATGTTCCCACTGCTGAGACATAGGCTGAGACGTGGGCCGTAATCCACCACGCGGGCCCAGTACGGGTTGGTAGATGACAGATGGCAGTCGCTTCATGTAAAATACTGGTATTCAGCTACATTCGGTTAGACTGGAGCCGGCCCCAACATTGGGAAAAGGCTAGGCCGATGATGATGATGATGTCGTGTGCGTGCGAGTGTGGTGTGAATGTATGCATGGATGTAAAAAATGTGATCGAAGGGATGTATGTGAGGATGTATGTAAAATAAGTAAGTAACAAGTAAGTAAGTAAAATAGGTAGAAAATTTTTTGTTATCTCAATTTTCTATGATTTTACTTCGTTAAAATCTAAATTCAAATTAAGTCGGTCATGGAGAGCAACACAATATAAATATGGTGGATCAGGAATATACGAAATGTCATTTTGACATTGACATTTGATTGTGAGTATTTACAAAAACAACACATGAATTCCAAAACCGGTACCTACCGAGCTCAACCCAAATACTGGTTATGATGTGAGCACAGCAGCCCACTGTCCGTGTTCCAGAGATACAACGATAATAATAGCTAATTTATATATATATTTTATCATCCCAGCGTGATCCTTAACTCGCCAGCAATATATTTATGTATAATATGTTCGTCCTGAGCTATGTCCAGATTTTATACGGCCTCTGATTAAAAGGGGATCGAGTTGGGGTGGGGTAGCTTCTGCTACTAATTCCAGTTGGTATTACTTCAATATGTAAGCTAACTGCCAAAGTCTAAGAAAGACGTCATGTCACGAAACTTAAAACTGTCAAAGTCATCAAACGTCATGACAAACACAACTGTCATGGCTGCCATAAAGATAGGGTTATCATATTAAAAATGCTCTCAAATAAGTAATCATTTTCGTACGCATGTAATTCTTCAAATAAATTTGTTAATATTTTTGTGAAAATATCCCCTATTTTTTTTCCTATTTATCTATAGCCCAAATTCAAACATTCTCTTATTACTCGTAAAAATCGCAAAGATAAATTTGTATTTCTTAATGACACTATGAATTACAAAGTTATTATTTGAGGCAGAAAAACGCCCATATTTAAATAAAATACCTTATGAATCGGCGTTTTTAATGTCTATTGTTGATTAAATACAGTATATGGTACATAATATACAGGAGTTTGAAATTCCTAACTTTTGTTGTTGTTGCTATGATAGATCTCGTAAAAATTGGTTTAAAACTAACTGCAGCCCCCTATTTTTTCATTTTTGTTCAGTTCAGTTGAGTTCAGTCAGTGTGGTTGAGTTCAGTGAGAGCAGTGGTAGCCCAATGGTAACGGCCACGACTTACGAGTTGTACGTCGTAGGTTCGAACCCGGACAGGCGCGCTTTACTTTGTGTAAATTATTTCATCACCATTGCTCTCAAAAACGGTGAAGGAAAACATCGTGAGGAAACCGGCATGACCTGGAACCAAAAATTCGAAGACATGTAACATCTACCAATCCGCACTGGGCTCGCGTGGTGGATTACGGCCCACTCCCTCTCGCAGAGAAGAGGCCTGTGTCCCAGCAGTGGGAACATTATAGGCTGATTATGTACTCGATGAGTTCTAGACAATGACATGCCACATGCAGGGTAATTTAGTTTTTCCAAAATTATAAGTTTATTGTATGAGGACCAAATGAAAAAAATGCCGAAAAAAGACGTTTCTTGTATGGGGTCAGCCCCTTTAATTTTTTAATTTATTTTAATTTTTATTATTTATTAGTATTGCGGCAATAGAAATACATAATCTGTGAAAATTTCAACCTTCTACCTATCATGGTTCATGAGATACAGCCAGACGGTCGGACGGACGGACGAACGGACAGCGGAGGCTTAGTAATAGGGTTCCGTGTGGCATCCTTTGGGTACGAAACCCTAAAAATGATGAATGAATGAATGAATTCTATTAAACCAAAGCCAGTCTTAGATAATAGTTAGTAGGTAATTTGTAATTTAGATAGAAGGTTTCAAATTAAATTAATGTGAAGAGCTGGCTCCAATTTCTGCGAAAACAGCCAGATGTCAGAATAAATTAAATAGTCTAAGTATTGGATTCATCTGTTTGCACTGAGAATTTGATATTACAGTTGTAAATAAATTAAAATTTAATTTAATATACAAGGAATCAGTGACTAGTTTGTCTGAAAACCGTGACGGTATTGTTAACATTCTTGCTCCCGTATCTTTGCACGCATTCTAGGGATATATAGAGGCATGAGGAATAGGTTGTAAAATTCACTCATCCTCCATAGAAAAGGGATGATCCTTCGACCAGACGGGTGTCGTGTTTGGTGGGCAACTAACTGGCCGACGATTGATGTCGGGATGTTGTATATATGTTAGTTGCGCGGTAAACTCTGCTTGCGCGATGCATGATTTTGCGTGACGTCAGCGTGATGCGTAGTTCGCATGTGGTGATGTAGATGGCCGCCACAGATAGAAGTGCCTAGGTATTATTGTATCCTGATGCACATTCGTGAAGATATATTTAATTAATGTTGTTTTAGAGCATGCGTTTATTCGTTCTTACAGTGAAGGAAAACATCTACAGAAAACAGGCACTTTTTTGTGTGAGATATTATCAAATAACTTCTCCCGCTCTGGGCGGAGCGGGAGGGTATGTCAGACTCTTACTGACTAAAACCCACTCGTGTTCCTTCCGTTGCCTGTATTGCCTCAGTAACCCTTTCGGACTTTCCCACGACGCCAGGGTTAAAAATAATTGTCAAAACGTAACCCTAATTGCGTTATACACTTTCAATCACGATCTGAATGATTTTGAAGTATATTGCAAATCCATTGCTTCATATGTTCGAAAAATATGTCTGCTCGGCAACGTAAATAATGCAATGAATGTTATTGAACTGTCAAAATAAAATCCATTGCTACATTGTTACATGTATAAACATGAACTAAGCAAAAGGAGTATGTAAGGATGGGGTGCTGTAGTTTCTGCCCATGGGAAGAAAACGTGAGTTTATTATGTATGTATGTAAAACCTAATTAACAATCGCGAAGATGACTTGAGGAAAACAATACTAATTACTTTTGAAAAGGCTGAATGTTAACACAATCAACACATTTATGAACAAGAAAGTTTCCCAATACAAAACTTTACTGTAGAATACATCATTTTAAGTTGCGGGTATACTTACACAATTTCACTCCACGCATAACACTTTGTCACAACACCAATTTATCTCGTCAGCTCGTCGTCCGTATGTCACTGCAGGGATCCAGCAGAGTATCAGCGTCAGGTATATTTGCCTGACACATGCTGAGCTGGACTCCCATTTGGTGCAACCTTGAGACGCACACCGCACCTTGTTCGATAATTAATTGAAGTATGTCATAAAGTCACTCTATTTCTTTAAGCATGTTTTTCGTTTTTTTTTTGTACATTGGCACCTTGTTTTTATATATTTTTCTGTAATTTGTTATCCACTGAATACATGTTTTATCTATATATCTTAAATGCTCTGGAATAAAATAATGATTTACCGTTCATAAACAACCAATTCTCTTACTATACTCCTAATAGGTAATGTCGTATTTTATTTGTTTTGTTCACAAAATTATTGGTAACTGGCCAACTTGTCAAACGTAATCACGTATTTAATAACTTTTGGGTCTAATCGCGTAGTCTTTAAAATTTATTGGCTACATAGTATTGCAACAGGGTAAAACGGAAAACGATTTAGCGAAAATTACAGATTTCCAGCCAGGTAAAGCCAATTAGAAGAGAACATTTCATGCTTTGGGGTTTCAAACTTTAAATTTAATTGAATATGGTTCAGTTTCCGTCGCAACTAAAATAATTTTATGACGTTTAGTGATAGTGATAGTAGATTTCATTCAAAAATCTACTTAGGTAACTTGAGTTTAAAGTTGATATTGGTTTAAGCTGAAATTTTATATATTTATCTCGTATCGTTGGCCTGAGTGTGGACATGGCATGCAAACTATGTAGCTTAGTTTTGGTTTTGTAAATAATACGGAGTACTTTAAAAAAAACCGGACGAGTGCGAGTTGAACTCGCGGGGTGAGGGTTCTGTACAATGAATATGTTATCTACCATGTTTTAATCCCAAGAACAAACTCAACATTGTAGTTGAAAAACATGTTCCCCCATACATTCCAACTGCAAATGTAAGTTTGTACGCACAATATTGACAGATTTACCATGTTATTTTAACATCACAGAATTTTTATAGGTTTTTCTGTATTATATGTGTAAAGAACTGTTTTCTGTATTTTTTCTAAATTTTAGGCCTCGTATTTTCGGAGATAAACTATTTTCTTAGTAAAGTTTTAAAAATAATATTTTTAATTATAAATAAAATATGTATTTGAGACCCTCTCAACAAACCCTTTCATTTGATGTCACATGGTACAGTCATCAAAACTTTTTTAAATTTCTAATTTGCCCGCTAAAAGTGCCCCCTCATATTCAAAATGCATTTAGGATTATGTACGTTACACGTCCGTGTTTGGGTCATAGAGTTATAACGTGACGCCACTCATTTTCTTGTCCCAAACTGTTCTGAGTTCCTACATTAGGTTTAAGCTGGAAAATGCTCTTAGGGATGGGGCCAGATCAGTCTTATTTTCTTCGCTCATAATCTCAACACTTGTACAATCAAACTGAACTTTCAACGTAGTTTCGTTGACTTATTTTGAACAAAGCAAACAATGCTGAGTTGGGTAAGCATGAGTTAAGTGACCTTAAGGTCTAGCGCGCACTCCGATTTTATTTTTTGCGGCACGATTTTAGAATCGCATCCGCCGCTGGGTGCGTGTCTGATTTAATTACCACAGTGCGTGCGGAGACATATAAGTTCATAAGCTGCGTTTCTCTTTTATGAAAAAAATCGCGTCGCGAGCTTTCGCCCCAAAATCTGATAAATCACAATTTAAAATGATCTATTTGTTTTTGACATGATAATTTTTTATATTTTTTTATTGACATGTTTATTTTTTATCGACATCATTTTTTATGTTTTATTTGTGTGATTCTTTAAAAAAAATCTTTTGTCATAATTTATGTATTTTTTATTTTATTTTATTTACATTATGTATTTTTTATTGACATGATTTATTTTTTTTCTCGTTAATTTGATTTATTTTTATTGAAATTATTTTTTTGGATTTACTTTTCAATAACTTCTTGTTCTCTGTGTCTTCTTCGTTTTTTTTTTTTGCTAATGTACCGAATTATAATTGTATTATTTTATTTTTAAATTGTAAACATTAAAATCCATGTTGTGTTAGTTTTTAATGAAATTTCGACACAATGTAAACATTGTTAATGAAATAAATGAATGAATGAATGAAAATCCATAGAATGAATGAATGAATGTATTTATTTGTTAGAATATTGTACAAAGTTGTTATGTGTGTATTACGATCAGAATATTCTGCCGTTTCCGCCGTACAAATATAGTTTAATTGCAGGCGATCATTACATTAAAATTAAATTATTATTCTAATTACAGATAATTTAAATAAATTGAACAATACTTGTAAAAGAGATCAATATCATCATCTGCCTGCCTTTTCTCTCTTTTCAACTATGTTGGGGTCAGCTTCCAGTCTAACTGGATGCACGTGAATACCAGTTACATGGAGCGACTGCCTATCTGACCTCCACAACCCAGTCATTGGGTAACACGATACCCCTTGGTAAGACTGGTTGTCAGACTTTCAAGCTTCTGACTACCCGTAACGACTGTCAAAGATCTACTAATGACAGCCGGGACCAACGGCTTAACGTGCTTTCCGAGGCACGGAGAGATCTTGGTATGTAAAGATGGTCACCCATCCACGGACCAATCACGGCAAGCGTAGCTTAACCTTATCGATTGACCCGTGCGGCTGTTATTACTTAGCCACAAGCCCCTAGCCCCCTAGCCCTTAGCCCCTGTAAAAGAGATTAATATATAGGTCAAAATTCAATAAGGTCAAGGATATAATATATGATTTATAGGCAATATAGGCAATAATGTCCAATATTTAGGTAAATTTTTCATTCATAAAATCTTCAGTCGAATAATAACATTTGCTTATAAGAAAGTTAAATAATTTACATTTAAATATTCTGAGGCTAAGAGTTTTGAAGCCATCAGGTAATTTGTAATAAGCAGTAACAGACATGCAGTATACATTATTAAAAAAAAAATCTGCGCCTAGAAACATTAAGCATAGGTATGCACTTTGCGGCTGGGTCTGGATACAACAACATTATACAAGACAAATTCATGTCTGTTTTGGTGTACAAAGATATAAATTTCAAAAATGTATAGTGCTGGAAGTGGCAGTATTTTAAGTTTTTTAAATAGTGGAACACAGCTGTCCAGTGGGTGCACTCCACATATTGAGCGGACGCATTTCTTCTGAGCTCGAAACACTCTTTTAACTTCAACAGATACCTAAAACCGATACCGATGTATAAACCAATACCATGCATTTCAGCGACAAAATAATCAATCACGATAAAAAGTCGTAGGCCGCGCTCGCCCTCATATCACCTCATTGCTGTCCCACTGCTGGGCAAAGGCCTCTTTACATTCAGAGAAATCAGGAGCATTGATCACCACGCTTGCTCGAGACGGGTTGGCGATTACAGACTTATAATAACTACTAGCTGCACCCCGCGGTTTCACCCGCAAAAGTCTGGATTCCGTGAGAATATCGGGATAAAAAGTATTCTATGCCCTAACTCAGGTCATGGTCTGCCCACGTGCCAAATTTCATCCAAATCCATACAGCCGTTTTAGTGTGAAAGCGTAAGAAACGCAGCGTATTTATGAATATATTATTTAGGATTTATGTATATATCTGTGTATCTATTCTAGTATATTGTATTTAGTTTTTTGCACCAACGACAGCTCCACTTTAACACACTCCACTTTCCAGGCAAATCACTGTCCACTCCATGGTTGCCTGGAAGAGATCGCAGAAAGCGATAAGGCCGCCCATTGTATATTTTGAAGTGTTAGATTTTTTTTTTTTGCTTTGTATTTTTGTGGTCTACAATAAAGTATAAATAAATAAATAATAATAAATATACAAAAAATCAAATCTTTTCTCTTTATAGTGTCAGTTTAGACAAGTCCAGGTTTCTTCATGACGTTCGCCACCCCTATTTTTTTGGGCTGGAAGTCATCAAATAACTTCTCTCGCTCTGGGCGGAGCAGAAGGGTGTGTCAGACTCTTACTGACTAAAACCCACCCGTGTTCCTTCCGTTGCCTGTGTTGCCAGGGGCCTCGGTAACCCTTTAGTACCTTCCAGCGACCCCAGCAGGCATCGGCCCTAGTGTACCCCTACACTTGTGCTGACGACATCTCTTTGAGGCGCGCGTGAAATACAACGCGCCGTCAACCCGGGCCTGGTCCTTACCGGACGGTGAGCTACCCATTGCTCACCGTCCGCAAGCCCGCGCCTACGGTGGCCGGAAATCAGTCCGGGATTCACGACGCCCAGGGCGTCTCCTGCGGCAGCTAGGGGCGAGAGGGCGCGAAATTTGCTTTTTTCACAACCGTCCTGCTTCCTCCTTCGCGAGCATTACTGCTTCGCAGAAGGAGGTGTCGGCTGCCACCCCTAAGGTTATAAAAAATATTACCATATTCACTGCAGTTTATGACTCAATTTCCTAAAGCTCGACACTAAATGTAACGTAGTTTCGTCGACATCGACATACTTTGGGCGGCGTCCATAATTCTGGGTTTTGGTAACTTGGCTGCATGTACTCTATGGTTAAGAAAAATATAAACCATATTTTGTTGCAGTTTACGACTCAATAGACCAATAGCAACTACCTACTATAAAACCAAACTGCTGAAATTTAGGCTACCGTTCGGCATTAAACTAGTAATTTTATACCAACTTACAGTTTAATTTGAACCACCAATAACCTACCAGCAGGCTTAGCATGACACTCTCCTGCCGGGGTCGCGGGAAGCTACTTATGGGTCACCGAGGCCCCCGCAACACAGGCAACAGGAAGGAATACGGGTGGGTTTTAGTCAGTAAGAGTCTGACACACCCTCCCGCTCCGCCCAGAGCGGGAGAAGTTATTAGATGATTTCCAACCCTCAAAAAAAAGCATGACACTCTCTATTTCTTCGAAGAATAGACTCGGCTCTTTCTATACAAAGTGACATTGCGCTTCTCAGTTTTTGACATCTCACCGTAGAAATCCTTCTACAACCTGTCATCTTGTCTTTGATCTTTGTCTAGGTCCTTTTTTATGACGAAGCATTTCTACGGTGGGATGTCAAAAAAGGAGAAACGAAATGTCATTTTGTATGGAAAAAGCCGTGTCTATTCTTCGAAGAAATAGAGAGTGTCATGCTAAGCCTGCTGGTGTCTAATCAATATATAAAAACCGGCCAAGTGCCTGTCGAATCACGCACAATAATGGGTCCCGTAGTTGGGATGAATTTATCTCAAAAATAAACTTAAAATTGTAGTTGAAAAACATGTTATCCCATACATATTATGTCACGTTCAATTCTCTAACTACAAATGTAAGCTGGTTGTCTGTTACCTGCTCTTTAATTTTGTGATAGTTTTCCTTTTAATTTCATTATACAAGGTGTCGTTTTGCATCCTCGTCAAATTCAAGGAGGTAACTATGCTAATGATTCTCGACACGAATCAATAACAAAATAAGTAGAACTTTCTTTTTTCTTTTTAAAATTTCGGATGTATCATGTGTGGGACACGCATGATAAAACGCGGCCGGTGTGATACCGCACTGTAACTGCCCTTTTATACACACACTACCACATACGCAACGGGGTGATTATGTTATGTGAAAGTGGTGTATTCTAAAATATTGTCAAACTTAAATAACTAAAAAAACAAGTATGTATTAATTATTGAGAAGGTATCGTAATTTTATTTGATTATATATGTCTTACATAGCAGCCTCCTGAATTTTGACGAGGATGAAAAACGACACCTTGTATACAGGGTGTCCAGTAAATAGCACGACATACTGCAGGGGGTGATAGCTTGGGTCACTACCTATCAATACAACACAATATATGTTCAGCAAAATCTTACGGATTTACAGTTTTACAAAATTTTCCGAAATATCGAAAAATCTCTACCTTGAAACAGATTTTTAAGTATCTCGTAATTAAAAAATCTGTTTCTAGAACTTTTTTTACATCAAATTATTCGTGAATAGGTTACTCTACTCATTATAAGTTTTTTTTTTTATCAAAAACAAGAAAGTTTTGAAGAAATAGTTTTTTTTGTTAAAATTTTCACAGAACGATTTTCTTTTCGCATGAGTTTAACCTACAGTGGTGAAAAAAAAATGTATGTGGCAGTTTTGTACAACAAACTTAAAAGATAGCCTGTTTAATGGTGATTTAGGAAAGATACAATACTAGTGCATTTTCATAAAAAAAAAATACAAAAAAATGCTATTTTAGTTCCAGAGAAGCTGATTTTGTTGAAAATGTAATTAACGTAATTTTGACAAAAACCACTATGAGAATAAGTAATAGCTGCTCATTTACGCGAATTATTATAAAACCTGTTGTGACACGTAAAATGCGACGTGCACGCGTAATGACTAAAGGTTTTTACCTGCTCGCCGACCGACCCGACCCGACCGGTTACTATCTAACAAAAGAAGCGCATGTGCTATCCCGCTCTTTCTTGCATTGTGATTTTGTGTCTCACTCTCAACCTTATTTGCGACACTTGTCAATACGCTACCTTAAACCGTGCGCAACGCATCTCTGTGTTCACAAATTATTGTTTCGTACTGACGACTGTTTTGTGCCTTGGACCCCGGACTTTGTTTGCCTTACGATTTGGATTTTTTATTGTGATCACTACGACGACTTGGCGACCACCTGGACTTTTGTGTTTTATAACATGGCCAACCGCCGCGTTTTTCCTGGTTATACGCAGCGAGAGTATGCTGAGATGCACCTTATTTACGGAGAAGCTGGCCAAAGTTCCCGAGCTGCTGCCACCCTCTACAGGGAAAGGTTTCCCGACAGGAGACATCCATACCATGAAATGTTTACCAAAGTGCATAACTCCTACATGGAAGGCAGACTCCCTGGTCAACGTGGCGGTGGACGGCCTCAAGTTGTTGACGAAGACATAGTGCTTCAGGAACGAGAACAAGACCCGACAACTTCGGTTAGGGCGATACAACGGCGCACAGGGATACCGAAGTCCACTGTTCATTCAGTACTTAAGAGGTATGGATACCATCCATTTCACGTACGACGCGTGCAAACTCTTTTAACTAGAGACTACCTGCCGAGAGTTCAATTCTGCCGCCGCATGCTTGAAATGCATCGGGAGGACCCAAACTTTTTTAATAAGGTGTTATGGAGTGATGAGTCAGCCTGCAGAAAGGACGGCTACTTGAATTTGCATAATTTACATAGTTGGCAATTAGAAAATCCGTATGTGTCAAGAGAAGACAGGTCCCAGTACCAATTCAAAATAAATTTATGGTGTGGGATTTTTAATGGCCAGATTATGGGTCCCGTCGAGCTTCCACCTACATTAAATGCCAATAATTACTTGGAGTTTTTACGAGAAACCCTACCCACGCTCCTTGAAAATGTTCCGAGTGAGCTAAGAGAGGTGATGTGGCTTCAAAATGATGGGTGCCCTGCTCATTATGGCCGGGAAGTAAGAGCCTACTTAGATGAAGCTTATCCAGGCAGGTGGATTGGGCGACTGGGACCGATATTATGGCCACCTAGGTCTCCGGACCTAAACCCCCTGGATTTTTTTTATTGGGGTGCCATGAAGGACAAAGTCTATGAAAAACCGATCCAAAATGACAATGAATTGAGAGCAAGAGTTAACATTGCAGCAAGAAAAATATCGGAAATAAGCCTGAGAAGACTCAAAAGCCGAGCGTGTATTGGGGCACAAGGGAAGCAATTTGAGCATTTATTGTAATTTATTTAAATAAATGTTTATTAAAGTTAACTCCTCTGTTTTTTTTTACTATCACCTTATCCTTCAAGATGTCATTTACAGACCGGCCGGCCGGTCGGCTGTAGATTAATTATTATGTAATTCGAACCGTAGAACGACCTTACAACGATTCGAATTCAAAGTCACATTACTTACATTTAAAATAAAATGCTCTTATTAACTAAAATAGCTTATTTTTCGTATTTTTTAAAATGAAAATGTACTAGTATTGTATCTTTCCAAAATCACCATTAAACAAGCTATTTTTTAAGTTTGTTGTACAAACTGCCACATACATTTTTTTTTCACCACTGTAGGTTAAACTTAAGTGACAAGAAAATAGTTCTGTGCAAATTTAAACAAAAAATAGTATTTCTTGAAAACATTCTTGTCTTTGATAGAAAAAAGACATCAATGAGTAAAGTAACTATTCACGAATAATTTGATGTAAAAAAAAGTACTAGAAAAGGATTTTTTCATTACGAGATGCTTAAAAATCTGTTTCAAGGTAGAGATTTTTCGGTATTTCGGAAAATTTTGTAAAACTGTAAATCCGTAAGATTTTGCTGAACATATATTGTGTTGTATTGATAGGTAGTGACCCTAGCTATCACCCCCTGCAGTTTGTCGTGCTATTTACTGGACACCCTGTATAGTACTGCCATTTTTCCACATATACAAAACCAACCATTTAGCTGGCAGAGGCCTTGGTGCACTTGACTCTGACAAAAATTTACACTTTAAAGTTTAATATTACACAAACGGATCCTTGAATCAAAAAATAGTGTTCACAGACACGCAATATTGTTGAACGACATATCCAACGCTACCGCACACCATGGGATAGACGAGAAAAAAAATATCATTCCCATTGTATGTGCAAGGCAGGGAGGTACCCTAACGAATTTTTTTGAAGATTTTGTTACCATTTTGTCACCGTGATTAACATGTATACGTATGCCAAATCACAGCTTTCTAGTATTAAGAATCTCTAAGCAGCGACAGACAGATGGACATGGGAGAACTATAAGGGGGAACTCTTATAATTTCGCCATGCCCATGTCTGTTGACTACGAAACCCTAAGGTTTAAGACGTAGACAAGAAATAAGGCCGGTTTTTAATTCAAGTTTTTTAAATTTTTGAATATATATTAGAGTTGCATGAACGTAGACTAAGCAAAAGTAGTATGTAAGGATCGTAGCTGCTACGATCCTTACATACTACTATAGCCACCTGCTGCAGGTGGATATAGTTTCTGCCTACTCCCATGGGAACGAGGTGTGCGTTTATGTGAGAATAAGTCATTAGTAATATAATAATAAAGTAGCCTTTAATCCACCACATGCAATAACTATACAGGGTGAAATTGAAAACATGCGACAAATCTAAATGGGCGATTGTACTCATTATTATGAACAACTTTTACTAAGGGACCACAACTGAAATCGCGGAAAAAAAAATCAGCTGTTTCCTACATTTATGTCCGCATAATTCGACAAAATGTAGGAAACAGCTGATTTTATTTTCGCGAATGCAGCTGTGGTCCCTTAGTAAAAGTTGTTCATAATGATGAGTACAATCTCCCATTTCAGTTTGTCTCATGTTTTCAATTTCAATCTGTATATTCATTATTAATAATTATTATAGAGCAGTGGTGGCCCAGTGATAACGGCCGCGACTTACGAGTTGTAGGTCGTAGGTTCGAACCCGGACAGGCGCTTTACTTTGTGTAAATTATTTCATCACCACTGCTCTCAAAACGGTGAAGGAAAACATCGTGAGGAAACCGGCATGTCCTAGAACCAAAAATTAGAAGACATGTGACATCTACCAACCCGCAGTGGGCCCGCGTGGTGGAATACGGCCCACTCCCTCTCACAGAGAGAAGGCCTGTGTCCCAACAGTGGGAACATTATAGGCTGATTATGTAATAATTATTATTACTACAATACAATCTCAATCTGTATTAAGTGATTATTAAAGATTCATATTTTATTCTCTCATTCATAATTATTGATAGGTTAGTAATATGCATGGTTTGTTTTTGTATAGAAATATTTGTATGTACATCTATAAATTGTACCTTAACCTAACAAATAAACATTTTTGATTTGATTTGATATATGTGTGAAATATAGGGCTTTTTTGTTGGGTGGAAAATTATTAAACAACTTCTCCCGCTCTGGGCGGAGCGGGAGGGTGTGTTAGACTATTACTGACTAAAACTAACCCGTGGTCCTTCCGTTGCCTGTGTTGCCAGGAGACAACGGCAGGCATCGGCCCTAGTGGACCCCTACACTGGTGCTGACATCTCTTTGAGGCGCGCGTCGAACCGCGTGGTGCCGTCGACCCGGGCCTGGTCCTTATTTTTCATTAAAAGGGCTGACGAAGTCGCTGGCAAATGTTAGTTCCTCATATTTCGAGTAGTATATATTTTAAAAGATTGTAAAGATGTTCGTAACTCCATCACCCATGAACGACTGAACGGATGTGGATGACATTTGGCAAACAGATGACTACATCCTGGATACACATGATACTTTCTATCCGGTTGTCATCGTTATAATATTAGTACGTGAAGCAAAAGTTTTTGGCACAGTTTAATACATCTTTATTGGCATAAAAACACGTTACAGAAAAATGTGAGACCCTGGCTCCAGAGCTAGGTTAGAGTACCTGTATTTCAGGAGCCAGTGACTTCTTCCGTTTAGGTTACAATTGAGCAAGTGTTATGCATCAAAAGGTGACAAAATAGTAATATGTATCTACTCGTAAAATTAAATTCTATAGTTATTATTAAACATTTAGTTACTTAGGCACAAACAAAAAATTAAAATATATAATTAGAAAATAAAATTAGAATAAAATCAGGATTAAAATTTAGATTAATAATTGAATTTAAAACAATATTAATATTAAAAATAAAAAATAGTAGTACAAAATAAAAGTATGTAATAAAATTTGAATAAATTGCAATTCAGCTAGGATGAACAAAATAATATTAGAATTATGGGTGCAGGTATGTCAATGTGCATGTGGGCGTGGGTGTGAGTGGGTGTGTGTACATGTGTGTGTGTATTGGGGTGTGTGTGTATGTGTGTGAATACCATTTTTTTGTGTTCTTATATATTTATGTTGATTGCATTAAATTTTGAGTTGCGTTGTAGTCCTGTGTCAGTAACCAGATTTTTACTTTCTTTTTTGTTTCACGAGTCGTAAGGGGATTCATGTTTAGGATTTTGTTTAATTTATTATAAAGAAAAGCGGCAAGATATACCCGCTGTCGCCTAGCGGACGCCGTGTAACAGCGTAAAGGTAAACAAACGTTTTTTATAGTGCGCTTCTTATTACTTTGTGCATTATGCAAGGGGTAATACTGCGCTGCTAAACTACTTGCAGAATATAATTCTGCCTTACTGTGAGTACTTCACATTTTTCGTATAAGACTTTGGTGGGAAATCTAAAGGGTCTGAAAGTCATGACTTTAAGCAGAGATCTTTGGGCACGTTCCAGGTGAATCATAAAAGTCTTGCACCCACCACCCCATACAGTAACGCAATATCCCACGACTGACTGCACGAGCGCATAGTACACAGTGCGAAGGAGTTCGAAGTCTGCTACGAAGTTTTTTAAATGCCCAAATCAGTTTTCTGATCCGCGTTGAGGTGAGTTCTATGTGCTGTCGCCAGCCAAGTTTTTCATCTAGAATCTCACCAAGGTATTTCACATGCGTAGACTTAGAGATTGTAGAGCATGAACATGGCGTTGAAGAAGCCAAGTTGCAGTCATGTAGTCTAATATCTAAATTGGCAGGCTTAATTTTAGAAAAAGAGAATTGGAGAAATGTGGATCTCATTTACAGTACTTGAACCGCTTTTCTGTGGTACTAAAAGGAGGTCCCCAGCGGTTTTATGCTTTGAGGCACTGATGATAGATTTGACAGCATTCCATTTATCTTTAGTACAGTTTGTATTTTCTAGTAAAGATTTTTCGTAATTCCTCTTTATCTTTTTCAGAAGACCGTTACAAAAGTTTCTGTATCTTTTGTATATAAGTTCAGCAGATGTGTTTTGTGGGTCTTTAGTATGAGTTTTGTGCAGCTTATCTCTATGGCGGATACATCGCAGTAAGCCAGGGATAAGCCAGGGTTTAAGCAATCTTTTCCTACAGGGTCGGGAAATTATGATCGAGTAATACTATTAATGCACTCGAAAGATGATCAGCAAAAAGAGCGGCGGCTTCATTTGCGTCAGAATCACTGTTGATAAAGGAAAAATCAACAGCTTGCAAGTGTGCAAGTGCAGCATCATAATCAACTTTCTTGTACACATTATTTCTGCTAATGTCAGGATTTCGACAACAAAGACTTAAAAGGACCGAGGCGTGATCAGTCACGGTTGAATCTATCACAAAGACCGCAGCAGAATAGGATGTGTTTACCATAATATGATCCAGACAGTTTGTTAGCCTCGTTGGATAAGTGTGTGCCGGAAGTAGCCCTAGTTCTGCTGTTAGATTAAGGTAAGCCGCGTTGTTTCTGTCAGTGTTGTTCGATTTAATATCGATATTCATGTCGCCGGCAATAATTATGTGTTTAGCTTTGATAGGACGTATGATCGCATCCAACGAAGTGAGAAAGCTATTTGTGCAGTGTACAGATGGGGATCTGTACACAGCTAATATGTTAATGTCAGGGTATACTTGAAGCAATAGAAAACTAGCGTCATTTGACTCAGGTTCTTCAACAGTGCATTTTATATTTTTTCTGACATAAATAACGATGCCACCATTTTGATTATGCCTGGTCTTGGATGAAAAAGATTCGTAGTTATCAATAATAGGAATAGGTTTGTGTTCATTGAGCCAGCATTCAGTAAGGATTATAGCGTCGATGTCAAAGGAGAATCTGGTTAGTTGTGCCTGAAAATTATCGAAGTTCTTGTAAATACTGCGAATGTTTTATGTTATGATTTTCAAGGACTTTGCAGTGTTATGTAACACAGAATTAAAAGTTTCAGGGTCACAAAAATAGCTATTTGCCACAGAGATAGTGTCTAAATCGAATAAAATTGTAATGGAATTATTAGCCATTGGGAAAAGAATTGAAAATTATGTCACATATTATAATTGGTGTTTCATCAAATAAATATTTGTAATAATGGAATGCTTGGAATAGTTCAGTACTACAGGTACTTGTCACTTGGTAAATTTGCAATTCTATGTGTTCGATGGATGAATTGGTATTTATGGTTATGTGTGTGAAAGTGAAATGTGTAATTGTGCAGCAGTGTGCACTGAAAAAGTGTGGCTTTGGGTTGGACAGATAAAACATTATAATTAACTAACAGTATTATGACAAACATCAGTAGATAACAGGAAACTATGTTAAAATTGCAATAGATAAAAGCTGAGATAATCGCTAGTCATTTTTCCAGACGAAGGTTGGTGATGTCAGATTCGCTCTTAATCAAAATTTCCTTACCGCCATCAGCTTTACGTAGAAAAACTTTTCCGAATGACGTCCAACAAAACTTGTAGCCGTTGTCTTTAGCATAGATTCTAGTAAGGTAATAAAGACGTTGTGCTTTAAGACGCTGACAACACCAACACCGCGGTCACTGTCAAATTCCATAGAAAAGAAAGAGAAGCGCGATGACACAACGCTTGTAATTTATTGCAAAATATGAAGTAATTATCTATTTACTCAAAACTGAGTTGAGTAATCGAAAATAAAAAACAACCAAGTTCTGCATTCAAATAAGACGTTCTTGTTATTAATTAAATACGTAACGTATGTTGATACTTGATACAGATATTTTGGATTAGAACTCAAAGTAAGAGGTTAGTTTAACGTTAGTTTGTATCGAGATTTTGTTTTCAAAACGTGTTTTGGTAACAACCAAGTTCTGGGAAATATGTTCAAAATTAATATATATTTTTTCCGTTACCACAAACTATACAGATTTGGCAATTTTTTTCTTAAGCGAAGCCTATTTTGGTCAATTGGGTCTTGTCAGCGCCTTAAGGGTCAAAGTTAAAGTTTATATGGAAGAGGAGTGCTGAAAGCTAGTATTCTTATATATTAAACATTAGAAATAAATGTATTAAAAAAAAAAAACATTACACACACTACCATGCGTTTGACAGACACACACATAGTACTAGGGCCTCATGACTTGAAGACGGATAAGTGACAGAAGTGACAGCTTCAGCATGGGATGAGTAAGTACTTCTCAATAGCATGGAATTAGTAAGTACTATATAGATTTTTAAAGTTTAGGATATTATATTTTATTTCAATGTTAGTTTATATAATAATTAGGTTCTAAGTTTTGAATAAATGTATTTTACCCAAAAAATAAAGATTTTAAAATTAATTATGGTCGAATTTTGACCAGAGGGCGACCAGTAGTCTAAATACATTCTCATAGAATGCGAGTGACACTGCAGGAAACGGCTAGTATTTACGTATTTAAAAAAATATGCCTCGTTGGTCTAGTGGTCGCAAGGGCTATTGCTGAGGATGAGGTTCCGGGTTCGATTCCCAAAACGGGCAAAGTGTAATTGGGTTTTTCCATCAGGAATTTCTTAGTAGCAGCTATGACTGTGGATTACTGCCCGGTTGATGGCAAAGTAGCCTTGCCTTCTATTAGATGAGACGTAAACATTACTGGGTGCACTATAGGTACACCTCTGCCTAAACACTTTGGGGTATACAGGCGCGATGTTACATGTAGAGAAGTTTTTCACCTTTAAAGAAATTTTCTAAGGTGATTGACACTGCAGGAAATACTTGTTTACTAAAAAAAAAAACGGTATTCCTACTTTCCGAGTTGCACATATTTTAATAGAAAAACGTCCACATTTTTTCTTGTTATAAAAACAAAATGGAAAAATACCGTGCAATGGCCTTTCTCGAGTAACTTGAACTCAATATTTTTCTTTTATCCTGAGTGTAGATTTCGAAAGTTCATTAAAAGTTCACTATATTATTTCGCTAACGTAAGTTTGTTGGCACTTTCTAGTGTCTACGGCGTCTCTGTGTAACTTTGTAGTACCCTCACAGAGAATGTTTAAAGTTGCGAAGTGATAGGTATTTTATAATGTTTAACTTCGCGTGAAATATGTCAGCTATGATACGTACAAATTTTAGCTAAATTATATTCTGTTGTACGAGTAAGAAGAAAGTTAAATTTTAGCTAAATTATATTCTGTTGTAAGAAGAAAGTTTCTCGTACAGAGAAAGTCAGCTTTCGTCACCATGCTTGCTCTCTGCATGTTGGCGATTACAGACCGATAAGCTCCATTTACACGATGTAACTTTCTTGCACACACTAAAATTGAAGCGACCTATGACTTGCATTATCTAAACTTAAACTTTAGAGCCTGTCCTGATCATTCACACGATATAACCCTAAGCGGCTTGACAGTAAAACCTGGCGTGAAGTTTAAATATCTGGGACATTTTCATGCTGACGGCCTTGATGTCGATGTAGACATTGAGAGGGAGCGTACTATGGGGGCTATAGCGGTTATGCTGGCCCGTAGATTCTCCCGTTGCTCTGAAGAAGTTAAGGTCACGTTTTTTAAGGCATATTGTCAGAGCTTTTACACTGGAATTCTATGGATCTGTCGCACCAAAAGATTGCTGGATGCCCTGCGCATCAGGTATAATAATATCTTCAGGATGATGTTGGGGCTGCCACGTTTCTGTAGTGCATCGGGGATGTTCGTACTGTTTCGAACTGATGGCTTTCATACCATCATTCGCAAAAGGACGATATCCCTGATCTGCAGAATGCGTGGCAGCCGCAACGAAATCTTAAAGACTGTAGCAGGTAGGATTCCATCCCCGCTTTGGAGGTTCTTTGTTAAGTCTGTCATCTGATGTGTCGTAATGTATATGTCGCAGCCATCTGGCTAAATTAGCCAGTTAATTGGATGCCTAGGCCGTTCATTAAACGCCGGCACTGACGTCCCAGCCAACTAGCTTAATTAGCCGTTTAGTTAACAGCCTATGTAACTGTTAGAAGTAGCTCTCGCTTGGCTCGCGCGCGGTTGGTCACAGTTCTAACCTAGCCTATCCCATTTGATCGGAGTGTCTGGCTTAGTTACTGCTACCACTTCGGCGAGCGTGGTTGGTCAAAGTTCTACTTGTCCTTCAGTTATTTAAGTAGGTCCAATTAGCTGGCTAATTTCAAGAGATGGCTGCGACAGAGTTAAGATGTTAACTCATTTAGTTAACATCTTAACTCTGTCGCAGCCATCTCTTTTTACCGATTAAGTTAGTTGGCTGCGACATATAGACAATCTCTGAATTAAAATATTTGTATTATTTTATTTATTTATTTTACACAGTGCTTATCACTGGCCATGTTTATCGAAGGGCCGGTGGAGCAGACAAGTCCTGGAGTGGAGATCGCGTATCGGCAAGCATAGTGTGGGCTGACCTCCTGCTAGGTGGACCTTAAGAAGGTGGCTGGGACAGACTGGATGCGGAAGTCAGAGGACAGGCTGTTGTGGCGCAGCCTGGGAGAGGCCTATGTCCAGCAGTGGACTGCGATAAGCTGAGTTGATTTAAAGAAATATAAAAGTATATACCTAATGCTACTGGAAAAGTCATTTTAAAATTATGCCAGGTTACGAACCCGCTAACTAGTGCTTAAAACCGGCCTACCAAACCTTCAAACATCATTATATTATGATGAAAATTATATTATTCTTCAATTACCTACCCTACAAGAAAGCTTCGCAATATTGACCGAAAATCAACAAAAATAATCAAATAAGCTTTCAAAAAGACATGAAACGTTTCCCCTGCGCCCTAGTCTAAATATATTTGATGGAAATTCCTTTATATTGTGTTGCTTTGTATTGGAAACAACATTAACAATGAGTTTTTTCCTTTGATCGGGTTTGTATTATGAGATTATACTTAGCTTTTGCTACGACTTTATCCATGTTCAATTTCGTTTTAATGTAAATCGTCGTAGAAATGGCATCGGTTGGTTTAATATATTGTTATTTTAAAATGCTCTTTATATAATGCAATAGTCTATGGATACTGTATGGAGCGGAGTGCTGGGCCGTGAAGAAGACGGATGAAAAAAGAGTGCATGCAGCGGAGATAGGAATGTTGAGATGGATGTGTGGAGTGACGAAAATGGATAAAGTAAGAAATTAAGACGCTGACAAAACCTAAACCGCGGTCACTGTCAGATTTCATAGAAAAGAAAGAGAAGCGCGATGACACAACGCTTGTAATTTATTGCAAAATATGAAGTAATTATCTATTTACTCAAAACTGAGTTAAGTAATCGAAAATAAAAAACAACCAAGTTCTGCATTCAAATAAGACGTTCATGTTATTAATTAAATACGTAACGTATGTTGATATTTGATACAGATATTTTGGATTAGAACTCAAAGTAAGAGGTTAGTTTAACGTTAGTTTGTATCAAGATTTTGTTTTCAAAAAGTGTTTTGGTAACAACCAAGTTCTGGGAAATATGTTCAAAACTAATATATATTTTTTCCGTTACCACAAACTATACAGATTTGGCAATTTTTTTTTCTTAAGCGAAGCCTATTTTGGTCAATTGGGTCTTGTCAGCGCCTTAATATAACATATAAGGGGCAGCTTGAAAGTGGCGCCAGTGACAGAAAAGTTGAAAGGAAGTCGTTTGGCTTGGTACAGGCATGTGATGAGGAGGGATGAAACGCATGTGACTAAAAGAGTGATGAATATGAATGTTGATGGGTGGGAAGGAAGAGGGAGAGGAAGGCCAAAGAAAAGATGGATGGATTGTGTGAGGAATGTTATGAAAGAGAAGGGAGTGAATGATAGCATGACGGCTGACAGGGGAGGATAGAATAAGATAACGTGTTGCGACGACCCCAAATAACATGGGACAAGGGCAGGAAAATGATGATATAATGCAATAGTCCTTATTAATGCGTACACTTATAGCACATCACTTAATTACCGTGTACAGTCAGGCATTTGATTGTTGAACAGATTCACACAATGCGTCAATTAGTCATTTCATATGAATGATACATATGCTTTTACTTTATTGAATGCACCAAAAAGATGAAGATGTGATTTGATTTTGATTCATTGAACGAACCAAAAGATGTAATTTAACCTGTTAAGCCCGGCGCGACACCGATTCGGAGTCAAACAATAGAAAATCAATTGTGTCTCATTAGCTGTCCTTGACCAATTAAGTTTATAGTCAATTTGCTTATCAATCAAGTTCCCAGACTTCACATACAGTATTTCTATCTCACGAAGCGACGCGCGCTTTACTTGTGGTTACCAATTTGATTTTGATTTATTGAAAGAACCAAAAAGACGAAGATATTTGATTTATTGAACGAACCAAAAGATGTGATTTAAGTTCTTAGTCAATTTGCTTATCAATCAAGTTCCCTAACTTCACATACAGTATTTTTGTCTCACGAAGCGACGCGCGCTTTACTTGTGGTTACCAATTTGATTTTGATTTATTGAAAGAACCAAAAAGATGAAGATGTGATTTGGTTTTGATTTATGGAACGAACCAAAAGATGTGATTTAAGTTCATAGTCAATTTGCTTATAAATCAAGTTCCCAGACATTACATACAGTATTTCTATATCACAAAGCGACGCGCTCTTTAGTTGTGGTTAGCAAGTCTACAAACACGCTGTGAATGAGTGTGTAAGCGCAGGAGCTTTCGATACCGTCAGAGACAATGGCGAAGTCGGAAGTGTGTGTTTGCGCGTGTGTGTGTGTATTATATGCTGACGCTATTCGTCCTCACGAACACATTCACAGCGTGTTTGTACACTTGGTTGACACAAGTAAAGCGCGCGTCGCTTCGTGATATAAAAATACTATACTATGATATTTATCATTGGCACCCGTCACCCTTAACTTAAATAACGAGCACATTAGTGTACGAACTCTATTGTGCCAGTTATTTCGCTAGAAACTTCTATAAATTGGAATAAAACTATTCTGGGAGTCCAGAATAAATGTGGCGATAGTATTCTCTTGATTTTTTTTCGCTTCACTTTTTCTGGCAAATGACATCATTTGCCAGACTTTCAACAGTGGATAGTGGATACTCAATGTGGAACTGTGGACTGTTGGTTTTAAAGAAATACTTTAAGAAAACCTTAGGAAATTATGTCTTGAATCATTTTGCTCTTCAACGGATAATATTGTGATATTGCAAGTGCATTCTGATGTTCTTTCATAGGATTTAGAATCGATTAGTTATGCTCTCGGCTGCTTTTGTGTGTTTTGTATTGTATTTTATTTTATTGTGAGGATAGAATATTAGATTGTGTCACAAGGGACCAAAATAATGTAAATTTGAGGGCGAGAGCAATTGTTTGAATCCAAAGCGAAGCGAAGGATTCTAGAGTAGAATCCTAAGCGTAAAGAGGGATTTAAAGTACGTCGCTCGAGGTTAAATAATTTTGGTACCGTGTGGCATACTCTGCTTTTCATCCCTAAGAGGAAAATAAATAAGAGATGCTTTTAGTATTGACGAATATTTATATTTATTACAAATTACAAATTTATATTAATATCTAATTAAAATTGTCTATAATATTTTGGCAAAGTAATGAAAAAACGAATAAGAAGTTCCCGCATATTTTTTTTAATTCGCGCTTTTTTTGTTACCAGCCAGGACTTTATCGAAGCGAATTGCGTTCAAACTTTTTAATTAAATAGTGTTCCAAATTCAAAAGTCATTCCGTCACTGTTATTAAGTGCGCCAGAATGACCCATTTTGCTCGCACTAATCGAGCAACCCTTCGCCTCTTTTCGAATAGTTGGGATAAAAAGTGCTTTTCCAGGTCTCTTTTCAAGTCCAGCTCGCGAGCATGACCACTTCTATCTTTAGTCTGCGAAGAATAGACATGCGCGACAAGCTTATTTTGGCGCGTGGCCAAAGTTGGAACTAACGCCGCCATCTTTGTTTTTTGAATACATTTGACAAAACAATTGCACAAATGTTAACCAACACCCCCCAGTCAACATCAATCGAGCGCAAAAAGATCTGCGTAGCAGTGTGTCTCTTTCAATACGAAGGAACATTTATTTTCTTCATTAGGGTTCCGTAGTAAACAAGGAACCCTTATAGTTTCGCCATGTCCGTCTGTCTGTCTGTCCCCGCTGTAGCCCAGAGACACTTAGTACTAGAAAGCTGTAATTTAACATAGATATACATATTAATCACGCCTACAAAGTGCTAAAATAAAATCTTGTAAAACATTTTTTTTAGGGTATGTGGGGATGATATTTTTCATCCTCGTCTACCCCGTAGTGTAAGGTATCATATCGCCGTTCAAAAATATTGCGGGTTACTAGACACCATTTTTCGTTTTAAGGATTTGTTTGGATAATATTAAGGTTAAAAGTGCAAATTTTCGTTAGAGTCAAAACGACCATTTAGCTGGCGGGGTGTTGGGGGGACCCCCAACACCCCGTCAGCTGTCAGCCGCCAGCCTGTTATTAAGACTAAATGGTCGTTTATGGAGATGTGAAAAAATTCATGGCAGTAGTACATAGAATGAAATTAAAAGGAAAACTATCACAGCTAAGTAGGTTTTACAAGTTAACGAGTAATAGTCGACCAACTTAAATTTGCAGTTGGAGACATGATCGTGACGCATATCGATGTATGGGAGAAAATGTTTTTCAACTACAAGTTAAGTTTGTTTTTGGAATAAATTCATCCTAAGTAATCCCAACTACGGAACCCTCATTGTGCGTGGTGGCACACGCACTTCTCCAGTTTTTTTTTGACATCGCGCCGTTGAATTCTTTCTACAATCTGTAATTTTGTCTATATTGTCTTGCGTTTCTACGGTGGTCACGCTACGCATGCAAAACAATACGCCTAGATTTTTCCCAACTGGGTTGGGGTCGGCTGCCAGAGTGCCAGTATAACCGGATGCATCTGAATACCAGTATTTTATATGTAGGGACTGCCCATCTGACCTCCACAATCCAGTATTCGATAATACCCCTTGATAAGACCGGTTGTGACACTTTCGGGCTTCTGATGACCCGTTACGACAGTCAAAGATCCACGAATGACAGCCGCGACCAAAGGCATAACGAGCTTTGCGAGGCATACTTAGCCACGAGGTCTTCCCATCATGCTACGCAGGCAGATATATATAATTCTGAACAGATTTTGGGATAACCATTAGGTTAATGTCTTACTGCATGTATTCGAACACAGAGGGCAGGATTGGAGATGGAGCAAGCCATATTTGCGACATGCCTACCACACCCTGCAGTCGGTCCGTCGAGGTAGCCCCAGATTGGAGTTACATTTTCCAACTTGTGTCCGGAGTCCTCAAAACATGCAGTAAAAAGTGACCTCTGCGCTGCTACCGAAGACGCCGTGGAAGTGGCGAAGTTTTGGGGCTAACAAGATCTGAAATACAGTCGTGCCAAAACGAAGAAGACATCTTCCAACTTGTGTCCGGAGTCCCCAAAACATGCAGTAAAAAGTGACCTCTGCGCTGCTACCGACTACGCGACACCGTGGAAGTGGCGAAATTTTGGGGCTAACAAGATCTGAAATACAGTCGTGCCAACACGAAGAGGACATCTTCCAACTTGTGTCCGGAGTCCCCAAATCATGCAGTAAAAAGTGACCTCTGCGCTGCTACCGACGACGTCGTGGAAGTGGCGAAGTTTTGGGGCTAACAAGATCTGAAATACAGTCGTGCCAACACGAAGAAGACATCTTCCAACTTGTGTCCGGAGTCCCCAAAACATGCAGTAAAAAGTGACCTCTGCGCTGCTACCGACTACGCGACACCGTGGAAGTGGCGAAATTTTGGGGCTAACAAGATCTGAAATACAGTCGTGCCAACACGAAGAGGACATCTTCCAACTTGTGTCCGGAGTCCCCAAATCATGCAGTAAAAAGTGACCTCTGCGCTGCTACCGACGACGCCGTGGAAGTGGCGAAGTTTTGGGGCTAACAAGATCTGAAATACAGTCGTGCCAACACGAAGAAGACATCTTCCAACTTGTGTCCGGAGTCCCCAAATCATGCAGTAAAAAGTGACCTCTGCGCTGCTACCGACGACGCCGTGGAAGTGGCGAAGTTTTGGGGCTAACAAGATTTGAAATACAGTCGTACCAGCCACACGAAGAAGAATGTCTTACTTAAATATAGTTGCCAGTTGACACGTATGAGTATTATGTATGGGAATGAATATTCAATTTAAAACGAATATCGATAAAACAAAATGAAATCTACCCTCCTTCCAATCATCAACTTCCCATTATATTTTCACAAAAACTAGCCGCCTACCGCCTATCCACCCCTTCCAGGAAAATTATAATGGCCCCTTTGATCCACGGGTACCATGTGCCTTGGCAAACTATTCGGTAATTGGACGATCATGACTGGCCAAAAAACATGGCTTTGTCAGTAACCTTTCTAACAGACAAATGACGCATTTTTGGTATTAGTCTTTCTAAGGTATTTTGAAGCGTTGTTGAAAAGTTATTTTGATAGGTTTTTGGCTGCGATTTCTTTTGATAAGTTTGTAGAATAAATTGTAGTTGTTAGAAGTTTTATATTACATAGTTGTCTGTTATTTGGCGGAAAATAGACGAAATGTAAGTTTATATTTTCGAGCCGCTTGGGGTTGAAACCCTCGGGCCGTGGGGTTCGAGTGCTCATGGCCTTTTTAAGGAAATATCGGAACGGATGGTTGACACTTCCCGTGACCCAAGGGCTGGCTTTTACCTTGGCCAGAGGTTAAGCATTGCCGTACAACGTGGCAATGCCGCCAGTCTCTTGGGTACATTACCAGTCGATAGCGATGTGGTGAATTGTTTTAGTTAATGTATGATATAATTTTGATGTTTTTATTCATTAATTTGGGACAAAATTTATATATAGTTGGAAAATTAATCAGATATATCTAAACTATAAATAAAGATAAAAGTTTAAATAAATTACGAATTCTTTTCATACACAAGCTTCTGCCCGCGCCTTCGCCTGCGTGGACTTCAGAATTGGGTTCAGAGAGAAATGAAAAATGCAGATATACAAATAGCGTAGCTACAGTTTAATACACCATTTTAATAGGAATAATTCCGTGATATATTGTTTCCATATAACTCTATTGGTTTACGCGGCGCACGCAAGTAAAGCTCCCACTCGGCATAATTTTTCGTTGACATCTTCACGAATAATCGTCATATATTTCAGCCAATTTATACAAAACCTTAATGAATTATACACCTTAACCTTCCTCATTAATATCCATGGTATCCATGGTGGCTCGAGTCATGGGCAGCCCTAACAGGGTTCTGAAAATGATTGCTGACAGAGTGGACTGTCCATAATGTTATTCACTGCTGTCAGTTACGTGTGCCGTCGTATCGTGTTGTTTACTAACAATTAGTTTTAAGAGCAATGTTATTAACCCTACATGAGTCTTCGCTCGAAATAAAGATTTTGAATTTGAATTTGAATTAATCACTCACAGACGCGAAGAAGTAAGTAAGTATATTCTCTTATTGTATATTTAAATTAGTGAATAGTTTTGTATATTGTTTTCTCTTCTACTCTTCCACACGGTGTCTACATCTTTTTGTCTACTGTCGTATTGCAGGTATGCTGAAAGAGATTTTTTTATATATAAGCATCACCTTTGTACGTATTTTTCTGCTAGTTTCTTCTTGTCTAATTATATGTGTGTACATAAACTGTTAAATAAATAAATAAATAAAAACTAATTAACTTACATATAATACAGAAATCTCAATGTTTTGTGAAGTCGTAAAAATCGTACGAAGTATGTTAATATGGTTTATGTAGTATCTATTCAAATAATTATGCTTTAAGTCGTTACTTAATAAGATGAATGGCCTACCTAATTATTGATTCTCTCAAAACTAAATTAAAAATGAATGGCCTACCAAGCTCTTGTAGTTTCTGAAAGCTAATCAATTCAATCTAACATCAATTTTCATGTCAATTCTACGTGTCAATTTGTATCTGATTGGTTCTTAGTATTTTGGTCAGCCAATCACAGCAGCTAACTTGATAGTGGACAAGAAATTCAATTAATTAGGCTTCCGGTAACTTGGATGGTCATAAAAAATGGCGGGAATATTGTTTTATGTAATGGAACATTCACACGAGGCCAATTGACGAGCCATTACACTGACTAAACCATTCTTGGCGTTGTTTAAATAAAAACAATCCATTACATTGGAGCGTTTTCTAACCATTGATATTTAACCATAGATAATACTAATTTTTCGGTAATGGCTTGGTTTAGTGGAATGGATCGTCAATTGGCTTCGTCTAAATCCTAAATAATATTACAAATGCGAAAGTGAGTTTATTTTTTTTTAGCACATGGTTAGACCATGACCTGCACCCAAATTGCGTAACACAGTTTGAATCATAATCTGAATGATTTTGAAGGATATTGCTAATCCATTGCTTCATATGTTCGATTTTTTTTTCTGCTCTACAACGTAAGTAACGCAATGAATGTTGTTGAACTGTCAAAATTAAACACTTTGCTACTGTTTGTGTGTTACGCAATTACCCGCTGGATTAGGATATAGGATACTTTTTATTCCCAAGTATTAAAAAGAAAAGTATGTTCTATGTTCTATGTTAGAGGGTTTGGTTTCCGCACTTAGTCCTTCAGGTGGACCATTGTGCGTGAAAAAAAAAAAAGAAAAGTATTATATTACTTTAATTATTGTGAATGTGAGCACTATGTGGGTCATTTTTATTTATTTCTTGTTGTTTTTTTTTTTTCTCTTAGTTTTAATGATGGTCTGGCATTTTGAGTTCTTTATGCGGCCAACCCAATTTTCCTTTCCTTGGTATTGTTCGTCGACTCGTTGAGCTCCTTAAGTTTTGAGTTGAGCTACACGATTACTGACAAATGCTTGCACTGACTGGACAGGTCCACTCAAATTTGTGTGGTTCTTTCCTCAAAAGACCATTTCAGACATGGATCTACATGGTCCTCACATGATCTGACCAAGATTATGTCTGGACTTTAAAAGAGACTTTGACCCTTGAGTTTGTTTCGCCATTTCTTCTCAGGGGTAGTCAGATAGGAAATGTCGACTCCATCTAGCTTATTTTTTAATATGACGTGTAAAAGTGATTCTCATATCCTATTTACAGAATAAACAATTTCATTTCATTTTATTTCATTTCAAGGGATCGAGACTTATGTGGGTGAAACCGCGGGGCGCAGCTAGTAACCATTACTATAGTACTGTTTAATTAATAGTCTGAATTTGCGTGATGTGTAGTGTCTTTTATTTTTGTTTATTTTCGTAGTAATTATATCAAGTAATTTTTGTTTTAGTTTAAGATGAGTATCTACATCTTCCTCTTTTTTTCTCTTCCTGTCTTCATTTTTGTTTTTGTAACTTAAATATTGCCTTCACTGTGTCTTTGACTTAGTTAATCTGTGACAACGTCGTGGACAATCCACGACGTTGGCATTTACCCACTGCCAATGTCATGTTACTAGTACTATTTATAATGTACAATTGTTTGTTATCCCTAACAAAATAAATAAATATAGTTGGCTTATTGGAAAGACCCCCACAATGGGCGGTTTAGATTGTAAGAAAAAAAATATGATTTCAAATTGCAGTATTGCACTATGCACTAAGACCTTTCTAAGAAACTAACCTACGTAAAATAAATCAAAATTTAAAATGATTATTTTGCAAGAAAATTTCATTGTAGAAAAGTGGTAAAATAAATTAGAAAGAGTGGATATGTTTAGCGTATAGAAATCGTAATGAAAAATGAATGGGCGTAAGACCGGAACATCCTCCTTATCAACAAAAATCATGTTTTTTTTTTAAATCAAATCACACGTCATTATTTTGTGACAACTGATATAGCTGCATGTCGATGTTAACCGACTTCAACAAAGGATGAGATAATTATGTTTGTCTTTTTATGTATCTTCAATTCTCAATTCTTTATTGCGTACCACAATGTATATAGTTGGTAGGCAACTGATTATATTAGTCACAATTATGGATCCTGTCGGGCACAGCATAGATCAAGTAGGAGAGAGGAGGAAGAACATTGGTTGTTGAAAGTGATAAATTATTTTTATATTTAGGTAGTTAGTAAGTTATACTGTTTTCTTTATACAGAATTGAATTTAAGAATTACAATTATTATTTTATTAATTGTATACATTTATTTATTTAGTAACATGGTAAAAACCCTTTATTTTTTTAAATTATTCATTATTATTTTATTTATTACGTAATTAATATGTATTTTTATTATCCCTAGGCTAAGTTTGACGCTATTGGACGCTTTATATTTATTTAAAAAAATATTATTTCGTATACAAATAAATAGTTATGAAGTTACTTATAATATTATTCATCATTTAAGTATTCATCGATATTTTCGTCAATTGTGGAGCGATTTTCATTTTTTTTTTCATTTATTAGATTAAGCTTGCGCAGTGGTTGCGCAGTATTTATTAACTTTGCTTAAGTACTTAGCTTCGATAATTCGTATTTAATCCACTTTGCGTATCTTGGTGATGTGACAAAACTGACAGGCAGTATTATACTGCCTGTCAGTTTTGTTTACATAGCAAGTACGTATTGGTCTGTGGTAGGTATCATAACCAAAAAGTGAACTTTGAAAAAAAATTGAAAAATAACAACAGACTTCCAAAAAAAACATTACTTATAAAGAGAAAAATAACGTTAATTTCGGAAGCCGGTGACAAAAAACTAAAATACAGATCCAAAGACACCGACTTCCGAAATTAGTAGACTTAGAAAGTATTAGCTATAGTTTTCACATGGTATAAGCTTTGATCCATGACATTTTACAGTGTTTTGTTTAGGGTTCCGTACCCAAAGGGTAAAACGGGACCCTATTACTAAGACTCCGCTGTCCGTCTGTCACCAGGCTGTATCTCATACCAGGGAGTGTGGAACCGGCAAGAGATGTCGTGCGGTGTCCCACAGGGATCGGTCTTGGGGCCGCATCTGTGGGACATCGGATACGACTGGGTGCTGCGCGCCGACCTCCCTAGCGGCGTCAGCGTAGTGTGCTACGCTGACGACACGTTGGTCCTGGCGCAGGGGAGGTCGCACCAGGCGGCGGCCGAATTAGCGGCACGCGGGGTTGCGACAATCGTCGAAAGGATCCGGCAATTGGGACTCGAGGTGGCCCTGCACAAGTCCGAGGCCATGTGTTTTCATGGTCCTCGGAACGCGCCACCGTTGGGGTCCCAAATAACGGTAGGAGGGGTTTCTATCGGCGTCGAGTCGACGATGAAGTATCAGGGACTCGTCCTCGACAGCCGGTGCAACTTCGTGGAGCATTTCCGACGTTTGGCTCCCAAACTGGAGCGGGCGGGCGCTGCATTGAAGCGGCTCCTGCCCAATCTAGGGGGTCCAAACGCCTCCTGCCGGAGGCTCTACGCGGGGGTCGTGCGGTTGAGCGCGGCCCAAAGGGTATTGGCCATCCGGATGGTCCGAGGATACCGCACGGTCTCCTGTGAGGCAGCGAGCCTCCTTGCCGGATTGCCGCCATGGGATCTGGAGGCAAAACTCCTCGCGCACGTATGGGAGTGGCGCGAGGAGGTGAAACGCCGGGGCGTAAGTCCGCTGCCGCGAGAAATCGCGGCACAGCGGACGGAGCTCCGGCGGGATCTCATGGCGTCATGGAAAGTACGGTTGTCGCAACCCAGTGCTGGGCACGCCACGATTGCGGTGATAAGTCCCCTCTTTGAGGAGTGGCTGGAGAGGCGCCACGGCGTCCTCACCTTCCGCCTGACGCAGGTCCTCACCGGACACGGCAGCTTCGGGAGGTTCCTGTGTCGGATAAGGCGGGAGGAAACGTCCGGGTGTCACCACTGTGTGGATCGCCCGGAGGACACGGTGGAGCATACGGTGGAGGTCTACCCGGCTTGGGCAGAGCACCGCCGTGTCCTCGTGGAGGCGATCGGCGGCAGAGACCTCTCGCGTCCGGCCCTGGTTCAGGCCATGGTACGGAGCGAGAGGGCATGGGCAGCCGTCACCTCCATCTGCGAAGCAGTAATGCTCGCGAAGGAGGAGGCGGGACGGTTGAGGGAAAGGCACGTTTCGCGCCCTCTCGCCCCTAGCCGCCGCAGGAAACGCCCAGGGCGTCGGGAATCCCGGGCGGATTTCCGGCCACCGTAGGCGCGGGCTTGCGGACAGTGAGCAATAGGTAGCTCACCGTCCGGTAAGGACCAGGCCCGGGTCGACGGCGCGTCGTATTCCACGCGCGCCTCAAAGAGATGTCGTCAGCACAAAGTAGGGGTCCACTAGGGCCAATGCCTGCCGGGGTCGCGGGAAGGTGCTTATGGGTCACCGAGGCCCCCGGAAGGAAGGAAGGAAGGAATACGGGTGAGTTTTAGTCAGTAAGAGTCTGACACACCCTCCCGCTCCGCCCAGAGCGGGAGAAGTTATTTGATGATTTCCCACCCTCAAAATAAAAAAACAAAAAAAGGCTGTATCTCATGAACCGTGATAGTTAGACAGTTGAAATTTTCACAGATGATGTGTTTCTGTTGCCACTTTAACAAGATATAACAAGAACAAGAAATATTAAAAAACAGAATAAAATAAATATTTAAGGGGGCTCCCATACAACAGTCATGATATTTATGCCGTTTTTATAAATAATGGTACGGAACCCTTCGTGCGCGAGTCCGACTCGCACTTGTTTGTATTTGTGCTCTTTTTTGCGTCATGCTTACCGCCAACAAACGTATTTTATTTTTTCTTTTCTTCGTTCATATCGTTATTAGCCATGTAGGTCAGATACTTCATCTCAGTGTGCAACAGTAAAATAAAAATCAACTCCATTTTTCTCGTGTCGCCACGAGCTTTACAAGAATAGCTTAGAACTTTATATAAAGATAATTAAGCCAGTAAGCAACGTCTGAATTCTATGTATGATTTATTTACCTACTAGTTGCCCGCCTATTCGTCTGAAATCAAGGATGAAAAGCCTATGGCCTCACCCAGCTCATGGTCTATTTGTGCGCCATGGTAAATTTCATCAAAATCCGTTCAGCCGTTTTACCGTGAAAGCGTAACAAACAAACAAACTGACTTTCGCATTCATAATATTAGTTACTAGCTGCACCCCGCGGTTTCACCGGCATAAGCCTCGATCCCGTGGAAATATCGGAATAAAAAGTATTCTATGTCCTTACCCACGTCATGGTCTACCTATTTGTCAAATTTCATCCAAATCCGTTCAGCCGTTTTAGTGTGAAAGCGCAACAAACAAACAAACTAACTCTTGCATTTATAATATTAGTTAGAATGATGTAAGGTATAATTGAACACATACATAACGTCACGCCTGTTTTCCCTGTAGGGATAGGCACAGGTGTACCTATAGTACACGCACATTTTGCCAGAAAGGTACTATAAAAAATAAAAAAAATCGTTTATTTTCGATGTCGAAGGCCCATAGCATGTTAGTATTACCAAACAAAACACTTCAAAACTATGTTAGTAGTAACACTTAGGCACACATGAGTACAAAAAACACACAGATTCAGCTACACAGAGGAATATTTATCAAGACCCATGTCTGACTTATAGCTTGATAAACCTATCCATTGTAGGCCCCTCTAACCTTGACAGGTTAAAGGGGCCTACAATGGATAGGTTTAGGTTTTTTTTGCTGACGCAAAAACCTTCAGAATGCTATTGCTGCTTCCCCTCACTCTGTGCAACACTGATGCCACTTTTTTTGCGCATGATCGCACACACACACACTACACATTGACTATACGAGCAGTGGCGGTACCTTCATATAAGCCCAAAAGCCTTACTAAAATGCTCGATAGAGAATTTATTGTACCTAACCAGTAGTTTATGAGAAAATTGCGATGATACATACGTAGATACGTAGGTACCTACATACTCAGTCGAAAACTGAACTTTCTTTTATTGAAATCGGTTAAAATTTTATTGGGCTTGCGTTATTTTGAAACCCTAGGCACGCCACTGTATACTCGTACATTGTTTGTGTAATTGAAATAACTGCAAAACCTATAAAGGGGCCATTGAACTCATCGTTATGAACAACTTTTTGTTGTTTTTTTTTTCGCAAAATCAGGCTTGGTCCCAAACATTGTTCATAACTGATGATACCTTTTCAAATTTTCAGTCATGTTATAACACTTTGTTGACATTTTGTTAAAGTTTAGTTGTATTTTTGTCTTCTAGCTTGTATTTACTTATTTTATTTATTTAACCATTTATGTACACACATACAGGGTAGTCCAAAGAGATTGTCAAAAAATGAAACATTCCTCATGCCCAGGGGTATACGAAAATACCCCATGTATGTTCCGCGATTCATGATAGCTTTCGAGTCATAATTATTATTTAAATTTCTTGAAAATTTTACGGGAATAGCTTTAAAAAATCTATCATTATTTTTTACAATTTTCATTATTATGGAATATTCTTTCAGACATAGATTAATCACCTTGCTATCATTCATTCAAGGCGCAAAAGTTTTGATCGAATAGAGGAATTTACGTTCGAGTGTAGTATTTTTGGACAAATAGTTTCCTCATGAGGAACCTATTTGTTTTATGACGTCACTATTTGGACCACGCAGTATTTATAAACAGACAAAGAACAGAAAAATATGTACAAAGGTGATGCTTATTTCTAGAGAAATCTCTTCAAGCATACCTGTGATAGGAAAGGAGACAAAGAGTTGTAGACAATGTGTATGCGTGTGTTTTTCTGTTCTTTCATTTTCTCATGCATCATTTTTAGTGGGTATCCTAATTGTAACTGGACATAATTATACGAAAACTAAAACATAACTAACGGCACTGCATTTGTTGCCTGAACAAACAGTTATACATACATTACCAGTTTCCCAAACAGAATATATTAGTCCCACAGAGCGTGAAATGTAACGTGTCTAAAGTTAATAATGTGTATCACGGTGTATATCAAATATATGGCGAATTATCTAGGTGTTGCCAGTGTGATTAGGAGATATTTTTATCTGGAGGTGACGAATTTTTAGGCAGAATTTCAGAATGTAATCAGAAATAACTAATAAAACGTGAAGCGAAAAGTTTTTACCCCTTTTTACGAAAATTGAGCGGACGGAGAAGTATGAAATTTGGCACAGTTAAAGTTTATATGGAGGAGGAGTGCAGAAAGCTAATGTTTTTATACATATAATATGGATTAGAAATAAATTAACTTAATAAAAAAAACATTACACACGCGTTTATTACGCGTTTAACACACACACACACATAGTATCAGGGCCTCATGACTTGAAGATAGATAGGTGACAGAAGTGAAAAATTTTTTTTTTGGTTGGGAAATCATCAAATAACTTCTCCCGCTCTGGGCGGAGCGGGACGGTGTGTGTCAGCCTCTTACTGAATAAATCCCACCCGTATTCTTTCCTGTTGCCTGTGTTGCCAGGGGCCTCGGTGACCCTTTAGTATCTTCCCGCGACCCCGGCAGGCATCGGCCCTAGTGGACCCCTACGCTTGTGCTAACGACATCTCTTTAAGGCGCGCGTGGAATACAACGCAACGTCGACCCCGGCGTGGTCCTAACCGGACGGTGAGCTACCCATTGCTCACCGCCCGCAAGCCCGCGCCTAAGGTGGCCGGAAATCCGCCCGGGATTCCCGACGCCCAGGGCGTACACACACTACCATGCGTTAGACACACACACATAGCATCAGGGGCTCATGACTTGAAGATAGACAGGTGACAGAAGTGACAGCTTGAGCATGGAATAAGTAGGTACTTTTTAATAGCATGGAATTAGTAAGTACTATATAGATTGTAAGTAGAGGGGCCTGAACTTCGACCAATGGGCGACCACTAATATACTACAATATTGTGAGTTTGTATGTAGGGATACTTAATCTTCAGAACTACTGATCCAATTCCGAAAATTATTTCTCTAATGTACAGCACATCAAGTTACCACAAACTGTCAAATTTTCTCATTCGATTTTGAACTTAACCATCAACATTTAAATGTTTAAAATCATTTGGAGAAATTTGACAGTTTCGTATAACTGACTGCCGTACAATGCTGCCGAGTGTCCTAGGATTTATTTGGCGTAGACGAAGTCGCGGGCAGAAGCAAGTAAGATCTAGAGAAAAATGGACAGAGAATGAATGGAGTTTGGTGAGGAATGACATTTTTGAGGAAAGTAATGTAATGGCAAACATGTCATTTGGTTTAAATAGATTTTTATTTTTATTATTTTATTAATATTTTGCATAGATTCTTTTGTGTTTTGTGAATGTGAGAACGTTGTAGGCTTAATAGACTAGATTTGTAGAGAGAGCATTTATTATTTGTTAAGCACCTGGTACTTCTTGACAGGCCTACACTGTCCTCCCATACCTATTAATACTGTGATTTGAAAACATTGTAAAAGCCAATTATTATTAAAAGAGTAACCGTGGAGTTTCTTGCCGGCTCTTCTCCATAGGAAAATACCAATCGGAACCGTGCACCTAGCTTCTGACGTTTCACAGGTGCCCATGTAGGTTTATGTGAAATAACATTTTTTGATTTGATTTGAATAAAACTGCATTAGACAAAGCCTGTCCATTTTGGCCGCCTCTGGCTAAACAAGAAATCTTTGTAAAAATACATCGCCGAACCAAAGTAAAGTCAGGGAAATCAATTATTAAGGCTGGGCATTGTGAAAGTTGGCAACGTCGCAAATAGCTGTCAAATAATTTCCTGTTATGATTAATTTGTCAAAATTTCTGAATGGAATGGAAACATGAAATATCGCTCCATAGTTCAATATTAACACTCCTAACTCTTAACCAACTCACAATTGTCATTTTTGACAGTGACGATTTTTCAGTGAAGAGTTTTTGAATTGACGTAGGGTGTCGAATTGCTTACCAAATTATTTCCTTGCCTGTGTCTATTGCTGATGAGTAATGTTAGGTATGAGAAAACAAACAAAGAATTGGTTTTTAGGGTTCCGTAGTAAACAAGGAACCCTTATAGTTTCGCCATGTCCATCTGTATGTCTGTCCCCGCTGTAGCTCAGAGACGCTTTGTACTAGAAAGCTGTAATTTGGCATAGGTATACATATCAATCACGCTGATAAAGTGGTAAAATAAAATCTAGATTTTTTTAGGGTAAATACTTCCCTTGCATGTAATGTGGGGATGATATTTTTTTTTTCTAGTAAATCCTATGGTGTGGGATATCGTTGGCTTAGAATATAGAAAGAGCTAGAATCCGCGTTCAACTGTCATTGCAAGCCGCACGCTGTGTCCAAAATCAAGACAAGCGTCCCGCGCCCGCCTCACTTCCCACCCGCGTAATGTTGCTAGCTTGGACATTATGAACCCGTTTTGGGGTGAACGTTGAGAGTATTGGTAAGATAATATAAATAATAACATCACAATTGGTCTTTTCATAGATACATAATTTCATACACCCGCCCCCTCTAGAAATTCTAATAGTCTAACATAGTATTAATGTTATGCAATTCTAACAAAATCATACATACATACGGGTTGCATTGATAACCTTTCTTTTTCAAGTCGGGTTTTTTTTTTAAGTTGTTATTAATTTAACACTACAACGAATAAATGCCCTCAGTAGGTAATAAAAATAAGGGAAAATCAAAACTCTTATACTAGCAACACTAACAAGATGGATGCATCATTCTCTATGACAATTACAAACTGAACAATTATTCAGTAATTAAATAAGACGATATTTGAATGCGCTATTTACACGTGAAATGTGATCCCATCCTGTTTATTTTTTAGCCCCGCTGCATTTTTAAAGGTACGAACGACACAAGACGGCATAATTAAATAAAATAGCACACCGGTAAAACACGTTACGCGATACGACGTTCACAGAGTAACTGATCGGCTGCGCGTCAAACTACTCTATTTAGGAGTAGTTTTTGACGCCTCAGTATCAGGCGTGTTCGCGGCTTCTGGTTCTTTCTATATTCTAAGATCGTTGGATAGGCCGTTCAAAATGATTGCGGGTCTGTGAACACCATTTTTCGATTCAAGGATCCGTTTGCGTAATATTAAGCTTTAAAGTGCTAATTTTTGTTAGATTAGTCAAGTGTGGGACCATACCAGCTAAATGGTTGTTTATGGAGATGTGAAAAAAATCATGGCGAGTCGACCAACTTAAATTTGTAGTTGGAGAATTAACCGTGACGTATATCAATGTATGAGAGAACATGTTTTTCAACTACAATGTTAAGTTTGTTTTTGGGATAAATTCATCCCAATCCCAACTACGAAACCCTTCCTTGTGCGTAGTCCAGTTTTTTACATCTAACCAAGCCACTGCTACCTCAATTTACTGACTTTCTTGCTACGTCAATGACTCTGGTTCTTTTCCAGATTATTTTGTCCCTCAGATACTTACAAATTAAAACCACTTTTCGTGTCTGTCTTTGCGACTACGTTGTTCTTCGAAGCTAGCCAACGAATTTGGATGAATTTGGTTTTTACCATCATTTAGAGAATTTATTCCGGAACGTTTATGTGTTTAGTAAAGTGGGTAGGCCTCTGGTGTGGGACGCAACCTGTGTCGATACCCTTGCGCCATCTGATATTCCAAGCACGGCTGGCTGGAGGCAATCGGCGACAGAGATCTCTCGCGTCCGGCCCTGGTTCAGGCCATGGTACGGAGCGAGAGGGCATAGGCAGCCGTCACCTCCTTCTGCGAAGCAGTAATGCTCGCGAAGGAGGAGGCGGGACGGTTGAGGGAACGGTAAATTTCGCGCCCTCTCGCCCCTAGCCGCCGCAGGAGACGCCCTGGGCTTCGGGAATCCTGGGCGGATTTCCAGCCACCGTAGGCGCGGGCTTGCGGAGGGTGAGCAATGGGTAGCCTCACCGTCCGGTAAGGACCAAGCCCGGGTCAACGGCGCGTTGTTTTCCACGCGCGCCTCAAAGAGATGTCGTCAGCACAAGTGTAGGTGGACCCCTAGGCCACTAGGGCCGATGCCTGCCGGGGTCGCGGGAAGGTACTAAAGGGTTACCGAGGCCTCTGGCAACACAGGCAACGGAAGGAATACGGGTGGGTTTTAGTCAGTAAGAGTCTGACACACCCTCCCGCTCCGAAGTTATTTGGTGATATCCCACCCAAAAAAAAAAGCACGGCTGGCTGTGCTAGCGCCGCTGCTGCAACTTTTGAGACCCTCAAGTGGCGCAAATACTGTAACCTTATAGGAAACTATAGTTTTGAGCCGTTCGAGGTCGGAATTTCTCGGCGATTGATCGACACTTCACGTGATCAAGAGGGCTGGCTCGTTCTTTGGCCATAGAATTAGCATTGCCATTCAACGTGGCAATGCTGCCAGTCTTCTGGGCACATTTCCGGATGACAGCGATGCAGACGAATAGTTTGACGCCTAAGTGGCCTTTTGTTTTTTGTATTAATTTCTATATTTAGTTAGTAAAATAGTTAGTAGCATTAATATTGTAAATGATTTAATTGTGATCATCAATGAATGGCAATGGAGAGGGCTATGCTTGGAGTTTCCCTACGTGATCGAATCAGAAATGAAGAGTTCCACAGGCGAACCAAGGTTACCGACATAGCCCGAAGAATTGCCAAACTTAAGTGGCAGTGGGCAGGGGACATGGCTCGCTGAAAAGATGGCCGATGGGGCCGAAAGGTTCTGGAATGGCGACAACGTACCGGAAGACGTAGCGTTGGAAGGCCTCCTACAAGATGGACCGATGACCTTGTGAAGGCCGCAGGAATCCGCTGGATGCGGGAAGCACAAAACCGGTCTAAGTGGCGGTGCTTGGGGGAGGCCTATGTCCAGCAGTGGACATCTTTCGGCTGAAATGATGACTGAAATAACAAATTCATATAAAACTAACATATGATAAAGAAACCTGGATGTTTTCTCAAGCTGTAAAAGCCGTACAAAGCAGGAACGCGTCGCGACTCTTAAATATTTAACGTCTCGAATACCGGTGTCGCTCTCAGGCGTCGGAAAACCACCGACGCCTGAGGGCGACACCGGAATCATAGACGTTAAAGAAACTCTTCGCAATTACCACAAAGACTTCTGACTTGTAAAACTGAAACTTGATCCTTTTCACCCTTCCTAAGGCCATTAACGTCACCTCCAAGTACTCGAGTTTGAGTAATTACGGCTATAACACCTCATTGTTTTAATAAAGAGAGCTATGTTGCGATTAATAAACAATAGAAGAATTTTAGGACGATCAAATTCTTCAAGTAAAACTTTTTGGGGAAAATTATTTTGAAATTTATCCTGTGGTTTTATCGTAAAGGGTTAAATTATGTGCAGCCAGAAAAAGTAATAACATAACATCACGCTTTGTTTCACGAAGGGTTGGGCAGAGGTGTCCCTATATCCACATTTCGGCAGTTATGTTTAAGTCCCATGTAATAGGGGGCGAGCCAATTGCCTTCAACCGGACATAAATCCAGACCAGAATATCCAAGAAAACCCCAATAACGCTTTGCCCGACCCGAGAATCGAACCCAGGACCTCACGCTCAGCAGTAGCGTTTGCGACTACTAAACCAACGAGGGCTGCCGGGTTCGCGGGAAGGTACTAAAGGGTTACCGAGGCCCCTGGCAACACAGGCAACGAAAGGAATACGGGTGGGTTTTAGTCAGTAAGAGTCTGGCACACCCTCCTGCTCCGCCCAGAGCGGGAGAAGTTATATGATGATTTCCCACCCAAAAAAAAAAGTCCAACGAGGGAATTGAATTACTAAACAAATTACTAACCTTAAGTCAATTTGCTGTGTTCTGTTCTATTCGATTTATATTATATCACAAGCAAAGCCGGTGTCGACTATTCTGCCAATGTCTAAAGTAAGTTGGGAAAACAAATGTACATGATGAAAGGAAAAACCAGACAAGTGCGAGTCGGACTCGCCCACCGAGGGTTCCGTACAAATTTGTAGATATTAAATAAAGACTATATTTTTTATGATTTAATTACATTCGCATCAGCATTGCATTTCAGCGAGGAAATGCCGCCAGCATCCTCGGCTCAATGCCTCAAGGGCCTTTTTTGGGTTTAACTTAGTTTTAATTTAATTTAGTTAACGTAAATAATCATCTTGTAATTTGGTTATGTAAATAAACAAGTCACATTACAAGTGTACATATAGTTTTCAGATTTTTCCATGTACTTGTATAAGTATAAGACGATATTACTTGCCAAATTTCATAGTTCTAAGTCAAGGGAAAGTACCCTATAAATATTTATCCCCTTGAGAGTGTCGAAATATACGTTTTTTGTGGCATAAACGGCCGTATCTTTTTTTTAGCTTAACTTAGAAATTTCATTTGTTACAGCTTCCAAGGACTGTAGACCTGAGTACATACTTTTAATTTCAACTCGATACCTCCACGCGTTTCCGAGATAAAGGCTCTTGACAGACAGATGGACAACAAAGGGATCCTATAAGGGTTCCGTTTTATACTTTTGAGGTACGGAACCTTAAAAACAATAAAAAAACTTGTTGGATTAGTAAAGGAACTTGCTGTGTTATAGCCATTTCGAAACGACACGAAATGACATTTTTTTGTGGAAGAAAGGGACATCCCTTTCTTCCATACTTCTCTATTAGTTGTCATCTCGGTAGTCACTCCCTTTTTAGCCATATCATCTTTCACACAGTCCATCCATCGCTTCTTTCGACTTCCCTTACTCTTATAGCCATCCACATTCATAGTCAAAACTTTCCTCACGACATTTTCCTCATTCTATACTCATTTCTTATTCTATACATTTGTGTATACAACACCACACATCGCTCTTAGCATTCTCATCTCAACTCCATGTAGTAAGTAGCCTTTCATTCAACCCTTAAAAAAAAGTAATTAATATAATTTAATGTCTACTACCCCGCACTGGGCCTGCGTGATAGATTTCAGCCCACAGACCACCTCTCTTCGCGGGAAGGTACTAAAGAGTTACCGAGGCCCCTGGCGACACAGGCAACGGAAGGAATGCGGGTGGGTTTTAGTCGGTAACAAAAAAAAAAAGTCCACCTATCTTTGAGAGCAGGTCTGTGTCTCAGCAGTGGGAACATTGTAGGCTGATTATGTAATCAATAATATTCTTTTAAACTAATTTCCAAAAATACAAATAAGTATAGTTCTGTGGGGTCCCAGTGCGCATAAGTTATTTGCGGAAATCGTGAAACGTCTAGTAAAAGCTGGCGGCTTTCTCGCGCAACGCATCAGCATTGCAATTCAGCGAGGAAATGCCGCCAGCATCCTCGGTACAATGCCCCGAGGGCCTTTTTTAAGCTTAACTTAGTTTTAATTTAATTTAGTTAATGTTAATAATCATCTTGTAATTTGGTTATGTAAATAACTAAGTAGTTTTTTTATTGATTGTCGTTTGAATCGGTTCTTGATTGGAAGGTTTTGAAGAACGTTTGAATTAGATGGTTAACAATTGGGGTTTGGTACCGCCATCGTCTTACAATGAGTCTTTTATACGAGGCTATGTGAAGGACGGTTTTAGTATTGGATGGCAAAAATTGTGTTAGCTCTACAGTTATTGTTTCGTAAAAGGAATATTATTTTTGCTTTTAGTTTGAATAATGGCCGACAGAGAGTTTATTAGAAAATCTAAGTTTTTCAAATTAAATCAAAATGTGTATTTTATTTCACATAAACCTACATGGGCACTTATAAAACTCAGAAGCTAGGTGCACGGTTCTAATTGGTCGTTTCCTATGGAGAAGAGCCGGCAAGAAACTCCACGGTTACTCTTTTAAAAATAATTGTTTTTACAATGTTTTCAAATTACAGTGCTAATAGGTTAATATGTATGGGAGGACAGTGTAGGCCTGTCAAGAAGTACCAGGTACTTAGCAAAAAATAAATGGTCTACAAATCTGTATATTAAGCCTACAACGTTCTCACATACATCAAATTGTAGGTATAAAATGTCAAATAATGAAAAGATATCAAAGGAAGTATGTAAAAAAAAAAATCATCTTAATTTAGAGCAGTTTTGACGGGAAACCTTCTTTATACGCATTGAGAAATTTTTCGTAGCGGAAAATATATTGTGTTCGCGTCACTGACATGCTAATTATTAACATTATATATATGCATATGACGTGATGCGCTTGGTCAGCAGTAAAATATATTTTAATTAATAATTTTAAATTACTTATTATGAAATTTACATTTTTGATGCTACAATCAACTTGAAATCATAAAAAAGTCACTGTTATTTCATAGTTTTCAAGTCCCCATGACCGCCTATGTTTTGTTTCGGTATTTCCGTTGTAAAATAATTCTTCAATTTTCATTCAAAATGTGGGCAACACATAGTTGGAAAAAGAATATGTTGCCAGTAAAAATCAACCTGAAGGTGCTAAACATTTGAATTCCTTGACGCACATTAGGGCGAATTCCACCAAAGAAACTGAATCGCGTTCAGCACAACTAAACCGCGTTCAAGAGCTGTCAGTGTCAATATTCCACAACAATGATGACACTTACAGATATTAAACGCCATTTAAATGTGCTGAACGCGATTAAGATGTGCTGTTAAGATGTGCTTATCGTGTTCTGTTCGCCCTTAAGATACTTCATATGACCCTTCACTGAATGTCTAACCACAGACTATTGCAGTATTGTGTCTTCTTTCCCCCCTAATCCATCCAAAAGTTGTCTTTAAAAGGTCGCTTTTAGCTATAAGACCGCCCATTGTGTCACCCTATGTAAAATTTCTACATTTATATCTGTACTAGATGCGCCCCGCGATTTCACCCACATAAGTTTTGACTCCGTGGGTGTATCGGGATAAAAAGTATCCTATGTGTTATTCCTGGTTATAAACTATCTGTGTGCCAAATTTCATCCAAATCCGTTCAGTACTTTTTGCGTGAAAGAGTAAAAAACATCCATCCATCTCTCCTTACAAACTTTCGCATTTATAATATTAGTAGAATTTTTATGGTGTACATAATAAAGAGTATTCTATTCTAATATTGAACTGATATGAGAGTGCCCATGTCTGTGATATTGTGTTTGAAAACGAAATATGACTATAGTTATACAAGGTGTCGTTTTGCATCCTCGTCAAATTCAAGGAGGTAACTATGCTAATGATTATCGATGCGAATCAATAATACAATAAGTTGGATTTTTTTTTGGTTTTTCTAATTTTCGGAAATGAATGTGTGAGACACGCATGTTTAATGCGGCCCATGTGATATCGCACTGTAACTGCCCTTTTACACACACACAGTACCGCATACGCAACGGGGTGATTCTGTTCTGTGAAAGTGGTGTATTCTAAAATACTGTCAAACTTAAATAACTAAAAAAACAAGTATGTATTAATTATTGAGCAGGTATCGTAATTTTATTTGATTATATGTGTCTTCCATAGCAGCCTCCTGAAATTTGAAGAGGATGCAAAACGACACCTTGTATTAAAATTGCAATCAAAATTGTTAACCGACATTTTTCCACAGTGATCAACAAAATATAAAATATGCAACCAGTTTCGTAGTTAACTCGTTACGAAGTAAAAACGGTTAAAGCTTTGCCGAAGTTTGGCTCCGTGTTTAAAGAGAAGCTCAATTCCGGATAGTGACTCGCCGGAATAGGAGACGGCTCTATTAAGACAATGAGCCATTTAACGCGAGCAAGCTTGAAAATATATCATTGTGCGAAGTTTTGAATAGTGGCTTTGGCATGAAACTTGCAATTTTTTTTCTTCTTGGATGATTTTTGGGTGAAATGTTATTAAAAAAGTCATATTTATGGTCTATAAAAAAAAAAAAATCACATAAACCAACATGGGCACTTATGAAACGTCAGAAACTAGGTGCACGGTTCCAATTGGTCGTTTTCTATGGAGAAGAGCCGACAAGAAACTCCACGGTTACTCTTTTAAAAATAATTGGCTTTTACAATGTTATCAAATTACAGAGTTAATAGGTATGGGAGGGCAGAGTAGGCCTGTCAAGAAGTACCAGGTACTCAACAAAAAGAAATGGTCTACAAATCTAGTCTATTAAACCTACAACGTTCTCACATTCACAAAATATAAAATAATATATGTAAAATATTAATAAAATAATAAGCGGGTGCAGCGGCAGAAAATGCCGCAAATCTGAAAGTTATTAAATATAGAGGCCTTGGCAGGGAGTACAACTTTGTGCCCTTTGGCGTCGAGACCCTCGGTCCGTGGGGTCCCAGTGCGCACAAGTTATTTGCGGAAATCGCGAAACGTCTAGTTGATGTAACTGGTGAACGAAAAGCTGGCGGCTTTCTCGCGCAATGCATCAGCATTGCAATTCAGCGAGGAGATGCCGCCAGCATCCTCGGTACAATGCCGCGAGGGCCTTTTTTAGACTTAGTTTTAATTTAATTTAATTTAGTTAATGTTAATATTCATCTTGTAATTTGGTTGTGTAAATAAATATTATTATTATTTATAAAACAATAAAAACCTATTTATACCAAATGAAATGTTTACCATTACAACTGTATCAAGTCTTCATTAGTATCCTGTCCACAAAAGCCACTAATAAATAGTATACAAATCCTTGACAGTAAAATGATATGCAATTTAATAATTTCTCGAACTATTTATTGAAATTGCATAACATTTTAAATCTATACAAATGTCTGTCTGTCACCTACCCTTAAATTCTCAGTAGAACTGATTATGTATATACAATCTACACCTATACATATTATACAGACACTAACTGCTACCCGTGGCTTTTTCTACAATAAAGCTTAAGTTACTCCTTAAAACATCAGCTGCTAGTGGTGCAGTGGTGGCCTAGTGTTAACGGCCCCGACTTACGAGTTATAGGTCGTTGGTTCAAACCCAGACAGGCGTTTTACTTTGTGTAAATAATATCATTACTACTGCTCTCAAAACGGTGAAGGAAAACATCGTGAGGAAACCAAACTCTAGAACCAAAAATTCGAAGAAATGCCATTGCCCGCACTGGGTGAGCGTGGTACGGCTCACTTACTCTCGAAAAGAGGAGGCCTGTGTCCCAGTAGTGGGAACATTATAGGCTGATTATGATGCCAGTGAAAGTGCCGTCAAAATCGGTTCAGCCGTTTCGGAGATTAGGCGGAACAAACAGACAGACAGACATACAATAAATATATATTTTCATATTTAGTAAAAAGCTGGTATTTTTACATTACAAACAGACACTTAATTTTTGTTATGTGTGAGATTAGCCGGAACAAACAGACAGACAGACAGACAATAAATATATATTTTCATATTTAGTAAAAAGCTGTTATTTTTACATTACAGACACTTAATTTTTGTTATGTGTATGTATGGATTGAATTCGCTTTTCGTGTCTGTCTGTGTGATCGCGTTTTTCTTCTAAACAGCACAACGGAATTTGATGTGGTTTTCACCATTATTTAGAGATTTTATTCCGAAAGGTTTCTGTTGTGATACATTAATGTCAAACTAATACATAATAAAGAAATCTCGATGTTTTTCCAAGTGTTAAAAACCGTGAGAAGACTCTCTCTCTCTTGATAAGACTGGTTGTCAGACTTTGGGCTTCTGACTACCAGTAACGACTGTCAAAGATCTACAAATGACAGCCGGGACCAACGGCTTAACGTGTCTTCTGAGGCACGGACGTGTCTCGAAGTGTAATGGATAGTCGTCCATCCAGGTACCGACCGTGGCAAGCTTAAGCTTAACCTAAGCCACGAGCATAAGCTAAGCATACCTGAATTTCAGAAATTATAGGTAAAAATAAAAGTAGAAATAAATTGACATCGTCACTTAAAAAAAAAAAATGGCTCCGTAATAATTGTGGCTCTTAGCCTGTATCTTTATAATTTATTGTTTTTCTTTATTTTTTCTTTTAATTTGCATGCTTGTGTTTAGTATTAATTATTATCATTAACACATTATGTCATGGTTTTAACACTTGACTTTATAATATGTGGAAAATTAATTTAACTCTGTTGCTAAAATTATACTCAATTCTTTATTGCATTACTGTAATGTGTAACCGTTTATTTTCCCAAATAAATAAAATAATATAAAAATAAACTAGAATATCAGAGCGCTTGGACAATATGTGCAACAGAAAGGCAAAGTACTTACCCCTATCACAAGGTTATAAATAAAATACATTTATTTATTTCTCCACTTTTTATTTGTGTAAGTAGGTTTGTACAAATACTTTTACACGTCAATCATATTTTGTAAACTAGATCACGTGGGAGAAGTGCTTTTGTCCTGACTAGGTTATAGAATAATCTGTAGGTATTATACCCTGCCTAAAGGCTGATTTCGCCAATGAAACTGAACGCTATCAGCAACTAAGCTGCGTTCAACACCTGTCAGTATTCCCTAACATTGACACTGACAGACAGCTCTTGAATGCAGTTTAAACGTGCTGACCGCGTTTAGTTTCATTGGTAATTGCTCTTAAGACGCTGAAAAAACCGCGGTCACAGAAGCGCGACGATACAACGTTGTAATTTATTGCAAAATATGAAGCAATTATCTATTTACTCAAAATTGAGTTGAGTGATCGAAAATAAAAAACAACCAAGTTCGCATTCAATTAAGACGTTCTGGTTATTAATTAAATACGTAACGTATGTTGATATTATTATACAGATATTTTGGATTAGAACTCAAGGTAAGAGGTTAGTTTAACGTTAGTTTGTATCGAGATTTTTTTTCCAAACGTGTTTTGGTAACAACCAAGTTCTGGGAAATATGTTCAAAATTAACATATATTTTTTCGCTACCACAAACTACACAGATTTGGCAATTTTTTTCTTAAGAGAAGCCTATTTTGGTCAATTGGGTCTTGTCAGCGCCTTAAGAGCGTGCATTCTGAAAGTAGGCAATGTCGCAAATAGCTGTCAAATAAATCGCTGTTTTGATTAATTTGGCAATTTTACTACATGGAAATATGAAATATCGCTAGTGAACTAAAATATTCATTATGAAATACAATAGGTAATATTGTAACACCGAATATTTAGTTTTAGGTGTAATAAAAGTATTTGGAATCTTTTTTTAAATGCGATTTTTATACATACAACGGTTACAGTATCTAATTCAGTGTTATAATTGCAATACATAGTAGTTAGCGATATTTCATATTTCCATACAGTAATAAGTATTAACAAATTAATAAAAACAGGTAAATATGTGACAGCTATTTGCGACGTTGCCAACTTTTAGAATGAACGCTCCTAAGTCATAAACTAATTCTCCGATAACAATCCTCTGCCGAAAGATTCCAAGTTCAAAATCATGACAACATACTGAATCCCTTTACTGCCAAGCGAGCTTACAACAAAATTCCCGATCCTACATATAAAACGATCCTAGAACTAAAAGAATTACTACTACTAAATAAAACTTAACATTTAAGACCTGACCCGCCGTCTCGAGATGTAAGTCCGGTGATAAATCTCATCGCACGGAAATTAAAATGATGCTTTACAGCCAACAGATTAGGGTGTAATTTAGATTGAAGACAGTATTTCACTGATGCCTTTTTGTGATACGGTCATTAGTGTTTGGGTTGATGAGATTAAATGTTGTGAGTATTATGCTCTTAAGTTAGGAGATAAAGTCGTGATGGTCAAGAGGTTTGAGAAATTGCTTTATCGTCATTCTCCTGCCCTTATCCCAATATATTTGTGGTTGGCGCAACATGTCGCTTACTTCCATACTTCTCTATTAGTTGTCATCTCGGTAGTCACCCCCTATTTAGCCATAGAAATGATATGGCTAGAAAGGGGATGATTACTGAGACGTACGTTACGTATTTCATTAATTCACACAGTCCATCCATCGTTTCTTTGGTCTTTCCCTACTCTTATGGCCATCGACATTCATACTCACGACTTTCCTCACAACATTTTGCTCATTCCTCCGCATCATGACGACCAATTTCCGCACAACTTTTCAGTCACCGGTGCCACTTTCAGACTTCCTCTTATGTACTCATTTCTTATTCGATCCATTCGTGTCACACATCCCTGTTTTTTTTTTGTGTTTTAAGTTTTTAACAAGTTTTAAGTGATAAAAATTAACTTTAAATGCTCCCACCATCTCTGTACCGTTGCATGCACCCATAAGCACAATGTTTTGCGTGCGTTACGTTGCACATACCGAATTTTCACACCTTTTTTTTTTTGGTTGGGAAATTTTCAAATAACTTCTCCCGCTCTGGGCGGAGCAGAAGGGTGTATCAGACTCTTACTGACTAAAACTCACCCGTGTTCCTTTCGTTGCCTGTGTAGTTAGGGGCCTCGGTAACCCTTTAGTACCTTCCCGCGACCCCGGCAGGCATCGGCCCTAGTGGACCCCCACACTTGTGCTGACGACATCTCTTTGAGGCGCGCGTGGAATACAACGCGCCGTCAACTCGGGGCGTGGTCCTTACAGGACGGGGAGCTATCCACCGTCCGCAAGCCCGCGCCTACGATGCCCGGAAATCCGCCCGGGATTCCCGACGCCCAGGGCGTCTCCTGCGGCGGCTAGGGGTAAGAGGGCGCGAAGTTTGCCTTTCCCTCAACCGTCCCGCCTCCTCCTTCGCGAGCATTACTGCTTCGCAGAAGGAGGTGACGGCTGCCCATGCCCTCTCGCTCCGTACCATGGCCTGAACCAGAGCCGGACGCGAGAGATCTCTGCCGCCGATCGCCTCTACGAGGACACGGCGGTGCTCTGCCCAAGCCGGGCAGACCTCCACCGTATGCTCCACCGTGTCCTCCGGGCGATCCACACAGTGGTGACACCCGGGCGTTTCCTCCCGCCTTATCCGAAACAGGAACCTTCCGAAGCTGCCGTGTCCGGTGAGGACCTGCGTCAGGCGGAAGGTGAGGACGCCGTGGCGCCTCTCTAGCCACTTCTCAAACTTAACAGGCTTCGCACGAGCACCGTTGCGTCGACGGATGAATAGACAAAATGACGTTCCGTGTAGACAGTAGGACGGCAGCAAAGTGGAAAGAGTCAACAAAATTAATTCTTGTAAATAATTCGACTCAGAATTCTTTTTTTTTGTCATAGAATTTTTTTCTGTTTGATTCTCAACTTTTACTAATATTAAGTCACGTATATACAACTACAACATTTTTCTCAAAGTGTCGAAGTACCGTATTTTGGAACAAAAAATATTATTATGTAGTAATTAACCATTAACCATTTCCTTGGTAATGCCCTATTATCTAAATGATGTAAAATAGGAGAAGATAGCTTTGTTCTTCTATAAATTATCACAGTTTTGCGTTCAAAATGCTCTCCTGTAAAATCATGATTTTGTAGATAACCGTATATACTCTGTGGCTGTCAAGTAGAAAAATGATAATTGTCTTCACTACCTTAGACAGCTGTCAGTTGTCAGTGTGATTTTGACAGTTTGGGATAGAAAACTTTCTTCTGAAATAGTCTACATAAAAAAGGACCTAGACAAAGTGAAAGATCGTTAGAAACGAAAGACAAAATCACAGATTGTAAAAGGATTTCTATGGTGCGATTTCAAAAATGGAGAAACGAAATGTGACTTTGTATAGAAAGAGCTGCAACTATTCTTCGTAGAAATAGAAAGCG